>BSBN01000417.1:5900025-8850038 GCA_027924645.1 Cunninghamia lanceolata | reverse complement strand
TTCTTCTACTATAACATTATGAGGGACCATATATATCTAAACCAAAAGTCATACTTTGGCTAAGCTACCATGAGTAGGGGGATCTAATCTATTAAAGTCACCCAAAGGTCAAATCCAACCCATCATACCTACAAGAGATTTGAACCTTAATGGATGGTGTAATCAAGGAACATATCATCATCTTCACCAATTGTGCTCAATCAATTGAGCTACAACCCTTCATTTTCCTTCTTTATTTTTGTTTTCTATTAGCTCCCATTTCTACATTGGTCCCTCTTTTTAGTGCCTTCCCTCATCTCCTAATTTTCTTTTTCTCTTTTATTTTTTTTTCTATTAGCTTCCATTTTCTACATTGGGCCCCTCTTTTTTCATGCCTCCCCTCATCTCCTTTACAAAGGTTAGTGTTTGTAATATATCTTATTTTTTGCTCTCTTTATCCAGGAATCTCTCTCTGTCTCCTCTCTCTTTCATTGTCCTCTCTCTTTCTCTCCTCCCACTCTCTCCTTATATATCCCCTTCTCTCCTCTAGATAAATGCATGGAAATGGGGGACAAAAAAGGGGTCAAAAAGTGGCCACTTCTTTTATGAAATTAGTTAAAGCTAAACTTAGATGAGTAATTGAGATGTGTGACTCAAAATTTGAAGATATGATAAGAACAATAATTATAGTACTCTAAATCTAGTTTCTAGACTACTAAATATTTTTTTAAATAATTAAGGTTAAAGGGGTGAAATGGTGAGTGCACATAAAAGTATTCTTATTTTTATCACTAAAATATAATATAATGTCTAGTGTGTGCCCCCTATTTTTTTTGCTACATTAGGTATTTTTAAAAACTAGTTGGTAGAAATATAGCCAAGAGTGAGTACTACAAGTATATTTTTTATTGAATATTGTTTTGTAATTTTTAAAGCACGGATGCATCTTAAATTGCATCATTAAGTGTGCACATCACATAACTTGCACAAAAACTAATCAAAAATATATTTTTTTAATGTGTATAGAATGAAACATAGAACAGTCCTATATATTTTTAAAAAATTTGGATAATTGGGTTAAAAGTTATTAAAAAAATCAATACATATGTACACTAGAGGAATATGAAGACACTCTTCAAAGAAAATAAAAATAAAATACCTTAAATTATTTAAAATATTTTAAAATGTATGACTAGAAAGCTAAGAAGTAACCCTTGATTTTGGTGGTAGTTTTATAAAATTTTATTACAAAACATGTAAACCATGATGAGGTTGAAGTTTGAATTCATTGTTTTATGTTAAAAACATGAATTTAGGAGTCACAGGAGATGTCACAACTCTTAGGCTTGGAAATCCAAGCCTAAAATGGGTGAAATCATAAATTATTGAATTCAAGGCATTAAAAAATGCATGTGCATTTTGTTTTGTAAAAATTAATGCAAAAAATAACATGAGTGCGTTATGTTTGCATTCTCTCTCCATCTCTCTCTGTCCATCTTGTTCCCCTCTTTCCTCACCTCCACCTCCCACCCACCTCTATCTCTTTCTCTCTTTTCTTTATCTCTCTTTCCCTCTATATATCTCTCTCCCTCTCTATCAATCTCCTTCTATATATCCCTCTCTATATCTTCCTCTCTCTCTCCCTCCCTCTATCTCTTATCTCTATCCCTATCTCTCTATTTTTCTCTCTCTCCCTCTTGATTTATATCTCTCTATCAATCTCCCTCTCTATTATTTTCTCTTACTCTATTACAACATTATGAGGGAGCATATACATCTAAACCAAAAGTCATCCTTTGCTAAGCTACCATGAGAAGGGGGATCCAATCCATTAAAGTCACCCAAAGGTCAAACCTAACCAATCGCACCTACAGGGGATTTGAACCTTAGTCAAGATGGTGTAATCAATGTAAATATGTCATATTCACCAAGTGTGTTCAACCAATTGAGATAGGACCCTTCATTATCCTTCTTTATTTTTTTTCCTATTAGCTTCCATTGTCTACATTAGTCCTCTTCTTTTGTGTGCTTTCCTTCATATCTTAATTTTCTTTTCTCCTTTATTTTTGTTTTTTATTAGCTTCAATTTTCTACACAGGGGCCCTTTTTTTTCATGCCTCCCTTCATCTCCTTCTTTATAAAAGCTAGTGTTTGTAATATATCTTATTTTTTGCTCTCTCTCTCTCTCTCTCTCTCTCTCTCGTCTCTCTCTCTCTCTCTCTCTCTCTCTCTCTCTCTCTCTCTCTCTCTCTCTCTCTCTCTCTCTCTCTCTCTCTCTCTCTCCTCTCTCTCTCTCTCTCTCTCTCTCTCTCTCTCTCTCTCCTCTCTCTCTCTCTCTCTCTCTCTCTCTCTCTCTCTCTCTCTCTCTCTCCTCTTCTCTCTCTCTCTCTCTCTCTCTCTCTCTCTCTCTCTCTCTCTCTCTCTCTCTCTTCTCTCTCTCTCTCTCTCTCTCTCTCCTCTCTCTCTCTCTCTCTCTCTCTCTCTATTACAAACAATAAATACCTCTTTGTCACAAACACAAAGATATATTACAAAAAATAAGATATATTACAAAAATAAGATATATTACAAACACAATATATAAGATATATTACAAACACAATATATATATATATATATTAATTCTTTATTTTCCCTATCTCTTTGTCACTTATATCTCTCTCTCTCTCTCTCACTTTTTCCACCTCTCTCTTTATATATATACCTCTCTCTTTCTCTCTCTCCCCCTCTCTCTCTTCCTCTCTATTTTCTTCCTCTCTTCTCTATCTCACTATCCCCCTTTCTCTTGGTGGAAGGTAGTTAAGTTAGATTTCTTACAGGTTAATTTAAATAGTAATATATGTAAAACTATTATATTATATTTATTAATTTTATATAATTAATTTTTTTATTTAATAATATAGAATAAAATATATAATAATAAATATAACTAAATATAGATTTTATATATAAAATAAAATATAATTAAAATAACAAATGAAAATGAAAATTATATAAATATAACTAAAATATAGATTTTATATATAAAATAAATATATAATTATGTTGGGAATTAAGGTGTCTCAGCCTTGGTAATTCCTTGCATTTATTTATTGTAATATATTTGTTTATTGCCTATTGTGTAATTAGGATGCAAATCCTATTTTGTCATCTTGCGGGAGTTGGCACGGTGATGTGTCATCCTACGTGGAAGGTGACCACATGTAATTTTGTCCTCACATGAGGAGATAGGAGTCCCACTTAGTGGTAGAGGTATTTTGCCATGTGTCGGCACTTTGAATAGTGTGTAAGTGAATCTTGACCGAAATGGTTATGACAGATTCCTATGACAGAATCTATGATGCGTAAGAATCATAAATAGAAGATACTATGACAGAAGAAGACATGTGTCACAAGGCATCTTGGAAGAAAGCATTTTTGGGTGCCCCAAGGAGGGGTATGACATGTTGTCAGAGAATATACTATTTTTAGTCAGTGTATAATAGATTCTCTTATAGCTATAGATATGACAGTTATGACGGATTCTATGACAGTCGTAAGAGTCATAAGAGCATCTGTCATTGCCCAACTTAGGAATAGGAAACCATATTGGGATGGGGTGGATATGACAAGTGTCATGACCATGCTGCAGTGTAGGACAAGTGTCCCTAGGCGTGGGTTTTGGGCCATGAGGCCAGGTTGGATGCCCATCTCAAGGAAAGCTCATTTTTTCCTTGCAAACTTCTATTTAAGCAAGTGCTTTGAGAGGAGATGTATTATGTGATTGATAGGTACTGTTATGCTGCCAATTATCTCCAGATACGAGTGTCAAAGACTCCCGTAAAGACTTGCATTGCAAGTGTGTTGTAAACCTTGTTGTTTAGATAATACATTGTGCAGGTTTTGGAGTGTGGAGTTTTTCACCCGTAAGGTTTTCCCCATGTTATATCTTGTCTCTTTCTTCTTCTATCTTACATTCTTGTGTTGTGTATTGCTGCAATATCTCTGTTGTTGGGTTAATAACACTGTAATTGTAAAGGTTAAAAAGATTTTGCACTCATCTCTCCTCATTAGATTAGTGTAGGAAGTGATTTCCGCACACCTAGCTTCCTTTCAAATTAAATAACAAATGAAAATGAAAATTAAAACATATAATATATTTAATATAAGTATGCAATTGTATATTATAGTATGATATTAGAAATAAATTTAGTAATTTACATTATATAAATATTATATATAATAATAAATATTATTATATTATATATTTTATATATAAAATAAAAATTATTTAATAATAAATATATAATATGTATAATCTAAATATTTAAGATTAAAAAATTTATATTTAATATAATATATTATATTTATATATTTTAAGTATTTTTTCCATCAATTTTGGGTTATAAAGAAAAACCTAGAGATCATTAAGCTAATAGGGATGTATAAAAAAACATGTATATACATCTATCCTATACCTTTAATCATCTATTTATCAACCTATGATAGAAACTATATACCATATAAAATAGTAAAACAAGGATTACTTATCATCTTCATTCGTAATAAGAAACTACATCCAATTAATTCCATCATAGCATTCCAATTCCATCATAGAAATTTGTTGAGATGTTTAGTAGGGGATAAGCCTAATCAATGGGACTTGATATTGGCTCAGGCAGAGTTTGCTTATAACAATTCAATCAATAGAAGCATAGGGAAAAGATATAATAAACTCAAATGGAGGAAGATTGGACCTTACAAGGTCTTGAGGAAATTTTCATCCAATGCATATGAGGTTGAACTTTCGGCAGGTGTTGACATTTCTCCCATTTTCAATGTGGCTAATTTGTCTAAATACTATGAGGGAGAACCAAGTTTACAAGGAAATCCAGTTACAGATTTGCAGGATGCACATGAATGGATATATTAGCTACCTAAGAAGAAATTTGAGCAGTTCAATAAAGTAATTGATTCTTGCATGGCTAAATGAACAAGAGGGAAGAAGTATATGGAATATCTTGTCCGTTGGAAGGATCGACCAACAGATGAAGCTTCTTGGATGTCAGTTTTGGAATTGGTTTAAGTTTGGGATACCAATCCCATAGTTACCTAAATGGTCATGAGTTCATCTCATGGAACATTTCAATTACCCAGTGTGTCTAATGTAGGAGCATCCAGGTCCACGAGAAATCCTCATCAATGCCCAAATTTTTTTTTTCTGTGTTTTCCTTTATTTTTTCTTGTAGAAGTAGATGTTCAAAAATATGATAGATCTAGTTGGAATTATGCCCAAGTAAGGAGTGAATCATGTTAAGGAACCTATGGATATCTACAATTCAAATTTGTTTAAGATCTGATGAATTTTGGCTAAGCTATGCTCATCACTCCATACAGACATCTAGACATCCAGACATTCAGTTGTATTTTACATCCAGATCAGGTTGCACCTCTTTGTATTTCAACCAGACATCTTATCAGGTTGTACTTCAACTCTGGTTATGTTTGCACTTCATATTTCATCTGGACATCTTATCCAGATCATGTTGCCTTGTCGGATCCCGATCCTGTTGTTATTATGTCCAGATCCAATTGTAGTCCCTTTATATTTCCAACCAGACATTTTCTAACTGGATATCTTGTTGAGTTCCAATATCTGGATCCTGTTGACTTCTTCATATCCAGTTGCATTGACTTTCTTCAACTGAACATTTCATTCAGACCTTTTCAAATCAGATATTTGTTATATCCAGATCCTATTGATATTCATATCTGGATTCAGTTATAATGCTTGTTCATCCATTCAAATATCATGTTACACATCCATTTACACTGCTTGTATTCATCCAATTGAATATCTCATCTAGATATCATGTTCCACATCTAGTTGCAATGCTTTGTTTCTAACCGAACATTTTCTATCCAGATGTCATGTTGACATATCCACTTCTGGTTGCTTATTATACAACTTCCAACCGGATATATTTCAAGCAGACTTTCCAACTGGACATCTCCCAGGCAAACATTCCAACCGGACATCTCTCAAGTGGACATCTCCCATCCGAACATCTTGTTGCATATCTAAGTCTGATTGTAATGCTTCATTTCTAACTAGAAATTTTCCATCTAGATGTCTTGTATCATGTCCTGTTGCTCGATAACATCTGGTTAGCTTGCAGAATCGTCCAGAAACTTCCAGAAGTGGGAAATGTAGTTGGACAACTGCCACTTCACCAATTCTAAGTCTACACGTCAATGCTGATCTAAAGAACCAATAATATTCAATGTTATTTTTCCAAGATGCCTATAAGGGGATGACATTTGTTCTCTTCACGTGACAATGATGATGTTCATAGTAATGAACATAACCACCTTTCCTTCCTTTAAAAGGGGAAGATTTCATGTAGTCATAGGTCGATTTAAGGACGATCGTGTTGTAGATTTGTAACTTTTGTTTTCTGTTGTAACTTCTTTGAAAGAAGATCTATATTTTGTGATACTCTATGAGTTGAGAAGCTAAATGTAAGGCTAAGGCAAATGTATGTTGAATGCATATAAGTAGATCAGTGTACTCTTGTTGTAATGTTTTCTGTAGCATATGAATAAAGGGCTTTTAGATCCATTGTTGTGTGTTGGTCAGTTTTGTTGCTTGGTTCAGTAGCTTGAAAAAGGCCCTGAACCTTGATCTGCGTCACAATCCTAGCACTAATCTTTTTATAAGTGAAAGTCGACACTAAAAACATACATGCATATGCAAAAACAAACATATATTAAAAAACAAAATTAAAATAGTAATTATTCCTAATATCCATTTGATGACTATTCATATCCTAAACATGATCCAACATTGTAGCTATGCCTATGCCAATGTTATTAGAACTAAAGCCTTGTATTAAAAGTCTATCATCTAACATTAAAATCATTCGTGTTTATAAAATATTACTCATGTGATTACTTGATAATAGTAAAGGAAAATAAAAATTTTCTTAAGGGATATCTAGGGTAATTAATTAATGGTATAAACAAACATGCAATTAAACTAAATAGTAGAATTGGGTAAATATATATATAAATATATTTTTAAAAGTAATTGTATGAAAATGAAATGTGAAAGAAGAGTGTATTTAGTTCTTGGATCTATGATAACATTTTAAACATGATGTTATGTAGAATTTAGTAATTTAGGTTAAAAAAATAGTTATCCTTGATTAGCTAAGTATTTGAAATTTTGTGTAGACTTTTTAACTCTCTACAAGTTAATTCCATAGCTATGAATCAATTCCATGTGATGCAGGTTTGCTCTATAGTCCATAGATCTAATGTGCCAAAAATTGTATGATATTTAAAAATATTTTGGAGGATTGTTGAATTGCAAGGATTCACATTCACCTCAATCAATCCTTGAAATGATAGGATTTATAATTTTAAATTTAAGAATATATAAACTAAACATAAACTTTTACAAATAACTATAAATTTTTCTTATTACGGTTAATAAATGTTTTATATGTTAAATTTTGAGAAGTAGAGTGTCATCACAATAGTTTTCAAATCTGCATGGATGTTGAGAAGTATGATACCATCTCAAATAAGGCTTCTCAATGACAAGCATACAATCCCATCTAAGTTGGAATGATGTCTCTTCCCTATCTTTCATGAGCCCTTTCAAAGGTGGTCAATACTAGAAATGACATACCTCTCAATTGCATGTATTTTAATGTTTGAATCCTAATCAATTTTATCTTATTAAATGTTATCCCCTTCATGATCTTTGATTGGGTATAGCCCAATTTTGAATGGAAAATAGGGATCCACTCTATCTTAAGTCTAGAGTTCAATCCTAGCTCAAAAATATCCAAAATGACCCAAAAGATCATGGCATGGAAAACAAGGCCAAAAAGCATGACACATGCATCGAAAAGATAGGAAATCACATTTCCACGATGAGATATTTCATCTTGCAAAATAGAATGGTTTAACAAGGCTCCAAATTCAAAATTCAAAATTTCATAATTTCAAGCATCAAGTAAAAAAATCACATTCACCATTAATGGAAGCTTCAAAATTTCTTTAATCTCAAAAAGTAAGAATACCCTCATGAGCCTATGAAGCACAACAACACACTTTTCATATCACGTAGGATTTTAAATAAATTTTGCTAGAGTAATAATGTTAATTTGAAATTTCTAAAAATGAATGCATACAACAAAATAAAAATTAAAATACACAAAAACTAAACTAAGATTCTAGCTCAAATCACAACCTATGAATTGGAAACCATATGCTACAACCTAGTGTGTGCATGGTCAAAACAAGAATCCAAGTAAGCAAGTGCAAAATTTAAATAGAAGAATACATTTGATTTTCTATGTAAGCCCTCAAGCTCAAATGGAGAATATTTTTCTTGCATAACACACAACCAACCTTGAAAACTTTCCCAAGATTTTATCTCACTTCCAAGCCTTTAGTAAACCTCAAGCTATCTTTTGCAATAAGAAAGAACTTATACAATGGAGAGGAGAGGAAAAATGGAGAAAAGAAAAATAAATAAAAACAAGTGTTTTAAATACCCTTCTCTTTTCCCTTTTTAATCCCAAAAATCCCTAGACCCCAAAATCACCTTCTTTACTTTTTCATACCTTCAAGTTATTTCCCAAGTGGATGTTTCAATTTAGATATTTTCAATAGATATTGACACAAGATATTTCACTTAACATTCTATTCAAATGCTTAAAAAAATAACTTTTAAATAACTAATATAGCAATTTCATACAATTGACTAATGTATTTTAACTTCAAATAATTTCTTTTAGTTTATTGCATTTCCTAAATATTCATAATATTAATATGTAAAAGACCTTTTTATAAAGGAAAATAAAATAAATAACTCTTCAAATTAAGCATACAATCTATATTCACAAACACTCCAAATCAAGCATTACAAAAATTGATAAAATGCAAACGAAATCAAGAGTTAAATAAATACACCCAAAATAAACACACACTTTAGAAGTTTATCCACAACACAAGGATCTAGAATAAAAAATGATTCATATTAGTGGGAAACCATATAAACATATGGAACACCCTTTTTTCACAACCGAATAGGATGGGTTAAGCAACCAAACATACCCACAAGAGTCACAGGATCACTAACTTGACCATAGGTACTAGGTAAGGTGAGAAGATCAAGTGAATCCATGTTGTTCTCCTTCACATCCTTGCATTGGTCAAACACATATATATTTCTAGCACACTTGAGGTGAAGCATCAATTTGACAACAAAGACTATGGCCAAAGCAACATACAATGACCAATGAGAACATGTAATCTAGCAAGGTACATATACATCCTACAATTACATCATGTCATAATCAACTCAATATAACCTTTACTTCAATTATAAAGAAACATTAGGAAAAGGAAAGAGTTGTCACATAGGTGGGCATTACACCATAGGCTAGTTTAGGAACTTAAATCATGCCCAAAATTAGCTAAGTTAACTAAACATTAAATGGGATCTTTTTCCAAACTTAGGCACTCCATTTTGGGCTTACCCACCTTTTGGAAACATGCTCATGAGAACTAAAGGTCTTACTTAATTTTCTCCTAGTTCACTCTTAACTACTCCTCTTCATGCTCTTTCTATTCTGCTAACTCTTACACACCCTACAAGCTGTCATAGTTGTATTTAAGCAACTTCCATGACAAGTGAGACTTACAAACTACCTAATACTACAAACTACCTAATACATTACAAGTAACACATATTGCCACCTCAAGTGGGACGGTCCCCAAATATGTGGCTACGTAAATAAATAAATACAAATTAATTAATAAATCACATTGAGATTGAAAGGTGTATGACACCTATTCCAACATCTACATTGGGAGGCTTCATGCCTTCCCTCTTTTACATTTTGCCTTCATGGCCACACTATTTATATCATGGGGATCATGCATTCCCCCACACCTTACCTCATTCCTACCTAGTTCATGATACTAATAGGGAAGTACTACCTAAACTTTACCATTATGTTCTCTATCATGTCCCCTTTCTATAAAAATTAATTTGGTAAGATTATTAGTCAATTCATATTTCTTCATGGACTAATATATTTAATTAGGGAAAATATTTTATTTAATATTTTAATTGTATTTCCAAAAATCATGGACATAATATTTACTAGAAACAATTAAGTATTAAATATTGTCATTTATTTGCACAAGAGGGGGCGTTGAATATGTATGAGGTGTTGTAACAACCAAAAGTTATTTTATATGATTTATGATAGTTATGATAGGTATATATGACATGTTGTAATTGCAAGATGACAGTGTAAGTGGAAGGCTAATTTTAGCATGCAAGATGGAGTGGGAATCCCAATGCAATTTTTAATTAATATTTTCCTCCAAATGGGGAATTGGATTTGGGCACCCAAAATGGCTAGGATATCTTTAAATATTGCAGGAGTTGCATACAAAACATCTTTTGCTAATTCAATCTTTCATATTTTTTGTATGGACACTTGTGCTCTACAATAATCTTCTGTGGATGAAACCCATTGGATATTGAAGTCATTGCACCAGATGAAAACCCATTGATTTCTAGGGGAAAATCATATACATAGGTTGCATTGGTGCTTCAGAGTTATGCAGATTCAACTTGCTTTTCAATGTTGTTTTGTGTTTGCAGGTTTATGTGGCAATTTGGGGTTTCAGTTTGCTATAGATTATTGTGGTTTGTTGTAGTTGTGTTTTATTAGTGTTTTTCTATTTAGACGTCCTCTAGATCAAATTCTAAAATTTGTTGAGTTATTGAGGGTTTTAGGAGCAATTTTGTGTGATTTTATGTGTGTGTTACAGGCAGATTTTGTAGTTTGAGTTTTCTAGTGTGTTGCAAGTGTTGTTGTTGTTGGGTGGCATGATTTTTATATTATTTTTATGTTCATGGTCATTCCCAGGAGCTGGACTATTCATCTTTCTTTTTGGTCAAGTTTGGCAGGGTTTACAGTAAAATACACATTGTGTATTTCAATGTTTTTTGTGGAGATTTTGTTGTATTCATTTCAGATTTGTGGCTGATGTTGTAGAAGTTGTTGTAACTTTTATATTAGTCAATATTGTTGTAATTATTATTTTAATATCATTAATAATACATGTAGAAGTCTCTAGCATATTTGATGCATTTTCGGTGTTGACTAGTTGCTAGTTTGTTGTGTATTGTGGAGTTTTCGGTGAAATTTTTTTATGTTATTCTCATATCTAAATTTATTAATAAAACTACAGTAAGGATATTATAGCGGTATTATATCAGTGATCTTTCCATCCTATAGGTTATGTTGATGATTGATGCTTCCTAGTGATAGGGAAATTAGATACCGGAGAAGAGAGCAAAAAAAATTGCAAGAAGAGGAGATAATTGGTGATAGGAGTGATCCTGGAGAAGAATTTAAAGAAATAATGGGTGAAATGTTTCAATATCGATGCAACATGAAGAGCATGTTTCTTCAAATGTTTCAATGGATGCAGGACAGTTCCGACAGGCCCATCAATAACAATGGAGGAGCTAGTACTTCAGGAGAGAATAATAATGGAAAGGGAAAAGGAAAAGAAGTGGACACTCAAATTTTAGGTGTTAGATTTTCTAATAGACCTCTCAAGCTTAAATTCATTCAAAGAGAATAAATGAATCCAAAGGAGGAAACTACTTTACAGGATGAGATTTCAAAATGTTATGAAGAATATACAGCACTTCCAGTTGGGATCCAAGAGGCCATGTCATTCTAAAATTATATGACAATGAGGAAGATCAAAGGTGTAGTAAGGAAAGATCCAAGAATACAGACAAAACCAAAGGATTTGGAGCATTCTTTGGGAAAATTAACTCTTTCTACCTTTGATGGAATAGGAAAAAGTACCACAAGGGCATGGTTACAAAAGTTAGATACATATTTGTCTCTCAAACCTATGGCAGAAGAAGATGCTATCAAGTTTGTCACCCTCCATTTAGAAGTTATAGCTCATGAATATTGGTACCATGGGTTAATCACCCAGGTCCATAATCTCATTCATTCATATGAAGAATTTTGTAACAGATTGATTGAAAGATTTTATGGGAGGGATCATGAAGAGCATTTCAAGGAGCTGGCTAGACTTGAAAACAAAAAGGTAGTATGGAAGAATGTGTTTCTGATTTTTAGAAGTTATATCTCATGGTAAATCATAATTCAGATCTAGAAGGCTCATTGTTCTTTTCATAGAAGGATTATATGAGAAGGCTCATTGTTCTTTTCATAGAAGGATTATATGAACACCTCATGGGGTTAGTGAAGGCATTCAACCCTTCAACTTTGCAAGAAACTATCAAGAAGACCTTTGATTTGGAGGTAACCACTCCTCAACAAAAAACTTATTCTAAGTCATCATTTTGGAACAAGCCCAAGGGATGTATATAGAAGAAGGTATTTGTTGCACCAACACATAAGTCCACACCTCCAATTGTAGCAACAAAGATGGATGAAGAAACAAAGAACGGACTTAGGAAGAAGAAGCTATGTTTCTCTTGCAGAGAGTCATGGACTCCGAGTCACCGATGCCTTGGAAAAGGGCAAGTACATTATATAGAGGTTGTATCCGATAAAGATTCAGATTCGGATGACTCCGAAAAGTTTCATGATCTAAAAGATCCCACCCATGAAGAGGAAGAAAGAGGGGAAGATAATGGTGGCACACTTGCATTGCTTTCAGAAGTACCTAGATACCATCCTTTCAAAGTTTGTGGAGAGCTTGCTAGAAAAAAAAGTAACTGTGTTAATTGATAGTGGAGCTACCCACAATTTCATTGTTGAAGGCTTGGTAAAAGAAGAAGATTTTGAAGTCTTCAATGTCATTGTAGCTAATGGATATAACATTCCATGCTCGAAGAGGATTCAAAGAATTGACATAGCCCTTGGAGATCATAAGGTTTGTGATGATTTTATGTTGTTGGTTTAGGTGATATTGACATGGTTTTGGGTGTGTAGTGGCTTCATTCTTTGGGATAATATTCATAGAATTATCAAACAATGGAACTTAAGTTCAAATCTGAAGGGAAGGATGTAGTTTCAAAAGGAATAGAAAATGGAGCACCTCAAAGTAGTTACAACAAGAAAAATGGAAAGACTTTTTTAAAAAATCCAAGTTGCATGGGCTGCTAGTTGTTTGGTGATTTCAAAAGAGCCTTCAAAGGGTAAGAATGGTTCATTTCATGAACTTGACATTCAAAAGATTTTGGATAAGCATAGTGTGGTTTTTAATGATTTGCCTCCAAGACTACCTCCAGAAAGAGGATTTTAGCATATCATAGAGTTGGAGCCTGGGTCAAATCTTGTTATGACAACTCCATATAGACTGTATCCTAGGATGTATAAAGATGAGATTGAGAAAGTAATAAAAGAACTTCTAGATATGGGGTACATCAAGACTAGCTCCAATCCATTTGCATCTTCTGTGGTATTAGTTAAGAAGAAATATGGTACTACACTCATGTGTATAGGCTACAAAGCTTTGAATAAGAATACTATCAAAAATAGATATCATATCCCCAGGATAGATGAGTTACATGGTGCTGTGTATTTTTCAAAGATTGATTCGAGGTCTAGATATCACCAGATCCACATGAGAGCAGAAGATATTCAAAAGACTACACTCCAGTACCACTTTGGACAATTTGAGTTCCTAGTTATGCTCTTTGGACTCACTAATGCTCTAGCCACTTTCCAATTTTGCATGAATCATTTTTTTGGTAAGCATTTGAGGAAGTTTATTTTGGTCTTCTTTGATGACATTTTGATTTACATAAAAGTTGGGAGGAGCATTTTCAAAATTTAGATACAATTTTGGGTATTTTAGAGCAACACTCGTTTTATGCCAAGATGTCCAAATGTGAATTTGGATTAACAGAAATTTCATACTTGGGGAATGTGATTAGTGCCAAAGGAGTTCAAGTGGATCAACAAAAGATCCAAGCTATTCTTGATTGACCACCTCCTACAAATCTTACACAACTTAGAGGATTTTTTGGATTGTGTAGTTATTACAAGAGTTTTATTAAGGGGTTTTCATAGCTTACATCTCCCCTTATTGATTTGACAAAGAAAGGAGCATTTGAATGGACAAAACAAGAACAAGATACTTTTGAGAAGTTGAAAGAGATAATAAGTTCATGTCTAGTTCTTACAATTCTAGATTTCTCACGCCCATTTGTTGTAGAGTGTGATGCTTTAGGTGTTGGTGTTGGAGCTAACCTATCTCAAAGAGGACATCTCATAGCTTTTGAGAGTAGAAAGCTAAAGGATTATGAAAGAGGATTAGATCTATTTATGATAAATAAATGTTAGCCATAAAGCATGCAAACCATAATAGTTTGAAATAGTTTGGATAAATTTAGACAGTATTTGGTGTGTGGAAAAATTGTTGTTAAGACAAACCATAATAGTTTGAAATTCTTCCTTGGCCAACAAGATTTGAATGATAGACAACAGAAGTGGGTAATTAAGCTACAAGCATATGATTTTGATATAGAATATGTGAAGGGAAAGAAGAATAATGTAGTTGATGCACTCTCTGGGATGCCCACTCTTTGCAACATTTCTACTATTTTTGCAAATTGGAAAGTTTCTATTATGGCAAAGTATGCTAAGAATTATTTTCCTACTAACATTCTTGATGAGGTGAAGAAGCATGACAGGTACATAGTAGCAGATGGGCTGATTTTATTCAAGAACAGAGTGTTCATTGTTCTAGAATCTAAGATGAAGAAAATTCTAGAAGTTTTTCATGATGCACCACTAGCAGGACATCCATGATTCTTCAAGACTTATAAGAAAATTAGTGAGAGATTTTCATGGAGGGGACTCAAAGAGGATGTTTTTGTGCACATAAGAGAATACGTAACATGCCAACGGAATAAGGGAGAGCAAGTATTTCCTACAAGGCTACTACAACCTCTTCCCATTCTGGAACAAAAATGGGAAAGTATTTCCATGGACTTCATTTCAGGGCTGCCCAAGGTACATAGAAAATATTGCATTTTTGTTGTAGTAGATAGATTGACCAAATATGCACATTCCTTTGCTATATCTACTGATTTCAAAGCACCACAAGTTGCTGATTTATTTTTCAAGTGTTTAGAATACATGGATTACCCAAGAACATTATCAGTGATAGAGATAGTAGATTTCTCGTGCATTTTGGCAGGAGATATTTCACTTGACAAGTACCAAGCTAACTCCAAGTACAAGTTACCATCCTCAAACATATGGTCAAACTAAGATTGTGAACAAATGGTTGGAAGGATACTTGAGAAATTATGTCTTAAGTCAACAAATAACTTGGATCAAATGACTTAATTTGGGAGAATACTATTACAACACATCCTATCATATGTCCATTGGTATGTCTCCATTTAAAGCATTATATGGATATGATGCATTAAATTTTGTTTATTTGATTCTTTCAGATAGTAGAGTACCTGCAGCAAGAGTCTTGGTTAATCAAAGCCAAGATATATTGAGGATTTTGAAAGATAATTTGTAGAAAGTTCAAAACCAATAGAAGATTTATGCAAACATGAAGCGTACAGAGAAAACTTTTGAGGTGGGAGACATGGTATATTTGAGATTGCAGCCATATAAGCAATCTTCCATCAAGAAAAGTGGGAATGGAAAATTTAATCCAAATTTTTATGGACCCTACAGGATTTCTAGAAAAGTAGGTGAAGTAGCACATGAATTGGAACTTCCTGAAGGTTGCAAAATTTATAATGTTAAATTCATGTTTCATTTTTGAGGAAAGCGTTTGGTTTGCATGTAGTTCCTTCTATTGATTTACCACCTTTAGATGATGAGGGAAGACTAATATTTATTCCTAAAGCTATGCTTGATAGCAGGGAGAAAAATTAAGGAATAGAAGCATAACAAAATATCTTATCCGCTGGAAAAATATCCCTGTTGAGGATGCTTCATGGGAAGGTCCTGAAATTTTAGAGCATTTAAATTTGAATTGCTTGAGGACAAGAAATTTTGGGGAGGGGAGACTTGTCATGTCCCCTTTCTAGAAAAATTAATTTGGTAAGATTATTATTCCATTCCTATTTTCCTATGGACTAATATATTTAATTCTAGGAAAAATATTTTATTTAATATTTGAATTTATATCCAAAAATTATGGACATAATATTTACTGGAAACAATTAAATATTGTCATTTATTTGTATAAGAGGGGGCATGGAATATGGATGAGGTGTTGTTATAATAGACAAAATCTATTTTTAGATGATTTATGACAGTTATGACAGGAATCTATGATAGCATCTCTGACAAATTGTAATTACAAGATGATAGTGTAAGTGGCAGGCTAATTTTAGCACGCAAGATGGAGTGGGAATCCCAATGTAATTTTTAATTAATATTTTCCCTCCAAATGAGGTGTGGGATTTGGGTGTCCTGTAGTGCCCCTCAACTGGTCGTCTACCGGACTGATGTTTGCTTAGTAGTACTGGACATTATGACAGTATTTTAGATCGTTTGATGATAGATTTCTAGTTATTCTGCTATTTCAGTATGAACCTAATTGTTATGATAACAGATGTTGATGTTGGATTATGTTATTTCATGCTTTACAATTTGATAAATGAACTGGATGTTCTAGATGCTTTGATGTTATTCACTATATGGGTTTGGAAGATAGTTGATCATTTTATATTGTTGACTAGTAATCAGATACCTTGTTCAAAATAGTTGATTTTTATTCATAAACGTGAATGGAACAGTGTCGTATTACTTGCTCTCGAGTACCCTACCCCACTGTGATTTACATTCACTATAGGACTGCATGTGATGTATATATATCTTGTTATGGTTAACCGTGCGTTGCTGCAGGATGCAGGTACTAGGCACCGACTCCATCTGATTACCAGGTTTGAGCATGCCTTCACCAATGGATTAGTTGGCTGGAGTTAGCGTGAGGTCCCTAGTCAGTGTGCCTTGGTCGTCAGTTTACCCTTGTGGTTATTGGTTGTCGTTCGATCATGTCTTGCTGTCAGGTAATACTGTACCTTGGAGTCTAATTAGGTTTGAAGGTGTCTAAGTGTGTGTGGTAGTGTTGTGCTTTGATTAGAATCATTATACGAAAGAATATAAATGTTGATAAATGAGCATAATGTCGTTAGTTGTCGATTATCATTATAAATAAATTATTATTTTATTAGAATTGTAGTTGTTAAATAAAGTTGTAAGAAATTTTGTATTGTTCAATATAATATTATTTATAATAAATATTTAAATAAATAAAATAGTTGTAATCATGTTGTAAATTGTGATTTACAACTTGATTAATAAAATAAATTAAAATATAGTTACAAAATTATAGATTGACGAAATAGTACAATTTTATTAATAACAATATATTTGGTCGGCTATAAAGAAATTAGATTTTGTCTGAAATTATGTGTTTACATTTAAAAAATAATAATAATAAAATAAAATAAAAATATATTTAGAGGGGAGAGATGCACGGGATCACGTGCCGAGTCCCTTAGAAGAAGGAAGGGGCTGTGTTATAAAAGAAAAGCGGGTAGAGGCATTAAGGAGAGGATTACAGGGGAAAGAAAAGAGAAGAAGGCTGGAATAAGTAGCTTGGAACGGCAGCAATTGGAGCAGACTCGACAATTTGATATCGTAGCCAGGTTCCGTCGAATGCCTTATCTCTGAACTTTATTCCGAATCTGCAAATGCTGTTGTAGTTTATTTGATTCCAAATAGTTTGATCTGAGATCAGTTTGTATTCTGTGTTGTGCCATCAAAGCTCATGTCTGTAGACTGTCCTCTCTGTGTTTAAACAACATCTTCTCTTAGGGTCTTAAATTCTTCTTTTCTGTTCAAGGATTCCGTTATTCGATTGTCTTCCTTCCCCTGTTTTGCCAAATCAGTCAATCGTCCATGCAACAATTCATTTTGATAGTCTTCTTCATGTCATGGAGGATGTATATCGGCAATTCGATCTGTATGCACTCTCAGAACGGCGTAATATTGGTAGGGTTGTAGATGTAAAATGACACCTCCTTAAGATCTATTAGATCTCTATTTTCTGTCATTATTGAATCTAAAAAAAAGACGTCTTTGATTTGTCATCAAACCCTAGTTTTATTCCTCGAAAGAGAGCAGGTATAAGAAATAATAGTTTTAAGGCAGATGTTTCTACAGTAATCCTTCACCATGTTATTTCCTTGTCTTCTGAGAACGTCTCCCCTTCGACCATGATAGGACACTCTCCTCTGGCCTCTGCTCCCACTATTGGGGGAGGCGCTATTGGTATAGGTGTGCGAATGCTGTTAGGGAGGCGTCAGACCTCTAATATTGCTAAATGCCATGAAACTCTTCGTTCTTCGTTATTGAAGTTTCCTTTGGTTCTGGTTACATTACCTGCACTCGTTCCTAGCCGTTTGGGCTGAGCGTATATCTTACGGAGGTTAGTCATGAGGTTCGCACCTGTAATGGGAGTGTAATGCAGGAATATTTAGGTGAATCCGTCATTTGCCAGACGTGGGGCTAGTAAGGCGTGGTGTCAAAACTTGGTTAACGAGTTGCCTGAGACTCTATTTATTTTGTTTTTTGTTATGTTTGGTATTATTTTGTAGTGGATCGGTAATATCAGGTTACGCTGTAAGTTTATGCTAGGGCGTGAAAGGGAGGTGGCGATTTAGGTAGTTCGCTGCCTTATTTCGTCTTAAATGAAAGTTCTAATGCCTTTTCATTCGCCATTCATCCAGACGATGCTGCCCTTTGATTCGCCCACTCTATTACTTAAATTGTCGTGATCTCACTGACCTTCAAACAACTATGCAGTGTCTGAACGAATTCATTTACTGTGCACGCATTAATAAATTAGGTATCCTGCATTGCTCAACATGAAAATCTAAAGTTAGTCGATATATCTGACCAGTCCACTCCATAGCTAGGGTGATCGAAATCATGTTGGCCTACAAATAGTTGATTACCATCAGATAGAGCGATTATTATCATCCTGGGTGGATCGCCTTTGTCTTGAATGAACTCATTGGCTAGGTGCTAGTCTATTTTGTCAGGCATCAACTACTACTGCTCTCCTAGCGCATCAGGCTGAGGTTTCCTGTGTGCTAAGCATTAAAATCATAAAGGTAGTCGATTTAATCTGTAAAGCGCCCTTGTCCCGGCTGGCGCACTGCTGGAAGAAGGTTGGGGTGCCCTCAAGATAACCAGCGAGGGCAAGATGGTCAACAATGCACAAATAATAACCAACTGTTGGTGTAATGTAGTAATCGTTCCAAATGTAATTTGAGCAGTTGTCTGTTTCTGATAGCTTACTGTCTCATTTTGGTCAATCCTCAACACCTGAATATCTCAGAAATTCGATAACAGACTCAGCAGCGGCAGTGTGATAGAAAAATCATCGACATAGTTCTTCTTGCAGGCAGAAAGCTTTTCCAGTAAACTAACAAATGCAATTCACTTACTGAGTAGAAATAAGATTGTTGTGTTGGCAAAATCCTTACCTTCTTTTATCACATCACAAACATTCTCCAGTTCACTAGTTATTCATTGATCAGATTATTAGGCGATTACATCTATAGTAGTTCTCTGTAAGAACTTAGATGACAACCATAGTGTACATTATGGAGAGTTCTCGAGTTCCTTGCAACAATTCCATTCCGTATTTACCCTGCAATCATTCTTTTGCTAAGGATCGCTGTTTTACCGGGGCACACTTCTGTGAGGTTTCTTCCTGCAGATCATACCTTCACATTAGTTAAACAGAATGCAATACAGTCCACATAACCGATACCGTCTTAACTGATATATCACTGATAGAGATGGCGCTTCCTCTGAAGGCCGATGCAGCAAGGGACAGCTAAACACATACAGCAATCAGCGATTTACTGAGATGTTTGTAATCTATCCATTTCTGTCAGAAATTAACCCTGAGGGGAAGAAATTTCTAAACTTGTAATTACACTTTCCATGTTGGGAGATCTGCACAACAGTTAGAAGTATGAACAAGATGCGGGGATCTCAAAGAACGTCCTTGGATACCGTAAAACTTAACCATCAAACCTATTGCCTTCGTTATTTTTGTGATCAGTGGATACCGTTAGATTTGCAAGTTGAGGAAGTTGTTAGACTAATCAACTGTCATCCATTTCAATGATAAAACAGTCAATAGCCATTTTACTCCTCATTGACAACCTATACAAGTTGTTCACGTTCCATTCAAATAGGATCCATTTACGATTCCTTTACAAGACAGTAGGATTGTAATAAACAGTAACAGTAGAGAATGTAATCTAATGTTGATTTTATTACAGAAGTTGTTTACTTTGAACAGAGAAGAAATTGTAGTGTTAACTCTAGAACTGTATTAAACTGTATGAGTTAAGTATTTCTGTTGTTGTAAAGAGTCAAATTGAGAGTGGTCAAACTCAAATTCCAGAGGCTAAGTTGTCATAGTTAAGTATTTGCAACTTGTGTATTGTTGTTTTTGTGTTTACGATGTAATAACGAGTATGTGGATCAAACATAGTATGAAGTATATTGAGATAATGTCAAGTTGTTTATGTGTTTTGAAAGTAATATTTTCCTATGAGGATGTTAAACCACTTGTGATCTTATTGTATTGTTTTGTCGTATGGAGAGACCTGGAATTTGTAAAAAAGTAAAGTATTGTAATGTTAAAAGTGTTGGATAACAATTGATGTTATGATTCTATTGTGATGCAAGAGGGTTTATGCCTTGCAGTGTACATGTACGTGTATTGTTATAAAGTCTTGCATGATGTTTAAGGTTTACTAGGTGTTAGGAAGGAGAGTGGCTTTCAACGTGGGGCCGGCGCCCAAAGTGGCAGTCAGGATAACCCGTTGGAAGTAGATTAATCAAGTGATAACCTAAAATTAACTAGAGGGTTAAGGGTAGATTTCACATTAATAAGATTAATGGATTCCTCTCCCATGACCTGTAGTGCTTGTTTAGACTAAGGATGGGTAGAGAAGGCCTGGTCAGCATGATTGACTTCCTTTTCCTCATGAAAGGAAGGTCGATTCCGCATGTGTCACCCTATGGGGCCGGCGCCTAGTGAGAGGCTGTCAAGATAACCATAGATGGGGGCCGGCGCCTAGTGAGAGGCTGTCAGGATAACCCATGCTAGGACCGTGCGATGACACTCTCCCTACTACAACCTAGCATCCCTTGTTCGGTTTCTCCTCATTTGTTTTATGTCGCCTCTGGAAGTTAAGTTGTGTTGTATTGTATTGCCATGTGTTGTATTGGCATTGGTCATCCTTTGTTCTTGTTTGTCTTTCGTCTACCTGACTGTCAGTGTTTGGGACCTCATGTTAACTCCTAGCTCGGGGGGTGGACCTTAGGGTTCCACATGGTCGGGTGGAAGAGCTATTTTATCCATTGGTTATTCTTGTCAAGATCATATGCAGAAAAGGATTTGTTCCAGTTGTACTTGTACCAGTGATGAAGATGTATGTGTATAACCTTGTACCAGATTTGTGCAACAGAACATTCATTATGTATGTAATTCTGATGTAGTCTGAAAATGGCAATGTAATAATGTCATGATGTACTTATAAGAAAGCATTTCAGTTATGTATTTAATCATGCAGATTCTGTTATTTGATGATATGCAATGTATATGAATAAGTTATTTAATTGAGCATGGTTTTGGATCAGTTACTGATGTATGTTAAATTATGTTAGTTGATTTGTAAAGTGATGCAGCCTTGAATCCTTAGAGAATATGTCGTAATTAGTTATGTTAACGTTACTTGATCATTGAAAAAAAAATTCCCTGTTTCATGTAGCATAAGTGTGTATTTCTTTAAGGTGTTCAAGGTGGGCGTTACATCTGGTATCAGAGCCAATTTACTAACACTGGGTACTCTGGTTTTATAATTAGCCCATTAAGCTATGCTAGTTGCTTAAACTCTGAAGAACATATTCATTCATAGTCCTTGCCTAGCAATCTGAAGTTGTTCTTGGATGTGTTGTCCAGGAAGATGCCTAGGGTACGAGGCCGAGGACGTGGACGAGGTAGGGGTCGTGGGAGAGGTGTTGATGTCAGCCCTCCTCCTAGTTCCCCTCATGGGAGTACTCAAGAAGGTGGAAGTGAGAATCAAGATAATCAGGATCAGCCCGAGTGTGCTCAACTACGCCAGCTCCTAGAGGAGGTGCTTGCTCGTCTTGGTCCTAGGCAGGAGGTTGAACAACCAGAAGAGAGAGAAAGAGAACGATCTCCCAGAAGGAGAGAAATCACAGCTGAACAAGAAGCTATTCTTGCGGGCCACATGAGAGACCTGATGAGAGCCCGTCCTCCTACATTCGATGGCTCCGGTAGCGGTTTGGAAGCAGAGACATGGCTAATTGATTTGGAGAGATGCTTTGCTATGCATCGATATGGTAGCAACACTAAGGCAAGATGTGCCATCATGCATCTAAGAGGATTCGCCTCTACATGGTGGTGTCTTGAGGAACAAAAGTTGCATTTAGATATTGCGACAATTTCATGGGAACTATTTCTGGAAAGGTTCAGAGCTCGATTTTTATCTGACCACTGGAGGCAATGTCGAGCGGACGAGTTCCATGGGTTGAGACAGATGGCCATGACAGTGGAACAGTATGAGCGCAGGTTTTATGAACTCAAGCAGTATGCAGGCATTGGAAACGACGAGGCCATGTTAGTGCAGCATTTTATTAGAGGTCTGAATGCATGCATCAGTGGAGTTCATGTTTTCGATCCAAAGACCATGGAGGTAGCAGTTGAGAAGGCTCGACTGGTGGAAGAGAACTTGACCATGGCCCTAGGGGGTCATACAGGTGTACAGATTGGTAGCTCATCTCAAGCAGGTTCGGGTTTCCGAGGTGGTCAGTCTCATGCAGCAGGTAACTCGAGGAGTCAACATGTACCTTCTAAGAGTGGACAGCAACAACAACAGTTTTCCTAGATGAAATCAAGAAACTCTCAATATCAGCAAGGTAGTAGATTTCATTCCAGAAAAGATCAAAGTTGGCAGAGAGTTAAACGTGATCGTGCCAGTCAACCAGCGCAGAGTACACAATCTGCAGCAAGTAGAGGTAGCTTTCAGCAGTCAAATGCTCCTGTAGGCGGTGGAGGTTTTGGTAGGGGAACAGGATGTTTCTCTTGCGGTCAGCAGGGCCACATTGCCAGGCAGTGTCCGCGTAAGAATACTTCAAGATTTGGACAGAGGCCCGCAGTTTCAGAGCCCACTGTTGGGGATGCAGGCAGGTCACATAGGGTGTTTGCGGCGGTGGATAATCGCCAAGCGAAGCACCAAGGTACCGTTGTGGAGACTACAGGTGTCTTGCGAGGTATTACCATTTCTATTCTTTTTGACTCTGGTGCTTCAGATTCTTTTATTTCCCCTTCTATAGTGGAGCGTTGCAAATTAGTGGCAGCAAAGCAAGATGTTAAGTGGTAGGTGGAATTGGCCTCTGGGTCTAGGGTATCAGTAGACTCTCTTGTGTATGGTTGCGAATTGAGGATAGGTCCTTTATCTACCACAGCAGATCTTCACATTATACCATTAGGATCCTATGACATAGTGTTGGGAATGGATTGATTGGATGCTCATCGAGCAGTGATAGACTGTCGCCACAAATTAGTGAGGTGTGTTGATGAATCGGGCAAAGAAGTAGAAGTGGTTGGGATTCAGAGACCCATCTCCTTGCGCATGATTTCTGCTATGCAATTGAAGAGATGTTTGCGTCAAGGATGCAAGTTGTTTGCTATAACAGTTAATGACTTAGATTTTGGGGAAAATAGGGAGACATCCCTTAACGATCATCCTATTCTCAAGGAGTATGAAGATGTCTTTCCTAGCGAGATTCCAGGTATGCCACCGAAGCGTGATATTGATTTCAAGATAGACCTTGTTCCCAGAGCAGAACCTATTTCACGAGCTCCATATCGGATGACTACTCAGGAGCTTAAGGAGCTTCGCTTGCAGCTAGAAGAGTTATTAGCGAAGGGATTCATTCGTCCAAGTGTCTCTCTATGGGGAGCACCAGTTATTTTTGTGAAGAAAAAGGATGGATCTCTGCGTTTGTGCATCGACTATCGACAGCTTAATAAGGTGACTGTGAAGAACAGATACCCTTTGCCACGAATTGATGACCTCTTTGATCAAATCAAGGGAGCTAAGGTGTTCTCCAAGATAGACCTAAAATCTAGATATCATCAGTTGCGCATCTTTGAGGCTGACATCCACAAGACAGCATTTCGCACTCGCTATGGGCATTATGAGTTCACTGTTGTACCTTTTGGGTTGACAAATGCGCCATCAGTATTTATGAGCCTGATGAATGGTGTGTTTCGTACCTATCTTGATAGATTTGTTCTAGTCTTCTTAGATGATATATTGATTTATTCAAGGTCTATGGAGGAGCATGAAGAACATTTGCGACAGGTTCTGCAGTGTTTAAGAGAAAATCAGTTGTATGCAAATCTGGCTAAATGTGAATTCTTTCAAACTGAAGTGAAATATTTGGGACATGTTATTTTGGACAAGGGAATTGTAGTGGATCCTTCAAAGATTCAAGCCATCATGGATTGGCCGGCTCCTACTAATGTTTCAGAGGTTCGTAGTTTCATGGGCTTAGCAAGCTATTATCGACGATTTGTGGAAGGATTTTCAAAGATAGCTCACCCTATAACTTCTCTTCAGAGAAAAGGAAAGAAGTTCATTTGGTCAGAACAGTGTCAAGCAGCCTTTCAGAGTCTTAAGGAGCGGTTAACTAGTGCACCTATTCTAGCAATGCCTGATCCTGCCTGAGATTATGTAGTATGTACTGATGCATCTTTGGAAGGTTTAGGAGCAGTTTTAATGCAGGAGGGTCGTGTGATAGCCTACGAGTCCCGTAAACTCAAAGATCATGAGTTGAACTATCCTACACATGACCTAGAGTTAGCTACAGTAGTACATGCATTGGTAAGATGGAGACACTTCTTAATGGGGCATCGGTTTGAGCTGCACAGTGATCACCGAAGTTTACAGTATATTTTTATACAGCCAAACCTGAATGCGAGATAGAAGAAATATGCAGATGCTCACAGGCTTGATCGTCAGTTTTCAGTTGGTGATCGGGTGTTCTTGCGGGTGCATCCGTGAAAGAGTCCGATCCATTACGGAAAAGGCTCTAAGCTTGCACCGCGTTTTGTAGGGCCATTCAAGGTTTTGGAGAGAATCGGTCCTGTTGCATATCGTCTTGCTTTGCCGCCTAGCTTGTCACGCGTCCATGATGTATTTCATGTTTCTGTTCTTAGACCTTATCATCCAGATATTTCACATGTTCTTGATTGGAATGCCTTACAGGTAGAGGACGGGCAGCTATCTTTGGAGCCTGTAGGCATTTTGGAGCACAGGCGACTCGCTCTCAGGGGCAGAGTCATAGAGCAGGTAAGGGTCCAATGGGATCCTAGTGATGAGACTTCAGTGACCTGGGAAGATACATCCCGAATGCGAGAGCTATATCCATATTTGTTCGCAGGCTTCCAGGAGTAAGCCTGATCCTAGGGGGGAGGATGTAGTGCCCCTCAACTGGTCGTCTACCGGACTGATGTTTGCTTAGTAGTACTGGACATTATGACAGTATTTTAGATCATTTGATGATAGATTTCTAGTTATTCTGCTATTTCAGTATGAACCTAATTGTTATGATAACAGATGTTGATGTTGGATTATGTTATTTTATGCTTTACAATTTGATAAATGAACTGGATGTTCTAGATGCTTTCATGTTATTCACTATATGGATTTGGAAGATAGTTGATCATTTTATATTGTTGACTAGTAATCAGATACCTTGTTCAAAATAGTTGATTGTTATTCATAAACGTGAATGGAACAGTGTCGTATTACTCGCTCTCGAGTACCCTACCCCACTGCGATTTCCATTCACTATAGGACTGCATTTGATGTATATATATCTTGTTATGGTTAACCGTGCGTTGCTGCAGGATGCAGGTACTAGGCACCGACTCCACCTGATTACCAGGTTTGAGCGTGCCTTCACCAATGGATTAGTTGGTTGGAGTTAGCGTGAGGTCCCTAGTCAGTGTGCCTTAGTCGTCAGTTTACCCTTGTGGTTATTGGTTGTCGTTCAATCATGTCTTGCTGTCAGGAAATACTGTACCTTAGACTCTAATTAGGTTCGAAGGTGTCTGAGTGTGTGTGGTAGTGTTGTGCTTTGATTAGAATCATTATACGAAAGAATATAAATGTTGATAAATGAGCATAATGTCGTTAGTTGTCGATTATCGTTATAAATAAATTATTATTTTATTAGAATTGTAGTTGTTAAATAAAGTTGTAAGAAATTTTGTATTGTTCAATATAATATTATTTATAATAAATATTTAAATAAATAAAATAGTTGTAATCATGTTGTAAATTGTGATTTACAACTTCATTAATAAAATAAATTAAAATATAGTTACAAAATTATAGATTGACGAAATAGTACAATTTTATTAATAACAATATATTTGGTCGGCTATAAAGAAATTAGATTTTGTCTGAAATTATGTGCTTACATTTAAAAAATAATAATAATAAAATAAAATAAAAATATATTTAGAGGGGAGAGATGCACGGGATCACATGCCGAGTCCCTTAGAAGAAGGAAGGGGCTGTGTTATAAAAGAAAAGCGGGTAGAGGCATTAAGGAGAGGATTACAGGGGAAAGAAAAGAGAAGAAGGCTGGAATAAGCAGCTTGGAATGGCAGCAATTGGAGCAAACTCGACGATTTGATATCGTAGCCAGGTTCCGTCGAATGCCTTATCTCTGAACTTTATTCCGAATCTGCAAATGCTGTTGTAGTTTATTTGATTCCAAATAGTTTGATCTGAGATCAGTTTGTATTCTGTGTTGTGCCATCAAAGCTCATGTCTGTAGACTGTCCTCTCTGTGTTTAAACAGCATCTTCTCTTAGGGTCTTAAATTCTTCTTTTCTGTTCAAGGATTCCGTTATTCGATTGTCTTCCTTCCCCTGTTTTGCCGAATCAGTCAATCGTCCATGCAACAATTCATTTTGATAGTCTTCTTCATGTCATGGAGGATGTATATCGGTAATTCGATCTGTATGCACTCTCAGACCGGCGTAATATTGGTAGGGTTGTAGATGTAAAATGACACCTCCTTAAGATCTATTAGATCTCCGTTTTCTGTCATCATTGAATCTGAAAAAAGACGTCTTTGATTTGTCATCAAACCCTAGTTTTATTCCTCGAAAGAGAGCAGGTATAAGAAATAATAGTTTTAAGGCAGATGTTTCTACAGTAATCCTTCGCCATGTTATTTCCTTGTCTTCTGAGAACGTCTCCCCTTCGACCATGATAGGACACTCTCCTCTGGCCTCTGCTCCCACTATTGGGGGAGGCACTATTGGTATAGGTGTGCGAATGCTGTTAGGGAGGCGTCAGACCTCTAATATTGCTAAATGCCACGAAACTCTTCCTTCTTCGTTATTGAAGTTTCCTTTGGTTCTGGTTACATTACCTGCACTCATTCTTAGCCGTTTGGGCTGAGCGTATATCTTACGAAGGTTAGTCATGAGGTTCGCACCTGTAATGGGAGTGTAATGCAGGAATATTTAGGTGAATCGGTCATTTGCCAGACGTGGGGCTAGTAAGGCGTGGTGTCAAAACTTGGTTAACGAGTTGCCTGAGACTATTTATTTTGTTTTTTGTTGTGTTTGGTATTATTTTGTAGTGGATCGGTAATATCAGGTTACGCTGTAAGTTTATGCTAGGGCGAGAAAGGGAGGTGGCGATTTAGGTAGTTCGCTGCCTTATTTCGTCTTGAATGAAAGTTTTGATGCCTTTTCATTCGCCATTCATCCAGACGATGCTGCCCTTTGATTCGCCCACTCTATTACTTAAATTGTCGTGATCTCACTGACCTTCAAACAACTATGCAGTGTCTGAACGAATTCATTTACTGTGCGCGCATTAATAAATTAGGTATCCTGCATTGCTAAACATGAAAATCTAAAGTTAGTCGATATATCTGACCAGTCCACTCCATAGCTAGGGTGATCAAAATCATGCTGGCCTACAAACAGCTGATTACCATCAGATAGAGCGATTATTATCGTCCTGGGTGGATCGCCTATGTCTTGAATGAACTCATTGGCTAGGTGCTAGTCTATTTTGTCAGGCATCAACTACTACTGCTCTCCTAGCGCATCGGGCTGAGGTTTCCTGTGTGCTAAGCATTAAAATCATAGTGGTAGTTGATTTAATCTGTAGAGCGCCCTTGTCCCGGCTGGCGCACTGCTGGAAGAAGGTTGGGGTGCCCTCAAGATAACCAGCGAGGGCAAGATGGTCAACAATGCACAAATAATAACCAACTGTTGGTGTAATGTAGTAATGGTTCCAAATGTAATTTGAGCAGCTGTCTGTTTCTGATAGCTTACTGTCTCATTTTGGTCAATCCTCAACACCTGAATATCTCAGAAATTTGATAACAGACTCGGCAGCGGCAGTGTGATAGAAAAATCATCGACATAGTTCTTCTTGCAGGTAGAAAGCTTTTTCGGTAAACTAACAAATGCAGTTCACTTACTGAGTAGAAATAAGATTGTTGTGTTGGCAAAATCCTTACCTTCTTTTATCACATCACAAACATTCTCCAGTTCACTAGTTATTCATTGATTGGATTATTAGGCGATTACATCTATAGTAGTTCTCTATAAGAACTTAGATGACAACCATAGTGTACATTATGGAGAGTTCTCGAGTTCCTTGCAACAATTCCATTCCGTATTTACCCTGCAATCATTCTTTTGCTAAGGATCACTGTTTTACCGGGGCACACTTCTGTGAGGTTTCTTCCTGCAGATCATACCTTCACATTAGTTAAACAGAATGCAATACAGTCCACATAACCGATACCGTCTTAACTGATATATCACTGATAGAGATGGCGCTTCCTCTGAAGGCCGATGCAGCAAGGGACAGCTAAACACATACAACAATCAGCGATTTACTGAGATGTTTGTAATCTATCCATTTCTGTCAGAAATTAAACCTGAGGGGAAGAAATTTCTAAACTTGTAATTACACTTTCCATGTTGGGAGATCTGCACAATAGTTAGAAGTATGAACAAGATGCGGGGATCTCAAAGAACGTCCTTGGATACTGTAAAACTTAACCATCAAACCTATTGCCTTCGTTATTTTTGTGATCAGTGGATACCGTTAGATTTGCAAGTTGAGGAAGTTGTTAGACTAATCAACTGTCATCCATTTCAATGATAAAACAGTCAATAGCCATTTTACTCCTCATTGACAACCTATACAAGCTGTTCACGTTCCATTCAAATAGGATCCATTTACGATTCCTTTACAAGACAGTAGGATTGTAATAAACAGTAACAGTAGAGAATGTAATCTAATGTTGATTTTATTACAGAAGTTGTTTACTTTGAACAGAGAAGAAATTGTAGTGTTAACTCTAGAACTGTATTAAACTGTATGAGTTAAGTATTTCTGTTGTTGTAAAGAGTCGAATTGAGAGTGGTCAAACTCGAATTCCAGAGGCTAAGTTGTCATAGTTAAGTATTTGCAACTTGTGTATTGTTGTTTTTTGTGTTTACGATGTAATAACGAGTATGTGGATCAAACATAGTATGAAGTATATTGAGATAATGTCAAGTTGTTTATGTGTTTTGAAAGTAATATTTTCCTGTGAGGATGTTAAACCACTTGTGATCTTATTGTACCGTTTTGTCGTATGGAGAGACCTGGAATTTGTAAAAAAGTAAAGTATTATAGTGTTAAAAGCATTGGATAACAATTGATGTTATGATTCTATTGTGATGCAAGAGGGTTTATGCCTTGCAGTGTACATGTATGTGTATTGTTATAAAGTCTTGCATGATGTTTAAGGTTTACTAGGTGTTAGGAAGGAGAGTGGCTTTCAACGTGGGGCCGGCGCCCAAAGTGGCAGTCAGGATAACCCGTTGGAAGTAGATTAATCAAGTGATAACCTAAAATTAACTAGAGGGTTAAGGGTAGATTTCACATTAATAAGATTAATGGATTCCTCTCCCATGACCTGTAGTGCTTGTTTAGACTAAGGATGGGTAGAGAAGGCCTGGTCGGCATGATTGACTTCCTTGTCCTCATGAAAGGAAGGTCGATTCCGCATGTGTCACCCTATGGGGCCGGCGCCTAGTGAGAGGCTGTCAGGATAACCATAGATGGGGGCTGGCACCTAGTGAGAGGCTGTCAGGATAACCCATGTTAGGACCGTGCGATGACACTCTCCCTACTACAACCTAGCATCCCTTGTCCGGTTTCTCCTCATTTGTTTTGTGTCGCCTCTGGAAGTTAAGTTGTGTTGTATTGTACTGCCATGTGTTGTATTGGCGTTGGTCATCCTTTGTTCTTGTTTGTCTTTCGTCTACCTGACTGTCAGTGTTTGGGACGTCATGTTAACTCCTAGCTCGGGGGGTGGACCTTAGGGTTCCACATGGTCGGGTGGAAGAGCTATTTTATCCATTGGTTATTCTTGTCAAGATCATATGCAGAAAAGGATTTGTTCCAGTTGTACTTGTACCAGTGATGAAGATGTCTGTGTATAACCTTGTACCAGATTTGTGCAACAGAACATTCATTATGTATGTAATTCTGATGTAGTCTGAAAATGGCATGTAATAATGTCATGATGTACTTATAAGAAAGCATTTCAATTATGTATTTAATCATGCAGATTCCGTTATTTGATGATATGCAATGTATATGAATAAGTTATTTAATTGAGCATGGTTTTGGATCAGTTACTGATGTATGTTAAATTATGTTAGTTGATTTGTAAAGTGATGCAGCCTTGAATCCTTAGAGAATATGTCGTAATTAGTAATGTTAACGTTACTTGATCATTAAAAAAAAAAATTCCCTGTTTCATGTAGCATAATTGTGTATTTCTTTAAGGTGTTCAAGGTGGGCGTTACATGTCCAACTTGGCTAGGATATCTTTAAATATTGTAGGAGTTGCATACAAAACATCTTTTGCCAATTCAATCTTTCATATTTTCTATATGAACACTTGTGTTCTACAATAATCTTATGTGCATGAAAACCCATTGGAGATTGAAGTCAATGGATGAAAACCCATTGATTTCCAAGGGAAATCTTATATGGAGGTTGCATCGGTGCTTTAGAATTATACATATTCAGCTTATTTTTAATGTTATTTTGTGTTTGCAGGTTTATGTGGCAATTTGGGATTTTAGTTTGTTGTAGCTTATTGTGGTTTGTTGTAGTTGTGTTTTATCAGTGTGTTACTATTTAGACATCCTCCAAATCAAATTCTGAAATTTGTTGAGTTATTGAGGGTTTTAGGAGCAATTTTGGGTGATTTTGTGTGTGTTGCAAGCAAATTTTGTAGTTTGAGTTTTCCAGTGTGTTGTAGGTGTTGTTGTTGCTGGGTGGTGTGATTTTTATGTTATTTTTATGTTCATGTTCATTCTTAGGAGCTGGAGTATTCATCTTTCTTTTTGGTCAAGTTTGGCAAGGTTTACGGTGAAATACAGATTTTGTATTTCAACATTTTTGTGGAGATTTTGTTGTATTCATTTCAGATTTGTGGCTGTTGTTGCAGAAGTTGCTGTGACTATTATATCAATCAATATTTATATAAATATCAATTTAATATCATTAATAATACTTGTGGAAGTCTCTGGCGTATTTGATGCATTTTTAGTGCTAACCAATTGCTAGTTTGTTGTGTATTTCAGAGTTTTTGGTGAAATTTTTTAATTCTATTCTCATATATGAATTTATTAATAAAATTACAATAGGGATATTACATTATCATGCTCTTGGAAGCCACATTGGGGCCATATGCCTATCATAGTGCTTTATGTACATACATAGGTGTTCTATCCATTGAGGACTACAAGTCACCTTTCCACATTACCCATGTTAGGAGTAACCTACTCCTCTTGATGTTACTTCTAGCCCATATGTGCTTACCATGAGCTATCATCCTATATGTTTACATGATTATTATATTATGTATTCATTATTGCTATGACTTTACATGACTATGTGCTTAGATTATATTTACTTTCATATGTAGTTTTCCCTCTTGTTCAATTCCTTACATCTTATAAATGAAACCAATTGAAGGGGGCATATATTGTGATTAATAATCCTATATTGAGCTTTTATTTAGTGACAAGTGTTTCAAAAATCAATATCACATCACATGTCATATTCTCCATGCATCATGTCATCCTAGGGCTACTGAACCAAACACACTATTAGCATTTTCCAAATAAGCATAATAAATTCTAACTCTACTCATTTCTTGGTTTCTTGATTTCTTAGATAGTTAATTAAGCTCCTATTTTGTGCTTGATTTTCACTCATGAGATAGAAGCTACCCACTGTATGCTTTTCATCTATTTTGCATGATCTTATGAAGAGTTCAAGTTGAAGGAGACATGATCCACACTATCACATCTTGCAAGGTATATTACTTTATATAGACCCCATAGATTCGTGGACTTGAAAGGCCATAAGGAAAGCCTATCGGATAATAATGTGATATAATTTACTAAAATAATGAAAGGCTTTAAAATGACATGTGGAATCTGTTATCCATGTTAGAAGCTAAACCAAATCAAAGGTTTGGAAATTTTTATTTTACAATTGAGATATCTTGCATCATGTCACTAACTATTCCTAAAAACTTTATCTTAGCTTAAAAATGGAAATACCATTAATTGCATATATTTATTTTTAAAAGGAAAATTGCAGGATCTAAATACTAATCAAAACATGCAAAGCAGATAAACAACACAAGAAATATATTACTAGATTTGTAAGATGCACCAGAGACCAACACCAAGATTTTGAAGGGGGAAAAGCAAAGAAAAACCCCCATGAATATGCAAGTGGCAGGAAGCCAAAAAGAAAGATTACAGAGATGTAAGAAGCTTCTCAATGAGAAGATGAAGAAGAAGAAGATATCCATGAAGAGGATATATCAAGAAAGAGAGAAAAAACACCTCTTAAATAGAGGTGAAGAATGAAATTATATGTAACTCCAATATGCCACCTTGCATAAGGTGTGTGCCACATGTTTCCTCTTAAGGCGGAATCTATCAAAATAGATTTATTCTTGCAGGGGGAATAAAAGAGGTGTTACCCGACATGTGCGGATAAGCACCAAAATAATAAAATACAAATTATAAAATAATCTTCACAAAGTAAAGATTAAATTCTAATAATTTTCACCATTTATTGCATCAATATAGAAAAGAAAAGATGTTATGTATGATTTGGTGAAGGAAAATCTAGATCTCATTCTTGTTATAGGGGGTGGAATTCTAGCAACACATCCCACTTACAAGAAATTGTAGAACAAATTGAAACTTCAACTTATTGGATTGATCCAAGCAATCACATTGCATAAAAGCTAAGTGTGAGTTAAGCACAATTTCCCATTGTTTATTACAAAGTCATAAACCAAAACTAATTTTTTTTAGATCAATGAAATGATTTATGTCAATCATGTACAGTTGGTCATTGAACTACTAAACATTGAGAAAATTAGATCAACGTGAGAATAATTTAACAAAATAATTTAGAACTTGGAGTGAAATGGTCTTCGAGCGCTTGCAAGATTGAAACAATAAAGTATGTGGATTGCAAGGGCATATATTTATAATGGGAGTTGGGTGTATAAGGACATCACATAACCACATAGCTTGCCACATCTAAGCTCATAGACTGCCGCATTCTATCAAATATTTGATGCACATATTCTTCAATTTATGGGCATAAAAGGGATACATGATGGTTGGGTTTAGATGTTAGTGTCAATAGTAAATAAATACAATTACATTTGTGTTTTTCCATTAATTGGGATATCTATTGAGTCACAACACATCTCCAATTCATCGGTCAATAATGATTAGAAAATTATATGATCTAAATAATAACAAATTCTTTAATAGATCATTTGTGAACAAAGCATTCTTACTAGTAGACCAATTATCACTTGATGAGAGTAAAAAATTAACTAAATATTCAAATTTATTTTTAAAATTAGACAATGTTGTAAGGAAGTTAAAGTAGCGAAAACAACTTCCTACGCCAATCTTGAGGAGAGATATTATGTAAAACTTTTAAAAATTGATCTAACAATCACAAAAATTCCAGAAGCACATTCAAAATATGAAATAAATAATGAAACACAAAGCACCAAAATTTACATGGGGAAAACCCTTTCGGGTGAAAAACCCCACACTCCAAAAGCCTGCTCCATGTATTCCAAATCCAACAAAAAGATTACATACACTTGCAGAGCAAGTTTATTACAGGAGTATCACCAGTAAACAACTCTATAAGAATTCCGGCAGCATAACAGTACCTGCAAACTCACACACATAAACTACTCCTCAAGCCTCCAATTTATAGACTTCTAGCTATACAAGAAACCATCTATGGTTTTACAAAACCATGTGCTTAATTAACTTCTCAACCAAGATTCCAGTCTAAAAATAAGCTCTCACGTCCAAAATGATATCCCTTATTTTTGACCCTTACAGTTGGCATAGAATCTATCATAATACCTCTAAAAATAGTCCTTCCATGATTACGCCGAGAGGTGTTCTACACTCACAGCAAGGGTTGAAAGATTCAAATTCCTATAAACAATTAAGATTCAGATTCCCATGTAAACAAAATTCATAAAATGTGTAAATAAATAAATTCCTAGAAGCCAAATGGATAGAAAAATAGAAAAACTTTGTCAGTTATGGAGTCAAATCTTTATCACGTTAAACAAAAATAAATAAATTCGTGGAAGCCAAATGGATAGAAAAATAGAAACAAATGGGCAGTTATGGAGTGAAATCTTTATTATGTTTGAAGAATATGTCTCATAGCATAGTCTCTTTAAATTAACTCATGTGAGTATTTCAAATATTCTAACTGCAAGTAATTTATAAATGCCAACAAATTGGAAGATATCTCTCGGCGTACTTTAGATATATTTTTTCAAATATAAATATACTAGTATACTACCATGTGGGCATCTTTTGACACCTAATATTTCAATATTCAAGGCACCGACATGTGGCAAAAGTGTCAATTAAGAATTCAAACGCCCCTACATTATTTTGGAGCTAAATAAAAACAATAAATGACTGTGGGAAAATATTAAATACAAAAGAAAGCTACGAGAAATATGCAAGGTTGAGACACCTCATTTCCCAACAAATGTAAAAAATAATTAAAAATTAAATAATATATATAACATAAATACAAAAATAATTCCCTTTTCGGCTTTTGAATCTAAGACATCTCATGCATAAGGATATAACTTGGTGCTGACCGTAAAAATTGCTTCCTTTGAATTTCTTTAATTTTTAAGTTTCCTATCATATAATTGTCATGTTGGCCTTATAAAATTCAAATAACCATTCATGAGTGTATGTGTGGGGATAATATCTTCTACATAATGTTTTGTTGAGACTAGTGCACCTAATTTTCTATATTTAGAAATGATTGTTCCTTTTGGAATGTTACATGTAAACCTTACACGAATTTAGTCACATTATAGGAAGGATGTACATAGTGCGTTTGAACATCATTATTTAGAACATTAACAAAATATTTAAACTTGTAAGCCTTTGCTTGATTATAAGCCTATCACTAATAGTCATTTAATTTAAATTATTTCTTATACTCTTCACAAATAATTTGTTTGTTCAAAAACTTAACTTTATTTCCTTTTTAAGTTATTTCAAAAATAAATAATAGATTCACATTCAAATTATGTATGACACATTCTTAAATATTTGATCTTCTAGTATAATTTCATCATATTAATGATAAAAAGAGCTTAATCAATTATTATAAAAAATTTATCATCAAAATTTATAAACTTTTCGAACAAACTACCATGCTTAGCCATATGATGAATACATCCAAAATTTATATGAAATTTGTAATTTAAAGTTTGAACATGTGGAAAGTATGAGAATTATGAGCTCCAAGAACATTACTCTTACTTCTCATTGTTCTCTCCCTAGCTACCTTGAGTCCCTTGGTCTTCTTTATAAAATGCATCATCTAAATTGAAGTAGTTATTCTCAACATGTCCTAGATTACCATAGTAGGTACATTCTTTATATTTCTTCTCATTTCCTTTCTAGCCACTCTTATAATTATAATCATGAGAAATCTTGTTCCCATCATCACTGACTACTTTCTCTTCTCTTAAGTGCATATCCATGTCTTGGTTCACATTGATGTATGTTTCATCTTTATCTCAATGATATGATCTTGGTGTCTCAAACCAAGCACACCCATGTCTTGGTGATATTATCATGTTTCACAACCAACAAGGAACACAATCCAACAAAAGACAATGCCTTTCATTCCTAGTGCTTGATCTAGAGTAGTATCGGGATGGATGACCTCCCAAGAAGTTCCAATGCTTCACTCTTATGAGCATAACCTAGATGCAATGAGTGTTTGGTGGACTATTAATTGTCATGAGAGATGGGTTCTTATGAACCAATACTCAATCAATGAAGATTGATTCAAAAGTATGCAAGTGAATCCCAATAAATCATCTCATAATTTGATACACTATGAGAACGTCACATATATGAAAATATTATAGGTATTGTTGAAGGCTAAAAATATCTTTACTCATCTAACCCACAAAATAGAGCAATCATTTTTCAGATTTTGAGATGTTCATATAATCATGTCCTAAAATTTCAAAGCTATGACAAATTGATTCCTAATATCTTCTAGAACATATTCCATTCATTAGAAATTGAGATAACTATTTTAATATTTAATTATGTATTTCAATTTCTTATTTATTACTTTTAATCCCAACTTATAAAATCCTAAACCTCTATTATTGTTTAATTATTAATTCTCAATAAAAAATAATAAACAATGAAAAGCATTTAGGGGAGAGGGGCTAGTAGCCACCCACCCTAACTTTGCGCACATCAAGCTCATAGCTAGACATATCGGATTTCGACAATTTTTTTAGATTTCTCCGTATGCGACCAAAGAGCTTAAAGCTATTCTTTCATCTTCTGGGCACTTATACATTTCACTGTAGGACGTGTTATGTGCACAATGGTCAAAAAATGGTCATTTCAACATGTCGCCCGATACATGAACAATGATGTGCCGATAATCACTCGTCATCACCCCCCAAAAAAATTTGCCCCTCCACTTAAAAAGTAACACAATTGATCCCTTTTGTAGTTAGGGTAGGTTGAAAATATGTTTATTGATACCCCACCATAAATCAAGTTGGTGGGGCCTTGAAACTTACCTACCCCTTTCCTAAACCTAGTGACATCCCTTTATGTATTTCATGACATCTTTGCAAATTAAACCAACACCTTTTTATTTCGTTCATCCACGCTAAGGTGAATGTGGTGGCACGGATGGGAAACACTACGTGTTCCATTTTATTTTCCTTCAGGTCCGAATACATATTCAACTACACACTGAAAACCTAATCATTTTAACAAATGTTTGTGACGGTGCGATGGATGCTTGAGGGTTTCTCCATGTCCACCAACTATCGCCCTCCATGCAGGTAACGATAAAATCATTTCTCCTTGTAATTCCAGCACTGCTTGAACATTCCATGCTTTTGATTTCATACGGTGTTGTTTATACAATCATTTACCTTCGTGTTTGTCTCATACAACCCGTGATTTGAGTACTGGTATGTAATTTTGTTATTCACATCCAAATACATATTCAACTACACACCAAATACCTAATCATTTTAGAGAAGGTTCTAATCATTATACACTCGTTTACCTTCGTGTTGGTCTCAAACAACCCATGATTTCAGTGTACTGGCAGATCATTTTACTTTCAGATTTTTTCCTATTTTGTCTAAGACAACCCTTGTGTTGTGATTATTTCATTGTACAGAAGAATATATTGTTATATAATGAGGGGTTTTTTTTTACATACAAATGGGTTTGTATATTTTTAAGGGTATATATTTTTGAGGGTTCATTGTCAACGGTTAAGGGTTTCATCATATCAGGGTTTCATCATATCATTGTCAATGGTTAAGGGTTTCATTTTATCAGGGTTTTGAATGTTTTGAATCCTACGGCTTTGTCTCCGTAATAATTTTACAGTCAGATTCTTCCCAGTTTTGACCGAATACTATTTTTTAATTATTGTTACATTAAATATTTACAATTGTTTTCCTATGTTTTAATATAATATAATGAGGGTTTCATTTTATATAATCTATCCAAGGTTTATATAAAAAGCTTATACATAAAAATGGGTTCGTATATTTTTAATGGTATATATTTTTTAGGGTTCATTGTCAACGATTAAGGGTTTCATCATAACATGGTTTCATTGTATCATTGCTAACAGTTAATGGTTTCATCATTGCAGGTATTCACCATATTATTGTCAATGGTTAAGGGTTTCATTATATCAGAGCTTCGAATGTTTTGAATCCTACGACTTTGTCTCCGTAATAATTTTACAGTCAGATTCTTCCCACTTTTGACCGAACATTTTTTAATTATTGTTACATTAAATATTTACAATTGTTTTCTGATGTTTTAATATAATATATTGAGGGTTTCATTTTAATTAATTTATTCTGGGTTTAAAAAAAAGTTTATAAATACGAATGGGCTTGTATATTTTTAAGGGTATATATATTTTACCTATTTTATCTAAGACAACCATTTCGGGTTGGCACTTAACATTTCAACATCTATTAGTGTTTATATAACAACTGCATATCTATTAACATTTCAGGTTGGCACTTAACATATATATAGACATATGCAGCCTAGACAGTGTTAACATTTCAAGCTGGTACTTAACATTTCAACATTCAAACTCAACAACCAAATTTAAATCTGCATATCATATCATCGAATACAATAGCTTCTACGCATTTGTTCAAATTCAAGCTCAACAACCAAATTCAATGCATTCTTTTTTCAAATTTGGATCCATTATAAGAGGAACATTATGTAGCGTATACAATGTTAACATTTCAGGCTGGTACTTAACATTTCAAAATTTTACAATTGCATACATCTATATTCAATTTTAGTCCAATTTGTTTGAACTAAACTTTGCAGCTTCATTCAATTGATTAAATAATGTCTATCAATGTGTGTGTGTGTATATATATGTATATCTATGTATATATATACACATGTATATCTATGTACATATGTATATCTATAGACATATGCAGCATAGACAATGTTAAAATTTTAGTTTGGTACTTCACATTTTAGCATTTTACAATAATATACATCTCCAATTCAAAGTCTATAGGGGATTTTAGTCCAATTTGTTTGCTGAACTTTGCAACATCTTTTTGAGTTGTTTGCTACAAAATGATGAAACCCTCAAACATTTATAATGCACCCTCAAAAATGGATACATATGCCATAATACTTAATATATATATGTGTGTGTGTGTGTGTGTGTGTGTGTGTGTGTGTGTGCATTAATTATATAAATTGGGACACGTTATGTTTGTCATCCGTGCCACCACATCCACCTTACCATGGATGAACTAAATAAAAAGGTGTCGGTTTAATTTGCAAAGATGTAATTAAACGCAACAAAGGGGTGTCACCAGGTTTAGGAAAGGGACAAGTAAGTTCCAAGGCCCCACCAACTTGATTTATGGTGGGGTGTTAATAAACATATTTTAAACCTACCCTAACTACAAAAGGGATCAAGTGTGTTACTTTTTTAGTGGAGTGGATATAGATGATACATACATATATATATGGATACATGTATATTTTTATTATGTATACATATATGTATATGTATAACTATATATGTGTGCAATATATAGTTGTATCATTGCACATCAATTCTATTACATTTTTTTCTATTATGTGAATGTCTTAAGATGAATTTACATGTAGTGCTTGAATTTATTTGGATAATTTGATGTTTGTTCGTTACTACCCGGATTACTACCCGGCATATGATTTCTATGATTGCAAGCATTTGAGAGGTTTGTAGAGCACCTTGTATTACGAGCACTCACTAAAGGTAAAGTCTTATAAGACTTTACTTACATCACTAGTTCTCGAATTGTACTATGCATTTGTGTTTGTTAACACACTACTACTCATGGACTATTTTGCTCTGATGGCCCCTACTTGGATTATATATAGTCTTCTTTTGCAATTGCATGTGAATATTTAATCTCCTCAGTTAAGTGAAGAAAATGTATACATATGTGAACAGGTAATATAAATTGCACATTGCATTTACCTTTTCTAGTGAATTTAAAGTTTAAATGCCTCGATATCATTGAATGAATCCATGAATATGTGTATGTATATCTATATGTATACATGTATATGTATATCTATATGTATACATCTATATGTATATGTATATCTATATGTATATGTCTATATATATAGATATTTATGTATATACATGTACATAACATATGTGTATATGTATATGTATGTCAATGTCTAATATAAATTGAACAATGCATTTTTTATCATTCTGATTTAATTGGGTGTGGTACTGATTTCTACCAAGTGTTAATGTATTAATGAAACAACTATTAATGAACTAAATCGACAAATGAATATATGCTCAGATTAATAAACATTACGATATAACATGATTTAACAGCAAAAGGATAATGATGGACAAATGAATATATGTTCAGATTAATAAACATATATTATTAATGGATTTAAATGCAAGATGATAATATGAATATGTAAAGGAACAATGCATTTTCCTTTTGGTGTGAGATTAAAATTAAAAGGCCTGAATGCAGTTTATATTTACAATCTTATCTTATCTGTTTACAATAATCTGCATATATATATATATGTCTATGTATATATATGTATGTATGTATGTATGTATGTATATGTACATGTGATATATAATATAAATGGAACAATGCATTTACCTATTTCTATTTATATAATCTTATTTCTCTTGTGTTTCTCAACACAATTACATATAAGATGGCAGTTTAATGAATTTGTGTTTGTCAACACACCACCACTATTGGGATATTTTTCTCTGATAACCATTAGGTACTTGAGTTATTTACATTGTTACTAAATGTGTTTAGATAGATGCACTTGTAGTTCAATTTAATTTATTCAGTTATGATGTATGTTTGTTACTGCCCCGATTATGATTTATATGTTTGCAGGCATACGACCATGGTCAATGCTTTCTAGAACACCTTTGATTGAGAGCAATCAATTCAAGTAAAGTCTTATAAGACTTTACTTGGGCAATGACCCACTAGGCTTTAGGATTTTCTTCCTAGTTGTTTTAGGTTATTTTCAATCAATTTCCTTTACTTTACCTTCAATCAATCAATCAATTTACTTTACTTTACTTTACTTTACTTTAGGTTCTTTTCAATCAATTTAATTTACTTTACTTTCAATGAATCAATCAATTTACTTTACTTTACTTTAGGTTCTTTTCAATGAATTTAATTTACTTTACTTTCAATGAATCAATCAATTTACTTTACTTTGCTTTAGGTTCTTTTCAATGAATTAATTTACTTTACTTTCAATCAATCAATCACTTTGCTTTACTTTACTTTAGGTTCTTTTCAATCGATTTAATTTACTTTACTTTCAATCAATCAATCAATTTACTTTACTTTAATTTAGGTTCCTTTCAATCAATTTGCTTTACTTGTTGCTTAAATTGAACTACATTTGCATGGATGCTTGAATCAATTAAATTCAGGTATAATTATGTGAACAGAATGCTAAAACAACATGCTACTACAAGAAAATTATGTAGATAACTTGTAGTACCATGCTAATTTAACCATTCAAGTCTTTTTTTTTTCAAAACAGTTACAATCATACAAACATACAAACATGAGATCAACGCATAGATATTTCATAAATAACCATTCAAGTCTTGCTTTTTTTCCAAATCAGTTACAGTCATACAAACATGAGATCAACGCATAGATATTTCGGAAATAACATGAGATCTACGCATGGAAACACTTAAAAAAATGTTATTACAATATATTTTGACAAAATGAGATGTATGCATAGATATTTAAGAAATATCAAGTATCTCCATTCAAAATAAAACCTTCTTCTTCAATTCTCCATAAATCCAGTAAAAGGAGTAGGCTATAGAGCTTCTGTAGTAGCACATTACTTTACAGTCTGGGTTAAACTGTGTGGCTCAGTTATACTCTATAGTGATGCGGCAATCTGGGCAAGCAAAGCCTAATTAGATTTTGCATTTACAAGCAACTCATTTGAGCTTCCAGGGCTAGACCATGCATGCAGATTGCTTAGAGCTGCAAAGGTTGGGCTCAAGATGGTGAACATGTCCATTAGAATGGGATGTTGCATCGGTAGAGGAGAATTTGGGGTACTCAATCATCTCTCATTTATTGATTGGTTCACTTTCTTTTTTGTTGTCTTTGTCCCCCGAGCAATCCTTGTCTGCTCACGCCGAATTTCCTTCTCCTATTTATACTCCGCCGCTCTCTATTTTTTTAATAGTTTTTTCCATTTTTTTTCTCTCTTTCTCTTGTAGCATGACTTATTTTTCAGCTTTCCTCTCCTTCATTTGTTCCCTTTTCCTCAACTACAACTCTTCCTAACGAACTTTCTCTCTTCTGTTCATTGAGCATTTCCATATATGCATTGGATGTTAAGATTTGGGACTGCCTACTTAAATGTAGTACCCAGTCCTATTCTTACCACCCCTTGCCTACACCCTTTGAATCAAGAGCTTGAGAAATCAACTGGTTGATGTCTACACAACTGCAACTAAGTATCTTGGGTGCATGGCACATAATCTAATTCCACATCACCTATACATTCTTCTTCTTATGCATTGTCCACGTTTAGTGGATCCCAATTTGATGCACTAGTGAAGTAGTGTACAATGTCAGCTAGATCATGATCCGGTGGTGAAGGCATTGAAAGGTTGATATCCACCTAACTCAAATTTTTTCCATCCCCATGTTTCTAGCAGCTTCTTCCAACCATTCTGGTTGGGTAACTTGAGTTGGCAAACTAAGACCATGCAAATTATTAGTTGTATCAGCAGCATTAGGAACTGTATCAATAGCATTAGAAACTATATCAACAGCATTAGGAACTGCATCACCAGCATTAGGAACTATATCAGCAGCATTAGAAATTGTATAAGCAACATTAGAAATAGTTTCAACAACATTAGGAACTGGCTGTAGAATTTTAGTAGCATTAGAAAATGTTTGACCAACAAGCATTTTCTTGTACATCAGTTGGATTCTGTTCACTTCCACTTTTATTGTATGTGCGGATGAATTCCACAACTTGTTCATCTATATATCCAGTAAATTGTAGGAAGGATTCAACTGTAATTAGCTCAGGATCCTGATCCACTATGAAGGCCCGATTCTCATTTACAGTGACCATAGGTTCTTGACTACCTTCATGTGATACTTGGAAGCCCTCACTTGGCCTCATGTCTTTTTGAAGTGTAGACCTATCCAATTGCTAAATGTCTGTCCTTCAGAACCGACTAATTATATTTCATGGGGTCAAGGCTTGCTTGAATACCTTGCTAGCAAGAGTGGCCAACTCTTCTCTTCCAATTTCACTTTGCAGGTGGCTTGCCATCCATGCATTCCTTTGATGTTTGAAATAGGTTTGAATGGGGAAAAAATACTCACATCTAGTGGCTACAATTTGTGGCTTGTATGTGCTGGGAGGGTGATGAGGTCAATCCCTAAATGACGCACTTCCTCTATGGTCTTGAAGGCAACATGGCTACCATGACCATCAAATATTAGAAGAGCTATGTTATTTGGTGAAACCCCTCCGGGGATAGATGCAGCAAAATGCTGTAGCCAATTCAAAAATAGTTCTTTCATCATCCATGCATGGTCTTGAGTTGCCATGGATGCACCTAACTCATAGTTTGCCATGTAGTTTTTGATATGCCTTTTGGATTTAAATAGATAAAAACCAGGTATACTGCAGCCCGATGCACTAACACATGCCAAAACAGTAATCCACTCTCTACTTTTTGAGATGAGGTGGGGCACACAGCGGGATCCCAATTTGCTATTACCCACATTCCGCAGTTCCTGCCAGCATGTACCCCAATTTTGTCATAGTTTCATATTCTGTTGGACCCATACTGATGTATCTTGTAGAGATTTTCCAGATTGTCGTAGAATGAAGCCACTATGCTTGGCCTTAGCATAATGGCTCTATCAGTGTCCACACCCTCTGTGGTACAAATAGTTAGATCTGGATGCCTTCTCCTAATTCCTTCCCACCATGACCTCCCCAGCATCCCATCTATGAAAGGGTTTGGCCTAGACTGAATGACATGTGCCACAGTAGATTTCAGCTATGCAATTTGAAGCCCATGGCCTATGTCAACCATGTCCTTGCACCACTAAACTATTTCTTCCTCCTCCTCATAAGTCAAGATGGTCTGTGGCCCCCTGCGTTTGGTGTTTGTGATACCTAGAAACCAAGCCCTCAAACTACTAGGAGGCATTCCCCACTTCTTTGCAGTTGCTCTAATGGACATATTCTTATCCTTGACATCAGCCATAGCACTTTGGATGTCAATGTTTGTCCATATACTTCTGTTGAAACTTGAAGAACTAGTTTGCACAGCAGTAGTTTGAATGCAATCTGTATTTGTTTCCAAATCCTCTATATGTGCTGAGGGAAATATACATTCCACAACAGGTTGTTCTGGTTCTATGGTATGTGTAGCTTCATCCCCAGATACCGCAGTGGGAAACTTGGGCCCTCGAGGTACTCTGATTGTCCTCCTTCCACAAGTTATCCTCCCCTTTTTACCTACAGCCATAAGTATCTATACACCTGCAAGAAATGCAAACATAATCAGTGCCAGAAGTGATTTGTAGAAATGATGACATCCTTAGTGCAATGACTGAAAACATATTGAAGCATCTATATTGCATAATGGCATTAAAAGGTGAATGCAGTGGCACAGTCAGCAAACATAACATGTTCCATTTTATAATGTTCCATTGTGTTGTTCTATTTTGGATTGTGCATTATCAAGGTTTGAGGGTTTCATCATTCTGTGGTTCCAATATATATTGAGTACAATAGCAAACAAATTGGACTAAAACTCCCTACAGACATGTATATAATTGTAAAATGATGAAATTTTAAGTACCTGAAATGTTAACATTTTCTACGTTGCATATGTCTATAGATATTGATGCAAAATAGAGTAAGGAATGTCTTCAAATGCCAAATGAACCAATCTTCAAGTTTCAACCCTTTAAGGTTATTGTAGTTTCTTCAAATAGCTATGTTTTCCTTGTAGCCCTCCTAATAGGGTTTTTCTAACATATTTTTGTAAAATGGACTCTAACCCATAAACAAAATACCTTTTAGGGCACCCATTATGGACTTAAACAACATATCAAAACCACTCCCTACGTTTCTTCAAAGAAAATTGGAGAATAATTCTTTGTTGCTGTCAATTTCTAGGCCAATTAGGCCTTCTTTCCAAAGGGACTATGAGATCTATGGCCTCCCAAACTTACCAACTGCACTTGGAAGCATTCAATGTGTTACCAATGAACAAAATCCACTATTAGTTTGATCAGGAACTTCAATTACCTAATGAAAATTAGACATGCAAAGTTAAAACCCTCAATTTCTCCTAAAAAACAGGAAGAACAGCACTAGGGCTCACCCAAAATCACCACTATAGAAACTTGAAAATGTGCCGAGCCTGCAAACAATATTTTTGGCACATAATTTGCCTTCCCTTTGCATTCCTCTATTAATTAAATAATTTTCAAATTATTTAATTAATTCATTTTACTTGGCCTTTTATTTAAATAAATTCTACTTAGTTAACTAGGCTATCTTTCTTCTTCTCTTCCTCTATGGTTAAATAATTTAAATATTATTTAATCATTCATCACCATGTCCCATTTAATTTAAATAAATTTCTATTTATTTAAATTATCCAATGTTCCTCCTTTAATTAAATAAGTATCCCTCTTATTTAATTAAATCACCCTCATCACATACCCTTCTCAAAACAATTAAATAAGTACCCATTACTTATTTAATTAGGCACATAATCACTTCTCTCACCTCACATTTTTTCCAAAAAAAAAATCATCCTTGTCCTCTAGTGACAAGGAAACCCTAACTTATCCTAGCCATTGATTTCCCTCCAAAGTCAACTCTAAATCTCCACCCTCCATTCCAACTTCCTCCTCTATAAAACCACCCTCTCCCATTGACATTTCACCACTTTGAGGATTTGACTTGTGCATTTGTCTACTCTTGAGCTCTCATTTTCTTAGTTTACTGGTCTACAAGTCTGAGTACATTCTCCATAGCTTAGCTTAGTAGTAATGGAGGAAATGCATTAGGCATTCTAGGGTTTTATGCTTTCATAGTTGAATTTCTAGGTTGTTTAAGGTCTCCATTACATGAGTAGGGTTTTATTCTGCTATTCTAGGACTGTAGGATAGATTTTTCCTTGCTTACATTGGTGAACTTGATGTGAAACGTTTGTACATTTTGCGATTTTAGGGTTTTTGAATTTGCAGGTTTGTGCGACGCATACGTTGAGTAGTAAACTGCATGTGCTTCTTTGTGAGACGCATGCGCAGTACGGTGATGCTTAAGCTAGATTATGCACCGCATACGCATACTTGTGCACCGCATACACTCCAGTTCAAGGTTCAAGCTTTTTGTTTTGATTTATCTAACCTTAACTTAGTTCGTTTTGCAAGTTGCTAACTAGTTTTTGTAGGGTCTGTTAGTCTACATGATTCTCTGTTTTCATTAGCTACTAGGGTTTCTTTTTAAGTAGTGGGTTTTCTTAAAAAAGGCATTTAGTTTTCAAAAAGGGGATTAAGGCTTATTTTCTAGGGTTTCATTTAGTCATTTTGCAATCTGGGTAAATCCTATTGAGGCCTTGAAGTTTTCTATCTTACTGGCACTCAGGGATACACCTTACAGCCCTAGGGTTTGGTTTTAGTCCGCAAAAAAATAATTTTATTTCGCTAGGTAGATTTTTTGGTAACATTTTCATGCACAAGGAACAGTACACCGCATAGCGTAACAGTGCATCGCATACGCGTGACAGTGCACTGCATACGCATAACAGTGCACCGTATGAGATATTTTCTGTGATGCATAAGACTGATAGTGCACCACATGCATTATCTGTGTGACGCATGTGCTCTGGTAAAAATAGCAAGTTTGCTTTTTGAAAAAATTTGTTTCAATTTGTGGTTTCTGGTTTCTATTTAGGTTTTCCTGTTACTAATTTTTGGGTTTGTAGCTTGTGGCGTGGAAGGAACATTTTAAATTTGCAAACTAAACTTGTTATTTAGGGCTTTTATCTTTATGTATGTGTGGATGATAAAAACACTTTGCAATTGGGGCAATTGGGGTTAAAAAGAACACAATCTTTTGTTTGCATTTACACACTCATTTTGGGATTAAAATTAACCTCACTCATATTGGCTAAAATGAACCACAACCCTTGCATTTTCAAACTCATGAGTTAAAAAGAACACAACTTTGCATTATAACACATTGGGTTAAAAACGAACCACAATCTTTGCATTTTTCACACTCATTGGGACTTAAAATTAACTTGCATTCCTCACTCATTTAAAAAGATAAAAAAGGATTGCATTTGTGCTTGCTATGTTTGGTGGTTTGTGTTAGAGTGGTGGAAAGGTGCATACCCTCCACTTCACTTACATTAAATCACACCACACCTAAAGAAAATATAAATCGAAAGAATCCCCATGCGAGTGTGAAGCAAACTCATATGTGTATGCTCTCCCCTTGCAACTTAGTGCGAGCCTGAGGATCAAAAGCATGTTAGTTTTCTTTGATTTTGTTTAAACCTTAGAGGGGCCTGCTCTTGAGACACATCCGAAAGGAGAACTCATTTGCGACCCCAAGCGGAACTTTTTTCTGGCCCGCTATATAAGTTGAGGATAGGGAGAAATCCAAGTCTAACTAGTATTAGCGCTCACCATATAATGCTAGCTCGAAAGGAGATGTACCTTAGTGTATATTAAACTCCTAGTAGGGTTAGTTAGAGCCTTAAGTGGCTTGTCGGATGCTCGTGGGGTGTTGGTCCCCTAGATATTCTACTAGAACCTTCTTGTTTAGTGGCCAAAAACCTTCTATTTGTTGACGCAGAAGGGTAACCTTTGAAGCGACCCCGATTCATGCCGTTCTTAGCCAAGGTAATAAGGACAATCCTAAGGTTTGGTGGGGGGATGAGCCTTGGGAAACCCAGATCTTGGTATGCATGAGAAGTGAGTGCACTGTAAGGGGGAGCCGATGCTACCAAGATCCTAGAGCTACCTGCTTTGAATAGGCGCAGCTAGGGGATTCAACAAATACAATCCTTGACTAGCCCTAGGATCGTGCTTGTCTTCCAAGTGTCTTTTTTCTCCATCACAAAAAAAAATGTCAAACAAACAAGAGACATAGCCACAAAATTGTTTGCTGAGTGTTTTGCCACTGATGTGCTTTCTAATTTTTCATAAAATTATCAAACAGACCTAGGAGAAAACTACTTTTGAGAAACCTGCCAAACTACAACGCATACGCTGATCAGTGAACCGCATAAGTGACATTCTGCAATGCATGAAAAAAATTGCAACGCATACACTGAATAGTGAATCGCATAAGTGACATTTTGCAATGCAAAGACTGAACAGTGAACCGCATAAGTGACATTCTACAATGCATAAGAAAACCAGTCTATCGCATACGCCTGAGAGGAACTTTTGAGCCTTAGGGAAACTTCTGATATCTTTTATCCCAATCTGATCTGATTGCAACTGTGTTAGGAACCTATAGGTCTCATCCCTTAGGATCCACTTGCATTTGTCTTAGAAAATCTTAGAACTTTAGGATTTGAGTCTTAGACTTCCATAGGAATCCAAAACATTAATCTTCCTAAGTCGAAACATAAGGAGAAACCGTCAAAGTGTGACTGCCTCATAAGTGTAAAATTAGACTGAGAGACCTTGGCATTATTTCCCACTCAATCAATTCCAACATGGACCCCACGCCCATTCGGCTAAGTATAAGGTCCACTTTCTAAAAGTTCCTTATAATCACCCTTCTCACATCAAAAAGAATCCAAGGTCTAGACAAACCTGATTTGCACTTTGAAGGTCATTAGTAGACAATAGTATCCTATTGGAGCTAGACTTTGCAAAGGTTAAAATCATTATCCCCGCACTTTGGTCTTAGGTGCCTTCCCATTAGTTGCATCCCATAAACATTATAACCAAAAGACAATACACCCATTTGCATAAGACACTTAGGTCATTCCCATTTCCATCTTTAGGAACCTTTTAAGCACTTTTAGAACACCACCCTCATTCATTTAGAAACTTTACATCGTCACCTTCCCGCCTTCCATCTAGGTCTTTTATGGTTGAAACACGGTTGCAAAAGAAAAGAAAGGGAGAAGAGAACCTAGAAGATTCCAACGACTCTCACATCGACACCATGAGGTTGGGCACCAACCCCAATGAACAACCTAACCAAACATGGGAAACTCCTTTGACAATCTATTCTTGCAAGATGATGAACCTGGGGTGACACCCGAAGTCCTTGAAGCCACGGGACAAGACCCTAGAGTATTGAGAATCCTAGATGAAATGATTGTCGCAGACCACAAAGCTACCTCTTGCACCTTATACAAAATGGAACAAAACTTCCCAAAGGCGTTGACATAACCACCCTCATACCAAAGTCCGCTAACACCAACACAACAAGCCAAAGCTACACCTCATCCTCCAACTACCATGCCAATCAAGCACAAGAACATGTCAACATACCCCAAGGGCAAACCTCACATGAATTCGTCACGGTAAACATACCCCCTCCTTTTGAGGAAAACAACACCAATGCCACAACTCACACATCAAATCCTTTTGTTTTCTCAGCAAATCCTCAAGGTTACATTAAAAGAACACGAAGGATACACATTGTGACCTCACAAAACCAAACCCAAGGAGTTAACACCACAACAAACACAAATACGAACTTGGGAACCACCTCTAATGCCAACACAGGTAACCTCAACAAGAACACGGGAACCAACTCTAATACCAACACGGGTAATCCCAACACCAACCCCATCAACCAACATGATGCAACTAGCCAAGGCTTGGGAATATCCTATGTCAACTCAAACCCCATAAATCCATTTGGAACCAACACTCACAATGCGGCTAACATTGATCCCAACCAATAAACAAATCGTCATGTCTCATCTCAAAACACCACGAGTAGGTCGTACCATTATCGATACATTAACCCTAACATATCCTTCGCCACCAACAATCAAAACCAAAACACGGCACCATTACACACTCACTACGACGTCAATACCATTCCACTTGTTGGTAACATGGGAACCTATAACGCAATGAATCCTTACTTGGACATAGTCACAAACATCACCAACACACCTGTCGAAACCCTCACCCAAGAGTTGGACAAGCTAAAGCAACAATTCACAAACTTGCAAGTCTCGGGGACCAAGAAATCATATTCCATGGAAGACTTATGCCCATATCCATTTGACAAAAGCATTTACATGCCTCCTTTCCCCCCAAATTTTACTCCACCAAACTTCAACAAATATAGGGGAAAGGGGAGTCCCGTTGAACATGTACGCGAATTCCATACTGCTTGCCTAGAGCTCGCCTATGATCATACCTACTTGATGAGGATCTTCCCTAGGAGTCTCGTAGGCCAAGCTCTTGAATGGTTTGCACACCTCCCCACAAGGATATGCACATGGACAAAACTCACAGACAAGTTCATTTCACACTTTTCCTATAACATAGAGACGGAGTGAACATAGCCACCTTATGCCAAGCAATACAAGAAGAAGGAGGGACGTTTATCTCTTTCTTTCAAAGGTGGCGAGGCCTAGCAAGCAACCCTTGTTATATTCCCGAGAATTAGCTAGTGCCCATCTTTGTAGAAAACTTAAATAAAGAGCTTATGCTTCAATTGCAAATCCATTGTTGCACCTCCTTTTGTGAAGTAGTTGAGAAGGGGGTGGCCATCGAAAAGGCTCTCATCACTAAAGGCGTTATAAAGATCTTCAACAAGAATCAAAACACCCAAAACACACCCTACAACAAGAACAAGACCTAGGCACGAAACAAGAATGTTACCAATGATGGGGTGGTAGATGCTAAAGCATTTAGGGCCGGACCTGCCCTCACACTTAAAGCACCCCCCGCAATAAATAACCATTTGTACGTTCAACAACAATCACAACAACAGACACAACCTCAACAGCAATCAGCCAACGCAATCCAAAATAATCAAAGAAGGCCACCTCCTTGGAATAATACCCCTAGACGCAACTATACTCCTTTGACGGAACCAACTGAAGTAATCCTGCAGAAGTTATTACAAAACAACCTCATTCAACTGCCAGAAATATGACAATACAATCCGGCCTTCAAACCTCCTTCATGGAATGACAACGAATTCTATGAGTATCATCGAATCAAAGGACATAAGACATCAAATTGCTTTAAACTAAAAAATATCATTCAAGACTTCATCGACAAAGGTACTGTAGGGGTAGAAGAAACAGTCGGTTCCTCCAACATTGATCATACTATCATCACCGACCCATTACAAAATCATGGATTAGGACAGCCCTCTTTGTCAGGAACCAAGCCACACAACAATGTCAGCTATAATAACGTCACCTATGATTACACCATTAATAGCATTCGGGTGTCTAACAATAATATCTCCATGATCACCATAAAAGCCCATCTCGAATGCATCGTCACCACCTGTAAAGCCAAAGTTACAATACAGGGCACCACCAGCAACACCTCAAATACATCCACTCCGCAAGCCAAAGGCCAGTATAATCTTTTAGATCATCTGAAAAATACCCCAGCACAGATATCTATCTTTGAGCTGCTTCGTCTTTCACCCGAACATAAAGCCATTTTGGATAAGGTGCTCCTAGAATCTTCCGTTCCTACCGATCTCAATGTTAGCCAATTCCAAGCCATGGTGGGACACTTAGCCACTATCAATAGCGTCACCTTCACGGAACAAGACATGCCCCCACACCGTCCTAATCATAATGATCCTTTACACCTCGAAGTCTACATCAACAAACATAAAATCCGACGAGTCTTGCTAGATGGTGGAGTGGGATTAAACATATGTCCTTTGAAATTGGTATTAATACTAGGATATTCTAAGGCTAGCGTTGATCCTACCAAGAGAATTGTTATCAAGGCCTATGATGATGTTGAGCTCTCCTCCAAGGGAGTTATCATTTTACCCGTGAGAGTTGGGCCGACCATTCAAGATATTGTATTCCATGTCTTGGACACTGAATTACCATATAACTTCATCTGGGCCGACCCTGGATCCATTCCATGAAGGCCATCCCTTCCACCTACCACCAATGTATCAATTTTCCCTATAACGGCTTGGAAGTCACCATCCTGGGTGATCCTGATGCCTTTCAATACTGCAGCCATCTAAGAGAAGTACTCCAACATGAGGTGCCTGTAAATCAGGGAATCTTGCCATTCGCCTCCTCCTCCAATTATGTTGACCCATCCACATTATCCAAGGCCACCACCACTTTCATTCCACCACTCAACCCACAGGTTCAAATCCAAGATAGAGGATGTGGTGAATATAAGATAGAAAGGTCCTATTGCATCAGAAAGTTGCCGGTATCACCCAAGTCATAAGGAAAGCCCAGCCTTATTCTGCCAAAGCAAACCCTCTCAGCTAGCCCCACCACATTCACAAAGTAGGGAGAACTCAATAAAGAAGATGTCAGTGAAGACATATCCAATTGGCTCTAGAAGAAGAAGAGGAACAAGAGTTCGAACACATCAAATTGCCTATGGAACAATATGGTAAAGGATACGAGTTCGTCAAGAAACAAGGATATGATGGGCACAGTGGATTAGGGCCAAATGGAAATGGACGAACTGAACCTTTTCAACCAACCATATGGCCACGCAATGAAGGGTTGGGATATACCATGCAAAGAGATAGGGTTCCACGTACTAAGTTACTTATATGAGGGGAGACAAGTGCTTCTAGAGAAGTTGAGACATCAAGGGATCCACCTGAACCTGAGCATGAATCATCTCTATCCACCTCACCAAATCTCCCCGAAGGGGCAACATGGATAAATATCTTCTAGGACCCTAATAACACCTCTATTTGTACCCTGACACCTGTAACCATGAATTACCTAAATACTGATGATGGCTTGCCCCTAGTCCATCCTGAGCTCACCGACTGGGACCAATAAGGTCCACCTAACTTAGACTTATTCGAGAATGATGAAGCAATAGCTGAGTTCATGGGACTTCATGAAGGCTTACCTCTTGGAGACTATAAAGTTGGGTACATCATGGACTTGGATAGCTCGGCTTACTTTGGAGAGTCCACTCCACCCTCTAGTCGCAAAAGTAAAAATAAAAAAGTAAAAAATAGGTCTCTGGGTGAAAACTGAAAGGTGCCCTTAGATCATGCAAAAATAAAAATAAAGGATGTATCCGAAGGTGAAAACCTCCCTGAGGCGCCTAAGGATTGAGGGTTGGAAGTGTTGCCCATCACAAAGGAAAAATCACCACTGTTGGTAGAGACAACTGTTGAAGCCAACCTCAGCATCGAAGAAGCTCCCAAGGTTATCCACTTCGCTGAGTCACTTACAGAACAAGAAAAACCTAAATTCAGATATTTCTTCTCCAGATGGCAAATCAACTTCTCATGGTCGTACGCCAATATGCCTGGGCTTGATCCACAATTTTTCCTACATCACCTACCACTACTGCCAAACGCCAAACCTGTCAAGTAAAAATTTCGAAAGATGCATCTGCAGATTGCTTTACTAGTAAAGGCAGAATTGAAGAAGCTTCTTGATGTTGGTTTCTTCAGGCCAATTGATTATCCAGAGTGGGTGTCTAATCTTGTGCCCGTCATGAAACCCAATGGCTAGATCAGAATCTGTGAAGACTTCCGTGACTTGAACAAAGCATGTTTGAAAGATGATTTCCCATTACCAAACATAGACATCATAGTGGACTTGACAGTCGGATTTGAAATGTTCTCTTTAATGGACAGCTTCTTTGGATATAATCAGATTCGGATAGCACCAGAAGATCAACATAAAACAACTTTTACATGTCCTTGGGGCACATACTGCTGGATCGTTATGTCTTTCGGTCTCAAAAATGCAGGTGCTACTTACCATAGGACAATGACAACCATATTCCATGACTATATGCACACATGTATGGAAGATTATGTTGACAACCTGCTGGCAAAATCGGTCACTTGAAGCTCTCATCTAGAAGTGTTGGATAAAATTTTCAAACGCTTGGAAGAATTCAAAGTCAGACTAAATCCTAAGAAATGTGTGTTTGGCGTTACATCACGAAAATTGCTCAGTTACATTGTTTTACATAGAGGAATAGAGGTTGACCCCACCAAGGTCAAAGCAATAATCGAAATGCCTTCACCTACTACCTTAAAGCAGTTATGTAGCCTACAGGGAAAGTTATAATCTATTCAGAGATTCATTGCACAACTTGCCGACAAATGTCAACCTTTCCAACACTTACTCCACAAAGGGGTACCATTTGTGTGGACAAATCAGTGTCAAGAAGCCTTCCAAAAGATTAAAGAATATTTTCTCTCGCCATCAATTCTCAGGCCACCAATCCCAGGCAAGCCCCTTTTATTGTACATATCAACAACTAATTCAGCATTGGGGGCATTATTGGCATAGAACAATGAGGAAGGAAAAGAAAGGGCAATCTATTACATCAGTAGAACCTTAGTGGGATATGAGCTAAACTATTATCCTATCGAATGCGCCTGTCTTGCTATAGTTTTTGCTACCCAAAAATTGCGACATTACATGCTGAACCACAAGACAAAGATGGTTGCTAAGATTGACCCACTAAAGTATTTTTTGAATAAAGCAACCTCAACAGGACGACTGACCAAATGGGTTATGGTATTGAGCAAGTTTGATATAGAATATGTTGACCGCAAAGCCATCAAAGGACAAGTAATCACATATCAGCTTGCAGATGCAGCTACACCGATAGATCATTCAATGGTTGTTGATTTCCCTAATGAATCAATATTCACAGTTGACACACCCAAGATCTGGACACTATTCTTTGACGGATCATGTACCAATCACAGTTCAGGTGCAAGTATCTTGTTTATTACGCCCCAAGGTGATGCCATTCCCAAGGCATTTAGAATTGCTTTTCCTTGCACAAATAACATAGTAGAGTACGATGCATTACTCACAGGACTTCGAATGGCAATCAACTGGAAAATCAAAACATTACAAGTATGTGGCGATTCCCAAATAGTTATCAAACAGGTCAACAATGAGTACGACACCAAAGATGAAAAGCTCATACCTTATAAAAAGATGGTGGATAGTTTCAGGCTATACTTCGATACAGTGCTTTTTGACCAAATACCAAGGGTTCAGAATCGGGTAGCAAATGCAATGGCAACCATTGGAACTCTCCTTGATATCTAAAGTAACCTCACGCAGTTCAAGTTCTTGGTGGAACAACTATTGGTCCCAGCCTTCGATGTCCTCGAATCTGAGTTAGTCTGTGAAATTGTTGGTCCCATGTCACCCTGGTACCATGACATATACACCTACCTACAGGACCAAACCCTACCCGCCGACCTGTCATCCAACCAATGTAGGTCCTTCATACACCAAGCCACCAAATATGTCGTCATTGGTGACACTTTATACTGCCGTGGATTTGATAATACCCTCCTAAGATGTCTCAACTCTGAAGAAGCACAAGTAACCCTACGAGAGGTACACGAGGGTATATGCAGAGCCCACTCTAGTGGTCCTACCCTTGCTAAGAAGATTATCAAAGCAGGATATTATTGGCCCACAATGGAAAAAGATGCATACCATTTTGCAACCAAGTGTCGGCAATGCCAGATACACAGTGATCTTGTCCATGCACCAGCTCAGGACCTACAGCCACTTACATCTTTGTGGCCCTTCTCTCAATGGGGACTTGACCTCGTGGGAAAAATCCACCCTACCTCCGGCAACGGCCATAAATTCATCCTCACAACCACCAAATATTTCACAAAATGGATTGAAGCCATTCCCGTGACATACATCACTGGCAAGCAGATCGCCAAGTTTATCCTTAATTATATCATATGCCGATATGGTGCCCCACAATCCATCGTAACAGATAATGGTCATCCATTCAAAAACTAGGATGTCTGTGAACTTTGTGAAAAATTCCACATCCAACACCACTTCGCCACTCCATACTACCCACAAGGCAACAGCCAAGCTCAGGCGTCAAATAAAACCATCATAAATATCCTAAAAAAGACAGTCAATGATGCTGGCCATGATTGGCATATCCAACTCAACTTGCCCTATGGGCTTACCGTACTAGCATCTGTATGCCCACTAGAGCCACCCCTTATTCCCTTGTCTATGGATCCAAAGCCATCTTGCCCATTGAGGTTGAGTTACCCTCTTTAAGAGTATCCCTACAGCAGTTGGTTGATAATGAGGACTACAGAACATCACGATTACATGAACTGGAATTGCTTGATGAAAGGCAACAAAATGCACTCAATCATTTACAGGCATATCAAAATCGTCTCCGCCGTAGCTATAACAAAAGGGTCCAAGCCCAACATTTCAACATTAGAGACCTGGTGTTAAAAGAAAATCCTAAAAATCAGATGGAAGGAGAGAAGCTGGGAAAATTTGAGCCAAATTGGTTAGGACCTTACATCATCACAGCAGCATATGGGTTCGGTGCATATCAATTAGCCACTCCTGAAGGAGAACCATTACTCAAACCCATCAACAGTATGCACCTAAGGTGGTATTATACATTTTAAAAAAAAATGTCCAACAGTGAAAACCACCTTTGTGGCGCTTTGGACAAGTACCATGGTCAAAAACCTGCTAAACAGGTGCCATGTGTAATTAATCTCTGCTCCATTGTCTACCATCACTTGGGTCTATCATCCCTCCTTTGTCATAATGCCTTGCCCACCACCACGCCATAACGTATCATCATCTCCTCCCATGGCCTGGAATCAAGTTATCATCCCATTTACCTTGCATCGCCTTTCCCGCAACATGCTAATGCACCTGACTGGGGGCAAATACCTGATCCTAAGGTCATTGTTGGAGGACACTTCTAACAAAATCCAAAAAGATCATAAAACCAACAAAATCCAAAAAAATCATAAAACCAGCAAAATCCAAAAAAATCATAAAACCAACAAAATCCAAAATAAAAAATAAAAAACTAGCAAAACTCCAAAAAACATCAAAACCACAGTACCACACATAGTCACCGCGTCAAACCAATAAATTGAACTACATTTCCTCTAAGCTTTCACATAGGCAAGGCCATCATTGATGCGCCCCCAAGGCATTTCCCTTACGTCCTAGGTCAACCCAAGTCCACCCTTGTCGAACTACGTTGCCTTTGAGCTTTCACGTAGGCAAGGCCATCATTGATGCACCCCCGAGGCACTAGGTCAGCCCCTTAGGGCCCGTCCTGTCATGTTGTCCTAATAAATTGTCCTCTAACGAACACGACACTTCAAATAGGCAAAATTCAAGCAAACATCCAAAGTACTTTAACAAGACCATTCAACAGCACAGCCAGCATATTGTCACTCATCGTGATAATCAAAATCTTCCTAATCACATGTCTAACTAGGTCCCATGCCTTCGAGGACAACACTCATCTTTGAACACTATTGCTCCTCACAAACCAATCATTTCACACACTCGCGACATTCACACAACTAGGACATATGCCTTGCATGGCTGTCACTCGCCTTAGACAGGTAGGGGCATTGTCGAAACTAGACTAGGCATCTTATACGACATATTCCTTTCCTGAAACTAGGCTCCTCCATTCTTAATTAATCACCTGCCTTAGACAGGTAGAGGCATTGTCGAAACCAGACCAGGCATCTTAGACGACATACTTCCTAACCTGAAACCAGGCATTGCATCACTTAGCCTATTACAACCATTCAGGCAAGCACATCTACACTCAGCATATGACTTGTTGGCTGTTGGCTCTATCTTACGCCTCACTTTGGTTTGTTTTCTACGGTCTTGTTCCTAAGCTTCTCAAGGCAGTCCCTAAGAGATGAATAGAGGCAAGGATGGGGCAAGACCTATTTTGTTTGATTGTTGCTTGTTGCTTTGCCACGACAATATAACTGGGACAACTAGGTTCCTTGCATATGATCAAGCTACTATGGGGCACAACACATCTTGTGCAGTTAGAACGGCTAGAAACTTCCATGCACTAGGACTCTCATGCCTCAAGTATACTTGTCACATGTTCCAACAAGGCACCTTAGTGACTTGGTATGAGCCTGGCAATCCTTGTCTATTTTTGTGTGTCTGTTTCTCAAAGGACCATGCTATGTGCCCTGGCAATATCATGCCTTGGCATTTGTTGTCCTTGGTACAATAAGTACTATGATGATACGCAATACCGCATTAAAGAGTAGCTCACATCCTTAACAGCATAAGTCAGAATCCCTCATTCCACACCAATTCTTCTTCTGTCACACTCATCATTTCCTCCTCGCGTCTTCTTCTGATCTTCTCCATTCTACTGTGACACACCAAAAATATATATATATTAAAAACATATACCCTGCATACACACACATGTTAGTCCATAAGGAATCAACATCATAATCATACATTAACATCCTCATCATCAGATATAAGCATCAACGTCATAATCATTCATCATACATCATAAGCATGTCATTACCAAAAACCATCATAATCATCAACATTACCACATTGCATAATCAACATAATCGTCATAATCATTGTAATTACCATAACCCATTATCATCATCCATAACATGCACTAAGTGTAGAAACAAAACCCTAAAGCATCCATACATGATCCATCGCATTGTACACATGACAATAAACATCATATTCATCATAAGTCACATCATCACAAATACATAAAATATATCACATCATGAGCATAATAAACCATCATCATCTAACAACAATAGCATGAATCAGAATAAAGTCATCTCATATATATATGTCAAAAAATCATGTGTGTCACATTACAATATCAATCCATGTCCATATGTGTCAAAAATGAGCTCGCAGGCTCAATAACAGTATCTCAAGAGCACGCAGGCCCGATCAAAATATGTGTCTACAAATAAGCATATATAATGCAAATCTATCTAGCCCCTGTCGGCCCTGTCGAAGGATCCCTGTGCTCTAACCCTGCCCTCGACCCAGATGGTCTATCGTATGGAGAGGCTCATCTATGTACACTGTGTTAATAACTGAGAGGGGGGGTGAATCAGTTATCTTAATTATTTCAGCTTTCTGAACTTTCTTAATAATTAGTGCAGCATCAATTCAAACAAGCAAACATAACCATGAAATAGAAATACACATGACACAATATTTTTGACGTGGAAACCCTGTTAAGGGAGAAAACCATGGGGTGATTAACCCAAGATTGTATTCTCTGTTAGAAGAATGGACGTACAAAATGGCACTTGCCAATTAGGGCTCACTGCCCGAGCACACTGCTCACAAGAGGCACACTACCTACAATTTATAAAGAATGTAATACAATACTTGAACTGATGAGGAGCATCAACATATGCTGGAGTTCAGTTCCGGTTAGGCTCTGTATACTGATCTGTTGCACTTCATCTTTCCTCTTCTTTTATACTGCTCTTCTTTCACATATTGGATCTTCCTTTCTACTTTTATTCGGCTCTACTGTTTTTCTTCGCACATCACTTTCAACCACAACACTTCTCATAACTAAATCTATCTTGTATATATATCCGCACAAGTGATTTCATCACCTTTCTAGTCAGCACCTCGAATAGTCAATATTTTGCCTAAACTCTGATCTGTCGCCTGAATCCTTGCTTACCAAGTAATGCAGATCAAGGATATATTTGTGGAAATCATTAATCATGTCGGCCAAACATAATTTATGCCTTCATAATCTTTACCAACATCAGTAACACATCCGGAATAATGTATGATGTTCTGCCAGTCAGTTCTTCCTCTGATCACACTGTCACTTGGGAACCCAACACTCAAGCATTCATATCTCTTTATCCTTTCCACATCAGAGGCTCAAACCTTGGAATCTATCAGTCAAGATACTCCTCTTGACTTCCCCAAATCCACACTTCACTGAGATACATCTGCTGAGAGATCCGGACCTGTCTATCGGACCTTACTGACTGCTCTGTTCTTGTTTACCGGACCACAACATTCTTCACTCTGACTTCTGGTATAGACATACCATGTCTTGATGTGTGGGATAAACTTTGTTGCCATCAATGACAATATTCATGAATCCATATAGTGTCTCTTGCCAACAATCTCCCCCTTTGGCATTGATGGCAAGACTTAGTGAAAAATGACTAAGTGTTTACACTATGCTCCCCCTTTGCTAATGCTCTATTTTTATATACATTTTCTGGAGCTCCCCCTTAGTTGGATTCTTCATTTTTCACTGCTCTTCACTCCCCCTTTGACATCAATGGCAAAGGGTAGGGTCCACATATCAAAACTTTCAAAAATTCAACTATACTTAGTCGCATAAGTATATACATATGGAATACTTACATATACTGAAGTATGTCTGCAAAAGTTGTCTTCAATTGAATAAATTCTGTAGCCCAACTTTGCTTCATTCTGTCCAAAATTGAAATATGACCGCTCAACAGGAACGCAAAAGCTTCTGCCCTCTTAAGATTTGTCGGATCATTGGTTCGGGCGGTAGTCTGAGCATCACTTAAGGCCTCATGCATGGCCTCTAACTTAGGGATAATGATCCTTCTAAGTTCACCCATTCAGCTAATTATGTTCTTCCTTTCCTTCTCAAAATTCTTTATTGCATTTGTGATTGCAATAGTCTGACACTCTTGATTTACTATGGAGGATGAGAGAGGATCAAAACTTTGAGACAGACTTAATAGTTTATCCTCTTGTTCTTTTACTTTCCTCTCAATATCTTTGGTCACTGTGGGCCAAGATGAGCAAAATTTGTACATATTTCCGCCATCTTTAAGAGCATTTTCCAAGCTCTTTATCCCAATATCCATAACTCTCTTATCATTTGTTATCAGATCCTGTACTTCAGAGAATCTCTTATCCAAAAACTCCTTCCGGACCTTTTCTTCAGCTGACTTCTCTAGAGAATCAAAATGTGTGCTTACACTGTTGACTAAAGTTTTGAGATTACCGGAAGTGGAGGCTGTGAGATCCTTCTGAAACGATGGCATAATCTTTCAAGCACTCCAGAAGCAGCTTCTATCAACTCACAGTCTTCCATGTGAGACTTCAGGAATTTTTCTTTAACCTTTGCATTAGCAAATGAGGCTATCTTCATTGTCTGTACCGAAGAAAGAGAATCAAAATTAAATGGTCCTTGTAGAAGCTCCAGTTCATCAATCTCCATTGTTTCTTTGTTCAAGAATTCTTGGACAGTTTTTGCAGTGTCTCTTGCTGGAGACAGATGTTTCTTCTCTTCTGCATTCTTAGAGCTGTCTCTTGAAGCTTTCTCTCCTTCTACATTCTTACCACTAGCAGTTGTGGTCTTCTCTGTTGAAGTCTTCTCTCCTTCTGCAACCTTGGTACTATCATCCTCTTTTTCCTTCACCTCTACTTCTTTCTCCTGTATTCTTTCTTCTCCTTTAGATCTAGAAACTGTAGGGGAAACCGGAGGAGAAATGTTAGTCTGTTCAAGGCCCACCTCTTCTGTCATTTTCTCAGTAGATTCTTCTGCAACACTTGTAGTCGAGGGATCAGTACCCAATTCCTCTATAATAGGAAGATTAAATCTTTTGAAGGCCTTCCAGAGGATCTCTTCTGTGTCCTTGGCTACCTTGTCAGTCTCACCAAGCATAAGTTGATTCATCCTTGCTTTGCTTCTGAACTCATCCTTACAATCTTTGAATACCATATTCATTGTCTTGGGGTCGATTGAAGGATATAGCTGAATTGCTATCTGTTCCCAGATTTCTAGGTCTTTGGCTTGGGCATTGTTCTTTCTTATTTCTAGTTCCTTCTCCAAGCTTTTGGGGATCAGAGATATAATTTCAATGAATGCTTTGTTGTAGATATTTAGGTACCTGACTGTGGCATCTTGCAATATCTTCTGATCTGCTTCACCATAATCATCATAGAACTCAACCATTGGCTGAAGATTTCCATCCACTGTGATTGATTTGATTATGTCTTCAATGTGAAGAGTGGGTTTTTCAACATATTCATCTGTCTTTTCTTCTTCCTTCTGTCCGGTAGAGGATTGACCGGATGTTTTCTTCTTTTTCTTCATTTTCCTGATTTCTTCATTAGATTCAGTCTCCTCTTCATTCCTTTGACTGGCATAAGCTCTTGTAGATTTTGTCTTTGTTCTTTTCTCTCCTTTGCCGGATGATTGTGCTTCTAGTTCTGATGTCCTTGAGCCTTTGGCAGTGGTAGGTGCAGATCTCTTAGATGATCTGGTCCGGGTGGAAGGTTTTGCTAGAGCACTTTCCTCATTTTTCTTTTCTGCCTTCTTCTTCTCTTCCTCAGCCATTTCCATCTTTTTCCTGTTGGCATCAAGTGCCTCCTTTGAGATGCCAAAACCTTTGGCAACATCTTCTACTTCTTTTCTCACTTTCCTCTTGATCTCTGGCTGCCTTAGCTCTGTATGAATTTTCACACTTAGTTCTTCAAAGGTTCCAAATCTTTCTGCTTTTGGGTCCTTTGGCTGACTAAGCATGTGTTGAACATGCAGCTCTACAATTTGTTCATTGACTTCATAGCCCATAGGCATGATCCAGACTGTCCTTGGCTCTACTGCCTCCATTAGGCATTGATCAGTGTCTACCATGAAGCACACTGTATCCTTGTATTTCTCAACTACTAAATTTGGGATTCTTGCTTTGACTTGCATTGTATTTTGAAAGTGCTTGAAGTAACCCCACAGAGCTGTATTCCTTGCCTTAGCATCCCCAAGTTCATGCAAGTAATCTTTGATCTGAATTGCTACCAGTTTGTCATTTTGCCATACCCATCCATTTGATCTGGACAGCTCATTCATGAAGTAGAAAAATAGGCATAATATTAGTCCACCATATTTAAAGGAGTTCTTCTTGTCCTTTTTGATCTTCTATATGTTTTCCATTAATTGGCTCAAAAGAAGTTCACAGAGATCATATTCTGCATTCTTTCTCAGCATCTCATAGGCAGTATATATTGTAGTTCCAGATACTGAATTCTCCCTACTGGAGTGATATATCTTGTATCCTATTATCATAGATGCAAACTTGATATCCGGGTCAGTAATATCTTCAATGGTCATTGCCCTCTTATCAAATTTTGATCCAGTGGCCTAAGTTACAATGTTGTTTTTGACAGATTTGAGGACAGGTATTCCTCCGGAGGAGTGTAAACCAGTTACTGCCCTAATTGCTTCCTTGGTGATTTTGCAAGGTCTGTTAAGCCATAGAAAGTTGTCATGTACCCTACTCAACACATACCGGACCCATTCATCTTCTTCAAAGCAGGGGAAATGAATGAACTGATCAAAATGTTTCTCTTGGATGCCCTTATATTCTGGTTTAAGCTCAAAAGCAACGTCTATCAATTGTTTGTGATAGATATCTCTTAGTTTGAATTCCCCAAACTCTTCAACATTTGCGTGTATGTAAACCCTAATATCTTCTGTGTGCAAAACACCATGCGGAACACTAGAGAAGGCTCCTAGGGGATCTACCTCCAAGGATTTGTATGGATGCTTCTTAAATATGGGGCGAGGTCTATCAAAAATCTTTACTATATTCGGAGTAGCCATCATCAAGGAGTCTTACTGAGAGATATCAAGAACGAAGAATACCTTTTACGCTGTTTAGGGCACATGATGAAATCTGGATTGAGCTGTATGAGGAATCGTCTTGATCTTTGGGAGAGGTTGTTTCAGAGCTCCTTTTCTCTCTTCTTCGCATGTGAGTGTACAAATGATGAGCGAATGAACTCTTTTATTTCTGAGAAGCCCTAATTTTCATTCGGTAATAAATGCGCAACCTAATTTATTCTGGTTTGCCTTGTTTGTCTTATTCGGAGACAAAACCTTTCCGGATGACTGAGACAGATTTCAAAGTTATTCTAGGAGAGTGGTGATAATCTATCTTCCTTTCATTAGTCATTTGATCTATTTGCAGATCAAGACACCATAGTTTGAATCATACCAGACCGATCTTATAAGGAATCTATTTTTACTGGAAGACTGTTTTACTGGATCAATTCTGGAAGGATTAGATTCTTCAAATCTTCTTGTGGATCTCTCAAATCTTTACCATACCCCTTTTAGATGTTTCTTGTATAGCCCTTTTAATCCGCAGCTCTCCTTGTGCCAGTTCTGGCACCAATTGACTGGCTGGGGGAACAAGGTTTTCTTTGTGTCTCCCCTTGAGCTAGAGCTCACTTTTTAATTTCCAGAAGGAATATCAGCACCAGAGTCTGGTGCAGATCCATCCCCTACATTCTCTGTACTTTTCTTCACCCAAATCCTGTTCATCTCACTTTGAACTTCATCCGCATTTACTTTTTGTTTTCCCTTATCTTGATTCTGATTATAATATACCGAACCTCTTTTATCCTGATTCTTGCTTCTACAGAATTTTGCTATATGACCGGATCTATTGCAAATTTGGCAAACAACATTTCTTTGCATATTTGATTGATATCCTCTTGATCTGCATTGATTAGCCATATGACCCATTCTATTGCATGCAAAGCATCTACCATTGAATGAATTGTTCATTTGCATATTTCTGCATTCATGAGATTTGTGACCATACCTTTTGCAGTTGAAGCACCGTCTGGAGAAGGATGTATTAGTCTAATTCATTCTCCTTCTGCACTGATTAGCTTTATGACCAAAGTTATTGCAGTTGTGGCAGTATCCATTGAAAGATGGATATCTTTGAGCATTAGGCTGCCTTACCAGAGGACTTCTAGGCCTGTTCCTTGGATTTTCTGATCTAAAATTCTTTTGACCGGATCCGGAGCTTTCTCCTTTCTCATATCCCAAACCACACTTGTCATCTACCCTCTTTTGGCTTTGAAGAAGAACTTCAAGTTGGGTAGAACTTATCTTGAATTTCTCTTTATATTCATTTGTTGTTTGAAGATCCCTTTTGAGAGAGACAATTTGATCCTCAAGTTTTTCTTCATTATCTTTAGCATCTTCAAGATCAGATTCAAAATGTCTGATAATTCTATCCATCTTGTGGCAATCTTTGATTTCTCCTTGAGAGATTGTCTTAGATTATCTTCATTTTTTCTTTTCTCTTCAATCTCTTGGGTAAACTTTATAACTCCTGATTCCATTTCATGTCTTACCATAATGATTTCTTTTGATAGATTTTCACATAACTTGGTTTTCTCCTTCAGATCTTCATTTGCATCATTTGCTTCACCTTGACTTGCCAATTGCTGAAGTAGCTCTTTTCTCTTTTTCATAGAGAGACTTAATTTGTCTTTTAGTTCTCTCATGAAATCATCAGCCTGTTTGAGTCTTTCCTTTAATTCATTGACTTCAGAGTTTGACTGCTCAAGATCATCAAGGGCAGTCTTGAGTTGCTCCCTTAAACCATATGCATCCATTTGGATTCCCAGATCTTCCTCAAGCTGTTAGACTCTGTTTAGGAGGAACTTAGCTCTAATACCAATTGTTGATAACTGAGAGGGGGGTGAATCAGTTATCTTAATTATTTCAGCTTTGTGAACTTTCTTAATAATTAGTGCAGCATTAATTCAAACAAACAAACATAACCATGAAATAGAAATACACATGACACAATATTTTTGACGTGGAAACCCTATTAAGGGAGAAAACCACGAGGTGATTAACCCAAGATTGTATTCTCTGTTAGAAGAATGGATGTACAAAATGGCACTTGCCAATTAGGGCTCACTGCCTGAGCACACTGCTCACAAGAGGCACACTGCCTACAATTTATAGAGTGTAATACAATACTTGAACTGATGAGGAGCATCAACATATGTTGGAGTTCAATTCCAGTTAGGCTCTGTATACTGATCTGCTGCACTTCATCTTTCCTCTTCTTTTATACTGCTCTTCTTTCACATATTGGATCTTCCTTTCTACTTTTATTCGGCTCTACTATTTTTCTTCGCACATCACTTTCAACCACAACACTTCTCATAACTAAATCTATCTTGTATATATATCCGCACAAGTGATTTCATCACCTTTCTAGTCGGCACCTGGAATAGTCAATATTTTGCCTAAACTCTGATCTGTCGGTTGAATCCTTGCTTACCAAGTAATGCGGATCAAGGATATATTTGTGGAAATCATTAATCATGTCGGCCAAACATAATTTATGCCTTCATAATCTTTACCAACATCAGTAACACATCCGAAATAATGTCTGATGTTCTGCCAGTCAGTTCTTCCTCTGATCACACTGTCACTTGGGAACCCAACACTCAAGCATTCATATCTCTTTATCCTTTCCACACCGGAGGCTCAAACCTTGGAATCTATCAGTCAAGATACTCCTCTTGACTTCCCCAAATCTGCACTTCACTGAGATACTTCTGCTGAGAGATCCGGACCTGTCTGTCGGACCTTATTGATTGCTCTATTCTTGTTTACCAGACCACAACATTCTTCACTCTGACTTCCGGTATAGACATACCATGTCTTGCGGATGTGTGGGATGAACTTTGTTGCCATCAATGACAACATTCATGAATCCATATAGTGTCTCTTGCCAACACACTGTTGTGCGATCTATGAGAACGGGACTGATTGCTCCTCCTACTCTGAAAGCTCAGAGCTCTCTGATCAATGGGCACTAAGCGCTCATACAGATCTCAGTAATACTGGGTCTCTTGCCCTGCTCTCAACAGTGCCTGCGCCAACTCGCTAGTAGACCCACTGATGGTAGCTGTGAAATCTATAATCCACTGCTCCGCTCTCTGGGCCCTGATAACAGCCATGTCTCGCTTGGTTGTCCACTGCACTAACGGCCCCTCCACAGTCTGTACCTGCTGTCGCATGGCATCCATCTGCACCTATAAATATGCAATCCACCTATCCACATCCCCCACATCCCTGTCCTCCTCCTCATCATCCCCTACCTCCCCAATATAAATATCCTGTAGGGCCTCGTCCCTCATCTCCTCATCATCATCATCACTGCTCTCCTCATCCCCACTCTCCTCCATCTCCTCCCCCTCAACACCGACATCCTCCATAGATACATCCTCTCGTCCAACTCCCACTTGTATGGCTCCCACACCCACTTCCACCTCTCCCACTGCCTCCTCCCTCTCCTCCTGGATAGGGGCAAGTACATCACCCCTACCTCGCCCTCGGCCACCTTGTCCCTTGCCTCCATTGCCACCGCCGACTCCACCATCACCGTCCCTACCTCCATCTCCTCTGCCTCTACCTCTGTCTCTGCCTCGCCCTCTAAGTCAACCTCGTGGCCCCCGTCCCAACCACTCCACAGGAGCTGGTGCATCTAGATCAAAAAATGGTGTGGGCCTGTGAGTAGCCCACCACGCATAATATGTAGGTGTCGTGCCTAAATCAACCACATCTATGTACTCCCACTGCATCAGCTGCAGTCCATCTATCTTGACTATAGCTGTCTAAACTGGAATCATCGGCCCCCATGACCCTATCTCTTAGGTAACACAGGCAAACTCTGCAATGCCCACTGGCTCACCCTGAACCTCCCCAAACTATCGTAGAACCCGTGATCGAAGGTGGCGCTCAATCACATGTTGCGCCTACACTATATGCCTAATCAGATACCTGGTATGCCTACAATATGGCAACTTCTCATCATCCTCTGTCCACCGACGATACCCTCTGTACGACATCCAAACAAATGTATCCATGTGGTCAATAGCATGACGCCAATAACCAACGTCCCCCATCTGAACCTGCGGCAATGCCCCTGTATATCCAAACACATATGGCAGCGCCTCAAATATTTGCCTCTCCACTAGCCGCCTACATATGGCCATGTGCTCCCATGCCCAAATCATCAACAGTGTCACTCTGCAACTAATCAATTGCTCTCCTCAGTACACCACCCTGTGCAACTGATGATATAGCTGCGCAAGTAAACAAGGCCCCCAAGCATAAGACACTGCATCTACCATCATGCCCTCCAGAATCTTCCCCCAGCCCACTGGAAATCCATGCCTGCACCAATCGAGGCACACCAAACCTCCTATACGGGCACAGATAACAACAATTAGCCTCTCGTATCGGTCTGTCAACACATCCCAAGGGATCTCGTGCTCCTCGACCCCCAGCTCAGCATCATCCTGTGTGCCAAACAACCGATGCAAACTTGTAGCCCAGTCACCAGGTCATAAATCACCCACTCTCCATGGATACGCAATCGAAGAATCTGCCACACATCCAAGAGCGTCACTATGGCCTCCCCTATCGGGAAATGGAATGAGCTCATCTCTGAATGGTACTGCTCAAACATCGATGTTAGTAGCCCTTGATTAGCCTGAATCTCGGGCACGAAAGCAACTCCGTATAGTCCCAGGGAATCCAGAATGTCTCGTTCCACAACATCCAAAGAATGGTGCAACAAGTATCATGTCGGCCAACTCTCTCGTGTATAGATGGGAGCCAATCTCACATGTATCCACCCAATTCAACACACTCAGTTAATCAAGCAAAACCAACATCCTAACTTGTACCATCTGGTGTCAAAACATGGGAAAATTAAGGTCTGGTCTACATTTTTGACAACAACCTGCGTATGTGTCGCACTTCTCCATGCATGCAAGCCATCTAAGCACATCCGTCACACTGGCGCATGCATGCGTCACATATTGGTGAACGCATGCGACGCACCCTACGGATGCGCGCCCCCTAAGCGCATGCGTCGCATTTTTAAACACATGCAGTTCCAAAAATTGCATGTGTCGCACTTAGGCGCATGCGTCGCCCAGCCAAGCACATGCAACGCACGCGATTGCACATGCGGTGCACAAACGTGCACTGCATGCGTGCCCTATTTTCGGGCCCTAAAATCCATAAAAAATCAACCAAATTGAAAAGCAGGGATTGGACACATACCAGCGCACCTATCCCAGGTAGATGTCCATGCGATCAAACTCGGTATCCGCGATGCTGGTGGAGTGGTATAGGCAAAATTCTGACGGCAGCTCTGCGCAAAACTCTCACAAACTCACTAAAGACTCCACACAGTTTTCTATCACTCAAATGCACAAATGAGGAATATGGGCCCCTTTCTTGATATATATAGACCCTTTTGACCTAAGTGGACCCCCTCCTTGCAAAACTGACATACTGGCGCCCTTTTTCCACCTATCAAATTCCTTTTGGGCCATTTTTCTCCCTTTCGGACCTCTCTGAGCACCTCGTACACCTTTTCGGAAAATTTTCCAAATTTTTTGAAAATTTTTTAGAAAATTTGAAAACTTTCCTGAGGGGGCATAAGAACATCACGCTTCACCTGAAATACACTGGGGCATGATTTGAGCACCTTTTTTTATTATTCTTTGATATAACGTCAGACTCGACATTATATCAAAGAGGGGCAAAATGTAGACACTTGAAAATGTCTCGAACCTGCGAACGATATTTTTGGCACATAATTCACCTTCCCTTCGCATTCCTCTATCAATTAAATAATTTTTTAATTATTTAATTAATTCATTTCACTTGGCCTTTTAATTAAATAAATTCTATTTAGTTAACTAGGCTATCTTTCTTCTTCTCTTCCTCTATGGTTAAATAATTTAAATATTATTTAATCATTCATCACCATGTCCTATTTAATTTAAATAAATTTCTATTTATTTAAATTATCCAATGTTCCCCCTTTAATTAAATAAGTATCTCTCTTATTTAATTAAATCACCCTCATCACATACCCTTCTCAAAACAATTAAATAAGTACCCATTACTTATTTAATTAGGCACATAATCACTTCTCTCACCTCACATTTTTTCCAAATAAAAAATACATCCTTGTCCTCTAGTGACAAGGAAACCCTAACTCATCCTAGCCATTGATTTCCCTCCAAAGTCAACTCTAAATCTCCACCCTCCATTCCAACTTCCTCCTCTATAAAACCACCCTCTCCCATTGACATTTCACCACTTTGAGCATTTGACTTGTGCATTTGTCTACTCTTGAGCTCTCATTTTCTTAGTTTGCTGGTCTATAAGTCTGAGTACATTCTCCATAGCTTAGCTTAGTAGTAATGGAGGAAATGCATTACGCAATCTAGGGTTTTATGCTTTCATAATTGCATTTCTAGGTTGTTTAAGGTCTCCATTACATGAGTAGGGTTTTATTCTGTTGTTCTAGGACTGTAGGATAGATTTTTCCTTGCTTACAACCACAAACCACCTTACTCTGCTCCACAAATGAAATAAACAATTATTGGACTTCAAGATCTATCATTCCACCGATTTGTGCAATTTTCCCATGGTCAAATCTCCCAGAAACATAAATTTTCTCCTTAAATCTGCTAAACCCTAGGTTACATAGCTGTGCATAGAAAAATCCTCATAAAATCCTTATACAATAACATCATACCCTAAAATCATATGCAAATGAAAGGTAAGACAAAATGCTATCTATCCATGTATGGTGTAGAGCATCACGGGGCCATACCAAGCCATACAAACACAAAAAATAGCAAAAAAAAAGTAAAAACTATCAAAAACTATGTAAAAACAGCAATGTCTAAGTTTTTTCTTCTTTTTCTTCCTTCTACAAACTCTATTCGATCCATTCTCATCCTCTACAACATGAATTCGATGAATACCAAACTTTCTCAACCAAAAAGACCATATTTGTCTCTTGACCTTCTATATTTCATCTCTTGACAATGCATTGTTTTAATAGAAACATACCAAAATGACATCACCATAACAAAAATGGCCTAGTTTAGGCCTTGCTCCAACTTAACTAGACTTGACACACAAACCTATCAATTGACACCTATTTACAACCCTCCTATATTTGAAATTCAACAAAACACTCTCAACAACTATTCACGTCTTAACAATGCAAAAATGCCTCTTTCTCCTAGGTGCTCCTACACCATACACCCAGGGGTGAAATGATTTCATCCTCCTGATGAAATAAGATCTTCTACAGCTACTCCATGTTGTGCAATGTTTTCCTCAGTCATCCAACTTGCATCTTCAATAGGTAGTCCAACCCACTTGACCAAGTATTCCTTGTATACCTTTCTCCTTGTTCTCTTTACTTCCTTGGTGTCTAGAATAGTTTCCAACTGTAGTGGTTGATTGGCTGGTAAATCCTTGACCCATTCCTCATCATTAGCATTAGGTTCATCTGCTCCTTTACCTGCACAAACAAATCCCTTGTAGGGATATAGGTCAGCTACATTGAAAATAGGTGATATGGCAACTCCTTGTGGGAGTTTAATCTCATATGCATTGTTTCCAAATTTGTGGACCACTCTGTAGGGTCCTATTTTCTTCATCATGAGCTTTGTGTACTTCCCCTTGGGCAATGTCTCTTTCTTAAAATGTGCCAATACAAGATCACCTACTTGGAATTGGATATCCTTTCTCCTTATGTCTGCTGTCCTCTTATACTTTTCCACATTCTTTTCAAGTGTTTGTCTAACTTGTTGATGAATGTCAAGCATGGCTGCTACAAAATCCTCTCCTTGAGCACTCCTCTTATCCATCCCACTCAAGTATCTTAGTTCATAAACACCTCTAGGGTGAGCCCCATAAACAATCTCAAATGGAGTTCTACCAGTACTCCTATTAATTGAATTATTATAAGCATATTCAGCCTGAGGTAGTATCAAATCCCAAGCCTGATTGTGTTCCTTAGTTAGACATCTCAATAGGTTTCCCAAGGACCTATTGACAACCTCAGTCTGCCCATCTATTTGAGGATGATAGGTAGAACTGTAGGTTAATTTTGTGTCTATCTTTCTCCACAGTGTTCTCCAAAAATGTCCATTGAACTTTGCATCTCTATCAGACACAATAAATAGTGGCAGCCCATGGATTCTCACAACCTCCTTAAAGAACAAATGTGCAATATGGAATGCATCATTAGATGTCTTGCATGCAATGAACTGTGCCATCTTGCTAAACCTATCCACTACTAAAAAAATGCCATCATATCCCCTTGTAGTCCTAGGTAGCCCTAAGACAAAATCCATACTTATTGCTTCCCATGGTTTGTTTGGTATAGGCAAGGGCTGGTACAAACCTGCATTTGAACTTGTCCCTTTGGCCCTTTAACAGATGACACATCCTTCCACAAACTTTTTGACATCCAAATGCATCTTGGGCCAATAGTAAAATCTCTTCACCTGATCTAGAGTTTTGTCACAACCAAAATGTCCCCCTAAGCCTCCACTATGCTTCTCTCTTACTAAATTCTCCCTCATTGAACATCTTGGTACACATAATTGGGCTCCCTTGAATAAAAGACCATCTTGAAGGACATACTCAGCATATTCTCCATGAAATGAATCAGAAAATTGATTGCATACCTCAAAAGCATCCTTGAAGTCAGCATCCTCTTTGTACATGTCTTTTAGGGAATCAATCCCCACACTTTGAAGTTGTACTTCTTGTACCATCAGCACCTCCTGCTGAGTGCATCAACAACTTTATTATCTTGACCCTTCTTGTGTTTTATTGTGAATGTATAGGCCTGCAGCTGCTCCACCCACTTCATGTGCTTGTGGTTTAACTTGTCTTGACTATTCAAATAACTCAATGCATGGTTGTCTGTATGGACAATGAATTCTTTGGGCAGTAGATAATGCCTCCATTTCTTGAGAGCCTGCACCATGGCATACAGTTCAAGATCATATGATGAGTATCTTCTCTTTGCTTCATTAAGTTTTTCAGTAAAAAATGCCACTGGCCTGCCTTCTTGGCTTAGCACTGCCCCAATTGCTTGATTGCTTGCATCACATTCAATAGTAAACACCTTATTGAAGCCAGGTATGGCAAGGATGGGTTTTTGTGCCACCCTTGTCTTGAGATACTCAAAGCTCTGATATGCTGCTTTTGTCCACTGAAACCTACTCTTCTTTTCTCTTTTGATGGTGTCAAGAATAGGGGCACATATATGGCTGAAGTTCTTGATGAATTTTCTATAAAAGGTAGCTAGTCCATGAAAACTTTTCACTTCTCCCACTGACTTAGGTGTTGGCCAATTGAGTATGGCCTCAACTTTAGTAGGGTCCATCTTTAGACTTCCTTTGCATATTACAAACCCAAGGTAGACTAGTTCTTCCTTCAAAAACTCACACTTTTTAAGGTTGATTACCAACTTCTCCTCATCCAACCTTTTGAAAACTTTTGTCGAAGTGCTGCAAATGATCATCTTTTGTTCTACTAAACACAAGGATATCATCTAGGTATACTGCCACAAACTTACCAATGAAATGTTTTAGCACCTCATTCATGAGTCTCATGAATGTACTAGGGGCATTGGATAGACCAAAGGGCATCACCAACCACTCATAGAGACCTTCATTTATCTTGAAGGCAGTCTTCCACTCATCACCTTCCCTTATCCTTATCTGGTGGTACCCACTCTTTAAATCTATCTTTGAAAAGTATCTTGCACCAGCCAAACTATCCATTAGGTCTTCCATCTGAGGTATAGGGAACCTATACCTAATAGTAATCTTATTTATTGCTCTAGAGTCAGTGCAAAGTCTCCAATCTCCATCCTTCTTAGGGGCCAAAACTGTGGGTACAGCACAGGGACTTAAACTCTCCCTTATCAAACCCTTATCCAGTAGCTCATGAACTTGTTTCTTTATTTCCTCATTTTGTTGTGGTGTCATTTTATATGTTGCCTTGTTGGGCAAACTTGCACCTGGTATGAAGTCAATATGATGACTTACATCCCTGATAGGTGGCAATGCACTAGGCAACTCTCTTGCTCCAATATGCTCATACTTGTCTAAAAATCCCTGCACTTCAGGAGGAACCTCCACTTGATATGTTGCAGCCTTAGAGACTAGCTTTCCCACAATTGCAAATCCATCTTTTTCCTTCTCAAGATCTTTCAAGAACTCCTTTTCTTTCACAACCATTACACTAGGACCCTCATGTATTGTACTATCATCTTCTTGCAGAGGTGACAAAGTAATTGACACACCATCCTTTTCAATTACATACTCATTATTATAGCCATCATGTTGATCCTTCCGGTCAAATTGCCAAGGCCTACCAAGGAGTAGGTGGCACACATCCACGAGCACAATATCACAAAGGATCTTGTCCTTATAAGGTCCTATGGTGAACTCTACCCAAGCTTGCTCATTCACAAGTACCTGTTGCCCCTTATTGAGCCATGAGATCTTATATGGAGTTGGGTGAGGTATTCTCTTCATTTTAAGCTTCTCAACCATTTCAAGAGACAATGTTATCTGTTGAACCAGAATCAATGATGACCTTGCATGTCTTTCCTTGAGACTTACATGTTGTCTGAAATAGAGCTTTCCTTTGAGGGGGTTCCTTAGTGGTCGGTACTTTAATTAGAGTTCTCCTGATCATCAAAGCTTCTCCTCCTACCTCTGGTGTAGCATGAAGAGTAGATGGGTTGACATTTTCTTTATCCTCCTCCTGAACAAGTTGTGTCCTTCTTTCTCCACTATGAGAGCTTGCACCCTGTTTGTCTGGGCACTTCCAAGTAGGATGACCATATTGATTACAATTGTAACACCTTCCAAAGAAGGTATTGGACCCCCTTCCTTGTCCATTAAATCTGCCCCTACCTCCTAGCCTTCTTCCCCTGAAATTTCCTCTTGTTTCACCACTAGACTCTTGACTTGTGCCTTGATCATTTGGTTCTCTTTGTGAGCCTCTATCACCTAGGTTACCTCTGCCCCTAAAACTCCTTCCTCTGCCCCTTGATTACTTTTCCTACCTCCTCTTAATCTTCTCTTCAGCCTTAGTAGCCATCTGAAAACACTCCTCTACTATCCTAGGAGTGGTAAGACTAATTTCATCTTGTATTGTTGACCTCAAGTAATTCAAATATCTAGCCACTTTTTCCTTTTCATTCTCCATATGCCCTGACCTTATAGTCAATTTGTGAAACTCTTTAGTGTATGCAGCCACATCCATTTCTTTCTGTTTTAAACTTTGCAATCTCCTATATACTTGGATCTCATAATCAGCAGGTAAGAACTGACTCTTTACCTTTGCCACCATCATGTCCCATGAATTGATCTTGGGCTTATTCTTCTTTACTCTCTCTTCTTGGATGTAATTCCACCATGTCAATGCTACTCCCTTTAACTTGGTTTTGGCAAACCTGACCTTCTTATCCTCGGGTACTTCTTTGTAGTCAAAATAGTTATCTAAAGCATCTATCCATTCAATTACCTCTTCACCATCCATTTTGCCCCCATACATTGGTATCTCTATCTTGACATCCTGAGCCTCACCTTTTGCAGCCTTGAGCACTTGCAGAAACTTCTTTTCTTTAGGGTCCAACTCCTCTTGGAGTTCTTCTAGAGGGTTCCCTCTTTCACCCTCTTCCTCATCTTCAGGGTCACTTATTTCTATAATACCCTTACCCCTCTTGTCTCTCCTTTCTAGTGCTTCCATCCTAGCCAACATGGGTTCTTGAATCTCTCTTAGGGATCTAATCTCCCTAGCAACCACTATACTACCCATTTTTGGAGGCATCTTGAATGTTCTTCTCTTATCTTTCTTCTTAAAACTCAAATCTCTTCCTCTATTTAATCACAAGCCTAAGCTCTGATACCACTCTAATGCAAAATAGAGTAAGAAATGTCTTCAAATGCCAAATGAACCAATCTTCAAGTTTCAACCCTTTAAGGTTATTGTAGTTTCTTCAAACAGCTCTTTTTCCTTGTAGCCCACCTAATAGGGTTTTTCTAACATATTTTTTGTAAAATGGACTCTAACCCATAAACAAAATACCTTTTAGGCCACCCATTATGGACTTACACAACATATCAAAACCACTTCCTACGTTTCTTCAGAGAAAATTAGAAAATAATTCTTTGCTGCTATCAATTTCTAGGACAATTAGGTCTTTTTTCCAAAGGGACTATGAGATCTATGGCCTCCCAACTTACCAACTACACTTGGAAGCATTCAATGTGTTACTAATGAATAGAATCCACTATTAGTTTGATCAGGAACTTCAATTACCTAATGAAAATTAGACATGCAAAGTTAAAACCCTTAATTTCTCCTAAAAAACAGGAAGAACAAAACTAGGGCTCACCCAAAATCACCACAAACCACCTTACTCTGCTCCACAAATGAAATAAATAGTTAATGGGCTTCAAGATCTATCATTCCACCAATTTGTGCAATTTTCCCATGGTTGAATCTCCCAGAAACATAAATTTTCTCCTTAAATCTGCTAAACCCTAGGTTACAGAGTTGTGCATAGAAAAATGCTCATAAAATCCTTATACAATAACATCAGACCCTAAAATCATATGCAAATGAAAGGTAAGACAAAATTATATCTATCCATGTATGGTGCAGAGCATCATGGGGCCGTACCAGGCCGTACAAATGCAAAGAACAACAAAAAAAAGTAAAAACTGTCAAAAACTGTGTAAAAACAGCAATGTCTAAGTTTTTTCTTCTTTTTCTTCCTTCTACAAACTCTATTCGATCCATTCTCATCCTCTACATCATGCATTCGATGAATACCAAATGTTTCTCAACCAAAAAGACCATATTTGTCTCTTGACCTTTTATATTTCATCTCTTGACAATGCATTGTTTTAATAAAAACATACCAAAATGACATCACCATAACAAAAATGGCCTAGTTTAGGCCTTGCTTCAACTTAACTAGACTTGACACACAAACCTATCATTTGACATCTATTTACAACCCGTCTATGTTTGAAATTCAACAAAACACTATCAACAACTATGCACATGTCTTAACAATGCAAAAATGCCTCTTTCTCCTAGGTGCTCCTGCACCAGATATACATATGTATATAAATATATATGTCTATAGATATACAAATATACATATGTATATAGATAGAGATATGTATATAGATAGACATGTATATAGATGCCTTTTTAAAGGAAATAGAGGGGAAGATATGAAAGGAATGAAAAATGAAGGGTAGGAGGGGAGAAGAGATAATAAAAGATAAAACAAAAAACCAAGAGAGAGTAAGTGAAATAAAAAGAAAAGAGATAGATAGGAAAAATTAGTGTTAAAAACATATCAGTCAAGAAACCAAACAAATATACCAGCAAACTAAAGTTAAAAAAATTTTAAAATATTAATACTAACACAAGTACTAAAGATGTATATAAACATATAAAAGTATGTGTATATGTATACACCAATATATTTCAAAAACATAGATATACATATATACCCACACACCCAAGAATAATATAATATATTATAAATCAACAAATAAAGGAAACAATACATATAAATCTATAAAAACAAAACTAAGCAAAACACATAAAGATAAGACCTATATATACAAATATACAAACAAACCAAAGCTAAAAAAAAATTAAAAATATCAATACTAACACAAGTACAAAGATAAATATATACACATAGGTATATGTATATGTATACAACAATATATTTCAAAAATATAGATATACATATACACCCACACACCCAAGAATAATATAATATATTATAAATAGACAATAAGGAAAACAATACATATAAATCTATATAAAACAAAACTATGCAAAACACATAAAGGCAAGACCTATATATACCTAAAATAATATGTGATAATGAATATATATATATAGACAAGAACAACCAAACGTGTAAGGTCTTCATACATATGGAGATGAAGCATACACGAAAAATATATGATAAGACTCCTATATATTGCATAAGGCAAATCTAAAACTATAAAAAATACCCAACCAACCAAGAAGAAAAAAATATTAATAGGAGCAGAACAAACAATAGAATATGTACATACATGTATAAAACCTAGACCTAAAAACATATATATGTGGACATATAATGTGATATCTATTATAATATATGTACACATATATATTAAAATAGAAACCAAAACAAATCTAAAAATGCACACACACACACACACACTATATGTGTTATAGTGTGTGTGTGTGTGCATGTGTGCTAGGAAACAAGGAAGAGAATGCCCTAAGAAAGGAGAAGTAAACAAAAAAAACACAAGAAACACAAAGGGGGGGAGAATGAGTAGAGGTCAAGAAACTAAGTCAAGAAAGGAGGAGAGGAGAGGGCAGGGAGAGGTGAAACTGAGGCAATCAGAAGGAAAGGGGCAGGGGGTGAGGAAGGGGAAAGGTGAAGTGAGTGCTAGGCCAATAGGTAATGAAGACAAAGAAGAGAAGGGAAGGTTAGGGACGGAGGAGGAGGGAGGAGGATAGAAGGGATGGGCGTATTGGGGCCGAGTGAATCAAGAGGGATTAGGGTGTGATTGGAGGGAGTTCAATAAAAGATACCAAGTTGGGCTAAGCTACCACCCTTCATCACAATTAAGATTGGAGGGGCGACGTTTAATGAAGATAGCTTCTTGGAGTTTCCTCTTGAAAAAAACAATCTTCCTTAACCATGACTTGGGTGTGCTCAAGACAAATGTGGTGTTTAGTATTGTAGGAGTGCTCAGCTAGGGAAGATTTTGAGCAACTATCATGCCTGATGTCTGCACTATGTTCTTTGATCCTAGTACTAATGGATCATCATGTTTCACCAATGTATGGAGTCCCACATGAGCAGACAATCTTATAGACCCCAGAGTTGATTGTTTCTGCCAGGATCTTTGGCAGAAGGGATTAGATTTCTAAGGGTGGAGACAGGTTTGAAAGTACATAAGAGGCCTTTCTTGCGCATGATTCTCGAGATTTTATTTGAGAGGCCCTCTATGTAGAGGAGGGTGGCAACCCAAGTAGCACTTGAGACAATAGGCTTAGGATTGGGGTTAACTCAACTTTTAGCAAGGTTAAAGGCTCAAGAGATACACTTACTGCGGTACCCATTCAACTTATAAACTTAGGAAAGGTGGGAGAGCTCTTGGTCAATGTGTTCCTTATCACATTTGTGATAAGGACGAGTGGCTAGTGTCTTAAGGATGTCATCTTTTTGGGTAGGATAGTGGTGAGAAGACACATGGAGGTAAAGGTCTGTGTGAGTGGATTTTCTATAGACAATACGAGTAAGGGAACCATCATTTTTCCTCATGATTAGGACGTCCAAGAAAGTAAGTTGGTTGTCATTGGTTGTCATTCTCAAGCTCCTTAGTGAATTGAATGCAATCCACTAAATTGTTTAAGTGAGTGGAAAAGCTCTAAATTATCAAGTCCATGAGGCCAACAAATGTTGGTGTCATCAACGTAACGCTTCCACCATTTGGGTTTGAGGGGGAAGGATTTAAGGGCTAACTCATCAAAGTGTTCCATATATAGGTTAGCAACAACAGGGGATAAAGGAGAACCCATGGCAACTCCATTAGATTGCTCATAGACCCCATCTTGGAAAGTGAAGAATGTGGACCGAAGGGATAATTTGACAAGAGAAGCTATGTCATCATCAGTTTTATGTCTAATTAGCTCCACCGAGTCAAACACAAGGACTTTGGTGAACAAGGACACCACATCAAAGCTAACCAAGATCTCATTGTCCTCAACCTTTTTGTCATGTATGAAATCGACAAAATGGGTAGAGTCTTTAATGAAGGTATTTCACTTACCCACTAGGGGAGAGATCAACTTGGCAAGGAAGGCGACTAACTTGTAAGTGGGGGAATGTGTGGTGTTGATGATAGGTCTGAGAGGTATGCCAGGTTTGTGGATTTTAGGAGCACCATAAATATGTGGGGTGAATTCCTTATTAGGAAGAAGACGTTTCTTCATAAGGTCAACGAACGAAGAAAGGGCAATAGCTTGCTTAACTTTTTTAATGACCTTAGAGATGGGGTTAAGGGGAAGGACTTTGTAGCTCCCACTGTTGATTAGGTGGTCAAGCATCTTGGTAATGGTCATGCTTATTAAGGATGACGGTCACATTCCCTTTGTCAGCCTTGGCAATGACAATATCATTATTCCTCATGAGTTTTTTGAAAGCACAAAACTCATCTTTGGGAACATTCCACAAGGGTGTTTTGCATTCCTAAGTTGAGCATCTAAAACTCTCCTCTTCCTGATTATGAATCATTGAGCATGATCCAAAATGTTGAAGCAAAAACATACATAGTTGAATCCAGAAGCACTCTCATAAATTCATATTCTATTCATTAGAAACTTAGAAAAATATTTTAATATTTAATTATGTATTTCAATTTCTCATTTATTACTTTTAGTCCCAACTCATAAAATCCTAAACATCTGTTATTGTTTAATTATTAATTCTCAATAAATAATAATAAACAATGAAAAGCATTTATTTTCATTACAAAATTTACAGTAAGCAAAATAAACAATGGGAAAGAACGGGAGGAAGCCAAGCTTAACCTTTCCTCCTATCACCTTTTCTTAAAGAACTTTTCTTATTTGGATGTACCTACATATGTTTTGAACTTCTCATTTGATTTTATTCATCATGTTTTGAAGTTATCAATACCGAATCCTTGGGCATGGCCCCTTTTTGTCTGATCTGTGGTCACCTTATCCCACCCTATCCAGCCATGACTGACCATGTCATGTCGTTTTATTTAAAATTCATATATTTCTTTTTTTAATACAAACTTATGTAAGATATCAACGATGAACTATAGCAAAAAGAAGACAGCAGAAAACTAAAGGTATTCAGTTGCATTCAAGAGGAGGAGACGGAGTTGTTATCAATACCAAATCACTTTCACATCTGTAAAAAGAATTATTTTTTCACTGTTCTACGAGATACAAAACTCGGAGTGCAATTATTTCAGAAATCTGCAAAACCACAGAAAGAGAGGATTTGTTAATTTTGAAAGCTCAGCTATTCAATGCCTGGCTTCATTGCCAAAACCTTCTTCCATACAGGTCTGGAAGAAATATCCTCCCACCATGCATTCACATGTTTCCTATTCTTAATCAGATATCCCTTATCTGTAGCATTCACTATATACTCAGTAAATGGAAGATGGGACAGGTCAGCAAGGCTGTAAAAGTCCCCTGCCAAGTACTTGCTCTCTGACAGCCTCTTTTCATACACATCTAATACTTCCCCCAACTTTTGGGCACTGCTCTCAATAAATGCTTTGTCCTGAGGCACATTAATCCTTGGCGCCAAGACCAGCTGGTAAACTAATGCATAAGCATGAGGACCAAAGTTCTGTCCATCAACTTCAAGCCATTGCTCAATCAATGCTCTCTCCTCCAAAGTCTTCCCCAGCAGACAAGTCCCCTGTCCTGCATATTTCTCTGCATAGTACCTTATGATAGCCCTTGACTCTGCACATACCCAATAGAAAGTCAGATCTACATATAGAAGTCAGATCTATATATAGAAGAAAACACAGAGAGTCAGATCTACACTACCCAAATCAGATCTATATGTGTACAGTGAAAATATATCACATGGAAGATGCACTAACCAATAAATTTTCAACACATAACAATAAATGTATCAAATGGAAAGTGATTATCTACAGCACCCACATAAGTTTTGAATGCAAACATTAAATATATCACATTACTACAGAACCCACATAATGCTTCAATATATACAATGAATATGATTACCAAATAGGGTGAAATCTCCATCCTGGACAGCAGGAACTTTTCCAAACGGCTGCATATGCACATACAAGTTGCAATAAACATGAGTCAGCTTTCTCTCTCTAAATCTCTTTTGTTACTTAAAACCCAATAAAATGATAATATAGGATTGATCTCTTACTTGCAAGGCCAGAAACTCTGGTTTATTCTGCTCTCCTGTCAAAATGTCCACAAACACAAGCTCAAAATCAATGTTTTTCTCTAAAAAGCATGCAAGCACTCTTCTGCTGCAAGATGTATAGGGTGATCCATATAACTTCACAACCATCTTTTTAAATCTTCAATTGAAAAACAAACCCAAAACACAGATCACTATCTTCTAGCTTATGTATCAGAGGTCTTTATGCTACGTATGTTGGATAGTGTAATGGGAGACACATTATATAGAAGTTCAACGGAATTACACACTATTATCACCTAGGGTATGAAACGGAAAATCTTGTTTGATTTTTTTAAAAAAATTTTAATTTAAGGTCGTCTTTATCTCCACAGAAAAATTAATTTTTTAATGAATTTTTTTAATTTTTCATATTTTAATAAGAGAAGTTTTAATTAAGAAATATATTATCATCTTTATCAATTGTGTTCAATCAATTGAGTTATTTTAGTAGTATAATATAAGAGATGAGGCTAGAATTGTGCCTCAGTGACTTGGTGGAATAGATACCCCCGTCCTTAACTGTCAACCAAAGAAGTAACAGCTTAGACTTGTACTTCTAGTACCAACAGATACTAAAACGGTTCCTATTTAATATAAAACCTTCAAACAAAGAAAAAAATAAAAGACAAGAGAAGCTCTATTGTGTTAGTGTTTTTATAATTTTTTTTTTTTTTTAATGGTAGGTGTGAGTATTTTTAATGTTACAAACAAAATTGGAAGGTGAAAAATGTGAGGGTTGCAGACTTGACCCTTACATTTTTAAATTTCAAAATTGGCTCACTGGCCTCTTTTACATACCTTGACAAAGCTAATTAAGTACATCTTTTCCTGATCTGATGGTATGCATTAATATTTAAAAGCATCCAATTGCATTTATTTTATCATTCTGACACATTGAAGCATTCTCTCTCATCCTAGAACATTAAAGGAGCAATCAATAGTAAAACACTTAGATTTAGTGCACTCAAACGTGTAAAGAATCTACATAAATCATTTAAGGCCTTTGCTTATTGTCTTCTCTTGTTCCTCTGTTGTCGATAGGGGTTGATCTAGGAGAACGTGTCCCCTTGTGACATAATGGTAACTCATTAAAGTATTTTTAAATACTGCCAATCCCTAGATGAGTAGAAAAGGGAGAGCAAAATACCATCTATCAAGTGTATCAAAGCAGCAGGATTTAATTTTAAATACCGTCAAGACCCCAAGCACAAGATGAGTCTATATTCAAATATATGTCCCAAAAAGCTGGACTGAACCCTTAATAAAGCAAAAGATCAATACAAAAACTGAAACATTCATTTAATAGAGAGATCTCATTTCCCATATCAAAATCAAAGAATAATCCAAAATCTTTACCAATAGGTTAAATATATGTTCCCCACTTTCTAAAATAACCAGGACAACTACTCAATATTCTATACCCAACTGTGAATTATTAATCTAGGTTAGTTTATGAATATGCCTATGCATCCTATTAAATTATGGAAGTTATTTTCCACTCTAATCGAAATGGCCCCTCAATATCAAATCACTGAAATATATTATTATTAAATTTTTGAATTATAAAGATATTAAATCCTTTAATAATAAAGATATTAGTATTAAATTCGTCAACTTGGGCAGGTTGCTACCTGATGCAACGTAGAAAGAAAGCAAAGAGAAACGTTGACTAGATAATGTCACTTTCCATTGAATCATTCAATTCTATTTAATCACAAATTGCAATTAATCAGGTTAAACAAAGGCATGGCGTATTGCCACTGCCATGGAATTCTCAAATAAAAAGCTGGCGTCATGTGACTTAATGGAAATATTTCCGCATATTTTGGAGAGAATAAATATTAAAGGAGGATAAACATTATAATTGTTTTGGGTTTACTTTGATTGGAATATCTTTTATGTAATGATAGTTGTATAACTCTGCAAAAAAAAAATTTGGAAAGATATGTTTTTATAATTTGAGGGATTAGTTTTAATCTTTAGTTTTTTTTGCTATGTAATAAAGATTATTTATATTTATGCTAAAAAAAGTTACTGTAATGACTTGTCTCCATCCAACCACCAACATAACATTTTCTAAAGTATGAGGATAATGTATTGTCCCATATTCTTTTGGTACATATACTTGTATTTCCCAATGGCAAGATCCCTAACTTAAGACAAGTTTTCCCTCATTCTCAGAGAGAAGAAACTAAAGGCATCTTCATTAGTATAGTTTGAAAGGAAGCATCAATCCGGAAATCAATTTCTTCTTGGGTATCAGCTACATCTTTAAAGAACCAATTAAGTTGGCCCAACCTTCGCACATGGATATCCTTTTGAGTTCATGTAGGAAAGTGAGCTTTCCATATATTAAGATGGGAATTAGAAGCACGGCACCCATCTATGACCTCGATTGCAATGATCTTATATCTTTTTGGTCTACTTGTTTGTATGTTTTATAGTAGTCTTGATGACCCTCTAATGGAGTATCATGGTATGTCCTCATAATCTTTTCTTTCATTTTCGATCCTAGGATTTGTGGGTTATGGGCCCATAATATAACTTAGCATAGGCTTATGTAACAATTTTGTTCTAACTTGATTTGTATCAAATCTATCTAAGGTGCCTACATGCCTAATACTGATGTCCTTGATCTTTATGAATGTAGAGTTACTTTGATTTAAGAAAAGAACTTAGGAGGAGACTCCTGGAAGAAATGATCTAATATAGAGGTGAATTTGGTTCGTAAGATAAGTTTACTAGATCAATTTTGTAGGTTACAAGGTTGATCCATGTATTGCCATTGTTTCTATGAGTGTGGGATAGATCATATGTGTTATGGATTTGATTAAGCATTATGATCTTGTCCAAAATGAATAGAACAAATGTGTTCCTACCTCAATGAAGCTTGATGAATATATCCTCTGATAATGCTCAAAACACAAACTTCAATCTATAGTGTCCATAGTTCTTTCTAGAATTTCTCCTAGGTCTCTCTAAGAGTCAAAATTTGTTACTTGTAGGTTTCTAAAGAATTAAGTTGTCTTTATTACATTCTCTCAAAATGTTGTTTTGGCAGATCAGAGTTTGGTTGAATTTAGGTTTTTATTACTATTTCTAATTCCAAATAGGCATGCTCATAATAATTTGCTCTATGGTTTCAAATCATTGTGGATTGTTTTGGAATATTAATGTTAATTTTTGGCTTTTAAGAGATTGACCACCCTAGGTCAAGATGATATCTCAATATACTTATATCGAAGTTTGAAAGTAAGATAATCTTAATCCATCTTTGTATCTTTAGGTATGCTTGAGTTTTCGTGACAACTAGTGATGGCAATGTGAGTTTCTATTTGAGAATTGAAAGTTTAGTTATATCGTTAGATTTTATCCTTAACTATGTTGAGATGTTATGATTGTTCCCTCCTTGGGAATTTTTTTGGATATTTTGATTGCTTGATTTCTTGAAGGATAGGTGAGTGGTGATTGTTTATTAAATGTCAATGAATTGATTTATCCTTATATCCATTTGGGGGAGTCGCCACCCTTCATAGTTAATGAATCACCACCCTTCATGGCTGCCTTGAGAATAATATTTTACTTCCAAGTTGATTGATAGGTTTCTTTCCTATTGATGATTTTTTCACAAGGAAGTGATTCCCCTTTTATATCTCCTTGTTGAGGGGGTCATAGTCTTTCAAATTTGAAGGGTCACAACTTTTCACATTTGGAGTCACATCACTATTCTTGAGAACCTAATTTAATTCACTTGAAAAATCACTTAAGGTTCTATTCTCAATTGAATTCTTCAATGATGTTTTGGATATTTTTCTCAAAAATGCTATCCCTTTTAAATCTCAAGTTTGAGGGAGTCACTTTTTCACTTCAATAGTTACAACTCTTCATTATTGCATTTGGGGACTAATAATAATTTAATTTTAAATAAGTTAATTTGTTAGTGCTTTTCAACCCAAGAAGTGTTTGACAGATAAAGCTTTGATAGATTTGGCATTTTCATAATTTTTAAGCATAAAGTAATCTTAAACACACATGGAGTAAACTTGTTGAAGAAACATCAGACATGAAGCAAACACATAAATACACGCGATACACGAAGTATACACGTAAGACACGAAGCATGAAGCATACACGAAGCATACACACATAAATACATGTAAGACATGAAGCATGAAGTATACACGTAATACATGAAGTATACACATGAATGAAGCATGAAGCATACATATAAATACATGTAATACACGAAGTATACGCATAAATGAAGCATGAAGCATACACATAAATACACATAATACATGAAGCATACACATAAATACGCGTAATACACAGAGTATGCATATGAATACACATAAGTCACGAAGCATACTCATGAATACACAGAAGTCATGAAGTATGCACATGAATACACGTAAGTCATGAAGTATACGCATGAATACACGTAAGATATGAAGCATACATGTGAAAGGCACATGCATATAGAAATGCATTATTGGCCTACTTAAGAGGAAGGCTCAATAGTTAATTAAATGATGGTTAAAGTAGGTTTGTCCCACAGGCTAGCAGGATTAAAGCTTTGATACCACTTGTAATGTCCCCTTTTGGGATTGCCCTAAATCTTGCCCTAGAATCACAAGTTTAATATAGTTAGGGTTATAACTTACCAAATAAATGCTTTAAGCAAGATAAATCCTGGTTTAGGTCTTGTAATCATGTTAGATAATATTGGAAATATAATTCATATGATCAAAACATATATAATAAATATCTTATCTATTTAAACCATGTAGGATACATAACTATTTCAAATCTATATAAATTACGCAATATCTATAATGCATGATAGAAGATCAACCATAATGCATAGTGGAAGTTTAATCATAATAGGACTTGGATGAGAAACATGATAAGTCCACCCAAAGCTATCCCTGCTAAGCCCAAAAGCAGATATACCATACCTCTTGGCCCCAAGTAGAAGACACACGGGTATCTAACATGGGGTGTACTTAGTGGATAAACTTGTATCTGCTTTCCTTATCAATGCTACCTTATCCATCCCTCTTATGATTGAAACTCCTTGAATCCATCCCAACAACCAATCCATGTAGAGATTAAGGAAAAGCTACAATAGGTGGTGTAGGAGCACCTCGAGACCTAGGAATCAGGAAGATTCCATGCATGCTCTGTTCTGTCCAAAGTAGTCCTTTCATATTGTAAGGCCTTAGCGCCATATTGAATCATACTTAGTTGAGTAGTGGTATACGTGTCATTAGGATTGTAACCGAACTAAATGGATGTAACCGAATGGCAGAGGTGGTTATAGGGTGATTCGCCTTCCATCTTGTGAACTGCCAATATGCGATTCTATATAGATAGAGATAGAGAAAAAGAACGAACAGACAGAGAAGAGGAAGAACTGATTTGTATGTGTATTTCTAAGGAATAGAAATAAAAAGTTATGTTTTGGTCTAATTACAAAGATGTAGATTGGAAGCATTCCACTGGTTGAGATTTCTTCGAAATCAGTGGAATGACTTCCTTAGGAGTAGATTATTTTCTGTTCTGTTGAATTTTGGTTGTTTCTATAGTAAGTTGTTCAGTTGCAGAATTACTGAAGTGTCATCAGTGAAGAATGAAGTGTTGTACGCTCTGCATCAAATTGGTATCAGAGCTAGCGAAAGGTCTAGGCAGTTGTGTATTTGATTTCTGTCACTAAGAAGGCAGGTGAAGAGTTGAAGGAAAATTGAAGAGTTGAAGCAAAATGTTTAGTTGGTGACCATTTTGAAAGCAGAGATCATAGAAGGTATTTTGAAGGCTGACAGTAGTTGTTAGGCTGTTGCAGATGCTCGTGCCATCTAGTTGCGAGAAGGAATAGGATTCCTGTGGGCAGACAATGATGAGGTCTGTCAAGGCCATTCACCAATAGAGATTTGGCTGGAAGAGGATGCAGAGTGAGGCCACTGCGAGAGAGAGTGGTAGTGCATCTCCAGGATCTGTTGTTGGACGAGGGGAATGGGTCTGTAGCAGCGTGTAGGATGGACATCTGATTGAGCATTGTGTCGTAGTCATTGACGTTTTGATCAGTCTGAGAGTACTCCATTGCTAGGAGTAGAAGGAGCCTGAAGATACTCTGAAATGTTGATGGTAGTTTGCCATTGTTGTTTGGTTGGTCACTGTTCCATTGATGTGAAGATTTGAAGCCTAAAGCTGAAGAGACAGAATGAAAGATGAAGCCAAACAGAGATGCAGGAAAAGATAGTTTTGCTTTCCAGGTACATTTCCAAGGGACTTGGAAATCTTTGTTGGTTGGTTGTATGGTGCAGGAGCACCTCGAGACCTAGGAATCAGGAGGATTCCATGCATGCTCTATTCTATCCAAAGTAGTCTTTTCATATTTTAAGGCCTTAGCGCCATATTGAATCATACTTAGTTGAGTAGTGGTATACGTGTCATTAGGATTGTAACCAAACTAAATGGATGTAACTGAATGGCAGAGGTGGTTATAGGGCGATTCACCTTCCATCTTGTGAACTGCCAATATGCGATTCTATATAGATAGAGATAGAGAAAAAGAACAAATAGACAGAGAAGAGGAAGAACCGATTTGTATGTGTATTTCTAAGGAATAGAAATTAAAAAAAAAAAATTGGTCTAATTACAGAGATGTAGATTGGAAGCATTCCACTGGTTGAGATTTCTTCGAAATCAGTGGAATGACTTCCTTAGGAGTAGATTGTTTTCTATTCTGTTGAATTTTGGTTGTTTCTATAGTAAGTTGTTCGATTGTAGAATTACTGAAGTGTCATCGGTGAAGAATGAAGTGTTGTACGCTCTGCATCAATAGGAGGCCCGTAAATTTACTTTTCTAATCCCAAGGGCAAACACTCACCCCCTTGGCTCTAAGTGGCAGACACACAGGCATCCATCATGGAGTGATGTCCTTAGAAAGGAATCTAGTATCTGTTCACCCTATTGGTATTTCCCACTCCTCCTTATGGTTGCTTGATGGGAATTACAAATACAAAATATATCTAAATTTGTAGAGATTATACAACAACAAATATATCATTAAACACAATAATCATGATAGAGCATACCACAATGCTTGCTAAAATATAAGGCTGCTATATTCTATAAGCAAATGTATTGACTATTGATTATGCCCTTCGTCTGCTGAGTACAGATATAATTCTAAATGTGTTCCTGATGATGCTTCAGACATTCCTCTTTATTGCCTCTTATACCTTCTCAAAGGATATGTTTGGATGAATAGTTATGTCCCTTGTATTGTGTTGCCTTTTACAAACAAATCGCACTCTTATTCTTTCAAACTTGCATTAATTCCTTGCTCTTCATAACAGATCGCACCACTTAGTAGATGTTAAATAGTACATTATTTATATAATAAATAAGATCTTTTTGTTTAACCACTGCCTCATTATCTTCAAAAACTCACTTCAAATTATAATCACAGCTCTTAACCATTTGAACTTCTTCTTCATAACCATTCGCACCTCATAACAAACTCTTTTGTCTTCTACCCAAACGTACCACTTCATAATAGTAAATCGCATCCCTTCATTTTATATATTTTATGAACAAGACAAAGTCTTGTTTAATATAGATGACTTTTCCTTGAGAGGTTGTCGGCCTTCATTAACTTGGGTTGGCCAACATAACAATAATTGTTTAAATCTTTAATTTAAACAATACATCAACTTCTTCAAAATGATGATAGTCGGTTGTATCATAATTAAATTTATTTTAATGAATTCATTGCATAGTACGAGACATTACATTACGCTATAACTTGTTATTATAATGATTCTATCTTCATTGTGTTTAAATCTTTTTATTTACTTATAGCATGATGTTGTATTATTATAGTAATGCCATCCTTTTTTATCTCAATCTTTGTATTTTTTTTGTTTCTATTTTTCTTTCCCTTTAGTTATCTTTTTAGCACATCTTCTTTTGTCTTACCTTTAGTTTACTTTCACATTTTGTTCCTATAGATTTACCCACCTTCTCTTATCCTTCCTTTTTTTTACCTATAGCATGGTGTTGTATTATTACACTCTACATAAATATCATCCATTTCAATGGTCAAACAATCAATAGCAATTTTACACCTCATCTACAACAAAAAGTGGTGAATATTTGTCCTACTTTTATTGGCCAAAATTACCCTTTGACTATTGAAGTGGGTGATGGTTAAGAATAGCCATATTATTATAGTAATGTCATCTTTTTTATCTCAGTCTTTGTATTTTTTGTGTTTTAGTTTGTCCTTCCCTTTAGTCATTTTTTAGTCCATCCCATGTTGTCTTGCCTTTAGTTTACTTTCACATTTTGTTCCTATAGATTTACCCACATTCTTTTATCCTATTTAATAAGATCTTTAGTGCATTTTATTATTACTCCTAAGATGACTCTAACTTAATAATAATAATACTTTATATTTGCTTTAATAATAATAATACTATATATTTGCTTTGTTGGTTAATAAACATTTTTTAATATTATGTTTGTTTTTTATAAAGGTAAGCAGGGATTTTGAAAGGGCCCAGACCCTTGTACAAGAGAAAAGATACAGCAATGAAGCCCAGCAAAACTAGAAAGAACAACAAACAACAGAGCAATGCAGGACTAGCCCAACACCGGGACAAACAGACAAAGGGTCAAGGACCCCAAACAACCCACCAAAAGAAAATCAGGGTGGTTTGAAACCAAATTTCTCCAAAGAACTCTGAGTACACATTTTAAGCTTACCCTCAGATCTCATCTTTTTGGAAGACCTTAGACAAATACAAAGGGCCATTCAAGGTCCCAGTATCATTGCACCTCAACCGAAGGAGTCTCCAACACATCTCCATTTTCCCTATTCCCATTATCTCGCACCGAAGGAGTCCTCATTTCAGCTCTATTATCTTCATAAATTCCCTTGTTTTCCATCATAGGTGCATCCACAAAGGGGGGGATACACACCTTTCTCTTCCAAACAGGTTGTTGCTTCTTTCTACTAGGACAAGCAACGTTAGAATGACCAGCTTTGTGACATCTAAAGAAAACAATATGCAAGCGTTCAAACTCAATCTGTTGAACCCAACTACCAAACTTGGATAATAAGGTGATCCTAGAAGGGAGTACCTTATCAGCATCCACAAACACACAAAATCTAGCAAACAGAAGGTGTCTTTTAAATTTTGTAACCACATCAGCCCCAGCAAATTGCCCAAAGGAATTGGCAATACCCATAAAAATCTCCTCGTCCCAGTATTCCAGTGGGAGACCTGGTAACCTAACCCAAACTAGAAATTGCTTATTGCAAGCCACTAAAGGGTTGAAGCACGGTGACCAGTTTTGTAGGCAAAGACCATTTTGGCCAAGAAACCAAGGACCAGCAAGGATCCTTGAGCAGTCTTTAGAGTTCGCAAAGGAGAACAAGAAGTCATTCGGCAGAGCAACCACCTCAACCTGCCCCTTAAGCCTCCAACTTCGAATCATCCACCTTCGAACCACATCAATATTGGGGTGATTTCTGCAAAATCTCCCAACAAGTGAGTTACAGAGCCACCCAACAGCCCTTTCAAGAAGCAAATCAGGGATGACGATTCAGTTAACCGTCGAAGCCTCACCCCTAGCAACATCATCCACAGGAATTTGAGAGGTATCAGCAATCTCCACAGCTTGTGTGTTAACCTCCAACGTAGCTCCAAATTCCTTCCAAACCTCCTCAAGCCGGTCGACACCAACCTCAATAGTTGTGTCGTTCATGCAACCAACCTCAAACATAGGATTAACAGCAGCATCAACTGCTCTGGCATTTGTGCAAGAAGACTGCACACCTCCATTCAGGTCATTAACACTGGAGAGCCCAGAAGAAACGGTGCCCACGAACGAAGCCAAACTCGTCAAAACCCCTGAGACAACAGGGGCATCCTTACTGCCCAAGACAGGCTTTGTTATTTGTGTCATTCACTATTATTTCTTTTACAATTTTGGGCTTTGTTGCCTTCTTTATTGCTACACCCTTTCCTTTGTATTAGAGTTGGCTTTTAATTTTATAATTTAAATTTGTAGGAATCTTTTTACATTAATTTTGTATTAAAATATTCCTCTCATGCCTCATTTTTTTTTCACTCCTTTCCTATCACCAACCACCCCATCTATTTATTACGAAAAAGTCTACAAGCTTATCATTTTTTTCCTCTTCTTGATGATGGATCATGAAGTATGATCTTGAACATTGATACAAAACTCACACACATTTATTACTAAAAGAACTCTATATCATTTACATGGACTATTGAAATATCATGTATGTTAAAGTACAAATATATGGGCCTATTTGATGAGTGGGTCATGATGACACATACCTAAAAGGTCATGACTTAACTCCCAATTAGGAAATGAGTTAACTCAATTAATTGAGACTTCTAGGTGGCCTTGATTAGACAAAGGTGGCACTTAACTTCTATCACTCAAGAAATTATGATGAAGTGGAGGCACGTGATAACCTCAAATCAAGGGTAACATATGCTTTTATTATCTCTCAAGGAAAGGGAAAATAAATAATCATATTATCCTAAGTAAACTTAATAACTAGGTGTAATATTACACTTAGGATAAAGTACTATCTTAGGTGAAGTATATTACACCAACAATACCTCTTTAGGACCCACATTAAGAGACAAAATGACACAATCCAAAATATTATCCAATACACTATTAGTCATTTTCAAAGCTACCATGGAATGTGCATAAACTTTTGGCTACAAGTGAGTATTATCCAAGAAGTATTTAGGACATATATTGAATTGATTTCTAGGATCTATGAGCATGTCAACAATAAGCTTGTCATGTATTTCAACCTTCACAAATAATGGTCTATAACGATTTTTTTGTGGGATCTCCTCATCAAAAAAGTAATCTCCTCATTAAAAAAAAGTAATCAATGAAGGAACATGAGAAGAAGAAGATGTAGATATCTAGAATATATCATGCCCATAAAAGCATTTGTATGTGATTGTTCATAAGAATCAACATAAAAATAGCCCATAGTATTAGTATCATCACATGCATATGATCCATAACAAGATAATCTTGTTCTAGAGAGGCGTTATGTTATTAGCATGATTTTGAAATGGATTATTATAGATCTTTATATTTTAATTAGGGGAGTAAATTGAATGATTGCCCCCATCATTAACACACACACACACACATATATGAATGAGTGATCTCACAATAATGTGTCCCACTTGTGGGACGAGGCAAAAAATGACCCCTAGGGAACAAAAATTGAAAACCACCTTCAAACGAACCCAAACCTTCAAATGAAAGTGCCTTCATTAAGGTGATGTCATATTTACCTTTGTTCAAAGGTGGGGTCTTTATTCCAAGGTAACCTTTGAATAAAGGTATTTATTTATTTTTCCTTTTAGAAAAAATAAACACCTTCATTTGAAGGTTACCTTCAAACGCATGTGTTTGTTTATTGCTATTTTAATGACAAAAGATCAAATGATTTTTATTTTAACATACTAAGCAAGCCTATGCTAGCAAAAGGAGTAGGAGTCCCTTGGTGATCTCATCATGGTCGATGAGGTGACTAGATCCAGGAAGTGTTTTCTTTTTACTAGGTTCTATGTCAATGTTATTATTGACAAGACACTCCCCTCTTTGATCACCTCATCCTCAAAACTTGGTGATTGGGTGTAACAACTCATGTATGAGGAGTCCTTGGTGATGTATCTTAAATTCCAAAAGGCATGCCATTCTTATGTCATGTGTGGGGTTACAAAAAGAAGATTGTTTCACAGGGAAAATAAGATTAGCAGGATCCTTCTCCCTTTAGGATGTGGTTGACATTCCCTCAAAGGAGTTTGGTGTGCCAGTTAGTCCTCTTGTGGACAAGACTGACTCAGAAAATCTCAGTTCTATCCCTTTTGTGGAGAAGAATAAAGAGATGGAAGTTGTTAGAGTGGGTCATGACCCTTCTCTTGGTCCTCGATGTTCATCCTCAAACAAGGAAAATTATGAAGTAGATTCTTCTAATAAGAATTCTTGTGGTCCTCTTATTTCGACCTCTTCTCTTCAGATTGTGAATCCTGCCAGTAAGGGATTTTGTTCAGTTAAGTCTTGGGATGCCAGCACAAAAAACAAAGTTCCCTGAAGTGTTTTGACTTCAAACCACCTTAAGTTGGTGTTCCTATTTAATATAAGGACATTTCACCCTTAGTTTTGTTTTTCACACCATGTGAGGGGTGTTGTTTTTGTTGTTGTATATTTGGCTTAGTGCTTTGTGTTCCTTGTAGCTCCTTGATGTTGCTTAGGCATCGTTGGTTTTTCTTTTTGGTTCTTTGTAAAGGGTGAGACCCTTCCTTTTTCTCTCTAGTTCATAGCTTCAATAAAAAGCATTTACCTTAATCATGGCAACTAATTCACCTTCAAACAAAGGCAATTAGACTATGCAAATAGAGATGACTAAGACAATGACCCAATATATAGAGGTTTAGCATTCAGAGGTCCAAAGTTGGGGATTTTTTGAATTCTTTGTCAAGGTATTTTGCATTTTTCCATTCAATTTTTATGTTAGACTAATGAAAATTCATTTTTTCTCTAATTAGTCTTCGTTTTGTTTTGGTTTACCATTGTATTTTTCATATAATAGTTTTATTTTGTTAAAATCATAAAATTGAAAACCTAAAAAATAAATCCTAGACATGAAAAAACTTAAACACTAAACCCTAAAATCTAAACCATAGACATGAAAAATCTTAAATTCCAATGATTCTATCCATCATTAGCATATGTCTTTGTATAGGTGTTATGAAAAGTTTGCTAATAATGATTGGTATATGTTATCAGAAAATGTGGACAATAGTATTAAATAACTAATCGTCCAATAACTCAATGGAAAGTGAAGTAAATACAAATAATCAAAGATTATACCTTCGAAGACTGTTTTACCTCTATGCTTCCATTGTTCGCCTATCTCCTCTTGATCTTGATGGTAATGGAGCTCTCAAAAGTGTGCACTTCCTTATTGTTGAAGATGACAAGAGTAGGATGGTTGTGATATGGAATGTGCAATGGAGACTAAACTACAATGCAACTATAATGGAGATGGGTGATTGATAATGGAGACATGGTGATGATAATGGATTGATAATTCAAATGCAATGATAACTTTTCCAAAGGCACGCTGTAATGATTCCTCAAGAGTAAGATTGCTTAAGCTTAGATGGACGTAAAATGGGTATGAAGACCTTGCTTATATAGGTTGAGGGAAGACCAAATCTAAGTGTCAGTAGATCCATGACTGGAAGAATTACCTGTGAGATGTATGGTTGAGAAGACTTGAGAGAATGTGCGCAAATCAAGAGAGGACAAGTGTCCAAGCCTTCTTCATGAGTTATGGGAGTTAACAAAATAGATTGAAGAGCTAACTTAGATGATTGATCAGTTAATTGGGTTGATTGGGGAGTCAATAGAATAGATTGAGTAGTGAACTCAATTGACTAATTAGTTAACTATTTTGATTGATGAGTTAACTAATCTGACTGGAGGAGAAATAGGACATGTGGGTGAGGGAATATTAGCTAATTAAATATTAAAATATTTAATTACATGTGCAACAAGGTGAGGTGGAAAGGTGACATGGATAAGGTGATGTGAATTTATGGAATTTGGACTTAGGATAGAGGAATTTAGAATTAATTAAATAATTTATGATTATTTAATTATATGAGACATTAGAAGAATTAAGGGATTTAAGTAAATAAATTAATTTTATTTAATTGTTGGAGGGATGTGAATCATTTAAATAAATTAGAATATTTATTTAATTGATAGAGGAATGAGAATAAAATAAATATTAAAATATTTATTTAATTCGACTTAGCCATTTTTAGGTGTATACATTTTGCCCCTCTTTAATGCAATGTGTTTTATCACGTTGTTTCAAAAAATTAAAAATTTGTTGCGATTGACACATGCCCCAGTTTGCCCTTGGTACAGGTTATGACGTTAAGATGCCCCTTGGGAGATTGGATGGGCAGAATGTGACGATAGGATGACAGACAATCTCACGATGAGATAGGCTGAACAATAGGTTGGGGTGAAGAAATTGGTTGACGTAAGATAAGGGATGGAATGAAATAGTTGAATGACACGTGATGCAAGATAAAATGATAACACACATAAGCAAGCAAGCAGGTACACACAAATGATACAAGAACAAACAAGGTATTGCCCTTGTCCAGCTGTAAACCAATGATTAATCGATAACGATCGACGATAGTATTTTTCATTGCGGGGAACGATATATCCCTAGATCAACACAAAGACGCGGGAAAGATATATCCCACTGATAATTATGATTGATTGAGTTGGTTTACGACAAGATTAGGATCAAGACCACTGATTGCGATTGGATAATTTGACAAGATTGACTTTACTCGATTAGTATGGATTAGGGATGCACTTGCATTTGGATCATTGCTTGGATTGATTAAACAAGGATGAATGGATCACATGGATAACTGAAAGATACAATTGGATAAACTGTCAGAAAGGACTTGGATCTTAAGACACTTGGAAAAAGGTTTATTATGGAATGAAATGCAATTTGATATGTATGGATGTGGAGGTTGTCACCTTCATATATGCAAGTATTTGAAGTACTTTGTTTCATCATTGAGCTTTTATTATGTTGTAAGAAAATACAAGCATCTAGGTATAATTAAACCATGATGACCTGAGTATTACTTACATGGATTTTGATTTAGCAAATTAATACAAGCATCTAGTCAAAACTGAATCTAGATGACCTGAGTATGCCTTGCATGTCAACAGACAAGGATTGCCATGTTTCATGTTCAGACTTAGAACGTCCTCAATGATCTTTTGCCGATCATGTCGTTAAACAAAGTCATCACATTACTAAAGATTGATCCACAAACAGCAAACAAATAAGATAATTATGCACCCATCATAGCTCCTCTAGTTTTTGACATCCTTGAGTAGCATAAAAAGACATAATAACAAAAAATCAAGACTCTATGACTTAAACCTTTTTAATAAGCACAAATTTTCTTGCCATAGTTATGTTTTCTTGCAACAAAAACAAATACAATCATCATGGTGGTTGAGGTCCATTGTGCCTTGTTTATAAGTCTAGTTCCTGTGTCAAGTGTTTTGTTGAAAAAGTGTGTTTGTAATGCGGCCTACTGTCTGGTGATGGTATCGCGATCCTTATTGCTATCCTCTGAGGGGCATGACATTCAAGAATCCAATTCTCCAACTAGGTAGAGGAGTTGCCCCCAGTCAAGTAAAGGATTGATTTATTGTGGATGAACTGATAAGAGACGTGAAGAAACGGGCCCTAAGGGACTGACCTAGTGCCTCAGGGGCTCATTGATAAATGGCCTTGCCTACGTGATAGCTCAAAGGTGACGTAGTTCGACAAATGGTACTAATGATGGGGTTGCAGACGACTTGATGTTTTTGGTATTTTCTGGATTTTGCTAATGTTTTGATGTTTGTGGGATTTTTGGATGGCAATTTGGATAGCCTAAATGCTGGATACTGATGACAAGGGAACACCATGGATAGGTAAACGGATGGGTGATAATGGATAATGGATGGGTAGGTAGAAGGAAACAAGAATGTGATCTCCAAGGACTATGTCGCATAGGAATAACTCAGGATTTGACATGACAAAGCTTATGACGAAGGAGGATGAGAGGATTGGATTGTTTTGAAAAAGATAAGGTATATCAAGGGTTTTTCCAAAGCATGTTTTGACATTTTGCCCCCATATCTTTATCAAGATCAAAAGAGAAATGGAGGATGGATGGACTCAATATGATAGGTATATGTAGGATAAGGATGATAGGAGGGTATGGTAAGATAGGATGGAAAATGATAGGGTTGATGAGATAATGTGCTCCCAAAGGTAAATGACATAGAAGATCAACCTACACATGATGCCTGTTTACTAGGTTTTCATCATGGTACTTATCCAAGGCACCTGTTTACCAGGTTTTCACCATTAGACGAAAGGATTTCTCTTTACTTTTTTTTTCCTTTTTTTCTTTTTTTTTTGTACTTGGATGGAAAGGGTGGATATGGACAATAAAGACTCAAGCATCTAGTTCCAAGGAAGGTAATAGTTCCATTAAAAGATGGATGACACACATGGACTATGTCAAACATTATTTTGCTCATAGATGTTGGTAAGGGATTGCATGAAAGGGATATGGAGTAGGTAGATAGCGGATTATGGAAGGTGTGATAGTGGATTATGATGTGAATTATGTAAGACTTATGTAAGGATGGAGGGAAGGCTTATGCAAAAGCATGGACCATAGAAATAGGATGGGGAAGATATGTAGGATAATAGTGGAAGGGGAGATGGAGGTATGTGGAAGTGTCATGGGATGGAAGGGAACCATGACCAACGGTTGCACATATCGTAATAAACATTGAAGCTTATGATGGGAAGGTGGTGTAGGAAGCAATGGAGATTTTTGCTTAGTGGATGGGTGATTTAGGTATTTAGGGACCCACATAGACTTAGTTTTTTTCTAATTTTTGCTTGTCATGTGGGATGGAAAGACTTGAGACTTTTGGATGGAAGAGGAGAAAGTGGATGGTTGGGATTCTTGAGAGGTGGATGTCTTATTTAACTTGATGGCCTTTTGCTTAGGTACCCAAACCATTTTGTTTTTAGACTTTACTTGTGAAGGTATGGGCTTGGGTATATGCAGCTTTTGTGTAACTTCTGAGGTAAGTACTTGTAGCTTGGGGACCCACACCTTTTTCATTTTTTCTTTGAGGTGTGTGGGTGTATGCAGCTTTTGAGATGGGTTTTTCTTTGATTCTTCGGATTGATTTCCTAAGGTATGAGGACCCTTAGGATTTTTGACTTTATGAAAGGAGGCATCCCAATGTTTATTTTTGAATCCCATAGGTTTGGTGGATCGAGTGAAAGCTTCATGTTTAAACAATATGTGCATTTGTCAGTCATGATTCGAAATGTGAGGGAATGTGTAGATGGATGAATTTGGCGTTGGAAGGAAGCAAAGTGGATGGAGGGATCGTATGAGTTGGAAGGAGTGGAGGTAAAGTGGATGGTGGAAGGTGTATGGTCACATGCTTTTGACATTTGTAGGATGAGGGAGGTGGAATGGCGACATATGTTTTGGGAATATGATAGGGTTTGCGATGGGAAGTGGTGGATTTAGAAGGCATGGAGGAAGTACCAACATCATGAGATTGCTTTTCTTGGGGAGTATAACCAAGGCCATAAGAGGGTGGAGGAACTTCGACATGGATAGGCTCCAAAATACCTTGTTCATGAAGGCCTAAGTCTTTACCTTGATAGTTCATATTTTGGAGTATGCGGTGGACAATGGGATTATGGGTGATTTGGAGTATAGCTCACTATTTGATGGGGAAGGTGAAGTGGTAGATAACGGTTGCTGCTCTCCTAAGGAAGAACATTCATGGATGGAGGTAGTGAGACCAAGGGGATAGGATAATGGATTTGCAACATGGTCAATAATGGATGGTGGAGGATCATTAAGATCTTGATTATCATTATGCTCACTAATATCCAAGTTATTGGATTGATCATCTATGTGCACTTGGGAGGCAAGTGTCTCATCAAGGAAAGTGTGTGTTGTTGGATCATGGATAGGACTGGGTGGAGGATGGATAGGAGTAATGGAGGTTTCTTTCTCATGGATGGTTATGGGGTTATGGATAGATGGGGTAATAAGCTCATGACCATGGAATGCATAAAGTTGGCTAAGAGGATCATCATGGTTCACTTGATCATAGATAGGATCTTAATCATAGATAGGATTAAGTGTGATATGGATGGGATCAATTTGCTCATGTATAAGTTCTTTATCAACAATAATATCTTGATCATAGAAAAGATATAGGTTATGGATGGGTTGGATTTGGATTTATTTCTCATGTATGGGTATAAGATCAAGTTGTTCATGGATATCTTCTTCATAGGTAATATCTTGATCATGGAAAAGATAAATGTTATGGATGGGTTGAATGGAAGTGATTTGATCTTGATTTAGATAAAGGGTTGATGTTTCCACATGCTCTAGAGTATATTCTTGATATAACTCTTGATTTTCTTGAATTGAAGTGGGGGTAGAAGACTCTTGGATATGCTTGATAGGCTCTTGATGGTCAACAACATGAGGGTAGAATGAATCTTGACTTGGACTCATGGTAGAAGACTCTTCAATAGGCTTGATGGGTTGTGGATTACATGACGACGTTGGAGCAATGGACATGCTTGAAGGCTCTTTGATAGGCTCTTGGATAGGTGGTTTATGACATGGAGATGGTTGATTCCTTGCTAGTAGCCCTTGGATCACATCCTTTGTAGGTGCATGGGTAGATGAATGATGTAATGGATGGGTAGACTTGGGTGAAAGAGATAACAGTGTGAGACAAAAGGTTTGCTCAATGGAATACTCTCCTACACCTTTATCCTTGATTTTGAATTCTTGTTCCGTGGATTTTGATGTAGAAGGTATTGGGCTTGGGTCAACATTGGTTGTAGAGGGTGAAGCTACACGGTTGGTAGGAATTACAACTTCGGGCTTAGATTGGATGGAATTGCAATATTGGAACGGGTTGGGATGGCCTTGGATGATGATTTCTTGGCCGTCATGGGGGAATTTGATATGTGAATCACCTTCTACAATGTGGTTAACAACATAGTCATATGACACGTTTGTATAGTTGGCGTTGTTAGCCCCACTGTGGTTTTGATTTAAAGAACCTCTCTTCTCATAGTTGGGGAGTGGATTCTTGAATGCTATATGATCATTATTGGAGGCATGGCTGTCAAGTGATATCCGTTTTTGATCCAACAAGTCTTGAATGGTGTGTTTGAGCACTTGACAGTCATTAGTTTTGTGTCCTTTGTTTCGGTGATATTCACAAAAGTCAGTGTCTTTCCACCAAGGAGGTTTAACTTGTGGTTCATAATCCCATGTCGTTGGAAGCGTTATGAGATTATTTGATATTAGCTTTCGTAGGGCAGATTCTAGTGTTTCCCCTAGAGGTGTGAACTTTCTTCGAGGAGGAAAGTTTGTAGACCGTGATTCAGTGTTTTGGGGTTTGTTTTGTGGGTTTGAGAAGTTGAAAATTAGTTGCTTGGGCATCACATTTTTAACATCAACCACCCCATCATTCATGATGTTCTTATTTTTGGTCCAAAACTGCAGTTTATCCGTGTTTCCATTTGCACTAGGGGTGTCCTTGTAAAGTTTTATTTGCCCCTTTGCTATCAAATCTTTTTCAATGAGTAAACCCATTTCAATGACTCTACTAAAAGAAGTAGGACATTGGATTGATATTTGGTAGCTTAGATTAGCGTTTAGGTTGTGGACAAACATTTCAAGCATTTGTTTTTCTCGCTTATGATATGGACACTTGCTGGCCAGTTGTCTCCATCTTTGTAAGAAAGAGGTGAAGGATTCTCCACCCTTTTGTTTAGTGTTACAATGGTCTAACATTGAGATTTCATGCTCAATGTTATAGGAGAAATGAGTGACAAACTTATCCACTAGTTCGTTGAAGGTTCGGATGCCAGGAGGTAGGCGAGAGAACCATTCCATAGCTTGTCCTCCCAAGTTTCTTGGGAATAGTCACATGAGATAGGTTTCATTGTGGGCGACTTCGAGACATGTTGCACTAAATTCTCTGATATGATCCCTTGGATCACCCTTTCCTCGATATTTGTCAAATTTTGGTACCTCAAATTTTGAGGGGAAAAGTATCATGATCAAGGTCTTGTCAAAAGAATATGGTGAAATATCCTCGAGAGAATAGTGTTTCGTGGATGCTCCTATTTGAATGTCTACGAGCTATTTTTGTAAGGCCTGGATTTGTGTTGTCAATATATCCCAGGAATTGATTGTATCCTTAGCCTTGTCTATTTTGGGAACCTCTTGTGTGATCTTGGGAGTTTCCATGTCGTTTGTAGGTGTGGTGTCTTTTAAGGTGGAGGTGTCAAAATCTGACGAAAGTTTGGCCCCTTGTTGTGCTAGCATAAGGAAATACTTTTGAGGGTCCATGTTTAGGACCCTGCCCATCATCTCTTGAAATTTTGAGTTTTGTAAAGCACCAAGTACTTCCTCATACGAGATTTATTCCTCTCCATCACTGTGAGATGGAGATGGTATGTCTTTGTTCAAAGGATCCATATCTTTCTTTCCTTTGGATTTTGATCTAGTTGCGACCATAAAAACCATTTGATGGTGGTGAATGTTGGATGAAAATGCTTGTGAATGGACGTTTTTGGTGTGTTTGGGATGACAAGATTTTTTCTAAGGTTCGAATTTTGATTGACTGTTTGCTCAAACAAATGTGTTCTTGAGGTAAAAGATAGTCAAAGTAGGGAGAGTTGATCACCACTATTGATATGGACTACTTTTATCAAGATTACACTAGTGTAGTTCCGAGATGAAGGATGATATATCCTGTTATGAAACTAATTAGATTTTTGTTTTGAGTTTTGGAAGATTTTAATGACACCTTAGTAGGAATCTTAGTTTGTTTTGTTTGATGTTTTTGCTTTGGATGATATGGCAAATGGAAATGTTTTTGAAAAAAGGATGCGAAACGGATTTGTATGGTTTTCTTGAGATCATAAACAAGGTATATGCAATAATGGGTACCCAGAACTGGTTCAATTTTTTCTCAAAAGTGTACGAGATAGCTCTCTATTTTGCATGTGTAGCTTTAGATGTGCAGGAAAAATGGTCAAATGCACAGCGATGTAGGCCAAATGCGCAGCTATGTAGGCCAAATGCGTAGCAGGATGGGGTGAATGCGCAGTTCTGCGGAAGGTTTTTTTTTCAGTTTTTCAATTTTGGCTTGTTTTAAAAATGTTTCCCGAAGCAAGTCTGGTATTTTTGCTGATGATTTGTATCAATATGTGTCAAGAAAAGACAGTACACAAGAAGATTCCATGTTTGTTATTACAATTTTTTTACCAAAAAGCAAGCACAATCCTAAGGTTGGCAAGGACAGTATTTGATGAGTTTCAACTTGGTTTTTACACCAGCCACTTGCATGACAGATAGTAACTTGGTAGCACCGGCTCCCCTCCACGGCATTCACTTCTCACGCATACCAAGTTATAGTTCCTCCAAAGAGTTGAACTTTTATGTCTCCACACTAAATGAGTGTATGACATTGGATGGCTCTAGAGGTTCCTCCTCATGTGTCACCAAATAGGGGATTTTGGTTTACTAGAACAAAAGGATTTTAGTCAAGGCATCTATTCAGGTGGTTACACGTGCGGCCATTCGTTCCGATAAGGGGGCTTCCCAGCCTGCAGAGGTTACGCTCCACAGGGTTTTGGGGGAAACATTGGTCAGTGTAACACAGCGGCACCCGTTGCTTGCAATTTTTGTCACAAACACAATTTATTTATAGTGACTTGGAGGTGGCTTGGCTTTAGCCCGTTATCACTTAAAGTCATCCCACTTGGAAGGAAGGAATTCCAAAGGCAAGCCTCTCTAAAGGTTACACATGTGAAATGATAAGTTTGGCATTCTGGTCACCCAAGAAAGGGGAGAGCATAGGCCTATTATCATTTTCAAGCATGAAGAACAGTGGTTCTTTATCTTCCTAGTTAAAAAAAAAATAACTAAATGTGTTAACTCTACCAAGCAGAGAAATTTGTAACAAGATAGCAATAACTTGGAAAAGATTGTTTATTTTAACCTTCTAACAAATCTAGGTGTAGATTGTTGCTTGAAAAAATAAACAAGTGTTACTTTCCCCTATTAAGCTATGTGATAGATTGAAGTGCAAGATAGCAAAAACATAAAGAAATTGTTCAATTTTTAACCCCTAGGTTGGGACGAGATGCAATTTGTGATGCAACAAAATGATTTACTTTCCACCTAATTAAAAACTAAGTGAACATTGTATGCAAATTGTATGATAATGCCTAAACCAATCATATTCAACACTTAGTGTAAAAATGATTGTCTTCAGTGGACGTTCTACACCAAAACTAGATTAGTAGTCTCAAATGTTTATTGTTTTCTTGGTCACATGATATGCAAAGGGTCCTAATGTCCACATGTAGTCCACGAAAATTAAAAAAAATCAAAAAGCTTGCCAATCAAATGTTTAGGTGAAAAACACATAAATTGGAAAATTTCATGGAAATATGATTTGTGACAGCAAAATAGATATTAAAATTAAAATTTACATGAAATTCTATGTTGTTTCAAAAAAAAATCATGAAAATTCATTAAAAAATGCAAAAGTTATAGTTGTTTGAAGTTTCCAAGGTAAGGTTGACTTTGACTGATAATACCTGATGAAGTTGACCAAAAATACTGAAGATACCTGTACCACTGAAAAATAGAGCGAATAAGCTTTCCAACGACTATAAATTTACAAAAATCCGACCTTCCTACAAAAAGTTATGCCAAAAAGAAAAAAAAGAGCCTATTTTGACAAGTGGGAGCAACTTGATAGCCAATAAACAGCTAACAGTTAAAGTTGTTCTGGTCACATGTGTTGGTTTAGGTTTCTGGTCACATGTGTTGGTTTAGGTTTCTGGGAGTCAAGTTTATTGTTTGGGGTTTTTAGGTCCAGGCTGAGGGAAAAAATTAACTAATTAAACTAAAACAATAAAAATTAGACCTAAAAAAAAAGCTAGGGTTTTTTTTTTTTTTTGTATTTATTTATTTGTTTTGTGTTGTTTATTGTTTTGTTTTTATTAGCAGATGGTGGTTTGCTTTTGGGTGGTTAGGGTTTTTTTATTTTGTTGTGACGCAGGTTGAAGGGCAGGGAATGGGCACGGACGGGAGGTAGTGTTGTAGCAACAGCGCTGGGTGGTGGTGGGAGGCAAGCGCAGGGTGGAGCGGAGGCAGGCAGCTGGCGGCGAACGGCGGGCAAGCTGCGGGCAAGGAGGGGGTTAGGGTAGGTTGCAGGGTGTCGGGTGGGGGGATTGGGGTAGGTTTAGGGGTCGGGAATAGGGTCGCAGGCAAGGAGGCTGCATGCAGAGGGCCGAGGGCCCCTCTTTTTTTTGTTTTCTTTTTTTTTGTTTTTTGTTTTTTATTTGATTGTGTGTTTTTTTAATTTTATTTTTGTTTTGTTTGAATTTTTGCTTAATAAAATAAAATAAAATCTAAAAAAAACTTACTGTGTATTTTTTTTTTGTTTTTTGGCTGTGACTTTTTTTTTTCTTTCTGGTTTTTTTTTAATTGTTTTTTTTTTTTTGCAAAAATATGCTAAAAACTAAAAAAAATTCAAAAATTTTCAAGTAACAAACATTAAGGGTATTATATGTCGTCGTTTACCTCCGAGACCTTCCGGACTCAACGGTGAGCTCGGTTTGTGCGTAGAAGACCATTTGTGAAAGTCGCTTGCCAAGTGTATAACAAAATACACCTGAATCTGTGACAAAAAAAACATGACAAATGCTTACAAACAAGATAGATCAGATCACGGTGGGCACCAGAAATGTTATCAGAAAATGTGAACAGTAGTATTAAACAACTAATCATCCAATAACTCAATGGAAAGTGAAGTAAATACAAATAATCAAAGATTATACTTTTGAAGACCGTTTTACCTCTATGCTTCCATTGTTCGCCTATCTCCTCTTGATCTTGATGGTAATGGAGCTCTCAGAATTGTGCACTTCCTTGTTGTTGAAGATGACAAAAGTAGAACGGTCGTGATATGGAATGTGCAATGGAGACTAAACTACAATGCAACTATAATGGAGATGGGTGATTGATAATGGAGACATGGTGATGATAATGGATTGATAATGAAAATGCAATGATAACTTTGTCAAAGGCACGCTGTAATAATTCCTGCAGAGTAAGATTACTTAAGCTTAGATGGATGTCAAATGGGTATGAAGACCTTGCTTATATAGGCTGAGAGAAGACCAAATCCAAGTGTCAATAGATCCATGACTGGAGGAATTACCTGTGAGGTGTACGCTTGAGAAGACTTGAGAGAATGTGCGCGAACCAGGAGAGGACAAGTGTCCAAGCCTTCTTCATGAGTTATGGGAGTTAACAGAATAGATTGAAGAGTTAACTGAGATGATTGATCAGTTACTTGGGTTGATTGGGGAGTCAAGAGAATAGATTGAGCAGTAAACTCAATTGACTAATTAGTTAACTGTTTTGATTGATGAGTTAACTAATCTGACAGGAGGAGAAATAGGACATGTGGGTGAGAGAATATTAGCTAATTAAATATTAAAATATTTAATTACATGTGCAACAAGGTGAGGCGGAAAGGTGACATGGATAAGGTGATGTGGATTTATGGAATTTGGACTTAGGATAGAAGAATTTAGGATTAATTATATGAGAAATTAGAAGAATTAGGGGATTTAATTAAATAAATTGATTTTATTTAATTGTTGGAGGGATGTGAATCATTTAAATAAATTAGAATATTTATTTAATTGATAGAGGAATGAGAATAAAATCAATATTAAAATATTTATTTAATTCGACTTGGCCATTTTTAGGTGTATACAGAGTCACTTGAACAGGACGATATTAATATTCTCATCAAACAATGGTAACAAAATGTTCCACAGCATTTGCACACTAATAGGCTTAAAAAGGATTCACAATTATTCACTTACATGTAAAGTTTAAACGCATACAGTCTTATGCATTAAAAGAGTACTAGGATAAACAAGAACAATGGATATAATAGAGGTTAAAAACAAAAAAGTAGTCCCATAATTCTAATTATGCCGAAGGCGTTCCCTCTATGAGGTGAATCAGCCTGGCCTGTACTATTAACGACTGAGATTCCTCCATAAGGAATGCAACACGATGAAAATGATCTTAGATGGTCATTTTATTTCGTCGTTTTTATTTTTTTCGTCGTTTTCTTTTGCCATTTGTTTTTCCTTCACCATTTTCTTTTCGTTTACCGTTCCACTCGACCCAACACAAAGTACATCTTCGCTGATGTTCGCTCCGAGCCCCATTTATCTCTCCTCTTAGCTGTAGGCATATTCTTGAGAAAGGGACCGAATGAATGAAGGCTTTTAATAACATCCATGAGGCCAGACAGCCTATGGGACCACAGAAACCAAAACACACTGGAAAGAGAACCAAAACCTGCAGGAAAACAACGAGCCGCAAAAGGCAGACCGCCCACACAGCACCTAACTGAACTCCCTTGCTTTTTGGATCTTAGATCTTCTGCTATGTATCTTGATCAAGTAGACAGCAAGTTTAGTTAACCTCTCTTCTTCAAACAAGCTGGTCAAAGAGTCAACATTCAAAGTATCCCTGTAATTAGCCCTAATATCCTCGTAAGTTGGGCACTCCATAATGTAGTGTCATTCCGTCTCCACTAAGTCCAAATTGTAGAAAGAGAAAATTCTCTCCTCCCCTTCTTCTTTAGGCCTCGTCCACCTTCCAGTTTCACATCTAAGTTGGTGCAAACTAGTCCTTCGCTAGGCCATTAACATTTTCGCTTTCCACTTTATGTCCACTCCTACGTAGCTCTTTTGTGTGTGGTCATATGAGGGATTGAAAAGTGTTATGTAATATTGTCTTATCCTTCCTAATTGCCTTGTCCACATGCTTACTTTAACTTTTTTCTTGCATGTATTTTTTAATATCCTCTTTAGTATTTGGGCATTCTTTTATGCTAATACCCCACTTATTCATCCACCTGTCATTCTATTTCATCCACGTACTCTTCCTTCTTTCTAACTTTTCTTCCGCTACCATTTTGGGCCATCGTGATATCTCCATGTTCTCAAGCCTCTTTAAATAACTTAACACTCGGGAGATATATCCATGAATGATATGATATAGATAAAACTACATCATAATCGTACAAATGCTTTTCTAATTTTATTACTACAAGGAGCCCCATAAATGAATTCTTAATAAGTCCTAACATTTCGTTAAAGGTTCTTAAATGGAGTTTGATAATTAATATTTAATTATTTATATATATTCATATATATTTTTAAAATATATTTATATATGTTCTGTTTAATAAAATATTTATAATTTTAATATTTATATAAATTTATAATTCAATATTATTTATTTTATATATAGAATATATAATTATATTATATTTATTATTTTATGCAATTTTTATATAATATAAATTACTATATATTTCTATTACAATATTATATTATAAAATATTTTATGAGTTGGATAAATGACATGAGTTATAATATACTTGATTGTGATGATAAGTACATATGTTCATATACGGATTTGGCATAGAGATCCGCAATTAACATCATACGAACATGTTATATTTATTATTGTATATTGTATTATTATTTAAAATATAATATAATAATAAAATGCATTTTATTATATATTATTATATTATATGATGCAGATTCATTACAGGGAGTTTGGAGTTGTTACACCGTCCTAGAGAACTAAAGGGAAATTTGAGCCTCTTTAAGCAGTTTGTGAGGTTGTTTGAGCATTATATGTTCATCTAACATGAGATAATCACCATCCACTTGACAGTTTCTCATTGGTTATGGAGTCCATAGTGGGTCTTCAGAGATATTGTGTATCATCAATATCCCTTTTTCTTCACCATTGATCTACTCCCAATTGGTAATTTTTTATTGGTTTCAGTGATTTGCAAGACTCACGGGGTGGGGCTCGCTTTTATTTTAAGCTTTACTGCTTGTCATTGATTAATTTTTTTGGGGATCTACAATTGTACCACATGAGAAGGGTTTTGTTTGCCTTAGAAGATCATAAGATTGTAGGATGCACACTTCTCATTCCTTAGGTTAACCATACACCATTGATATTTTACGTGATGAATCTCAACCCATTTATCCAACATTAGATTCAAAGAAGACGTGCCTACATCAAAATGTAAATTTTAAATTCCAAAGGGTAATGCACTAGAAAAAGTAGACATTAAGTTGTATAATTTAAGGGCATAAACTAATTTATTTTTCAGACTGAAAGCTAAAAATTGAACTCATAGCTACTTGAAGGGAACCAATTCTCTTGCAAACAAAGAGAATTAACCGTGAAATTGGAGTAAAGCAACTAATGGATTAGGAGCAACATATAGTGAGTGGTATTAACTTGGGTTACTTTGAATTGCTATACGGTTATAATTTACAAATGGGTTGCAAAATTTTTGCCCTATAATTATAGAATAATGAATTGTGGGTAGGAATTTTCTTGAGCTTGTAAGAGTTTGGTAATGGTGCTTAAGAGGTATGAGAAATCTTCTAGTGCAAGCAACAATTCTTGAGAGATTTTTTGTGAATCTTCAAAGGGATGTTCATCAATAGTGCAAGTCTAATTATTGTACTATGCAAGGTGAACCAATATTTAGACCGTATACTAACTAGCCACGTGCCCATTGACCAAGATATAAACAAGCAATACCTTAGACTATCCCCAAACACTCTCAACCTATAGGGAAAGCATGACTAGCATCAACCACCTTTTCCACCCAGGGCTTCACACCATTTATTCTCAATATCAATCTCTCTCTCTCTCTCTCTCTCTCTCTCTCTCTCTCTCTCTCTCTCTCTCTCTCTCTATATTAGTGTGCAATGGGTACGCCGAAGAGGTATTAAAGGTGAGTTGTTGGGTCCTTAAGCAAACAACATGTGCTTAAAGTAGCTCCCTCTGACCACTATAATCTTTGGATTGTTGACATGAAACGATTGAGCAAAAGTCGATCACTCTAAGTTCAACCACCAAGCACCGCCAATTAGATGCACATTCACAATGTGTAGGCCATTTGATTGTAGTTTAAGTAGCGCAAGCTTCACTTTATAAAGCTTCATGATTTCTTACCTAAAAATAGATGGGGAGAGTCCTTAGTGTATGATGTTAAAGCTTGCAAGCATCTAAGTCTATCTATGTGCAGATACCATAGATGTAAAATTGTTCATTATAGGATACCATATTTCTATTTTGAAGCCTATTTATCTAAAGGGAAATAATATCCTTTATTTGTTCTCTAGAACTGGGGTGCAGAAGTTGCTTTGCACATCATTTGGGTATACCACTCAAATTATGTTGTATCTACAAAAAATGGAAATAAGAAGAGCTAAAACATTCACTAATTTATAAAGTTATTGTAAGTGGATTAACAACCAATACATGCAATATGAAGGACATGATCTTATCTAATAACTCCACTCGGCCAAAACAACATTGGTTAGGGATTGTTATAATGCTTGACATATCTAAAGCATTTGACAAGTGTGATTAGAACTTCCTCTTGAAGACTCTATGAAAGTTTCGATTCAACAAACAGATGATTGATTGGATACAATGTTGTATTTGCACCCCCTCATTCTCCATCACAATAAATATCGAAAAGGGTAAATAGTTGAAGAGGATTAAGGAAAGGAAAACCCCTTAGTTCCTAACTACTTATTATCATGGAAAAGTACTTCTAAGAAATATAGCTTTCCACTAACAAGAAAAGAAAATCTATGGCCAGCAATTGTAAATGGACGATCTAGATACATAGGTTATCATTTGCATATTACATTATCTTCTATTCCACTATTTGTCTTCCTAAAAAAAACTAAATCAAAACAATTCTTCACAACTAACAATAGGCTTTAGGGCAAAACAAGAAATGTCCCAAACCACAAGAAAAATGCAATTCTTAACATCTAAGAATACAAAGAAGTGTGACTACTAATGAATTAACTAGGACTTCCAATACATCATAAAGCAACAAATGGGCTAAGGGAAAAGAACCAACACATCACTCATGTTAAGGCACCTAGAAGAATATACGTTATTACTAGAATTATATAATTAATGGTTTCATTTACTTGTTTGTGTTTGAAAACAATATTTTTATTTGGCTACAAGTGATGAAGAAAATGGTAGGAACATCATAACTCCGTTCAAAAGTATAGACTTGTTCTTTGGGAATCTCTCTAATGCACCAATAATCTTTTTAGAGTGTCATTTTGAAAACATAGGAAGAGAGAAACAATGAAAAACATTGGTGGGGGGGGGGGGGGGAGATCTCATTGAGAGGAAGTGTGTGAGAGAAGGGGGGGAGACATAGACAGAGAGATAAAGAGAAATAGAAAGGAGAGAGGTAGAGAGACATGGATAGAAGAGAAATAAACATATGTAGAGAGATACTGTTGTTTTCTGTTAAATTATTATAGGGGTTTCCACCTATTATTAGATCAAAGCCTCCAATTGAACTAATCATTTCATCAAGTCTTTCTTTTGTCAAATTCTACACATTTTCCACCTCAATAAATTTACCCTTAAAATGTTATGTGGAGAGAGAGAGAGAGAGAGAGACGCTTAGTATTAAATCACTTCCCTCGCCTTTTTAAAATATATCATGCTTATATACATTTTTTTATTTGACACAAATACAAATTTTGGGACATTGATAATTTTTTAAAATACATTTTTTCCTTCTCTATAGGTATTTATCAGTTTTCCTTCTCTATATAGGTATTTTGCAAAATATGGTGTGCATCCAATGTCATGTTCCTTTTACAAAAGTCTTGCAAAGAATGCATGCTATTTTTTAGGTCTCAAGATCATCCTCATATCATCTACAAATTCAAACAAATAAAAAGTTTTTTCCATTCAAATTTAATATTTTTAGATAATTAAGAATTCTCAATCTAAAATTATAGCACGTCTAAATTTAATTTTAATCCATTTGACCTCCAAATTATGAAAAGGTGTGAAGTTATAAAAGTAATGAGGATCACTAAGTTTGATCAATCTTCGTGTGACATCCCGTGAGAGGATGCATGATGGTAGGTTAAATGAGAAATAAACATGATGTAGGTGGTGGCCATGCTTATATTTGCAAGAGACTACCTATTAAATGATGACAAATATGAGACTTGTGCTAAAGAAATATACATGCTTCAAATAATATACATATTTGACGATTAATGGAATGCAACTAAACAATAATATAGAAAGGGGATGCATACAAATAGAGACTATACACCAAACGCAGAAGCTCACACATTTGAAGTAGCTACTAAGTAAAACACATAGATCTTGAAATCCATTAAGATTATGCAAATTTATTAACAACACTCGAAAAAACAAAAAATGACATGGTCCATAAGGATACAAAGATAATCCTAATTCACTTAAAGACATGGAAATTGAACTTCCACAACTATTCGGTGTACCCATTGCACACCAAGGTGCGATTGCTAGTAGGTATATATGTTACAAAGGCTAAGTAGATTGCTAGAAATTTAGAAAACCCTGTAATGATATCATTGACCTCAACTTTCTCGTAAAAGGTATCACAATTGCTAAACCTAAGCCAGCTAAACAGGATAGCCCAAAACACAGGCATATCCTCAAGAAACACACTGACATAATGATCATTATATTTCCTAAGTGTAAGTAACTATGCCAAAAAGAAGTCAGCATATTTTGACACAATCTAACGTATATTTCCAAATCCTAACCTATCAATGAAGTTGCCAATATGGCTGTCAACTCCCCACACCTAATGCTATCTTAAATGTTCTTCCAGTCTAACCAAACAGTCTCATGTATGATATGATTTATCCATGTGTATGAATGAGATTACTAGCCCTCCACTAGGGGTTGGTTGAACCACATTAGGTCTATGCCCTACAGGTATCCATTTATAACTAAAGTGAGGTACATAAATCTTTAAATGAAAGTGAGCCAAAAACATGTACATGGTCAGTGTTGATTTATTGTTCAATCATATCATCTGATACGCAAAGATTGATCTGCAGACTTAATGATAGCAATACTACTATTGTTTGCGCAAATATTCTAGATATTTATGCAACAAAGTTATTTTTGGGAATTTTTTTACTATATGGGCCATACGCAAGTGTTTTATTTATGAAAGGAACATTTGAGACATACTATTTAAATGAGTTCAAGATAATGCACTTATCTGTTCTAAATGCAGTAAAAAATGTCTATATGAGAACATACTGCAGCTCTAAGCACATCAGGCGTTTGTTCTCTGACATCAAATTTCACAGTAAAGTTATCTATATTAGGAATCTGCCAAAAGCATATACACTTATGGCAGAGGAGGAAGCTTAGCTAAACTTGATATATCATTTGACTTGATCAAAATAACAATACTAGTTTATAGCAAGAAAGCAAAAAATTACATTAATACCCACATTCAACCAAAATAGGTCATGGGACTAAATGAATACACCTGATTATAAATGAGAAGTGCTAATCTAAAAAGATCATAGGTTAAAAAATATAACTCAACACCAAGTCCAGAACAATGGCGAACAAAACAAGACAAGGTGAAACTATAATGGTTAAACCCCAAGCCATAAACAGCAGATACAAGTTATACTCCACAAACTTCCATAAAGTAAAAATATAGATAATTCAGGAGTTTGACCTCAAAATTTTTTAGTGTTCTTCCAAAATAAAGAACCAACTATAAAAAAAATTATAGATCATATCAGTCCCTCAAGCAATTTATGAGCTTAAGGTTTTACTCACTTATGCAGGCCTGCTTGCCATTGTTCCTTTCAAAAACTACATCAGAATTACAAAGTAAACATCAACATGGTATTTGCAAAAAAGGTTGCTACTTCTGAAACTGAACAGTAATATCTTAGCAATGAGCAGCCTGCTATGAAAAAATGTAGCAAAACAATTACCATTTCCAACCTTTCGTTGAACGGTGGAGTTCACTTTTCATAGAATTTCAATTTAGTTTAGTTCAATGTATTGACAGTCTAAAGAAATCATTTTTTATTGCATTTTGACAATTAACAGTCTCAATCTAATTAATTCCAAATAGAAATACCTTTCCTTCAGTTCCAGTCAAGATTCATGTCCTCATGAGTTATGACAACCTTCATTCCAACCACAATTTCACATAACTCTGCATATAAGCTAGTTTTACTTGAGTTCTAACCAAGTTTAGAATTTTCCAACATACTTAATCTAAGCTGAAGTAAACTTCCTATAAGCAGTATCTTAAACTAGCCACAAGAAGTTCAGATAACTTAATTTTACAAGTATGCTAAGACCAGCTGTTTCCTCACGAGCGAACAGAGTCCTATGGTGAACAAGGTCTTCCTACAAACCCTCTTTTCAAAGCAGAGGCAAAGATAAAAATACCTCTGTATGAAAGAGAGGTAGATACAGAGAAGCTTGACTGTTTTCTGGCCTAACTCGAGGAATATTTCAGCATGCATCATATTTGTGATGAACAACAATTTTTGGGTATATTAAGATTAGCAAAACATGCTCTTGCTTGGTTTGAAAGCTGTTCTCATTTCTTTGCTTTAAGAAAGTGAGAACCCATTTATTCTTGAGATGAATTTAAGTAGCTAATCAAAAAGCAATTCTATCCCATTTGTCATCAAGAAGAGAGGTCTATTGACTAGCAATATTACAAGCAACAACAAGGACAATGTATGCGAGAGTACACTAGTAACTTCGGTAGAAGGGCTATCCAAATGGATAAAAATGTGCAAGAATATGATATTCTAATGAAATAAATGTGGTATTCATAGCCATCTCAGGGGGGCCGTGTTGCTTTCCAACATAGTTCCACCGAATCTCGGAACAAGTGAGACAAGGATATAAGTCTCAGGGACAGGGGAACCATGGACCTAGATTTGGGGATGGCAGAGGGCAGCGCAAATATATATAGTACTTGAAAAATAGTTATAAAAATTGTATAAGGAATAACAAATGAAACTTTGCAATATTAAGCATTGACCAATGAAGATGCTGAATATCAATATATTTATATTATATTCAAAATTATGATTAATTCAAAATTCAAATGCAACTGGCCATTGGCCCAATGCCTCTAATCATCCCCAAAGTCTGTGCCAAACTCCTCGTCACTTGAATTGCTTGGTCCCTCGAGGTCAAGGTCCTCCAAACCAATACCAACCAACCCTATCTGTGCAACATCTTCATCAACTTGTGTTGGCTCCTCTATCTCTACATCCCATCAAACTATTGAACTCTCCTTGTACATAAGTGTATTGTAGTCAATGAGACGCAAAGTGCTATGTACAACTACAAGCTTCTCTGCCCTCCTAGAGGTAAGCCTGTTCCTCTTAATAGAGTGGATAAAGCTATAAGTACACTAATTCCTATGAGCAACAAAAGAACTAGAAACCTAGGGCAGCAGACAAATGGCTAGTGTGGTTGTCGTAGAGGTAGTCCACCACAAAATTGGGTCCTCCTATGCCATAGTATCCCCATCCAACTTGGCCTCTTCTAGATATCCCCTAAGAGTGGAAAATTTTGATCACTTTGTAGGAATGATGCCAACATATGTGGAATTGTATATCTTCTTAATAGCCTACATGAACCTTACCTTCACCTTAACATCTTGTATAGGAGTAACTATTCCAAGCCTTTACATGTACCACTTTGTGTTCAATGCATAGACAGCCATGTGCAAGGGAGTGTTGAGCTTCTCCCATTTCTGATAAATGATTGGCTGGGTATTTTCATTGTAGAACTGCAATGTAGGGTCTTTCTCTTGTACAACGACCTACATTTGGCCAAGCATAATGTCAATGCACTCATACACCTCTCCAAGACTAGGTGCATTAGCATCCCCATATCTAATGACTTTGAAGACTGGAGCAATGATGGAGACAATGTATTTCACATCGGCCCAAAAAGTGTCACTCTTCATCACCTCCTTCACCCTCTTCCCCTACTCCAACTTAGAATCAAGCCACCAATTCCATTCTATTGTCATGATCATTAGTTGCAATGCCTCTTGCAACTCAAGCATCCTCTCCAAGAGAATTAAGTACATTGCATATCTAGTCTTTACAGGTTTCAAAAATTCCATCTTGGTGAAGGTCTTGAAGAGTGCATGTGAAGTGTGGTGGTTGCAGATAAACATCTACACAATTCTAGAATCATTAACAACCTCTTTGATCCAACCGATTTTGCCCATGTCCTTAAGTGCATTATTCATAGCATGCACATAAGGAGTTCACTAATTATGTTTGTAGGCCACCTCAATCAACTTCCCTACAGCTCTACACACATGGGCTACATCTATCACTACTTGCACCACATTCTCTAGCCCAACCTCCCCAATAGCATCTTTAAGGATTTGGAACTGCAAATGCACATCCTTACAGTGCCCTAAACAATTAACAACCCTAAGGAAGTAAAGGCCCTCCATACATGTGACCATGATGTTGATGAGTGGGCAATGCCTAATGTTCGTGTACCAATCCATGACTATATTGCATCCACTAGTGACTCAGGTAGCCTTCATTTTCTCCATTAGAATATTAATCTTGGAATAGTTCTTATACAAGATTGTTGTCCTCAATTTTGTCTCCCTTAGTGGCACCTATGATGTTCCTACTCTTATTATCTTTGCCACAATGTCCTCATAATAAGAAAAAAGAGCCACATGGAATTGAATGCCATTGTCAAAGAATTACTTGCTAATGGCATCATCTCCCTCATCTTTATTTTGCACATTGAATAACTTTGCGAACGTGTTTGCAGCATCAATACTATTAGTCATTCTACATTTCCCATTAGGCTCTACCACCCCTAAACTAGATGGAAAAGCAAAAAATCATGGTTGTTGGAAAGTACTAGTAATAGTAGGAGTAGGACTCTTTGGTGGCATAGCAGTAGCTGCAGCTGCATTTTCTTCGGCACAACCCCACAATTTATTCATTTCAACCCTTTGTTTAAGTGACAAGGTGCCACATACCTTATGCCTTTGCCAAGCATGTGAAGAAGGTGTGCATTAACTCTAGTAATGCTGCCTTAAAATTTAAGGTCATAAAAATGGCACTGCCATATCCTAGTGCCCCTTGATATCCCAAGATTTGCTTGTAGTTTGGTTGCAAATTGTCTTAAAGGGGACTTCTTATTGAAGGGACCCTTGGCAAATTTTTCCAACCACCTGGAAGGGCAATTAAAATGTACACTCTCAATAGAACTAGTTGCCTCAGCCCATCCCACATTTGTACTTGGAGTCTCAAGTTCAACCCCCATGGGCTCTGCTAAGCCTCTTCATCACTCATGCTGTGAGAAGTAGAACTGCAAGAAATGAAATTAATGGTTTGAATTTTAAACCATACATATGTCATAATGCAAGGGCTGAAGGCACAAGGATTTTGTTTTTGTTTTTCTTACTTCAAGTCGCACGAAGCACGAAGTAGTGGATACACAAAAATAAGAATCTTTGTTCTTCAACCTTCATCAAATGAGGACTTCAGTTGTTTTTCTTACTTGAGGTTGCACAAAGTGCAAAAGCAAAGGGTACACAAAAGACGAAATCCTTTTTTTTTTTTTTTGGAGGGTTTTATATCAAACCCACAAAATCATTTAGCTACCTCGATACAAGAGCACGAGCCTTAGGCTAAAACCTCTTCAGCTGAGAGCCAAGGATTGAAGGATATTCATTCCACCAAAGTCGGCCAGGACACAATCCCAGCCTCATCCCTTATGGTGTCGGGGCCTTGCACTCAACAAGACTTGATCCCTAGTGGGCTCATTTAGAACCATTCAACTTCACCAATAGACCAATCCTAATTGAAATAGTATTGATCAACTATTTATACAAATTTGCAAATAAACATTTCAAAATAATTTAATAAATAAATTTAAAAATCTAAAATACTACTTTTATAAATGTAAAGTTAAAACTTAAACCCCTAACTGATGTTTTTAGGGTTGTCTAACTATTATTTTCAATTAGAAAAAACAATTCAACAACCCTAAAAAATAGCATTTTATAACCATATACGATTCTATGAACAATTTATTGTATATCTAAAAAAAATTTTAAAAATGGTCACATGATCATTGATTTCAGGTTTACCCATTTAGAAATTCGAAATGAATATTTAATTTTTTAAGTTAAAAAATACAAATCCCAAAAGATGGAAGGGCCATGGCTTACCTTGAAGGCTTGAGGGCTTGATGAATGTATTGAACTTGAAACTTTCACACATGGCACTTGCTCTTACTCTTGCTATTGTTCTCCCTCTTGCTAATGCTCTCACTCTTGCAGCCTTGCTTGCTCTCACTCTTGCCATGTAGTAGTTGCACTTGTAGCCATGCTCAAAGCTTTCAAGCTTTGATAGTGATTTGGAGTGAGGATGTGAGGTTTATTTATAGTTTTTTCTAAATGCTTAGGGTGTGGATGGGTCCCATAAACTATTAGGCTTAGGACTAGGGCACGAACATCAAGAAAAATACCTGATTGGTTTTTTAAAAACTGTATTTTGCATGTGTTTGATGAAAGGGGGCAACCAGCCATTCAAGAGACTTTGGAGAGTTTCGTTGCACTCCTGCAGACATCTCGACATTCCCCCAATGTCCCCAGTAGGGGGAGACACCTCAAGAACATCCCTCTCTGAGGGGACGCCCCTACCTAGTGGCGGCAGTGGGGGCACAGCAAAGGGACATTTCCCAGCCATCCCACTGTCCCTGGGACATCCCCATTTCCAAAAACACCACTTTTTTTAGGGGGACGCATCCCCATGGAATGCTGCTTTCCAAGCCTAAGGAAATCAATGAAACATGTTCCCATGCTCATTATATTGAATGGGACAAGGAAAAGAATCAATCCTCTTCTATATACACACAAGTACAGGCTTAAAGGCCAAAGGTAAAGGAAAAGGAGAAGGTAAGCTTGAGGCTCTTACTACTACTAATTCTAACAGACAGTGTACTCATTCTGACATGGTAAGATATACTGATAAGCAACCTAAGTGGGATTTTAGAGCCAAAACTTGTAATTTCATATATCAATCACCTCGCAGAATAGAACATTTGGAAAATGTGACTTCCTTCATTCTTGATTTGAGGGTATGAAATTTCACTATGAAAATTTTCCTTTTAACACCCCATATGATCCATATTTGTTAAGCACTCCAATTTTACTTGAAAAAGCAATACATATAATTGCTTTCCATTGTTGAGAAAAAATTTACCCAAAAACGTTTTGGTCGTTTGTCTTTCAACAGATGCGAAGCAATAATACCTTCTAAACTATTTCAGATCTGAAACCCTTAACAATCAAATTGATGAAGTGCATAATTCATTCAATTTCCAGTAACCAAAATAAGCATTGATGTCATTAATATCCCGTTAATATTTGAAGTTAAATGAACCCATGAAAGCTCAGAAGGAAGTCTCACTACCCACTATGTTTTCGATAAACAGTGCATATTACGACAAACAAAACTCTGTTTTTCAAAGTCCTCCATTACAAGCCTAGGAATATAGCAAATTAAGAAACTAAAATAAACCCATAACCTATTTGCAACAATATAGATTGCAGATTAGAGCTCCTTACATTGTTTAACTCAGTGTAGCAAAAGCCTGCAAAAAATCACGATTACTCGCAAGTAATCTGCATTCGGTGGGTTCAGCGATCCGATCTGAATCAGATTGCCATTTTTTTCTCTGTACTTGGGCAAGAATCCCAAGGCACGAAAAAATGGGCAAAAACTCATGATTTTATCTGCAAAATTGCAATTTAATCTCGATTTGTCATGAAATTAGGAAAACAGCGTTTTTCTATATTTTAATGAAATTTACAGCATTTTCTAATTTCCTGATTTTTTCCCCTAGTTTTTCCCAGTTAATTCCAATTAATTGAAAAGAACTTTATCTTTTGGCAAAATCAATCCCAAGAAAGATTTTTGCTGCTATGGTATAAGTTTCTAAAGAACAACAGATACTCCTTAGATTTTTGTTGGCATCTCTTGTACTTTAAAGAGTTACCTATACAAGGATCTTTAATACATTATCCTGCACACATCCACTTCCTGATGATGGATCAAGCAGGGTGATGAGAAGCTCCACGAATTTCTAAATATATCGCAGGTCTTTTCCAGAAATATATTTCTTAAAACTTCGATTTTTATTTCACTCCTCCATTAGAAGCCTAAGAATACAGGGAATTACGAAAGATAAATGAACCCACAGTACCACAGTTGTCAATATCCAATTTATGCTTTTTACTAATCCTCCATTAAAGGCCTACAAGTCCAGGAGAAAAAGAATATAAAATGAACTTATTTGGAAGGTGCAGAACCCTTAATGCTACTATTCCTATTCTATTACAGAGAAAAATCCCATTTTTGCCCCCCTTGAAATGTAGTGGATTAAGAAAATACAATTAACCCATTTACGCTTACTTGGAAGGCTCAGGACCCACAATGCTATTTACAACTGAAGAAGCCACCAATACACCTACAAGTTCTGCCCCTGCCACTAATCCAGCCTGCACAGCTGCCCCAGGCCCTTCAAAAGACGAGGCTTCCGACTCCAAATCTTGGGCAATTTCCTTCACTTCCTCTGCAACTTTCTCTGCCCCCTTCTCTCCTTCCATCACCAATTCTTGGGCCTCCTTTACCACTTCTTCTTCCACTTTCTTCAGCTTTTTTATCCCAAAGAATGGGATGTCCTGGGCATGGGCTGGTTGGGAAAAATTTAGGAGAAGTGATAGGCCTACAAGTGGAACTGCTGCTAGTTGCCTTCTGGATATACTTGAAATGGGTTGAATAGAAGGAGAACAAGGTGGGTTTTTCACTGTTTCTGATGTTTTGCAATGGATTTGAAAAGGATGTGTTGCTTTTGGAAATGGTGAAGATTGTTTGGGACGGGTATTCAGATTGGGCAGGGGAATGCCGGTGCGAGCTCCACATACCCATGTCATTTTGAACTAATCTTCTGGTGTCAATTTGAGAAATTGAGTAGAGAAGAAAGGATATGGGAAGCAATTGTTAGTAGCTAGGCTCATCTGGGCAACATCCATTTCTTATCCATGTAATCCATCCGCTTGGCTCACACTTCAAATGCCAAACAATACTTTTTTTCTTAATTTTTATATTTTCTTGGTTTTCTTTATATTTTTCGTATTTGCCCTTTTTTAAATTTTTTTTTCCTCTATTTCCTAATTTTGTTATGTTACATAATTTTCCCCAAATTACAAAATGATAGTTTATTTTGTTAAATATTGTTATTATTTACCATTTTGGAAATAACAACCATTATATTTGAAAATTAATTTATTTAATTCCATTAAGATAATATATAAATATTGATTACTATAATTATAAAGTAATAGAATAAAATGCAACACTCAAAAATAAAAATTAAATGTTACAATTATTTATATGTCAAGTACTATAAGGACACGAGAAGACCAAAAATGTGAGTATGGAAATAATATGCAAGGGATGTTAAATGAAATTGTATAGTGTTACTTGTATTTGTGGGTATTGGAGTATGGTTGAGCTTAAACAATCAACACATTGTTTGTTAATTTTGGAGGTCAAACTTCCTGTGACCTTCAAAATAACAAACAATATGACTATTGTTTACTTTACATGTAGAATGGGGAGCAGGGCCTTTAGGCAAAGGAGTGGTGAGTACGTCTATGGAAGGTGGCATAGAGCCAAAGGTAAAGACAGTGGTTTCTTCTAGTCACAGTTAGCATTTGATGAGGGGTAGGGGAATCCCCTATTCCCAATATTAAGTTGTATTTTCCTATTTACACTTGTATAGGGTGTTGTTCAAATAGAATAATCAATGCCAATATGTAGAAATAATAGTCAATTCTTATGTAGATCTCATTATGTTGATGTTGAATGTGGTCAATATGCATAGACAAGTGAATTAATGTTTTGATTATATCATCAAATAGTATTGGATTTATCATATACATAATAAGAAATGCATTGCATCTAGTTCCTAATGGTGATGTGGTGAGTGAAATTGCATTTCAAATTCTAGATAGTGGTAAATGAACTACATTAATAGGATGAGGAAAATGTTAATCTCAGAGTGTGGAAGTATGTGTGAATAGGGAGTTATAAATAAGGAGTAAATGGTAAATATGTGAAAATAAGTTTAAGTAGGAGTAAATGGAGACAAACAAATATTTGAATCTTAGCACAAGAGTATACCACTTGTCTATATATAATTGTATTAAGTTATTCCATCAAAATAGACACAAAACTAAATGGAAATTGGCATGGATATGCTAATTTCACCTTTACAATATTGTATCATTCATCCATTTGTGGGTAATCAAAAGTGACTTAAACATGGTTGAGAACCCTATAAACAATGGTTGGATGAATAGTACCAAGCTACCTTAGTTTGAATTTGATGCTTGGACTCTCACCTGGAATAGCCTTGGGGTGTTTGACCCTGTCCATGGTAAAGGTGCTTCCCATAAACCCCATTGGTTCACTTAGAATAATTATAAAGATGGGTTTCTCAAGAAAATGAGTAGGTTGGATAGAGTTTATTTCTCTCCCAACATCGTTGTTTCCCCCATCCCCATCAACTTCCTTATTTCCCCTGACCTTACCGCCAACCTTTCTAACCATTTACCTACTACGCCGTTAACCCTATAGTCTGCATAGGTTTATGTGTAGTTGGCTTTTGGCTACCTTAACTCTTAATTAAGTTATATGATCATTATTATACTCTTATTTAGGTAACTAAGTCATCCTAGATGTTATATTCAGGTATCTAAGTTGGCATGGATGGAAGACAAGGTGTAATAAGTACAATATATATAGGAGTTAGTGGTTAGTTTATAATCGTCGTATTGCAATTGTGTTCTCATTGAAGATATTTGGAGGTTTGCCCCTCAAAGTGGCTTATTATTCTCAAGTATTATCAAGTATTTGTAGCATATTTCTTATTATATTCTTCTCTTGTATAATGTATTTCATTACAAGTGGTATTGGAGCATGATCTTGGCACCATGAAGGTAAGAAACAAGACACTTTTTATTTTGGGGGTCACATTGGGAAGTACATATCTCTCTCATTTTGGTGATTTTTTCCTAATTTTTGAAGGGTTCATCAAGAACATATTGAAGCTACTTCAGACCAAATTTAAGGTCAATTAGAGTAGAATTAAAGGAGTTATTGTATAATTAGGGTTTCCACCAAATTTGCACCCAAGGTTGCAAATCAATGAATTTTTTTCTAAATTTTGGAGGGTTAAACAAGGGTGCATTTATCCACCTACAGTCCTAATTTGAAGGAATTTGGAGTTGTTTTTAGTAAGTTGTTTCAATTTTAGGGTTTTTCATAAATTCACTCTATAGGCTGCAATTTATGGAATTTTTTAGATTTATTTACATTTTTGGAAAGCTTGGAAAAAATCATTAGGTTCTACTCTTTAAAATTTTAATTTTGGGGCTACAAAAAAATAGAATTTGCATAGTCAAGCCTCATCATATCAAGACCACCAACTAGAGGTAGAGGCAAGAATTCCTATTCATTAGGAAATAGCCTTGACAATGAGGATACATACTTAGATTGTGGATCAAGTAGCGCCTCAGTTGTAACTCCCTCCCCATGGGATGACAAAGTAAGCCAGTTGGAAGAGGGTATGCACACTATGCAAAATGAGTTAAAAAGGAGAAATGGCTAGCATCAGGTCTGTAATGAATGAATAATGGGATAGGGCAATGAAACTTATCTAAGAATCAATCCAAAAGATACCATTCTCACAACCAAATGAAGAACCCCAAAACCCTTCTAATCAAGGTGGATTATCAAGACAAATCAATTTTGATCCAAATGCTAACAATTATATGGGATCTAGGAAATCGATACCAAAGGTGGATATGTGCAAGTTTGATAGCAAGGCTCCATTGACTTGGATAAATCAAATGGAAAAAAAATATATGTGCATCAAATTCCAAATGGGTAAAAAGTGACAATGGCTTCCTTATATCTACAACCAAAGCAATTCATTTGGTATTGTTGGTTATGTGCATAATGGAAGTAAAAGGCTCTCACTGTCACATGGTCAATTTTTACAAGGAGTTAGAATTGTTGGGAAATAGGTGTTGTACACCTTGCATAACATTGGATTATTTTATTCATATAAAATAAAATTTATTTTTGGTGCATCTTAATTGATGTGTTTAGCCACATTTGTAATGTCCCCTTTCTAGCTACAGTGTTAGTCTATCATTGGGTTCCCATAGACTAACAGTTTGGTTAGGGAACCATGGTGATTTGGCCTTGGATGGACAATTCAGAGGTGTAGATATGGTTTGGATCTAGTTGGCAGTTGTCAGTGGCGGTTTGGGTGCCTTGTGGCATACTTACTATTTTTAGTAAGTTCGGGTTCGGTGTCGGATTGGGAATTTCAGAGTGGGGATGGATTCATCTCATCGAGACCTTTCTGATGAGCTATGGATCATCGAATTCTGACATCGTCTCGCCAGTTATTTTAAAGTCCGTAAGTTGAAATGAAATATTTAAAAGGGACTTTAATGTTAAGTTAAAGTGACTCATGAAAATAAATATTATACAGGGGGGTCACTAATGTGTTTGGGCGCCCATCCCTAGGAGTGTAAAAAGGTGATTTAAAATGTTATATTTCCCTCTTAAAACCCAACGCCCAACTTGAGGGAAATAAAAGAGGCAAAAAACAAGTCATTTGATATGCTATGTTTTTATGATATTCTCTTATACTTGGCTCTGCTAGGGTTTTGGATTGTGAGGGTTTGAGGATTCAAACCAGAGGCTCTTGGAGATGAAAATCTCCCTGAGTAACGGCATCCTACAGGTGTGCAATACCATCCAAAGGTGCCAATAGAGGTGAATACATCCAGTGTTCACAAATGGGCTTCAATGGAGATGATATTTTGTAGATTTGAGGTTTCGAGGGTTATATCATTCAAAGACATTGTTTTGAGCAGCTGATATCATTGTTGAGAGCATATTTGGAGTGAGTTTGTGGAGGGTTTGTGACTGCTGCATATTATCTTTGTTGGTCGTACACATGGGCAGCAGGCCGTACCTTATTTGAGGGTTGTTTGGTGCCATTTCTCTGCATATTTTCTATCCTACCTTGGTCGCCCAGCCTTGAAGACATAGTGTAGGCTATATCAGAGCTTTTCCAAGGAGATTTCAGAGGTGTTGTTGCAAGTTACACTCCCAGCCAACCGTACCATGTTGCCTAAAGGACGTGGATCTTTGAAGACTTACTAGTTACTTGTTTGCAGCTTTATATCTTATCTATTTGGGGCATCTAGAACCTTTAATATTGCGGTAGCAATTGTTTGCACAATCTTTACTATTCCTTGGAGATTTGGATGATTCTATATGTACCCATTTGCTGGTCTGATAGCAACATAAATCTGAAGTTGCAAATCTGAACATGGGTATGTGATAGTAATTAGTATTTGGCTATTTTACCATCTGGGTCGTGCATATTTTCCCCATATCTATTGTATATTTTCTGGGTTTGCAATATATGCTATCTATTGTATGTTTCGGCAACACACATCTGCAGGAAAACTGAAACCCCTTCTGCATCTTCTCTCTAGTCTGAAAGAACACAAATAAAAATTAAAATAACACTTAAAAGATCTTTAAAAAGAACCAACAGGTGCGGCACATTACAGTGGTATCAGAGCACAGCTCTTCCTGCCATCCTGTGAGGTTAGATTCAGACATGCAGAAGAAAACATGAGACATGCAGCTGGGTACTAGTAGGTATTATCTCAGAAGGAATGGGTCAAGGCCCGATTTACAGGTTCTAGACATATTCCTCTGATACAGATACGGAGATAGTAGCCACAAAGGAACAACCAATGGTCATTTATAGTGAGGAAGATATTGAAGTACCGAGGATAGATCCCTTTTCAGGTGTAGTAGCCACAGAGGAACAACCAGTGGTCATTTATAGTGAGGAAGATATTAAAGTACCGAGGATAGATCCCTTTTCAGGTGTGGTTCCAGAACAGGGTGAAGAGATGGGTGATAAAGATAATGAGGAACCCAACTTGCGAGATATTCTAAACACATTGGCGAGGGGACAGCAAAATATAGAGAGAGGACTCTTGCGGATAGATGAGACTTTTAGAGAGTCACAGGAAGAACTGAACCATACCCTTGGCTAATTGGTACCTCCAGAAAATAGAAACAACAAGAACAATAATAATAATGGAAGAAACAGGAACAATTTTGGGGAAAGGAACAGAGCAAATAATGGTGATGATAGGCATATGGGTGATAGGAACAATGGAGATAGGCAGAATTGTGACAGGCACAATGCAGATCGACACAGAGATAGAGATGAGGAAGGTGAAGCCTCAGTCACAAATAGGAGATCTACCCAGCTGATAGCTGGGGATAGGCCCAGTATTCCTACATTTGCACCTAAGAACAATGTTCCTCAACAGGACGCCACACAACTTGAGTTCCAGGATGAGATCCTGAGGGATTGGAGAGCATCTAGTGCAGAGTTTAGGGCTGAAATGACATTTGGTGAATACTCTGACATCAGGATGAGAAATAGACCCCGCAGGGGAAACAGACCACAAAACCAGGAACTTTAGAAGAAGGTTAGCAAGATGACTCTACCTTATTTTGATGGTTCCGGTAAGACCACCGTGAGAGCTTGGGTCTAGAAATTGGATAGTTACATGCAGATTAGCCCTATGCCAGAGGAAGATGCTATAACTTATGTTGCTTTACGTTTGGAGGGCAATGTGCATAAGTGGTGGAGCAACGACAAGGTCACTCTGGGACATGAGCAGATTACTTCCTATGTGGAGTTCACAGCCAGACTCATAGACAGATTTGATAAGAAGGATCCTGAAATGCAATTCAAGGAGTTGGCTCAATTAAAACAGGTGGGCTCTGTAGATTCTTACATATCGGTGTTCCAGGACCTTTCAGTGATGGTCTCAGACATTTTAGAGCGTAGATTGATCATGCTCTTCATTGATGGTTTGTCAGATCCTCTCTGAGGTTGGATTAAGGGTTTAGACCCTTCATCATTATAGGAGGCCATGAAAAAGGCCCGTGATATAGAGTCTTGTGTTGTGAGAAAAAAGTTTCAATCCAAGGATTTTTAGCATAGAAGAGATAAGGAGAAGGACAAAAGACACTTCTAGAGAGATTTAGGACAGCAGCATAAGAGTTCTTCCAGGTTGGATAGTGACCAGTTGAATGACCTCAGGAGGAAGAAACTTTGTTTTCACTACTGAGAGCCTTGGGATCCTAAGCACAAGTGTGTTGCCCAAGGGAAAGCTAAACAATTGGAATACTTCTCAGTAGATGAGTTCGTAGAATCAGAGACACATTCAGAGTAGCAATCAGAAGATAATAATTCAGTGGCTGATGTTGCAGCTAAAGCGTCAAATAAGGAGGAGGAGACAGCCCCACCTACAGCACATCTCTCAAGCATTCAGAGAGAGGGATCATTCTGGATGAGAGGAGTACTTGGTGGACAGAGACTGATTACATTACTTGACATAGGTGCTACTCATAATTTCATAGATGAGGGCTTGGTTGCGAAGAGAGGGCTGAAGACTGAAGAGTTTGAAGGATTTAAGGTTAGGGTAGCTGATGGATTTGTACTCACCTACACTAGGAGGATACCTAATCTCACCATATTGTTGAACAATTACACATGCCAGTCAGATTTCTATGTTGTTAGCATGGGTGAGATGGATGTTGTGTTAGGCATGCAATGGTTGCATGTCATTGGAGAGTTCACACTCAACTTGAAGACTATGGAGATGAAGTTTGAGGTGAATAGAGTATGACATGTGCTTAGGGGCATTTCAAATGGTGGAATGAGAGTGTTTCACTCAAGAGGATGGAGAGATTGATTCGACATGATCAGGTGTAGTGGGCAGCAGAGGTGATGGTGATGCCTGCAGTATCAGAACAACAGAGGCGGGAGTATCCACCTAACATATAGGCTCTCTTGATTAAACACACCAAAGTGTTTAGTGACATACCACCAGGTAAACCTCCTAATAGGGGTATTGAGCACGTCATTGAGTTGGAGGAGGGTGGTAAGCCAGTGGTTACTACATCTTACAGGCACCCGAAGAGATATAAGGATGAGATCGAGAAGGCTATCAAAGAGCTTCTCGAGATGGGGCACATCAGGCCAAGTAAAAGCCCATTCGCATCATCAGTGGTCTTAGTGAAGAAAAAGGATGGGACTCTCAGAATGTGCATTGACTACAGGGAGCTCAATAAGAAGACCATTAAAAATAGGTACCCTATACCCTGCATTGATGAGCTGACAGATGAGTTGCATGGGGCCTGTTACTTCTCCAAGATAGATTTGAGATCCGGATATCACCAGATTCGGGTCAGGGATGAGGATGTGGAGAAAATGGCTTTTAGGTGCCATTATGGGCACTTCGAGTTCCTGGTCATGCCATTCAGTTTGACCAATGCACCAACCACCTTCCAATCCTATATGAACAAGGTGTTCAGAGAGCAGCTGAGGAGATTCATGTTGATATTTTTTGATGACATATTGATTTACAGTAGGACTTGGGAGGAGCATCTGAAACACATTGACATTGTCTTGAGCATTTTAGAGTGGGAGTCATTATATGCAAAAATGTCAAGGTGTGAGTTTGGGATGACCAAGTTGTTATACTTGGGTCATATCATCAGTGCTGGTAGTGTGAACGTAGACCCGGAGAAGATTCGGGCAATTGTCGACTGCCCACCACTAAAGAATCTCTCTCATATTAAGGGAGTCCTTGGTCTTTGTGGGTATTAACGTCGTTTCATGAAGGGGTTTTCACAGTCATCTGCCCCCCTCACAGATTTGACTTGAAAAGATGCTTTTAGTTGGTCAGGGAGTGCACATGAGTGTTTTGACAGGTTCAAGGAGATTATGAGTACATGTCATGTGTTAGCTATTCTAAATTTCAGCAAACCTTTTGAGCTATAGTGTGATGCCTCAGGGGAAGGCATTGGTCCAGTAATCATGCAAGACAAACACCCCATCACATTTAAGAGCAGGAAGTTGAGGGGTGTAGAGCGGAGTTACAGTATATATGACAAGGAGATGTTAGCCATCATGCATGAGTTAGCTAAATTCAGACAGTATCTAGTGGGGAGCAAATTTGTGGTGAAAACAGATCACAACAGTCTGAAGCATTTCCTTGGGTAGAAAGACCTGAACGAGAGGCAGTAGAAGTGGGTCAGCAAGCTTCAATCCTACGACTTTGACATTGTTTATGTCAAGGGTAAGAAAAACATAGTTGCTGACGCCTTGTCCAGGAGACCCCATTTGTGTGCACTAGGTGTTGTTTCAGATGATTGGGGGGAGATGATATCAGCAGAATATGCTAGGGACAAATGGGCTACTGGGATAATATATGGCACTATCAAGGACGACAGATACACAGTGGTAAATGATTTAATCATTTACAAGGACAGGATCTTCTTAGTGCCAGGATCAGAGATGAAGCAAAAGGTTTTGAGAGCATTCCATGATTTGCCTATGGCAGGACATCCAGGGTACTTCAAAACATACAGGTAGGTCAGAGAGAGGTTCACTTGGAAGGGCCTCAAAACAAAAGTTATGCAGTATGTGAGAGAGTGTCTGATATGCCAGTAGAATAAATAGGAGCACTCTTTCCCAAGCGGATTATTACAGCCCCTGCCCATTCCTGAGAGTAAGTGGGATAGCATTTCTATGGACTTTATCATGGGCTTACCTAAAGTCTAGGTTCGGGATTACATTTATGCGGTAATGGACATATTGACGAAGTATGGTCACTTCTTTGCTATTCCTACCACTTTCACTATAGCTTAGGTTGCAGAATTATTTTTCAGAGAGGTATTACATCTACATGGGTTGCCACGGAGTATTGCGAGTGATAGGGATAGCAGGTTCATTGTTAATTTTTGGCAGGAGCTCTTCAGGTTGACAGGGATAGAGCTCACCCCCAACATGAGCTACCACCCACAAACCGATGGCCAGACAGAGATTGTCAATAAATGGGTGGAAGGATACCTCAGAAATTATGTAGTAGGGCAGCAAAAGGCATGGATTAAGTGGCTTCACATGGGCGAGTATTGTTACAACTCCACTTATCACATGTCAATTCAGATGTCACCCTTCATGGCGTTATATGGGTATGAGGCATCGAGCTTTATTGATTTACTATTTGGTGATAGCAAAGTGCCTAAGGCCAAAGACTTTCTTCAGGAGAGTCAAGATATCATGAGGTCTTTGAAGAAGAATATAAAGAAGGCTCAGAATCAACAGAAGCAATATGTTGATCAGTAGAGGACTGAGCGATCATTTGAGATAGGTGACATGGTATACTTGATGCTGCAGCCCTACAGGCAATCCACTCTCAAGAAGAGTGGAGCAGAGAAGCTTAAGCCATGGTACTATGGACCTTTCAGGATCTCCAATAAAATTGGAGAAGTGGCTTATGAGCTAGAGTTGCCAGCAAATAGCAGGGTACACAATGTGTTTCATGTATCTCGCCTCAAGAAGGTGTTGGGGCATAATGTGACACCATCAGCAGAGTTACCTCCTCTTGATGAAGAGAGGAAATTGATTTTGGTACCCGAGGCTATAATTGATACCAAGGAATGCACTTTGAGGAGGAGGACTATCAAAGAATACCTGGTGAAATGGAAAAACCTACCAATGGAAGATGCTACCTGGGAAAATGAGTAGATATTGGAGCATCCTGATCTGAGATTGCTTGAGGCAAGCAATCTTAGGGAGGGCGGACTGTAATGTCCCCTTTCTAGCTACAGTGTTAGTCTATCATTAGGTTCCCGTAGACTAACAGTTTGGTCAAGGAACCATGGTGGTTTGGCCTTGGATGGATAATTCAAAGGTGTAGATATGGTTTGGATCCAGTTGGCAGTTATCAATGCTGGTTTGGGTGCCTTGTGGCATACTTACTATTTTTAGTAAGTTCGGGTTCAGTGCCGAATCAAGAATTTCAGAGTGGGGATGGATTCGTCTCGTCGAGACCTTTCTAACGAGCTATGGATCATTGAATTTCAACATCGTCTCGCCAGTTATTTTAAAGTCCGTAAATTGAAATGAAATATTTAAAAGGGACTTTAATGTTAAGTTAAAGTGACTCATGAAAAGAAATATTATAAAGGGGGGTCACTAATGTGTTTGGGCACCCATCCCTAGGAGTGCAAAAAGGTGATTTAAAATGTTATATTTCCCTCTTAAAACCCAATGGCCAACTTGAGGGAAATAAAAGAGGCAAAAAGCAAGTCATTTGATATGCTATGTTTTTATGATATCCTCTTATACTTGGCTCTGCTGGGGTTTTGGATTGCGAGGGTTTAAGGATTCAAACCAGAGGCTCTTGAAGATGAAAACATCCTTGAGTAACGGCACTCTATAGGTGTGCGATACCATTCAAAGGTGCCAATAGAGGTGAATACATCTAGTGTTCACAAATGGGCTTCAATGAAGATGATATTTTGTAGATTTGAGGTTTCGAGGGTTATATCATTCGAAGACATTGTTTTGAGCAGATGATATTATTGTTGAGAGCAAATTTGGAGTGAGTTCGTGGAGGGTTTGTGACTGCTACATATTATCTTTGTTGGTCGTACACATGGGCAACAGGCCGTACCTTATTTGAGGGTTGTTTGGTGCCATTTCTTTGCATATTTTCCATCCTACCTTGGTCACCCAACCTTGAAGACATAGTGCAGGCTATATCAGATATTTTCCAAGGAGATTTCAGAGGTGTTGCAGGTTACACTCCCAGCTAGTCGTACCATGTTGCCTGGAGGACGTGGGTCTTTGGAGACTCACTAGTTACTTGTTTGCAGCTTTATATCTTGTCTATTTGGGGCATCTAGAGCCTTTAATACTATGGTAGCAATTATTTGCACAATCTTTACTATTCCTTGGAGATTTGGATGATTCTGTATGTACCCATTTGTTGGTCCGACAACAGCATAAATCTGAAGTTGCAAATCTGAACATGGGTATATGATAATAATTAGTATTTGGCTATTTTACCATCTGGGTCTTGCATATTTTCCCCATATCTGTTGTATATTTTCTGGGTTTGCAATATATGTTATCTATTGTATGTTTCAACAACACACATATGCAGGAAAACTGAAACCCCTTCTGCATCTTCTCTCTAGTCTAAAAGAACACAAATAAAAATTAAAATAACACTTAAAAAGATCTTTAAAAAGAACCAATAGGTGCGGCACATTACAACATTAGATATTTATTTGGATGCCACTTGTAAATGTTGTATGTAACATTGGGTTAATTATTTTATGTGTGGGACACATAGAGTAATTAATTATTTATTTGTAATTATTTAATTATTGGGAAAGCTTAGTACCAACAATTAAATGTGGGGGTCAATAGTTTTGTGTATCCATGGTTTTGGAACACATGGTTTACCCAATACTACTTCTTGTATTTGTGTGAGTTAGATTTATAAAAGCAAGCACATGGTCATTATTAGTTTGGGTTGGCTGATTGATTATTGTGGCTGTATGGGAGTTGTGTGAGAGGTTGTTGTTGTATTGAGTTTTTTTTTGTGAGTGAATTTTGTGAAGCATGGCATGGGATGTGTGGATTCATGATTGGGCACATGGAGGATGCATTGGAGGAGCTTGATGTTTCAGAGATGTTCATAGAGAATCATGAGAATGTATTGTAATGTTTATTGTTGAATAATACATTTGAGTGTGGATGCTTTTGGAGGTTGGGTTTTTCTCTCTTGAGGGTTTTCCTAGGGTATATCTTGTGTTATCTTGTGTTTGTCATTTGATCTTTGCATTATAGTTACTTATATGCATCATTTTTCTCCTTTTGGGTTATGTGAAATTGGTTTAATGAACCTATAAATTCCTAACATTTGGTATCAGAGCCATGTTTATAGTTATGGGAGGTGTGAGCTCCCTGATTTGTATAACCCATGTGTGTCTAGATCTGGTGCAAAGTTGATGCCATGGAAATGCTAGAAAGATTTCAACATTACAGGATATGGATTTTGTGCAGGTTATGTTGTAGATTTGGGGTTTTGGGTATTGCAGATTGGTTGTGTATTTTGCAGATCTGGTGTTTGAAAAATCATGGTTGGAGAGGGTTTTGGATGTGTTCTTGGTGAGGGTTTTAGAGGTGAGCTTTTGTTGGAGGCCTCCTGTGCAAAAACGGACCTCACCATTGGATCTAGAAGGCCCGAGACATGAAGAAAAACATATAATTTCCCCTATTTTGGTCACTGTGGCCTGATGCAAAATTTGTTACCCTCCCAGGGCGACGATACGACTGTCGTTAGTCTGCAGGTACGCTAATATATATATATATATATATATTGCAAATTTTCTATAGTTGAAAAAACCATAAAAAAATTATTGAAAAAAACTATACAAAAATAAAAAATCAAGATTTAAAAAAATATATATTATGGCATGGGGGGTACGCAGACCCCCCTATACCCTGGCCTGTGCATGTGCCAATAGTGGCAGGGTTGGTCAGCACGGCCAGCAAGGCCGACCAGCATGGCCTATAGGGTCAGTCAGCTCCCGGCTAGCAGGACTAGGCCGGTAGGGCCTTCAGTCGCTAGTCCCAGCCATCAGTCCGGTGAGGCCAACCAGATTCTAGGTCGGTAGACAGCACCAGCCCTCATGAGCTTAAAACAATTTTTTCAAAAAAAATAAACTACATTGCAAATGTTGGTCGAGTTCGCCAACAGCCTAGGGATAATTAAAACAAAACAAATTTAATACTGTTTGAAATCCACAGTCAAACCCCATAATGATGTCAGCCTATGCAGTCATCATGCCATGTCAATGCCCAGTCACTTTCACAGTCAGCGATGACGTCAGCATTGTATAGACAAGGCCCTGCCAGGGGTCCCCTTTTAGCCCTCGAAGGGCATTTTCTTTTAGGAGGCATAACTTTCACCCACGGTATTAGATTTTTGACTTCTTATAGGCGTCGGAAAGGTCTCTCTGAGAACTACGCATTGGTATAGGTTTGGTGACCAGATTTTGTTGTTTGTCTCATAATTTGGTGCTTGAAGCTAGGCATTTCTCTCAGACAATTTTATGCTCATAACTTTTGCATACGGAATCAAATTTTTTATTTTGGATAGGCGTTGGAGAGCTATTGATGCGTACTACAAATTGGATCATGTATATTTTCAATTTGGTGTGTAGAGAGATATTGGCACTTGTTTGATCACTTTTAGGAGCCTGAGATTCAGGGTGTGATTGAGAGAGCATTCAAATGGATTTTTTGGCACAAAATTATGGGAGTGCATGTTGTTATGTGACCATCAACATGGTATAGTAGGTTTTTAGATTTGGTACTTCCAATTACAGGTTTATAGGTGTTTTCAAAGTTTGGACTTTGATGGAGATAGGTACACAGGTTCTCTTCTAGTTTTGAGGACATGATTGATACACGTGTGAGACTAGGAGTCTCGTTTCAGTGGGAGTTAAGTACAAGTACATCGATGATGATGATTATGGTGTCATGGATATGTAGGTACACTTTTGCATTGGCATGACATGATCATGTATGCGATTGACAGGTATGGGCTATGATGTTTGATTCATGATTACAGGTGGTGTTGTGGTGTAGTTTTAGGAGGTTGTTTTTATCTCCTGGATGCTTCATTAGTTCCTTGACTATGGTTACTTGTTTGTGGACTTGTTTGGCAAATAGAATCTAGTGTTGATTTGGTGTTTGAGTGTTGGAGTCTACAATTTGTCTTCTTTGATATATCAATTTCCATGTTACTAATTTGTGAGAATGATTTTTCATGTTACATTTGTTTTGGATCTTCGAGTTATGTAACTTTTTGTGGCTAAGCTACCCCTTGACTATAGTGGGATGACTCAGATGTGGACTGTCTTTATCCACAAGATTGATTCAGTGTTTATGCAGACTTTGTTAGTTGGCCTTGTCTGTGGTCATTTGTACATTGGTATGTTGCATTGGGATGAGAGGATGGATGATTAGAGTGCATGGATAGTCGGTTATTGGGACTTATAGCATGTTTATCACGATGTCATGGATAGCTTGAATACATGGTTTTATGTGATCTTTTGACAGTGATGGTTTTATCTTCTTGGGTTGGAGGTCATGGTCTTACTCTACCTTTTGGGAGCTATTGATGTTACAGTGGGATTCTTTGATTGTGTTGGGGCCATGGATAATCTTCATTTAGGAGATGGTTACTTTGTTGCCATGTATAGCTCGGTATCACGGTTTAATGGGAGCTTTGGAAGGTTATGGTTATCTTCATGTGATTTGGAGATGTTGACATCTTGGTTTACCATGGAGGACTTTTAGAGTCTTTGGTTAAGGTGTTAGTTTATGACTTGTCAGTTTGACATGTTGATCCTTGGTTTAGAGATGTTGATATTGTGTCTTGATGGACTCTTGATCATGCATTTGATTTTTTGACATGATACAAGTTCTCTTGAGACAAGATGTGTGCATTGATGCATGTGATCTCCTAGGAGGAGATGTTAGATCATGATGTCATGATTGGGTTCCTGATTATGCATTTGGAGTTTTGACATTGGCCTTGTATGATTCTCTTAGTATTGAGTGCATTGGTCATGTTCTTGGGAGCTTCATGATAATGTAGTGTTGTATTTGGAGTTTAGCATGGATTGATCATGGAGGTGCTCATGGATACTTGGAGACTTAGGTGAGGTTAGAGTTCTCTTTGGATTAGAGACAGGTGTTGAGATGATTACTCTTTGATGCGATTTTAGCAGAAAGACTGAGGAGCCTGTTGACATTTCTTTTGAATCTGCATTAGGGATTGCCAGTTCTAATGCACAGGCAGATTCAGCCAACTGAATACAGGAGGTTGCGTGAGCTCCTCCCCTTCACTTCTGGTTCTGCCGCACCAAGGGGGGTATCCCTACAACTCAAGATGTAACCTTGACTAGCTCAAAGATAGAAGGATCTAACTTGACAACAACAGGCAGAATACTCTCATGTATGGACCAAGATCTACATGATAGATCACAAGGCTGGCAACATTCTTGGACATGATGTCTGGTTGGGTATGAGAGCATGCAGGGGGTTCCTAATCCTACTCCTACAACTAACAGGTGGAAGTATGAAATGTTTTAGTTTAAATTTTGGATGCAAAGCTGGACATGGTGTATAACACAAGAACACAGCATGATTGGTGCCTATCCAGGGCTTGGAGTCGGTAGACATACACCTGTGAATGATCAGCATGAACAGCTAAAACTGGATTTCAGGGGGATACACATGATATCTGCCTTACAGATATCTCCCAATGAAGAGTGTTAAGTTATCTCTACTTATGGCATCCCTACTGCAGTATACCCTTCCCAATGTTCAACCTGAAAACAGTTTAATCTGCCCCTTGAGCAGAAGTTAAAAGATCAGACATTCAACATAGGAATTCTATGCTCTAGAATCTAAACATTACGCAAATATCCAGATCCAGAAGAAGAATACATGCAATACTGGAGACAGAATTAACACAACACATGCTAAGATAGCATTACTCATATAAGATCAACCATGAAATCAGTGGATTCATGCCAAGTCGTACAACAGGAGATACATAAACTCACAAGTTAGACTGTACAGAGCAACCAGATCAGCTGGTTTTGGATTACAGAGCCAAAAATCCTCAACTTTCAACAACCAACAAATGAGCAACACAACCTGCTTATAACAGCCAGGTAGGTGCTCAGCAATTAATTACATGGTTGACCAAAAATCCCGCCAGATACACAGTATCAGAAAGATGGCGCTCAAACATTACCAGATTGGCGCCCAAACTTGAATGCAGCAGGTAGGGGAGGAGACAGGAAGATATCTTGAGCCCTGCGCCACTGTCCGCTGATGTACACCTTCAATCGGGTACCAGATCCGCCCACGCCATCGCCCATACCTCTGCAACAATCGCCATTGATGGCACACCAACCCGCGGCCTCGGGAAGAACATTAATTCTGCATCGCAACCATTTCCCGCCAAGATTCATCATCATGATATTTCGAATATGCAGGATAACATTATCCCACATGCACCCCGCGATGACCTTTTTAACACTTTATATACTAGGTCATGAGCATATATCATGTCGGTGCTTTTGCTCCTGACGACACTAGTATAAGACTTCATCATCATCATCCTCCAGCAGCATGATATCCTGTTGCCTGAAAAATCACCCTGACGTCGGCATCATATCGCAATATAACCTGCATGATAATCGGCACAACCTGATCCATCGGAGGAACATCCTCCTGCTGAGCTTATACCAAAAGTCTGGCCGATGAACATCCTGATGACATCATCATCATATCCTACTGACGTCATCATCATATCTGCCTACTGCGCACCTCCTCATATTCGGATGACGTCATCATCATGTTTGCAAATATCGGGAGATCTCCTCAAGATGATCAGTGTTAGAAATATGACCCCCCCGGGACCTTGATGACGTCATCATCATATCGACATCAGGATGATATTCGGAAGACAACCGGATATTTGGAAATATCATCCTGATGCACGAAAATCATGTTGCACTGTAGCTCCACTATAAGATCGGGGCGATTGATGAATATGATGATGCTTGAAAAGATCACCCCCACTAGATAATGCACGAAGCCGGCAGGCGGATATCTCCTTGATATCAACATCATCGTGACGCTGGAACGAACATACACCCGAGTGATATTCAAAAATGAAAACATCACCCCCTCCTTCGGAAATATCATGATGCAGATAGGCAGAGAAAAAGATATCACCCTGATATAAGGATGACGTCAGCATCATCAGGATGACAAAACAATGAACAAGAAGTGATACAACATCATCAGGATGATATTGACCAAGATCATCCTGACGTTCAAAATATGATGACCCCAGTGAATATCGGGTCGCACTTAGAACTCTTCAACAACATCATCAGGATGATCATAACCAAGATCACCCGATGATAAAAATATCACCCCGGCGAAATATCATGAAGGCAGAAAATATGATGACCCTCGCAAGCAACACGGTGATAACTGGAAATATGATGATGATGACGACCCTTAAGAAAGAACAAGTCAGGTCGAACAACTTAGAGAATAACCCCTTCAGAATATCGGGGCAACATCATCATCATGTTTGCGCAAGGTGACAAATGGGAGATCACCGGATACTTGAAAAATCACCCCCGCAAGCAAATCAGGGCGCACTGTAGCTCATCAGCAGGATCAGGATAAAAACCAAACATCACCCGATATTGAAATATGATGATGACGATGAGAAACAAGTCGAAGCAAACATGTTAATGCAGACCATCATCGAAGACAAGATGATGATGATGACCTCCTCCTCAGGAAAATATGATGATGCAGCTGAAAACTGCTGAGGAGGTCCAACACTTAGAACATTTTTTGGATACTTAGGGAGAGTGCCTGAATGAAAATTGCTCAGAAAACTACCAGTCAATTCAGGCACTAACAGAGCCTACACCTGGATATGGATGTGAGTTCATTATGGACCTTAGAGGAGATTGTTCTTGGAGAGAGTCATAATGGCTTGGTGTATCCTGAAGGAGCATTCTCATTCCCCACTCTTGGTCTACTCAGCAGTTTATCATCTATGAGGTATTGCCCATCCTTTTAGATGCAGTTTGCTTTATGTTTTATCTTCTCATGGATATGGATCTTGAGCTATGGTTATTGGTTCTAGAGGGCTCATTTGAGGGATGTTGGCATGGTTTCTCCTTTTTATATGATTTGATTTATGATGTTCATTATGAGGAGTTTAGGATATGTGATTAGGCTTATTCTTGATTATGGAATGGTTATGATTTTGATCTACCTTGGTTAGAGAGGCTTACATCCATGTTGGTTACATGATACATATGTTCATTTGATCTATGAGATTGAATGATTGTGTGTTGTTGAGGCTTTTCATTTGGGGTTGTATAGGAGATCATACTTGACACAGTTTAGCACTTTGAGGTGTTGGTAGGACATTATGATTTATAGGTTTTCTCTCTTTGTCTTATGTCTACTTCCTGGAGGTTCATGTTGATATGATTGGACATGGAAGAGTTATGATGATGTGTTGTGAGAGAGTATGCAGTGATTTATGTTGCATGTGTGGATTGTTGTGATTGTTCTCGATACTACATTGGCTTGTTGATTAGCCACACCTTGGTTTGAGTGTTGATTGGTAGACTTGGTAGAATTGGTATGCCTTGGATCTATTTTCAGATTTGACATCACCCATGCAGTGGGAGTTTCTGGATTATAATGTCAAAAAATGTCCCCTTGGGGGCTTCTCCCTCATAAGGTTTAGCTCCTGGGTCTTTTGCATGCATTTAGGACATCTTAGTTCATATTTTGGCATCCCGATGGAATGAGGCCTAGGTTTTATGGCAAAGTGGACCTAGGAGGACCCCTTGACCTTAACCCTGCCCAAAATAGGGGGGAGGACTTGGGCGCCCGTGCCCTAGTCTTGCCCTATTTTGGGTCAGGCCCGAAATTTAAGTGTCGATTTATGACCATTATTTGGTCCTTTTGCTGACACGGTAAGTTTTAATTTTTAAAATCTTGGCGGGAGTGCTTGTAGTTGCATATAAAAGCATGTTTAGGCATTAATTTGCAAACTAGATGATCATTAGATGGCAATTGTGATGTTCAAGTGTTCTCAAGGTGATTCAAGGCTTTCATTGTGTTGTAAGAGCAAACTTGTGTGTTTTGTGTGTTGATATTTGTAGATTTGAGCATCAATTTCCTCATGGAATGACGAGCATCTTCCTCCCATGAGAACTTCACTACAAGGTGACATAGTATTGTGTTTTCATCATTGATTTCTTTAGTTTTTGCCTCTGTCTCACAAGGGCACACACTCTTTATATGAACAACAGTGTTCAGAGACTTAAGTGTCCTTCGGGGCTTGACTGAGGCAAGCCTCTAAACACCACAACCCCCAAACCAAATCTTGTGATTGCAGGTTACAGGTGTCGCATTTGGGAAAAATGAAGTTGCAGGAAGGATTGGTAGGCATCAAGGATTCAGGATCTGAAGAAAAGTAGGACACAGGAGCATTTCTAGGACTTGAGTTCTAGCTCTAGTGTCTGCCACAGACAAATTTTTGAAAACAAAAGTTACAGGGATGATCAGTGTCGGAAGGAGGTATAGATCCCTCGAAGAAACTGGTACCTTGGACTAGGGCGCCCGCTCTAGTGTCCCCAATTGTTTCGCTTCGTAGCCCCGAAAATAGGTACTCTATGATTTGGTATTTTATGCCTGTCTGCAAGAACTTTTTTTGTTATTCATCAATTTGCTATCGTATTTGCATAATTAGGGTTTTAATGGTCAATTGAGCATAGGAGAAGGAAAATTGATAATTAAATTCCCTTTAATCCAAGTTTCCCTACATCTCACAGCGACCTGGGGTATGATAGTGCTCACCACTCGACCCTAGATTCTTGAATGTATAGTGGAGAGGAGGATTTAAGAATCAAAACACAAACATTAACAAATCCAATTTTCCCCTAAACATCGATGTATGTGTTCTTCATTGATAGGTTTTATACATGGAGCTTGTGATTGCAGTTTATGGGTTGGATATGTTGTTGGCATGAGTTTACTGATGTTGTTGATACCTATGAGTTATGGATGGTTGGATGTATTAGCTTTGAAAGTAGCTTGGAGCCTTTTGTTATCACATTGGATTTGATGCTTGTGTTCTTTAGATTGGTGCATCTTCACCTTGGCATGTTCCTTTTCTTCCATAGGTGGCATGTTGGAGGATGAGAGGAGTTCTTGCTTGAGATGGTGGTCACTTTGATTTTATTGTAGGTATCTTGATGGAGCATGAGAGCATGTTGGGGATTCATGTGGTTTCATGTTTGCCTATGATGATGTATTTCATTGATTGACTCTTATGCAATGTATAAAACAAGTGGGAGAATGTTGGGAAATAGGTGTTGTACACCTTGCCTAACATTGGATTATTTTATTCATGTAAAATAAATATTTATTTATGGTGCATCTTAATTGATGTGTTTAGCCACATTAGATATTTATTTGGATGCCACTTGTAAACATTGTATGCAACATTGGGTTAATATTTTGTGTGTGGGACGCATAGAGTAATTATTATTTATTTGTAATTATTTACTTATTGGGAGAACTTAGTACCAACAATTAAATGTGGGGGTAAATGGTTTTGTGTATCCATGGTTTTGGAACACATGGTTTACCCAATACTACTTCTTGTATTTGTGTGAGTTAGATTTATAAAAGCAAGCAAATGGTCATTATTAGTTTCGGTTGGCTGATTGATTATTGTGGCTGTATAGGAGTTGTGTGAGAGGCTGTTGTTGTATTGAGTTTTTTCCTATGAGTGCATTTTGTGAAGCATGGCATGGGATGTGTGGATTCATGCTTGGGCACATGGAGGATGCATTGGAGGAGCTTGATGTTTCAAAGGTGTTCATGGAGACTCACGAGAATGTATTGTAATGTTTATTGTTGAATATTACATTTAAGTGTGGATGCTTTTGGAGGTTGGGTTTTTCCCTCTTGAGAGGTTCCCCAGGGTTTTTCTTGTGTTATCTTGTGTTTGTCATTTGATCTTTGCATTATGGTTACTTGTATTCATATTTTTTCTCCTTTTGGGTTATGTGGAATTGGTTTAATGAACCTGCAAATTTATAAAAACAATCACAGTATAGAAATAGTCAGGTAGACAATTACTTCAGACAATTAGCTAAAGTGCAACAAACAAGATCAGTCAAGGATTATATTCAACAATTCTAGAACCTATCCTTGAGAGTAGATACAATTCTAGAAGAGAAATTAGATGACTTATTTTTGGGTGGTCTCAAGGATCACATCCAACATGAGGTACACATCTTTAGCACTAATTTTATATCCAAGTCTTTTATCCTAGCATGCAAGGTAGAAGATTTTTTTTGGCTAATAGAAGGGAGGAATTCTATAACGAGGGAGATTGGAGGACCCTTGCATCATCATTTCTTCAACCTATGAGATTGACACCTCAACAAATTTAATAAAAAAGGGCAAAATGGTTATGTTTCAACTATGATTGTTGTCTTGGCTTCAAAACTCAGTCCTCCCATTTTAGGACTACATCACCGACTTGGAAACGTAGATTTGATGATTTCTTGTCAAACCATCATTTGACTACTTGTTGGTGACTCACCATAGAGTTCAAAGCTATTCTTTTTTTTTCCTACAACTTAATTACTTCCACAATTCTAATCTCCATAGTGTTGGTCTCTTGAATCTCACCATGTTTGATCAGTTGAAGCGCGGGGATTTCAATTGATATTAGCATTACGGCATCCTTCCTGTATACCAAACTATAGGGAGAAGCTCCTATGATTTGTTTGGGAGCAATTCTATCAGGCCATAAAGCAACTTTAAGATTCTTATTCCACTCTCTCTAGTTCTCTAAGCCCATTCTCTTCATTAACCTGATCAGATTTTTGTTTGTTGACTCATCCAAGCCATTTCCCTATGGATGGTAGTTCAAGGAAGTTTTCATGAATATGTCATTTCTCAAGGCAAATTCGAAGATTTTGGATCCAAGAAATGCTTTTGCTTTATTAGATACAAATGTATGTGGCAAACCAAAATGAGTGACAATGTCTTCTAGGAAACTAAGCACTACCTTTTATGTGGCCTCTTTTAATGCTACTACTTCACTCTATTGAACACATCAAGATACTGAGAGGGGGGGTGAATCAGTATCTAAAAATCTTCAATTTTAACAACTTCAACTTATTCAGAGCAGATTTAAAACTTAAGCATCACAACATTAACATGAACATGAAAGATTAACACAATGCACATCAACACATAATGCCAGATATATGTGGAAAACATTAGAAGGGAAAAACCATAGTGAGGTTTAACTCACAATATATGAAGCTCAAATAACAACTTTATTTTAGGGCTGTAACCCAAGGAAGCTTCTACTCCCTGAAGTACTTTGATTTAGCATCACTCCCAGGGAAGATTCTACTCTTGGAAGACTTTGTTTTAGGGTCACTCCCAAGGAAGCTTCTACTCCCTAAATTGAGAACACACTTACAAAAGATTACAGTATGACAATCTTTCTACTGTCTGAAAACTGACATCAAAACTCACACTTTTGATGATTGCACTGCTACCTCTTAACACTTTCTTCTGATGATCTGATTAGTTAGGCACACTCTATACTTGATCTCTGTCACATATAAGTCTTCAAGATGAATCCGGACAACATCAACAACTTTTGCTCTTTCTCCTTCAGTCGCACATCAATAATGCATTTATTCTGCCTTTTATTTGCTTGCGAACTTTTCAATCAACTTGAAATCACACCTCTCCTCACTTAGTTTGATTCACTATTTATACATGATATTACATTGATTGCATTGCTTGTCGGCCAGTTACAACATGAAAAATACATTTACAAGTTGGCTAGACAACACACAATATGAAACGTGTAGAAGATAGGTCCTAAGTGAAACCACATGATACACCAACAAAAGACCCATGCCTTGCAGACCCCAACACTTGCTTAACCAGATCCAAAACATCCTTCACAGCTTCAAACACCAAGGAATTACATCCGCACACTTCGCTCATTTGGAAATAGGACAACTTTAAGGAAAACACATGAAGACTTGAAGTATAACGACCACATCAACTTGAAAGCCTTGTGTAGTACTAGAAACAAGAAAGATCTTTGTGAATCTTTTATAGATGATTCCACATGACTCATAAAACATCCCCAAACACTCCTTTGCCACCGCACATCAGATAATTGTGCCACACAACTTCAATCATTAACTCTGAGAACAATCTATCATTCAGAACACACTGCAACATGTTGTTTGAAAAACTGAGCTACAAACCACCAAGAACCTTGAAACTGCAAGGAAGCATGTAATACACATCCATGAACATGTCCTCAACACTGCAAGGGCAATCATTCATTTCCAGAGGAACACGGAGCATTCCAATAGGCCTTCAACACTAGCATACTCTACCAAAACACATGTTGGTACTCTATCACGCATAACTTTCACATCAGAAGGACAAATGATCTTAAAACTTTGATTTATCACCTTCAATGCATTCTAAACACAATTCCAGAACCACATGGCCATAGCTGCAAATGCGGAGGAATACGGAGCATTCCACTGTCCTACACATAACATCTTCACAGAGACAACACTGTCTTCAATCAGTCAACAACAAAACACTCTTCTGGTAATGCAATAATCATGGAACTTGGAACACACATACTACAGGCAATCAGTAGCATTATCAACACATTTGATCATCTTTGTGATACTAATTCCCATCTTAATATGAACTATATCTTCTCCCTTCTTATGTTGGATGGGACATGACATCCAACTGAGTTGTATCATCTTTTCTTGTTGGATGGGACATAACATCCAACCATGAATTGTATCTTCTTCTCTTGCTCTTCTTCTCTTGTTGTATGGGACATGGCATCCAACCATGAACACCATCACACCACCATGATAGTGTTGACATCAATGAAAACCTAGTGACAGTGTTGAAATCAATGACAACCTAGTGATAATGTTGAAATCAATGACAACCCTATGAACCATATGTGTAACAATCTCCCCCTTTGGCATTGATGGCAACACATCTTTGCATCTCTCCCTCTTTGAGATCAAGGACAAAGGGCAATCACTGCCTCAATCAGAGACCTCATACCTGCACATTCTTTCTTAGGCCATGACTTCTTCTTGCAGCAAACAAGCTCCCCCTAACATCAGCAACCACTACCTGCTCCCTCTGAGAGGTAGCCACCATCAGTCCAGGAACAAGATATAACATGAACTCCCCTTGGATAGATGCACCATTATGCATTTAGTTGAAGGAGGGGCAATTACCCCTAACCTTTGTCGGAGATCCTCAAAAGTATCATTTGCCAGAGCCTTTGTGAAAATATCTACTATTTGATCCTTTGTTGGAACATATTACAACTTCACTTCCTTATCTGCAACCTTCTCTCTCAAAAAGTGATACCTGGTTGCTATATGCTTGGTTCTAGAATACATCACTAGATTCTTGGAAATATTGATAGCACTTGTATTGTCACACAAGATAGGAATAGGCTCATCATACAATACCTTGATGTCCTTTAGGTTTTGCTTCATCCATAACACGTGTGTACAACATGATGTTGCTGCAATGTACTATGCCTCTGTAGTAGATAAGGATACTGAATCTTGCTTCTTGCTCTACCATGAAACCAATCTGTTTCCTAGAAAGAAAGCACCACCACTTGTACTTCTTTTATCATCAACACAACTAGCCCAGTCAGCATCAATGTACGCAATTAAATCAAAGTCATTACCTCTTGGATACCATAGACCATAGTCTGAAGTTCCTTTCAAGTATCTGAATATCCTTTTCACTGCCTTCTCATGTGTTTGCTTTGGATTGGCTTGATATCTAACAACCACACATATTGCATGAATAATATTAGGTCTAGAAGCAGCCAAGTATAGCAGTGGTCCAATTATGGACCTATAGATAGTCTGATCCACCTCAAATGACTTTTATTATTTTATAAAGGTGTCGAGAGTTATTTTTCTATTGGACGACATAAAAAACCCTATTTTGTAACTAACATAAGTCTTGATAAAAATGGCTAAGGGTTAGGGTTTCTAGGGATATTGTATTGTATCATTTGCAGCAGTATTGAGTTGCAATGATTGTTGGTTGTAATCAGTTTGATTTGCTGGATAATAATATTGGACTCTCTATTGTTGGATGTAGCCTGAGTTTGGGTGAACCACGTTAAAAAGTGTCTCTCACTGTTATTATTTCTATGTATTTTTTCATTCCTCTGTTTAATCTTTATTTGCATTTTATTAATATCTTATGCGTGCAATTCCTAACAAGATTTGGGAAGAGATCTCATAACCTTTTTCACAACCTCATCTTCTTTCACTTTTCCACCAAGACCTTTAATGCCATTGATCACTTCATTCACCCAGAGCATGTCTCCAGCAATGTCTTCATCCTCTGACATTTTTAGGTTCTCAAATTTTCTCTTGAAGATCTGCATCTTGGCTTGCTTTACTTTCTTATCTCCCTCATAAATGGTTTTAAGTTTATCCCAAACTTCTTGAGCAGAACTGCAACTCATTACCTTTGAAAGTTCTGAATCAGCTAACCCACTCATGATAGCAAACTTTGCCTTGGCATTGTTATCATGCTTCTTAACTTCATATGCATCTGTAGGAATAGTAGCAGGAATAGTGTAACCTGACATGACATATTCCCAATCACCACACCCTAGAGAATTGATATAAGCTTCCATCCTTAGCTTCCAAAAAGCATAATTTATTCCATCAAATCTAGGTATCTTGCTAGATCCATTTTACACCATCTCGAACCTTCCTCAAGCGGTTAAGATTCCCTTAGAGGAACTTGGCTCTAATACCAATTGTTGAACACACCAAGATACTGAGAGGGGGGGTGAATCAATATCTAAACAATCTTCAATTTTAATAACTTCAACTTATCCGGAGCAGATTTAAAACTTAAGCATCACAACATTAACATGAACATGAAAGATTAACACAATGCACATCAACACATAACACCAAATATATGTGGAAAACCCTAGAAAGGAAAAACCACGGTGAGGATTAGCTCACAATATATGAAGCTAAAATAACAACTTTGTTTTAGGGCTACAATCCAAGGAAGCTGCTACTCCCTGAAGTACTTTGATTTAGGGTCACTCCCAAGGAAGCTTCTACTCCCTGAAGACTTTGTTTTAGGGTCACTCCCAAGGAAGCTTCTACTCCCTGAATTGAGAATACACTTACAAAAGATTACAGTATGACAGTCTTTCTACTATCTAAAAACTGACATTGAAATTCACACTTTTGATGATTGCACTTCTGCCTCTTCATACTTTCTTCTGATGATCTGATCAGTTAGGCACACTCTATACTTGATCTCTATCACATATAAGTCTTCAAGATGAATCTGGACAGCATCAACAACTTCTGCTATTTCTCCTTCAGTCGCACATCAAAAATGCATTTATTCTACCTTTTATTTGCTTGTGAACTTTTCAATCAACTTGAAATCATACCTCTCCTCACTTAATTTGATTCAGTATTTATACATGATATTACATTGATTACATTGTTTTTTAGCCAAATACAACATGAAAAATACATTTACAAGTCGGCCAGACAACACACAATATGAAACGTGTAGAAGATAGGTCCTAAGTGAAACCACACGTTACACCAGTAGAAGACCCATGCCTTGCAGACCCCAACACTTACTTAACCAGGTCCAAAACATACATCACAGCTTCAAACCAAGGGATTACATCCGTACACTCTGCTCATTTGGAAATAGGACAACTTTAAGGAAAACACATGAAGACTTGAAGTATAATGGCCACATCAACTTGAAAGCCTTGTGCGGTACTGGAAACAAGAAAGATCTTCGTGAAACTTTTCTAGATGAGTCCACATGACTCATAAAACATCCCCAAATAGTCCTTTGCCACCGCATATCAAATAATTGTGCCACACAGCTTCAATTATTAACTCTAAGAATAATCTGTCATCCAGAACACACTGCAACATGCTGTCGTTTGAAAAACTAAGCTGCGGACCACCGAGAACCTTGAAAATGCAAGGAAGCATGTATACACATCCATGAACATGTCCTTAACACCGTAAGGGAAATCATTCATTTCCAGAGGAATGCAGAGCATTCTAAAAGGCCTTTAACACTAGCATACTTTGCCAGAACACATGCTGTACTCTATCATGCATAACTTTCACAACGGAAGGACAAATGATCTGAAAACTTGGATTTCTCACCTTTATTGCATCCTAGACACAATTCTAGAACCGCATGGCCATAGCTGCAAATGTGAAGGAATGCGGAGCATTCCACTATCCTACATAAAACATCTTCACAGAGACAACACTGTCTTCAATCAGTCAACAACAAAACACTCTTCCGGTAATGCAATCATCATGGAACTTGGAACATACATACTACAGGCCATCAGTAGCATCAGCAACACATTTGATCATCTTTGTGCTTCTAATTCCCATCTTAATATAAACTATATCTTCTCCCTTCTCATGTTGGATGGGACATGACATCCAACCATGAGTTGTATCATCTTTTCTTGTTGGATGGGACATAACATCCAACCATGAATTGCATCTTCTTCTCTTTCTCTTCTTCTCTTGCTGGATGGGACATGACATCCAAACATGAACACCATCACAACACCATGATAGTGTTGACATCAATGGCAACCTAGTGATAGTGTTGACATCAATGAAAACCCTATGAACCATATGTGTAACACACTTCACCTCATAAAATAGTCTATCTAGCGCTTGATATGGGATTAATCATCCCAATGAAGTCTAACCCAATTGAACAAAAGGTTCCTCCACCAGCACTAGTTTGAGTGATAGCACGATGTTTATTCTCTTTCCTATGTAGATTTGACATTGTTGGCATCCTTTAGCCAACTGATGGCGGTCATAAAATATTGATGGCCAATAGTATCCTACACAGGTTATCTTTTGTTACTATGACCTTTGCTGAGAAGTGTTCGCTGGATGTTCCATAATGGAATTTGGATGCAATCTTGTCGGTCTCTTCCCTTTCCACACATCTTAGATACATACCATCATTTTTTTTTTAAATGATACTATTGATTAGAATAAAATTAGCTCCCTGGAGTCTATAATACCTTCTTTTGAATGGAGGTAAATTATTAGGATACCTCCCTATTTCCATGAAGTGCACTCTATTTTAAATCCATGAGTTGGACTCTTCTTGGTGATTAACTAGGATTGTTTCATCTCTTTGCTCCTCTCCTCCTATAGAATCTTGACTTTGGGCCAGATGTTGGCACGAGGCCCTACCATGAACCAACTTGGTTGGTTTTACTTCAATATCATTCTTAAGGATTTGGGTAATCCAATTAGCTCTTTTCTCTATGATCTCTCCCTCCATGATGTATTCCCAGATGCTAGGATGGACTACATACATAGTGACTTTGCTTCTCGACACCAAATGTTAAAATTCTTTGAGTCCCTTTACCAAAGCATAGGCCTACTTCTCAACAAAATTACACTTGGCTTCATAACCCTTCATGGTTTGGGAATGTAAAGCAATAAGGTGCTCCTCTTTAGTTGATTTCTTCTTAAATTGCATCTACACTGTTGCTATGTTGTGGTCGCCTTCGTATATATACATTATGAAGTTCTTCGAGAAATCTGGGTTGATGAGCACCAAGGCTAAAGATATTTCCCATTTGATCCTATCAAAAGCCAATCTCCCTTCGGTCATTCATTTAAGGTTCACGTCCTTTCTAAGCATCAAGGTGATGGGGCGAACTAACCCTGCAAAGTCTGAAATGAAACTTCCCTAAGAAAGATTGGACCACCTTTTTATTCATCGGTAGAGGTAGTTCCATGATTGTCTTGACCTGGTCTAGGTCAATGGAGATTCCTTCCTTTGAAATGATGTGTCCTTGGAGTTTACCTTTGGGAACTTCAAAAATGCATTTCTTTGGGTTTAGAGATATTCCAAACTCCTAGCACTTTTGGAAAACTTTTTCCAAATGATCAACTGCAACTTGGAAAACACTGTAAGGTCATCCAGATATACTAGAATGATCTTGTTGATTATTTCCCTAAAAGCAATATCCATGGCGTGCTGAAAGGTTTCTCCTACATTTGAGAGGCTGAAAGGCATCTTGGCATAAGCCAATGTATCCCACTTTGTGGTGAAGGTGGTCTTGTACGGGTCCTCCTCCTTTAGCCATATCTAGTTATATCTAGAGAAACAATCGAGCAAAGAAAATCTCTTTAATCCTGCAACTATTTGTAATACTTGCTCATTGTTGGCAACATGTATTGTCATTGATGTCAACATAGTATACATTGATGTCAGCATAATATATGGAAATGTATAGACAGACTTGTATAGAGGACAGTTTGGTATGTGAGTATGGTGTGGAGGTAAACACTTATGTTCTTGCATGGTTCCAGTATCCCCACATGTATATCTAATCAGTTGGGTGTATCACACTTAATGATAAGAAGCAGAAATTTGACTAAGGCATTCATAGTGCACATCCTAAGGCAATGACATCTTGTTCTGGTCCGTATTCCTCCGCAGAGAAAGATTTGATCTTGCGGTTCTAAAGACAACTTTATTCAGGTATTGAAATGATAAATCCAAGATATCAAGTCCTCACATCATCAGCATAAAATGGTACAAGGGATAGAGTATTGACCATCACTTAGACATAAGCAATACAAACTGTTCCAGAGCCCACTTACATAGGTTTAAGTTTTGCAGAGGATGAAACATGTATAGATCAACCATTAGCGCTTGTGCGGAGGTATTATATGGTCCAAGGTATATCAGGTATGATCCACATGCAGAAAAATTCCATTTTCTGGTACCGCATCAAGCAGTTATGCTGCAAGTAAAGATTTGAGTATAACTGTCCTCCAGACTCCTAGTTATCCATGTCAAACTCCTGAATACCTCCGCAACTGTTAGATAAAGGTATGTGGATCTAAGAAAGAACATATAATGATGTTTAATCTCATTCCCAAAAGGTTTCAAGTCTTGTATTGCACCGTAATGTCATATCTTGAGATGTGAAGTATCACATGTGGTCCGGAATGCTCTATTTTCTACATATAGTCATGTTTCCTATTTTGCGGATGTATAGTTTGATATGATACTTCTTTAGTAAGATGTATGAATGATGTTGAGATCATGTATGATTTAATTTCTGGTCTGCATGAAGATTTTGGCTTCTCCCCAGCAGTATGAAGATGAATAGTTAATAGTATTTAGCAGTTTGAGCCGACTAGTTAAGTCTCTGATATATGTGGAGGATCTTGATTAGTTTCCTTAACTCTGGAAGGTATTAAAAGATATGTCTTAATCTCCTTTATGAATTTCTAAGGTCCACAACAAGTATATCCTATCATATTGTATGTGTTGATGCCGACTTGTGAAGAGCTACACGTTTCATCCAATGTTGATTGTGATGCCGACCCCATCAATATTTTGAAGTGTTGCAGAGGATATTTATAGAAGATCAAGTTCATTTGTGATGAATAGATAAGTGAGTGTGAAGATAAGCAGAGCAGAATGAAAAATATGAACTGTGCAAAATCAGTTTGAGGGCATGTGTTGAGCAAAAATAGAAGACCACATTACCAGCATGAATCATATGTTTTTTTTACATCAGTCCATGTAGTTACCTTCTTTGAAAATCCTATTGTAGTGAGCAGAGTACTTAGGGAGTAGTATGTTCCTTGGGTTGTAGCCCCAAATCAAAGTTGTAATTGCTTTAAGCATAAATACAGGGAGTTGTAGCTTCCTTGGGTTGTAGCCCTAAAACAAAGTTGTAATACTTTTGTAGTGAGCTAATCCTCATCATGGTTTTTCCCTGTTTTAGGGTTTTCCATGTAAAAATACTAGTTTTATGTGTATTGCATGATTTCCTTTCTGTTCCCTAAGTTATTTAGTTTGTTTTGGTAAACAACTAGTTAAATTTTAGTGTATGCTGATTCACCCCCCCTGTCATCATCTTATTGTGATCAACATGCTCCATAGAAGGTAGCAGATAATGATCCTTGAGCAACACTCGGTTAAGGTCCCTAAAGTCAACACAGAGCCTTATTTCCCCATTTTTCTTTCTCATCGGGACTGAGTTAGAGACCCATGTCAAATGCTTGATTGGAAAAATAATCTCAGAATCAATCAACTTTTTCAACTCTTGTTTCATGAGTGGCTCTATGTTAGGAACCCATGTTTAACCCTTCTCTTTACTTTGTTAGTATATTGTTGTTGGACACATATGCTTTATAAGTCATCTTGTGAGTATATTGTATTATCCCACATTCATGGGAAGTAATAGTTGTTTAGATTAGACTTAGTATATAAGTAAGTGTTGAGGCCAATGGAGGTATCCATGAATTTATTGTATTGAGCTTGTTCAAAGGAGGTTGCCCCCTCGAAGTGGCCTGCGATCAATAAATTCCTTCTGTGTTTCTGCTATTTCTATTATTTCGTGCATTTTTCATTATATTGTTGCAGGAGGTTCCTCTCACTCTATCTTCAGATTGACCAGTCTTTGTCTCTGTCTAACTAGCTTTGCCTCAGGCATTAGATCAATGGTGTGTTGAACTATTTCTTTTTCATATCCCTTGAGGTCTTCATAGTTCCAGACCATGACTCTATTGTATTTGTTGCAAAAGGAGACAATCCTATCCCTTTCGGCTTGAGTGGTGACCTTTCCTACTTTTACCCTCCTTCCAGAGGAGACCTCAATTTCTGCGAACTTCCTCTCATCTCCTTTGACATCATCTGAGTCAAAAAGGCTCTCCAAAGTTATAAGGCCTTTAGGAAGCCTGTTGCACCTTAGCTGCATGATTTGGTCATCATAAGCTTCTTCTATCTTTGGTTGTAATTGGTCTGCAAATTCCCTTGACTGCTATAGGAATATAGCAATCTGTTCATTGCTCTTGAACACCTGCCAATGGTTTTCATTATCTAGGGTTGCGGGCCTTATAATCAATTTGATCGCATCCTTATTTCCTAGGAGGTCTCTTGTTGGATCAAATTTGGATCTTATTTGAGCCATCCTATCGGCCTCCTTGTTTTGAATCCTCGGGATTACTTTCATATTCAATGCCTTGAAGCCTTCTAATAGTTTCCATACCTTATGACGGTAAGACCTCATTTTGATATTTTTGGTTGTGGTCACTCCTTTTACTTGTTTGATGACTAGTTTGAAAACCCCAAATATTGGCAGCTGTGTAATCTTTAGCTTTTAAGCTAGAAGGAGACCTTGCACTAGTGCCTCATACTTAGCCTCATTATTCGTACAGTTGAACTGAAAGCAAAAATCCTTTAGAATACTTTTTACTGAGGATAAATGAGGCATATACCAGCTCCAGAGCCATTTGAGCATCTTGTGCCATTGAAAAATAGTCTCCACAACTGCACATGTTTTTTTGAATCTTGCACCATATTTTGTAGAAGATTTTCACATTTTGGGATGACCTGTTCTACATCATAGATAATATACATCCCTAACCCTATGGAATCAAAATTTCCATAGGGATCGGTTTACATAGCTTCAAATAGGAGTGCCTCCTCTTCATTGGTTTAGCTGCTATTTTCAGCCTCGTGTTCAAGGAGATCAATCTCTTGCTTCTCTTCTTTTGACAACATGGTATGAGTTGATTCAAAATTTGTCATCACCTCACATGAGTAATATGTTCCTATTGGAGAGGTTTAGACATGATCTTCATATTTGAGCCATATCTAGTTTGGAGGATAAGGTGGGTCCAGTCTAGAGAGGTATCCGCCAATCTTGGCAGTAAAGTCTAGTGATAGGTAGAGGCTGAAAGCTGGTGGGATATTAATGATTACCACCTCTTGAAGAACTGTGATATTTGGGCAAGCATATAGTGTAAGGGATAGAGCCTTAATAACTCCCATAGTTTGTACTTGCTTCTCGTCCAATTGCATGACTCCCTTTTGCAAAGGTTCATATTCCAATTGAAGGGCATCTGCTACTTTCTTGGGCATGACTGTAGTGCTAGCACTAGAGTCTATCATGGAGTTGTGTAGCAGTTTCTTGCCTATTATCACCGTTATGTAGAAAGGAGTAGGCTTAGGATTGCTTACTTCCACCTTTGTATTCGTGAGGACTATTGGGCTTTGAGTCCGTGCTGTGCTTTGGGGTTGTACTGCCTCTTCTTGCACACTAATGGTTGGTGGTTTTGTTGGGAGTATGTCCTCCTTATTTTCTAGAGCTTCTTGGAGCAATGTCTTTTGTTCTAGGATAGATAAAACATCCCATAAGGAGATGTTAGCTAGGGCTTTCTTGAGTTGTTCCACCACATTTAGTGTAGAAGGAATCTACCGTTTCAAGATATACCCTGTGTATCTTGGTCTTTATGTTGGGATGATTGACGTTACATTACTCTGTGTCGCTATCCCATGATTTTGTAGTGTTATTTTGTAATTGCATGTCCAACTGGTGAGAGTGGTTGGTCTGCTTTGAAGAGTTGGCTTGGGCCAAAGAAATACTTTTGAAATGCCCACCATACGTCTCTTTGAGTGTGTGAAGTTATCAGACTGAACTTGCAAAGTCTTTGAAGTGGAGGGATCGTTTGCAAACACCATCTCTTCTCCTTCAATCCATGAGAACAACGCATGCTCTGGAGCTATCTCCTCCTCTTATTGCAATGATATTCCTTGCATCTGGGCCACTAAGACAATGTTTTGTGCCCCTGGTGATTGATATGAAGATGTCCCAGTCTGAGTTCCTCCTTGAAATCCTTGTTGCCTTTGTTTTGCTACTATTTGCTGGAGGTTCCCCATAGACAAACTCTAGGTGGATTACTTTTATTGCATGGGAAACACCATGTGTTTGAGTCTTCCTCTATGTTATTTTGTCCAAGAATCAAGTCGCACACTGGGTTAGGAGGGATTTGTTGCAAAGGAGTAGGGACCGGTATGAGTTGTTGGGATGGACCTGCTCCTTGTGAGTTCTGATACCTATAAGGATGATATTGGGGCCTAAGATTCTAAAAGCCTTGATAGGGAGGTCTTAGATATGAGGCTTATTATCTCTCGAGATTAATGATATCATTTATCTCTTGAGATTAATGATCTCATTCGAGAAGTTTCACAAGATGCTTTACATATCGTCTATTTTTGAGACAACTTGGGAAGTTGGTACCACAGACCTTAGAACTGGGGAAGTAGGATAGGCATATGCAGGGGAGGAAGGAGCTGAACTTGTATTGGGTAGGAGGACCTCAGCTCTAGGCACTCCTTCTTGTAATGACAGCTCAAGGAACACCAGTATAGGAGGCCCGGGGGGAGCTTTCCAACATCTATAAGGTTATTTTCGGCTTTTACCACTAAGTCATATGCACTTGGGAGAGTTTGTCCTCATAAAGACAAAATCATTACTATTATGTCTGAATTAAAAGCTTTTAAATAGAAGACAATGGCTATACCTGAGGAGGGTGAGGGGTCATTGAAATTTGTTGCCAAGTCTTATGAAATTGAGTGTTGAAGTTGGTAATTGCTTATTGTAGCTCTCTCTTAATGGTGATGAGCTATTGCAGTAGCAAGGATCTGTCTCTTTTCTCACTGAATCTTTCAAAGAAGAGATCTCCTAGCTGATCCCATGTGCCTATGGAGTTTGAAGGCAAAGATCTAAACTAATCAAGCACCTTACCTTTGAATGATGTTGCCAATAGCCTTAAGGCGATATTTTGTTATGTTACATAGTGACTGTATAGATATCGACCACATCTTGAAGATGCTCTTTAGGAAATTTGGAGTCTTCCCCTGTATACTTAGGTAGTGACTTAAGAGCATTAGTTGGGATTGGGTCCCATATTGTTGGTGGGACTGGAAGAATCAGTGGGTTACCACTATTCCAATTCACAAAGTTTCTAGGAGCAGCGAGTAGAGCCATTTGAACTAGTGGTGGGTTTGGACATACTACTGTCCTTCTAGGAATTATCACAAAAGGAGGAACTAACAGACCTAGATGTGATGTTGTGAATGATCTTGTTACGGGCCTTTTACTCATACACTCTGACTTCTAATCAGGCGATTGTGGGTTTGAGTCTCACTAGGTGTGCCAGAAGATACTGTTGATGGTTTTTGTTGTCTATACCTAGGAATTGAATCTTCACCACAAGAAACCACCAAAGTAATGGGAAATCCTATGACTGTGGGACTCATTTTATGATTCACAAGATAACCTCCAGGATTTTAGAAGTTGACTCTTATTAAGATTCTCATTAATTCCTTCGAAATGTTGGGGATAAGGAAAGAGAAAAGAGAAACTTAAAAGGAAATCTATTCTTAGGCGATGCACCATAAAATAAGACTTGGATTTATGCAACAAAAGCACAGTGCTTTCTTGTTTAATTTACAACATTAATTCATGGCTGCCAAGAGCTTAAAGAAGCATGATTTCAGACCACCTACTAACATCATTCATTGAAACTAAAAACAAAGGCATACATCAATATCATAAACTCAAAAGAAAGAGTCAATAGACACAAAAATAAGCACAATGCATCACTTCTTCATTGGTAAACATAGAACAAGTTATAAAAGGCGTGAAGGCACAACCATAAAACTTTCAATCCACTCTTGAAGAGCATACACAAAGGCTCAAAATCTTGTTGATTCTCCTTCTGCCATCTAAGATTTGAATGAATAGACATTGCCCAACCAAACCTTTTTATAATGGCACATGACCATATATATAGCAACTTAATTGCCTTAACATACTACACTAGGTGGGAATTATCTACCAGAATTACTTTTGGTAGGCACATCATTGAATTTCTCTGACTATTTAGTACTTTTGTTGGTGAAGCTCGGTGGTGCTAGATTGTAGTGTTGAAGTCTTACCAAAACTTCTGGAAATTCAACCACCACCTTTGATGTTTTTTCCATGCCATTAAGACCCAAGTTATGACCAATTGATATTTTAGTGTCCTCTTAGCCAGTGTAGGGGTCTGGTGGCTCATCTTCATTTGTTACTAATGATTCAGCCTCTTTATCTATCTTGAAAGCTCCTCCATAATTCCCCATCGTTGGATCCCCCATGCTTATGATTGACAACTTCGAAACACTTTTAGCCTCATTGAAACCCTTTCAGTCTACTTGCCATGTGGTAGCATGACGCTTCATTTGGGGTGTGTCAAAACATTCTTTTGTGGGGAAGTGTGGACATGACACATGGCAAAAACCAAAACTTCCTTCTTTATTTCTTCCTCAGATTTCCTTTTATCAGACTCAAGCCCACCCTCAGGGAAAATTGGTAACACTTGGTAACTTGACGCAAACACAAAATGCTATCAAAATTGTTTAAGCTTAGAGATGTGAGAGAACTCCATGTGTTTCCCTCCTGTAGGCTCCCTTCTTCATAGGTGTTAGGATAATGAAACTTTATTTAAAACCTAATAAGGGCAAAAATACTTTCATCTATTTGTGACTCAAAATTGATGTTACCAACAACGGGTTAACACTAATCTACTTTGACTCAAAACAAAATGTAGAGCTAAATTGCTCTACAGGACCTAAATTTGGGCACCATATTTGGGTCATGGTATTGGCCCATGGTTTGTGGTTTACCACTTATGGTTTCTTGTATTAGAGCTCCTTTATATTGGGTTCTTGGATTGGAGTCGTGTATGGTTGTATGATTGACTTACAGTTACTATTATGTTGTCAGAATTACTCCAAAATCTAAATGTTGGAGATACTCCTGTAAAGGCATAGCCTAAGATTTGTATTGTAGCCTCATAGTTGCTAAATAATACAATTGATTTTTTTCTTTAGAGTGTGGGGTTTTTCTCCCAAAAGGGTTTTTCCCACGTAAATCATCTCGTTATGGTATAATCTCCATATGTATATTGTTTTCTATAATTGTAAGATTATTTGTTTTTGTGCATAGCTCCCCCCAAAGTTTAGTGTAGGAAGTGTATTTTACACCATTGCTTCATTTCAATTGGTATTAGAACCTGATCAACTCAAATTCTAGGTGTTAGAGATAGTAATTTTTGTACTAATCTTGGATGGAGTGGGAGCTTACACAAAAGGAAATCATGTTGTAATAAAAATGGAAATCACATTAAGGATTTAGAAAGAGAGATTCATAGGCACTAACTTTGAGCTATGAAAGCTCAACATGGAGGATATGCTTGTAGATAGCTCGATCTATGGGCTACTATATATGGATCCAAACTCACTGCAATGTCTTAAGATGATTAGGACATATTCAATAGGAAAGCAAAGGGTCTCATCAGACTTTTCTTGGCAAAATTAATGTTGTTAAATGTACATGAAGAAGCCACACACAATCTATTTGGAAGAAGAAGGGAGAAATTTATCAGGCTAAATCCTTGGAAAATAAGCATTTCCTAAGAAAGAAGTTGTATACCATCAAGATTGAGGATGGTGGTTTTGTAGTCGAGCACATGAATGCAATCAATATGATTACAACCTAGTTGCAATCTATTATCTAGTGAAAATGGAGGAGGACCATTGCATGACACTTCTTTACTCTTTGCCAAATTGGTGGGATCACCTTGTGATGGCCATCAGAGGCACTGCCTCTAAGATCAAGATCGATGAGGTAGTGGCATTGTTACTTTTAGAGGAGATGTAGAGAAAATCTTCCAATTAAAAAAGGAGGCCCTATTAGTTCATGGAATACTAATGGAGAAAGGCAAGAAGTACAAGAAGAGAGAACAATCAAGATCCAAATCTCCTAGAAAATCCAAGGCTAAGTGTTAGAACTGGACAAGCTCAAGCACTACCATAGAGACTACAAAGAGGAGAAGAAGAAAAAGAAAAATGATTTAGATGGTGAGTCTGAGAAGTCCTCTCAAAATGATGCAAATGCCTTTGTTGTAGCCTTGACAACAAATGCATCAAAAGTTGTGTGGTTGATTGATTTGAGTGCTTCCTTCCATATGACCTCTCATTGGGGGTGGTTCTCTAAGTATGAAAAATATGATGGCGGAAAGGTGTACCTTGGAGATGAGCCTCACCTAAATATTATTGGATATGGAAGAGTTCTTATTATATTTGTAGATGGACATGTGAATGAGATCAATGGTGTTTTTCATATCCCTAGTGTGGCACGAACCTATTATCAATGAGAAAATTAAATGATGTGAGTGTGCAAGTTGTTTTCTATAATGGAGGTTATAAAATGGTGTGAGGAGATATGGCTCTCACTAAGGGTGTTTGTATCGGTACTCTCACTTGGATGCATGCATTTGCTAGTGTAATAGTTCCTCTATTCCTTAAGTGAAGAGATCTACAAAATCTACAATCTCACCATCAAAAATAGAAACAAAGAGGAGTGTTGAATCCATTGTTGATGGTTGTGCTTTCTAGGTACCTAAGAAAGCTATTGATTTAGAAAGCAAGTTACTTAGGAAGAAGATAATGTTATAGATCCAAATAATGGGCCACATAGGTGAGAAGGGTCTCAGAACCTTGAAAAATAAAAATCTTGTAGAGGGGTTAACTGATTGTCCTCTTAAGTTTGATTTTTGTGAAACAACATATATGGTAAACAAACACAATGTTTAGTTTTACACAAGTTCTCACAAATCTTCTAGGGTGTCGTATTTAGTTCATTCTAATGTATTTGGTCTTATAAATTTTCCTTCTATTTCTAAGTCTTTGTACGATGTATCTTTTATAGATGATTATTCTAGGAGGACATGAGTGTATTTCGTCAAAAGTAAATCTAAAGTCTTTAATCATCAAGTAAGAAGTTTAAATCCCTTGTAGAAAGTTAGAATGGTAGAAGGATTAAGGTTTTGAGAACTGATAACGTTGGTGAGTTTTATTCAATAGGTTGTGACATATTATGTAAGCAACATGAATCAAAAGACACAAAACAACTCCATATACCCTCAACATAATAGAGTTGCAGAAAGGATGAATACGACATTGATGGAGAAGGCTAGGAGTATGCTCAACAGAGCTAGCTTGGAACATAAGTTCTAGGTAGAAGTGGTTTCTACAACTTGTTAAATGGTTAACAAGTCTCCTAGAAATCAACCTTTTTGAAAAGAAACCTATGGAGGTGAGGATGGATAAAAATCCCTCATTATGACATCTTCAAGTTTTTGGTTGTGAGGCATATGCACATGTGCCTAGGAAGAAGTGGTCAAAGTTGGAGAATAAGGTAGTGAAAATCTTCATTAGCTATGGTGTCGGTATGAAAAGGTACAAGATTTAGGACCCTATGGTCGAGAGTTTGATATAGCAGAAGTGTGATTTTTAGAGAAATTAAGCCTTCTTCCATAGTATTGCAGTTAAAAGAGGATGGAAAGGAAGTTGTGGTTCATCTATCCCCAAAGACTAAGAAGGTTGAACCAAAAGCTTGTGAAGGACCTAAAGAGGAGGAGAGCTCAAATAGTTCAGACAGTTCTAAAGAGGAGGTAGAACCTCCACCTCAACTCTTTAGGAGATCCAGTCGGCAAAGACAACAACCGAGGAATAGGTATACTCCTAATTGGAGATGTATTTTTTCTTTGATTACTAACACTGATGATCCTAGAACTATGAAGGAGTGGATGTATATGAGTGATTTTGAGTCCTAGAGACTACGAATGAGGAGATGGATGCATTGAGAAAGAATAACATATGAGACTTGGTACCATTGCCAACAGGAAGAAATCCAATTGGATGTAAATGGGTATTCAAAAGGAAGATTGATTTTGAAGGAAATATTAAAAATAAGGCAAGGTTGGTTGTGAAGGGCTATTCTTAGGTTGAGGGGATAGACTTTGATGAGATTTTTCCCTAGTTGTTAAGCTAATATCTATCAAGTTCTTGTTATATGTAGCATCAATATTTGATTTGGAAATATAATAGATAGATGTGAAGACAACGTTCTTGCATAGTGACTTAGAGGAAGAGATCCACATGACATAGCCAAAGCACTATATGGAGAAATGTAAAGAAACTTTGGTTTGTAGATTGAAAAATATTTTTTATGGTCTCAAGAAATCTCCTAGGATATCAAAAGTTTGACTCTTTTGTGTTTGGATTTCTAAGATCCAAATTAAATCATTGTGTTTATTACAAGATGGATGATGATCATTTTCTTGTCATCACATTGTACATATATGACATGCTATTCTTTGGTAACAATAAGGAAGTGATTTGTGATTTGAACTCTCAACTTTTAGAATAATTTGAAATGAAGGACCTGGGAGCAACCAAGTACATTCTAAGCATGGAGATCATTTAAGAGATAGAGAAAATGAAAAACTTTGGTTAGGCCAAAGTAGGTATGTGTTGGAGAGATTCAACATGTCAGTTTGTAGGCTTTTGAGTGTTCCTATTTTGATGGGGATTAAGTTATCTATGTAGCAATGTTCATCTACACCCAATGAGATGGAGGACATGGCTTGAGTACCTTATGCTAGTGTTGTTGCAAGTTTGATGTGTGCTATGGTTTGTACATGACTAGACATTACCCAAGCAGTGGGAGTCCTTAGCCATTTCATGGCTAATCTTAGATGAGATCACTAGGATATAGTTAAGAGGGTCTTCAAATATTTGTTGGCTACCTCCAAGTACTCTATTTATTATCACGGTGATTCTACAGGGGACCAACACTCAATATATATTCTTGAATTTGTGGATTCAGATTGGGCAAGTGACGTTAACAACAAAATATTCATCAATGGTTATGATTTCAATTTATTTGGTGGTGCTATCAGTTGGATGAGCAAATGATAGGCTGTGGTTGTTTTGTCCACTACAAAGGCTAAGTACATGGTAGCTACTAATGCATGTAAGGAAGTCGTATGGGTTAAGAGATTGTGTTCAGATGTGGGGATAATTTAGGGAGCTATCAGAGTCTTTTGTCATAGTTAGAGTGACATATGTTTAGCAATGAACTTGACCTTTCATGCGAGGGTGAAGCACATAGATGTCCAATACCATTTTGTTTGTGATGTGGTAGAGGATGAAAGGTGATGTTGAAGAAGGTTGATACTTTGGCAAATGATGTAGATGCATTGGTGAAGCTTGTGAGCACAAAGAAGTTCAAGTGGTGCAGTGAGTCTATGGGTCTCATGACCTCTAGCAATTAGTTGACAGTATTGGTATTCCCCTTTTCTCTTGCAATGTATACAAGTGAGAATGTTGGGATAGGTGTGTCATACACCTTGCAATTCTAATGTTCAAAACTAATTATTTAATACTATCTTTATTTATTATTTATGAGCCCAAATGGAAAAGAGCATCCCACTTATGACTTGACCATTATGCTGTGCAATGCCTTATTGTGACATGAATAATGGTGTGTAAGATAATAGATCTCGTCATGAAGGACGTGTAAGAGTATTTATGACAAAGATAGTGGTGTAAAGATATATTAAGACGTGTAAGAACATGATTGTAGGGGAGTTATATTGTTGACTAGGAATCTCGACTAACTTTATGATGCATGCTATGACACATCATAGAACATCTTTCGAGGGAGATTATGGAGCAAAAATGGAGTGCCCAATTTGGTGAGTGGATTATATTGGAGTTATTGAGCATTATGACAATGTAACAACATCTACTATCATTAGCATGTTGACTCGTCATGGAGGGGGCATTTGAATTTGGACCCTAGATTTGGGTGCCATATTTGGGTCATGGTATTGGCCCATGGTTTGTGGTTTACCACTTATAGTTTCTTGTATTGGTTCCCCTTTATATTAGATGCTTGCATTAGAGTGACTGACAAGTACTATTGTGTTGCTAAAATTACTCCAAAGTCTAGATGTTGGTGACACTCCTATAAAGGCATAGCCTGAGATTTGTATTGTAAACTCATAGTTGTTGAATAATACAATTGGTTTTACTTTGGAGTGTGGGGTTTTTCTCTCAAAAGAGTTTACTTTACGTAAATCATCTTGTTATGGTATAATCTCTTCGTGTATTCTTTTCTATAACTATAAGATTAATTATTTTTTAACATACCTCCCCTCAAAGTTTAGTGTGGGAAGCATATTCCATACCATTACTTCCTTTCAAATATTGTGAAGTTGGGCTTTTGGGGGAATTTGGTGGAATGGATGATCTTACAAAAAAAAATTAAAAAATTAAAAAATAAAAATAAATAAATATTCCTTTCACAAGACCAGTTATTATTATTTCTTTATACCTAATGGCAAATATAATCATTCTCTCACAGAGTGAACATTTTAGAAAGTACATATATGGATACAAATCTCACAATTTGCATCGTATATTTGGTGGGTCGAGAGGGCAATATAGTTGAGGAAATAATTATTCTGGTGCGGGGAAACCATGGTTTCTGTACTGGCTCAGGTACTCAATTCAGTGCATTCTTCTGCACCTAATTGGATTCATTCCACGCTATATTTTTCTTCAAATATATTGATTAAACAACTTATGTGTATGCATTGCAGGAACGCATTCTAGGAGCCGCCATGGGAGTTGGATTTGCAGCAGCCATGGTTCTGTATGAACAGAGACTCATTTACAGGTCAGCTGCTCATTCAATTGAATCAATCTCTGGATACGTAGTAGCTCCATCTGCTCCCAAGGTAACAACAAATTTAATATGTAATAATAATATTTAAAAAAAATGGTAAACTATATTTTTATTTTTTTTAAACAATGTAAGACATCTAATCAAAATATGGACTTGTGGGTATTTCTGACATGCCTTTATTTTTGGTTTGTGAATTGAGGTTTCAAAATTTAAATTAGACCCATTTAGGGCTAGGAACAAATGTTGTCTGTATGATATCTGATCAGATTATCGACTTTTGGGTATTCGTCACAGGGCTTCTTTTCCACATTTGAATTAAATTTCTGTAATTGCTTTATAACCATTGACGATTAGGAGCAAATGTTGGCCTTTTTCTTCGTGGTTTTTATTCGTTATTGTCGATCAAATGTTATGTATATAGACCTAGGTGGGCATTCGTTATTTGACTGCAGTTGCAGAAAAACCAAAGGTGCACCAGTCTTCAATGTAAATTCGGATGTTCTTGGAGGAGAATTTTTGTGCGGCGGTAATTACTACCGAAATGGAACTTGACTGCATTTTTGTTACCAGTTGAACACTTAAGCTAATGAAGATCAAACCCTAGGAAATTTCCTCCACCGGCTTAGGGGGGGGTTTGTTAAACTTTTGGATGCAAATTTTTTATTTTTATATTTATGATGTGGGATGCACAGTTTTTAAACAAATCATGGGACCAACTTCTTAAAAATTCTCAGCTAAAATTTTTGCCATTAATTTTTCTAATAAAATTTATGGAACCACCTAATTATTAAAAAAAACTCATAAATATTCTTAGCAACACCACTGAGAAGTTTTAGATAAACCCCCTCCCATAGAACCGTAGCTTTATTAACCTCTGAGTTGTCTTGATGATGCATGGTACATATCAATTAACCGTTGATTATATAGCAATTGCTTTAATTGCAGTCCTATTTTTTTATGGGATATGACAGTAATTCGAGAATGTTGGTTTAAATGATTTTTTTTGTTTGGGCTGAATATAAAAGTGTAATATCTGAAATCTGGAATATGAGGAATATGGGCAATGTTGGGAACAACATAATTGAGTAGAGTAATTATTGTTCCTTCCTTCCTCAGATGGCGAACATCTCTCCCCTTTTTAGGATTTCATTAAGATTAAAAGGAAGCTGGGCAAGCTAACTTTCAATACATCAGAAATTAACACTCCATTATGCAGGGCATGGTCATACACTCCATTATACAGGGCATGGTCTTCAAATTTGGATTTGATACCAGTGCTTCATTCATAAAAGAGTGATCTGTTTTTGATGTCTGTTAAAATTAATTGTAACATTTCAGCTTTTATTGATTGAAAACACTATTAAAATTTGGGTAATGTTGGATATGTGTAATCACTTCAACATGATGTATTGCCCCCATTTACTAGCTGAAATACTTAGCATAAGGCTCGGTATTGCCCGTGTTTCAAATGTTTCAACGTTTTTTCAAAAACTTTACTTGAGAGGTTGCATTAAATCCAAAACAAAAATGTCTGCTTAAGCACACCGGTTTTGGCCATCTTGGTGTGGGTTTGTTTTTTAATTATGGTAAGAAAAATTGTAATGTTCAGTATGCGTATAATTGATCACAACGTTTTACCTATAAAAAAATGTTTGGATTATTATATATATATTTTTTGATACATCAAAATGACAATAAGGGGGCCATACCCGAAACAAAGTTTAACCAGATCATAAACACATACGGTCAAAAACAAAATTCAAAATCAGGTCTGATAGCCTATCCCTGCTCGCACATTCTCGCTTTAGTCTTCATCTGCTTCTACCACTGTCCCCTCCACCCTGCTTCTTTCCTCCGCTGCTGGTGTCTCTGGTAAAGCCAGTGTCGCTGGTCCTGCCACCATCCTGTTGAAGCCCGATATCTCTTTCAGCAAGTCCACAAACCCCCTGACCGCCTGCATTCTGACCTCTACATCTTCTCCGACACTCCAGATGATGAAGGGAATCCACGGGCCGTTGTAGCACGTTGTCAAATCTGGCCACACTCCCACCGGAGGGCTCAGTCCAAGCCTAGGAACCACCCACTCCAGGAACTTATCCATCCCCACTCTCCACCAAGCCTTCACCATTTGCTGCATTATCCATTTCACCGCCCACTGCTCTTCCCTTGCCTGCAGTAGCCAAGCCATCACCATCGAGGCAACATCGCTGGTTACTCTAAACTTGTTGCTGGTAAAAATGAACCAGGCCCCCAAAAGACCTTTCACCACCTCCATTGTCTCGGCGTCATTGATGTTGAAAATCAGCCGGAGCCTTTGGTCTGATACCTTGCTCCTGAACGCCATCTGCCTCTCGGCCTCCAAACCAATTGTAGTCTCCATCGAGCCCAATTGCTTCTCAATTGCAGGTTCATCTCAACTTTAAAGACTCCTCGCCGCCATTCCTTCTCTGCAATGAAGACCCTAACACTCATTAATTTCTGCTGCCTTGTCACTCTTAATTCCTTTGTCCTTCAAGCATGCGGGGTATCCTTTCATACCTCCTTTTTTTACAATTGAGTTTCAATGCTCAAATCTATGGCCTGCTTTGAAAGGATGTCGGCCTCCTCGTTTCCCTCCCAATAGACACGGGATATTTTGAAATCATCAAGGGAACTAATGTCCTCCCATATCTGTCTTATAACACCTTGAATTTTCCAATTGGGGGTCTCTTTTTTGCAGATTGCATTAACAATGATCAAAGAATCTCCTTCTAGGTGCAACCTACGAAAACCCATCCTTCTGTATAATTCGACTCCCAGCCACGTCGCTTGAACCTTCACTTCATTGTTTGTCCCGACCGGGAGCAGTCTTGCCTCCTCTGCCAAAGTAATCCCTAAATGATCCCGCAGAATGCAACCAGCCCTTGATGGTCCCGGGTTCCCTCTCGAGGCCCCATCGAAGTTTACTTTCACCCATCCTTCATCCGATGGCTGCTATTTGACATCTTTCCTTGATAAGATCGGAGGATCAACCCTAGACCTCCCATAAACAGGGGTTAGGATTATTATATTACAAGTAGGTTATAGTTAGTAGTATTACTATTATGTACTTGATAGTTAGTTAACTAGTTTTGCATAATTGGTTGCTTTGTATAAATAATCCGTTAGTGAAGCCATACATTTATTGTAGCATTTGGACCCAACTGTGGTACTAGACTACCAACAAAAATGGGAGGGTGAGAGAGAAGAAGCATGGGTTTTGGAAATGCTTGATGTCCCATCAAGGTCTTGCTTGTGCATTAAAAGATATTGAGCATGTTTTTATTTGCACACGTCAATCATAATTTTTTTAATTTTCCAATACTACCCATGAAGTATGGCTAATGAGTTTGACTAAAAAATTACACAGTTGAATCCTAATAAAACATCACATAATTTGACATGCTACGAAAAACTACCTACTTGATGTAGAATTAGCTGAGGAGCTCTATAATGAATGGTTCATAAGGCACAACACTTGTTGAAGGGTTTGCAAATGGGGTGGCAAGCTGAGTGGGCTTGATCTTGTGGAAAACTCCATGGTTAAGTTGCTTGAGTTGGACTAGTACTAGGATGGGTGGCCTCCTAGGAAGTCCCAATGCTTCACCCCTATATGCATCACCTAGATGCAATGAGTGCTAAGTGGACCATTCATGCTCATTAGTGAACCACTAATAGTGAACCACTAATGAAATATGGGTCAATGAGGTGGACTCAAAAACTATGCAGTTGAATCTTGATAAAACATCACGTCTTGGAAATATTAAACATAAGATTGTAATTTTCTTATTAGATGGTTGGTTGAAAGGATAGATTAGTAAAAATAATTTTGGGAAGAAGATTAATGGAGTTAGATAAAACTAATAGTTTTTATAAGTCAAGCATGTGAAAGGAGAATCATTTCTATTTGGGGGAGTAGTAGCAATATAAAGTGGGCTTATAGAAGTGTAATGGTGAAATTTGCATATCCATGCCATTTCCCATTTAGTTTTGTGCATATTTTGAGAGGAGTGCTTTCATAGACATATTGACAAATGGCATAATCTTGTGCAAAGTCAAGTTCCTTGCCTATACTATCTACCTACCATATCACACAACTTTCTATACACCTACCACTTATACCCTTTCCCATATTCACATATCCTTATAAATTTGGCCTATCCACTTTTATTACTCTCATGCTTGCACTCATTCCTATTTGCTTGCACTGAAAAAAACTGTTTAATTTTTTAAATGTGTTGTTTTAGCCTGGGTTTACTTGTATGAACCCAGGTTGTACCTTGGCTAGGGTCCATACCTAGATCCCTTAGGGATAGGTACATTCCCAGAACTTGCCAAAACCTGCAACTTAGGTGATTCTTAGCCAGATTATGAATTAATGTTATCTCAAAGAATTCACTCAATTTATATATTCACCCGAAGGTTGAAACAAGCAAAATCAAATTTTGTGTCACAAGTAAAAATTTTTGACCTTCTAAAGGATGCAGTAGGAGTGTTAGTGACTTGCTTAATTTTTTTTTGGTAGGTAAATGCACTCAAGGGGAGTGCTCCCATATATTTATATTAACCCAAAAAATAGCAAAAAAATTGTTCACAAAAGCTTTGAACAGAGCAACCATCAACTAGGAAGATACAAAACTTGGCATACAAAATTACTATGCTACTAACTATCTATCATATTTCCCCTACTACTGGAAAACGACTAAAAACAAACTGCATCCACACCTCCATCACCTAGCCCTCCTTTGAATCCTCTGTAATGCATTGGTGAAGGCCGTCAACTCCATCTGCTCCCTCTAGACCCAGGACCTTCTTGAGAAACTCCACTCCCATCGCTGCCAATTTCCTCTGATGTATCTGGTGATTAGGCCGATTGGTGATGACAGAAGGGAACCATGTTACCACCGCGCCAGCATTCAATACTTTGGAGAAGTCCCTAGGAAGGGGAATGCCATTGCCATATCTTGCAATATTTAACACCTCTTGAAGACCACCCAAAAACTTCTTGACCAGGGCCAATGTCATCTCCATCACTGTTTCCTTCAACTCTCCTAAGTCAGGGAGCACCGCAACAATCATTGCAGCAATCACCGTGTTCACTCTATATTTGTGATCTGCCATCATAAATTCTTCTCTTAAAACCCATTGCACAACCAGCAATAAGATGCCATTTTTGTTTTGGTTTTAAATACACTTTGCAATCTCTATTCTGTCACCACACCCAAGAAGGCCATTTGCCTTTGATTGCAGGCAAGCCTAATGGGTGTTTCCATTGCTCTCTCCGCGGATGAAAAACTTCAAAGGCGCGAGAAAGGAGGGAAACAAAATTGGCTAAGAGGTCTCGAAAACAAGCCGTAATGAACAAATGGATTTATCACTAGATAAAGCCAGCGATGAGATCAAATTCACGTGGAGCCAACTCTCCCACCCGCCTTGAACCATATGGCCTTCATTATTTCGTTTTAATAACAGGGCATGGCAACGCTACCAAAGGAGTGTATCACTTGGCATGGCATTCAACTACAATCTTTTCAATGATTAATTCTTCAGCTCTACCTATCGCCGAGTTGGCAAGGGCATCCGCATCTCGATTACCTTCTCTATATATGTGATTTATAATGCATTCCTCCATTTTGTCTATTAAACCCAAAGTAATTGACAACAACGAGTTTAAATTCCAACTTAGAATATTCCTTGATCTAATTGCATTGACAATGATGGCAGAATCACCTTCTATTTCAACTTTCTTATACTTGTGTTTGATGCAAAGTTGGAGACCCAAGATCAAGGCCTGGAGTTCGGCCTCATTATTAGTACCTATCTTAAGCCTTTTTTAGGCTGAGCATAAAACTTCTTGTTTCCAATTTCTAATGATACTCCTTGCTCCAGACAACCCCAGATTGCCTTTAGAACCCCTGTCGAAATTCAATTTTACCCATCCCTTCTCAGGCTAAATCCATTTTACCTCCTTTCTCCTTAAATGAGAATCATCCCTCGAAACCCCTTTAAGCCATTCCAATTTTTGGTCATCTGATTGTCCCACACAGTGAACACCCTACCTTTTGTGGGCATGGATGTGTAATGAGTTGCCCCTGTTTGATTTTTTTTTTCTTATTATGTTATTTTTTTTTATTATTGTGGTCTTTTAGAACTAGACAGAAGTTGCAGAAGGGGTTTTTGTGTTTGCATGTAATGTTTTTGCAGATAACAATGACAATATATGACATGCAATGATAACCTAGAAAAACTAGGACAGATATGAGCAAAACAACAACCCAGTTCATAAAACCATCCAAAATGAATTATCATCACATACCCATTTGCTTTGAACAACATGCAAGTCTGATTTTGCAGCAACAACAATTTCTAGAAACCCTAGGTTGGTCGTTACACCTCCAAAGATGTCAAAACAGCTCCAAATCACCAAACAATGATGTGCAGATTTAGGCGTCTCCAAAACAGCAAGAAATCCATTTAATTTGAACAACATGCAAGTCTGATTTTGCAGCAACAGCAATAAATCTGCTAACAAACCCTAGCCCCCCTCATCACAAGGTTTCCCACATCCTCACACAAGCTATACAGCTAGACTGGCAACCTCAATCAGCAAGAAAATAAGAAAAAATTCTCCTTAAAATCTGATAATATCCCTTCAATCTGTATTCCTGTTAATTCTTCAAACATGCAATGGAGATTGAAGCTCAAATCTAAACATATAAACAATTGTGATGCACCAAATGTGACCCCTGTATGAAGCCACCACCGAATCCTCCAGATTGAGTCTCTCACCAATGTGGAAGATGTTGCCTGCAAGGGTTTACGTCCTCACAAACCCTCAGGAAGAACCAACTCCTCCAGCAAGAAGAAATACAAATATCAAGTCATGAATGAATAAAATGAACTTCAAATGCCCTTTTATAATTCTCAATTTGCATTTGACTTTCATTTCATTTAATTTACTTTCATTTCCCACCTTTCATTCTTTTAATTTTGGTGCACAACTTTATAATATAAAGTATACTTTAAAAGTCACTTATATCTCACCTTTTAAAATGACACTTTAACTTATATTATAAAGTATACCTTAAAATCACTTATATCCCCTTTATAATAAAGTCCCTTTTTAAAATATTTTAATAACACATAAAATTAAATAATTTAACTTTATTATTTGACGTTATTAATAATAAATGCATAGGACCAATATTAACCAATATAATTCCAGGATATAATTATGCCACCATGCCAGATATAGAAACTCTGCCAGCTGACCATACCAGTGACTTACTATAAATAGTAAGTATGAGCGACACATCCGAGTGATTTACTAAAAATAGTAAGTGGGTCAAAGTGTCCAGAATGGCCCAAAAGTTTGAAATCGCCTAGAAAGACATCACCGCAAACCATCTGATATCACTAAGCTCAATGCAACATCTGAGATAGCCAATGGTTGTCTGCCAAGTCACGAAAACAACGCTAGACTGACACTTACTATAAATAGCAATGTTCTCTAAGGACCAAAGAGAACAAACCCAGAAAAACCCAAAAAGATTGTCGCCATGCAAGCACTTACCATAAATAGTAAGTACAGACAAGTTGTCCGAAATCTCTCCGGAAAGTGTCATACAACTCCACAGGATCACCTGAACACATTGGTGACATCGAAATACTCCTCTGATCAGGCTGTCACCAACCCAAAAAGTCAGCTCCGACTGTGCTGCAAGAGAACCCGAAAATGGGGACATTACAAGATGTTAGTTTGTTATTCACCACCTCAACAATAGTAGCTTCTATCTTATTCTGAAGAGAGAGGAGCTGCATACCTTTTCCTTGGAAGATCCTCTGATTTTGTTCTTTCCACAACTCCCAAATTAGAATAGACAGGCTGATTAATCATAGACAAGAAAAGGTGGCATTCTTGCCCAGAATCGGCCAAGCTTTAAAGACTCATAATGTCATTTGGGAGGCTTCTTTCCATCCCAACTTTGCACACATCCATTTCCAACATTCCTGGGCATATCGACAGCCTAAGAATAGATGATCTACCGTTTCTTCATGTGCTTCACACAACGGACACTGTGATGGGCCATAGTAACCCAGCTTTGCAAACCTATCCATTGTCAAAATCTTGATGAGCACACGGTGATACTGAGAGGGGGGGTGAATCAGTATCTAACAAACTTTTACTTTTCAAACTTAAACCACTCACAATAAATCACATATGTAAGATCTAGCAATTATGTACACAGAGAGAACACACAATTTTACGTGGAAACCCTTGCGGGAGAAAACCACGGCAAAATATTGCTTATATATATATTGATTCTTTATCTGTAGGCACCAATCTACTTCTCTTACAATTCTTCTTTTATGAGTACCAACCCACTGGAGACACCAATCCCCGCTTGCAGAATCTGTGGGCACCAACCCTCACAACTGAGCACCAACTCAGTAAGAGACACCAATCTCTTTTGATAGGCACCAACCTACGAATCCTTCAATGGATGATATGGTATGCTTCTCCACAAGATCTTCCTCTCACACATTTGGTCCAAACACAAATCTGATCCAAACTCAAATCTGATCCACACTCAAATAACAACCATCCTTTTTCACAAAACTGATCATAATCATGCACAATCTTCATTTACATTTCTGCTCATATCTTCATACTCTAATCTCTTAGCAATCTGCTCTTAGTCTTCTCATATATTCTTCACATATATTTTCATTTATCCTTCATACATGGGCTGCATATTCTCTTAGAATAAATTTGAATTACTCTTCATTTTCTGCCCCTTTCTCTTCTTTAAATCTGCTCTTAAACTCAGAAAATATTCATTACATTACTTCTTGCTATAACATCACATCTTCTCCTTCTTTTTATATATTCTCAAAGGAGGTGATCAAATTAAAGACACAACCTTTCAATGAGTATACACATCCCTTGCTGATCGCACCTCTTCCAAATCATATCACTTCATTATCAAGCGCTGCCTTTTATGACTTGACCGCTGCTTTTTATAACTAGATCGCTGCACTTAACAATTAATTCAAATCACACCTTTTCATTTGTTTTTATATATCCTTTTATGCTTAGTGCACCTCTTATAAGAGGTCGGCCATCATATAAATAGAGAAAATATTATTTTAGCTTTCAAGGAGTCGGCCACTTCTAATCTGCCTTCAAATGTATTTAAATCACACCTCTTATATGATGTGGTTTATTTTATTTAAAACCTTTCAAAATGTAGTGCGCATAGCCCAGTATGAGTCGGCCTTTATTAACAACTCCATTAACACATATGAAATGATTTCTTATGCTAGTCGACCATTATATATGTTTGTCTTGGGCACCATTTTCTTATTCTCATTTTGTTTAAATCTTTAATTTAAACAAACACAAATCGACCTCCAATTTTACGATCTTTCCAATGGGAATATATAACTTACAACTCTTATTTTGCTTTGCTCTCCAATGGGGATGTATAACAGTGAACTCTTAACATTAATTACTCCTTTAATGATTCCATGCTTTTGACATCAATGAGAACATATTCCAACAATCTTCATAACAAGCTCTTTGACATCAATGACGACCTTGTCCACCTTTGACATCAATGACAACATTTCCAACAAATCTTCTTTTGGAGGGCTGCCCAGGTGAACACTCCAGCTTTGAGTAAGCAGAGTTTGTTCCAGCATAGATGTATGGGGATCTTTGTTAAATTAGTTTCTCCTTCCGTCACCAAATATCCTGTTTTGGCGGAATACTCCCTTGTCTTGGAGCAATTCCACCGCAAACAGTCACTTCTCTCAGAGAGACAAATTTTTCCTTTAGTCGATTTGCTTCCTCAATCGGAATACTTGGCACCTCAATTTCTTTCCAATCCAAACCAAGGAGACCTTTTGATTCTCTCTCTCTATGCCGTAATCTGCAACATGCTTGCCCCACATTCTAGAAAGGATTTGTTTAGAAGAGGCAAAGGAACCAACTTTCTCAATGATTGGCTGTCCATTCCAGGAGTCCTCCAAAAAGAGGGCAGTCCTCCCATCCTTTATTTCCCAAGTGAGGTGATTGGAACTTATGGGCCTACAGGATGTCAGAAAATTCCGAAGACCAGATCTCTTTGGTAGGTTGCTTGTTGTCCATATCCTAGTTTGGTCATTGCTGTCTAAATATTTGTTTTGCAAGATCTTGGACCATTTATGCCCAGGTTTTGAGTATAGATGCCATAATATCTTACTCCAAGAGCCTTGTTCTGAGCCATTTGGTTTCTTAGCTCCACCCCTCTTGCTAGTTTTGCTTACATATCTTCTCCCAAGCAATTAGAGGAAACTTTTTTGTTATCTAAGTTACCCTGCCAAAAAAAACTTCTCATCTTCTAATCCAAAATATGATTCACCTTAGAGGGAAGCTTAAGACAAGAGAGAAGGAAAATGGGAATGGCTGAGATCACTGCTTTCAACATTATTATTCTCCTAGCCCAAGATAGTCATTTCCCTTTCCACGATGACATTCGTCTGGAACATTGATCAATTAGGGGATCCCATAATTTTGGCTTACAACTGCCAATGAAAAGAGGAAAACCCAAATACTTACTTGGCAGCGAACCTTTTTTGAAAATTAAGATTTTGAGAATGTCCACTTGTTTTCTGGGTTCCGTGAAGAAAAAGAATACTCCGATTTGGCAGAGTTCACACATTGGTCAGATGCAGCTGCATATGCAACTAGAATCTTTTTTATATTTTTAGCCTCTCTAATCTTGGAAGTCCCAAAAAGCATAGTATCATCTACAAATTGTTGATGCATTATTGGAGAAACATTCCTTGTCACCGAGATCCCTCCCCAGGCACCCATTGAAGAAGCATGCTGAATTACCCTTCCCAGCGCCTCTGCCATGATGATGAAGAGAAACGGATAAATAGGATCGCCTTGTCTAAGACCTCGAGATACCTCAAAGAAACCTTGAGGACTATCATTGACAAGAATTGAGAATCTAGGGCTTGCTATGAGGTTGTAAATCCAATCAAGCCATTGTCTTCCAAAACCAAAGGCTTCGAGTACTTTGAGGAGGAATCCTTAATCTACTCGATCATAAGCCTTTCTCATATCAAGCTTAATCATCATGCTGCTCTTTCTCCCTGATTGAATGGAATGGATCATCTCTTGAGCTACAATAGATCCATCCAAAATTGATCTCCCTAGATTGAAGCCTCTTTGTTCTTCAACTATGATGTCTGGCAGCACAAGCTTAAGTCTATTTGCTATGGCCTTTGAGATTATCTTATATACTGTGTTGCATAGGGAAATAGGTTGGTAATCATCAAAGGATAAGGTCGGGTCTTTTTTAGGAACAAGAGCTATGAATGTGTTGTTGAGATCCTTCAATATGGTTCCCTTTTTCCTAGATTCCTTTGCAACCTCCACTATTTCTTTACCCACTATATGCCAACATTTATGAAAAAAGCTAGCAGGGAAGCCGTTTGGACCTGGGGCTTTGTCCGGATGCAACTGCATTGTTGCCATTTTTATTTCCTATTCTGTAAAAGCTTCAAAGAGCCGAGAGTTTTGTTCTTCATTGACTATTTTCGGGATGAATTGCAAAATTTGAGCTTGATTAACCAAATCAGAACCCTCCCAATTATTTAGAAGCTTCTGAAAAAAGGCAGTAGTAGCATCCTTTATATCTTTGTCGTCTTCCAGAAGGGATCCATCTTCCCCTTTAACGCTTAGAATATGGTTCTACATTCTCCTAATCTCGGTTGAATTATGGAATTTTTTTGAATTTTTGTCCCCATCTTTCAACTAAACCTCTCTAGATTTCTGATGCCAATACACTTCCTCTCTTGCCAAAATCTCCGAATATTCTTTAAGCAATTCCTTTTCTTGTGGGAAACTATTCTGATCCATGTCGAGCAATATTACTTCCTCATTGAGGATTGCTAACTTGCGCTCAACTTGTGCCTTCTCTTAAAAAATGTTTGTAAAGTGCTCCCTATTCCATATTTCCAACTTCTCCTTTAGCATTTTTAATTTGGAAAACAAAGAGAACATTTTTGTGCCTGGGAAGAACTCGGAATTCCACCATTGTTCTATTTTGACTACAAAATCAAGGTCTCTCATCCACATTCTCAAATTTGAAGGGGTTTCTATATGGGCGAATTTCTTCCCATATATGCAGCTGGATGGGGAAGTGATCAGAACCAAATACTGGGATTATATTACATTCACATGTTCTATTATGGACATCCCAATCCCCTCTCCGGAAGAAGTGATCTAACCGCTCTGAGATATTACTGAACCCTAGCCTCCAGTTGGTCCAAGTATATTTTTCATTTTGAAGGGGGATGTCTAGCAAGTTGGCCTTTGATACAAACTCTGAAAAGTCTAACTGAGATTGGCTACACCTTTGAACTCCCCCTGATTTGTCATTGTCGGATAAAATTGCATTGAAGTCTTCCCCCAGGATGAAGGAAGAGTGAGGCGAAGTCGAAAGAATTGTTCAAGGAAGAGTGAGATGAAGAAAGAGTGAGGTGAAGTCGAAGTCTTCCATACTGTCTTTTTCAAAGAACTATTGTTTGGCCCATAAATATTAATCAACAAGAACTCAAATTTAAAGGATAAGCAAATAATCTTAGTTACCATCCAATACCGTGAGCTGCCAATGAACTCCAAGGATACAGTTGAAGGCCGCCAGAGAGTAGCCAGCCCTCTAGAAGCCCCCTCCGATTGCACAAAAAAACCATTCCATCTCCTCAATTTCAACTTCAAAAATTCTGCTTCTTTACCACTTAGCTTGGTCTCCTGAATAAGGTATATATCAAGCTTCAATATATCTAACTAGCGCTTAACTAAGCGCTTTTTGTTAGGGGCGTTTAAGCCCCTAACATTCCATGATGTGATCTTCATTGATCGCTGGGAAGGGGGATTCCCTTCCCAGATCTCAACAGCATGTTGATTTTCAACTGACCTTCTGCTTCTCCTTCCAGGGACAACAATTCTTTGATTGATTTCTTACCTTTTTTTGTGTGCTCACCACAATCAGGCTTTTCCATCTTTGTTTCTGTCTGACTTATCAAACTCTGCGTTCTCCGTTATCACAATTTCTCCTTCCTTAAGAGGTGGAAATCTTACCACATCTGTTGCTTGCTCGTTGGGTTTCCTTGCCTCCACTACTTGCATTGGAGGCTCCATACCCTTAGGTTCCTGTCACCTATCGGAGTTCTTCATATTCTCATCCAAGTCCCTTCTCTTGTTGGTAATGGCAAAGAGATCAAGGGCAAGATCAAAAATATTTGAAAAAGCTGTTTGTTTTAGATCCTGAGAGTTGTGTGTATCTGGCCAATCTTCTCCTTCAAAAGTCCATTCTCTGATCTGTACCTCATTGGTCTCTTCTTCATCCTGCTCCTCATTGTGCTCATCCCTAGGAGAGTCCATATCATTCTTGTTTTCCTCTTGAGGATATAATTCTGCATCCACCTGCACAACTGGGATCTGCTGATCTTCTTTCTTTGTCAAGCGGAATTTGGGGGTGTTGGGCCCTTCCACCTCAACACTCTGAAACCAGGATCCATTTTCTGAAATCATTTCTATCTTTGCCAGGTTGATATTCACACATATTTGTGCATAGATGCCAAACTCACCTTTGGCAGTTGAGTCATCCATAGAGACATAGGATCCTAAGGAATTCCCGATCTCCATCAGGGTTTCTTCAGACCAATACTTGGAGGGGAGATTGTATAATCTTACCCACATTGGGGTGACCGTGACTTTGTGGCTTATCGAATCAAAGTTGGGTTCCTGATCCCTAATATAAAACCCTACTCAATCCATTAACCATGGACCTTTCCGCAAAATTTCCTCTTTCTTTTCTTTGGACTCGCAAATTATTAAGAAGAAGCCCTTTGGGAGATTCCTCACAAAGATTGAGTGGCCCCAATTCTCAGAACACCGATTAGTTATCTTTTTCCATGCAGGCCACAGATTCGCCCATTTCATGAAAAAGGCATTATCTTTAAGAGATTTTATTGTAACTTCATAGGATTGGGAATTTGAAATCTTCATACTTACCATTTTCTCCCTTGATCCCAAAGGAATACTGTTGGCTCTAGTGGTGATGCTTGGCATAAGAGTGCGGCTATCTGGAATATTTGCCCTGCCTTCTGGTGCCCTTTCTTTTTGTCTCCAAACCTGCGGCTTTCCTTCTCTCCTATACCTTTGTTGGGCCTCAATATCCTGTTGATCTAGCTCCCCATTGATCCATTGGTTCCTATTGCTTGGCTGCTGGTTAATTCGACTTTGAAACCCAGGTTTCCATTGCCCCCTGAATTTCGAAAGTTTGGGTTTCGTTTCTGATTCGGAAACCCCCTACTCTCTCTAAGAGTTCTTTGTTTGAGATTTTCCCTTGAATACCATTGATGTCGCTATGCTCCTTCGTTCCTCTACTGCAAACTCCAAACCCTAGGCGTTGAAAAAAGAGTGTTGTTCGAATGTTGCGCCTTCGCGCGAAAACCATATCGATTTCGGTTGCGAGCCATTATTTTATTTAACAATCATTATATAAAATTTGGAGGTAAACTCCCTCAATTGTTGATGCGGTAGAGAGTAACCCTGCGAGGTTTGAACCTTGGTTGTTGGCACTACAGGGAAGAAGCCGCACCATTTCACCACAGGGTCACCCCTAGGTAAGGTCCCTCAATTGTTGATGCGGTAGAGGGAAACCCCGCGAGGTTTGAACCTTGGTTGTTGGCACTATAGACAAGAAGCCCCACCATTTCACCATAGGGTCTCCTCGTGACTTGCTTAATTATTGAGCTGCTATTCTTCTGTACCAAAAGATGGAATTACCCTAATATTAGTGGAGGGGAGGGGGGAACTTTAAAAACGTATTGAGTAGGATTAAAATTACAAGTTTATAAGGTACTAAGTTACTACAGTACTCTCAAACGGGGCATCAATGATCACTAGTGACACTAACTATAAGGGTTATGCTTCTATAGGATGTTTGATGATGATCAAAACATCTGGAAAGAAAGGTTGGGGAAAAACTTGTGATTGAAACTTTTTATTGACATTTCAGGTCACACTATGTGATCCCCCATCCAGACGAAGATGTCACAACATCTTCCTTAATAGTGTGGTTTTAGAGGACACCATTGCACCATGTGACTTGTTATGAAATACCCTTAGCACTTGAGAAGGATTGCATACAAGTACATAAACTGAATGCAAATCAAATCATGTATATGATTGCATCTCTTTAAATTTTAGCTATATCACGAACTCACAAAAGGCTCCACACTTTTCAGTTTACAATACCTTGTAGGCAACCATGAACGACGTGCTTCATTCTTTTTTAGTATTTACTTTATAAATTCTTCCTTGCACTTCTTTGATGGTATTTTGGTAAATTGATGAAACTCAAAGTAACCTTTGGAACATGTTGGTTATACCTTAAGTATATTTAAAGAGTAAAAGTTTCTAGACTAGGAAATCCAAATGTAGTTTTAACTTTTGGGTATAAAATGACTAGTTCAGAAGAATATTTTCAAAGAATTGACTAAGTAAAAATTTTCACAAAATTTTCCCAACACAAAAAATGTAGTATGGTTTCAACTGGCTATTAACAACAATTTATAAAACATTATCCTAAATGACCACAGCATCGATCAACCTACTTACAAAAAATCCTAACAAATGCTACCCTGAAAAGGTTAAAACAAGTTGTCGTTGAATCCAATCTTGACCACTGCAGACTTTGCCATAGTCTCATTCTGGAATTTAATGCTTTGGGCACAAGCAATAGAGTTATTCATTGTACTAATCAATCTACACATTTCTCTTGAGAATCGAATTACATTTTTGAAGAGCAACATAAATCTCCAAATGGCAAAAAAGTGCTTGCAATCATGTATGCTATACTGACAAGAAGATAATACTATTCCTGTAGTACTATTTCACATTTAACAAAATTGCAACAAAATTTATCCAATTGACTGTAATGATTGCTTCAACTAAGGAAGCAGGCCCAAATCCTTTTTGCCTCCATGTTAAAAAAAAATTAAAAAATTTATGTATATATTGAGCTATGTCCCTGTACTTTGAAGAGGCTTGGTTTCTTAGTAAACACGGCTTAATCCCTCTTTATCAGTTTATTGAGGGTCGATTCCATTAGTAAGGTTATGTCTAATCTTCACATTGGTGTCTTTGCTTCAGTCTTTGGTAAGTTAGACTTATTGTTGCGCTGACAGGCTTTCGGCCATTATATATATCTAAAGTTTCTGCAATGCTTTTCTGAGGCCTTAGGCTCATATTATGGAACATAATATTTACATATGATGGAAAGGTCATTGATAACATCAAGTACATGAACATTAAATGATCCAGTTATGCATATATTTGCTGAAAAAATTGCATAGAAAAGAATTAGATTGATATTTCGAGCCACTGTGTTGTACATAGAGTTATCTATATAAGAGGTTCCTAGTAATCTTATCCATGATGATGAGTAAGGATTCAACTGGGAGCTCCTTATATGGACACCTCTGCAAGAAAGCGTGCCATGAATGTTGGTCGAATTCTTTTCTACACAATTTTATTTGGAAGCAATTTTATAGTCAACATGGATTGCAGAAGCTTGAAGTCTGATTTTCCAGTTGCTGTTAATTTATATGGTTGCCATTATCTTCTGATAGGCTTTTTGTGAATTAAGCAGCCTCTCTCTAGCCGATCATTAGGTTTTCTACACGCATATTGATGTACTATAACATTCTACCTTGGGAATGTTACATTTAAAAGTAAGCTCAGTGACAGTGAGTGCCTCTGCAAGGGACTCCTGGATTTACATTTACAAGTAAAATCACCTGTTACGCCTGTGTTCCTAGTAATCTTATGCCTCTTGTTCGGAATTATAAATGTTGGCATCTCAAAGATGTCAAAAACTTGTATCACTGTACTCGTGTGCATGCTGATAGAAATAACCAGGTTTTATTAATAAAGAGTATTCACCTGTCCTAGTTTTCAAGATTCTAATACTACATTCATAATAATTTCGTATCTCTTCTGGTCAGAAATATGATGTCGGCATCTTAAACCATGCCATTTTCTAAAAACTCATTGTACTTGATTATATGTTTGTGAAGGTAAGAATTTTGTTTGCATGGAGGATTTGCCTATGTTATTTTGCTTCAGCTGTCAAGAATTCTTCAAGATTATTTTTTGACAAAATTTCCCTTGCATAATCTACTCACTGTCCATACAAGGAGCAAGGGATGAAGTCCATAGTATTGAGACTTGGACTTGGTGAAAAATTGGCAAGCTGATATTTGACTCAGATTCAGACTTAGTGCCAAACCTTAACAAATATTAAAAATTATTGAAAAATAAGGAAAAACTTATTATATTGCTTCTCATATCAAAATAACTTTAAAAGTCATAGTAGCATTACTTGGAATCAAGATTGATTGGGCCAACCAAGAGTATAAATGGAGTTCAATTACTCGGGGAAAAAGTTATGCTCTTCCAACTGGTGCAGCCCAAAACGTTTTTTTTTAACTAGAGCGGGGGTTTCGGGGGCGGCTTCCCCCAGTGGGGCCAAGGGGCAGCACCCCTAATGCATTCAAGGCCACAGGGACCTTAATTAAAACAATAAAAACCAGAATATATATGAAAATGAATATTTATTATATCCTATACCTTTATGTGTATAAATCATTGAGTATATGTATTTTTTTATAATTGCCAAATCTGGTGAAAAATAAGGAAAAACTTATTATATTGCTTCTCATATCAAAATAACTTTAAAAGTCATAGTACCATTACTTGGAATCAAGATTGATTGGGCCAACCAAGAGTATAAATGGAGTTCAATTACTCGGGGAAAAAGTTATGCTCTTCCAACTGGTGCAGCCCAAAACATTTTTTTTTAACTAGAGCGGGGGTTTGGGGGGCGGCTTCCCCCAGTGGGGCCAAGGGGCAGCACCCCTAATGCATTCAAGGCTACAGGGACCTTAATTAAAACAATAAAAACCAGAATATATATGAAAATGAATATTTATTATATCCTATACCTTTATGTGTATAAATCATTGAATATATGTATTTTTTTATAATTGCCAAATCTGGTTATATTTGGATGAAGGGATCTTGAAAATTTCCCGCATCCGTATCCAATACTGTATCTGTTTCCATGCAACTTTGGTGAAAACAGTTTGAAAGCAAATGGGCAAGTGAAAATAAGCTTAAAATGGTTGAGTGAGTGGTTTAAAGTGTTAGTACCTTTTTAGGGTTGAGAATGATAGTGTTGTTTTTACTGACGGGTGGCCCTGGAGACTCACCAAGTCCAGACTCAGGACTCTGAGACCTGTGAGTTTAATAAATAGACTTGCCTAGGGTGCCTCGAACTGGGACTGACTCACAACTCTGGGCAAGCCCTCGGCGAGTCCCACACTATGGGATGAGCATAATTTGGTCATTTCGTTAAGCTTCTCAATTGGATGCTGATAGCCATCAATTTTCTTTTGACCAACTTTCTCTAGATTGAAGTTTTGGAAGAGGACAAAGACGTCAAATATTTCAATTGAACATCTTATTTGCACATGATATGCAAATATGCATATGCATAAATATACATAGTGTGTGTATTATTCTGTGTGGTCTGGATTTAAACAAACACCAGAAGATTCAAAGGCAATAGCTTCATTTCAGGAAAAATCTTGTTTGCAATAATCTTTTGTTTAATTTGCTATTTGTCTTGGAAACAGAATAAGGTTCTGATATTTACAAATTGCCTCTTGTGTAGATTCCAGAACCATTATTTAGTAAGAAGACTCATGCAGAACTCGCACATGCTTGGAATATTGCCATTGACAAAAGCTTGGGTTCTTTGATTGCATCTCTTAGCTCTCGTGGATGGTGACAACTGATTTTTTCATATGAAGATCTTTCAGAGCATGCATTTGCATGGCTTTCTGATATACACATGTAAACGAACTAACAAGAAAACCATCATTGAAGTAAAGATTTTCATATGACAACTTGGATATCTTTGCACAGGCAACTTTTACATCAGCATACCTTGAACTTGTCTGCAGCATATTTAATTTTTGAATATCTGTCACTTTAAATGTCATTGCCAAAACAAGGATCTATGTGTTGTGGCCACTATGCACTAGCTAATTGATTGGGTGAGAAATAATTAAATTGTTTATCTTGTTCTCGTTCTTAAGAAGGATTGGAAAGATTTATTTTATAGTAGGTCATCAACTACTCTGAAATTGGATCCGGTAACAAAAACCTGAAATACAAAGGTGTTAGGATAAAATGTTTATTCATGGTGCAGGGACATAATGATGTGTTAGGGACACAATGACAGTAATGTATGTATGTAAATAATGGAGTTACTAATTTGAAGATAGGTGTATAATGAATAGGATGAACTTACACCTAATGTAAAGCGATGCACACAAAATTGATGGAATAATGTACTACACCATTGTTTTACATCACTCTTCTCATAACTTACTTTTGCTTGGTAACTTGAAATGATTAGGATTTGGCACTTCCCAACTTCTTGTTTAATTCAGATTCATAACTACTAGATTCCTAAGGATTTCTAAGCCCCGTCTGAACATTTGACTCAATTCTAACTTCCGGTCTCCAAACTTTGAAGTTGTTTTGAGTTCAATTCCTCAAGACTCAACTTGGTTTCTTGAAGTATAATCCCATGAGGGTTTTCTCTCAAATGACCATACTCTAGCATTTTCTCTTTAGAGAGGCATTGATTGCCCTTACATTCCATGAGATAACCTTGATTTTGTGGATCTTGGTCTCTTCACCTTACCCAACACATCTTCTAGCTAGTGTTGCCAGAATCTCCTTCATGTGTGTTGTCTCTCCTCTTGTTTATGGGGTCATCCCACTCACGGGTTGCTTTATTTTGGCATGCTCTCAAATGAGATTCTCTTTAGGTTTGTCTTGCTCCTAACTAAGATCCTCTATAAGTCAATTACATAAGTTCTTCACTTCTCGTTCAACTCTTCCGGGTAGTCTTCCATCATTTTTCATTCTTCATTCTTCCCTCGCTCATGTTGCTTCTCAAAAAAAAATTTCAACTCTTCCGGGTAGTCTTCCATCATTTTTCATTCTTCATTCTTGATGAAAAACAAAAATCCACTCTCCCATCACAACTCACACACTCAAAGACACCAAGGCAATCCCCTGCTCAACACAGTATCAAATTGCAACAGAAATAGGTAATGGACTAGAATTTTATTTGGATCTGGAAAACAATGTCAAATACAAGTTACAGAATGCATAACTTTGGCCTTCATTGGCCTCTCTTTCCCATTGTGTCAATCTACTCACTCATAGGTTGTCCTCTTCCCAATCACACCTCACCTCCCTTCTTGGATGCCCTCTCAGCACTATGCCCTGTTCACAGGTAAAATCCTTTCCAATCTTCTTCGTTACACCATCTTTTGTCCTCTTAGTTTTGGCAGCGAGCCCAATCTTCACCCGTCGCTTATCTTTTGTTTTGGATGGTCTTCTCTTCCGACTCTCCTTCCAGATATCCTCTATATTGGCCGTGCCCCCCTGTTTTTAAACTGCCTTCTATCCTTTTTACATCTTCGGCAGCTGAAGCGCTGCATTCTATTTATTAAATATGCTTTTGGAATGTATAGTATTTCAACTTCTTCATGGCATTTGTATTCTCTGCAAACTCAGCGAACCTTTTTCTCATTCGTTATCTCTTTTCTTTCCTTCCGGCCGCCACATACCTCTATGCTTTCTCTTTTGTCTTGGTTTTATTCTTCATAGAACATTATTGATATGAAAAATACCAATCGACTCCAGCTGAAGCGTAGCCTTCTCTCTTCCCTTTCCAACGACGCCCAAATTATTTGTTTTATATATTAGATTTTACTTTAATTTTTGCGCTTCATTTCCCTCTTGGTCTTCTACTATCCACGTGGCCTCACAATAAACAAACACTAGATATTGGCGTAGGAAAATAATGTAAATGTCATGACTCGATATTTTCCAATTAAAGATTGGAAAGAATAGCATTGAGAATCTCTCCCTATCACTCTCTACCTTCCCATACTTAGTCAAATTTGAGGCCAAGAAGAAAAGGACAAAATAGGGAAAAGGACAAAATAAGAATCAAGACAAAATAAGAGCAAGACAAAGAAACTAACAAATAATAATAATTATATCTTCTAAAAAGGATTCGATTCTTGAAGAGGCATTCGTTCCTCTCAAAAGGCACGTCCACGTCCCAAAAGGCAAATTGCATGGTATAAAGGCAGCGGATATCATTCTCCTCAAGGCATCGAACATACTTCATTCATTTGTAGATCATCAAATAAATATCATATAGTAAGCGATTCAGTAGATACAACACCAATTAAGGAACAACAATAAATAATACAGTGACGACATTAGTATCTATCAGTACTAACAACATTAAAGAAATATATTTGACTTATAATCAGATCCGCCATCAAGATTATTGAAGCAAGTATAGTCCAGAAGCTATATCAATAGTAAGCATCTTTACATTATCATTCTTTCTATATTCTGATCAAACTATCGTAACCATACATGTATGAATATTTATTTATATATCTTTGTTGTTGTTATTCATACATGTATCATTATGATAGAAATGAGACTTATATACAGTCATCACTAACAATGTAATGCAATTATTCACAATGATGTATCTTGTATACAATTATCCATAACAATGTGTGACTTATTAACCTCATATGGGAGAATGACAGAAAAGTGCCAAGAGGCCATTCATGGGTATTTAGAGGCTTTTGTCACATGAGGTATAAGGTACCCATAGTGCAAAGGATATTTATCACATAGAAGCCTTGTCACATGTGGTATAAGGTACCTATAGTGCAAAGATAGTGATGTAATGGCTTTGGCTACTTTGATGTAAGACATCATAAGAATACCAAAGAGTCTCATAGAGGCCTTGACTCTAAAGGTATTAAGGATACCACTTGAGTCTAAAGATAGGAGACATTAGAGCCCCATGGTGGATAACGACAACTCTCATCTCATCTCTCATAGACTGTTAATGAGTGACATATGAGAAAGAGATAGCAAGTATACAATATATGTTGATAAAGATCATAGATCATATGAAATGTCATGATAAAGAATATGCAAGGCATGTTGATAATGATCATAAGAGTAACATGTGAAATATTAATGATATGCAAGGCATATGGATAGTGATCATAAGAATAATATATGAAATATGAATGATAGATAATGTGCATTGAGAGCAATCATAAGATTAGTAATAGTGATATGCATTAAAAGTAATCATAGGTTGATAATAGTAATGTATATTGAAAGTAACCAATGATGAAAAAGTTATGAGTTGGCATTTGATCATAGAAATGATAAAAGCAATGCGATTATGTAAATTATATATATGGCTTTAAATGATAAATGTTCTAATGTTCTCTTTTTGCAAGTTGAAATTTGTAAACAAGGTAAAGAGGTTTTGATTTGTGACAAGGGGACATACAATAAACTTCTTACCTGCCACGATCCTTCAAAGGATACAATGTTGCAAATTTCAACTTCAACGATTAAAGGAAAAATCTACTTATGATCTTTGACATACACAAGAAATGTATGACCAAGCATATTGCCACCGAACAAAATTAAAATCCACCAATTGAAAAGACATCTTCTGCAACTCTTCCTCGGGATCAAAATTATCAAACTTTCCATCGCTATTTATTGGCAAAGCTATAACCACTACTACTCGACACTCATCATTGTCAAAAGACCAATTTACCACTTCCTCCAAGCAATGCTGAGCAGATTTATGAAGATGACAGTCCTTGGTTGATAAAACATCCTCTAAACACTATACAAACTTTGCAAGAAACATTTTACACATGGAAGATAGACTTGTAGAGTTCAGTGAAGATAAACATTTTGCACTCCCTTGCACTTCGAGGTTCAACCCAAAATGCTACTGGTATGACTGTCCACTTTACTCAAGAATCGGTTTTATTCCTTGTGCAACTGCAACACGCAGAATCCATGCCAAGGTTGAAAACTGACAATCACCATAACTTTCCGCCAGAGGCTCGGAATCTCACAAAAACAGACAGAGAAGTGTAACTCAGCCTTCCTAAGACCTCCAAATTGTTCGATCTCAAGTGCCACAAAACTTTAAGTTTTGCATTTTCGCCAAACTGCCAGCACAAGTCAGAAAACATTAAAATCTTCAAACCCTGAAGGTATTTGTTCACGAAACCTTCGCGTGTAATTCTAGGATGGAATCAACAATCCGCCTGTCGAAGGATTTGCCATGAGACTTCACCAAGCTCTCGGAACAATTGTTTTACGGAAACTGACTTCACGTGCGTCAGGACTGCATTTGAGCAACACTGCCAAACTGTCTCCCTGATTGTGCCAAACACACAGTGCCAAGAAAAAGCCATTAGAACCCAACAAACCAAAGAAAATTGAAAATTAAACCTGCAATTGTTTTTGTGTGATGCTGATTATGTGTTAGCCCGGGTGCTCCTGCATCACACGTCGGGTAGAAAGTTTGTGAGCATAGGCTCACAAAAGTGGAGTTGAGTGATAGAATCACCTTTTTAGGTTGTCACCAACTTGCAACGAACTCCATCGCTGGGATATGTGCACAGGTCAATCCTTCTTCCTCTTCTTCCAACACCATGCGGGAAAAACCGTCATCTTCCTCCCACAACTCCATACACCACTCCTCTCCTTTCTTGTGGATTCACATCCACCATTTGTCGTCCTCCTCCACCAAATTATCTTTCCTCTCCTCTCCTTCGTGGGATCCAACCCATTAATAACCGACCGTCTCCAGCAAACTCTCATGTCGCTCATATCACAACCTGCAACATATAAATCTTTATCAAATATCTTATGGAAATTGAAGATTTCCATAGGTTCTCCACACTCTTCAACCCTAGTTACATCAAATGGAATTACAAAAGCATCATCCAAATATGCAACAAGGGTTACCTCTTCATTCGTTGCTGCAAATTCATCATTGGCTACATCATTAACTTCGACCTCCTTCACTGCGATGCTTGTCTTCTCACTTCCAATCGTTGCAATATTTTCCAACCATTCATTCTCCATTGCCAAAATCTGTGACAATAGGTCATCCTCTACCTCATCCTTCGCTACAACCTCTTCGTATTTCATCGCTACATCTTCATCTTTATCCTCTTTGACTACCTCTACTACAGGCTCTTCGCTATCAACTCCATCCTCATCCTCTTTTCTCATGTCTTTTTGTTCACTTAGCTTTGCCTCCAATTTTTTTAGCTTATTCAATCGCTTGTTTATGTTTTCGATCATCCTCCATGTCTTGTTTTCTTCATACCATCTCCACGCTTCCCAAATCACGGGCCTCTTCCTTATGACTATACCCATCTTGTTCGCTATTACAATCTCACCTTAATCTGCATCACACTCTTCACAATCTACAATTCCTTGCTCTCTAGCTCTCAATTGCTTAGGGCTTCTTTACCTACAACAATCCTCACACGAGCCTCCACAACCTCTTCACTCTCCCGCAAGTCCTGGCGTAGGCTGCCTCACATTCGGCGCTCTGCATACGCACTCAAGAGCTCTGGCTCTGATACCATTTGATGAAAAACAAAACTCCACTCTCCTCTCACAACTCACACTGAAAGACACCAAGGCAATCCCGTGCTCAACACAATATCAAATTCCAATAGAAATAGACTAGAATTTTATTTCAATTTGGAAAACAATGTCAAATACAAGTTACAGAATGCATAACTTTGGCCTTCATTAGCCTCTTTTTCCCATTGTGTCAATCTACTTACTCATAGGTTGTCCTCTTCTCAAACACACCTCACCTCCCTTCTTGTATGACCTCTTAGCACTATGCCCTATTCACGGGCTAAAATCCTTTCCAATCTTCTTCCTTATACCATCTTTTGTCCTCTTAGCTTTGGCAGTGGGCCCAATCTTCACTTGTCGCTTATCTTTTGTTTTGGATGGTCTTCTCTTCCGACTCCTCCTTCCAGATATACTCTATATTGGTCTTGCCCCCTGTTTTTAAACTACCTTCTATCCTTTTTACATCTCTGGTAGTTGAAGTGCTGCATTCTATTTATTAAATATGCCTTTGGAATGTATAGTATTCCAACTTCTTCGTGGCATTTGTCTTCTCTGCAAACTCAGTGAACCTTTTTCTCATTCATTGTCTCTTTTCTTTCCTTCTGGCCGCCACATACCTCTACGCTTTCCCTTTTGTTTTGGTTTTATTCTTCATAGAACATTATTGACATGAAAAATACCAATCGACTCCAGCTGAAACGTAGCCTTCTCTCTTCCCTTTCTAACGCTGCCCAAAATTATCTATTTTATATATTAGATTTTACTTTAATTTCTGCGCTTCATTTCCCTCTTAGTCTTCTACTATCCACGTGGCCTCATAAGAAACAAACACTAGATATTGGCATTGGAAAATAATGTAAACTTCTTACCTGCCATGGTCCTTTAAAGGATATTCAATGTTGCAAATTTCAACTTCAACGATTAAAGGAAAAATCTACTTATGATCTTTGACATAAACAAGAAATGTCTAACCAAGCATATTGCCACCGAACAAAATTAAAATCCACCAATTGAAAAGACATCTTCTGCAACTCTTCCTCGGGATCAAAATTATCAAACTTTCCATCGCTGTTTACTGGCAAAGCTATAACCACTGCTACTTGACACTCATCATTGTCAAAAGACCAATTTACCACTTCCTCCAAGCAATGCTGAGCAGATTTCTAAAGATGACAGTCCTTGGCTGATAAAACATCCTCTAAACACTATACAAACTTTGCAAGAAACATTTTACACATGGAAGATAGACTTGTAGAGTTCAGTGAAGATAAACATTTTGCACTCCCTTGCATTTCGAGGTTCGACCCAAAATGCTACTTGTATGACTGTCCACTTTACTCAAGAGTTGGTTTTATTCCTTGTGCAACTACAACACGCAGAATCCATGCCAAGGTTGAAAACTAACAATCACCATAACTTTCCGCTAGAGGCTTGGAATCTCACAAAAACAGACAGAGAAGTGTAACTTAGTTTTCCTAAGACCTCTAAATTGTTCGGTCTCAAGTGCCACAAAACTTCAAGTTTTGCATTTTCGCCAAACTGCCAGCACAAGTCGGAAAACATTAAAATCTTCAAAACATGAAGGCATTTGTTCACGAAACCTTCACGTGTAATTCTAGGATGGAATCAACAATCTGCCTGTCGAAGGATTTGCCATGAGACTTTACCAAGCTTTCAGAACAATTGTTTTACGAAAACTAACTTCACGCGCGTCGGGACTGCATTCGAACAACACTGCCAAACTGCCTCCCTAACTATGCCAAACACACATAGTGCCAAGAAAAAGCCATTAGAACCCAACAAACCAAACAAAATTGAAAATTAAACCTGCAATTGTTTTTGTGTGATGCTGATCGCGTGTTCGCCCGGGTGCTCTTGCATTAGACACGTCGAGTAGAAAGTTTGTGAGCATAGGCTCACAAAAGTGGAGTTGAGTGATAGAATCACCCTTTCAGGTTGTCACCAACTTGCAACGAACTCCATCGCTGGGATATGTGCACAGGTCAATCCTTCCTCTTCTTCCAACACCTTGCCGGAACAACCGTCATCTTCCTCCCACAACTCCATACACCACTCCTCTCCTCTCTTGTGGATTCACATCCACCATGTGTTGTCCTCCTCCACCAAATTATTTTTCCTCTCCTCTCCATGGGATCCAACCCACTAATAATTGGTCTCCTCCACCAAACTCTCATGTCGCTTATATCACAACCTGCAACATATAAATCTTTATCGAATATCTTATGGAAATTGAAGATTTCCTTAGGTTCTTCTCCACACTTTTCAACCCTAGCTACATCAAATGGAATTACAAAAGCATCATCCAAATATGCAACAAGGGTTACCTCTTCATTCGTTGCTGCAAATTCATCATTGGCTACATCATTAACTTCGACCTCCTTCGCTGCGATACTTTTCTTCTCACTTCCAATCGTTGCAATCTTTTCCAACCATTCATTCTCCACTGCCAAAATCTGTGACCATAGGTCATCCTCTACCTCATCCTTCGCTACAACCTCTTCGTATTTCATTGCTGCATCTTCATCTTTCTCCTCTTCGACTACCTCTGCTGCAGGCTCTTCGCTATCAACTCTATCCTCATCCTCTTTTCTCATGTCTTTTTGTTCACTCAGCTTTGCCTCCAATATTTCCACTTTATTCAATCGCTTGTTTATGTTTTCGATCATCCTCCATGTCTTGTTTTCTTCATACCATCTCCACGCTTCCCAAATCATAGGCCTCTTCCTTATGACTATACCCATCTTGTTCACTGTTGCAATCTCACCTCAATCTGCATCACTCTTCACAATCTACAATTCCTCACGGCTCTCTAGCTCTTGATTGCTCAGGGCTTCTCTACCTGCAACAATCCTCATACGAGCTCTCCATAACCGCTTCACTCTCCCACAAGTCCTGACGTAGGCTGCCTCACATTCGGTGCTCTGCATACGCATTCAAAAGCTCTGGCTCTGATTCCATTTGATAAAAAAAAAAAAAAAACTCTCCTCTCCTCTCACAACTCACACACTCAAAGACACCAAGGCAATCTGGTGCAGGAGCACTAAGTTGTTGAGATTTTACTTGAGGTTGTTTGGATTAATAAGGTCTCTGAGACCATTTTCTTGATGTATAAGGCTTGAAAGCCATACTAGTAAATAGACTATGCCCAATGTCTAAATGAACCTATTGTTATGTTGTTAAGTCCTAGTAGGACGGTCATGTTAAGTTTGCAAGAGTCATTAAGTCTTAGTGTTTGTATAGGTAGTCATTACATTTTCATGCTTTTTAGCCTTTTAAAGGCATGTCATGGGTTTTATAGTTGATTAGAACCTTACCAAAGGTTAACCAAAAGTTAAAACAAATCATTGTTTAGTCAAAAAACAGTCATTTGCTGTCCTAAAAAAGACAGTTTCTAAAAAGAAGAATAGTCTTTTTATTTCTGCAGTTACAAATCAAGAAGGCATCGATGGTTTGGGAATGCCAAATGTTTTTGCTTTGTAGAAATCTTGTATTAAGCCAAGGGAAGATTGTATTGTGAGGAGGGATGGAATAGATTGAAAAAATATAACAAAAAGCCATTGTTTTCCTGTCTTTTCTGAAATTTCTGAGTTTTATTGCTGTTTTCTGACGTATTGTACTTCTGTACGGATTCATTATGGACCATTTGCATATGGGATGGAAAGTATGAAGTATTAGCTTGGCTTTGAACAAGGTTTGAGATCTTGGTGATAAACTAGGTGAAAGAAATCAATAGTTTTTCATAAACTGTTTTTTCAGAAATTGCTGTCTCCATTTAAAAAAATCACTGTTTTCTGCCGTTTTCCGTACTTGTACGGATCTGTCAGGGTCTCCATTTGTATTGCATGTGTAGAGGGGTGAGATGACTTTCAAATGCAATTAGTTTGAAGTCTTGGTAGCAGATAATAAAAAAGATATCGCTGTTTTCCTGAAAACTGTTTTTTTTCCTGAATTGCTGTTCACTCCCTTAGAATTTGTGTTTCTTCCACTTCACCAGGTGGCATCTCTCAAATCTCTGGTGTAAGAAACTCCTTGTGACATGTAATTTCATTTTTCAAAGGGTGCACATCAAATGGTGAAGATTCAAGGTGTGGAAAGTAAAGTTTAAGACTGCATTTTCTGTTAACAGCCTGTTGAGACAGCATTTAGGAACAGTCAAGAGTTGTAGGACTGAGGGTTTGTTAAAATACTAATGGAGAGACACCTTTGATGGATCAATGAGCATGTGCAGACCAGGTGTGAAGTGCTCCTGCACATGCAAGGCGTGAGGAGTTGTGGAGTTGCCCAAACCAATAAGCCTTGTATGCATGCAAGGCCTAATAGCCCTGATTTGTTCTCTGTCAGTCCATTTTTGGATAGTTTCTTACAAAGCAATATACATTGAGTTTTAGATATGTTTGAAGACTTGGTAAAAGGTATTCAAAGATGCCATCACAATCTTGAGAAAGGTTTGGTAGTAAGAGTTATGCCTCGACAGTCCTTTCTATAGGGCTACTAGGACAGTGGCAGCGAGACAGCAAAGCATGAAGAATGAAGATTGCAAACTTGGAAGGGAGATTGGTATGGTTCTGTCTAAGTTGTTGAGAGGGAAGAAGACCTTGTGAAACCTTGTGTAGGTCGAAGATGATGATACTCAGTTTGGTGTCACTATTTTTGTGAAAGTTTCCTATTGAAGCTTGTAGAGCCTAATGGATTGAAATCCATTTTATGAACTTTGCCTAGTATGAAGTTGTTGGTTCTTATCCTCTGCATCACAATCCCCTGCTTAACACAATATCAAATTGCAATAGAAATAGGTAATGGACTAGAATTTTATTTGAATCTAGAAAACAATGTCAAATACAAGTTACAGAATGCATAACTTTGGCTTTCATTGGCCTCTCTTTCCCATTGTGTCAATCTACTTACTCATAGGTTGTCCTCTTCTCAAACACACCTCACCTCCCTTCTTGGATGCCCTCTTAGCACTATGTCGTGGTCACGGGATAAAATCCTTTCCAATCTTCTTCCTTATACCATCTTTTGTCCTCTTAGCTTTGGCAGTGAGCCCAATCTTCACCTGTCGCTTATCTTTTGTTTTGGATGGTCTTCTCTTCCGACTCCTCCTTCTAGATATACTCTATGTTGGTCTTGCCCCCTTGTTTTAAACTACCTTCTATCCTTTTTACATCTCTAGCAGTTGAAGCGCTGCATTCTATTTATTAAATATGCTTTTGGAATGTATAGTATTCCAACTTCTTCGTGGCATTTGTATTCTCTGCAAACTCAGTGAACCTTTTTCTCATTCGTTATCTCTTTTCTTTCCTGCTAGCTGCCACATACCTCTACGCTTTCCCTTTTGTTTTGGTTTTATTCTTCATAGAACATTATTGACATGAAAAATACCAATCGACTCCAGCTGAAGCATAGCCTTCTCTTTTCCCTTTCTAACGTTGCCCAAATTATCTGTTTTATATATTAGATTTTACTTTAATTTCTGCGCTTCATTTCCCTCTTGGTCTTCTACTATCCACGTGGCCTCACAAGAAACAAACACTAGATATTGGCATTGGAAAATAATGTAAACCTCTTACCTGCCACGGTCCTTTAAAGGATATTCAATGTTGCAAAATTCAACTTCAACGATTAAAGGAAAAATCTACTTATGATCTTTGACATACACAAGAAATGTCTGACCAAGCATATTGCCACCGAACAAAATTAAAATCCACCAATTGAAAAGACATCTTCTACAACTCTTCCTTGGGATCAAAATTATCAAACTTTCCATCGTTGTTTACTGGCAATGCCTATAACCATTGCCACTCGACACTTATCATTGTCAAAAGACCAATTTAGCAGTTCCTCCAAGCAATGTTGAGCAGATTTATAAAGATGACAGTCCTTGGCTAATAAAACATCCTCTAAACACTATACAAACTTTGCAAGAAACATTTTACACATGGAAGATAGACTTGTAGAGTTCAGTGAAGATAAACATTTTGCACTCCCTTGCGTTTCGAGGTTCGACCCAAAATGCTATTGGTATGACTGTCCACTTTACTCAAGAATCGGTATTATTCCTTGTGCAACTGCGACATGCGGAATCTATGCAAAGGCTGAAAACTGACAATCACCATAACTTTCTGCCAGAGGCTCAGAATCTCACAAAAATAGACAGAGAAGTGTAACTCAGCATTCCTAAGACTTCCTCCAAATCGTTCAGTCTCAAGTGCCACAAAACTTCAAATTTTACGTTTTTGCCAAACTGCCAACACAAGTTGGAAATTATTAAAATCTTCAAAACTTGAAGGTATTTGCTCATGAAACCTTCGCGTGTAATTCTAGGATGGAATTAACAATCTACCTGTCGAAGCATTTGCCATGAGACTTCACCAAGCTCCCAAAACAATTGTTTTACAAAAATTGACTTCACGCGTGCTGGGACTGCATTCGAGCAACACTGCCAAACTACCTCCCTGACTATGCGAAACACACAGTGTGCCGAAAAAAAGCCATTAGAACCCAACAAACGAAATAAAATTGAAAATTAAACCTACAATTGTCTTTGTGTGATGCTGATCGCGCATTTGCCGGGGTGCTCCTGCATTAATTCTTCCCTCACTCATGTTGCTTCTCAAAAAAAATTGTCAATGCCTACTTTGCATGCATAATCTGACACAAGGGAGTCATCCTCTTTTCTTTGTTTGTGTCCAATAGAGTTTACTATAGTTAGTCCAATTGTAAACAAAGATTACAAAATCACAATTTGTAATGAATATGTCTTGTCAAGGATTAAAGTAGTAAAATAATGGGAAAAGTGAAACAATATTAGATTATTTTCAAACTATTAGTTCCATAGTTACTAGGAGATGAGGATGAGTATTGACATATCATTTGATGACAAATATAAAATATTATTTAAATATTTAAATTTAGAAAAAAATACATAATAGATATACAACTTAAAAATATATATTTAAAACTTAAAAAACTAATATAGTAAAGTATTGAAATAAATATCAACAAAAGCAAATATTAATTATATTGATATTTGATAATCATCATCATAACAAAAACAATTAAGATTTAAACCATAATCAACTAGAAGTTATAGATGGGAACACAATGAAAATGCCATTTTTTGAAAGCACAGAAAGGGATATATTTTCAATCAATTGAGAAAACTTAAGTGTGTATAGACATCTTAATCATATTTATTGTTTCTCTTCTTACTTGTACCTTATTGGGTTTTGATATTTTAAAAAAAAATCGATAGGAAAAAAACTTGTATTCTTTCATGGAAATAAGAGAAACTTACAAGTCTTTGTATTTCTATAATTCTTTTAGCTCTTATCAGATAGCACTTGAGGAAAATAATCAATGTGATGTATATGATATGTATCCCTATTTTCGAGGGAAACTTTTAGGAGATGTGAAGATATGGGACAAAACTTCACCTGAAGTCCCCTAATATGTGGAGATGTTCCTATATGTGTCTTTGATGCAAGGATAGGTTTCCAACTGAGCTGAGTAACAATTAAGGTACAAATTTCCATGTAACTATGATTATTTCCATCTCAATCTGCTAATTAAAATAAATATGGTTTAATGTGAAAAAAAAGAGGAAAGATTTTGTGAAACTAAAATAAGATATCTACGTTTCTAGACAATCCTATGGAAGTAATCTATCACATATCTTTGCGAGCATATTGTGTAAAGAAAATAAGCTTGTAAACCCACTAGCATCTAAATTCAAGACAAAGTTTAGATACTAAATAAAACAAATATGCAAATACTTTACATATTAAAGTTACACATTATCCAATCCAAATAAATTTCAACAATATTTTGGCAAAGCAACAACACTCATTGAAGAACAATAATATAGGAAAGAATGAGAAAAAGAACAGAGCAAACACATAATAAGAGTGACAAATATACCGTAGGAAAACTCTTTCAAGAAAACGTAGCCTTCAGAGCACACACATCCAATACATTGTTCAATAACACTATGTTACAATACATTCACAAAGCTTCATTGCTCTATAGGAGATCAACACTTCTTAATTTGAAGAATTTTGGTAGCATAATCTTGCATTAAAATACAACTTATGATCTCCATCCCAAGCCTTACATAAGCTAAGGAGATTGAGAAAACCATCTATCATTTTCCCAAATCACGAGCCAATACTATGGGCCTAAAACGACAACCAAGCTCCATGATTAAGATTCCCATGTGCCACTTCTAGAGAGTGGCCTCTAAAATAAATTGTAACACCCTTTATAGAGCATATTTGACAATTATGACCCAAGGTGTCATATGTAACTCCCAAGTGCCTTCCATGAAGCATTAATTACTTTTTACGCCTTCTTACACATGGCTTTTATTAGTTGATGCTCTTACAAGTCCACTCTCTTACATGCTCTCTTACACATCATATTATAATTGTCAATAGTAGTAAAATAATGGGAAAAGTGAAACAATATTAGATTATTATCAAACTATTAGTTCGATAGTTACTAGGAGATGAGGATGAGTATTGACATATCAAAATATTATTTAAATATTTAAATTTAGAAAAAAATACATAATAGATATACAACTTAAAAATATATATTTAAAACTTAAAAAACTAATATAGTAAAGTATTGAAATAAATATCAACAAAAGCAATATTAATTATATTGATATTTGATAATCATCATCATAACAAAAACAATTAAGATTTAAACCATAATCAACTAGAAGTTATAGATGGGAACACAATGAAAATGCCATTTTTTGAAAGCACAGAAAGGGATATATTTTCAATCAATTGAGAAAACTTTGTGTATAGACATCTTAATCATATTTATTGTTTCTCTTCTTACTTGTACCTTATTGGGTTTTGATATTTAAAAAAAAAATCTATAGGAAAAAAAATTGTATTCTTTCATGGAAATAAGAGAAACTTACAAGTCTTTGTATTTCTATAATTCTTTTAGCTCTTATCAGATAGCACTTGAGGAAAATAATCAATGTGATGTATATAATATGTATCCCTATTTTCTAGGGAAAATTTTAGGAGATGTGAAGATATGGGACAAAACTTCACCTGAAGTCCCCTAATATGTGGAGATGTTCCTATATGTGTCTTTGATGCAAGGATAGGTTTCCAACTGAGCTGAGTAACAATTAAGGTAGAAATTTCCATGTAACTATGATTATTTCCATCTCAATCTGCTAATTAAAAAATATATGGTTTAATGTGAAAAAAAAGAGAAAAGAGTTTGTGATACTAAATTAAGATATCTACGTTTCTAGACAACCTATGGAAGTAATCTATCACATATCTTTGCGAGCCTATTGTGTAAAGAAAATAAGCTTGTAAACCCACTAGCATCTAAATTCAAGACAAAGTTTAGATACTAAATAAAACAAATATGCAAATACTTTACATATTAAAGTTACACATTATCCAATCCAAATAAATTTCAACAATATTTTGGCAAAGCAACAACACTCATTGAAGAACAATAATATAGGAAAGAATGAGAAAAAGAATGGAGCAAACACATAATAAGAGTGACAAATATACCGTAGGAAAACTCTTTCAAGAAAACGTAGCCTTCAGAGCACACACATCCAATACATTGTTCAATAACACTATGTTACAATACATTCACAAAGCTTCATTGCTCTATAGGAGATCAACACTTCTCAATTTGAAGAATTTTGGTAGCATAATCTTGCATTAAAATACAACTTATGATCTCCATCCCAAGCCTTACATAAGCTAAGGAGATTGAGAAAACCATCTATCATTTTCCCAAATCACGAGCCAATACTATGGGCCTAAAACGACAACCAAGCACCATGATTAAGATTCCCATGTTGCACTTCTAGAGAGTGGTCTCTAAAATAAATTGTAACTCCTTTTATAGAGCATATTTGACAATTATGACCCAAGGTGTCATATGTCACTCCCAAGTGCCTTCCATGAAGCATTAATTACTTTTTATGCCTTCTTACACTTGGCTTTTATTAGTTGATGCTCTTACAAGTCCACTCTCTTACATGCTCTCTTACACATCATATTATAATTGTCAATAGTGTAATATGAGAATCTCATGGGTTCTCCAAAGGGTGGTATCTTTTTCCATGAGGATCCATTTACAAACCCAATATTGAAATATTGTTATGCCTAGCTAGCTTTTTGACATCACAATAATATCCCAACATGTTATTACAAGTATTTGCAAGGTGTACAACCTACCTAATTTTAACATTCTCCCACTCGTATGCATTGCAAAAGAACACAAGGGATTCTAACAAAATGAACTAACCACCAGGGGTTGAATGTCCATAGACAAACTATGACATCTAAACTCCTCTATGCTCACAAACTTCATCAAGCAACTATAACATATAAAACTACACATTAATGTGCACCAACTACATGAATACTAGTGTACTCTACCATGTTGGTGACATTCAGACTATCACATTAGATCACAACCATATCTTACTAGCACTTGCACCGATAGGAGAGGTTCAAGGAATACGCCGATAGGAACAACCGATGACATGAAATTTTCCTGGTGTTAATTTTTTTAGGGCGTGAGACACAAGCGAAGGATAGGCTGGAAAAAGATGTATTCAGATACTCAAATTTGCAGAGGAGATTCGGGCATAAATTGCAGGAATGGCCACCGCCCTCTCTGCGCAAACCCCTAATTCTGATTAAAGTATGGTCGACGAGAAATGGGACAAGATTGCATGAAAAACTATCAATTGGATCCAGAGGTTCAATGGGCACGCTGATAATTTTCAAAAGAAATTGTAAAATTAATACTATAATATTTCTTGTTCTGATTTAAAATAGATGCCCTAATATGCAGGCAAAATTATAAGTTAAAAATAAAAAGTTTTAAATAGAAATAGTCAATTTACATCTAATTTTTAAACTACAAAATTCAAAACAAACAAAATTTTGGGTATTGCTTTGGCATCTATATTGACTTCCTTTTAGATTTTTTAAAAAAATCTTTCTTTAATAACATAGTTGACTAGTAAACATAGTTGTTGCAAATGACAATGAGACAATAGAGTTATAAGATTAACATGCACACATAATCTTATACATCAAGAAATAGTAAAAGAAAATAATAACAACAACAAAAAAAAAAATTAAAATTAAAATTTGGTACTTTCTAATGATCCCATAGATATAGGCGGAAAGAAATATCAACCCAAGGATTCAAATGAATCAAACATGGGAGAGGCAAAGTCTAATAGTCCAATTCCTTTAGTCAGAAATTTGAGCAAAAAGGAGATCATAAAATTGTTATATCACACAATCAAATATCCAATTTTGCTACTGATTATTAAACTTTCAGTTGAACCCCTTAGAGGTAAGCACTTCAACTACAAGCTTGGCAAGAAAATCTGCCACATGCTTTATTGCCCTTCTGATGTGGACATAACTTGAGAGAGATATTTCATATTTTCTTGGCTGGCACTAATTTTTGACAACAACATTGATAATATTGTTGCAATCGCCTCATCTATCATTTTTATCGTCATTTCTAATTTTTTGGTTGTGATTATTTACCCTCTCCAAATCCTTTGCCCCAGCCACATTATTAGACACATCTCTAGGGGTCACTTAATAGATCAAAATTGCCTTCCCTAAATCATTCTTAAAACCGTTTTCTGCTCCAGCTAGGCCAGAGCTCCCTTTGGAGGTGCCATCAAAATTAATTTTCAAAGTGTTCCTCATCAGAGCCCTCCAAAATAAGGTCAATTTTTCTTTTCTATTTTTATGGAATCCTTTATTATGGACAATCTCTAGGTTTGATTTCCAATTGAGAAAAAATGGATAGTCAATTGGGTTTATAGCATCCTTCTTTGGAGTTCAGGTCTTCATCAGTTCCTTGGTGCTGCAAAAACCTTTGTCAAATATTTTTCTTGGAGGCAAACTTTTTAATTGGAAAATCTTCTTATTCCTCTCCATATGTAAATTCTAGCACTTAATAACACCGAGTGTTGACCAAAGTTGCTCCAAGGAGGGGATTTCAACTTATATTGTCAAGACAAGAGCAAGTATTTAAGTTTTTTGGGGCTACCTGATATTGGAAAAACTTAAAAAATAAATATGTGTAAGATTAATACGTGCCACATAGTGGCCCAACTATCCTCGGCAAGCATCTTTTAGTCCCATGACATAATTACCACAACAATCCTACTAGTTTTTACTCATAGTGGCCCAACTACCTACCTAGAATCATTTGTTTTTCTACATTGCTAACCATTTAACAAAAAGTGACCAGAGTTATTTGATGCATTGGGCTGCTAAATGTTGATTTCCAGTCAAAATTAATACGTGTAACATAGTGGCCCAACTACCTCCCAAGTGTTCTTCTGCATGGACTCCTACCTTCTTAGATTGCCACGCTCCCACATTGAAGTTTTATAGTCCTACTAAAGCCAAATAATACATTCACAGGTAACAGTATGCCATTGCAAGTTAGGAATAAATTCCTCCAGTCTTAAATCTCTCTCCCTTTTTTGAGAGGATGAGTGCTGTTCAATGACAACAAATTGCCCAAGATTGGAATTCATCAAAATTACCCACTGCCTTAATTGAACGAGTTGAAAGTGACATGTTTGCAGGCCTTCTGCTCTGTCTATGATTGTAATTCATGGTAGAAGCACACTAAATTAGAAGACTCTGCTAAATCTATTGCCCATTTATGAACATATGCCCCTTTCTTTTCCATCTTCTAAATGCTCTAGATTGCTCAGTTTTTTCTTCTGATAAGCGAAATAGTTAAAAACTTCTACCAAAACTTAGAAATACTAACACCTACGCCAGCTACTTCTGTCCTTTTGTAGGATGTTAGTATTTTTAATTTCCCTTACAGTTCCTATACTTAACAGAAATACATCACTTATCACTGATCCAACCCCTACTTTTAATAATGAAAGTTAAGCTGAGGAGATCATTGTTACTGATCAGAATAGAGGAAGGTCACCTTCTGTGTGGCCAAAGTCTATAGAAGGCGCTTGCAAAGCCTGTAACGAGGCTAACAATGTGACCACTCGCATAGCAGGGATCATGTACAAATGGGTGAATTATGGCAAATGATGGAAGTCTTAATGGTTTGTTCTATAGGACGGTGTTCTATCCTATTACAAAATACATGGTTGGGATAAGATTGTCGTCAGTCAAGAGATGGAGAAAGGCATTTGATTTATTGGAGAGGAGTCTAAAGATCATGAAGAAGCCCAAGCATGGCCAAGGTTGGGATGTTAGTTTGTTCAATAATAGCTTTGATTGTAGTGGGCATGCCTGCATTTGCTAAGAATTGCGGACAACAAGCAGGCAGAGTCGTGTGTCTAGGCGGGCTCTGCTACAGCCAGTGGGAATGGTGTGGTAACACTGCTGAGTCGCTGACCATTGCCGTGTGCCTGGTTTCCAGAGCCAGTGTGGTGGAGGGACCCACCCCGGTAGGGCAAGGAATGGCCTCCATTAGCACTAAAAATGTGTTTAATCAAATGTTAAAGCACATAAATGATGGGACTTGCCTGGGAAACAACTTCTACACTTTTGTTGCCTTCAATGCAGTAGCCAATGCCTTCAATGGATTTGGAAACGTTACATGAAACCATCGGTAATTAGTTTAATTTCACAGTTTTAATAATATCATCGCTGCTTTCATATTAATTTAATTACTACCTTTTCTAATATTCATCACTGCCCATGTCAATGATGATAATCGTTGCTTTTGATCTGGGCGATCTAAAATCTATTTGTAGTTTGTTAAGGTTAGGTTGATGTTGTATCAAGAGGTGGCTGGGCAATAGTGCCAAATGGTCCATAAGCTTGGGGGTACTGCTTCTTCAGAGAGAATGGAAGTGGAGATTACTGCAACTCACAACAGGCTACTTACACTTCTAGAAAGCAATATTATTGTGAGGGCCCATTCAGATATCATGGTAAGCTTATTCTCTGTATACACATGCTGTTACTATATTGTTAAATCAAAATGCATATTGTGGGTATTGAGCAGGGACTATAATTAAATAGCGACTGGGAAGGCAATAGGCTTCAATGGATTGAACCACTCAGATATATAACAGTATAGCAGTCACAGATAGATAAAATTTGACAAAAAGGTTAATAAATTCTATATTATACATTTTATACTCACGTTTGTAGCTGCTTCTATCTGTTGTATACTCACGTCTGTAATTGCTTCTATGTCTATAGCTGCTTCTGTCTGCTGTCCTGTGTCTCTAGAAATTTGTTTTATTTATAGATTGTTAAGGCGGTGATAAAAGGGGGCAAATTAATGTATAAAATCTATCCATCCAACAGGCATTTACTCCAAAATCTATGAAAGATCTCTGCATTTACTTCTCCAATCTATATTAGATCGGATGACTGTTCTGGCAAACATACAGAACATTCTAGGTGACACTGACTTTTTCCTGGTGTGAGAACAACCAAGGAGTTTAGAAGAGGCATGAGACAATTCTGGCTGCCACATTAGCAGCAATTAGGCACTTATCAGCCTATTCCTTGAACAATTTATTAAATTATTAATGGACTTTAAAAATTTTTCGGCACAAATTTTACGACGTGAGACAATTCCGAGCACTATAATGCTCACAACTAAAAGCCTATCGGCTAATTATAAAACATAATCTAAACACAAGTTCCAAAACCATACTACTCCTAACAAGTCCTAGTAGTAGTCATATCCTCTAAAAGTGTAGTAAAAAAGGCAAGCACAACTTATCCATTCCTCATCCAACCAATCGTACCACAAAATAGGGTAAACCCATACAATTGGTAGACTGCTTACTATACACATCTTTAGACCAACCTACAACCACAAGTACCTATATACCTATAACGTCAGAAGTTGTCCTCCTGTATGGAATGGTACAATTTCCCTTAGTTTAGCTTCTCACTCTTGGTGGTCTCTCAACTTTTTCTTTTTCGGCCTTCCCGAAACCCTGATTGACTTAGTCTAGGAGTAATCTATTCACTTTTTGAGGTAACTGATTGATAAAACTCAGAAAGAGGTTTGAGACTAGGGTCCCTAAGACCCCCAAAAATGAAGATCTGAGCTGAAATTGGGGGCTTGGACTTGGGCGCCCGCGCCCTAGTCCTCCCCAGTTTTACGGGATTTTAAATTTTGGCGGGGTGTCGGTTCCCGCCAAGTGCCTCGGGATTCCGTTTTCAAATTCTCAGTTTTCACGTGATATCGAGACGTTACTTTGAAATTTGAATTCCCTAAAGCTTGATATAAAAAGGCATTTGCAAATCATTTTATCACAGACAATTCTTATGCAAGCTTGATGCCAAAACTCTGCTGCAACTGCCATTGAAGATCAGTGACTTGTTGAAGCTATTCGAAGTATTCTTTATTTGCTATCTTGGGGACAATGGATGAAGGTTAGGAATCAAGATCTTGAGTCTATCTTGCTCTTCCTAGGGTTTGTACACCTTTTGCATGATCAGGAGAAGGGTTGAAGCCTCCAACAACAAGCTTGGAGATCCTCTGCAGACATTGCTGATTCGCCTTCTTGTTTATGCAAGTCTTCATTTGTTTCATCTCCTTGAGGTGAAGTTGTATGTATTTATTGATGCAAAGCAAGTTGTTGATCTTCCCTTGATTGAGACATCTAGGGTTTGATTTTATGCATACACACATTGTTAGGTTTGCACACACTTCTACAAATCTTTATCTCTCGCTATTGTTGAGGTAGAAATACCGAAGATGGGGCTCGACTGAGGCAAGCTCCTATATAGCCGCAACAATTTCTTTCTTTTGTATGTGCAGATCGTGTTTCGCAAGTTCCGGCGAAAAGAAGCTACAGAAAGAAGGACATCGCGGATACAGTCGCGACAGACTTTCAAATTTTTGGATTCCAAGAATTACGGAACATTGGTGCGGGCGCCCTAGTCCAACCAGGTGTTTTATCCGGGATCCGAGAGCCTTTTGACAATCCTAGACACCCTGTGCAGAAGGTTTTCCTATTCAGGAATTTGTGGGACATTGGGGCGAGCACCCTAGTCCAGGTGGCCCTCAAATTCCAGATACACTGTCTCTAAAACCCCTCCTCTGCACTTTTGTGATCAGTTTTATCAGATACTTCATCAATTTCTATATATTGTTAATTTGAGGCATAATTAGGGTTTTGCTTGATTGAGAGTACAATACTTAATAAAATCTTGATTATGGCCTTAGGTTTCTCAACCACACGAGCATAAAAGGGAGGCAAAGTGATTAGAAGCTTGTTCACAAGATCGATCCTTGTCTCCCCAATGTTTAGTGGTGAAATTGAGGTATTTAACCTAGAGTAAACAAACCTTCAAATTTCCACCTAAACATTTTGGTGAACCCGACCTTTAAAGAATTTGCATCCTTTTAAATTTCAGATCTGAAATAATTTGTTGTTCTAAAGCATAATTAGATTGGAAAACCTCTTCAATGAAATTTGCATATGTTAGATTGTGATTACATTCTTTTCACTAAAAGAGTTGGAAATTATCATTTATTGTTGAAAATTATATTTCATTTGCAAAGGCCATCATTGTGCATTTAAATCTTGGTTTAAATAGAGCATGTTAGAATGTTGGATTAGTTTTTGTAAGATTTTCATGCTTATGATGAGCCGTTTAGTCATGATGACTTCGATATGTTAGATGAAGCTCTTGAGGACTTTATCTCGATTGAACATTCTACTACGGCCTCAAAGCCGTCACTATTTCAAAGATTTGTAAATGCAATTTATGTTCCTAAATCTAAAGAAAAGATTGAAAAACCAAAAATTGTGGTTACTCTATGTGCAAATGTGGTTCAACCATCCTCTAAACATGTGCTTGTTGTTAAAGGTCTTTCATCCTCTTCTCAATCTCCTGATCACATTTATGATTGTGCAAGACAAATTACGAAATAAAACTTACAACAAATCAATCATAATGTGGTTGCTCATGCATATAATAATCAGAATAACAAACAAAGTACACAACAGACGAATGTTCTGATATCTTTACCAGCTTTTCAACCTATGCTTCCTCAAGCACCTCGTTTAACATATAAAGGTGGTAAAGACTATGATCTTGTAGAGCAGCTTCACGCTACTCCTACAAAGATATCTCTTTGGGAACTTATACAAAATTCACCTACTTACCATGGAATGCTACAAGAAGCTTTACAAAAGGTGATTGTTCCTCCTGCTGTTAAACCAAATGATGTTGCCGCTTTACTAGATTGTATGCATGCAACGAAAATAGATATTTTATTTCAACAACATGAGTTACCATCTCTCGAGGTTCAGAAGCAGTATGATTCTTTGGTTATTTTTGTTACAATCAACAAAACATTGGTTAAGAGAGTTATGATTGGGCCAACCCTTAATGTTTGTGGTATTGACTTATTGCATAAGGTTAAAGTTGATATATCTGCTGTCAAATTGGAATCATTAAGTATTCGTGGATTTGATAATGTTGGACGACAATCTGTGGGCACTATAACTTTACCTATACAAGTTGGACCTGTGATGGTGCCTACCTTGATTCATGTAATGCCTTGTTCTTTATCTTACAACATGATCTTGGGCAGACCTTGGATACATGCATTAGGAGCAGTTCCTTCTACTTTGCACTGTTCGATTAAGTTTATCTTTAAAGGAAATTTGCATACTATCCATTCGGATCTTGAACCGGACAATTGTTTGCAAATGGAAGTGCATAAGCATGTTGTTGGTCCTAAGATTTTAAACAATCTAAAAGCTGAATTTTCAACTCCTCTTGCCTCTAAAAACATTCTGCAAGAGCCCAAGCAATCGAATGCATTTGTTGGTGATGACTGGGGTTCGCTAGATTTTGCATTTTTCTCCACAGGAGAGTATAAGCTTAAAAACCCCGTCCCTGAAACATCAAATATTGCATTGATCACATCATATGCTTCGAATGATAAACACAAGATCTCTTTGTTGACAAATAAGGATAATACTCTCAGTTATACTACTGATTATGAGACTTATGAAGCTCCGCCTTCGTCTAAAGAAATGGTCTCTCTCTATGGCAGAGGATTCTGAATCCTTTACAAAAATTGTGACTATGTACGTAATGGTTGTGGCATAAATCAACAAGGAATCAAAGTCCCTATAGAATCCGCTTCGCAACATTACTCAAGTGGCATTGGATATAATCCTTTCAAGGAATCTAAAGCCCGCAAACGCCCTACTCTAAATGTGAATACCATATCAACACTTAGTTTGATATACCCTGAGATGATTGACGCCAATTATCCTCCAGGATCACTTCTTGTAGATATGTTTACGGCAGATGAAGCGATAATGGAATTTTTAGGCGCTTATGATGGTATTCTTCATTATCACCATAAACGTGGCCTACCTTATTGTTTAAACAATGATGCATATTTTGGAAAGACTACTAGCATGATAACTGCTACAGTAGAGCATAATGAAGAAATTAAAGAACAATTACAATTCTACAATCTCCCTGACCATAGCACTCTTCTTAACGGAAAGACTATTGGTGTTGTTATGGATAAGGATAATCCTAAAAAAGTTATCCCTATTGGTGATTGTTTGGATGTGGAAGAAAAAGAAGAAATGACTAAATTATTGAGTGAATTCTCAGAATTGTTCGCCTGGAAATATTCAGACATGCCTAGTATAGATCCTCATATTGTAACGCATAATATTGTGTTGAAACTAGATGTTAAGCCTGTCAAACAAAAGATTCGTAAGATGAATCCTAAGATTGCTTTGCTTGTTAAAATTGAAATAGAAAAACTCTTACAAGCTGGTTTTATTCGGCCTATTGATTACTCTCTGGGATCTCAAATATTGTTGCCGTCGCTAAATCGGATGGTCGTATAAGAATGTGCACAGATTTCTGAGATTTAAATTTGGCATCTTTGAAAGATGATTTCCCGCTCCCTAATATTCATATGATTGTTGATTCCATAGCCGAACATGAGTTGCTATCTTTTATGGATGGATTTTCAGGATATAATCAAATCCTTATAAATCCTCTTGATCAGTATAAAACAACCTTTATAACACCTTGGGGTACATTTTGTTGGGTAGTCATGCCATTTGGACTTAAGAATGCAGGAGCTACTTACCAATGTGCGATGACTGTTATATTTCATGACTACATGCACAATATTCTAGAAGATTATGTTGACGACATCCTAGTGAAGTCTATACATCGTAAGGATCATGTTACAAATCTTTGACAAATATTTGAGCGCATACGAAAATATAATATGCGATTGAATCCCCGTAAGTGTGTTTTTGGTGGGGATAGTGGAAAGTTACTTGGATTTATCATTTCAAATCGAGGTATAGAAGTTGATACGAAAAAGATAGATGCAATTGTTAATATGCCAATACCAAAGAACATATCCCAACTTCGTAGTTTGCAGGGAAAGATACAGGCCATTCGCTGATTTGTTTCACAACTCATGATAGGACTCACCCCTTTACGCAACTATTGAAGAAAGATTCTCGTTTTCAATGGAATTCTAAATGTCAAAAAGCTTTCGATGAATTAAAGGATTACTTAGTTAATCCACCTGTTTTACAACCTGTTGTTTATGATAAACTATTTGTGTTATACATCTCAACATCTAACAATGCCCTAACAACTTTGTTAGCACAACATAATACTGAAGGCAAAGAATGTGTTGTCTACTACATCAGTCGTACTTTTCTCAATTATGAAGTGCGATACACAGTTATAGAGAAGCATTGCCTAGCTTTAGTGTTCGCCACTCAAAAGCTCAGACATTACCTCTTAAATGCTGAAGTGCATGTAATGGTGAAATTCGACCCTTTGAAACATCTCTTCGTAAGAACAGATTTATCGGTTCGTCTTGCTAAATGGGTTATGCTGTTAACAGAATTCGATCTCAACTTTATTTCACAAAAAATAATTAAAGGGCAAGTGATAGCTAACCAGTTAGCTAAAGCTCCCTCGCCTTTTTCTATACAAAATGTTGATGCTTTTCCTGATGAACAGATTCTAACAATCTCTACGGAAGAGAAATGGGAGTTATACTTTGATGGATCAAAATGTCAAGTCGACTCCGGAGCTGGTGTTATATTAATACCTCCCGTGGGTAAGTCGATTCCCTTATCTCACCGTTTAGATTTCTTATGCACAAACAACATAGCTGAATACGAAGCTCTTATAGCTGGACTTCGTGCAACTTTGGCTCTTAGTATCAAGAATACTATAATATACAGAGATTCTCAGTTAATTGTTAAACAGATAACAGGATCATATCAAACTAAGCATGATAAGCTATCTCAGTATCGTGAGTTTGCATTATCTCTCTTAAGACAGTTCGAATCATATACGATCGATACCATTCCTAGGAAAGATAACTGGCATGCAGATGCAATGGCAAGCGCAACTTCCCTTATATCCCTTGATGGTTCTCCCGAGGAATTTACCTTCGTTGTTCATAATCTTAAGACACCGATAATTGAAAGCCCTATAGTGGAAAATTTAGAACTCTATGGTAATACATACACCGATGAATGGTTCTCCTATATATTCAACTATTTACATGATGGAACCATTCCGGACTCGACATCTAAGAATGCCTGAATCCGTTTACGCAAACTAGCAACACGATACATTATATTATCGAATGTCTTGTATCGACAAAGTTATAATGGTGTTTTACTTCGATGTTTAAGTAATGCAGAGATTCTGATAGCTTTAAAAGAAGCTCACTCTGTTTCCTGTGGAGGGCATTTCGGTGGAAAATCGTTGGTGCAAAAATTGTTACATATGGGGTACTATTGGTAGCATATGGAACATTATTCCTTTGCTTACATCAAGAGATGCCCACAATGTCAACAACATAAGTACCTCATCCATGCTCCTGCTCAAGAGCTTCGTGCCCAGGTGTCACCTTGGCCATTCTCTATCTGGGGTTTGGATCTAATTGGCAAGATTTCCCCACCCTCCTCTCAAGGACATACGTTTATCATTACTGCCACTGATTATTTTACAAAATGTGTCGAAGCGGTCCCTTTGTGATCCACGACCACTAATGTAATCTGTCGATTCATACAAGATAACATAATTTCTCAATTTGGAATACCTTCCTCCTTAGTTTCGAACAATGGTACGCCATTTAAAAACAAGGATGTGAAAAAGTTCCTCAAAAAATATCATATACAACATTGCTTCTCTACGCCTTATTACCCTCAATCCAATGGCAAGCAGAAGATTCAAACAAAGTTATTGGATAGATTCTAAGGAAAACTGTTAATAAACATCAAAAAGATTGGCATATGCAATTATCCTATGCACTATAGGCTTACAAAACAAGTATTCGAATAGCTACGGGTAACACACCGTATAATCTTGTCTATGGTGCAGACACGATAATGCCCTTGGAGTTAGAAATTTCTTCTTTGCGAATTTCCTTAAGAGACCTCATGGATGATGACATAGAATGAAAGAAAAGATTACAAGAACTTGAGATGCTTGATGAAAGATGTGTTAACGCTCTTGAACATCTCAAGGCTTATCAAAAAGGAATACAACAAGCCTATAATGCACAAGTCATACAACGTTCATTTAATGTTGGGGACTTGGTTCTTTATGAAAATCAACGGAATGTAAACGCACCGCCTGGTGAAAAAGGTAAGTTCATCCCTAACTGGCTTGGACCGTATATCATCACTGAAGCCTTTGGATCAGGAGCGTATAAATTAGCCGATGAACAAGGTACGCCGCTTAAAGAACCTATTAATGCAACGCACCTCAAAAGGTTTTATGCTTGAGATCTGATGTTAAATGTTCATAAGCTAATTTAGCACATAGACAAGATAGTACTGTTTTGTCTTAATTCATTTAGCATTATATCTTTGTTCAGTTGATCATTGTTGTATCGTGTTTAAGTAATAATTGCTTAGATCACTTTTGTATTAACTGAATGTAGCATGGAAGTTAAAGTTATGTGTAAAATGATTAATCATTGTGCTTGTTAATACATGTTCTTTTTAGAATTGTTAGTATATCACAATAGCATTAATTATAGCATTTAGACATCATCACTAGTTGTATTTTTACAAAAATCACATGTGATAGATCAAAATCCATTACACATAGATCAAAAGAAATAAACCTCATATATATATATCTCAGTTTCATGTATACATCCGAGTCGACTATCCCTAAAAACAAAATGGGATGTCGTAGTGCCTAAAGTCTAGGAATCACATAGCTGAGCCTCAATCGCCTGTACCCTCAGGCCCTCATGGTGTGTGAGTGACAGAAGCCTGACCATGCATGGCTACAGATCACGAATGACTCCTAGAGATACTTCACGATCGTAACCCCTGATCTCGTCTCTCATCTCTATCATCTGCTCATGTGCCTCTTGGTACATCCTCTGGTACCGGTCTCTCTCAACCTAAACCCTGTCTCTGTTAGCTCTTGCCTGGTGGACCTCCCGCAATAAGAACTCACTGAAAGCTAGCTCTCCCTTTGATGTAGGAACCACTACCGTCTTCTCTCACTGTGCCTTGAGCTTAGCCTCAGCGTGCTCAACTCTCTGTTGAAACTCCTCTCTCTCTTGTGCAGACTGCTCTAGCATGGCCTCTGTAGCAGTCCTGTATCTGACGATAGGCATAAATAACTTAGCATGCCGCCCAGCGGATGACCGTGGCAAAGGATCTGCCTGCACCCGCTACTCTGAGGCATCTGTCGGTAATATGTCTCCTATGACGTGACTCACAATGTCTCACCATGCGTCATTCCCAACTGCAAAATAGAGAATGAGATAGATGTTGGACTCCATATAAAAATCATAAATAATAAACTATACCAAAATAAAAAATAATAAATCAAACCTTACCCAGATCTCCATCTCGCTAGGATGGATCGTAGATCGCTGATGGTGTGATGAGCTATGCTGTCTGATCTGTAGCTGGGGGCATAGGCCTGCTACTCTCCCCTCGCTCTGTCTGACTAGGCCTCACATCGTCTGTAGGAGTAGGACCACGAGCCTTGGACCGCGGTCTCGACTCGGTCTCCTCGTCAGTGTCCACCTCTTGCTAGCTCTTTCACGATCTTGCTCTGAAGACGTACTATGATAGGACCTCCTCGGACTCATCCTTGTCCTCCTCCATACCCTCCTCGAGATCATAGTATCCCACGAAGTCACTGACATCATCCTCCACCCCTGTGTCACTAGCGTGACCAGCCCAAGGTCGGGTATCTCCTATAGGATGCTCAGGTGGAAAGATAGGTGCAGGTCGTGCTATGTGTCACCAGGTCCGATATGCTCAGGTACACCTGACATCATCTGCACCCAATATCAGCTCTGCATCTTGAGGACCCTCGTCGTCGATAAGTGGTACGTCTGCTATAGTCGGTCGTCTGACAGTATTGGCTCTGACTGCACTTTGAGCTGCACGTGCATAGCTCAGATGAACTGTAGGAACATCCTGTACCTGTCCAAACTGTCGTGCCACCCTATCATAGTAGAACCAAGATACAGTGTGATCGAGGAAACTGGCCATCAGCCGATCCCTCTGCATCTGAGCTAACTACGTCTGCTCGCCAGGCCATCTGATGAAGCCACGATATGGTCTCCAGATGATGTCACAAGGTTGCAATCTGTCAAATACCACTTTCTAGTATAATAGATTGCCGTGCCTCCAACACCTGACTAGTGGGTAGGCGTAGACGCGCGGATGGGTGAACACTGCCTCTGTAGGAAAACCCATCGGTCGTGTGCACCTAATGTGCTCAAAGGCCCATACCTGTAACAATGTGCAGACCAACAGACTCTGCATCTCGTAGTGGACATATCGCCCTAAGTCGCGATATAGGTGCACAAGCATACTGCGCCCTCATGCATAGACAGTCTGATGCGTCTCCATCGCTCTGATAATATGAACAAGACCCCTGTGAAGGTGAGTGCCTCGTCCATCTGGTGCGATGGCTAGTGCGACCGTGACAATCATGATCCTTCGTAGTAAGGGAATGTCTCTGCATCCCTGCTCTAGCAACCGGAGCTGAATATGTCCTCGCTCTGCCTGTGACATGGTGTGACCCAAACAATACAGCTGACTCTCATGAGTATACTCCTCTAAGCAATGGCCAACAACTCTCACTGTCTCTCCATGGATTGGTAGTCGAAGGATCCTGGATACATCCTCCAGTGTGATGGTAATCTCGCCAGTCGGTAAATGGAATGTGGAAGTATCTGCATCCCATCTCTCCATCAATGCCATAAGCATCGCGCAGTGGAATCTGATTGTGGGCATCTCAAACACCCACCATAGGCCCACCGTCTGTAAGTGCTCTCTCTTCGCGGAAGTCAAAGCGCTAGCACGCTCTCATAGAAGTGCCATCAGACAACCGCCTGTGTGCTCCCACATCTCAGGGACATCCTGCAGATTGGAAAGAAAGCAAGAGTATCAGAATCCCCTCTGGAAACCAAAATAAGCTATCAAAAATGGAATAGAGTGCCTAAGCCTAGGGCCTGTGTCCTTTGAGGACCAGGGCACCCCAGGAAGACTAGGGCACCTCAGAGGGACACTGGCGCCCCTGTGGGACTAGGGCACCCCAAAGAGACTCTGGCGCCCTAGGTGGACCAGGGCGCCCCTGTCTAGGAACCCTGTCCACCTTCCCCTCTTGGCACATATATTGATAAATGTGAAAGCAAAATATGATGAAAGACGACAGAAGGATGAAATCAGGACCCTACCTCAACCTCAAAGCGTCTCTCTGCCACTCGGGCTCAGAGCATCTCCGGTCGCGGTGGATGGTATGGACGTCAGCTCGGCATGGTCGTTCTCCTATTCTCCTTCTCTCTCTCTCTCTGCAATAACAAGAAACAAGAATGAGTTAAGTGATAAGTGACAACTCCCTTTTACATAAAGTAAGTGAGTGAGAAATCATAACCCTAACTAGGTGCAAAAGTGTGCTCTTTCACTCTAGAGCCCTTTTCTTGAGCTGTCGAACTCTGATTTCAATACCGTTTGTCACATTGAAATCTTGGTCCCGCTCTTATTCTTACCCAATGTGTTGTGTTGAGCGTTGTTCCTTCAAATAACCCTCACAACACATTTCCCTTGAAATCGACATGTGGATATCTCCTTGTTTCTACTCTCAGACTAAGCAAGCAGAAACAAGGGGGGCATATATCTCCCTCGATTTCCTCCCTCACCATGTTCCATCACTCAAACCCCTTAGCATTTTGATACTGACTCATTGGTGGTGGTTGCAGGTCGATTCAATTTTGATTTATCTGACAAGTGTTCCTTTGCAGGATGCAGTTCCTAACTTTGTGGTCTTGCAGGATTGTAGAACTGGGGGCTTCTTCCTGTTCATCGACAACGCTTCAGCTTCCTCTACAGTATCCTTTTGGGTATCCTTTTTCATGATTGATGTATTTACTTTCCTTTAGTTGCATATGCATGTAGTGTCATATGGCCACTAAAGTGGGGGCTAAATGTAACGTCAGAAATTATCCTCCTGTATGGAATGGTACAATTTCCCTCAGTTTAACTCCTCACTCTTGGTGGTCTCTCAACTTTTTCTTTTTCGGCCTTCTCGAAACCTTGATTGACTTAGTCTAGGAGCAATCTATTCACTTTTTGAGGTAACTGATTGATAAAACTCAGAAAGAGGTTTGAGATTAGGGTCCCTAGGACCCCCAAAAATGCAGATCTGAGCTAAAATTGGGGGCTTGGACTTGGGTGCCCGCGCCCTAGTCCTCCTTGGTTTCACGAGATTTTGAATTTTGGCGGGGTGTCGGTTCCCGCTGAGTGCCTCGGGATTCCATTTTCAAATTCTCAGTTTTCGCGCAATATCGAGACATTACTTCAAAATTTGAATTCTCTAAAGCTTGATATAAAAAGACATTTGCAAATCATTTTATCACACACAATTCTTATGCAAGCTTGATGCTAAAACTCTGCTGCAATTGCCATTGAAGATCAGTGACTTGTTGAAGCTATTCAAAGTATTCTTTATTTGCTATCTTGGGGATAATGGATGAAGGTTAGGAATCAAGATCTTGAGTCTATCTTGCTCTTCCTAGGGTTTGTACACCTTTTACATGATCGGGAGAAGGGTTGAAGCCTCCAACAGCAAGCTTGGAGATCCTCCGTGGACATTGCTGATTCGCCTTCTTGTTCATGCAAGTCTTCATTTGTTTCATCTCCTTGAGGTGAAGTTGTGTGTATTTATTGATGCAAAGCAAGTTGTTGATCTTCCCTTGATTGAGACATCTAGGGTTTGATTTTATGCATACACATTGTTAGGTTTGCACACACTTCTGCAAATCTTTATCTCTGGCTATTGTTGAGGTAGAAATACCGAAGACTGGGCTTGACTGAGGCAAGCTCCTATATAGCCGCAACAATTTCTTTCTTTTGTATGTGCAGATCGTGTTTTGCAGGTTCCAACGAAAAAAAGCTACAGAAAGAAGGATATCGCAGATACAGTTGCGATAGACTTTCAGATTCTGAGACTTGCAAGACATTGGTGCAGGCGCCCTAGTCCAACCAGGTGTTTTATTCAAGATCCGAGAGCCTTTTGACAATCCCAGACACCCTGTGCAGAAGGTTTTCTTGTTCAGGAATTTGGAGGACATTGGGGCGGGCGCCCTAGTCCAGGTGGCCCTTAAATTCTGGGTACACTGTCTCTGAAACCCCTCCTCTGCACTTCTGTGATCAGTTTTATTAGATACTTCATCAGTTTCTGTATATTGTTAATTTGAGGCATAATTAGGGTTTTTCTTGATTAAGAGTACAATACTTAATAAAATCTTGATTAGGGCCTTAGGTTTCTCAACCACGCGAGCATAAAAGGGAGGCAACGTGATTAGAAGCTTGTTCACAAGCTCGATCCTTGTCTCCCCAATGTTTAGTGGTGAAATTGAGGTATTTAACCTAGAGTAAACAAACCTTCAAATTTCCACCTAAACAATACCCATTCCCTTGCACAAAGTTTATCATCTCTTGTAGAAAAATAAATACTCTAAGGTGCAAAAATATCTAAAGACCCTATATATCGTAGTACAATACTCCTTGTCTAACATGGACATATATACCTTCTCTGTATTCCAACTAATTGGGTAATGTCTAGTTTGGTGCAAACCATGGAAGACTACCAACTTCACTCACATAAAGGATGTGGTCCATGTCATCTATCTCATCTAGTGACAAAAAACACTCACTATCTACAACCTTACAAATTGAGTTAGCATACTTCCTCTTATCCAAAGTTTTCACTCTCTCCTAATCTTCATGCCAAGACAAACTTATCTCTCCCAAGTTCTTCATATCACATAGAAATATGAGATTAAAGAGTTACAATCACATCCATACTCTTACTAAAAACAAAGAAGTGAAATAATAGTCAACAACTTATTTGACACCTAGTTACACAAATCTTAAGTCCAATAATATATAGCTCAAACCTCATATCAAGATGAAACTCAAACAATAGAGAGATATTCTACAGACTATGCCCTATCAACATCATTGAGTGTTGTGATTGTGAAAAATATATCTTCTCCTCCAAAAACTCCAGAGAAAAAATTCATCACATCTAATCATTCAACTTTGTGGTCAAACACAAAAGCAATAGATAACGAATCTGAAAAAACTGCAAGCTTCTCAACTGAAAGATCATACCAAACATTCATTCCCACATCTAAGGAATAAGTCCATAGCCACTAACGATGCCCTATACTCCTTAAACTCATCCTCAAAATTAACTCTACAGCTCAAGACCTAAACCTATAAGGAGACAAAGCAAAACAGAACCTTGTCATTTACTTCTCAAATTAGTTTTCAAAATTGACGTCTCCATAACTCAAGATTCATTCACATAAGAAGACAAAGCATAAAATAGAATGCATCTAAAAGTCAAGTGAGTCATACTTATCAGATCATTCTTGTGGAGTGGACCTCCTCGAGACTAGGGTATTAGATTGTTCCTCCTACAATCATTTGAGTAACTCCAACTCTCTCTTTATGAACAATCTCCTCATCAAGTCCACATTCATCTCTAGGTCTAAGCTCCTTAGTCTTTTTATTGAAACCATATCAAGAGACACATGGTTCTAGCACTTGATCTCCAATACCCAATAAATAATCAACCTTGCTCAAATCTTTCATGTAACACAAGGTACAAAACTAACCATCTCATGCCAACCAAACTCTAATTGCAATATCGAGGAGCTCTTTCCAAGGTGAACTGATCATTGTATTCAACACTAAAAGACTACCTCCAAATCATAAACAATGCTCTCATTGCATTATCAACACAAACTCTAAGAACTAGCTTATGACACCATGATTTGAATCTTCATTAGAGGACCATCTTTCTTCAATTGATAGATCTACTCAAAAAAGCCATATTATGCGAAAACTCCATCATGTAACCCAAAGTCCATTAAGACACTAAAAATGCATGTTCTTATTACCAAAAGACCATCTATCTCTAAGTGGCAAATCCACATCTCCACCAAAGCTTCCACTAAAAATGATTTGGAACTACCCAAGGCACTGTGATAAGTGTCCTCAAAACCTTGAAGACAACACCATTAGTGATGCCCAAAAATCCTCATCCTTCTTCTTGCATGGCCTTAAAGAGTCCTCCTTAACCTTTTGTCTCTTTCCTTTTCTACTCAACATGTCAATGCTCAATGATGGCCATAGATCAACAAATTAGAATCCATGACCTTATGGCATCTAAATAAGTCTACAACAAATAACCAAGATGCCCAAAAGACAAGCAAATCACCATCACGACTATAATGGTCGATCTCCTTGCTACACACACATGACATCAATACTCAGCAGATCTACTCCAGAGTTCTTTGTATACAAACACAACACCCACAAGCTCATACTACAAACATGACATGCAACCTCCAAAGGTTACATAAATCATAGTCAATGCTCTTATTGAAACCAATGTAAACCACAAAACTCATAGATCTTAACAAAGTAGTGCAACTTGGATCCACCAAGACTACGTAGCCGATTGAGGATATGATGTATGGAGACTCTTCTGAAGAGGTTATAGAGATTGAGGTTAATGAGGAATCTCTTACAAGTACACCAACTCAATACAAAACTCTTGTTTTAAAAGTGAGAAGTTTATTAAAATTTTGTCCTTAGGCCAAATATTTTACAAATTTTGATTTACAAATCTACATTCAAAAAGCTTGCGAAGCCTAGGACTAAATTTGTAGAGATTTCTCTAGAATATCACTTTGATAAGGCTTTCTAGATAAAACTCCTTCCCATAGTTTGCATTTGAGATTGAGTATATCTAGAGTCACCCTGAAGTTCAATTTCTCCACTTTGGAGCTATTCTAGTTTATGTCAATTCATGTTTCCCAACCAACATCAAACTTGTACCTTATATTGTAATTGTAGACAAGTCAAACTTGAGCATGCTTGTCAATTGTCATCCATCTCTAAGTTAAATGATGGACCTATTTGTTATTGTTACTATCCAAATTTGAACATATGTGCCAGAGATAAGGGTTATCTAGAAGTTCAACATGGATATTTACACTGTTGGGGTTTATTTTCTTTTATATATGGACTAAACATGTTTGGAAAATTTAAATATGCATCTACCAATATCCAGGTTTTATATTCAATGACCAATACTAACCATCCAAAAATCTTGAATAATTTATATTATGCTAAAAGATTTAATGGGGTAGTTCAACTCCAAAAAAGTTTGGTAGATTCTATTGAGATACCTAACAAGTGGATGTTGGAGTGGATCCAACATGTTACCCTTAAAATGAAAGAAATAAAAAAAGCCTGTAAAACAAATAGAAGGTTCATCTATCAACATTTTTCCTGGGAGCCTTTCACATAACTTTGCCTCTACACCTCAAGTTTTCCCTAGAAGACCCAACTCTATGATTGGGAGTACACATAGAGGCCAAGTATTCGTAGAATTTGAAGATGAGCCCATGAATCAAGGATAAGGCCCCAAAGAAGAGAATTTGCCAACTACTTGTATGTCAATGGCACTACTGAGAGAATATTTTCAAGTTTTATAAAGAAAATGATATTTCATTTTATAAAGGAGGAAGATGATCAACTTTCAAAAGATGTTACAAATATGTAGAAGGACAAGTTGCATAAATCCAATAAGCTTTCCAAAATAAGAAGCCCTACTCTAAATTTATAAGCACTAGAAATTACATAGAAATTACATAGGTCACTATAATAGTCATTATCAAGAGAATTTTGATGACTTGTGATGTGATGTTGTATATATAAAGCAATCTCTAGATAAGATAAGTAGTAGATTAGATAAGAGCTTATAGTTTCATAATGAAAATAATATTCATGTACAACATATACGAAATGGTTGTAATAGCATTTAGAAGATATTTGAACAATCATTGAACATGCTTCACTTAGAGATGTACACAATTGTGGAGATAAACTAAAAAGTTTGATAATAAGTTAGTAGAACTAGAAGCTAGTTTAGATTGGCTTGAAAATTTTGAAAAGGAAAAACAACAAAAAAGACAAAGGAACGAAAGAAGAAGCATCTTCTTTAGAATTATTAACATTTTCTTCTTGGAGAAGCTTATAGATTGATCCATCTTTCAAGCAAAGAAGAATGACATCATAACCGCCTCTTACAATTATGATGGGAGCCTCTATTCTTGTTCAACCTTGGTACCTTGACATTGATGATGACTTGAATCCATTCTCTAAGATTCAAGCTTGGGCTAACACCTTCTTGACTATAGGCACTATAGCAATCCTTTCTGATGTTGGAACAACCACACTTGCCTCTCAATGCCTTTGGGTATAACTTTGCAATGGTGAAATCAATTGACTAGCTTTGTTCAAAATCAGAAGGTATTTAATTAGCCGAGGCCATTGCAAGCTTTATTAAATGAAATGTTGAGTGATTTTGCCCTTCGCAGAATAATAAAGTTGTCAAGGCTAACAAATGGTTTTATCATATCAAATTGTGTGATCTTGGTCGTTTTGCAAAATTTGCATTACAATTCAGAAAATTAGCATATCAAGGGAAATCTACTGACAATTCTATTACAAAAATGAAGTTTTTAGAAGCATTGTCGTATGATATTTGTAGCAAGGTTTTAGATATCCTTGAATTTAAACATACTACTAGTCCTCATCGTGTTATTATAGATCTAACTAATTTTGCAAGGCAACAAATCTTGAAATTTATTACAAAAATTAGATCAATGCAAAAATTTACTAAGCATCAAGCTGTCAGCTTAGCATCTATGTTCCTTGAAACCACCCCTTACGGTTGCCATCAGTTTGTATCCAAACCTAAGTTCCACTATAAGAAACACCACATCACATTTCGTAAACACCATTTTTCTAAGCATCTTTCCTATATGCCAAAGCAAACCTTCCTTTGTAAGTGTCGCCATCCACATCCACAGTCCAAATCTATTGCCTACTACATTTGTAATAAGCCTAGCCATATTGCTCCACAATGCTCTTACAAAAACAAACTCATTAAAGTTGTCTACACCACTAATGCAACAACAAGGTGGGATGTCATAGATGAAGATGAAGATTTGTACAACCAAGACTATATTTATGAGCCTATCTTGGAAGAAATTTAAGATAAATAAATACAAGAGCCACTAGAAGAAGAAGATGAACTTCTAAGTTTTGTTGACAACTTAAGAACCAATCACCATGATGAACAAACCATAGTCTAAAAATAAAAATTTCAGAGGTAGAAGGCCCATAGTCCCTTGCTAGGTAACTGTACAGAGAAAGAAGCAGCTAGCCACCATATGTATATAGGCCACCATTTGTAAGTAGGCCTTCCACACTAGTCTCTAGTTTTACGGAACCTTTAGAATGTTCAGAAGATCTCTTAGAAAGAAAATTTTCTAAAGGAAAACAAAAGGAAGAAAGTTTCTCAGATGACTAACAATATTGTGGAAAACTAAAATTTGATGATGAAGGTTTCTCTCATGGACCTGTTATTATTCTAAACAATTTCAAAATGGAGTTTCATGAAAAGGACCTATTAGAAGCTCCAGAAAGTATCAGAACATGGTTCAATGAAAGCTGCAGAATAGAAGAAGAATATCTAGAACAATTTTGTAGATATGAAGAAGGACCATGTATAGCAGAAATTATTGAAGATGAATTACCAACATAAGAAGAATCTATGCACATGACCTTACCAGATGTAAATTAGTCCAGTCTATTTTGCCGCCTCCTTCATAAGACTCCAAGCTATAATTTATTACTTCCCTTATAAACAAGAGGTATGCACAATGTATTTCTATTAAAATAAATGGGAAAATGTATGATGCGCAAGTAGACACAAGTGCTTCCATTTCCTTCTATAAAGGTCCTATATTAAGAGATTGGGAATTGTTGCAAGGAAATAATGTATATAAGAGTATTGATATATAGGGGAATAAGTTTAGTTGTAATAAGCATAATCATCAAGAACCTATGGTAATTGAGGGTAAGAAGTTTAAGTGTGATTTTTTCAAGTTAAACCAAATACCAGTAGATATCTTACTAGGAGGAAACTTCATTGACTCATATTCTCCTTATGGCAATACTCGCAAACATGTTTTATTTACCATAGGAGGAGAAAGGGTAAGAGATCCTAGACTGACTTATGCATATTCATGAACAATTTACTTATACCATGATACAACAACCTATAAACACCAGTAGATATCCTACTAGGAGGAAACTTCATTGACTCATATTCTCCTTATGGAAATACTCACAAACATGTTTTATTTACCATAGGAGGAGAAATGGTAAGAGATCCTAGACTAACTTATGCATATTCATGAATAATTTACTTATACCATGATACAACAACCTATAAATACCATAGAAAAGAAGATTACAAAATTAGGTAAGAAAATTAGGAATGAAAATATGCGTAAGACAAAGATTAAAATTAAAGAGTGGAAAAATAAAAAAATACTTGAAACAATATCCTTATTCCTGGTGATGACTATCTCGACATGGAAAGGGCACTTAAATAATTAGAAAAAATGAGATTAATTAAGCCTTTCAAATCTTTATTTTGCTACTATGCATTCATGGTCAACAAACATTTAGAACAAAAAAGAGAAAATAAAATGATGGTAATAAATTATAAGCCTTTGAATGCTATCACAAAGCCATTTCCATATCCTATTATTGATAAGTCCTATTTATTACGAAAGGTTCCTAATTATAAATACTTTTCTCAATATGATTGTAAATCAAGTTTCTACCAAATTCAAGTCAAGCTTGAAGACCAGCCAAAGACCACATTCATTTGTTCATTTGGACATTATGAGTGGATAGTAATGCATTTTAGGCTCAAGAGTGCCCTTGCATATTTCCAAGAACATATGGATAAGATCTTTAAGGGTACTTCAAACTTTTTATGTATATATTGATGATGTACTAATTGTTTTTTATTAAGATAAACAACAAACTAGGGTGTTGATCCCTTTACACTAAGGTCCCTAGGGCAGAGCAAAACAGGCCACAAACAGGCCAACAACAACACAGAAATAACAGAAAAATAGTAGTTTTGCTGTAGAACAAAACAAGGGATCTAAACAACACCAGATCCCGAGGAAGCAAACCTAACTCCCTTAACCCTCAGTCGAGAAGCAACAACAGATTTGAGGAGTCCTTTTTTTCTCTGAACCACCGTTCAAGAAAACTTTGAGTCAAAATCCTTAGAGCGAGGAGAGAGGAGGGGACCCTCCATAGATGCCGCAGCCAAAGAGATCTCATGCGCTAAACCATAAGCCGACAGTGCAGAAGAAGAAGTAGGTACCAACAAAGTAGCAACGTGACCTGAAGCGGGTGGGATCGCTAAAGGAGCCAAAGGTCTACTAGAGGCAGTCAGAGAAGTCAAGGGACAAACAAGATCTGAAGAAGAACAATAGCCACCCTATCCACCACATGCTCCACAGGGGGAGTGGGTACGAAGGACAAGGATTCCTAAGAAGGAACGTTCTCCTAGGAGGAACCACCATCCAGGGAAGGCTCGCCCTCCTGGGAGGAACCATCCATTGGGGCAACTCTAACAGTCAAATGATCAGGAAGTGCATTCTTCCACCAAGTTGCGGCACCCTTACAATGAGAGTGAGGACAATCAAAGGCCAAGTGACCAATTGAGAAACATCTTCTGCACCTAAAAGGGAGACCCTCATAGTAATTGTTGCATCCATGGCCTTTCCCATACAATCAAAACCACATCTCCATGGAGGGGTTTGGAGATGTCAATATCCACTAAAATGTGAGCAACCGTTGTATTTCTTATATCTGAGGTTGTAGAGTCTACCTTCAAGAAGGGGCCAATAGCGTTGCCAATAGCCTCATAGCAGGCATCCTCCCAAAACTGAAGAGGGAGATTCGGGAGACGAACCCATATTGGTCTGATATTAAGCAGCTCAATGAGAGGATTGAAGGAATGATCCCAAGGTTTGATGGAGAGCGAATATTCACCCCACATCCAAACCCGACCATTCAGCACTAAGTCTCGCTCCTTAGAAGAAACAAAAGTTGCTATGAAGTAACCCCTTGTGCTAAGCATCCTCAAATGATGTACTAATTGTTAGTGAATCTTTAGATTTACATTTTAAGCATCTAGAGACATTTTATAATATAGTTAAAAATGCTAGCATTGTATTATTTGTATAAAAAATTCAATTATGCCAGAAATTTGTAAATTCTTAGGTATGAAAATTATAGATGGAACACTTGAGTTTTGGCCTCATATTAAAGAAAAAATCCTCAATTTCTAGAATGCCTTGATAAAGAACAATTATACATGTATTTCTAGGAATATTAAATTATGTAAATAGTTTCTATCCAGACTCGGGAAATGACAGAGCACCCCTTCAAGAATTGCTGAAAAAATGATTCAAGTGGGAACCAAAACATTCTGCTACAATCAAAAGGATCAAAGACATGATAAGCAATCTTCATGTCCATGTTCCTTCTACTAAAAAAATCATTTTATACATAGATGCGTCTGATTATGCCTAGGGTGGAGTTCTCTGCTTTGAAAAAGATGGGAAAGAATACATATCAGAATATGCAAGCACAATATTCTTAAATTATTTCAAGAAATGAATTTCCCTTGACAATGAAATTTATGGAATAAATAAATTCTTAGAAAAATTACTTTAAAATTAATGCATTTGCCTCACTTCATTATTACGATTGGTTGTACCATGTTCTTGACATTTAAGGAGAAGGATCATGAGTGAAAAGGTGTACAAGGCAAATATGTTCGATGGCGAGATTACTTCAATAGATTTAACTATCAAGCCAAACGTATAAAAGGAAAATATTGTAGCAAACTAGCTCAATCGAGATTTGCCACTATTTAGATGCACCAACCTGCTCCCAATTTCAATTGTTTTATGATTAAAAATATTAATTTCTCAAGATTAAATCATCACGTACAGTTCTAGATTCTTATAGAAGGTGTTGACCAAAGGTATGCTCATTACTCTCAAGAAGCTTCACATGACCTCATCAACACTGGAGCAGTTGATATATCAGCAATAAATGTTCAAAACAAGAGAGAAAATAATTATAAATCACTTACAAATAGACCTTTTGCTTACAAGATATCTTAATTTAATCAAGCAACCTATTAGAAATTAGGATCTTACGATACTAATCATTATAAACAAAAATAAAATAAATATAAATGAGAATTATACAAGCATAGATTTAACACATTGCATAAGATATACATGGGAAAACCCTTTCAAGTAAAAAAACCCCTCAAAGTTTCATTTTATTAAAACACTTACGAAAAATAGTATATTAAGAAATAGACTGAACCTGGGGATATACTCCTCTACATACTTCCACATGGACGATAATACCTCCTATGCATAGTGATGTAATTCACTATAAATCTCCAAATTCCCTTACCTCTCAAATAAGAGAGAACCTCCTTAAACATAGGAGAAGGGGTAGAAAAATACCTGAAGGGGTATTAGTCACACATTTTCAAAGCAACCATTTATAAATAATGAATAATCTAATAGTTATTAGACTATTAATTATTAAATGGTATATGCTTTATAAAACATATAATAAACATAAGGTTTTTATAACCTTGTATTAGAACAATATATAAATGTTATAAGGGTGACCCCTAATAACATTATGTTCTAACACTCCCCCTTAATATTAATAGGGGGCATCACATGTCAATTTATATAAAAGAAAAAATGAAGTACCCTAGTAATGTAGGTCTTCTTTGACGGTGATAACTAGGGACACAAATATCTTCCAAAATGAAAAGCATGTATTTTGAACTACATGAGAGTCATCTTGTCACAATTTATAATCTCAGTGTTTTAAAAATGATGCTTAAACAAGGTCTTATAATGTTTTTATTGGATCTCGGAACTCCTCAAACCAACCTCCCCCAGGTTCATTACATAATGTCCGTAGGTGTTATATAATACAATGCTATTACAATTGGAAGATTTACAGAGAGAAGAATTTTCATTATGCCCATAGGGCTTAATATAATTCCTAGAGGTCTTATGTTATTCCTGTTAGGTATTAAATCCAAGGAGTTAGCCATATATAATACCTAGAGGACTTCCTTTTTGCCTTTTAGGTCTTACATAGAGTTGCCATTGTTAGGTGCACTCTCTCCCCTCAATGGCAACTCCTTACGGCCAAGCATTGATTTGAATTTGGAGAATTTGGTACTACATAGAGGTTTGATGCTATATTGCATATATAATTTCTTTGTGATTGTTGGGAGCCTAGCCCAGATCTTCTTGACATAGTATATCTGCCATCTGATAATCAATCTTGTAGAACCGAAGAATAATATTAGGATGAAATGATTTTCCCTTGGATGAAGTGCCCATAAAATTCAAATTTGCTTTATTTATAGAAATAAAAATTTTCGGTAAGAGTAAACAGATTTTTCATATAATAAAGTGGGACTTGTAATAACACCCAAATGAAAAATCTCTTTTGGTAATCTCGTAAGCCATATTCTTTTGTAGCTATTTTTGTAGTCAACTTTTTATTAAAGAGCTATAGAAGATAGTTGTTTAAATGTTACTCCATCCATGTGATAGTAGTTGCACCATATTTTGAAGACATGGTTTGAGATGTATGTCCTATCAATAAAATCACCAAAATAGTGAGTAATAAAATAATCAATAAATTTGATTTTTGATGCAGGAATAATAAAAGCCCATAAATTAATTTTAAAAAAGTAAGTCAACATACAATATTCTATAACAATACTTAAAAATGATCTGATTAAAAAAGTAAGTCAACATATCATATTCTATAACAATACTTAAAAATGATCTGATGATCTTATCAAGGAGATCATATGGGATTTTCATAAGCATAAGTATGTATAATTTGTCATGTTTCTACAAGGAAAGAAATAGGCATCATACCAAACATATAGTAATGATCCAAAAACAATTAAAGCAACAAGTGAGCTATCCTTTCCAGGCTTGCTCCCCATATACTATATTAGGGTGACAACCACCCATTACAAGTAGGTGCTTTTATACCCAATAAATTTAGAGAAAATACTGACCTCTTTAGATAATTGTGAAAAACACTTATGTACAATATTAAAATGTCTTCTTGGATGTTTTTACCATTTGGACATACCTTTTAGCTTGTAGTATTGCCCCTTAATGGACCTCTCTTCTCCATGACATATAGGATAAAATTGTTTCTTGATTATAACAAATAACTAATATCAAATGTTATCAATCCTCTAGCCATGCAAACTCATCAAAGGTTTTTATCAAATTATTACATATACATGATAATTATTTGAAATTGGAGCCTCTAGACATGAAAATATCTTATATGCATGAACAAGCAAATTATGTGACATCTCTTATTTTTAGAGGTGATGATTCTCTTCAACATTAAAAATATTCTTTATGGTTATAACAAAAATAATCAAGTTACGGTTTTAGGTGTTGCTCGCATCTTTTAAAAAGTATCAACAATATCAAGAATTTATCAACTATTGTTGTCTATAGTAGTATCTATCTCTAAAGTTAGTTTCAATATATATATATCAAACATAGATCATGAGCATCTATCTTTTAGTAGCTCATAAGAGATGTTAGGTTTATAATTGGTGAAGTTAATCCTCCAACTTTCATAGCTCTAGGGATGGAAGGATTTTTATTTATGGCCTTCTCTGATGTATGTGTTAGGCCTTTCCACTACCATCTTACCATAGTCCTATAATCCTTGGGACCATATGAGTATGATATTATTATTAGATAAGTTACAAAAAGGGAGTTGAGAAATAAAAAACACTCCATCGTAAATATTGCTACCAGATCTAAATGACCTAGAAAAGTTGGAAACTCAATCATAAGAATGTTGTATTTTTCTTGAAGTGGTCATGCACTTAATTTTAAGTCAAGTCAATCCAATTAAACCACCAGACATACCAAATTAACTACTTGTTAAGAACACTGTTCTTTTTAATTATAATTATAAATAGAAAAATAAAATAAAAATGGATGATTAAAAGTTTTAAAAGAATTCCAAGGAGGTCATGACGAATTAGATTAAGAATGAAAAATTTAATGTTACCTTCTATAAGGTTAGCCAATAAGCTTTAATTTCGTATGGACAAGGGACGCCTGACATTTAGAGCTCTAATTGTTTTATCAAGTTACCTCTAAACATTGTATTGTCCATGGTCATAGCAAGAACCGTAATGTGTATTAAAGAGAGAAATATAGAAACTTGTTTAGGTTTCTTGCCTTGAGAGACCACAACATTTACATTTTTGTATAATATGGTATGCATATACATGATTTGATACTAAAAAACTCTTGAAAGTGATTAGTTGGAGATGACAAAAAATATCTAATTTCAACTTTGAGCTATATAAGCATGTGAAATGATTGTGGGGCATAATGAAGAGCACTCATAAGTGTGTTTTCCAGGTTTAAATTCTCCTTTAATGCCATAAGGCATTCACTGTAACTCTAATGAATATGAAGCAAGAGAGATTAAAGGATATCTTGAAAGGAAACCTTAGGTAACTTGAGAATGATGAAGCTAAACCTATGCCACATGAATTATCAACTAGCAAAATTAAAAATATATATAATAGAATAGAAAAATAGAATATGATCATGAAGATTTCACAAATTACGTCATAGTATGAATAGTCCTGGTACATTGTAAACTTATTAGAGAGTGATATCTTAAGAGGATGGTGTTTCATTGTCTTGTTAACAACTTGTGTGAAGACACATATCACTACCCACTCTTCTTCTCTTACCTAAGAATGGTTGGTGCAAATTTATTTCATAATATAACTTATAACTCTATTTTTTACAACTTATACCATTACCCTCTAATTACAATTTGATTTCAAGTTGAAGAGAATAAATAATTATTCTATGTTTGTGACCTAGAAATGTTGACACTTATTCATGTTCATTAAAATAAAGAATTGTGGTAAAATATTATGCAAATACTTCACCAAAGCTTGAAATTTCTTGTCAAGAAGGATTTCCCATAGGTTTTAATATTTGAAGATATGAGATGGGATAGACCAATTAACACTATGCAAGTGGATATGATAAAATATGGTCCTTATGAATTGATTCTATGCATTCAATTCTCGCCATTGTCCCACTTATAGAACATGTGCCTACATATTGTTAGATAATTGTTAAACTATAGCTAGTCACTAATTTAATGTTGATTAATTTAGATTGCCTATATTGTAGTCTTCATAGGATCCACTAACTCTAATTATCTATGGAAAAGGAAAAAACTAACATTTTTATTATTAACTTATTTTAATATCCTTCACTAAAAGAATATAGCTTTCTTTTTAAAAATGATACGAATCGCACACATCTTGTAACTGCTAAATTTTGGTAGTCTATTTTTTTGTAGTCCTTCAATTTTTTTTTCTCCAAAATTTAAAAAAATAAAATTGTTACAAATCTGTCAATCAACAACTAAAATTAGAATATGGCCTATAAATATAACCGTTCTTTGGCTGTAACCGCTGCTTCTTGTCTTCTGTTTTTTCTTTTGATGACCTTTCATCTTCCTTCGTGGGTCATCTTCTTTATGCTCTTTCTTTGGAGATTGACGGCACATGATAATATATATTGGTGATGCACAGAGCTGCTGAAATGATGTTCTGTAACAGATTTAATAAAGAGAGTCCCCTGCTTTGAAAGTGAATGTAGTCATTCTGACGAACGACTATAAAATCCGTGTGTTCTTTGTGCGTTCTGTGTGTTCCTATATGTATTCAATTCTGATTTAAAATTTTTGTGTTTTCTTTTTCATTTGTCTGCAAATTTCATCTACAAGTTTATGGTACTCATTGTGATGTCTATGTTCATTGTGCTATGTTGGTCGTTGTTTTGATTTCAGATTTTAATGTTCATCATTAGGATAGTGCTCTTTCCCAAAACTGTTTTTTCATGGAAATTATTTCTATTTCAGACATTCCTGCTCGAATGATTTCTAATGATAATTTTGTTGATCAGATTTTTTATTTATTTTTCTCTCCTGTATTTCATATATTTCTCCTGAGATGATTTATAATGATAATTTGATGATCACATTTGTTTCCAAAATGTCGTTACTGCATTTTCTTGTAAGTTTTTATCTATATTGCTCATCTGGTACAATGATGCTCTTGATAGGAAAAGGTGTTGAACGTGTGAATCTCAATTGCAGCCCCAGTGGACACTGAAAAGCCAACCTTGATGTTGGGGGGAAGGAACTGACTCAGCTCTTACATAGCTTTTCGGTGTATTGGATACGAAATTATGGAAACTGTTACATAGCTAAAGATATGCTTGCACGTTCTTTGTTGTTTGTTATTGCTGGGGGTTTCATGATCTGTATTTATTTTCTGAATCAAACATAACTTCACTTGGGCCCCTCGATTCTGAATCAAAGAGAGTGCACTTGGGGCCCTCCGTCCATGTGTTCTACAAATTAGAACCTTGGCTGACACACATTTTGGATTCACAGAAGCACAAAATTAGATACAGATATGGTTTTAATAACTCATGCACTTCTTTATGTTTCAATCTAATTGTCCTCTTTTCAAAACACTATTCCATTGTATACGATGAAATGCTTTCGGGTATTAAAATATTTGGTTAATATGCATAAACCATTTGCAAAGCATATGTTTAATCTGTTAATTCAGAATGACAAGATGTCACACAACCGGACTTTGGTATGCTCTTTTTTATGACAAATTTCATTGGATACACAATTACGGAAACTATTACATAGTTAAAGATATGCTTGCACATTCTTTGTCTTTTGTTATAGCTGGAGGTTTCTGTATTTGTTTTCTGAATCAAAGAGTTCACTTGCAGCCCTATATCTTGAATCAAAGATAAAATTCACTGGGACCCCTCATCCACATTTCTATAAAGTAGATCCCTGGTTGACACATATTTTGGATTTTTAAAAGTACAAAAGCAGATCCACATATGGCTTTAACTCTATGTATTTATATTTAAAATTACTTATATATTTGTCGTAGACCTCTAGTGTCGATAGATAAGCTCCTTTTCATTTTTTTAATATCAAATACTTGTACTTCTACAACTGCTAGTACCATTTTTCTGCGGGAACTATTTTTTGTAATCATTCTTGAAAGGCAAATCTCTTGCCTACATTTTTTTAATTGTATTGTTCATTTATGAAAGAATTATCTACCATGGACCTTTATCTTGGGTAGGGATGAGTTTTAGGTAAGCCCCTAAAATATTTGCAGATTTTTCTTCAAACAAATTTGTGGTCTAACAAAAATGCTTGATGGTTTTGAATTTAGCCCCATATTTGGACCATGGGATATATTTTATATACATTTCCCCTTAAGAATCAAAGATAAAATTTGTGTAACTTATAGCTTCTTCCATTTGGGTTAGGTTACTTTCTCCATAGAAATCATAAAGTACTCACATCTCTTTAAGTTATCTTAAGGGCAAATTACTTGCCTATATTTTTAGTATCTTTGATAATTTTTGAATGACTAATAATATATGGACTTTTATCTTGGGTGGGAATGGGTTGTAGGTAAGCAACTAAGATATTTGTTAGTTGTCCTTTAGACAAATGTATGCAGGACAAGAGCAAAAAGGACCGCTAAATAAAAAGATTGAAATGATATAACAATGCAAATCAGCTGACAATAGCTCATTGGAAGGTTAAGAGGAGAAAAGAAAAATGCAGAATTGCTTACAAATGTTTCCATGATGTCTCTTTAAACCCTAAATGTATCTCGAAAGTTCAAAAAAGCCTGCAATGCTGCTAAAATGTGGGCTTTCCTGCTGCCAGAACCATGATAGAAAATAAATGCTACAGGAGGCCCAGAATTTTGATGGACATTGGAGCCGCTCGCATGTTATGTATCTGGCAGCATAGGCATAAAGACTGATTATTAATTTGGAATATCTTGTCTTGCCCTGCCATTACTATAGGGTCTACTGTCCCGAACTCAATACCCTAGAGCAATACATGTTTCCAGTTGTCATCTTCCAAGTAACCTGAAATAGATCATCTGGTAAATCGTTAGGGCAGCTTTTATTTTTCCTTTCATTATCTCTTGCTAACATCGACATATGCAAAGTTTGTTGGGGACGATCAAAATACATTAGTGTCTATTTGTTATAATTTGACTCTAGATAGCATTGCATTTTGTTTCGCAGAAGTGTGATCAGCTGAGTAAAACATGAAAATGTGCCATTTACTTAATTGCATATTTAGAGGTTGTTTGATAAGTATTGTGACCTCGAGAAATAAGCATATAATATCACAGTACAACCATTTCCAATATACCTACAACAATTCTTCAGACTTCTAATATTTTGCACTGAGATTAAGATTCCCAACCTGAAATAAAGTCTGAGGATAATACTTGCTTTTAAATTAAGTGGGTGATTAAAGAAAACTATCTAATGCCATACTTGCCGATGAGATGTGCACTATTTTCAACTTCAGCATAATTTCAGTTCATCTTGTGCTTGAATGACATTGTAAGCATAAGGAAATAAAACTAATTGCATGATTCTTGAGGAGCTTAATTTATAGAAACCTACATATAACTATATTTCATCATTACACAAATTCAAACAATACAAGGTTACATACCACTACTTTATAGAAGTCTAAATATAACTATATATTTCATCATTACCAAATTTCCAAACACAAGGTTACATACCACATGCTACTTTATAGAAGTCTAAATATAACTATATATTTCATCATTACCAAATTTCCAAACACAAGGTTACATACCACATGTGAAGCGTTCATTACAACATACATAATTGCAAATAAGTTTAAGACCTACATAATTGCAAATAAGTTTAAGACCTACTCCATTCACACTTCATATATTTCCACTAACAAATGAAGATAATGACAAATTTAGTTACATGTATCTATAACTCATTTTCTTCCAACTACTGCTATAAAAATTGGATTACTTTTTATTAATTTTTCTAGATAAAAGCCAAATGAATGACAATATAAACAATAATACAAATTTTATATGGAAAACATATTGTCAAAAATTTAAAACTACTCATCATGGAAACCTGACATTTTTAACCAAATTCTTACCAAGTTGCTTTATACATGTTAGTACACTCTTCACACAAAGTGAATGCTAAAATTGAAACGCATTCTTCACACAAATTTAGTTCAATCATTCCATAAATATTTTGTTAAAAAACGTACACTAAGTGAATGCTAAAGTTGAAACACATTCTTTACACAAATTTAGTTCAATCATTCCATATATATTTTGTTAAAAAACATACACTTCATACATATATAAGGTGAACACTAAAGTTTTAACATACCAAAGTTCAAGCATGCAATGACAAAGTTAGTACACAGTGAATGTGAAAGTTCACAAACACACACAGAGAATAAGAAGACCAAATTTAAGTGAAAGGTAAAATTCAAACACACTTCATACAAAGTGAATGCCAAATTTAGTTCAAACACACACACACACAAAAAAATGAATGCTAAAGTTCAAGCACACACTTCACACACACACACACACACACACACAAGTAAGTTACATAATTCAACATGCCAATTTTCAATTCACACTAAGTGAATGTGAAAGTTCAAACTTACCTAAAATACACAAATAGTAAATAGATTTAATAAGTAAATGGCAAAGGTAGTTCACTCACATTTCATATAGAAAAAAATGAATCCACAATTAAATCAAACAAATTAAGGGGATGTCAAATTTTAAACATATTCTTCACATAAGCAAAGTGGATGTCAATACACAAACAATAAGTGGCTCAAATCCAAGTGAATGTCAAAGTTAGCTCACTTTCACACATACAAAGTGAATATAAAAGTTAGTTCATACACATTTCATACACACAAAGTGCATCAAAAGCTTGCTCAAATAATAAAGGGATGTCAAAGTTCAAATGCACACTTCACACAAACAATAAGTGGATGCCAAAGTGTACACACTAAACAAAGTGAACTCCAAAGTTCAAATAAATAAGTGGATGCCAAAGTTCAAACACACATAGAAAGTGAATGCCAAAAGTTCAAACAATAAGTGCACACAAAGTAATGTCTAAAGTTCAAACACACTTCAAACAAATAAAATTCAAAGACACTTCAAATAAACAATCAGTGGATGTCAAAATTTAAACACACACACAAAGTAAATGTCAAAGCACAAACACACACTTCACACAAACAATAAATGCAAACAAAGTGAATTCAATTTTAAACATAAGATGTTAAACACATATAAGTCAATGCTAAAGTTCAGACCCATGCTTCACACAAACAATAAATATACCAAATTAGAGTGACAAAGTGAATTCAATTTTAAAAATACAAAGTGAAACAAATATAAGTCAACTCCAAAGTTCAAACCCATAATTCACACAAACAATAAGCATATCAAACTAAAGTGAATGTCAAAGTTGCACTCCACACAAACAATAAATATATTCCAAAGTGAAACATACTAAATAAATGTGTTTGAAATATAACTTCCTAATAGTATAACACTAATTATGACAATGATAATATATTTCATTGTGGTTGAATGGGAGGTCATAGTTCTCTAATGGTTTCCTTATGATTTAGTTCTTTAATGGTTCATTCACAATTTAGTTCATGTTGCTATTCATTTAATATCATTCCATTATTTTTATTTGCCAAGAAATAATTAAATTTATTATAGTATTTATAGCCTTGGCCACCAAATTTCCAATAAAAATATAAATATAAACTATCTAGTGATAGGCCTATACTAGTATAATATGAATTTCTTTTTATTAATCCTATCTTCATATAAGGATATTAGTCTATTTTAAAAATGATACCACTTACTCTAAAAAAACTGAAATTATTCTTTAAAAAAAATGACTCTCTCTTAAAAAAGATAGAAACTTCTTTTATTTACTTTACTTTTTATAAATGTTCGATTTCTTTATATAGCGGATGGTCTTCCTTAGAAGAGGTGCAACTTTCCTTTAAAGGATACATCTACATGTTTAATGTTTCGAATGACAAAAGGATGTATTTGACCGTTTATAGGATGCGAGACTTATGAAGAATGCCTTTGAATTTCCATAAAGGAGAGGAGAGGACTAAGAGTTTATTCTCCTTTATGGAAATTTAATGTAATTTGACACAACATTAAGAGTTTATTCTCCTTTATGGAAATTTAATGTAATTCGACACAACATTAAGACTTAATTCTCCTTATGAGATGCAAACTGCAACCTCTTCTCATCACGCTCAAAATAGCATTTTGGGTTTATTCAGAGATAGAATTGAAATGGTCATTGCAAGGAGGCTTAGAACTTTTTTTTTTTCAAATTGAAAGATAAAATTAAAATGATGTTTAATGAACCTCTCCCAACCAAATAACTTTGTTTCAATTTTTATTCGTATAAACATGTAAATTTTTTAGGAGAAACATTTTTCTTTTGCTTGATGCATGAAGGGAATAAATTCCTTTGTAGCTAATCGTTTTGTGTTTTAATTAGCTACTATTTTTTTTAACAAAGATCTATTTGTGTGGATTATGGATGTTACTCTATAGAAATGATTTGTACCCAACTAGGAGGATCTCGTCCTAATATGGGAGGTCAATTAAACTTATTGATGGCTAAGGTTCTTAACTTAGAAGAGAGGTTTAAAGTGTTGAAAGCACACTGTGTTTCCTTTCATGATTTTGACAAATATAAACACATAGTTGATGATAATAATGTTGATCATCTTGAGTGATCTTCCTAGGCCAATAATGTTCAAAAATTCGTGTTGGTGAACTGTAATTAGGCCACCTAGTGTGATTATAAATCAATGTATACCATCAAAACTTTAAAAGGATAAAACAAAACAATGAATTGAAAACAATAGAAAAAACACACTGAATGCCTTGCATAAATGGCCTTGCACATGTTTTGATTGAGCATAAGGAGGTTTCCTATCAAATTCTACACGTTTTCTAGTATAACTTGTAAAAATAATTAGTATAGCCCAATCTGCTCTGATACTATGTTAGAAATTAGGATCTCAGGATACTAATCATTATAAATAAAAATAAAATAAATATAAATGAGAATTATACAAGCATAGATTTAACATATTACACAAGATATACATGGGAAACTCTTTCGGGTAAAAAACCCCATAAAGGATCATTTTATTAAAATAATTACAAAAAATAGTCTATTAAGAAATAGACTGAACCTGGGGATATACTCCTCTACATACTTCTGTTATGGAGTAAAAAGTGGACACATGCCTTTTCGCCTCCTTGTTGAGCTCCTAGGTCCCCGTGAATACATTATACATTCTAAATATTCATCTCGATGCAAAATACCTCGAAACCAATGTAAATTGGGAAGAAGGGGCCCATATTTTATCTTACCCCAGACCAAAAAGGAGCCTTAAGACTTGGGTGCCCGCGCCCAAGTCTTCCCTGATTGGTCGGGACAAATTTAATTGTATGTCGGCTTAGGGCCTTTAAAAAAGTTTATCCTTATCGGCTCTTTTGGTTTAATTTCACAAATGTTAGCAGGAAAGCATATATAATTGTGTTTTTGAATTCATTATGAACCTAGATAGAGATAGCCAACTTGAAGCATTGGAGCAAAGAGCATTTGAAGCATTCATTGTGATTCTAGAGCAGATTTATATTGTCATTGTGTGTTGTTGCAGGTTTGAAGTTATCATCTATCTCTCCTTATGAGTTGAAGAGCATTCATCCTCTTAAGGGTTTCATCACATAGGTCATATCATTGTTGTTCATCATTTGATTTCATCTCATTGATTTGTGTTTAGCCTCTGCCCTGCAAGGGCACACTCTCTTTATCTATCAACTATGTTGGGAAGCTTGAATGCTATCTCAGGATTTGACTGAGGCAAATCCCTAAATATCATAACCCCCAATCCCCTTCTCTTCTTCTTATGTGTAGGTTACAGGTGCGAGATCTAGAAAAGTGAAGATACAGGAAGACGGAGCAAGGATCAGGGTTTCGGAATCTGACAACAGTTCAAGAATATTCCTCCGTGCAAGCCTTGGGCATTGGCGCCCTAGTCTTTCTGCCCTAGCAGACTTCAGATTTGGTATCAGGGTAGTTTCTATAGCATTTCTCCAGTTTACAGCTTCTGAAGATTCCAACTTACACGACTTGGGCGCCCACAAATTAGTCCTCCAACATCCTTGCTTTTGGGATACAGGTTCTGATATCTTCCTGGTCACTCCTATGAAATTAGTTTCTGGGTATCTGCTATACTTTCTTTGTAATAAGGTTTGGTTAAATCATATATTTCCATAGCACTCCTGAGTACAAGATCTGTAGCTAAGTCCACCTCCATTTGGTAGCGATTTGGTTCTATCTTGTCCTTAAATGTTATTGTGGCAGAGGGTTTGATCTAGTGTGCATGCTAGTCTTATCATTCACCTTTTTTCACCATATAACATTTTGGTGAACCTGTAGCTTCGAGCATTTGCATCTTGCTTATAGTTTTAATCATATCTTGCATTGATTTCAATGCATATTTATCAATATTCATTTGCAAATCTTGCATGATCTTGAGAAAATTGCATATTTAGGCATTCAAAAGGCTTGCATTTTAGTTAAATTTTGTGTTAGGGTTTCAAAAAAAAATCTCTTGCATGATCATATTAGTGACAACAAAACTGATTTTATATGATATTCTTACATCATTTCCTATCCTAGATTTCAAAATTCTTATATTTGTAATTACAGATTATGTATTTCAACATAAGAATATAACATATCTTTCACATTTTGCAAGCAATCTTAAAGAGATCTATATTTGCCTTTGTGTGCAACACTTTAACATTGGGATTACTTGGTTTGTAGTGACACTCGTGTGTTCTTGATCTTTGCAAAAAGACTCAATAACCTGGTTTCCTCAAACTAGTGCCTTGTTGTACAAAAGTCTCACATAGATGGCATCTAATCAAAACAAGGGTGGTATGGCTCCTCCCCGATCTAATAAGAAAAGGAAGGCTCTTGAACCCGTCATATCATTCACACCACATGAGGCCACAATTAGAGACATTGATGACCCTCTTTACATCACAACAAGAATAGGTGGGAAACCTACAAGAGCGGTTCTTATTGATCCTAATTGTATGACAAATGTGATAGCCAAAGAATTCTTATACATGCATGATCTAGCACAAGATACTTATGATCCTATAGATACAATGATTAAAGCACATAATGGTTACTTTCTTTCGGCAATTGGGAAGATAACACTCTTAATTATGGTGGTTGAGAAGGCCCTGGAACAATCTGTTGCAAGTATGTGCCTAACTGGTGTTGTCATTAATGTCAACATATCAGTGTTGTCATTGGTGTCAATTGTGCTCTTATTTTGATGCTTGCTTGTAATGAGTTAAGTGTTGAAGATAATAAGCATTCCTCATACAACAGAACAATCCAGTAGATTGTTCCGCATTTCTTGTAGAATGAATATCTTTGTCTGCAGATTGGAAATTAGTTAAAGACATGTCTGAAGATGCTATATTCCAAGTTTGAGCCTCCAGTATGAAGATTTGAGTGAGCTATGTTCACCAAAGTAAAAACAATTTTTTCTGTATATTTGGTGGTGACAAGGAGAATGTATTATGCTTCACATTCCACTGCATTTAAGTATTTCAGTCTGCGGTTCTGGAATCAAGTTCTTAATGATGATAAGTGTCTTCAACTCTGATGGTTCATGATTTGGTGGTACGCAAGCGATCTTTTCTTTATGACAATAGCTGACAGTGTTGTGTATGTGCTCTGGTTTGAAGAATCTTCTTGACATAGTAGTTAGAGATTGTGCAGTTGTTCCTGATGATTACAATGTGCTTGTCGATGTCTCCTAATCGTGTTCCTACTTTTAGATTGGTCCGCAAAGAGAAATTTGGATCGTGGATGAAGATTGTTCTTAGAAGACTTAATGTCAACACCAGTCTTGGCCGACTTGGTTGTTTTCATTACTTGCGGAGACACATCGAAGATTGTGGAAGCGTGTCATGGAGTGGAAGATTGCATTTGAGTCCCAGCTAAGGCATAACGTGATCCACATACATCTTTCCCTTAGCTAATTTTGTTTAGGTCCAGACTTATTTTTATGTATGTTTGTAATGCCGACCTTGGAGATTGTTCCAATGGTTGATGAATGTAATGCTGACTTTGATGTACATTCCAAGTTTGATGAGCTGTATAAAAACATGTAACGTAGTTGCAAAAAATATGTCCTTGTGTAAAAAATGCGAAGATAAGTGCGAAGGTGTAATAAGAGCAAAGTAGAGGAGTTATATTGTGCTTCAATGGAACTGAACCCAGGCATGGAGTAGATGCTATCAAATCAATTCACCAACCCTTGGCAATGAGCCACCCCTTGGCAGTGAGCCTCAACATTTGCAGTGAGCATATTGGGCAGTGAGCTTATGTTTTTCGATATTGTTATATCATATATATTTTTGTGGGCTAACACCCACTGTGGTTTTTCCCTTTTAGAGTTTTCCACGTAAAAAATCTGGTGTCTCATGTGTTGATGATGTTGTTGTGTTGAGTTTTCTATTTCATGTTTTCATGGTTAAATTTGAATAATGGTGAACAAGTGTTTGATGTGTTAATGTTCACAAGAGGTCAAAGTTTTGAAGACAACTGATTCAACCCCCCTCTCAGTTGTCTGGTGCATTTCAACAATTGGTATCAAAGCCAAGTTCCTTGGAAGGAAGCCTAATCGCTTGAGGTCGATCCAGGATGTCTTATAAGAAGGATGCTCCATAGTTTGATGGGATGAATTATGCATTATGTAAGGTATGAATGAAAAGCCATCTCCTTTGCCTTGGTTATAGAGTGTGGAAAGTGACAGAGACAAAGTATACCATGCCTCAGAATGGTTTAACAACTGAAAATGAAATCAAAGAATATGAGTTAAATATAAAAGTTAGAGATGCTCTGTTAAGTGCCTTATCTGACACTGAGTTGATAAAGGTCATCGATCTAGATTCTGCTAATGAAGTCTGGGAAAAGCTGAAAAATCTATATGAAGGAGATGAATCTGTAAAAAGAGCCAAATTGCAGGGTCTAAAAGCGAAATATGAGGGCTTAAAGATGAGAGAAGATGAAAACATAACAACCTACACGCAAAAGGTTGATGAAATTGTCAATGGACTAAAAGGTATGGGAGGAACTGTTGATGAGAAGGAAGTTGTGATGAAAATTCTTAGGTCATTACCTAAGTCCTACAGTCACAAGGTAGTTGCAATTGAAGAAGTAATAACTGTAAAAGATGTCGATAAGGATCAGTTTGCTTGGAAAACTTATAGGCTTTCAGATGAGAGAGTTTGGTGAAGCTCTGCCGAAGATTGAGACTGCTTTCAAAGCCAGTACTTCAGAAAAGATCTCCAGAGCTGAGAAGTACAAGGTGGAACCTGATGATAAGCTTGATGAAATTGAAGCCAATTTTGTTGACATATTGCAAAGAGGTTCCGGTAAGTTCAAAGGCAAATTATCTTTCAAATGCTTTACATGTGGTAAGATTGGTCACTATGCTTCTAGGTGTCTGGAGAGAATTGAAAGAAATAAAAAGAGATTTGAAAATAGACCTAGAGTTCCAAAGAAATGATATTATGTTAGAGATCTTGATGATGAAGGTGTAACAGATGATGAATCTGATGATGCTAGTACTAGTGCAAATGAGTGCTTGTTTATTGCTATTAAAGAAGAACCTGTGACTACTAATCCTGCTAGTTGTATGAAGGAAGAAAAACCAGTAGAAGAAAGTGCTTTGGTTGTTCAGGTTGAAAAAGACAAAGATGAATGGGTTATTGACAGTGGATTCTCACATCACATGACTGGTGACAAAAGTAAGTTTGTAAGTTTAGAAAAGTATGATGGTGGATTGGTTAGGTTTGGAGATAATGCAGCTAGTAAGATATGTGGAAAAGAATCTATTTCTTTTGATGGAAAGCGCAATATTGATGATGTTCTATATGTAAAGGGTTTAAAGCACAATCTTTTGAGTGTTGGTCAGATGTGTGACAAAGGTTATGATCTAAGATTCAAGAATGATGGATGCAAGATCATGGAAAGCTTCGAAATAGTGATTGCTACTGGTAAGAAGACTAAAGGTAATATTTATCATTTGAAAGGAACTAATGACTACTGTTTGTTGGCTCAGACAGATGAGAGTTGGTTGTGGCATAGAAGGATGTGTAATATCAACTTTGATAATTTAGTGAAGATAAGTGCAGGACAGGTTGTAAGAGATTTACCAAAGCTTGTGAAACTTGCTAATACCACTTGTAAGGAATGTCAGTTGGGGAAGCAGACAAGAATAAGTTTTAGGAGCAAAGAGCAATTTTATGTCGGTTTGCTAGACCTAGTGCATGCATACTTATGTGGTCCTACAAGGGTAAGAAGTCTACAAGGAGACATGTACTTCATGTTGCTTATTAATGATTATTCTAGAATGACTTGTGTCACTTTTCTAAGAGACAAATCAAAAGCCCTAAAAAAGTTCAAATCCTTCAAGGCAATGGTTGAGAATGAGATAGAACTAAAAATTAAATTCTTGAGGTCTGATAGAGGAGGTGAATTCACATCAAATGAATTCAACATTTTCTGTGAAGAGCAAGGGATAAAGAGACATTTCTCTACACTTAGGACTCCTCAGCAAAATGGAGTTGTTAAAAGAAAGAACATGACAGTTCAAGAGGTTGCTAGGACCATGATGAAGGACGCTGATCTACCAGAAGTTTACTAGAAAGAAGCTATACTTACTGCTGTCTACATTCAAAACAGAGTTCAAGTCAAAGGTAATGGCTCCAAAACTCCTTATGAGTTGTGGTATGGAAGAATTCCTACAGTGAAATACTTCAAAGTTTTTGGAAGCAAATGCTATATTAAAAGGGAAGAAGATCTAGGCAAGTTTGATGTTAGGTGTGATGAAGGAATCTTCCTTGGATACTCTACCAAGAGTAAGGCTTACCGGTGCTACAACAAAAGGATGAAAAAGATTGTTGAGAGTGCTAATGTGAAGGTGGATGAAAACAAGGAAAGAACATCTAATCTGAGTGGGTATGAATCAGATGAACCTATTATCACAGTAAATGAGAAGAAAGATGAACAAGAAAATAGTCAAGATGAAGAAGAAAAGGCTCTAGAAAATGCAGTTAAGACTCCCAGGTATGTAAGGATCAATCATTCTGAAGATCAAATTATTGGAGACAAAAGCAAAGGGGTATTGACAAGGAAAAGCTATAGAAGAACAAGTGAATTACTGTTTGCTTTCAAAAGTTGAACCAAAAACTGTGAATGAATCCTGCAATGATGAACATTGGGTAAAGGCCATAGAAGAAGAGCTGATGCAGATAGAGAAGAATCAAACTTGGGATTTGGTTCCTAGACCTGCTGACAAGAATGTGATTGGAACTAAATGGGTCTTTAGGGATAAGTTGAATGAGAATGGAGAAGTAGTTAGAAACAAAGCAAGGCTAGTATGCAAATGATATTCTCAGGTTGAAGGAATAGATTTTGAGGAGACCTATGCTCTTGTGGCAAGAATTGAAGCAATCAAAATGTTTTTGGCATTTGCAGCATTCAAAGATTTCAAAGTGTATCAGATGGATGTTAAGTTTGCATTCTTGAATGGTGAGTTGGAAGAGGAAATTTACATTGAGCAACTGGAAGGATTTCAGTTATCAAACCAAGATGATATAGTGTGAGATTGAAGAAGGCATTGTATGGACTGTAGCAAGCTCCCAGAGCCTAGTATGCAAAGTTAGACAAGTATTTGTTGCAATTAGAATTCAGTAAAGGCACTATTGACAACAATCTCTATTTCAAAATCAATGATAATCAAATCCTAATTGTTGTAGTCTTTGTTGATGACATTATCTTTGGAAGAAATGAAGGTATGTGCATGAAGTTTGTAGGAGAAATGTAAAATAAATTTCAGATGTCTATGTTTGGTGAAATGAATCTCTTTCTAGGTCTGCAAATTACTCTATCAGATAAAGGAATCTTCATTTCTTAGTCTAAGTATGTGAAAGAGTTGTTGAAGAAGTTTGGGATGGAAGACTCTAAACCGGTATGTACTCCCATGGTAACTGGCTGCAAATTGAACAAAACTGATGAATCACCCAAGACTGTTCAGAAAAGGTACAGATCCATGATTGGAGGATTGCTTTATCTAACTCAAACCAGACTTGATATAATGCTTGCAGTTTGTCTTGTTGCAAGATTTCAAGCAGATCCAAGAGAGTCACATGTGATGGCAGTTAAGAGAATCTTGAGGTATTTAAAAGGGACACCAGATCATGGCTTATGGTATCCAAAGGATAACGATTTCACTCTCAGTGCTTATACAAATGTAGATTGGGCCGGAGATGTTGACGACAGAAAAAGTACAAGTGGAGGCACTTTCTTCTTGGGTAACAGATTGGTTTCATGGCTGAGCAAGAAGCAAGATTCAATTTCTTTGTCAATTGTAGAAGCAGAGTATATTGCAACAACATGTTGTACTCAAGTGTTGTGGATGAAGCAGACTTTGAAGGACATAAGAGTTGTGTATGAAGATCCAGTTGTAATCTTCTGTGACAATACAAGTGCTATAAACATTTCAAAGAATCCAGTATTACACTCAAGAACAAAGCTTATATCTATAAGGTATCACTTTCTGAGAGAAAAGCTGACAGAGAATGAAGTAAAGATGGAATATGTGTCCACAAAGGATCAGATTGCAGATATTTTCACTAAGCCTCTGCTTAAGGATACTTTTGAGTATCTCAGAGAAAAGTTAGGGGTCATTACCCCTCCTACTCTGAACTAAGATGCATAGGAATGCATCATTCCAACGGTGCTCAAAGTCTCATTCTTTGATTTGGATTGATGTTTTGAGGGCTATCTCTCAGGGGGAGTAGCTAGATGTTCATGATAAAGAAAGTGTTGATAACAGAAAAAGTTCAGTTGGATTAGAGCAACAACATGCAAGTATGTGCCATTTGCCATTGATGTCAAAGGGGGAGAGAAATCATGTGAAAAACTCAGAGAAGAAAAAGTACAAATGTGTAAAAAGAAAAGGGGAGAATCTTGTCTTGATGGTCTTTACAGTTTGTCACATCATATGTTGCCATCAATGACAAAGGGGAAGATTGTTGCAAGTATGTGCCTAACCGGTGTTGTCATTGATGTCAACATATCAGTGTTGTCATTGGTGTCAACTGTGCTCTGGTTTTGATGCTTGCTTGTAATGAGTTAAGTGTTGAAGATAATAAGCATTCCTAATACAGCAGAATAGTCTAGTAGATTGCTCTGCATTTCTTATAGAATGAATATCTTTGTCTGCGGATTGGAAGTTAGTTAGAGACATGTCTGAAGATGCTATATTCCAAGTTTGAGCCTCCATTATGAATATTTGAGTGAGCTATGTTCACCAGAGTAAAAACTATTTATTTCTGTATATTTGGTGGCAACAGGGAGAATGTATTATGCTCCGCATTCCTTCGCATTTAAGTATTTCAGTTTGCAATTCTAGAATCAAGTTTGTAATGATGATAAGTGTCTTCAACTCCAATGGTTCATGATTTGGTGGTTTGCAAGCGATCTTTTCTTTATGACAGTAGCTGACAGTGTTGTGTATGTGCTCCAGTTTGAAGAATCTTCTTGAGAAAGTGGTTAGAGATTGTGTGATTGTTCCTAATGATTACAATGTGCTTGTGGATGTCTCTTGATCGTGTTCCTACTCTTGGATTGGTCCGCGAAGAGAAATTTGGATCGTGGATGAAGATTGTTCTTAGAAGACTTAATGTCAACACTAGTCTTGGCCAACTTGGTTGTTTTCATTACTTGCGGAGACACATCGAAGATTGTGGAAGCGTGTCATGGCGTGGAAGATTGCATTTGAGTCCCAACTAAGGCATAACGTGATCCGCATATATCTTTCCCTTAGCTAATTTTGTTTAGGTCCAGACTTATTTCTATGTATGTTTGCAATGCCGACCTTGGAGATTGTTTCAATGGTTGATGAATGTAATGCCAACCTTGATGTACATTCCAAGGTTGATGAGTTGTATAAAAACATGTAATGTAGTTGCAAAAAATATGTCCTTGTGCCAAAAATGCGAAGATAAGTGCGAAGGTGTGATAAGAGCATAGCAGAGGAGTTATACTGCGCTTTAATGGAATTAAACCCAAGCATGGAGTAGATGCTATCAAATCATCTTACCAACCCTTGGCAACAAGCCAACCCTCGGCAGTGAGCCACCCCTTGGCAGTGAGCCTCAACATTTGCAGTGAGCATATTGGGCAGTGAGCCCTAAGGCAGTGAACCTTTGCTTTTCGGTATTGTTATAACATATATATTTCTATGGGCTAACACCCACTGTGGTTTTTCCCTTTTAGGGTTTTCCATGTAAAAAATCTGGTGTCTCATGTGTTGATGATGTTGTTGTGTTGAGTTTTCTATTTCATGCTTTCATTGTTAAATCTAAATAATGGTGAACAAGTGTTTGATGTGTTAATGTTTATAAGAGGTTAAAGTTTTGAAGACAACTAATTCACCCCCCACTCTTAGTTGTCTGGTGCATTTCAACACAATCATTTATTATCATTCCCACTTCAGATCTCTTTCGTGTGAAGTCGGGACATCCTTGGTTGAAATGCATGAAAGTGATTCCTTCTACCATTCATAAGTGCTTAAAGTTCCCTTATAAAGGGCGAGTGCATGTTATTCATCATAGTGGGTGGAAACCATTAGCCACTCGTGGAAACTTCAATTTAGATTACTTTTGGCCACAACCACTTGAAGCAAATCAACCACAACAAGATCAATTCTTCCTAGCATATCAAAGGTACAAAGTCAAGAAAATAGCTGAATTATCATATGGTAAGAACACTCCTGGACCCTCTTGGTCCTTTGAGGCTACAATTCCTCCTATCCAACAAATAGAGAGTGAAAAGGAGCCCGAGTTAAAAGATTCACCTCGACCAAAAGGAAAATTAATTTTTGCCAAGGTTCCTCCTCCGCCATCCTTACAAGGATGGGGAGATAACCTTAAAGAGCGAAGCTATTTATCACATAATCAGAAAATCAATTTTGTATTGGCTTCCTCTTCAGAAATGTCGAAGAATGTGAAAAATCATGAATCCTCCGTGGTAAACAAAGAAGCTCCTTTGGGTAATATAACTAACAAGACTCGAAGAAACATGAATGCAAGGGAAAGAAGAAGAAAGCGACAAGCATTAGCCCGAAAGATGTCTCCGCAAGAAGAGAACACCCCACCAAAAGAAATGGAAACAAAAGAAGAGCTCAAGAAAGAGGTTTTAAGTTGGTCCATAGTGCCCTATGTGCCTCCTAGTTCATATCAATATCAAGATTGGGAGGAAGATGATTTGCTCAAAGACAACCGCTAGTGTGGTTGCATTTCATCATAGGTAAGTATTTCTCACCCATTCAGCCACCTTTGATGTAGCACCTCTTTGAGTTGCTCTCACGGGTGGTCTCCTCTAATGTGTTGTGTTGTGTTAAATGTTGTTTAGATCTCCTTGGATGATCCTTGATACTCTTGTAAGGTTAAGGATACAAGGAGACTGCCTCTGTCGTGATACTTCTATTTGTTTTTCTATTCTTTTATTCTCCTCTCTTATTGCAATTGTTGTGTGGTGCCTTGGGGGCATAACATTGTGAAAGTTGTCTTGGGGGAATTTTCCCATGTTGTAAACCTAAGTCACTTTTGTCTCCTCTTTCATTTTTCGTATTTTCATTCTTCTGTGGCTCTACTAATTGGCGGATGACAATAACAAATAAGATGATAAGGACTGTGCATCCCTAAACAAGAAAACAAAAATGGATTTAGTCCATATATGAAGATGAGGCTAATATGTTACTAACGTTTGACTAGTAGACTCACCCTATGTTGTGATGTGATTGTGTATCGTGTTGTGAAGTTCTTGTAACAAACCTTTGCAATACTCTAAATCTGCTTCTACGTACTTTGGAATGTTTTGTATCTCACCTTGTAGCTACACTCGATTCTAAGATACTTGAAATATAACCTTACGACTATACTCAATTCCGAACCTGCAAGTGTAGCCTTGGTTTATTTATGTTATTTTATTTCTGTGCATGAATATTGTTGATGATTAGAATTTGATGCTAATGTGTGTGATTGTTGGGAACATTCAACGATCGTAAGCACATGTCACTTTGGGGCATGGGCTTTGCGAAATCTCTTATTTCCTCACGTGTTTTCAACTTTACCTTAAACATGATTGCTACAGGCAAGTGGGATCAATCACTTCAAGGTGGGGGCATATATTGTGGTAAATGCTTGGATATTTTAGATATTGTGATAAAACGTGTTTGCGTATACTTCCTTTTCACTCTAAGGCGTCTCCGTGATGCATGTGGGGTTGTATACTTTGTTATGTGTGTTGCGTATGCTTCCTTTTCACTGTAAGGCATCTCCGTGATGCAGGTGGGGTTGTATACTTTGTGCATATGCTTCCTTTTCAATGTAAGGCATCTCCTTGATGCAGGTGGGGTTGTATGTTTTCGAAAGCCCTTCTGCAAAAGGCGAGATTGTGTATTCCCTTGAGTGGTTGCATATCCTTTTAAAAGTTCTCTGTGAAGGCGGGGTTGGATCTTGAGTTATTCACCCTTAAGCGTGTCTTTGGCGATTGTGGTAGTGTAGCTCAACATCGTGTGTTTGGCGTGTCTTAAATGGTGGAGTGTAGCAATGAGCTCCTTCCCATCGCCCGTGTTTGTTTTGTATAAGACGTATAGTGTGTTGACGACATACTCTACGGTGCTCGTGTATTCCATGTGTTTTCCACATGTCTTCCTTGAGTATATTGCATGTTTTAGTGGTGGCACGTAGCGATGAGCTCCCCCCACGCCGTGTGTTTTGCATGTTTTGTGGCGGCGCATAGCGATGAGCTCCCCCCACGCTGTGTGTCTTGTGTGCTTTTGATGGTGGCGCGTAGCGATGAGCTCCCCCCCATCACCTAGTTAGGGTTATATAATTGTTTAATCATATCTTCTCCTCGTGTATGCCTTGTGTACTGCGTGACTGCGTTTGTGTCTTCTCCGTGTGTTGCGTGCTTTATTGTCTACTTCATGTATTATGTGCTTCTTCACTGTATTCTCTGTGTTTTGCGTGACTGTCAAGTGTTTCCTTATGTTTGCCTAAGCTTGGGAGCTAGAAATGGTTCTCAAAACTTAAGGTGTGCCTTCACTCTAGTGTCATCACTTTATTTTTGTAGTAGGGAATGACTACCAAGAAAGAGTTTATCCATTTAAGACAATTGTAGCTAGGACACCAATCCCTTCCTAAATCCTTGGAGTTTAAGATCCCAATGCAATCATAATATACTAAGCATGTATTATGACAATTATGTTGAAGCGTGAAAGGGTAGTTTTTGGTCCTCATTAGTAGGTATCGGTTATCATTGGTTTGTGGACTTTCCTATATGAACATGTGCCCAAAGGAATCTGAGGACATCAAATGAATTCTTGTAAGATTGCTATATGGAAACAATTTTGCCTTTCCCTAGTGAGATATATGATGATAACCATAGATTAGACATTGGATGACTAAATCATCTATAAGACCCATTTTGTATGTGTGGGGTTCTAACCATCTATAGCAACCATGATTTCTATATAAATATTGTACCTACAAAATAGTAGGATTGCTTACACAAAGAGTAGTTCCTACTAGATCTTTGACCACGACATTTTTCCCTCAATCATGTCCAATTGGTTGTTGCTCTATGAGTTAAAGATGGGTTGTATTTACACAGTCATCTTGTTAATCATTGTTTTCTTAGCATTAGACCACCTCCAATATTTGGAGGGTGTTCAAAAAATTTGTAGCTCCATGTTTGTCAAGAAAGCATTGCATGATTTTCTCCATTATAGTAATATTTTTACTCTCTGCATAGATGAAAATTACATGCATATGATCCATGGACAAATGGTTTTTCATATACATACATATATATGTGTATGTATGTATGTATATGTATACATATTGCTTGACCATTCCTCCTTTCACTAAGGGGTTACTATAACAATATTGCATAATCCATGTATGTATGTATACATATTGCTTGACCATTCCTCCTCTCACTAAGGCATTACTATAACAATATTGCATAATCCATGTATGTATGTATGTACGATAACAATATTGCATAACATGCATGGATTATGCAATATTGTTATAGTAATGCCTTAGTGAGAGGAGGAATGGTCAAGCACAACTTTAGGAAATTTTCTGAAGTGGTATCTATGGGATTGAAAACATTGGTTCAACAATATTGAGCTTTAAAAAAATGACATATAACAATCATTATTAAGCTTTCTCCTATTGCAAAAGCCAAATTCACAAATTCAATGAGTCCCTCCACATTTTTACAAATTGCTACTCTAGTTTCTAAATTAAACATTGCAAAAATTTGATTTTGGGCCTATTAAAATTTTGCAAAAATATTAATATAATTATACTAAGTCCATTTTTAAAAACATTTCTTTTTTAGATTGTATATTATAGAGAGAGAGGGAGAGATAAACACATAATTCACATGAATTATTCATTCATACACACATGATTTATATAATGTGTTATATTAATTATTTGGTTGCATATTGGATTGCTATGTTTAATAAACTTAGTTCATGCACATAAGGATAAAAGGATAACTCTAGTTAAGAATAAAAAATTATATTATATTTGGAGGAATGTGACTTGTTCCATTTTGATGAATTGATTTGTTACCATGGTTGCTTAATTAATTTGTGTTGTATTATTAATTGGATGTTTTTTAGATTTGTATTGAGGTACATTAACTATTGTGGATTATGGGGATTTACTATTAAATAATATTGTACCATAATTATTTATATTTAGTTTTTTAGATATAGAAAATAAAAAACAATACACCTATAAATATTTATGGGTAGAGAAGATACTTTTAATTATCTTGAGATAATATGTACTAGAGGTGGAGTGCATATAGGCTAGTTATATTATGTACATATGTTTTACCTTAATCTTTTTTTAGTTTAGGTTTCCTAGAGTAGTTCATAAAGGACAAGTACAATAATTCATAATAAAGTATAATTTGCACCGAAAAATAATTATTTCATCCTAAGTGTTAATATTATTTTATATTAAAGAATTTCTATAGAATAGATGAGTAATTAAGTTTCTAACATTTCCAAAATAAAGATAATAAAATGAATGTAATCAAAAGATGTCTTGACATGTAACTTAGACACCTTCCAATTTTTAAGATGGTCATTAAAATTAGATTTCAAATCATAAAAATGAAATATATTTAACATCTAAATTAAATATAAAATTATCCATATTGCTAGGACTAGTTAAATTATTCATATTGGTAGGATATCTCATTAAAATAAGGGGGTATTTGTATTGGAAAGGGGCTTTAGGAGGGATATTTTAAGTAGGGCGTTTAAAGATAGAAATGAAATTTAAGGTTACTATTTCATACCCTATTGAGTGAACCTCCATGATATTGCCTTCCATGGGTGTGCTTTGAATTTACAAAATAAAATAAAAAATTATGAGCAATTTCCTCGGCCTTCATCCAATGTTCAATGTTGAGCTCCTCAAGCCATGCTTTCCACCTTTACTCCAACCTAGTGTAGTTCAACATCCTTTAGACTTGGATCCTCGCCATCTTCAACCATTCTTGCATGAGTAGATTATAGAGACTAATACCATATGAACTCGTTGGCTTGCATGTCAAATACTCAAAGAGTTGTCAATACTAGATTGGATGCAAATTATGCTACATGGTACAACCTCTAGTAACTTCAAACTAGGTTTATACAACTCACTAAAGACATGACAAGGGTCATTGCTTCTTAAGCAAACTCAAATGATCTAGGGGCAACCTAAGTCAGCTATGCGCTACATCCTCTAGTGCCAATTGTGAATTGCCCTACCACTAGCATGCCACAAACTCACTTGATACCAAAACACCTCAAAAACACTAATATACACCAAAGACATCAACTTGTGGAGAGGGGCTCCAAAATGTGCAAGAAAGTTGTTTGTCATCAATGCACATTGAAGAAGATGAACTATCAACTATTGCCTATTGACTGTTAAAAAACCAAACAATTTTCTAACAAATCTTGATTGCAATTGACCTTTCTTATATTTTTATAGATTGTTGTATTTAATCTTGAGGAAGCCACAATGCTTGTAGTTTGGCTTGGCCCTAGTTCACCATTATTGTCTTTGCTCTACCTAGATAAATCAACTAGGGTTCTCATCTTTAATCTATGATCACAATAATTATCATTCTCAATCAACCCACTCTTTACTCTTATACGTGATAGATTATTAACTAGTTTATTGTATTGTTCCTCCACACCACCATCCTAGGCCTTGTGGTGCTAATCAATTGTAGCACTTCCATTTACCAAATACACTAGAGCACAATGGCGGTTCTCATGTGACCCACACGTCACCTCAAGGTTCTAAAAGGATCTTAATTGAGGAATGATAATATAAGCTCTTGTGCTCTCTTAGTTATACATGTTATATAACAATAATAGGGAAGAGAACACATACTTCCAAGTTAACCTCATGTTGCATATGCTAAGAATTGTCATCTCATGGATAATTACAAGGTGAGTCTCATAAGGTGGGCCCTAATCAAGATACAATTATACAAGATGCACAACATCAACTCAACTTGTGCACTCCAACATGAAAACTCATTGGGCCCTTAAGCAATAATCCCAAGGACACCAGAAGTTGATAAATAGCTCAATGAGCTAAATGAACTATAACCTTGATTACACAAAGGCACACCCACAATCAATGACCCAAGGGGCCTAAGAAGAAACGTTCAAACCAATTGTGCAAATAGTCACTAACAATTCAATATCAATCATCATTTTCAAGCATGTTTATTGCTAGAAATTAATAGGTTTTGGTGTTTTAATTCTCATAATGGCTCCTTATGTGAAACACATACAATGCTCATGTATTTAGAGCAAACACATGGAAACCAATCTTGGGAACCAACAATTATAACCATCTTGGGGGTCACGCAACTCCAGATAGAGGAAGGAGAAATGAACAACTTAAACAACAAGGCATTTATGCCCTATCCTATTGAAGGACCTTTGGGCATGAGATTGATGTTAAGAGATCAAAGAGGCATAGGAGAGTACTCAATTAGTGGAGCAAGGGGAGGGTACTTGATTGATAAATCAAGGTTTTTCCTTGGCCTCCACAAACATTATCTCATAAAATTCAAGATTTTGTTCACAAAAGCTGCATTTTAGAATCATGTTTTTAAGAACACAACACATTCAAAAAATTCAATGAAATCTTGTCTTGCATTTAACAAATCCAATTTCTAGATGTCATAAGAACTAAACGATTAGTAAGTCATAATATTGTTCCCATACCAAGGATCAATCTAGAGCTCTTGGCACAATATCATTGTTCTGTTTACCTTTCAACACAATAAGCATATTGAGTATGAACCCAAGTTATCATCAAGACAATGGTGGCCATTGGACTTTCAAGGTTTAACATTGTGCACATTAGAAAGCAATGTTACATTAGCTATGTTTCTTTACCAGCTTTGTGACAACAAAGAAAAATTAGTGTGTGCATTTGTTACATTAGCTATGTTTTCTAACCAAATTTAGGACAAGATTTTATCAGAAAAACTTCGATTTTAACATGTGTTGCAAAGTAGCCATCTATTAGGAAAGAAATGCCTTTAGGGCTACATTATTGAGATACTGAGTTCTACAAATACATTTTTAGCAAACATGCAAAGACCGTCTTGCCAGATCAGACTATAAGAATCTCATACTTCTTCCAATATGATGACTAGTTTCTTTTCATTGTTAGGAGTAGTTGTGATCATTCCACCTCCTCAGACCCCTATTGTCTTGTGAAATCCTTGTTCAATTTGTTTCTTCATATTTCCTGCATGCAACCTTGTTATTTATATTGTTTTTGCTCACTAATGGATATTGATTGTAACCTTCCACATCCATTTCCTGTGTGAGAATTTAAGATAATCCACATGGATAAATCATATCTGCATTTCAGGTTATAATTAATCCGTGAATCATCTATTGGAAGCTAAGTGACCAACACATACATTCTGAGAATTCTCTTAAAATTTTATTGACCTCTCGATAGCAGCTCTTGCTAACCTTCTACTGTGTCTAAAGCAACGAGATTGGTCAATGTCTGAAGATGGATTGGATGAATAGACCACCTTAGCAAGACTAAAATGAATGCAAACAATAGCTGAGTATAGTACTTGATCTTATTCTAGTTTTATTTAATAGTATGCAGTCAACCATACAAGTGATATAATGGCACAAGATTGCTAAATTTGGTTCTTGAATTTAACTTTGCAACAAGAAAACTCAATGAAATAAATCTTGACATGCAGCAATAAAACAGGGAAAAACATATTAAGATTTAATATTAGGCATCGAATGCTCTTTATATTTATAATTGACTAGTCAAAAAAGCTGAGTTTGAGAGATAATCCTCATTAACTCAAATTGCTTAATTTGCTATTAAATATTGTTCAAGGTGGGATTAAACTACTTTACAAAGACCTGGGTTGGTCCACCCAAATGGGGTACACTGATTAGGGCGGTGTTGTCACTGCCTATACAACAGTCACAATTGAACTCAAAAGTACAGAGATTAATTCAAAGAAGAATAACATGGGTACTTCCCTGGCCCATGGATTCAATGAACAGATAATTTCATAAAAGCAGTAAGTATAAATTTTTAGTTTTCATTTCACAGCAAATGCTCAACATGGTGTTGGTGATTAATGTGAACTCTATAACTGTGTTTTGCCTCGGATATCCTCAGATGTGAATAGGATTTTTCCTAACATTGACTCATCAAACTAGTCTGTTCCAAAAACACAAAATTGCCAGTTTTAGCCTTGCTAATACACAAGTTTGGTGATAAAGTTGATTCAACGCCTATGCATTCAGCATGCCCCATAATAAAATCTCTGGAATTTACGATACGCTACTGCTTGGAGGAGTCTGAGGACAAGAACACTCGTCAATGCCAAAGTCTGTTGAATTAAGTTCAATCACCTCATCCCATGTAGATTTAGCTTTGTAGAGTTAAGGAATTCGTACAAAAAGCAACATCATTTACCCATAGGCAGATAATGACAAGTAGAAAAAAAGGATACATTCTGTTCTCCACATGTCTGTTATGCCAACCCCAGGATCAGAGAGCAGCCAATAATCGGTATCAATCTGCATTGCCAGTGCAGGATTACCAAATAGGTTACAGATTTCAATTATTAATAAAATAGCCAAACTTGTTCCAAGCAATTACTCACATGGACATCTGATGGAACTATTCTCATAATTCCACCTCCAAAATCCTGGTGGATATTTAATTCTGAAGACAGTTTCTGGGTTTCATGACCTTGCTGCTCCAAATCAACAGAAATAGAACTTCCTGGCAGAATGGTTATAGGTAAATCTTCAGCAGGGCCAGTCCTCAATGGAACAGATCCCACTGGTATGTCAACTGGATTGATTTCTTCAACATTCTCCTCGAATTGGCTATGCATTCATTCAATATTAAAAAAGAATGTTAAAGTAACTAGAATTTTTAGCCAGTTATGACATACAATCTTCTTTCCAACTATGAGAGGTGCCTGTTTCAGTCACTGTCCTTGTATAATTGACATTCAATAATAAGCAAATGATAGAAAATATTTTCCCTTGATTAACATAACAACTTGTATAAATGCTGTTTCAAACAGGGCAAAATACATACATTTTCTTTCCACAAGTTATTGATGCCATGGTCATTTTCAAATGTGTTGAGGTCTACCTCTATCAGTTCATGAGTAGCAGTTTCAATGGGTGTTTTAAATATGCATCCATAGTATGTTTGCTGGGTACGATGATGCTCACAAATGTTGAAACATTTAAATTTTCATAAATGTAGTCACATTTTCTGAAGATTACTTTGATACTTAATATCCTAAGTTTTTCTAGCATACACTAAAAAACACGGAATGATCTATAGACAGGGCATCTTGTACTTTCCGCAGAATGACAGCATTATTTCAAGCACAAGCCATTGCCCACTGCCAATAGAGCAACTCCAAAGGGCACTTGACATTTGGTTACTATGCAGTAAATGTTGGTTGAAGATCCAAGCACTACAAATGAAAGCTACATGTAAGCATGGCTGCAGGAACAGGTGCACATATAACAGCTGCCTCTATCTCTCTCTCCCACTATCTCTATCATAAGGCAGTGAAAGCTTAAAATGTTTATAACCTAGGTATGAATGAAGTATGCATTGTTCCATTTTTGTCTCTTCTCAAGGAAATAGAAGACCTCATGTTTGCAGAAAATAATGAAGAAAAAGATTCAACTTTTTATGGCTGCATATGAAAATCAATATAGTTTCTCGATTCTGGAGTTACTAAGCTATTACACATACAAAGTTGGTGTTTCTAAACTTGCCACAAATAATAATGAAAGCATAGTACTTGGAGATGTGATTCAACTCACAATTTCAGGCAAAGTGGGCATTCCTAAGAAAGTTTCAAGAGGAAAGTTAAAACAATTTGAAATCTGCTGTATACACTTAATCTGAAGGACAATTTACTTTGTTTTTGATAATATAAGGCGGCTAAACAAGGGGCCGAACCCTTACAAAAAACAGAGAGGCCCAAAGGCAGCAAGCATCAACAGTGCCTTAAACCAAAAACAGCATATACAACCATAACAGAATACCAGTAGAACCAGCAAAACTAGCCGCTAAAATGAAAGTTAAAAAACTGAGAAACAGAGTATCAGCAGTATAACAACAAGGACTAAGGAGACAACAGCTCTCCTTTCTAGACCATAGATTTAATAATATCATCCACTTTTTTAGCCAGATCGTCACTGTCAGTATTAACAGTAACCCCCAGATTCTTCAGCACAGAGAGGTTGAGGACAATTTACTTTGTTACTCAAATTGCTGAATATATATATATGAGTATGAGAGAGTGAGAGAGAGAGAGAGAGAGAGATGATGATGATGTTTGACTGAAGTCAGGTCTAAAAATAGTTATGATACAAGCTTCTAAAAGCAATGGTCTATACAAATTTGAAGGAGTGGCTGAAAAACTACATGCTTTTCTGTCTCGTACCAACTCAATTAATCAACTTTGACATGAAAGATACAGAACTCAACTATTTTTATCTTGAGCTGTTAAATAAACATAATACTGTCTGTGGATTGCTAGAGATGTTCAAGAAAAAAGAGGAGAGTGTGAAGCTTGTTTAGCAAGCAAACATCATTGTGCAAACTAAGATAGTCAAATGAAAGCAATGTGATTTGATGAAAATTCAATCTCTTGGTGCATCAAGTATTTTGTTATAATCATTGAAAAATTTTCATAAAAGACATCATATGATATTGTTTATTGTACATTAGGATTCAACTGTCCGACAATTTTAAAAAAGAAAAAAGCCATGGTGAAACATAAGAGTAGTTTGCAGTATTGATATGTTCTATTGAGTGGAAGTGTAATAGAACAAAAAAAGTCCGTGTCCTCAAGGTTTTTAGCCTCTCCCTAAAAATGGAGTCATTTCAGGAGCCCAGGTTCCCCTACGCTTCCCCAAAATGTGACAAAAAAATGGGAACATCCACTCAATTTGGAGAGCTTTCTTGAGGACATCCCCCAAAACATAAAGCCAAGGGGATGCCCTAGCGTCTCCAGAGTCTCTCAACCATCCTAGGGATGTCAAGACATCCCCCATGGCTTGCTGTTGGAAATGCAGCAAAAACAAATAACTTTTATTATTATTATTATTTAAATATTTGATCTTCCTACTGAGACATTTGAGACTATCTTTATGTTGATGTGACAATACCTTATCACCAATGTTGTATTTTTGTGGTGTTGTATACTAGGTATACTGGTGCTTGTATGTAGTTTTAGTTTTCTGTAGAATGTTATGAACCTATTGTTAAAAGTCCTGTATTTGTTTAACGAATTTTGTTGTAGAAGTTACAGAAAGTCCTCCTGCTGGTGCTATGCACAAAGCTACAACATTGGGCAGGAATGTTTGGAGCCAAATTACACCAGCAATGGACAATATTTGGTAGGTAAGCGCAGAACTTTGTTTTAGCTATGCTGTATGAAGAGCAAACTTCATTCAGTGTACATTGATGTTTTAAATAGTCTATTCCACAATGTACTAATAATTAACAATCCTTTTCCCCATCTATTCTATGGATGGAAAGCAGTACAATATTATTGATCAATGGATTGTCATTGCAAATTTAGCACATCATATTTCCTTCAAAAACCTTCAGCTTCTTAAGTTTTTTTTAAGTTTTAGTTTTATAATTTACTAACTTCTTTTTATTTGTACTTCAAAAATTGAAATATTAATGTATATGTAATATTTTAATAGTTGTGCCCCTAAATTTCCCAAAATCCAGAAAAAAATTGCCATCCTCAAAACCCCTCAACTCAAAGAAACATTGAGATAAACCTATATTAAAATTAGGGAAAATTTTTAAAATATACGGAAATTTCAAATATTCATATGATAAAATTGATAAAGCATTCATCATATACATTATAGATCCTTAATACATAACATTTGAGTTGAATTGAGAATTCACATGAGAGTTGAACAAATTAAAAAATGTCAAAACTTAGTTACTTTCATTATTCATTGTTAATATGCATGTGATATTAAAAAAATACAACAAAATGCCCAAAGGCTGCAAGTTTCAACTACAAAATGAGAAAAGCATAGAAAGTATGTTGCTGCCCCTCATCTGCATCTGCCAACATTGCATCTAAATCGGAGTCCTCCTTTGAATCGCTGCCACTGTGAGGGGTTGCCTCATCCAATGGAATCCCAACCAATCCTTCCTTTGCCTCCTCCTTATCAATCTGGGTGGCGTCTTCAAGATCAACATTCCACTGTAAAGCTAGAGTCTGTCGATACTCTGGACTCTGACGATCCTGAAGATGTAGAGCACTATGCACGGCCACTAACTTCTCAAATCATCTAGAGGTAAGCCTATTCCTCTTGATAGAATGGATAAAGTTGTATGTGGACCAATTCCTCTCTATAGCAGAGGAACTGGCAACCTGTGAAAGGAAGCAAATGGCAAGCATCATCAACTCTAATGTATCCTTGTCGTGCCATGTCCACCAACCAATAGGGGTGTTAGTGTTTAATTTCGCACCTTCGGTGAGAAAGAAAAACGGACAGCGTGTACAGTAGAACTGTTCTTCGAATTAGGAGGGAAGCTCCCTCAACAAGAAAATTAAAAAGACGTTTACAAAATAACCTATCTTTTTGTTTCTCAAGGCACGAGCACAAGGCAATGAAGCTCTTCTGCAAGGCTATAAGATTTTCTAAAACTTTCCAGAAGAAAATAACTAACTTTATCTTTTAAAACAATTCTGATTTCTTCAGGTAAATTCAAAGCATAAAGAAATCAGAAGAACAACTTGGAGGTTTTCAAAACAAAAGAACAAATACAACTCACAATAATTGCTCATGCACAAAGTCATGAACAATTTACATAACTCTTGACAACAATATAGATCTCTGAAACCATGATTTGTATTCTCATTAATCAAAAAGCAAGAATCAATAACAATGCTTGAACAATAAAAATGTGAACAAAAACTAGTCTCAGCATTTTACCCTTAGAGAAATTAAGTGTGTAGAATACACTTATTTATACCTAAAAAGCAAAGATGCAAGGAAATAAAAGGAAGAGTTAACTCTCTTCACTCTAGATCTAATGCTGCATGGGAAGCATGCAAGCTTATTAACAATTAAAGCTAAAAATATCTTGTCATGCAAATTTCAGTTAACTGAACTTGCATGTTATTACACAAGGAGTTCCAACTCAAACATATTTTGCATGATTTCCAAAAGCAAATTCTAAAAATAAATTTAACTTCAATTAACAAAGACAGTTCTCAAAATAAAAGCTGCTTTGGAAATCTTTTTGCTGCCAAAAATAAATCCCTTCTGCAAAATGTGAAAAAATTGGCTAAGTCTGAGAATTGAGATTTCTCTCAAATTCCTCAACTTTGGCTTCATCTGGTATGATCATGGACTCAAGGTGAACTGTCCTCATTTGCAGGTGTATGGCAGCATCCTCTGTGATTTTCTCAAACACTTCAAAGTCTTTCTCAACCTTGGCATACTTTGATGCAATATCAACCAGGAGGTACATTTTGTCTACGTGAGGATCACCACAAAACTTTCCGCGGATCAGCTGAATGAACTCCTCCTGCAAAATATGAACAAGGCAATTTATGCCTTCATCGTTGAAATACCTGCATGGAATGTTTTGGACAAGATCATGTTTCAGCAAAGATTTGGCCTCGATGGTGACTAACGAATATTGCATGATGACTTGAAGAGGTTCGTTCTGAGGCCTTTTTGCCTTGAAAATTGCCAATCTGGACCTCTGTGTGTTCGCTGCTCAAGAAAAACAAGTTTTCCTTTTTGTTGTCCAAAATTTAATTTTTGTGAAAAAATTAAAATTTTGCCCTTGGAAAATGAAATTTTGGAGCTACACCTCAAAGATTCAACAGATTTGAGATCAAACCAGTCCAGGATGATGGAAAATGCCTTTTGCCGAGGTGGGTATGTGTCAGAAATGATAAATTTTGGACAAATAAGCCTCAAAAATCAATTTTATCTTGGCTGTAGGTGGTGATTTTGCCTTCGAAAAACCATGACCAACGGTGAAAATTCTTGAAAATTTATCAAAAATGACCTCCTGGGTTTGGACCTTGCCTTAGGAACATGAAGATGGACCCTGTGAAGGAAGAGAATGAAGAAAAAGAAGAATAGAAGTGATCGAAATGCCTTCTTTACGCTTTGCTGATCCGAAAAAGCTTCAAAAAGCTTGGAAAACCCTCAACAATGGCCGCCAGTGCAAGAAAGAGGCCTTCCAGTGGACAAATTTTCCTTTGAGTGTGATAGAAAGAAGTAGAACGATGCAAGAATGAATGATCTTTGCCCTGTATGTGAAAATCCAATCTTCAAAGCCTTCGAATTCGCCTTATGCAAGCTTTCATCCGTCCATTAATGGCTGCCATGTGAAGAAATGCTGCCTTTACTCCTTTGCCATGCCTTTGAAAATAACAATAATAGTGAATAGGAGCCTCCTTTATAGTGAATGCCACCTTTTAGGGTTTCCAATGTGCCTTACTCTAAAAATAGAGTGTTTTTTTATTCTCCTCTATGCAAAAAAGAATAAGTGAAATAAGAAAAGGAGTGCATTTTGGCAAAAAAGCTCGCCTTTTTGAAGTTTTGCAAAAAGGAGTGCAAATGATCAATAATAGGCACCTTTCTCCTTTGTCAAATAGGCGTGCCTTTTGGTGAATGTAGGCACCATTTATCTATGGCAAAAAGGCATGTGTTTTCATGTTATGGGCACCATTTGAAAACAAGGAAAAGGCGTGAGTTTTGGTGAACTTGAGCGCCATTTGCAAATGATAGAAAGGCGTGTGTTTGGAGGTTTGAAGCGCCTTTAGGGAATGGCTAAATAGGCGTGGTTAAAAGACAAATGAAGCACTTTTAAGGGGTGTTGAAAAAGGCGTGAGTTTTGGGCTTTTTAGGCGCCTTTTTGGTGTGAGGGAAATGGCGTGAGTTTTGGCTATAATGCACACCTTTTGGAAGGCAAGGAATGGCGTGGGTTTTGGCTAGAATGGGCGCCTTTTAAGGGTTGATCTTAAGTGTCTTGGTGGAAGTATATTTCAAAATATAATTAAGTATAGGAAATTCAGATATTGAATTTCCTATACTTTAAATATTTTGAAATATACTTCCAAAATGTTTGAGATAGGCCCCGGATCCATGGGATTTAGAATGCAGATTCTAGATTTTTGAGGATCCACCAAATTTCAGACTTAGACAGATTTCGGGATATCAGAACATCAAGTTTCAGGACACCAGACTTAGCCAATTTCAAGGCTCAAATTTATGATTCTTGACCTTGAAAAACTTTGAAGTTGGCCTTGACTATTTTGATGGAGGCTGCCTGGATCACTATTGTTTGCCTCTGCCTCTGGAGCTTATTTTTGCCATAACTTCATCTGATGACGGAATGTCTTGAAGTTTGGAAACCAAGTCCATTTGATCTGAAACTATCATTGAAGCTCTTCCTCCATGGATGATACTCAAAAATGGTGCTCATTCAAGGCAAGAACGCCCAAAAATGCCTTAGAAAATTTTTCTAAATTTTCCAAAATTTCAAAATTTTCAAAATTGAATTTTGACTTGCCAGATGTATTTGCATTGTTTCCCTTGGTTCCTTTATGTCATTTTGGCTTCCAATATACCACTTTGACCTCTTCTTTTTGACGTTCTTTCAATGCTTCATGCCTGATTAGCTTGTCAGAATCCCCTTCATTCGGGCATTGGATCAATATCTTTCGATATATCTTTGTACCTGCAGGGTTAGCGCAGTAATGACAAGGCTACCTGGTGCTTAGGAGGTATGTTTGGGCACATATACAAAAAATTTCGTATGGGTACAACAAGGGGTCAATTCGAGCTAATGTAGCTCTATCTTCGGCTCTGGTTTGTTGAATGTTGGACCACAAAGATTTGTAAAGGCAAGCCATTGTATGCGAAGTATACTCGACTCCTCATTTGAATACATCTTTCGAAAGGCCTCTCACTAGCACTAGTCTCTCTTTCCTCTTGTGGCAACATCACTACTACCACTACCAACCATGGATGGCACAGGCATAGTTGATTGTGTAGACTGTACTGGCATTGGCACACCCTTAGACCTCGTTTCTACCTCCATATGCAATCTATGAACCTCTACCTTCTCATCCTCCTTTATGTCTCGACACACCTTAACTCCACGATTTGTAACGCCCAAGAAATGAGACCATACCCTAGTATGCTCCCTCTAAAATCTATCTTGCAAATATGACACAACCACACTCTACTCCCCCCAAAAATTTTCTTTTAGACATCTAGGGCTGTCACAAATTGGAGAAGAGGTTTCTTGGAATTAAAAGGGCCCTTTGCATAAGGTTTCAAGACAGCGGATGGACACTAAAATGGGCTTTGTGGTTGTTTTCCTCCGCCCCCAACACTCCCACACCTTGATGAACCCCCAATTGAGGCTGAAATTCTAATATTTATTTCATTTTCTTCCACTTCATGGTCACTACTCTCACTGCCACTGCTGCTCATGTTGTTTTGTGAAAATATAATGCAAGTGCAAACTGAAAATTGAAAAAAAAAAAAAAAAAAAATCACACTTCTTCCTTAAAACTTTGGAAAAAATTTAGAAAAATAAAAATAAATAAAAGAATGACTTACCTCTTCCACTTGTTTTGCTATCTCACTAATAATGCTGCCCTAGATGCGATTTCTCCTCCACCTGCACCTTCAAACCCTACTCATAAAAACTCTTTCTCCTCCAACTTGGCTGCAATGTTTTTTGGCATGTAAAAATGGTGTTAAAATGGAAGATGAAGGTTATTTTCCCCATTTAGGGCGAAGTAAAGCATGGGGGCGCACATAAAAAGGATTAAAATATTTTATTTTTTAATTTTGTTCGGCGAGGATGGCAAAACATCCTCTAGATGTCCCTGAGTTTCCAGAGTGTGAGGTGCAAATTTTTATTAACCAAGGATGTCCCCGAGGTGTCACTACGGCCCTAAAAAATTTCCGAGACGAAGACGTGGCAAAAAATGTCAGGGACGCATCCCCAAGGAACCTTGAGATAAACACAAAAAAGAACAGAAAAGGAAAAGGTATAGGAACCCACAAGGCCCACCACACATTTGAAACCCTAACCTCCTAAAGAGACCCAAATGATCCCATTTTAACTCGCAATGGTTGTGAAGAAGAGGGAAAGAAAGGAAACTTGAAAGGGCACATCAACATTTGTCATTAGAGGTAAGCTACAATGCCATCCCATTGTAAGAAAATTGTGTTAAATTTTTTTTTTCTGATTTTCAAGCTCTTACAGCAATTTTTTTTGTTTGTTTTCAATTTTAAGTTTGCTGTTGCATTTTCATCACAAATCAGAATAAGAAGCAGTATATGTTCTTCTAGTGACAAGTTTGAAATTGAAGAAATGAGTGAAAAGATGTTGGTGGTTCTTCTAAGCATGCAAGTGTTATATGAAGTGAAATGGAAAATCTATTTGAATGCCCTTTTGCCATTGTGAAACTTATGCAAAAGGCCCATTCAAAACCCCTATTACAGTATGTCACCGTTTTGGACAAAACCGAGACCAAAAATTCAGGGTGGTGGTAAACATTGGCTGTGCCATATATGCAACACAAATTTCAAAGGAGTTACACTAGGGTTTCTCAACATTTAATGCATTACTAGAAAGGGGATTAAGATTTGTGAAAAAATAACCTAGAAGATAAGGTTGAAATGGCTAGATTGCATAGGGAGAGTAAGGCAAGAGCTAAAGGTTTACCTGCAGAATCTACCATGGATCCTCCTCATTTTCTACTACTAGGACGGATGTTGAGAGGGGAGAAGGTTCCACTTAAGGGAAGGGGAAGGCCACAAGTGATGGACATGGTAGAATTTAGGATGTTGAATTGCAAGAATGGGAGCAACAAATGATGTTGTAGCCAAAATATTTTATGCCCATGCCATCTCGTTTCATGTAGCATGTTCTCCATTGATAACACAAGTTAGCAAAACTCATGCACATGCTCTACGTCTTGCTCTACGAATGGCTACCTTGCCACTCATCACACACAAAATCCATTTACAAGAACTCGAATATAACAGGAATACAGAATATCTTCTTTTCAGCAATCAAATGCAAAATGACAGGAAGGTGACAATAAGCAAACAACTTCAGAGACTCAAAACAATGACAAGAGTTAAGGTGTATTCCTTACGGTCTTGACACTCAAATACCAAATGACTGGAAGTAATGACATTCGGATTCTTATTAAATGTTTAAATCACAAATGCAGAATGAAAACACAACATCACTCTGATCTATTCAATTATCCCAACATAAACATACATCTAAATATGGGCCTGCACAATCGGCCTCTTTACAAATTGGAAACAAAGACTCACTAACTGTTGTTTACTCTTCCCATCCTTCTGTCTCTTTTCCTGCACATTCCCACCGTCGGCCTCCTCCACACTCGGCCTGCTCTATCGAACGCCTCAACATCCTTTTGGCCTGCGGCCTCTTCCTTCATTCTTGTCATTTACCATTATCTACAGCCTCACTAATTTCTCATTCATGGTCTCCTCTACAAACCCGAACTTCTTCTTTATTTGAACCCGTCGGCCTGCTCATCATCTTCGACCCTTTCTCACCAACGCCTCTTCTTGTTTTGGTTTGCGGCCCCTCTACCTTAACGACCTCTGTTGTCAAATGCTTGCGGCCTTTTCTCTGTCTTCTGGCCGTTCTCTCTCCCTTTCTAATTCGCATCCTTCTTTCTTTTTATACTCTGCTTTTTCTATTTCTATGCACGGCCACCTCCATATCCGGCTCTCTCAGATTCTATCGTATGTTTTTCCACCTGTCTGATGACTGTTCACTGCACCCTGTCGATTCCTCTAACCATCAGTTAAAAGATTCCTTTCGAATGAATACCTACCGCTCAACTGGACTCTTAAACTGATCCTTCAGTAACCGCCGATGAACAACTGCTGTTTATTCTTCTTCTCTCGTGGCGACAGGAACCTACCTTATTCTCTGACGGTTTCTCTGCTCCATTGTGCCAGAAAGATTCCACGACCTCCTTCAGAGTTGTTTCTCACTAACTTCAAACTCTCCATATTCGCTGCCATGCTGCATAACTCCAGAATGGTTTCCCAATTCATAACCGTCGTTAATGCAACAAAACTCTTTTCCCAAAGCATTCAATCAATCATCCACAGCGACACCACCAGATGACACAGGGTTCATAACTGACTTTGATTCAGCAATCAGTGTCCACCACACATAAAGCTCTTGACCCAAATGCGACAGAAGGATAGAATACAACGCGACAAGAAGATACCCAACAACACACAAACCACCGAAACACTGAACAAAACTCAACCAAAATTTCAGATGGAGAGCGATGCCCTTGCATCATCCATACTTAAGAATCTATTGAAAGATACAAACAAAGTTCAATCCTCAAATTCCACCTTGAGATCATAAATTAAGTACCACCCTCCTTGACAAACAATATTTGAGGGTTAGCTTGTTAATGGAAGACATGAGACAATGGCTAATAATAGACTACTCCATTATTATGGATGCATGGACTGGTATTAGGCATCAACCACTCATCAATGTTATTGTTACATGTACAACTAGCACATATTTTCTTAAGAGTTGTTGATTGCTCAAGGAAGCGAGGGGATGCAAACTTCCAAGTTCAGCTTCTAAAGCGGGCCATAGAGGAGGTTAAATCAAAATGTTGTGCAATGATTTGTAAATATGATAGATATTCCACTCCTTGCTTTATCAACACAAATCTCAAATGTTTCAATCAATTCTTGATTGATCTACTTACTAGTTTTGAAGTAAACTAGAATAAAGCAGTCCTAACAATTCTTAAAGTTGAAGTTATTAAGTACAAACAGCACTGAGAGTGAACACACCAGGAGAAATGTTGGCCTCCTCTAGCCACTATCTCATTTGCTGGTTACAAGGTTTAATGCCTTCTAAAGGCCTTCATGAACACCTTATATAGTGATTTTGATGTCCAAACACATAATCATCAATGGCACTTCCCTAGCCTTCCTAGTTACACTTCATCACATACAAGTCCACTTGACTATTGCAAAATGCAGAATTATAGTCTCATACAACTAGAAGGAACCCCTTCTACTTGTTTACAAGGGGATATTATAATTTCATGATTTACAAAATAGTTCAAGAAAGGCATTCAAATACCTCAGAAGCCCAAGAGATAGGATAAGATACACAAAACTGTTGTGACATTGCCATTGTCTTATGTGCAACGTGCTTGGCCATAGTCAAACAAGTCATCTATACTCTGTAAGTTTAAACCCAGTCAAACTTGTCAAAGATACCTATTTTTAATAATTAGATGTCCCCTAGGTGTTCGGATCACCCGTCACTTTTGTACCTTTTCACTACATATGTATCTCCTACCACCAATGATTTGCACACTACTATGCAAATGCAAATGCATATGCCAACATCAATCACTCGTACAACAGTGCACAACCTCGCATGTGGCTCCTTGCTTCATGCACCATCTGTGAAGCACTAGAACCACGTCGCACAGCTCTTGGCTGCATGCACTACCCACATAGCGTCAAGACACATGTCATGCACCCATGTGCATTTCCTTGCTTCATGCACCACCCACACAATGTCATGAACCATGTCGCACACCCATGCGTAGCTCCTTGCTTCATGTGCCATTCGTGCAATGCCAAGAAGCATGTTGTGCAACGCAAAAGATACTTCCTAGCTCTTGCTCAACCCTTTGCATCATGTGCCATTCACATAATCATGCCACATAGCTTCACAAACAACTATCTAAGCTTTGTGCCACATTTACACCTATGTGCATTAGCACACATCAAGCACACAATCCAAAACTCTATGCAACGTTTTAGTTCAAACAAGCATTAATTGGGTGCAACTTCTATAGCCGTTTCATGACAAGCCACCTAGCAGCATAGTGAGTGGTAAGAAACCAAATTGTTAGGGGATAATGGGTCACACATGGAAGCTTGGCCTCTTGAACTTCCATAACAACCCCTTTGTCTTCACGAAAATGTAATCTATAAATGTACATATGTAAAATAAGTGGATATAGGATAGACAGGAGAAAATACACAACCATACATCTCCCTCAAGAGTATGTCGTGTACAAAATGCATAAACTAATAAAACTTTATGTTTCGGTTCTAGTACTCTTCTCTAGCTAAACCCTTGTCTCCATTTTTTGTCTAGGCACATACAACACATCTAAATCCTTATTTAGAGAGTTTTCCCGTAGACCTCCTAACATCCGGATTATTGGTATCAAAGTGGTTCACCTTGCATGTTCCATCAAACAAGATCAAAGTATCTAAAACTCAACGCCAAACCAAGAGATCCCTCAAATTGTCTTCCACATCATTTCAAACGAGTTTAGATGGCATAGGCGCAAGACGCAATCTATACAATGATCAAAGATGAGATTGCAAAGGCTCTTCGAGAACAAGCATTTATGTTCAACTAGTTAAAACATTTAAGTCCTTAGACAGGTGGTTCCATCAATTCAATCATCTATAAAGCTTTCAATGGACGAGCCCCCCCAAATTCCAAGTGAATTTAGACATTCTTGTGTTAAGGGTAAAATAGATGCAAATGCAGTAGATAACTGGTTAGATCAGTTAGAGCCATATTTCTCTATGAATGGCTTTTTTGATGAAGAAAAGATCAAGATCGCACTAATGAAAGTTTGTTCACCCATCAAGAAGTGGAGGCAAGCCCATACTTTATGCGAGGAGGATGGACCAGATTGAAGATCTAAGCTAACTTGGGGAAAAAAATTGGAAGCCTTCAAGGATGAATACTATCTAGAAGATGTTTACAATGACTGCTATATTTAGTGGCAACAACTGCAACAAGGACATGACCAATCAATTTGTGCCTACATCGATGCCTTCCACAACCTCTATTCAAAGTTGGGCACATTCAAGTCTGAGAAACATAGAGTTCTTGAGTACTATAGCGGCCTTTATCCATTCATTCAATCAAAAGTGAAGTTAGCCAAAGTCAAGACGATGGGAGAAGCCTATCGCTATGCAACAATCATTGAGGAGTCAAAACTAAACAGCAAACGGGACACATCTGCTGCTCCAAAGAATATGCCTTCAAACAAGAACAAATTGTTCACGACAAGTAAATGGTGCAACACAAAATCAGCAGCCTCACGAACTTAGAACCTATTCATGTGCATAGAAACAGAGGGTTCACACAAGCTAGAAGCAAAAAACACAAACCACAAAGTTGTCCGTTTCAATGCAACAACCACAACCACCATGCTAGATGCTGAAGTAGAATGCCTATTCCATTAGCAGATGATCCATAAACTAAGCGGATATTCCTCACACATAGTCACCAATTTTAAAAAAAATAGATAGAGCTATTTATGAGAGCAATTAAAGTAGACAATTCTTGCACAAAATCAGATTGCAGTTAAGAATAAGAAATTTACCATAACAATGGAGACACGAGAAATAACGTGGAGAAACCCCTTGTGGATAAAAACTCCACCAAAATGTGAGTCACACTCGCTTAAGTATCCCAAATGGCCTCAATACAACCAAAATATGATATCAATGCTTACAAATTGCTCCCAAAAACTGAGATACCAAACTCTACAAACTCCATCCATGCTTGAACCCAAGCTTACATCCATATATATAGAGTTTCAACGCCTTAGGAAACAAAGAGAAGTGTGATCTTTCATCTCACCTTTGGAAATGGAACAGACATAGTGCATCCTTTATTCTCCCTTTTATGACTTTTCACCTCCGCTTAATGGAAAAGACAAAGTAAGCCATTCTTCTCCCCTTGGAAAATGACAAAAAAGATAAGATAGGAAAAGACAAAGTGGAGCATTCGCTTCTCTTAGATGTTCTAATTGTCCTCTATCTTCCAAAAACCTTAGCTTTTGCATGCAACCTCAAAATGACATGCCGCTTTTTCAACTTACATAACTTTTCGACGGTAACAAAAATATGCAAACATATTAAGGTTTTTTTTGCCATGAAGTACAAAATACCAAATCCATTTTTCGGATTAGCAGAAGAACTTGTTCGCATGCAAAGGAAGAAAACGGTTTGCACGAGCTAAATGCAAAAACATGAACCTTGAAGCTACCCATTTCAATGCAATAACAACAATCATAGTGCCAAATGCTAAAGCAAAATGCCTATTTCATTTGTAAATGTGAATGCAAGGGCAACCATTGAATTTTTTTGTCTATGGCAGAAGCATGAAGAATCTCGTCTACAAAGCCACCATCATGTGCCTAGATTTGCCAACCATGCCTCATCTATAGCCTTACAGTTTGGGACGGATCAATTCCTACAACACCAAAGGTATGTGTATCACGCACCAATGTCATTTCTCATATGCTATTCATCCTTTTAGAGAAGAGCTAGTTTATGGCGTAGCACCAATTGATTCTAGTGATATATTCCTCCAAGCATCACCCTATTAGTGGGCAGTAAGAGATATTCAATCCCTGAAGTGATTCCACACTCTACACATGCTCCAAAGACTCCAAACCTTATTACACAAACTGGAGTCCATGCAATTGGGACAATTACTTTTCAAGAGGGGGCAAACGATCCACGCACTACCGCGCAAGTGCATGTGCCAACCTCAGTCACTCACGCAATAGTGCACAACCCTGCATACAGCTCCTTGCTTCATGCACTTTCTGCATAGCATTAGAAACCATGCCGAACACTCGCACACAATTCCTTGCTTCATGAGTCACCCATGCAGCATCAAGAACCATGTCACACACCTGCACATAGCTCCTTACTTCATGTGCCATCCATGCAGTGCCAAGAATCATGCCATACAACCCAAAAGATACTTCCAAGCTCTTGCACACCCCTTTGCATCATGCAACACCAAGGATCATGCCACACAGTGTTTACTCTCTAAGTGGTTTCTCAGAGAAACATGGAGTAAACGGAAATATACAATAACAACTATAAAGGATAAGATTCATACCAGAATTGCACAGAATAAAGCATTGTTTCCATTCATTGAATATATCAGCATTACATCACAAAATCACAATGTCGGGTCCCTAACTACAAAGTATTGAACCAATATATAACTGGCCAAGGTTGGTTGAGATACCAACCGTCGACAACGACTACACACTTCCCAATTGTCGGGGTTAATTCCCGATAACACTCATAATAAACTAACTGTGCACAAGTATTATTTAATTCATTATTATTTACTTGGCCAAATAAGACTACGACTCTAACCGACTATGGCTGTCTACACCATTCCCCACACAAAACAAGTCGTCTTCCAGACGACATTACAACCAAAAATGGGGATGAGTGACCAACAAAATGAACTACTAAGAAGAAGGGGGGTGTGGAGACATCCCTAGATGGATCGAGGATGTCGGGGTGGATGTTGGCGACCGCAGCTCCCGTAATCTCTGGACCTCCTCTGTATGCAGTCGTAACTGGTGTTCAGCCACAATCTCACGTTCCCTGGTTGCCTTCACTGTGCACGCAACCTATATCACTTGATGTTTCACCTGGTCCACCTCCTGTCCCTTCGCTACAAGTTGCGCCTCTAAGGCCTTCACCTTCTGCTCCACCTCCCTCATCTTCTGAGCTGCATCGCTTTCTATCTCCGACACCCTAGCCTCTAAGGCTGATGCTCGAGCTCGCTTTGTACTACTAGTCTAAGTTTGTCGAGCCAATTGTTCCTGAAACTTCTGCATATGCCCAGCCAACTCCTCCTTCATCTTTTGTGCTACCTGAAAGGCCTCATCCTTTTCATGCACTGTTGCCTCTGTTGCTACCCTCTAACGTTTCATCAAGTAAAAAACACCCCAAAAAGCCCTCTCTATGCTAAATAAGACTGCTATCACCTGACCATCCCTCCCTGCAATCAATGGTCATGCTCCCCGCCATGCCTTTCCCATTGCACGTCTCTACTTCTGGCCATCCCTTGGTGGTAAAACATCGTGCAAACTCTTGCTCGCACCCCACCTGAACAAATCCAAGGATCATTTGGATCTCCTGTGCTACTATGGGTGATCGACCAATTTTGAGTTGTTTCGAGATTTCTCCCACCTGATGCATGACCGTTGCTACGCTTTGTAGGTCCTCAACATACCTCTGTATTGTCCCCAGTGGATCGGAAGCATCGGGCTTAGACATCTCCAATGCCAATCCCTCTGACCCACTGGACTCCTCCTCGCCTGATGGGGTGGGCGGTGGTGAACCCCTGACTGCCATGGGAGACTCCTGTGATGGTCCCCCAATTTCCTGTATGGTTGCGGGTGGCTCCACTATCCCTTGCTCAGCATCGCCTAGCGAGATGTCATGTTGTGTACCCTCGCCTTCTATCATCATGGCGGTGAAACTCTACTGCAGGTCCACACTCTCCACCACTCGATGTGAAACCCTCTTCCTGACCCTCGGCCAAAGTCTCTGAAGGGCTTGGTGATGGCAACTCAGGCACCTCCACTGTGAAGTCGACTGTTCTTAGCCAGTTGTCGATCTGCGCTACTCCTGGCGGTCCCGCCGATAGTGCTGGCAGTCTAGCTGATGAGGTTGGCAGCTCGACCGCTGCACTGGACAACTCGCCTGACAATATGCTTGACACTGTTGGTGCTGATGCTGACACAGTAACTACAACAGATGGTGTGATTGTCGCCGACTGTATGATCGTCCCCCATGATGTCGCTGATCTTGCTGCTGTAGTCGCCACTCTTGTGGTGTCAGCTACCGACAACGTTGACGTTGTGACTGGCACTGATGCTGTGATGACTAGGGCTGATGTACCAACTGGCGGTGTACCAATTGGCAGTGTAGGAAGGGTGAAGGTTGTTGGTCGTACAGATGGTACTGCAATTGTAATTGCTTCCTCGATGTCCATCTCCTGTGCAGTCTTGGCATCCCTTACCAACGACACTTCCTCCACCGATGGTGAATCACTAACCGATGTTGACAAAGATTCGTCACTTGGCTCCTCCTCATTCTCCTCCTCACTCTCTACTAATGCCTCCCTTTGCTTTCTCATTCTTCGTCGCTATGAAGACTCTTCTCCCAGGTGGTATCTAGTTCCTTCCAATAGAAAGCAATATGCAACCCTGGGTCCAAGTGTGTCAATGGTTGCAACCTTCCCCATTTATCTGCCATAACTTGTATATGAACGGCATCAAGGAATAATGCTATCGCGTGTTGAGTCATATAAAATGCCTTATGTGTCTAGGCCAAGAACTCCTCGATCCTGTCTGAAAGTAGTCGTGACCAGTTGTATACCTTGCCCATGCTCAATCCCACCATATAGTCCACCATCCAAATCGCCACATCTAATGCTCTGCTCGCCCTCATCAACCTACATTTCTTTAAGTCCAGGAGGCATTTCCATTCTGGCGTAGCTAGAAAGTTCTTCTGCAACCCTCAATTGCCCAAACTCCATATACTATCTTTTTCCTGCTGCGTTAGGTCACTTCTGCACACTCTCCTCACAATTGCCTCCTTATGTTGTTGTGTCATCCTTCTTGGTTTGTTGACTCCTACACCTATTGCCGAAATGCCCAATACCATGGCGAAGTCTTGTGGCCAGAATGACACTGTAATTGTACATCCTCTGTACTCCGGTATTGACTTGTGTGAGTGTCGGCAGTAGTTCTCCACCATGGCCTTCAAGCAGGGCTTGAACTCCCGAGCGTTAAAAAATGGTAGGAGAACCGCCTTGTCCACTTGTGCATGCCTTAGTGCAATCTTTAGGACGTGGTCGTCCTAAGTACTCCACCACTATTTGCATTCATTGCCCGTTAGACTTTCCCAAGTCATGGCATCCACTCCCGTATCTCTGCTCATCTTCTTTTTCTTTGCCGATGCAATTTTTGGCCTATACTGGGCTACTCTTTTCCCCTTGTCCATATTGGCGTTTTTGTGGCAATCTCGACACTTGGCAGTTAATTCTATGCTCAAAACGGTTACTACAACCGCCTCTTTCTCCTTTGGCAATATAATTGAAGACTCTCTGATACTTGTACGACGGAAGATGGTTGGTCATACGGTAGAAGATGAAGCAATCCATACAACTAGAAAAAGGGTTCACGTACAGCAAAAAAAATACTCCAGGCTCATATGGCGAAAGCACACTAAGGAACTCGTACGGTAGAGTTTAATACCCAATGAAATCGTACGACCTTGCAATTCTCTTTCTTCCTATTCGTACGATGGACAGACTTGTACAATTTTAACCAAAATTCTCCTTTGTACGGCAATCCCCCAATCTGCTTCGTACGGCAACAGAGAAAAATTAATTCTGGAGGACTCCAACTTGTACGGCAAGTCAACCTTGAATTCGTACGGCGGCAGACAGTCTTCAAGCTTGTACAAGTCATACGGCTTCTTTTTTTTCGTATGGCAGAAAATGTCTATGCTTTGAGATTTGAAGTCGTACGCCAAATGCCCTCGTATGGTACGGTTAGGGGTTGTTTTTAAGGGGGTCGTACGGCGTGCCGTATGACTCCACTTTATTATTATGTATTTTATTTTTTATTTTTTCTTTTCTTTTTTTTTCACTTTCTATATTTTTCAATTTTTTCACTTCTCTTTTTTTTTTTCCAATTTTTTCTATTTTTTTCCAATTTTCCATCCATAGCAAAGTGAATAGAATTTTTCGGTTTCTCTCTCGTGGGGTCCACGTTTTATTTGCCTCTCCGACTGTAACAATTTCTTGTCACGTAATTTGTCGTGTAATATTTTTCCCCTTTTCAGACTGTCTCTTGATATTTTTCCCTTCTCCGGAATTTCGCTGAGGGTGATTTGACAGTACGACAAGTAGACATATCCTCCAAATTAAATATTTTAATTTCATTATTCGGAGACGTACCTTTATTAATTTTGCAATCGTTGGTAGAGTCGGGTGCCTTTATTGGAACCAAAATTGGAACTGTTGTCTTTTGTAAACTGTGTACTACATTTCGCACACAAATTGTCCAACTTTTTACAATCATCTTTTCTCTGTTGCTTTTCACCTATCACCCTAACTTCAAAAAAATTCCAGTTTGACAAAAATACTGCATACTCCTTTTTCATTCGGTATGGTCTCTTTCTCCCTAGTCTTGCTCCTCGTACCAATGGCATTCTATGTACGCACAATTCAGGAGGTACGCCTTTCAAGTCCTTGTATGTCCATGCGAAGGCATCTTTGTATTCTGTGAAAATCTTGAATGGTGTTGCCTTCAACACTAGATTCCAATTGTCTCTAACCAAGATCGTACAAGGATTATCTTCTTCGCCCAAATTGACTTTCTTCATGTTTGGTTCCTCGTAGTTGATCACCTTGTCTCTTTCGAAGTGGTGTGCTGGTGTGTCATCTATTCTGGCCACTCCTTATATTCTCCGTACTCTGGAGGGAACGTCTGACTCGTCGACACTCTGTCTTCTTCCCCTTCAATTTCTTTGATTTGCAACATGTTACAATCTTGCTGGAATACTTCATAGTCCTCCATCTGCCAGTGGAATAATCCGTTCAGTGAACTTGTCTCGTCCTCCGAGCATTCATGGAGGTCTAGAATACCTTCGTCGTTCGGTTCTATAGTTCCCCTTTCTTCCTCCATTCCACATCCTCCTGATTCTGAATCTGACGATGCCAGTTCTTCGCTGACTGTTTGATTTATCAGGTCGATCACATACCTTCTTCTGTTGCTCTCTATGGACAACGTGTTTCTCTTCCAGTTATGATCTACTATGGCTGCCACTAGCCATCCTCTTCCGAGCAATGCATTGTAAGCCTTTTTCTGCACCGGGATGACTACGAAGTTCAGCAAGAACGGATGTGTCCCGATCATCACCTTCTGCGCTATCAATGTTCCCAATGGCTTGATGCCATGCCATCAGTGTTCCCAATGGCTTGATGCCATGTTGGTCGACGCCCACCAATTAGAATGTCGGTGGCCAGAGTGTAGGTTTCCTGAGACTCTTCCATGTGTCTTCGGTTAGTACGTTAACTACCGACCCTCCATCGACGATCGTGTTTGTTAGGATTTTCCCTCCAATCTCCATTTGTACGATCGTCGGCCTCTTCCTGATGTTTACTGTCAGCCTCTTCCTGATGTTTACTGTCAGCAACATTGGGTCCATGGCTTGTTCACCTTGCAGTGGTGGTTCTACTATTAACTCCTTCCTTCGACCTTCCTGTTGCTATCATTGGTCATCACCGACTATGTTGGTGATTGCCATTCCAAGTTGTGGCATAGCCCGGAGAAGGTCAGTCACCTTGATGGGTACGATGGTCTACAGTACCTGTCGTATGATATTGTTTTCCGCTTTTGACCGCCAAAAACTACTTGGGCTTTCCAGAGCGGTCTTTTGTTCCTTCGTTATCGCCCACTCCACTTCTGTTTTTGCTTCTTTCATTCCCTGCTTTTTCATACGTGGATCTGGGTAGATGGCCTTCTTTGTTTGCGCTCTGGTGGTGACCGCCAGTACTTCTTGGCTCTGCTCCTCCACATTTAACATATTGATGCCTTTCTGTTTAGGGCAATTGTTGTCTTCATGATCACCCAGTCCACACCATTTGCACAGTCTTCCCCCTGAACTTTGACCATTCTGGCATTCCCTGGCCAAGTGGCCCCATTCGTTGCACTTCCGGCATTGTATCATGGTGTAATGTCCCCTTTTTGAGCTAGACTTGTGTTTGGGTTGAGCTTGGACTTTGAAGGAAAGAAGACTATAATGTTGGCTCAATATGTGATTTTATTTGGATTTTGGCTAAGTGTTATTTTTTGACATTTTTCATAAAGCCAAAATAATATCATTTTCAAGCCATGGGTGAAAAAGTAAAGGATGGGAAAAATAAACGTTGGACAAATGGAAGATTGAAAAAGATGAAAAGGTGGAAAAAAGGAAAATATAATGCAATCTTTAATTGCATTTTATTTATCTATTATTTTATTATTTTTCCCAATGCCAAGGAGGAAATTAGAAAAATAAAAATAATAAAATATTATTTTTATGCCAAGATCACCACCCAAGGATATTAAAAATAAATAAAATATATTATTTTATTTTTGTGAAATTGGCACCCAAGAGGAAAAGGGAAAAATTAATAAAAAAATGTATTATTTGCCCAAGAAGAAAATCGACGCTTGGAGGAGGAAAAAATAAATAAAATAATATTATTTGGTTTTTTTAAATGATGGTAGTTGAAAGGTGCAATTCATTTAAAATTGTCAAATGAAAATTGCATTTTATTGGTGGACTTGAAAGTTTTCATAATTTGGCTAATTGGGACGCCTACGGAGAGTGGAGGATAAATAGAGGCATTTGGCTTCATTTTGCAACTATTGAATCTTTGGCAAATTTTGTGTTTGAGAGTTTTCTCTTGGCTGGAATTGAATTTCAGTTTGCTCAAGGTGGTGTTCCCTTGGCATTTGTGGTTTGGTGATGGTCCAATCCCACTATGATGAGATGAATTCACATGGAGTTCATCATGGAGCTTAATTGGCATGTTTCAATGGAGTTAGGGCTTTGAAAGCTAGGGTTTGAAGACTTGTTTTTGCAGGTTCAAGGAAGAATAAGGCAGATTTGATTGCATTTTGATGATATTTGGCTTCTAGGAACAAATTGCTTCATTTTGGCATGTTGGTGCTTTATTTTTGAGGAGTTTTGCATTGTGGGTTGGCTGGAATTTCATGATATGTTATCACAAGTTGCGGGTAATTGAGTTTCAGACTTGTTATCAGTCATATTTCATCTTATTTCAATCATTGAAGGCAAGCTGGGCCAAATCGCCATCTTTCTAAGCTAGGCGATTTCATAATTTGAGCTGTTTTTGCAATATTTAGTTAGTTTCAGCATTTCTGGGCAATTTTTAGTCAAGTACAAGTGCATATCAGACTGGATCAGATCTATATCAGTCATACATTCAAGGGTTTGATCATCTCACATCATTCCAAGACATAATCGACTCAATATCCAGCCATATTGATCCAAATTATAGAGGACTTTGCATTGTTTTGGACTAGGGTTTGTGGGCAGATTGCTTATCAGCTATATCAGAGTTATTATCAGTCATATCAGACCTGAAACAGTGCTGCTATAGTCATATTTCAGTCAAGGATTGAAGGGCATTTGTTAAAGACTTCCTAGGGTTTCATTCTACAATCATTTGGCTAGGGTTTGGTACATATTTTGGGCATTTTATATGTTGTATATGATCTGATTTTTAAATTAGACTATCTGATTGTAAGCTACAGCCAATCATCTATTTGTAATCAGCTTGTTCATTCAATAAGTAGCCATCAGCATTTTTCGGGTATGTCATTCTCATGTTTTGATTGATATAATTTGATCATAACTTCATCATTTAGTGTTTGTTTAATGTTATATTTGAACCTTTCCATCTACATGGCATGATAAACTCATAGAACAAAAAACCACATCAAAACAATAAGCCAAACAAAAGAAAACAAAATCAGAAAATTTTGGGCAGCGAGGAAAAAAATTCAGTTGAGATTAGTTAGGCTTCTTACACATGGGCCTCCCTTTGCTATCATATTGTATTTTGCTTCTAGGGCTGTTATTATTACCTCTTATGTTATTCCAATATTCTCCATGGGATGCATTGGGGTTGTTCTGGGGTTTTGATGGTATGTTTGGCGGGGTTGACTGCTCTCCTTGTGTGAAGAGCACTTGCGTACTTGTTTTTAGGTTGTATGGGCATTCCTTGATGGAATGTCCCATCACTTGGCAGTTATTGCAGAACAGCTTCTTCGAGCAATTTGCTTTTGTGTGTCCTTCCCCATTACAGTCGGTGCACCACAATTCTCTGGCTTCTTTCATACTTTCTTTGTCAGCCTTCAATTCCTTCATCATCCGCATCATGTCTTTCCTTAGTGCTTGGACAGTTTTTGACTCACCCTCATTGTTGTCGTCTGTACTCTCCTCATCGTCCGTCTTCCCCTTCCTCCGACGGATGCTTTGTTTTCACTTTCTATATCCATTGCCCGATTCTACGCTTCGGGTACGATTACGGAGGTACGACTTGTTGATGATTGTTTTTAGACAGGCCAACACTAGAGTATCCCACTCTCTCTTGAATAAAGCTCTTCAAAGGCTGAACTATGTGATCTAGTGAAGTAACTCCAAGGTTCCTTATTTATGATTCATGATGGGTTAACTCAGTGATTACATGTGATCTTGCTGATAATCACAAAGGGACTTACATTAGACTTCTTCATCATTCACTTAGCTTATTTCTCCTTTCAGTGTGGATGAAGTATTCACAAGGTCTCAATGATAAATAAAAGAAAAAAAGATAAGGGTTTAAGAAAACTTAATCTAAGTTCAATGAAGCAATGATGATGTATGAACAGACATACTCCTTAATTAACCTAACTCCACTTCGCCAAGGATGCCTACAACTACATGAAGTTGGTGCAATCTCCTAAGGATAGCGAAAGGTTTTCAAATCATGAAGGCTCATATAAACACCCATCGGATGGCCCATCTCAAACAAGCGTCCACAATCGAACTTAAGCAAATAATGAGGCTCAGACTAGCTTTACACAACACTTCATCAGCGATAAATGTCAAAAGCATGAGCTAGGAGTTGATCAAATATCCAATACAACATGCATAACATCAAAGAGCTTCTAATCTACTTCTAATCTACTTTCAAACATCCCTCCACTTCATCAAAGTACAAGAAACCATGCCATTCCACAAGACAATACTTAACACCAAATAATGAACTCCAATGTCTTTGCATTAATCTTGAGAAATATTTACAACTTCAAGTCCTCTCAGAAAATTTCGAGAGTCTCTTCCTACTCTACACTCCTACTTCCTACTCTACACTCCTACTTGCCTACAATCTGATCTCTAATCTCTAATGATTTACAAATGAGGCAACAAGGCCTTTATATAGAGGTCCAAATTACAATGAATGGCTAGGATCAATTCACGTAGCCAAGGGCTCAGATTGTGCCAACTCAATAGGTAGTTACAACAACTTGCTATTTTTAGTACATATGAGAGAGGCAATGAAGGCACGTTTTCCAAGAAGATAAGATAAGATGGAATCTTTGGAGCATCTTCCACATGGACGTCTTCTTTGTCTTCTTGCTTGTTGAATGATGTGGCGAAATATGATTGGCTTGATGATGAGTGTGCCACGTAGGTGCCACCTTAGCATATTCCCAAATTGTATCATCTTATGTGATGTCTTCGATGTGATTGCTCTAAACTTGTATGTTTGGGAATGCTTGGTTGATCTTGCCTTGTTCATCTTCTTGTAAACTGGATGTATGATAGATGTTGCTCATTTGGTTTAACTTTTGTAATGCTTCTTCTCCTCTTGCAAGTAAGACACATGATGATCTTCTTTGGATGCATCTTCTTGAAGAGTGTAGTAGGAGATAATGATGATACTTAATTCATGATTAGAAGTAGGAGATCTCTCTTTAGACTTGAAGATCAAAGAGTCTTGAAGTTGAATGGATGAAGTGTCCTTGACATGATGCCATTGAAGATGAAGTAGAGTACTTGCCATGTATACTTGAACTTGATGTAGATGATGAAATACTCCAACTTGAAAGGGTCCTTTGGAGTGTAGATATAGATGATAACATCTTCCTTATATGTAGAGCAGATCACTTCTCAAGGAGGCTTGAATATACCGGAGGAACTTGAAACTTTATAGATGCCTTTGGAATGCTTGATGATGATGAAGATGAAGGGTGTCGGCATGTTGAACTAGAAGTGATCACTTGGAGCAGCTACATGATGTCTTCTCCAAGATGGCAACTTGTTGACTTCACACCTTTCATGAAAGTGATTCCAGATGTTAGCTCCTTTGATGATTCCTTAGCTCCATTCACGCTCCTGCAACACACAAGGAAAGTGACAATATCAATCCTCTTGATAAACACTTGATTTTATAACACATAAGAATCATTACATGCATCTATAACCTAAGCGCATTAGATGGGAAATTAGATCTTTGCTTAAAACTTCAGTCTAAACCACTATTTTTAATCCTTGAGGAGAGTGCATTAGTTAACAATTTCATCTTCCGGTTAGAATTTCATCTCAAACAATCAATAAAGACCTCCCTATCTTGGCGCACTGGTTGATAATTTTGGATCCTCTTTGAAAGCTTTTAAAAGAACTTGAATATTTGTAGATAGCGCACTATATAATGTTTAAGATGCACCTAACACTTGAATTTGCTTCCTTGATAATAGCGCATGGGTTAAGGTGCAAGAGATGAGGTTTTTTATCCTTGGTAGAAACCACACTTGAAACTTGAAGTTCACCTCATACTAAATTGGCGCCTTGGATCTGAAATTTGATCTTGCTAGAAATCATTAGATATAGCGCATTGGATAGACATTTTGTACTCCGGTTGAAGGAGTTCTCTTGAATTTGGCGCATTGGTTGAGGTTCTTGGACTCTTCTTAGTTTTAGTGCACTAGATGGAGATTTTGGATCTTCTTAACACTGGCACATAGGATGTGGGTTTGAGTTAAGGAACTTGAACCTCTCTTGAAATAGGCGCATTGGACAAGGCACATTAGATTAGCATCTAGTTTCTCCTTGATATCACCTCTCTTCACTCAACATAGATCCTTCATCATAGCGCATTGGACAGGGCGCATTAGATCAGCATTTTATGCCTGCCTTAAAACCTTTTCACAAAGCTTAAGTCCAACATGAACCTCCTCTTTTGGCACAGCAGATCAGATTTTCATTCTCCCCTTAAAAAGTCTTATAAAATTTGAATTAAACTCCACACTTAAGAGTGGCGCATCAGATCTGAATTTCGTTGTTTGATTGAGATCACACTTGTAACTTGAAGTTGGCGCCTTGGATCTGAAATTTGATCTTTCATTTGAATGATGCATTTGAGATAAACTAGTTGAGGTGCATGAGATGGAGATCTTGGCTCACTTGATATCCTTTGAAAAACTTAAACCCAACCTCACTCCAAGGTGGCGCAGCAGATCACAATTCTGTTATCTCCTTGATAAACAATGTCACACTCAAATAAACTCTTCTCAAAGGCTGGCGCATTAGTTAGATGTTTTGAATCCTCTTCTTAAAGTTTCTGAATTTTCAACAAGATTGCCACCTTCTCTGGCGCATTGGATCAGAATTTAGTATCCTCTTAAAATGTATCAAAATTTGAGTCTACAACCTCTTTTCAAAGATGGCGCAATGGATGGAAGTTTTATCTTCCCCTTGAAACTCTCATTACAGTGTTAGCATTGGATATAGCCGAGCAAAAACTTGAACTTAGAAGGTTCTTGAAATAGAGAAGGATCAGAGAACCATTTGAATAGCGACAAAACCTCTAGATATGGCAAGGTGGCAATTGTGTTACCATCATGCCAGTTTTATTTGTGTCCAGGCAGTTATGCTAGTGGCATAGTAGTTTCCCCAGTGCCATGGCGGATTGCATACGTGACATGGTAGTTCTCCCTGATATTTGTTGCAGTTTCCCACCAGTCAAACAAAAACAAAACTGCAGACGTCTTTTCATGTTCTTTGACATTTGACTATCCATTTAGTTTTTTCTTGCTGAGTTTGTACATGTACACCCTCATAGTTTCTAGGTACTCTTGCTCGATTGAATGCTTTGCAAGTTGTAGCATGTAAGTGCAGTATAGAAGAATATGTATTGAAGCAAGTTGTAGAGCATAGCAAGCTATAAAAACACTTGATATGTTGTTGGTATTCTTGGAGGCCTCAAGAAGGCAGTTAGCTTGTAATATTGCAAAGAGATAGTGGAGAGAGAAGGTGATGCAGGAGCATCCAGCAGAAGATCTTGTGGGGTCCACAAAAGGCCTAGCTGGCCATCTACTGCAGGTGTGGAAGGATTCCTTGGGACCCACCATGAGTTGGATGACGGAACAAAAAATAAATAAAATAAAATAAAGTTGATTCTTTGCTGGGAGCTGCTTAATGTCTACCGGGACCCACTCCTACCCGCCTGTGGAATTGGTTAAATAATATCTTCAAACATTTCTGCTATGAATGGTTATCAACTGGGCCACACATGGCAGGAGAAATTGTCTGTCTCTTATCTCTTCGGCTGCAGCAATTGGATATTCCTTGGGCCGCTCCTAGTTGATGCAGATTTTGTCTTCACTGTTTGAGATCTCCTTGCTGGACCTAGTGATTTCTATACCAGGTGGCAAAAAACAAGAGGCTTCGTCTTTTATTCTCTCTACGGCAGTTACATTCGACCGGCAGTTATTCAAGACTGGCAATTCAGAATTGAATATTGTTGAGTGCTGCGGGTCATGGGACTGAAAACGATGAATATAGGACCTAGCAACGGTCACCATTTTGATAATAGCGGCTCTTGACTGCCGCATCTTGCTGGGCAGTAATTCCATTCTAAGCAGTCTTCCTTAGGTGGCAACTGAAGAAACATTAATTCCTAGTGGTTATTTTCTCTTATTGGGTGGCGACCCCTGCAGCAGCCCTTTGGGCGGCTTTGGTCTATATTTAGAATGTAGTCGTCACTGCCACAGTATATATAAATCAATTCCATTAAACTTTGAGTGGTGGATTTCCTCTAGACTGGGGATGGGAGGAAGCAGTTTATTGTGATTCAAATCTGTATTACATAAGTTTATTGTTATAGTCGTCGTGGATCTGTCAACAGTCAAAATTTTGTTAGGACATGATCTTTTGGAGTTGAGAATGAATTTTCTGGAGTGCCTGTAGACTGAGTTGAAGATCAAAGTTATCATTGTATTGAATTGATCGTTGTAATGATGGTGTTTCCTTATTCCTGTTGGCTGCTGTGCAATACTTCTTAATCTTATGTGTAGGGCTGTGATGAAGATATATAAAGGAGAAATCGTGGATTTTCAATAGGAGGAGTAGACTTCAGATTATTTTGAGTCCATATTTATCTTAGTTCATGGTGAATGTAAGGTCTGCTGGCCATATATGCCTATTATTATGGGATTAAGAGGTTGTTCAGCCTGTATGGTGTTGTTGTTCAGAGTACTTTATGCTGGAAGATTCGATGGAATGTCTCCATTAAATTTTGTAATTTCTGTAGTGGAAATCCTGCTCCAGCTTCTAGTTTATGCATAATAAAGACATTGTGAAAGATTTTGGCCTGCGAGCCAGTAGTCTGTAAGGAGTTGTTATTGCAAAACTTTTGTAATGATGCGTGTGTAGAGAAGTTATCATGGCTGTATGCAGTCTATTTAATTTCTGTCAAATCCTATTTGAAGTATCGTTGGGTTTTAGTTGTTTGTCCTTGAATATAAGCATGTGGGTGTATGGGTGTGATTCCAAAATCTAATTGAGCTGCAGAATGTGGCTGTTTTACATGGACACCCAGGTCTGACTGCATCAGAAGGCAAGGCCTTACTTTTATAGAGTTTTCCCACATTGGTTTTCTCCAAGGTAAAATGGTTGTGTTTAAGCTTTGCTTTTCTATGTGTGCAATTCCTTACTTGTTTCTCTTCATTCATGCAAATGCCTACAGTTAATCACAGCATTTAAGCAACTCATTTCTAATCACATCTGACTATTTTCTGTAGCAAATACTAGGGGGGCAGAAAACATAATCAACTAGGTTATTCATTCATAAGACAAGGTACATGTTGGCAAATTATCTGTAAAATATCTATGGTTATTACAGATCAAATTATCTATGATATAATTATATTAACTTATGCATTTATATAAACAATGCAGATTTTTAAGAATTCATTTATTTTCAATATGTGCAAATGGGTTTACGAAAAAAGCAAATGCATGTGAATAAACAAATGAATTGGATTCGACTACAGGTGGAATCAGGTAAGGATTCGTGAGTACCTATACCCAAGATGAACTGGGTCCACGTTGGATATATAGGACTAGGGAACCAGACCTGATAATACTGATACAACCATGTTCAATTCCCTTCAAAGTTTACTGGTTACAAAATAATGTTCCTTCCAACGTAGAAAAAGCAGTCCTCCCCCAAAGTTTAATCAAAGAGAGACTTGAAAAAATAATAAATGTTCCTCCAAAATGATTAAAATTAGAGCTTAAGGAAAACTGCACAGACTTTAGGATGAAAGCACTGAAGAATTTAATTAGCAGCTATAGAATATTAGAAATTGAAAGCAATTGATTGCATGCCAGCTTATACAAAAGACCATCATTGTTTATGTTTATAAGTTTCAAACACGACACTGTAAACTGTGCATGTTTATCTTGCTATTCAAATTATAACGACATTTTTAATGAAAGCAGTCCATGCCATTGCTTAATATATTGCTTTTCTTCATAACAATATTTCTTAATTATTAAAGTCAGAGTTGCATGGAAAAGGATACAGTAACATATACAGATGTTGGTTGAAAGTGTTTTTGAATTCAATTGTGTATATTTTTTGGGTGATTCATCATCAGGATGAGGAGAGAATCCAAAACATTGATGCAAAAAATATACACAGTTGAATCCATAAGCACTCTCAACCAACTTCATGGACTCTAGAAAAGTCATGCCTACTATATACGGATGTGGCAAAATTGCAAGAACCCTTGATGCAGATGTGGCAAAACAATATTTCTTAATTGATGAAGTTAGAGTTGCATGGAAAAGGAGACAGTATCAAATATGGATACAGTAAAATATACAGATGTGACAAAATTGCAAGATCCCTTGATACAGATACGGCAGTTATAAAATGTAAATATATATCATTATTTACACATTTAAAGGCATAGAAGATAACAATAAAAATATTTATTTATATATATGTTTTAGGTTTTATATTTTAGTATATAATATTTATTTTATTATATTATATTTGAGTCTTCAGTAACGTGTGTGTATAATATATATAATTATACGTTTAACAATTTTTAATTTTTTTTTGCCAACTTTGAATGATATCTCATAACCCTAAACTGGATATGGCAGCAAATGGTGTGATGCTGTATCCAGACATATTGGATATAACTCAAATATGGGATGATATATAGATACATTTGGATACAGTATCCATGCTGTAACCATATCTGTTGCCTGGATACATATATCCAGGCAGGTGAGGGGAAGTAGACGGCAACTCTGGTTAGAATACATGAAAAAGAATATCGCTACAAGATAACCAACCTTCCTAGCAACAACAATGTTTTTGTGTTTCTAAGTTAAGTACAATATATTATCACAGAATATGGTAGAGACAAATAAATGCCTAGCACTTTCTCAAATAAACAAAGATTTGAAACCATCTTTATACCTTACAAGATATACATCGATTGGACCCATACTACTTCGCAAAAGAATCTGATAATGCCTTTGTGGATATTCTACTACCTGCAGGTAGTATTGGTAGAGAGGACAACTTTCAAAACTTACGAATATGGTTTTAATTAAAAGCAATTGTTTAAAATGCAAATTCAACAACATGAATCTAACCTCATCAGGATCTGGTACTTCAAGTGTGGTTCCATGAGGTGCCTTAATTGCTATTAGTGTTTCATTCTGTCAATACAGTAAGTAGTAAGTGTCCAGCATTTTGTAAAACCATACAGTTAGAAGGAAAAGAAGCATATGGTAACTGACCTTAAAGCAAGGTAAGTTCTTAACGTCTTCATCTGTAACATAAAGCCATCTACCGAGGAAACTCATAATTAATTTTCAACAAAGAAGCAAACATGGTACAAATAAAATAATCATTGTTATTGCTATTTGCATCTTATTTTGAATAAGACTGCAGTGACTAGATGAAAGCTTCATACCACTGCTGTTATAAACTTGAATATAAACAGAGTCAATGATGAAATTAATGAGTGGATGAGGCAGTCTTACTTTGCCCTTGGTACATACCTTCGATTACTCTCATTCTCACTCAAACTCCTTAGTCGCTCCTGCATTTCTCTGGAAACAATAATTCAAATACATTTTATGCATTTGGAAAGCATTAACTAGTAGCTAAATGATTATAATGGAGGTAGTGTCTGCAAAAGGACTTTGATGTTTCACATACAATTGTGTGAATCATAAAAACTCTATTTTCATCATCAACATTGCAAATGTACCTGATACGTTCATCTAACTTGCATTCTTCAACATAGAGATTGTCAACTTCAGCCTGCACAAAATTCTCAAACAATTATTCTTCACAAAATAATTCCTCACTTTCTTCGTTTTTGACTCAATCAATAAATTGAAATTGTAAAGAGGCAAGATAACTCTTAACTAGAACACAACTATGCAGGAATTTCAGCAGTGAACTCTTATGGCACTTATTCATAGGAGAAACCCGTGGGAAATGGCATTTGGGAATAAGCACAATGGCTTGTGTTTCATCAGTTGATATGCCTTAAGTGCTGGAAATAGAACCATGTTAGCCAACCCAGACCTTATCACCTACACAGATGACTTGCCATGTATAAATGCCAACGTTTTGGCTTCCATTGACACATCGCATAGGACACGATCTTCCAAAAAGGAATATGGACCTCCATAAATCTGTCATGTCCCTATATTAGTAATTTATAATTAATATGTATTATTCATTCGAATTAAAGATATGAATAATATTATAAATGGAATATATTTAATATATTTAAATAATATTTATTCAAAACAATTAACAAGATATATTATTATTATATTTATAAATAACACATATAAATAATATAATATAAATAAATAATATATTATAAATATATCTAAAAAATAAATACAAATATTATTATTATTATCTTATATTGTAATATAAATATAAATAATATAATATAAATCATATATCATTTATTATGATATAAATGATATAATATAAATACAAATAATATAAATAAACATCTTATGATAAGGGAGTTACGTATGGTTAGAACTAGTTTTACCACAAAAAGGGAATTAATATAAAGTAATAAAAATTATAAGAGGGTAAGTATGTCTTTTACCACCAAGCATAATAAGAGATGTGCCTCTTCAAACATATCTCGAAAGGGAAATAAATAAAGGTTGTGAGATAGAAGGAAAACACCATCGGAAGAAAATATAAAAAGAGTATCCGATAAATACATATATTTAGATCTGCATTATATATTTATTTTGGAGTCATAAGTAGGAAAGATATCATAAATTAATATATAGAGGTATGTACATTGGGCAGCAGATATATATATATATATATATATATATATATATATATATATATATATATATTATAATGATAATGAATAGTAATATATTATATATGTTAATAATAAAATAACAATAGAATTCATGTGCTGGCAAGCAATCAAATATATATATAATACTATTAATAACATATATAATTATATAATATAGAGATATTATTAATATTATAACAAACACTATAATAAATAAATATTAAAGAATAGGCATGGGGACATTACAAATATATCTCATGTTGTATCATATATTACTGTATAACACCATTCATAATAATAAAGGCAAATTATATGTTTTGGAAACGTGTGTGGAAACTGCATGTATTGCATTTGTGATTCAACCAGGAAGGGAGAATGCATAAACCTTAGTAGATTGCCTATAAACCCCATCTAGGTTCCATCCCCATAGGCCCGAGACCAGGATTGGGCGTTATGCCCCTTAGGCCTGAGTCAAGGGATTGGATCATGGAGGGATGGGGGTCCCACATTGTAACATGCCCCTTAGGCCCGAGACGAGGGATTGGGCAAAAGGACCAGCCCCCATAGGCCCGAGTCAAGGGATTGGGCAATAGGACTGTGGCAGGCCTTAGGCTACTAAGGGCTTATGTGTTTACCTCCCCTGGCATGATGAATGTTTTCTTTTACCTATGTGTTTCAAAATGCAAGTGTGTTTATGTTGGACTGATGAATACTAGATATTAAAACTAACATGTAGCAATATGGACTTGAATATAATTGATGCTGCATGTACTAATTCAAAAGAACGTGTGATCTATTCAACCCAAGGTTACCCCATTAAAAGAGAAGAAACCCTAAACCTAATTCACAAGTGAATTCTAGGCAAACCGGGTAAGGGGACATTACAAAATCAATGAGTAAAAATTTTCAACAGTTTTGTAAGAGCAGTAATTGCACATATCCAATGTTTGATGGCTTCACAATCACCTGAGTACTATATTTCCATAAATCCGTATAGATTACAGTTTTACTAGAATGATCCTGTTGACAGCCTATAACTCAGGGATCACAGCCCTGTATTCATTCATTTGATGGGGTGAGGTCCTAGCATTGTATTCATTGAACTGATTAGAGATCAGAGTGTGTTGTAGCCCAAGGATATTTTAAGCTATATCCCTATCAAACTCTTTTCATAACTGCTAATTGATTGCTAATAAATTTTAAATGAGTACATTGCATGCTACCTATTTATTGTCTTTCTGTGTGTGTATGCAGGCCAAGAGAGGTCGTCTATAACATGAACATTTAACCATAATTACAAGACTCAACTCTTACGATCAATTCCAAGTGAAGCCTTATGAGACTGACCCAAACAAAGTCATAAATGACTCTGTAGTCCAAAAATGGATAAGACTGGGCCAGACCCAACAATCCCTGGCAGACCAGACTGGGCTGAGCCTATCCCACTGACATTTTACTTAGGATTGCAAGCACTCTTAACAGCTTAAGGGCCCAAAGCCACCCCAAACAGGATTGACATGCCTTGTTTCTGCCATTGACACAGGTTTGGTAAGAGAAACAGCAGAACAGCTTTCATTCATCAAAATTCTGATTTTTGCATCAATTCTTTAACTTTTTCTTCAGAGGATGAAGCTTCTTATTATAGCAGCTCCATTTTCTTAAAAAAATTAGTTGCAGATGCTTTTCTCAAGGATTTTCTGGATAAATTTTATCCACATTAGCATTACCAAGCTTCGCAAAGTTTTAGTCCAATCATTCAAGCATCTTCAAGGTATTAGACTTGTTGTATAAGATTTTAAACTTTTTTTAATAAAACCTTTTTGTCAAAACTTTGAAACTCTACTGTTTTCACAATGAATAAAAGATTTTTTTTAATTATAGATTTTATTTAAAAATGGCATTATATAATAGAGTGTTATATTGTTTTGTGGCCCATGCACAATTATATATTTTCATATGTTGTATCCAACTACAACTTATCCAAGGTTTTCCAAAAATTTGTTATATCCCCACCAAATACCATACATGCATCCATGAAACTTTGCTTTAGAAACAGCAATCCTTACCCAACCACCCAATGCCCACAAAAAATGACAGATGACAAGAGAAGGGATTTGACATAGAGCTATTGCAAACAAATTAGCAAAGGGAAGACTAAATTAACTTCTTGTGATAAAGAAATGCGCAAGGTGATTAACCCATAAAAAATATGACCATGCCTAGTGTTGTATCCCTACCAAAATGTAACAGTTCACCCCTTCACTAGCTTTGTTTTACCCCATTTCAGCTGTTTATGATGCTGTCCATGTTTTTTAATGAACCAATGCATTTAAAGCCAATTATCATTAAAATGCAGGCACCGATTAAAAATGAAAGAAATTGGAGGATGTTTTGGGCTCAAAAATCCGAAGTGTAAGAAAGTGCCAAAATCTCCTCTAGGCATGGCACAAAATCAACTTTTTTGGATTTTGACGAAAGTTTGCACGTGTAATGGATTTTTTAATCTAAGTCCACCACTTCAATCAGATTTTCAAAAGGGCTACTTGGGCTTAAAGTGCCAAAAACACTCCACCGGTGCATCAGGTCAAGCGAAAGATCAAAGTGAAATTTTTTTTTAAAGTCATTTTGGTGGAAAATATGCACAAAATGGCACTTTTGGCAAAAGTTAACATATACCGCCAGTGTGTGTCAGCACGATGGTAAAGTGAATTTTTAAAAAATAATAAAAACATAGTGAATTAAAAAAATACCTAGGCACCTTCAACACATGTGTGCCAAACGCACGCCACACGTGTCTCTTGGCCATATGGCCTAACAACAACACCAAACAAATAAATAAAATAACATTCATTTTTTCAAACATTCCATGAGCGTTGCACCAAAGGAAGAGAAAACAGGGTTTTCAAAGAACTGGTTCTTTTGCCATTTTTATCCATTTGGAGCTTGAAATCTCAGAAATTTCTACAGCAAGTGCATTTACAATCATCCAGCAAACAAAGAACTCTATTTGAAGGTGATTAGAGAAAAATTTATTGTCATTTTTCAAATTTGGAACAGAAAAAGAGGTGCACACATCAAGGCATTTGTGCAAGGCAGATTTTGGGCAGATTTTTCTTTACTATTGGTACATTATTTTCAGATTTGATTGATCTTGTCCCTTCATAATATTGAGTAAGCTGTTTTACCCATATTCCATTTCTATTTTGAGTTTTTGAATTTTAAAACCCTAGATTTCAAACAAGAAGGGAATTTGCTTGTTATTATATCAAAAATCCGAATAGTGGTGATTACTATAGAATCATAGATGACTAACAAAACGGTACCTGTTAAGGCTATTGAAATGAGATAGCAGTACCATGTAATGTCCCTTATAGGAACAATACTGATTTTTCCCTAAATTATCAATTTCCAAACAAGTATGTTGCAAACACATTAGAAAATACTAACAACAATTTTTCTCACAATCAAGTTAACATGATTAACAAACTCATAATGGCATTATTAATTCCACTCAACCTAACTATCTAGGAGACTCGACCATAAGAGAGTTGAGGAACGTGACTTCGATGGGGTGTCTTGGATCCTCTACCCTAGGCCCAAGAGCAGATATACCATCCCCCTTGGCCTCATGTGGCACATGCCATCCATATGAGGTGGTCTACCTAATGAGGCATCCGTTTCCCGTTATCCCCTCATCTTGTCATTTCCTTTTCCTTTCTCTATGTTTGGTTCCTTTGAACTTGCATGTCTATGATAGGAGAATGACATCACAAAAGGTGCCCTGGAAGCCATCTCTTCTAAGCCCAAGGGCAGTACCCTTTGCACCCTTGTACCCTTTGTACCCCCTTGGCCCCAATGGGATTATTCAATCTCCCCTATAGGGGTGGCGTACCTAGAACAATGCCCCATCTCCGTTATCCCTCTTGCACCACATTTGCTCCATCATAACATTCATACAAGAATCCACATTAATGCATAATAAACTAATCAAACTTCATAGTTGCAAACAGTCATATCAAATGTGTTGTGAATATAATCTATATTCCATAGCAAGTTTCACAATGTTTTTGGCACTAATGATAACCTTTCAATTATATGCATTTGTCATTATTTATCATATGGCATTTATCATAAGAAACATAGGGTTAGATACATCATACCAGGAGGATAAATCTTGCCTTTATATCCTTAGAACTCTTAAGGATTTCATTCCTTCCTTCTATGCTATCTGCAACCCAATATTCTGCTACATATATACTCCAGATCTTTCTATATTATGCAGATCTGAATATAAATTCAGATATATATATTTCATTCAGACATATATTCCTCTTATATTCAGTCCATATATTCCTTCTTCTATCCTTTATATCTCTGCTCTAAATCTGCTCTTCATCATCTCTAAATCTGCTTTTCATCTTCTTTTTAAATCGAATGATATTCCCCTCCTAATTCTTCCATACTCTCACCTCTTATATCATCAAGGATCCAATGAAGGATAATGTCTTTTGCCCAAGGACACACCTCCATATAATTGGCATCTCTTCATAGCATTAATAGTATGCTATCTAATTGCATTCCATATACAAATCGCACCACATGAATGCTGACGCTTACTAAGGCTTGATCACTCCTCAATATGTAATAATCGCTGCCACTTCCTTAATGAATATTAACTGCTGTCAAAATAAATAAGTGGCTGTTGTTTATTATGTTAAGAGATTTGAGTGGGGACCACCGTAGATGCATCCTTCAAACTTTCTATCTGCCTTTTAAGAAGTCTTAAGGCTACGTGAGATTTGGAGGGTGACGTGGCATTACTTAGTAATCGTTGCCTTGTACTAATTGCCACCTTTATGATCATCGCTGCATTCATATCCTGCTTCCTTTATGAATCGTCTTCCATTGTATTCATTTAATTGTCTTTTATTTTATTCATAGATTGCATTTGTCTTGTATGGAGCGCCAAGTCATTTGGTCTTAGTTGACCATTGTCATTTATAATAATATTATTTAATGTATATATTTATATATTTATAATTACATTTATAAATATAATATATCTTGAAAATAAAATAAATATTATATTTTAATTATATAAAAATAACATTATTTAATATTATTTATTAAGTATTATATTATATATGTTTATCATTCAAATTGATGATGAACACCATATTTTAAGAAGGCAATTTCATCGTTTGTGATGTTTACATCTTAATTTAAACAATGTCTTAAATATCGAGACATCACATACCATGGTGTTTGTCCCCCTATTTTCCTTCAGAGTAATCTGGCCAACGTTGGGGATACTCAAATAGGGCACACAGATCTACAAAGAAAGGATTTATTAGCAAAAATCCAAGATGGGGATATATTGGCTAGGAATTTTTGTTCCTTTGGTATTTTGAAAGCGGCAACCTTCCCTACCTCTCTTCAATCTCCCAAACTTGTTCTCACGGCTATAAAACTTTATAACCAGGATACGAGGGAAATCACAAGATTTGATGGGCAAATATTGGCTAGATTCACCCCAAAGGATTTTGATGATTTATCGGGCATTCCAATCTCATATTCTGTAGTTAAGGTTACCATGGTTGTATGTCAAGCACAATGAGATTCAAATGAAGAGGTGTGTTTAAAACAAGTTTCTCATCATTGATTGGCCAACAAAAAGAGGGTTTCAAGGTCGTTGCACAAACCTCTTAGAAGGGATCTATTTCATTACGTCCTTGGTGACATAATCACATTGTTAAATACGATAATAGTAAGGACAGAGGCAAGAACATTCCATCCATGGATGTTCTATGTAATGAACATGGTTAGTAAACAACCTATAAGATTGACTGGACTTTCCTCATCAATGAAAGCACACATCAGCAATTGTGTACCGTTGCTCAAACGCAAGAGTTCTATATGATGTCATATTTAGCATACAACTTGGCATGTGTGAGAATATTCCCACACTTGAACAAAGTGGGTAAATACGTGCCCACTAATTTTATTTATAATCATCCTCCCCAATTACAATATGGTAACACTCTTATTCATTATAGGAGAGTGACTGATGCATTAAATTGAGAACTTGAATATGGGCATGGATAATGATTCATACCATTTCCAATATTTACTTACATTAGGGTTGCAAGATTCAGCGAGAGGCCTCTTATGCTACCCAGGTATCCTAATAAGAAGATTCTTTTATTTGAATTGGACGGGCAATTAGCATTAGTTTATTCCATTTTCAGATCAAGGCACAAAGGGGGACTACAATGGCCTATTACCTAGTGGTCATTATTCTTTCACGAACAAGTGAGGTTGTCAAGGCAATTGATAAAGAGATTGCTATTTATAACTTTAGAGGGTTTGAAGCAACAAAGGGGGACTAAAATGGCCTATTGCTATTGGTCATTATTCTTTCAAGAACAGATGAGGTTGCCAAGGGAGTTGATAAAGAGATTGTTATTTATAACTTTAGAGCATTCGAAGCATGGTTGTCATTTGACCCAAGGGGTTTCATGGAAGAAAATTTGGCTTAAAATTATGCTCGTACTCCGATTAGAAGATTTGTGGGCAAATTGTGAGAATGAATCTCAAGTTAGAGAAAGGAACTATTAACGCCTTGCTCTGACTCAGATAAAAGCATATCAGGTATTAGAGAACAAGGGAGCTTGTAGAGGACAAAGAAGAGGTGAAATCACCTACTCACTATCAAAAAGGGTTAAGCCACAACTCCATCCCCAATAATAAATTGGGCTGATCTTTTTATTATTTCCTTAGAGCATAGAAGTGGTAAAGTGTTCTAGAGAACTTCTAACTGGATACAAATGATGACAAAAGAGCTCAAAGAGAGGAAGATTACATGCGCATCTTCCTTTAGGGTTCCAAAAACCCCTAAAATTCAACCACATCAGCAAAAAGTGGCATAACAGCAGCCCCACAAATTATTTCCAGTAGATCAAAGGAGAGACACATTAATAGGGTTATTAACGAGGCATTGGGTGATGATAGCCCAAGAGAAGAATCAAGATCCTTTCAAAGAAGAGGGTAAAATGCCTACAAATGGGACTTGCTGCCCCTATAGCAGATACTCCAAAATCACTAAATATATTCTGCCACTTCAGCAAGAAAGGGTGAGTCTCTTTCGCCCACTTCAAGCCCTACCTCCCTTTCTCCTATTCCTTCACCTAGGGTTTCACCCACTCCTTTACCTTCTCCCCTTCCACCTTTGCCTCCACTTCCATCACATCCATCTACTTCCTCTCAACCCACTATTCCTATCTCCCCAAGTTATTCCACCCCTATTGGCTACCTTTGCTTCCACATCGACCTAGATCCACCACCCTTCTTACAAGGCGGCCCTCTTCAAATCCACAGAAGGGAAAATCAAAAGAAGCCCAACAATAGGCTCCCAAGTAGTTAGCTGAGATAGTAAGTAGAAAAAAAAATAGTGGAAACAATGTCACGAAACATCAAAGCTATCTCTTCCTTGCCTGCAAAGAAAGCAAAGAGTCAAACCATGTAAGAAGAGAAGATCAGAGAAATATCTTTGCTCCAACAGTCATGCCTCCACCTGATGTGAATATTTAGGATGTGCAACCAGCAGATTACACAATCATAAAAACTCCCTTTGGAAGAGCACTAGGCAGTCAGATCTTAATCTAGACATAACAACAGCTTCGGTGAAAGAAAGAATATAGAAGGATGGAAAGGACAAGTGCAAGTTGAAAGAACAAATCACGTAGTTAACAACTTTTATTGAGCACTTGGTCAATCCAATCTCAGGGACTTCTTTGGTCCCACCAGGCGTGAAACATTTCACAAGTCCACAACTTGATAAAATTGCATCATAATGTAGAGCAATGGAGTCTTGGGTCAAAAAGTTATTGCAAAGAGGGCTGAAATTAATTGATAATTCAATGAAGTTGTGTGGTAGGTTTGACATCCAAAAGGAGATGATTACGCAATGAGCAAAAGAGACAAAGGAAGATCATAAAGAATGGGCAAAGGATATTCCTGAGATGAAAAACATGGCTGAAATTGAATCTGATATTTTAATAATCCTTGGCATTTTCCCACTCGCCAAGCAAATCATTCTTTTGACCAGCATGAATCTGTCAGGTTCTTTGTAGATATGGCACAGGTTGTTGTTGGTTCTTTAAAAGAAGTGACAAATAAATTGGAAGGAATGAAATATGAGACCCATCCATTCCTAGATTCCATTTCTTGCTCTCCAAAGGATGCAAAAGGCAACATAAGCGGAAAAAATAAGTAGTTGGAAAAGGACTTCACAACTCATGTGAAGGAAGACCTAGCAATCCCACGGATTTCAATGTGGAGAAAATGGGGGAGCTGATGGAATTAATGAAACTTATTGAATTTGAAGAACAGGGACAGCAAAAAATACAAGAGATTAATTGTTTGAAATGACAATTCATTAAATATTCATGAGTAGAGGCTTCAAAATATTGCAATACTAGATCCACAAGAAATGAAAGTTGTGGTCAGTGTTTAGAGTATACAAACTGAAGAAAGAAAACAACCAATAGAAATTCACTTCATCATCAAAGTAGCTAGCAAAATCATCCTAGTGACTGCTATTTTTGGAAAGTGTCCAAACTGCTATTTTTAGACGATTTCTAAAAATGGAATCCACTTTATTTAGAGCAAAGTTATTGAATACTTCTATAAGAGTCACCAATGGACTCAAGCTCTCAGGATCACTTGCAAAACCAGAAATAACCTTCCACAAGAGAGTAGCAAGAGGATGAAATGCTTGATTGTGGTGCAAAATGAAATTATCATTTATGATATTATGATATAAAAAGTGCATGAGAGACCTTACTTATATAGGCAAGGGGATGAGATAGGGCAACATGTGATCAAGACAAGTGTCTTATTGAGACACAAATATTAAATGACCTAAAGATGCCCTAAGTAAACTTAAGTAAACTAGTGTGAATAAGACCTAATATGGACCCAGTTAGGTAATATACCCCGTTCACACCAACATCCCCCCTTAACTGTAACTTAGAGAGAATGAGAAAATATGCAAATGATGCAAAGATGGATGGGTCCCACCTACAAGGCCATGTTAGGTACCCATGTACAAAAGATCTCTCACAAACAAAGTAAAGGAGAAAAACCTATAGGAAAAAACCCCTCTCCAAAAGAAAGAAAACATGAAAGATGTGATGGAAGAAGTGATGGAAGGAGGACTCCATATGACCCCCCAAGAACTACATCCAACACAAATACACAATCAATAACATCCCCATAGAAGAGAGAGTGAGATGATAGACCCCTCACAAAGAAATAGCTCCTGTGCCAATGGTGAATGCTCGAAGATGAATGTTGAAGAGTGTCCAAAACCTACAAACAACATTTCGCCCCTTGGAAAGAAACAAATCCAATGGCATATGTAGAAGAAACTCTATCTCCAAGAAGAGAGATGAGGGAAGAAGTCTAATGATGTGTGCCTTTGAAAACTACTCAAATGTCCACATGTCAGAATCAAAGGATGTCACAAAGCAATGAGGTGTAACCAATCCAAAACCCTGTGTAGACTCATGAAGAACAATCTCCAAAGACGAAGATGATGAGATAACTGTTGTGTTGTAACTGTCATCAAAGAGGAAATGAATATCCTCAAGTGTGTCCTCCAAATCTGCAATATGATACTCACAAAACAAATATGATATACATGTTAAGAAGTTGTCCCACAAAGCTAATCTGAAAGACTAGAATGATCCTACTCAACTGAAGTAGAGGAAGCCATGGCAATGCTGATCTCTGAAGAAGTAGGAGGTGGAGGAGATGGAATCTCAGCACAAGTCTCAAGAACACCAAGGTTCGAGTAACCAAACGTCTCCTCAAAAATATGATTCACACTTGATGCATGAGTGTGAATATCAGTCAAAGGAACTACAACGGTACTAGGGGCAATATGGGAACAGGCGTACAAGTGAGATGCATGATCAACCATCCCAACAATAATGACCTCTCTACTCTCCAAGACCCATAACCGAATCAGGTGTGAACTCAATAGTCTTCCCTGTGCCACTATGTGCAATCTGATAGATGGAAAGGAGATTGGTTGACAAGGATGGAACACCAAGTACATCATGAAAAGTGCCTTCTCCCATGTCAATAGACCCTTTCCTACAAACACGCATATATGTGTTGTTCCCCATCAACATCTGTGGTAAAGTACAAGGCTCAAATGAAGAGAACATACCCTGTGCTGAAGCCATATGATGTGAGGCTCCAGAATCAAGAAGCCATCTCCCTGACTCAATACTTGTAGATGCCAAGAGTGCATTTCCTTTCATCTTATCTATCCCATTTGCTATTCCAGTTGTCCCTGACTGTGTAGATGATGATGGTGTCGAAGAAGAGGGTGAACTAGATGACATTGATGAAGGCAATTGGATATTGTGTTGTTGAAGAAGGTGTGTCAACTCATCAATCTTTTTTTCATAACACTTAAGCTCACCATGTCCCATTTTTTTTGCAATATGCACATTTGGTCCTCTCCTTCTTATATGATTCCCCTTTGGAAGAGGAAGAGAACTTAGGGGTATTATGTGATGGTGATTCCTTGGCTTGCTCATTGTTCTTTAAGTCCTCTTTTTTTGTTTCTTGCCTCTGTATTTGAAGGCATTTGATTGTTTGCACTTTGATTAGCAATAAGAGCCTGTGGTTTTGAAGACTTAAATGTACCCGTGTGTACTAACTTTGCCTACTCTCTGGTGAGTGATGTAGCAAAATCATCAAGTGAAAGCATCTTAAATGTAGTACAAAGAGCATCCATAGTAGCATAGAATGTAAAAACAAAAACTGAATAATCAAGACCAAGTTTGGCAAGGATTGAAAGAATCAATTGGGTATCCTCTTTCTTAATACCACAGTGTTTCAATTGCAAATTAAGTGATTTGAGCTTGGTCAAGAAGTCCTGGATGCTATCAAAGTCTGTTGGATTCAAACCAATGAGTTCATTCTCCAATTTAAAACCTCTCATAGTATCTTGCTTTCCAAATAGACTCTCCAATGCAGTCCATATCTGATTTGGTGTAGTGCAAGACTCGATGTGAAAAAGGAGATTAGGAGCAATAGACATGCATAATGTTCCATAGGCTTCATCACATCTATTATACCATTTTCTTTTTTCTACAACTGTTGGTTCAAGTTCTGTATCCATTGTATCCCTATGTATTTTCAATCTTTTCAATTGAATCTCCATTTGTTTCTTCCACTCATGGTAATTGTATGGGGTGAGTGGAGCAATTTGTGTTTGATCCATGATGTATAAACAAGAATACAAAAAATGAAAGGAGAAATAGCAATCGACCTCTTATAATACAAGCAATCAACCCCTTTGTTCAAGAAAAAAGTCCACTTTTTTGTAGATTTCCAAAAGATAAACCAAAGTACTAGATCTGACTTCAAACTGAAATTATGTGTACCTGGTAAGAAATTTGAAAAAAAAGTGCATGGATGACTATGAAGAGCTCCTCAATGCCTTTCCAACACCGCAAGAATCACAAAAATTGGAGATTTTGGCAATAAGTTATGAGCTCAGAAGCCAAAAATGGATGACTGGACTTCAAACAGAAAAATCAAGCACCTAAAGCAAAATCTAAAAAAGTGACCTATACCACTACGAAGTCCTCAAAACCAGCTTTTTGATGCATATTCATTTGCAAATTTTCATTACCGTATAACTAAGATATGGCTCCCAAAAAAAAAAACCATTAGGCAAGCAAATGGGGCCACTGGCACTGCTTCAATGGCACTTGGGTGACACCACTCACAGGTTGGGTGGAGCGGCCAGACAAGAGCTGGAGGAGCAGTAGGATCGAGCAATTGGCTAGTCAATGAGCAGAGATAACCTGGCATAGCGGCATTTGTCGTGGCAATATGGGCAATGGTGGTTGTGCCGCCCGCTGGGGACTGACCCCCCGGCTAGGCAGAACTGTCCATTGTGACCATGGGTTGGCTCGTGTTCTACGGATCACATACAAGTGGCTAATAACCATGAAACAACAAAAAACGGCCAGAGAAAAAAGTTTAACCATCGGATAAAAACAAAGACCGCCACTGATTCAAACGTATGTTGACGTTGATGCTAACGAAGACGTACCCTGTGACACTGGATGACAACAAATTTTCGCAGAAGATGCCAATGACGCAAGCATGATGCTGGCTGCAGAATATTCTACAAAATATGCCGACGAATCTGTCAATGATTGTACAGCGATGATACGGTCATACGGATCTGTATTGTTCCGTATTGTATTGATTATGTACTAACCATATAGAATTTTTTGCGATTTTCTACAGACCCTAACTAAAATGACCCAAAAATACTCGCTAAAATATAGGGTGTTTTATATCAAAATTCATCTTTTAGGCCTTCCAGACTCAATGGCGGGGTCCTATTTGCCCAAAAATGCACACAGCAAAAGCTCTTAGCTAAATCACTCCCAGATTTGAGAAGGGGCTTGCAAATCTAAAGCTCTGATACCATGTAAGAGTCACCAATGGACTCAAGCTCCCAAGATCACCTACAAAACCAAAAATAACCTTCCACAAGAGAGTAACAAGAGGATGAAATGTTTGATTGTGGTGCAAAATCAAATTATGATATTATGATAACAAAAAGTACATGAGAGACCTTGCTTATATAGGCAAGGTGATGAGATAGGACATGTGATCGTGACAAGTGTCTTAATCCTATGACATGAGACACAAATATTGAATGACCTAAAGATGCCCTAAGTAAACTAGTGTGAATAGGACCTAATATGGAACCAGTTAGGTAATATGCCCCATTCACACCAACAACTTCTAGAACAATTTATTTTTTATTTTAGTTGAACTTATTTTTAGAGAATAAGTTTTATCCAATGGATGAGCTTTATCCAAAACTATTTTTCATTTTCATGCAACTTTTATTTATAAAGTGATTTTATTTTTAGAGGGCAGGCAATTGTGCAAAATGGTACTTTCAAACCCTATATATATATGGGAGAGGACCCAATAGTTCTGCACCCTCTAACTTCGTGCCTCTCAGAATCATACGTGGTGATTTCGAATCTCTCAAATTTTTATAATCGCTTACTTGGCAAGTTCATTGTTTAGACGTAAGGTTTCAAATCCACATCATCAAATATGATAACAATCAACATGCTTTTGTTGAGGTGTCATAAATTAGTTTTGCATTAAGTCATGTTTTTTTGGTGCACCGTGTGGCATCACATGATTTCTTGCTTTTCAATTCTAATGAGTTCATTTCATATATTTGCTAGTAATAATGGCCAACACTAGGAACCTTGAAGTCAAACCTATTAGTGCTATGTCAAAACTATTATTGCTATACTATTAAAAAATTAAAATACATTATTGGAGCAAGCTATCTAGAAGTTTCTGTGATTATCCATCACTCTCACAACTATAGAACAAAGGCTCTAGATAGTTCTCACAACTATGGAACAAAGGCTCTACCTTCCCATCCGGGAGGGAATAGTTACCCCCGATCGCAGAGTAATGCTTGAATTCGGGAGCAGGCAACGCCGGGAGGAGGAACCATCCTCCAACTAATCTAGCTCCTCCTGTCCAACAACTAGAATAACCTCCTGTCCTCCAACAACTAGAATAAGGAGGGGGAGGGGTGAGGGTATAGGAAGAACTGGATGGAAGGAGGGGGTGATGCTAACGAGTTGACAACCGTGTTAGGTCTCAAAAATGCAGGTTGCAAATCCTAAGAGGATGCCAGGCTCTATGTTTGGATTTGCAACGTTTTTGAACTAACTTGACGAAATCAACCTTCAAGGTTTGATGATTTCCTACACTTTAGGTCCTGCTACACCTCGGTGGGTGAACCTTGAAATATTAAAGCAGTCTGAGTGTGGATGAGTGGACTAACTATATCTATCTACAATGGCATAGGATGTAGAATAGATGAAACAGCTGACTAATTAATTCTATGTGTAATGTTTAATAAGTGATTGGCAGAAATTGTATAAGCAATATCAAGGTAAAAGGTTTTAATTAATGAGTTGAATGAGACTAGTGCCTTGTTGGGTAACAGAGTCAATTTGAAGGACTAAGACCAGGAGTTTCTTAATGGTAATAATTCTAGTTATTTGGCACAGTTTTGGTTTATAGCTTGTATAAACGTGCAAGTAAATGACTGACAGACTCTTCTTGATAATCCAACCAAATAAAATCAGATATCTTATAATTCACCAGAAGGTATTTTAATCCTTACTTGAAGGAACCAAATGAAATGAATGGACAAGATTAACAGATAATATTTTACTGGAGACAGAATGGCAATCCTAATTATATGGCTCTACTTAGTAATCCCAACTTACTACTTCCAGGCTACTGTGAATAAATCAGAAGGGTTTAATTCCTCAGATGGACACCAACCAAATTAATCACACAGATACAGCAAATGTGTATTGACAGATTAAATATATACTTGATATCTTAATCTGAATAACAGGGAAATGCAGAAATGGAGACAGCCACACAATTGAATAATTTCAACAAATAACTGATACCAAAGTAGAAATACTGAATCAGAGAACTTCAAACTTCTTCTTCAAATAAAATATGCAACATAGTCATTTTGGAATATTGTATATTATGTATATGTGAATATCTTCTACTGCTGATGATTTTTCAGCATCGATTGTTTAAACTTATATAGATATTTTCATGAAGAGATACAACTCTTCAATAAGTCTCTTGGGAATTTAACCAACATAAACAATGATTACATAAACTTGATTAGGCTCTATTTAGCCATAAATAGACTTTTGCCAGATGATCTAAGTACTCTTGATCACGGTGAGAATCAGTAAGCTCAATAGCACTTCTGGTAATTACATCAAGAGTAACCATCTCCTCTAATTGTTTGCAAGCTTCTTTAGATGCAGAGGCTTTATCTTTCAGAGCTCCTGTAGCTTTGTGCAATATAACCTGACAATCAACAGTCCATTCTTCTTTGCTCTTCACCTCTCCGTTATCTTTGAATATCCTGGGAACTCCTGCGTTTGAGGCATCAGTCCCTTCCTTAGCATCAGCTTTGAGTTTGTCATAATAATTCTGGTGCTGTTTGAGCAATGCTCTTGCATCAGAGATATCTGTACCATCAGTGGCACTTCTGTTTTGTAACTCAATCATCTTCTCCTGTATCCTCTTATCAAGCCTCTCATGTTCTTTGACTGCTTTATGATTTTCTGAGTAGTTATCCCAAAACTGGTTTAACCACCGTACCATATTTGCATACCTGCTCTGCAATACTGTAACAAATGCGTCTATCTGAACTTGTGCAGCCTGATCAGGGGATATTACTTGACTACCTTGTGAGCTCTCACCCTGAGTTATTCTTTTTGTGGATTGGCCAAAGGTACTCTTAACAGCATCCTTCAAATAATCATTTTCTTTTGTTAATCTCTCACAATTCAGTTTATAAGAATCTCTTTCTTTGATCAGCATCTGAGCTTGTGCTTTATTTAACTTTGCAACATTGATACCAATGTCTGCAGTAATTATAGGGTCAGTTTCACCTGCTCTGAAAGTCATAACATGGCCAAAAGTTTTTTCAATGTCTATGATGGCCGTCTTCTTATGGGGAGGATACAACGCCCATATCATCAAAGAATTTTCATCATTATTGTATCTAGTCCCCATATATACTTCATTAACTCCTTCTGGAGTAAGCTTATACTTGTCATTAGTACTATTCAAAAAGCTATCAAAAACAAGAGCAGAATTTAAATCCAAGCCAGGAAAAATCATAACCCCTGCATCTTTGAGTAACTGTCTACCCTTGCTAGGTGTCATGTCCTGCATTTCTTTATCTACTGTTTGCTTCAACATATCTAATAACTGTTTTTCATTATCAGCAGAAACATCATCTACTGATTCTCTAATTTCTTTTCCTTTATATTTATACAGGAATGATTTAAATTCCTTTGACTGAATGAATGTATCATCTGAAACGAAAGAATCATAAGCCTTTTGTCGTGGATCTTCATCAGCAGACCCCTCCTCGTCATGTAGCACAACTGGAGGCTGATATTGTTGCATTTTTCTTTTAGACATTTCTATTGTTTTATCTTGTGGCTGCTCTTGTTCAGTCAATTCTTCCTCTTCAGAGGATACCACTTCAACTTCTGCCAACTGCTTTTTCTTTTCATTCAACTCTCTGTTATATTTTTCTACCACTAAATCGACTTCAGCCTCTACCAGATTTCTAATGACATCATCATGTGGATACTGTATGTGCATGTATCCACTGAGATTTTGTTTTCTTCTTGCAGAGTCAATGAAACCTTCAGGGTCAAACCCTTTCCTCACCTCAGCAGTCACCATGTTATAATGCATTAGTTTGTCCAAAATGAGATTGTATCCTTCTTTTGAAACCACAGTAAAATCACCAAAACACAAAGTGCTGAGCATGAACGATTGTTTATCATGCGAACTTAGATGCATCACATTTGAACAATGCATTTGCCTAATTATTTCCAAATATGCAAGTCTGTCAGGGACAGTTTTAGGCAATATGAATGGAGCATCCTCAAAACCATAAATTCTGATCATAGTAGCATCCTCAAAACAATACCAATCTCCCCAATTATGAGTGACAATAGGGGGGCCACCAAAATCTTTTGGTCTGAGGAATCTTTTTATTTCATTTGAAATTGAGTATTCACAGGGGTGATTGAAATATCTATACAGTACTTTTACACAATGCTCTTCAAATTGAGCATAGCTAGAGTTGGCATACCTGCTATCCCAGATTCTGGTCCACAGTTGTACAGGTATCTTTTCCCCTTTTTTATCCGCAGCAACAACTTGAAACTCACTTGGCCACAATCCTACTTCCTGGCCATAGTATAACACCATATGCATAAGCATCGAGTAATGCTCAAAAGAGCATGCTGGAGCATTGTTTTTTATTGCAGATAGACCAGAGTCTATTCTAGTTGCAACATAGGAGGCATAATCAAATTGCCTGGCATTGTGACATTGAATATCAGAGGCTATGACCATCAGAGGAATAGTCATGAACTCAGGGACCTCTGAGCCAAGGACTTGGCCTACAGAATAGTAAGTATATTGTATGTATGGTTCAAAAATGGCCACATGAAAGGGAGGGCCATCATTCTCAGTCAAGGGTATCACTTCTCCTTCAATCCTGGGCCTATGAATGGGTAACCTCCATCCATTGTAAGTTGTATCCATTCTCCAATATTCTTTATCCAAATCTTCATAAACAATAGGGACTGTGCACAAATCATCTAAATCATACACCTCACAAATAGCATTTTTGGACAGGTGTACAATTGGTTCTCCTTGAGGGTTGCAGATAGCTTTTAGGCCTGGGTTGTAATGTCTAGCTAGCAGTTGAAGGAGCTCTTCATTCAAGAATACATTAGGTACAACCAGTTTGCCTAAATTCATGTGCCATGGGTTTGACACAGGAGCATTTCTAAACCGTCTATTATGGTGAAATTTGAAAAGCTCATACCCCCGAATTGGGGTCCAGATATCTCCTAGGCGTTTATGTTTATCTTCCAATTTTTCTACCTCTGCTCTGAGTTGGGCAGACCTCCTGGCCTTGGGAGTTGACCCAGGCAATTGATCAATCAGGTCCTGATTCAGTTTTCTATCTTTCACTTTCTCTTCAAGGGTTTGATCAGTTTTTTGTTTTTTAGGCTTACTGGTTTCCCCTTGTGACTTTCTTCCTTTTCCCTTCCCCGGAGTTTCCATTTTAAAACTTTGGCAGGAAATTCAAATACAGGCAATATAATGGTTTGTGTAGGTGTACCTGCCGTTCGGTGGCTGGAATTGGAAGCCCTTGCTTTTGCCCTAAGAATTCCTCTGTGTTCTCCTTTCGGACGGTTTTTTGCAATTATAATGATCGTATGAATTTTGTAGTCGTTTTGTTATTAATCACCTGATCAATTCAATGTTCATCGCTGTGAAGTGTCACATCGCCATAACTCTGCTTGTCGGCGTGATTTTTGAAATGTCTGGGCGACCTCAACGTTTTTTATGGCGCGAACAGTCAATCAGCGTGACCCCTTGGTTGTATTCCCGACGCTATGTAATGTCATGTTTTAAGTGGGCGCGGCCATCAGCATGACTTCTCTCATCGCCAAGTATTTTAGATCTCTCTGCGATATAGCAAGTCCCACCGACATGATTTGCTTATCGGGGTGATTAATACTATCGGGGTAATAAAATTATGTTCTCCCGATCTTTATTGTCTCGCCGATAGTCATTTTCATATATGGACTTTATCTTTATCGGAATGACGTACACTATCGGGATAGCTAAATCAAGATATCCCGATTCAAATCATCTCCCCGATGGCCTTTTTCATATCCTTCATCGGACAGAATATGTTGAAGTGTTACCGATGCCTTTTGATCGCCGTGACTCGTGAATCGGCCAGACCTAATTCTCTTGTTCCGATATGTCAAGTTATCCCGATAGAGGTGTTTCGCTGTGAGTCTCGCTGATGGCTTTCTTATCGCCAAGACTCTCAATCATCGGAGGCTTACTTGTTTTCTATCCCGATAGTTTATTTCTCACCGATGACTATTTTCTTCGTTACCCCCACAGGATGTTCGGTGAAACTCTTGCCGAAGTGCTTTATCGGTATGATATATACCGTCGGGGCATCTTTTAAAAAATCATCCGATAGATATCTGTCATACCGATCGGTATGACCACTTACCTTTCTTGCCGATGTAAGGTCATCGGTATCACTTACTCCATCGGTGACTTCCATAATTCCTCTTCCGATCCCTATTTTCACGCCGATGGTTGTTTTCAAACGATTCCTTGTGTATCGGTGTAAGCAACACAACCTCTTGCCGATGGATTGATTTTGATGAAATTTGGCACTGCTCATCCATAGACATCTTGTGAGATACAAAAATCTTTTATTGTGGTCCTTTTGGGATATTCTTCAGGGTTTATTCAAATATGATGGAGTAAGGAGATAGTAAAAATTTCAAATTTTTACTGTGCTAACAAACCGGAAGGCAAGCTGAATGCCACCACCCTTCCGACAAGGAGCTATAGTTGGATGGCCGATGGACTTTCTTTGATTCCCTACCCGGCCAGAAGCAGCAGTTCAGGATGGACCCTCCCGGTGGTGGCCTCCCTCATTCAATCAGCATTGCCTAACTTCTCTCTGGGCACCTGCTGATTGAACGAGGGAGGCCACCACCGGGAGGGTCCATCCTGAACTGCTGCTTCTGGGCGGGTAGGGAATCAAACAAAGTCCATCGGCCATCCAACTATAGCTCCTTGTCGGAAGGGTGGTGGCATTCAGCTTGCCTTCCGGTTGTCAACTCGTTAGCATCACCCCCTCCTTCCATCCAGTTCTTCCTATACCCTCACCCCTCCCCCTCCTTATTCTAGTTGTTGGAGGACAGGAGGTTATTCTAGTTGTTGGATAGGAGGAGCTAGATTAGTTGGAGGATGGTTCCTCCTCCCGGCGTTGCCTGCTCCCGAATTCAAGCATTACTCTGCGATCGGGGGTAACTATTCCCTCCCGGATGGGAAGGTAGAGCCTTTGTTCTATAGTTGTGAGAGTGATGGATAATCACAGAAACTTCTGGATAGCTTGCTCCAGTAACGAGGCTCGATGGACGGCTGGATGAATATTCTAGTGCCCCACTGACTTGTCTCGGCCTAGCAATAGGAAGCACCGTGGGCCAGCCTGAACCGAGGGTGGGGTAGGAGGCAAGTATTCTCTGCCCCCTCTAAATCATCGTAGTCCCCGGGAGAAGTGAACATTAGGATGCTGGGCTTGCCTAACTAACTTTCCCAATCAATACATCCAGCTTGTTGCCGGATAAAGGTAGTTGAATTCCGATTAGACCTTCCGGAGGACCTTACAACCTCCAGAATCCAATTCCTGGGTAGGGAAAGAAGAAAGGATGGAAGCTCAGCTCGTCGAAGACAATACCCAAACAATCGTCTTGCCTCTCTTTCTCGCTAGCTATTATGGTTCTATTTCGTTTGCCGCTAGCTATCCCTCGTCGGTCCAGCTTGCCTTCCGATTGAGTTAACACCTTTCGACGGAAGCCATCCTTCACATGTAGGACAGGGCTGCTAGCTATTATTTCTTCTCCCCTAACTTCCTGCCGAGGGTGAACTATAGAGGGACGAACAACCAACCTTCCCTATCCAATGGGGGGCAGAGCCTACCCTGGCCGGTGGGGCAGTCCAAGAAAATGAAATGTAGTTGCCTTCGAAGGATGAAGACAAGAACTCCCTGGCCTAATGGGAGGAGGGCCTGAACTGAACATTCTTTCTCGTTGAATAGAATAGTGGTTACTTCCTTCCGGCATCGACTAGCTATTATTTCTTCGACTACCCTAATTAACTCCCTCCCTCTCCAAGGGGTCTCCTCCCACTGAGTAAGAAGGGTAGTCATAACCACCACCAGGAGGTGAGGATGGAGTTCGAAGCCCACACCAATCGGGGGTGTTCAGTGAAGTGGGAGGAGATGCCTCAACTAGAACAACTAGAACGGGTGTCCAGTCCAGCTAAAAAACAACTACTAGCTCGCAGCCAATCTTCTTGACTCAACTACGGAAGCGAGTTCGGAATCTTGCATGCTTGAACCGGATCCGGGAGTACCAATTCATTAGTGCTTTGTACATCAATTCATTTGCCTGAGCCCAACCCGATATTGAACTGAGCCCACCCAACCGGTCACCTACCTGGCCGGTTGAACGAACAACTACTATGGAAGGAGAATTAGTTGCCACGGAGGCAGGCCAGTCGGCAACCACTTCATTAGCCAGTTTTGTTTCTTTCCATCAATCCTTTCGACTAGCTCTTATTTCTTCTCAGTGGGGCCCAGGGTAGTGAGAACAAGGAAGTTATTGGCCGGTTGAACGCCCGGGTAGTTGTTGAAGGAGTGAAAACTCTTGCCCGGTTAAGCTCTATGGGGTCCTTTCCTTCTGAGGGAGAGCCTCCCAACCTCCTCCCTTTTAGATAGGCAATGGGGTCCGGATGCATGGTTCCGGATGCCCACTCTTTGTCCTAGCCCTCCTACCAGCCTTCCTTCCGACCTTCCTTCCTAATTGTAGACTATTCTAGTTAGGCCTCCCTGTTTCCGAGTAGTACTCGATGGAGAGGGAAGATTATCTACTCCCTGCCTCCCAACGGTAATGGCAGAAGTAGTTAGGTCGGTAGTAATACAGATGAAAGTTCAGGATGGACCGAAGGACGGATACTTTATTGAACTCCCTGCCTAGCTAGACCAAGGGTGGAGGGTGGAACTGCATGATGAGCGATCACAAACAAAATAGCAACTAAGAACGTCATATCCTCCCACCGGCTTGCCTACACGGATACAGGATAGTGGGGAGATCTCGCTAATGAAGCCTACCGAGGGTGTATTATCGCCAGAACTCCCACCTTATCGCCAGAACTCTCACCTTCCGGTCGAGCATTGGACTAACCTTGGTAACATTGCTCTCCAAAGAAAGTTAGAAAGCCTTGCTAAAACACCCACTGTCGGTAGAAAGAAAGTTAGGTAGGTCGAATGGTAGAAAGAAAGAAATAGAAGTTGCCGAGATGGTCTCTTAGCTCAATTCCCATGGGTCGGCCAAAGAAACTATAGGCAGTCATGTGAGCCAGGCCTACCTACCAATGCGATCAAGGAAGAGATGGTCAATCTTAGGAGGGAGCATCTCTGGCATTAGTCTCGGCCTACAAGAAAGAATCTGTCGGGGTTGGGTTATTGTTCCCGAAGAAAGATAGTGGGCATCCATCTTTGATTCTATACGTAACATGCCCACCCCCAACAATATAGATTGGGGAACAATATAACAATATAGATTGGGTTCCCCAATATAACAATATAGATTGGGTTAACCCCATGTTGGCAATGTATCACGTCTATAACTGTCCCATCGACTATAGTTGGTGACCCCTACAATCAAGAACAGAGCCCTATCTATGGCACCTATCTCGGATCCAGGAGATCTAGACTATCTAGTTCGGGCTTCCGGTTTGTTGCCCCTACGGTCTGCCCCGGCACACTATTCTATCTAGTCCAGCCCGTTTCTATCCGGAAGGTCTCCCTCGGCCCTATCTCTCCTATCTCTGTCCTCTGGAGATAGAATCTATGGGGCGGTGTCCGGGTTGGGGTTCTTCGAGGCCCTATCTACTCTATCTGGGTGCTGGTCCAGCTAAAGAGCCCTACTACTCTCTAGTCACGGGGTCCCTTGGTGAAAGGAGCCCTACCTATGGAGGAGAAGCATGAAGACCCGGGGGCCTCCTGATTCTATGTTGGAGCGCCCTATCCTACTATAGATAGCTGGGAGAGGGCTCCCGGTCATTTATGCGCTCAGCCCCTATCCACCCGGCACTATAGTGGGTGGGTTCAGTGTCATTCTCTGAGCCCTATCTCTCCTATCTCACATTGAAGCCCTATCTTCCCGGGGAGGATCATCTGGTCTTCTGATAGTAAGTAGGTGACTAAGGGAGCCCTTCCTTCTCGCAACTTAGTATCCGCCCCGGGCCGGTTTCCTAAAATCAATAGGGCTTCATCTTGATCAGTCAAGTTTCCGCCCTACTACTCTATACTCTCGGTAGGTGAACTATAGAAAGTTGCCTGCCGGGAGAAGAAATTCTCCGGGCCTATCTCCTCAATGGCAAATCAAGAGGGCCCTGACTATAGATGGGGCCCCTACCTCTATCTAGATTGGCTAGAGGTAGGTAGCCTATAATGCAGAGCCCTCTCTTCCGATCTCAGTCGAGACTCCCTGCCCTATCTATCCTAGTGCCTATAATTGGGAAGGCCCTATGAAATGAATAGGCCTCAGTGGGGGCAACTGATAATGGCAAAAGGGTGGGGGGGGAGGGGGCCGAGGAAGAACTAGACTCTAGTTGAGCCCACTAAAACTCCCTCCCCCTCGCCAACTAATTGGAGAAACCTCCCGGCTGCTAGTATGGTTCTAATAGGGGTGGGTGGGAGACTCTATTGCCCGGGCACTTCGGCGTCCCACCCAACCCCGGCTATAGTTGTAACCTGAACGAAGTGAATGGAGAGCATTAACCACCCACCCACAATAATATGCAACTGCCGATTCTTGGGGGCCCCCCACCCGGCAGGTGTGGGTGGGTGGATATAGTTGCCCCCCCCGGGAGGTATATTATTGACGAGGCACCCACCCACAATAATATATTTGAGGGGGCCCAACAATAATAGGAAGGGCGACCCTTCCTCCCAACCCCGGGGCGCCTCCCATGGGGGTACTATAGCCGGGGTTGGGTGGCCGGGGTGGGTGGGTGGATGATAGTTGGGAGATAGATGCCGTTGAAGGGTGGGTGGGGGGAGATAGTTGGGTTGGTGGGTGGGTGGAAGGCAGGCACATTTATTTATCAATTACGCAACTATCTAGGGAGGGGGGGCGAGTAAGGTTGAATCGATGAGGCAACCCGAACTCCGAGCTTCTGGGACCGGTCTATGAGCAACTCGATATATGATGATGCAAAGGAGTCTATCAAACCATACTTTCATAGAGACCATACTTTCATAGAGAAGTAGATTCGGGAACGGGGTAATATTGCCTAAAGAAACAATAGGCCCCCGCTTCCACCCACCCTTCTCTCGGGTAGTTGTAGTGGTCGATCCAGTCGATGATTCTGATCTCGATCCAGTCGACTCTGTTGATCCATCGGTTGAACCAGTACCAACAATAGTAGATCCAGTGCTTGATCCAACACTACTAGTAGATCCTACAGATCAATACCCAACAGTAGAAGCAAAGACAGGAGTATAGCTATAAGTTGGTCCATACGTTGATCCAGTCATTGAGTGAGATCAGTTGGTCCAGTAGCATGAGCAGTTCCAGTACCAATTTCTCCTCATCCAGCATACTTCCAACAGATTCTGTTGATGCAGCACCAACAGCCCCTATTGCCACCCACCCACCCCGAAGGGTGGATACATACCCATTACCATTACCAATAGCATATCCAGTGGCAAAGCCAGCAGTAGACCTAGCAACGTGTATAGAGGCATAGGTAGCAGATATAGATACAGATCTAGTCGCCCTATCTATACCTGGGCAACACCAGCATTAGTACCTGTAGAAGCACTCGTAACAAAGGCAGAGATAGCAGCTGTAGAGCCATATGTATGATCCAACTGTTTATGCAGTCGTTGATCCACCGGTACCGGTACCGCCACCAGTCACAAGGTAAGCATAACTAGTAGACCCATAAGCACCACCTTGCTAAGCATCTAGAGCATATATAGTGAAAGCACCAGTATAAGCATAAGTTGATCCGGTTGGAACCAGTCGGAATAGAACCCCCCACCCAAGTAGAATTCCCTCCCACCCGGGAAGAAGTAGTTGCGACACTCGACCATCGGCTAGAATTCCCCCCCACCCCGGAGTATCGACTAGCCTCTCAATTCAAGAGGCCCGCCAAGCCGGCCGAGAACCACCCAGCCCTTCAATTCAATTTCCTACCGCATAGAATAGAGAGTAGGGGGCTCTCGTTTGTCCGAAGCCTGCCTCTTCGGCATGATTTCATTTACTGAGGAAAACTCGGAATCTGAACGAAGATTCCGAAAACCGTAATCTTTTAGGAGTTCAGACTACGTAAAACCTCCCGTAATCTTTTAGGAGTTCAGACTACGGAATGGGTGGTTGCCCTGCCTTGGATTCAGCGGTCAATATCGGGAGGGGAGGAAATGGGGTAGATTATGGCTGGCAGATAGAGAATGGTTGGATAGTTGGCAGATGGATAGATCATAGTTGGCCCCTTGCTCCCACCCCTGGGGATATTCTCGAATAAGACTTGAGGATAGTAGTGATGGAGGGGAAGAGTCGTCTGTTGCATCCGTTCAGAGAATAGGCAATGCACGGGGGAGGAAGGAGGTCGGGTATTGACTCCTAGTGGCGCATATCCCCGAATTCGAGGACCCCCCCCCCCCACCGGCATCGATGGAGGGCACAGTGTCTACTGTTTCCCCCCCACCCCCTCAATGTCGGGTCGACATAGGTTCTCCTACTAATGAGTCCCTTGCCGGCCCGGGAGAAAGTGGATGAACACGCTGGCGACTCGATGAACGCAAGCAACGACCTTCAAGTCATAGCTTGGGATTTGGTCAATCCCCTTTTCGCACCCCCGAGACAAGGATCCAGTCTATCGAAATGGGAGATAGATTGAAGCAACTCACAGTCCTTGCAAATAATCTACCGACTAGAATTCCCGAGGGTTTACCAGAGAACCCGGGGGTTGACTTCAAACCCCTGGTTTTCCCTCTGATGATAGTTGGGCACCTTCTATTCAAATCGGAACTATTGCTTCCCACATGAACACCCCCACCACTAATCTACCTCCCGGAAAAAGAAAAGAAACAAAAAAAAAAAAACGATAGTTGGGAGGGAATTTTAGTTCTCAAGCATTCCCATTTTCAGTTGTTCAGGTGGGAGTAGGGAAATTGAAGGAGATTTCTCGGTCCTAATACGTATGTGGGGCTAGGGCCCGGCGGTAAAAAGTAGGAGAGATAGAGCCTCTGCTCCCCGCTCTCCTAAGGGGCCAGGTAGAAAGATTGGGGGCGAGTGGTCGACCCAACTGAAGGAGCTACTAACTCTCCGACTTGAATGAATGACTTGGCAGCTGGACTCACACAGAGGCGATAGAGGCCTCATCCATCGGCAGGTGGGGGGGAATTAGCCACCTATATCCACATGAACACCCACAACTATCGAGAAAGCCCACCCGGCACTTTAGCCCCCCGGGCACCTTCTATTCAAACCAGAACTAGAGTTTCCCACCCACCCGAACTAGAATTACCCCTTCCCACCCGAAACTTAGGAGTTCATCGGCAGGGGCCTTTCTCACCGATTGCGGGGGGGAAGGGAATTTGTCGTTCGTTGGTGGGGGGGAATTAGAGGCCCCGGGGGGGGGGAACAAGAAATGCGGTGCATAACTCCACTCATCATATCAGGCGAGAACAAGCTCCCAATGAAGACGACGTTTATGAATCAGCTATAGTGAGAGGAGAATTCGATTCTACCCATCGTTGCGCTTCCATCATACCATAGCGACTAAATAGCTGGAAGAATTGAATATTCGCTTGATGCTCGCCCTGGATGTGGAGAAGAGAGGGGGCTCGGATCAGCCGTGGGAGGCCTTCAGCACGCAATCAGGCGAAGGGGAAGCAGAGTATAGCAAGTTACGAGCCCACCTGTCAGTTCACATCACTTATTCCTCTCCTTCCCACCGATCGATCGAACTGCTGAACCACATCTTCGTTTATTCCGGATCCGGGAAGAAAGAAGGCATTGGAACCAAACGCATTGAAGGTTGCCCCAGGGCTGGGGTTGAGCCGAGATCAAGACCAGCTTTCAGGAGCATGGATGCGGGAGCCACGAGCATCCGAACGAGTGATGCAGCCACCCGGTTCGGGGATGGGGCATCAATCAGGACTAGCTACCGATATTGGGAATTAGATGCATGCCATCAATTGCCTGCCGGGGAGATGGACGAGAAAGATGTTTATTGGAGGCCCGGATCATTCCCCAGGGCCTCGAATAATCTGTGGTAGGGGCATCGAAACTAATACCAGCATTCCGAAGGGGGCCGACGAACACTACATGGGGTCGATCTCTCTTACTTACGGCCCAACAATAGAAAAATTGCCTCCGAGCCCAGCCTATAGTTTCTTATGGGCTACTACTGATGGCCTTCTATTACTTGGTTCGGTTCATCGAGAGCCGGGAAGGAAGAAGTCATTAACCGGCGACCCCTCGTCCTAAACCGAGCCATCATATTATGTCGGTAATAACGATCGATGCAGTAGAATATAACCCCCCGCCCATCCCCACAGACGATCGATGCCAACCATCCCCTATTGCCGCAACTAGCCTATAGAATAGTAGGGGCCTCCCTGAATTAATGTACGCCTGTTCCCTTCTATATCCACCCACCCAATCTATATCCGGGGGTTTTAAGGGGTGGGTGGGAGGACAGTAGGGGTTGGTGGGCGGGAATTAGCCGAACTAGAATTGGGTGGGAGGGAATAGTAGTCATTTCGGGAGGAGATAGTTGGGGGGGAATTCTAGTGCGTGCGCCAGTTTGGAATGCTGCCAGTGTTCAATCGCCAGATTCTATACGTAACATGCCAACTATCATCCACCCACCCGGCAACAACAATAATCTAGGGGGGGTCGTACTCTAATTGGGGGGGCCCTCCCACCCAACTATCATCCACCCACCCACCCCTGATTAGTTTAGTACGGTTTCTTCTGTTGTCAGTTTGTTGTTGTGGATGGCCAACTGGCCCATAGAATAGCAGGGGCTTGGGGGCCCCCCCCACTCGCGAGATAGATAGAGAGGGCCCCATGGGAGAGGTGGTTGTGGGAGATGCGGAACATTTCATCCCAACCCAACCCGGTTCACCCGGCCCCTAGAAACGTTGAGCGGCAGATTCCCTCCCACCAGGGCTTCGCCCACCAGCCCCCCCCAACTATTGCGTCCCACCCACCCCAACTTTCGGGTTTACGGTTCTCTCGAACAATATCTAATACCTATCGAGTGGGCCGTGTGCATAGTCTCTATGGGGGTTAAGCCCTCGAGAGAAAATCTATCGAGCTATCAACTATAATTGTAGGGGGCCCGTGTGCATTGTATGAGAGGTGAAGCGTCTGGGCACTCCCTTTTATAGTTACGTGTGCTCTTGGGCCAATCCAAGGGCAAACTCGATAGAAGTCTCGAATATAGGGGCGGATGAGCTATAGATAGTCGTGAGGGCGGATGGATGCAGAGCCATCTCTATTCCTACCGTGAAGGTCGAGCATCAATCATCGCAGAGGTAAGGCCTTGAAGTTGGGACGACTATAGTATCTATTCCATCTGGTCGAGGGCCCCCTGGTTCAGAGTTCGGGCTTCACTCCATTGCCCCCACTATATATATAGATCTCCCGAGCATGCATGCATAACTGGAGCTAGAGCTGTCACTATCCCTAGTTCAGAAATATAAGCCCACCCCACCGCTACATCTCCCTCCCACCCAGGTCGGTGGGGTTGGGGCCCAGTGGACACTCCCAACTACCTCCTCTCTTTCTGGAAGAATTCTCTATCTCTGCATGCAGGGGGACTACCGGAAACCGGTAGGATAGACACTCCCCCCCAATATGGATAGATAGAGTTCAGGGGCCTTTCATATTGACTATACGATTAGACCCTACCATGGAGTGAACTACTCTCTTTGGCGGCGAAACACATTCGCTGCACCCATCTCCCCGGCTATAATGAGAGGGCCCTCCCATCTATGCCCCATGGAGTGAACTACTCCCTGGCAAGACAATCCTACTCTATGGGGATTGGATTCTCCATTCGTTATCCCTGCTTGATTCTCCGCCTGAACCATGAACTATGGCCGCCTGAACTATGAACTATGGCCGCCTATCTATGGTGAGTGTCGCGTATGGATAGGGAGTAATGACCATCCGGTCGTAGATAGATGGGTGCACCGTGGGGTGTGTGTTCAGCGGGATCGTACAACTCCCATCCCAATTGGATAGAATCATGGATTTGAAACTCCCATCCCAACTCCCAACTCCATTCTCTATCCCATCTATATAGACGAGAGACGAGACAGACGATAGACGAGAGACTGTCGATCTCACTCCCAACTCCAAACGAGAGACTGCCCATATAGATAGATAGGGCACTCCCAACTCCATCTGTAGAGACAGAGATCTGGGCGGACCGCCTATCTATATATGGGACCCTCGATTGATAAGATCAATCGACATAGTTCAGATAGGGGGCCCTCTCCCTCTATTCCATCACCATCACCATCGCTTTATAGTGAATAGGAACAAGTAACTAATAGTGAATAGGATTATTCACCACTGAGTCACCACCGAGACGGTCGGTCTCACCATTGAGACGATCGGTCTCCTCTGTAGTTAGATGTTGTACCACTGATTCACCACTGAGATCACCACTGATTCACCACTGAGCCCTATATTCTATATGGCGGTCGGTCTCACCACAACTAATCTACCTCCCATCACTAATCTACCTCCCGGGGGGGGCCCCCACCCCACCCACCCACCCCAACTATCGGTAGGGGTCTAGCGAGGGCCCCCTATCTAGATCAGCTATTCATCTCCGCATTAGCCTATAGAGATATATGGCATCTCCGCTGGTTACTATTCATCATGCTCTTCTCTCCCATTAGGATTAGGGCCCCATTCGGCCCTATCTATATATGGTGGCCCCAACTAGATATAGCACTCGACCGACCCCACATCTATATGTATATGGTTTGAACAACTAGATATAGCACTCGGCCGACCCCCCATCTGTATATGGTTTGAATAGGATGCTCCCCTATCCCTATCCAGTCACCGGGCCTTGGGTCATAGCTTCAGATCATAGGTGGGGCGATTGAGAATCCTGAGAATCCTCATTTCTATTACAGTAGTGATATGAGTGATTGCCCGTATCCGTCTATATAGGGGGGGCCACGGGTTCACATCACGATCGACACTCTACTCTCTACAAAGGATATCCCGGCTCGGGACGATCTAGAGTACCCCATCCCCATGTATAGGTAGGGGGAATGACAATGGAGATAGGGGGAATGACTATATAGGCGCCCTAGATAGATGTATGTATAGGGCTCTACCCCTGAGGTAGATAGGGCCTCCTGCCCCCCCGCTTCAGTAGATTAGTTGAGGGGGGCACTCAGGCCTATTAATAGGCATTGCATTTATGCTTTGCTCGGGGAGGGCATTTATGCTTCCCTATATATTCTATATGGCCCGACTGTATATTGTATTGTATATAGCCCAAGCAAACGCCCTCTATTCTATCTAAGGAATGCTCAGCCCTTATATCTATCCATACATGGCGACCCTATCTATAGTTCATAGTTATGCTCGGGAGATCCCCTATAGTTCGGGCCCATCTCCCATCTACCCATCTATCATGGCAATCCCCTGATGCTCCCCATCATGAGTAAGCAATAGCAATAGTAGGTAGTCGCCATCATGCCCGTATGGGATATGGACGAGCAATCAGAAGATCTCCATCCGCGATCAGAAGATCTCTATCTGCAATCAGAAGATTTCTATCTGGGGTGGGGGGTGGCTATAGAGATAGATAGTTGGCACTCGGCCGCCCCCCCCCCCCCCCCATAGATAGTTCAGGGCTCTATCTGGAGGGAAAGGCACTCCCACGACGGCCTTAAACGTACAAGTGCACTCACACCTATTTGACCGCACTCAACTATCAAGTATATATATTAAAATACATGATTAAATGAGATGCCCCACACTTTACCCGAAAGTTTAAAAGGTGATGGAATATAGAATTTTATAGAAGGAAAAATAGAGCGATGTGAAGTTTTGTGGAGGTGGTTTGCAACAAGCGCAAAAGGAGCAAAGAATGGGAACAGTGTGAAACTCATGAACAAGGCAAGCATGAACCAAGGTAGTGGGAGGAAAGGCACAAGCATGGTAGAAACAAGAAATCCATCCCATAGCAAAAAACAAAAATCCCACCAGCAACAAGAGCAAACGCAATCCCACTTGAAAAAGGAAGAAACAGACATGAATAAATCCACAACAAACAATGGCAGAATCGGCGAACAAGAAATTACGATTTCCATCCAAAACTATGTTGGACAAGTAGAAATCTACCTTGGCTCAGCTCGCCCTCATACGCAAATTCGACGAGATATGGCAAGCTAGGGCGAGGATTGAAAAATGGATTGAAAGAAAAGTAGGGAGATGATTTCTCAATCAAATTCCTTCCAAACAGTTTTTTCTTGGTGGAATCCTCCAACGGAATGGCAGTTCTTGGTTGTTCAAAGGAGGTGGCCTCTACTTTAAGGGGCAGTCGCCCAATTTTAATCTTTAACATGCCAAATCCAAGAAATTCTAGTTTGGTTAAGACTAAATAATCCCCTAGAGGAATACTGGGACGCCTCAATCATGGAGCAAATTGGAAATTCACTAGGACATTACTATGTGCAAATGAAAATGTCATGAATAGAGACTCAAAAGTGTCTATGCACGCATTTTCATAAGCAAAGCCATCTTCGCATCTTTGCCAAATCACATAATGTTGGAGTCGGAATCAAGAGTTTGGAAACAATATATTGAATTGGAAGAAAATGTTTTGTTCTACATCAAATGCAAATCCAAAAATCATTATACAAAAAATTGCGTCAAAGAAGTCCAACATAGCACGTGGAAATGGGTCAAGAAAGCTTCCATTCGAGCAGCAAAAATTAGGAAAGGCAATATTGAATACGAGAATTTGAATTTGGCAAGAAAAAAAAAATATCGAATAATCCAAGGACCTCCTAATTGCTAATGAATCTCCTTGTCCTAGCCCTAATTACATTGACCTTGTCTTTGTAGAAGTAATGGCAAGAAATTTGGATGCTTCGGTAAAGGATCTAGCACTCATAGCATGTAATTTGAATGTAAAATGGTGCAGTCGTGGCCGAAGGGTTCACAGAATGAACTGTCCAAACCATGCAACTAGAGTAAGCACAACGGAAACAACATGATCATAGAATGCAATGGAAGATTCATATATTCAAAATATCAAAGAATTACAATGCTCATATACCAACAACATGCGGCTACAATCAAAGAGCTCATAGGCCTACTTTTCGGGTTACAATTGATATGCAAGATATGGCATTGAAGTGTGCCCGAAAAGAATCTAACTTCTAAAACTATCTAAATCATATCACAGAACTTCTAACTTCGAACTGACTTCCTGATGCATCTAAGAGATCTATATATATCATCTTCAAGCTCCAAAAACCCTCTGTGTCGACCACAAGAGGTTACAAACTCCAATGAAAGATGTAGCATGTAGAAACAAGTAGGTCAGCCTACAACATATGGTATTGCTCTGCAAATGGATAAAACTTGGTGCGGACCTCAAGGAAGGTCTATCTGATCCATATGTGCCATGTATGATGTTTCATTAGGCTCCGCATGTCACGGAAGTGCTTCGCAAACCTTCTTCTTCAACTGACTGTCTGGATGCTCTATTCTATGAAAACTAATGATCTAATAGCGACAACTTTCAGGAAACAAATCCAAATCACTTGAAATCTGAATATGATGTAGATGACACTATGAAGATGCTAAGTCCTGCTCCGCGAGCTCTAATATGAAGATGCAGCAAAATGCAGTACAAAATGTTGAAACTGCAAATGACTGATCTGAACTGAAAATGCAAGAAAAGAAAGAATGCAAATATTTTTGGTTGATGCAAGATTGCTCTGCAACCTAGGATGCTCCTACATCAGGCACCCGGGGTTATTGAAAAGTGAGTCCCTCACTTTGCTGGGGCTAGAGGAAAACCAATGCGGTCTACCTCAGCCTGAGAAATCCATGATGAGTCTTCTTCCGATCTTCCTTTCCACTTTACCAAATATTCTTTATATTGCTTGCCTCTGGTACTGCACCCAACTTTGTTATCCAAGATGTCCTCTATCTGCTCCGGTTGTTGTTGTGGTAACTGATTTCTCAAACCATCTTCAATGCTGTCACTTGATTCTCCTTCATGATACTGATATAGGTTTGCAATGTTGAATATAGGCGATATACCCAATGTCTCTGGTAGCTCCACTTCATATACATTCCCTGAATCAAACTTCTTAAGTATCTTACAAGGTCCAAACTTCTTCATCTTAAGCTTGTCGTATGTCCCCAGTGGAAATCTCTCATTTCTCAGATATACCATTACTTCATCTCCAACTGAAAATTCTTTGTCTCCTCTTCTCATCTGCTTGCTCCTTATACTTACTATTCATTTCCTCCAAATGCTTCTTGACTTGATTATGTAGTGTCTCCATGTATCCTGCAAATTCTTCTACCTCTACACTTCTCTTATTCTCCATACTGATATCCCTCAACTCTGCAACTCCTCTAGGTTTCACTCCGGTCACAATCTCAAACGGTGTCTTCCCTGTATCCTATTCACTGAATTATTGTATGCAATCTCTGCTTGTGGTAGAATTAGATCCCAATTTCCTACTTCATCTCCTACTAAACATCTCAACAAGTTACCCAAACTGTCATATCCCTCAATTTCAGCCCATAATAGCTCTAAGTTTTCCAATTAAAGATTGGAAAGAAGACTAGTTTATAATGGCTCAGTGTGATCTTGAAGGTTACATATGTTTATGATAATAAACTCTCTTTATGTTCAATTTCATAACTTAGCCAAATTTCATGGCAAGAGGAAAAGACAAAATAGAATAAGACAAAATCTGAATTGGCACTAAAGACAAATCATATTTTAAAGGCAATAAAAGACAATTATTAAGGGATCGAATGAGACCATTAAAGACCCTGATCCTTATGAAGAGATAAATATAATTATAAATAAATTAATGAAAAGGCACAAAGGCCTAATGGTCTCCACCCGATGACTCTTCAATACCATAAAAGGAGGAGACGAAACCAAGTAAGACATCATCGATCACATAAAGAAAGATACATCTGAATATTGAGGTACGGACAGAAGCAGCAGCGAGTAATTCTTAACTCTTCCAAGCATCGATCCAAGCATTGGATATTATCATTAATTCATACAAGAATATCTTTCAAGGCTGCAGTCCAGTTTACAACAGCAAGTAAGCATCTTCATATTATTCTTATTCTCTTTGTCTGATCGGCTGTCATACTGGTACAGGTATGAAGAAAATGATATTTTTGTTTCATTCATGATAGCATTTATTCTTATACAGTCAATCACTGATAATGTAATGTGTAGACAGTCATATTCATTTGCTCATGATAATGTATTTTGTATCGATTATGATAACTCTGATTTATGAACAGCAATCATATGCTTGTTCTCATAAATGTATCTATCATGATAACTTTGATTTATGCACAGCCATTCTTAGTAATGCAATGTGTACATTCCATTATCCATGATGATATATTCATTTGCTCATGATAATGTATTTTGTATCGATTATGATAACTCTGATTTATGAACAGCAATCATATGTTTGTTCTCATAAATGTATCTATCATGATAACTTTGATTTATGCACAGCCATTCTTAGTAATGCAATGTGTACATTCCATTATCCATGATGATATAATCATCATGAATAATGAAATGTAGACAGTCATATAAAATGATCATTTATAATATATCTAGTATGCAATAATTCAAATGATATATCTTGTAAACAATTATGTATAATGCTATGTGATTTGCTAATCTCATATGAGAGGTGAAAGGGAAAGTACCAAGAGGCCACTCATGGGTATTATAGAGGCCTTGTCACATGTGGTATAAGGTACCCATAGTGCAAGGATAATGATGTATAGGCCTTGCTTACTTGATGTAAGGCATCATAAGAGTACCAAAGAGTCTCATAGAGGCCTTGACTCTAAGGTATTGAGGATACCGCATTTAGTCTAAGGATAGAGACATTAGAGCCCCATGATGGATAACGGTAACTCTCCTCTAATCTCCCATAGGTTGTTAACAAATGACATATGAATAGATAAATAGATTCCAATGTATATTGATGAAAACCATAGATCATGTGAAATGTCATGATAAGAATATGCAAGGCATATTAATGATGATCATGAGAATAACATGTGAAATGTTAAAGATATGCAAGGCATAGTGATCATAGGAATAGCATGTGAATTATGAATGATAGATAATGTGCTGGGAAGCAATTACAAAATGAATAATAGTGATATGCATAGAAAATGATCATAGAATAATAATAGTGAATTACATCTGAAAGTAATCATAGCTTTGATCATAGCAATGTGTATTGATAGTAATCCATGATGAACTAAGTTATAAGTTGATATTTGATCATAGAAAAAATAAAGGCAATGTTATTATATGTGGCTTTAAATGAAAATATACTAATGTTCTCTTTTTGAGAGTTGAAATTGTGTGCAAGGTAAGGAGAATTTTGACTTGCAAAAAGGGGACATTACACAAACTCCTATTTACCACTTTTGCTTGTCCATCTGCTTGTGGGTGAAATGCTGAACTGAACATTAGGTTTGTCTTCATCTTCTTCCACAATGTTCTACAAAAGTATCCAATGAATCTTGTATCCCTGTCTGAAACTATACTCTTAGGTAATCCATGCAATCTCACAATCTCCTTGAAAAATAAGTCAGCAACATGCATTGCATCATTTGTCTTCTTACAAGGAATGAAATGTGACATCTTTGAAAATATGTCCACTACTACAAATATAGAATCATGTCCCCTCTGTGTTCTTGGCAAACCCAATATGAAATCTATGCTTATATCTTCCCAAGGTCTCTCCAGTACTGTCAAGATTTGTACAAACCAGTATTCTGACTACTCCCTTGTGCAACTTGACATACTCTGCAACTCTGAACAAATTCCTTTACATCCCTATATATCTAAGGTCAAAAGTAATGTTCACTTACCAAAGCTATTGTCTTGTCAATTCCAAAATGTCCTGCCAATCCACCACTATGTTTCTCCTTTATCAAATTATCCCTCATTGAACTCCTAGGTATACACAACTGATTTCCTTTGAACAACATATCCTCCTGAATAAAATAGCCTAAACACTTACTTCTATCTATCACAACAGGTTCCTTACATGATCTCCATGCTTCTGCAAAATCAAGGTCTTCTTCATACATGGGCTTCAATTTCTCAAATCCTAATACTTCTATTCTCATCTCTGTTAGCAAATTCCTTCTTCTGCTCAATGCATCTGCAACTTTGTTTGACTTCCCACTCCTATGCTTCAATACAAATGTGTAACTTTGCATGAACTCTACCCATCTCATGTCTCTGATTCAACTTCCCTTGACTGTTCAAATACTGCAAAGCTTGATGATCAGTGTACAACACAAATTCCTTAGGCAACAAGTAATGTCTCCAATTCTTCAAAGCTTGAATTATGGCATAGAACTCCTGATCATAAATTGAATATCTTCTCCTTGCATCATTCAACTTCTCACTAAAATATGCTACTAGTCTCCCTTCTTAACACTGCTCCTATTGCATTTCCACTGGCATCACAATCTACTTGAAATACTTTGCTAAAATCCGGTAATGCTAACACTGGTTGTTTTGTCACCTTCTGCTTCAGCAATTCAAAACTATTATTTGCTCCTAATGTCCACTTAAAGTCCTTTCTTTCACCTCTCATTATCTCTATCATTGGTGTGCATACTGAACTGAAATTTCTGATGAACTTCTGGTAGAAACTTGCTAATCCATGAAACGATCTGACCTCTCCAATGCTCTCCGGTGTTGGCCACTCAACAATTGCTCTAACCTTCTCAAGGTCCATCTTCAATCCCTCCGCAGAAATCACAAATCCCAAATATACCAACTCTTCACAAAACTACATTTCTTGATGTTTATCAACAATTTCTCCTCTCAACCTCTGCAATACTTGTCTAATATGCCACAAATGTCCCTCCTTTGTCTTACTAAAAATCAAAATATCATCCAAGTATACAATAACAAACTTACCCAAGAATTTCTTCAAAACCTCATTCATCAACCTCATGAAAGTACTCGGTGCATAAGTCAGTCCAAAAGGCATCACTAATCACTCATACAATCCTTCATTTGTCTTGAATGCGGTCTTCCACTTATCTCCTTCTCTGATCCTGATCTGATGCTATCCACTCTTCAAGTCTATCTTTGTGAAATACTTTGCTCTGCTCAAACAGTCCATGATGTCATCCATCCTTGGCAATGGAAATCTATACTTAACTATGATCTTATTGATTGCTCTAGAGTCTGTACACATCCTCCATTCTCCATCTTTCTTCGATGTTAGTACTGCAGGTACCGCACATGGGCTCAAACTTTCTCTGATCAATCATTCCTCAACAATTCTTGTATCTGTCTATTCAACTCCGCATTCTCTGTTGGTGTCATCTGGTGTGCTGCCTTATTAGGCAAACTAGCTCCATGTATAAGGTCCATATGATGACTGATACTCCGGATTGGTGGTAATCCTTCAGGTACATTATCTGATATGATGTCTTCATACTCTATCAACAATTCAGTTATCTCCTCTGGCAGTGGTTCTCCTGTTGCTGTGATGTTTTATGCACTTAGGGTTCCGCACTTCTTTGGAATCAAAGCAGAACACATATTCTCATGTCTCAATCGATCCAGGAATTTCCTTCCATCAACCAAACAGATTCTAGCAATCCCACATACTTCACTCTTAGGCTCATCTTCCAAAAGTATCAAGATATGTTTCTTTTCATTTGATGTTATAGTCTAAGTATTCTTTCTCCCATCATGTATAGCCTTTCTATCATACTGCCATGCTCTACCCAACAATATATGACATACATACATCGGCATAATATCCGCAATACTTCATCATTATAAGATCCTATATGAAATTTCACCAAACATTGTTCACTCACCAGCACCTTGTGTTCATCTTGAATCCATGCTATCTTGTAGGGCTTAGGGTGTTTCAATCTCTACAGGTTCAACTTAGTCACCATCTCCTCTGAAACCAAATTATCAGTACTACCACTATCAATAATAACCTTACAGCATTCACATTCTGATTTGCATCTGGTCCGGAGCAAACTTTTCCTTTGTGGTGGTTCCTCAGTTGTCTCTATTTGAAATAATGCTCTCCTCATGACTAATGATTCTCCCTTCTCTAGTTTTCCAACAGAACTAGGTGATCCAATAAGTTCTTCCTCCGCATAAGTTGCTCTTGCACTGTTCTCTATCCTCTTGCTTGTATTTCCCTGATGACATTCAAATGCTCTGTGTCCTTCACCTCCACACTTAAAACAAGTTCCTCTGAATGTTCTCTTATCAGACCCTCTTTCATCTCTCCTGTGTCGATTGCGGTAAGAATTATGATTCCTTCTGTTGTTGCGGTAGAAACTTGTCATCTCTCCCTCTGTACTATGAATTATTGTCCTTTTCTTCCTTCCGGTATGGGCTACTTTCTTTGTTTTGCTCCGCCTAAGGTCTTTCTCCTCCGGAATACATTCTACCTCTTTGAAATTTACCTCTTCTACCTCTCTACCTTTGGTCATGCTTTTTATTCAACTTGTCTTCAACTTTCAATGCAAATTGATATGCTGCTTCTATTGTTGTCATCCTTACAAGACCTAGTTCTTCTTGAATATTCATCCTCAATCCATTTATGTATCTTGCCACTTTCTCCTTGCTTGTTTCACTATGTCCAGTCCTTATGATCATCTTATGAAATTCCTCAGTATACTCCTTCACAGATTTCCCCTTTTGCCTTAGGTTTTGCAATCTCTTCAACAATTCCAACTCATAGTCAACCGGTATGAACTAATTCTTTAGTTTTGTCACCATACTATCCCATTTTATGATCTTTTCTTCCTCTCTCCTATTCCTATCCAATTGAACTTCCTTCCACCAAATAGCAACACGTCCTTTCAACTTAGTTTTTGCAAATCTTACTCTCTCCGGATCTTCAGTTTCTTCATATTCAAAGTATTCTTCCAAGTCATTTATCCAGTCAATCAATTCCTCCGGATTCAAATTTCCAGTATAGTTCGGTACTTCCTCTCTAGGTCTCTTTCCAATCTTAGAAATAGCTTTCAACATCTTCGCCTGATCGGATTCTTCTTCTTCTAGGGCTTCTTCATTTTGGTTTGCAGATTGAAATTCTTCATCATCACTTTCAACATCATGTCTAGGGTTTAGTCCTCTTCTTCTATCTTCTTCTACAGCATCCAATCGAACTTTCATTGTCCTCATCATCTCTATTATTTCTTCCATTCTTCCAGCAACATTGGCCATAGCAGGCATCCTCCTTGGCAGCATCTCTTCCTAGGATTCGGTGCAACTGCCTCAATTTGGTGAGCTGACTACAAGGTCGCAACTGTCTCACAATCGGCAATCTGTTGACAAACACAAGTAAGCTGCCTCAGGTCGACGATATGTTCACCACAAGATATTACGGAATGCCTTCGCTTCCCAAAGGATTCGAAACTTCGCTCTGATACCACTTGTTGCAGTCATGGTCGGAGGGTTCACAGAATGAACTATCCAAACCATGCAGCTAGAGTAAACACAATAGAAACAACATGATCATAGAATGCAATGGAAGATTCATATATTCAGAATATCAAAGAATTACAATGCTCATATGCCGGCAACATGCGGCTACAATCAAAGGGCTCACAGCCCTACTTTCCGGGTTACAACTAATATGCAAGATATGGCATTGAAGTGCCTGCCCGAAAAGAATTTAACTTCTAAAACTATCTAAATCATATCAGAGAACTTATAACTCTGAACTGATTTCCTAATGCATCTAAGAGATCTATATATATCATCTTCAAGCTCCAAAAATCCTTCGCGTCGGCCACAAGAGGTTGAAAACTCCAATGAAAGATGTAGCGTGTAGAAACAAGTAGGTCGGCCTACAACATATGATATTGCTCCGCAAATGGATGAAACTTGGCGCAGACCTCAAGGAAGGTCTATCTGATCCATATGTGTCGTGTATGATGTTTCTTTAGGCTCCGCAAGTCACAAAAGTGCTCCGCAAACCTTCTCCTTCAACTGACTGTCTGGATGCTCTGTTCCGTGAAAACTGATGATCTTCTGATAGCGATAACTTTTAGGAAACAAATAAAAATCACTTGAAATCTGAATAAGATGTAGATGACACTATGAAAATACTAAGTCCTGCTCCGCGAGCTCTGATATGAAGATGCGGCAAAATACAGTACAAAATGCTGAAACTGCAAATGACTGATCTGAACTAAAAATGCAAGAAAAGAAAGAATGCAAATATTTTTGGTTGATGCAAGATTGCTATGCAACCTGGGATGCTCCTACATCATAAAACCTCCCATTGAGCAAACAACGGAGATAGATGAGCTTCCTCCCTCTCATGAAGTTAAAGAAGAACTAGTAAAAATTGAAATACTCACAATCTTACAACAGGAATTGCAAAAGACAAAGGCATATTGTAGCCCCAAATGTAAGAGGGGAAGAAAATTGGAAGCAAAAGTAACAAATCAAGAAATCAAATCCAATTCACAAACAACTTTCAAATCAATCTAAGGCCATGCGGGGGGGTGAATTCCCCTAACAAACAACACTTAATCAAGTGTCACTTGGATTTCCACAAAACTAATATCATATTACTATACGAAACCAAGCTTGGACTTGCAGAAGCCAATACTTTGATTCAAAGATGGCACAAATGGAAGGGGTCTTTTGTTCAAGCAAAGGGTGCTTCTAGCAGCCTGTGTATCCTTTGGTTTGGAAACTCAATCATTGTGGAAATTTTGGATCACAGTCCCAGTTGGCAATTGTGCCATGCCAAAAGCCTAGACTAAAATTTGAAATTATTTTTGTTAAACATCTATGGACCTGTTGATGGTTGTTTTTCGACAAGTCAACAATAGAGTAAAATACTAGGTATTTGACTCTCTCTTGAGCAAAGCCTCTCGGATGCTAAACCAAGTGATCAAACGAGATGACTCCAAGGTTCCTTCTTCTAATAATGTTTTCGGTAAGAGACAGCTCAATGATTTAAGTATGATTCTGCTGTTAATCAACAAAGGGACTTACACAATTGTTCAACTTGTTGTTTCAAAGACTCTGGAAGTGAACACTAGGGAATCTAAGTACTGCAACTGACGCGTATGATTTAGCAATGGACGTTCTGATCCTAAATCTAAATGATTGATAAAAAAAAGGCAAAAGATATAGGGTTGAGGAATACTAATCTAATCCTAAATGGAAGGACGTTTACTGCTGAGAGTGAAGTCGAACCAAATCTTGTTTTGCCAAGATAAAACAACTACACAAGAGAGGTGCTATCTTCAAAGGTATGCAAGATGTTTAAATCAATTATGCTCATGAAAATTCAACAGGCATAAAGATCAAATTGACGCTCAATTGTAAAGACTTCACTACAAGGCAATAAAAAATCTTTCACTAACTAACTTATACTTATAAGAAAACTTGCAACTTAACTTAATATTCGTGTGAAAATTGAAACCATGCAAACACTCAGAAATATAAATAGAATCACCAAATCAATGAGTCCTTTATTATCTCAGAGAGCTCTTACAACAATTTCAGAATTTCCAACCGTTACAAATGAGAGCAATGAGAGCTCTTTTATAGTCCTCAAAGGAGAGAAGGGTCAAGATTGATCGGCGAAATCAGCGGATCAGATCAAGCCACATCACAAGTAGTTACAACAAACTATACTTTATTAAATGAATGAGGTTAACTTTATTAAATACAGGAGGTTACTCATATTAAATGAAAGAAGTCATGAAAGAGAGAACAAAGGCACGCTTTCCAAGAGGATAAGGAAGCCACATCATCAAGGCAAGTACTATGTAGTAGTACTATGAGATACAACGAATCTGGACACAATTTGAATAATATCTTCCATTGGTACACTTGTCGCTGCCTTAATGGATCCTTCTGCCACTGCTATTGTAGGTGAGATCTTGATTTTCAGCACTCATTTCCTGCAATAGTTGATTAATACACACTTGTGTCATGGCTAAAACCGGCTTTATCAAATCTTCTTCGGATGCATCTCTCTTTGACCAATCAATTGTATAAGGCAAATCCTTTATCTTGTCAAATTCATCTATTAGCATAGTATCATCCTCGGTGAACTGGTCTGGAATCCTGAATGCTTTGGTGGCTCTGACTAAATCCCAGTCGAGTCTCGAACTTTGAAGAGTTCGGAGATCATCTTCATCTTGAGCACTGGCCCAGTGGTCTTCCAACTGCTTGATATGTTTGAATTCTCTGTTGTATTTCCAGCAAACTTGGAAAGGGTCAAAGTTAGGCCTCTTGGTGCCATGAGTTTGCAAATGGTAGGCCTGTAGCTCTATTTCAGAATACTCAGCTGCTGATAAAGATGGACATTCCAGATTTTGTCCAAGACGAAGTGGAAATTGGATTCCTCCTTTCTTCTTCAACTTCTGCAACCTGATGAGTTCTAGGAGTTGTCTTGTAACTTCTAACATTACCATCCTGTTGGTTGGATACCTTGGCAATCTGTATGGATATGATGTGAATCCTTGGATCCTTAGGTAAGTGTACCTTTCATGTTGAGTATACCAGTGTCCATATGCTGAAATGAATTCTCTTGCTGCATTAGACAATCTTTTATGAAATTCTCCCCTCAGTTTCTTCATTATGAACATAGCAAATGCATCATTAAACCTTGTATAATGATTAATACTCTTGAGGTGCAACTGAGGATAACATTGATGTGACAAGTATTTGTTAGGTCCAATGCCAACTTCTCCTTTTTTGGTTAAACCTGAGTAGACTTCATTTCTGGCAAGAAGGTACACTATATAGGAACTCATATAACAAGTCTTAGTTTTAGCAAAACTGAGGAACTGTTCATGTATACTTTGACTGATAAGTCCAGCCCAATCAATCATTTTCCCTTTGAGAACTGACTTGATGAAAGAGTACATCCAAGGCTGAAAAGTAGCAGATTGAGGCATTCCTGTCATTCTGTTCAAAAACATGATTAGATATCCAATTTCCGGATGAAAATCTGACTTATGGAACTGTGGAGGATTATTCATATTGAACTTCATGGCTGGATTGGCCATCCACTCTCTCCTTATCTCTTGTAACTTTATCTTGGTGTCGACATCATACTCCTGCTGGCCTTGTTGTTTTGAGATGCTGATCATCCTCTCCTTGGTTGGAATGTTGAAAGTCTCCTCAACTGCTTCCCTTTGCAAATAGGCTAGTATTGTTCCATCCTTGGCTATGATTTGCCTTGTATTTACATCATACTTTTTGACACATTCGATGATCATTTCCGGACATGGCAAAGTTGGCGGAAAACAAGCAGCTTCAATGGCTCCACTCCTCATGATGGCTCGAGCGAGGCTTCCTCCGTTAGGTTCTTCAAGGACTGACTTGATATCTTCCAAGTTGCTGCTTCCCATATTTGTATCGCTTACATTTGTCCACCTTGAGACGAGCTTTGATTCGGGAATCTTCCCTTTGGCATCCATCCGGATCTTGGCTTGTCGTTCCTTGGAAGTCATTGCCATTATTCTGCAGACTTAACGCGAATAAGTGATTGCAAACAAAATCTAGATTTGACTTCAGCAACTTTAGTGGATTAAATTATGAAATTTTCCTTTAAAATTATGAAATATTACTATTAAATTTAGAAAATTTATGAAAAATCATAAAAATCCATTTATTCTTCAAGAATTTTATCAACATTTAAACAATTTCAAGGCATCTAATGAAAGAAAAATAAGAAAATCAGATCAGAAAAAACTCAGATCAGACTTACTTGATGAGCTGTTTTATATTTGATACCTTGCAATTTGATTTCCCACTTGACAAAATTTGATAAAATCAAATTTATCTTCTAAAATCAACTTCTTGTGGCTGCTCCTTGAAGAAAATTCTGCTTTTGGAGAACAAATCTGCTCTTGAAAATAAATCAAATGAAAAAGAAATGAGGCACATATATATAATTCACTTTAAAAAACCTTCCTTCTTCCTAGGCCGACCTCATGCACAAACATTTAATTTAATTATGATCTTTATTAAATGAATGCAATTTCACGTTTCACGAAGGCAGCAATCATTAAATGTTTGAAACTTCTTTCTTTTGTGAACGCATTGGATAAAGTCTTGATGTTCTTCTTCTTGTTGTTGGACGTTTTCTTCCTTCCTCCAAGCGTATAGGATCAGAAATTCAGATCTCTTTTGCATTTCTCATTAGACAAGAGCGTGGGGAGTCTTCTTTATGGAAACAGCATTGACTTCCTTGTTGAACTTCGCATTGGATGATGTTTTAACAATCTTCAAGTCTTTGTTTCATAAAGCTCTTCCTTCATCATCCTCCTAGTCGCATTAGATGAAGAATTGAAACTCCCTTTGGCAATTCGCATTAGATGAGGTCTTCGAGGCCTTCTTAATATTCCTTGGATTCGCATTTTGACTAAGGATAGGGAATCTTCAAGAGTGTCGCATTAGATGAAGTTTGTTGATTCCTCTTCACATTTCATCTTGGATTTGGTCTTCGAGTTTCACTTCATATTTCGCATTAGATGGGGTTTTACAATCTTCAAGTCTTTTCGCCTTGGATGATCTAATGGAGTCTCCTTCATGGAATCCTTTTGTCTTGCTGTCTTGAAACTCTAAAACTTGTTTTCAACATTTCGCACTAGTTAACCCCTTGATGATCCTCCTTTCATGTTTCGCATTAGTTAGAGGATTAGAATCCTCTTGTTTCAAGTCGCACTAGATGGAATTTAAATTCTTCTAGTGATTTCGCATTGGTTCAAGGCATAGAATTCCTCTTAAACATTTCGCACTAGTTGAAGGATTTGAAATCTTCTTAATACTTGGCGCATTTGATAGGTAACATGAGATCTTTGAAATCGAACTTCAATCTCTCTTTGATGTGGCGCATTAGATCATACCTTGGATTCCTCAAAGGAATAGCGCATAAGATAGAGGATTAGAATCCTCTGGACATTTGGCGCATTTGATAGTGTTTTAGGACTCCTTAAGTTTTGGCGCACTAGTTGAAGGATTGGGATCCTCTTTGGATATGGCGCATTGCTTAGGCAATTTGGATTCCTTCAAGAAGTGGCGCAATGGATAATGGCTTGATGATTTTCTTCTACGTCACCCTTGACTCTCCTCACATATGGCGCATTGGTTGGGCAATTAGAGATCTTCAAGGAATGAAGTTTCGTTTTCCTCTTGTTGAACGCTTGGATAAGGAACTTGGAAGATGGCGCACTAGATACCCCTTTTGAAGTCTTCAAACTTTGGCGCATTGCTTCAAGTTTCCAAATCTTATGAATAATGCCTTGGTTAAAGGTTGTTGGAACTTGTAGAATTTTCCCTCAAAAAATCGCATTAGATCAAGTATAACGAATCCTCTAGAGGGTGAGCGCATAAGATAGAGGATTAGGATCCTGTGGAGTTGTCATTCTACCTTAGAAGAGACCTTATGAAGTTGGCGCATCACTTAAACACTTTAGATTCCCTGGACTCTAGCGCATTGGATAGCTTTGGAAAAATGATCTTTGGAATCACTTTGAGCGCATTACTTCATGTTTTGGTTTCCTCTGGAGTGATCTCTCTAGGAAGTCGCATTAGATAGGGTCTTAAGAATCCTTTGGAGTGTGGGCGCACTAGATGGCCTTGTAGGATCGCGCGAGTAAAGGTATATTGAAAAATATATTTAAAGTATAAGTTTAGAGATTGAATTTCTTATACTTTAAATATTTTTCAATATACCTTTCAGGATGTTTGAGATAGGTCCCGAATCCACCGGATTTAAGACGCAAAATATAAAATTTGGAGGATTCACCAGATTTCAGACTTAGCCATTTTTCAGGATTTTCAGGATTTCAGGCTCCAGGCTTAGTCTTCTCAGGATCTCAAACATTCTGAAGGATTAGCTTCAAAACTCAATACCTAGATAGGATTTTATCACAATTCTTCATTATTGCAAGTTCATCTATCCTTAATCGTGAACCAAAGATCATAGGCAAGGAAATTGTTACCAAGCCGGCAAAGGAAAACAAGTCAGGACATTATTAAAATCTCGTTAAAACTCATTGAAAACTCATTGAAAACTCGCTGAAAAGCTCAGAGCTCAAAAAAAGGGGGGTCCCTATTCCTAATGGGGTGATGTGTGATTTGGTCACAACAGGACCCACGGGCCCCCTTCTCAAAAAATGGTTATGGGACTTCGCTACAAATGTCTTGGAATCCATAAGGAATGAATACTTTATTGGCTGCAGAGATTTCAATGCCATTTTGAGTTTAAATGATAAACAAGGGGGTGTCCAAAAGGCTACCCAAGCTCAACTTGACTTCATCTCTTTTGTAAACCAAAACGAATTATTGGATATTATGCCTAAGAATGGCTCTTTCACTTGGATGAATTGAAGACTTGGTTTTTGTAACATTGCAGAGAGATTGGACAGATTTTTCCTGTCTCCAAATTGGTTGAATCAAGATATTTCGTGAGATTATTCCTTGCTCAAGCTTTGATCACTTTCATCTCCTAATCCGGATCATGGAAGATTCCCCTAATCCTAGATACCCATTCAAATTTGAAAATATGCAATTCAAAGATTAGTCATTTCTAGATTTGGTCAAGGACTCGTGGTTAGAACTCTCCAAAACAAAAGGTATGCAAATGTACTCCTTTGTTAAAACACTTTCTGCCCTGAAAAACATCCCGAAGGATTGGAACAGAAAGATATTCAAAAATATATTTGTTGAAAAAAGAAAGAATAGAAAGGGAACTACTCTCACTCAATGAAACAATCATAGCAATGGGAATGAATCATGAACTCTTCATCAAAGAAAAATCTCTTGCTAAACTGATGAACACTCGATCCAAAGAAGAAATATTTTGGCGTCAAAAAATAGAGAAATCTGGCTAAGGGATGGCGACAAGAACACCAAAATCTTTCATAATTCCACCAAGGTTCTTTGCAATTGCAACATAATTTCCTCTATTAAATCGAGCTCGAGAGCCACCTTGGATGATCTAGAGGCCATTAAGGCAAAAGCAGTATCCTTCTTCGAAAATCTTCTCAAATGTGGGAACCATCCAATCTAATAGCTCAAGCAAATTTCCTTCAAGTCATCCCAAAGATAAGTCTCCAAGGATCATAATCATATGTTGATGGCTCCATTTACAAAGGATGAAATCAAACTGGCACTCTCACAGATGCATCTAAATAAGGCTCCAGGGCCAAATGGATACCCTGCGGCTTTCTTCCAAAACATCTTGGCATATTGCTCTCACAGATGCATCTGAATAAGGCTCCAGGGCCAAATGGATACCCTACAGCTTTCTTCCAAAACATCTTGGCATATTGTGGGCAAAGAGGTGGTGGCGGTCTACTACAGTGAGGCCAAAAGATAAAAGAAAGTCCTCAAATTTGTCAATTGCACAATTATTTTTCTTATTCCCAAAATTGCTTCTCCTTCTTTTCCAAAATTCAAGCCAATTGCATTGTGCAACACAATATATAAAATCCTCTCAAAATCAATGGCAAACAGGCTCAAGATCTTGTTCCTTTCTCTCATTTCTCAAGAACAAAGCAACTTTTTTCCTAAAAGAGCCATCACTGAAGGTATCATCACAACCCATGAGATTATTCGTTTTATTTCTCACTCTCATTTAAAAAGCACGATTATGAAGCTTGATATAATATAAGCATTAGATAGAGTCAATTGGAGGTTTTTAATAAAAAAATTGGGAAGGTACGGTTTTTGCTTGGGGTGGCGGGAGTGGATCTTTGAGTGTATCTCCAGGCCTTAATTCTCCATCCTCTTGAATGGGGGACCTGTCAGATTGTTTGAGGCTTCCCAAGGCCCTCGACTAGGTGATCCCTTCTCGCCAAATTTATACATTCTCATGGTCAAAGCTTTGGGCCAATTCATAGCACACTCTCACTCTAGCAAAAGATGGAAAGGAATTGTGGCCACTAAAGATGGAGATGTTTTTACCCACCTCCAATTTCTGGATGACACAATTTTATTTAGAGAGGCAAGTGTGGCGGAGGCCATAACCATGAAGAACATCCTCACAACCTACACTGATACTTGTGGCTAGCCGCTCAATGAAGATAAATTGGAAGTATTTTTCGTCCACTACTCTCAAAGACTTAAAACCAAAATTGCAAGAGTTTTGGGTTTCAAAACAAGTAAACTTCCAAGCAAGTACCTCGAGGTTCCATTGTTCTCTAGGGCATGCAAATCTTCCTTGTCGAACTCGTTGATTAAGGCCTCCAAATCACATCTTTCCAATGGGCAGGCAAACGGCTATCCTTTGCTGGGAGAATTGTAATGGTTCAAGCTGTGCTATCAACACTCCCAATATCTCATCTTAACTTTGGGCTCCAATTTGCACAATAAAAACAATCAACAAAACTATGAAAGATTTCTTATGGCCAAGTTTTTCGAGGAAAAGAAAAAAAATCCTGCTAATGGCATGGGAAAGAGTTTGTTTGCCTCATGCCTTAGCGGGTGCTAAGATTAGACAATTGACAGTACAAAGTCTAGCTCTTGGGACCAAGTTAGTCTGGAATCTCTTTGCCAACCCAAGCTCCCAATGGAGCATATTTGTACAAAAAAAGTACCTAAATTCCATGGAGGGTGACAAAATTTTCACAATGGTTAATCCCCCCCAAGTTCACACATCTAATATTTCATGACAAGATGTACAGAGATAATCAATAACCATCTCTCTTGGGAGGTCAAGAATGGTAGAAAAGCAAAATTTTGGGAGGACCCTTGGAACAAACACAGGCCCCTATAGGATAGGGATGACTTAGGGGACATAAAATATCTTCTCTCTAATATTTGGGGGATCCATGTGTGTGATTGTATCTCTATCAAATGCATTGATGGCTTGTGACTATGCTAATGGAAGGATCTCTCGTTTAGGCCTGCTTCCAAAAATCAAATTGAGACACTAGAAGAGATCCCTTGTGCTCAAAAAAATTTCATCAATAAAGATGATGATGAATTGAGATGGGTTTGCTCCAAAACTGGCTCCTACTCTATCAAAGTGGGTTACCTCTCACTAATGGAGCCTCATCATCGAGGGTGATCCAATGGCAAATACCCTTTGCATTAGGAAAAGACAGTTGACAAATTAGAAGACAAACAACATCCTTTGTGAAGATCAGGCAATCCTAGGCTCACTTAATTTTTTTTCAATCCAACATTGCTACCATGAAAGCAACAAGCTAGCAAACTTCCTACACAAATCAAGGGATTGATAGCAGGAAAGATATAATAATTGGCAATGATATTAATTGTTGGCAAGGCCTTGCCAACTTATGGGATGAAATTCCCCCATATGATATCGATAGTGGGAAAGATATAATAATTGGCAATGATGTTAATTGTTGGCAGGTTCTTGCCAACATATGGGATGAAATTCCTCCATATCAATAATTATTTGAAGCTATCGCATCATTAATGATTTGACTGGGATCCTAGGCTCGCACAAGCAATGGCATGATTACTGAATGGTTATATCATATAGTGCCTACTGCCTAGGGTTCATTCCCACCGCCATCTCTTGCTATTGTGCCCTCACTCATACAAGTAGATTTGGCATCTTTGCCTTTGCTCTTCAAGGCAATGGAGCCTTACATCCACTAGACTGTGGAGATTCGACATATAGCTTTTTTGGGGGATATAATGAATGTGGGGATGAAGAAGGTTTTTTCTTTCAAGGCGAAGATACCTATGATGCCATTAAAGAAATTTTGGGGTAAGATTTTGTTGAAGGAGCAAAAAGCCACCATGTGAACTCTCATATTTTTGTCAATGTTTGTCTCCAACATTTTCAAAATCATGAAGAACAAAGAAATGACAAAGGCTCCAGAGCAGTACTACATATGGGAGAATTATCGTGGAGATTTGGATTTTGCAACTGATAATGCGATGCTTGTTTTAGGGAGCTCTCTACCCGTAACCGAAAAGGAATTCCATGGCTTGGCTTTCATTGGCATTGTCCAGGAGGTGGAGTGTTTGCAAGCTTTGGGCCAAGAGGTGGCAATCATACAAGGGTTCCTGTCTCCAAAAATGGATGCAATGTAGTTGTGTGCCCCTAACAAAAAGTCCCCAAATCTAGAGCGCTTCAATGCGGCAAGGGCAGAGAAGGCTATCAAATTCCTATTGCCATGTGCTAGTTTGGTCAAACGCCCCAATGGCTCATTCAGCTCCAAGGTAATCAAGCTTGAAGATGATGTATAGATAATATATAAAAAATTTATTAGTAGGCATAATGTAGATACTACATAGTAGACTCAGCCTACTTTTTCGGCCTTTTTGTAATATTCTCAAGTTGTGTTGTTAAGAAGATACACTCCCCTCACCTACAGAATGCAAAACTCTTTTTGAAAAATATATATATAATGGAAGAGGCCTTTACCCCTCACTTGACTGATAAAAAAAAAATTCATGGTCTTTAAATGTACAAGTGCACTCAAACTGCCTATTTGTTTGTCTCTTTGTCTATCTCTATCTCTCTATCTATCTATCTATTATGAGTATAGTATTTGAAAAAAACTAATGTTAATCTTTGCAACATTTTGTTCAAAAGTTTTTTGTTTATGCTTTCTTTGGGTGTGATGAAATTATTATGCTCTATGCAATTTGTCATCTCCGATCAATATTGTCTAGTCTTAATTATCAATAATTGCAAGCTTTGTATAATGATTCTTGTTAATTTTGATGTTTGTAGCTTTGTATGCAAATACTCATTTACTTCAATTTGTGAAGTCTTTTGTTGTGTGTGTATTCCAAATCTTAAATTCAGCTCAAGTGTGCACATACTTCCTAGTGTCTGCAATTTAGCTTGAAACCTATGTTATCGAGTTTGTCACCCTTGACACCTGTACCTTGCCCAAACAGTTATGAGGACAGGTAGCCCGCCATCCTAGGCAAGGCCTGGGCATGTCTTAGGTACACTACAAGCGTATCCATGGTGCACCCTGATCACCCAAGTAGGGACCCCAAAACATTTTAAAACGTCATTCTGAAAAAACAAAGGATTTTTGTTATATAAAAAAATATCAGTTTATGATCCTCTAGAAAACGCAATCCATCTATGCTCCTTGCTCGAACAATCCTTACAACCAACTAGAAGGTGGGTTAGGAATTCCATCGAACCATAAATATTTAGCAAACCAATTGAAAGCGATCAATCTTGACTAGTTGAGAAATGGCCTTGAGATTCACCATCCATGGAACCCATGCCATACATATTTGCTCAAGGAGAATGGGGAGGATTGGCATGTTGTGAACATAATCAAGAAATAGATGAAATAAATAAATGATGCTCTCTCATTTGTTTTATTTGTTTATATCTGGTTATAAACATAACCCACTCGTAAGTAGTTATTTATTATTATTATATTTAGTCATTAAGTGTTCAGTTGTCAACATGATAACATATCTATTTATTATTATTACTCACTATAAATATAATAATAAATATTGTTTAAGACTTTTACAGTCAAACAATGTTTATATGAATATTTGGTTAGGGATTATTATAAAATATTTATTTGTTTATATATTATTAACATAAATTTATTATTTTATATACATTAAAAAATGCTTGTACCACACAAGAAATGGAGTCGCTCTCAAAAGCTCTTGGCACTCTAGAAAAATCCCTCATGGCTCCTGCTCAACCCTCAACTCTCTCGGTGGACTACTAAGCTCCCACCTCAAACCAGACCTGAGATTGGCGCTTGGCGCTTGGAGGAGCTTCTTGGTGAGGATGACTTGTCAAGCGCCAAAATTCCTGAGTGCCTCCCCAAACAAATTTGTTTCCCTCTCTTCAACCTTAAGGGCACCACCCTCTTCTTCAAACGCCCTTCTACTACGCTCTAGAGGCATTGGTAGTACTAATGACAAATCCAACAAATGGCCCCAAGTTGGTTCAACCTCTACATGTGTTACAATGGGATCACCTTCTCTATCTACAAGGGTGAAACCAAATTCCCAAGCCGAGGTTAAGACTAGAATTTGGCGAGAAAGTGGTTAAAATAAAAAATGGCTAACGCGAGTAACTCTAATCTATAAGTTCAGATATTTTGGCCAAGTTTAGTAAAGTTGCACCAACAAATGTCACTCAACTGAAAGACCCTTCTACAAAATGGCATTGCAATTTGCCCTTGTGTAAAAGGCTAATTTTTGGTGACTTGTGAATCCCAAATCCGATAATAATGCTCTTCTTCAAGGGGACCTATTGTTTTGGGATAAAGCTAACTAGGAATGAAACCCTGGTATGTTGAATTCAATCCCACTACTGAGACCACCTTTGTTTCTCCTCTATGGATTAGACTCCCAAACCTTCCTCTTCAGTTTTGGAATGAGAAGTGTCTTTCTTCCATAGGAGATTCAATTGGTAATCTTATCACAATCCCAATTTTGAACCAGATGATGAGTCAATCTACATATGCAAGAATGTTGGTGGGGATGGATTTACCCAAGGAAATATGTTTAAATATTGAAAACATATTTTGAAGGCAACAGTTAGGTTTTGAAGGAGTTGCCTTTAGATGCAAGATTTGTCTTGTTATGAAACATTTGACTATGGATTGTCCCAAGGCTTCCTCATCTAGGCAAAGGCCCACCTCTGCTAGATAGGCAACCTGGTGGATTGGGGCTAACCACAACATCTAATTTTTCAAACTGACCATCCTTCAAACAATTCTTTTGAAACCTCCTCGATTATGCTTCTTCAAAAACTCAAGATACTCCAGCAAATCTCCTTGCCTAGGAATTTGCTTCCTCACATATGGAAGCTAAAATTGTTTCTCCTTTGGTCCAATATGGTCTGAATTAATCTCCTTCCGCACCCTCTCCCCCCCGAGGTGGAAGCGTCTCCCCTAAAGGGAATCTGGTATTGGCTTCTAAGCACTCTATTGAAGTTCCCTGAACTGCATATTTTGAAGATTGGATCATAGTGGAAAAGAACAAGCCCTCTCCCACAAAATGAAAGATGGTTCTTCGTTGTCATGAAAAAAAGGTTTGTGTCTATTACATCTTTGAATGGGCCCCCCTTCATTTGAATGTAATATTTATCAAATTATAATCTGTCCTTTGTCTGGTTTGCACTTGCCTTTTTGAGTGTGTTGCCACACATGAACAAGTCTCTAAAAAAATATTTGTAAAATCTTTTTTTGGAAGTTAATAAAACAGGTATGGACCCTTATCCCTTCTTACTTATCAAAAATACTTATTATTTTAATATATATTATAAATACTATATTATTATAATATATTTATTTATTATTATAATATTAAAATATTTATATATTTATATTGTTATTATGATTTTTTATATATTTTTAATATAATATATTATAAATACTATATTATTATAATATATTTATTTATTATTATGATATTAAAATATTTATATATTTATATTGTTATTATGATATTTTATATATTTTTAATATAATATAAATTCTATATTATTATAATATATTTATTTATTATTATAATATTAATATATTTATATCATTATTATGACTATATATATATTACAGCTGCACCCAGCCATACCAAACCCGGGAAAAAATTCACCGTATTGGCAAACCCGAACCATGAACCCATATCCAAATTGGCAACATAGCTTGAAAGTGTGTGTTTGTGTTGTGATATGTTAGCTTGCCCGTAGAGTCATAAAAATATAAAATCTCTCATTTATGTGTGGTTGAACTGTTAAGTCGTGTTCACACCCCCAAAGCAAACTTTGTACATGTGAAAATTGTAGGTTTGTCTATAAACCAGTCTTCCAGGGTTTAATTAAGTTTGTATTTGACAAGGGAGCTTCTCCTTCTAATTTAAAGAAAGGTTTTGCCTTACATGATGTTCCATTTTGTGTTGTCCTGAATAGGACAAATTAAAACACTTACACCTAGATGTCATGGAACAATGTAAAAGTGTGCATTATATATAACTTGACATCACCAATCAAGCACCGATTAAGAGGACATAGATGAAAAACAGTGAAGAGATATAACAGTGAGGGCAGAATCAGGGAATTTGCCCTATCTTGTTGGAACAAGCAGTACGCACTCTACTGCACCACCACTAATCTCTCCTTTTCTGCTCACATGCTAGCCCTTTTACCCATACTACTACAACTCAAGGTCTTTATTTTATTTTGCTTCCCGTACCACTACATTTAAGGTCATCTAGTTTAGCATAAGCAGGTGAGAAAATCCAGAAGGGAGTTCTCAGTTTTGATATCAGAAATTATTGACCTTCAATGTTACAACTTACAAGATATCTATATTTAAAAGCTATGGTGAAAGCAAGCTGCATGTGGTGAGGATTTTAGAACTCTTGGTTCCAATGGCATTAGGGTGGAGATGTTTCAACTTGTCCAAAATGTAAACAACATATGGATTAAGCCTCATGCCTCTTGGATGTGTATTGCCCTTTTGTACCATGTTCCTAAAATCTGTTGATGTGTTAGACATTAAAATGCCCAATTGCTTTGTGACTTGTTGGAGTTAACTGTCTGGAAGTGGAAGTGGATAATTCATGTGACTCCTGAAACTGACTAATAATGTTACAAATTATGTAGATCTTAAAGAAGTGCTCAAGGAAAAATACCCAAAGATTTTTGCATGCCCTATGCAGTGCATTATATATACTACAGACTTATGCTAGAAAAAATTGGAAAACTTGGTAAAGTGAGGTCCAAGCAGTTTTAAGCTCTGTCTACAAATTTATTTTTATTGATTCAGATTTATACAACAGCAAATAAATAAGTCATCATCGCAACTTTTGGCACATACAAGTCAGATTTCATTCACATCAATGAACATGTGTTTATTGCAAATAGTTGCATGGTGTAGCAGTCAAGTGGCCGTGAGTGTAAGGCACTAAGTGCCAGGTTCAAGTCTCTCAGCTTTCATCAATAAAAAAAATGAATATGTTTATTGCCATTGATATTCGTGCAAAATTATGGACTTTACATCCTTATAGAGTTATTTGCTGGTTTACTGGCTTGAAATCCACAATATTCATCATACTTTATCATTGCAACTGTTCTCAATGCTATAGAAACACCTAGATGGTTATTCTGCACAAAATAATGATACTTTTCAGCTTGAAATAGCATAAGTAGTCCTCTAAACATGCAAGAGTGGCTTCAAAAAATGAGATACAACTTTCACAAAAGTAATCCCCTAAGATCCTCAAGTTGCTTTACAAAGATATAGCAGATTTTCTTTAAGAGTGATGATGAAGATAATGGCATAGATTGCCCGGATTTAGTATTTCAAGACACCAACTTATAAGTAATATTGTTCCAATGCAGGTCTTCCATATGCACAAATGTTATGTATTACAAGAAAGATCTCAAACATTATGTCTAATGGTATAACTCTCATAGCATGGAGAGAATATTGTGTTTAATTCTTGGGTAAGTTTCTCATCAATCTTTGAAATATGTTTTCTTGACCTTTTCATTTTTGGTTTCATATTTAAATTTATCGACTCTTACAGCCCCAAATAGGTCTTCATTTCAGGGAAAAGTGTTTAACTGTATATTCCAAAACTGGACAGCTTAAGACGAGGAAAAAAAAATGATGATTCTACCAAAGAAATGTCAAATGACATCAACATTTCCATTACTAACATTGTACTGATGCCATCATCAAATATTTCGTTAGTTTCTGACTGTAAACTTCCCTATTTTCTGTCTCCTAGCCAAATTTCCAGGTAATGCCAGCATTAACCACAATGAATTGCTGACTAGGCTGAGCAGAATCACATATAAATCCAAAGAATTTAAAATAAATTGCCTTCACTAATGTGTTAATAGCAAACTTTCATTTTTTCCTGTGCTGGTTTTCAGGAGAAAGAGGACTTGGGAGACAGGCCACTGATGTCAGCGCTGATATCAACAAGGATTAGGGCATTGAATAAAGTGCTTGTGCACTTTTACAACCTGACGACAGATGCATTTGACCAAAGGACTGTTTGTAACTGAAGCCTGTTGAGTTGACAAAAGTAAACGCTGCATCGAACAGAAAATTTGTTCTACTTGTATTGTAATTGTGATATTGAAAGGCACTTTCTTATCTCTGTCATCAAAAGAAAGGGATGTGTACTAAATAAGATCACAATGTTTGAATCGAAAAGTTCTTAATTTCCTGTATCCTCAATTGTTTTACCAATATTTGTGTGATGACCTCACTACAACATTGTATGTTGGAGTCTTGGACTAGCACCACTTGTGTCATGGAGTTCTCCCTTGAGGTCCTGGCAGTGACCTTTCCCCCATTCTTGTCAATTAAGTCACTTTCTGAACAACTCTACACAACCAAGTGTTTTAACTGAGGTGTCACAAAGCAATTTGACCGGCAAGAATGGGGAAGACAATTGATACTAGGACATATCACACGGTGAATGAAACGATATTAGAAAGAGCAAAAAACAAGACAACAAATAAGAAAGTTTCACTTTGAAATATAATAGAAGTAGTAATACATCATACCTAAATGTAAACAGGGGCATACCTATATGTTGGGTCAATTAATAATTTGCACGTTAAAAAGTACCTGAAGAACTGTCATGTCATGTTCAACATCTCCAGGTCCTGATGCACGAAGGCCCCTATTATGGGCATAAGATATCACACTGTCAGGTGTAGTAATTTGAAAATTGACTCCAGCAAGGAGAAATTTGTTGCATAAGCAAAAAAAAAAAAAAGAAGTTTTACTGAAAATTACTTCCAGCAAATTCTGTTTTTCAGCTTTTTCTCTATAAGACCTATGCCTTCAAGCACATTTGTTATGTCATATATTCTGCGTTTTTGAACCTGGAAACCAATAAATAACCAGCTTCAAAGATGGAGATGAAACTGTATTCAACTAAAAATGAAAATCTTGGACATAAAAACAACACTAAAAGAAAGAGACAACTTAGCATCCATCCATAAGCAAATCAAGATACAAAATATTTCATACTTCCAAAGTATCTGCGGCCTTGTTGAGATCAAGAATACCATCATCAGCTTGCTTGACTAGATTAATAAACTTCTTTGTGAGCAAACCTGATTCAATAAAACAGCCATCTATGTGAAATCATTTGATAGAATCATATCTCCTTTGGAGACATATAAAAGCAACTGCACACCCAACCTCATATATGAATGCAATTACCAAGCGAACTATCATAGCGACAACTGCTGATGGAAGTAGGAGCTTTGCCCAAAGGATAATCTGAAAACAAAGAAAACAAATTAAGTGAATGCAAGGAAATGGATTTAGATCATTGCATAAAAAAACTCTGGACAAAATTTATGGTTGTGGCTTGACAAAACATACTTAAAAGTTAAAACAATAGCAACAGCATCAAGGAGAAAAAAGTCACAGACAGAGATAAAAACATTGTTCTTACTACATATGTTAGATCCACGTGTCTGAGGAACACTTTTCATACGCTTTGCAAGCTTAGGCCGGCTATAACGCCTACCATCTATGCTTGAGAGGGGTACAATCATAGTACTTGTGTCTTCTGTACATCCATTCCCTAACAGCAAATCATTGGACTCCATCTCATGGTCCTTTGTTTCACCTTTCTGCTTTACCTGACCTGTAACTTTGAGATAATGAGTATCAATACCTTAGGAAGAAGCAAATTTCTTTCAAGCATATACATGCCATGTGATAAGCTGAAATTTCAGAAAACAATGTTAAATGTTTGCATCCACATCAAATAAACCCTCATCTAGACAATATGCTCAATCTGAACTTTTATATTTTAACCAAATGTAAGATCATCTAAGCAAATATCATATTTTCTCATAATCAACTATGCATTGAATGGAAGGTTCTTATTCTAAAAAATATCGATAGTTTTAAAAACTAAGAGTTTAGGGTTTCATGCAGATCCAGGGTTCTGGTGAACTGCCAGTCACCTTCCTCACTGACGTACAACTTACCGAAATGTGGTTTCTGCCAGTACTGAAGTCATAGATAACCGAGGGGAGAGTTCAAGAACCTCTTTCTAATTGGAACTGCATAGAAGTCTAAGACTCTTCAAAGCAGCTCTAGCAGTATCATTTGAATACTGCAACTTTGGTAAAAGGTATCATTAGCATCCAGTCAGTGGACAATTGTTTGTGGTATTTGAAGAAGCATGTTAAAATCTCTAAATTTATTGGTTTGTGCCTTGTCAGATAAAAATTTTGAAAGTCTGTGATAGTATTGGACGGTACCAGGAAATACTGATATAGCAATAAGAGCTCAGGATTACTTCAGTCTTCTTTGCAAATAAAGGTGATAAGGGGAAGGCTTTTCAAGGAGGTTCATAATCTTTTTTTAGAGCGGAAATTTTTATGAAATATTGGAATTCGGAGGCTTTAATCCCAAAAAGGAATTGCAATCAGCTGCAGTAGTTCAGGTTTGTCTTTTTGCTTTAGCTTTAGAAGCTTCAATTGAGCCATTTTCATGACCATCTGTTATATGTAAAATGATAAATCTTTTGATCTTGCACTTAGTCCTATATTCCTTATGCACAGATTTGTATAAACATGGACTTTGGACCTTGAGAAGCCATCACTCAAGACCATAGGCTTCAGCTTATGAATTATACTTCAAAGTTCAGAGTATCCAAAACAAGAAAATTCTTTATAATTGTTGAAATTGCCATTGTAAGCAGGAATTCAGAACTCAAACAGAAAACAAATTTAAACAAATGCTTCCTATTCTAAACTCATGCAAACCTCAGATAGAGCAGATGAAAAAGAGCAAATAACAGAATTCAAATACAAATAAAGTTACCAAATGCTGACTCTTTGATCTTGGATTTGCTCTATTGATTTTGATGTGGATGCTCACGGTTAGTGCAAGATTTCAACAACATGTACCTGTGAAAAGATAATTGTGATAAATGATCAAAAGATTCAGTTTTTAAGCTCAATGCATCTAGAGATTCAAGCATCCAGGCTGAAGCTTGATTGAAGAGAGGGATTTATAGATATCTGGTTAAGGATGTGAACGGTCAAGATTTGATAGTGGATGAACGGTGGAGATTGAATGAGGATGAGTGGAGAATCTTCCCTGGCTAAGAATAGTCAAAAAGAATGAAAAGGATTATGACACCATTTTAGTGGACCCTAAAATGGGTGAAGGAAATTAGTTGTTTTTATTTTTAATTTTGACTAAATAGGTGTGCAAATAGAGAGGAATCTTGGAGGGAGTTATGACATAATGTGAGTGGATAATTAGAATTATTAATTTGGAGAAAATGGAAAACAGATTTATTTATCCATTTTGGATTAAACGAAATTAGTATTAGCCTAATTAATTAAATAATATGAATTATTTAATTAATTAGTGAGGGTGATGATAAGGGGAAATTGGTATGAAAATGAAGAAATGTTGACATGGTAAGAAAATTAGCTTAATTAAATAAATATAATTTATTTAATTAATTGGCGATGAGAGAGAAATGTTGTTAAAGGATAAATAGTGATTAGAATGTGTTTAGGGAAGTGTCGAAAAGTGGTATTAGACACAATGTTAGATGTCGATTAGGACATGTCGATTTTAAGTGTCTACAAACATAATAATATATTCTCTTAAAGATTCTACTTTCCTAACAAAGCCAGTTCCAGAAGCAATTCTTGTAGTTTGTCAAGTTTGAGATTTAGCAATGACACTAATGAAGAGAGGCACAAACTCACCAACAAAAATTAATTCAATTACATTCATTGAATACAATAACACCGCATAGATATACACCATATGGATAATTGTGCAATTTAATTCTATTAAAGACTTAGAGTCAATGTTGGGAGTTCATTAAAGGTGATCAGTGAGTGCAATTTGGTGCCCCCCTTGGATGAATCCTCTGGATGGTTGTTTCTAAGATTATCTCTCATACAATACAAATCATAAAGAATCAAAATTCAAAGGGCAGCCTCTTACAAATTAGAGATCTCATTCACAACTTCATAAACATGACAATTGAAAGCAACTGCTCAATAGACTTGCCATAATTACATCATTTATTAGATGACAAAGCATTCTACCTTGCACGTGCCTTATCAATAACTGATAATTGCATCTCCAATGATGCACAAAAACTTTTGGATGTTAAGTGATTACAAACTTGGTCACTGTACTTTAGGCAATTCATTAATTTGGTGATTATATAATCACATACAAAAATAGGCTATTGAATAGCTAGCACAAAATTGTGAGACTCGTCTCAGTGCCAGTACTTATTAGTATATTAATGTAATAAAGTGTAATTAATTAGCTGGTAGTTAGGTGTAGTCGTTAAAGCAGGTAGTTGCAGGAGGTGATGTACCATTAAATATGGTAGTTGTAATAGTAACTTTTGTAACTTTATATAATGCTTCTTTCACTCATTGTGAAGCAAAAATTATTTGCAAATTTCTTTGCAGCGTTGCTAACATTGGTATCAAAGCCAATAGGTTAGGGTTAGGGTTTGTGCATGCAAAGGAGGTCAGGAAGAGGTCGTGCAAGGTCACCCAGGGCACGGGTATCTAGAAAGGGTTTTCAGATTCGTTGCTAGGGCAAATCACGCCTAGGGTTTCAAGCAAAAATCACATGAAAATTTGCGACATCTTCATCAAATTCATGCAGCCAATTTTGGAAGGGAGATTCGGCCAGTTTCAAGTAAAAATCACACGGCCCTATTTCTACTTAAAACGCATTTTCACCCAAAATTGCACATGTGTTTTCATCAAAATCGTGCCTAATATTTGGAAAATCACACCTATGTTTTAAGTAAAAATTGTGGCTCCACTTCAGCAAAAATCGCACATTGATATTTTCAAATAGAATTACACCTTTTTTGATTAAAAATGTGCCTTATTGCTGTTTTTTGACTATTATTGCAAACTTGCAATTCCAAGGCACGTTTTTTTAAAAGGACGAGCTGCTAGGGTTTCTAACATTCATTTCAGCATGCAAGTTAAATTTCAGCGGCTGCTAGGGCACGACATTCAACAAAAATTTCCGAGTATCCATTTTTTAATTTTCCCTCATTTTTTTCTGGGTTTTGGAAATTTCACTTTCAGGGGGGGTTTAATATCCAAGGTGTCTAAATTTCAAGGGTTTGTAAAATTTGCAAGATCAATTTTTAAAATTTCCAGAAAAAAAATTGGGTCAAATTTAAAGGGGTTGTTCAAGTTTCGGGAATTAATTATTTTTTGGGATAATGGCAAATATTCAAAATTTGGCATTACTAGAGGCACAGAAGCTCACCGGGAAGAATTATAATATCTGGAGTCACAAAATACTCATGATTGTTGAGTATAGAATGTGTGATGGTATTATCCTAGAGACCAAAACCAGGCCTACAACCAACCCAGATGACTTTGACAAGCGTTACAGGGAAGCCCTACTACTACTCAAGATGTCAGTGTCCGATGACTTAATCCCTAAAGTCTGGAATGCCACATCTACATCTACATCTACACTATGGAATCACCTCAAAAACAAGTATCAGGTCTTTGAGAAAAGTTGGATTTTGTATTTGAAGAACTTGTTATTTGCTACAAAACTACATAAGGATGGGTCGTTGTCAGAACATCTCCTAAAAATTAAGGACCTTAGTGATCAACATATTGCCGTCAATAAACCAGTGGATGACAAAGACATCGTTCTCTAACCATTAACAGCCTGTCCCCCTCCTATGAGACCTTTGTGGAATCACTAAATCTACTGGTTGAAAGTCAAACTTTGACTTTTGATAAGGTGAGTCAGTATCCCTTGTACAAGGAGCGAAGACAAGAGCAGATAGGGGAATCTACATCCGAGGCCACAGAAAGTGCTTTTGTTGCTTGGTATAAGAGCAAACCTCATAACTCATTCGCCAACAAACCTCAGAATTCTTCTGGCAACACTTCGTCCAAGAAAAAGGTGAAATGCTTTTATTGCAATAAATTTGGACAAGTTAAAAAAGAATGCAGGAAAAGGTTATACAATCTATCCCGAATGAAGCATGATGAAGCTAATCTGGCTGCTATTGAAGAAGAGCATGGTTCAAATGACAAGTTTGCACTCATGGCATCTCTTTTAGACAGTGCTGACAGATACTGATTTTTTGATTCAAGAGCATCCCGACATTTCATATGTCATAAAGACTGGTATGTAAAGTTTACTGTTGATTCTAGTCATAAAGATACAGTTTCACTTGGTGATGGCAGATCACATGTTGTCGAAGAGATAGGAGATGTTAGGTTGTATTGAATGATTCTCTAAAATTTCTGGTACGCAATATCCCATATGTTCTTGCCATGAACAAGAATTTATTGTCTATTAGCCAGCTTATTGAGAACCCTAACATTCAAGTCAAGTTTTGTGGAAAGAAATGTGTTGTATCAGATGTGAAACAAAGCAAGGTTGTTGCCATAGGCATTGGGCAAGGAGGTCTGTATAAGCTTGTTGATCCTGCTACAATTAATTTGCATGCCTTGGCTATCGAAGATAATACTAGTATCCTTTGACATGAAAGGTATGCTCACCTGAATCTTCAGTATTTGGCCAAACTCGGCAAAGCCCATATGGTTCATAGGCTGCCCCCTATACAAGAAAAATGAGATTTGTGTGTTGGGTGTTTGGCTGGAAAGCAGAAGAGGAAGTTGTTTCTTACAGAAGGTGCATGGCGTTCTAAGGGTCTTTTGGATCTCATTCATGCAGACCTTTGTGAGCTTTCCTAGAAGTCTCCAACTGTCAATGGATCAAGGTACTTCCTATTATTGGTGGATGATTTCTCAAGAAAGATGTGGGTTTACTTCTTAAAGAAGAAGTATTAATGCTATGGTGCCTTCCTCAAATTCAAGGCGTTGGTGGAAACATTCACAGGGCATCAGATCAAGACTCTACGGTCCGATAATGAGAGGAATTCACCTCCACTCAATTCAAGGAATTCTGTGAAAAAGAAGATATTCAACGCCAATTAACAAAACCATACACTCCGCAACAGATTGGAGTGGTTAAAAGGCGTAACAGGACCAAGATGGAAATGGCATGGTGCATGATGCACAGTAGGAACGTTCCCTGCCAGTATTGGGGAGAAGCTATGAACACAGTGGTTTACATCCTAAATAGATGTCCATGCAAAGCTTTGCAGAAAATCACACCGAAGGAAGCTTGGACCGGTCACAAACCTGAGGTAACTTCTTTTTGTATTTTGGTGTAGCGGCATACACTTTAGTTCCTGAATAGAAAAGACATAAACTAGATTCCAACAACATCATGTATTTCTTTGTTGGTTATAGCAAACAATCTAAGGCATACAAGCTTATTGATATTTCCACGAACAACATCATTGTTAGTCGAGATGTTGATGTAAAAGAAACAGAGCCATATTTTTCAAATGTTCAATAGGAAGTCAATGAAGACCTTGAATCTAGTATTATGGTACTATTGATGATTGTTTTTGGACAAGTCAACAATTAGAGTGAAATACTAAGTATCTGACTCCCTCTTGAGCAAAGCCTCTCGAATGCTGAACGAAGTGATCAAACAAGATGACTCCAAGGTTCCTTTCTGATGATTTGGTAAGAGATAGCTCAGTGACTAAGTATGATTTTGCTGTTAAACACAAAGGGACTTACGCAGATTCTTCTTCACACTTGTTTAGCTTATTCCTCTTTTCAGTGTGGATGATGTATTCAGGGTCTCAATGATAAATAAAATGAAAAAGGTTAAGGGTTCAGAAAGTTAATCTAAGGTCAATGAAGCAATGATGTTGTATGAATAGACAAACCCCCTAAGTAAACCTAACTTCACTTCGCCAAGGATGCCTACAACTACATGAAGTTGGTGCAATCTCCTAAGGTTTGCGAATGGTTTTCAAATCATGAAGGTTCATATGAGCACCCATAAGACGGCGCAGCTCAAACAAGCATCCACAATCGAACTTATACAAATTAAGCTCAGACTAGCTTTACACAACAATTCACCAGCGATGAATGTTAAAAGCATGAGCTAGGAGTTGATCAAATATCCAATACAACATACATTACAACAAAGAACTTCTAATCTATTTTGAAACATCTCTCCATTTAATCAAGATACAAGAAATCATGTTACTCCACAAGATAACACTTAACACCAAACAAGTAGCTCCAATGTCTTTGCATTACTCTTGAGAAATATTTACAACAATTCCAAGTCCTCTCAGAAAATTTCGAGAGTCTCCTATTCTACTCCTAAAATCTAAAATCTCTATCTTACAAATGAGGCAACAAGGCCTTTATATAGTGTCCAGTTTTACAATGAATGGCTAAGATCAATTCGATAGCCAAGGGTCTAGATTGTGCCACCTCACAGGTAGTTACAACAAACTTGCTATTTTTAGCACAAGAGAGGGAGGCAATGAAGGCACGTTTTCCAATGTGATAAGGTAAGGCGAAAGCATTTAAAATATTCCTCCACATAGGAATCCCTTTGACTTCTTTCATTAAATGATACATTGAATGCATTAAATAATGCGGCTAATCAAAATTGAATGATGTGTACTCGCCACATGGATGCCAACTCAGCATACTTTGAAAATTGTATCATCTTTGTGTGATGTATTCAATGTGATTTCTTGATCTTGCTTTGTACATTTCCTTGCAACTGGATGTATGATACTTGTAGCTCATTTGATTGACTTTGTAATGTTTCTTCTTCTTGCAGGATACATGATGATCTTCTTTGATGTTTCTTCTTAAAGAGTGGAGTAGTAGAGATATGATGACTTGAAGTAGAATGTATGATAATCTTCATTCATGAAGAGCAGGAGAATCTCTTGGACTTGAAGGTTGAATGGAGCTTGAAGTATGATGGATGAATATCCTTGCTTGATGTAGAAGACTTGATGAAGTAATCCTTCATGATGATCTTTGAAGTGACCCTTCGGAGTGTAGTAGATGACCTCTCAAGGAGACTTGAAGGCATTAGAAGAACTTGAAACTTGATGAATCTTGACTTGCAGCTTGGATGAATCTTTGAAGATTGAGAGATCTTAACTTGAAGCTTGGATAAATGAATGCTTCAAATCATGTTGCTCTTGATGAAGTACACTTGAACTTGATATGATCCAACATGATGTATTGATGTAGGAGACTTGAGGTTGATCCTTTAGAGTGGCGTTCCCTCTGCAACTTGAAGACTTCTCAGGTACTTGTCCTTGATGACTCCTTAGCTTCACCAACACTCCTTCCTTCAATGATGCAACTCGATAATCTTCAAAGGCGGCTAGCATGATGCTCCTTACTCCTCGCTTGAAGGTGATTCCTTGGATAACTCCTTAGCCTTGATTGATGATTCTACAAGACAAGATAAACAATATATCAATCACTTCATAAGATAGGAATAACTTTAAACATGTAATAATCCTTTTCAAGCTTAGGCGCAAATATAGGTACAAATAGGAACAAAGTGCGCCTAACACAAATTAGTCCTACATTCATAACTTTAAATGATTTCAAGCAATTGCAAGGGTTTAAAAGACTTCTCCCACTTAAAAGATTCATTCAAAAGGTGCTTTGTGATGTAATTCCTTCCAAGGCGCCAGAAATGGTTTGCAGATGGGTAAAAGGGCGCCTAACACTAATGAGGCTTCATACTTGTCATTTTCATGTAGTAAATGCTTTGGGAGGACTCCCACACCTAGGCGCCCATTCAATAAAATCATTTCGCACAACTTACCCTCAGGCGCTCATGGTGGTATGGGGAAACAAGTCAAGGCGCCCAACATTATGAAGCTGATTTTTCAATATTTGAATCAGTAAACCATGGTTTTGGCTTCCCCATTTCTAGGCGCCACCTTAGATTGTTTACAACTGAACCTTTAATCCTTATTCCTCCTAGGCGCAACTTGGAGTGTTTAAACATTTCCTTCTATACTAGGGCGCCACAAAGGATAACTCGATGCATGAAGGGCGCCTATCACCCTAAGGCGGAGTTTTGACAACTTTTCAATCAAGGCGCTCAAAGTGGTTTGCTATTGTATTCATCTCATGTCAAGGCGCAATTCTAAAGTTGGTTGGAATGATGGGAGGCGCCCTGAGTTGCAGGCGCCATCTGGAGTCATTGCGAGTAGAGAAATGCGCCCAGAAAAGGAAGTCCAAGGAGTAAGGTATATTGAAAAATATATTTAAGTATAAGTTTCTTATACTTTAAATATTTTTCAATATACCTTTCAAGATGTTTGAGATAGGTCTCAGATCCACTAGATTTAACATGCAGATTATAGAATTTGGAGGATCCACCAGATTTCAGACTTAGCCAATTTTTCAGTGTTTCAGGATATCAGGCTATCAGACTTAGTCATTTTCAGGATCTCAAACATCATGATAGGAGTTAGTTTAAACATATCATGCTCTTTCATGCTAAGGCGCAACTTTGGGTTAGTTTGAACATCTCTTCATGCTAAGGCGCTAATTGAATGGTGTTTTCCTCCTCCTCAATCTAGGCGCCAAAAATCATCTTCATCACCAATCCATTCCAGGAACTTTGATATAAGGCGCTCCACTAATGATTTGCTAGTCTAGGCGCTAATACATGTTGATATCAACGGCCAAGGGCGCCTCAAACTCTTAATCCACTTCCGAATTCCCTTAGGCGCCATTTTGATGATCTACTTAAACTCTCTGAACTCAAGACACTCTTCACTTGATGATGACCCACTTACCACCTTCCAAGGCGCCAATGTAGGGTAGGCAATGTACTTATCATACTTGCATTCTTGAACTTGTTACCTGGGCGCTCAAAGTGGTGTGTTTCAAAGCATGAAGGGTGCCTAACTTGATATGAGTTATTCTTTGCTATTTCAAGGCTCTTTAACACCTGGTTACATCCTTGTTTGATTATATCACCTTGGGCGCTATCCATCACCTAATCCCACATCAAGGCGCCCAAAGTGGCAAGAGCAACAAGGATGGGCGCCTAAACATCACACTTCAACTCAAGGCGCAATCTAATGATTGTTTGGACATAGAAGAGGGCGCCTAGACTCCTAGATCACTCCTTTGTCGAATTCTTGGATACTTAAAGTCTTTTATGTCCATTTCAATCAAGGCGCCTTCTTTTGATGTGGTTGAAAGTGCATTCTCCTCTAGGCGCTCCAATTCATTGGTGTAGCTAAGGCGCTCAACTAAGGCGCTCAATCATGTTAATGTTCAATCTTCTTTTGCTCTCCTAGGCGCACTTTTAGGCTACGGCGCACTTTAAGGCCTAAGGCGCGTCATCCTCCTAGGCGCCAATCAACCCTCAAACTCTCCTCACCAGGGCGCCAATACTTCACAAGACCTCCTAGGCGCACTCTCTAGGCGCTACAATAGGTTGAAGGCGCATATTTTCATGGCTCAAGGTCTTTTAAACTTCCATCTTGCAATTTAGGCGCCAGAACCTTCAAACTTTCAAAGGCGCATTTTGAATGTGATCCCGGGAGATACTCACCAAGGCGCACTCCTTCAAATGCTTCTTAAGGCGCTTAGATTCTAAAGGCGCAAAAAGCTTGGGCGCTCTAATGATCACCTAAGTGTTGGAGCAAATTCGCGCCTAGAAATGTAAGTCGCCAAGGTAAGGTATATTGAAAAATATATTTAAGTATAAGTTTAGAGATTGAATTTCTTATACTTTAAATATTTTTCAATATACCTTTCAGGATGTTTGAGATAGGTCTCAGATCCACTAGATTTAACATGCAGATTCTAGATTTTTGAGGATCCACCAGATTTCAGACTTAGCCAATTTTCAGGATCTTCAAGATTAGGATACCAGACTTAGTCATTTTCAGGGTCTCAAACATCAGGATCAGGTCATCAAGGGGCTCTAAGACTCAAACACCACTGACTTCATCATGCAAAGGACATCATCCTGGACTTAGCAAAGCACTGGAATTCAAAAAAAGGGGGGGTCCCCATTTGCAATGGGGCGATGTGTGATTTGGTCACAACAGGTACCTTTGAAGGAGGAACCCTCCAGTTCATTGGGTCAGCATGTAAGTCAATCTGTTGTTGTGCTACACTGCTTGTCTATCAAAGACGCAGAACTAAAAATGCTTCCACTCCAAGTAAGACTCCAATTGAGAACTTGCCTTTGGAGCATTCACCTGAGACACACCAGAAACCTAAATGGTATTATTCCACTATGGAAGGTTGTCATGTCCCTATACTAACGATTTATAATTGAATCAATTATGTATTATTCATTCAAACTAAAGATATGAATGACATTAAAATCCATATTAAATAATATTATTTTATAAATATTTTTATACAATTAAAATATAATATATTATTGTATTTATATATAATAAATGTAAATACAAATATAAATATTATTAATTTAAATATTATTATAATAATTATAATATAATATATTATTAAACATAATATATAATATATTAATATAAATATAAATATTAAATCTTATTATTATTATTATATAATAATATAAATATAAATACAAATATTAAATCAAATATTATTATAAATATACCTACTAACACTAAGGCAGCAATTCTTATTGAAGGGCTGCGATTCATATTATAGCAGCGATCAAGAGACATGACTATTCAAAAGCCACGATGGAAATTGGAGGGGAGCAGCGATACATATAAAGCAATTCATATGCTAATCAAAACATATATGAGCACCGATCAAAAGATATAAGTCTTAAAAAAAGGCAGCAATGAAAAAGTAATCACCTTTAAATGATTCTCATTAATATGGAGGAGGCAGCAATTGGTGATGGAGCAGGGCTGAGGTTTTAATAAAGTTGAATATTCAACAAGTAATGTTATGGGGCAGCGATTACCATGGGTCTTGATAACAAATTCAAAGGGATCGATTAATGTGAGGAAAGGGCAGAATATAGGAGATAGATCTGCATAAGTATAAAAGGAATACATTCTGATTTAAGAAGAGGGAAATATATATAACATCAGAATTGAATATAAAGATTGAGAAATAACAAATAATATCTGAATTAATATTCAGATTTGCATGATTAGGAGAATAAAGAGGAACATGGGAATGTAGCTATAGATCTGAATATGATTGGATTTAAAAGCAAATATATAAGAAGTATATTGGGCTGCAGATAGCATAGAAGGAAGGAGTAAAATCCTTAAAGAGTTCTAAAGAATACAAAGGCAAAGATTATGAAACTTGCAAGATATATATATATATATATATATAAAGTAATGGTATGTTCAATCTCATTGTCTATTTACTTCTATTGCCTGCAACCTGGGGTAGGTTGGTTTTGTTAGAGAGAGGCGAAGTAATTCCATCCCGATGGATTGGAGATGGTTTAGCGCACCCTAGACAAGATATATATATATATAAAGTAATGGTATGTTCAATCTCATTGCCTATTTACTTCTATTGCCTGCAACCTAGGGTAGGTCGGTTTTGTTAGAGAGAGGCAAAGTAATTCCATCCCGATGGATTGGACATGGTTTAGCGCGCCCTAGACAAGATTTGTTAGGGAGAGGTGGAGTAATCCCATCCCAATTACATTGGAGAAGGTTTAGCGCGCCCTAGACAAGTAATTCCCCATCCAAGGTTGAGGATTAGAAAGGAAGTAAGGATTAAGACTTGAACATAGTCGATATTGAATTGTGTTATGAATTGAACTGAATATTATCTTAATTTATTGATTTTTAATATCTCTAATGTCCCTTTCTAGTGATATTATTGTATGCAAGTAAAGAAATCAAGAATATCCTAAAAGGGGACATTACAAAGGTGTAAATCCTAGTTCCACGGGGACGCGCCCCCCCCTAAAATACAGCCGTCCCCACGTCTCCCCATTTCCGAGACGGGGAGACTTCAAGGAAACGTCCCCACCATCCCCCGCCATCCCCCCGCCGTCCCCCACTGTCCCCCAGTTTTGCCGATGTATTTCTTTGAGGCATTCTGTCAAACAGTTCACGTGCCTTGTCTATGCTTCCACATTTTGCATACATGTCTATGTTAGTTGTGGAATTTGGCTTTACACCAGCCAATTGCATTTGCTTTAAAATTTCTAAAGCCTGTTCAACAAATCCATTTTGTGCATATCCTGCAGTCATTGCAGTCCATGAGACCACATTTCTTTGAGGCATTCTGTCAAACAATTCATGTGCCTTGTCTATGCTTCCACATTTTGCATACATGTCTAATTTATAACTAATTTATACATCTTATAGACTTCTACAGTTATACATCTTTTTATAACTAATTTTTCAAGTACTATATGTATTTCAGCGCACCGCTCCCCCGCCGCCCTCCCCCCGCCGTCCCCCGCCGACCCCAAATTTAGGCCACCCCCGTCCCCGAACCCGAAACGCGTCCCCTGCCGCCCCCCCGTCCCCGTCCCCAAAACTCCGTGGAACTATGGTATAAATGTGGATGGACTTCCTACATCAAATGAATGTCCTCGGAGAAAAGGACAAATGATATCTAGTTCAGCTATTGGGCATTGTCATTTAGCCCTATCTTCTGATCTTTTTCAGGTTTCTAAACCACAAAAGTTTTTTGACGCACAAGGGAAACCAATATGGGAAGCTGCTATGAAGGTTGAATATGATGCATTGATGAAAAATAAGACTTGGGAGTTGGTTGAATTGCCTCCAAGTAAAAAGCCCATTGGGTGCAAATGGGTCTATAAGGTCAAATGCAAAGTTGATGGTTCACTGGACAAATAAAAGGCATGTCTCATTGCTAAGGGATATTTGCAACAAGAAGGTATAGATTTTGAAGAGACGTTTGCCCCTACTGCAAAGATGGTCACATTCTAATTACTTCTCTCCATTGCCACTCAATTTGGTTAGAAGGTATATCAAATGGATGTCAAAGTGCCTTCTTGAACGGGGATTCGGATGAAGAAGTCTACATGGTGTAGCTTGAGGGTTTTTAGGTTCCTGGATGTGAACATCTAGTTTGCAGGTTAATTAAGTCCCTATATGGACTTAGGCAAGCTCCTCGAGCCTAGTATCTTAAAATTGATAAACATCTAAAAGATATTGGATTCAAAAGGAGTCTTTCTAATCCAAATCTTTATGTCAAAAGCAATGGTAATGATATTGTAATTATTATTGTATATGTTGATGATCTTGCCATCGCCGGTAGCACAAACACTGCAGTTCAGCAAGCAAAATCAGAATTGTGTGTAGCTTTTGACATGTCAGATCTCAACCTCCTACATGATTGCCTTGGGGTCAAGTTTTGGCAATCTGATCACATCTTCATGGTTCAAATCAAATATGCCACAAGTCTTTTGGAGCATTTTGGAATGGCAGATTGTAACTCATCTTCCACACCTATGGAGGTCGGACTGAAGTTGTCAACCTCCGATGATTCACCCCCGATCGATGAATCACACTACAGACTATTGGTGGGCAGCTTGATATATCTTACAACCACTAGACCAAACCTCTGCTTTGTTGTTAGCTATCACTCTCAATTTTTGTCGAAATTGAAGCTCTCTCATTGGATAACCGCAAAGTGAGTTTTGTGATATGTCAAAGGTACTCGACTTTGACATACTCTATCAAAGGACATAAGATTTTGGATTAAATGGGTATACAAACTCCGATTGGGCAAGATCTGTGGATACTCACCGGTCTACAACTGAATACATCTTCTCCTTGGGTTCAAGAATGATTTCTTGGCAAAGTAAGCTTCAGCAGACAATAGCTTTATCCTCCACTGAAGCTAAATACAAAGCAGTTGTAAGTGCCAGTTGTGAAGCAGTTTGGTTACACAGAATCTCGACAGATCTTCAACTTCCTTAGCATACTCCTACATCGCTTTTCTGTGATAATAGGGGAGTATTGAAATTGGTGAAGAATCCAATGTATAATGCTTGAACCAAACATATCAAGTTTCATCATCACTATATTTGGCAACTGGTGGACTGTGAAGACATCTCCCTCCACTTTTGTTCTTCTCAGGAGCAGACTGCTGATTTAATGTAATAACGTGTGATTAATTAGCTGGTAGTTAGGTGTAGTTAAGTGTATAGATAAGTGTAGTCATTAAAGCAGGTAGTTACAATAGGCGATGTGCCATTAAATATGGTAGCTGTAATAGTAATTTTTCTAACTTTATATAATGTTGCTTCCACTCATTGTGAAGCAAGCCTTATTTGCAAATTTCTCTCATCTCTCTTCTTTGCAGCTTTGCTAACAGTACTTACTCCCCTAGCCAAGCTGCATAAATGCTGATCGGAAGTAATAACTAGAATTTTATTGCACCGGAACCTGGAACTACAATAGAAGCTGAAATTGCACTGCTACTAGAACTGTATGAGAGCCCGTAGTTAATGTTCTCATTAAACCCACCTGTTTAAGTACATTTTGTTTCATATCAAATAGATGTTGTTACTTAATTTTAATACCCATCAATTTTTCTCCATTTGTTCTTCCTTAGATACAGTGATTGTTTCAGCAAAAAATCCTTTTATCTCATCCAAATCTTTCTTCAGCCTTTATTTGCTCACCTTCATGTCTTCAAATGTCAACACAGGTTCTTCTTTGTTGCCTAGTCCTTCGCTATTGTACCTGTTGTACATTCCAGTCCCATTGATCTTTTTTTGGTCATTTGTGGACATTGATATATTTTCTTTCTTTATTTATTTCTTTCTTTCTTTCTAATCTGAAATGGATCAGAAAAGAATCAAGGATGTGAAGCCATCCAACAAAGACACTCAACCATTGAACACCTACAATGAATAAGACAAAAACACACAAGAACCAAGTCATGGGAGAATATATGGATGAGTATCACACAACCAACTGCAGCAAAACATTTCATTTCATCTTTGCTGAAACTCTCACACAACTGCGGGCCACCCCATCCTCTCATCTCTCGTGAACTCAGAAGGGCCATCCTTCCTACTTGCAAAGCATCTACTTGACTTCAAAATGGATTGCTTAGGAATTTGTTACATAATTGATATAAAGTACCTCTTGATGGATTTCAAGTTCAGTCCAATCTGCTGCTATATATATTAGCTCTGCTGATATCAATTATTGCATATATATATATATATATCACTGCTGATATATTCCTTGCAGATTTATCTCTGCCTTAGATATATTTTCTTGCTGGTCACTTTATGCCTTCAATGGTCTTTGGATCCTTGTTTTATACCCTTCATAGTAAGGAATCGCACCTCTTTAAACACATCCGATGCCTTTTGACAACCACCGCTGCCCTTTGGTTAACAATAGTTGAGGTTTTCTTTTTGTCTTCTAGTGCCGTTTTGTCTCCGAGTGCTGGCCTTTGTCTTATTATGGCCAGCGGTGGGTTTTATTTTATTTAATTTCTTGTCTAACAAGTCGGGGGCATGACATTGCTGCTGAAATTGTTGTTCGAGCTGATTTGTGTGATTTTGTGTAAGCGATTTTGTGAGTTGAATATAGTTTGATAATTATTGTAATCTTTATTGATTTGAGTATTTGCAGCGTTGTATATGATTCTTCAATATTTAACTCATCATATATTGTGTTTGTTTTCCAGCCAATTCAATTCTTGTGTTGTACTCATTCATTCTATTTTTACTTTTAACTAGAAAGTGTGAGTATTTGGTTGCTGTCATAGGTTAGGTCATAAAATTATAAAATCTCTAGTCTTGTGTAAAAGAGCTGTTTAGCCTTGTGCCCATACCTGAGAACCAAAAAAAAAAAAAATTCTTTAGTTTTTTTTGCCTTGCATGCTGAAAACCCCAGAATTTTCTTGTGCATACTGTAAAAAGTTAAAGTTTGTTGCCATAGGTTATAGGGTTTAGTTTAATTTTTAGTTGCAAGGGAGCTTCTCCTTCTAATTTGAAAAAAGGTTTATCCTTAAACTTTGTTCGGTTTTGTGTTGTCCTAAAAGGAACAAATTAAAACCCTACCACAACTCTTTACCAACTCTTCACCAAAAAGTATATGCTAAATTTTGCTCACTACTTACACAAAACATCTTAACAAAGTACTTAACCAAACTACTATCTTCACCTCAATATCCTACATAAATATATTCCTTTTCCACAAGCTCCCTATTTGAGCATCTATCACGGATCGAACCTTTTAATAATTTTAATAGCTTTGGTACTCTTGAAAATTTAGGTTTTATTGATAAAGGCCTTCCCAATCAAGTGAAGTTGTCTTAATCAAGATGTTTTACACTCTATCTCTCTCTTGTGAATATTAAGGCATTCTATAAAATTCCTTACTTTTTTCAAAGCACGTAATTATAGGATACCAGGAAACATCTACCTAGGACATCCTAAATGGGTGTGTCAATCTTCTCCAAACAGACATCCTAGGACTAATTTTCCATTACTGGATGTCTCACTCAATATCCAAAACCCTCTTCATGAAGTTGATGGTATGTCTTAATGCTATAGCTCTTCAATCAATCTTCCCATTCTTCTTGATCCCTCAGAAATATAACTAGTACACCATTAGGCACATCATGCTATGAGCTCTCTTATAGAAAAGTCTACTAAAAATTTAATTTGTGTACAAACAAATGGTAACATCAATGTAGTTACAGAATCCAATGTGTATACGAAAAAACTTAGAAAACCTTGGATAGGATATGACATGTCACATCTCCAGAAACTTAACTGAGAATGTCTGTAAACTCCCGTAGTCCCAATGTAATTTGGACTTGGGTAAACCTGTTGATTGGCTTCATATCATAACTTATATGTTTGATTCTGCATGTGACTATTTCATGTTTATTGATTGACTAGGATTTTATCATATATGCTTTTAAGACAGACAGACAGGCAGGGAGGGTGAATGCTTAAAGCTGAATGTAGACGAAACTGAAAATGTGAATATTTCTTAAGATTACACGCGTTTTTTTTTCCATTGCAGTAAATTATAAAAGGGTACATATATAAATGAATAAACGGATTGGATGGATAGTTGAAACAAAATGTAGAAGAAATTGAGCATGTAGGTATTTATTTGACGTACAGATGTTAATGCATATAGCAAGAATCCGTTTGTAAAACATATAAATGCCCTTGGAATTTAAAAGGTGAATATATGAACAAATAAACAGATTGTATTTGAACATGTGGGTATTAATTAAACTTGCAGACGTTGATGAGTACTGAGGAAATCGTCTTAAAAACATCTGGGCGTCCTTGGAATTTAATAGGTAAAAAATTCAGCGAATAAACAGATTGTTTAGTTAAAACTAAATGTAGATGAAATTAAACATATGATTCTTAATTAATCAAACAGATTTTGATGCCTGTTGCAGAAAGCCTCCTTTTAAGCATTTGGGTCCTTGGAATTCAAAAGGCAAATATATGAATGAATAAACAGAACATATGGTTAAGAGACTAAATTCAGAAGAAATTGAGCATGTGGGTATTGATTAAACTTATATATTTTATTGCCTTCTTGGCAAAAGCCTCTTTTGAAGCATTTGGACTTCCTTGGAATTTAAAAGGCAAATGGATGAGAGAATAAACAGATTGTATAGTCAAAACTAATTTCAGATCAAATTGAGCATGTGGGTATCGATTAAACTTACAGATTTTAATGACTCCTGAAACAAATCTTCATTAGAACATTTGGGTGCCCTCGGAATCCAGCTCGTTGGTTAACAGGGGGACACCCACATTGCATTCAGTAGTATTAGCATTAGGTTTGTATGGGGGTTTGAATGTCTATAGTAATTGAGTTCAGACAAATGTGAAGTGGGCGGGCGAGGGAAGGGAAGGAATTTCTATTTTTAATATTTTATTTTGGTGGGAGAAAGGGGCGCCCTTTTGGTCTTCTTGTGTTATTTGTTTTACACAACTGGAAGAGAGAAAAGCTCGTTCCTTTCTTTGTTTTGTTTGGTATTTTACAAACCTAATTTGTTTATTGCTTGCCATTTTACTTCCAATTAATGGGAGGCCCTGGACTTTGACGGTCACCCCTGTCTGCCATATGAAAATTTCATGACAGTTCGAAAAATATAAATTTTCAACAAAATTGTTTAATTTATCAAAATAAACAAGTGCCACGTAGTGGCCAGTGTTGTTATTATAGTATTTGTTTAGTTGTAATTTTTTTTTGTTGATTAGTTATTAGTTGTGTATAGTATTTGTTTAGTTATAATTTTTTTGTTGATTATGTATTGGTTGTATAGACAAATTACATTCCAATAATTGAAAATTTAATTTTTGAAGAGTGTTGAAATGTCTTAGGTAAATAAAATTGAAATCTCAAAAACAATCTAATTTGGTAAAAATAAAATAGGACTAAAATATTTCATAACTATAAAACTAAACTTTTACACAGTCTACTGAATAACACAAATATTTCCTTAAAATGTAATAATACTAATACTTTTATAATTTAAAATGCATTAAAATATTGTAAGTTTGAAGAATAAAATAAAAAATGTAATAACATGGCGAAATATTTTTTGTGATAATGTAGATTTTTAACTTTTGACTAAATAAAATTGAAATCCTAGATTTTTAACTCTTGACTAAATGAAATTGAAATCCCAAAATGAATCTAATTTCATAAAATAAAATGTGTAGAACTCTAACCCTAACTGGGTGTGGATAGATTTGAAATGTCTGACTAAAATATTAAAATGTAATAATATTAATACCATTACAATTTAAAATGCATTAAAATATTTTATGTTTGAAGAATAATTACATAATATCTAACCCTAACTGGGTGTGGATAGATTTGAAATGTCTGACTAAAATATTAAAATGTAATAATATTAATACCATTACAATTTAAAATGCATTAAAATATTTTATGTTTGAAGAATAATTACATAATATAATCACAGTGTGGATAGATTTGAAATGTCTACCTAAAATATTAAAATGTAATAATATTGAATACTATTACAATTTAAAATGTAGTTTAGCTCCATTTAATTAGATATCAATGGTTAAGTAATACTAATACTTTTATAATTTAAAATGCATTAAAATATTGTAAGTTTGAAGAATAAAATAAAAAATATAATTAAATTCATGATACTATAGATTTTAAAGTTTTGACTAAATAAAATAAATAATCTAATTACATAAATAAAATCTGTAGAACACTAAAAACTAAATTAAAATTATATTACTTTTAGCTAATGAAGCAAAAAATTAATTGTCGTCCATTTAGGCATGACTTAATTAGTGGGAGACAAAATTTGTGTTCATAATTTGTTTACTTGCCACGTACTCCCATCAAATCAAAATTCTCTCCGCATTTATTATTTTTTGTTGCACTCTCCCAACAAACCGACAATCCGCAGAGAAGAGGTCATTTTTTTTCAACCAATGACAATACAAATAAATCATTTCTAAATATTTTTTTGTTAAAAATTTATCATGTTCACATAGGAAAAGTACAAATTTAAATCAAATTTGTCCGACAAGAAAAATAATCCTATCTTTTGATTGGTTTGCAATCAATAGATTAATAACTAGATAAGTTGAACTCATTGCAATAGTACCAGCCAAAGGCAGGTACTAATAAAAGTGAGAAATTTTAAATGAAACATTAATATTAAAATATTTTTAACAAATTTTATTAATTATATATATTAAATATGAAAAAAATATATTTAATAAAGTATTTTAAATAATTATTTAAAAAATATTATTATTTATATTTTAAATTAATAAAAATATTTTTTAATATAAATCATAATTCTTTAAAATAACAATAAACAATAAAGAAATATAATATTCTAATATAAACTTTCAAGATATAATTTATTTTCAAAATTAACTTTCTCTAATTATTTTTCAATTGAAATACATAAAGCAATAATACATTAAACATAAAATAAATAAATAAATAAAAATTCAACAACCTTCTATAATAAAATAAATAAACTAATATATTTATATATTTTTAAAAATAATCTATACTATGTCAGAGATATCTTTAAGGTTATGTACTTGTTTTGTGTGTTTTCCATACCTATTTTGATTTTCTCCATTTCCAATTTCCTTTTTTATTTTGATTTTTTATTTTTTCAAAAAAGATATTTTATTTTTAATTTTCTCTAATTTCTTTTTTGGTTTTTATTTTTATTTTATTTTATATATTTACATTTTTATTTTATTTTATTTTTATTTTTTTTATTTTTAATTTTCTCTAATTTTTTTTTGGTTTTTTTTTTTTTTTCCAATTTCTTTTTTTAAAAAAAAAAAAATTTACTAAACATCCTAATACTATTATTGCAAATAAAAAGGAAAGTTTCTAAATTGATATATTTAAAATTAAAAAATATTGAACATAATATTAGTTAAAAACATTCTAAAAAAGAAAAATTATTTATATTTTATCTTTGAAAATATTCTAAATTAATATTAATATATATTCTATCCCAAAATATTATAACTTAAAGATATTCTTTTAAAGTTAATTATCTTGATAAAATATTAAATATTATAAATTAGAATAATATATTATATTTTCCTACATGAAAATTGGTATATTTTTCTATCATAATTAAAATAATATATTATATTTCTTTCTATGATAATTTGTTTTAACCATTAAAATGTGTATATACCCATCATTTATAAGGTATATTTACATTGTGGTAGATATTTACATATATTGATAAAGCATGAATTTTTATCATTAATAAGATAGTTCTTTTGTGATTTTTTTGGTTTTTGTAATCTATAAGTTATCACATATTTATTTTGGATAAGTATTCCACTCAATTCATTTAAAGAGGTATTAATTTATATAGTGAGCTTGTCATTCAGAACAGTAAAACATAAGTTTATGTTAGCATTTCTTTCAATTTACAAAATGTACACTCGCATTCAGGAGACCACACAAATATCTTGCTCTTCTTCTGCAAGGAAATGATGGGATTAGTAATCCTAGATAGGTTTTCAAGAAGCTTGTAGCAATATCCTGCAATTCTCATAAAGCTCTTTGTTAGGATTAGGTGTGTTATGTACCTTACAAGACCTTGTAAATAATGTTGTAATCTAAAAGCTAGCTAGAAATGTATTATTGTAAACATTATTTTATGTGTCTCCAAAGATCATGGGTGAAATTGGACGCATATGTGAGAGTTGGAGGCACATGTGGAGTGGAACAGTCTTTTGAGCATTTGGTAATATCGTTTCTGATCTTTGATCACTTAGCACGAAGTGGAAGGGAATCTATGACCATCTATGATGGGAGTTATGTTGTAAGAGCGTCTATGACATTGTAAGATGTGTAAAATGGGGGTTACGAAGTTAACTGACTCATTTGGGTGCCTAAGTAGTTGTTGTTTCATCTTTTAGTGGGTTATACTTGTCCTCTTGTGGAGATGGACACCTGGGTTGGTGGGAAAGGTCAACATTGATGTTTGTAACTCATGGACATGTGCCATGTCATCTCTTTAGTGGTTTTATTTGGTTGGTTTACTATTCTAGTGATTTTTCTTTACTTATTTTGATATAAAATGAGGGCTTGGGATAGTAGCTTTTCATTACAATTTGAAGCAAGATTATGTTGTTGAAATGTTGTTAGAAAGACTATAAGTTGAAGGGATAAGGATTGAATGGAGAGGTTGAGTGTATTGTGTATTCTCTTATTGTAGATTAATACGTGTTTGTGATCTCTTTGACAATGAGTTTTTTACTCAAAAGAATTTTTCCACATATATCAATGTTATATTATAACAGGTAAAAGGGGGTTTTGAAAGGGTCTCTGCCCTTTTACAAAAAGACAATGCCTAGAGGGAAACAAACACAACACAAGGCTAAAACAAAGTTGACAGAATACTAAAAACCAACATCCCCACAAGACCAGAGACTTCTAGCGACACTAAAAGTCCACTACCCAACTAGCCCATAGAGCCACTCAAAAGAGCTCCATAATTCCTAAACCTTTTCTAGCAAACATTCCCCCTCCCTTTCAGAAATGGGGATTTGGGCCAAATTTTGGAGGGCCTTTCCTCCTTTTTTGAACTACTGTCCAGGAGATAGATCAACCACATGAGCAACACTAGAAGGGGAAGAAGCCACCTCGATAGGAGCCATTACTATCAGTAGAACTAAACTCACTGTCCTAGCCACACTGAGAACATCCATTGGACGCAAGTCAAAAACCATCACCCATGGAGTAGCAATGTTTAGAGCCTCTAGCACTCCAACAAATAGGGGCAACAGGTTAGAATCCCTGTCCTCTACAAGGCCAGGAGGGACCACCCCACGAGGGGCAATTTCAACATCCTCAAAAGGATCACTAAAACAATTTGAGGGAGCAGCATCAAGGGCATCAATAGTGAAATGGTGTGGGAGAACATCCCGCCACCAAGAAGCCAAAGAATACACCTTGCATTTTGGGTGAAGATAATCTATGCCAGATGATTGATAAAAAAACATTTGTGCAATGGAAAGGGAGGCCTTCAAAGTCAAAGGGTTAAACCCAAGGGCGATCCTCCACCTATAAGAAAATATTTGTTGGAAAAGCATTGGATAAATCCAGAGATCAACTAATTTATGAGAGCAAAAGTCATACGTGTGAACATCGAAGCACTCATATCAAACAATAAAACTCATCCCAAGGTATTACCAATGGCAGCAAAGCAAGATTTCAACCTAAAATAAAGTGAAATATTTGGTAACCGAATACACACATGTTGGATAATGAGAGACTAAGTCATAGGGTTGAAGGAGGGAAACCAAGGCGTCATCACTAGAGAGTGCTCACCCCACATCCAAACCCCACTTAAAGCACAGTAGTCTTGTCATTGGCATTGTCAAACACAATAATGAAGACCCTTTGGCATAGGGAAAAAATATCCACAAGTGTTATAGATAATAGGATGCCAAATTTTGGAGATCCAAAACATGGTTCTCAAGGAGGTTTAGCCACAAATGGTTGAAGTGGCAGATACAGCCATGAGAAGCAAAAAGCTCCTCATAATCAATAACATCCTTACCCAAAATGACCACCAGAGAAGATGTAGTGCAAGGTAATGGTGTGAGGTTTTTGTACGAGTGACGATGGTCGTGAGCACCTATATCATTCACATAAAATGAAGTTGACCTAGACATAAAGGAGCAAGGGCAACCAATACCCATCAAACCTAAATCTACAAAAGGAGGGTTACTAGCATTATTAAATCAAACACTACCAATGGGACCAGCCGCAAGCACCTTTGAAGGGGAAGAATAAGTAAAACAAATTAAGGGAGACCTAAGCAAAGAAGAAGGTCGACCATCACTGTTATTTCACTTTTTCTCCAAAAGGGAAAAGAAAGATATTTATGAATAACCCTCTAAAATTATAAGAGGATAAAGTTTATTTACCCTTTATAATTAAAAGGGAAATGGAAAATAAAGGATATTATGATCCTTGGTTAAAAGGGAAATAAATAAATAATAATTATGAAAACCCCCTTTTAAAAGGGAGGAGTTATTATGTTTATTAAACCATTATTAATGACAACCTTTGTGAAAAGGTGTGATGGTTTAGAAATCACCCTTAAAAGGTTATATAAGGCATTTGTGTGAGACTTGAAATGAAAAAGGAGAACACTCAAGGAAGATAAGGAAAGAAAAGCAAGAAATCATGAAGGAAAAGGATTATAGATTTGATAGAGGAAAGTGTTGTTATATGGAGCCTAATTAGACTTAGAGGTTAAATTTACCCCACTTTTATCAGCACGGTTTCCCCCCAAATCTTTAACGAGGTCAAGGGCCAGCACCCCTTGCGGGGGTTTGGGGGCAACGCCCCCAAGACGGGGTCAAAGGGCAGCGCCCCTTGCGGGGTCTAGGGGCAACGCCCTCGCGGGGGCTCGGGAGCAGCGCCCTCGAAACCTCCAATGATTTTTTATTATTGTATTAAGGCGTCGGGAGTTATTTTTTCTATTGGCCAACATAAAAATAAAAATAAAAAAATAAAAAAATAAAACCCGATTTTGTAACCAACATAAGGCTTGATAAGAAGTGGCTAAGGGTTAGGGTTTTTGATTGATGTATTGTAGCATTTTGCAGCGGTATTGAGTTGCAAGGATTGTTGGTTGTAATCAGTTTGATTTACTGGATAATAATATTGGACTCTCTGTTGTTGGACGTAGCCCGAGTTTGGGTGAACCACGTTAAAACTTGTCTCGCGCTGTTATTATTTCTATGTATTTTTCATTCCTTTATTTAATCTTTATTTGCATTTAATTGATATCTTCTGCCGGCTAAACCTAACAGAAAGTATACAGGAAAAGTATACAAGAAGGTATCCAGAAAAATATACAAAAAAGTATACAGGAATCAAAGGGTACAAAGGAGTGAGGATTAGGGTCTTTGATTGGGCACTGAGCATTTGGAGAAGGGACACACAGAGTGTGTCTAACTCAGGGTACAATGTACACCCGGGAGTGTCCTAGCCAGGACTGTGTTTGTTTTATGCCATGAGGCATGGTTGGTTTTGTGTAAGAACTAGTTCCTCCAGGGGTGCTCTTTGCCAGGAACAACCGAGACCTGTGATTATTCCTCTGAGTGTCATATAACAGCATCTCAGTGCTTCACAGATAAGCATTGAACTTATTGTTGATAAAGATATTGGGAATATTATATATATGTGATTATGTTATTCAATTTGTCTTGTTAATGATTTACCTTAAAGATCTTATTAAATTATCAATGTTGTAATTTACTTTTGTTGTCTACACATTATTTGATATTCTATACTATCCTAACTCTAAATATTAAACATAATAAATCCGTTGCAAATAATTAAATAACTTTGGGGAAAAGTAGCGTTACATTTGGTATCATAGCCGAGCTAGTCCTTAATAGACCTAACTATATCTTTTGTGGGGTTCAATGAAATAAGTGGAAGTGAATAAAGAGTTGAGCAAAGGTGCATTATGTTGGGATAAGTTGCCATTAACTTGCAATCCTAACCAATTCATGTGTCTCCAAAGTTCTTAGAATGTGTTCCCCAACACATAAGGACTTTGAGAGATAAAATAATATTTAATTATATCACTTGGCTTACTGCAATTAACTCCTAAATGGTAGGGTCAAACTTGGGTGTCCACTTTTGGAGTGGGCTCCATGAAGACTTGTTGACAACTCCTTGAAGTCTATTTTGGCTTGTTGACAACTCATAGTAAGTGGGAGTTAACTTGGGCACCCACTTTGGAGGTGTCTTATATTTAGAATGGGAGTTTATTTTTTTGTGTGCATGAGTGGATATTGTTGATGCACTTTCCATGAACATGATGTAGCAATTAACAATGGAGTTAGAGATGCATGATATTTGCATGAACACGATATAGCAGTTAACAATGGATTCAAAGATGCATGATATTTGCATGAATATGATGTGGCAGTTAACAGAGGAGTTAGAGATGCATGTTGTTGCATGTCACTTATATGAGCATGCATGTGTTGCATGTTACTTGCATGTTGCTTCTATGGACTTGCATGTGCTTGCATGTTGTTGCATGTCACTTGCATGTGCTTGCACGTGCTTGCATGTTGTTGCATGTCACATGCATATGCTTGCATGTTATTTCATGTTGCTTCTATGGACTTGCATGTGCTTGCATGTCATTGCATGTCACTTGCATGTGCTTGCACGTTGTTACATGTTGCTTCTATGGACTTGCATGTTGTTGCATGTTAGTTATATGGAGTTACATGTTGTTGCATGTCATTTTTATGAGGTTGCTCACAGAACACTCCATCTACCAGATTCAGTTAATGGGTATCTCTTGCAGTGTGCTACAGGTGTTTGCATGTCACTTGCATGTACAGAACAAGTAAATTCAGAATAATATTGGGGACATCAATCATGCAGGTTGTTGCATGAGAATTGATGTGTGGTGATGCACTTCAGTTGATTGAAATAGATTGGGACAACTTGGGCGTCCAATCTAGAGACTTTCAGTTGTTGCTTTTATTTGGAAATGTTATTTCTGTTGATTAAGTTTAAGTGGGACAACTTGGGTGCCCATAATCAGGACTAACAATTAATAGGGTGCTTGGTACAGTTTGACTTTAGTCTTCTCTATTTGGAGAGCTTGGGTTTTGCATGAGGACTTGTCTTATGTTATCAATTACAATTTATTGTAATTTGAGTTTCAAGCTTTTGAATTAAGAAGCTTTGAAGTTGTAATTAAAAAAAAACACAATGTATTTTCTAGAGAGCAGGTTTTGAAACTTTCTATATAGAAGCTTTGAAGTTGTAGGAAAAAGCATTACAGGAATTACACCATAACAGGTTTTAGAAGATCGAAGAAACTTTGAGGAGTGCATCAGGATTCATAGAAGTTTTAGTATTGAATGTAATCTTTCTCGAAGATATTTAATACAAGCATAAACATCTTTGGGTGTGGAGTTTTTTCTCGCAAGGGTTTCTCCACGTAAAATATGTGTCTACTTTTATCATGCTTTTTTCTTCTACTACATTGATTAAATTGGAGAAATACTATTACATCTAAATTGAAAGTAATTTTCAGATTTACACATGCTATTAATTTCAAATTTGAAAACATTTAAAAGCAACATAGCTACAACTTTACCTTGTTCTCTCTCCCTTTTTCCAGCATGTGGTATCAGAGCTATTGGTTGTAGTGAGAGAGGGATGCTTTTTTTTTAAGTATTGAAGGAACTTTGGCTGCAGGGGAAGTTTTGTGTTATCATTGCTTTGCATATCTATGAGTTTGGAAGCCATGGTATTTAACTCTCAGATGGATATTGTCAAAAGAATCTTTGTTGGGCACTTGAGGCTCAAGGTTGTGGATTTTTATGGAGTTGATCCTGTGATAGTGATTTGGAGCTCCATTTTCACAATATGTGTATATTCTCTTGTTCGGTGGTTTTATTCCTTTACCTTGTGGTCATGTGTAGTGAAAGGGTGTTTATGTTGGATGGTTATTTTTGGTACCTTAATCACATGGAAAAACACTCGCTTCTTGGACTACGGTTTGGACTGCTTATGTTGGGTTCATGGTTTTAGTCCATGGTTACATAAAAGCACTGGAATGTTTATCATTGGTTGTATGTAGGTTATGGAGTTGGTATTTTTATGATATGGACACTTCTGAACAACCTGGTTTCTCTCTCATATTCATGTTATTTTGAATATGTAGGTTTTTCACAATTTTCTTGTTTCAAAAGATTGTGAGTTTCTAGATTTGTGGTATTCCATTATTTTCAGATGACATATTTGATGATGTTCATTGGTGTGAATGTTTGGATGTTTAAGTGGTTTAAAGATTTACAGAGATATGGTTTTGTAGGTTTTACATGTTAACCAAAATCTATGGTTTGTAGATCTGTGGAAAATTGTGTTCAGACACTTTCTGGATGGAAACAATTTCAGATTTGCAAGGCTACTTGTTGGGTTCTTATGATCTATGGTTTCTCCTATGTGGATTTATTTGGCAAATTAGATCTAGAGTTGATTATAGTGTTTGAGTCTTGGAAATCTACATGTTATATCTAGTTACATTTGTTCTACATGTTACTGATGTGGCATTGAATTTATTTTTTAGTTATTAAAGGTTGAAGCACTGATCATGTTTTTTCTCCTATGAGAGGTTGCATGTGTGCAGATCTTGTTAATAAGATGATGTGGGTTCTATTTGGTAGGCCTCTTCTTGGTCTCCTTGATTACATTGGTATTTTTTTTGTATTGAGACAAAAGGGTAGTTTGGAGTACCTGATTTAGTTATTCATTGGAATCTATAGTAGTAAAGTTATGTTGCACGAGAAGCTTTTTCACTTTCAGTGGAGTTTTGGTAATGATGTTGATCATGATAAGATGCATAATTTGGTATCACTTTCGATGGGAGTTTTTTACAATTTCATAATGTATCCTATCTTCTTTGTTTCAAGATATTGGTTCTAAATTGTTATTGTTGCAATGTTGTGAGCCATGCATAATCTTTTGATTAGAAGATGGATGATCTTTTGCAATGGTTGTTGGTGTCATAAGAAGCTCTTGGATTATGCCTTTAGTTTGCAATAAGGGTTCATTGACATTTTTGGTTCTATTGATAGAGGATGCTAGATCTTCATGTTATTTGAAGAGGTGTTGACATCTTGGTTTTCCATGGACTCTTGGAGTTTTTGGTGAGGTGTTGAGTTTATAACTTATCAGTTTTTGTTATATATGATCTTTGGTTTAGAGGATGTATAGTATTATGTCATGATGCACTCTTGATCATGAGTTAGAGTTTTTGGCATGATACAGGTGCTATTGGGAGTAGGATATGTTCATTAGAGCATATGATCTTCTTTTAAGAAGATGTTAGATCATGATGTCATGATATGTTCCTGATTCTATAGTTAGAACTTTGACAATGGTTTGGTTAGTTCTCTTTGGTTTTGAAGTATTAATTATTTTCTTGAAGCTTCATGATTGTGCAGATTGCATTTGAAGTTGGCATGAATTGATTGTTGAAAACTCATGGATACTAGAGAGACTTGGGTGAGGTTTGATATCTCTTGAACTTAGAGATATGTGTTGGAAAGTTTTCTCATTATGAGATGTCAACAAAAGGACCAAGAAGCCTACACTTGGAAATGGATGTGAGTCCATTATAGACCTTATGAGAAGGTTGTCTTTATTATAAGCTTTTTATTGCTTGGTGTTATATGCAAGGACAATCTTGTATCCTACTCTTGGTCTACTCGGTAGGTGAATGATCTAATAGGTGTTTCCCACCTAATTATTAGATGCATTCTTTATATGTGTCTTGTCTTCTCTTTTACACTAGTCTTGAAAAGGATTGTTGAGAAGTAGATGCATGGGTTTGTGGATTTTTGTTGTTCTCGTTATTATTTGATCTTGATCTATGGAACTAGTTCTGAGGAATTGTTTTGGAGAGATACAGAAATGGTTTTTGGTTTTGGGCTTATTCCTCTTGTTGTGGGAATGTTTGGTTAGTTTGATCTACTTTTAGTGAGAGGTTGACATCTATTGCTGCCATGTTTTCATCATAGTTTTGAATGTTAGATGTTGATATCCTTTCAGTTTGGGAGTGTTGAAAGAGCTCTTACTTTACATAGTTTGGCATAGATTTGACATTACCCATGCAATGGGAGTTCCTAGATATGTATACTCTTTATTATCATTATATATTCTTGGTTGTCTCAGTTTGCAGGTTATTGACGTGAAGATGATTTTGCATGTTTTACTATTGGGATCTACAAGTTGTGCAATTTAGTGGGTTGTCTTTACCCATTGGTTGCATTGAAAACTTGGATGTGGATTGTCAATATCCACATATTCATTCAGTGTCATTACAGATTTTGTTTGTTGGCCTTGTCTTTGGTCATTTGTACATTGGTATGTTGCATTGAGATGGGAGGATGGATGATTAGCAGGATTGTTTTATAGGGACTTGATTACAGTTTTGGGTTGATATGTTGATGGCATGGAATTCTACCTATGATGGTTTGTTTACCTTGGTTTTTTGAGGTATGGATATTTTGGATGAGCTAGCAACTTGCTTTGGTTGCTTTTTCCTTTTGGTATGAGTGTGGCAGACACTCATAGTCTTATGCTATCATGTGATTTGATGCTTGTGTTCATGTTGAGATTGGTGCAAGGTTCAGTGATAGTTGATATGTTTCACCTTGGCTTGTTTCTTGTTTATCATGGGTACATGATGTGAGGAGTTCTTATTTGAGATGATGGTTATCATGGTTGCTTTTGCAAGTATCTTGTTGGAGCACAAAAGTATGTTGAAGAATCAATGGTACATTGATGGCTAGGGATGTTTTTCCTTGTGATTAAATAATTTGATTACCTTATAAGAGTAATTGCAATGTATAATGTTGTAACATCCAAATCCAAAATAACAAGAAAAACTAAGGTTTTCACAACGGTAATTTTTTTTTACCAGGTAATCAAATACAAAAGAAACTTATCTATATCCCATTACAACATTTTTCATTTTATCATAAACATGATCTCATTTTCATAAAACTGAAAGAAATGAAATACATTAAACATTTTATTTTCTAACAATATGAAATTTTCTTGAAACAAACAAATATTGGAAACATACCATTAACATGCATCTTGATTGTCGACCCATCACATTCAAGACTCGGCAATCCTCAGTATTTGGAAGAGAAAGTATCTTCAAGGAGCTTAACCTCCAACCACAGACCGTCGGTCTCCCGCACTCCTTCCTAACCAGAAGTGACCCTACCCTACTCAAGAGGATAGACTTAGGATAACCATCGGTGTTTGCCATCTGAGCTCTGGTGTTGTAACTTACGTGTCTTGTTATCGTGCAGATCCCTAGATACCCTCTAGTCATGCACAACTCTCCACGAGAAATGCCATCCAGTCACAGTGAACTTTCGATGCACTTGAGGATGGTACACCACCTTGGCCAAAGGATTTGCTTTTAAATAGCGTTCTAAGAACGCATGAACTTAGTTCACCCACCCTACTCGACTTGAACTGACCAAAATCCTACAATTTCCTATTTGTAAGGTTTAAACAAATGTCGACCTCGATGACCTCGAGGTTTTTGGATTTTCCTCCTTAAATAGCGCATGGCGCAACGATTACTCTAATCCTGAGTTTATGGTTTCACAATCTCATATTCATGAAAAACATCGTTTAATAACGCCCACTCCTAAGTGGTCTCGACTTGGCTATTCAGTTCCCATAAGCTTATACGACATACTCATGTATATATATAACAAATACCCGTAAGCCCGGAGTTAAAGGTTTGGACTCGAAAAAGGTCTTCAATAAAATAGCGACACAAGAATCGTCGCATGTCACTTAATTAAGACACAAAAGCGGGTTCCATAACCCCTACCCACATTAATTCGCAAAAACAAAACCCCCACTTGAGTTGGTTGCATTAACATCACTTGTTGAATCTGGTAGTTCATCGCCATACAAGAAATACTCTATTTGAGTATTGTTGATGATTGGTCTTGGATTAACAAATGTCTTTAGAGTAAAGGTAAAATTTAAAAACTTTCATAGATCTTTTAGATTAGTAAATGGATGATTTTAATAATTGAAAAGTGTTTCAATCTGGTACAATCTAATCCCAATATGCAGATACTCTTGGATGTTGATCAATCTACACAAGTGGAATAATTATAATTGTTTAATTGACAACATAGGAGAGGTTCAATGCTAAGCACGAGTAGGATCATTTTAACCTACGCAAGAAAGTCTCAACAATCATATCACAAACACTCATTTATGGTCAGAGAGCTAAACTGTGGTTAAAATGAAATATTTCAGTTCATTGGCCATATACACAGACACCCGGATGTGCTCTTCGTTTTACAACCAAAAATACATTGTTACGTTATAAGTTTGTCGACCAAGAAGCATAGCTTATTCTAAGCTTTCAATACTGCAACCTATCTAATCTCTCCACAAGATATTTATACAAAAACTACGATGCCAACTTATATGGGATAGTCTTATTCTAAGATTAAACGAAATGGATGTTTTGGAAGCGGAACCTCCTACAATAAAAGTAACACACAGACGCTGCCATACAAGGCATAAACAATATGCAAGAATGCGCAGAGAGAGAAAGATTAGAACCTGTCACACCACTGTGGAGATTCGCTCTTGACTGGAAGACCTCGCTGCTCCCTCCACAAAAACGCCCACGACCTAGGAAAGTTGATGCATTATCTCACGATCACTCCCTCTTCTTGACAGGATTCACCAGTAAGTATCTCTCTATCTCTCTACCTGACAGAGCATTTTCCTCTCCGTTTTTAGTTGTCCACCAACAGAAAACTACTCCCACCAAAAGCGCCCACGTTGAAGGAATAGACCGCCTTCAACTGCGTTCCACACCACTCTCCTCTGGTATAATTCTCACTCCGCACAAACCCTCTCTACCTCACGATGAAAACCTCCCAAGGCATACTTCTGCCTATCTTTACTACACGACCGAGTATCTCCACTTACTTGCCCATGACCACTTCTAACTACCTCCTCCCTATTCGATGAAAGGCCTCCAACCATCTTTAACTATCGTTTCTTAACTCTAGCAAAGATAGACTACTCCACTTTCTCCACCTCGCGAAGGAATCCCTCACATTAAACTCTCACTTCGCCATCCTCTAAAACCGTCCCCTCTACGCAGTTTTCTTCTACCTAGACAACGACAGCCACCTCTGACTTTTCTCCCACTCGTAAACGAATATCTCCCTCATTCAAGTCTCCATCTCCCTCTCTAACTACCGCCTGCATAACTTCCCAACAGCGTAGGAAACTCTCTGCGGTTTTCTTATGTTTCTACACAATCACCAACTGATGTGTTCGCACCCACCTTGATGATGGGCATCTGCCATTAATTTGCGGTTACACCTATCTCAACCGCCAACACTTCCTTACTCTCACACCACGGTGAAGAAGAATCTCTCTAATGAATTCACGGCCGCCACAATCATAAATACATGGGTCGACATTACTGACTTTAAACCCAACTTCCCACGTATCACGACCATTTAAAAAGGTGGTGGCTCCTATGGCGACGTGGCTTGCTAAAGGACACAACAATTCCGCCCTCACTCGAGTACCAAGGCATCTAATTCATTCAAGAGCCACTAAAAGATGAATTGTGGAGTTAAGCTCGACACGGCGGTGGTTAGGAAATGGCTAGAGCATCGTTTTGGTCGAAAAGGAAAAAGAGACAAAGACCATCTTATTAAGAAAACTCAAGGTTAGATTGACAACAACTCGTGGTCAAAGCTAGAAGAAAAGACTCATGCTAAACAACGACCAAAACAAATTATTACACGCTATGGCTTCAATTTCGACATTCGTCGATTTCCAGAAAGAGTAATTCACAACACAAGTTCGACACGTTTTATGACACTCACGACGGATTGGTCGTAACGCAAACAAGTTTCCTACATCGTTAGACGCTCAAAATGACTTCTCGCATCCTTCGACTACGAGATGTGATCCGCAATTCGCCACAAGAGGGTTTATTAAATACTTATAAATGAAAATAATAAACGTCTAAATAAGTCGACTTGCTATGGTGGACTTACGACGACATCAACAACTCCAAGATTCTATATGACGACTTACGAGAAGGGTGTTACACCTTATCTTCCGACGTCGACATCTAGTCTTAACTATCCTAGTCGAAATACAATACTAAAATAATGGCTTCAAGGTTATCTACCTGTTTGGCGTTCTCATTAACAAACACCCATGGTTAATTTCCAGAGTCTATACTCTCTCTCAAAGATACTTTCTCTTCCCATCGAACACGGTCCACCTGTTCCTGCAACGACAGTCTCACATACAATTTTGTGGTCAAAGCACCTATATTCCAAATCACATCATAATATATCCAAAACATCATTTCACTTAACGTAAAGGACATTTAGTCTACAATATCACATTGATCGTAATCAATAGATTCCAAAATTTCATATAACAACTTTGTAAAATAAATCGTCAGTTTCCATGTCGTCCACAACATTTTAAATTACTGAAATTTGCAACAAAGTAAATAGCATAATTGTTTCCAAAAAGAGGGATGTACCAAATGTCAAGTGGGAGAATGTTGGGATAAGTTGCCATTAACTTGCAATCCTAACCAATTCATGTGTCTCCAGAGTTCTTGGAATGTGTTCCCCAACACATAAGGACTTTAAGAGATAAATTAATATTTAATTACATCACTCAGCTTATTATAATTAAATCCTAAATGGTAGGGTCAAACTTGGGCGTCCACTTTTGGAGTGGGGTCCATGAAGACTTGTTGACAACTCCTTGAAGTCTATTTTGGGTTGTTGACAACTCCTAATAAGTGGGAGTTAACTTGAGCACCCACTTTGGAGGTGTCTTATATTTAGACTGGGAGCTGACTTTTTTGTGTGCATGAGTGGATATTGTTGATGCACTTCCCATGAACATGATGTAGCAGTTAACAATGGAGTTAGAGATGCATGATATTTGCATGAACATGATATAACAGTTAACAGTGGATTCAAAGATGCATGATATTTGGATGAATATGATGTGACAATTAACAAAGGAGTTAAAGATGATGTTGTTGCATGTCGCTTATATGAACTTGCATGTGCTTGCATATTGCTGCATGAAACTTGCATGTTGTTGCATGTTGCTTCTATGGACTTGGATGTGCTTGTATGTTGTTGCATGTCATTTGCATGTGCTTGCATGTTGTTGCATGTCACTTGCATGTGCTTGCATGTTGTTGCATGTTGCTTCTATGGACTTGCATATGCATGCATTTTGTTGCATGTTAGTTATATGGAGTTGCATGTTGTTGCATGTCATTTTTATAAGGTTGCTTGCAGAACACTCCAACTCAGAAAAACTTGCAGAACACTCCATCTACCGGATTCAATTAATGGGTATCTCTTGCATTATGCTACAAGTGTTTGCATGTCACTTGCATGTACAGAACAGGTTAATTCAGAATAATATTGGGGACATCGATCATGCAAGTTGTTGCATGAGAATTGATGTGTGGTGATGCACTTCAGTTGACTGAAATAGATCGGGACAACTTGGGCATCCAATCTAGAGACTTTTAGTTGTTGTTTTTATTTGGAAATATTATTTCTGTTGACTAAGTTTAAGTGGGACAACTTAGGCGTCCATTATCAGGTCTGACAATTAACAAGGTGCTTGGTACAATTTGACTTTAGTCTTCTCTATTTGAAGCGCTTGGGTTTTGCATGAGGACTTATCTTATGTTATCAATTACAATTTATTGTAATTTGAGTTTCAAGTTTTTGAATTAAGAAGCTTTGAAGTTGTAATTAAAAAAAAGCACAATATATTTCCAGAGAGCAAGTTTTGAAGCTTTTTATATAGAAGCTTTGAAGTTGTAGGAAAAAGCATTACAGGAATTATAGCATAACAGGTTTTAGAAGATTGAAGAAGCTTTGAGGTGTGCATCAAGATTCATAGAAGTTTCAGTATTGAATGTAATCTTTCTTGAAGATATTTAATACAAGCATAAACATCTTTGGGTGTGAATTTTTTTCCCACAAGGGTTTCTCCACGTAAAATATGTGTCTACTTCTATCATGCTTTTTTCTTCTACTACATTGATTAAATTGAAGAAATATTATTACATCTAAATTGAAAGTAATTTTCATATTTACACATGCTATTAATTTCAGATTTGAAAACATTTAAAAGCCACATAGCTGCAACTTTACCTTGTTCTCTCTTCCTTTTTCCAACACATTCCATCTAATGCTCAAAATCAGGATCAATTCTAGGAAGATTATTTGTTAACTCCAAACAAAGTGAAAAATTATGTTACAATTGTTTCTACCTAAAGTTGATACCACAAAGCAATTCTACCAGAACAAATTTCAATAATGGCTTAGATTTGTTAATGCTTAAGAGTAGGAAGAACTTGCTCCAGTGAATGATATTTTGATAATGTGGCAAGGCTCATAATAGAAAACTAAATTGCAAAAAAATAAAAATAATCTTTACATGTTAGGGGTTTATTAAAATATAGCTTGAGAGGCTAATGTAAGCTTGTGTTGGTTAACCTTGACTAGTTTAATGAAGGAATTAAGAGTACTCATTACTAGTAAATTGGTGGAAAGCATCCATTTGTGTTTCTGCAAACCATGCACATAAATTGTTTGAGAAAAATAACTTTCAAGATATTAGCGAGCCTATGAGTAGAGTATAATTATCCATCAAAATAGAAAAGATGAAGGGATTATTATCAAACACCAAGTTTTCAATAACCTACGTAGAGATGTATACAAGAGATGAAAAAAAAAGATAAGGTATGTTATCCACTTAAACAATATACCACAAAAGATGTGATCACAAAAGACTACATTTATGGCATGATATACACCAAATGCATTTGAGGGAAATGCTTTAATAAATTTCAATCAATTTTAATTATTAGTGATCTTCCCAGCATCCTCATCAATTGTAACCAAAAAAGGACACCATATAGTATGGTTTGGAAGTCCATCAAGACATATTTAAGAATGCTATTATAGTTACAGCGATTGTTAGACATGAATATAAAAAGCATAGGCACAAAGGCATTGTGTGGATTGTTCAACAAAACAACATATTCTTCATGAATTCAAACATACAAATATTTTTCCTTCAAATTAGTAAGTGGAAATTTTATAAAAAAACTTAATGTGAATTATGTATCAATATTTTCACATACATGTATAAGTGTTTTGAAGATGAAGTGACAAGAATAATACTTCAAAACCTGTGCCTACCGATAAATTAGCATGCCACAAAATCCTTTGCTTGACTATGAACTCAGAACAACAATTAGTGTTTTAAATATGAAAACAATTTGATTTTATAAACAACATCCTTTAGAAACTTCATACAATTCAAACTTTGTAAATCAATAGTGTGTTTATTCTTTAATTCATTAACTATTTAATGAAGAGTTTGAATGTGGAAAGAGAAAGAGATGTTCAATTTTAATAGTGGTTTTCTATTTCAATTACTTGGGTGGCCAAACGGTGGGACTGTTTTGAATAGTTAGATGTTTTGGGCATAATGATTAAGTGCCAATATCCTTATGAGCAAATAACAAGGATATTGATTTTTTTACAAAAAGAGTGGAGAATGTAGCCTATACAACTACTTTTCGCTACCCTCAACCTCATTTGTATTTACACTCTACTATTATCTATGTTTCATCGAAAAGGTGCGGAAGCAAAGCCTTACTACCTGAACGTAGAAAATGTGTGGCATGCAAAGTTTTCATTGAGCATGGAGACAATGGTGGAGAAAGTGGTTCCCAATGAATGAAGGTGAAAGGACGTGGAAAGGTAGAGTAGAGATGACTCCTAGTATCTTTTGATTCCTTGTTTAGGCATTTACCAAAGATGGTTCTCTGTGTCGTTGTGAAAGAGTTTTTTTGGGTAATTCAACGTCTCAATATGTAGGAGTTTGCAAAGATAATCTTTTATCTTAGAGCATTGTAAATATGAGAAAATTGAATTTTAGAGTATTTCCTCCCGACAAAAGAGAGAAGGATGACACTAATTCTCTTCTAAAGGTGGCCTCTCAATTAGGTCACCATGCTCTTGGCATCCAAAGCGGTCATCTTATTCTCTAAAAGTTGATAGAACCATCTCCATTTGTTATATACACATATTAAATATTGTACAAAAATAAATGCCTTTACATAGATCATCTAGGCTAATTTAAAAACTATTAATCACATTTAACTTAATCATGCAATAAATATTGAAGAATTAAATGTGGAGGGTAAATACATTTACTGAGGCATTTCTCTCTCAACCTTGATGCAAACCTAAGAAAGCTATCAAACTATGGTTTGAGTGACTTTAGAACTTTGAGTAAATATTCAAAGACATATATAAAAGTGCATAGGTAGCCTATATGCGAATAGATTAGAATATGGTTCTTTGTTTCTTACAAAATTTGAAATGGGCTCTAGGTGTTCTTTTTTATTCTCCAATCCAAAAGATGTATTAATAGCACATTGAATGTCTTTAAATTCAATGTAATACCATGCGACTCCAATGTAAAACTAAAAAAAATACAATATGGCATGGTAATGCAACTCCAACGTAGAAAATATAGAAGAATTTTTCTCAATTATGGACATGTAATGCAATCAAGATTCATCTAGATATCGAGTTTCACATTATAATTGTGTTATTGTTATGCTCCCACCCTAGCATTGTAGTATATGGATTTATGCACATTGCCCCATAGTGATGTATTTAGCATACTATATTTATCCATATTAGATTTGCCGAGATGTGTGAGCAAATGTCTTCTCTTTGTGGTCTTGTAGGTTGTTACATTGGGTTTACTTAAATGAATACTTTTAGTTACATGATTTTGTAAGAGAAAATAATGTCTATAGTGATGGTCATTGATGAGTAATATTATTAGTTCTATAGTGCAATTTAAGGGTGTATTTATAACACCTACCAAAAGGGAATTACCTTAAATATTCAATTAGTATCAATATTGAGATATGATTATTAACAACACATAATAGGTGGCAAATATATAAGATTTTTTTTATAAAATAAAGACATAGGAAAAAGACCTTTAAACTACTCAGTGATCTAAAATAATTATATAAAGCCAATATTATACCTATACTTATTGTTTGTAAAAAACAAAGATACAATATGTTAAAATTGACCGCCACATTTTTTACTTATGTCTAATCTAGGTTAAATTGTGGGCCCATAACCCATAGGTCCCAAAACCATTTTCACATCCTCAACTTGACAAAAGTGACACTATATTTGTACCAAATTGGTAAATAACACAATATTTTTTTAGGATGTGATAAAGTTTCCTTTAGGATCAAACATGGGGACATGTCACTTTTATAGGGGGAGAGACAACCTCAAGAAAGATCAAAACCATTTTTTTAGATTGCAAATTTGTACCAATCATTTTTCCTTACATACAAATCTATTATAAATAGACATTCAAGCCTCGTGCATTGTGAGAATGACTCATAATATCCTTGTGTACCTCTAGTTGTTTCATTTTTGAAGGAAATCCCCAACAACACTTATTACGGTCCTTTATTTTTTTGTGGAGTTGTCTGACATGGTCATCAACATGAAGGTATCTTCATCATTTTAGCAAAATCATCATCCTAAAATTAATTTAAAAAAAACTTCATCCCTACATTAAAATAAAAATTCAGTTAACTTAGTTCTTTATAAGGATTGAAGCTAATTTTTTTTATGGAGTGTTTTGTGGGTGGAAATTGTTTACTACTATTCTTTTGCTTCTTCGAGTGAATTATAGGATTTCTTGTACCTTATTTTGTTTTATTGGACTTGATCAACCCAATAACCTTGTACATATGTTTTTGTCCATTATTTGTGAACCTATGACAAGGTGAAGTATGTTAGTTCTCAGTGTAATAAACATAGGTATAATAAACACCCTGTTGATAGAATGAGCTAATTTACATTGCATCCTTGTTGGATTCAAAAATTGCCACAAAATTTTCTTTGAGTGGCTATGTGAAATAATATGAACTTTGTTTAAGGGTTATTATGTACTTGTTTCCATTCAATTGTATTTGGTATATGAAAAGAGGATATTCATGTAGTCTGGAATGCATGACTATCATCTTTGAATGTATTTTGAGTATACAATACTCAATGATGAGTGACTACATAGTATGGGATATGCATGTTATTCACCAAGTAAGTGCTATGTGATTACATGATAATACTTTTGTATATTAAAGTAACACCTAAAAGATTGAAATATTTGTATTAAAGATAAGGTTACACATGAATGAAAAATTTAAAGATTATTTGATAAGAGATGTAGTGTACTCTTTTGTATCAGCTTCTCAAGTATAAATTCATGTGAAAAAAAGATACTTACAGTTGTAATCATGCTATCAATTAACAAAGTATTTCTATGGGATCTAATTTTGGTTTCAGTTAAAATAAAAGAATTATTGAAAAGATCTAAATTTTGAGAAATATAATTGTAGATGAAGTTAAAATATTCATTGTGATATTGATAGTGTTACATCCACACTTAACTAATTGTTTGTGCTGAAATATGTTGTAGATTCAACTTGAGCTACTAAGGATAGAAACTGATTTACAAGGGGAGAAATGTTATGTGACTTTTTCTCCAAAATGGAAAAGAAAGATATTTATGAATAACCCTCTAAAATTATAAGAGGATAAAGTTTATTTACCCTTTAAAATTAAAAGGGAGATGGAAAATAAAGGACATTATGATCCTTTGGTTAAAAGGGAAATAAATAAATAATAATTATGAAAAACCCCTTTTAAAAGGGAGGAGTTATCATGTTTATTAAACTATTATTAATGACAACCTTTGTGAAAAGGTGTGATGGTTTAGAAATCACCCTTAAAAGGTTATATAAGGCATTTGTGTGAGACTTGAAATGAAAAAGTAGAACACTCAAGGAAGATAAGGAAAGAAAGACAAGAAATCACGAAGGAAAAGGATTATAGATTTGATAGAGGAAAGCATACAAGAAAGTATATACGAAAAGTATACAGGAAGGTATACAAGAAAATGTACAGGAAAGTATACAGAAAAAATATACAAGAAAGTATATAGGAAATGTATACAGGAATCAAAGGGCACAAAGGAGTGAGGATTAGGGTTTTTGGTTGGGCACTGAGCATTTGGAGAAGGGGCACACAGAGTGTGTCCAACTCGGGGTACAACGTACACCCAGGAGTGTCCTGGATAGGGATGTGTTTGTTTTATGGCATGAGGCATGGTTGGTTCTGTGTAAAAATTGGTTCCTTCGGGGGTGCTCTTTGCTGGGAATAGTCGGGACCCGTGATTATTCCTCTGAGTGCCATATAACAGCATCTCAGTGCTTCACAGATAAGTATTGAACTTGTTGTTAATAAAGATATTAGGAATAATATATATATGTGATTATGTTATCCAATTATTTGTCTTGTTAATGATTTACCTTAAAGATCTTATTAAATTATCAATGTTGTAATTTGCTTTTGTTGTTTACACATTATTTAATATTCTATATTATCCTAACTCTAAATATTAACCATAATAAATCTGCTGCAAATAATTAAATAACTCTGGGGAAAGTAGTGTTACAATCACTAAGTGTAGGGACAAATCTGAGCCCTACTAAACCAGCAAAAGGAGTAGGTGTGGGGGAAGCCCTTACTGCCACCATAGAAGCCAAAGCAATGGAGTGACCTACCGAATCCATGGTAGGAACAACCTGAGCCACCATACTCACTATAGTAGGAGAAGCTCCAAATCTACCTATCACACCAAGGAGAAAACTGACAAAGGAGTAGGGAAATCTTTCATCGACCCAAGAGGCCTTGAGCCAGAGTAGAGAAAGAGCGCATGAGGAATCAATGTTATATGGTTTTGTGGTTGTCAAAACTCTTTATTTCTACTCTTATTATTGTTGATTACTGACTTTTTTTTTATTCATAATAGAAATTCTATATTAAAAAGTATGCCAAAAAGATACATTTCCTCAGCCCTTTCATGGCTGGTAGCATGATCAAACCTAACAACCTTCCCAGATTATAAACTTGTATAAGAAGACCACGCAGGGTTAATATTGATAACAACCAAAGGAGAGACTATATACATACTAGGACTGGCTAACTTTTGGCTTCTACTATACAAAATGAAGCCACAGAGTTACACTGAATCTACTAATTATCATATTCACCTAGCTTTAGGCTGAAATCCTCCACCCACTAGAGACCTTCGACTGCGACCAAGCCCAGCACCCTTTTGATGAAATCCACCGCCACTAGCGCCTACTCCTTCAACACCACAAGATCAAACACTTTGACGTCTAAAATAAATAGATACAGCTTAATCACTGCTTTGGGATCGTTGAGGAGACTCCAATCCTTTGGTCGAGGGATTCCAATACCAGTGCTAGCTACCTGCAAGGTCATTTCCAATTCACCTAAGTGCTCTAGATTGAAAATGCCTCTCATAATGGATTCCACCTCTGCCTTCGACGTATTCATTTCCAATAGCATTGCTAAGACCCTCGAAGAGATATCTGTGTCCACCTGGTATCTTTCTTCATTCTCCATAAAGTCTTTGCCCAGAATCATTCTAACAACCCCCACCATTAGATCATCTGACTTGCGAAGCATCCTCTGTAGTCTGAGGTTGGTGATACTGCTAATGAAGGCCATTTGCCTCTTTCTGCTGACTAGTCTGATTGGGGTATCCATCCCCCCATAGCGGATGGACTCTACTGAGGTTATCGCTACAAAGTGAGAAGGCATTTGCCAGCGGACAGAGAAAGAAACTACAAAATGGAGAAACTACCTTCCCTAATATCCTTCTCCCAGACTTCACACCAAAGTTTCTCGAAGGCATTCCTCGGAATGATTGCCTGCTAATGCTAAGGCTTGGCACTTAAGAGAATTAATGTTGACCTCCCCTCTACTCGTGCCATCTTGAAGCATTGCAAACAATGATTACCTAACTCCTCTGCCTTGGCCTTGCCACCCGTGTTGATGTGGCAAGGCTCCCTCCCAACCTCCCACACAAGCCTTACATAAGCTGGAATAGGTCCTTCTGCGGAAAAGATTTCTCTGACTGAGACCCCATCTGCCTCGATGTTGGACAACCTATCTGCTTCTTGATTTCCTTCTCTCAAAATATGATTGAATGTGACTCTATCAAAGCCTTCCAACAAAGAAAGAGCCTGATCCAATTTAGCTCAAAGTCTCCAGTTTACTAATCTCTTACTTCTTAACCCATTGATGACAATCATTGAGTCACCTTCTATCTCTAGATTTCTAATTTTGAGATCCCTACACAACCTAACACCTAGGATTAAAGCTTGAATCTTTGCCTCATTGTTAATACCAATCCTGAGAGGAACAGCTAGCTTTCCCACCTCTTCTCCCTCTGAGTTTCTAATGATACACCCTGCCCCGGAAGGACCCGAATTTCCTCGCGAAGCTCCATCAAAATTTAGTTTCAACCAACCGACCTCTGGGGGGGACCATCAAATATTTTTCCTTGCTTCTTGAGTTTTGAAACCTCCTTTTCCTACCTGAGGAGACGGAGAGAGCCGCTTCCATCTTTTCATCATCTCTGCATCCCAACCTATAAAGAAGAGATGAGTTGGATCTCGATCTACTAATCTAGAATTTACTACTTCCACTATGCTCGTTTCAACTTTGCTAAGAAGAGATTGCCATGGCATTTCTTTTTCCTAAAAAATTCTCGTATTGCGTTCTTTCCAAATCTCCCAAATCAAAATGGAGGGTGCTGAGACCCACAGACCCCCAAACATTGCTTTCTAATACAAAAGGGGCCAAGCTATCAACCATTCCAACAGATTTCTGGGAGGCGCTGTACTCCACTGAAACTTATTACAAAGCCACTACCAACCTCTAAAGGTGAAGGGGCAGTGGAGGAATAAGTGATCTCTGTCTTCCTCCGCTTCTCTACAAAGCATGCATCTCGAAGGACCCTCAAATCCCATCCTTCTCAATCTATCTGCTGTTAGAGCCTTACCTTGAACAACCACCCACGAAAAAACACCTGCCTTAGGAAGACATTGTTTGTTCCAAGAGAGCTTAGAAGGGATCAAGCCTGGGGATTCGTTTGTGTCAACTAGAACCTTGTATCCTTCTTTAACAGAGTACTCCCCGGATGCTGAGGCATTCCATCTTAGCCTATCCTTACCCCTTCTAAAATTGATGGTACGCTTGGTCATCTCTTCTTCAAACTTTACTACCAAACCATAATCAGAACCCATACCCCGCATGCTTTTCCAAGTGGGAAGGTCACTAACTTCTGAAGGAAAGGAGAGGTAATTGCAAACCTTTTCTCCCCACTCAATCTTGGTGACATTCATAATGGAAGCCAAGTCTTCAATTCTTGCAAGCGTCGGGAACCCCTCCCAAGAATCCTCCCAGAACCTGGCTTCCCCACCTTCCTTGACCTCCCAGGTAAGATGATTAACAATTAAATTTCTGCTTTTCTTGGTAAAGTTCCAAATCCTAGATCCATCTGGTAGCTGTCTAGAAGTGAAGATACTATTTTCTTCCCTATATAAATATTTTTTCTTTAATAACCTTACCCATTTGAGATTTGGCTTATCATGAATAACCCAAACCAACTTAGCGCCAAGAGCTTGATTATGCCTGAGCAGGTCTTTAACCCCAGCCCCATCTTTTTCCTTCTGTTCACAAACTTGTTTCCATTTGACAAGCGGGAATTTGAACTGTTCCGAAGATCCTTTCCAAAAAAAGTTTCTCATCTTCTGAATTAGCTCCTTATTGATTTTGCTTGCCAGAGGTAAACAAGACATCATATAGATGGGCATAGCTACTAAAACTGCTTTGATAAGAGTCAGTCTCCCTGCCCACAAAAGCCACTTGCTCTTCCAAGACTCTAATCTAGTCTTTATCTTTTCAAGAAGAGGATCCCAAGAATTACTAGGGAGGAGACCTTTGACCAGGGGCAACCCAAGGTATTTGCAAGGGAGTGATCCTTTCCCAAAGGACAAAATCCTTAAAATTCTTTCCTCTCTATAGGGAGGGGTATTAAAAAAGAACACCTCCGATTTCACTTTACTGACTTCTTGTCTTGAAGCTTTCGAGTATAAATCCAAGATCCTTTTAAACCTTAGAGCCTCCCCTTCTTGGGCAACCCCGAAAATAAGAGTATCATCTGCGAATTGTTGATGAGAGAACCTTGGCATATTTCTTGTGATTTGAATGCCTGTAATTTGCCCCTCCTGACAAGATTTTGAAATGAATCTTCCCAAGGCATCGACCATGATAATAAAAAGAAAGGGAGAAATGGGATCTCCCTGCCTTAATCCCCTTGAAATGTTGAAAAAACCTTCCGAAGAGCTGTTAAGAAGAACTAAAAACCTTGGGCTTGAAACCCACTCAAAAATCCAATTTAGCCACTCTTGCTGGAATCCAAATGCCTCTAGCATCTTAAACAAAAATCTCCAGTTCACTTTGTCATATGCCTTATGAATGTCCAATTTAACCAGCATAGAGGGGAATTTGTTTTTTTGCACCGGGCTATTATTACTCCATCCAAAATAGACCTCTCTAGAACAAAACTAGTATGTTCCTTAGCTATGATATCTGGAAGAATTCTTTTGGCTCTATTAGCTACTGCTTTAGCCAAGATTTTGTAAACCACATTACACAAGGAGATTGGTTTGAAGTCTTCAAAAGACTCTGGCTTATCTTTCTTGGGGATCAAAGCTATAAAAGTATTACTAATTTCTTTGAGAACCTTACTCTCCCTTTTGGAATCCTCATAGGCTGTCGTTAAATCTTTGCCAATAATACTCTAGCATTTCTGGAAGAAAGTAGCTAGGAACCCATCGGGTCTAGGGGCCTTATTCGGACCAAGTTGAAAAAGAGCTTCTTTGATTTCCTCTTCTGAAAACTTACTATTCAGCATAAGATTTTGATCTTCTATCACTAACTTCGGAATGTATGTTAAAAATTCCTGTTGGGCCTGTAAGTCTGAACCTTCTTCTTCATTCAAGAGACCCTAAAAGTAATCTATAGTTGTTTGGCCAATTTCCTTCGGAATCTCAGTGACCCTACCCTCCCTTGTCTTAATGGCAGAAATTATGTTAACCTCTCTACGAACCTTAGTTGAATTATGGAAGAACTTAGTATTAGAATCACCAACCTTAAGCCACACCTCCCAAGATTTCTGCCTCCAAAAAACTTATTCTTTGGCCAAAATGTCCTCTAACTTACCTATCAACTCTTTTTCCTTATTATAAGAATCATTATCCATCCCTTCTTTTATGACTTTTTCATTTAAAATATGCATAGCTGCCTCTAGCTGCCTCTTATTTTTGAAGATGTTCTTAAAATGATCTTTGTTCCACTGTCTTAAATTTACTTTGATAAGTTTCAGCTTGGTAACAATATTGAATAAGCCCACTCCCCCAGGATTACAATTTTTCCACCAATCCTCTATTAGTGCCAGAAAGGAGGGATCCCTAAACCAAATATTTTCAAATTTAAAGGGACATCTTACTGGTCTCCTTTCACCCTGGATATCTAGACTGATTGGGAAATGATCAGACCCAGATTCCAATAAAATCTTGCTATCCAGACTGAAGGGAAATTTACTTAAGTCCCCTTTTACTAAAAACTTGTCTAATTTTTCTGCAATATTGCAGAAACCAAGTCTTATGTTGTTCCAAGTATAATTCCCATTGCCCAACTGTATTTCAATCAAATCATTCTGATTAACAAAGTCTTCAAAATCCTTTTGAGATTGGAGTTTCCTACCGACCCCTCCCAACTTATCTTCAACTCTCAAGATAGCATTGAAATCTCCCCCCAAAATGATGAAATCCCAGACCCTATTGTCACACATATGGTGTAGTTCGGTCCATAACTCCTTTTTTTGAATTTTAGAAGAAAACTCAAGCTTGAAGCCAAACTCCTAACCTTACTAGCAATCCACCCCTTGCTAGAAGCTACTTCTTCTATCAGAATAGTCTGCGGTCTCCAAAGAGTCATTAGTCCCCCAGAGGGACCTATAGAGTTAACCTTAATCATTTTCCATTGCTTCAAATTTTTGGCAAATTTTTGATTTTCACTTTCCTCTAGTTTGGTTTCCTGAATCATACATATATCCAGTTGAATTGACTTCAGCTTGTGCCTTAAGAGGTACTTCTTGTTAGGGGCATTCATGCCCCTAACATTCCATGACAGAATCGTCATTGTTGTTCAGGAAGGGAGACCCCCTTCCCTACTTTCAACAAATCATGAAGCTTCAGCTGACCACTTGCCTCTCCATCCCACTTCAATTTTTCCCTATTTGGGATACGGCCCCTAGATTTATGATCTCCACAGTCTGGGGAGGTTTTATCAGTTTCTCTTTGGCCAATCCCTAATATTTTTGAGGGTCTGGGAGAGTTCTTTTCTCCAGTGGCTTTAAGAGCCAGAGAATTAACTTCATCTTCAAGCCCAAAATCTTCCATCCCTTTTCATGTATGAGTCATCCACTCTTCTTCCAATACTTCTTCTGCTGATCTGATTGAACCCTCCTTAACGACCCTAGCTAATTGTACTAATTCACTGCCTACCTCGAACAAAGACTCGAAATCTTCCATTTGCATGTTGTGTTTGATCACTTCAATTATTTCTATGATCTTATTCTTAATGTTTTGGGAAAAATTAACGAATTCTTCCACCCTTGTAAGATTTTGAAACCCATCTTCTAGAGCATCTTCACCCTTTTCAATTTCTTCATTTTTTCCATGATCCTCTTCAAAATCCTTCCTATGATTATTCTTGACCTCCACCAAACCAGGGATCTGATCCATCTGAAAAATATTTTCCTCTTTCCTTCCATTTTCCTGTTTCTCCACATCTATTCTAAAATCTTCTTCCTGAGCTTCTTCTTCCTCCAAAGACTTCCCTTTGTCTTTGACTTGATCCAACTCCCAGGATCTCCAACCTAACGTACTTACCCAATTTCCTTGAGGCTTAGGTTCATAAATAAGAGGTTGACTCAGGATGCCCCAATCTGTGAAGATTTCAATTTCTCTCCAGCGCTGCTCAAGGAAATGATTTTCTACACAGATTCTGACATGTGAACCTTCTTTTATTAAATCCTTCCACTCCTTTGCATAGATATATCTGCCCAAGTAGTTCCCAATCTCTTCTAGAATCTTATGATTCCAAAACTCTAACAACATATTAGGCATTCTATACCAGTCCTGAATTCGATCCAATTTTTGCTTTTTTGGATCAAAACCCACAAACCATTCACATAAATAGAAATCAAATCCATTCAAAAGCCAAATCCCTTCCAAAATTTCCATTTTGATCTTCACAGAGGGGCATATTACAAAGAAGAAACTATTCGCTAGGGCTTTCAAGGTTAACTCCTTTCCCCATCTTTCCTGCCACCATTTTCTTAAGTCTTCTAGATCCAGGTTGAATCCATACCATTTTCCAATAACCCCTAGTTTTTTCATATGTTCAATGGAAGGATTTTACAAATTAGATCCTAACACCATAGTTTTTTTAATTTTCGTACATGAATTCTGTAGATCTCTTACCAATGCCTCCCTCTCCAAAAATGGTTTGTCCCCATTGATCACGCCTCTGTCCTCTATTATTTTGCCCTCGGTTCCTCCAATGTGCCTGATTGTCCCATCTTTTCCATGGATGGCTTGGAGGAATTTCTCTATCCCGAAATCGCCAAAACTGTTGTCTTCTATTCAATCTCCAAGGATCTAATGACACTCTGTCCTAGACTTTACTCATCTAAATTTCTTTTTCTGCTTCTTCGGCCCATGATTGAGAATGCCTAGACTTCTTCCCTTCTATTTTTTCCTCCCTCCTTTCGCCTCTTCCTTCTGCCTCCCTTTCGATCGAATTAGGATCTGCCTCCTGCTTTTTTTTCGCACTTTTGCTCCATTCCTTATTATTTACTTTTTACACATATTATATTATTTCCATCTTTGATTACTGATTTGTTATATCATGTTAAATTTGATTTGAGCACTAAACATAATGTTTTATTATAACCTCCAACCTAGATTCTCAATATTTTGATTGGAAGAGGGGGACGTCATTCTTTGTGTTGTGTATTTTTATTATAGTGGAACCATTTATTAATTTAGTATAAATCATATCTATGTTGTACAAATCATGGCAGACACATCTAGGGTTCAAATTAAAAAGTTTAATAGACAACACTATAAGTTGTGAAAATTAAAGATGGTGAAAATTAAAGATGGAGGATATCTTGATAGAAAGGGATTAATGGGTTGTAGTGACTAAAAAATCAAAACATTCTAGTGTGAAGGATGAAGACTAGGATAAGCTTAATAAGAAAGTAAGAAGTACCATCTGATTATGTGTTTCTAATCATGTTATTATGAATGTATTGGAAAAAACTGTACTACACATAATTTGTGAAAAAAGATAGGTGTGTTATATCAAACTAAGAGTCTTGTTAATAAGTTGTTCCTTAAAAGGAAATTATATTCACTTAAAATAAATGAATAAAACTATAGCAAATCATCTTAATGCATTTAATCTCATTATGAGTCAACTAGCTTCTCCCAAACCTTTCTGTGTTTGGATCTTTTGGTTTGCTGAGGAGGGTTTTTGCATGTACATCGATTTCTTATGTGGTTATCTCATAAGGTAGCCTAGGTATCCATGAAGTCCTAGGTTCTACCGCCTCCATATAGGTATAATCCTTATCTACCATAAAAGATATATGATTTACATATTATTTTACTGACTCATATGGAATTATCTCTTTGGCTTGCATTTTATCTTATAGGGCCTTGAAGAACCCCCAATATGCAATGGTGTATGAGGGTTTGTCTTTGAAAATTGTACCATATTGTTTTATCTATGCTGCTACCGTACTATCATGTTGCCATATTTTACCTCCATAATTCAATAGAGCATTCATGAAATAAAATGCAAGACACACAATTAGGGTTCCATTCCTAAAATTGTAATCAAAGGTCTTTGTGATGTTTTGCAGATTCTCCAGTAGTTGCTCTCTTAGGACTTCACACAAGTCAAAATCTTTTCCATCCACAACCATTTGATAGGTCGTATGTATGACCATCCCGGTGGCTGACCCTTCACGGTTGGCATAGTAGATTTTATACGTGATTCCCATCATGGCATACCTAACTGTGGGATTTGTGATCTCATTCACATTCAAGCTGCATCCATCCAGTGTGGCCCTGGTCAGCTCCATCACCTTCTCATTTTTTATTGCCTTGTTTGTCGGTACTTCTCCTACCATACACAACCTTGTAAATGCTTGTATAGCTTCTTTTGTGATCCTGTGGGGTGCGTCTAAATACATGAATTCGTCATGTATCTAGCTTAAAATTATGTGCACCCAATCGTGCTCTCTACAAAAATTAGGGTAATCTTCCTAGATGTCTAGCTTCTTCACTACAACATTTTGATATTGTGGTAAATACCCTAATTTGTATGTGTAGACACTAAAATTTGTCCATGTCTTGTCTGCACCTAGTCGACATGATCTTGTAATATTTTGCCCTAGGTCCTAGGTCATCCCACTCACAATTCCAACTTAATCAAATTCTAATTAACTAAATAAATCCCATTTGTTTAGTTAATAATACCCCTTCACATGTCTCACATAATTCAAATTAAAATTTTGAATTATTCCCTCACCTCTCATCACATTGCAACACATGTCACATGTCTCATCTTCCACTTAATATGCCTTCACATGTCAAACTAATTCAAATAAAATATTTGAATTAGATTCCCTTTATCCTCCATCGCACACTTGTTGCATTGCTACAACCTCTTGGAGTGGGAAAACCCTAACCAATCTTGACCGTCCATAGCATTCAAACCCTAATCAATCTCATCCATTCATTTGATTTTGCCTTTTCTATAAAGGAAACCCTACACAAGCCATTTTCAAGAGACATCAAGTTGCAAGTATTGTTATGCTGCCAAAATCTTGAGCAACCAACATCCCTCCACAATCAACCCTTCAAAATTTGCATGCCTATACACAATTGACAAGAGCCATGGAGGTCAATCAATACTAGTTTGAAGTTTGGTTTGCATTTTGTTTATGTTTTGCATTTTCAAGCTAGGTTGTGCTTCATGGTGCTAGTTAGGGTTTGATTTTCTGTATTTTTCATTTCTGCCCTAGATTTTAACCCTGACGACAGTATGGTAGGAAGAGTGTATTATGAAGCTCCCCAAACTTTGTGTGATCAATTTATGAGATTGGCGTATGGATATACTTTCTCACATCTTCTGTGTATATAACATCCATAGGTACTTTTGAGAAAGAGCCATCTTTGTCCACTTCCATCACTTTGTAGGACATTTCTTATACTTGGGCCTTAGCTTCTCTATAACATCAATTAGCGTAGCAGTGGTCATTTTATCTTTTCTGCAGCTATAATTAGATTTTGCCAATTTATTCTCTTTCTTGTCGGATCTCATTTTTTTACCAAGTGTTGAGTGCAAATGTGATGAGTTGACTAAAGGGTTAGGGTTTTTATAGCCCTAATGGTACCTTTTTGTATTTATTACGTCTATCTATTTCCTTTTGGTAGGCTTTTATAGCCGTTAAGTGTTACTTGCTTGTAAATTGTTAACGGTTACTTTATGTACAATGTTACAGTATAATCATTGGTTATGATACATTGTTATGAATCTACTACATTATCTTTTTTCACTCTAAGAATTGGTGGTAATGCTTCAACCTTGCTCATTGACAAACCCCGTGATTCTGCTTCCATCCATTTTCCTTAATCTTACTGCTCTTGATTCCACAATTTTGTGTATGTAATAAGGTCCTAACCACCTTACCTTAAGCTTGCCTTGCTTCTTGAATTTGTTGTCATATAGTAACACTAAATCACCTTTGCGAAATGTTTTTAGGCGTAGATTCCTGTCATGCCAAGCTTTTTGTCTTTTTTGTTCCAATTGTTGGTTATATCTGGCTATGAGGTAGTTTTCATCCATTTTTTCTAAATATTCAATAATTTGAGCTAATGAGTCACCATCATCCAACCGCAAGGTGAGTGTAGTACGTAGTGTTGGTATTATGAAGTTCATAGGGACTATTGCATCAATTCCATACATTAGCTGAAATGGTGTGAAATTAGTAGACCGTTTATATGTTGTGTGGTATGTCCAGAATACTACAGGTACTTTGAGGTCCCAATATTCTCTATTACCATCGCACATCTTTGTCAGCGCAATCCCAATTATCTTATTTAGAGCTTCACTTGCTCCATTTTCTTGCAGGTGATATGGAGAACGTTTTTTGTGTGTTATCATAAAGCTACTCAGGAGTTCCACAATCATCTTATTTATGAAGTGTTTACCTTGATCACTTGTTATACTTATTGGACAACCAAATCTTGTAATAATATTTGCATAGAGAAACTTTGCGACAGTCTTGGTTGTGCAATCTCTAGTTAGTTCTACTTTTGCCCACTTAGTCAAATATTCCACTCCTATTATTATGAATCTTGCTTTTGAATGTTTTGTAGGAGGGTTTATGGGTCCAATGAAATCTATTACCCATTTCTCAAATGGTATTTGTGCCAAGACTAATTTCATGGGCATTTCATCTCTTATGGTAGGTTTTCCTACTCTTTAACATATGTCACAATTCTTAACATAGTGTTTTGCATCCTTTTGTAAAGTAGGCCACTATAAACCTACCAGTTTTACCCTTTTTGCGGTAGTGTTTCTACAGTTATGTCCTTCAGAAATACCTTCATGTGCTTCCCTTAATATTGTTTCTCTTTCGTGTTCATAAACCACCCTTCTTAAGATATCATCTTTTCCCAAGATGTGTAGTTCTCCTTCAACAAGTGTATAAGGTAGTGCCTTCCACATTAATGTTTGTTTGTCATGCGGTGAGATATCTTTTGGAAATTCCCTTGTAGAAAGTAATAATTCTATCTCATGCAACTCCTCAGGTACTACATTTACTCTAAACAAGTGTGCACCAGGTAATTCTTCCTATTGGTCATTAGGTTCTTGTCATGTTTGTATTTTGGATAGGTAATCAGGGCCTTAGTTTTGTTTCCTTGGTTTAACCATTATCTTGAAATCGAACTCTTGAAACAATAGTAACCATCTACATATCCAACCTTGAATAGTAGGTCAGTTCCATAGGTATTTTAAAGGTTCATGGTCTATGAAGAATATGAATGGAGCAGATAATAATTAATGTCTAAATTTCTGCAAGGCATAGACCATGGCCAAGGCTTCCCACTTTGTTGTTGTGTAGTTCTTTTATGCTTTGGATAACTTCCTGATGGAAAATACTATAGGATAGTTCTTATTTCCTTTTGGTTGTGCCAATACTGCTCCAATTGTTATCCCTGATGCGTCCACATGTACATGAAACAATATATTCCAATCAAGAAATATTTGTTGGCAAGAGACACTGCTATGATGAATGACCGAATGTTGTCATTGATGGCAACAAGACAAAGGGAGTCCACCAACAAGGCAAAGAGACTTTACTCCGGTAGATCATTTTGGTCTGACAAAGGATTTTGGTTTGAAAGGCTCAAATGGCTAAGTATGGGAAATATACAGAGCAAGTTATAGAAACTGGGTTAGTATGCCTCCGCAGTTGAAGATAATTATATGCGGTTCAGGTATGTCAATCATAGATACTTGGTGATCACATGCTCCAATGATCAAGTTTTGACTTCCATTGAAAGTCATATGGTGAAATATCTAAGTCCAAGTGAACAGAGTAAATACATGAACAATGCAGAGTACCAAAGTAAAAGGGTCTGTATTCCTCCGCCGTGGCATATTTTCATTTGCGGTTCTGAAGGTATGCTAAGAGGTCAAAGATGAATGTTGGATATGATTTTTAGAGTCTAATACAGTCTGCAGTAGAAGTTCTAATGTGACAGTTGAATTGGTCAAGTGTGTTCTTAAGGGACAAGCCGACATGCATGTTAGATCTATTTACGGAGAAGATATATTGTTTGAACAATCAATCTAAGTGGTTGAATGTCTGGTGCCAACCTATATGAAGACTATTGTATGTATATTTGGATCTGCATTCTTATTTGAGCACAAGGTCAAGCTGACAAGGTACAACACTTGTATACACGTTTCATATTTGGGTTACCGACCTGATTGTGAGATGAATCTTATTGCATATATATATATATATATATATTCAATGGATTTCAGTGTTGGATGTATGTGTGTGTGTGTGTGGAAAGTGTGCAAACTCAATATATGTATAATCTAAGGTAGTTTACAAAGCAGAGAAAGGATAATAAGAGAAGAAAACAGGAGTATATGTAAAGCAGAGCAGTAAAGCAGGGTAGGCAGTATGAAGTCCTTTGAATCTATATACTGAGCATATTGGTACTGCATTTCAGCATTTTGTAGATGCACTTGTAGCATTCTTCTTTTGGCAATGAGCCAATCCTTCTTCTGTCTTTTCTTCTATCTTTTTAGTAGTGAGCCCTTTTGCAGTGAGCATTTCTTTGGACAGTGAGTCCTTGGGCAGTGAGCCTTCATGTAATTCGATATTGCTATCATAATATATTGTGAGCTAACACTCACCATGGTTTTTCCCTTTTTGGGTTTTCCACGTAAAATCTTGGTGTCTGTGTTGTGAATTTGCGGTTGCTCTTCTCATGTTTACTTTGCTTTCATATTATTGAATTTGGTAATTGGATTAATGAATGTGTAAATAAAAAGGTTTTTAGAATACTGATTCACCCCCCTCTTAGTATTCTTTGCATTCAACAATATTAATATTTGTGTTTCTACTATCTTTTGTTTTAATGTGTCAAAAGCATTCTGGCATTCTTCATTCCATTTAATGTTCTTTACATTTTTTTTCTTCAAAAGTTCCTCCAAAGGTGCTACAATTTCTACATATCTTCTTATGAACTTGCGTTGATACCCTGTATAGCCTAAGAAGGTTTTTACCTTTGGTGCAGACTTTGGTGGTGGTAAGGTCATTATCAATGTTACTTTCAATGGGTTGACCATTAGACCTTCCTTGCAGATGATATGTCTTGGTAGGGTGCCAAAAGGTACCGCAAACATACACTTCTTTAAGTTCAGTGATATTTGCATGCTTCTGCATCTATTTAACATTGTCCTTAATACTTGCACATGGTCCTTCACCAGGCTGTACATTGTCTAATAATCAATGTATACTTCTAGGAAGTCATGAATAAAGTCCTTGAAAGCATTCACCATTATCCTGCTGAATACCGCAGGTGCATTCTTTAAACCAAAGGCATCACCGTGTACATGTAAGACCTAAATTCATATGCAAATGTTGTTTTTGGCTGGTCTTCTTCTCTTATTTTTACCTGATGGTATCTAGAGAATCCATTAGTGAAGGAGTATATCTCACTGCTAGCTACTGACTCCAATATTTCTTCGGTAAATGGGAAAGGGGTCATGTATGCATGCCTTGTTTAGTTCTCTATAGACTACACATATTCTTATTTCTCTTGTTTTCTTATTTTGTACAACCATGGGGCTTATCCATTCAACATCCTCTATAGGCTTGATTATACCTATTGCCAACATTTTGTCTAATTCCACTTTTACCTTCTTCTTCATATTAGGATTCAGCCTATGGGGTCTTTTCTTTATGGGTTTGACTCCTTCCTTCAATTGGATTTTCATTATTCCCGCTCCTTCCTTAATTCCTTTCATATCTATGAATGTTTTAGGGAATAGATCTTCAAATTTAGATAGGATCTACGTGACTTACGCCACTACCCTTTCATCCCAATAATATCCAATTTTTGCTAATTTGGGTTCTCCTTCTTTTGCTACATTTTCCTCTCTTAGTTTTATGGGCTAGTTATAATATTTTTCTTTGGCTTCTATAGGGAGTTCTAGTTCTCTTTCCCCTTCTTGTACTTCTATTTCTAGGTTCTCTATATCTTCATTATCCCCTTTAGTAGTTTTGTAACATGTATGTTTAGTGGGGTTTGTTTCCTTGTTCATCCACTCAATAAATTTCCATATCTCTTCACTCCACGGTGGTGGAGAACTTGTTTGCAGTACTTGTTCTTCTCTTCCTTCATTAGGTTTGAATATTATTTCCTTGATTTTAAGTAATGCGGTGTGAACATGGTCATCTTCATCCCAAAAAGCAAATATATGATAGAAGTCTTCCTTTAATACATCCCACTATTTAGTTTCTGCCCTTCTTTCTTGGTTGATGTACTAGGTCTGTACTACCGATGTAAGTATCCAGTAGAATAATTGTATGTATAGTGTTTCATTGTATTCATTTCGAGCCTTCCAAACCCATATACAAGTTTTTGTGTTCTTTTGGATGGATACTTCCATCATATTTAGGGATTTCAACATACTTGTCTTCTTCTGTTATGTATCTTGTTTGAATTAAGATGTTGAAGACTGGCCAGTGCTGGATGTTATGCTTATGAGTGTTCCACCAATTGGCGGCATTGCATATTAGTGTATAATTTAATGCTTCAAGTCTTGCTTCTTCTTTCTAAAAAGTTTGTTCCATTTGTGCTAGGTATGCAGTTAGATCCCCAATTCTTGACTATTTAGGTAGCTTAATATGCAATATTCCCCTTGAAATGTGGTTTATTTGACATGATTTTTGTGTTCATTTTTTGTGTATATGTCTTGTTCTTCACTTGTTTCTTGCAGTGTAATTTCATCATTTGCAATAAAATACAGTGAATCTAGTTCTGTCAGCCTGACCATAAATACTCTCCTAGGTCCCTTGATTCTACGGGTGTATGTCTCTAGTTCTTCTTGCAACTAGGTGCTTAGGACATCCTCACTATCTGTGCTATAATGGTTAGTTTCAATTTCTATCTCTCCTTCAGAGTTAGGTTCTTCTATGTTTTCATTTTTGGGAAGTTTAGAGATTGAATAGAGGTTTTTGATTTATTCTGTATATGATTCATCATGGTTTCCTCCTAAAGGTATATGAACAACCTTCTCCTCATCCGCAAAGGATATTTCTTCCTTCTTGGAATCCACAACCCCATTTTCACCTACAAACCATCTTAGCCCTAGCAGTGCATCGAAAGAGTCAAAGGTTTCTTTAATTGTTACTATCTCAATATCTATAATCTATTTTACTCCCATGACACTAACTTCTACATTCCTCCATGTTCCTAGTGTTTTCATTTCACATCCATCCATAAGACTGATATTGTATAGTGTTTCTTGTAGTTTAGGCCTCCCCAACGGTTCCCACACCCTTTTCGGGATCATGTTGATATATGTGCCTAAATCAACCATTACAATTTTTAATCTTTTGTGGTTGACATTAGTTGTAATCATTATAGGGATTTTCTTCCATGATCTCTTAATTCTCCCTATCTTTCTGATTTGTGGTGGTTGGATCTTTTGTTTGTTCCAATATTTTTTGAATTGTTTAAGTTTCCATAAGAGGTCATTTTGTTTAGCCATTTGTGTGAGTTGTTTTAGTATTCTCACTTCTTGTTTAGTAAAGAAATTATTTGGCTTTCTCTTTTTGTTGTTCTTGTTTGAGTGTTTTCTTAGTTTGTTCTACAATTTGATCATGTTCTGCTTTGTTAAGGAAGGAGTGTTCTTCATCTTCCTCACTTTCTTCCTCACTTGTGTTAATGTATTTTGTTGTAGTATCAGTCCCTTGTCTTGTGACTACCATTGCTTTATTCTTCTTTTTTCTATTTTGGCTTTTGGTCATATGTTTACGATTGATAGTCATCTTCTGATGAACTGTTGGTAGTGATCTCCAATTCATATATTTCTGCTTTTTGACATCTCCACGTTGTTTGCAGTGGGTTTTTAGGCACTCTCCTCGTGAGTCTTGCTCCTTTGAAACCCTAAAATTCATCACTGTTAGACTGTGGTGAGGCATTTTGATAATATGTTTGAGCTTTATCACAATTGAATATATCATGGTCTATGCTACCGCAGAACCCACATTGTTTTTTCTTTTCTCCCTAGCATTCATTAATGAAATGTCATGGTTTGTTGCATTTGAAGCATGTTGTACCATCTCTCCTTCTTCCTCTACCATGGCCTCTTCCTCTTCTATAACCATTATATTGGCCTCTTTCTTCATTGTTATAGTTATTCATATAAGGTGTGGAATTAGGCTTTGTGTTATGTAAAGTATTGATATTTCTTTGATTGGCCCAATTGGGATGTTTATAGCCATGATCTTGCATGTACAAGGGTCTTTCTGCTAGTCCTTTCACATGTACCATATTTTCATTATCTATTCTATTTTTGAGGTGTGCATTACACCAAGGTTCATGGTCATCTTCCTCTCCTAACCTAAAGCATTACGATGGACAATCTTCTATTTCATGGTCATCCCACTCACCGCATAATTTGCAATAAACTATATTATTTCTCTTTGGTACTGTTTTGATATCTGTAACATGCCACTTTTTCTACCAACTAAGATTTACTTAGTTTAACTTAAAAGTAAAAAGATCTAGATACTGATAATGAAAGCAATAAAATTTTCCCTTGAATTCATTTGATAAGATGCACATTTGAAACATATTTCAAACTCCTATTGCATAATCAAATTACTTTTCATCATTTAAAGAATTGAATATTTCTCAATACAGATTTTCTAAAGTAAGTTACATACAAGCTTCAAGAGCTAACTAAAAATAGAGATACAAATGTTTTTGATGTCTGTCTTCAAATCTCGGCCGCCAACTGCATGAGGGGAAGCATCACTCAAGTGCTTTTCCACCAACCATGGACTAACTGCGGTCCCCCGCACATTTACCAAACTGGTAAACAACCCTACCCTTCGATGAAGGGATTGGTATGGTAATCTAAGAGAATAGCCTATACTGAGCTGATGTTGTGTCCTACATATCTAGTACTATCATACATTGTGGCTACAACCCCAAGCATGATTGCCCTTTCCTAGTATGTAAACCTGGATCATAGTAAACTGACAATGTAAACGTTGGTTGTTTACACTACTTTGGCCAAAGTTTCATCACCCCTATCTTGGAATGGACGTCACATGCTCACCCATCATTCAAGCTCGATTTGCAAAGACATGTAGGTTATTCCCTCCTATGGATCAACATATCCCAGGTATAAGCCCACTAACAATTCTAGGTTATCCCCTCCTATGGATCAACAAATCCTAGGCATAACATTACTCATCCATTCTAGGTTTACCAATCTTAGATTAACCTATTCCCAACTTTCACTATGACACATATGTTGAAGTAATACTAGTTGCAAGATACGGATTTTACTATCTTTTCCCATTATACAAGTAACTAATCATACTCAATCTAATAATTATTCATAAAAGTCCCCAATAGACACAAATCTCTACTACGGAGATTAATTTTACATTCTCAATACAATTCTTATACTATATATATACACACACACACACACAAACAAGTAAACACTCAAATCGATAACAAGCAATTCATTCCTCAATAACAACAAACACATATAGGCTTTAAAATGGAAAAACCTAAAGATAAGAATTCCACATGCCTGCGATAATAGCTCCAATGGATCAACGAAATACCTTGCTTATGATCCTTCCAATGAACTAAATCTCCCTTTCAAGGCAAATCAACTCTCTCTCTAATCTTATTATACTTCCTCTCACAATCCACAACAAAATAACAAAAAATTCATAACATTAAACTCAGAATTTACAAAAGCAAAAATAAGAAAGCTCTTGGCTGGAAAAATTGTGTGGAATGGAATGAGAAAGCTTCCCTTTTATACAAGAAAACCAAGAGAACTTAGGCTACAAATTAGGTTGTAAAATTGCCACAACTCCTCCTTCATCAAAACAAATTTAGAGGTGGAAAAAAGAATCAATGAAAAATGACACATAAGAGGACACTTATGAAACCACTCAACCAAAAAAAAAAAAGACTTCTAAAATATTAAAACCTCTTCATAAAGGTGACACAAAATCAACCATGTTTCCTATTTACTAGCAACGCTGGTTACAAAGAATAAGTCAAAGTATACGTTGGAAAACATATGAAGACTCCTTAAACAGATATAACTATTTTCAATATACTTCCACGCCTATGACAAAGTCAAACACTGCCCCAAGAGTTTGTTTTGAATATGCTTTGAAATGATAACAACGCTCAAAGACTTAGTCCATACGCAGCCAAAGAGTCATAGTTTTATAAACTATGAAATGATAATAGATATTATAAGATATGCGCTATAAAAGGCATATAAAAGGATTTAACAAAGATGTTTGTTATTGTTAAGATATAATTTCAAGTCCAACACATAAGCGCTTAAAACCAGTGATATAGTAAAAATGCATACCTCTAATTTATGGCTGCGTGCCTTTTATGGCAGCGCCATAACCTTTATATATATATATATATATATATATATATATATATATATATATATATATATATATACTCTTTAAAACATATCTTATTGATAATAAAATTCAAATATTCTTATTTCACCAATACACATAATAATTACGTAAATATAATTATATGATCATAATGATAAATAACTTATTCTGTATATACATATCATTGATACATAAACCATATACAACTTATTTCTCACAAATCTATTGTTGACATAAATCCACATTCACACAAGCGACATTAACTCCTCATAGTCCAATTTGATATCCTCGTACCTGTGAGCAATACGCTCATGAGTGTGCATAAGTACGTCTACCTACGTACACTCATACTTGTATCATCTCATATGTATGAAGATATCGTGGACTTGCACGAGTTATTACCATTCCACAATAAAACCTTGTCTATGCAACCATAAACTTATCAAAGAAGACTTAAATCAACATGCAGGTTAAATCACATTTTTCACTCAAACATCCATACAGCAAGCATTCAAGATTCACAACATAGACTACTTATCACTACCCACACTGACTCGACATAACCTAGGTCAAAATAGGATATTGTGTGTGTGCTTTCTCAGTTTAGGCTTTCCCCAACATTACCAGACCAAGTCCTTCTCCTGAGTGATACTTCCCCTCTCTTCCGGAGGAGCAACCTATTCTTGCATCCACTTGGAGCACTATCACAGTAGTTATCTGATCAAGATATAATCATTTGTTTTCATACATTTCATAATAATAATCAACTATAATACAAGACATTGCATTATTCCATTTTCAACATGTTCCATTCAATATTCAAAACACACATAAATGCAAAGAATCATAATCATTCAATATTCAAACATATTAACCAATCTAGGTAAATAGTAAATGGATAGAAACACACGGGGTGTAACAATATCTACCTTCATCATGGAAGCCGTCCTCTCTCCTTTCATCATCAGACACTCATTCCGCAAATGCCCTTCTTTTGTGTAGTATGAACACCATATATTAGGCCTTTTGTTTTGTGGGCTATCTTCTTTTCTTGCCAAAATTTCTTGTTTTAGTTTTAGTTGTTCTAGTTCAAGCTTCAGCTTCTCCATCTCCATCTTTTCCTTTATATTATCCTGTTTGCGCCAAGTTTGTAATTCTGTGTGGTAGGCCATCGTCACTGGTTCTGAATAAGTTTCAAAAATCTTTCCATCCAGAGTTGTTATGATGTCAGGGCTTAACCCTGATACAAACCATTCAATCCTTTGTTTATCAGTTAAGGGCTCTTCCAATTTGCGGGATACCACATTAAATATTTTATCAAAATCAATACATCCCTAAAGCACTTTCTTCCACATTTAATTGAATACGCACCCGTTTAGATAGTTAATCATCAATTCCCCTTCCGATAGTGATTAAATAATATTTTATTATGAAAATCACTATTCATGTACTATTCACTATTCATATGTACCCTCATCCATACCTTTTTCCTAGCATAAATGATTATTTAATCATTTATCATCCATATTCTATAGTCCAACATTATATAAATATTCATTCATCTAATATCTCTTTTCCCATCCCTTGAATTAAATAAATATAAATCTATTTATTTAATTCCCTATTTTGTGCAGTTTTGATTAAGTTGCCCAATCCACTTATCCAACTTAATCACATGGTTGCACATTCCTAACCATGCTTAAACCTATTCAAAACCCTCATATCCTCCCAAGTGTACAAAGGCATGGGCTTTTGTAGATGACCACATGGGTCTCTTACAAAGGGATGGGCATGTCCTTTGTACAAAGGGTCCTTTTGTCCCTTTTCAATCCTCTCCATCCACTTCTTCCAAGACCATCCTCCACCGTTGATTTCTTCTCAATCCAAGGATCATCCTTATCCTCCAATCCAATATTTCCATTTGGCAAGCTCTCATCAATCCAAGCCTCTCAATCATCCTCAACCATTGATCTCCCAAATCAATCTTAGCCCTTCATCCACCATCCCAAAAATCTATAAATAATCATCAACCCTAGCCATTTTTAAGACTCCATGAAATGCAAAGTTATGCTATCAATTTTAGCAGCAATCAACAATCCAATATTAATGAACACATCTAAAACAATCAAGGTTTGCATGTGGTTAAGTATTTTAACTTCATATGTTTGCATTCCTTTTCTCTCAATCATGAGGTCGCATGAGATTGTGGGTAGAATAGGCTAATATAGATTTAGTTTGTTCTTTTTCATGCCCATTCTCTCTTGTACATACTATTAATCTTGCATTCCTTCTTGCTTTGAAGATACTGGAGATATTGAAGTCTTGCTAGATCTTGGAGCCATTGGTGCTTTCTTTTTGGAGTCATTTTGGAGCTTTGATCTAGCCCTCTTTTGGATCTCTTCATTCCCTTTGCTCCCTCGTATTTCTCATTTGTTCTATCTCCCATTAAAAGCCATCTAGCCTTCATGCCACCCCCTAAGTATGTGTACTCTTTTCCCATACCCCCAATTGCCTGTTCCAAACCCCTACAAACCCCTCTAGTGTCTTTGTGATCCCTCTTTTCCATCTCCTAGTGTGTTCCCCACCACTTTCTTAAACCTAGTGTTGAATCTTCTAGGGATTGTTTTTCCCATTACCATTATCATTACCATAACCTAAGTCAAAAAATGTTACTTTCCATGTTGTTCATTTGGATCATATTGGAAAACCCACAAGGGGGTTGATTGAGGCAGGCTCCCCTTTAACACTCTCTTTTTGTAGGTGTTTGGTATAGACACATTCTATGTGCATGTTTTAGAAAATTCATTATAGGTCATCATGGAGCTTCCATAAAAGTTTTAGAGCATTCAAACATCACTTCCATGAACCCTCCTTTGGGGCATCCTCCGCCATTTGGCGGAGGACAACTCCTAGGATCACCAAACTTCTCCACAAACTTTTCTCTACTTAATTCATCTTTCACTTTCAATTTTTTGTTTGATTTTGATTTTTTTTTTGTTTAGGGTGTAATTTTCTAGTATATTTATTCCCTATTGAACACCTTTTTTTTCTTTGTTTCTCTCTATTTGTGCAAGTTCTAGACAAGTGACTATTAGTTTTAGATCCTAGGAAAATTGAACATCTCAATATGATCTTGTAGCGTTCTACCACTAAACCACTAGTGCCCCTTAGGACATTTGCCCCCCTTTATCAAAGGACATCTCTTAAAGACTCCAATTTTTTTACTAGCTTCCTAAAATCGTTTCTAGCAAACTAGTTTGACACGCTTTCTGTTTATTAGGTGCACAAGTCTCAATTTTTATCCTTGCAAAGTAAAAAATATTAGTTTAGTCTCTAGTTGTATTTTAATTTTGTGTTTCCTATTTCCAAGTTGAGTCTCTTATCTTGTTCTCAATCACACCTTTGGTATATTCTAACTTAGCTTCAAATTAGGCTATTAGATTGAATCTAAAGGATTTAATTTATTCCATTTTAATATATACATATGAAGAAAGAATAAACCACTTTTATTTATTATCTTTTAGGAAGTTGATCTTTCCCTAAGTCATCTTGTTGATTGACCCATCTATTGGGGGCATGTGCAACAATGTACTTAAGAATAATAGGACAAAGAGGAGTAAGAGTGAAGATAGAATCAAGAGAAGGAATATAAGAAACATAATAAAAAACAATATCATCATAGGAACGATGAGGTGAATATGGTGTTGAAGGAAGAAGAATAACATGAGAAAGGGAAAAAATAATAACAATAAAATCCTAAGAAACACTAGTAGACATGGTAATCTTAGGAGGATCTAGGGAAGGTTGTTTGGGATCTACAACATCATCAAGAATAGAATGGGATGATGTCACAAGAGGTAAGAAGTTAGAAGGGGTCATAAGTTCAAGTTTGGGCGGTTTAAAGGACCAACAAATAAACTGTGGTTTATTTTTAGGTGGGAAGAAGGATAGGGCGAGCATGGACAAGAGGATATAGTATCTTAAGAAAGGACTCATGGTATGGTAGAAGAGAAGGTGGGATGGGATCTAGGCTAGGATTCGAAAGGAGAGTCTAAACTAGAGGGAGTTAATAGAAAATTTGGAATCATAGTGACATAGGGAGGACTAAAAGGTTCATCAAAAGGAGGGATGGAAGGGGTAGGAAACAAAGGTGACAAAGTAGGAGGTAAGAATACTTGGTTTGCTTAGAAATTGCCTTTGTTTTTATTTTTTGGTTAAGGATGAGGTTGGGGTGAAGGTGTAGGTTTAGGCATGTTGGAGAAGGGGATCGAGCTACGATTGAGGCTACAAGTTAGGTTGAGGCTAGGCTACGATTGATTTCTAGGAGGTCTAGGAGGTTGAGGAGGACACGATATAGGTTGGATTGCTCCAATAGGATGGTTATTAAGATGGGGTTGGGTAGGATGTACAATAAGATTAATAGAAGAAGTAGGATTTGGGATAACATGAAAGTGATGGGTCTTAGTAGAGGTAGAGACAACATGGGAAGGGTCTAAATCAAGGTGGAAGGTCTTCTATTCCACATAAAATTTTTATATTCTAAAAGTAATATCATGTCGAGCATATGGAAACTATAAGATTTAAGGATAAAAGAATTAATTGAGAATTGTCCAAGTTCTAAGAAAGATTAGAACTCATTACAAGGAATAATGACCACCTAATTATGATAGATATACCTAATGCACTAGTGGATCATGGATGAAACATCTTGCATAGCATCAATCTGCGAATGACCCAAGACAATACAAAAGTAGTTTTATGTGGGATTAATATGGCAAAGAACATCCAAGTGTTGGGGTCCAACCTAGATGGGAAAAATGATGCAACCGAGTGTATCAATAAAAGTGCCATTATAGAATTTTAAGGACAAACTTGATATAGCATATGAGTGGATTGACGAAGGTGGGTATTATAAAGATGTTCCTCTTAAACAATATTAAAAGCACAATTAGGGTCTACCATAATCCCGCTAATATTCTTATGGATAACATATGCTTCAATATAAAGAGGGCCATGATGCCCATTAGAAGGGATCTCATTAAGAGAGATGATGACACCAAGAGTAGTAGACCCAAAAAATAGGGGCCTACATCCATAGCATCAACAATATTAAAAAAAGAAAAGAAATAAAAAGAAGAGGAAGGTGGGATAACAAAAGTGAACAAAGAAGAGGAACCAATTGCCATTGGATTTAGATGATTTGCAGTATTCTATCGAGGGAAAAAATGTAAAGATTTGTAAGTTCAAATTAGGAGGAGATACTAAATTGTTTCAATTATCATTTACACCCTTAACATGTATAATATTATTGAGCAATGAGATCCTAAATCTAGTGACACAGACACATACACTTTTTAGTGTTGTGGCTTGTACACGATATTGGCAATAAGCCTTTGTGCCATAGCCCTTTAAAAGAGGCAGAGTAGTGTATAATTGTCTAATAGGTGGAAGCTAGATTAATTTATTAGAAATGAGTTATTGGAGGAAGGAGAGAAGGTAATCTACCAGTTGGGTGAAGCATATAGAATTTTATGGCTTGATAGAAATAAGTAATGAAGTAGAAGTAGGTGCTACTATATCTATGTATTTCACTAAAGGTTTGGACTTAGGTTCATGTTGAAAGAAATTTTTACTTTTAATATAAGTTTTATTTAGATACTTCGAAGTAGGAGAGTTGGAATAAGAAACAACAAAAGTAATAGAGGGAGAAAGATCCTCAAACTAGGCAAGTGTGTTTTCATAATCTTGTATAGAAGCACAAAGGTCTAGGAAAAAAACATGTTTCATTAGGAGGATCTTCTCACAAATATCAAGGAGAGGGTTCCTGATGAACACAAGTTGGATATCATTATCAAATAAAGGATAAGAAATTTGTGATAAGAGGGCTTGATATCAAAGCACAAAGCTGGTCAATCATTCCTTGGTTCCTTGCTTGCAATGAACCAAATCTATAAAACTTATCTGTAAGCTAACATTAACATGGAAATGTTATATGAAGGTATAGGCAAGTTTGTTAAATGAGTTGACCAAGTTGTGTGATATCTTTGTTAAAATGAAATCATCATAAATGTGATTGACACAAGTGGCATTGAAGGTCTTTGGATCCCCTTTTGCATTATATATTTTGAACTGAGGGGCCACAAACATAGGAGGGAAGGGGTAAGAAACAATATTAATTGAGGGTTATTATGGAAGTTCATAGTGGTCTCTGGGTAGGAAGAAGAGGGAAGGATAGCAAGTTGGCATTGCACGAGTCCCACGTTATGAACCAACTTGGTGTTAATAGGGTTAGAAGAAGGAGGTACAGAGGAATAGGACCAACCATAGGTTGGGTAACTAAGGTAGAATAGGGAATAGCATGAGTTTGGGATGGTATAGAATAAATAGGATGGGAAGAGGGATAGTGATCTATGAACTCTACTTTAGAATTTATAAATCAACCAAAATGTTAGTAATTTCCTACCTACTTTGTAAATGAAAGTTCATCTTAAGGAATATTATGCTTTAAATAGAAATTAAACAATTAAAACTTGCAAAATATTGATTTTATCTTGGAAAATACCTTGTGTAGAGAAAAACTAGTTTTTGGTAGTGGCAAAGTGCCTTGCTACCCTCGTTTATTAATTGGAAAGAGAGTACAACAAGTGAGAAATTCTTGCCTTCTACTTTCTAGTTATTTCTCCTACAATGAATTGATTTAAACTACAATAATCCTCAAATTTCTCTAACTCAAAAAATCTATGCTTGAATGTTCTCATTACATGGTTATTTATAGATTTCTAATGAATAACTGAGTTTTGTTGTGCCCCAGGTGAAAATTGACTAACATTAGATGTTGAAATGGCACCTGTATGGTTCAGATTCTAAATTTGAAATCCTGTATTGTCAGTGGTAACTACTGCACCCATGGTATGGTCCTAGACTTTAGTGCATCTATGGTATAGTCCCCATTTGATACATTTTTGTAGTACTGTCAAACATTTATGTTTGCATTTGAATTAAATTTTCTGTTCAATTTCCTAAGAAGGAAGGTGTGATCACAAAGGATTAATGAGACATCGAATGAGAAAAGAGTTCTCCTACTCTCTCCTTAGAGTACCACTTGTCCTAGTTGTCCTTACAATATTTTAGTTTTTCCAAATTTCCTAAACTTTGTTTCTTGTTTCTCTCATTTTCTTTTGTAGTACCACATCCTCGTGGAGTATGGTTCTTCCTTCCACACTCGAGTCTTCTAAAGAGGTTAGTAGTTTTTCTTCATCTTTATCTATCATAGAGGGCTCATAAATCTACAAATACTTACAATTTACAATTGAATGTATCTTCATGAAAGGAGGAAGATTAAGTTTAAATTCACTTTCACCTATGGCCTCTAGAATTATGAAAGGTCCATACATTTATGGACTAATTTTATTTGTTTTCTCTTGAAACCTTTCCTTGCCTAAGGAAAGCCAAACTTTGTCTCCTACCTTGAATTTGTGTTCCTTATAATAGTGGCATGCTGTTCTTTATACATTGTTGTATTCTTTCACATTGTTCTTTAACTTTGAGTTGGATTTTCCTAATCATCTCAACAAATTTAGATGCCTTAGTCACCTCATTATGTTTCCCTACTTGTTCATCTTTCTTATCAAAAGCTACATCAAGTGGACTAGAAGGCAAATATCCTAAACACGCTTCGAATGGTGACTTGTTAGTAGAAGAATGCAATGCTCTATTATAATAATGTTGAATGTATGGAAGTGATTCATCCTATGTCTTGGGACACTTAATTTTATACCCACTGATGAGTTGTACCAAGGTCTTGTTGACCACTTTTGTTTGGCCATCTATTTGTGGGTGAAAGTTGACGCTTTTATTTACCTTGGTGTCCATCATGCTCCATCATGTAGACCAAAACTTACTAACATACCATGTATCCTTGTTAGAAATAATAGACCTAGGTAGCCCAAAATGTACCATTTTGGATACTTATTTTCCACTGATAGTCTTTTTACAAGCCATTAGAATAAACATTTTGCTAAACCTATCGACTACCACAAATAAGTAATCATTCCCATGTCTAATCATAGACAACCCCCTACAAAATCCATGAAACACTTTCACATGATCTTATGGAAACAAGTGAAGGCATATACATTCCTTCCTTTCTTATTTTAGATTTGCTAGTACAACACATCTTGCTACATTTTGGGTCAAAACACATACCTTCACAAATGAATCATTGTTTTTATTATGCCAAAGTGACCCACCACTTTAGAGGCGTGTGCCTCCCTCATCAGTAGAAGCCTTTGTGCTCTTGGTACACACAATTTTCCTACCTTATATAGCAACCCATCTTGAAGATAGAAGTCTTCTTCATCTTTTACATGTACTTGTGAAAGAATTTTGTTATATTTTTTACCAAAATATTTATCATGTGTATATTCTTCAACATAAGCCTCTTTTGCAAAGGGTTCCAAGTGAGTTACCATAGTCGTTGTTGAAATAGGTGGCCTAGACAACATTGTCCATCCCTTTTTAGTTCTTGATTACCATATTATTAAAGAAAACCTATCCATTTATAGTTTCTTGCTTGATGTAATTTACTCTGTGCTTGCAAATATTGTCAAGGTTGGTGGTTAGAATGTGTTTTTTTAATATCTTGAACTGGTGCATACAATTCTTCATCATAAGTTGGATAATAACTATAGAATTAAAAACCTTTGAATGATAACATATAGGCTTACCATCTTGAAGCAAGACAACACCCATTGCATATTCAGTAGCATTTGTTTCTACCTCAAATGGATTTTGTATGTTAGGAAGAGATAAAATAAAAGCATGTCTTATCTTATTCTTCAATATTTCAAATGCCTTATCATCTTCATTGTTAGGAAAATATCTCCACAAACCCCTTAGCAATTAAAATCAAAACAAAGTGATGCAAGAGCATCTAGGTGAATGGGCAATCCTGCATCGTCCAAAAAGATTTAGCATTTTGGTTTTGTTTAATTTGTGTTTTGGCAGTTGTCTTGGTTTGATTTGGTCTCCATCATCATCATCAAGATGTGCAAAAATAACATGTGTAACTGCGTTGTTGGAGAATTTATCATTTTTAGACCATAATGGACCTGAGCATGATAGCTCTTTGTCTTTGGTTGTGTTGGACATCAGTGAAGACATATCTTCTTACCTTGTCGCTGCTTAGCAGATGTTCAATGGCCTCAGTACAACTAAGTACACTTTGATAAATTTTCTCCCAACAGCTTAACGTTTACATTTTGATAATCAATCAGCCTATAATAGCCATTTGGTTCTCTCCAAGTCCTTGCATAATGTTGATCAACATATTTCTACAATTCTGTTGCATAGCTTGTTCCATGCTTTTGAACTCCAGCACATTCACGACGCCATGTAGAGTGTCCTTGATTATAGCCAATGCAATATGGATTGATAAATCATTTGAAAGCCTCGACAACCATGTATTTGATCCAATCTCGAAAAAGAAACTCTCCATAATTAAATTTGAAGATCATTGCAGTGTTAGTGGCAACCATGATTTGTAGTCTGGTGATTATATTTAAACTGATGGAGGAATTTTCAACATATTACCAAATCTGGATACATCTCCAATGTTCAAATTTGTTTCAACGCTTCAATCGACATATGGTTTGGAGGCAACGTGGGAGTTCTTGGCGGCGTGACTCTTCATTGCTCACATTTACTCATCACAAAAGCCAAATGTTGCAAAAGAATTATTCATATTGACAACTTGAGAGAAATGCAAGAATGTTTTTGTTTTCATTTTGCAAGGTGATAGGACTGTGCAGCACATGAAGGAATAGAAAACACCACGACAACAGAAATGTCTCCATGCTACGTTGTAGAGAATTTAAAGGAATTCCACTAGTCAAAAGGGAAAATTTGACGCCTTATATTCGATGAATCAAAACTCTTTTAATTTTGTTCTCTATTTTGGTGACTATTGTGGCGGTTAGAATTCTATGGTTGGGAGATTAAAAGAGTAAAGGAAGGTGATCCAAAGATATGAGAAAGTAACTCTATGAGGAGGTGCACTTGATATAAGCAATGGAAAAATTTAGAATGAATACGCTGCTAGTAGATTGAAAAGAGGACAAAATTGGATGGGATTTGGCCAATAATAAAGGCAGAAGAAGTTGCCTAGAGGAAAGGGGAAAAGGCACAGAAAGGAGGGTTGTGAGAGATTCAGCCTGAGTGGTGAGATTATTTGAGTATGAAGAGAGAGATATTTTCTGCATATGAGTGATGCCATCGAGACCTAATAATCTAAATAAATGTTTACAGATATGTGAATTGTTTTGAATAAAATTTGAGAGCATTATTAACTATTGGTTGCAATCTTGATAATGGTTTTTTGATTGGTGATAATAGTGGATATGTATATGAGTGTATGTGTTGTTTGAGTAAGTGGTTGTGTGTCTAATGAGAGGGGAGGACCCTTTACGTCAATTGGTATCATAGATGGTCGTCCTGAGTGTGGAGAGGATCCTCCAGGACCTGCGGGTAGAGTAGAGGAAGCGCGGTGAAGAAGAACTCAAGAGATTGTTGCAGGTAGAGAGGAGTCCTAAGCAAGTGAGAGTTGGGAAGCCACGGAGAGGAATTTATTTGCAGATTGCAGAGAGTGTGATGTGGGTTGTGGAAGATTGCAACATTAGATTGAGATGAGATTGTAGCAGTGAGAGAGATGGGGATTTATGTAAGAAGGCCCGTGATATGGGATGGATGGAGGCGATATGAAGAGAGGAAAATTTTGGCAATGGTGGCTGATATAAATGTGAAAGTGGATAGATTGAAAGCAAGGCAACAAAAAGAATTGGTCAAGCAAGAAGAGTTGAGTGTAGCAGCGGTTGAAGATGAAGAGGTGGGCAATGAGAATGATGAGGTTGAAAATGCAGCTGTGGAAGATGTGATTGCAGCAAATGGTGAAAAGAAAGATGATTTGTTGGCACAACTTTTGACAATAGAAGGTGAATGGATAGAAAAAATTTCAGCAGTTGGAGGTGAGAGATATGTTACAGCCGATGTGGGTCTGAAGATGAACATTGCAGCAAAGGATGATGAACAGGTAAGTTTTAAATTTTCTATAATTTGTGATGAGAAAGTTGGGGATTTGCTTATTGCTAAGGTGAATAAGGAGTTAATGCATGTAGAAAGAAAATGAGAGTATGTAGTTGCAAATTGGTGTGTGGATAGTACATGTTTGCTTGTAGAAGTTGAAGATGGTGTAGGTGTAACTTGGTGGAGGTGGTCAGTTTGCGGTGAGTTAGAACCCATGGAGGAGGAGAAGAGTGAGGAAAGAATTTGGTGGAGGAAGTCAGGCTTCAGTCGACACGAGTCCATGAGGGGAAAGAGGAGGAAGAAGTGGTGTTGCTAGACGAAGGTGGTGCATGTTCTGGCACGATGCTGGAAAAGGCGAAAGAAAGATTGATTTTTAGCTCTTGGACAGTGAAGGAGTTTGCTGCAGGTTGATGGAAACCTGGAAGGGTAGTTCAACTACTCAACTCTGCTTTGTGAGCACTATGCTCACAAATTTTCTACCTGGCGTGTCTGATGCAGGAGCATTTGGGTGAATGGGCAATCCTACATTGTCCAAAAAGATTTAGCATTTTGGTTTTGTTTAATCTATGTTTTGGCAGTTGTCTTGGTTCAATTTGGTCTCCATCATCAGCATCAAGATGTGCAGAAATAGCATGTGTAACTGTGTTGTTGGAGAATTCATCATTTTTAGACCATAATGGACCTGAGCATGGTAGCTCTTTGGCTTTGGTTGTGTTGGACAATAGTGGAGACTTATCTTCTTACCTTGTCGCTACTTAGCAGATGTTCAATGGCCTCAGTACAACTAAGTACACTTTGATAACTTTTCTCTCAACAGCTTGACGTTTAGATTTTGATAATCATTCAGCCTATAATAGCCATTTGGTTCTCTCTAAGTCCTTGCATAATGTTGATCAACATATTTCTGCAATTTTGTTGCATAGCTTTTTCCATGCTTTTGAATTCCAGCACATTTGTGACGCCATGTAGAGTGTCCTTGATTATAGCCAATGCAATATGGATTGATATATCATTTGAAATCCTCGACAACCATCTATTTGATCCAATCTAGAAAAAGAAACTCTCCATAATGAAATTTGAAGATCATTGCAGTGTCAGTGGCAGCCATGATTTGTAGTCTAGTGATTATATTTAAACCAACGGAGGAATTTTCAACATATTACCAAATCTGCATACATATCCAACGTTTAAATTTGTTTCAACACTTCAATCGACGTATGTTTTGGAGACAACGTGGGAGTCCTGGCGGCGTGACTCTTCATTGCTCACACTTACTCATCACAAGAGCCAAATGTTGCTAAAGAATTATTCATATTGACAACTTGGGAGAAATGCAAGACTGTTTTTGTTTTCATGTTGCAAGGTGATAGGACTATGTAGCACATGAAGGAATAGAAAACACCACGACAGCAGAGATGTCTCAATGCTATGTTGAAGAGAATTTAAAGGAATTCCACTAGTCAAAAGGGAAAATCTGACGCCTTATATTTGATGAATCAAAACTCTTTTAATTTTGTTCTCTATTTTGGTGACCATTGTGGCGGTTAGAATTCTTTAGTTGGGAGATTAAAAGCGTAAAGGAAGGTGATCCGAAGATATGAGAAAGCAACTCTATGAGGAGGTGCACTTGATATAAGCAATGGAAAAATTTAGAATGAATATGTTGCTAATAGATTGAAAAGAGGATGAAATTGGATGGGATTCGACCAATAATAAAGGCAGAAGAAGTTGCCTAGAGGAAAGGGGAAAAGGCACAAAAGGGAGGGCCGTGAGATTCAGCCTAAGTGGTGAGATTATCTGAGTATGAAGAGAGATATTCTATGCATATGAGCGATGCCATCGAGACCCAATAATGTAAATAAATGTTTAAAAATATGTGAATTATTTTGGATAAAATTTGAGAGCATTATTAACTATTGGTTGCAATCTTGATAATGGTTTTTTGATTGGTGATAATAATGGCTATGTATATGAGTGTATGTGTTGTTTGAGTAAGTGGTTGTGTGTCTGATGAGAGGGGAGGACCCTCTGTGTCACAAATCTCAATTACTAAACATGTAGATATTTCCACATTAATCCTACAAGGAGAATATCATAGTAACCGATCTACAAAAAATTTAGTAGCATTCCGACATATAAAACACTTAGAAAAGATCAATAATGTGATAAGAAGAAAAATAGAAACCACAGGATAAGAGTGACATAGATATACTCTAGAAAAGTTACAATACAATATCAAGGTTCGTGTATTCACCAGTTTTCTCTTCACAATTTTCTTTAATAAGAGTCTATTAGGTTTGTGTGGTATATGAAGGTAGGCATATGGATTTTTCTTGAATATAAATTAGAGTAGCAACCATTTAATATTTTCATTGCAAGAGTAATCTACTAAATCCAAGCATATTATATTTCAAATCTAATGCATTTCTAGCATAAAGGAATTCTATACATGTTTGAAGAGGAAGCATGTGCTGAACACACCAAGATACTGAGAGGTGGGGTTGAATCAGTATCTTAACAATCTTCAATTCTATAAACTTCAACTTATCCAGAGTAGATTAAAACTTAATCATAACAACATTAACATGAACATGAAAGATTAACACAATGCACATCAACACATAACACCAGATATACATGGAAAACCCTAGAAGGGAAAAACTACGGTGAGGATTAACTCACAATGTATGAAGCTCAAATAACAACTTTGTTTTAGGGCTACAACCCAAGGAAGCTTCTACTCCCTGAAGAAATTTGATTTAGGGTCTCTCCCAAGGAAGCTACTACTCCCTAAAGACTTTGTTTTAGGGTCACTCCCAAGGAAGCTATTACTCCCTGAATTGAGAACACACTTACAAAAGATTATAGTATGATTGTCCTTCTACTGTCTGAAAACTGACATTGAAACTCACACATTTGATGATTGCACTTCTATCTCTTCACCCTTTCTTCTGATGATCTAATCAGTTAGGCACACTCTACACTTGATCACTGTCACAAATATGTCTTCAAGAAGAATCAGGACAGCATCAACAACTTCTGCTCTTTCTCCTTCAGTCGTACATCAATAATGCAGTCATTCTACTTTTTATCTGCTTGTGATCTTTTCAATCAACTTGCAATCACACTTTCCTAACTCAATTTGATTCACTGTTTATACATGATATTACATTGATTGCATTGCTTTTCGGCTAGATACAACATGAAAAATACATTTACAAGTCAGTCAGACAACACACAATGAAATGTGTAGAAGATAGGTCCTAGGTGAAACCACACATTACACCAATAGAAGATTCATGCCTTGTGGGCACCAACACTTGCTTATCCAAGTCCAAAACATCTTTCACAGCTTCAAACACCAAGGAATTAAATCTACACACTCCTCTCATTTGGAAATAGGACAACTTTAAGAAAAACACATGAAGACTTGAAGTATAACGACCACATCAACTTGAAAACCTTGTACGGTACTGGAAATAAGAAAGATCTTCATGAAAATTTTCCAGATGAGTCCACATGACTCATACAACCTCCCCAAACACTCCTTTGCCACTACATATCAAAGAATTGTGCTGCATAACTTCAATTATGAACTCTAGGAACAATCTGTCATCCAGAATACACCGAAACATGCTGTCATTTGAAAAACTGAGCTATGGACCACCAAGAACCTTGAAATTGCAAGGAAGCATGTAATACACATCCATAAACATGTCCTCAAAACTCTAAGGGAAATCATTCATTTCTAGAAGAATGTGGAGCATTCCAACAAGCCTTCAACACTAGCTTACTCTGCCAGAACACATGTTGGTACTCTATCATGCATAACTTTCACAATAGAAGGACAAATGATTTGAAAACTTGGAATTATCACCTTCATTGCATCCTAAACACATTTTTAGAATCGCATGGCTAAATCTACAAATGTAGAGGAATGCGGAGCATTCCATTGTCCTACACAGAACATCTTCACAGAGACAACACTGTCGTCAATTAGTCAACAACAAAACACTCTTCCAGTAATGCAATCATCATGGAACTTGGATCATACATACTTCAGGCCATCAGTAGCATCAACAATACATATGCTCATCTTCATGCTTCTAATTCTCATATTAATATGAACTATATCTTCTCCCTTCCCTTGTTGGATGGGACATGACATCCAACCATGAACTGTATCTTCTTCTCTTATTATATGGGACATGACATCCAACCATGAACACCATCACACCACCATGATAGTGTTGACATCAATGATAGCCTAGTGACAGTGTTGACATCAATGACAACCCTAGGAACCATATGTGTAACAACATGGTGGTTGTATACTAGTTTATTATTGTTGTGGACCTTTTGACAGAGTGTAAGGTCCATGGAGCTAAGGGCCTCCAACCATGCATGACCTTTGATTATTTGAAAGTATTTATTTGATTCAATAGTTAAAATTTAATTTTGGCTAATAAAATTAAGATAAATATTTAATGAAGTGTAAAATTACTATTACTTATTTGACCATTGAATCATATGATATTTGAGGCATGCCTTAATTAACCTTCTAAAAGCATTTGAGCTGATATTTTTATCTAAATTAATGAATGTTGCAATCTGATAAACAATTCCTACAATATTCTCTATATTTATAGAAAAAGGTAAGAGATCTGTTAGTATCACAATACTATGTAGTAAGTGTGATAGATCATTAAAGTAGAGAATTAGGCAATTCTTTCAAATAACTAAATAATATAACGTGTAGATTCATTCTAGCATGCCTAGAGTGCATACATGTCCTCCCATACTGTAGTTATTTGAGACTCTTGTTTATTTCAGAGAGCCTGGAGTGCAAGTAAATTGTTCTGAACAATACTTATTTGAGTCTCTTTAGGAAATTTTTAGATAATGTCTTTTATATATGCTGAAAGGAAAAAACATAGGTGTGAGAAACTACTATAGAAAAGTTTGACTACTGAATGAAAAGCTTGCTGCAACCATTGCATTGCCAAGTGAGTTGGTTGTCACAGTGTTTTGCCTCTAAATATGTGATAATATAGGGGAGTTATATATGATGTTTAAAGAAGCACTTGTGTTTTTTCATATATAATTATGGAGATCTATTATGGGCCCAAACTGTTAGAGTGGATAATTCATCAATTCACTATAGCTTAAGTGTACTTAGGTTGATGAGGTTAGGCAACAACTTGTCTAACTGAATGTGCAACCTTTTAGGCCTTTATAGGTTACCTAGTTGTTTGGTAAACCTCATGTGCATACCTTTTGATGTTGGAAGACTTTCCATCTCACCTCAAAAGACACTTTTGTAGTCACCCAACACTTGTCACCAAGGTTGATGACTTGGTGAAAAGGTTTTTGGTTTGCACATTCCAAGTGATCCAAAGGTTAACACCTATAGGAAACTTGTCTACATGCATGTACCACATCATGGGGGGGACTTGTCAATCCACATGCAAGGTAGATTGCCTCATCCATGCCTATATAATAAGGCATTCCTATGTAAATTATTAAGTGAGATTAATATATGTTTATGCTCAAATTAGGCTCATCAATATCATTGATTTCTTATCTCTATTTGTCGATTTCCATATTGTGAGAGTGAATATCAAGTGTTGCAGAGTATCCTTGGCTATTCCTACATGGTATCAGAGCCATGTTGTGGACATGCTCTTCATTTTTAGGGGATTAGGAGGTGAGGCGAAAGTCAGTGCGTCCTGGAGCAAAACTGATCTCACGAGCAAAATTGAAAAAGCAAAATTTTTATAGAAAATTTGATTTTGCTGTGTAATTTTATGAATTTTTTTGTTTCAAAATGCAATTTTTTTTACAAATTAAAGATTTGCAGGTGATTCTCTCTGGTTTGGCATTTTCTCAGGTTTATTGGTCTCCGTAGTCAATTTTTTGGTGTATGCAACCTTTTTTGCAGGTTCATTGTCTATTGACAACTGTTTGAATTGCTTCAGGCTTCATTGGCCATTTGTGGTGTTTGCGGACTTGCAATCTGCGGGTCATCTTCCTTCTCTTAGATGCTTCAAGTCTCTACCTTGGGCGCTTCTGGTCACACAGGCAAACTCATTGCCATTGCTTATTTCCTGTTTGGCCTTTCAACTCTCTAGCTGACCCGTTGTTCATCATTTGGGGCCTTTATTCATCTGTTGTTGCTTCAAAGCCTCCACGTAGTCTGAGTTAACAAACTTCGTCAATTTTTAGAACTAGCATCACCGTCCAGCACTTGGGCCTTTCGGGCAACTTCACCAACAAAGGGTTTTATTTAATTCAAGGATTCGTGGCTTAATCCTTCCCACAGGCGGGCCTTCACTCTTGTCTGTTGTAGTTTATTTCACAGGAAGTTTGTTTTGCAAGGTTAATTGTCATTTCAGAGGTTGACATCTCTGTTTAGCTTGCCTTCAACGCCTATTTGAAACTTCTTCACCGTTGAAACTTCTTCTCTGCCACCTTTCAAAGATTTCAAAGATCCAAGTTGCAGTTTGAAGATTTAGGATCGATGCATTCAGTTTTGGCTGTTGTTTTCCAAGCCTGGTCGTTGTTATCATCCAACCTTCATTAGGGACCTATTCAGGCTCTTGCTGATTGCCATTTGGTTGCAGATCCAAATTTTTCTAGTCTTTGTTTGATTTGGTTTGTATTTGACTCACCATTTGGATTTGAGAGGTCCACAACATCATTCTCCTTTGCAAGCCATCCACAACAATGGTCTCCTTCATGTTTGGTCGACCTGTTGCACACATTGTGTTATTTTTAAATTTGACACGAGGTCTCTTCATCGATGCTAGCATTTTATGTCTCTTGTTACATTTTATATCCATGTAATATTTATTGTTCCATTAAATGTAACAACAATAACTCATTGTAACTGTCATATGTATCCTTGAAAAATTTGCTTTGAAGAGCATATTGGTTTCTAATAAACCTTTGTATTTTCACTTGTCAAAGACTAAGGGAGAGGTCTAGTTTGGAAAGAGGCCAAAACCCCCTCTCAAGTAAACCCATTGTATTGTAATTTCTTTTCTAATTCCAACAAATCCTTGGACGACCATGCTTTTTCTTCTCATAGGCATTTTTTTTGTTTTAGTGCCAATGTATTAAAATAGGCCATTTACGGGACCTTGTTTGTGTTATAACTTTTGCTTAGTTGCTCAAAATTGCGCACTATTTTTTACAAAAGTTAATATTTTCACATTTCCCATGCATTGGTCCTATTCATATTGTAAAACACACTAAGTTATAAAGTTTCAAATTTTGGGGGGGTCACCTATCACGAGGACAAATTTCATAGTTTCAGGGGGTTGTCTTCTTTCTTGCAAGGCTAACCTATTAACTCATTTTAATTACAATTCATGGAAACATGCGATGGATTTACAACTTAAGAAAAAGGGTTTACATAGAGTAGCTACAGGATTGGAACTTGAACCTACCAAGACTTCTGAAAAGAGGAAGTGGTTTAATAGACTTGATGAAGCCTATGACACTATTTGTATGGCCATTTATCCATACCTATTATTTCATGTCAATGATGCTAAAACACCTAATGAAGTCTTAACAACATTATAAACATTGTTTGGCAAGCAAGATATAATGAGGGGTCATCATTTGGAGAATGAATTAATAAGTCTTAATCCTAGAGATTTTGCGACAACTCAAGATTTCTTCACCAAGTTAAACTCATTAAGGTCACAATTGAAGATATGTAAGATTGACAAAGAAGATGATTAATTGATCCTCAGTGTCTTATCAAAGTTAGGCCCAGATTATTCAGTGTTTGTTTCAATTTTTTATGCCACACAACTCTCATTAGGAAGTCACTTCACTATGCCTTCACTTCCTGAGTTTGTTGTTTCTCTAACACAAGAGCAAGATAAATTAATTCAAATGGGCACACTAAAGTCTTTATCAAATCATGCTCTAGTTGCTATGGTGAAAAAATTCAACTCCTAAGGTGAAGAAAGCAAACAAGGACCTATCTAAGGGATTAAAATCAAAACCTCAACTTAAAGAAACTACCCCATTCAAAGGGAAAAAGTCTTAAGGAAAGGCCCACTTGTAGTTATTGTAACAAAGTTGGGCATGAAGAGCACCGTTGTTTTTAAAAGGAAAGAGATAACCTCAAAATCTGAATAGATGAGTTAGAACTTCTTACTGAGAAGAATCAAATCGTCTCCTCAGGGGGCTCTTCCTCTACATCATCTTCAAATGTGAATAAGAACAAAGGAATAACATTGGTTGCCTCTACTAATATTGCATCACCTAAGTGGCTTCTAGATTCAAGGGCTTCTCATCACATGGAAAATTCAAAAGATATGTTTTCCACCTATGAACCAGGTTCATATCCACCTATTCTCATGGGAAATAATGCCTACATGACAACATTTGGAAAAGGCACTATAGAAATTGGTGAAGGCACAATCAATGATGTTTTGTATGTCCCTTCTTAATCTCCTTTCCATTTATCAAATAACTCATAGTGGGACAGGGAAAACAATTGAATTCACACCTAATTCAGCGATCATAAGGGAGTTGCAGAGTAGAGACATTGTTGCAATGGGAAAAGTAGATCACGGGTCTCGTTTATACTCTTTCTATTGCTTTGGTTCTTCACATATTGAAGAGTTGCATGATGATCTTCATGCATTACACTTGGATAAGGAGATTCAATATGGACATTTGAACCTTAGAGTTGTTTCCTCCACATTGGTTCTTCTTGAGATTTCTTTTTCTTTTTGAACCTACACCTTTGGTTCCCACATACTTCGATTAGTAGGCTACTTCCATCAGTCTTCCAACACTAGTTTTTTGGGATGAGTACTTGACAAACATTGCATGTTTATTTGATGATTCTCACTATGCATATTTGGTAGAGACTTTTGATGAAATCCATCTCGATGGTATTGCGCATCCATCTTCATCGTTGGCAACAGTTCTTATTGAGCAAGTTTAAGAGGATTTCAATACTATCATGGAGGCCCATCATAACTTTGTGAAGGCTTCATACTTATCTTTGGATTTTGTACAACATCCAAAGATTTATCATCTTCTTCTTCCATGGGAAGATTAATTGCACCTATTTGTAGTTCTCTTTCTTCCTAAGGGGAGAAACATTGTTCGACATTCACAGAGTAGCTCCAGCATACTTCATCGAGCATCTACACACACTACAACATATCTTATGGGGGGATTCCAAGTCTCTCTTTGTATCTCCTATTTTAGGGAAATTCATTGCACACATGTGATAGAAGTTGTCCTAGGGGGTCATGATATAAGTCCTCCTTCACTTGTTTTTTCTTTTTCATGCATTTTGTTTCTCCTTTTGGAGAGGAGGTTTGTTCCCACAGGGTTTTCTCCTTTAATCCACTTTATGAGAAACTTTGAACATGGGTACCTAACATGTCCTAGTAGTCGGGACCCATATTTATGTATTTCTTGCACTTTTGTGATCTCCCCAAGTATCACTTAAGGGGGGGTGGTGTTAGAGTGAATAATTTATCAATTTACTATAGATTAAGTGTACTTAGGTTGATGAGGTTAGACAACATCCTGTCTAACTAAATGTGCAACCTTTTAGGCCTTTAGAGGTTACCTAGTTGTTTGGTAAACCTCATGTGCATACCTTTTGAGGTTGGAAGACTTTCCATCTCACCTCAAAAGGCACTTTTGTAGTCATCCAACACTTTTATGCTCAAATTAGGTTCATCAATATCATTGATTTCTTATCTCTATTTGTCGATTTCCATATTGTGAGAGTGAATATCAAGTGTTGTAGAGTATCCTTGGCTATTCCTACACAAACACCAATGAGAAAACTACTAGAAAGCCTGCGTGAATATCTTGAGTGGAACAGACCATAAATAGAGAAACAATTTTTATTATAGAGGCCCAAGGTTCAAATATGCCCCTCTTAATATCTTTTGAATATAGTTCAAATCTCCATACATTCCATGTATTTTTTTAAACATCAACTATCTAAGTAGTTGTGTAAAAGATCTGGTAAGGGAGCTAAGTTTTTTTTTTAAGATATTGAAAGTGTAATAGGTTAGGATCTCTGCTAGGGTTTTTCTTGGTGTCTCCTTATGTATTATTTTTTTGATGACATATCATGCCATTGGTGCAATATTTTAGTATGCTGCATCTATTACGAGCTTGTTTAGCTAGAATTTTATGGCCTTAAACTATCTCCACTTAGCAGTTGATGCCGACGTTGAAGGTTTGATGACTCTTGATCATGGCTCCTTCGAACAAGTAACCTCAAAAATTTACCCCGAAGGTGTTTCACGAGGTATGCACTCTAATTCACCTTCGAATGTGGTTCTGTCCATCCCAGAGTTTGATTTTCCTATAAATGGATAGAAAATTTTACTTTTATAGGCTATTTTGTTGGGAGGATTCCCCCTGGAAGCATGCTTAGAGAATGGGTCAATAAATCTTGGGTCTCACATGGGGTTTGGCTGGGTGCTATTCAAAACCTTACTAAAGGATTTTTTCTTTTCTATTTTGTGAAAGCCATCCATGCAGAGGCCATTCTCAATCATAGCCCCTAGTTTATCCATGCATCTCTTTTATTTTTTCAACCTTAGACATAAGACTTTACTATCTCTGAGGAAAGAGCCCTTCATGTCTTGGTTTGGGTTGAGTTCCCTGGGTTACCTTTGCCATGTTGGAACTTTTTTACTACAATAGTTGGCTCACTTGGCAAGGTGGTTTGTGTTGAGCTTGATGGATTTTTTTCATCTCATCCCCAGAAATTGTTTGTGTCAAGATTGATCTTTCTAAGGTTTGAAAGAAACTATTGACATATGAATTGGTCAAATGTGACATTCATAGCATGTTCTTTATCTTAATTTGCCCAATACTTATTTCAAGTGTGAATCCTCTAATCATAAAATTAGGGATTTCCCTTTGGTTTCTCCTTGTAATAAACCCTTTGTTTGACCCTTTGAAACTCCCCTTCTAAAAATGATGAAGGGTGGACTACAGTAGGGAACCGTAAGAATAACTACAACCCTAGCAATGGTAGAGCTCAAACTAGGCCAGTTGTTTCTTTTGGTAATCAAGCAGTTAAGCTAGCACCTAGTGCCCCATCAAACCCTCAATAAAATGGGAAAGAGGTGTCTCCTATAGGAGAATCGTCCAGTCGGCTGAAATTCTCTAGAACACCCCGTTTAGTGTCTATTTTGTCCTCCCATCCAGAGGCATTTGTTCATCCTTCTTCCTCACTAGTGGTCTTGCGGAGGTCTCGCAGTCCTCTTGGGCATTTGGAAGAAGGAGAAATTGTTGCGAAGAAAAGGAGTGGTAATCCCATCATTCAGCTAGGAAGTTTTTCTAAAGAAGAGTTTTAGTTGAATCTCTATGTCTCTCTTGGGGACTTGGATAGCGATGACACGCCCCTTGATTATTATCAATGATTTTCATTTCCTAAAATGTATGAGGTCTTACTGACCTCCCCAAGAAGTATATTGTGAGAGATGCTCATCAACAATTTACAGACTTAGATGTTCTTTATCTACAAGAAGTTAAGATCATCAATTTTTTTCTTTTTGCTGCTTGCCATGTTATTTGGCCAACCAGTTCTTTTTGGGTTAGCAATCATGATGCAGGTCATGAAGGTGTTGTCACCTTTCTCTCTCCTAGGTGGCATTCACATATTGTTGATCATGGATGTGACCCCACTAATCGAGTGTTATGGCTTCTTTTTAAGATTGATAATAATTCTTTTGGCATTATTAATGTTTATGCTTCCAATGATGTTGTTGAATCATCTTACTTGTGGTGATGGATCACCGATTCAATGCATGTCGCCACTTGGGTTTTGTGTGAAGACTTTAATATGGTTGAGATGGACTATGATAAATATGGTACTCTCCCCATGAGATGGACAACTGGTGAAAGATAAGTCTAGTATTACATGCATAATAAATTAGGCATTTTTTATCCTAAGATAGGTTGTCGCCATAATCATTCCCACTAGTTTATATGGAGCAATTTTAGGGTTGGTCTTGATAGAGTTTTCAAATGGCTTGATTGAGATATGATCTATACCCAATCTTTCTTTTCCTTTGCCAATTTTTTCCTATTCCAGTTGTTCCTTTACCAAATATTCTTCTATCTGATCACTTGCCTATTCAATTTTGCATTGAATGGTAGTTTGCTCTTCCCAAGGTTAGCAAGAGTCAGTTTTTCCTTAACACATCCTTGCTAACTCATTATCCCATGTTGGCTCATATCCAGTGGATTTGGAATCTTGAACTAAGACTCACTCAGCAAATAGGTTGGATTGATTGGTAGAATTGTGCCATCAAACACGTCTCATTTCCTCTGTATCTATGGCTGCTAGTTGGCTTTCTTTTGTCATCACTCATATGAAGCCACCACCTCAGAGCCTTGCCAAGCCACCATTGTTCTCAAAGCCAACCCCTTTGTTGTTAACCTTCAATGATGGGTGGTTGAGCTTTGTCAGTAAAAGCAGATTGCTAATAACTCTACAGCCCGAGGTGCTCAGATTAAGGCTTGGCTTCATTGGCTCAAAATCAGTGACATAGATTCTAAGGAGTTTTTAAAAGTTCTTTATGCTCAATATACCTCTCAATCCATTAAGCAAATTTGTGAGGGCCAACATGTGCTCGAGGAGCTCCTAGACATCCTCTAGGCCTTTGTTCACCATTATGAACAAGTTTTCAAAGCCTAAGAGAATTCTCCTAAATGTAAGCATGTATTGCAAGAGTACCTCAAGGTTGTCCCTTATTGGCTCTCTTCTACTTAGCATGTTTTTTGTGATCAATTTCTCTCCATTGTTGACCTTCGTGAAGTTGTATTCACCATGGCCAACGATAAAGCTCCCAGTTGTGATGGTTTTCTTTGTGAATTTTATAAGGTGCTTTGGGACTCAGTGGGAGAAGATCTTCACAAGGTGTAGCTTGAAGCCTTTCATTCTAATTCCTTAGGAAAAATTATCAATAAAGGAAATATAAAGTTCATACCTAAGTTTGGTGATCTTGAGGAAATTTATAACTGGCCGCTGATCACTTTGCTTAATGTGTCCTACAAGATCATTGCAAAGGCCCTTGCTTTGAAATTATGCCATCTCCTCCTGTAAATTGTTCATCCCGAGCAAACTAGTTTTATTAAATCTAGGTTTATTTTAGATAACATAATTTTGTTTGGGAAGGCATAGAATGGGCTCGTTGGTCTCAAAAGCCAACAGTCTTCATCAAAATTAATTTTTCTAAATCATATGATCATATATAATGGCCTTTTTTTGTTTCTATGATTTAGGCTCTTGGATTTGGACCCCACTTTGTATAATCTGTGCGCATTCATTTTTAGATGCTTCATCTTGTATTACTCTTAACAACCATCAATCTCCAGCCTTTGGTCTTTTCAGATCTATTCATCAAGGTTGCTCGTTGGTGTAAGGAAAGCACAGGTGCGGAAAACAGCTTCCCTAATGTTAATTCCCAGGGGACAGTGTAGACCAGTCACTTTTTAAATTACAATAACACAGATGAATACACAAGAGAAACCAAAATAGACAATAGTTAGAACACAGACACACAGAATTACGTGGGAAAACCCTTACGGGTAAAAAACCCACCACCACAAGAAAACAATCTTTATTACAGTAAGATATACAGTTACAATAAAGAACTCAGCTTCTTGCTCAGGTGTTTGATTCTCGACATCATACACAGTTCATCTCGCTGTACATTTACAGAACGAACCTTTATTCAAGTCTCATCAACATAGTACCCACGACACCTATGGACATATCATTCTATTTCCAATCTGCAAGAACAAGAGTCGTTACAGACTTCTGCTCTAACTGATAGAACAGATTCCTCATACGTCCCTGCCATCTAACCGTCGCAACGGTTCACATTTCAGTGAGGCGTTTAGTCCCACATGTACCAAGTCGCAAAAGACTTTGCAGTTTATAACCGCCAACAGGCGAAAGAGTATTGTCAGCAATTTTGTTGCCGACAATACCAAGTCTCCAAGTTCATCGGCATAACAACTCCCATCGGCCCTCAGACTTCACCTCCCACCGATGAGCATTGTCTCCCCGATCACCAAGGTTACCATCGGTATGACATTCTCCATCGGCAAAAGATCTAGCCCTCGCTCCGACAGAGGTTTGTCTCACCGATACCAATAAGACTTCCATCAGGATGTCCGCAGTACATCAGCCCAACACCTTTAGCCGACGGGTATTCTCTTGCCGATAGACATACGCCATCGGAGTGACTACTCCTGTCGGAGTAACTCTACAGAGTTTGGCCGATAGGCCCTTGTCTTGCCGATGACCGTAACCTTCGTCGGAGTGACTACTCCTGTCGGAGTAACTCCACAAAGTTTGGCCGATAGGCCTTGTCTTGCCGACGGTTGAATGCTTCCATCGGGGTGACACTCAGCATCGGACAAACCTTCGATGCTTATTCCGACGGCCCTTGTCTCACCGATGCCAATGGTCTTCAACATGGTCCTGCCGATAGTGCTTCGTCACAGCGATGCCGACATCGCATATCCTCAGACCAATGAACCAAGGAACAGTTGAACTAAAATTCATTGAACCTACCAAATGAACTCTAGAAAGGTTCAACAAAGAGGTTCAAAACATAGGTTCAACTAAGAGGTTCAAGTAGTAATTTGAGACACAAGTTCTCTTCAATCTCCCACTTGTCGAAGACATTACTGCTACCTCTTAGTCCTTATTTGATTATTGAGAACTATGGGCCCGAAGACCCATTTCATCTGAGCACCATTTGAACTTGGCTGTGTTCACTGGTTTAGTTAAGGCATCAGCAACATTTTCCAAAGTGTCAACCTTTTCCAGCTTCACCTTCCTGTCTTCCACCATATCACGAACAAAGTGATATTGGACATCAATATGTTTTGTCCTAGCATGAAATGTAGGATTCTTTGCCAAACATATGGCACTTTGACTGTCACAATGAATTTGTATTTGCCCTACATTAAAACCAACATCAGAACACAACCTTTTCAACCAAACAGCTTCTTGGCATGCACGAGTGGCTGCCATGTACTCTGCCTCTGTTGTGGACAAAGCGACTACAGCTTGTCGCTTGCTCATCCAACTGATAGCACCACCATGTAACATGAACACGTATCCACTGGTGGATCTCCGACTGTCAATGTCCCCTGCCCAATCAGAATCAACATATCCCTGAATACTGATAGATCTCTTAGACCCTTCTAAGTTTCCATGATAACAAATAGCATAGTCAGAAGTTCCCTTCAAATACCTCATAACTCTTTTCACAGCATCCCAATGTGATCTGCCTGGATTCGCCATAAATCGGCTCAAAACTCCCACTGCTTGGGCAATGTCTGGTCTGGTACAGACCATTGCATACATTAAACTGCCAACAGCACTTGCATAAGGTACTCTCTTCATGTCATCAATTTCATTTGAAGATTCTGGACAATCTTCAACAGATAATTTCGTTCCCTGCAAAACTGGAACAACTAACTGTTTAGAATCAGACATATGAAACTTATCAAGAACATTGGTAATATACTTCCTCTGGCTGAGCCAAATTTTTCTCTTAGATCTGTCCCTTTTGATCTCCATTCCCAGAATGTACTTTGCTGCCCCCAGATTTTTCATTTCAAATTTCAAGGACAACTGAGATTTTAATTCTGAGATCATCCCCTTACCATTGCCAATGAACAACATGTCATCCACATATAGTGCAATTATAAGAATCTGGTCACCTTCAGTTTTATAATAGACACAATGATCAGATTTAGATCTCACATACCCCAAGGATAAAACATACGCATCAAACTTTTGATACCACATTCTGGGAGACTGTTTCAAACCATAAAGAGACTTTTTAAGTTTGCATACCAGATGTTCTTTACCTTTTTCCACAAAATACTCTGGCTGAGACATATAAATTTCTTCTTCAAGGTCTCCATGAAGAAACGCTGTTGTCACATCCATCTGCTCAATTTCAAAATCATATGCTGCTGCAAGTGACAACAGAAATCTAATGGATGTCAACTTAGCTACAGGAGAAAAGATTTCTCCATAATCAATACCTTCCTTTTGGGAATACCCCTTAGCAACCAGTCTTGCCTTGTACTTCTCAATACTACCATCTGGACCATATTTCTTCTTAAATACCCACTTACAGCCTACAGGTTTTCTTCCTTCAGGCAAGGGCACCAGATCCCAGGTTCCATTCTTCTCCAATGATGTCATTTCACTATGCATGGCTTCCAACCAAGAATCTGAATCAGGTACACTAATAGCTTCTTTCACAGTCCTAGGTTCATCAGTATTAGTAAGTAAAGCATAGGCACAAGTTGAATCAGGTACTGAAAATCCATACCTATTTGGTTGTCTTCTTTCACGTGTAGATCTCCTCAAAGGTTGAGGTGCAGGTTCAGGTTCTTGCTCTGGATCAGAATCTTCGGAGCTACTTGAACTCTTATCTGAACCATCTACACTTGGTGCTTGTTGTTCCTCTTTTACAGGAGTCAGAGGAACATTCACAACACTCTTTTCTTTCTTTTCTTCTGTCTTTTCTGGCTGAGGATCAACAACCAATGGTTTCAGCTCTCTGAAAATTACATTCCTGCTGTAGATTACCTTTTCAGTTTCAGGATTCCAAAGCTTGTATCCTTTAATACCGACTCCATAGCCAACAAAGATACATTTAATTGCCTTGTTATCCAACTTAGATCTTTTAACTTCAGGAATATGAGCATATGCCTCACAGCCAAAGACTCGAATATGTCTTAGAGAGGGCTTCTTACCAGACCATGCTTCCATAGGTGTCTTATCAACCAATGCTGATGTAGGAGAACGATTCAGCAAGTAACAAGCTGTAGCAACTGCCTCAGCCCAGAACTTCTGTTCAAGACCAGCATAACTCAACATACTTCTTGCTTTCTCCATCAACGATCGATTTAACCTTTCAGCAACTCCATTCTGTTGTGGAGTATAAGGTGTAGTTTTATGCCTTTTAATTCCATGGTCTACACAATACTTATCAAAATCCGCATTGCAATATTCACCACCGTTATCTGTTCTCAAGCATTTTAGTTTTCTACCAGTCTGATTTTCCACAAGAGTTTTAAATTCTTTAAATCGACTGAACACTTCTGATTTGTTTTTCAAAAAATATACAAATGCCCTTCTTGAATAATCATCAATGAACGATACATAGTATCTTGATTTAGATAAAGAAGGAACATCAACTGGACCAAAAACATCAGAATGCACATAGTCCAGAACACCAGAAGATTTATGAGAACTAGAATAAAATGAAACACGGTTTTGCTTTCCATATATACAATGTTCGCAGAAATCGAACTCCAGATTACAATCAATCAGCCCATCTACTAGATTTTTGTTTTTCAAGGTTTTTAAACCTTTCTCACCTATGTGACCAAGTCTATGATGCCAGAGCATTGTTTTCTCTGCAGGAAGTTTAACTTCCATAGAATTTACGTCATATGTTACAATAGTAGCCTTTTCAGATTTTGCAGAGACATTATTACAGCACACTGGTTTAGCATCTAACCTATACAGAGTTCCAATGCGTTCACCTTTTGCCAGAACAATAGAACCTCTAGTCATCTTACAGCCACCATTCACAAAAGTAACTTGCACTCCAACATCATTAAGTTTACTAACAGAAAGTAAATTTCGAGCCAGACCTGGTATATGAAGAACTTCATTCATTCCCTTTATTCTGCCATCCGGGAACTGGATTCTGACTCGACCTCGGCCAACTATTTCCAGTGTTGAATCACTAGCCAGGAACACCTTGCCACCAGCATAGGGTTCATACTTTGTGAACCACTCTCTATGAGATGTCATATGAAAGGATGCTCCTGAATCAATCAGCCAAACATCTTCAGAAGCAGGTGTTGCCAGAGCAGCAATGAAAGCATCAGCATCACTGTGTGAAGACTCAGAGTCAGAGAAGTTCTTCTTCTTCTTTTTCTCCTCTTTGCAGTCTTTCTTGACATGACCTTTCTGTCCACAATTCCAGCACTTCACCTTGGACTTCTTGCCAGGAGATTTTGATTTCCCCTCTGATTTGGACTTAGACTTCTTGTCCTTCTTCTTGCCTCTTTCCTTTGATCTACCACGAACTGACAGAGCCTCTTTGGCCATTCCAGAAGATTTCCTCCGCATCTCTTCAGACAACAAGGAGGCAACAATAGTTTCCTGAGAAAACGTAGTTGTTGTACTTCCAATAGCCATCACCAGATGGTCCCACGAGTCAGGTAAGGAACATAACAGAAGCATACAGCGATCTTCCTCTTCTATTTTTACACCTATAGATGTCAACTGAGCAACAATCGTATTGAATGCACTCAGATGTTCTGCTACAGATGCACCTTCATCCATCTTCAGAGAATACAATTTCTTTCTGAGGAAAAGTTTATTTACCAAGGACTTGCCCTGATAAATATTATTCAACTTTTTCCACAAATCACTTGCAGATTTCTCCTCATGGATGTTCAATAGAACAGAGTCAGATAAACTCAGTCTTATCAGTCCTTTGGCTTTTCTGCAAATCAGTTCCCAATCTTCTTGCTTCATGCCTGTAGGTTGAACTCCAGACACAGCAACCCAAAGATCTCTATAGACTAACATGTCTTCAACTTTAAGTTTCCACAACTCAAAGTTTGTGCCATTGAATTTCTCAATGTCTATTTTGTCTGATGTACTTGCCATCTCTATTTGATTTAAAAAATAACTTTCTACAGAACTCCCACACAACAGAATTAACAAAAAAAACCCAAACTACCGACAAGGATAACACAACGGGCCAGGCTCTGATACCACTTGTAAGGAAAGCACAGGTGCGGAAAACAGCTTCCCTAATGTTAATTCCCAGGGGACAGTGTAGACCAGTCACTTTTTAAATTACAATAACACAGATGAATACACAAGAGAAACCAAAATAGACAATAGTTAGAACACAGACACACAGAATTACGTGGGAAAACCCTTACGGGTAAAAAACCCACCACCACAAGAAAACAATCTTTATTACAGTAAGATATACAGTTACAATAAAGAACTCAGCTTCTTGCTCAGGTGTTTGATTCTCGACATCATACACAGTTCATCTCACTGTACATTTACAGAACGAACCTTTATTCAAGTCTCATCAACATAGTACCCACGACACCTATGGACATATCATTCTATTTCCAATCTGCAAGAACAAGAGTCGTTACAGACTTCTGCTCTAACTGATAGAACAGATTCCTCATACGTCGCTGCCATCTAACCGTTGCAACGGTTCACATTTCAGTGAGGCGTTTAGTCCCACATGTACCAAGTCGCAAAAGACTTTGCAGTTTATAACCGCCAACAGGCGAAAGAGTATTGTCAGCAATTTTGTTGCCGACAATACCAAGTCTCCAAGTTCATCGGCATAACAACTCCCATCGGCCCTCAGACTTCACCTCCCACCGATGAGCATTGTCTCCCCGATCACCAAGGTTACCATCGGTATGACATTCTCCATCGGCAAAAGATCTAGCCCTCGCTCCGACAGAGGTTTGTCTCACCGATACCAATAAGACTTCCATCAGGATGTCCGCAGTACATCAGCCCAACACCTTTAGCCGACGGGTATTCTCTTGCCGATAGACATACGCCATCGGAGTGACTACTCCTGTCGGAGTAACTCTACAGAGTTTGGCCGATAGGCCCTTGTCTTGCCGACGACCGTAACCTTCGTCGGAGTGACTACTCCTGTCGGAGTAACTCCACAAAGTTTGGCCGATAGGCCTTGTCTTGCCGACGGTTGAATGCTTCCATCGGGGTGACACTCAGCATCGGACAAACCTTCGATGCTTATTCCGACGGCCCTTGTCTCACCGATGCCAATGGTCTTCAACATGGTCCTGCCGATAGTGCTTCGTCACAGCGATGCCGACATCGCATATCCTCAGACCAATGAACCAAGGAACAGTTGAACTAAAATTCATTGAACCTACCAAATGAACTCTAGAAAGGTTCAACAAAGAGGTTCAAAACATAGGTTCAACTAAGAGGTTCAAGTAGTAATTTGAGACACAAGTTCTCTTCAGTTGGCTCCTTCCCTTTACATCCTTTCTACTGAAGGCTTTGGGTACCTGCTTGCCTATGATATCTCCCAATGACTGGTCAAGGTATTTCTCTTCCCAACTCTTCTATTCATTTGGTGAACTAACACTTTGCTGATGATTCTTTCTTCACTCTCTTGGAAGAGGAGACTAATATCAAATAGTCTCTCCATTGTTTGGATATTTTCTGCATGGCTTTCAATTCTAGCATTCAATGGTAGAATACTCAATGCTATCATTAATCCATTCTTCCCAAGCCTCCCTGGCTTGACTCCTTTAGATGGAAGTGGATTTATCATGGGCAGGATTTAGATTTTTGGGAATTCCTTTTTCCTTTCAAGCCTCTCCAACTATAATTTGCTAGGCTGTCATTTCTCAAATTGAAAAAAAACTGGCTTATTGGATCACTAAGCGCTTGTCTCTTGTAGGGAAATTTCAAACTTGTTCTAAAATCCTAGTAGCTACTCATGTTTATTACTACTCTTGTTGGGTTCCCTCAAAAGCCTCATATTAGAAACTTGAAAAGATTCATAGGGATTATGTTTGTGCCTCCTTTGAGAACCATAGAGGATTTAATAGGTTTCATGTGAGTATTGTTGCCTTCCTCACGATTCAGGAGGGTTGGGCCTACTCTATATTCAACACCAGGGTATGGCTCTTTGTGCCAAATGGATCATTCAATCCCTTGAAGGTAATGAGGCTTGGAAAATTCTTGTGCAAAATTACATTTCTTTAGGTGTTCCTCTTTGGAAACAAGCCTGGAAGGCGATTGGGCTTCACACGCTTCTTATTATGAGGGATTCTATTCAAATTCAAGGGAGTTTTGTTATCAAAAGTATTTCGAAAACTTGGGAAGACATGAAGCCTTGGCTTCTTTGGAATGGTACTAGATTCCACAATGGCCTTTCCATTAATCAACAGTCTATCTGGTGGTCCCTAGTTATTACTTATCAAGATTGTCCCCTTGCTAAAATTCCTTGGATTTGTGCCTTGCAATTTTTTAAGAAAGGAGTCAAGACTCTTCTTGATTTGGTCTCTTGAATAAGGAGTTTTCTTTCCTAGATTGAAGTCAAAGATAAATTCCATTTGAGCACTCAAGATCACAAAACTTTCTAGGAGATTATTGTAGCTGTGCCACTAGATATTATTCATATTATTGGGGTTCATAATTTGATGCAGAGGCATGGTGGAGTATGTCAACCCAACTCAAAGAACCCACTTTACAAGTTTGAAACCCTAACTTTGTTGGTATATCACACAAGCCTTCATATTTCCTTGTAGCCCTACTTAAGTGGTTTTTGCAGCATATCTTTTGGAGAAGGCTCTCAAAACCAAAAAAAATTACCTTTAAAGATACCCATTAAGGAGTTCTTCAACATATCAAGAATTAAGATAGGGTTGTTTTGAAACACCTCAGCCTAAAATTGACTATCCTATGTTTTCTAGGCCTAATTAGCCCTCTTTTCCAAAGCAAGTACCCTCTAAGTACTCTTCAAATCTAGGAACTCAACTCCAATACTCTAGGCAGGTCTAAAATAGGTAGATTTCACAACTTTTAGCCAAAGAAACACTCATTTATGCACCAAACCCCAAAACCCTTACTTTAGGCCTGTTTTAGGCTTGTTTTAATGAGGGTTTATTAAAAATATGACCTCCACACCCTGCCACAGCTTGCCAATGGTTCAAACACATTGTATTTGACCTTCACATGCTCAATCTATCAATTGGAATGGTTCTCCAACGTTATTTTTCCAAACCCTACCTTCTAACCATCAAATTTGCTAAAAAATGAAGGCTCTGCCAGCCTAGGACATCACCACATATGCATCAAATCCACACCCCTGCTCACAAAATCACCAAAATCATTTAACCTACATTGTATACTATCATTCTACTTGTTTTCAAGAGATTTCATCAGTGTACATGCTCACAAATGCAATTTGTTTTCACAAAACCCTAAACCCTATTTTTATCAGCTGTTTTCAAATAAACGACCATAAAATCCTTCAAATATGATGATATTACACCAAACCACCTGCAAAAAAAAGTTGATTCAAAGCATCATCCAAACAAATGAGTTTTAGACCAAGACTAGGCCGTACATGGCCGTACAATTGCAGGAACAACAGAAATTATAGGAAAAATAGAGTTTAATCAGAAAGACAAGGTAAAAATGTATTTTTTAATCTTTTATTCACCTTCAACCATCTTCCACCACCTTGACTTGAATATTTTGAGGCTTTTTAAACATGTTTCAAATAAATCTCAACGGTCTCCAACTGAAAATCAAACTCATGACCTTTCAACTTCCAAGTGACACTATTATGTAATGCAACATTTGACAAAATTTCACACCTATACAACTATATGACATAAATACATCCAAGATGGTCTTAATTAGACCTTATTGCCCCAAAAACATGACTTGGACACACAAAACTCACTAAAGACTCTTATTTACAATATTTGACCAACATTTGCTAAGGTGCTCCTGCACCATAATTTCAAACCATGGTGGAAAGATTGGAAATGGTATCCTAACACGCTATTTCACAATTACAAACCTTGTAAGGGGTACTCATGGATTTAATCACATTTGCCTATGGTTCCTGACTCGAACTAACGATGGTTACTTCAGTCGTATTTGACTATTTGGCAACACAAATTTACCACTATCCATTCAACCATTATTACGCCCAAGCTTGCTCATTTTGCTTGGTGTATTTTATTTCAAGGCCTTCATGTTGGTTCCATACTTATTCATCTTGGAGTTAAAGACCCTAAATGTCCTTTTTGTGGTCACCAAGAGATTTTTAAGCACCTCTTTTGGTTTTGTCCCAGGGACCGGGCAACATGGACATGGATTCATGATTTCTTCAATCCTTTTCAACCTAAACCTTTCTCATGGCATATGGTCTTACTAGGGGATTGGCCTTGGATCCCTTCCAAATTTTCCTAAGATTGGCATACTTTTAAGGTGGAAATTCTTTCCAACAAATGGAAGGATAGAAGTTCTACTTTATTTTTTGGTAATGCAATTGATTCAAATTTCTCACTTTACTCTAAAGCCATGATTTGCTCCAATGTTCTTATGCAAATATAGGTGCAAGATAACAAGTTTTCCCTTGAGTTTGCACATTTATAGGTGCTTCTCGACCACTAGGGAAATTTCCCTTGCACTATGACTAGATTTCCACTGGCTCCTATCTCTAGTTGAGGCTAGTCTCTGCCTCGTAGGTGTCACAGGGGTTGTAGCCATTCCACTCGCAGAGACCATAATGCTCATTCCTAGGCTTCTTAGCTGCCTAGAAGAAGGAAAAATGCTCAACAAGGGTGGCATGATCCTTCTTGCCACCGCTCTGCTTCTCCACCACCTTTGGCTGTGGTTCTATAGGCTAGCTAAGTTTGGATAAGTTTTCTAGATTGGCTCTTGACATCTCCCCTACTCACAACACTTGAACTAGTGACGGGATAAAAATACAGAGGACCTTGTGACTTATAGGCCTAAGTGGCATGAATTGTGTTGATTTTAGTTTATGAGATTGATGGAGCATAGTTAATATTGATAATTGATTTCATGTTTATTCAAGATTAAGGTATGTATATTCATGATACTAATCTTGAGATCATAAAAGTTAAAATCATAGTGTGGACTAAGACTAGATTGTTGGTTTTAGATTTAATATTCAAGACTTGATGTACTTATTTAGTCTTTCGTTCTCTTAGATTATTTTGTATAATCTATAAAACATGATATTGTAGACACCCAAAATTGACCCTTCACATCATTTGTCAATTTGTCACATCATTCACCTTGCATATGTCAATTTTGTCTGGCACACTTGGGTCAATCATCTATTTTCTTCTAAATTACCTTCTTTCTATCATAAATTAAATAAATTATATTTATTTAATTAATTCCATCTAATTCCATCTATTTTCTTCTATTTTCTTCTATCTTCATCTATAATTAAATAATCTTTAATTATTTAATTATCTCATTATTCCTCTTATAAATAAATAAAATCAATATTTTATTTATTTATCTTCTCATCATCTTTATAAATTAAATAAATTTATTTATTTAATTTATGTTCATTCTACAATCTTCTAAATTTAGCTTTCCTCTATCATTTAAAAATAAATTAAATGAATTTATTTATTTAATTTATTTTTATCTTATCATTTCCTTATCTTATCACATTCTTCTGTGTGTACAAGATAGGTCCTATCCTAAATCAAATACAAAAAATGATTTAATTGGTTCTAAAATCAATCATCCACATCATCCAATCCTTAAAATATAAAAGCGTCCAATTTTAAGAAAACCAATCTTAGTACTACCAACAAACCAACTACAATCATTTAATAAAAGCTTTTCATATGGACAATGTCTTGTACACATTCATCCAAGCTTCTTGTTCAATCTCAACCGTTCACATAGCCACCTAATCTCCATCATTGATCAATCTTAGTAGAGAACTATATAAACACCCTCTCACCTCATTCCCCCATAATCCTACACAATCTTGAAAGCGTCCAGATTATCATTTCATGCATATGACATCCATTGAGCACTTTGAGCATATCATCCATCATCATTGCAGCTATGGCAACTATGGTTATTCACTATTGAGAAGCAATCCATAATTCAACCAAGTAATCAAGCAATGTAGGTGACATTGTTCTTTGATTTGCATTCATTTTGTGTCATTTAGATAGATTCTTTGAAGGTGGTAGGATTGGGTTTGATTTGCAATGCTTGATCTTATAAACCTGATTTTTCCTGCTAACACATTCTGGCACACCTAGTGGGACCCACATCCTTGATTAATATTTTTATTTGAAAGTTTGTTTTGAAGTCTAGATACGCAGAGCGCATTTGATCTGCAGAACATCACACTTGAATGGTAAAGCGTCGCCTTTGCATGATCGTAAATCGCAGTCGGTACGTAGAAAATCACATCTGCACAGTCTTTGGTTGCATTTGGTTTCCAAAGGATTGCATATGATTGGCAGAGGATCGCCTTTGGTTATCTAGGGTTTTGTTGATGTTTTTTTGTTTTTGCAAGTTTTTCTAGGATTTTTAATTCATTTTCTATGTCAGATTTGGGTTGCAAGCTGGTTTATTTACTAACCCTAGTATTTTATATCATCCTTAGTTGGTTTATTTAGGATTTGATTTGTCTTTGACCTAATCTTATCAATTAGTTGGATCTTTGTGTTATTTTGTAGAATATAGGATTCAACTCAAGTAATTCATCTTTAGGGGTTATTAGAGCTCTCATATTTGTCTTTTGATTATTTATCTTAACCTGAGTTTGAGATTTTGCTTTATTTAGGGTTTGATTTGTCTTTGACCTAATCTTATCAATTAGTTGGATCTTTGTATTATTTTGTAGAATACATGATTCAACTCAAGCAATTCATCTTCAGGGGTTATTAGAGCTCTCATATTTGTCTTTTGATTATTTATCTTAACTTGAGTTTGAGCTTTTATAGATTTTACAACATTTAAGTGCCTTTGATCAATAATGAATCGCATTTGCACAATCGTCAATCGCTTTTGCACGGTACAAAATCACCTTTGAATGGCAAGAAATCGCATCTGGTAACATTTTGGTCACATTGGGTTTGTAGCAAATTGCATCTAATTCCTGTTCCTTTGCATTTGGTTTAAGCATTTCCAATTTGATTTCTTTGGCATCTAACATCTATTGCGTGCAACATCTTATCGTCTGTCAAAGAAAGGAGGATCTAAAACTACTGACAAATATGTTGCAGGATCAATCGGTCAAAGACTTATCATATTTTTCACTAATCTAGGAACATTTGGTTTTGGTGCTTAAAAGGAACCTTGTTTGCTTCGTGTTTGCTTTATCCTTTTTGTTTGTTTGATGTGCATGTTTTTAACCCTAAGCTAATAACAAAAGTATCATCTCCCCTTGCCTATCAAATGGATCTTGGGTGCAAGAGAACTTGTTATTACCTTTAGAGTGGGCCTGCTCTTAAGACACATCCGCAAGGAGAACTCATTTGTGACCCCAAGAGGTATTTTCATTCAAACCACTATACAAAATAGCATAAGGCAAAAGCCAAGTCCAAACCGGTATAAGCGCTTATCGTACAGTGCTATTTCAAAAGGAGGTGTACCTAGCATATTTGATACTCCTAATAGAGCTAGTTAAAGCTTTAAGTGGCTTGTTGGATGCTTGTAAGGTGCTGGTCCCCTGAATATTCACTAGAAACCATTTGTTTAGTGGCCAAAATCCTTCTATTTGCTGGCACAGGAAGTCAGACCTCTGAAGCTGTCCCACGTTCTCGTAGTTCAAAGTAGAGAGAACAAATTTCTTGAGATCTTTAGGTCTTTGGGAACTCAAAGTTTGGTGTGCTCGAGAAGTGTGTGCTGTGTAAGGGGGATCCATCGCCACCAAAATTCTAAGCTATCCACTCTGAATAAGTGCGGCTCAGATTTATCCGCAATGGGAATCCAACAAATATTGTCCTTTACACCCTAGGTTGTACCTATTTGTGAGTGTCTTATATGTCTTTATGTTTTTAGTCATTTGTTTTCTTGTCAAAAACAAGCAAAAACTTGCCCAAAAATAATTTACTGTCCCATAAACTCACATTTGATCAGCAGTCGCTCACATTTGATCAGCAGTCACTCACCTTTGAACCGCAGAAGCTCGCCTCTAGCATGCTTTGAAATTACCAGTGACCATAACACAGTCACCTCTGAGCTATCCAAAATCACCTTTGAGCCTTACCCAATCACTTTTGAGTAGCAGAAAATCACAGTTGATCCTCAGACAGTTGCCTTTGGATTATCCTTAATCACATTTGAGCTATCGTCAGTCGCCTTTGGTCTGAACATCATCACCTTTGGTAAGATTAACTTGTCATCAGTTATCCAGTCTGACAATCACATTACCAATCAATCTTGAGTCTATTAGTAGCTTATAGACAAATCCATTGATCATTTACAATCAATATCCATCATATCCCGCTTGATCTTATCACACTTTGGACTTGTTGAGCCCTCCATCCTCTTGAGACTCAAAATCAGCCAGCAACATCAATCAACCAAGCAAACCAACTTTAGCCCTTGGCTTTGGTCACTAGCTTGTCCCTTTTGATCATTTCAGCATCAGCAACCAATCTTGTCTACCCTTGAGTTCATGAGTCTATCTCTTGGGGGATAATCAATCCATCAAACCTATCCAAACAAATCAATCCAGATCAAACTATCAAACCAAGCCAAGTAAACAACAATCCAAATCAATCCAAACATTTGATCAAACCAATCCAAATCAAACAATCAAACCAAGCAAACCATCCAAGAGTCTCAACCTTGTCAAACTAGTCCAAAACATCACATCCAAAACATCTCCAAAACAATGCCTCGCACAAGGAGCCAATACAAAGCAGCCATGAAAGCCAATTTACAACAATTTCAAGCTACCCCTCTTAAGGATGCTTCATAATTTATGACTAGGATGCCTAAAGACATGTTTGTACCCGAGGGTTATACTGCAGGACTTTCATCAACTGTACAAATGCTGCAACATCATTTTGGACCTTCCTCATCCACTCATGTGCCACATTATCAACCTACTGATGAGGACTATTTGAATGATCTAGAGCTCCAAGATGATAAAGCTGTGCAACTTGCCAATAGGATCATAAGGTCAAACCGTGAACAAATTTTTGCCCAATTAGCTCAAGAAGGAGTCAAATTTCCAAGTGACTTTGATATGTCTAGAATCCAAAAACATGAACCAACCAACAATGTTGTTGTTGTTGCAAAGGATACCTATAAGGCCATTACTACCATGTCTACCATATCTACACCATCTCCACAAAACATCCCAACATCACTTTACACCACTCCATCTATTCCTCCATTCCATACACCTACCTCTGTCAAACCTTTGTTGACACCATCTGATGTTGTTAGCTCTTATGTGTCACAAACCCCTCAAGTGCCTAACCAAAATGTGTTGTATGTCACCCCATCTCATGTATCTCAATCCACTCCACTTTCTTCCATAAATACAACTCCTTCACATGTGTCCCAAACACCACAAGTGCCTAACCAAAATGTGTCGCATGCTGAACCATCCCAACCATCCGCATCCATGAATCTAGTCCAAACATCGCAAGTATTATCCAATCCTAATGAGCTAGTTATTGACCAAACTTTTGGATCATAGCCATACGTTGACCAACTCCATTCACTTGGACCCCAACCATCCAACCAACAAATGTCCTATGTTAATCCGCCTATTATATCCCAAGCTCCATCCAATTCCAATTGTCACATATCCTATATTAATTCATCCCAAACTCCGCCAACTTCTAATTCACAAATGTAATACATTAATCCATTCTATGGTTCACATGTGATGCAAACTCAAGGTGTCAATCCATCCTCAAACATTCACACCTTTTCATCCTTTCATAATCAAGTTCAAAACACCTACACCCCGGTATACCAAATACCGCATCCAAGCCACCAAAATCCTATGCAACAACAACAAATATCTGATATGGAGCAGCACGTCAAGCAAATATACCGGTGACTTGATGACATGAGTATGGGACAAACAAAGAAAACATTTTCTTTTGAGGATGTGTGCCCCTATCCTTTTGATAAGTCATTACAAATGATACCTTTTCCTCCACATTTTGAGATCCCACAATTTGATAAATACAAGGTAAAAGGAGATCCAAATGACCATCTTCGAACATTCTATGTCTCTTGTCTTGATGTCACCTACAATGAGACATATCTTTTGCAACTATTCCCTCAAAGTCTTGGGGGACAAGCCTTGGAATGGTTTTCGCATCTCCCACCTGGTATCAAATCCTTCAAAGAACTTTCAAGCAAATTTGTCTCACACTTTGCCTTCAATGTTGAACATGAGATTACCATGAACGATCTTGTCAACAATAAACATTGCAATGGGGAAACTTTTTCATCATTCATCCAACGATGGCAAAACATGGCTAGCAAACTTTCATGGAAAATCCCCAAGAAGCAACAAGTGGATATCTTTGTTCAAAACCTTCATTCTGAGCTATCATTTCAATTGCAACTACATAGTGCCACCACCTTTGATGAGCTCATATCTAAAGGAACCAACATTGAAAAGGCTAAAGGTGTCATCAATATTTTCAAAAAAACTAAAGACAATGCATAATCCTCAAATGATAAATATCACTTTTGGAACAAAAACAAAAATGTTGTAAATTATGGCGTTGTTGATGCAAAGAATATTCAAACTGTGAAACCTCCCATCCATGTCCAAACAACAAACAAAAGCACACCATTTCTTCCATGAGACCAAGATAAAACAAATCCATTCCCTAAGCGTAAATTCACTCCTTTGGGAGAACCTATTGAATCGGTCTCAAAGAAATGTTTACAAGCGGGCACAATAACACTACCTAAGACTCAACCATATGAAGAACCACAATATAAGCCCAATTGGTACAAAGACAATGAATATTGTGAATTTCATAGAGTGAAAGGGCATAGCACATCCGGTTGCATGAAATTTAAACATGTGATTCAAAATCTCATCGATCAAGGAGCCATTAGCGTTGATCCACCCAAACAGACCTCAAACTATGACCTTGATGCTTTTATGTATCCACTCCCATCACATGACAAGGCAAGTACCTCTAATAAAGGGAAGAAAATCCAATATACCTATGAATGATCCACTATTGGTTGCATTGAACAAGCTCACATATCTACCATTACCATAAGAGGAAAAGAATCTAGTTGTCCCGATACCACTCATCGAGCCTCGGTTACTATCTAAGCAACCCTTGATTGTGCTGTTACCACCTGTTGAGGTTGTGTTACTATCCAAGGAGCACCATCTACCGTACGTCCAACCTCTAGCTATAATATCCTCGACCATCTTGGTAATACCCTCGCTCATATTTCCATTTTAGAGTTATTGCATATATCCCCTGCCCACAAAGTCATCCTTGATAAAGCCCTACAAGAGTCGTTAGTCCCTAATGATATTGACACTACGCAATTCCAAAAAATGATAGCTAGTATTGCATCACCCTGCCGTTTGACCTTCTCTGAAAAAGATCTCTCATCACCCGATCCATCCCATAACGATGCTCTCCATATTAAACATATGTTCTTTAAAGCTTGTCAAATTATTGGGATATTCTGAGGATCGTATTGATACCACTAAGAGCATAACCATCAAGGCATATGACGATGCTGAGAGAGACTCTGAAGGGATTATTTATTTACCCATCAAGGTTGGTCCTATTATTACTGATACCAAGTGCCAATTCCTAGACATTGAATTCCCATATACAATATTATCCTTGGTCATCCTTGGATACATGCCATCAAAGACATTCCATCTACATACCATCAATGCCTCAAATTTCCTTACAATGGAGTTGAAGTCACAATCCCTGCCGATCCAAATCCATTTGAGTTTTGTTGAACTTTTTGAGCTAAATATCAAGATCCCATTCACGTCCCCATCAAAGCTAAAGTGCATCCATCACATCCTATGTAGATCCATCTGACTTAAATTAGCCCTCATCTAGTAAATCCATCCCCGCCATTGATGCCAAATACCAAGAGAAAGGACTCGGTGAGTACACTTTAGAAGAATCTTGTTGTGTAGGAAACTTGTCCTTGTCTCCCAAATCTTATGGCCAACCATCCATAACCAAAGCTACTTCATCCCCAACCATTATCAAAGCATCTCCTACCGTGTTCATAAAAGCAGGCATGCTCGAAGATGAAGACATTGATGACATCAACTCTTGGCTTTTCTTTGATGAGAATGATCAACTTACTCTAGAAGTGGAGCGATATAACTGTATACACCTAAAAATGGCAAAGAAAAATTAAATAAATATTTATTATTTATTTAATTCCCATTCTTCTATCATTTAATAAATTCATCAATTTATCTATTTAATTCACATTCTTCATTAATAGTCCAATTATTAAATAAATATCAATTTATTTAATTAAATCAATTAAACCTATTCTTCTAATGTCATCCCCTAATTAAATAATAATCAAATTATTTAATCCCAAATCATCCTATTCCAAAGTCAAAAGTCCTCTAATCCATGTCATCTAATCCACCTCACACGTCCACCTCATCATCTTGCACATGTAATTAAATATTTTAATATTTAATTAATCCATTTTTCCTCACCCACATGGGCCTATTATCTCTCCAACCATCCCTATTCCAAAGGGCATGGTCTCTCCATGTCATCATGGTCAAAGGGACACTTTGTGACACTTGTTCCATAGTCCCTAGAATCTTTCCAACTTCCCTCCAAACATGATCTCCTTGTTTGACCTTCTCTCTTTGGTCATTGAGAGCCTTGTGACATGTGGACTCATGTCACACCTTTCTCTCCACCATGTCAAGGTGAGAGGATCATCTTCCCTCTTTCTCTCCCTCATCTCAACCAACTCAATCCTCACCGTACACCTCTCAAGACTAAGTCTCCACCGTTAAGATCTTGACACATGGATTTGCCCCCTCCTTGGCCTATAAAAGGAAGCTCATTCCCTCATTATACAACACACAAGCTATAGGAAAGTTACTCTGCAGAAATTCTAGCGTGCCTTTGGCAAAGCATCCATATTGCTCATTGCATTTTATATCCATTATCTTCATATCCACACAACCATGGCTTCAATCATCCATCCCTCATCCTCACAATAGTTGCATTGTAGGTAATCTTCATTGCATTTTATTCAACATACAACCATTCAAGTATTGTCATCTTCAAACAACGAGGAAGTACGCTTCTGAGAGCTCTATTTATCAACAAGATCAATACAAGATAGGCAAACAATGGAAGGTTCGAGGTAAATCAGTCTTCAAGGTAAAATTGCTTTGTTTATTTGATTTGCATCATATTTCATTGAGATTATTGGATTATTAGTAGTTTAATATTGTTGACAATATTTCCATTAACATTTTTGCCGCCCACCGTGGGGCCTTGCCCTATTTTTAAATTCCATCTGAGTGTTTTGTGAAGGTTCTATCACAATAGGTTGCTTCTACGCATACAACTTCCAGTTCTACATATACAACATTTCCTGCTGTGCTTTTACGTTTCTGCGCATCCAACCAGTATTGCTGTACATCTGAAACATTTTGTGACACTTCTGATATTCCTGTGCATATATAGTGCAGTCCTGCGCTTTTGACTATTATTGCCACGCATTTGCGAATTAGCGCATATACTACGCAGTGCTGCGCATATGATCTGTAGTCCTACACATTTAATTTGTAACAGAGAGTTGTAAAATTTTTATAAGGTTTTCCATATTAACTTTCATTTGCAGGTGTTAGGAGCTGGATTTAGTCATTTTAGCTGCATTATTAAGCCACCTAGAACTAATTAGGAAGGAGTAACTTAATATGTTCATGCAAATCATCAGATAGACTTAACTAGGAGGAAAGTAAATCATTTTGTTGCATCACAACTTTCATCTAGTCCCAACTTAGGGGTTAAAACTGAACAATTTCTTTATGTTTTTACTATCTTTTTACTACAATCTATCACATAGCTTAATAGGGGAAAGTAACACTTGTTTTATTTCTTCAAACAACAATCTACACCTAGATTTGTTAGAGGGATAAAATTAGCGAAGTCTTTTCCAAGTTATTGCTATCTTGTTACAAATTTCTGTGCTTGGTAGAGTTAACACATTTAGTTATTTTTCTTTTAACTAGGGAGATAAAGAACCAGTGTTCTCCGTGTTTTCAGAATGATAATAGGACTATGCTCTCCCCTTAACTGGGTGACCAAAATGTCAAACTTATCATTTTGCATGTTTTACCTTTAGAGAGGCCTGCCCTTGGAATTCCTTCCTTCTAAGTGGGATGACCTTAAGTGATAACGGGCTAAAGCCAAGCTCCTCCAAGTCACTATAAATAAATTGCGTTTGTGACGAATGTTGCAAGTGACGGGTGCTGTTGAGTTACACCGACCAATGTTTCCCCCAAAACCCTATGGAGCGTAACCTTTGCAGGCTAGGAAGCCTTCTTATTGAAGCAAATGGCCGCTTGTGTAACCACCTGAATGGATGCCTTGACTAAAATCCTTTTGTTCTAGTAAGCCAAAATCCCCTATTTGGTGACACAGGAGGAGGAACCTCTAGAGATGTCCAATGTCATACACTCATTTAGTGTAGAGACAAAAAATTTCAACTCTTCGGAGGAACTATAACTTGGTATGCGTGAGAAGTGAGTGCCATGGAGGGGAGCCGATGCTACCAAGTTATTAGCTGTCCACCTTTATGCAAGTGGCTGGTGTAAAAACTAAGTTGGAACTCATCAAATACTGTCCTTGCCATCCTAGGGTTGTAATTGTTTATTTTTAATTTTGTTAAGTCAATCATGGAAACCTTTTGTTCTCTGTGTTTTCTTGCAATAACTTGAACCAAAGTCAACATTACAAACTTTATATTAACTTAGGAAAACATTCCAAGCAAATCAAACTGTCAAACTGAAACAAAAAACCAAGTACTTGCAGTTTTGCGCATTTAAAACATTTTGCTATGCATATAACATGTTTTGCTGTGCATATAACACGTTCTGCTGTGCATTTAATTCTGTTGCACATATAACCAATCCTACGACGCATTTGAACCTTTTTGCTGCACATATAATATTTCAGCACATTTAACACATAGAGTTGTGCATATAAAACACAGTGCCGCACATATAAACTCAACCAGATTGGTGCATTTGACCAACAGAGCTGCACATTTGTCCTATTATCCTACGCTTTTGAAGTTGCGCATCCAAAACAGAGGCATATTTTGTATAGTGTGGGACAAAAACATTATCATTTTTAGGTACCCTTTTTGCTATAGTTTATCCCTGAAAAATCAGTTATACATTGCAAACACCTTTCCATATCATTTTCACAAACATCTTCTTTTCACATCATTGCCTTGCTATCAAAACACCTCAAAATCAAACCACAACTTGCTTCTAGGACCTAGTTGATACTCTACCAACCCAAACAAGAGCTAGTTAGTTTTTATAATAGGATTTCAAATCATCCTTCTCAACAAAACTATACTAGTGTAACCTTGACAAGAAAATAGTCCTCATCAAATAGCGGTGTCAATCTATCCCTATTTTAGACTACTCCTTGTATCGAGTGCTTCGATAGCTATTAGACATTATAGCTCAAGATTTACCTTGTTTGAGACAAACATAGAATCAACAAAAACCTTAGCAAAATCTATTCCAATCAAACTCACCTTCTACCATATCACACCTCCAATCAAAACCAAAATCCAACAAATCTCATAATCCAATTTCATCCATCCCAAAAAAATCTTGCATGGTGCAAACTAGAGCTCAATCGAAACAAAAGCAAAACATGGACAACCTTAAAAATAATATACCTGATCCAGATGATGAGGAAGTCTCTCAAGAGGAGATCCTCCAACAACTCCAAGATCCTAAGTTCCAAAAGATAATGGATAGAGTTATTTCTACGAACCCTCAAAAATATTTACTTGTGCTTGCTCAACAAGGAGCAAAGCTACCCGCAAACTTTGATATCTCTAATCTATGAGAGAATAATGCCTCAAACGAAGTTGGGTCATTGAAAGATGGCTCCAAAACTGAAAAAGAGACTCCAAAAATAGAAAAGGCTAAGGATACACTTAATCCCTTGGATGCATTGACAACCCAAATCCAAGCCTTGCAACAACAATTGATAAATATCCAAAGCGGAACCTCAATGAAATATTATTCACTTGAAGATATCTCACCTTACCCATTTGACAAATCCTTGAACATGATACCTTTTCCTATAAGATTTGAATTGCCAAAATTTGACAAGTATAGAGGAAAAGGAGATTCTAGAGATCACATCAGGGAATTCAGTGCCGCTTGTCTTGAAGTAGCCCACAATGAAACTTATCTAATGCGACTATTCCCTAGAAGCCTAGGAGGACAAGCTATGGAGTGGTTTTCACATCTACCTCCCGACATCTGCACCTTTAACAAATTAGTGGACAAATTCATCACACATTTCTCTTATAACATAGAACATGAAATCTCCATGCTAGACCTTTGCAATAATAAACAAAAAGGAGAATCATTTGCATCTTTCCTACAAAGGTGGAGGCAACTTGCAAGCAAGTGTCCCTATCACATACTTGAAAAACAAATGATAGAAATGTTTGTGCATAATTTGTCCACTGAGCTAAGCTATCAAATACAAGTCCAATGTCCATCAACTTTTAGTAAGGTCATTGAGATGGGGCTTCTCATTGAGAAGGCCTTGATAGTGAAGAGGCAAGTAAAGATATACAAAGACACCCCAAGCTCTAACAACAATGCGGATAAGTCGCGGTTTTGGACTAAAATTAAACCCATAGTGAATGATGGTGTGGTAGATGTAAAACATGCAACACCAAAGCAACCTATTTTCAACCTATCCAATCCGTAGAATAACGCACCATCTACCAAGCCTCAAGGCACTGAATAAAAACAAAACAACTTCCCTCCAAGAAGAAAGTTCACACAACTTGGTGAATCACTTGAATCTACACTTAGAAAGCTAATTGGGGGCAACATGATCACACTTCCACCAGTGCGTGAATACAAACCCAAGTTCCAATCTCCTTGGTGGAATGAAAATGACTTTTGCGAATACCATAGGAGCAAAGGTCTAAAAACCAATGATTGTATGAAACTCAAGCATGTCATTCAAGACCTTCTTGACCAAAAGTGCATATCCATTAATGAAGGACATAGTACCAACGATGAACATATAACATTCAAGAATCCTCTTCCTCATTATGAAAAAGGAGGTTCTTCAAACCAAAACAACAAAGAGGCTGACAAATTAAGCTATAACAATGCTTCTTTTGATTACACCATCAATCATATCTCCCAATGTGATTCACACATCAATGTGATCACCATTAATAATCGGCCTGACTGTAATGTGACCACACATCGTGGAAACATAACTTTGCAAGGGGCTCAACCAAAGCCATCCAAGTCACCTTCCAAATCAAATTAGTATAGCATCATTGACCAACTTCACAAAACACCTGCGCATATATCCATCTTGGAGTTATTGTGTTTATCACCATCCCATAAGGCCATTTTACAAAAAGCTCTCTTAGAGATAATGGTTCCTACAAACCTTGCCCAAGATCAATTCCAGGCTATGGTAGGCCATCTCACCACACCGCATTTCCTATCCTTCACTGAGAAGGATGACATGTCAATAAATCAACCACACAATGCATCCCTACACATTGAGGCCCTAATACATAAGCACAGAATAAAAAGGGTCCTAATAGATGGAGGGGCTAGTTTGAACATTTATACACTAAAGTTAATCCTTGCATTGGGGTTTTTTGAAAATGTCATTGATCCCAAGAAAAAGATAACCATCAAGGCATATGATGAGGAAGAAAGAACCTCCAAAGGAACGATGGTTTTGCCAATACGAGTGGGACCAGTAAAAAAAGATGTAGTGTGCCAAGTTCTTGACATGGAGCTTGCATATAACATTCTTCTAGGCAGACCTTGGATCCATGTAATGAAGGCTATCCCATCAACATATCACCAATGTATCAAGTTCCCACATAACGGTCAAGAAATAACCATACAAGGGGACCCCAATCCTTTTCAGTATTGCAATACCATATAGTCTAAACCAGATGTTGTGATACCCACCAATATAGCAACTTCTTCTTCCTCCAACCAAGTAGATCCAAGTTCCTCAGCTTCTACCTCAAAAACATCAAAGCTTAAAATAAAAGGATGGGATGCAATGGTCATGGTCCCATAGGACTAAGAAAGGATGGTATCATAGAACCTATCAAACCCCCTATGCAAACAACCCGAGACACTACTAGGTTAGGATACCAAGGTAAGCTAAAGGACAAAGGCAAAGGTAAACAAAAGGTTGAAGACAGACAAGCAGCTACAACTAACTTAGTGGAGCAAATTCACCTCTTGCAAGAGGCGAGTGAAACTGATTCAAATGAGTATGAGTGGGACAACCTCTCTGAGATGTCTTGTGAAGAAAAAGGAATTGATGTGGTCCAACGATATAGTAATACTCCAACAACGTATAAGGGACAAAGCTCTAGGGCTAGACCGCTAGAGTTCAGAACGCAACATGACGAGAATGAATTTCATGAAGAGAGTACGATATCAAGCTTGACAAACCAACTTGAGGAGAGTACCATAATAGACCTTGTCGATACCTTGTCCCATTCAAATGAATTCGCCATCCTAACCATAACTACCCTTGAGTCTGATCAACCTGATGATCCCTTACCTCTTGTTCACCCTGAATTAATAGATTGGGATCTATCTGAAACATCATCTGAGCTTGACATCTTTGAAAATGATGATGCCATCATCGACTACCTAGAGCTTAGAGAACACTTACCCGTAGGAGACCATAAGGTTGGATTCCCCATCAACCTTAACAATAAGGCATACTTCGGAGAGAGTGCCAATCCTTTCAGTCGTAAAAATGTCAAAATAAATATGAGATCTAATGGTGAAAACCGCTCTGCGGCAGTATTAGATCATGAAAAGAGAAAAAGAAAAGACGTATCTGAAGGTGAAAACCAATTTAAGGCACCAACGGATGAAAAGCTTGACCCTTTCCCCCTTTATGCACATCTAGAAAGATCTTCAGTATTGATTGAACCAGCAGAATCAATCAACATTGGCACAAAGGCACAACCAAGACTCCTTTATCAAGCAGAGTCATTAACTACACAAGAAAAGATAGATTTTGTTGAGTTCTACAAAAGAAAGCAGATAAAATTTGTTTGGTCTTACGCTGATATGCCAGGTATTGACCCTGATCTAATCATGCACCATCTGTCACTGGCTCCGGGAGCTAAGCCAGTCAAACAGAAGCTGAGGAAAATGCACCCCCACATAGCTTTAATGGTAAAAGAAGAGCTCAAGAAATTCCTAGATGTGGGGTTCATTAGAGCCATTGACTACCCAGAATGGGTTTGTAATATTGTACCTATTTTAAAGCCTGACAAGAGAATTATAATATGCAATGACTTCAGGGATTTAAATATGGCTTGTCCAAAAGATGATTTTCCTTTACCAAACATTGATATCATCGTTGACCTCACAACAGGTCACACCATGTTGTCCTTAATGGATGGTTTCTCCGGATATAACCAAATCAAGATAACACCAAAGGATCAACATAAATCAACATTCACATGTCCACGGGGCACCTATTGTTGGTGCGTTATGTCATTCAGTCTCAAGAATGCAGGAGCAACGTATCAACGAGCAATGAGATTGATCTTCCATGATATGATTCATACCATTATGGAGGATTATGTTGATGATATCTTAGGGAAATCACTCACCAGAGAGGGACATCTTGAAGTCTTAGACAAAATATTCATAAGACTAGAGCAGTTTAATGTACGGTTGAATCCTAAAAAGTGTGTTTTCGGAGTAACATCTAGAAAACTACTTGGGTACATCATATCAGCAAACAGAATAGAGGTGGACCTGGCAAAGGTCAAAGCAATTATGGAAATGCCGCCACCAAAGAATCTGAGTCAGCTACGGTCTTTACAGGGAAAGTTGTAGTCAATTAGAAGGTTCTTCTCCCAACTGGCAGACAAGTGCCATCCATTCTCACATCTGTTGCATAAAAATGTTCCATTCAAATGGGATGATAACTATGAGCAAGCATTTCAGTGCCTAAAAGAATATTTGATGAATCCACCAGTCCTAATGCCACCAATTCAAGGCAAACCTCTACTGTTATATATCTCAGCTACACCCACATCTTTGGGAGCATTACTAGCACAAGAAAACCATGAAGGAAACGAGCAGGCAATCTACTATATTAGCAGGAAATTAGTAGGTTATGAGCTTCAGTAAACAACAATTGAAAGGGCATGCCTTGCAGTCATCTTCGCTTCACAAAAATGGAGACACTACATGCTCTCTCACTCTATAAAGTTGGTAGCAAAGATGACCCACTAAAGTATCTCCTTAGCAAAGCTACCCTAATAGGTAGAAAATCTAAATGGGTTATGATTCTCAGTGAATTTGACATTGAGTACGTGTATAGAAGAGCCATAAAAGGACAGGTCATCACAGATTAGCTGGAGGATGCACCTTTGATTGATAACAACCCCTTAAGTTTTGAGTTTCCTGATGAATCTATATTCAACATCACAACAATGGCTTGGAAGCTCTATTTTGATGGGTCATACATGCAACATGGTTTTGGAGCAGGCATCTTGCTAGTAACACCACAGAGGGATACAATCCCTAAATCATACAGACTTTTGTTCCCATGCAACAATAATGTAGCTGAGTATGAAGCACTGGTTATCGACATAAAGATGACAGTCGAGTGGAAGATCAAAGAGCTTCATGTGTATGGGGATTCACAACTAGTCATTAATCAAATAAATGACGAATACCAAACAAAGGTCGAGAAGCTGATACCATACAAGTGTATGGTGGACAACTTCAAGGAATATTTTGTTGTGATATCCTTCGAGCAAATACCAAGGTTAGAAAACAAAGTAGCAGATGCAATGGCCACTATTGCATCCCTTCTAGATATCCCTAAAAATCAATCGCGTTATGAGTTTTTGGTGGAGACAGTCTCCCATCCAGCCTATGAAAGCCCTGAAAATAACACCATTTACCACATCGTAGGAACTAATTCTCCTTTATATGGCAAGGTTTACACCTATCTTAAAGAGAATATCCTACCTCCTGACCTATCAAACAATAAAAAATGCACGTTCATATGCCAATCATCTAGATATACCATTATTACCGACACCTTGTACAGACGAGGTTTAGATGGTACTATCCTTAGGTGTTTAGATAGTGATGAATATCAGACCACTCTAAGGGAGGTTCATGAAGGTATTTGTAGGACACTCTAGTGGTCCTACTCTGGCGAAGAAACTCATGCGTTTAGGATATTACTGGCCGAGCATGGAAAAAGATTCGTATTAGTTTGTCAAGTGGTGTAAGAAATGCCAGATTCACAGTAATCTGATACATGCACCCGCTCAGGAATTACAACCTTTAACGACACCTTGGCCCTTCTGTCAATGGGGACTGGATCTAGTAGGCAAGATTCACCCTTCCTCCTCCAACAACCATAAATTCATTATCACAGCCACAGAGTATTTCACGAAGTGGATTGAGGCCGTTCTATTAACCACCATTATAGGGAAACATATTTCATCCTGCATCCTTAACTATATCATATGTAGATATGGTATTCCATTATCCATTATCACAGATAATGGAAGACCCTTCAAGAATCAGGATGTACAAGAACTCTATAGTAAATTCCATATCCAGCATCATTTCTCCACCCTATACTACCCGCAAGGTAACGACCAAGCTGAGGCATCGAATAAAACCATTCTAAAGATACTCAAAAAGACTGTCGATGATCCTAGCCAGGACTGGCATATGCAATTGAACCTTGCTCTGTGGGCCTACCGAACCAGTATACGCACACTCACAGGTGCGACACCATACTCCCTTGTCTATGGCTTTGAAGACATATTGCCTATCAAAGTTGAAATTCCTTCCCTCAGGGTGTCATTAAAGGGACTCATTAATGATGAGGAATATAGAGTATCAAGGCTTCAAGAACTTGAACTGCTAGAAGAACAAAGACAACATGCCTTTAACCATCTTAAGGCATACCAGCAGAGAATGTCAAGGAGCTACAATCACAAGGTTAAGCCAAGGGTCTTTCAGGTAGGTGATCTTGTCCTAAGAGAGAATCCACGCAATTAGTAGGATAGAGAGAAGAAGGGGAAGTTTGAACCCAATTGGTTGTGTCCCTATATCATAGTCACTGCTTACAGATCAGGTGCCTATCAGCTCTCAACATCATAAGGTGAAGTGTTTGATGATCCCATCAACAGTATGCACCTTCGAAGGTTCTATACCTAATAACCCCAATGCAAGGGACAAAAAAAATAAAAAAAAGGTACAAGTAGAAGCAAGTGGTGAAAACCTTGAAACAAGCGCTATTTGTGACTAACCGCTACCTCTATCTGTTAGTACAACCCAACCTGCATTCATCTTTCCTATTGTACTCATCCAGTAACCACATCCATCTTGCATCTACCTAACATTGACCTACCATAGGTTGGTGTCTTGTCACCCCTATCATCTTATCCAATAGGGTCATCCCATCACATTACCCTATCATTTATCTTATCGCAAGTCCATTATCACTATCAGTCGTCTCCGAACTACATTGCCTCCGAGTTATCACGTAGGCAAGGCCATCATTGATGCGCCTCAGAGGCTCCTTTTCCATCCATTCCATCTCATGTCATCCATCCTTTGGTTTGTCCGAATTCGCATCATTTTCCCATCGCCTAGGTCTTTAGGTTCACATAGGTCCACCTAGAACTACGTTGCCTCTGTGTCGTCACGTAGGCAAGGCCATTTAGCAATGAGCCCCCAAGGCACCAGGTCAGTCCATTAGGGCCCGTCACATTGTTCATTGTCAGTTCATCCATAATAAACAAATCCTCTACTTGACTGGGGGCAAACCCTTGACCTAGTCAGGGAATAGGATTCTTGAATGGTATAACTTCATAGGGTAAACAATCGGATCACGGTTTTATCACTAGACAACAAGCAGCACGACAAGTGAGTTTTCAACACATCTTGGCACCAAAAAAAAAAAAATGTTTGGCAAATCCCTTTTGGCTTAAGACATCAAACTGATTCTATCAAGTTATTGCAAGAAAACATGTTTTGGGCAAGAATTTTTTTCAATGGTTGTTTTCAAAGTCTTATATCATGATTTTTTGTTATTATGTCTTTCTACGCTACTCAATGATGTATCAAACTAGAGAAGCTATGATGGGGGCATAATCATTTTATTTGTCTGTTGTTTGTGGATTTATCTTTAGTAATGTGAAAGCCTTGTCTAACGACATGATTAGCAAAAGATCATTAAGGACATCAAAGGTCTAAACATGAAATAGGTTTAATCCTTGTCTGTTGATACGCAAGCAGTACTCAGGTCATCTTGGTTCAATTATACTTAGATGCTTGTACTAACTTGCTAAATCAAAATCCATGTAAGAAATACTTAGGTCATCATGGTTTAATTATACTTAGATGCTTGTATTTTCTTACAATATTTTAAAAAAAGCTCAATGATGAAACAAAGTACTTCAAAAACTTGCACAATCGAAGATGACAAGAATTCATATCCATACTTATCCCGTTGCATTCCATTGCATTATAAGCATGTTATCATTTTCCCAAAATCCATGTGTCATTGTGGTCATTCATTATCCAATTTCGTATCATTCATTCTCTAAATTTCTTATCAGGTATTACCAAATCTTTCATTATCATATTTCTTATCTTTCATTATCATTGTCCAATTCATTTTCTTCTAAAAAGTGTATTGTTATTAAGATTGAGTATACTTGGCATTAACAAAAGTAAATCATTGTGTGTCATAATTAGGTCCATCATCATAGATGCATATCATTTTGTCCATTAGGATGCATAAACACAAGTAAATCATAAATCACCATAGTAAAAGTCATATACTCACATCATTCCATCCATCTAAGTTTCATATGTATATCATGATAGAAAAACAAAAAAATGCAAAAACATAGATAATATGATTATCAAAATAAACCATTTTAGTGCATGCATACAGGATTCATATCATTGCATTTTGCATTGTGCAAAATCAACACATATAGGTATATCTTGCATTTAGTATTTAGTCAAACATCATAAGCATGTAGAGGCATCATGTCGAGTATCAAGATCTATAGAAGCATCAACATAATCATCATAGTGTGACATCATACAAGTCATCATATAGAGCATCACATCCATCGCATAATATAAACATATGCATCAAAAATCATAACCATGTAAGTCATCGATAAGCATAGCACATCATAACATCATAGCATCATAGCATAGTCTGTCCAATCATGGTATCATATCATCATCATAAAAAAGAATAAGAGTGTCCAAGTATACAATGATGTCAAAATAATAATACACCCTAAAGTGTCAAAACCAAAGTGGTGCATATATGTCTAAATAAAAGTACTAGAAGTAAATGCATGTCTAAGAGCAACTAAGAATGGCTCCCCCCTGATGGTGCTGGCTGTGGCAGTGGGATACCTCCTCCTCCTCCCCCACCTGCTGTCCTTGTACCTGATGCACCTCCTCCTAATGGTCAGCGGGGTGGCCCCATAGGTCTAACCACCCCGCCACTCTCTGCTGGTCCCCTCTGTGACCTGTTGCAGTCGCTAGGTCTATAGCTACCTGCCCTACACTCTAGTGGCACCGCTTGCTCATATAGGGACCGCCAGTAGATCTCCTGACCTGCCCTGACCATCTCTGCAACCATCTAGCCAGTGCGACCCTGTGCCATAGTCTGCTGCACCTGCTCTAAGAGTGCCTCTGCCCTGCCATACCTCTGGATGGCTATGTCTCTCTCTAACCGTGCAGTCTAGAGGTCACCTGTAGCTGTGTAATCTGGGCTTGCATCTACCTTATCTATCCCTGCTGCTGCTGTAGCATAGACTGAGCCTAAGCCAACTGGGCTCGTAACCCTGCTATAACCCCATCATCTGGCCCCTGCCCCTGTGGCTGCATTGGAGGCTGCACCTGTGCTTGTAAGGCTAACTGAGCATGCTGGGTGGGATCAATCCACTAGCAAACCCTCCTCCCATCTCCATCTCTGCCATCATCCCCATCACTGCCATCATGTCCATTGTCATGACCAAATCCTCCACCACCACCATTGCCATCATGGCCTCCTCTTCCTCCTCTGCCACCGCCATCATCCCCACCTTGGCCACCTCTACCCCCCATCCTCGTCTCCTCCTGTGTCACCTCTGTGGTCCCTCGTCCTCATCCTCCTAATCATCTAGAATCAGGGCTCACTCTCCTGGTCCAGAGTAGCATGGAAACGGATGTGCAACAAACCAATCAAAGAAATCATGTGTCGTGCCTGCGTCTGCCACTACCCTATGCATTGCCCATGGATGATATGAAATGTGTAGAAACTCATCCTGAGCTATCTCATAGGATGGTTTGGGTCCCCATTGTCCTTGCTCCTTGTGCGTACGGGTAAATATGGCATTACCCTGGGGCATCCCATGAATTCTGCCAAACTCCCTGTACACACGTGATACAATGTGTCTCTCCAATATATAGGGTGTCCTCCCTATAATCCATCTAGTCTAAAAACAAAATGGAAGCTCCGATGCATCATCATCCCATACCTCATAATCTAGGTATGGTTGCCAAACAACTGAGTCAACATTGTCAAAAGCATGTCTCTAATACTTCAACTTTCCCAGCTTGGGCTAGGAAAGACTATCCTGAAACATGTAGGAGTAGGGCTGATCCCTACCCTGAGTGCCAATGCCAATAGGATGAGTAATGACTATGTGTGTCCATGCCCATATCTGTAGAAGTGAAACTCCACAAGCCAAACTGGAAGAGACATCATAGACAAACTGGTGTAAATCATGGTATAAGTGAGCAAGGATACAAACTCCCCAAGCATATCTAGTACCCTCTGTAGTAATCCACTCTAGAACTCCCCCCCATCCAATTACAAAACCACGCGACCATCTGTCAAGGCACACAGTACCTTTGATCAACCCAGCCACAACTGAAGGAAGAGGCTCATAGTAAGCCGCTATATCAGCCCAGCTGATCTCAGTACCCTCAATCTCATCATCATCAAAAACCCGTCTGCACTCGTCTAACCCTACCCAGTCCGCGACTCATACTCAACGAGCTCTCCATCAATCAGAATATGTAGAATCCCGTGAACATCCTCTAGGGTCACTGTAATCTCCCCAGTGGGAAGATGAAATGTCCCATCCTCACTGTGAAATCTCTCAGCTAGAGCAGTCAGCATGCCAAGATTGGCCCTAATCTTGGGCATGAAGAGCACAAATGATAATCCAGCCGATCCAATAACAAGTCGATCAGTCTCTATGAGATAAGGCCTCAACATCTGCATCATTGGAAACTGCTCCCTTGACATGAGGACATCATCTAACTCCTCCTTCAATCACACAAGCACGTGTTAATCAATCAAAATTGACTAAACTGCAAGTCTATTTATCCAACATCAAAAACTTAGTTATTTCAATAGGAAAGCAATCCTATCATCTCTCCAGAGATTCTATCAATCTCAGAGATGACCTATCAGTTGACCAGCATCCATCGTATAATCAACTTCATCAAATTTCTAAGTGATTTGATCAACTCAACTTATTTGTGCAGTTCTGCCTGTCGTATGCACCGAATTACATCACAAGTGCTGATTTAGCTTGCATGTGCAAAAATATCTTGAATGCATTGCTTTAATTTGCATGTGCATGAGTCTTATTTAAAAGCACCATAGAATATCATTTGCGCAATAACAATTCACATGTGTCGTAAAACCTTGAAAGTGCAGCATACCTCTTTACATGCGCATCAAGATTTCTCTTGCGCCGAAACATACTTCAGTTGTGAAAATTCCACATATGCGCTGATTCCGGCGTCATATGCGCAGTATCACATGTCATATGCGCTGTTCTGGCCTTTAGCGCATTCAAATCCTAAAACTTGGACTACATTTAATGCTATCATAAATGCACCTAGCCTAGAAACGAAGGGGTACTTACCGGCAGCCCATAGTCTACTGGACGGTTGAATCGTCAAATCCACTCAAATCAATGAAGCTCAATAGGAAACTGCTACATCTTCGTTGGCTACGCTGTGCTCCAAAGGCTCTGATCTCCTAAAAGTAAGTGTGCAAATGACTAGGAATGTGACCCCACACTCCTATATATAGCACATGGAACCCTAATGGGAGGTGCTTGACCTTGTCCATGCTAGGGCATGATCTTCACCTAGTTTTTCTTCCGCGTCAACTAATTTCTTCCCCCGTCCATCCAGTCATCCTGTCATTAAATCTATCTCATCATGAGATCGTCCGTCATCTCGTCATCAAATTCTTCCCGTCCAATCTCCTGAGGGGGCATCCTATCATCATTTAACCTAAACCAGGGGCAAATTGGGGCATGTATCAATTGCAGAAAATTTTTATTCTTTGAAACAACGTGCTAAAACACATTGTCTCAAAGAGGGGCAAAATGTATACACCTAAAAATGACAAAGAAAAATTAAATAAATATTTATTATTTATTTAATTCCCATTCTTCTATCATTTAATAAATTCATCAATTTATCTATTTGATTCACGTTCTTCATTAATAATCCAATTATTAAATAAATATCAATTTATTTAATTAAATCAATTAAACCTATTCTTCTAATGTCATCCCCTAATTAAATAATAATGAAATTATTTAATCCCATATCATCCTATTCCAAAGTCAAAAGTCCTCTAATCCATGTCATCTAATCCACCTCACACATCCACCTCATCATCTTGCACATGTAATTAAATATTTTAATATTTAGTTAATCCATTTTTCCTCACCCACATGGGCCTATTATCTCTCCAACCATCCCTATTCCAAAGGGCATGGTCTCTCCATGTCATCATGGTCAAAGGGACACTTTGTGACACTTGTTCCATAGTCCCTAGAATCTTTCCAACTTCCCTACAAACATGATCTCCTTGTTTGACCTTCTCTCTTTGGTCATTGAGAGCCTTGTGATATGTGGACTCATGTCACACCTTTCTCTCCACCATGTCAAGGTGAGAGGAACATCTTCCCTCTTTCTCTCCCTCATCTCAACCAACTCAATCCTCACCATACACCTCTCAAGACCAAGTCTCCACCGTTAAGATCTTGACACATGGATTTTCCCCCTCCTTGGCCTATAAAAGGAAGCTCATTCCCTCATTCTACAACACACAAGCTATAGAAAAGTTACTATGCAGAAATTCCAACGTGCCTTTGGCAAAGCATCCATATTGGTCATTGCATTTTATATCCATTATCTTCATATCCACACAACCATGGCTTCAATCATCCATCCCTCATCCTCACAATAGTTGCATTGTAGTCAATCTTCATTGCATTTTATCCAACATACAGTCATTCAAGTATTGTCATCTTCAAACAGCGAGGAAGCACGCTTCTGAGAGCTCTATTTATCAACAAGATCAATACAAGATAGGCAAATAATGGAAGGTTCGAGGTAAATCAGTCTTCAAGGTAAAATTTCTTTGTTTATTTGATTTGCATCATATTTCATTGAGATTATTGGATTATTAGTAGTTTAATATTGTTGACAATATTTCCATTAACAATGACAATGGCTTTCGCATTATCAAGAATATGGGCTATAAAGGACAAGGAGGTCTAGGACCACGTGGACAAGGACCTGTTGAACCTATTATTGTTACCAAGAAGTTTAATAAGCAAGGTCTAGGGTATGGTAAGGAGGTTCTGCCTTCCAAGGACATTGAGTATATTCTCGAGGAAGTAGCCAAAGCTTTTTCCCACAGAAGGGACTTCTAATATAGATGCCATCAATGACTCTTCCTTTCACATCACAGATCTATTCCAAGACACATCCATATTTATCTTTTCATTGGCCTTATCTATTTTGTACTCCTCATCATCCGACCTCAAACTCGTATATCCTCACCTCGTTGATTGGGACCAACAGGGGGCACCTATGCTAGACACATTTCAAAATGATGAAGCTATAGCAGAATTCATGGGTTTGAGATAAGGCATGCCATTGGGAGATCACAAAGCAGGCTTTGTGATGGATCTACCCTTGTTAGCTTATTTTGGTGGAAGCGTCAAATCCTTCAATCACAAAAGTGAAATAAATAAAATCAAAAAAGATAGGTCACTAGGTGAAAATCGCAAGGCACCTCTTGACTGCGAAAAAGTAAAAATAAAGGACATATCTGAGGGTGAAAACCTCTCTGAGGCACTCAAGGATGGAGGATTTGACCTTCCTTTGACCACCAAATATCAAGAACAGTCACCATTTCTAATAGAGAAATCTCAAGAGATGAATCTAGGCACAACACAGAATCCCAAGATCACATTCTTAGCAGCATCACTATCAGAACAGGAAAGGAAAGATTTCACTACCTTCTTCATGAAAAGAGCAATCAACTTTGCATGGACCTATGCAGATATGCTAGGGTTAGATCCTTCACTTGTTGTACATCATCTAGCAGTATCTCCAAATGCAAAACTAGCCAGGCAAAAGCTTCAAAAAATGCATCTTCAAATAGCACTTTTGGTCAAAGCAAAAATTCAGAAATTATTGGATGCTAAGTTTATAAGGCCTATTGATTATCCGGAATGGGTTTCTAATCTAGTACTAGTCTCAAAACCTATTGGCCGCATCTGTTGTTGTACTGACTTTAGAGACCTTAACAAAGTTTGTCCTAAGGATGATTTTCCATTACCAAGCATAGATACCATTGTGGATCTTACAACAAGACATGAAATGCTATCATTAATAGACAGATTTTCTGGCTATAATCAGATTAGAATTGCAGAAGAAGATCAACACAAGACTTTATTCATATGTCCATGGGGTACCTATTACTGGGTCGTCATGCCTTTTGGTCTAGAATACAGGAGCCACATATCAACGAGCCATGACAGTAATCTTCCATGATCTTTTTCACACCATAATGGAAGACTATGTTGATGACGTCTTGGGAAAATCAAAAACTAGAGAAGGCCACTTATAAGTACTAGAACAAATCTTTGATAGAATGGAGAAGTATCAAGTGATACTAAATCCAAAGAAATGTGTATTTGGGGTAACATTCAGAAAGCTGTTAGGTTATATTGTATCCCGACGAAGCATAGAAGTGGATCCCGACAAGGTAAAAGCTATAATGGAAATGCCTCCACCATCTAATTTGAAACAACTTCGTAGCTTACAATGTAGATTGCAGTCTATTCGTAGATTCATCGCACAACTAGCAGATACGTGTCATCCTTTTCAACACCTTCTTCGAAAGGAAGACCCTTTCAAATGGGATGATAAGTGTGTTGTCCCATTTTCCAAAATATACTAAAGCACCCATGCCTTTGCTTTTTCTTCGTTATGTATATGTCGCTTCCTTGCTTTTTCATCCTGAGTCCAACTTTACTTAGTCACTTTTCGAGTCATCGGCGATTCTTTGCATTCTTGAACCAAAGTCAGCAGGTTCAAAAGTTCTTGAACCGCCTGACTTCCCAACTTGTCCTCAAAGTTAAATGTCTTAAGTCTCCCTTTCTGTCTTGGTATAGTGAAGTTTATGTGTTGTCAGGAGGTCGAAAGTTCTTTGAACTTCCGAACCACCAACTTAGGGTTTCAAAGCTTCAATTTCTGCCTGACTTGCCGACTTCGGAGATCTTGTTCCTTCATATGGTGTTTTTGTTGCACTGGCGTACGATATAAAGACACTTGTCACTTCACATTTTATTAGAAGTACGTGAGAACACAGTGGCACAATCTTCGGAGGGAAACTTGAGACATGTATTAATGAGTTTAAAAGATAAATTCGCCCCCAGAATTTAATGTTCCCCACAAGAGAATTTATGTGAAATGACATTGATAAATTCTTCATCTCACCCAAGGTTGTATCATTTCACAAAGGGAATGCGTTGCAAAGTAATAAATGGCTAGCTTGTTACGTGCGAGATATCAACATAACTTCATTCTCATAGGTCAACATGATCAACAGCTCCATCTTTCTCTTGTTTTACTTTGTTATAAAGGCACAACACTTTCTTTGGGAGTTAGAAAATTTCCATTTCCATGTATCTGCATAAAGAACTTCATGTTAGTGCCTTGCATTACCCTGTGTTGTCTGCATATGTTTTAGAGTCTCTGGTTGTCTAGTTTCTCAAGTATTTGAAGATGAAGTTCAACTTTCAAGGAATTCCTATGGCCTCCATTGTGGAGAATAGTTTGTCTGGGCTGAGAGATACCAATTTAGGTCATGTTGATTTCGAAGATTTATGGAGAAGAACACAGTCTGAAAATTGAACTTCTCTGGCGAAAAAAGTTGTTAGTAGCGGATTGGATAAAGCTAGAGGATTTCCACCCACAGTGGATTGTCCTAAATTGATAGTGGCATGTGCCAATGTCTACTTTCTGGAGTCCCAGGAGATAAGAACCCCCAACAACATTTTCATGGCAAAAATTGATTATGAATCTATCACTCTAGCTCTGAATTTGGAGGAGCACAAAGATAATGCTGATGTTTCTATGTCCTCTACCTGGAATTATTACAATGAAAGGAAAGATTGGTGCTGTACTAGCATTGCCAAGAGCTGGTTGGAAATTGAAAAGACTAGGAAATCTCGACTTCTTGCCAATCTAAAAAGGAGCCATTTTAAGGAGGAGATTTTAGATATGATAACCTTGTTGAACAGAGTAGTTGGGAGCCCAAAATCAGATACTTTTGAGTTTTTGATGTGCAGATTCATTTTGCTAATTTATGGAGACCACCGCATTGGTTGGGTGAAGATTATTAACGAATGTTTGGATGAGCAATTGATGAATTTCACAAGAAATATGAGTTTCCACATGTGTTCCCAGCTGGTGTATGTGTTGGCTCAGAGAGAGGTTGCTTGGCCAAGCTTGAGGATTCAAGGAAATCTTGCCACAAGTACGCTTGTGTATCAAATTTTCCCTCAGTTGCAGAAAATTGAAGGTATGAAGGATTTCAGGCGGGTGAATGATGCTTTTTCCATCATGTTGACTAAGAAGATTGATGGCTTGATAGAGCGAAGGTTCTCAGTTGAAGTGTCCACTCTGGTCATGAAATTTGGAAGTTTTTACATACAATTTGATCATTTTTCTTATTTGAGAATTGGGGGTTATGAAAATGCCCCGTTGAAATTGCCACGATACCCATTCGACTATCTGGTGTTTCTGGAGTTGTGCCGTCAGATGGCGGCGGTGAATGTAAAATATCAAGCTATGAAGAAGGGGTATTCTTTCCCTGTGACCCTATCTTTCTATTCTTGCAAGAGTAACGATGGAGCCAAAAATGTTGACAAGCTACTATCAAAATTTAGTCTCCACAGTTTATCACCCCGTGCGGCATTTGGCAGTAAGAATTTCATAAAAGAAAATATGCATGGGGGTGGCTCTTATCTGCATCAGCCTCAACTTGAAGACTTTTTGGAAGACTGTGTAGATGAAAGAGAAGTGCAGAGGAGAAAGTGGATGAGACTAACTGTGGATTAGGTTCAAGATTTCAAGCTGAATCTCTAGGTTCCCGACATAGTTGATGATAACTCAGACATCATGGATGAAGGTTACCATGCAGCGTCAATGAAACCCCTGCCTCCTGTGAAATGGTTTGAAAAGGAAATTATAGATGTAAATTTTCTTTCCCTTCATGTATTGAGAAGAATGGAGAAATGGTTAAAGGGGAAGGTAAAGGAATGTGCTGGTTCTATGGCACAAAAGGATTTGGCCTCTCAAGGCCAAAGCAGGTCTCAAATTGCACACTCATACAGAAGGTCTTCTAGTTTGGACCCGACTCTTTAGAGAGTCGACTCACAATCAAATGGCGGTGATGACAAGCCCCCTAAGGAGACTAGAAAGGTGAAAATAGCGTGCAAACAAGACACTCAACCAGTGAAAGGCAATACCAGAATGGCTGCTTCTTCATCCAAGGCAGACCATGTGCCACCTGTTAATAACCCTGTAAGTGATAGTGATTCTTTTATTTTCTCTCAAATTGGAGAAGATAGTTTTTTGTGATCTCTATTAAGTCTGCCAAATTCCCCTCATCAAAATGAACCTCCAGAACAGAATTCTCACCCTATGCCTGTAGTTACTACTCTTGATACTGCTAATGTTTCGATCTCATCTCCTAATTGGTTAAAGAAAGTTGTCCAAAGGAAAAAGAGGTATACCCCATCTATAGATGAAGGCATTGATACTATACCTAATTTGTTGCAAAGCACTCCTAAGCCCAAGTGTGCCAAAAGAATGTTGAGAATGGTGACCGACCCTGCCCCAGGAAACCAATTTCTTGAAATTATAGATCTGGTAGTGGATAAGAATGAGGATGAAGTGACAGAAGCTGACTTCAGAATGAGTAGGGTGGATTTGGGACCTTCTACTGTAGAGGGTGACCTTTACCATGTCAACTATTCAGTCAATAACATATCTAAAAGGGTAAAGGGGCTACAGAAGGAAAATTCAAAGCTACTGGCCCATGTAAGTTCTTTTTCATCTTTTGTTAATTCAGTTGTTAAGATAATAACACCCTTGGTTGAAACTCCCTCAAATGATGACCTCCGCATTCTTGATCCTAATTTGCTTCAACAAGTAAAAACATCATTATCTTTGAGAAATGCTATGGATCAGTGGGTCAAAAAAGTTGTTTTTGATGGTCTTGTGTTCATAGAGGAGGCAGCAATTTTTTTTGATTCCATATATGTGAAAAGGGAAGCTTTGATAGTGGAATTTGAAAAGGCCAGAAGTGATCATCACAGCCTGTCTCTTGCCTCTAAAGAGATACAAGAAATGGCTGATATGGATCTTGGTATCTTAGTGGTTGAAGAAGTGATAACTGATCCTGGAGGACTAGACACACCTATGTGGACTGATGTAGTTGAATGGGAACTTTGTCTTATAATCGTAGCAGAAGATGAAATGAGGAAGGCAATTGCAATCTATTATAGAGAAATGATGAAAATTAAAAAGGATTTTATTTCTCTGGAGGTGGAAGCTAATGGGTCCGATGATGAGAAGCTCCTAGATGTCAGAGTAATAAAACATAATTTCAAAAGTGTAGTAACTGAGGAAATAGTAAATTATGATGTAATAACAAGAGAATCACTGGGGAGGGTTGCAAAAATGGTAGCCTATATTAACACTGTCAGAAATGAGTTTGATGAAGTGCATCGAAAGGTGGTGGATGCTGATAGAGCGATGATGAAGAAGATGCATCAGATTGGCATGACAGGAATTCCACCCGGGATGTCTTTAACACCTATAATCAACAAATACAGGGCATACAAGGCAAGGTTGCGGGTGCAGGTACCTCAAGCGGTGCAAAGTGGCATAGGAGAAGGTGAACAGACTAAGGAAGGTGAACAGACTAAGGAAGATGAAGCAATGGACAAGGTGGACAATGACAATGAGGATTTACGAATCCTCAATTAATTTCATTTTCATGCTTTAGTTGTTTTATGATATTTGCTCTAAAACTATTGGCTTTGGAGGGCCCTTTATTATAATTATTATTTAAACATCTTTTAAGATGACTGTTTCAAGAAGCTGTTATAGTTTTTAAAGACAATTACTTTTGGCTTAGCTATTCTAGATAGTTAGTCAATTTAAGGATCTTTTGACAAACTTTGTTTTGGGAAGGGTGATAGAAAATTTTGGTTTATGTTTCAATTACTTTGATACATGCAATGAAAATCAATACATTGGAGTTTTGAATGATCATGGACTTTGTGTTATGGTTATTTGGATTCATGTTTTTCTTATGTTGAATGTGTCGCGGCTAGTGTTGGTGATATTTGTGTATCGAGGTGGTTGAATATCTATAGTTCTTGCTCACTGCTAAGAATTGTTTATCTTTTGATATATTATTTGAGGTGGTGAATATATGGTGCATGATATCAGTTTGTATTAATTCTTGGACATTATGTTAGTGGAAGTCTTTGAGCTTCTTATAGTTTGGTTGTAAATCTGCCTTTATTGCTTTTTGGTCAAAAGCTCTACCTTTATTTTTTGCTTTCTGGTTAAAAGGAATTTAGATTTTCATTCATAAGAATATCTTTTGAAGGTAGTTGCGCCTTGTTAAAGAAGCAAAGAGCCTTTATAAAATACCAATATACTAGGCTCAACTGTTGATTACATTTGTCACTTGTCCGAGCGAGAGTATATAGAGTTAGGTGACAAATCTGTTAACCAACAGATTTTTAGCAACTCTATTGGGGAAATATCAAACCTGTATATGTATATATCTTTTGTGAGTTGCTTGGTTGTTGGACTTTATGGTTCTTCATGGAAGACGTGCGCCAATTTTACAACCTAACGTAGACTAGCTAGTAGGAGACCAGGAAGATATTATTACCTGCCTTACACTTGTAGCCTAGAAAACCAGAAGAACAAACCAAAAATACGATCAAGTTGATGAAGTACTGGAAGAAGAAGAACTTGGTGAAATTATAAGAGAAAACACACATCATTTTGCTAATGCTCAGGAGATAGTCTTTATTGAAGGAGTTGTTCCAATGCTTAGGAGAGAAAGGCCTTTGCAAATCCAAGCAGTTCCTGACAATAGGCCAAGGAATCTTGCTATCAGACTAGGGAATCAAGTTCTTGCAAGACCAGCTAACCCCCATAATAACTAGTAAGTGGTTTGGCAACTCTACTTAATTGTTCTTATTGTTACATTTTTAGTTGTGAAAGTGGGCTATGAAAAGATATACCTAAGTGTTGGTCATGATGTTAGTCACAAACAAACATAGAATAAAAGTTACACAACAACATTTACTCATCTTGAAAGATACGATGAATTCAGAGAATTCATGATCCCAAGTCTCTGTTGATTAGGTCTTAATCTACTGACGTTACTTAGTGGTTGATGTGTGTTGCTGTTTCCATTTTGGGGCCTTACGTTGAGTTCATCATCATGACATTGTTTCTACAAAGATTCTTCACAGAGAGGTCATTTTATACAGTTGTTTGATCAAGTGATACAGTTATACTCAAATATTTGCATGATATTCATCAATTATACATGCATTGTCTCTAAATATGCTAAAGATATACAATTATCTACGAGATATCTGCATATTTGTATTATTTGCTTAAGATTATCAATTATTTGCAATTATGATGGTGAAATGCTCTGAAATTTAAAGAAATTGAAAGAAATGCTTCAAATTAATGTTGAACCTTTAACTATTGAACCACATGTACATCAGATACAGTCATGAAGAGAAGAAAACCAAACCATGTGTTCACCAGGACATTCCACAGCTAGATATAGTTGATGCTAACTTCAAAGGAATTGTATGAAAACAATATATGCAAGTAGACAAGCACTCCAAGGGACGCAACAAATCACAACATATATCCAGAATTTACACGCTGATTACTCAAGATTTACTATGAATTGTAATAAAAACAAGTCTTCTCATTCATTAAGTATGCAAGGATATAAATGTATACAAAAAGCTTTGAAATGAGCCTTGAATATTTCAGTAGACGAATTTCAATTAAGTTTCAAATGTTTGAAATGAGGCATTCCTGCACCTTTTATAGAACAAGGTGAGGAATTTGTTACAAAAAATCTACGATCTTGATTTATCTATGAATATCTACGATCAATCTTTCCTTTGACTTTGCCAACTTTATCAAATGGCACAAGTTGCCAGCTGGCAACTATCTGAAATACTTATCTTCACTAAGTATCAAATGCTAATATTTACTTCATGATGCATCATCATCTACTTTTTCTGACTCATGCGCTCCATCATCAGGTGCATCACTTTATGTACCTTCATCATCCTGATGATGGAGACCTTGTATATGAGGTTGCATGATGACCTTGACATTTTCATACAACTGCACTATTTTATCTATTTCTCCACCATCCTGGGTCTTTGCTTTGATAATGGCGTGTTTATGTGCCTGGTATTTATTTCTGATGTTATCTAGTTTATTCCTTCTGTTGTGTAATGTCTCATTATAATTTTCTATTTTCACCTTGGTCCTCACTAGTTTATCAATGATTTCTTTTGTCATTTGGCCTAATGGATCATCAGCAACAAATTGGAAGTTATTATGTAGAGGTTGGATTGCAAATTCCTCATCTTGATTTTCTACTTTTCCTTCTAACATTTCCAAAATTTCTGCCTCAAAAGACATCATATCATGTAATTTTATGCTGATTTCTCTCAACTTATTGTTGCATCTTTTGAGTACATCACATTCAAATTGAATGTCCTTATACCATATGTCTACCAATAATGCATTGTTATTATTCAGCACCCGCTTGTTGATGAGCAATTGAGGATTTATCCTCTTTATTTCTCCCAGGACATCCAATATCTTCTCCAATTGGAAAGACCTTTTACCTATCTCCATTTGTAGCTTGTCTACCTTTTTCCTAGAACCACTGAGAGAACTCCACCTCTTTAAAGAGGCCTTTACCACTTCTTCAGCTTCATCAAATGTGGAATACATCCACTTTCTCAATATGGATGACTCATGTTTCATGAGATCCAACTTATTTACCTCCTCTTGGGAAATAGCAGTCAATGGGACTACATGATCAAGGGAATTATCTTCAGAATTAGTTAACCTTCCTATATATGCATGCAACTAAGCAATGTGCTCTTTGTGTTGCTTATTTTTCTCTTTTTCTCTCTTAACCTTTTGAATCAAAGAATCTATAATGTCTTTTCCTTCTTGATCCTCCTGGTCTTCATTTGCAAACCCCAAGTCAACTGTATTAATCTGGAATTCTTCCAAAGTAATTTTACCCTTCTCTTTATCTACAGTGGGAATTGCTATCTGTGCAGTCCTTCTTCCAGTTGTTGGATCCCTCTTAATGGCCAAAGTCATTCTGGCCTTCTTCTTTGGTTTTATTAGATTTTCTGAAAACAAGGTGGATACATCAAATTCTTGAATCTCAAAATCTACCTCTGTGTTGACTTCCTTTTCCAACCATCGAGGTACCCGATCATGTTTCTCAGCATCATCATGATGTTCACCTTGATCTCCTGTATCTGTCAGCATATGTGATGGAGAAGGTGATTTTCTTGTTTCTTCTTCATGATGCTCATCCTGAGGGTGATCCTGTGGTACATCCTCTTGCTGAGGAATTTCCTTTTCTGGAGGAGCATCATCCTGAGGTGGAGGATCTTGTGATGCGTCTATATGATGATCATGATCCTTCTCCTTTATTACCTCATCCACTTTTGACTTTTCCTTCTGTTGAGGCATATTCATAGTAGTGGATACTGTAAAATCCTCTTAGGTGCTGGTATTTGTTCTAAAATCACGATTTGTTCTTCACCGGCATTACTTACTTCCTGAACTTTAGAAGCAGGATCTTCTAATACATCTTTCTCATCAGCTTTCTTTTCTTGGACCTCTACTATAATGGGCTTCACTGATGTATCCTATTGGTGTTGTTGGCTTATTTCTGAAGCATGGCCCTTTGGTTCTGCCATCTTCACTTCTTCCATATGGTCTCCTTTATCAGGTGTACTTGCTGGATGTTCAAGACTTACATCCTGTGTATATGTCAAATCCACTACTGCAGGACTTGTCACCTATGCAACTAATGTGTCCTGCCCCATTTCTTGAGCTATCTTCTCTGGACTCTTTTCCTTTTCAGATTCTACTTGCTTCATTTCCTCTAATATTGTTTGAACTAATGGAGTCCCCTGAGGAGTCATGTGCGTACCTGCAGCAAGGGTTTCCATCTTCTGTGAAGATACTTCCTTCACTACCTCATCATCAGATAGATTAACTATTTCATCCAATGAGATATGACCTCTTTGAAACATTTGCGAGGTTTCTTTCATCTGCTCTTCCGCTTGTTCAGTCTTGAACTTCACAATGGTAGGAAGTGGAACATTGTGTTGAAATTCCTTATGGAAAACTTCACTACCTGCCCCTTTCAACAGTGTAGGGGATTGCTTTATCTCACCCCTCATGGAGGTTCTTGGTTTCTTAGGTGTGGTAGCTACCACCATCTGTGGGGATTTTCTTTTCCATTTGAATAATAAAGGGGCCTCCTCTTCCTCAGGCTCTTCTTCCAGGAGAATATCCTCTTCTATTTGTTTTTGTGAGGATTGACCCTCTTCTTGGGTCTCAGTAACTACTGCCCCTGCTGTCTGATCTTTCTTAGACTTTTGTTTACCTGCCCGTGGAGGTGATGCTAATCCTGATCTTGATGCTATTGCATCCTTAGCTGGAAACACTGCCCTTTCAATAATCACCCCCTTGGGTTCATTATCAATCTTCTTACCCCTAGGGGGCCTTTTACTTTCCTATTGTTGTGGAGGCAGCCTTTCCCCTTTAGATTTCCTTTTTCAATTATAAAATCATCATATTCCTCATCAGGAATATCCTGTCCTTTCCTTTTATTATCCATAGTAATGGCAACACCTTTCTTCTTCAATGCCTCAATTTGTTCATCAACCCAAGCTTGGGTTAGGTGTAATGTCTTGGCAATGAAAGGATCTAAAGATATATCTTCTTACATAGTCAGATTAGGTGCAGATATTGTATCATTATATATTTTCTTTTCTTCATACTCATCTGCCAATATCTTGCCATCATCCTTTTTCAACTGTGAAGGAATGGAGATGCAGTCAAAGGTTTTGATTTGATTCAATGTTAACCTTTGGTATCTTCTTCTTCTGGCTTCTGCTTCATCTTCACAATCTACCCAGAAGTCTTCTAGGTGCCTCTTATGAATAGTTTTCCCTATTATTTTCTGTATCCTCCCATAAGGATCATATGGCCTTACCAGTGGGAATGCCTGCAATTGCATTTTATTCAAACTAACCATGACCTTCTTGATATTTTCTGAATCTGGGCACATAAACCAGCCAATGGTTACTAGAAACAAAATTGGTGGTATTTTCTGAGCATCCTTGTATGCCTTTAGTATTGTAGAGCTCTGCCTTATAAATTCCATTAATACCACTGCATTAGTGGGGTATCTTGGCAGCATGAGGGGTTGTCCTTCAAAGCCCTCAATTCTCATGTAAGAAAATGTTGCAAATTGGATGTACTAGGCTCCATGCTTGTAGATTATTTCTTGAGCCTCCATGCTTAATCTTTTCATCCTGTCCTCCTCCATGGTCCTCACCAGATGCATAGAGAATGCATCATTTACCAATTTGTAATCCTGGAGGTAATTAACTCTCTGCAATTGGGGATGATGATCCCAAATATGAGCATCATTGGTGGTTCCACCAATCTTTCCAACCGTTGTTAATTCATCAAATGTGCCTTTGTAAGCACAGGAGTAGACAATCTAGGATGTCATGTAAAAGGAACAATTTGAACCTCCCAGGTTCAGAAGCTATTCATGTAGAGCATCACTTATCAATTGGCCCCATAGTGGCTTAGTGTTTGCATATATGCACATCATGATGACACCGTACATCCAGTCCTTAAAACTACCAGCATCAGGTTGGCCTGTCACCCTGCTAAGCAATGCAATCATATATTGATACTTGTCATCAAAATCATACTTATATAAGTGCACAGGAAGTTTGGCCGCTGCAGAATATGTAATGTTCTTAGCCCTCCACTGATACATGGTCTTTCTTGCTTTCTTCTTATTATTTTCATATTCAACTTTAGATTTCTTCAAATCTATGCTGTTAACCTTCCTACCCAATGGCAATCCAAATGTCTTGGAAAGACCCTTGATGGATAGGTCTGCATATATTTTCCCATGTTTTACCACCTGTCTTGTTTGTGGATTGTAATTTCATGCACATTCAATAACTAGTTCTGGAGACTCCATGGAGTACGGAAAACTAGCCGCATTCCACATTCCTGACACAAACACCGCATCCAGCAAGGTGCTTCTATTCTTTTCATCGTTCATTTTGGCAGACCAGGCCTCCAAATCAGTACTTCCTTGATGCGTATCCATTATGGCACCATACTTGAACATGATTCCTTTAGGAGATGCGAACATGGGCCTGCTGAATTTAGCCTCACACTTAGCTAACCTCTTGTCAGCCATGGATATCTGCAATTAACAAGATTTGTCTTACAATGGATATTCACAAGCATGCACATAACCATTTATCTCTACTAACATCATGCATACTATACTTATTCAGCATTTACTTATCATGGGATGTATAAACTAGAACCTGCAACATCATACTTGATTATGCAGAAGCAACAGGATGAGGGTTTCAATTACTTACCTGGCTATGCAGATCCCTTTGATTATACCAGTGGTTTTCTAAAAATACTTTTAATTTTGGTGATAATCTCGCGCTTCTTCCTGCCTGTAAGCTCTGTTAGTCCAAGTATCACCTGTACGAGGGTTTGGGAAGCTAGCACTCTGTAAAAATGATTTTATCGCAAGGTAAGTGTAAAAATGACAATTGAACTTACCTTTTAACTTTGCAATTAGGGTGAAATTAGGGCAAACCTTGACGTATTAGATTTTAATTATTGATTTTTTTTACGAAAACTCAGGATTTCGCCAGGTGTGTCGTCAAGTTCTGTGGTCGGTGGGAACTACCTACCACATATGTGTGCATTAAATGTCAATGGCGGCAACAAGAGCTGGGTGATATCCATATGACAGGATATATTTGGATATCGGGGTGATATTATCAAATATCATCCCGAGTGCAATGTGATCATCCTCCTCGAGAGGAAAAAACTATCTTGACAAGATTGGGCGATGAACGCACCCTTAGGTCGGGTTTTATACATCATGAGGATATTTCAATATATCAGGTGATGTTACAAAAATGATGATGACTGGATAAACTATAACCTCTCTCAGAATATTAGGATGATGTCATCCAGATATTGGCTTAGTATATCGCTATGGCATGATGACATCATCATCATGTTATGCGAGAAGGATCATGTTTAGGAAATATACCCCTGAGAGGTAAAAATGATGATTACGTCATCGTCATGTTTGTTTCTTTATTTATCAGACTTAAATGACATCATCAGGATAATGGTCTAGGGGGATATTTCACGACAGGAGGATATTGAGAAATATCGGGTTACATTGAGAAATATGACCTCGCGAAATACATAAGGCCGCTGACGGTTAAAGGTCACTATCACCTAAAATTGACGCCCGGACATTCGGACCGCATGATTTATCCGGTGATAAATTAGATCGGGATGACCTCCTATAATATGACTGAGGTTAAGAAATATGATCCTCCTCCTGTGAATATCAGGTTTGACCAGGATTTTGACCATTCATAACTTTCACATCCTAACGACTATCAGGGTGATGCAAAAGGCAAACATGCATGAAATTTGATGCTCTTTCTAAATATGAGGTTACTGGAATGAAATATGAATTTTAACAAACTGACCTCATGATGATTACTTACCCAATCTCTCCATTTCGTGCATGATGATCTGCATGACTTACTTTTACCAAACCGCCAGGAAGGACAAAACAAGCCAAGCAAAAGTTGGGTCCCTGTCTTGTCAAGTCAAAACGGGGCATGTTGTGTAACCACACAACACTGAGGTGATAGACAAAGGGGTATCGCTGATATCAACTTTGATTTGCTCCAGTCTTTAAATTTTGCTCCTTTTCCTTCCACAAGAAGAGTCAAATCTTTGAGCAGACCATCGTCTCCCCCACCTATAAAGGGTTCTACCAGTTCTTCCTGTCAAAGCTTGACTTTGCACGGTACTGTCTTGCCATTACAAGTAAATTTTCCCCTCTTCATATAGCTCATCCTTAGCCTCCACCTATTCCATGGGGTGCTGCTATTGGACCGCTTAGTCTTGGGGCAAATTTGCATGATTTACCTAGAGGATCAGGTAATATCTTACCCAAATTTAGAGGTGATGGAAAGGTTACTTTAGAAGAATACATAAATACATTCTTTGCCACCTGTTCTATTTTAGGAGTCCAACATGAAGATGGGTCTGTTAGGCTATTTGTTGAGTCTCTTGCTGACACTACTACTGAATGGTTTTATCATCTCCCTAATGCCTCTATTAGAGATTGGGCTTCCATGAGACATCAATTTGAAGATAGGTTCAAAACTACTGACAATGAACACACATTAGTAGCCCAACTCTCCTCCATGAAGAAAGAGGTTCATGAACAAATGAGAGAATATGTAGGTAAGTTCAACAGACTTGCAAATAGAATTCCTGCTAATGTCAGACTTGGGGATGATTCTTGATGTGTTTCTTTATCAATTCGTTGCCCCTTGATGTCAGTTATGCCATAAACGGACAAGGAGTTCCTAACTTGGTTGATGCTTAATCGTTGGCTATTGCTGTAGAAGATGATCTAATAACTGTAGGAAAGTGGAAAAGAGAATTGCAAACTGACAAACCTTCAACAACTAATTCTACTAATCCTATTATTCAAAGATTGGCAAATGATATTATCACTCTGAAATGACAAATGCCTAAAGGTCCTCAACAATCTCCTCAAGGGGGTTATAATAGGACATTGCAGTTACTTGGTCCAACCCAAAGGTTAGCAATTGAAGGAGGACCCTCGACTAGTAAAAACAACCATATGGTATGCAACTTTCATCTTACCTTTGATCATGATGGAACATCTTGTCCTGAGATGATGAGATTCATGCATATGCTTTCTATGAATGAGCATGTAGAAGAGCCTCATGTGGAAGAACCTCTTACACCTGGTGATGTCGGCGTCAATTTCTTTGAATATGAATCAGATGATGGAAGTGGGGAAGATGTCTATACTGAAATTGATAATCCCAACTATGCGGTGTTTACCAAAGGGCAACATGCGCGAAGAGGACAAAATTCTCAAGGCCAACTTGGTAGTACATCCTCTGCATCCAAATACATCCTGAAAAGGCAAAACAATACCAAGAAAGTGGAGAATGTTACACCTAAAGTTGTAGCCACTGAGGTACCATCTACTTCACCTTCTGAAACTCTTGTCTCTAGTTTATTTGATATTATAGAGTCATGTAAAAATACAAAAATTCAAATCTCTCAAGCTAAATATTTAGGCTCAACCCATCTGAACTAGATAGACTGGTTAGATATGTCAGGCAAGAATCGTCGCCCTCAAACTTTAATGCTCAAGTGTCTGATGATACTGAAATACATGTTAGTAACCAAAATTGTTTGAATTCCTATTCCCAAGACTCCAGTCTTCAAAATCCATTCAAAAAATTGGAGCCTTTTTATATGTCCTTATACATTGCTGGTTATAAGCTTAGCAATTGTGTTATTGATTTTAGAGCTTCAGAGTATGTGATTCCTACTCAGGTTTCTAAGGCCTTAGGTTTATCTTATACACCTTCTCATGGTAGATGCTTCTCAATGGATGGTTCCCCGGTACCTATCCTTGGCCAAATCAAAGATGCTTAGGTTGCCCTAGCTACTTTTCCCAAGAATAGATTGAAGCTAACCATACTAGTAGTAGACATACCTGCAAGCTATGGGATGTTGTTGAGTCGTAGTTTCTGCAAAGACTTGGGTGGTGAAATTTAAATGGATTGGTCTCATGCCCTGATACCTATAGATGGGAGGAAGGTTCGTCTGAACCCAGAGCCTAAGGCCAAATTTATTATGCTAAAATCTAGAGACCCTAGAGCAGATATCCTATTTGTAGAAACTGGGCCTGGCACTTACATGTGTATGTTAGCAGATGATGGGGATGTAAACATGATCAACCCTAATTTGGTCGATGAATTGTGGACCTTAGAGTTTGATGATAGTTGCTCTACTGCCGAGTCTGGGGCTGGAGTTGTTCTCATTTCTCCAGATGGTTATATTTTCCCTTTGCCTTTAAACTTGAATTTGAAAACACAAATAACACTGCAGAATATGAGGCCTTGCTACTAGGTCTGGAACTAGCTAGGGAAAAGGGGGTAAAATAGTTGAAAGTCAGAGGTGATGCTAAGTTGATTGTTAAACAAGGAAACTGTATATAGTTAAAAATGGTAGACTGAGGCGTTACTAAAACAGGGTGTGGGACTGTATTGAAGACTTTGATTCCTTTCCTATAGATGCAATACCCAGAGAACAAAACACCAGGGATGATTCTTTAGCTGTTTCAACATCTCTCCTCTTACCGCATCCAGATTTCAAAGATAAGTCATATAGGATTGAAGTAGTGTACAGGCCTAGTGTTCCTGATAATGTAAATCACTGGCAAGTCTTTAATTTTGATCAACAAATTATTTCTTTTCTTGAAAAGGCTGAATCTTTTGGAAATGAATTCCCTTGATGACCATAAATCAGGAGTTGTTCAGTTAAAAGGGATTTAAATTCCTAAAGGTCTGGTCTCACTTGAAGACCTTTTCAATCGACATGATCAGTATCTTAAGAAGAAGAGTAAAGTTTCCATCACAACTTCAGCTGATTATGATCGAGTGAATATTGGGACAGAAGATGATCCAAAAATTGTCTGTATTGGCAAATGTTGTTCTCGAAAGGAAAGGGAACATTTAATTTCTTTGCTCATTAGATATAAGGATGTTTTTGCATGGTGTTATGCAGACCTAAAAAAGTTTAGGAATGGAGAAATGCAACAACATATTCTATTGAAGCCTGGCACTATACCCTTCAGGCAGAAACAAAGAAACTATAACCCGAAGGTAGCCGAAGCCATTTTCAACAAAATTGACAAGATGCTAAAGGCGAAAATCATTTACCCCATTCATCACTCTACTTGGGTGGCCAATATTGTACCTGTTAGGAAAAAGAATGGGGAGATCCAAATTTGTGTCAGTTTCAGGAATTTAAATCAAGCTTCTTTGAAAGATAACTATCCCTTACCAGTAATGGATCATATCTTGCAAACTGTTTCTGTTTCGGAGATGATGTTTATGCTTGATGGATTCTCATGATATAATCAAATTGAAGTGGCTGAGGAAGACGAACACAAAACAACTTTTACTACTCCTATTGGTGTCTTTGCATATAATAGAATGCCTTTCGGTCTCATTTATGCTGGAGCCACATTTCAGAGAGCAATGGATCTGACCTTTGGTGACTTGAAGAACAAAATCATTGTGGTTTATCTTGATGATTTAATAGTCTTCTCTAAGAAAAGAGCTGATCATTTGCATGATTTAGAGGTAGTCCTACAATGTTGCAGAGAACATGGCATCTCTCTAAATCCAAAGAAGTCCATCTTTATAGTTACAGAAGGGAAGCTGCTAGGTCACATTGTCTCAAAAGATGGGATAAAGATTGATCCAGAGGGAGTCAAGGCAATTCAGCAGTTGAGTTTACCTGCGACCAAGAGTAACACAAGATCCTTTTTTGGTCAGGTAAATTTTCTAAGAAGGTTTGTCCCCAACTTTGCTGAGTTGACTAGGCATATCGCAGAAATGATGAAAAACCATCACGTGTTCAAGTGGAATGCTGAAGGTAAACAAGCATTTGAGGACATTAAAGTAGCCATTGCCAATGCACCCACACTTGTACATCCTAATTTTCAAAAGGTTTTTATCATCTAATGTTATGCCTCCGAGCACACTCTATCATCTATTCTACTACAGAAAAATGAATAGGGGATAGAAGCTCCCATTGCTTTCATGAGTGTGCCATTGAATAAACATGAATTAAAATACTCTGCTTTAGAGAAGCATGCATATACTGTGGTGAAAGATTTAAAAATCTTTAGATTTTATATCTTGCATTCACATGTTGTTGTTTATGTCCCAGAATCAACGGTAAAAAGTATTCTTACACAACAGGAAATTAGGTGCAATAGTAGAGGGGCATGGATAGCCAAAGTTCAGGAGTATGATATTTAGATCAAACCCACCAACTTGGTTAGAGGCAAAGGATTATGCAAGATGATTGCTAAAAATAAGGTTGATGAAGGTGAAGAATTGCCCCTAGTCCTTTTCACTAGCAATACTGATGACTGGTTCTCTGATGTTTCTTATTTCTTAACTTATGGTGATTGTCCATCTCACCTCTCTGCCAAGGAAAAGAGAAATCTAAAACTCAAGGCAAATAAATATGTTCTTTGGGGAGGTAATCTATATAAAAGAGGGATAGATGGAACATTTCTGAGATGTGTATATAAGGAGCAACAAAAGAAACTGCTAGAGACTTTCCATGATGAAGCCTGTGGAGGACACTTCTTAGCATCTGTGACTACCTTTAAGATACTGAGGCAATGTTTTTACTACCCTGGTATGTTCAAAGATGCCTACAATTGGGTGTCAAAGTGTGAGAAATGTTTAAAGTTTATGGGTAGGCCTCAGTTAGCTGCCTTGCCTCTGAGACCGGTGGTTATAGATGAACTGTTTCAGCAGTGTAGATTAGACTTCATTGGACCTGTTAATCCTAATTCCAGTGCTAGACATACTCATATCCTAATAGCGATAGATTATTTTACCAAGTGGGTAGAAGCAATTCCAGTACAGAATACTACTTCTGAGGTAGTCTGCACCTTTCTTAAAGAGAAAATTTTGGTCAGATTTGGTGTACATAGGAAGCTGGTGACTGATAATGATTCTAGTTTCTCCTCTACTGAGTTTACTCTTTTCTATTATGACTTTGGTATTAGCCTTGCCCATTCATCTGATTATTACCCATAGGGCAACGAGCAGGCTGAATCAAGTAACAAAAATCTCATTCCATTGTCAAGAAGTTAGTAGAAGAAAACCAAAGGAGATGGCATAAGAGTCTGTATGATGCTGTTTGGGCTAATAGAATAACATACAAAAGAGATATTGGTATGTCACCTTTCCAGCTGGTTTATGGTATTGATAGTGCAATTCCTATTCCCTTGGAATTGTCTGCGTTAAATTTGCAAAGGGCAATTAAAGATGAGCAGTTTCAATCAACACTGGAGAAGAGAATATTATATTTGAGTCGTATGGAGGAGAAGAGGGACATTTCTACAGATATAATTACCAAACATCGACAGACCATTAAGATCTTTGACAAAAGGGCTAAACAAAGGAACTTTGCTGTAGGGGATTATGTGCTTTTATGGGATAGGAGAAGAGAACCAAAAGGAGCCCATAAGAAATTTGATTCCTTGTGGAAAGGACCTTTCAAGATCAGAGAAGTTATAGGAGAAAATGCATTCTTGTTGGCTTATCCAGATGGAACATCATTGCCTCTTGCCTACAATGGGCAAGATTTGAAATTCTATAACTGGTAGCATCTCTGAGTCCTGTTTTGTACCATAGTTTCTTTCCTTGTTTTTCTATTGTTTGTGTTGTCCCATTTTTGGTGTGACTCTATTGCCCCTAGAATAAGGCTTGTTTGCCATGGTTTGTCTAGATTCTGTTGCAATTAGGCCAGAGAACTGAGAGGGGGGGTGAATCAGTTGTCCCAAAAACTTTAACACTTGCAACAATTAATTCTTCTTTTTTTCTTAAAACAAATTAATGATGTAAGCATTAAAGCATGAATCAACAACACATGAGCAGAAACAAATGAACACACTTGACACCAAGAGTTTTAACATGGAAACACGGTTAAGGGAAAACCATGGTGGGTGTTAACCCACAAGATTCGTACCCTATTAAAAGTACTTGAAAGAAATGGGAAGGCACTTGCCTTCAGACACACTGCCCAGAGCTCACTGCTCAACGAGGCTCACTGCCTACAGGAATTTATATTTAATACAAAAAGATTTAACTAAGAAATAGCATCTTCATCATGCTTGGTTCAGTCTCATTGAAAGCTCACAAAAACTTCTGCTCTCCTCCAAACACTTCTTCACTATCTCTTCATCCTTTGCTTCTCTTGTTCTTCTGCTTCCTCTCTGCTCTACCGCTAAACCTTTCTTAGGATTTTATCATTTTCACACAAGGATGATTTTCCACAACTCAACAACACTCCTTTATATGCTTCATCAACCTTGGAATAAACATCAAGGTTGGCACTACAAGCATCTGACTTAATGCGAATCACTAAGCTATCGGCCAAGCATAAATAGGACTCAAATATTCCTTGATCAACACACCACACTCCACAAGATTGCTCTTAGATCATCTACAACACACTTGAATCATCCGGTCAGCCAAGACTGGGAAGAACAACAACACCAAAGAAGTTATCTTCAACAACGTGCTCAATCTTCAACGAGGACCTCCAACACATAAGGCACATGATCCAAAGACCTCCACAAGCTCATTGAATTCAGCAATAACATCCGCACTACTCCAAATAGACAAAATCACTTGCATCTTCATCCGGTACCTTAAGAACATTGTCTGCCATGACTATCACACTAGAAAGATTTCTTGCGGACCTCCAAACCATGAACCACTTGAGTTGATGACACACACTGACTTCCCAAACATGTCTCTAGATCCGCAGATCATAATGTTTCATTTGTAGAGCAATCCAGACCAATTTCCTGTCACTCTGTCTCTTCTGAACACTGTAAAACTTGGTTCCACTCAGATGGCCAGAACTTCTTCAAATCTTTATGCAGACCTCTCAAATCTTAGCTGGAGCTACTTCAGACAATCCTCTACATAGTCATTTGGTCCGCGTACTTAGATCTTCATCAATTTTCTCAATATCCTCAACATTTTAGTCTTCTAACTAGGCAATAAAATAGGATACAGTTGACATCAATGGCAACAAGGATATGTTGACATCAATGACAACACCGCTTAGGCACCTATTTGCGACAATCTCCCCCTTTGTCATTGATGGCAACATATGATGTGAAAAACTGATTTAACCATCAAGAAAAGAGCTTCTCCCTCTTTCTCCTATCACACCTGCAACCATTTTTCTTTACAGCTCCCCCTTTTATCAGCAAGTAGTTTTTCACATGACTTCTCTCCCCCTTTGACATCAATGGCAAAGGGCACATATTTGCAATCTTTTCTCCCCCTTTTTGTTTAAGACTGATCTCCAAAATTTGCATACTGACTACTTCCCCCAAGTAGTACCTCCTTAACATCAATCCGGATCACAAGATATGACTATGAATTCCACCAGACTGATGCACCCTTGTGCATCTTAGTTCTGATGAGGAGGGGTAATAACCCCTAACTTCTCTTTGAGATACTCAAAACTATCCTTAGGTAGAGGCTTAGTGAAAATATTCGCAATCTGATCCTTTGAAGAAACAAACTCCAATCTAACTTCATTCTCATTAACCTTCTCTCTCAAGAAGTGAAACTTGATTGATATATGCTTTGTCTTTGAATGCAACACCAGATTCTTTGAGATGCTTATTGCACTTGAATTATCATAGAAGATTGTAACAGGTTCCTCAAACACAATTCTGATGTCTTTCAACATTTGCTTCATCCACAGAACTTGAGTACAAGTGTTTGTTGCTACTATACTCTGCCTCTGCAGTAGACAGAGATATTGCCTCTTTCTTTTTGCTCATCCAAGAAACCAATCTCCTTCCCAAAAAGAATGCACCATCACTAGTACTTTTCCTGTCATCCACATCTCCTACCCAATCAACATCTGTGTATGCATGAAGAGTGAAGTTATTATCCTTTGGATACCATAAGACATAATCAAGTGTCCCTTTGAGATATCTGAAAATTCTTTGGACCACTACAACATGGGATTCTCTAGGATTAGCTTGAAATCTAGCAACAAGTCCAACTACATTCATGATATCAGGTCTGGTCCGAGTTAGATAGAGCAGTCCTCTAATCATTGATCTATACCTTTTCTGATTTGCCTTAGTGGAGTCATCATCTTTACTCAACTTGCATCTGGTTACCATGGGTGTACCCACAGGCTTTGAATCTTCCATTCCAAACTTTTTTAACAATTCTCTCACATACTTAGATTGAGATATGAAGATACCTTTATCCGACTGAATGATTTACAGACCTAAGAAGAAATTTATTTCACCAAACATGGACATCTCAAATTCACTCTGCATCTGATCAACAAATGTTTTGCACATACTCTCATTTCCACCAAAAATGATATCATCAACAAATACCTCAACAATCAGAATGTGCTCATGATCAATCTTGAAGTAAATATTACTGTCAGCAGTGCCTTTACTATACCCTAGCTTTAGCAGATACTTATCTAATCTTGCATACCAGGCTCTTGGGGCTTGTTTGAGTCCATACAATACTTTCCTCAACCTGCAGACCATATTTCTCTGATCAAACAACTGAAATACTTCTGGTTGCTCAATGTAGACTTCTTCCAATTCTCCATTCAGGAATGCTGACTTGACATCCATCTGATAGACCTTGAAATCTTTAAAAGCAACAAATCTAAGAAATAATATGATTGCCTCTATTCTTGCCACCGGAGCAAAAGTTTCTTCAAAATCAATTCCTTCCACTTGAGAATATCCTTTGCATACCAGCCTTGCTTTATTTCTTGCAACTTCACCCTCTTCATTTAGTTTATTTCAGAAGACCCATTTAGTTCCAATCACATTTTTGTCTTCAGGTCTAGGAACAAGATCCCAAGTATGATTCTTTTCAATTTGCATTAATTCTTCTTCCATGGCTTTTACCCAATTTTCATCAATGCAAGCTTCACTTACTGATTTTGGTTCAATTTTTGAAATCAAACAAATCTCCTCTTGATCTTCAACAATTCTTCTTCTAGGTTGAACACCTTTATTTCTATCTCCTATGATCTGATCTTTTGAATGATTCAACCTTACATACCTGGATGTTTTGGGATTTGCTTGAACTTCTGATTCTTGAGCTTGTTCCTTAACATCTGCACTAACTTCTTGAGTTACTGGATATTCTGGATCAATCTGGATCTGATTCTGAGTTCGAGCTTGCCTTCCTTAACTTTGACTTTCATCTTGATCATCTGGATCATATCCCCAAGACTTGAAAGATCTCTCTTTGCTCTCATCAACTCTGACATTAACACTTTCAGCATTCTTTTTCAATCTCTTGTTAAAGCACTGGTATGCCTTGCTTTGAGTAGAGTAACCCAAAAATATTCCTTCATCACTTCTTGCATCAAACTTCCCTAGATTCTCATCTCTTTTGATATAGCATTTACTACCAAAAAATCTAAAATATTTCACAGTAGGAGGATGACCAAACCATAATTCATAAGGTGTCTTACCAGAATTGCCTTTGATCTGAACCTGGTTAAGAGTCTAGACAACAGTACTCACAGCTTCTCTCCAATAGACTTGTGGAACATTTTCTTCCATCATCAAGGTCCTAGTAGCTTCTTGAATGGTCTGATTCTTTCTTTCCACAACTCCATTTTGCTAAGGAGTCCTAGGAGCAGATAACTATCTTTTTTTTCCATGCTTTTCACAGGATGTATCAAACTTACCGGAGGTAAACTCTCCACCTCTGGTGGATCTCAGACACTTTATTTTCTCACCAATCTCATTTTCCACCATAACCTTGAACACTTTGAACTTGTCAAGAGCTTCTAATTTTTCTTTCAAGAAGGTTACCCACATCATCTGAGAGTAATCATCAATCAACAACATAAAATATCTGTCTCCTTGGACACTCCTAATTCTAGCAGGACCACATAGATCAGTATGCACAAGTTCCAACCATCCACTTGAAAATTGTTCTTTACTCTTGAATGAAGTTTTATTTTGTTTATCCAATTGACATTCTCTACACATGCTATTAGTAGGTTTCACAAGTTTTGGAGGATCTCTCACAGCCTGAGTAGAACTTATCTTAACAATGTTATCAAAATTCACATGACACATTTTCCTATGCCATAACCAACTCTAATCAATCTGAGCAATCAAACAATTTTTTCCAGAACTACTTAAATGAAAGATGTTACCTCTAGTCTGAGTACCAGATGCAATTTCAGTTTTAGAACTTTCCAAGATTTTGCATTTTCCATCCTTGAATCAGAGATCATAACCCTTGTCAACCAACTGTCCAACACTAAAAGGATTATGCTTCAATCCTTCCATATACAGAACATCATTAGTGTTATTCTTACCATCAAAAGAGATGGATCCTCTGCTACGGATTCTACCAGCCGAGTTGTCTCCAAATTTCACAATTCCACATTCATATTTTTCAAAGCTTACAAACTTACTTTCACCAGTCATATGATGAGAGCAACCACTGTCAATCACCCATTCATCTTTTTCTACAACTTGAGTAGCCAAGGCTCTTTCCACATTTGCACAGCTAGCAAATTCAGTAGGCATCAGATCTTCTTCTTTGATAGCAATGAACACCCAATCACTTTCAGTGGAGCCTCCATGATCAGATTCATCATTTGTGACTCCTTCACCAGCTTCTTGGACATAGTAGCATTTCTTCTGAATTCTAGGTCTGATAGGGTTTGGCTTTGAACCTCTCTCTGGACACCTTGAGGCAAAATGACCAATCTTATTACAAGAAAAACATTTGAATGGCAACTTTCCTTGATACTTATCAGATCCTCTTAGAAATCTTTTGGCAAAAAGGGCTTCAATTTCATTGAACTTAGTTTCATCATCTTCAAGATCCTTCCTTGTCTTGTCACATCTGTTTGATCTTCTTGAAGAGCTTTCACCCGGATCATATCTTTGCTTTCCATGAATACTGGTTTTAAATGTAGATTCAGACTTAGGAAGAGAATCACCAAACTCACTCATTTCAAATGCTAAAAGCTTACCAACCAACTGATCCCTTGTAATGGTTGTCGCAGTCTTGATCTCTTCAATGACAACAACTTTATGCTTGTATGCCAGAGGTAAGGATCTTAGCACTTTGGCAACACTCTCTAATTCTTCCAATACTCCACCAGTACTCTTGATAGCAGTCACAAGTTTATTCACCTTCTACATGTAGGAAGTAATGTTTTCATCTTCGCTCATCATCAATCTTTCATATTTACCCTTCAGGCTTTATAGCTTGGCACATTTGACATATTTATCACCTTCATATAGAGTTTCTAGCTTATTCTAGATTTCATGAGCAATTTTTAATTCTAGGACATTTGTCATTTTTGTATCAGTCAGGGCATTTAACAATGCTTCTTTAGCTCGAATATTGTGTTCAGCATCCCTGAGTTTGTCTAGAGTTGTAGGGCCATTCTTCAGAACCTTGTACTCATTCTTAGTTATCAACCAAAAGGCATCACCCATGCATTGCAAGTGACACTCCATGCACTTTTTTCATAAAGGGTAATTCGTTTCATCAAACCTCGAACTGTCCTTCTTGTAAGTCGACATCTTGGATCTCCTCAAGCAGTCAGGCTTCTTCTAGAGGAATCAACTTTGATACCAATTGTTAGAATTAGGCTGGACAATTGAGACGGGGGGTTAATTAGTTGTCCCAAAAACTTTAACACTTGCAGCAATTAATTCTTCTTTTTCTCTTAAAACATATTAATGATGTAAACATTAAAGTATGAATCAACAACACATGAGCAGAAACAAATGAACACACTTGACACCAAGATTTTTAACGTGGAAACCCAGTTAAGGGAAAACCATGGTGGGGGTTAACCCACAAGATTTGTACCCTGTTAAAAGTACTTGAAAGAAATGGGAAGGCACTTGCCTTCAAGGACACTGCCCAGAGCTCACTACTCAACAAGGCTCACTGCCTATAGGAATTTATATTTAATACAGAAAGATTAACTGAGAAATAGCATCTTCATCATGCCTGGTTCAGTCTCATTGAAAGCTCACAAAAACTTCTGCTCTGCCCTAAACACTTCTTCACTATCTCTTCATCCTTTGCTGTTCTTGTCCTTTGCTGTTCTTGTTCTTCTGCTTCTCCTTTTCTCTGCTCTGCCTCTAAACCTTTCTTAGGATTTTATCATTTTCGCACAAGGATGATTTTCTACAACTCAACAACACTCCTTTATATGCTTCATCAACCTTGGAATAAACATTAAGGTCAACACTACAAGCATCTAACTTAATGCGAATCACTAAGCTATCAGCCAAGCATAAATGGGACTCAAATCTTCCTTGATCAATACGCCACACTCCACAAGATTGCTCTTAGATCATCCACAACATGCTTAAATCATCCGATCGACCAAGACTGGGAGGAATAGCAACACCAAAAAAGAAATCTTCAACAACACACTCAATCTTCAATGCGAACCTCCAACACAAAAGGCACATGATCCAGAGACCTCCACAAGCTCATTGAATTCAACAATAACATCTGTACTACTCCAAATCAATAGAATCACTTGCATCTTCATCCGGTACCTTAAGAACATTGTCTGCCATGACTGTCACACTAGAACGATTACTTGCGGACCTCCAAACCACAAACAATTTGAGTTGATGACACACACTGACTTCCCAAACATGTCTCTAGATCCACATATCATAGTGTTTCATTTGCAGAGCAATCCAGACCAATTTCATGTCACTCTGTCTCTTTTGAACACTGCAAAACCTGATTCCACTCAGATGGCCATAACTTCTTCAAATCTTTATGCGAACCTCTCAAATCTTAACTGGAGCTACTTTAGACAATCCTCTACATAGTCATTTGGTCTGCGTACTTAGATCTTCATCAATTTTCTCAATATCCTCAACATTTTAGTCTTCTAACCAGACAATAAAATAGGATACAGTTGACATCAATGGCAACAAGGATATGTTGACATCAATGAAAACACCTTTTAGGCACCTATTTGCAATAGATTCTATGTGTCCTCCTTATTCCTTGTCCCCAATTAGAGCCTGTTGTTGTCCCATTTTCTGAAATGTACTAAAGCACACATGGCTTTGCTTTTTCTTCTTTATGTATATGTCGCTTCCTTGCTTTTTCATCCCAAGTCCAACTTTACTTAGTCACTTTTCAAGTTGTCAGTGATTCTTTGCATTCTTGAACCAAAGTTGGCATGTTCAAAAATTCTTGAACCACTTGACTTCCTGACTTGCCACAAAGTTAAAGGTCTTAAGTCTCCCTTTGTGTCTTGGTATAGTGAAGTTTATGTGTTGTCGGGAGGTTGGAAGTTCTTTGAACTTCCAAAACTCTGACTTGGGGTTTCAAAGCTTCAATTTCTGCCTGATTTGCTGACTTTGAAGAGCTTGTTCCTTCATATGGTGTTTTTGCTACGCTGGCGTATAGTATAGAGGAATGACACTTGTCACTTCACATTTAATTAGAAGTACATGAGAACACATTGGCACAATCTTCAGAGGGAAACTCGAGACATGTATTAATGAGTTTAAAAGATAAATTTCCCGCCAGAATTTAATGTTCCCCATATGCAAATTTATGTGAAGTGACATTGATAAATTCTTCATCTCACCCAAGGCTATATCATATCACAAAGGGAATGTGTTGCAGAGTAATAAATGGCTAGCTTGTTACGTGTGGGATATCAACATAACTTCATTCTCACAGGTCAGCACAATCAATAACTCCATCTTTTTCTTGTTTTACTCTGTTATAAAAGCACAACACTTTCTTTGGGAGTTAGAAAATTTCCATTTCCATGTATTTACGTAAAGAACTTCCTGTTAGTGCCTTGCATTACCCTGTGTTGTCTACATATGTTTCAGAGTCTCTAGTTGTCTGGTTTCTCAAGTATATGAAGATGAAGCTCAAATTTCAAGGAATTCCTATGGCCTCCATTGTGGAGAATAGTTTGTCTGGGGTGAGAGATACCAATTTAGGTCATGTTGATTTTGAAGATTTCTGGAGAAGAATGCAGTCTGAAAATTGAACTCCTTTGGCGGAAAAAGTTGTTAGTAGAGGATTAGATAAAGCTGGAGGATTTTTGCCCTCAATGCATTGTCCTGAATTGATAGTGGCGTGTGCCAATGGCTACTTTTCAGAGTCCCAGGAGATAATTGATTCTAAATCTGTCGCTCTAGGTCTAAATTTGGAGGAGCACAAAGATAATACTGATGTTTCTGTGTCCTCTGCCTAGAATTATTACAATGAAAGGAAAGATTGGTGCCGTACTCGCATTGCCAAGAGCTGGTTGGAAATTGAAAAGACTGGGAAATCCTAGCTTCCCGCCAATCTAAAAAGGAGCCATTTTAAGGAGGAGATTTCAGATATGATAACCTTGTTGAACAGAGTAGTTGGGAGCTTGGAATTGGATACTTTTGAGTTTTGGATGTTTAGATTCATTTTGCTGATTTGTGGAGACTACCACATTGATTGGGCGAAGATTATTAGAAAATGTTTGTATGAGTAGTTGATGAATTTCACAAGAAATATGAGTTTCCACATGTGTTCCTAACTGGTGTATGTTTTGGCTCAGAGAGAAGCTACTCGGCCAGGCTTGAGGATTCAAGGAAATCCTACTGCAAGTATGCCTGTGTATCGAATTTTCCCTTAGTTGCAAAAAATTGAAGGTATGAAGGATTTCAGGTGGGTGAATCATGCTTTTTCCATGATGTTGACTAAGAAGATTGATGGCTCAATAGAGTGAAGGTTCTTAGTTGAAGCGTCCACTCTGTTCATGAAATTTGGAAGTTTTTACATACAGTTTGATTATTTTTCTTATTTGAGAATTGGGGGTTATGAAAATGTCCCGTTGAAATTGCCACGATACCCATATGACTATCTGGTATTTCTAGAGTTGTGCCGTCAGATGGCAGTGGTGAATGTAAAATATCAAGCTATGAAGAAGAAGGGGTATTCTTTCCCTGTGACCCTATCTTTCTATTCTTGCAAGAGTAACGATGCAACCAAAAATATTGACAAGCTGCTATCAGAATTTAGTCTCCACCGTGCGACATTTGACAGTAAGAATTTCATAAAAGAAAATATGCACGGGGGTGGCTCTTATTTGCATCAGCCTCAACTTGAAGACTTTTGGGAAGACTGTATAGATGAAAGAGAAGTGCAGAGGAGAAAGTGGATGAGACTAACTGTGGATCAGGTTTGATCTTTCAAGCTGAATCTCCAGGTTCCCGACATAGTTGATGATAACTCAGACATCATGGATGAAGGTTACCATGCCGCATCAATGAAACCCCTGCCTCCTGTGAAATGGTTTGAAAAGGAAATTACAGATGTAAATTTTCTTTCCCTTCATGCATTGAGAAGAATGGAAAAATGGTTAAAGGGGAAGGTAAATGAATGTGCTGGTTCTACGATGCCAAAGGATTCGGCCTCTCAAGGTCAAAGCAGGTCTCAAACTACACACTCATATAGAAGGTCTTCTAGTTTGGACCTGAATCTTTAGAGAGTCGGCTCACAATCGAATGGCGGTGATGACAAGCCCCCTAAGGAGACTGGAAAGATGAAAACAACATGTGAACAAGACACTCAACCATCGAAAGGAAATATCATAATGGCTGCTTCTTCATCCAAGGTAGACCATGTGCCACCTATTAATAACCCTGTAAGTGATAGTGATTCTTTTATTTTCTCTCAAATTGGAGAATATAGTTTGTTACGATCTCTATTAAGTCTGCCAAATTCCCCTCATCAAAATGAACCTCCAGAACAAAATTCTCACCCTGTGCCTCTAGTTACTACTCTTGATACTGCTAATGTTTCAGTCTCATCTCCTAATTGGTTGAAGAAAGTTGTCCAAAGGAAAAAGAGGTATACCCCACCTGTAGATGAAGGCATTGATACTGTACCTAATTTGCTACAAAGCACTCCTAAGCCCAAGTGTGCCAAAAGAATGTCGAGAATGGTGATTGACCCTGCCTCAGGAAACCAATTTTTGGAAATTATAGATCTGGTAGTGGATAAGAATGAGGATGAAGTGACAAAATCTGACTTTAGAATGAGCAGGGTGGATTTGGGACCTTCTACTACAGAGGGTGACCTTTACCATGTCAAATATTCAGTCAATAACATATCTAAAAGGGTAAAGGGGCTACAAGAGGAAAATTCAAAGCTACTGGCCCATGTAAGTTCTTTGTCATCTTTTGTTAATTTAGTTGTTAAAATAATAACACCCTCGGTTGAAACTCCCTCAAATGCCGACCTCCACATTCTTGATCCTAATTTTCTTGAACAAGTAAAAACATCATTGAATTTGAGAAATGCTATGGATTAGTGGGTTGAAAAAGTTTTTGATGGTCTTGTATTCATAGAGGAGGTAGGAAAATTGTTTGATTCCATATATGTGAAAAGGGAAGCTTTGATAGTGGAATTTGAAAAGGCTAGAAGTGATCATCATAGCCTGTCTCTTGCCTCTAAAGAGATACAAAGAATGGCTGATATGGATCCTGGTATCTTAGTGGTTGAAGAAGTGATAACTGATCCTGGAGAACTAAACACACCTGTGTGGACCAATGTAGTTGAATAGAAACTTTATCTTATAATCGCAGCAGAAGATGAAATGAGGAAGACAATTGCAATCTATTATAGAGAAATGATGAAAATTAAAAAGGATTTTGCTGCTTTAGAGGTGGAAGCTAATGGGTTCGATAATGTGAAGCTCCTGGATGTCAAAGTAATAAAATAGAATTTCAAAAGGGTAGTAATTGAGGAAATAGTAAATTATGATGTAATAATAGGAGAATCACTAGGGAGACTTACGAAAATGGTAGCCTATATTAACACTGTCAGAAACTAGTTTGATGAAGTACATCGAAAGGTGGTGGACACTGATAGAGCGGTGATGAAGAAGAAGCGTCGGATTGGCATGATAGGAATTCCACCCGAGATGTGTTTGACACCTGTAATCAATAAATACAGGGCATACAATGCAATGTTGTGGGTGCAAGTACCTCAAGACAATGTTGTGGGTGCAAGTACCTCAAGCGGAGCAAAGTAGCATAGGAGAAGGCAAATAGACTAAGGAAGAGGAAGCGATGGACGAGGTGGACAACGACGATGAGGATTTTTGAATCCTCAATTAATTTCATTTTCATGCTTTAATTTTTTATGATATTTGCTCTAAAACTATTGGCTCTAGAGGGCCATTTATTATAATTATTATTTAAACATATTTTAAGTCAGCTGTTTCAAGAAGCCATTATAGTTTTTAAATATAGTTACTTTTGGCTTAGCTATATATTTTGGATAGCTAGTCGATTTAAGGATCTTTTGACAAACTTTGTTTTGGGAAGGGTGATAGAAAATTTTGGTTTCTATTTCAATTACTTTGATACATGCAATGAAAATCAATACAGTGGAGTTTTGAATGATCATGGACTTTGTGTTATGGTTATTTGGATTCATGTTCTTCTTATGTTGAATGTGTCACTGCTAGTGTTAGTGATATTTGTGTATTGAGGTGGTTGGATATCTATAGTTCCTTCTCACTACTGAGAATTGTTTATCTTTTGATATATTATTTGAGGTGGTGAATATATGGTGTATGATATCAATTTGTATTAATTCATGGACGTTATGTTAGTGGATGTCTTTGAGCTTCTTATAGTTTGGTTGTAAATCTACCTTTATTGCTTTCTGGTCAAAGGCTCTACCTTTATTTTTGCTTTCTGGTTAAAAGAAATTTAGATTTTCATCATAAGAATATATTTCAAAGGTAGCTGCACCTTGTTAAAGAAGCAGAGAGCCTTTATAAAATACCAATATACTAGGCTCAACTGTTGATTACATTTGTCACTTGTCCAGGCGAGAGTATATAGAGTTAGGTGACAAATTTGTTAACTAACAAAGTGTCAACAAGCTTTTCAGAAAATAAAAGAATATCTAGCTACACCTCCTGTGTTGGTGCCTCCTGTACCTGATTGACCATTGCTATTATACATCTCCTCAATAATAACATCTCTATGTGCTCTCTTAGCTCAACATGATGAATCAGGAAAAGAACAAGCCATCTACTACATCAACAAAACTCTTGTTGGCTATGAGAATAACTACACAACCATGGAAAAAGCATGTCTAGCAGTGGTGTTTTCTTCGCAAAAGTTGCAACACTATATGTTGAACCAATGCACAAAGCTCATATTTAAGTTTGATCTGCTCATGTACCTTCTCTCCAAAGTAGTGCTCATAGGAAGACTAGCAAAATGGGTAATGATTTTAAGTGAGTTTGACATAGAGTATGTGGATCAAAAAGCTATAAAAGGACAAGTAATCACAGATCAGCTAGCAGAAGCACCAATAACAGATGTTCATCCTATCCATCCTGAGTTTCCTGATGAAAAGGTATTCAACTTATATCCTTCAGTAGTCTGGCAGCTATACTTTGATGGATCATATACACAACATGGATCTGGAGCTAGAATTTGTTTCATCACACCTCAAGGAGATTGTATACCGAAGTCATACAAGATTGCTTTTCCTTGCACAAACAATATTGCTGAATATGAAGCTTTGATCACAGGACTATGTATGGCTATAAAATAGGCTATCGCACAATTACAAGTCTTTGGAGATTCTTAGTTGGTTATTAGACAAGTCTTGGATGAGTATCAAACTAAAGATGAAAAGATTCTCCCATACAAGTTAATGGTAGATGATTTTAATTTTTTTTTTCCAAGATCACATTCGAACAACTTCCTAGGATCAACAACAAAGCAACAGATGCTATGGCTACAATTGGTTCTCTTCTAGACATGCCTTCTAATGCCAATAGATGTGAGTTCTTGGTTGAACAACTTTTGATACCAGCTTTTGAAGTTCTGCAATCTGAGCTCGTATGTGAACTTGTTGGTCCCAATTCCCCTTGGTATGAGGATATATATGAGTATCTCTGCCATGGCACCTTTCCATTCCAACTATCTAAAACCCAACGCAAAACTTTCATCCACCTAGCCTCTTGTTACACTATCCGTGAAGAAACCTTATACCGCAAGAATCTCGATGGTATCCTTCTTCGATGTCTTGACTCAAAGGAAGCTAATGTTGATTTACGTGAGGTACACGAAAGTGTCTGTGGTTCGCATTCCACTGGCCCTAGTCTTGTTAAGAAGCTTCTAAGAGTTGGCTACTATTGGCCAACAATGGAGCAAGATGCGCAAAAATTTGCTAAGTGTTGTCTACAATGTCAGAAACATGGGGATTTGATTCATGCTCCAGCACATGAGTTACAACCTATTACTACACCATGACCTTTTTCTCAGTGGGGACTCGACCTCATAGGAAAGATCTATCCAACCTCATCCAATGGTCATAATTTTATCATTACCACCACATAGTATTTTACAAAGTGGGTAGAGGCCATACCAATGACTTATATCACCGGTAAGCAAATATCCAAGTTCATCCTTCATCATATCTTTTGCTGCTATGGAGTTCCACAAGCCATTATTACTAACAATGGACGTCCCTTCAAGAACCAATAAGTGCATGAGCTATGTAGTAAATTTCATATCCAACACAGGTTCTCAACACCTTACTATCCCCAGAGTAACGACCAAGTCGAGGCTTCTAATAAAACCATTATCAAAATCCTTAAGAAGACAATCAATAAAGCTGGTCATGATTGGCATCTACAACTTAATCCAGCCTTGTGGGCTTATCGAACAAGTATCAGAATCCCCACTGGTGCTACACCTTATGCTCTTGTATATGGCATTGAAGCTATTCTACATATAGAGGTCAAGATCCCTTTATTGAGAGTATCATTACAACATCTCATCTCTGATGAAGAATACAAGATATCCAGGCTAAATGATCTAGAGATATTGGAGGAACAACGTCTCACGGCACTCAATCATCTCCAAGTTTATCAAAATCATCTTCATCGGAGCTACAACAAAAAGATCAGAGAAAGAAGGTTCTAGGCAGGAGACCTTATCCTAAAAGAGAATCAGAAGAATCAACAGGATCGTGAGAAGAAATGAAAATTTGAACTGAATTGGTTAGGACCATATGTGATCACATTAGTCTATGGATCAAGAGATTACACTCTCTCAACACCTGAAGGTATTCCTTTGGATGAACCCATCAACAATGTTCATCTGAAGAAATTTTATGCCTAATCCTTGGAATGTCCCACCAAAAAAAATAAAACAATCAAAATAGTAAAGATAAATAATCCGTCTTCTGGTGAAAACCTGGTAAACAGGCGCCTTGGATAAGTACCATAGTGAAAACCTGGCAAATAGGCGCTATGTGTAGAACCAACTCTTATCATCTACTCGGTCTTTGTTTGTCATTTATCCATCCATAATAAGCTTTATCCATATCCTAACCACATCCGCCCATTTTCATAATAAACTTATCCATCTCATAATAAACTTATCCATCCCATAATAAACTTATTCATCCCTAATAAGATCATTTCCTTTTCCATCCTTATGCTTATTGCTATCATGGGTTTTGGAAATTGTTGGAGTTAATATATCATTATGTCCATCATCCTTTTAGATCTAGGTTATCACCCCAACCCTCATCGGCCATAATAAATTCAATCCATACTAGAGGCACTTGCTTGCACTTAGTTTTTGGAGTGGATATTTTAAGCATCATCGTCCAACACTATACCAATAACATTTCATAGATCACCAATCATCCAACCAACTATCATCAAACATCCAATCAATCCCAGTCAATCCATAACCCAATCAATCCATCCACCTTCATGACCACCACCAATACAACACAAATCAAAACTACATCTCATCTCTATCGTTAGATGCCTTGATCCCATGGATACAGGGTATGTAGGCAATCTGGGATACAAAGGAAGTACCCAGATTCAGGCATAAGCGATAGATAATTTCCATCTTCCATCCTTCTTCTAATATTCACCTATCATCGTCTTCATCCATCTCACCTTTTCTGCTATCACTTTCATCCACACCATCAATAAACACCTAGAACTACATATCATCATGTCTCATCATCATTGTACTGTGCTTTGATCCCATGGATATAGGGTATGTAGGCAGTCTGGAATACGAAGGAAGTATCTAGTACACAAGCACAGACAATTCTTTCTTCCACTTCCATTTCATCTCTTCTATTCTTCTGCCTTCTTCTCTTTGACTAACTCAAGCAAAACCTAACCATGCAAGTCGCGATAGCTCAAAGAATTTATCAAATCAAGGGCAAACAAAGTCACTTGTCTGCATTCCTTTAGCCAACATTTGCTATATCAAATCCATATCTCATCCTTCAACAGGATATATCTTTCCTCACAACAAGGCGCTATCTAATTCATCCAAGAGCATCCTCTTTTGGCAAGAGAACATGATGGCTGTGTCTTTTGTTTTCTTTTGATTTATCTTTTGTCCCTTTCTAATACCTAGTCAAGGCTGCCTTGATTCATCATATCTTGGTATGTCATGATGAAGTATGTATTGGGGCATGATCATTTGCTTTCGTATGCTGTATTTGTGGGATGATCTTATTCTCCTACTATGCCTAATGGTATCTTGTATGTGTTGGGATTAGCAGCTTGCATACCAATATCTTTTGTATCTAAGAAGCTAAACAGTCTCTTATGCGTTAAGACTATTCTATGCTAAGACTATTTTCCACACATATAACCACCAAGGTGTCATTATGTTTGGTAGACAATAAGTTCAAACTGTTGCCTATAGAGTCAAAGTCCATCTCATAACAACTAATATTCATATCTTGTGTATGTTGGATCAACATCTTGACCTCATACGATAGACAAGATTGTATTATGTTGCATGCATTGGATACATCATCACCCTGGTGTTTATACCTTGGTGGAAAATATCCATATGCTATATCAAACATAAGGATTGCAAATCTCTAAATTTGTGTGCAACTATTGTCAAAAGCTGCATCTCTTAGCCATTATCCATCCATTTATCCTGCAATAAAATTTATAGCTCCCACAAGGATTGATCAATCAAATTTCATTCAATTTCTTCTGTCCCTCTGTTTCATCATCTTCGTCTTCATCATCTTCATCTTGTAAAACAAGTGTGTTAGACATATATCATTATATCTATATATCCATTCACATAAGCATATATACATTTTCATAAACCATGCATCCATCATAAGCATTACATTATCCTATCATAATCATTATCTATGTATCATTTACCATCTATCCATATGCATATCATAACCATAAAAACATATAACCATAAAAATGAACATCCTGCATCATGCATCCATAATCATAACACCATACATCACCATCAAAATCCATCATATATATATACATCTGGGTCAATATATAAGTATCTCATCATGTACAAAATACATATATCATCTCGCAGGTCTCAAAATGGTACAACATGATACAACATGATACAACATGATACAAAATTGATACAATATATATAAAAAACTAGGCTATCCCTGATGCCTCAGGTGGGTGGCAATCACTGAGGAAGCCTCACCCTAATCACCACCAACTCCCTGAGATCCTCCTGCACCTATCTGTAGGGGTGGGCCCCCAACTGATGGCCCAGATCTCCCTGTCCTCATCGATCCTGACATCCTGGACCTAGTCCTGAAGCTAGGCTGTCTCTGGTTCGCTGGCACTGCTCCAAAGTATAAGCCTCTATAATACTCCATCTCTGCCTGAGCTGTACCTAACTCACCCTGTACTTGAGTGAGCTCTCTAGCCAAAAATAGTGTAGCCTAATTTGTACCTAATGTAGCTATAGTAGCATCTCGCTCCCCTATCAATCTCTGTGCCCTCTGCACTACTGCATCTCTCTGTGCAGTAAGCCTCGCCACAACGCCATCATTTGGTGTTGGTTGTGCCTAGGTGCCTGAGCCTGATATGCCTGAACTTGAGCCCAAGCCTGTCGCATAGCTACTCCTGTCAATCCCCAGGTGTCTGTATCATGCCTCCAATCTCATCCTCTGACCTATCTCCCTCTGTAGCTGTCTCCGTAGTTGAGCCTCTTTATCCCCTCCATCTCTACCACCTCCTGCTGCCGCAACCTGCTACTGTGGTGGCTGAATTAGAACCTGTACCTGCCTAGGAACCTATCCCTACCTCTGAGGAGCCTATCCCTATGGCACTATCTGTACCCTCGGCGGTCACCTCTGTCCTCTCACCCTCCTCCTAACTGGCCTCTGCACCACAACCTCTCCTACCTTGCCTGAAGAACTCAATCGTGTAGGCCTGTGTATCAACCAAAAAGAGTCATACTCTGGAGTAGTGTCGGGATCAGCTGGCCCCGTAATCCAATCCCACACCACTGGCTGCAAGCTCTCAAAATACACCAATGCTGTCTCCACAACAACCTTAGGACCCCACTCTGGCATCTCTCGTCGTGTCTGCCCATAAATAGCATCCCCTACTGGCTCACCTTGGGGAAAACCAAACTGTCACAACACTCTCTCTGGAAGATATCACTCAATAACATAAATGCTCCACCCAAAGAGACATCTAGGCTGTCACGCATATAGCAGCTTCTCTGCATCGTCATCCCAGCTCTCACAGTCTCTCCATGGCCTCCATGTGAACTGATCAAGCTCATCTAATGTACGCCGCCAGTATACAGGCGCATTAAGCTGTTTGTATGTAGTGACTCCTCCATAGATGTGGACATAGGGCTATCCTGGTAATCTCTACCATAAACCCACTGGCCTCATCACAACAATATGCTCGTATGCCCAAACATGTAACAAAGTGACCCCAGCTGACATACTCGAGCCAAATAAATAAGAACAGTCATGAAGATAATGATATAGCTGTCCTAATACACATGCGCCCCATGCATATCTGACTCCATACTCAAACATGCTCTCCATCATAGTCCCCCATCCTACAGAGAATCCTCAAGCTCGCCTATCTGGTACCTAGAATTGAATGATCACTACCACCAATCTCTGTAGCCTGTCACAATGTCCTCTCATCGTCCCTATCAGTATCACATGATCCTCATCCCCTATGTCAGGAGTCCCAAATAGTCATCGGAGTGCATCAGGACCTCGCTCTAGATCATAGTCTATCCACTCACCATGAATAGGAATCCGCAATATATGCCACACATCCTCCAAAGTGATGGTAGCCTCACCAGTTGGAAACATGAATGAACTATACTCACTATACCAATGCTCTACTAATGCTGTCATCAATTCCAGATGAGCCCGTATAGGAGTGATCCACACTACATGCCCTAAGTTGACTATCTCCAAGAACACGTGCTCCTCCGCATCTAGCTGCCTCACTAATGCTAAATCTACAGGATGAACCTCCCTCGACATCAACGCTGGTAATACACTCTGCATACATCAATCGATTAAGTGTCATTTATGAATGTGAGCCTATTTTGCATGAAACCCTAAGTTTTCCTATGTTTTAACCAAAAGTGACTCATTGTACCATAGGTGACTTTCTGTCTACCATAAGCGACCCATTTTTCCATAAGTGACTTGCAGTCGCCCAACTACGACTTAACCCGCCAAAGGCGAGCCTCTGCTGACCAAAGGTGATCCTTTTCGCCAAAGGCATATTACAATGCCCTAAAACCTAACTTTTGACCATATGCAACCTATTCTACCAAGTGCAATGAACCCGCGTTCATATGCGATCCAAAATGCCAAAAGTGACTTTCTCTCATTCAAATACGCATGCCCTATCCCTAGACACCTTCGTCAATCTCGTGAATTAAATTTGCCTATCAACCTATTAATGACGCATTTAGAGCAAGTTTTCGATACATACCGGTGCGGGAGCTCCTGCTGGTCATCCATATGTCCTCACCCTCTCCGCTCGATGATCCTCATGTGGAATAACCATCCTGATGCTCTTGGAAGTCCTGATGCACTCTAAACACTCATAGTTCTAGAATTCCCAAAGAAAATAGCACAAATGAGTTGAACTGAGCCCTTCAAGCCTATTTATAGAGCCAAACCCTAATTTTTCTTCTAAGCCAAAACCTTCTTTTCTTCTTTTCCATCCCTAATTTATCCCACCCAACCTGAGTTCTTCGTGTCAACTTACCCTCATCCATTTTTGCTTTGTCATCTAATCACGAGTCAACCCAGTATTTCCTGATTGCCTAGTTTTCCTCTCGAGGGGACACCTCCCGCCAATTACACTGGGGCATAACTTGTTTATCTTAATATATCAGTTTCATCTTCTTTGAAACAACATCCTAATAGACATTGTCTCAAAGAGAGGCAAAATGTAGACACCCAAAATTGACCCTTCACATCATTTGTCAGTTTGTCACATCATTCACCTTGCATATGTCAATTTTGTCTAGCACACTTGGGTCAATCATCTATTTTCTTCTAAATTACCTTCTCTCTATCTATAATTAAATCCATATATTTTCATCTATTTTCTTCTATCTTCATCTATAATTAAATAATCTTTAATTATTTATGTTGCAAGTATGGGCCTAACCGGTGTTGTCATTGATGTCAACATACTCATGTTGCATTAGTGAGAAGGATTGGATGAGCTGTGTGCTGAGGATATTGAGAAAATTAGTCTCAATCAGGAACATTGAAGAACAGTGATGACAAGAAGGTAAAAGTCCCAAATAGGTTGAGGATCAGAGTATGCGGTTTAAAGGGTTTGTAGATACAAGTATTGAGATGCTCCAGTCAAGTTTTCAGAGTTTCGCATGAAGATCTGAAGAAGTTATGGTCGCTCAAGTAGAACCGGTTCTGACAGGTGTTCAGAGGTGACAGAGTGTCACAGATAGGTCCGGTGAGATCCAGAAGTGCATCATCCCATTCTGCGGATTGGAGGGAGTGTTGAGGAAGTCCTTGAGAAGTATCAAATAGATTTTTTCTCGGTTTGGAGGTCCGAAAGCGCCTATTCTTTTGTGACAGTGATGACAGACTATGTTCTTGTAGTTCCAGATGAAGGAGAGAAGAATTCCAGAAAGCAGATGAAGTGCGGATATTTTTGGTGACTCAGGAAAGGTTGTGATCTTTGGATCATGTCTAGTTTATGTTGGCGGTTTGCATTGAAGTTAGAGTTTGGATTTGATGAATAACCACCGGATGTTGGTGTTCTTCCTGAGACTGGCCGACCGGATGTATAATTCCTCTTCCAAATGATCTATAAGTGTTTACTGACTTAGATGAGTGTTCCTAAGTCGATGCCTTGTATAAATAAAGGATTGTGAAGTCATTCCAAAGTGTGTGGTGTGGAGATGAGCGTGTGGTAGCGAAGAAGAGAGTGAAAGGTAGAGCAGAAGTTTTTGGGCTTTAATGGAACTGATTCAAGCATGGTGAAGATACTATTCTCTAGTTCATGTATGTGATACTTATTTCTTTGTAGACAGTGTGTCTCTTGTAGGCAGTGAGCCTCTTGTGAGTAGTGTGCTCAGGAAGTGAGCCCTAATTGGCATGTGCCATTTTGTTCTTTCTATTCTTCTAACAAAGAATACATTCTTAGGTTAATCACCCCGTGGTTTTTCCCTTAACTGGGTTTTCCACATCAAAATCTTGGTGTCTTATGTGTTGATGAGTTTTCGCTTTTGATTTGAATGCATTATGTTTCATGTTTAATATACTGCTAATCACTAAGAAGTTTTAAGTGTAAAAATTGGAGAAAGTTTTGTACAACTGATTCACCCCCCTCTCAGTCGTGTGCCCTAAGTCTAACAATTAGTATTAGAGCCAAGTTCCTCTAAAAGGAACTTAACCGCTTGAGGATGATGCAGAGGTAAAACGCAACGGGAGCTTACAAACGGGAAGGAGGAGTCAATAATACAATCAGCATGTTAAAAATCCCTATCGGCTTAGCATCATCATCATATTTCCTGCTAACACAAACAGCATCATCATATTTCGGACGAGCATGAAATATCCTCCTGCTGACTACTGTTCACTTCCTCCGCCTTTCGCCTTTCGCCTGTCATCAGCATCATGATATTCGGCGAACACAATTATCCTCCTGATGATCACTATTCACTTAGCGCCAAACTCTATCTTCATCATCATGATGTTCAGCATCACCTTCATCAGCAGGATATAAAATATCCTGTTCCTCCGATATCCTGATGACGACAACTTCAGCACCTTTCCTTTGATGCTTACGTCACCCCGATATCCGCCTACTCAACCAACAACATCATGATATGACTTATCCAGTCATATTGAAACATCCTGATGATGTTACCTAAACTTTATGCCGATGACTTACGCCGATGCCAAAACACTTAGCGACAGCAGGCTAAACTTGCATAGGGTGATATTCGCAATATCCTGATGACGATGACGTCACATCCTGATGACGATGACGTCACATGCACCTGATGATGATGTCATCCGGATATAAGATCCTTATATCTTCCACAGCATGAAAATGAATATCCTGATGATGACCTTTCCGGTACTTAGCCAAAAAAACAAACTTTCACTTCCGCATACGATAGCGATATGCGGATGATGAATACACCTGAAAGATGATCCTGACGATGATATACACACTGAGTATATATCCAACCTATATCATCCTGATGCACTTGAAACATACAATCTTCATCAGCTTCATAACCCGATCCGGATAGCGATATACTCACAGATGACGATGCGATTCGCTCCGACTGGAAAAGCACATGCAGACTCCTGTATATCCGTCCGCTGCATGCAAACTCACAGAACCGCACAATTTCACAAAGGAAATATGATGATCGGGTCGGATCACCTTCAGATCAAAACCTAAAGATTTATCTTTCTAAACCTAGCACATGAGGATGCTAGGTTGATTCACAGCATGCTACCAACTGATCTCTCAAACAATGAAATGCATAAACAGAAAACTACAATGCAAACTAAACTATCATACATGACCATTCCACCGATTCACAGAAATCAACTGGTGGAAGGGTTGAAGGAATCCATCAACTTGTAATCAGAACAGAAATCAAAACACCAGCAACTGATAAACCAGATAATGCAATTGATGAGATCTTATTTAGATGAAACACAATGTCCTGTTTCTACAATACTGTCAAACAACAGTGCTTCTCAATATCTGGACTGTTCTCCTGAATCTCAACTCAATCACTAACACAACACCATAACATAACACAACTAACATGCTAAACCCTAACAGATCGAAGGTATATATAGCAATAACCTACGAGTACTACCAACTCGATTCCCAGCGGCTGGGAGCTTCCAAGCGGCTGGGAGAAGAACAGCTCATACTACCTGATCACGATCTCTAACTGCCTGCACACTCTCCTAGGCTGATCTAATACATATGCATTGGTCTAATGGACCTTATTACATGATGAAGTCAAACATACTAAAAATAGACTAATGTCCTGTCATGCGGACAATTAACCTATATCCTGTCTTGTAGGGGTGCTCCTGCACCATACTCCCCAGAAGAAGAAATCTCAAGTCCACTTGAGATGAGAGTATGAAGATCTGCACCATGTTTCTGGATCTGCTCTTCAGTCATCCATACTGCTTCAGAATTAGGTTTTCCCTTCCAAGAGACTAGATACTCCAAGTACTGTTTGTTCCGAGTCTGTTTGACCACTCTGGTGTCCAAAACCTGCTGCAACTGGGGAGGATCATGCTTGGGAATGTCATCATCAACTGTATCCTGTAGGAGATCCTGATCTGCATCTGGATAAGACTTGTATGGAGTTAAATCACATACATTGAATATAGGGGACAAACCAAGATCAGGAGGGAGTTGTATCTCATAAGCATTCTGTCCATGCTTGTGCAAAATCTGACATGGTCCAACTTTTCTCTGCATGAGTTTAGTATATTTTCCCTTAGGAAGTCTGTCCTTCTTCAAATGAACCCATACCAAATCTCCAACATCAAACTGTACATCCTTCTTCTTTTTATCAGCATATTCCTTATACTTCAAGGTTGTGTGCTGCAGTTGGGTCTTGACTTGATCATGAACCTCTTTGATGGCTTCTGCAAAAGCTTCTCCTTCTGCACTAACAGGGTCTACTGTAGGTAGATCTCTCAATTCCAAAATTCCTCTTGGATGCATACCATAAACTATCTGAAAAGGTGATTTCCCTGTGCTCCTATTGACAGTATCATTATATGAAAATTCAGCTTGAGATAGAATATTATCCCACTTTTCTCCATGTTGTTTTGTCAAACATCTAAGCAAATTCCCTAAGGAACGGTTCACTACTTCAGTTTGTCCATCCGTTTGAGGATGATATGCAAAGGAAAAAGACAAATTTGTTCCAAGTTTCTTCCAAAGAGTTCTCCAGAAGTGACCAATAAACTTCACATCCCTATCTGACACTATACTCAATGGCAATCCATGGATTCTAACAATCTCCCTGAAAAATAAATCTGCAATGTATGAAGCATCAGCAGTGGTTTTGCATGGCAAGAAATGTGCCATTTTGCTGAATCTATCCACTACAACAAAAACACTGTCAAATCCTTTCCTTGTCCTTGGTAAACCCAAGACAAAATCCATACTTATGCTTTCCCATGGTCTGGAAGGAATGGGTAAGGGCTGATATAAACCTGCATTAGTTGACCTACCTTTAGCTTTCTGACATATCACACATGTCTCTACAAATTTTCTGACATCTGATTGTAACTTAGGCCAAAAGTAATGTCTTCGGACAAGATCAAGAGTCTTATCTAGACCAAAATGACCTGCCATAGCTCCACAATGTTTCTCCTTAATTATGTTTAACCTCATAGAACACCTTGGAATACATAACTGTCCACCTTTGAACAACAATCCATCCTGAATCAAAAATTCAGAGAATTCAGCATGATATTTCTCTCCAAAAGAAGTACATACATGATATATCTCTCCAAAATCTTCATCAGACTCATACATGGTCTTTAGTGAATCAATACCAACACTTTCTAACTGAATCTGGTTGACTGTTAGAACTCTCCTGCTCAAAGCATCTGCAACTTTATTCTTGACTCCTTTCTTATGCTTCAATGTAAAAGTAAAAGCTTGTAAGGTTTCTACCCATTTCATGTGTCTGTGGTTCAGCTTTTCCTGGCTGTTTATGAAACTCAGAGCCTGGTTATCTGTGAATACTATGAATTCCTTTGGCATCAAGTAATGCCTCCATTTCTTGAGTGACTGGACTAAAGCATACATTTCCAAATCATATGATGAATACCTCTTCTTAGCATCATTGAGCTTCTCACTGAAAAATGCAATAGGTCTACCTTCTTGGCTGAGTACTGCTCCAATGGCCATGTGACTGGCATCACATTCTACCTGAAAGATTTTGTTAAAGTCTAGAAGTGCAAGGACTGGCTGCTGTGCCACCTTCTTCTTCAATGTTTCAAAAGAATCATCTGCTCCTTGAGTCCAAACAAATCTGCACTTCTGTCCTCCTTTGATGGTATCAAGCATGGGTGCACAAATATGACTAAACCCTCTTATAAACTTCCTGTAGAAGGTTGCTAACCCATTGAAACTTCTAACATCATTCATAGTCTGTGGGGTTGGCCAAGACAATATGGCACTTACCTTCTCCTTATCCATTTGTAACTTTCCTTGTGAAATGACAAAACCCAAATATGTGATCTCCTCTTGCATAAACAAACACTTGTCTAAATTTATCATCAACTGCTCTTCATGTAACCTCTTAAGAACCAAATCTATGTGTTTGAGATGTTCTTCTTTTGTGTTGCTGAAAATCAGAATGTCATCTAAATATACTATGACAAACTTACCAATGAACTCTTTCAAAACCTCATTCATCAACCTCATAAAAGTACTAGGTGCATTAGATAAACCAAAAGGCATAACCTTCCATTCATATAACCCTTCATTAGTTTTGAATGCTGTTTTCCATTCATCTCCTGGTCTAATCCTAATCTGATGATATCCACTCTTCAAATCTATTTTGGTAAAATACTTAGCACTTCCCAAACAGTCAAGTAAATCCTCTATCCTAGGGATTGGAAACCTATACCTGATTGTGATCTTGTTAATAGCTCTGGAATCTGTGCAAAGCCTCCAAGTACCTTCCTTCTTTGATGCTAGTACAGCTGGTACTGCACATGGACTTAGACTTTTCCCAATCAGACCTAAATCCAATAATTCTTCAATTTGTCTGGCTACTTCTGCATTCTGTTCTGGAGTTAGCTTATAGGCTGCTTTGTTTGGAAGTGTTGACCCTGGAATTAAGTCTATGCAGTGGCTAATATCTCTGACAGGTGGTAGGGATCTTGGCATTCCCTCTGAGATGATACCTTTGTACTTATCCAATAGCTCTTGGATAGCTGGGTCTATGAACCTTTGCTTCTTCTCTTCCTTAACTTCTTGCTGCTGTTCTTTATTCACCCTCATACATGGGATTAGGGCATATGCAACTGCACCTTCTGTTGCTACTTCTTTCATGAATTGTTTACCTTCCATCAGCATTACCTTCACCTCTTTTCCTTTAGATTTCTCCTCTTTCTCTGTTAATGGTAGTAACTTTATATCCTTACCATCTTTAGTGATTTTATAGGTATTTATAACACCATCATGTTGTGCCTTCAAATCATACTGCCATGGTCTACCAAATAAAAGATTGCAAGCATCCATCTTGGTAATGTCAAACAACAACTTATCCCTATATGCACCAATCTGAAATTCTACCCAAGCCTGCTCTTCTACAGTTGTCTGCTGACCTTGGGTAAGCCATGAGACTTTATATGGGGATGGGTGAGGCAATCTCCTAAGCTTAAGCTTTGTCACCATTTGTTCAGACACAAAATTTTCAGTAGAACCAGAATCAATCAAAACTTTACATGCCTTACCTCCTGCTTTGCAAATAGTCCTGAAGAGAGACTTTCTTTGAGGGGATTCTTTGTCAGGTACCTTCATGGTAGTCACTGTTCTTCTCATCATTAGAGATTCTCCACTTTCTGGGTATCCATAATTATCAGGAGCATTCACACTCTGAAAATCATTAGAGCCTGTCATACTTTGATTATCAGGTTCTTGGATCAGATTTGTTCTCCTTTCTCCTGTTGAGCTTGTGGCCTTTTCTGGACATCTGCTGGCTATATGGCCTTCTTTGTTACAGTTATAACATCTAATGGATCCTCTGCCCTGGGATCTTCCTCTGAAAGGTCTTCTACCTCTGAAGTTTCCTTGCTGACTATAATTTTCTCTCTGGTTCTGACTATTGTTTCCCCTACTATTGTCATGACTGGATTCTCCTTGATATCCCTGTCCATGTCCTCTGCCTCTAAAAGGACCTCTTCCACCTCTTTGTTGTCTTCCTCTTCCTCTATTGTGTTGTTCCTATTTTCTCTTTAACTTCTCTTCCACCTTCAATGCCAACTGAAAGCATTTCTGAACTGTATCTGGATTATGCAGACTTAAATCTTCCTGAATGTTGAACCTCAATCCATTAAGGTATCTGGCTACCTTCTCTTCTTCACTTTCCTTTACCTTTGTTTTCATACAAAGTTTCATGAATTCTTCTGTATATGAGCTGACATCTAGCTCCTTCTGCTTCAGGTTTTGCTTCCTCTTGTGTAATTGGATACTGTAATCCAATGGGACATAAGCTTCCTTTACTAATGCCATCATCTTCTTCCATGTAGCGACTCTACGCTTTCCTTCCTGTACTCTATCATCTTGGACGAAATTCCACCATGTCAAGGCAGCTTCTTTCATCTTTGACTAGGCTATTTTCACTCTCTGTTGTTCTGGTAGCTCCTCTGTTTCAAAGAAATTGTTCAAGTAGTCTATCCACTCCATCACTGAATCAGGTTCCATCTTTCCTGTAAACACTGGAAAATCCAGTTTCACATCCATGGTTCTCGTCTCCATGGCCTTGAGGGCGTTCAACAGTGGTCTCTGGTCTGCAGGAACGACCTCTTCGTTCCAATTAGGGATCTCTTCTTCTTCCCTATCTTCTTCTCTACCAGAACCTACTCTGCTCCTCAACTTCGCTAACTCATCCTTCAATTCCTGATTCTGAGCCTTCACGGCCTTGCTCTCTGCAATCTGTTTCTTCACCAGAACTGCCAACTCAACGTTGGTCATCCTTGCCGGAACCTCCGATGTTCCTTCGTCACCTGACATCCTGCTATATCCTTATCTTTTCCAGAAGATCCTTCCTTTGCTCTGATACCACTATGATGCAGAGGTAAAACGCAATGGGAGCTTACAAACGGGAAGGAGGAGTCAATAATACAATCAGCATGTTAAAAATCCCTATCGGCTTAGCATCATCATCATATTTCCTGCTAACACAAACAACATCATCATATTTCGGACGAGCATGAAATATCCTCCTGCTGACTACTGTTCACTTCCTCCGCCTTTCGCCTTTCGCCTGTCATCAGCATCATGATATTCGGCGAACACAATTATCCTCCTGATGATCACTATTCACTTAGCGCCAAACTCTATCTTCATCATCATGATGTTCAGCATCACCTTCATCAGCAGGATATAAAATATCCTGTTCCTCCGATATCCTGATGACGACAACTTCAGCACCTTTCCTTTGATGCTTACGTCACCCCGATATCCGCCTACTCAACCAACAGCATCATGATATGACTTATCCAGTCATATTGAAACATCCTGATGATGTTACCTCAACTTTATGCCGATGACTTACGCTGATGCCAAAACACTTAGCGACAGCAGGATAAACTTGCATAGGGTGATATTCGCAATATCCTGATGACGATGATGTCACATCCTGATGACGATGACGTCACATGCACCTGATGATGATGTCATCTGGATATAAGATCCTTATATCTTCTGCAGCATGAAAATGAATATCCTGATGACCTTTCCAATATCCTGATGATGACCTTTCCGGTACTTAGCCAAAAAAATGAACTTTCACTTCCGCATACGATAGCGATATGCGGATGATGAATACACCCGAAAGATGATTCTGATGACGATATACACACTGAGTATATATCCAACCTATATCATCCTGATGCACTTGAAACATACAATCTTCATCAGCTTCATAACCCGATCCGGATAGCGATATACTCACAGATGACGATGCGATTCGCTCCGACTGGAAAAGCACATGCAGACTCCTGTATATCCGTCCGCTGCATGCAAACTCACAGAACCGCACAATTTCACAAAGGAAATATGATGATCGGGTCGGATCACCTTCAGATCAAAACCTAAAGATTTATCTTTCTAAACCTAGCACATGAGGATGCTAGGTTGATTCACAGCATGCTACCAACTGATCTCTCAAACAATGAAATACATAAACAGAAAACTACAATGCAAACTAAACTATCATACATGACCATTCCACCGATTCATAGAAATCAACCGGTGGAAGGGTTGAAGGAATCCATCAACTTGTAATCAGAACAGAAATCAAAACACCAGCAACTGATAAACCAGATAATGCAATTGATGAGATCTTATTTAGATGAAACACAATGTCCTGTTTCTACAATACTGTCAAACAACAGTGCTTCTCAATATCTGGACTGTTCTCCTGAATCTCAACTCAATCACTAACACAACACCATAACATAACACAACTAACATGCTAAACCCTAACAGATCGAAGGTATATATAGCAATAACCTACGAGTACTACCAACTCGATTCCCAGCGGCTAGGAGCTTCCAAGCGGCTGGGAGAAGAACAGCTCATACTACCTGATCACGATCTCTAACTGCCTGCACACTCTCCTAGGCTGATCTAATACATATGCATTGGTCTAATGGACCTTATTACATGATGAAGTCAAACATACTAAAAATAGACTAATGTCCTGTCATGCGGACAATTAACCTATATCCTGTCTTGTAGGGGTGCTCCTGCACCAGAGGAGATCTAGGATGTCGTCTTACAAGAAGGATAGTTTGAAGTTTACTTTTCTCTTTGGAAAGGTCGCATGAAATGTCACTTGCAGTGTATGGGAATGGCGTACTGGTCCATGGTTACAAAAGCATATGTACCTCCACAGGGTGGTCCGACAACCTTAAATGAAATCACAGATGCTGAAAACAATTTGCGGACCAAAGAGGCTCTTCTAAGCGTATTATCTGATTCGGAGCTCTCAAATGTTATTGATCTACCAACTACTTTTGAGATTTGGAATAAACTGGAACTTTTGCATGAAGGAGACCAGTATGTTAAATGTGCAAGGTTACAAAGTCTCAAAGGAAAATTTGAAAAATTGAAAATGAGAGATGATGAAAATATTACTACTTTTATGCCAAGAGTAAATGAGCTGGTTTGTGGAATCAGAAATGCTGGTGGAGTCTTGGATGAAAATGAGATTGTTGGCAAAATTCTCAGATCCCTTCCTGCCTCATACAAAATCAAGGTTGCTGCCATTGATGAATTCAGAGCCCATACAACTGTCACAAGAGACCAATTGGCTGGCAAACTGGTTGCATTTGAAATGACTGAGTTTGGAGATGATCCCCCAAGACTGAATCTGCTTTCAAAGCCAGTGCCTCTATGAAAGGTAAACAAAGATTTGATCTGGGAGAGAACTCATCAAGGAAACTGTCATGGTATGAGAAAGCAAGAAAAGACCTGGAAGAAGTAGAAATTGCTCAACTTGAAGCCCTCATTGCAAAGAGACTGCCAAGAGGATCTGGTAAGTATGAAGGAAAATTGCCTTTTAAGTGTTTTAACTGCAATAAGATTGGTCATTTTGCCTCACGATGTCCAGAAAGATATTCAAAACCAAATCCTAACAGATCAAGGTTCCAAAAGAATTGTTACTATGTTCATGAAGAAGATGATAATGAAGGAGTAACAGATGATGAATCAGAGACAGGAAACAAATCCAGAAGTGAATGGGTGTTCATTGCCATCAAGGAAGAAGAACAAATATCCTCTGTATCTATCAATCATAAAGTTATAGAAAGAGCTCTGGCTGCAGAAGTTGAAGAAAAGGATGATTGGGTCATTAACAGTGGTTGCTCTCACCATATGACAGGTGACAAAAATAAGTTCATAGATTTGGAAAGGTATGAAGGAGGAGTGGTGAAGTTTGGTGATAATTCTGCTGGTAGAATCAGAGGAAGAGGAACTATTTCTTTTGATGGAAGAAACAAAACTGGAAATGTACTGTATGTTGAAGGTTTGAAGCACAATCTTCTTAGTGTTGGACAGTTAGTGGACAAAGGCTATGATCTCTGATTCAAAGATGGAAAATGCAAAATCTTTGAAAGTTTCGAAACAGAGATTGCATCCGGTGCTCAAACTAAAGGTAATATCTTCCACTTGGTTGGTACTGGTAAAAGATGCTTATTTGTTCAAGTTGATCAGAGTTGGTTATGGCATAGAAGGATGTGTCATGTGAATTTTGATAATATCATCAAGATATGCAATACTCAGGCTATAAGAGATCTTCCAAAGTTGGTAAAACCTACTAACAACTTGTGCAAGGAATGTTAGTTGGGAAAGCTGAGCAAAGTCACATTCAAAAGCAAGGAACTGTCTTCTACCAGATTATTGGACTTAGTTCACACTGATCTTTGTGGTCGGGCAAGAACCAAGAGTATTCAAGGTGATAGATACTTCATGCTGCTAATAGATGACTATTCCCGGATGATGTGGGTAACTTTTCTGAAAGAGAAATCAGAAGCTTTTGAGAAATTCAGAATATTCAAGGCTATGATAGAGAATGAAACCAGATTAAAGTTGAAATGTTTGAGGTCTGATAGAGGTGGAGAATTCAGATCCGGTGAGTTCATAGAGTTCTATGAGAAACATGGAATAAAGAGACAATTGTCTGCTCCTAGGACTCCACAGCAGAATGGAGTAGTGGAAAGAAAGAACCGGACCATACAGGAAGCTTCTAGGACCATGATGATGGAAGCTAATGTTCCTCATATCTATTGGAGAGAAGTTGTCAGCACTGCAGTCTACACTCTCAATCGAGTTCAAATCAGAAGCAATATCAGTAAGACCCCTTATGAACTCTGGTTTGGCATTACTCCTACTGTAAGATATTTCAGAGTCTTTGGTAGCAAATGTTATATCAAAAGAGATGAAGATCTAGGCAAGTTTGATGCTAGAAGTGATGAAGGAATATTCTTGGGTTACTCTACTCAAAGAAAAACATTCCGGTGTTATAACAAGAGACTAAGAAAGATGATAGAAAGTACAAATGTGAAGGTTGATGAGGGAATAGAGAAACCCTCAAGGTTTTATGAATATGATGAAGATGATCAGAATGGTGTTCTGGTTCAAGGAGTTCAATCCTCTTCTGAAAGTCAGATTCAAACTGATCCAGTAAATCAGGAAGAAGAGATAGGTCTGAATGAGCCTGAACAAGAAGCAGAAGTGCAAGAAACTCCCAAAGTTCCAAGGTATGTAAGATTGAACCACTCTGAAGATCAGATCATAGGTGACAAAAGCAAAGGTGTGCAAACTAGAAGGAAAATTACTCAAAATTCAAATGAATATTGTCTGATTTCAAAGGTTGAACCTAAGATAATAAATGAAGCTTGCAATGATGAAAACTGGACCAAAGCAATGGAGGAAGAGTTGATGCAAATTAAGAAAAATCACACTTGGGATCTTGTTCCCAGACCTAGAAACAAGAATGTGATTGGAACCAAATGGGTATTCCAGAACAAACTAAATGAAGTTGGTGAAGTAATCAGAAATAAAGCCAGATTGGTCTGCAAGGGCTACTCTCAAATAGAAGGAATTGATTTTGAAGAAACTTTTGCTCCGGTGGCAAGAATTGAAGCAGTCAGATTATTTCTTGCATTTACTGCATTCAAGGATTTTAAAGTATATCAGATGGATGTCAAGACTGCCTTTCTAAACGGTGACTTGGAAGAAGAAGTGTATATAGAGCAACCGGATGGATTTCAGTTGTTTGATCATGGTGATATGGTCTACAAATTGAAGAAGGCACTATGGATTAAAGCAAGCCCCAAGAGCTTTGTATGAAAGATTGGATAAGCATCTTTTGAAGATTGGTTTCAACAAAGGTACTACTGACAGTAACTTATATTTCAAAATTGATCATGAAAACATCTTGATTGTTGAAGTATTTGTTGATGACATCATCTTTGGAGGAAGAGATAGTATGTGTAAAACTTTTGCAAATCAAATGAAAAGTGAGTTTGAGATGTCTCAGACCAAATATGTGAAAGAATTGTTGAGGAAATTTGGGATGGAAGATTCAAAGCCAATGAATACTCCCATGGAAACTGGATGTAAGTTGAGCAAAGATGATAACTCTCCTAAGGTAGACCAGACAAAGTACAGATCAATGATTGGAGGATTGTTGTATCTCACTCAAACTAGACCAGATATAATGTAGGCTGTTGGTCTTGTTGCTAGATTCCAGGCTGATCCCAGAGAATCTCATGTGATGGAAATCAAGAGGATTTTTAGATATCTAAAAGGGACAGTTGAGTATGGTTTGTGGTATCCTAGAGATCTTGATTTATCTCTTCATACATATACAGATGCTGATTGGGTAGGAGATGTGGATGACCGGAAGAGTACCAGTGGTGGAGCATTCTTTTTGGGGAAGAGATTGGTTTCTTGGCTAATCAAGAAATAAGAGGCAATATCTCTGTCTACAACTAAAGCAGAATACATTGCAGCAGTAGGCAGTTGCACTCAAGTTTTGTGGATGAAGTAGATGCTAAGAGATATCAAAGTAGAGTATGAGGAGCCTATCACAATCTCTGTGATAATTCAAGTGCAATAAATATTTCTAAGAATCCGGTGTTGCATTCTAAGACTAAGCATATATCTATCAAATTTCACTTTCTGAGAGAGCAAGTGAACAAGGATGAAGTCAGATTGGAGTTTGTGCCCTCAAAGGATTAGATTGCAGATATCTTTACTAAACCTCTTCCTAGGGACTCTTTTGAATATCTCAGGGAGAAATTAGGGGTTATTGCCCCTCCGGTGATGAACTCAGGTGCACTAAGGTACATCAGTCCAGTGGATATCGCAGTCATATCTTGTGATCCCGATTGATGGGAGCTGCTACTCAGGGGGAGCAGCAGGTATGATTCTGAAGTATTGGAGTTGCAAGTATGAGCCCTTTGCCATTGATGTCAAAAGGGGAGAGAAGACATGTGAAAAACAAGTGGTTGCTGATCAAAGGGGGAGCAGTAAAGAAAGAGAAGACATGTGAATAAGTTGTTGCTAATAGGGGGAGCTGTGACAGTAAGGTGCAGTTCTTGTCTTGATGGTTTTTCACATTATATGTTGCCATCAATGACAAAGGGGGAGATTGTTGCAAGTATGGGCCTAACCGGTGTTGTCATTGATGTCAACATACTCATGTTGCATTAATGAGAAGGATTGGATGAGCTGTGTGCTGAAGATATTGAGAAAATTAGTCTCAATCAGGAACAATGAAGAACATTGATGACAAAAAGGTAAAAGTCCCAAATAGGTTGAGGATCAGAGTATGTGGTTTAAAGGGTTTGTAGATACAAGTCTTGAGATGCTCCAGTCAAGTTTTCAGAGGTCCACATGAAGATCTAAAGAAGTTATGGTCACTCAAGTAGAACCGGTTCCGACAGGTGTTCAGAGGTGACAGAGTGTCACAGATAGGTTCGGTGAGATCCAGAAGTGCATCATCCCATTTTGCGGATTGGAGGAAGTGTTGAGGAAGTCTCTGAGAAGTATCAAATAGATTTTTTCTCGATTTGGAGGTCTGGAAGCACCTATTCTTTTGTGACAGTCATGACAGACTGTGTTCTTGTAGTTCCAGATGAAGGAGAGAAGAATTCCAGAAAACAGATGAAGTGCGGATGTTCTTGGTGACTCAGGAAAGGTTGTGGTGATCTTTGGATTGTGTCTAGTTCATGTTGGCAGTCTGCATTGAAGTTAGAGTTTGGATTTGATGAATAACCACCGGATGTTGGTGTTCTTCCTGAGACTGGCCGACCGGATGTATAACTCATCTTCCAGATGATCTATAAGTGTTTGCCGACTTAGATGAGTGTTCCTAGGTTGATGCCTTGTATAAATAAAGGATTGTGAAGTCATTCCAAAGTGTGTGGTGTGGAGATGAGGGTGTGGTAGCGAAGAAGAGAGCGAAAGGTAGAGCAGAAGTTTTTGGGCTTTAATGGAATTGATTCAAGCATGGTGAAGATGCTATTCTCCAGTTCATGTATGTGATACTTATTTCTTTGTAGATAGTGTGTCTCTTGTAGGCAGTGAGCCTCTTGTGAGCAGTGAGCCTCTTGTGAGCAGTGTGCTCGGGCAGTGAGCCCTAATTGGCATGTGCCATTTTGTTCTTTCTATTCTTCTAACAGAGAATACATTCTTGGGTTAATCACTCTGTGGTTTTTCCCTTAACCGGGTTTTCCACGTGAAAATCTTGGTGTCTTATGTGTTGATGAGTTTTTGCTTTTGATTTGTATGCATTATGTTTCATGTTTAATATACTGCTAATCACCAAGAAGTTTTAAGTGTATAAATTAGAGAAAGTTTTGCACAACTGATTCACCCCCCTTCTCAGTTGTGTGCCCTAAGTCTAACAATTTAATTATCTCATTATTCCTCTTATAAATAAATAAAATCAATATTTTATTTATTTATCTTCTCATCATCTTTATAAATTAAATAAATTTATATATTTAATTTATGTTCATTCTCCAATCTTCTAATTTTAGCTTTCCTCTATCATTTAAAAATAAATTAAATGAATTTATTTGTTTAATTTATTTTTATCTTATCATTTCCTTATCTTATCACATTCTTCTATGTGTACAAGATAGGTCCTATCCTAAATAAAATACAAAAAATGATTTAATTGGTTCTAAAATCAATCATCCACATCATCCAATCCTTAAAATAGAAAAGCATCCTATTTTAAGAAAATCAATCTTAGTACTACCAACAAACCAACTACAATCATTTAATAAAAGCTTTTCCTATGGACACATGTCTTGTACACATTCATCCAAGCTTCTTGTTCAATCTCAACCGTACACATAGCCACTTAATCTTCACCATTGATCAATCTTAGTAGAGAGCTATATAAACACCCTTTCACCTCATTCCCCCATAATCCCACACAATCTTGAAAGCGTCTAGATTATCATTTCATGCATATGACATCCATTGAGTACTTTGAGCATATCATCCATCAACATTGCAGCTATGGCAACTATGGTTGTTCACTATTGAGAAGCAATCCACAATTCAACCAAGGAATCAAGTAAAGTAGGTGACATTGTTCTTTGATTTGCATTCATTTTGTGTCATTTAGATGGATTCTTTGAAGGTGGTAGGATTGGGTTTGATTCGCAATGCTTATTCTTATAAACCTAATTTTTCCTGCTAACACAGATATCTTAGAAAAATTAATGAAGCAAGGTTTTATCTAAAGTATGCAATTGATGTTGAAGTTGGACAGACCAACCAAGTGGAAGGGGGGTAACTAGCTTCAAGGGGATTTTGATTGGTGATTGGTAATGGTGCATGAGGGGTTGAATATAAGGAAGGCAAAGCACCTATGTGTCAGATTAAGATGCCAAGCACCATGAGCTAAAATAACATAAATGTTATAATTGTAAGAAATAACAAGGCAAATCTTGAGAATAATGTTGAAATACATTGGACAACTGAGAGGGTGGGGTGAATCAGTTGTCCCAAAAATTTAGCTTCATATGAACATCAAACCATCAACAACTTAATTGCTTATAATCAGATTTAACCATGAAAGCATGAAACCATAAACTTAATCACAAACACACATCCAACACAGTAGACACCAGATTTTTACGTGGAAAACCCTAAAAGAGAAAAACCACGGTGTGTGTTAGCCCACAAAAATATATGAGTTATAACAATACCAAAAAAATAGAGGCTCACTACCCAAATTGCTCACTGCCAAGGGGTGGCTCATTGCCAAAGTGGTGAACTGATTAAGTAGCATCTACTCCATTCCAGGATTCAGTTCCATTGAAGCACAATATAACTTCTCTGCTATGCTCTTTCACACCTTCGCACTTATCTCTTCATATTCACACACACACACTTTTTTGCAACTGTATTACAAGCTTTTATACAATTCATCAACCTTGAAATGTACATCAAGGTCAGCATTACATTCATCAACCATTGGAACATTCTCCAAGGTCGGCATTACAAAACATACACAGAAATAGGTCTAGACCTATTTCAAAAATTAGCTAAGGAAAGATGTAGAGAAGTATGATGAACACGCCTGGGACTCAAATGCAATCCTCCATGCCACAACACGCTTCTATAATATTCAATGCATCTCCACAAATAATGAAATCAACTAAGTCAGCCAAGACTGGAGTTAACACTAGGTCTTCTAAGAACATTCTTCTATCATGATCCAAACTTTTCTTTACGGACCAAACCAAAGGTAGGAACACAATCAGGAGACATCCACAAGCACATTGTAATCACTATAAAGAAAGGATAGTTTGTGGACCACCAAATCACGAACCATTGGAGTTAAAGGCACTTAACATCATCTCAGACTTAACTCTAGAACTGCAGATCAAAATACTTCAATGCGGAGGAATGCGAAGCATAATACTTTCTCCCTGTCTTTGCCAAACATACAGAAAAAGCTATTTCCACTCTAGTGAACATAACTCACTCAATTCTTCATACCGGAGGTTCAAACTCGAAACATAGCATCTTTAGATGGACTTCTAAATAACTTCCAATACACACACAAAGATATTCATTCTACAGAAAATGCAGAGCATTCTTCTGGACTATTCTTCTGTATGAAATACACTATTTCTACTGCAACTGATTGTTTCTACCGGAGAATCTAATTTTCTCAATATCCTCAATATCAAGATTACTTACATAAGTAAATACAAAGCATCTTACTCATTACAAGTAAACAACAAGATAGGAGCACAGTTGACACCAATGACAACACAAATATGTTGACATCAATGACAACACCGATTACGCACATACTTGCAACAATCTCCGTCTTTTTCATTGATGGCAACATTTGATGTGAAAAACTGTAAAGACCATCAAGACACAATTCTCCCCCTTTCTCTTTACACATCTGTACTCTTTTCTTTTCTAAGTTTTTCACATGATTTCTCTCCCCCTTTGACATCAATGGCAAAGGGCACATACTTGCACTCTGTTGCTCTAATCAATTTTGAACTTCTGCAACCAACTCTTTTGTCATCATTCATCTACTCCCCCTGAGAGGTAGCTCTCAAAACATCAATCTAGATCAAAGAGTGAATCTTTGGACACCACTGGACTGATGCATTCCTTTGCATCTTAGTTCAGAGCTGGAGGGTTAATGACCCCTAATTTTCCCTGAGATACTCAAAAGTATCTTTAGGCAGAGGCTTAGTGAAAATATTTGTAATTTGATCCTTTGTGGACACATATTACAACTTAACTTCATTCTCTATCACCTTTTCCATCAAAAAGTGATACCTTATAGATATATGCTTTGTTCTTGAGTGCATCAATGGATTCTTGGAAATATTTATGGCACTTGTATTGTCACACAAGATTGCAATTGGGTCTTCATAAACAACTCTTATATCCTTCAAAGTATGCTTCATCCATAACACTTGAGTACAACAACATGCTGCTACAATATACTCTGCTTCTGCTGTTGATAAAGAGATTGAATCTTTCTTCTTGCTCAGCCATGAAACTAATCTATTTCCCCAAAAAAAGCACCTCCACTTGTACTTTTTATGTCATCAACATCTTCTACCCAATCAACATCTATATAAGCACTGAGAGTAAAATCATTATCCTTTGGATACCATAAGCCATGATCTGAAGTGCCTTTTAGATACCCTAGGATTCCCTTTACTGCCATCACATGTGATTCTCTTGTATCAACTTGAAATCTTGCAACAAGACAAACTGCATGCATAATATCAGGTCTGGTTTGAGTTAGATAAAGTAATCCTCCAATCATGGTTCTGTACTTTTTCTGATTAGTCTTGGGTGATTCAACAGTTTTGCTCAATTTGCAGCCAGTCACCATGGGAGTACATACAGGTTTAGAGTCTTCCATCCCAAACTTCTTTAACAACTCTTTCACATACTTAGACTGAGATATGAAGATTCCTTTATCTGATTGATTGATTTGTAGACCCAGAAAGAAATTCATCTCACCAAACATAGACATCTCAAACTCTTTCTGTATTTCACCAGCAAATTTCATACACATACCTTCATTTCCACCAAAGATGATATCATCAACAAAGACTTCAACAATCAAAATTTGATCACCATTAATCTTGAAATAAAGATTACTGTTAGCAATGCCTTTACTGAATCCTAATTGCAATAAGTACTTATCCAACCTTGCATACCATGCCTTGGGAGCTTGCTTGAGTCCAGATAATGCTAACTTGCATACCATATCACCTTGATTTGATAGTTGGAATCCTTCTAGTTGCTCAATGTAGACTTCCTCTTTTAACTCCCCATTCAGGAATGTAGACTTCACATCCATCTGATACACTTTGAAATCTTTGTGAGCTGTAAATGCCAGAAATGTTTTGATTGCTTCAATCCAAGCAACTGGAGCAAAAGTCTCTTCAAAATCTATCCCTTCAATTTGAGAATATCCTTTGCACACAAGCCTTGCTTTGTTCCTTACAACTTCTCCATTTTCATTCAGCTTATTCCTGAAGACCCATTTGGTTCCAATGATATTTTTGTCAGTAGGTCTAGGAACTAATTCCCAAGTTTCATTCTTCTCTATCTGTATTAGTTCTTCTTCCATCGTCTTAACCCAATTTTCATCATTGCAGGCTTCATTCACAATTTTTGGTTCAATTGTAGATAGAAGACAGTAAGTCACTTGTTCATCTGCAGCTCTTTTCCTTGTCAATACTCTTTTCTCTTTGTCTCCAATAATTTGATCTTCAAAGTGATTGATTCTTACATACCTGGGAGTCTTAGCAATTTCTAGAGCCTTTTCTTCTTCACTTTGATTGTCTTCTTGTTCAACTTTTTCTTCATGAGTTATATCAGCAGGTTCATCTGACTCATAGCCACTCTGAACTGATGTTTTTCCTTTTCCTTCATCCACTTTCACATTTTCACTCCACAATCTTTTTCAACCTTTTGTTGTAGCACCGGTAGGCCTTACTCTTGGTAGAGTATCCAAGGAAGATTCCTTCATCACATCTTGCATCAAATTTCCCTAGGTCTTCATCTCTTCTGATATAGCATTTGCTTCGAAAGACTTTGAAGTATCTTACTATTGGAATTCTTCCATACCACAATTTATAGGGGGTTTTAGTGCCATTACCTTTCACTTGAACTTTGTTTTGAATGTAGACAACATTACATATAGCTTCTTTCCAGAAGACTTTCGGCAGGCTTCCTTCCTTCATCATTGTTTTGGCAGCTTCTTGAACTGTCCTGTTCTTCCTTTCCACAACTCCATTTTGCTGAGGAGTTCTAGGTGCAAACAACTATCTTTTTATTCCTTGCTCTTCACAGAAAATGTTAAATTCATTTGATGTGAACTCACCTCCTCTATCAGACCTTAAGCATTTGATTTTTAGTTCTATTTCATCTTAAACCATTTCTTTGAAGGATTTGAACTTCTCTAGGGCTTCTAATTTGTCTCTTAGAAAAGTAACCCAAGTCATTCTAGAATAATCATCAATAAGCAACATGAAGTACCTGCCACCTTGCAGACTTCTTATCCTTGTAGCACCACATAGATCTATATGCACTAGATCCAACAAACTGGTAGAAGATTGCTCTTTACTCTTGAAACTTGTTCTTCTCTACTTCCTCAACTGACATTCCTGGCAAATAGAATTGGAGGGTTTCACAAGTTTTGGTAGATCTCTTACAGTCTGACTTGAACTTATCTTTACCAGATTATCAAAATTTATATGACACAACCTTCTATGCCACAACCAACTTTCATATGCTTGGGCTAATAAACAGTAATCATTAGTTCCTCTTAATTGATATATGTTACCTCTAGTCTTCTTACCAGTAGCAATCATAGTTCCAGAGCTTTCCATTATCTTGCATCCATTGTCTTTGAATCTCAGATCATAACCTTTATCACACATCTGACCAACACTCAAAAGATTATGCTTTAAACCTTTCACATAGATCACATTGTCAGTGTTATGCTTTCCATCAAATGAAATAGATCCTTTACCACAAATGTTACTAGCTACATTGTCTCCAAACCTAACCAGTCCATCATATTTTTCCAAACTTACAAACTTACTTTTGTCACCGGTCATGTGATGTGAGCATCCACTATCAATAATCCATTCGTCCTTATCTTTCTCAACCTAAATAGCCAAAGCACTTTCTTCCACTGGTTTTTCTTCCTTCACACAGCTAGCAGGATTAATAGACACATGTTCTTTAATAGCAATAAACAAGCATTCATTTGCACTAGTTATACTAGCATCATTAGACTCATCATTTGTCACACCTTCATCATCAAAATCTCTAACATAGTAGCATTTCTTTGGAGCTCTAGGCCTGTTCTCAAATCTTTTTCCGTTCCTTTCAATTCTTTCAGGGCATCTGGAAGCATACTGACCTACTTTACCACATGAAAAACATTTGAAAGGTAGTTTGCCTTTGAACTTACTAGAACCTCTTTGTAGTTTGTCAACAAAGTTGGCTTCAATTTTATCAAGCTCATCATTGGGTTCTACCTTGTACTTTTCTGCTCTGGAGATCTTTTTTGAAGTACTTGCTTTGAAAGCAGTTTCTACTTTTGGCAGAGCATCACCAAACTCTCTCATTTCAAAAGCAGTAATCTTACCAAGCAATTGATCCTTATTAATCTTTTTCACAATCATTATTTCTTCAATTGCAACTACCTTGTGAGCATAGGATTTAGGTAATGACCTAAGAATTTTCATCACAACTTCAATTTCATCAGTAGTTCCTCCCATACCTTTGATTCCAGTAACAAGTTCATCAACCTTTTGCATGAAGGATGTTATGTTTTCATCTTCTCCCATTTTAAGACCTTCATATTTGGCTTTCAGTCCCTACAATTTGGCACTCTTTACAGAATTGTCTCCTTCATACATATTACTCGACTTATCCCAGACTTCTTTAGCATACTCATAATCCATGACCTTTCTTAAATTAGAGTCAGTCAATGCACTTAGCAGAGCATCTCTGGATTTTATATTTATCTCATATTCTTTGACTTCATCTTTAGTTGTCAGACCATTCTCCAACATGGTATATTCAGTCTATGTCACTTGCCATACTTTATAACCAGTACAAAGTAGATGGATTTTCATGCGAATCTTCCAAGTTACATAATTTGTCCCGTCAAACTGCGAAGCCTCCTTCTTGTAAGACATCCTGGATCTACCTCAAGCTGTTAAGCTTACCATGGAGGAACTTGGCTCTGATACCAATTGTTGAAATACATTGGACAACTGAGAGGGGTGTGAATCAGTTATCCCAAAAACTTAGCTTCATATGAACATCAAACCATCAAGAACTTAATTGCTTATAATCAAATTTAACCATGAAAGCATGAAACCATAAGCTTAATCACAAACACACATCCAACACAGTAGACACTAGATTTTTACGTGGAAAACCCTAAAAGGGAAAAACCACGGTGGGTGTTAGCCCACAGAAATATATGAGTTATAACAATACCGAAAAATAGAGGCTCACTACCTACAGGGCTTACTACCCAAATTGCTCACTGCAAAGAACGAGTCATTGCCAAAGGGTGGCTCACTGCTAAGGGGTGGCTCATTGCCAAAGTGGTGAACTGATAAAGTAGCATCTACTCCATGCCAAGATTTAGTTCCATTGAAGCACAATATAACTTCTCTGCTCTGCTCTTTCACACCTTCGCACTTATCTCTTCATATTCGCACACACACACACACACTTTTTCGCAACTCTATTACAAGCTTTTATACAATTCATCAACCTTGGAATGTACATCAAGGTTGGCATTACATTCATCAACCATTGGAACATTCTCCAAGGTTGGCATTACAAAACATACACAGAAATAGGCCTAGACCTATTACAAAAATTGGCTAAGAAAAGATGAAGTGAAGTATGATGAACACGCCATGCCTTAGCTGGGACTCAAACACAATCCTCCACGCCACAACACACTTCTACAATCTTCAATGCATCTCTGTAAATATTGAAATCAACTAAGTCGACCAAGACTAGAGTTAACACTAGGTCTTCTAAGAACATTCTTCTATCACGATCCAAACTTTTCTTTGCGGAGCAAACCAAAGGTAGAAACACAATTAGGAGACATTCACAAGCACATTGTAATCACCAGGAACATCCTGCACGATCTCTAACCACTCTGTCAAGAAGATTCTTCAAACCAGAGCACAAGAACACTGTTGAAGCTACTGTCATAAAGAAAGGATAGCTTGCGGACCACCAAATCATGAACCATAAGAGTTGAAGGCACTTAACATCATCTCAGACTTAACTCTAGAACCATAGATCAAAATACTTCAATGCAGAGGAATGTAGAGCATAATACTTTCTCCCTGTCTTTGCCAAACATAAAGAAAAATCTGTTTTCACTCTGGCGAACATAACTCACTCAATTCTTCATACCAGAGGTTCAAACTCAGAACATAGAATCTTCAGATGGACTTCTAAATAAATTCCAATCCGCACACAAAGATATTCATTCTACAAAAAATGCGGAGCATTCTTCTGGACTGTTCTTTTGTATGCAATACACTGTTTCTACTGCAACTCATTGTTTCTACCAGAAAAGCTAATTTTCTCAATATCCTCAATATCAATATTACTTACATAAGTAAATACAAAGCATCTTACTCATTACAAGAAAACAACAAGATAGGAGCACAGTTGATACCAATGACAACACAGATATGTTGAAATCAATGACAACACCGATTAGGCACATACTTGCAACAAATAATGTATATGAATTGGGATAATTGAGGAGAATTTGTGAAATTAGAGGATCTTAGAAATTATCATGAGCAACATATTGATAGAGAAATAGGCAAATGTATAGGTTTTAAAGTGGGGAAAACACTAGAATAGAGATGGAATTGCTAGTGCAGATCAAAGGACAAACCAATCAGATATAGATAAAATTTGCATGGCTTGAACAACCTAAGGAATGAAATGATCTTAGGACCAGGGCAAGATCTTAGGAAATTTTTGGAGGAGTTAATGAACCATTGAAACAACCAATGAAATTCAAGAAGAATGAGGACTAAGAGATCATATGAGTATCAAGAAAAGCTAAGCATCAAAGGGTGTTTTATAAAAATAGTTTTGTATGAAGAAAGGTGGAAGCCAAAAATTTGGAGAAGAGATGACTAAGGGTTGTGCTAAAATATATAGTACCATTAGATTTATGAATAACTCTAATATTGATGGTTTGATTGTGTGAACCTAGCTTAGATCCCATTAGTGTTTGAATTTATAAATATAGTTTCTTTGTGTGTGTTTGTATATCCTAACTCTATAATCAAATGAATGAGAGTTTTTCTTATGGTGTATTTATGATGACACCTAATGAATGGTAATCTATGATTGAACTCTTACATACATATGGTCTTGTATTTGTAATGGTCTATGTGTAATGTAATGTTGATCAGACTAGTTAGTCCTTATGTAATTGTGTAGTTCATGCATTATGCGAAAGCGCACAAGCCAGTGACAGGGAAGTCTTTGTGATTAGTAGCCTAGGTCATAGGTGGCAAGGGAGGAACTAAAGAGATGATCAATCGTGAGGCCTCAATGTTTTTTATATCCACCCATTGATGGAGATTAGAGCTCATGTTCATTATTGTTGTGAGAAATGGTCATCTTGGTAGATTTCTGGAGGCCTCACAATGATCATTCTATTGGTGATGGCTATGCCATTTGTAGTTGGATAGTGATGCCTTTTTATAGAGGTGTTTCCCTCAAGTTCACTTATACTTAGGCCCATTGGAGTGGTTGTATCCCTCTTTGTATATAAACCAAAGTTTATTTAGGTTGATACATTGATCTTGTCAAATGAAATGGACTAGTGTGTTTGATAGGTCTTATGTGTAAACTATTGGATCAGTGAGGCATGGACTTGAGTAGGGAATTAGAAAGTATTGAACATGAGAGGATTGGAAAGTTGAATCTATGCTACAGGTAAATCCATATGAGATTCTAAGTAGATATACACCTTATCATCACCCTTGTGAAGCTAATTACCTTGTCATTAGGGTGGATAGGTGGAAAGTTAGGCCTGATACTTGGTTCCATCTCTGAGCAAGTCCTCCACACTCTAGTGAAAAATGGGTAATACATGTTCTTGTATTCTAGGAGTTGTATTTGATTTTGATTGTGATAAGGATGGGTGATTGTATTTAAGGATTCATGACAACTGACTATAATTACAAGTCTAATAAGCTCCTTACTCATATGATTTAGTATGGTTGTAGATAAAAAGGGGAGAAATAGTTAAAACTCTATAGGTATCATCAAAGATGCACAATGGGACGTGACTTGATCTCATGGCTCAAGAAGGATGATCTTCAGATTCTTATTTGATTCTAGAAGGAGATGGTGAAATTTTTCATGAAAATCAAATTCTTAGAACCCTACAAATTGATGTGATGTATAGACAAGGGGAGATTGATTATTCTGAAATTAATTGATTAAATAGAGGTTGCATTTAGAATTAGAGTCACTTGTAGGAGTCGAATGACAGTGAGAACATAATGGAATTTAGTTTCTCATGTGCATTAGATAACTTTGAGTTTAAATTATGAATAAAGTTTTTATCTATGACCTTTGGGTATATACTGGATATTGATAGAGACAATTATTTTCACAAATGTTTGATATTAATGATTAGTGCTTATGAAGTACTAGGCAGATAATGTTATGTGTTTAGAAACTTGATTTAGAGCATATGGATTATTCCCCTACCTTGAAGGCCAAGCTAAGAGCTTAAGAACTAAGGTTCTGTAAATTCAGAATTTCTCTAAGATCTATAACTTTAATGTTAGGCACCAAAGCCTAAATAATGTTTACAGTTGAATTTCCTTGCAAGTGTTCTTGTCTAGGGACTAATTGGATATTTTACCTATAATTGATTCTTGTACCCCATTCACAAGGGAGTAACCCAACTAATTATGCCTTGAAATTACTTTTCCCTCTAAGCACTTGATATTGGTTATGTCTAATCATGAAGTCAACTATATACGTTTCAAAATGATTCCTACCATCAGATCTTCAGATCAATCTCACTGATTGAAGGAATTGGATAAGCCTCTAACCATTCTCTACATCACTTTTCACCTTTGTGTTCTTGTTCTTGACCTTGTGACAAGTTCCATGACCTAGTGCTTGATATTTCATGTTTTATCAAGTTCCCTATTGTGTTTACATTTTTAGGGATTAATATTGTTATATTTAGAGTTTCATGCTTTATTTTCATTTTGATCTAATGGTCCATGCAATCGCAAACCTTGTCAACACATTCTATTAGTTCCAGAGTGCACTAGCCATCTAATCAATGGTTGAACTTATAGTTTGCATAACTCTTAAGTGGCTCTCTAAAATGTGTGAGTCCTCTTACACCATTAGTTAGCCAAGTCCATCTTGGATTGTGGTAGGCCCATTCTTTAATTTTTCACCACATGCATAATGAAATTGTACTAATAGTAATCCTACATAGTGTTTTCCTAAAACCCACAAGGATTGTTAGTGTCCACATGCTCCTAACTTGTACCATCCATTCAATTGAAATTGATATGATGGATTTTGCAATCATATGGAGTTCCTTCAAGGTTATGAAAATAGTGTTGTGCTATTAGTTGTGAGTACTCTAATTTAGATAAGGTGGGCCATTTTCCTTTTGCCTTATTGAGTTGGTGAACTTGATGGATAGTGATGTTAGATGATTGACATGTCAACCTCCTATACTCTAGGTGGTGTCAGAGCTTCTAAGCTCTTAGTGATGCACCATTGGTTGGTTCATGGCTATGTCATCTTGGGGTGGGGACACATTATTTGTATGTGCATAGGTGCTTGGTGGCATTACCAGAAGTTCTCATTGGTATGGAGCACCATGTGTTGCAAGTATGGGCCTAATCGGTGTTGTCATTGATGTCAACATACTCCTGTTGCATTGATGTCAAGGATTGGATGAGCTGTGTGTTGAGGATATCGAGAAAATTAGTCCTATTAGAAATAGAGAAGAATAATGAAGACAGTGAAGCTCTATGAAGTGAAGATATCAGCTAGATGAAGATCAGAGAATGCATTTCAAAGGGTTTATAGATATGTGTCTAAAGATGATCCAATCAAGATTTGAGAGGTCCGCATGAAGATTTGGAGAAGTTATGGCCATATGAGTAAAATTGGTTCTGGTAGCTATTTAGAGGTGTCAGAGTGACACAAATAGGTCTGGTGAGATCCGAAAATGCAATATCTTGTTCTGTGGATTTGGTGGAATGTTTAGGAAGCCAATGTGAATTGACAACTCAATTGGTTCGTGGTCTGGAGGTCTGCAAGCATTTATTCCAATGTGACAGTGATGACTGACTATGTTCTTGAGGTTCTAGATGAAGATGCAAATGATTTTAGTAAGTAGAAGTGGTATGGATGTTCTTGGTGATTCAGACAAGCTTTTGGGGGTCTCTAGATTGTGTCTAGTTTGTGTTGGCGGTCCACATTGAAGATTGAGCTTGTAATTGAAGATTTACTCTCGGGTGATGGTGTTCTTCCTAATCATGGCCGACCGGATGTTCTACACATCTTGTGGATGATCTTGAAGATGTTTTGCGAAGCATGGCATGTTCCACAAAGAAAATTGAAGTCCCAGATATGTGTGGCCGATACTGTGGTGATACGCATGAAGTTTTGTAATAAGTCAAGTTGTATTTGTGTAATTGCTCTATAATAAAATAAAGTATGTATTGTGCCGACTTGGATGATTATCCCAAAATTGATGTATTGTATAAATAAGATTTGTGAAGTCATTTCAAGGTATCTTGGAAAAGATGAGAGTGTGGTAGAGAGGAGAAGAGTAAAAAGCAGAGCAGAAGTGTTGAGCTTAAATGGAACTGTCTCAAGCATGGTGAAGATGCTAATCTCCAGTTCAAGTATGTAATATTATTATCATTATTCTGTAGACAGTGTGTCTCCTGTAGGTAGTGGGCCTCTTGTGAGCAGTGTGCTCAGGCAGTGAGCCCTAATTGGCAAGTGCCATTTTGTTCTTCTTATTCTTTTAACAGAGAATACAATCTTGGGTTAGACACCCCATGGTTTTTCCCTTAACTGGGTTTTCCACGTTAAAATCTTGGTGCCATTTGTGTTAATGTGTTTTTGCTCTTGAGATATTGCATTGTGCTTCTGTGATTAAATCATTATTATGCTGTAGAAATATAAAGGATTTAAGTGTTTACATAAAGGAAAGATTTGGTAACAACTGATTCATCCCCCCCTCTCAGTTGTCTTTCCTAAAACCAACAATTGGTATCAGAGCTAAGTTCCTCTAAAAGAGCTTAATCACTTGAGGAGATCCAGGATATTTTCCTACAAGAAGGATAGTCTAAGGTTTGATGGAACTAATTACACTCTTTGGAAAAACCGCATGGAATGTCACTTGCAATGTATGGGAATGCAATATTGGACCATGGCTATCAAGAAGTATGTTCCTCCAAAGAATGGTTCGACAAATGTAGATGAAATCAGATATGCTGAAGATAATCTTCAAGCTAAAGAAGCCTTACTAAGTGCCTTATCTGATTTAGAGCTAACAAATGTTATGGATTTAAAAACTCCACATGAGATTTGGTCAAAACTAGAACTTCTGCATGAAGGAGACAAATATGTTAAATGTGCCAAGCTACAGAGTCTACAAGGAAAATTCAAAAACCTGAAGATGAATGAAGATGAGAATATCACTACATTTATGCCAAAAGTAAATGAGCTTGTTTGTGGCATTAGGTGTGCTGGTGGAACCTTGGATGAAGATGAGATTGTTGCCAAAGTTCTTAGATCCCTACCTCCTGCTTACAAACACAAGGTTGTTGCTATTGAAGAATTTAGATCCTTATCAAATATCACAAGAGATCAATTAGTTGGAAAATTAGCTGCATTTGAATTGGCTGAGTTTAGAGATGCACCCCCCAAGACTGAATCTGTATTCAAAGCTAGTGCCTTTGTAAAAGGCAAACAAATGTATGATCTAGGAGAGCACTCCTCAAAGAAACTATCATGGTATGGAAAAGCAAGAAAAGATTTGGAAGAAGATGAGGCAGAAGCTGCTCAACTTGAAGCCCTTATTGCAAAAAGACTGCCAAGAGGATCTGGTAAGCATGAAGGAAAATTGCCCTTCAAATGTTTCAACTGCAACAAGATTGGTCATTTTGCCTCAAGGTGTCTGGAAAGATTTTCAAAGACAAATCCAAATAGATCAAGATTCCAAAAGAAATGTTACTATGTTCATGAAGATGATGATGATGAAGGAGTAACAAATGATGAATCAAAGACAAGAAACAAGTCTGGAAGTGATTGGGTGTTTATTTCCATCAAGAAAGAAGATCCAATGCCCACTGAATCTATCAATCATAAATAGGTAGAAAGAGCTCTGGCTACTCAAGTTAAAGAAAAGGATGAATGGGTCATTGACAATGGATGCTCCCACCATATGACTGGTGACAAAAATAAGTTCATAGATCTGGAAAGATATGAAGGAGGAGTTATAAAATTTGGTGATAATTCTGCTGGCAGAATTAGAGGCAGAGGAACTATTGCTTTTGATGGAAAGAACAAAACTAGTGATGTACTGTATGTTGAAGGTTTGAAGCACAATCTTCTCAGTGTTGGGTAGTTGGTGGACAAAAAATATGATCTCTAATTCAAAAATGGAAAATGTAGAATCTTTGAAAGCTCTGGAACTGAGATTGCATCTGGTACTCAAACAAAAGGTAACATCTTCCACTTGGTTGGTACTGGCAAAAGTTGTTTATTTGTTCAAATTGATCAGAGTTGGTTGTGGCATAGGAGAATGTGTCATGTAAATTTTGGTAATATCATCAAGATAAGCAACACTTAGGTTGTAAGAGATCTTCCAAGGTTGATGAAACCCACTAACAATATGTACAAAGAATGTCAGCTGGGTAAGCAGAGTAGAGTCACATTTAAAAGCAAGGAACAATCTTCTACCAGATTGTTGGACCTAGTACATACTAATCTATGTGGACTGGCAAGAATCAGGAGTTTGCAAGGTGATAGATATTTCATGTTACTAATTGATGACCATTCCCGGATGATGTGGGTGACTTTCCTGAAAGAGAAATCTGAGGCTCTTAAGAAATTCAAAATATTCAAGGCTATGGTAGAGAAAGAAACCGGGTTAAACATAAAATGTCTTAGGTCTGATAGAGGTGGAGAATTCACATCTGGAGAGTTCATAGAATTCTGTGAGAAACATGGGATAAAAAGATAGTTATCTGCTCCAAGGACTCCATAGTAGAATGGAGTAGTGGAGAGAAAGAACTGGACCATCTAGGAAGCATCTAGAACCATGATGATGGAGGCAAATGTTCCTCAGATCTATTGGAGAGAAGCTGTAAGCACTATTGTCTATACTCTTAATCGAGTACAAATTAGAAGCAATATTGGTAAGACCCCTTATGAACTCCGGTTTGGCATCACTCCCACTATAAAGTATTTCAGAGTCTTTGGTAGTAAATGTTACATTAAATGAGATGAAGACCTTGGCAAATCTAGTGCTAGAAGTGATGAAGGAATATTCTTGGGTTACTCTACTCAAAGCATACTAGTGTTATAACAAGAGATTGAGAAAGATTGTAGAAAGTACAAATGTGAAGGTTGATGAAGGCATTGAAAAACCCTCAAGGTTTTATGAATATGAAAAAGATGATTAGAATGATGTTTTGGTCCAAGAAGTTCAAGCTCGTTTTGAAATTCAGATCCAGACTGATATGGAGAATCCTGGAATATAGGAAGAAGAGATAAGCTTGAATGAACCTATCCAAGATATAGTAGTACAAGAAATTCCCAAAACTCCCAGGTATGTAAGACTAAATCATTCTGAAGACCAGATCATAGGTGATAGAAGCAAAGGTGTTCAAACAAGAAGAAAGATTTCTCAAGACTCAGAAAAGTATTGTTTGATTTCAAAGATTGAACCAAAAATAGTAAGTGAAGCATGCAATGATGAAAGCTGGACTAAAGCAATGGAGGAAGAGTTGATGCAGATTAAGAAAAATCACACTTGGGATCTTGTTCCCAGACCTAGAAACAAAAATGTGATTGGGACCAAGTGGGTCTTCCAGAATAAACTAAATGAAGATGGTGAAGTAGTCAGAAACAAAGCCAGACTAGTCTATAAGGGTTATTCACAAGTAGAAGGGGTTGACTTGAAGAAACTTTTGCTCTGGTGGCAAGAATTGAAGCAGTCAGATTATTTCTTGCTTTTGCTGCCTTCAAGGATTTCAAAGTATATCAGATGGATGTCAAGTCTGCCTCCTGAATGGTGACTTGGAAGAAGTATACATTGAGTAACCAGATGGATTTCAATTATCTGATCATGGTGATATGGTCTGCAAGTTGAAGAAAGCACTGTATGGACTCAAACAAGCCCCAAGGACCTGGTATGAAAGATTGGATAAACATCTTTTGAAGATTGGTTTCAACAAAGGTACCGCTGATAGTAACTTGTACTTCAAAATTGATCATGAAAATATCTTGATTGTTGAAGTATTTATTGATGATATCATTTTTGGTGGAAGAGATAGTATGCGCAAGACTTTTGCAAATCAAATGAAAAGTGAATTTGAGATGTCTATGTTTGGGGAAATGTATTTCTGCTTGGGTCTGCAAATTACTCAAACAAAGAAAGGAATCTTCATATCACAGACCAAATATGTAAAAGAATTGTTGAAGAAATTTGGGATGGAAGATTCAAAACCAATGAATACTCCCATGGCAACTGGATGTAAACTAAGCAAAGATGATGAATCTCCTAAGGCTGATAAAAAAAATATAGGTCAATGATTGGAGGACTACTGTATCTTACTCAAACTAGACTTGACATTATGAATGCTGTTGGTCTTGTTGCCAGATTCCAAGCTGATCCTAGAGAATCTCATGTCATGGCAATCAAGAGAATTCTCAAATATCTAAAGGGAACAGTTGAGTATGGTTTATGGTATCCTAGGGATCATGATTTCTCTCTTCATGCATATACAGATGCGGATTGGGCAGGAGATGTGGATGACTAGAAGAGTACCAGTGGTGGTGCATTCTTTTTGGGGAAAAGATTGGTTTCTTAGTTGAGTAAGAAATAAGAGGCAATATCTCTGTCCACTACAGAAGCAGAATATATTGCAGCAGTAAGTAGTTGCACTCAAGTATTATGGATGAAGCAAATGCTAAGAGACATCAGAGTGGAGTATGAGGAGCCTATCACAATCTTCTGTGATAACTCAAGTACAATAAATATATCAAAAAATCTAGTGTTGCATTCAAAGACAAAACATATATCCATCAAGTTTCACTTCTTAAGAGAGTAGGTGAACAAGAATGAAGTTAGATTGGAGTTTGTGCCCTCAAAGGATCAGATTGCAGACATTTTTACTAAACCTCTACATAAGGACTCTTTTGAGTATCTCAGGGAGAAGTTAGGGATTATTACCCCTCCGGTTCTGAATTAAGGTGCACTAATGTGCATCAGTCCGGTGGATCTCACAGTCATATCTTGTGGTCCAGATTGATGATAGGAAGTTGTACTCATGAGGAGCAGTCTGTATGATTCTAAGTGATGCAAATATGTGCCCTTTGCCATTGATGTCAAAGGGGGAGAGAAGAAATGTGAAAAACAAAAGTGCTTGCTGATCAAAGGGGGAGCAGTAAAGAAAGAGAAGACATATGAATGATTGCTATTGATAGGGGGAGCTATTCTTGTCTTAATGGTTAAAAAAGTTTTTCACATCATATGTTGCCATAAATGACAAAGGGGGAGATTGTTGCAAGTATGGGCCTAACCAGTGTTGTCATTGATGTCAACATACTCCTGTTGCATTGATGTCAAGGATTGGATGAGCTGTGCTGAGGGTATTGAGAAAATTAGTCCTATCAGAAATGGAGAAGAACATTGAAGACAATGAAGCTCTATGAAGTGAAGATCTTAGCTAGATGAAGATCAGAGAATACGTATCAAAGGGTTTATAGATATGTGTCTAAAGATGATCCAATCAAGATTTGAGAGGTCCGCATGAAGATTTGGAGAAGTTATGGCCATATGAGTAAAACTAGTTTTGGTAGCTATTTAGAGGTGTTAGAGTGACACAAATAGGTCTGGCGAGATCCGGAAATGCAATATCTTGTTCTGCAGATTTGGTGGAATGTTTAGGAAGCCAATGTGAATTGACAACTCAATTGGTTCATGGTCTGGAGGTCCGCAAGCATTTATTCCAATGTGATAGTGATGAAAGACTATGTTCTTGAGGTTTCAGATGAAGATGTGAATGATTTCATTAAGCAGAAGTGGTGTGGATGTTCTTGGTGATTCAGGCAAGCTTGTGGGGGTCTCTAGATTGTGTCTAGTTCATGTTGGCAGTCTACATTGAAGATTGAGCTTGGAATTGAAGATTTACTCTCAGGTGATGGTGTTCTTCCTAATCATGGCTGAACAGATGTTCTACACATCTTGCGGATGATCTTGAAGATGTTCTGTGAAGCATGGCGTGTTCCTCAAAAACAAATTGAAGTCCCAAATATGTGTGGCAGACAGTGTGGTGATATGCATGAAGTTTTGTAATAAGTCAAGTTGTATTTGTGTAATTGCTCTATAATAAAATAAAGTATGTATTGTGCCAACTTGGATGATTATCCCAAAATCGATGTCTTGTATAAATAAGATTTGTGAAGTCATTTCAAGGTATCTTGGAAAAGATGAGTGTGGTAGAGAGGAGAAGAGCGAAAAGCAGAGTAGAAGTGTTGAGCTTAAATGGAACTGTCTCAAGCATGGTGAAGATGCTAATCTCTAGTTCAAGTATGTCATATTATTATCATTATTCTGTAGACAATGTGTCTCCTGTAGGCAGTGGCCCTCTTGTGAGCAGTGTGCTCGGGTAGTGAGCCCTAATTGGCAAGTGCCATTTTGTCCTTCTTATTCTTTTAACAGAGAATACAATCTTGGGTTAGTCACCTCGTGGTTTTTCCCTTAACCGGGTTTTCCACGTTAAAATCTTTGTCATTTGTATTAATGTGTTTTTGCTCTTGAGATATTGCATTGTGCTTCCGTGATTAAATCATTATTATGCTATAGAAATATAAAGGATTTAAGTGTTTACAGAAAGGAAGGATTTGGTAACGACTGATTTACCCCCCCCTCAGTTGTTTGTCCTAAAACCAACACCATGGTGGTCCTAGGAGTTTGGTATATGATGTTGATGTCAATAGATGGTAGAACCATAGATGATTGTGTGGTTTGAAAAATTTCCTAAAGTGTTAGAGATCTTGAATGTTTGGGATTGTGTCAACCATGTGATCAAAGAACTTAACATAGCATCCTACAACCCATGCACTCTCATATGTTAGATCACATTATGGGATTTGTTTGTGTTGTTGAGTCAACTTGGTGGTGGGTCTTAGTTTTCACTCAAATGTGGTCTATTTCACTGTGTTCTCATTGGTTGAATCCCATCCATGGTGGACCCATGCGCTTTTTTTGAAATATATGAAGGCGATGTCAATAAAACTATGGGTTATGAAATCTTGTGCTAAGATGGATTATCTAAGGGATTATGTATGCTTAAGGGATGAGTTCTCCTAGTATTAGAGTGAGATTGCATAGATCATTCATGTCAATGAGATGAATGGCCCATGCACCTCACATAAATCCTTTGATTTCATGTTAGGCCACAAGATCAACGTGCTCAATATTCTCTAATACGAGTGGTTGAACCAATATGAACCTGATTATGAGATGTTTAGCTCAATGCCACCCTTACCTCTAAGAAACCTAGAATATTAATTCCATGAGAAGCTTAGAATGACTTATCAAAGGAAATTACTATTTCTAATAGTCCATATTCCCTATTGTAGATAAATTGATCTAGGCTACGTAGTTGTAAAAAATGGTCTATTTTTGGTAGCCAATTGGGGTGTCACAAGGATCCTACACAAAGAAGGAGAAACTATCAAATGAAGGGTGTCAATATACACAAAGTGAATTAGAAAAGGAAACCCTAATCTATAAGTTTGACATAGCTATTCTCAATAAAATATAGAAATGCATAAAACAGAGAAGAGAAGTTTTCTAGAAAATTTGGAGGTCTTAGGAGTTGATTTGCACCAAAGAGGGAACTATTCCTTGTAAGGGAAGTAGTTGTTCCCTACTATAGAAAGATAAATTTTTACTAGGATCTTTTTTATTGTCTACAATAACTTTTATAATATGTGCATCTATCTCGTTTTCCCTTCAAAAGGAGGAAAACCTACAAAAAATAGTGTTAGATGGGAGCCTGCTTTAGTTAACCCTCTTGTGGGTTTTACAACACAAATCCACAACACAAAATGCAAAATTAATGTACTTGATTAAGGAAAATAAACAAGGAGATAGAATGGATAGGATCAATAAAAACACTCAAAACCTAATGACAATAAAGAAAACCCTAGAACACGTAATGAAGAAAACAAGCGAAGAAGAAAGGAAAAGGGGAGTGAAAAGAGGCATGAGGACAAAGTGAGTGCAAGGAGAAGGTAAGTGATGATGAGAGAATGTTATTATGCATAAATTGAATGAAAATTAGGGATCCAATATCTATGGGAGAGAAAAACTAACTAGCATAACACTATGGAAGGAAATGAATGGAAGGGCAACTTGAGACTACTGCCATAATCCACCCATGGCTACAAAGTGCGTAAAAAGAGAAGATCTAAGACAAGAAAAGTATCTAAAGAGATCCAAGCTCCAACATAAACTCTAAAAGAACAAGCATGAATAGATCAAGAAAATAACAGATAAGTGTCGATCCTAAAATGAAGACAAGAGGGGCCTATTTATAGATTTTTCAAGGGTTACGGACAAAGAGTTCGAGAAAACTTATTAATTTTTTCTTTAACCATTAGCTATCAAATTTTTGGGAAAACCCCCTCAAAAAATGGGGGTGCCCCTGTCATTTAAGGCTAGGATCGCAAATTTCTCAAGATAGAAAAAAGGGGATGCATAAAGGCAAATGAAGATAGAGGTATGGAAAGAAAACTCATGGAATGCAATCAAATACATGAAGATGCTGAAGTAAGGGATTTTTTCCTATCCATACCTACATAGGAATAATATCCATAAGCACTAATGTGGGATACTTGTTAATTAGATAACATGTTGTAGCAACCACTTCTTCCTAAAAACTCTAATCCAACCTAGCTCCACTAAGCATATTCCTAGCCCTCTCCATCAACATTGTCTCCATTTTCTCTGCAACCCTCATTTGCTAAGGGATGTATGGAGTTATCTTACATCTCTCAATCTCATTCTCCTTACATCATAGGAATCATTCTTTTTCTTTTTTCTCTTGCTTGTAGTCTCTTATGAAGTATCTAGTCATCTCACAGTTCCAACACTTTGCCTTAGACTTTCTAAGAGGCTTAGATCTCCCATAGGGTTTGAATAGATGCCATTTTCGTTTTTCTTGTACTACTTCTTACCTTTCTCCTTTGATATTCCATGAACAACCAAGGCTTCCTTGGTATATTCAAAATCTTTCCACCTCATCTCCTTTTAGAGTAAAGTAACTATGACCTCATCAAGCACCAATTTCTTTATACTGCTCTTAATGGTCATTACCAAGTTGTCCCACAAATTTGGCAAAGAACACATTTAAGGGTCATGCATCAATCCTCCTCATCCATATTCACTCTAATTGAGTGTAACTGGGTCAGAATGGTATTAAATACATTCAAGTGCTCGGCCATGGAATCACCATCACTCATCCTCAAAGTGTATAACTTCTTTTATAGAAAAGGTTTATTAACTAGGGACTTAACCTGGTACAAATCTCCTAACTCTTGTTAGAGGGCATGAGCAATGGTTATTTCACAAAAAATTAATAACACCAAATCTACCAAGTAGAGATTAATGAGGCTCCTTTCATTTATGTCGAATACATCCTGGTGATATTATGACATTAGAGTTGGTTTGGATCTAGCTGTTGCAACCTATAGATCTTAATCTATGAGCAAATCCTCCATCTTGAGATTCCATAGCTCAAATTTTGTGCTATTAGTTCTCTCCATTTATAGTCTTGATGTGCTTTCCATTTTCCTAGAACAATATATCCTTCTCTAAAAGTTCCTACTCAACCCAAGATTAGATCAAAGAGCCTTGTCCCTAACACCTAGGACCTAAGTTGATAAAACTCTAATGCCAAAATAAAAGCAAGTAAAGGTGTGAGAATTCATCCTACACTAATTTATAAGGAGATAAATGTGTAGAATAAATTCAGTCTTATAGTTACAATTAAAAACAATACAACCATAACACAATGATGTACGCGGGGAGAACCCTTTCGGGAGAAAACTCCCACACTAGACAAGGCACAAACCAATTGTATCATCAATAACAAGCAATTAATTATAATACAATAATAAAGGACACGCTCTTACAAGAGTATCACCAACATGTAAATCTAGAGTAATTTTGGTAATATAACAATATATTATGCATACTCTATTCCTAGTACCCAATAAATATGTGTGGTTTACCAAAACCATGATCCAAAATAATGACCCAAAAGTGGTGTCATATTTGGCCCAAATTCCAATGCCATATTCCATGAGATAGTCAAAAAATTATATCTAGAAGATGTCTTACACCTTGTCATAACCTTCTCTTGAAAAAATGGGTGCTCCATTTTTTCATATTCAAACCTAGTGAAAGATGTTTTATGACATGTGTCATATACTATCATAATGCTGGGAAAAGATTCCAATATAACCCCCCTCTTAAATGCTCTTACACATGATATAATTCATCATAAGTAACTCTCATCCTACAATGTCATAAGACACTCTTACACATAATGATTATATTAGATGTTCTTACAACTTCTAACACACAATACAAGATAGTTGACACGTAACAAAGAGTGTCACCTCAAAGTGCGACACCATCTTTCCTATGTAAATATAAAATAATAAATAAATGTCAAACATTAAGATGCAAGGTTGAAGCACTTTTTATAATACAAAATATATAACTACAATCCCTCTCATTTCAATTTAAGAACTATTTCACTGTATAGTGCTTACATCATGTTGAAACGAAGTGCCAATACAAACTCACTTAGAAAATGCCATAGATCCTTGAACCATCATTCACCCTCCATTTTTGAAGACTACTTGCACACCCACATCATTAAGTTTATTCAATGATAAAATGTTTCATGCCAAACTCGAGTCTGTAGAACTTCATTTATCCTCTTCACTCTACAATCATGGAATTGAATCAAAACTCAATCATGACCAACAATATTAAGATTAGAGTTGTCACAGACATACACTGTCTCACCATCATATTTATCATACACTAAAACCACTTCTAATGGGAAGTCATGTGTAAGTAAGCTCCATAATATATCATCCATGCACTCTCACATGCATGGGTTGCCAAGGTTGTGACAAAGACATCACCTCCATCCTCTTGGGAAGATTTATTAGATTCATCATAGGAATCATTCTTTGTATTCTTTTTTTCTTCCTTGCAGTCTCTTCTAAAGTACCTAGTCTTGTCACAATTCCACCACTTTGCCTTGGAATTTATAGGAGACTTATATCCCCCATAGGATTTGGATACGCTCTTTTCCTTTTCCTTGTCCAAATTCTTGCCTTTCTCCTTCAATCTTCCATGAACAACCAAGGCCTCCTTTCTAGATTTATAAGTTTTTCACATCATCTTCTTTGAGAATAAAGAAACTACGAACTTATCAAGCACTAGTTTCTTTGTACTTATCTTAATGTGCATTACCAAGTTGTCCCACAGATTTGGTAAAGACCATAGAAGAGCCATGCATCAATCCTCCTCCTCAATCTTCACTCCAATTGAGTGTAACTAGGTGACAATGGTATTAAATACATTTAGATGCTTGGCCATGGAATCACCATCACTCATCCTCAAAGTTTATAACTTCTTTCACAGAAAAGGTTTATTAACCATGAAATTAACTTGGTACAAATCTCCCAACTTTTGTCAAAGGGCTTGAGCAGTAGTTATTTCACAAACATTTAAACCCACCAAATCTACCAAGTAGAGCATAATGAGGCTCCATGCCTTTCTATCCAATACATCCCAGTCATCTTATGAAATTAGAGTTGGTTTGGATCTAGACATTGTAGCCCAAAAATCTTAATCTATGAGAAAATCCTCCATCTTGAGCTTCCATAGCTCAAAATTTATGCCATCAAATCTCTCCATTTCTAGTTGTGTGCAAGTGTAAGGAAACATATGTAAACAAGATATTATATACATAACCTATTCAATTTACAAACACAAAAAACATCAAGATAAAAGAAACTTGAAATTAGAGACTGAAAACATATACAAAGTTCTCACCCACAAGATCCCTTGTTGCACCAAGATATGGTGGTTGTGCTCCAAGATTAGTTGTGGTTGACAGGTCCAAGATGTTAAGTGCTCAAATTGGCAACATAACATTACATTTCAATTGATTGTTGAAAATGGCTTGTGAGGGGTCAAATTTAAAGATTTTTAGATGGGAGGATGAAGGGATAAGATTGATTAGCATGATAAATGGATGGGAATGGTTGAGAGGATTAGGTTGACGAGGAGCCTCCAAGTGTCACCTTGTGAGAGGTGGTGAAAAAAGGTTCCAAGATTCAAGGGAGATCAATGGTGGAGGATTATGTTGGAGAAAGTGGATGGTGGAGATCCAAAAAGTATATTTTTGGATGGATGTGTAAATCCTTGCCCATGCCTAGGTACTAATCATGTACAATCAAGGCCATACCTTTGACCCATGTACACTTTAGGAACTTGTGCAAGGTTTACCTTGATTAAACATACTTTAGATTGTACAAATCATTATGGAGGGTAATGATTTGATTTTGACAACTAGTGATTGATGGATAAAATAGGAATTAAATAAATAGGTATATTTATTTAATTTTTGGGATGGGGATGAATGAACCTAGTTAAATAAATATTTGAATTTATTTAACTAAGGTTGGACTATAGATGAAGGATTGATTAATTAAATAAATACTCTCGATTTATTTAATTAATACTATAAGAATAGTGGATTTGTTAATTAAATAATAATTTTTTTAAATTAATATTAGAAGGGAAATTAGAATAATTAATTAAATAAATAAAATTTACTTAATTAACTATAGAGGAATGATCAAGTGATTTCCTAGTGATGACAATAATGGTGATGATATGATTTTAGGAGTCTACATTTTTCTCCTCTTTGAAATGGTGTTAAAATAACATTGTTCCAAAGAAAAATAAAATATAACACTTTTTGAAGAGGAAGGGGGGACAAGATGCCCTAGATGGTTAGAAAAATGATTAATTAGGATGGAGAAATGATGCCCCTTCGAGAGGTTAGTCAGGTGAAAAAAGCACAAGTGAGCTCTCAAAAGAAGAAATGGATTCAAAAATATGATAGAGGAGGAAAAATGAGGAGCGTCAGAAGAATGGGTGAAAAAGGACCAAAAATGAAGAAATGGGGTGAAAATGTGTGAAGTGGGGTGAAATTTTTGATCCGGGAGGGGGGGTGGGTGTGTGTAAATAGGTCTGGGGGGTGAAAATAATTAATTTTCAATCTCAACCTTAAAAGAATTGGAGCTTAGCAGAGAAGGAGCGTGAAGAAGATGGAGAACGTACTAATCCATGACCATTAGGCAGAGTAGGTTCAAATGCAAAGGTGGCTAGTGAGTGTACGGGAACTGGTATGTAGGATCTTTCATAGCTTTAGGTTGATATTAGAAGCATCTATTTCTAATTGGGAGGGGGAAATAAAGTAGGGATGCACACACCAATCTATGAAATTCATGATTTAGGGCGTGCATAGCATGAATTAGTGTGCGCATGGCATGGAATGATGCATGAAGAGCATTTTGGTGCATGCATGGGATAGATTAGTGCATGTGTCACAAAGAAGCACATGCACTAAAAACTATTTGTATCTATGTTTTAGCGCATCCATCATGGATTAACGCATGGGTGGGGTGATTTAGTGTGTGCGTCACAAAGTGGTGCATGCACCGTGTTGGGACTTAATATGAAAATTGCAAAATTTATCCAAGTATTTTCCCATTTTGAGAATTTTATCTAATTTTTTTCTTTTTTCAGTCCTCATGATCCTCTAATGTTTTAGAAATTATAAAATCTAGAAATATTCCAAGTTTGGAGGGTTTCCTTATCATTTTCTAGGATTTTTGATGTTTTACAGGTTTTCCCCTTCTTACCAGATGCAGGGTCCTAACTGGATACCATATGTGTCTTGTTCCTCCCACATCTAGTATCCACATCCTTTTCTGCCCATCTTCCCTACAAAACTTTTCCTTCATTTCTATCGTTTTCCTTCATCTTCCTCTTTTGCAGATTTTTGACAAGATATTCCATGTTTTCCATTCACTTCCATATCCTATATCCTATTCCTATTCTACATAAAAGTCCCATAAGCCCTTTTCATGCATTAGTCTTTCTCATCATCCATTTCCTTTGTTTGTAAAATTTTGACTAGGTCCTGCAAGTTCCCCCATTTTCCACTTCCAATTCCTTGGTTAGGTTTCATGTTCGCTAGTTAGCCATTTTCTTCATTCTCTTATTCCATTTAAAACTTTCTGGGCATGTGGGATGTTATTCCATTCCTGTATCCATTTCATTCCTCACACCTAATTCTTTACTTCTATTTTGCATCCCTTCCTGATGTCAGGTTTTGCATAGTTTTCTTGCTCCCTTCCATGCTCCCAATTTACAGGACACATCTCACATGCCTCATATCCGGTCTTGTATTTTCCTATGTTTCTCCTAAAGTCCTACATCACTCATTTCCTTCATCTTGTGGGATTCTGATGACCCTAAGGATTTCATCTCTTTCCTCTTTCCCTCTCATTCGCTTCTCACATGCACTTTTGTATGATTCTCCCACAAAAGGTTCACCATTCTCACATCACATCCTAGGTCAAATCTTTGTAAATACCCAAAACCTCTCTAGAAGGCTTTCACACTCACCAAAAAAATTCTTGGACCACCATTAATGATTGATTTGACTTTTGCAACTACCTATTTTGAGTAGGAAATTCATATGTGCTTCTTCAAGTTTGTTTGGCACATTATTCAAGGTGGATTTTCATGAAGTTGGCACCGACTCCATGGATTTGGTGGTTGGGAACCCTAATTTGCATTTAATGCTTCACCTGCAAAAGCACATTGAATTCCTGCAAGCGTCTTAGGGCATGTAATTTTCAAATGATATAAGTATATGGTTGTTTGATAATCGAACAATTGATCATTCTTTACTTCTAAGGGTATTTGTAAGTGTTGAGTTTTTCTAGGGTTTCAACTTCTGCTATTGTAGTTCATCAAGAAGATAATACATTTGTGAAGGACACGGAGGTTATAATTTTGCAAATAGTATCTATAGCTAAATGTCTTCATGGTTATTTGTAGATCTTCAAGGAAACTCTTAAAATCTGGTTAGGGTTTCCTCTTGCCACACGTGCTAGTATGATTGTAATAGATATTTGATGAATGCGACATCATTTTAATTCATTGCATCCATTATAATGGTCATTTCTATATTCCATGTGGATTTTTGTAGCATGATGATAGATTATTAAGCATGTTTTGTTATCTGATGCCATACCTTTGATGCACGTTTATGTTTAGATCTACTCCTATATGTTTTCATTTCATTGTTTCTCTTAATGAACTTTGAATTTGTTACCCACTGGATAGGCATTGGTCTTGGAAGTTGTGGTCAATCACATTCCTCAAACAAACAACGAATTTAACTAGTAGTTTAGGGTTAGGTTTTTAGTTTGTATGCAGTTCATGATTTAGCATTACAATTGGGGAAATGTATTTAGCAACCTCAAATAGTTATTCATCCTAGTGAGTTATGTATGCATACCTGCATCCTGCATTTCTATAATGATGCCCTCATTAGCTCTATAAGAGGTTTTACATGTAGTAGGTTAGTCTATGGCTTAGTAACAAACTTTGGGGTCTAGCATACATTGGACTCTACTACAAAGTTTCATATTGTTCACCATATGTTGTTATTAAATCTTGTTAAGGATTAGCTCTAGGAATACACTTCTAAGTCTAGCTAAGCTCAAAGTGTAGGAGAGATTATCCACTCTTGTCAGTTGGCCCTTAACCATCCAAAATCTATTGATGAGCCCCTATTTCATCCTCATAATGACAACCCTTGGCCTTGAAGGTAAGAATATGCTCTAGGATTGAGGAGTTGTGGTTTTAGGACATAACATAATGGTTTCATTTTTAGGGATTAATTTTGGTTACATCTTTCGCACCTCTACAATTTGGTAAAGTTAGAGTGGTTTCAAAAATGTTGGTTTGAAAAAAATGTAAATTCATCTCTTATGAGTGAAGAGTGGTGACTTATCACTTTATAATTCAAAGGATTTACAGATGGAACAAAGGTGGCACCAAGATCCATTAGAGCATGAGGATTCTTCATCTCATGTAAGGAGTCAACAAACTAGGTGGAAATATATAAATATTGATGAATCTTCTAGACTAAATGCTCAAGATCAAGTAGGGACCTTTGGTAGAAATGATATGTTTATTGATTTGAGAAACCAATACCAATATACTTTAAAAGAATTTGATAATAATATAGTCATAAAACATAGAAGGATGCATAGGAATGACTATGAAGTTCATATAAATGACACTCTTATTAGTAGAGGAAGTAGGGATAGATCTCAAGATGCACACATGCAAACATTTGGCATGCAAACTCAAAATTTGGAAACAAATCTTGTTGGCCAACATATGGTTTCACCTAGTATGACACATAGATTTGAACATGATACAACATTTCATAATGCTAGTCAGCTAACACGTTCAGATGCTGAAGAAAGAGAAAGAATTCTTAGTCAAGAATTAGACCTGCTAGATCACATTAGACAAAGGAGACAAGAACTCCAGACATAAAATGAAATTGTAGCAAGCTCAACTTGCTCAGTAGTCTCAAGCTCAAGCTTAAGCAACCCAAAAATAGAAACCATAACCAAATGCATTATGTTCCTAACCAACCTCAACAACAACAACAATTTAATCAATAGTTTGGTAAAATCCCAAATCCTAGACTTGTATTCTGAAGACGAGCTCAGAGGTTCCCTCCAGTAAGGCAACCTTTGGGAGTAGAAAGATATAAATAATTAGACTTCTTCAATAGTCTTTGATTTCTCAAATGCACTTCCAAATGAGATAAGAGGAAAGATACCTAGATTTTAGGGTAATAATGTAGCTACAAGAGAAGAACATTTGAGGCATTTAATCAATGCCATTGATGAGTATGAGATAGATCATGAGGATGCGATGATGAAATTATTTGTGCATTCCTTAGAAGAAAGTGCTAGAGAGTGGTATAGAAGTCTCCCAGACAATAGTATTGATTCTTGGGAGGAGTTCATGAGAGTTTTTAGATTGCAATATGGGGATATAATAGATCCCAAGTTTTCCATACATGAACTTACAACCATCAAGCAAGGAGTGAATGAAATAGTAGTAGATTCCAATAGCAGGTTCATCATGACTATGAGGAAGGTGCCACCAAACCTAAGATCAAATGAATCAATGTGCCTAGTCCTCTATTGTGGTGCATTTGATTCAAAGATTAGATACTATTTATAGGACAATAATCTGCAAACTTTAAGGGAAGCCTATGCCACAATAATAAACATTAAAAGTAATATGAGATCTTTAGGAAAACATATCAAGAGGTTAGATGTGAAAATATCACAACCAGATGGAGAAGTCCCAAGTAAACCTCTTACTAATGAGGATAAATTGTATAGATTTATGGGTGTTATGAAAGACCTATCATATAAGGTTGCAACAAATGAGAAGGGGTTGCCACCTCAAAATGCAACAACGCATTTTAATGAAGGACAAAAGGTTTGCACAATAGGCCCTATAATATTGATTGGTCCAAGAAACTACATTAGAATGATAGAAAGATGATCCCTAAGTAGAGAAATTTCAAACAACAAGAAAAAGAGATTCTAGATCCATTGAGAAGAGACCATGTGAAATTCTAAGAAATTGCATCATGGTGTAAAGATTTTTGTCTCCCTTATGATCCATCAAATTGCGTATTTGTTCTCTCAAGTAGTAAATAAGGTGAGTTCCCTAATAGAAAAAGCAATGCAAAATACTACAAGGATGAAATTGATGAATTTAGAAGAAGAGGTGAGTATCGGGACAACTATGATGAAAATGATTGTATCTTTGAGTATGATGAAAATGATCATATCTTTGAGTATGATCATAGTGTAGGTTAGCATCAGTATGAGTTGGGCCACTCATGATTTTGAATATTTTATGGAACTTATGTGTCAAAGATACAAGAGGTCTAAACCATTAGATGAGGACATAAAGGTCCTTATAGATTAAGTATAATGTAGGTCCAAAGTGGATATCAATTGAGAAATAGATAGATTCTTGCACAAGGCAATTCTACTACTTGACCGAATAGGGTTGATGCAAACATTGAAAAGGAGAAGCAAAAAGTAGACATTGAAACACAGAACAATAGTTCTTCCAAGAAAATGATAGAAAAGAAGAAGATTCTAGTGTAGCAATAGGAATCAAATGGAGAAGTATGTACCTAATGATCAAGAGCGTGTTGTACCAATAGAAGCTGCAAATATCCTAAAAGCAAGAGACTCAAATGACAAAAAGAAAGATTAGTCCTAGTTGGTGAAAAAGCAAGTTGGAGATAAAGAGAAGAAGAAGGAGACAAAAGGTAAGGATGTTACTTCCCATGGCCCACTCTTGCCTTTCATTCCTAATGCAAATTATGTAGCTACTCCATAATTGTTGTAAATGTGCCAAACCATTCTACTACTATTCCAAATGATGTTGAAAAGGACAAAAATGATGAAGAAATTATAGAGGTCTAACTAGGGGCTTCCCCAGTTAACAACCAATTAAGTGTTGATCCTTCCTACACCACTTTGATGATTAATGGGTGGTTAGTTCATAACTACATGTTAGAATCTAGAGCTTCTAGCAATGTCATGCCTCTTCAAGTCATGAATGATTTAGGTTTACAAGTGTCCAAGTCCTATGGAAAATTCTTTTCCATAGATTCTAGAGAATTAAATGTGATTGGAATTGTAAAGAATGTTGAAGTTCATCTTGTTGCATATCGAGACAAGTAATTTTTTAATACATGTAATTATTGTAGACTGTCCTACCAAGTAGGGTATGTTGCTATCTAGAAAGTGGGCATCATCTATGGGAGGTAGTATATAAATGGACCTATCATATGCTACAATTTTGTTGCATGTAGAAGTCAAATTGTATAGGGAAAAGAAGATGTTGGACATAGTTGAGGATTGCTACAAAACCAATGATGAAGTACATTTCTTTGATGCTGGTATTGACCATTTTATTGGATATTGTGATGAAAAAGATCATGAAAATGATGATCTTTCCCTCTCCCCTACTCCTAACAACATTACAAGTGGATTGTGGACTATTTTCTTTGATGGTGCATGTTCAAAGGATGGTTCAAGTTCAAGTGTTGTCCTAGTCTCACCTATGGGTGAGCTATCCAAAATTTCCTTCAATTTGACCTTTCAATGCACTAATAATATTACTAAATACGAAGCCCTCATGTTAGATCTAAATATTGCTCATAGACATGAAATCAAATGCTTAAAGATCTATGAAGATTTAGAGTTGGTTGTGTAGCAAGTGAAAACTGTCTATGCAACGAAAGACTACAGATTGAAGACATATAGAAATTTAGTTTAGGACACCATGAAGTTATTTGATGTAGTTGGCATCGAATGGGTAGACAGATCAGAAAATGTAGAAGATAATGCTCTAGCAGTTTCAACATCTAAGTTTTATCTAGAATTAGTTTCTCCATATTGTTAGTATAGTGTGGAAGTTTTACAAGGCCCACTATACTTGATAATATATGCAGATGGTAGGTGTTTGATAATAGTTAATAGATAAATAAGCTATTGAACTACATTGATGAATTTGACAACCAACTGATTGATTAGAAACCCATGGTTGAAGTGGAGGATGGTAAGGAAATGTTATTTGGTAATGAAATAATCCATTTAAAAACCAATACCATTCCTTAAGGGCCAATAGCATTGGAAAGAATGTTTGATAATCCAAATTGCTACAAGAGAAAGAGTAAACCAATTAAAGAAGATAACATTGAAGGCATAAATATAGGTACTAAAGAAGCACCTAGGATGATCCATATTGGGAAGAAACTGAAACTAGCTGAGAAGTAGATGCTTAATGCATTTTTGAAATGATTTAGGATGTTTTATGTTGGATAAATGACTAATCTCTAATCCAATTGTTAATCATCAAAGCTCCATTCAAACTATGATACCAATTGGTGAGATATAAGGCTTAGACTACTACAACATGAAAATCTGAAATTAAGTTGCCTTAATATGGAATTACCATGTAGAGTTTCAACTTATTTATGATGCTAAAATCAACCACTTTAACATGATTAATACAACCATCTTAGATGAACTTAAAACAGCAATAAAAAGGAAGATAACATCACCATAAGATAGAAACAACAAAGAGGCACAAAACAACAACATAAGAGTGCAAGAAACTCTAGAAGATCATCTCAGAACACAAGGTTTACGTGGAGAAAGCCTTTCAGGAAAAAACTTCACCAAGAAGAAAGGCCAAGCATGTATTATATTCAAATGAAAGATTACAATACATCCACTTCCAAATCTCCTCTTCAGTCTTCAATCCGACAACACTTGTGTACAAAGTTTTCATTCACTCTACTCACACACTCCCTAAGGCACCTGTGAACAAGAATTTCCTCACATTCTCACCTCTTTTTACTTCTACCTCATTAGGCATCTATTATATAGAATTTCAACACCTAAATGGGACGTCCAAAATGGTCACACATCCCAACACCCTACTTTGGATGTAATGTCCCCTTTTAGGATATTCCTGATTTCTTTACTTGCATACAATAATATCACTAGAAAGGGACATTAAAAATATTAAAGATCAATAAATTAAGATAATATTCAGTTCATAGCATCATTCATATTAAATTCATCTATCATTCATATTAAACTCATTTATAATAGCATTAATAATGAGAGCAATACTACATGAGATCAAATCATCATAGCATAATCCACATTTGGTTCAATTCATAACACAATTAAGTATCGACTATGTTCAAGACTTAATCCTTACTTCCTTTCTAATCCTTAACCTTGGATGGGGATTTACTTGTCTAGGGCGCGATGACACCACCTCATGGATTGGATTTACTTCGTCTCTCCCTAACAACACCTCGCCTTTCCTAAGGTTGTAGGCAATAAAAATAACTAAGTATTAACTTGAACATATTTCGATATACTTCAACATACCAAATGATCACATTTATTCATAGCACATTATGTATTGGCTATGCTCAAGTCTCAATCCTCATTTCTCTTCTAATCCTCAACCATGGATGGGGATTTACTTGTCTAGGGCGCGATGACACCAACTCGATGGCTAGATTTACTCCGCCTCTCCCTAACAACACCACGCCACTCACTCACAGGTTGGAGGCAATAGAAATAGATAGGCATTGAGTTTGAACATATCATTACTTATAATGTGTTGTGAATGGATGTTACTCTATATATTTCATAGCAAGTTTCATAATGCTTATATATACATGTGTAATGATACGATAATCTTTCAATTATATATATTTATCATTACTTATGGCATTTATCATAATAAACATAATGTCACATATATATAAATATAATACCAAGATAATACCTACCTTGTAACCTTGAAACTCTTGAAGGTTTATGCTGCTGCAACTTAATATTTGGATATGTCTTTCCTAGATTTTTTTTTTTTTTTCTCAGAAATATCTTTGATTGTTAATTAAGTGACTTTTCCTTGCCCCCCTACGATGCCTTCTATTTCTTCATCCTCAAATCTGTATTTATATCCTCTCTATTTGAAGGGAAGCACCCTTACGAAGGGTGATGTCTCTTATACCATTCATTATGAATGGGTATGGTGGCTATTATTTCCCTTATGCACCGACTGTTGGCTTTAACCGTAGCTTATGTTATCTATTATGCTGCTCTTAATCGCTCCTTAATGATCGCTGCTAGGCTGTGATCTTATGGATTCACATATTATATTTAGATTTTTATATTATTAATATTTGTGTTTTATTATTACATATATGTATTTATTAATATAACATATTTATATTTATATGTTATATAATATATTTATATTTATATGTTATATAATATATATTAGATTTATATTTATACATTATATTTAATATATTATATTATAATTATGATAATAGTTTCATTGATAATATTTTGTATATGTATTTGTTATTTATAAATGCAATTAAAAATAATATTATTTATTAAATATTTTATATATATACACAATTATCATTTAAAACGGTCATATTTCAAGAAAGCATATTATGATGTTTAAATCTTTAATTTAACTATATCTTAATATCAAGACATCACATTGAAAGTTTCCTAGCATGCGTAATAGAGCTCATGTAGGTTGTAACTGACTCACCAAAATGGGCACCTAGTTTGTCCATATTCTCAAGGTGGGCTTTGTCTTCTTTCACAAGGTGTTATGGGCTTATCATAGTCATGCCAAAATAGTTACAAGTGTCCTAACAACCTCATAGGAAGTTGGGCGCCTAGAACTTCCATAACCTCCAAGATGCTTATCCAATAAATAGTAACTTCCTGCTAGTAAATAATTAATTATTACCCCCATTAAAAATTAATTACCGTATCGGTAAAACCATGAAGGTAAAAATAATTACCACTGTTGGTGAAACCTTCATCCCTTGTGAGTGTATTTACAAACAATATTTGGAATATTAAATACATAGGATTTACAAGGTTGATGGCACCTTAATCCTAACATTTTGTATAGTCTTATGATGAACTCAAAGATTATAGGGAGGACTTGTTTTAGCATATTATCCCCCTCTAGCCTGATGCAAAACCTTTTAGATAGAAACAAAGACCAATCAATCTGACTCTTGCTCCCCAAATGCAAAGAAAATTGATGAAGTTGAAAGAGGGAGGTATTATTAAGCCTATCAGACACCCTGAATGGGTGTCCAATCTTGTTCCAATCAGAAAGAAGAATAGGGAGATAAGGTTGTGCATAGATTTCAAAAACCTGAATATCAAGTCTATTGAGGACAATTACCCTCTCCCAAGCATGAATCATCTACTACAAAAGGTAATAATATTAGAGTTGATGTCTATGATCGATTAATTTTCAGGGTATAACCAGGTGACGGTCAAGGAGTTAGAGCAACACAAGACAACATTCACTACTTCTCAGGGCACCTAATTTTATGTGAGGATGCCATTTGGATTAAAAAATGTAGGTTCTACATTTCAAAGGGTAATGGATGTCACCTTTGCCTCATTGATGAAATCATGGTAGTTTACCAAGATGACTTGACTGCATTTTCCAAAGATAAAAAGGATCATTACAAGCATCTGAAGCTAATTTTAAAGAGATGCCTTGAGTATGGGATTTATTTGAATCCCAAGAAATACATATTTGGCATTGAAGAAGGTAAAATTCTAGGACACATTTGTTGAACACAACTGGATACTGAGAGGGGGGTGAATCAATATCCAAACAAACTTCAAATCCTCTAGAGCAGATTAAAACTTAAACATTACAACATTAACTTAAACATTATAACATTAACTTAAACATGAAAGATCAACACAATGCATAACAACACCTAACACTGGATATACGTAGAAAACCCCAAAAGGGGAAAAACCACGGTGAAGATTAATTCACAATATATGAAGCTCACTAAAATAAAGATTACAACTTTGTTTTAGGGCTACAACCCAAGGAAGCTACTACTCCCTGAAGAAAGGTTTTAGGGTAACTCCCAAGGAAGCTACAACTCCCCGCTGACTTTGTTTTAGGGCTACAACCCAAGGAAGCAACTACTCCCTGAACTGAGAACAAACTCCAAAAAGATTACAGCATGACAATCCTTCTACTGTCTAAAAACTGACATTGAAGATCACTCCTTTTGATGATTGCACTTTTGCCTCTTCACTTCTCTTTTGATGATTGAATTGGTTAGGCACACTCTTTACTTCCCTCCTATCTAAAAAATGTCTTCAAGATGAATCAGGACAGGCCTTATTGTTTTTGCTCTTTCTCCTTCAGTCGCACATCATAATGCATATCATATTCATATTCTGCTCTTCATACACTCATATTCATAGTCATACTTCACCTAGATCAACTAGGTTTACAATATATACATGATATTACCTTGATTACATTAAAATTTGGCCAATAAAACAAGAATATTATAATTTACAAGTCAACCAGAGATCACACAACATGAACCATGTAGAGGGCAAGCCCTAACATGAACTACACGTAGCACCAAGAAGAGAAACATGCCTTGTGGATCCCTACACATGCTTAACCCAGTCCTTAACATCCTTCACAACATCAACCTTCAAAGAATAACATCTGCACGTCACACACATTTAAATTAGGTCGCCCTTAAGCAAAGAAAACATGAAACTTGTAGCACATCGGTCATTACAACTTCACGGTACTCTTGAAGGATTGAACATTGCTTGCGCTTCTCCTAGATGAGTCAGCATGACCCACACAACATCTCCAAACACTCCTTGAACTCCACACATCAACAACTTTGTTTCATACATCATCAACATTCACAAGTCGGCCTCAACAACATCAATACTGTCCATTTCTTATCTTCACACCACCGAGGAGAGACCAAAAACATCATGCGGACCTCCAAATCACTTGATACTACAAAGTAGCATGTATTGAACATCCCTAAACATGTCCACAAAACTGCATAGAAAAATCTTCACTTGTGGAGGAATGTGGAGCATTCCAACTAGCCTTCATCATCACTTTATTCTGCCAGAGCACAGACTGGAACTCTATCAGATATAAATCTCACCGCGGAAGGTATAATGAATTGAAATCTTGGATATAACACCTTCACACCTTAACCAACTTACCTTCTAAACCACATGACCATATCCTCACATGTGGAGGAATGCAGAACATTCTATTAAGCAGTCTTTTGGCTGCTTCTGCAACAACAACATTCACTAACATTCAGAGACTAGAGTCTTCTTGTATCAACACATACTTCCTTAGAAGCAACAGGAGAGAGCATACAACATGCTACAGGACATCAACAACATCTTCTCAACATCAACATTAATGCTCTTAATTCCCAACTTAATGTATCATCATTCATCTTAATGCTTCTAATTCCCATCTTAATATATCATCATTATATCATCTTTGCTAACCACAAACATGCTCAATACAACTTTACTTGACATCAATCAAGGCATGACATCTAACCATGAACATCAACAACATCAATGTTAGCACACCATCAAAGTATATCATCAACATACGCATCCAAGCATAGTGTTGACATCAATGACAACCCAAACAAAGTGTTGACATCAATGACAACCACATCAGTGACAACCTTAGGTAACATATGTGCAACAATATTGTGTCCAAGGACGGAGTAAGGATAGATCTAGAAATAGTGAAATGGATTGATATCATTCCCTAGCCTAAGTTCGTCAAAGGTATACAGTCCTTTAGACAAATAAATTTTATTAGGAGGTTCATTCCTAACTTTGCTAAGAAGACAAAGGCAATATCTAAGATGTTAAAGAAAGGACAATCAGTTGTGCGGAGTGGTGAACCAACTGAAGCATTCATAAAAATCAAGGAAGCTCTTAAAGAGGCACTAATCTTGGTAAGCCTAGACTATTCTAAGACATTTTAGCTTTTCTCCTTTGCTTCATTCTATACCATTGAAGTTGTACTACTTCAGAAGAACAAGGATGGATATGAACAAACTATTGCATTTTTTAGCAAATCTTTACAAGCTATAGAATTTAAGTACTCAATTATGGAAAAACATGCCTACGCACTTTTAAAGGCCATACATGTTTTTAGATCATATCTGGTAGGTACAAAGATCATTGCATATGTGCTACACACAATAGTAAAATATATATTCATTCAACAAGAAGTATCAGGTAGAAGATGTAGATGGATCAATAAGATCCAAGAGTATGATATGGAGGTACAAGTCACAAAGTTGGTTAGAGGACAAGGCCTAACCAAACTAATGGTAGATGCAAACTTGGAAGCAACATAGGTAAATGAGATAGATTATAGTTGTGCTTCTAGCTCTTTTCATTTGAAAGACAACCCATGGTACAAGAATGTAGTATTTTATCTAGGGAACATGAGTTGTCCCCTGACATGATTGAAAATCAACAAAGAACACTTAAGCTGTAGTCTCAAAGATGTGTGCTGATACAAAATGATTTAATATGGAGAAATCATGATGGGCTACTTCTCAAATGCCTAGATCAAGAACAATTTAGTAGAGTGATGAATGAATGTCATCAAGGCATTTGTGGAGGATATTTCAAAACTAAAACCACAACACATAAGATCGTTAGAGCAGGATATTGGTGGCCAACATTATTCAAAGATGTTGCTGAAACAATATGAAGATGTGATGCTTGCTAGATGTTTTCTAACAAGTTGAAGTTTACAAGTGCTCTCCCTCTCATGTCAGTCATGGTTAAAGCTCCTTTTCAGTAGTGGAGAATTGATTTCATAGGAGAAATGTAAGAAAAATCTAGTAATGGATACAAGTGGGTCCTTGTATCCATTGACTACTTCACGAAGTGGGTTAAGGCAATTCTGACTCGCAATGCTACATCTAAGGTGGTAGTGGAGTTCTTGATGCGCAACAAAATAACTAGATTTGGTGTGCTTACAAGAATTATTTCTGATAATGCCATGTGTTTTAGATCCCATGATAATTCAAGCATATGTTCTAATATGGGATTCATCTAATTCACTCATCCCCTTGTCATCTCCAAAGCAATGGACAAGCTAAATCTAACAAAAAAGCCACTTGAAAATCATAAGGACTTTAGATGTGAACAAGAAAAGGTGGGATGAAAAATTAAGGTATGTAGTATGGGATGATAGGATAACCTTCAAGAAAGCTATTGGTAAGAGTCCATTTGAAATTGTAAATGGATTAGAAGCCAAAATACTAATCAACTTGCAGCTACTAGTTTATAAGTTGTTACATGGTATTGAACAAGAAGACCGTACAAAATCTCAATGAATGTTAGAATTAATAGAGCTAGATGAGAGTAGGAGGGTTGCGCATTGATAAGATCTTGTTACAGAAACAAGCAATGAAACATTTGTTTGACAAGAGAGCACTTCAAAGAAATGTCCAAGTTGGAGATTTGGTTCTTATGTGGAATGCTAGATCAGAGGACAAGGAAGGCATGGGAAGTTTGATCCCTTATGGCTTGGGCCATATGAAGTTGCAGATGAGCATGGTCACAATGTGTACCATCTCTGGAGTTTGACTAGAGACTTCATGGAGTTGCCAACTCATAGTCAGCATCTTAAGCATTACTTTTCTTGAGTAATGAGGTACTTTGACTTGTAAATTTTGTGCCTTCATGTTTTTGTCCTTGTGTAATTATGACCTCTATTTTTCATAATGAAGTGTTATTGTTTGGTCCCTCCTTGTCATCTTGTTCCCTTTTTTATGGTCTACTCCTGGAGAATTCTTTTGGATTCTTGTTTTGCCTGCAAGGGACACACGTCCTCAACCAAAGCCAATGTTGGGACTCAATCTAAAAATTAAAAAATTATGTGTTTTCCCATTTTGAGAATTTTATCTAAAATTTACCTTTTATTGGTCCTCATGATCCTCTAATGTGTTAGAACTTGTAAAATCTAGAAATATTCGAAGTCTAGATGGTTTCCTTATCATTTTTTGGCATTTTTTTATGTTTTGTGGGTTTTCCCCATCTTACCAGATGCGAGGTCCTAACTGGATACCAAATGTGTCTCATTTCTCCCATGTCTGGTATTCACATCCTTTTTTGTCCATCTTCCCCACTGTTGGGAATTAAGGTGTCTCAACCTTGGCAATTCCTTACATTTTTAATGTCTGCATATGTTGTAAATATTTGTAAATTCCATATTGTCATATTGTGGGATGTGGCACGATGATGTGTCAATCCTACATGGAATATGACAACTTGTAATTTTATCCTCATATGAGGAGATAGGCATCCCACTTTGTGGTAGGAGCATTTTTCCATGTGTCGGCATCTTCCATGTTGTGTAAGGGAATATTGACCGAAACAGTTATGACAGATTCCTATGATAGAATCTATGACATGTAAGATTCAGAAATAGAAGTTTGTAAGACAGGTGATGACATGTGTCATGAAGCATCTTTGAATAAGGCATATTTGGGCACCCCAAGGTGGAATATGACATGTTGTAAGAGAATATGCTATTTATAGCATGTGTATGACAGATTCTCTTACAGCTGTAAGTTGTAACCTCTATGACAGATTCTATGATGGTCGTAAGTGTCGTAAGAGCATCTGTCATAGCCCATTTTGGAAATAGGTAACCTCTTTGGGATGGGAACTATGGACAAGTGTTAGGCACATTCTACAATGTTGATCAAGTGTCCTTAGGCATGGGTTTTGGTCCATGAAGCCATGTTGGATGCCCATTCCAAGATAGGTCCAATATTGCCTTGTATTTCCTATATAAACAGGTGCTTGGAGATGGAGTTTGTATCATAGGTTTACAAGTACTGTTATGCTGCCGGATTGACTCCAGACACAAGTGTCAAAGACCATTAAAGCTTGCATTGCAAGTGTATTGTAAATAACTTTCAGATTTGTTAATACATTGTGTAGGTTTCTGAGTGTGGGGTTTTTCACCCGATAAGGGTTTTCCCCACCATAAATCTTTGTCTCTCTTCTTCTGTCTTCTTTTTGGTTCTTGTGTATTGCTATAGTAACTCTGCTAGATGTTGTATGTTGCTGTAGTGATAAGGAATAAATTGAATTTGTATAGCTCTCCCCTCATTAGATTAGTGTAGGAAGTGATTTCTGCACACCTAGATTCCTTTCAGTTGGTATCAGAGCCTAGCCAGTTTTGGTCTTAGCTATTGGGTAGGGGTTTTTTGAGCTCATCTTAAGTTGAGTGGGAGTCTGTACAGAGTATTCTGATTTCTATTGCAGCAAGGAGATGGCAAGCACATCAGGAAGGTTTGAAGTGGAGAAGTTCAATGGCAGTAATTTTAAGCTGTGGAAGCTCAAGATGGAAGACATGCTTGTTGACCGAGACCTTTGGGAAAGTGTTAATGGAACTAAACCAGCTTCAATGTCACAAGATGAGTAGGATCTCAAGGATCGGAAGGCTAAGGGTCTCATAAGACTTAGTCTTGCTAATTCTATGTCAAATGTCCATGAGGAGACTACTGCAAAACTACTTTGGAAGAAGTTGGGAGATGTGTATCAAGCAAAATCCCTGGTTAATAAACTTTTTTTGAGAAAGAAGTTGTATTCTCTTCGAATGGAGGATGGAGGATCCGTTGTTGAACACATGAAAGATTTCAACATGCTGGTTGCACAATTGACATCTATTGGTGTAAAGATGGAGGAGGAGGATCGATGTATGACCTTGCTTTGTTCTTTGCCAGACTCATGGGATCATCATGTCATGGCTATTGGAAGCACCACATCCACGTTCAAAATGGAAGAAGTGGTTTCTTCGCTGTTGTTTGAAGAGATGCAGAGAAAGTCTTCTGAGGTAGCCAAAGAGGCCCTTGCAGTTCATGGCAGACCTAAGGAGAAAGGGAAGAAGAAGGACAAGAAAGCTGAGAAGGGTAGACCCAAATCCCATGGGAGATCCAAATCTCTTGGAAAGTCCAAGGCTCTTTGTTGGAATTGTGGAAAAACTAGGCATTCTAAAAGGAATGCAAAGAGGAGAAGAAGAAGAAGAAGAAAGCTCCTGATTCAGATTTTGATAAGTCACAAGATGATGGTGATGCTTTCATCATAGCCCTGGCAACCCATGCATCTGATGATGTGTGGCTGATCGACTCTGGTGCATCATTCCACATGACCTCGCATTGAGATTGGTTCACTAAGTATGAGGAGTTCGATGGTGGAAAGGTGTATCTAGGTGACGACTCTCATCTGAAGTTTGTTGGTCATGGAAGAGTCTCTATCTGATTCCATGATGGTCAAGTGAAGGGGATCTCTGGGGTTATGCACATCCTAGGCTTAGCATGAAACCTTCTTTCTGTAAGTAGTTTGAATGATGCAGGTGTGCAGGTTGTCTTTTCGAAAGAAGGATGCAAGATGACTAGAGGAGCTATGGTGCTTGCTAAGGGTACTAGGAGAGGTACTCTGTTTCAGCTAGAAGCATGCATTTCACAATGCAATAGTTCTTTTGACTCAAGGAAGAGGGCAACATTCACTTCATCCCCACCATCTGAACGAGTAGTGAATAAATCTGTTGTTTCTAGTTTTGATGGTTGTAATCGTGCATTGGAAGTTAAACTTCCTGCTAAAAAGACAATATTATGGCATAAGAGATTTGGCCACATTGGTGAGAAGGGTCTGTGTACCCCCCAAAAAAAGAACCTCGTTGAGGGGTTAGATGATTGTAATCTTGAGTTTGACTTTTGTGAACATTACATTTATGGAAAACAAAACCGTGTTCAATTTTACTTGATTTCTCATAAGTCTTTTGGTGTGTTGGACCTTATCCATTCTGTTGTGTTTGGTCCTATTAGTGTTCCTTCGTTATCAAAATCTGTATACTTTGTATCTTTTATAGATGATTATAGTAGAAGGACATGGATTTATTTTCTTAGAAGCAAATCTAAAGTCTATAGCAAGTTTAAGGAGTTTAAGGCCTTTGCTAAAAATTAGACTGGTAAAAAGATTAAATGTTTGAGAACTGACAAAGGTGGTGAGTTCTGTTCTATAGAATTTGATAAGTATTGCAAGGAAGTTGGGATTGAAAGACATAAGACAACTCCATACACCCCGCAACAAAATGAAGTTGTAGAGAGGATGAACAGGACACTGATGGAGAAGGCTAGGAGTATACTTAGTGGAGCTGGCCTAGAACAAATGTTTTGGGCTGAAGCTATTGCCACTGCTTGCTATCTGGTAAACAGATCTCCTACATCATCTCTTGTTGGAAAGACACCCATGGAGGTGTGGTCTGGTAGAAAGCCTTCATTAAGGCATCTTCATGTTTTTGGTTGTGAGGCATATGTACATGTGCCTAGGGAGAAGCGGTCAAAGTTGGAGAACAAGGCTGTTAAGTGTATCTTCATTGGCTATGGTATCGGTGTGAAAGGATACAAGATTTGGGACCCCGTCGCTGAAAAAGTGTTGTATAGTAGAAGTATCATCTTCAGAGAACTTACACCTTCTTCCACTATTTTACAGCCAGAAGAAATAGTAAAGAAGGAGGATGTTGTTCAATTTCTTGCTACCCCTGAGAAGACTGAACAAAAAGACAATGCTGGACCTGATGATGAGGAGAGCTCTGGTAGCTCTGAAAGCTCAGATGAAGAAGCTGAACCTCAACCTCAGCTCTTGAGGAGGTCTACATGGATAAGAAAGCAATCTGAAAGGTTTGGTTTTACATTGCTTGATTCTAGTTGTGCTTATGCTTTGGTTACTAATAGTGATGAACCTAGAATTGTATCAGAGGCTATAGATATGAAAGATGCAAGTTCCTAGAAGGATGCCATGGAAGATGAAATGGCTTCTTTGGAAAAGAATCAAACTTGGGACTTGGTGCCTTTGCCTCCTGGACGAAAACCCGTTGGATGCAAATGGGTGTTCAAGAAGAAATTTGGTGCAGATGGCAGTGTTGAGAAGTATAAGGCCAGATTGGTTGCAAAGGGTTATTCACAAGTGGAGGGTATAGATTATGGTGAGATCTTCTCTCCCGTTGCAAAGATGACATCCATTCGATTCCTGTTGTCTCTCGCAATAGCTTATGACTTGGAGGTAGAATAGATGGATGTGAAGACAACTTTCCTTCATAGTGATTTGGAGGAAGAAATCTACATGTCACAGCCAGAGCATTACATGGTGAAAGGTAAAGAAAATTTGGTTTGCAAACTTAAAAAGTCTTTGTATGGTTTGAAGCAATCCCCTAGGAGATGGTACTTGAAGTTTGATGCCTTTGTGTTGTCAATTAGATTTGTGAGATCGAAATCGGATCACTGTGTGTACTATAAGTTTGATGGTGATCGTATTCTCATTGTTGCACTGTATGTTGATGATATGTTGCTCATTGGGAAGGGTAAGAATATGATTTCTAATTTTAAATCTCAGTTGTCAGCACAGTTTGAAATGAAAGATTTAGGGGCAGCTAGGTACATTCTAGGAAAGGAAATCAGAAGAGACAGAACCAATAGAAAACTTTGGTTAAGCCAGAGTAAGTATGTAAAGACTGTGTTGGACAGGTTCAGCATGGCAGATTGTAGACCATTGTGTGTTCCTGTTTCTTTGGGGACAAAGTTGTCTATTGAGGATTGTCCAAAATCTCCTAGTGAGGTGGAGGACATGAGCAGAGTACCTTATGCTAGTGCTGTTGGTAGTTTGATGTATGCTATGGTCTGCACAAGACCAGACATTGCCCAAGTAGTGGGAGTCCTTAGTTGATTTATGGCTAATCCTGGATGGGTTCATTGGGATGCAGTTAAGCGAGTGTTCAAATATTTGAGGGTACTTCCGAGTATTCCATTTGCTATCATGGTAATGTTCTAGGACCTCCTCATTCTGTTGATATTCATGGATTTGTGGATTCAGATTGGGCAGGTGACATTGACAGCAGGAGATCCACCAGTGCTTATGTGTTTACACTATTTGGTGGTGCTATTAGTTGGATGAGTAAGCGACAACCTGTTGTTGCTTTGTCCATGACAGAAGCTGAGTATATGTCAGCAACTCATGTTTGTAAGGAAGCCATTTGTCTTAAGAGATTATGTTCAGATATTGGTGTTGATGCAGGTCAGATCACGATCAGTTGTGACAGTCAGAGTGCAATTTACCTTGCCAAGAATCTAACTTTCCATGCTAGAACAAAGCACATTGATGTTCAGTTTCACTTCGTGCGAGACATGGTTGAGGATGGAAAGGTAAATTTGGAGAAGGTAGATACTTTGAAGAATGTTGTAGATGCATTGAAGAAACCAGTGGGCACAAAGAAGTTCAGATGGTGTTCAGAGTCTATGGGCCTCTCGACCTATAGCAGTTAAATCCTATTTTTCTAATGGCTCTTACAAGGTGTTTGACAAGTGGGAGAATGTTGGGAATTAAGGTGTCTCAACCCTGGTAATTCCTTACATTTTTAATGTTTGCATTTATTATTTAATTGCCTATGTTGTAAATATTTGTAAATTCCATATTGTCATATTGTGGGATGTGGCATGGTGATGTGTCGATCCTACATGGAATATGACAACTTGTAATTTTGTCCTCAAATGAGGAGATAGACGTCCCACTTTGTGGTAGGAATATTTTTCCATGTTTTGGCATCTTCCATGTTGTGTAAGGGAATATTGACCGAAACGATTATGATGGATTCCTATGACAGAATCTATGACATGTAAGAGTCAGAAATAGAAGTTTGTAAGACAGGTGATGACATGTGTCATGAAGCATCTTTGAATAAGGCATATTTGGGTGCCCCAAGGTGGAATATGACATGTTGTAAGAGAATATACTATTTATAGCATGTGTATGACAGATTCTTTTACAGCTGTAAGTTGTAACCGCTATGACAGATTCTATGACGATCGTAAGTGTCGTAAGAGCATCTGTCATAGCCCATTTTGGAAATAGGCAACCTCTTTGGGATGGGAGCTATGGACAAGTGTTGGACACATTCTACAATGTTGACCAAGTGTCCTTAGGCATGGGTTTTGGTCCATGAAGCCATGTTGGACGCCCATTCCAAGATAGGTCCAATATTGCCTTGTATTTCCTATATAAACAGGTGCTTGGAGATGGAGTTTGTATCACAGGTTTACAGGTACTATTATGCTACTGGATTGACTCTAGACACAAGTGTCGAAGACCATTGAATCTTGCATTGTAAGTGTATTGTAAACAACTTTCAGATTTGTTAATACATTGTGCAGGTTTCTGAGTGTGGGGTTTTTCAGTCGATAAGGGTTTTCCCCACCGTAAATCTTTGTTTCTCTTCTTCTGTCTTCTTTCTGGTTCTTGTGTATTGTTGTAGTAACTATGTTAGATGTTGTATGTTTCTATAGTGATAAGGAATAAATTGAATTTGTATAGCTCTCCCCTCATTAGATTAGTGTAGGAAGTGATTTCTGCACACCTAGCTTCCTTTCACCCGCAAACCTTTTCTTTCATTTCTATCATTTTCCTTCACCTTCCTCTTTTATAAATTTTTGATAGGATATTGGCATATTTTCCATTCACTTCCATATCCTATATCTAGTTCCTATTCCATATGAAAATCCCACAAGTCCTTTTTATTCCTTAGTCTTTTCTCATCATCCATTTCCTCCATTTGCAAAATTTTGACTAGGTCCTGCAAGTTCCTCCATTTTCCACTTCTAGCTCCTTGGTTAGGTTCCACATTTTTGTGAGAGTCATTGATTGACTCAAGCCACCAAGATCACCTACAAAACCTAGGATTTACCTTCTACAAGAGAAAAAAATAAAGAGGATTAATTTGCATAATATTGGATGCAATAATGAATTTGATTAATAAATTACATAAGATAACTTGCTTTTATGTGAGAAAGATAATCAACCTAAAATGAATTAAAATAGCCTAAGTAAACTTAATAAAGTGTGATTAATGAATTAATTACACCAACGCCCCCCTTAAGTGCAACTTAGGGAGAATGAAACACATGCAAAACATGCAAGGATAGGTCCCAACTACGAGGCCATATTAGGTACCCATGTACAAATTGTCTCTCACAAATGGAGAAAAGGAGAAAAACCTAGTGGGAGAAAACTCCTCTCCAAAAGATACAAAAGGAAGGACTCAAACCTCCAAAAAAGATGTCCCAAAAGATTAGGAACATCAAGATGAACATGAAGAACTCCACTGAAGCATGAAGAAGCTATGAATCACTATTGAAGAAGAACTACTATAGTGGACATCTCCACTGAAATAGGATGAAGATCAGGATCAAAGAGGCACAAATCTATATGAGTTACCTCGAGGATACACTACTTGAACATAATGTATAGATGGCATGCAAGGCAATCTGACAAATGTTAGAAATGAAGGTGCAAACCACACAATGGAAATCTGATTCAAGCCTTATTAATGTCCCCTAAATAATGTGGAATCAATGGAGATTGCAACAGAAATAAAACCCACTACACAAAAATAACATGCATTAAGAATTGAACACATAACAGAGTATGTAACGTGAAGAAAACCCTTTCGGGTAAAAAACTCCACCAAAAAAAGAGGCTCCAAGTTGTATTATCTTCAAATATGAGATTACAATACATGCACTTCCTCTTCTTCTTCAGTCTACAATCCAGAGGCACCTATTACTATCAACTCTACTAAAAACATAGTACAAATATATTTATAAAAGGGGGTTGCCTTCTAGGGCAAGAAAACCAATATAATATCGACTGTCAAATCTATGACCTAATGATGAATGATCTAAATTTAAAATGATAAAATATAAATAAAATGTGGTTTTGGGGGTGTAGCCCCTAAACCCCCACCGGGGCGCGTAGCCCTTGGAACCCCCATTGGGGGGATGATCCCCTCGGACCCCTCACAAGGGGGAAACCCCCTGCGACCCCCCGTCGCAAATGAATTAGTGCCGGGTACCGGATATAAACATGGGACTGAAACAAGATCGTTGCTGGTGAAACCTTTCATCCCTTATGGGTGATTTACAAACAATGATAGGATTAATAAATTACATAGGATTTACAAGGTTGATGGCACCTTAATCCTAATAACACTCAAAGATACTGATGGTACACACAAGGTACCATTGGTTTCAAGAATGTTGATCAACCTGTGAAGGTTGCCTCCAGGGTGAAACTAAGGAAGCATTAACACAAGTAATAACATTATGATGCCCCCCCATAATACGAACAAGGGAGAGGTATGGAAAATCCACTAAAAGTGCATGAAGGAGACATAGAAGCAACATCAGAAGATGTACAGATGAAGTACCTGCACATAATAAAGTGTGCAACACAAGGCACATGAATGAAGGTACACAAGGTTGTGACTGCAGACATATGGCACACACAACAAGCCCCATGACACTTTATAAAATAGTGCAAGTACAATGATGGCACAACATGATGTGTAAGATCCCCAAAATACAATATGACACTTTATTTTAGTGCTTTTGCAAATAATATAATGCTTACAATGTCCAAAAAACATCACATGCTAAAAATACAATTCTACTACAAAATGAAAGTAAATTGATGGCACCATGGCAAAATACACAGAAAACATGCACTTTCAAAAAAAGGGGACCCAAAAAGGAGTCTGTATGTCCAAGATATGGCCCGTCAAAGTTTCCAAAACAAGAACTGCACAACAACATCACTGAGAAAATAGAAATATGTAAAAACTAGAAGCCCAAACTGAAAACCATCTGCACCATTGCAAATATTGTGAAATTGTGCCCCATTTCAAAAAATATTGTACTGAAAAAGACCTCCGTATGACCAAGATATTTTCGTTTGAAAATTAGGTGCAAAATAGAAATTGCTAATGGTGAGGGGGTATACTTAGTCAAAAAAAGTCCACCTCCATCAAATTTAGAGGAACTTCCGCTAACTTTGGAGCAACCACTAGAAATAGTGATTTGCCAGATAAAATTAGCCCTCTATCAAACTAGAGGAGCCTCCAGACGAATTAGAAGACTTGCTAACTGTGGGGGACTTTCAAATATAGATCCATTGCTAAAAAAACCACCAAAGGCTAGGCACAAGTTCCAAGATAGAGTGCAGGTTTCAATGTAGGATTTTGGGTATGTTTTATTTAATTAAAAAACATTAAAAAAATAGTGCTATTTTTTTTAATTAAAAAAATACATTAAATTTTTTTTTATGGGGGTGGGGGGGTAGAAGCTGGTTCCATTTCCCCATTAAAGGGTCCACGAGCCCCTTAAGGGACCGCAACTCCAATATGGGTGCAGGACCCAAAGGGTTTGCCTGCAATTGTAGGTACGGTACCATGCATAGGTACCAAAGACTATTTTTTTTAAATTTTTTTTAATTAAAAATATTTCAATATAATTTTTTTTGAATTTTTTTTAATGCAAGAAAAAATAAATATATATTTTTTGAAAATTTTCACCTTGACCGTGTGCTAGGGAGGTCGTACGACCTAGTAAAAATAATTTGCCCCAAAAACACCTGACACCAATTTTGACGATTTGACAATTGATCTGAAAGTTTTTGGGCCTTTTGAGCACGATGGTAGGGTCAGATTTGGCACAAAATGCTTTGAAAATATCTTTCTTTTGGATCCTAAAAAAAGTACCCCCTTCAAACCCTTGTAGATCTAGCCTATAAAGCTTAAATCAATCCAAATAAAAGGCTAATCTGGCTAATTCAATTGCTCTAAATCCAAAGGAAGGCTCTGTTTTGCACAAAACTACACCTAGCAAATGACTCTTGCTCGATTTTTCTCCAGATCTGAGAAGGGGCTTGCAAATCTGGAGCTCTTATACCATGTGAGAGTCACTGATTGACTCAAGCCACCAGGATCACCTGCAAAACCTAGGATTTACCTTCTACAAGAGAAAAAAGTAAAGATGATTAATTTGCACAATATTGATGCAATAATGAATTTGATTAATAAATTACATAAGATAACTTGCTTTTATGTGAGCAAGATAATAAAACCTAAAATGACTTAAAATAGCCTAAGTAAACTTAATAAAGTGTAATTAATGAATTAATTACACCAACATTTTCTAGTCAGCCATTTTCTTCATTCCCTTCTTCCATGCAAAATTTTTTGGGTCTGTGAGATGTTATTCCATTCATGCATATGTTTCATTCCCTGCACCTAATTCTTTGCTTCTATTCTACATCTCTTCTTGATGTCAGGATTTGCATACTTTTCCTACTCCCTTCCATGCTCCCAATTTATTCAATTTCTACCTTGCAAAAATCTGATAAGTTACATGATGTGCCTCACACGCCTAATATATGGTCCTATAGTATTTTCCCACATTTCTCTCAAAGGCCTAAATCACTCATTTCCTTCATCTTGTGGGATTCCAATGACCCTCAGGATGTCATCTCTTTCCTCCTTCCCTCTCATCTACTTCTCACATGCACTTTTGCATGATTCTCCCACAAAAGGTTCACCAATCTCACATCCTATACTAGGCGTAAGATTTCTACCCAAGAATGCAAGTGATTGAGAGAATGCAAGTGATTGAGAGAAAGCAAAACATAAATCAGATATGAGCAAAATAAACTGTATTCAACTCAAGAGAATGCAAGCAATACAATTAAAAAATGAGATACCCATATGAGAGCAAGAGGTGGGTATATATAGGATATTCCACCCAAGAGACTAAAAACACAACCAATATGGGATAAAGTGAAAATTTCTCTAAGTAAACTTAACCTAGTGTGAAGAGAGCTAAAGCGGAGAACAAGCTAAGAAAGAGCTAGAAAGCAAAGTAACCCTATTCACACTAACACCCACGCTTAAGTGCAACTTAAGGGGAACTATAGACAAAGATGCAAAGATGGGTCCTGACAACTAGGCCTAATAAGGTACCCATGTACAAAAGATCCCCTCAATTAGAAAAGGAAGGAGAAAACCCAGTGGAAAAAAACTCCCCCCCATGAGAGGATAAAGCAGGAAGGGCTAAGTGACCCCCCAAAAGAGATGTCCCACACACCCAAGAGAGACCGAAGATGAACATACTTGTTGTCAGTGAAGGGTTTGGTGAAGATATTTGCAACCTGCTCTACTCTAGGACAATATTGCAAATCAATGACATGCTCCTGAATCAGCTCCATGAGAAAATGCATGTGGATCTTGATGTGTTTGGTCTGTTGATGATGAACCGGGTTCTTCAAGATTTGGATGGTGCTCTGGTTGTCACAGTAGATGATTGATGGCTTCTGAAAAGTGATGCCAAGTTCAATGAGGATATTATGAAGCCAAATACCCTTATTGGCAGTATTGACAACCCCTTGATACTTAGCCTCAATCAAAGAAAGAGCAATGGCATGCTGCTTCTTGCTCTGCCAACTAATGGGACCAAAACCAAGGTGAAAACTGTAGCCAAATGTGGATTTGTGATCATCAAGATCACTAGCCTAATTAGAATCTGTGTATCCAACCAAGTCTGAACCTGTGCCCGCTGCATAGTGAATCTCGTACATGTGAGTGCCCTGTATGTAGTGCAAGATGCGTTTGGCAGCCTTCCAATGAAGCCCATGTGGCTTTGTCATGAAGCATGAAACAATGCCAACTGCAAATGAAATGTCAGGGTGAGTATGAGTTAGGTAGATGAGGCTACCAACAAGCTGATGGTATAAAGTGGCATCAACTAGTGGTGTAGAACACTTTTCCTTAAGTTTGACTCTTGATAGAAAGGGAGTCAGTGCAGGCTTACAATCAACCATGTGAAAACAAGCCAAAAGATCAAGAACATACTTGGGTTGCACAAGAGAGATCCCAGAAGAGGTCCGAGTGATCTCAATCCCAAGAAAATAGTGCAAGAGACCCAAGTCAGTCATGGCAAACCCGTCGTGCAAAGTAGTCTTGATGCTTGCAATGATGGATGAAGTGCTCCCAGTAACAATTAAATCATCAACATAGAGAGCCAAGAAAACAAGAGCATCCTCCTGTCTCAAGACATAGACATTTGGATCTGAGTGGCATTTGGAGAACCCAACTGAGAGGAGAAATGAGTCCATTTTGGCATACTGAGATGGTGGGGCCTGTTTGAGGCCATAGAGAGACTTCTGCAATCTGCAAACTAGTGAAGAATCCTGAATAAATCCCTGTGGTTGCTCCATGTAAATATCCACATGTAGATCCCCATGAAAAAATGCGGTCTTCACATCCATCTGATGTACATCCCAAACCTGAGCTGCAACAATAGCAAGTACTAGGCGAATGGAGTTCATCTTGGCAATGGAGGCAAAGGTCTCAGTGTAGTCAACACCAGGATAATGAGAGAAACCTTTGGCCACAAGCTATGCTTTGAACTTGTCAACTTATCCATCCACTACAAATTTGGTTCGATAGATCCACTTACACTCAACCAATTTTCTTCCCTTAGAAAGTAGAACAAGATCCCATGTTTTGTTTTGAATCAAAGAGTTGTACTCTTCCTCCATTGTTGAATCCCACTTGATGCTTCATGAAATGACTATAGATTTGAAGATGTGGTAATGTAGGAATACAGAATGTCCTCACGTTGTGACCGAGTCCACCAAGTATCTAAAGGATCCCCAACATGTGTGCATGTAGACTCAAGTGGTTGATGAGCCACACAAGGTATGTGAGGAGAAGGAGGAGAATACTAATCTTTAAAATCTAAACTTTGTGAAAAGGGAGATGAAGCCTCATGATCAACTCTACGATTAGAGGTGGTTGGAGGAAAATCCTCTGAGTCACTATTTAAATCCACTATGGAGGAAGGAAGAGGTGAGGATGAGCTAGGAGAGATTTCCTCAAATTGCACACTTCGCTCAATGAAGAGCTCATGTGCCTCTAGATCCAAAATCTGATAACCTTTGACACCATCGGGGTAACCAACAAAGATACAAGGCCAAATTTGAGGTTCCAAGGCCTTGCACTTCTCCGGAGGAATGTGAGCCCATGCTGGAGAGCCAAAAACTCTGAAGTGATGCACAACAGGTGTCCTACCACACCAGGATTTAAAGGGAGTGATGCCCTTCAACAACTTATGCGAAACTCTATTCTGGATGTGAGCAACATAGTTAATAGCTTCCACCCAATACTCAGGTGCAAGGGAGCATGCGTGGATCATGCAACCAACCATCTCTTTCAGGGACATATTTTTCCTTTCTGCCACACCATTCTGCTAAGGTGTGTAGGTGACAATATGCTGAAGATCTATACCTTCAAGAGTGCAATTTTTTTCAAAGTGATGGTTCACATATTCTCTGCCACTATCAGTGCGGAGAATCTTGACAACCTTTCTAGATTGTTTCTTGGCATGATCCTTGAACTGAAATCTATCAAAAGATTCTCCTTTTTGCCGAAGAAAGTAGACCCAGGTGTACATCTAGAAAAGTTATTAATAAATGATAGCAAGTAGCGAGCCTTGCTAAAAGACAAGGATGGAAATGGGCCCACCACATCACTGTGAACTAGCTCAAGGACTTCTGAAACCCTCCAAGCCTTCCCTTTGTCAAAATTTTCATCACGATGTCTTCCTAAGGCACAACCCAAACAAACTCCATCTAAAAACTGATCCAAGGAAGACTTGTGACCATATCATGTGTGCTGAGCTACTAAAGATAGCGGAAGTTGAGATGGCCAAATTGATCATGGCATAGATTGCTCACAGAGTCTGAATGGGTGAGCAAGGTAGTAGACTGTGAATCAAGGACAAAATATGAGAAAGCATATAGTTGAGACTCATGATTAGCATTACCAATTGCAAGAAGTGCATTATCTTCAAGATTCCCGATGGTGATGGAATCAAAAGTGAACTTGACTTTTCTACCATTATGAGAAATCTGATAAATGGAGAGAAGATTGGTCGACCGATTAGGCACACAGAGGACATCCTCAAATGTAATAGTTTGAGCATCAACAAAACCTTTCTAGATGATTTCAATAGGAGAGTCATCCCCAATGAGAATGTGGGGCACCGAACAAGGCTCCAACAAAGAAAACTATTCTCTGATAGAACCTATGTGATGTGATGCACCTGAGTCAAGAATCCACTGCTACAAAGAATTTGTAGTAGCAACAAGTGCATTTGCTTTCCCTTTGTCTGATTTGGAAGGAGTAGAGGATTGCTGAGCAACAAAATAAGGTAGATTAATGTTGTTCTTTTTGAGAAAATGTTTCAACTCATCAATCTGCTTCTTATGACAAGAATGTTCCTCATGACCAACCTTCTTATAGTAACAACAAGTTGGCCTATCCTTCTTCTGATAATTCCCCTTTGAAGAGGAAGTAGAGTCTGCTTTTGGGGCAGATGATGATTGTGCCTGATCTTTCTGTGGGCTTCCTCTTGGACTTCTTTTGTTTCTTGTCAGGTTCCCTTGACTCTTTCTATCCCTTCAACTAACTAGCCAACAAAGCTTGAGACTGAGATGACTTCAAGAGACCCATGGAAAGAAGCTAGCGTTGTTCTTGCATCAACAATTTAGAAAATGAAACAAAAGAAGGCAATGTATAAGCAGAGCCCATAATCAATCTATGAGTATGAAAATTGGAAACAAAAGAAACATATTCAGGTCCAAGTTTGTTAAGAGTACTCAAGACAAGTTTTATGTCCTTTTTTGCTATGCCACATTCTTTACATTGTGCTCTCAAATCATTAACTTTTGTGACAAAGTACTGGATGTTGTCAAAAGACTTAGGATCAAGTGCCATTGATTGATTGTCAAGTTGATATCCCCTAACTTCATCAATTGTTCCATAGAGATTTTTAATTTTGTCCCATGCATCATGTGAATTGTTACATCCATCAAGTTGAAACTATAGACGGTAAAATTTGAACAAATGAAAGAAGATAAAACAATCAAATGCAATACTTGTTTACCCAATTTTCTGAATACTTTGATACCTTGAAAGATCAATGCATGTATGATTTATTGCTCGAACAATTTGATTGTCGATTGCTCATGTTTCACAGTACAACGATGATAGAGATTGATGGATGAAAGATAGGTAGATTGATGATGGATGATGAATAAGGAATTTCGGTAGAGTAATGGTGCTAGAAGCTCATCCATGCAAATGACATGGTTGTGAATGAATTTATAGAGAAAGATGAGAAAATGGAAGGATAAAACTTCCATTTTGCAGGTGATAATTGAATTACAAAGTTGCTATGCAACTTGGGAGAGAAAAATGGAAGGTGGATGAGTTCACTTGAGAGGGAAATAGAAGGTGATTAGAGAGATTTGAGAGATGAGTTGAGTTGGAAATGGAAGGTGGGACAAGTTAACTAGAGAGGTAATTGGAAGGTGAAAGAGATGATTTGAGTAATCTCAAGAGATGGATATGGAAGGTAAGTTAATGATTTAAATAATTTAATATTATTTAAATCATAAGAAATGTGAGGATAAAAGTGATAAATAAAATAAAATAAAATATTTATTTTATTTAATTTAAGAGGAAAGTGTATTAAATAAATAAATTAAAATTTATTTATTTAATAATGTGAGGGATGGGATAAATTAAATAAATGTTGGATTTATTTAATTTGTTAGACGAAGATGCTAGATTAGGTGATGATGATGGGTGTTTAGGGCAAAGATGGTACCAGATGCCTAGACGATGCAACATTGTGACAAGGTGGACATTTTTGGGTGTCTACATTTTGCCCCTCTTTGAGATGATGTTCGAGATGATGAGATTTGTATCGAGTAACATCATTTCAAAGAAGCTAAGGTATGGATGGAGGAAAACCTGATGATGGAAAGATAGGATGAGGATGGAATGATGATGGTAAGATAGGATGAGGATGCCCCCTCGAGAGGATAGGTGGGTTGGAAGAACACGGGTAGGCTCTTGAAATGAAATGGATTGGTCAAGGAAGAAAGATAAAGAAAGGGATAGAAGAAAGGAATGATGTGTTATGCTACAATAAAGTGAGAAACCATGATGTTTGATATAGCACCAGACGTTATGCACCAGAGTATAAAGACCAAGGTGACGATGTGTCTCATGCCCTAGCATAAAACAACCTTGTCTAGATACAAGATATGAATATTAGTCAGGAATGATTTGGTGCAAATGCAAAAATGATAACACACACAAGCAAGCAAGCAAGCAAGCATGCACAAATGATTCAAAAACAAACAAGGTATTACCCCTATCAAGTTGTAAACTGATGATCAATTGTTAATTAATTGATGATGATAAATGATAGTGTTGTCATTGCGGGGAACGATATATCCTTAGATCAACAGAAGGATGCGGGAACGACATATCCCATTGATGATGATGATGATTGATTAATTGATTGATTGGGTTTACAACAAGGCTAGGATCAAGACCGAGGATGTGATTGGATAATTTGACAAGCTTGATTGACTTGGTTGGTATGGATAAAGTATTGATTTGCATTTGAGTTTATTGGATGGATGATTGGAAGAAGAAGAAGTGATTGATGAAGATTGATTCGAAGAATTGTTTTGAAAGATTGATGATCTGATGAAGATAGATGATAGAAGAAGATGATGAGAGAAGAAAGAGGAATATCACCTGAGCCTGAATCTGTGCACTTCCTTCGTACTCTAAACTGCTTACATACCTTGTATCCACGGGATCAAGGCACTTAACAATAGAGATGATATGTAGTTTTGATTGTGTTTTAGTGATGATGGAAGATGAGGATGGATGTGTTGATGATTGGATTAAATTGGATAAAATGAGTTGATAGATTGATTTTATTTCTTAGATGTAATTGATTCGATTTGGATTGAGTGGTTTTTATTTGATGATGTAATTGGATTGATTTAATGATGTGATTGGATTTGTTGTGATTTGATTTGGATGGATTGAAATGATTTGATGCTGATTTGATGGATTGATTTTTTTTGATGATAGGATTGAAAAAAATGATTTCTTTGATGATTTGGATTGATTGATAGATTGGATTGATTTGATTTGATGATTTTTTTGTATTTTTTGGGAATATTTAATTTTTAAATATTTTTTCAGGACTTTTTATGATTTTTTGGATTTTTTCAGGACTTTTTATGATTTTTTTTTGTGGATTTTTTCAGGACACTTTATGATTTTTTTGGTATTTTTTCAAGGCTTTTTATGATTTTTTTTGGATTTTTTCAGGACATTTTATGTTTTTTTTCTTGGTTGTATTTTTTAGGACATTTTATGATTTTTTGGTATTTTTTTCAGGGCTTTTTATGATTTTTTTTGGTATTTTTTCAGGGCAATTTATGAATTTTTTGTGGGTTTTTTTATATGTTTTGGGATGTCAAATGGATTTACAATTTGTGCAGCCTTTATGCGAAATACCAATGACAAGGGAAAACCAAGTCTAGGTGCATTGAGGTTGGTAGGTATGATTGGATAAAAGGATCGATGATAAGGGATGAAAAGGATGGATGTATGCATAAGAGAAAGGCTGTGATCTGAAAAGGCTATGTTGCATAGGAATAATATGCCCCATTCCAGGTGTAATACTTAGGATTTTTCATGGCAAGGCTCATGGCGAAGGATTTATGATATGACTAGGCATATGATAATGGGATGATGATAGGATTGTTTGGAAGGATGAGGTATATCAAGAGTTATCCATGACATGTTTCAACATTTTGCCCCCAATCTTTATCAAGATCAAGAAGAGGAAGGATGAATGGACTCAATATGATAGGTGTATGCATGCAATGGATATGGATGGTAGGATAGGATATGATAGGATGGGAAGTGATAGGTTGGATGAGACAAGGTGCCCCCAAGTGTATGTGACATAGAAGATCAACTTACACATGACACCTGTTTGCCAAGTTTTCATCATGGTACTTATCCAAGGAGCATGTTTACCAGGTTTTCACCGTTGGATGAAAGGATTTCTCTTTACTTTTTTCATTTTTTTCTTTTTCATTTTTTTTTTGATTTTTTGGATAGGAGAAGGTGGATATGGACAAAAGGGACTCAAGTGTCTGGCTCCATGAAAGGTGATAGTCTTGCTGGATGGGTGTCGTCGCATGGACCATGTCAAGTGCGCTCATAGATGTTGGTAGGGGATTACATGAAAGATGGATTAGGTAGATAGAGGATGGATGGAAGGATAGTGGATTATGATGTGGATTATGGAAGGTTCATGTAAGGATGGATGAAAGGCTTAGCCAAAGCATGGACCATAGGGAAGTGATGAGGAAGATATGTAGGATAGTGGATGAAGGATGGGGAGATGGAGATATGTGGAAATGTTGTGGGATGGAAGGGAACCATGACCAATGGTTGCACACACCATGATAAACGTTGAAGATTTTGATGGGAAGGTGGTGTAGGAAGTAATGGTGTTGTTTTCTTAGGAGATGGTCGATTTAGGCATTTAGGAACCCACATGGACTTAGTATTTTTATGATTTTTGTTTGACTTGCGGGATGGAGGAATTAAATATGTTTGAATGGAATGGATGGAAGAGGAGGAAGTGGATGGTTGGGATTTTACAGAGGTAGATGCCTCATTTGGGGTAATTGCTTTTTGCTTAGGAACCCACACCTTTTTCATATTTTCTTTGAGGTGGGTGGTTGTATGCAGTTTTAGAGATGGATTTGAAGTAATTGCTTGTTTCTTGGGGACCCACACCTTTTTCATTTTTGCTTTGAGGTGTGTGGGTGTATGTAGCTTTTGAGATGGATTTTCCTTTGATTCTTGGCTTTTATGTCCTAAGGCATGAGGACCCTTAGGATTTTTGACTTTATGAGTGTAGGCATCCAGATTTTTGCTTTTGAATCTCATGGGGTTGGTGGAAGTGGAGTTGGCAGAATGAGTGGAAGGAGAGGAAGATTCATGTTTAGACAATATGTGCATTTTCTGGTCATGATTGGGATTTTTAGAGGATTTATGGATGGATGGATAAGGTGTTGGAAGTAGTGGAGGTAGACTTGATGGAGGGATATTAGGAGATGGAAGCAATGGAGGCAAACTGGATGGTGGAAGGTGTATGGTCACATGCTTTTGACATTTGTAGGATGATGGAGGTGGAATGGCAACATATATCTTAGGTGTATGATAGGATGTGCGATGGAAAGTGGTGGACTTAGGAGGTATGGAGGAAGTACCAACATCGTAGGATTGTTGTCCTTGGGGTGTGTATCCAAGGCCATATGAATGTGGAGGGACGTTGACATGGATTAGCTCCAAAACACCTTGTTGATGAAGGCCTAAGCCTTTACCTTGGTAGTTCATGTTTTGGAGGATACGACTAACTACAGGACTAGGTGTAGGTGGAACACTAGACACAAGTTCCTTATTTAATGGAGAAGGTGTGGTGGTGGACAAAGGTTGTTGTGTTCCTAGGGAGGAACATTCATGAATGAGGGTGGATAGACTAATACGACATGATGGTGGATTTGGAATAGGGTTGATGGTGGATGTGGAAGGATCATTAGGATCATGATTATGTTCATTATGCTCACTAAGATCCAAGGTATTGATTTGATCTTCTATGCTTATGTGTTCTTGGGAGGCACATGTCTCATTATCAAAAGTGGAAGCTTGTGCATTAGGGCTAGATGGAGGATGGATAGGAGCAATTTGGATATCTTTCTCATGGATGGGTATGGGATTATGGAGAAGATCAGGGTGCTCATGGATAGCTTCTTCATAGGTAATATCATCTTGATCATGGAAAAGGTAAATGTTATGGATGGGGTGAATAGGAAGGATTTGATCTTGATTTGAATGAAGGCTCAATATTTCCACATGCTTAAGATTATGCTCTTGATATAGCTCTTGAGTTTCTTGAATGGAAGTATGAGGCTCTTGGATGAGTTTGATGGGTTTTTGATATTCATCCATAAGAGAGTATGATGGACTTTGACTTAGGTTCATGATAGGAGGCTTTTCAATTGGCTCGATGGCTTGGTCACATGATGGGCTTGGAGGGCTAAGCATGGCATTTGAAGGCTCATTGCTAGGTGCTAAGAAGATGTTTAACATGTGGATAAGTTTTTCCTAGCTAGTAGCCAATGGATCACATCCTTCATTAGGGTATGTGTGAATGGACAATATAGTGGATGCATAATAATAGTGGATGGTGTTGTAGGCTTATAAGTAGGATTGGGATTGGATGGAGGCATAATGAAGCTAGATGGATTAGGATTGGATGAAGGGATAATGTGCGTGGATGGATTGGAAATAGGATTGGATGGAGGCATAGTAGGACTATATGGATTAGATGGTTGGTGGGTCAATAGACTAGGAATGGGATCACATGATGGTGTCAAAATAGGACTAGTAAGCTCATGTGTTGGCATGTGATTAGATGGTGATGGAGGATGTTCATAGGATGCTTGCTCTAGGTTGGTATCTCCATTGTCAAAGGATATTAAGTCTTGCTCCAAAGATTTGATTTATGTACAAGGGTCCACTTGGAGTAGAAGTAGGTGACACATAGATGTCTCCTTCGTCAAATGATATTAAATCTTGTTCCAAGAGTGGACTTGAGGATGTTTGACTTATATACGAAGGGGTATTTGAATTTCCATGTTCATATTGTGGGGGCCATTGATAGTCTTGTGAATGTGTTTGATGAAGAGATGAAATGGTAGGATGTGTAGGTAAAAGGTCTTGGGGTACGGGTTGTTGTGGATAATGGTGGATATTGGAAGAAGTAGGGTATAGTGATGTGGCATTGTTATGGGAAGATGTGAGATAAGGTGATGTGGAATTGTTATGGAAGGATGTAAGATAAGGTGATGTGGCATTGATATGAAAAGATGTAGGATGAGGTGATGTGGAAGTGATTTGAAATGCGAATGGATTAGATTGATAAGGAATAAGAAAGGTGATGTGGAATTATTATGATATGTGGATAGGTTGGATTGGTGTGAAATGGAAGGGGATGCCACATAAGAATGAGATGGAATTGGTTTGTGTGATGATTGGATTTGGGATTGTTGGTATTGGCTTATGGCTTGATGTTGTGGGAATTGTTGGTGTTGTGGTAGCGTAGGGACTTGTTCCTTTCTATATAGCCACTCAAGGGTATCAAGCATTTTTAGGGTGCCATAAGGATCATTCTCATAGGTCTTGTTTGGGAATGTCATGCCCATGTTTACAAGTGGTAGATTAGGATGTGAGGATGTGAAATGATCGCATAAGGTGGATTGATTAGATTTTGATGATTAGAGAATTTGATTGATTGGGATAGATTGATCAGATTATAATGATTGGATGATTTGATTGGTGGCTACTTTTGGCTTGATCTAATTGATTGATGGGTTTGATTTTGGAAGGGCAGATTGATCGATTTGGAAGATTGATTGATTAATGAAAAAGATTGGCTAAAGATGGGTTGACCAAAGTCAAAAGGGATTGACTGATTGATGTAGTTTGGTTTGACTATTGTTAGGTAGCTGATTGAGATGCTATGGTGATTTTAAATGATCAGGTTTGGTGTGACAATTTGACTGAATGTGATTTTGACCAAGAAGATAGATTCCAGGCTATGAAAAACCAAATGTGATGTTCTGTGCTTCAGATGCGACTGGTGATAATACAAAGGTGACTAAGGACCAAGGGCGATTTGCTGCAATTCATAGGTGATGGACTGCTGTGCATAGGCGACAAAAGATAATTCATAGGCAACTGGAATAAGGCCAAAGGCAAGCTACTGTAACTCAAAGGAGAGCTTGCAGAGACCAAAGGCACATTTTGCAAGAAAACTATGCTAACCAGAGGCGATGTTCTAAGAACCAAAGGCAATGTGCAGGTGTTCATAAGCGATTGACTATTGATCAGATGCGAGTGGTTGAGGCTCATAGGCAACTGGCTAAGGCGCAAAAGTGAGTGGATGTTGTTCAAAGGTGGTTTCTATGGTAAATTTTTGTTTTAGAGATTGTTTGTAGTGAATTTGGCAGAGAAAACACAATGGCAGACACTCATGCATATCATATTCTCAAACAATGTAACAACCTAGGCTAGGTAAGGACTATACCTGTTGGGTTCTCACTTGGGTTTCCCCAGCTGCACCTACTTATGGTGTATAGCTCTAGGAACTTGGGGCACGTGATCCCCGTTATAGTGCACTCACTTCTCAGGCACATCAAGTTCTAGGTCCTCAAGATGCCCAAATCTTGAGGTACCTTGCTATCTCTGCCATAAGCTGCAAAAATGGGGGATGACTATCAGAGGCCTAATCAGTTGTCCTCTTGTACTAATAGATAAGGGTTTTTAGCTACTACAACATGGTTTTTAGTTCAGGTTTCTATTCAGGTGGCTATGCATGTAGTGATTTGCTCCGTTAATGGAGGCTTCCCAGCCCGCAGAGGTTACGCTCTATGGGGTTTTGGGGGAAACATTTGTCGGCATAGCTATATCAACACCTGTCGTTTGTGACTTTTGACGCAAACACATTATTTATCAAGCGGATTGGAATGGTCTAGATTTGACCTGTTTCTGCCTGGGTCATCCCCTTCTCACAATGGGAAGGTAGGCCCGCCTAGAGTTAGCAATGATTTCTCTTGCATCCCAGATCCTTTGGTTAGGTAGGGGGAGAGGATACTTTCATTGCTAAATTAGGTTACAATCAGACTAGGCAAGCAAACAAATAAAGGAAAAACAGGCACAAAGTAGACAATGTTAATTTTAATTCCCAAAATAAGATGTGCCTACTCTAGTGGTAAAAGATGAATCCTTTGACCACTCAGACCTACAGAAAACACATCAGTAATTTGTTTACCTCCATTCTTGGACAAGCGAAAATGACAAGTTACACTACGAAACCATTAGTTTTCCAGAAAACTCTAATTTTATGAAGCAGAAACCAGATGCGATCTTCTGTAACTCAAATGCATATGCATGCTTACCATATGCGGTTACCTACCACTTGAAGGCAAATACCTATCACGCAGATTCGACCTTCTATCATTCAGATGTGACCTGATGCCGATCAAATGCGCACTGCACCTGCAAAGTCATCAAAATCTGAAACAAAACACATTGCATGTCTCTGCATGTAAAGTATGAGACCCTAGGGATGCTAAAAAAGAGGATTTTGTCACTTTCATGCTCAAATTTTGTGAAAACAGGGAAGATTTCAAGTTGATGCAGGGAAAATCAAAGATCTCTGAATAAAATGATTTGGGAATGAGCTAAAAGGCCTAGGGTTGCATCTAAAATGACATGCAAATAAGATGCAAAAGACCTAAATGATGAAAACTGCAAGGAAAAACCTAGATTAGCCATGAAACACTAGATCAAAACCATATGCGATCCATGCAACCAAATGCGACCAGCTGCTGATCATATGCGCTTGCAGATCGACCAAAGGCAATTTTCCCCCAATCGTATGCAATCTTGTATCATGCAAATGTGACTTTCTGTCGCTCAAATGGGACTTTTCATCCCAGATGTGATTTTGCCCACAACCTTGACTCAAAAAATACAATTTTTAGTAACAAAAATAGACCAGACGATCGAGTCCCACCGGGCGTGCCATTTTGTAGACGGTAAAATTCAGACAAATGAAAGAAGATAAAATAATCAAATGCAATACCTGTTTACCCAAATTTTTTGAATACTTTGATACCTTGAAAGATCAATGCATGTATGATTTATTGCTTGAAGGATTTGATTGTCGAATGCTCATGTTTCACAGCACAATGATGATAGAGATTGATGGATGACAGATAGGTAGATTGATGATGGCTGATGAAAAAGGAATTTCGGTAGAGTAACAGTGCTAGAAGCTCATCCATGCAAATGACATGGTTGTGAATGCATTTATAGAGAAAGATGAGAAAATGAAGGATAAAACTTCCATTTTGCAAGTGATAATTGAATTAGAAAGTTGCTATGCAACTTGGGAGAGAAAAATAGAAGGTGGATGAGTTCACTTGAGAGGGAAATATAAGATGATTAGAGAGATTTGAGAGATGAGTTGAGTTGGAAATGGAAGGTGGGCCAAGTTAACTAGAGAGGTAATTGGAAGGTGAAAGAGATGAGTTGAGTCATCTCATGAGATGGATATGGAAGGTTAGTTAATGATTTAAATAATTTAATATTATTTAAATCATAAGAAATGTGAGGATAAAAGTGATAAATTAAAAAAATATATTTAATTTAATTTAAGAGGAAAGTGTATTTTTTTTTATAATGCGCTTGGTAAACTTTTTAACTTGACCGGTGACGCTGGTACGACATGCCCTCCGGCTCCACGGTAAAGCTTTTGCTCGGAGCTATGAACTGGTGAGGCCACAACACGGGGGACCTCATCCCCTAGCAAGAAAACTTCAAACCTGTGATCTCATTGGCCCAGCGAAGGCATAAAGCCTGTGAGCTCATTGGCCCAGTGAGGGTTTGAACTCTGGTGGCCACCACTACAATCGAGCGACTTATCCACCAAACCACGCCCTTATCGGCAAGAGGAAAGTGTATTAAATAAATAAATAAAAAATTATTTATTTAATAATGTGAGGGATGGGATAAATTAAATAAATGTTGGATTTATTTAATTTGTTAGAGGAAGATGCTAGATTAGGTGATGATGATGGGTGCTTAGGGCAAAGATGGTACCTGATGCCTAGATGATGCAATGTTGTGACAAGGTGGACATTTTTGGGTGTCTACAGAAACATTATATCAAGAGATACTAAACTCCTAAGACAACCTAGAGCTTTTGTTTGTTCAATCATCCAGAGTATTTTTTCCTTAGCATCTGCAGGTTCAATTATCTTTTCTTCAACTTAGGGTGTATAACCTTGTTGCATTAAAAAGTTCCATGCATTTTTTTGCCATATGTTGTAGTTGTATGGTGTTATCAATGGAAACTTAACATTACCCATTTGTGAAAGAAAAGGAGAGCACGAGCAGAAAGAGAATCACAAGCACAATAACACTAAGAGATCCCCCCTGAGTCACTCAATCAAGAAGCCCCCCAAGAAAAATGATATGGCACTTTATATTTAGTGCGATTACAGTTGCCACCAACAAGGAACACAAAGTGGATTTGATCTCAATGAATTACAAATCCTCAAAATGAGCATATACTAAAAATACAACTTTGGCACAATACCAAGTGAAATAAACAACACCAATACAAAGTACACTAAAAAACATGCACTTTCAAAAAAATAACCTCGATTCGAGGTTGTTATGCTTCTCTGAAGTTCCCAAAACGAGAACTGTGCTGTGTCACGAGTAAGCATATGCAATTTCTGGAAAATATCTATATTAAAATAAAAAATGTCTGCACTAGTGCAAAAAGCACAAAAAATAGCCCAAATAAAAAAAAAACCTCGAGAAATGGAGCCAGTATGAGCTAGAACAAAGCCTTTGAAAACTGCCTTCAAATCTGCAACTGTCAATGAAGAGGGGGTTTGTTGAAACTTTCTGATTTAGTTTCTACAAAATATATAAGCTGCATGCAAAAACTAACAGATACCTAGATGGTTTTTTGATGTTGAAAACAAAACCCAAAGGGCATTTTTCTTTCTGATGTACATAAGATATGAATCTAATCCAAAAAATGCTTCCAACAATAAAAAATGACTCAACCAATAAAAAAAATAGCATTCAAAGGCTGAATCAACCACCTAAAACAAGAAAGCGCATGCTAAAATCTGTAATATTGATTAAAACATAAACTATGCAAGCCAAATTATGTCAAATCTGAGCTTTAAATCTCTACAAATCTGGCTTCTAGTATCCAATGGGATGAAATGAAAGGTAAATATGATTGTCTCGACTACTCTGGAATCAACCATGAGCTCAGAATGTCTCCAGAAAGCTCCAAAAAACCTGCAACTGGAAAGTCAATAAAAGATCCCCCAAAAACTAGAGTTTTCTCCACACTTTTCTGATTCTGTAGATCATCCGAAGATGCAAGAGAAGAGCATACTCATGTGCTTCAAAAATAATAGCCCTACACTCTCAGATTTCAAAAATGAATTCTAACCCACAACTCACAACCGCTCTGATACCATGTAAGATTTCTACCCAAGAATGCAAGTGATTGAGAGAGAGAAAAATATAAATTAGATATGAGCCAAATAAATTGTATTCAACTCAAGAGAATGCAAGCAATACAATTGAAAAATGAGATACCCATATGATAACAAGAGGTGGGTATATATAGGATATTCCACCCGACACTAAAAACACAACCAATATGGGATAAAGTGAAAAAGTCCCTAAGTAAACTTAACCTAGTGTGAAGAGATAAAGCAGAGAACAAACTAAGAAAGAGCTAGAAAGCAAAGTAACCCTATTCACACTAACACTAGGTCAAATCTTCACAAATTCACAAAACCTCTCTAGAAAGATTTCACACTCACCAACAACTCCTTGGACTACCAATAATGATTGATTTGACTTTTGCAACCACCTGGTTTGAGAGGGAAATTCATCTTTGCTTCTTCTAGTTCATTTGGCAAGTTATTCAAGGCAAATTTTCATGAAGTTGGCATGTGCTCCATGAATTTTGTGGTTGGGAACCTAATTTGAATTTAATGCTTCACTTGTGAAAGAGCATCGAATTCCAATGAGTGTCTTAGGGCATGAAATTTTCAAATGATATAAGTATGTGGTTGTTTGATATTCAAACAATTGATCATTCTTTGCTTCCATGGGCATCTGTAATTGCTAATTTTTTCTAGGGTTTTAACTTCTACTAGTCTAGTTCATCAAGAAGATCATGCATTTGTGAAGCACATGAAGGTTGTAATTTTGCAAATGGTATATGTAGTTGAATGTCTCTGTATTTTTTGTAGATCTTCAAAGGAACTCTTGAAATCTAGTTAGGGTTTCCTCTTGCCACACTTGTTGGTACGATTGTAATATAGATTTGATGAATGTGACAACATTTTAATTCATTGCATCCATTGTAATGGTCATTTTTATATTCCATGTGAATTTCTATAGTATGATGATGGATTATTAAGCATGTTTTGTTATTTGATGCTATATCTTTTATTGGTACCTAGATTTTTCTGGCCATGTGTTGTGCCTAAGGTTCTTCAAGATCCCACATTCTATGCCCCCTTTTATTACCTCGCCCTATTTTGCCCACCATTTATTTCAATATGAGATATTTTAATATGGCCTCCCATCCTAGAAAGTCACATAAAAAATCATTGAAAAATCACTAAGTCCAAATGTAGTGTGTTTTTACACACACTACATTTGCTTCATTTTCTGTTTTGGGCAGCTTGAGTCTTTTGTTTCTATGTCAGGCAATTCAGTTCTATGATGGGCTACCAATTTTATGCCATAGCTAGGTTGCCACATGGAAAGGTTTTGCAATGCCTAAATTATGTTAGGTTTGACAATAGGTTCTCACTATGTCATTGGCCATTTTGCTCAAGTTAACATCCGATGGGGCCCATTTTTCATGATTTGGTGAAGGAAAGAGGTCGTAGGCCCATTTTATACAAAGCTTAGCAAGTGTCCCACATGCCGCAACTGTGCAAGTTTAAAAGTTGGTAGGTCTACCAACTTCTAAATGGTGTGTCATTGGTCAATGCATCACTCACTCATCCATGGCAGGTCCCCCCTTCTTTGTTTCAACATTTCATTGCTCATCACCTCATCTATGCTACGTGTCACAAGTGTGCATTGTTTTAAGTTGTTAGTTCTGGCAACCCTTGAATAATGCAGGTGATGAGTCATCTCAGCATGTGGGACCCCCTTTCAATGAAGGAAAGAAAGACTCCATGTGGATTTTTAGTGATCCATATGTCATAACAACGCTCCAAATTTCATGTAGTGGCACTGACACCTTTTCAATGTTGTGCCATTAGTCAACAATGCTGACTTAGATTATTAGGCGGGGACCATCTAACTTTAAACATTGAAGTTGAGGGAAGCTGGAAATGGATCCATGTGGCAGCAATGTGTAACTCCTCGGTGATTCTTGACCCGCCTCCTCTAAAATACTGCACCATGTTGCCACGTGGTAGCAGGGCCCACTATAATGCAAAGGCATCAAAGGGTGGCGGGGCTCAGTTATATTGAATCCTAGCGAAGGGAGGGAGAAATAAGAGATTCACATGACCCTTCCAGTGCTGACACATTGTTGGTGTTCCCAACTAATTGCCTAATTATCTCTATAAGGTAGCTATCCTTAATGCTCAAGACTCTCAGATCAATAACCAATGAACATGAGATAATTGCTTGTTCTCCTTTGCACTTCAGGTTGTGCTAGACCTAGGGGGTATTCCCTTATAACAATATCTAAAAAGTTTGTCCTAAGTACAATAAGATAATGGTTAAGCAGATTGTTCTCACTTTTGTATTAAGGTCTGAAAGATCCTATTTCAAATTAGCTAAATCCTCAACATATATCTGTTTCAGAACTCTGAGAACATGGAACAACTTGAACACATTATACAAAAGAAAAGAAAAAAAAGGTTTTATCTTCTTGATTTTAGAGTTTTATGTGCTTGGACTTGAAAGATATCCTCAGATCGGTGTCTATTTAGGGTAACAGAGTCAAAACCCTACATGCAAGTGTTCCTTTCATGACAAAAAAACTTCAAACTCAGAGGGTCAACAAAATCACTACTACCTTACAGCAATGAGCCCAAGAAAGAGTATTATCTATGATTCTTCTTCACTAATCCCTTGATACAACACACTTCCCCTTATATCTAATCTAAAGTAATTTAATCCATTCCTTGAACAGATGTAATAAATGAGACATGCAATATAACAAATGTATACTGATGAGATCAAAAACCCTTAGCAACTTCACTCAAAAGACAAGCATTCATATCCAAGGAGACAATCACAAATGACACACATACAATGTTTCTCATATAATTCAATCTGAATAGAACATTGCCATGTGAAAACAAGTAATCTCACATGCAAGATATATGACTTGCAACCCAGAAATACTCCTTTCTTATTGGAATCTATCAAAATAACAAGGCTTTACAATATGTTCAAAGTATTTTCTTCTATTGTTCTACTATTACAATTTAGACTCAGAGATTACAAAGCATAGTGCAAATTCCTCATATATAGGAAAAGTATAAAAGTATGTCGACTAAGCCCCTAAATGACTATTTTTAGAAAATTTGACAATTACATCACAAGATAGTGTTGGAACTTGTGCTCATTACAACATTTGATATTACAATTCAATTACAATCACATGTGTGCCAACATAATCCTCCAATGATGATGCATGATCCATTTGCATAGGCCAAAAATCTAGTACCACTTGAAAACTGCCAAAAATAGGTCATCCTTGAAAACTGACGACCAATTGAAAGCTGACTCAAGCATCAATCACCTTCATACTTCTCTTTCCAAGCTCCATATTCTTTATCTTCAGGCCATTGGAACTCTAAAACTTTAACCACCTTTTCATTATGAGTAGCATATTGGGCATCCAGAATAGCTTTTGACTCTTTGCTAATATGGTCACATAGCTTCTCCAATGAAATGAGTTCATCCAAAATTGAATTGAGGGAACCCATTTGTATCTCACCATCCACATAAACCAAAGCAATCACCTTCAACCCTACAACATCAAATTCTGCTTTCCATTGATCCAATGTTTTGGCTTGACCATGATCATCTTTTTCTTATACCATCGTTCAAATAATGGCCATCCAGGCATAGGAGTGATTACATCTCTGATTCCACTGAGGCTATCTATAAATTTTTCATCCTTATTCTTTCCAACAAGGCTCAGAGCCCTCTTTGATGAACAAGGACATTGGTTGAGTAAATCATGTTCAAAACCCCTTTTTGTTTCTGAAGGATCGACCATTTTTGTGTATACAAGATTTGAACACAAACTAGGGCTTATTGAAAACACACTAATCTCTACAATTCACTTCAATATGCTTATGAATTTAGCTTCTATGCTTGATTTCAAAGAGAACGATAAGATTTGCACGCAAATTGACTAAGAAATCAACAATTTTCACACTTACTCGTTCTTCGCAGCTGAGAACCCTATTTCTTTAGTTGCTATTATGGACTGCTTGATTCTCACAAGATGCATGATTGGAATGCAATGTACTCATTGTAACAATCTAATTGATGTATTTATCACAACAAACAAGCAAGATTTTGGCCGATTTCCCATTAAATTGCCATTACTGCAAGCGCACATTGGCCAACAAACTAGGAGCTTGCCATTCTTCGTGTTTGAATCTCCACTGTTGATGTGATTAGCTCATAGGAGAATCTACGATTTACATTTGAAGTTAGACCTTTGAAAAATAATTCACATGCTTTGGAACAACACAAACCAATCAAATCCCACTAGTTCAGCAAGGATTTGTCCATTTGAATCTAGGTGTCATCTTATCGTAGTAGCGTAGGCTTGGGAGGGACCCACACCACTCCCCTCATGCTCATGTGCTAAGTTCTTGCTTTGGCTTGCTTGGATTGGACAGGGACCCACTTGATACTTGTCACTCCATCACAATGGTGCAAGGCATATTCCTTGGTATCATCCTGCTACACGCTCATGCGATCCAATGGGGATCGATCACGTAACAGGGAACTTGGCTGATAAGACCTCAAGCCCACCAGCTTGGGATCAATGGTCAACACATCAACATGGCTCTAACAGATCTGATAGATCTAGAGCTTATGATGCTATTGTTATGGAGCCTAATAAGACTCAAAGGTTAAATTTTACCCACTTTTATCGGTGCGGTTACCCCCCAAATTATTTAATGAGGGTTTGGGGGCAGTGCTCCAAAGATGGGATCAAGGGGCAGTGCCCCTTGTGGGGTCTAGGGGCAGTGCCCCTGGTACTCTCCCTACTGCGATACAGGGCGGAGTCAAGGGGTAGTGCCCCGCGGGGGCTCGGGGGCAATGCCCCCGAAACCTCAAACGAATTTTATTATTTTATAAAGGCATCAGGAGTTATTTTTCTATTAGCCGATATAAAAAAACCTATTTTGTAACCAACATAAGTCTTGATGAAACAACTAAGGGTTAGGGTTTCTGTTAATATTGTATTGTAGCATTTGCAGCGGTATTGAGTTGCAAGGATTGCTGGTTGTAATCAGTTTGATTTATTGGATACTAATATTGGACTCTTTGTTGGTAGATGTAGCCCAAGTTTGGGTGAACCATGTTAAAATTTGTCTCTCATTCTTATTATTTCTGTGTATTTTTCATTCCTCTATTTAATCTTTATTTGCATTTAATTGATATCTTCTGCATGCAATTCCTAACAAGTGGTATCAGAGTGGGTTGTGTTCGATTATCGTCTGCAAGAAGGTCTCATGGTTGAGTGGGAGTCTCACGGTTAAGTGGGAGCAATGGCAGACGAGGGTAAATTTAAAGTAGATAAATTCAATGGGGAGAACTAGTAGTTATGGAAGATGCAGATGGAGGATTATCTCTATCAGAATGATTTATGGAGGCCATTGGAAGGAATAGCCAAGAAACCGGCAGCAATGATTGATGAGGATTGGAATCTTCTAGACATAAAGGCATTGGGAACCATTTGGTTGTGCCTGGCACCATTTGTGGCATTCAATATAATAGAAACGAAGATAACATATGAACTAATAAAATCTTTGGCTAAATTGTATGAAAAACCCTCAGCCTCAAATAAGGTATTTCTCATGAAGTGTTTGTGTAATCTGAAAATGATTGAAGGTGGATCTGTGACAGATCATTTAAATGAGTTTAATACGATTACTAGTCAGTTAACTTCTATAAAAGTGAAATTTGATGAAGAGGTGAGGGCTCTATTGGTTTTATGTTCTTTGCCAAAAAGATGGAATAGCTTGGTAATGGCTGTAAGTAACTCTGTCTCTGGTTCAAATACTTTGAAATTTGATGATGTTGTGGTGTTATCCTTAGCGAGGAAATGTGACAGAAAAGCTTAGAAGGGTCCACATCAGGTAGTGTTTTGAATGCAGAAAGCAGGGGCAGATCAAAGGAGAGAGGAAAAGGTTCTGGAGATCATGGGAAGTCATGAGGAAAATCAAAGGACAAGAGGTCCCAATCTAGAGGACAAAAGGATTGCTGGTACTATGGGAAACTAGGTCATCTGAAGAAAGATTGTTGGTCTCAGAAGAATAAAGAAGGAGACAAACAAGAAGGCAATAAGGAGGCAAATGTGGTAAGTAATAAATCTAAAGATGATGCTTTGATTCTTTCCCTAGATAATGCTGATGATTCATGGGTTTTAGATTCAGGGGCCTCATTTCATGCTATGCCCCATAGAAGTTATTTTCTTGATTATGTCCAAGGGGATTTTGGGCTGGTTTATTTGGGAGATAACAAACCTTGTCAGATTGTTGGAAAGGAAAGAATCAAGATTAAGTTGTAGAATGGGAATCATTGGCTACTACAAGAGGTAAGGCACATTCCAAGGCTGAGTAGGAATTTAATTTCAGCAGGGCAGCTAGTTGATGAAGGTTACATAGTTACTTTCAGTGATAAAAATTGGAAGGTTTCAAGAGGTGCCTTAATAGTAGCAAAAAGTGTGAAAGTAGGCACCTTATATCTTTGTACAGGTCATACTATTCATTCTACTTTAGTTATTGTAGAGAAAAACCAAACAGGTTTAGGAACAGTTGCTGCGGGTTCGTAGGAAGAGACTGAAACAGTTGCTGCAGGTTTTGAGACAACACTGTGGCATAATAGACTTGGGCATATGAGTGAAAAAGGTATGAATGTACTTCATTCTAAGAAAGTTTTATGAGGTCTAAAATTTATTAATATGGATTTATGTGAAAGTTGTGTGTATGCAAAACAAAAGAGAGTTAGTTTTATCAAGGATAGGAAGCAAAAGAAAGATGAAAAGTTGGAGCTTGTGCATACAGATGTATGGGGACTAGCTTAGGTATCTTCTCTCGATGGCTCTCGGTATTATGTTACATTCATAGATGATGCAACTAGGAAGGTTTGGATTTATTTCCTTAGGCAGAAATATGATGTATTTGAAACATTTAAGAAATGGAGAAGCTTGGTTGAGAATGAGACAGGTAAAAGATTAAAATGTCTCAGATCTTATAATGGTGGTGAGTATTGCAGCAAAGAATTTGAGGATTATTATTTATTTAATAGAATTTGTAGGCAGAAAACGGTTCCAGGGACTCCACAAGAAAATGGAGTGGCTGAGCGCATGAATAGGACAATAATGGAGCGTGCAAGGAGCATGAGATTGCATGCTGGGCTGCCTTTAAACATGTGGGCAGAAGCTTTCAATACCGCTATATATTTAATTAATAGAGGTCCTTCAGTTCCTTTGGGCTATGGTATTCCAGAGGAAGCATGGATAGGTAAGAAGGTGAGTTATTCTTTTCTCAAAACCTTTGGATGTGAAGCATTTGCACATGTAGATTCTGAAAATAGAACCAAGCTAGATGCAAAATAAAAAAAGTGTATCTTCATTGGATATGGCATTGATGAATTTGGTTATAGGCTTTGGGATGTTGAAAATCTAAAAATTGTGAGAAGCAGGGATGCTGTATTCAATGAGAAGGTGTTGTACAAAGATCAGTTGCAGTAGCATGAGAAGAAAAAAAGGATTGTGTGTTGCTGGATGATACTCCAGATAGTGATGTTTCAATGGTTCCTCATGCTTCACAACAACAACAAGAAATACCACAAACTCCAGTCAATGTTAGACAATCAACAAGGCTAAGTAGACCTAAAAGGTTTTCTCCCTCTTTGTATTCCATTTTGTTAATAGATGCTAGTGAAGTGAAAGGGTATGATGAAGCTATGTAAGTGGATACAAAGGTTCAGTGGGAGCTTGCAATGAAAGAAGAAATGGACTCCTTATTGAAAAATCAGATTTGAGAATTATGTAAGTTACTTGCAGGTAAAAAGGCTTTACCAAACAAATGAGTTTATAGGCTGAAATAGGAAGATGGAGGTAAGAAAAGATTTAAATCCATGTTAGTTGTAAAAGGCTTTGCACAGAAAAAGGGCATTGATTTTGATGAGATCTTTTCTCCGATTGTTAAGATGACTTCTATTCATACTGTTTTAAGTATTATGGCTGCTAAAGATTTACATTTGGAATAGCTAGATGTGAAAACTACCTTTCTCCATGGTGGTTTGGAGGAGGAGATATATATGGAACAGTCCCAAGGATTTGAGGTCAAAGGTAAGGAGAAATTGGTGTGCAAATTGAAGAAGAGTTTTAATGGCCTGAAATAAGCACCTCGGCAATGGTATTTGAAATTTGATAGTTTTATAGTTGAGCAAGGCTACAACCAATGTAATTCTGACCATTGTGTTTATTTTAAGAGGTTGGATAATGACAACTACATTATTTTATGTTTATATGTTGATGACATGCTTGTAGAAGGGTCTAACATGGATCACATAAGAGAATTAAAACAATAGTTAGCACAATCATTTGCTATGAAGGATTTGGGGGCAGCAAAACAAATCCTTGGTATGAAAATTTGTAGAGATAGGAAGAACAAAAAATTGACTCTATCTCAAGCTGATTATGTTGAAAAGGTTTTGCAGAGATTCCATATGGAGAATGAAAAAGCTGTCAGCACACCTTTGCCTAGTCATTTGAAATTGACTAAGGAGCTGTGTCCTAAGACACAAGAGGAGAAAGAAAAAATGTCCAAGGTACCATATGCTTCAGCTGTAGGAAGTTTAATGTATGCCATGGTATGTACGAGACCAGATATTGCACATGCTGTAGGAGTCGTAAGCAGGTATATGAGTAATCCCAAATTGGAGCATTGGAATGCGGTAAAATAGATTCTCAGATATTTGAGAGGTACATTCACTAAACACTTATGTTTTGGGGGCTCTAATACTGATTTAGCAGGCTATGTGGATTCAGATTTGGCAGGGGATATTGATACTAGGCGGAGTACTACAGGTTATGTCTTTGCTGTAGGTGGGACAGCGGTGAGTTGGATCTCCAGGTTGCAAAAGGTGGTTGCTTTATCCACCACATAGGTAGAGTATGTAGGTGCAATAGAGGCAAGCAAGGACATGATATGGTTCCAATCTTTCATGGAAGAATTGGGAAAACAACAAGATAACAATTATTTGTTTATAGATAGTCAGAGTGCCATACATCTTGCAAAGAATTCTGCCTTGCATTCAGAGACCAAACACATACAACTAAGGTATCACTTCATCCGGTCGGTGTTGGATGATGGATAGTTACGACTGGAAAAGATACATACAAATGAAAATCTATCGGATATGTTTATGAAGGCAGTGACAAAGGAGAAGCTGAGCTCGTCTTTAGCTTCAGTTGGTCTTCAAGGCTGAAACAATAAAATTAGAACAACAGGGTCTAAGGTGTTTATTTCCAGTGGGAACTACAGGATCATCGGTATTATGATTAGTCTCCAAGTGGGAGATGATATGGTGTGGAGTCTGATCAGTCTCCAAGTGGGACATTGTTGTTATATGGAGGCTAATTGGACTTGAAGGTTAAATTTTCCCCACTTTTATCAGCATGGTTTCCCCCCAAATTATTTAACGGGGGTTTGGGGTCAAGGGGCAGCACCCTCGCGAGGGCTCGGGGGTAGCGCCCCTGAAACCTCAAATGAATTTTATTATTTTGTAAAGGCGTCAGGAGTTATTTTTCTATTGGCCAATATAAAAAACCCTATTTTGTAACCAACACAAGTCTTGATAAAAACAACTAAGGGTTAGGGTTTCTATTGATATTGTATTGTAGCATTTGCAGTGGTATTGAGTTGCAAGGATTACTGGTTGTAATCGGTTTGATTTACTGGATAATAATATTGGACTCTCTGTTGGTGGATGTAGCTTGAGTTTGGGTGAACCACATTAAAATTTGTCTCTCGCTATTATTATTTCTGTGTATTTTTCATTCCTCTATTTAATCTTTATTTGCATTTAATTGATATCTTCTTCTGCATGTAATTCCTAACAGACGTTGTGGCAATCATCAATCTGTTTTGAAAGATCATGATCTCAGAATTAGGAAATATTGGTCCTTACAGAAGGAGCCGGTGGGTAGGCCTAAGGGGCCAATTTCTAACGGGATGATAGACATGAAGTAGTAACTTAAAGCACCACTGACCGCCTATAACAAGTCAATGCACAATTAGAATGTAGGCTTACACAAAAGGCTTAATGGTTTAGGGTTTAATCTTTTTAGGCATACATTTAGCCATTTGTAAGGGTTTTAGACTAGAGAGCAGGGAAATAATGGGGGGTTCCACCAGTGGCTTTGGTTGGGGATGCATGGATGATTCAATCATGGCGAGGACCATAGAACTCGAGGAAGCAGACTAGACATAACAAAACCCTAAAACTAAAAACAAAAAAACAAGACAGAAAGTAGGAAAGACAAACAACCTAACTAACTATGTATAGTGTGCATGGAAAAGATCCTTCTTTAAGAAAAGAAGGGTTTTATAAATTATCCGTGCACTGGCAATTCCTAAAATTCACCATCAAGATTTTGAAGAAAATATGAGTCCTCTCCATGTGTATTACTGATCAGATATGGACTTGTCCAAAGATGATCAAATTTCCCATGCTTGCCTTTGTCTTGATATCTATCATTCCACATGAGAACTAGATCATCAATCTAAAATTTCCTCTCTGAAGCCTTTTTGTCAAACAAATACTTCACTTTCTGCTGCTTCTTTAGATTAGTACTCTCAACTTCCCTTCTAGTCTCATCCAAGGCAACCAGCTGATTGATCCTCTTTGCCATTGCATCTTGTATATCATCATCATTTTCTTGTATGAACCTGTAGACTGGCAAGAGGTTATTTACAGGCATCTTTGCTTCTACTCCATACACTAATTCAAAAGGAGATTTCCCTGTTGCCTTTTTGATAGTCACTCTATCAACCCAAACTACCAATTTGAGCTTGGAATCCCATGCCTTCTTGTTCTTCCCAATTATCCTTTTTATTATCTTCATTAATCTCTTGTTACTAGATTCAGCTTGACCATTGCCCTGTGGGTGATAGCGTGAAGAGTATGACAAAGTGATACCATAATCATTGTAGAAATCTACAAAATCACTAGACCTAAAGCACATTGAATTATCTATCACCAATTTTGCAGGTACTCCAAATTTGATTATTATGTGCTCCAAAACAAAATTTGCATTGACCTTGCTTGTAGCCTTTCTAGTTGGAATTGCTTCAATCCATTTTGTAAAATAGTCAGTGGAAACTAGTATCCAACTGTGTCCACCACTTGACTTCTCTGAAATTTTACCAATGAAATCAATTCCCCATTGCTTGAATGGAGCTTTCACTATTATGGTTCTAAGTGGCAGTGCATCTGCATACTTCATTTTTCTTGAAAATCTTTTGCAGGCTTCACAAGTTCTCACCATCTTGTGTACATCAGAGAAAAGTGTAGGCCACCAATATCTTGATCTTAAAATCTTATGTGCAGTAGTTTTGGCCATGTAATGTCCTCCACACACTCCACTGTGCATCTTAATCAAAATATTTGTTGCTTGATCCTCATCCACACATCTGAGTAAGACACCTTCAGGATTCTTCCAATACAACTCTCCTTGCAAAATGACATATTTTTGTTTCTTGTAATTTCAATGTCCTCTTTTGATTGTCACTTAAATGAGTTGGACATGTCATATCTTGTAGGTATTGGACAATATCCTTGTACCACTCTAAACTACATATCTTTTCTTGTACAACATTCTCACCAACATTCACCTGATAAGCTTCCAGGTTTGATTCAGTCATTAACTTTGTTAAGCCTTGTCCTCTCACCAAATTGGTAACCTGAATATCAATATTAAACTCTTTTATATTATTTATCCCTATATAGCGTCTTCCTGTCACTTCTTACTGTGTGAAAATATCCTTTACTGTAGTGTGAGGGACATAAGCTATAATTTGAGCACCCTCCAAATAAGGTCTGAAGTTCTTAACTACTCTAACAAAGGCCCACAAGCCTGCTTTTCCATTATGTCATACTTCAATTCTATAGCTTGCAATGACTTACTAAAAAATGCAATTGGCTTCTCATATCCTTCATCATTCTTTTGTAATAGGATTGCAACAATTGTATGGAAAGAGGCAAAAGAAAACAATTGGAAAGGCTTTGAAAAATCAGGAGACTTTAGTACAAGAGTTTTTTTAATAGCTTCCTTTATGTTTTGAAATTCTTGGACTGCTTCATCTCCCCATGTAAATGTTGCACCTTTCTTTATCATCTTAGATATTGCTTTGGTTGTCTCTACAAAGTTGGTGACAAATCTTCTCACAAAGTTAATCTGGCCAAAAAATGATTGAATAGCTTTGACTATTTTAGGCATTGGAATTTTGTTAATGGCTAAAACTCTATCAGGATCAATTCTCACTCCTTCTTTCGACACAATATGGCCCAATAACTTACCCTCAGTCACTCCAAAAGTACACTTCTTGGGATTGAGTGATATGCCATACTCCAGTGCTATGTTGAAAATCTTTTCTAGGTGCATGCAGTGATCTTCTACCTTCTTAGAACAAGAAGTTAAATCATCTTGATAAACTACCAGTATGGAGTCTATAAGACCTGCAAATGCAACATCCATTGCTCTTTGAAATGTCACTCCTGCATTTGTTAGTCCAAATGGCATTCTTACATACACATATGTGCCCCAAGGTGTAGTGAAAACAATCTTGTATTGCTCGGATTCTTTCACATTTACCTGATTGTAACTTGAAAACCCTTCCATCATGGATAAAATCTCACATCCTATAATGTTTTGCAGCATAGCTTCCATATTAGGTAGTGGGTAATTATCCTTTAAAGATGATACATTCAAATTCTTAAAATCAACATATAGTTTGATATCTCCATTCTTCTTTATGACTAGAACTAAGTTGGAAACCCAAGTAGAGTGCCTAATAGGTTTGATAATCCCTCCATCCCTATGTTGAAATTAGGGCAGACAACTCAGAGGGGGGGTGAATTAGTTGTCACAAAACTTTTATCTCTTGCTACACTTAATCTTCTTTACAACTTATTAACAGATTAAAGATATAACCACAAAAGCATGAATCAACAATACAAGAGCAGAAACATAATCAACACACATAACACCAAGATATTTACATGGAAACCCGATTAAGGGAAAAACCATGGTGGGGGTTAACCCAAAAGATTTATTCTCTATTAAAAGAATATAAAATGGGAAGGCACTTGCCTTCAGGCTCACTGCCTATAGAAACATTCACAAGTTTAACATAGAGAAATTGAACTGAGAAACAACATCTTCTTCATGCCAAGATCAGTTCCATTGAAGTGCATAACACCTCTACTCTACCCCCTCTTACTTTTCCTCGCTACCTCCTCATCTTCGCTCACTTCCACACATTTCCACGACTTCACAACAACTTTTTTATACATGTCATCGACTTTGGAATGAACATCAAAGTTGGCTAAACAATCATCTATCTGGAACATTCTCCAAGATAGGTATTACAAGCAATTACAATCATAAGACTTGAAATGCTTCATGCGAACCATCACACTGTCGGCCAAACATAGCTAGGACTCAAATCTTCCTTGAACATCACTCCACGCTCCATAGAACTTCTCTTAGATCATCCGCAACATGCACCATGCATCCGGTCAGCCAAGACTGAAAAAAACAACAACACTCAAGGAGAAATCTTCATCCTTGAGCTCAATCCTCAATGCAGACCATCAACACAACAGGCACCCGATTCAGAGACCACCACAAGCACAATGAAATCAATAGGAACAACCGCACTACCTCAGATCACCAGAAACACTTGCACCTTCATCCGGGAACTCAAGAACACCAACTGTCATGACTGTCACACTAGAAAGATTGCTTACAGACCTCCAAACCACGAACCACTTGAGTTGAGGATACACACCAACATCCCAAACACACCTCTAGATCCACAGATCATAATATTCCAATGCGGATCAATCCGGACCAAATTTCTGTCACTTTGTCTACTCTGAACAACTGCAAAACCTAGTTCTACTCAGATGGCCATAACTTTGCCAATTCACCATGCGGACCTCTCAAATCTTGACTAGAGCAACTTCAGACGATCCTCTACAAACCCTTTAATCTGCAGACTCTAATCTTCATCTTACTGGGGAATGTGGAGCAATCTACTTCACTGAACTGCACTATCTTCACTGTCTCTGACAGATAGATATGTAACTCACTTGTTTCTTCCAGAGAGGCTAATTTTCTCAATATCCTCAACATACAAGTCTTCTAGACAAGAAATAGAATAAGATATAGTTGACACTAATGACAACAATGATATGTTGACATCAATGACAACACCGATTAGGCACATATTTGCAACAATCTCCCCCTTTGTCATTGATGGCAACATATGATGTGAAAAACTGTTTCAACCATCAAGACAAGAACTTCTCCCCCTTTCTCTTATCACATCTGCAATCACTTTCTTCAATACTCCCCCTTTTACCAGCAACTACTTACTTTCAAGTATTTCACATGACTTCTCTCCCCCTTTGACATCAATGGAAAAGAGCACATATTTGCAATCATCTCTCCCTCTTTTGCTTCTTAGATAAAACCAGACTAAACTCAGAACATGCTGACTACTCCCCTTGAGTAGCATCCCCTTAACATCAATCCGGATCACTAGATATGACTGTGAGTTCCATCAGATTGATGCACACTAGTGCACCTTAGTTCTGAACAAGAGGGGTAATCACCCCTAGCTTCCTTCTGAGATACTCAAAAGTGTCCTTAAGTAGAGGCTTAGTGAAGATATCCACAATCTGATCCTTTGAAGAAACAAACTCCAATCTGAATTCATTCTCATTTACCTTCTCTCTCAAAAAGTGAAACTTGATGGATATATGCTTTGTCTTTGAATGCAAGATTGAATTCTTTGAAATGTTTATTGCACTTGAATTATCACAGAAGATTGTAATAGGTTCTTCAAACACAATTCTGATATCATTCAACATTTGCTTCATCCACAAAACTTGAGTACAATTTCTTGCTGCTACTATATACTTTGCCTCTGTAGTAGACAAAGAAATTGCCTCCTTTTTGCTCAACCAAGAAACCAGTCTCTTACCCAAGAAAAATGCACCACCACTAGTACTTTTCCTGTCATCCATATCTCCTGCCCAATCAGCATCTGTATATGCATGGAGAGTGAAATCATCACCCTTAGGATACCATAAGCCATAATCAGATATTCCTTTTAGATATCTAAAAATTCTTTTGACTGCTACAACATGAGATTCTCTAGGATCAACTTGAAATCTAGCAACAAGGCGAACTACATTCATAATATCAGGTCTAGTATGAGTTAGATAAAGCAGTCCTCCAATCATTGCCTTAGGGGAATCATCATCTTTACTCAACTTGCATCTGGTTATCATAGGAGTACTCACTGGTTTTGAATCCTCCATTCCAAACTTTTTCAACAACTCTTTCACATACTTAGACTGAGATATGAAGATGCCTTTTTCTGACTAAATGATTTGCAGACCTAAGAAGAAATTCATTTCACCAAGCATGGACATCTCAAATCCACTTTGCATCTGATCAACAAATTTTTTACACATGCTCTCATTTCCACCAAAGATGATATCAACAAATACCTCAATAATCAAGATGTGTTCATGATCAATTTTGAAATAAAGATTACTGTTAGTAGTGCCTTTGCTAAAGCCTAACTTTAGCAGATACTTATCTAACCTTGCATACCAGGCTCTTGGGGATTGTTTAAGTCCATACAATGCTTTCTTCAATCTGCAGACCATATATCCTTGATCAGACAACTGGAATCCTTCTAGTTGCTCAATGTAGACTTCTTCTTCCAACTCTCCATTCAGGAATGTTGACTTGACATCCATCTGGTAAACTTTGAAATCTTTGTAAGAAACAAAGGCAAGAAATAATCTGACTGCTTCGATTCTTGCCACCAGAGCAAAAGTTTCTTCAAAATCAATTCCCTCTACCTGAGAATATCCTTTGCACACCAATCTTGCCTTGTTTCTCACAACTTCACCATCTTCATTCAATTTATTCCAGAAGACCCATTTAGTTCCAATTATATTTTTGTCTTCAGGTCTAGGAACAAGATCCCAAGTGTGATTCTTTTCAATTTGTATTAATTCTTCTTCCATTGCTTTTACCCAACTTTCATCATTACATGCTTCATTCACTGATTTTGGTTCAATCTTTGAAATTAAAAAATACTCCACTTGTTCTTCAACAATTTTCTTCTAGTTTAGACACCTTTATTTCTATCTCCTATGATTTGATCTTTAGAATGATTCAACCTTACATACTTGGGAGTTTGGGATTTTCTTGAGCTTATGATTCTTGAACTTGTTCCTTAGCATTTTCACTAGCTTCTTGAGTCACTAGATTTTTTGGAGCAATCTGAATCTGAGTCTGAGCTTGTACTTGCTTTTCATTTTCATCATCTGATTCATATCCATAGAACTTGGAAGGTCTCTCCATGCTCTCATCTACTTTGACATTAGCACTTTCAACAATCTCTTTCAATCTCTTGTTAAAGCACTGGTATGCCTTGCTTTGGTTAGAATAACCCAAAAATATTCCTTCATCACTCCTTGCATCAAACTTGCCTAGATCTTCATCTCTTTTGATATAGCATTTACTACTGAAAACTCTAAAGTATTTCATAGTAGGAGCATTACCAAACCCAAGTTCATAAGGTGTTTTACCAGTATTACCTTTGATCTACACCCGGTTAAGAGTGTAGACAACAGTACTCATAGCCTCTCTCCAATAGACATGTGGAACATTTGCCTTCATCATCATGGTTCTAGCAGCCTCTTGAATAGTCTAGTTCTTCCTTTCCACAACTCCATTCTACTGAGGAGTCCTAGGAGCAGATATCTATCTTCTTATTCCATGCTTTTCACAAAATGCATTAAACTCACTAGAGGTAAACTCTCCACCTCTATCAGATCTCAGACACTTTACCTTCACACCAATCTCATTCTCCACCGTAGCCTTGGACACCTTGAATTTGTTAAGAGCCTCTGATTTCTCTTTCAAGAAAGTGACCCACATCATTCCGGAGTAATCATCAATCAACAACATAAAGTATCTGTCTCCTTGCAAACTCCTAACTCTGGCAGGACCACACAAATCAGTGTGCACAAGTTCCAACAATCCACTTGAAGATTGTTCTTTACTTTTGAATGTAGTTCTACTCTGTTTGCCCAACTGACATTCCTTATAGATGCTATTAGTAGGTTTTACATGCTTTGGAAGATCTCTTATAGCCTAAGTAGTACTTATCTTGACAATGTTATCAAAGTTTACGTGACACATTCTCCTATTCCATAACCAACTTTGATCAATCTGAGCAATCAAACATCTTTTACCAGTGCAACTTAAATGAAAGATATTACCTCTAGTCTGTGTACTAGATGTAATCTTAGTTCCAGAGCTTTCCAAAATTCTGCATTTTCCATCCTTGAATCAGAGGTCATACCCTTTGTCAACTAACTATCCAACACTGAGAAGATTATGCTTCAATCCTTCTACATACAAAACATCATTAGTGTTGTGCTTACCATCAAAAGAGATGGATCCTCTGCCACAGATTCTGCCAGCTGAATTGTCTCCAAACTTCACAATTCCACCTTCATATCTTTCCATACTTACAAACTTACTTTTATCACCTGTCCTATGATGAGAACATCCGCTGTCAATCACCCATTCATCCTTATCTTCAACCTGAGTAGCCAAGGCACTTTCCACATTCACATAGCTAGCAGATTCAGTAGGCATCGAATTCTCTTCTTTGATAGCTATGAACACCCATTCATTTCTAGATGTACTTCCCTTATTAGATTCATCATCTATAACTCCTTCATCAACAGCTTCTTGGACATAGTAGCATTTCTTCTAGAACCTAGGTCTATTGGGGTTTGGCTTTGAAACACTTTCCGGACATCTTGAATAAAAATGACCAATCTTATTGCAAGCAAAACATTTGAAAGGCAATTTTCCTTCATACTTACCAAATCCTCTTGGTAGTCTTTTGGCAATAAGGGCTTCAAGTTCTTCAAGCTCCATTTCATCTTCTTCAAATTCCTTCCTTGTCTTCTCATATCTGGTTAGTTTTCTTGAGGAGCTTTCACCTGGATCAAATCTTTGCTTCCTAGAAACACTGGCCTTAAAAGCAGATTCTAATTTAGGAAGGGAATCACCAAACTCACTCATTTCAAATGCTAAAAGCTTGCCAACCAACTGATCCCTTGTAACAGTTGTCACAGTCCTGATCTCCTCAATAGCAACAACTCTATGCTTATATGAAGCAGGTAAGGATCTGAGCACCTTGCTAACAATATCTAATTCTTCCAATTTTCCACCAACACACCTGATACTGCAAACAAGTTCATTCACCTTCTGCATGTAGGAAGTGATGTTTTCATCTTCACTCATTCTCAAATTTTCATATCTCCTTTTAGGCTCTGTAACTTAGCACATTTGACATATTCATCACCTTCATACAGAGTTTCCAATTTCTTCCAGATTTCATGAGCAGTTTTCAATTCCAGCACATTTGTCATTTCTGTATCAGTCAAGGCACTTAATAATGCTTCTTTAGCCTGAATATTGTTTTCAACATCTTTGAGTTCATCTAGAGTTGAAGGACCTTTCTTCGGAGGCGTATACTCATCTTTTGTTATCAGCTAATAAGCATCACCCATACATTGCAAATGGCACTCCATGTGACTCTTCCAAAGAGAGTAATTTGTTCCATCAAATCTCAGACTATCCTTCTTGTAAGTTGACATCCTGGATCTCCTCAAGCAGTTAAGCTTCTTTTAGAGGAACTGGCTCTAATACCAATTGTTGAAATTAGGGAAGACAACTGAGAGGGGGGGTGGGTGAATCAGTTATCACAAAACTTTTATCTCTTGCTTCACTTAATCTTCTTTACCACTTACTAATAGATTAAAGATATAACCACAAAAGCATGAATCAACAATACAAGAGCAGAAACATAATTAACACACATAACACCAGGATTTTTATGTGGAAACCCAGTTAAGGGAAAAACCACAGTGGGGGTTAACCCACAAGATTTATTCTCTATTAAAAGAATATAAAATGGGAAGGTACTTGCCTTTGGGCGCACTGCCCAGAGCTTGCTGCTCAAAGAGGCTCACTACCTACAAAAACATTGACAAGTTTAACATAGAGAAATTGAACTGAGAAACAACATCTTCTTCATGCCAAGATCAGTTCCATTGAAGCGCATAACACCTCTGCTCTGCCCCCTCTTACTTTTCCTCGCTACCTCCTCATCTTCGCTCACTTCCACACATTTCCATGACTTCACAACACTTATTTATACATGTCATTGACTTTGGAATGAACATCAAAGTCGGCCAAACAATCATCTATCTGGAACATTCTCCAAGATAGGTATTACAAGCAATTACAATCACAAGACTTGAAATGCTTCATGCAAACCATCACACTGTCGGCCAAACATAGTTGGGACTCAAATCTTCCTCGAACATCACACCACGCTCCATAGAACTTCTCTTAGATCATCTGCAACATGCACCATGCATCCGGTTGGCCAAGACTGAAAAGAACAGCAACACCCAAGGAGAAATCTTCATCCACGAGCTCAATCCTCAATGCGGACCATCAACACAATAGGCACCTAATTCAGAGACCACCTCAAGCACAATGAAATCAACAGGAACAATCGCACTACCTCAGATCACCAGAAACACTTGCACCTTCATTTGGGAACTCAAGAACACCAACTGTCATGACTGTCACACTAGAAAGATTGCTTGCGGATCTCCAAACCATGAACTACTTGAGTTGAGGATACACACTGACATCCCAAACACACCTCTAGATCTACAAATCATAATATTCCAATGCGGATCATCGGACCAAATTTCTGTCACCCTGTCACCTCTGAACAACTACAAAACCTGGTTCTACTCAGATGGCCATAACTTCACCAAATTGCCATGTGGACCTCTCAAATCTTGATTGGAGCAACTTCAGACAATCCTCTACAAACCCTTTAATCTGTAAACTCTGATCTTCATCTTACTGGGGAATGTGAAGCAATCTACTTCACTGAACTACACTGTCTTATTGTCTCTAACAGAGAGATATGTAACTCACTTGTTTCTTTTGGAGAGGCTAATTTTCTCAATATCCTCAACATACAAGTCTTCTAGACAAGCAATAGAATAAGATATAGTTGACACTAATGACAACAAGGATATGTTGACATCAATGACAACACTGATTAGGCACATATTTGCAACACCCTAATCTTAACTAGTTCTTCTTGCATCTTTGGAGCTATGATTAATAGGCCTTTGCTTCTACCTAAATGGTTTAGCATCTGGCTTTAGTGGAATCTCATGCTAAAAAATGTCTTCCCTGTAGGCTTATAAATCATCATAAGACCATGCAAAGACATCCTTGTACTTTCTGATCAAAGTAATTAACATTATTTTGATGTGAGGAGTGAGTTGTTTGCCAATATACACCTTAGGAGCATTGTTTGTTCGTAGATTTACCTCTTCTAGATCCTATTTATTGGTTGGAGTGGTCTTGGCAATAAATTGGTCACTGTTATCAAATAATCTTTCTAAAGCAACCAATCCCTTTGGAATCTTGTTTGTCTTAAGCTGTATTACCTCATTACCAAACAATGTTTCCTTTCCATCAACAATTTCCACAAAATTTTGGAAATCTATTTCTTGGTTCTCATATTCATCAATGCAATGTAGAAACCTAATCAAATCCCTATCATCATCAAATACCTACCAACTAGAAATATTATTAGGAACTGCAGGTCTTACCTTTACCTCTACTTTTGCAATGTCAGCTAAGGTAATGTCATCTGGGTCTGATTGCAACATTTTCCAAAACAATTGCCATGACATTCCTAGACCTTTCAATCTAATTGATAGAAAATGCATCAAATAATTTAATAACATCCCACACTGCATTTTTATACTACTTTAACCTCTTATTTTTTGATGCATATTTGCCTCTAACCTGTGAAACAATAAGCTTTAAATCACTTGATACCTTAAGTGCTTTGATTCCATGTTTCACAACTATGTTCAATCCAAGCAGGAGTGCCTCATATTCTACAATATTGTTAGTGCACTCAAACCTTAAAAGGAATGAAAACTTGAAAGTCTTACCACTAGGAGCAACAAAAACTACACCAGCTCTTGAACCTTCTTTTGAACAGACACCATCAAAATACATGGACCACAATTCATTTTCACCTTTTGAATTTTCTACTTCACGATCAATTGGTCTTTTCTTTTCAGTGTCAGAATCAGATGATACTACCTGAAAGTTATCACAATCCACATCAACAAAGTATACTTGATCAACAGGTTCTTCTTCAACTAGATTAGGTGCTCTTTCTTCTCTTTCCAATTTGACATCTCTGCCATTTATAGGAATCATGGCATAGGACAGATCCAACTGCATACTACCTCCAATTAGTGTTGCCCATCTCCTAGACAACAACATCCCATATTGAGGCTGAATATCCACCACAGTGACATTCATTGTATACTTCTTCTCAGGATAGGCTGCAAGCATGAAGTTAACATTTTTCATAATTCCAATAATAGACACCTCACTATTATCCATAGAAAAACACTTACCACATGCCTTGTCTATCTTCATTCTTATTTCTTCCATAATAGCTAAAGGCATGATATTAGTAGATGCACTTGAATCAAGCATGCAGTTCCTTACCTTTTTACCATTTATGATCAAAGAAACCTAAAAAGGTTCTATTTGAGGACATTTAGTGAGAGTGGATCCCAGATACACTTATGGAGTCTCCTCTCCCCCAACATCATTAACATGGTCCTTTTCCTGATTCTTGTCACCTTGATTTTTTTGGTTAGCAATATCAGACATTAAGGCCAATGCCTTATTCTTGTGTTCTTCAATTTTCATCATTTCAAGAAGTGGGACATAAACCTTCATTTGTGACAGTACTTGAGTCATGTCAAATGGAATAAAATTCTGCACTTGAGTAGTGTTTTGAATCATACCTGTTGTACTGTGATTCTTACCTTTGTCATCAACCTGAGCAACTTTAACACCTCCTGAATTCTTGGTGTTTGTAATTGGTTTGTCTTTGGACTCTTTGTTACCATTGTTCTGCTTCTTTGGAATCTCTGCAGCTAAACCTTTAGCATTGTTCTGAAACTGCTTCATAAACAGGCTTCTTGGTTCCCCAGAATCACTAGTCTAAACCTTACTTCTGAGGTTATAGTTACTCTTTACTTGAGCAACTGCAATAGCTGTGAGAGCCTTGATTTATTCGTCAGAAGGTCTCCTCAATCCAATGTTAGGAACCTATGAATCACATCCATATACATACTAATCTTTACTCTCATCATCGAGAAAACTTGCTACCAAACCTGCTCTTTCTGATGTCTTCTTTCAGTTACATCTGATTCAACATCATGTTCATCTGAGGAAGAATAATAACCACTGGTAAATATCATGTTAATACTATCATCCTCATTATAATGTGGCTCATCACACTTATCACAGTTACTACTATCAATTTGGAAAGACTGAGCAACCATACATTGTAATGGCGAATGAGGCATTTGACAAACCTAGGATTAGTCTTGTCTCCATATCACTCTCTCAAAACCCTTTTGAATTCATCCCAGGATGCAATACTTTGATCAAGCAAGTTTCTATACCATTCCCTAGCTTCATCAGCCAAAGATTGCATAAACAATTTCATAACAACATCTTCATGTTCTACCTCAAAATCATCCATTAAATTCAGGAATGTTTTCAAATGCTCTTCACTAGAAACTGCATTATTACCTGAGAATTTTGTTAATGCAATCCTAATGTCATTGTCAATTGGATTAGGGTAACCGGGGATACCAGTGAAGTCTAATTGTCTGTACATGTCTAGCTGCATAGGTCTTCTACCCAATACATTCTGATTTACATTAGTTTGAGCATTCACATTCTGATTCCCTAGAGTGTTCTGACTTGCCCTATCTTGGTTTACATTTTGTTGCTGATTGGGCTGTAAATTTTGATTCTAAATGTCTTGCAAGTTCTGATTTGTATTCTGATTAACCCCTCCCTATGGATTACCCATTACATTTTGATTATTAGGATTGACTGCATTTTGATTATTCTGATTATTTTAAACAATAGGAATTGCATTTTGATAGGCAATTCTTAATGTCTCAACCCTTAATCTCATTTCATATCTTATTTTGATTGCTTCTAGATACTCAATTTTAGCTCTGAGGTTCTTAACTTCATCCAACAGTTCATTTTTAGTAGGCATTGATGAAGATGGTACATTGGTGTCCTAATTATTTACACTCTTTGGAGATTCTACATTCATGAGAGTGTCAAATGGATTGCTACCTAGACTTTTGTGAGACATATCAAATCTCACTCTGTCTTTTAGCTTCCTGCTTTTAGCAGGCTTCATGGATATTAGCTTCGGCATTTGTGAAATGTTGCTCAGGAAACCTAACCTCATGACTACTATCTTGACTATTAGCATTATTTTGGGGCCCAAGAGGATCGTTTTGGTTACCTTGATTATTAGTAGATCTGTTTTGTCCCTTTTCTCTCCACATTTTTCCTGCTGGTAGCTCTACGACTAAGGGATTATTTGAGATCTTCTACCATGCATAAAAATAGTGATTCACCAATTAGGAAATAAATTTAGAGTCACCACCCACCACAAGGGGATTCAGTTTTGACACTATGAGACAAGGTTTGGATTCTTTTCTTGACAACTCCCCAATAGAGTTGCCAATTTGTTGGTGTTCCCAACTGATTTCCTAATTATCTCTATAAGGTAGCTATCCTTAATGCTCAAGACTCTCAAATCAATGTCCAATGAACATGAGACAATTGCTTGATCTCCTTTGCACTTCAGGTTCTGCTAGACCTAGGGGGTATTCCCTTATAACAATATCTTAAATTTTTTTCCTAAGTACAACGAGATATTGGTGAAGCATACTGTTCTCACTTTTGTATTGAGCTATGAAAGATCCTATTTTAGATTAGCTAAATCCTCAACATATATCTATTTTAGAACTCTGAGAACATGGAACAACTTGAACACATTATACAAAACAAAAGAAAAATAGGTTTTATCTTCTTTATTTTAGAGTTTTATGTTCTTGGACTTGAAAGATATCCTTAGATCAGTGCCTATTTAGGGTAATAGAGTCAAAACCCTACATGCAAGTGTTCCTTTCATGACAGCAAAACTTCATACTCAGAGGGTCAATAAAATCACTACTGCCTTACAAAAATGAGCCCAACAAAGAGTATTATATATGATTCTTCTTCACTAATCCCTTAATACAACACACTTCCCATTATATATGATCTAAAGCTATTTAATCCATTCCTTGAATAGATGCAACAAATCAGACATGCAATATAACAAATGTATACTGATGAGATTAGAAACCCTTAGCAACTTCACTCAAAAGAAAAGTATTCATATCCAAGGAGACAATCACAAATGACACACATACAATGTTTATCATATAATTTAATCTAAATAGAACATTGCCAAGTAAAAACAAGTAATCTCACATGCAAAATATGTGACTTGCAACCCAGAAATACTCCTTTCTTATTGGAATCTGTCAAAATCACAAGGCTTTACAATATGTCCAAAGTATTTTCTTCTACTGTTATGCTACTACAATTGAGACTCAGAGATTATAGAGCATAGTACGAATATCTCATATATAGGAAAAGTACAAAAGTATGTCGGCTAAGCCCCTAAATGACTATTTTTAGAATATTTGATGATTACATCACAAGATAGTGTTGGAGCTTGTGCTCATTACAACATTTGACATTACAATTCAATTACAATCACATGTGTGCCGACATAATCCTCCAATGATGATGTATGATCCATTTGCATAGGCCAAATATGTAGTACCACTTGAAAACTGCCAAAAATAGGTCATCCTTGAAAATTGAAGATCGATTGAAAGGTGACTCAAGCATCAATCACCTTCGTACTGCTATTCCCAAGATCCATATTCTTTATCTTCAGGCCATTGTAACTCTAAAACTTTAACCACCTTTTCATTATGGGCAGCATATTGAGTGTCTAGGATAGCTTTTGATTCCTTGCTAATATGGTCACATAGCTTCTCCAATGAAATGAGTTTGCCCAAAACTGAATTGAGGGAACTTGTTTGCAGTTCACCATCCACACAAACCAAAGCAATCATCTTCGACCCTACAACACTGAATTCTTCTTTCCATTGATCCAATATTTTGGCTTGACCCCGATCATCCTTTTCCTATACCATCATTCAAATAATGACCATCCAAGCACATGAGTGATTGCATCTCTGATTCCACTGAAGCTATCTATAAAATTTTCATCCTTATTCTTTCCAACAAGGCTCAGAGCCCTTTTTGATGAACCAGGACATTAGGTGAGCAAATCATGTTCAAAACCCCTTTTTGTTTCTGAAGGATTGGTCATTTCTGTGTATACAGGATTTGAACACAAACTAGGGCTTGTTGAAAACACACTAATCTCTACAATTCACTTCAATATTCATATGAATTCAACTTCTATTATTGATTTTAAAGAGAAGATAATATTTGCAAGCAAATTGACTGATAAATCAATAATTTTCTCACTTACTTGTTCTTTGTAGCTGAGAACCCTATTTCTTTAGTTACTGTTATGGACTACTCGATTCTCACAAGATGAGTGATTGGAATGTAATGTACTCATTGTAACGATGCAATTGATGTATTTATCATAGCAAATGAGCAAGATTTTGGCTGATTTCCCATCAAATCACCATTATTGCAAGTGCACATCGGCCAACAATCTAGGAGCTAGCCATTCTTAGTGTTTGAATCTCCATTGTCAATGTGATTAGCCTATGAGAGAATATATGGTTGACATTTGAAGTTAGACCTTTGAAAAGTAATTCACATGCTTTGGAACAACACAGACTAATCAAATTTCACCAGTTCAACAAGGATTTGTCCATTTAGATCTAGGTGTCATCTCATCATAGCAGCACATGCCTGAGAGGGACCCACACCACTACCCTCACACTCGTGTGCTAAGTGCTTGCTTTGGCTTGCTTGGACGGGGAGCCACTTGACACTTGTCACTCTGTCGCAATGATGTAAGGCATATTCCTTGGTATCATCCTACTGCGCGCTCATGCAATCTAATGGGGAGCGAGCATGTAATAGGGAACTTGGCTGATAAGACCCTGGGCCCACCAGCTTTGGATCAACAGTCAGTGCATTAACATGGCTCTGACATATCTGACAGATCTGGAGCCTGCGATTCCATGGCAATCGTCGATCTATCTTGAAAGATCATGAGCTCAGACTTAGAAAATATTGGTCCTTATGGAAGGAGACAGTGGCTAGGCCTAAGGGGTTGATTTCTAATGTGGTCATGACAGACATGAAGTTGTAACTTAAAGCACCACTGACTGCCTATAACAAGTCAATGCACAATTAGAATGTAGGCTTACACAAAAGGCTTAAGGGTTTAGGGTTTAATCTTTTTAGGCATACACTTAGCCATTTGCAAGGGTTTTAGACCAAATAGAAGGGAAATAATGGAGGGTTCCACCACACGTGGCAATGCCGTGCGTGTTGAAAATAGCTTCAACACTGACACAAAGAATGATTTTCCATTGGTGGTTGCGTCCATCTTAGTAGGCCGCTGGGCCTAGATTCAGTTTAAATGGGTGGCTTGATTGAAACAAAGCCAACATCGATCTTGTTTCACAGTGACATGCCATTTCATGAAGTTGGTGAGTCAGCAAGCTCTAGGCCTTGTGAGGATGACTTAGATGCATTTCTAATGGGACATGTGGCAGTTTGTCATCCCTACAAGCAACATTCAAATTTGTTAATCTCTTCTAGCGACCTGACCCATGCCGTGATAAGGATTCATGAGATACTACAGTGTGATGTGATTTGATAGGGGTTATTGAGCCTCCTAAGTGGGTCTTCAATGTGATTCAAATGCTGAGGCATAGATAGGTGGCAAAGTGGTTGTGTTTCAATGTTGGAGGTGACAAAAGTAGATGGGGTAGGTGTTCCCTATCTAGGTGTAGCTTGATGATTCATTTTCAAAGTTATTGAGGCAGTTGGGGTAGGTGATTCTAGCCTAAATGCAACCCTAATTGGATTTCTATATATACATGATCCAAAGATGTTTTAAGGGTTGGTCATTGAGCCAACTGGTTGGTTGTTGAACCAATATTTTGGACGTGTAGGATCTCATGGTGGTTTTAGGGAATCAAACAAAGCAAAACATCTGGGTTGGAAATGAAGGGATGTCTCTAGTAGTTTATAAGAAAGGTCTTCAATGCATATTTCCATGTAATGGTATGTCTCAGTGACATTTTTTAATTATTCATGGGAATGTTGAAATCGTAGTTTCATTTCTCCCTTTGCCACATTTGCTGGCATGAATGTAATAGAGTTTAGATGAATGCATGACAACATTTTAATGCAATACAAAGGCTTTGTATTGGTCTTCTCTCTGTTGCATATGGGTTATTGCAGTTATGTTATGGATAGCTAAGTATGTCCATTATATGTTTTATATTTCGGATTTGTATGTGAATACATTTCATGCTTTTTTTGATGTTCTGCTAGGTATATCTCCTTCCTTTTGTTGTCCATGACTCTATTGCCCATTGCAGTAGGCACCTATCTAGTTTGGTGAAGGCTTAAAACTCTTTTAAATTAAACCCTCATCCTATTAGTAGTAGGAGTAGGAGTAGGTTTAGATTAGGTTCCACACGATGTTCATGATTTAGTATCATAACCAAGGAGTAATTCTAAGCAATCCAAAATAGTTGAAATAATTTGTGAATCATGTTCATGTATGCCTGCACCCTATATTTGTGTATGTAATGTAAAGTAGATTCATCTCAAGGGATATCATGTTGTTATCATTTGTTGGTGCATCTACAAGGTGTAGCAATAAGCTATATTGAGGTATCTGGATGGCTAGTTGCTCTTGGTTTAGTGACAATAGTTGGGACCAAGTCAATGGGTTGGGTTTAGAAACAAGTTTTTAGTAGTTCACCTAGTTATCAAACCTTAGGGAACACCCTCCTGATTTTAAGCTGAGCTCAAAGAGTAGGAGAGAAAACCCACTCTTGTTAGTTGGCCTTAAACATCCTTAATCTGTGGATGAGCCCCTTTCTCACCTTTCTGACAACACCCCTAGCTTGGTGGGAGGAGAAATACTCTAGGATCTTGGAGTGGTAATTTTGGGAACCGACACCTTTGATGCACGTCTATGTTTGGATCTAATCCTATATGTTTTTAGTTCATTGTTTCCCTTGAAATAAACTTCAACTCTATTACCCACTAGATAGGCATTGGTCTTGGAAGTTGTGGTCAATCACATTCCACATTACAACCAGGGAAATGTCTTTAACAACCTCAAATAGTTATTCATCCTAATGAGTCATGTATGCATACTTGCATCTTGTATATCTACAATGATGCCCTCATTAGCTCTATAAGAGGTTTTACATGCAATAGTTTAGTTTATGGCTTAGTGACAAACTTTCGAGTCCAACATACATTGGATACTAATGCAGAGTCTCATCTTTAGTCAATAGTTTAGGGTTAGGTTTTTAGTTTGTATATAGTTGATGATTCAACATTACAACCAGGGAAATGTCTTTAACAACCTCAAATAGTTATTCATCCTAGTGAGTCATGTATGCATACTTGCATCTTGTATATCTACAATGATGCCCTCATTAGCTCTATAAGAGGTTTTACATGCAATAGTTTAGTTTATGGCTTAGTGACAAACTTTCGAGTCCAACATACATTGGATACTAATGTAGAGTTTCATCTTGTTCACCATATATTGTGATTAAATCTTGTTGAGGATTACCTCTAGGAATACCCTCCTAAGTCTAGCTAATCTCAAAGTGCAGGATAGATTATCCACTCTTATCAATTGACCTTTAACCATCCACAATCTATTGATGAGCCCCTATTTTACCCTCATGATGACAACCCTTGGCCTTGAAGGTAAGAATATGCTCTAGGATTGAGGAGTTGTGGTTTTAGGGTCCAACACATTGAAGAAGTGGTGCATGTGTCTAGGATAGGAGATTTGGCTAAGTCTAACATGGATTTTGGATGGATGCAAGAGTGATTGCTACCCTTGGTGACATGGGAGAGGAAGTCAAGGGTAATCCAACTTATAGAGCACTGGGAGGAGCATGATTAAGGGTGCCTTTCCTAGGCTGGGTTGTGGTACATCACTTAATTTCTTGTGATCCAAGTGCATCAGGACATGCTAAGGACCTTAGTGAAGAGATGGCGTAGTGAGACTAGCATGTTTCAACTTTGACAAGTGAGATTACCATCATGTTGGAGGATGTGTGGCAGATCTTGAGGATTCTGATTAGAGGATGACAAGTCTATTATAGAGATTTCACCATTTGATAGGTGATATTACCATCATGTTGGAGGATGTGTGGTAGATCTTTAGGTTTTTGATTAGAGGATGACAAGTATATTATAGAGGTTGAGCTCCAAATGCAACAGTGATTCAACTACTTGGCAACAGACTTGCCGAGATAGGAACTCTCCCTTGACTTAGATGCCTATGAGGGGATGGTAGAGGGGGTACCACTAGTCATGGCAACTCTTGTTAGTGGCATATTGCTTCCTGACAAGACTAGGCAATCCTTCCCAATTGGCATGGAAGAGTGTGTTAGTGATATGCATGTTGATGAGCACATTTTATCCTTGGGAAATATGTGCTAGCATAGTTGTATAGTGACTTACATCTCATCACATATAGGTGTAGGAGGAGCATAGCATTGGCAACACTTCTGGAGATTTGGGTGTGGGAGCACATTGTAGTGCTCCAATCGATAGGATACATAGATGAGAGGTGGAAGGGAGAGCCCTATGTATTTGCATGGGGTGGTAGATGGTAGTAAATATGTAGAGGTCACACTACACTGATGACATTTATTAGATGATATGGATGGGGTCATATAGAGACCCTACTTGTAGTGTGAGTAGTGGGAGGAGGATGCATGGGTGATGCAGTTTGTGCAGACTCTACTTTATATCATTGGGTGCCACCATCACATTATCAAGAGATACAAACCAGATAAGGTCTTATGATAGTTCAAAATTTGATAGGGGGTCCTTGTAGAGGATGAGCATGTGTTTACATAGGTATCTTGTGAGGAGGATATATGGGGGCATAGGATTGATCAAATGCTTGAAAGGCTAGATTGACTACACCTAGTAGGGGTGCCATGGGATCCTAGGCTAGATGTGGAGGATGTGGGCATCATCTAGGATTATAGGACCTAGCGGGAGCAATGGAGGCCTTTATGACTAACTATTTGATGATGGGAAGAGATCCATGTGAGGATCAAGAGAGTATCAGTGGTGGTTCAAATGGGATGCCATTAGCAAGCAAGGAGAGGACAGAGACATAAGGCAACACCATCACTTGTACAACTAGTTGTAGTTCAATAGGTACCCTAGTATTTATCGCCTCAAGGAGGTGATGGCTAGGGGTAGGTAGGATAGTAAGGACATGTACTTCAATAGGTACCTCAATAGGGACCTCCTCTAAGAGGAGATGGGTAGGGTGGGGATCAAGAGGCTATGGAAGTTGATGCTCCTAAGATATATGGTCCACAAGTGGAGGGAATGGGCATGATACATATGATTTGTGAGTCAAGTTGGGGACAACACTATTAGAGCATGATACCATGTAGGTGGGAGAGATCAAGACAAGGTTGACAAGGACACACTGTAGGTTGAGTAGGATAGCTTGGTTGTGGAGAGGGATGGCTTACAAGTGTAGCTACATAGGGCTTAGGCCGATGTTAATAGACTTAGAAAAGATCATGATTAGGTGTGTGAAATAGTGAGTGTAATAGGGTTGAGCCAGCTAGTGCCAGATGCAGGTAGAGTAATGATAGAGGTAGCATGAGCTAGGAGAGAGGTGATGTACTATTATTCTCTCTATAAGCATGTAGTGCTAGAAGATCAAAGGGCATCCTCCTATGTTGAGCATACACAAAGTAGGTCAGTCAAGTCTGGTAGATTAGGTAGATTAGTATTAGTGGGTGTGCAACCTCCTTCTCCACTACCACCTAGTGGAGCAAGATCTCCCTTAGGGTCCCACGTAGATAGCACGAGCCAAGCCTAGCTCCATTTTGATGTATTTTTTGATCATGTACATATATGATGTATATTTGTGTGATGTACAAACATTTAATATATGCTTTGTGGAGCTCGATGTACCCAATTTTTTATGATATATGAGATGACAGTTATACCATGATGTATGTTTTGATTTTGATGATGTTTATTTTATGTATGGACATGGATGGTGTGATTTATTTATGCTATGTAGTGGGTTATGGATGCACATGTGATGGATGTATATATATGATGCTTATATTGATGTTTATGTGATGGTTATTGATGCTTATATTTGATTTGATTTATATGATGCGATGATGTGATGGATAATGTAAATTTATTTGATGTATGCATGAAACACACATGTATATCATATGATGATGGATGCATATATTAGATAGATATGATTGGATGATTTATTTTGATAGATATGTGATGCATAGATGAAAATGATTTTGATATGATGATGGATGCATGGTGTTGTCATGCTTATAATATGATGAATGCATAATGTAAATGATTTTGATTTTGATCACTATGATTAGTGATGATATTATGTATGGATGCAATGGCTATATACTTATATGCGATAGATGTAGATGGATGATGTAAATATTTTTGTTCATGGTATAAATGTGTAGAAGAAAAGGATGGGTGATAGAAAATGATGATGATGAATGTTTTTTAATCAAATAATCATTTGCACATTTTAATTTGTGATTAATCAAGGCTTAATGGACAAGGAAATGGGTAAAATGGATAACATCAAAAAGATGGATAATAAGTGATAATGGATAAAATGGATAATAAGGGATAATGGATAAAATGGTTAATGGATAAGCTGACAAATGGTTTGATCTTGAATGTAGATATTATGTTGATATGTAGTGAGCACTTATTTTGATATAGCATGAAATGTTATGCACTGGGGTATAAAGACCAAGGTGATGATGTATCCCACGCATGGGACTGACTTTGCAAGTAGCAAACAAAAAGATTCTTTAGTGCATCACAAGGCATTTGATGACCTTGATGGGTATTGCAATGAGACAACCAATAGGCAGAAGGATGCCCCAACACATCACAAGGCATTTGATGACCTTGGTGGGTACTATGTTGGGACAACCAAGCAAACATGACACACACAATGAGTAGACTCATGCCTCGATATACACCATTCAAGATGCACCATGATATAATGGATCGTTGTGACCTTGAGGAGGTATAGTGTGGGTCAAAGATAAACAAAGATAAAAAAGCAACAGTCAATCAACATAAAAGAGCGTTACTATTTGCCAAAGTTTTAAAACAATAGTGATGGTGATACCAATGATGCCTCATTTGGGGAGTGATATATCCCATGAAGGCATAAGGTGGAATGGATGATGCTTGATGTGGGGAATGATATATCCCATAAAGGCAAAGAGTGAGATAGTGGTTGTCATGATGACAATTTATTTGATTGATGCATGTTATTGAGGTTACAAGTGGATCTTTGTTGGAGTGTTTAAGTTTGATGTTTTAAATGTGAAACTTGCAAGTATGAGACCATAGGACTTGCAATTGCATGAATCTTAGACTAGGGAAAGAGACTCATCCAAAATGCTGAATAAGTATCAGGGAGAATGTTAGGAGCCTTTTTCAAAGCAAGGCACAATCCATTGCCCCTAGCAAATGATAAGGTCAACATGATGGAACATATATGAGTGGAGGACTAGGAGATGAATGGTAAATTTATTAGATAGTTAGGAGATTGTAGGAAGATTTAGTCAATGGCATGAAGATGAATTGATAATAATGGAGTCCATCTTATACACATGGCACCTACAAGCAATTTTTCACCATGCTACTTGTCCAAGGTTCTATGAAGAGTGGTTTTCACCATATGATGATTTATTTCTCTTTACTTTTTTTATGTTTTTGTATTTTTGACAATTTTTGGATTTTTTAAAGATTTTTCTGCAATGGGATATTCCGCATACTAAGCATGGAAGAATTTGAGATAGATGATGTTGATAGGTTCGTTGAGATCTTGACCAACTAGAGTAGCTAGCTGATAAGCACCTAAACCATACTTGGTGATGATGACATAAGGACCCATCCATTTAGATTCAAAATTTCTTTCTTTTCTCAGTCCTAATTTGTGTTCTTTTAATTTTCTTTCAACAACAAGGTCACCGATCTCAAATTCATGAGCCCTAATTCTATTGTTGTATCTTCTATGGAGACAATTATTATAAGCCTATAGATGGTTTAGGGAATTGAAGTACCTCTCATCAAATAGTTCTAACTCATGGAAGCATGCAACCCAATACTCCTTGTCATCAAGGTCACGTAGAGAGATGTGTAGTGATGGGAGTTCAATCTTGATTGGTAAGATAGCTTCAGAGCCAAAGACTAGGGAATATGGTGTAGCACCAGTGGGTGTACAGATGCTAGTGTGATAGGCCCATAGGGTGGGATTTAGGTGGAGGTGTTAATCATGGCCAATGTCATTAATAGTATTTTTCAATATTTTGAGTAAGGTTTTGTTAGTTTCCTCTACTTGATCATTGCTTTGGGGATAGTATGTAGTGGACTAGCAGTGTTGGATGTGGAAGCACTCATAGAGAGTGAACTTCGTGCTTTTTGAAGGATTTACCATTATCAGTAACAATGGCAGAGGGGATGCCATAGCAGAAAATGAGGTGATGAAGGATGAATTTAGAAATTTGGGTACCAATAGTGAAGGTGAGGGGAATAGCTTCAATCCACTTATTGATGTATTTGGTTGTGGTGATGATGAACTTATGGCTGCTAGATGAGGATGGATGGATTTTACCAATGAGATTTAGGCTCCATTCAAAAAAGGGCTAAGGAGTTGTGATAGGTTGCAATGCTTGTGATGGTGCATGGATCAAGTCTCCATGCCACTGACAAGCTAGGAAGTATTTGACAGACTAACCTAAATGTGTGCAAGTGTAAGTAAACATATGTAAACAAGTTATTATATACATAACCTATTCAATTTACAAACATAAATAACATCAAGATCGAGGATAAAGAAACTTGAAAGAAGAGGATGAAAACATATACAAAGTTCTCACCCACAAGCTCCCTTGTTGCACGAAGCTATGGTGGTTGTGCTCCAAGATTAGTTGTGGTTGAGAGAATATGTTAAGTGCTCAAATTGGTAGCATAACATTACATTCAAGTGATTGTTGAAAATGGTTTGTGAGGGGTCCAATTTAAGGATTTTTGGATGGGTGGATGAAGGGCTATAATTGATTGGCAAGATCAATGGATGAGAATGCTTAAGAGGATTGGGTTGATAAGGAGCCTCCAAGTGTCACCTTGTGAGAGGTGGTCAAAAGAGGTTCCAAGATTCAAGGGAGATCAATGATGGAGGATTGTCTTGAAGAAAGTGGATGGTGCAGGTCCAAAATGTAGATTTTTGGATGGATGTGCAAATCCTTGCCCATGAGTAGGTACCAATCATGTGCAAATCAAGGCCATACCTTTGACCCATGTACACTTAAGGAACTTGTGAAATATTTACCTTGATTAAACATGCTTTAGAATGTGCAAATTATTATGGAAGTTTAATGATTTGATTTTGACAACTTATGATTGATGGATAAAATAGGAATTAAATAAATAGGTATATTTATTTAATTTTTGGGATGGAGATGAGTGAACCTAGTTAAATAAATATTTGACTTTACTTAACTAAGGATGGACTATAGATAAAGGATTGATTAATTAAATAAATAATCTTGATTTATTTAATTAATACCAGAGGAATAGTGGATTTATTTAATAAATAATAAAAAATTGGAAGGGAAATTGGAATAATTAATTAAATAAATAAGGTTTATTTGATTAACTATAGAGGAAAGATCAAGTGATGTCCTGGTGATGAAGGAATGGTGATGAGATGATTTTAGGTGTCTACACTAGTCTTGATGTTCTTTCCATTTTCCTAGAACAAGATCTTCTCTACAATCTCCCATTCAAACCAAGATTAGATCAAAGAGCCTTGTCCCTAACACCTAGGACCCAAGTTGATCAGGGTCTAATACCAAAATAAAAGGAAGCAAAGGTGTGGGAATGCTTCCTACACTAATTTATGAGGAGAATACATGTGTAGAATAAATTTAATCTTATAGTTACAATGAAAAAATACAACCATAACACAATGATGTACGTGGGGAGAACCCTTTCAGGAGAAAAACCCCACACTCTAAAGCATAAACTAATTGAATCATCAACAAGTAATTAATTACAATACAATAGTAAGGGATATGCTCTTACAAGAGTACCACCAACATGTAAATCTGGAGTAATTTCAACAACATAACAATACCTAAAAAATACATTATGCATACTTCATTCTGAGCACCCAATAAATAGGAAAAACTCAAATCACAAACCAAGTGTGGTTTAACAAAAGCATCATCTAAAATAATGACCCAAAAGTGGTGCCATATTTGGCCCAAAGTCCAACCCCATATTCCATGAGGTAGTTAACATATTATATTTAGTAGATGTCTTACACCTTGTCATAACTTGTCATAACCTTCTCCTAAAAAAATGGGTGCTCCATTTTGGCATATTCAAACCTAGTCAAAGATGTTTTAATTACATGCATCATAGACTATCATAATGTTGGGAAAGATTCCAATGTAATCCCCTTTTAAAAGCTCTTACACACCATGATGATATTAGATGTTCTTACAACTTCTGACACACATTAAAGATAGCCAAGAGTGTCACCTCAAAGTGGGATGTCATCTTTCCTATGTAAAGACAAAATAATAAATAAATGTTAAACATTAAGATGTAAGGTTGAAATACTTTTTCTAACACAAAATATATAACTACAATCCCTCTCATTTCAATTTAATACATAGGTAACTATTATCTATTACCTTACCTTAATATTCTATCATACAAAGCTCTTAATTTCTCACCCTAAATATTTTGGAAAGTTTGTTTTTATTTCCCTTTAATAATAAAACAACTTTAAAAGAACATTTTCATAGGTTGCCCATAAATTTTTGAAGAAGTATGATTTTATGCATGCATATATTCATAAATTTGATTTTTTTCTAAGATAAAGATAAATAATTTAAATTATAATAAATATTTTTTATTAAGCACAAATCTTTTGTATGTAGATATAACTTGAATTTTTTTAAGATAAAATTTAAGATAGTTAAATTTAAATAATAAATAACTTTTATGAAATTATATATTTATATATATTATATGTTTATCTTTAATTTCAATGTACAATCCATTATTACAATTTTAATTTTTTTATTGTCATCTTCTTTCTTATCTTATATGTCTTTAACAAATTTTAAAATAACTATTTATAAAATAAATCTTTATAATTATTTTTAATATAATAATCATCTTTTTTTCTTTTATTATTTAAGACTTGATTATATCTAAAATATCCAAGACGAAAAAGACTTTACAAAATATCTTTAAAATATCTCGAAATACTCTCATATGATTGGTCAGCAATAGATAATACTTGGGACATATATCTTTCTTTGTATGATTTTATTTGATATACCACATATATAGATTTCCCTTTCAAAGAGTAATGTGGGGTCTTCCTCATGGACAGAGCTATTAAAACATATAGTATTTTGTTACAACTTGACTTATAAAATCAAGTTGAAGGGAATAAAAACACACCGTCTTTTGCATATTTATAATATATATAATAATCAGTTAATTTAAATAAATGAATTGAGTTTAAATTAAAGTATTCAAATAAATATTATTAGTATAGATATTTTAAATACATCTATCTTAAAAAATGTGGAGAGATATCAATTTGAAACTATTTTATTTACTTCACATTAGAACTATTTTATTTACTACATACATAATTTTGGTTAATTATTTAATTATTTAAGGTTTATATCTTGTCCATCAAATTAATTAACAAATCAAATTTAAACTTTTTATTGATTAAATTACAATAATGTTTTGATTTTCTAAAAGTTTTTTGAATTTTATTTTCTTTCATGCTAGTGTTGATGATGTCATATCTTTGTTTTACTTCCTTATTTTGGAAATATTATGTTTATTATTAAATATTAATATTAAATGCCAAGAGATACTAATTTGAAGTTGTTTTATTTACTTTATGTTATTTTATTTTACTTCAAATTGATATTGTTGACATTTTTTTTCTTCACTCAACCCTATGTCCATCAATTTCTTAACTATAATTAACAAATTAAAAAAAATCCCAAATTAAGAAATCAAAATATTTTCTTTCTTAACCCATAAACTTTTTCATTTTTTTTGAGTTTTATTTTACTTTCTTGCTACACTTTAAATATCTTATTTTGGATTTATATTATATTTATTACTAAATATTAATAATTTGACATGTAAATGGCTGCCAATTTTTAGGTAAAAGGTAATAGTTTTTTTTAACACACTCATGCCATTACACTCCACCCCTTGTTGCCATTATAGAATGCATCTCAGCATTAAAAATTGATAGAGGAAAAGTGGTGTTTGACTTTGTATACAATAATAAATTTTTTTATTGAAATGTATGTTTTTATGATCTAATTCAGACTTCTATTGTTAGATCTATAATAATGGAGCTTTGACAAACTAGAAACTGATTTGTACTTTGTCAAGGTTTAGAACCACACTTGCAACCCTAATGGAAAATCGCAGCCTTGAACCTATTTTGCAATATCGAACTTGAATTTGTAGCCTTGAATTGGGTACTTCTAGTCTTTAGAAATTTACTCACCTCTATGTACCTAGACTAGTGGTGCTTAAAAGCACAAGCAGAACATGCTATTAAGAGTAAGAATTCATGTCTTGTATTGATGGTAGTCAAGCCTTGTATACTGATTCAATGGTGTTTGAACAAGTTTGAAGATATGCTAAGTGGAATACAAATGCTTATGTATTTTAAAATATGTCCTTATGACTGTAGATGTTGATTCAATGCTCTCTATGGTTGAAATAATGTGTGAGATGATAACGATGGATTAGCTAAATGACCTAGGGTGTTTTCCTTTTATGCAACACCCTAGCATTCAAAATTAAATATTTCACACTTTTGTTAGTGAGTAAACAACTAATTGGAGTCAAGTGGGCTTGGGACTATAATTAGATTTGATTTTGGAAAACCATGGTTTAAAGGCTACATGTATAGTTTTTAATGAGGTATAGGGACCGCCCTAGCTTGAAGAATTAAAACCCTAAAACATTGCGTGTAAGAATTCCATAATTATTTAGAATAATCCCATAAATTTAAGAAATTTCTTTTCCAAAAAAATAGTTTCGTATATTTTGTCACAACATTAAATTTACAAGAACTCATTTCTAAAATTAAATATGTAAAAAAGCAATTAAGAAGTGATCTCAAATTTTTCCTCATCGTACACTCAATACAACATTCTCAAAAGTTTCTTTATTTGCAATTTAAGAGCTAAATTTAAAAATACATTTTATCAACCCCCAACAAGAATGGAAACTCTTCATATCACCAAGGATAAGATCCAAGCCAAAAACCCACCAAAAGACCAACAAAAGAGAGCTACTTCATAATCGCATGGCATTCTCAAGAACCATGGATGTCTAAGGCTAATCTAGTCAACCCCCAAGCAAAAGGAAAAGAGTCATGGATCTACAAAATACTTATTTCGTCTCATGAATCTCATAAAGATCTCACACAAGACACATCATGTAGATCCTTAGAAATGTCACTCACAAGGATACACATATCTACACAAATAGTTGCTCAAGATACATGAGGTTTCTCTACAACCCAACCAATTATGGTTTATCTCAAGTGAAGGAAAGATAATTTTTCTTTTCCAAGGAGACATGACAAGCTCTCCAATAATGGAGTCGCATTTCTCCTACACAATAACATACGTTCTCAACATAAGCCACACAAAAGCACACAAGGATTTACTCAAAACCATAGACCTCAAGTCATAGAATCCCACTCAAGTCATAAGGGTTTAAACCAAATGAATCTACACAAAGCCATATTAAGGCAATAAGAGTTTGAATTAAACCAAGGAGCTAAACACTTCAGTATAAAGGTTTTCTTTAAACATACAAATGCAAGGATCTTTACAAAGATCTATTTTTGTAAATTATAATAAGCTACACAAGTTACAAAACAAGGCAACACAAGTCTTTACTCATTTCATATTTTTCTATGAAGAAAGAATGCAAATAAAATCATTTAAATAAATGGCAATACCTCTCTTTGCAAGCAAAGGCTAACAAGATGAAGAAAAATCAACTTCATTTCTCCAAAGCCTTTTAAGAATGTCCAAAAGACTCCATGTGAGCTCTTTCTAAATCCCAAACAAACATGAGAAGGGAAATGTCTTCTTTAACACATTCAAATGAGCTTCTCCAAACTCAAACTAAACATTTTGAACTGTATAGAAATCACTTCTACCATTGCAAGTGATTCCACAAGTTTTATGAAAAAACCCATAAAATAAATAAATTTTCAAACTCTCAAGATCTCTTAAACCCTCAAAAATTCATAAGAGCTCTTCTTCAAGTTTTTCTCTAAAAAATCTACACTACAATGGAATAATGAATTCCAAAAGAAGGAACCCCTTATTTAAACCTAAACATAGGGTTAAAGAAAGTTCAACTCAAGTTCAAAAATCCTCACCAATCAAATGGTGATACTTGTCCATCTTGTCTCAAGGAAACCCAAGTCAAAGAAGTAAACAAAAGCATCTCCCTAAAATAGTGCACCAAAATAAATAAGATAATTAGAATTATCTCAACCAAGAAAATGGAAACTCCACTTAACAAGTGGATTAATAAAATAGTCATTACCTCTTACAAGGTCATGTAAAGGTTAGTAGAAAGTTCATTTAACCAAGGTGGAGCAAGAATTACTCCACCTTTAGAATAAATAAAATATTATAAATCCACTCAAGTGGATAAGGAAGTCACTTGGTCCACAAGAATCTTCCTAGCGCCCCTGAGATGCTCTAAACATCTTTAAATAAAATAGAATATGAAATTAATATTTAATGTCATAGGGAAAATCAATAAAATAACAAAGGATATAAATTCTAAAATTTGGTTAAATTGAATTAAAACATAAAACACATTAATTCCAACTAATTCCAAGAAGTGTGGAATACATCCCTACCTGACATACAAGACATTTAACTATGGAGATACAAGTATAGGTACTTACAAGGGTCACTGGGTCCCACAAGACCGGCATGACAAGGTAAAATTGGTTTAAACATGGTTGTAATGGTGAAATTTGCATACCCCTTGCCATTTCCCATTTAGTTGTGTGCCTATTTTAAAGAAATATCTTGATACATGTAAATGGTAGCAATTGACATGATCTTATACAAAGTTGCCACTATTCCCCTAACCTTTTACCCATCCACACACACACACACACACACTTCTAATGCATTCACCTTATCCTATAATTTATCACATCCACCTATGCATTTAGCTCCTAACCTATTCTTACAATTTACACATTCCTATACACCTACCCTTATATCTCACCCCTATGTTTGTAATTTCATTTGCATTCTCTTTATCCACATGTCCCAATTACATTTACCTATGCACATATTTTTTAATTGAAAGATTAAAATTAAAATTTGAATCTTTCCCTCCAAGAGCCAACTAAGTACACTTTTGTGTGGCTTATAGCTATGTCCTTGTATTTAAAGACATTCAATAAATTTATTTAAACATCCACAATTTGAGAGCATTATTCAATTGGTTTGAATTTACACACTTCAATTAGTGCTCTAAATGGAATTTGGCTCTACACACTCATTCTAGTTGCATTTACATGAATGAATATTATTTTCAATATTGTTCAATTTTGGGGGGATATATTTAGGTGATGGCTCTTGTGATCTAATAAAAATCCTACAAGGTATTTTTAAATGCTACCAAGTCCCCATATATTTTAGAAATACCGAGAACATGTCAAGGGTGATCAGGAAAATTAAAGAGCAAAAAACCATTAAAATACACATGATGAATTCACAAGTGTAGGACAAAATCATGATCATGATTAGTCCCAAAAAAATAGTCTTGTCCTTGTATAGAGTTAAAATAAAATTCCAATTCCAAGGTGATTACTAGTTTGACCATTAATTGTTCCTGATCCCAAGACTTACCAAATCTAGATCCCCTTCATTCCTTTTACATTAATCATTTATCAAACTAAGTACATTATTTTTCTATTTATGTTTTGCATATTTTAATTGCTAAGATCAATATTTCCGATTTTCGACTCACTCTTTAATTAATTAGTCTAGGTTAATTATGTTTATATGTATACATCTTATTGATTAGCCTAGACTAAATATTTCCTATGAACTACCTTCATATTTCATTGTGTGTCGCTTGTAACGACATCACTTCACAATACACAAATATAAGAGGGTCCCAACAATAGAAGTAAAATGTTTAGCCATTGTATCACATGTGCAAATTGACCTTAGATAAGCACTTGAATCAACTCCCACGTACTGACATATCACTCCATAGTTCTCACCTAAAGCATGCATGAGCTCTTCACCCTCTAAATGACCTATGTGACTATTACAAACTCACAAATGTAATTATACTAAAAGTATTCATGTGCAAGAGACAATTTGATGACAAAAATAGTAGATCTTTGCTATTCATTATTTCATATAAAAAAGAGTTACATCATGGAGTTTATATGGACACTTCACTCTAGCACCAACTAAAGCTATAATGGGACTACTTTTACATGATTATATTCATAGTGCATAATTTGCCTAAAGGCACGCTTATGTTCTTTTCTATTGTCTAAGAATACATTATGTACTCAAAATATGCATTCTAGATGTCTTATCCCTATCTATGCACTTGTACAAATATAGTGTGTATATCCTAATCTATCTTTGCTGCACACTTACAAATATACAAAATACAATATGTTTTGAGTACCAACAATTGTAAATGCACATTCAAAGAACACTCTTTGATACAAATCATTCATTGGGTCACATCAACACAATAATCAATAATCAACTCAACCACATTCATTGCCATCACACATTGACATCCATTGCTATCCACTTTATCATTTTAAGTTTTACTATTAATTCATTCTTAGGGCTTGACAAAGGCACACAAAAGCCATGAAATTAATCCTTGCATATCAAGCTCCACGATGCTCCTTAATACCACTAATATTTTTTTAATTTAGATACCATTAGGCAAACAAGTGTTGTAGTACCAAAGACCTAATTTTTCTCTGAATAGAATCATACAAATTTAGACCTAGATCGTTATCCCAAACTCTCCATTTCTCATATATTAGTCATTTATGCCCTCTAATCTAATATCTAGTGCCATAATTTAATTTTCATACTTATGTTATGAGACAGAATTGGGATACAATTGTTGCAACTATTTTGTCCTAGGCTTTCAATTTCTCAGAATGTCTTCTTTAATTCAATTGATAGTGCTATAATTTAAATTGCAGCCTTATATCACAATACCATATCAATCAAAATCCACATTGCAAAGTACTTAACTATAACTGCTCTCATTTTAATTTACCCTGTTTAATTACTATTTATTACCTTAATATTTTTGGAAGGTTTGTTTTTATTTCTCTTGAATAATGTGGCATAATACAACTTTAAAAGAACATTTTTACTGGTTGTCCATAATTTTTTTCATCGTGGTTCTTTCCATTGAACACCAAATCAATTACCAAGTATATATATAACATTTTTCTTTAAAAAAGATGAATAATTTAAACGATAATAATATTATGTATGTATGTATGGATATATATCCATGATTTGACATTTGATAAGACATGATTTGAAATTTATTAAGATAACATTTGAAATATGTAAATTAAAATAATAAATAACTTTTAATCTTCTTTAAAAAGAACTAAGAAATATAAAATAGATTATATTTTTGTCTCTAATTTCAATGTACAATGCATTATTAAAATTTTAATTTTTTCAATTGTCCGTAGTCTTTCTTGTCTTATATATCGTTTAATTCACTAAAAGTGATTAATTATAAAATAAATCTTTATAGTTAATTTTAATATGAAAATCATCTTCTTTCTTCTTTTATTATTTTAAAACTTAATTACATCTATAAATATCTAAACGAAAAGACTTTAAAATATCTTTAAATATCTAGAAATACTCCCATATGATTGGTCAGCAATAGATAATGTGCGTGACATAAATCTTCCGTGGCATGATTTTATTTTAGGTCCTACCCTAACATAGATTTCCCTTAGAATTGGAAATGTGGGGTCTTCCTCATGTACATAACTATTAAAATATATATTGTTTTGTTACAACTTCGTTATAAGATGAAGTTGAAAGAATAAAAACACACCGTCTTTCAATATTTATTATATAATATATTAATAATCAAGTAAATAATTAGTTAATTTATATAAATGAACCAAGTTTAGATAATGTATTGAAATAAATATTGAAATTGACAAATACGGAAAACGATGTTTAATTCTATATATGATAATAGATGTTCTATTGAAATGTGAGTCTTTGTGATCCAACTTAGATTTCTATTATTAGATCTATGACAATGGAACTCTGACAAACTAGAAACTAATTTGTGCTCTCTCAAGGTTAAGAATTGTACTTACGACCCTGGTAGAAAATCATGTCCTTGAACCTATTCTACAAAATTAAACTTGAATTTGCATCCTTGAATTGGGTACTTCTAGTCTTTAGAAATTTGTTCACCTCTGTTTACCTAGATTGGGTGGTGCTTAAAAGCATAGGTAGAGTATGCTATCAAGAGTAGGAATTCACGTCTTGTATTAATGGTAGTTAGGCCTTATATACTGATTTAATGGTATTTAAATGTATATGTCCTTATGACTATAGATGTTAATGCAATGCTCTTTATGATCAAAATAATGTATGAATGATGATGTTGTGAGATGATCGAGATGGATTCTCTAAATGGCCTAGGGTGTTTTCCTTTTAGACAACTCTCTAGCATTCAAAATTAAATAATTCACACTTACGTTAGGATTAACAACTAATTGGAGTTAAACGGGTTTGGGCCCATAATTAAATTTGATTTTGGAAAACAGGGGTCAAGGCCACATGTACGACCCTAACCTAGGTTCAAGATCAAACTAGCGAGCTTGACCCAAGACTAAAAGTAACAAGATTAAGGGTTGGTTCAAACTGTTGGGGAAAGAGGACTCATATACAGATAAAGTTTAGGTTGAATGCCAACTCTTGCATATAATAATTCATTTGAGCACTAGACAATTGCACTATAGATAAAGGGTCACAGAAACTCCATATTGAGTGCAAAAAATGCTAGGGATACACTTTTCACCTCTACATTTTGCCTCCACTTCGAATTGCATGTGAACTACCATGACTTGTGCATTTGAAAGTAAACAAGCAAGCAACATGAAAATAAATGACAAGGACGTAAAACTAATATAGATATGGATGATGATTTGTTTGTGCTCCATGCAGTGATGGCTCTATCTTTAGACTTGCATGCATTGAATTTCATCAATATCATATGATATGAACACTAAATAGAATGGACAACTACTACTTAGCAATGTCAACAACCAAAAGAGTAAAATAAAAGAGGCGTAGGATCCTTGAATGGACCATTGTGGCCATCAAAAGTGGTGTAAGATCCTTTAATGGACCATTAAAACCATGATCCCAAACGACAAAATATGGTGTAGAGATTCCAACAACCACTACAGACACACAAGCTTGGTGTAGGACCCTCATGAGCCATTGTAACCGTAACCATGAAATAAACATCATTGATATATAATACCCCCCCCATCTAATTGATTGCATACAAAGTGATACAAGGAATTTGAGGAGAGGAGAATAGTAATATGTGAAAAGATATAATCATGTAAGCTCCATAATCATGTAAAATTCTAATATTTACCATCATTTAAAAGCATGACATAATGTATCAAGATGGATTGTGAAATAACATATAACAAAAGGCAATTAGGTGCCCCTAATGTTGCTCCGAAGTGTGAGGACAAATAACAACTAATAGTAGCCAATGTGCTAGACATAAACATTGATGCAGGAGCATCTGGGTTCACTTGCAATCCTATGTCACGAAAAATATATTTTATTTTCTAAGTTGGTTGTTGGCTTTGTTTCTTTGTAGAATTGGTTTTTGTTTCAAGAGGCAATTTCAAATTTGTTTGGCTAAACTGAGGACATCATCTTATTAAAGACCTAATTGGGTATCTTCAGTTCCATTTTGGTGAAGATTGGGCAAAAATTGGCTAAGTTAGAGCCAGTCAGAGAATTTCCCAGTTTGCAAACTGTTCAGTTCTCTGATCCAACAGTTTGCCGACAACCCAGTTAGTTGATGGGCATTTTCGCCGACAACTCTTCAAGACAAGTTACTTTTTCCAAGTTTGACTAGGGGAGCCTTTGGGCGGTAAAGTTCCTAGTTTGCAAACTGCTTAGTTTGCCAAAGACTTGGTTCACCGACGGTCCACTCTTCCAATAACAGTTTCATCGATTGAAGATATGGCTAGTAGAAGAAAAGTTTCAAGTCTTTGGCCAGTTCCCGAATTCCAAAACTTATCGATTCACCAACAAACTTATGAATGAAACTTTTGAGGAGAAGCTAACAAGTTCATAAAAGACAAGTTTCGTCGATAAAAGGAGTTGATAGATTAAAAATTGGTATCGACAAACTTTTTAGTTTGCGAACTAGTTCGTTATTTCCAAAAATTGCCGATATGCTGACAAGGGTTCGAGAAAGGTCAATTTTTCTGATAAAGGGGGCTTGGTGGCTAAAGTTTGTACCGGCAAACATTATAGTTTGTGAAGTGTCTCATTTGCCAATAGCTTGGGAGGGCAAACTTGTAAGTTCACGAAGAACTACATTTGTCGATAACCTCTCCTATTGGCATGTCGAGGAATATTATTGTTCACAAACTTGAACATACGTCGATAAAGCTGGTTCTTGGAAAGAAAGCAAACTCCATAGTTCGAAGAGAAGGTATTTTTGTTGATGGACTGTTTTAAAGCTCGGGTATGCATAATTTACCGAATGTATATAGTGGTGACTGTTATACACCAACAAGGATGTTTGAAGTGGCGATTCAATTCTGTAACTACTCAACTGTTTGGCGGATCTTTTTTTGTTCTGTATTTCAACAGATGGTGACAGTTCAACTATTTCCGCTAAGTATTATAAATACTTTGATCGGTCTGGTGAATGGTTCAATATTTGGTTGGTTCAATTTTCTTAATGAATGTAGATGTTGCAGATCACTCTGTAAAGAGGCAGATGTTTTGATTTAGAAGCATGACTATAGAACTTGAATTTGTACTACTGTAATTCATTATTGCTGCTAAATAAATAATACAAGTTTTTGTGGGTGTGGTGTTGTCTTTTATGTTGATTTCATTTTGCTGCTTGATTCGGCAGTCTAGTAAGACCCCTGAATTAATACCTGCACCAAGTGGTATCAGAGTAGGTTTCTTGAGGAGGCTGTGGACGTGTCAAGGAAGAGATTCTAATATTTTGTTGTAGGTAGAGGAGAGTGAGTGTAGATTTGCAACTGTAGAGAATCTGAAGAAGACATGGCACAAAGAGGACATGGTAGAAGAGGACCACGAGGAGATATAGCGATTGTGGAAAAGTTGAGAGGAATAACCGCACGATTAGATGCTATAGAGATGGTGCAATGCACAAGAGTACATGTTGAAGATGTGAGGATGAAGAAGAAGTTGAAGTGAGAGAAGATGATGCAAATGAAGGAGACGAACTAGAAAGAAGTTTTTTGACAGCAATGTCCAAAATAAGTAGTAAACCTCATTTAGATCCTCCCAGGTATAATGGTAGTTTAAATCCAGAAGAATTAATTGACTGGATATCGGATATGGAGAAATATTTTGACTTTGAATCGATTGAAGACCCTAAGAAAGTGAAGTTTGCCTGCATGAAGTTGAAGGGTCATGCTTCCCTATGGTGGGAACATGTTTAGACGGAAAGACAAAGAAAGGGAAAAGATAAAATTCAAACCTGAGAAAGAATGTTAACTAAGAATTCTCGTGTTATGTGTGTTCATTTGTTTCTGCTCATGAGTTGTTAATTCATGCTTTAATGTTTACATCATTTATCTATTTGTAAGTTGACAAAGAAGTTTAAAAAATAGAAAAGGTTAAAGTTGTGGACAACTGATTCACCCCCCCTTCTCAGTTGTTCAACCTAATTCCAACAATTGGTATTAGAAGACCTAATTCCAACAATTGGTATCATTGATGTCAACATATCCCTGTTGTCATTAGTGTCAACTGTACCTTCTTAGAAGACCTATATGTTGAGGATATTGAGAAAATTAGCCCCTCTGGAAGAGACAAGTCAGCTACACATCTCCCTGTAAAAGACAGTGAAGAAGATTACTCCGCATTTCCAATAGGATGAAGATCAGAGTATGCAGACCATATGGCTATGTAGAGGGTTGTCTAAAGTAGCTCCAGTTAAGATTTGAGAGATCCACATTGTTGGGAATTAAGGTGTCTCAACCTTGGTAATTCCTTGTATTTTTACATTGTATTTATTTATTATTTGCCTATTGTATTAATTGGATGCAAATCCTATGTTGTCATATTGTGGGAGTTGGCACGGTGATGTGTCATCCTACATGACATATGACCACATGTATTTTTGTCCTCACATGAGGAGATAGGCGTCCCACTTAGTGGTAGGAATATTTTGCCATGTGTCGGCATCTTGGATGTTGTGTAAGGGAATATTGACCGAAACGGTCATGCTATGACAAAGTTATGACATGTAAGAGTCAGAAATAGGAGATTCTATGACAGGTGAAGACATGTGTCGAAGAGCATCTTTGAAAAAGGCATCTTTGGGCATCCCAAGGTGGACTATGACATGTTGTAAGAGAATATGCTATTTATAGCCTGTGTATGACAGATTCTCTTACAGCTGTAAGTTATGACAGCTATGACAGATTCTATGATGGTTGTAAGAGTTGTAAGAGCATCTGTCATAGCCCATTTTGGAAATAGGTGACCTCTTTGGGATGGGGTGACTTGACAAGTGTCAAGAACATCTTACAAGGTTGGACAAGTGTCTATAGGTGTGGGTTTTGGGCCATGAGGCCATGTTGGACGCTCATTCCAAGATAGCGCCAATTTTGCCTTGTATATTCTATATAAACAGGTGCTTTGAGGAGGTGATGTATTACAGGTTTTATAGGTACTATTATGCTGCTAGATTATCTCCAGATACGAGTGTCAAAGACTCCTACAAGAGCATTGGCTCTGTGTTTTATTGTAACCTTCATTGTTTACATAATACATTTGAGCTGTGTTTTGGAGTGTGGGGTTTTTCACCTATAAGGGTTTTCCCCACATATATCTTGTGTCTCTCTTCTTCTGTCATACTTTCTTGTTTATGTGTTTGCTGTAATATCTCTATTAGTGAGTTTAACATTGCTGTAATAGTAACAATAAAATTGAATTTACACTCTCCTCCCCTCATTAGATTAGTGTAGGAAGCGATTTCCGCACACCTAGCTTCCTTTCAATTGGTATCAGAGCCTGGCCAGTTTTGGTTCTAGCTGCTGGGTAGGGGTTTTTTGAGCTAATCTTAGGTTGAGTGAGAGTGTTGTGTAGAGTATTTTGTATCTTGTTGTAGAAAGGAGATGGAAACCACATTCGGAAGGTTAGAGGTTGAGAAATTCAATGGCACCAATTTCAAGTTGTGGAAACTCAAGATGGAGGACCTACTTGTTGATCATGACCTATGGGAAACCGTATCCAGTGTGAAACCTACAACAATGTCACAAGCTGATTAGGACCTCAAAGATTGAAAGTCTAAGGGTCTCATAAGACTCTGTTTAGCTAACTCTGTCCTGTTGAATGTCCATGAGGAGAAGAGCATGAAAGATCTTTGGAAGAAGTTGGGTGATGTTTATTAGGCTAAGTCCTTGGTAAATAAACTTTTCTTGAAAAAGTAGTTGTTCACTTTGAAGATGGAAGACGGGGGATCTGTTGCGGACCACATGAATGCTTTCAACATGATCATTGCATAGTTGACATCTGTGGGTGTGAAAATGGAGGCGGAGGATCGTTGCATGACCCTACTTTGTTCTTTGCTAGATTCGTGGGATCATCTTGTCATGGCTATCAGAAGCACCACTACCACCTTCAAGATGGAAGATGTGGTGTCCTTATTGTTATCTGAAGAAATGCGAAGGAAGACATCTGAATCAGCCAAAGAGGCTCTTTTGGTTCGTGGAAGACCCAAGGAGAAAGGGAAGAAGAAGGACAAGAAAGCTAAGAAGGGCAAATCCAAATCCCGTGGGAGATCCAAGTCTCCTAGAAAGTCCAAGGCTTTCTATTGGAACTGTGGAAAATCTGGGCATTTCTGAAAGGAATACAAAGAAGAGAAGAAAAAGAAAAAGAAGACTTCCTCAAATTCAGATTCTGACAAGTCACAAGATGATGGTGATACCTTCATCGTAACCCTAGCCACCCATGTATCTGATGATGTGTGGTTGGTTAATTCTAGTGCATCTTTCCACATGACCTCGCATCGAAGCTGGTTCACGAAGTATGAAGAGTTTGATGGTGGAAGAGTGTACCTGGGTGATGACTCTCATCTGAAGATTATTGGTCGTGGAAGAGTCTCAATCCAATTCCCTGATGGACGAGTGAAGGGGATCACTGGAGTTATGTACTTTCTAGGCCTTGCACGGAACTTGCTTTCTGTAAGTATGTTGAATGATGAGGGTGTGTAGGTTGTCTTTTCAAAGGATGGATGCAAGATGACTAGAGGATCTATGGTGCTTGCGAAGGGTACTCAGAGAGGTACTCTATTTTAGTTGGAGGCATACACTACACAGTGCAATAGTTCTTATGACTCAAAGAAACGTGCTGCAGTCACTTCATCCCCACCATCTAAATGAGCAGTGAAGAAATCTGTTGTAACTAGTTCCGATGGTAGTGCACATGCTATGGAAGCTAAGCTTCCTGTTGAAAAGACTATGTTATGGCATTTGAGATATGGCCACATTAGTGAGAAGGGTCTGTGTACCTTGAAAAATAAAAACGTCATTGAGGGGTTAAATGATTATAGTCTCGAGTTTGACTTTTGCGAACATTGCATTTATGGAAAGCAAAACTGTGTTCAGTTTTACTCTAGTTCTCACAAGTCTTCTGGTGTATTGGATCTTATTCATTTGATGTGTTTGGTCCAGTTAATTTTCCTTCAATTTCCAAATCTATATATTTTGTATCTTTCATAGATGATTACAGTAGAAGGACATGGGTTTATTTTATCAAAAGCAAGACTGAAGTCTTTATTCAGTTTAAGGAGTTTAAAGCCTTTGCTAAAAATTAGACTAGTAAAAAGATTAAGTGTTTGAGAACTAACAACGGTGGTGAGTTTTGTTAGGCAGAGTTTGATAAGTTCTGTAAAGAGAAAGGGATTAAAAGACATAAGACAAATCCATACACCCCACAACAAAATGGAGTTGTAGAGAGGATGAACATGACACTGATGGAGAAGGCTAGGAGTATGCTTAGTGGAGCAAGCCTCAAACAAAAGTTTAGGCTAAAGCTGTTGCCACTACTTGCTATCTGGTAAACAGATCTCCTACATTAGCTCTTGTTGGTAAAACACCTATGGAGGTGTGGTCTGGTAAGAAGCCTTCAGTTAGACATCTTCGTATTTTTCATTGTGAGGCATATGCACATGTGCCTAGGGAGAAACAGTCTAAATTGGAGAACAAGGCTATTAAATATATTTTCATTGGATATGGTGTTAGTGTGAAAGGATACAAGCTTTGGGATCCTCTGCCTGAAAAAGTGTTGTATAGTAGAAGTGTTATCTTCAGAGAGCTAACACCTTCTTTTGTTGTTCTATAGCCATAACAGACATAAAACAAAGAAGATGCGGTTCAATTTCCTTCTACCCCTGAGAAGACTAAACTGACAGACCCTGTGAGACCTGATGATGATGAGAGCTCTAGCAGGCCTAAAAGCTCAGAAGAAGAAGCAAAACCTCAACCTCAACCTTTGAGGAGATCTACATGAACGAGAAAGCAACCTGATAGGTTTGGTTACTCATTACTTGATTCTAGTTGTGCTTTTGCTTTACTTACTAACACTGATGAGCCTAGAACTGTAAAAGAGGCTACGGGCATGAAAGATGCAGGCTCCTGGAAGGAGGCCATGGAAGATGAGATGGCTCCTTTGGAAAAGAACAAAACATGGGACTTGGTGCCTTTGCCTGATGGACGGAAACTCGTTGGTTGTAAATGGGTGTTCAAGAAGAAATTTGGTGCAGATGGCAGTGTTGAAAAGTACAAGGCTAGATTGGTTGCGAAGGGGTACTCACAAGTGGAGGGAATTGATTATGGTGAAATTTTCTCTCCCATTGCAAAGCTGACATCCATTTGATTTTTGTTATCTCTTGCAGCTGCTTATGACTTAGAGGTAGAACATATGGATGTGAAAACAACTTTCCTTCATGGTGATTTGGAGGAAGAAATCTACATGTCATAGCTAGAGCATTACATAGAGAAAGGTAAAGAAAATTTGGTTTGCAAGTTAAAGAAGTCTTTGTATGGTTTGAAGCAGTCTCCTAGGATGTGGTACTTGAAGTTTGATGCCTTTGTGTTGTTGATTGGCTATCTGAGATCGAAATTTGATCATTGTGTGTATTACAAGTTTGATAATGATCACATTCTCATTATTGCATTGTATGTTGACGATATGCTGTTGATTGGGAATGGTACGAATATGATTTTTGATTTGAAGTCTCAGTTGTCGGCACAATTTGAGATGAAAAATCTTGGGGCAGCCAGGTACATTATGGGAATGGAAATCAGAAGAGACAGAGAAAACAAAAAACTTTGGTTAAGCTAGAGTAAGTATGTGAAGACCTTGTTGGATAGGTTCAGCATGGCAGATTGTAGACCATTGTGTGTTCCTATTTCATTGGGGACAAAGTTATCTGTTAATGATTGTCCAAAATCTCCTATTGAGGTGGAGGACATGAGAAGAGTACCTTATGCTAGTGTTGTTGGCAGTTTGATGTATGCTATGGTCTGCACAAAACCATACATTGCCCTAGTAGTGGGAGTCCTTAGTCGATTTATGGCTAATCCTGGACAAGTACATTGGGATGGAATTAAGCAAGTGTTCCGATACTTGAGGGGTACTTCCAAGGATTCCATATGCTATCACGGTAATGCTACAAGACCTCCGCGTTTAGTTTGTATTTGTGGATTTGTGGATTTTGATTGGGTAGGTGACATTGACAACAGGAGATCCACTAGTGCCTATGTGTTCTATGTTTGGTGGTGCAATTAGTTGGATGAGTAAGCAACAACTTGTGGTTGCTTTGTCCACTATTGAAGCTAAGTATATGGCTGCAACTCATGCTTGCAAGGAAGCCATTTGGATTAAGAGATTGTGTTCAAATATTGGTGTTGTTGCAGGCCAGATTACGATCAGTTGTGACAGTCAGAGTGCAATTTGCCTTGCGAAGAATCTAACTTTCCATGCCAGAACAAAGCATATTGATGTATAGTTTCACTTTGTGCGAGACATGGTAGAGGATGGGAAGGTAAATTTGGAGAAGGTAGATACTTTGAAGAATGTTGTAGATGCATTGACGAAACCAGTGGGTACAGAGAAGTTCAGATGGTGTTCAGAGTCTATCATCCTTTCGGCCTATAGCAATTAAATCCTGTTAATTCTATTGGCTCTTACAAGGTGTTCGACAAGTAGGAGAATGTTGGGAATTAAGGTGTCTCAACCTTGGTAATTCCTTGTATTTTTACATTGTATTTATTTATTATTTGCCTATTGTATTAATTGGATGCAAATCCAATGTTGTCATATTGTAGGAGTTGGCACGGTGATGTGTCATCGTACATGGCATATGACCACATGTATTTTTGTCCTCACATGAGGAGATGGGCATCCCACTTAGTGGTAGGAATATTTTTCCATGTGTCAGTATCTTGGATATTGTGTAAGGGAATATTGACTAAAATGGTCATGACAGATTCCTATGACAAAGTTATGACATGTAAGAGTCAGAAATAGGAGATTCTATGATAGGTGGACATGTGTCGAAGAGCATCTTTGAAAAAGGCATCTTTGGGCGTCCCAAGGTTGACTATGACATGTAAGAGAATATACTATTTATAGCCTGTGTATGACAGATTCTCTTACCGCTGTAAGTTATGACAACTATGACAAATTCTATGATGGTTGTAAGAGTCGTAAGAGCATCTATCATAGCCCATTTTGGAAATAGGCGACCTCTTTGGGATGGGGTGACCTGACAAGTATCAGGAACATCTTATAAGATTGGACAAGTGTCCATAGGTGTGGGTTCTGGGCCATGAGGCCATGCTGGACGCCCATTACAAGATAGAGCCAATTTTGCCTTGTATATTCTATATAAATAGGTGCTTTGAGGAGATGATGTATTATAGGTACTGTTATGCTGCCGGATCATCTCCAGATATGAGTGTTGAAGACTCCTGCAAGAGCATTGGCTCTGTGTTGTATTGTAACCTTCATTGTTTACGTAATACATTTGAGCTATGTTTTGGAGTGTGCGGTTTTTCACCCATAAGGGTTTTCCCCATGTATATCTTGTGTCTCTCTTCTTCTGTCATAGTTTCTTGTTTATGTGTTTGCTGCAATATCTCTGTTAGTGGGTTTAACATTGTTGTAATAGTAAGGATAAAATTGAATTTGCACTCTCCTCCCCTCATTAGATTAGTGTAGGAAGCGATTTCTACACACCTAGCTTCCTTTCATGCATGAAGATTTGAAGTTGTGAGAAACAAAGAAAGATTGGTATGCAAAGGATATTCTCAAGTAGAGGGAATTGATTTTGAAGAAACATTTGCTCAGGTGGCAAGAATTGAAGCAGTCAGATTATTTCTTGCATTTGCTGCTTTCAAAGATTTCAAAGTTTACCAAATGGATGTCAAGTCAGCATTTCTAAATGGAGAGTTAGAGGAAGAAGTCTACATTGAGCTACCGAAAGGATTCCAGTTGTCTAATCAAAAAGATATGGTCTGCAGATTGAGGAAAGCTTTGTATGGACTTAAACAAACCCCAAGAGTCTGGTATGCAAGATTAGATAAGTATCTGCTAAAGCTAAGATTTAGCAAAGGCACAACTGACAATAATATTTATTTCAAGATTGATGATGAGCACATCTTAATTGTTGAGGTATTTGTTGATGGTATCATTTTTGGTGGAAATAGAAGCATGTGTAAGAAATTTGTTGATTAGATGCAAAGTGAATTTGAGATGTCCATGTTTGGTGAAATGAATTTCTTCTTAGGTTTGTAAATCACTTAGTCTAAGTATGTGAGAGAATTGTTGAAAAAGTTTGGAATGGAGGACTCAAAATTGATAAGTACTCCTATGGTAACCGGATGCAAGTTGAGTAAAGATGATGATTCACCTAAGGTAGATTAGAAAAGGTATAGATCAATGATTAGAGGACTGCTTTATTTGACTCAAACCAGACCTAACATTATGAATGCAGTTGGACTTGTTGCTAGATTTCAAGCTGATCCTAGGGAATCACATGTTGTAGCAATCAAAAGATTTTTCAGATATCTAAAGGGAACATTTGATTATGGCTTATGGTATCCAAAGGATAATGACTTCACTCTTCATGCATATACAGATGTTAATTGGGCAGGAGATGTGGATGACAGGAAAAGTACTAGTGGTGGTGCATTCTTCTTGTGAAGGAGATTGGTTTCTTGGTCAAGCAAAAAACAGGAGGCAATATCTCTGTCCACTATAGAGGTAGAGTATATAGCAGTAGCAAGCAATTGTACTCAAGTCTTGTGGATGAAGCAAATGTTGAAGGATATCAGAATTGTGTTTGAAGAGCCTGTTACAATCTTCTGTGATAATTCAAGTGCAATAAACATCTCAAAGAATCTGGTGTTGCATTCAAAGACAAAGCACATATCCATCAAATTTCACTTCTTGAGAGATAAGGTAAGTGAGAATGAAGTCAAAATGGAGTTTGTTTCTTCAAAAGATCAGATTGCAGATATATTCACCAAGCCTTTGCCTAAGGATACTTTTGAGTATCTCAGAGGGAAGCTAGGGGTTATTACCCCTCCTATTCAGAACTAAGATGCATTAATGTGCATCAATCCAGTGGAACTCATAGTCATATCTTGTAATCTGAATTGATGTTAAGGAGATACTTCTCAGGGGGAGTAGTCAGTATGCAAATTTTGGAGATCAGTCTGAAACAGAAAGAGGGAGAAGAGACTGCAAATATGTGCCCTTTGCCATTGATATCAAAGGGGGAGAGAAGTCATGTGAAAAACTAGTTGCTGATGAAAGAGGGAGCAGTGAAGAAAGTGGTGGCAGAAGTGATAAGAGAAAGGAGGAGAAGTTCTTGTCTTGATGGTGGAATCAATTTTTCACATCATATGTTTCCATCAATGACAAAGGGGGAGATTGTTGCAAATATGTGCCTAATCGGTGTTGTCATTGATGTCAACATATCCCTGTTATCATTAGTGTCAACTGTACTTGCTTAGAAGACCTATATGTTGAGGATATTGAGAAAATTAGCCCCTCTGGAAGAGACAAGTCAGCTACACATCTCCTTGTAAAACATAGTGAAGATAGTGCAGTTCAGTGAAGAAGATTGCTCTGCATTTCCAATAGGATGAAGATCAGAGTACGCGAACCATATAGCTATGTAGAGGATTGTTTGAAGTAGCTCCAGTTAAGATTTGAGAGGTCCGCATGAAGATTTGAAGAAGCTATGACCATCTGAGTAGAACTAGGTTTTGCAGTTGTTCAAGAGGTGACAGAGTGACAAAGATTTGGTCCGGATTGATTTGCATTGGAATATTAAGATCTACAGATCTAGAGGTATGTTTGGGAAGTTAGTGTGTATCCTCAACTTGAGTGGTTCGTGGTTTGGAGGTCTGCAACCAATCTTTCTAGTGTGACAGTCATAACAGTCAGTGTTCTTGAGTTTCAGTATGAAGATGCAAGTGATTTTGGTGATTTGAAGTGGTGCGGTGGTTCCTGATGATTTCATTGTGCTTGTAGAGGTCTTTGGATTGTGTACCTATTATGTTGGTGGTCCGCATTGAAGATTGAACTCGTGGTTGAAGATTTCTTCCTTGGTATTGATGTTCTTCCCAGTCTTGGCCGACCGGATGATTCAAGCGTGTTGCGGATCATCTAAGAATAGTTATATGAAGTGTGGTGTATTGTTCAAGGAAGATTTTGATCCCAATTATGTTTGGCCGATAGTATAGTGATTCACATTAAGTTAGATGTTTGTAGTGCTGACCTTGATGTTCATTCTAAGGTTGATGAAGCGTATAAATACTTGTGGATGAGTTGTGGAAAGTTGTCCTTGTGCGAAAATGATAAAATCCTAAGAAAGATACAGAGGCAGAGTAGAGAAGAAGAGGACCAGAGGAACAAGAGCAGTAAGGTATGAAGATATAGTGAAGAAGTGTTTGGAGTAGAGCAGAAGTTTTGTGAGCTTTCAATGGGATTGAACCAGGCATGAAGAAGCTGCTATTTCTCAATTCATTCTTCCTGTATTAAACATAAAATCTTGTAGGCAGTGAGCCTCTTGTAGGCAGTGAGCTCTAGGCAGTACGCCTAAAGGCAAGTGTCTTTCCATTTCTTTTAAGTACTTTGAACAGGGTACTAATCTTGTGGGTTAACCCCCACTGTGGTTTTCCCTTAACCGGGTTTCCACGTAAAAATTCTGGTGTTATGTGTGGTCATTTGTTTCTACTCATGAGTTGTTAATTCATGCTTTAATGTTTACATCATTTATCTATTTGTAAGTTGACAAAGAAGTTTTAAAAGAAGAAAAGGTTAAATTTGTGGACAATTGATTCACCCCCCCTCTTAGTTGTTTGACTTAATTCCAACAGTTTCTACCTACAGACTATCAAATTAGTTTGTTCAAGAAATTGCAGAATCTGAAACATAAGGAGAAGAATGTACAAGAATATACAGAGGATTTTTATAGACTAAATATTCAGGCTGGTCATGTTGATGATGATGTTGAGAAGGTTTCTAAATACATCAATAGATTGCACTACTCCATTCAAGATGAATTAAGCATGGTGTGAATCAGAAGTATTGAGGAAGCCTACCAATATGCCTTGAAGGTTGAAGATAAGCTTTCTAGAAAGCAAAATAATTCTAGAGGTAGAGGTAAATTTTCACATGGAAGAGGCTAGTCTAGTGGTGGAAGAGGATATCAAAATAAACAAGGAGATGCCAATTCATCACAAACAAATACCCAAGAAAGTAAAGGAAGAGGTGATTATTTCAAAGACAGAGGATCTTTTGGTAGAGGTAGAGGAAGAGGATTCAGTGGCACTTGTTTTTAGTGTGGAGAGATTGTACATATGGTGTTTGAGTGCCCTTAGATCTAGCAGAGTACTGGAAAAGGAAAAGAGGCAAGAGTGAATGTGGCACAAGCATAATGTGAAAGTGTGGCTTCACCGAAGTATAGAGAAGATCCTGAGGATGGAGAATCCTTGATGTTGAGAAGGATTTTGTTGAATCTAGAGAAGGAGAAATCTAAACCTGTTCAGAGGAGAAACTTGTTTCGAACCAAATGTAAGTCAGGTGGTAAATGTTGTAAGGTGATAGTAGACAGTGGTAGCACAAACAATATTGTGTCTGAAGAAATGGTTAACAAACTGAAGTTGAAGCAGTTGAAGCATCCCAGCCCTTACAAAGTTTCTTGCTTACAAAACGAGCATCAATTGGTGGTAAGTGAGCAATGTCTAGTTAATTTTCAAATTGGTAGTTATAAGGATGAAATTTTGTGTGATATAGTGCCAATGGATGCATGTCATATTTTGTTGGGTAGACCATGGCAGTTTGATAGACAAGATGTTCATGATGGGAGAACAAATACATATAGGATAAAGAAGGATGGGAAAGAGTATACTTTGAACCCTATGAAGGAGAAGGGAGATGAAGTAGAAAGTAATCCTAGAGTTTGTTTGATTTCTGGAAAGAAATTCTTGAAAGAAGTAAAGAAAGGAGGATCGTGTTTTGCTTTTATTCCCAAGCCTGAATTAGTAATGATAGCAAAAAAATAAGAGGAGCTACCCATGGAAATTCAAGAGATGCTGGAAGAATACTCAAATATAATGATGAAGGAGTTGCTGGATGGATTGCCACCTATGATAAATATTAGTCATTGTATGGATTTGATCCCTGGTGCGAGTTTACCAAACAAAGCACCATATAAGATGATGTCTATGGAGAATGAGGAGATAAATAGGCAAGTTCAAGAATTGTTGGATAAGGGGCTAATCAGGGGAAGTCTCAGTCCATGTGTTGTACCAGTAGTGTTGATGCCAAAGAAGTATGGGGAATGGTGGATGTGTACAGATTTGAGGGACATTAACAAAATAACAATCAAATATAGATTCCCATTACCATGGATGGATGATATGATGGATTGCCTCAATGGAACAAAATATTTTACGAAGATTGATTTGAAAAGTGGGTACCATCAAATTCGAACCAGAGAAGGGGACGAATGGAAGACAACCTTCAAAACAAAAGATGGATTATGAGTGGTTGGTGATGCCTTTTGTTAGGGTTAGCCGGTAGAAGATATCAATTAAATGAAAATAAAGATTAAACAGAGGAATGGAAATACACATAAATAATAACAGCGAGAGACAAGTTTTAACATGGTTCACCCAAACCTAGGCTACATCCACAAATAGAGAGTCCAATATTATTATCTAGTAAATCAAACCGATTACAACCAACAATCCTTGCAATTCAATACTGCTACAAAATGCTACAATACATCAACGGAAACCCTAACCCTTAGCCGCTTTTATCAAGCCTTATGTCGGTTACAAAATAGGGTTTTTTTATGTCGGCCAATAGAAAAAATAACTCCTGACAACTTTATAAAATAATAAAAACTATTTGAGGTTTCAGGGGCGCTACCCCCGAGCCCTCGTGGGGGCGCTACCCCTCGACTCCGCCTTGTATTGCGATAATGAGCGTGCCAAGGGCGCTACCCATGGACCCCATAAGGGGTGCTGCCCCTTGACCTTGTTAGATAATTTGGGGGGAAACCACACCGATAAAAGTGGGGTAATTTTAACCTTCGAGTCTAATTAGGCTCCATATAACAACACCTTTTGGGTTGACAAATGCTCCCAACACTTTCATGAGGCTGATGAACAAAGTATTGAAGCCATTTCTTGGTAAGTTTGTTATTGTATATCTTGATGATATTTTGATTTTCAATAAGACAAAGGAAGAACATTTGTTGCATGTTAGGGCAATATTACAGAGGTTAAGAGAAGAAAAATTGCTAGTAAATTTGAAGAAGTGTAGTTTTATGAAGGAGGAGTTGGTTTATTTGGGATTTGTAGTTTCTAGTGATGGTCTGAAAATGGATCCAGAAAAGGTCAAGGCAATTGTGGATTGGCCTTCACCTCATAGCATGCTTGAATCCAAAAGTTTTCATGGCTTGGCGAGCTTGTATAGGAAGTTCATTCAAAATTTTAGTGGGATTTGTGCACTTATTACTGAGACAATGAAAGGTAATAGGAAGGAGTTTGTGTGGTCAACAACAGCTGAGAAGAGTTTTAGAATTTTGAAGAGTAAGGTGACTGAACAACTAGTTTTGGCACTCCTTGATTTTGGGAAAGTTTTTCAAGTGGATTGTGATACAAGTGGGACAGCGACTGGAGGTGTCCTTAGTCAAGAAGGGAAACCAATTGCACACTTTAGTGAGAATTTGAATGAAGCAAAGAAGAAATATTCTGTGTATGATCAAGAATTTTATGCAATTGTATAGACACTCAAGAAGTGGAGACATTATTTTCTACCAAAGGAATTTGTGTTGTATACTGATCATCATGCTTTGCAATACATTAATATCCAAGGTAAATTGAATCAGAAACATATAAAATGGGTTTAATTTTTGTAGAGTTATTTATTTGTTTTGAAACATAGGAGTGGAAATTCTAATAGGGTAGCTGATGCATTGAGTAGGAGATGTCTGTTGTTGAATGAATTGAGAGTAAATGTGGCTGGTTTTTATTCTATGAATGAATTGTATAAGGATGATGTTGATTTCAAGGAAGCATGGGCTGCTTTTATGAATCCAGTAGAAAAGGATAGAACACCATGGTTGGAATATTTTATTCAAGAAGGTTTGTTGTTCAAAGGGAAGAAATTATGTATACCTCAAGGGTCAATGAGGGATAATTTGATGAAAGAAAAGCATAGTGGTGGTTTAGGTGGACATTTTGGTGTGGATAAAACATTGGCACAATTGAGTGACAAATATTTCTGGCCTGGTATGGCTGCAGATGTGAAGAAGTTGGTATAAGGTTGTATCTAGTTTGTCAATATGCTAAAGGAGTCAGGAAGGATACTAGTTTATATCAACCATTGCCTATACTTGAGAGGCCGTGGGAACACATAAGTATGGATTTTGTTTTGAGATTACCTCAAATACAGAGAGGTAATGATTCTATCATTGTTGTTGTTGACATATTTTCTAAAATGGTTCATTTTATTCCATGTCAAAAGAGTAATGATGCTTCCCACATTGCTACATTATTTTTCAAGGAGGTAGTTAGATTACATAGTTTGCCTAAGAGCATAGTTTCAGATCGGGGTGTGAAATTTGTTTGTCATTTTTGGCATACCTTATGGAAGAAAATGGGTACATGATTGGGTTTTAGTTCAACATACCATCCTCAAAGTGATGGTCAAACTGAAGTTGTGAATAGAAGTTTGGGGAATTCGTTCATATGTTTGGTAGGGAATAAGCCTAACAAGTGGGACTTGGTTATGGCTTAGGCAAGGTTTGCCTATAATAATTTAGTCAATAGGAGTGTAGGGAAAAGTCCTTTTCACATTATGTATGGTTACAATCCAAGAGGAGTAGATGAATTGAGGGATAGTCTGATTTGACTTGAAAGAGTGCTGTAGCTAAAGATTTTGCAGAGTATATCCATGATTTGCATAAATAGGTGAAAGAAGATTTGGAGAAAAGTGCCGCCAAATACAAGGAGGGTGCAGATATTCATAGGAGAGAATAAGAGCTTCAGGTTGGAGATTTGGTCTTGACACATTTGCGGAAGTAGAGGTTCCCGTAGGGAACTTACAATAAATTAAAATGGAAGAAGATTGGACCTTGTAAGGTCTTGCATAAGTTTTCATCCAATGCTTACGAAATAGAACTTCCACCAGGAATAGATATTTTGCCCATTTTCAATGTGGCGGATTTGTATCGATATTATGAAGGAGAGTTGAGTACACAAGAAGATTTCAGTTCAGATGTTCAAGATAAATGTGAATGGATAGATCAGTTGCCTAAAAAGCAGTTTGAACAGGTTGAGCAAGTGATTGGTTCTCGCGTGGCTAAGTGAACAAGAGGAAAAGAATACATGGAGTATCTTGTACGATGGAAGAGTAAACTAGCTGATAAAGCCTCTTAGATGTATGCTTCTAAATTGGATAAGTATGGGATTTCTATTCCAGACTTACCAAAATGTTCTTGAGTTGTAGCTTCAAGAAACATTTCTCTTACCCGACGTGTCTGATGCAGGAGCATCTGGGTTCACTTGCAATCCCGTGTCACCAAAAATATGTTCTATTTTCTAAGTTGGTTTTTGGCTTTCTTTCTTTGCAGAATTAGTTTTTGTTTCAGGAGGCAATTTCAGATTTGTTTGGCCAAACTAAGGAAATCATCTTATTAAAGAGCCAATTGGGTATCTACAGTTCCATTTTGGTGAAGATTGGGCAAAAATTGGCTAAGTTAGAGCCAATCAAAGAATTTCCCAGTTTGTGAACTGTTCAATTCTCTGATCCTTGAATAGTTTGCTAACAACCCAGTTAGCCAATGGGCATTTTCGTCGATGACTCTTCAAGACAAGTTACTTTTTCCAAGTTTGATTGATGTAGAGGTCTTCAGCAGAAATGTGCAAAATGTTTGTTTTTGTCAATATCGACAAGAGACTTTCAACGTCTTACCGACATATGCTTCTTTATCCTTATCGGCTAGACATTGGCTATTGGTGACACCTTTAACTTCTCCACCGATAGCATATCTCATGCCAATATCCTCTTCGTTGGCAAGACTTTCACCTTCGGTCAGACTTCACTCTTCTCTTCCGATAATGTTTCTCACACCGATATGCCTTCTATCGGCATGACCCTGTTGTTTGCTGTGACTCCCAATACTTTTCCTGATGGTTTCTCCTCACGCTGATGACTTCGGTTTCTAAATGCAATTCTTGACCTTCTACAACTAGTCTCCCTTTGCATCTTCATTTACTTTGACCGTCACAGCCAGTCACCCATTGGTTCTTTCGAAATGTATGTTTAAATGTATATTCTGACATACATTCGATATGCAATTGCAGTATATTCACAAACTGACACTCACATACAATAGTGATACACACACACACTATCTGTGACATACAATTGACATATATACAGGAAATGTATTTCCTCAGACAATCTCGACATATGCAAGGTTTAACACAGAATGTACATTAGCGATATACACACTATTTGATACTCAGATGCAATAGCAATATACACACAGAAAATACCTACATACATTTGCGATATATATAGGAAATGTATATTCGTCAAACAACACAAACTCAGCCAAACAAGACTTTCTATACGTACCCCTTTTCACAGTGTATACATAGAATAAGGCTCGCATGCAAATACGGTGTATCCATAGACTATCTACAGCATACAATTCATGTATACACTTCAAATGCAAATTTGAATTTTTCTACCGATGATTTCTCTGGAACGGACTCTGTAATTTCTATACTTCCATGTTTATCAAGCAAAAGAATGAAATAAAAATGGAAAACTACTTTACAAGTCCATTCCACTGATTTCATAGAAATCCACCAGTGGAATGGACCTAAACGTGCATCACGGCAACAGAGAAACTAAGATTTGAAATACAATTGGTTTTATCTAGATAATAAATAGAAATAATCGATTTACCAAGATTTCACATAGGATTCAAAATTTACAGAACATAATTTGTAGAATTTCTATTCTTTCGTCCAGCTTCGTACATTTTATCAATTCCAGAAAAGAAAAAATGAAAGACCCCTTTCTCGACCATCTCTCCCTGTTTTTGTTAACGATGCTTCCTTTGTTTTTGGGATTTTGATTTAACCGAGATTAATAGCAGAAACCCTAATTAAGCTCATGACATCTACTTTGTAGAAGACAACAAAACTCCTAATGACAAGACACCTTGTTTAACCCTTTACAAAACCTAAGATGTCTGAAATGTAAATTTTGATGTTTACAGACAGGAAATGCCAACATAAAATGTCACATTAGTTAATGACATACAAATGCTATTAGGTAACATGAAGTGTCAAAATATATGTTAAAAACTTATTCTTCTCCCTCTTGTGCATCTTTATCCTATTGAAGGGGTGCTCCTGCACCATTGACTAGGGGAGCCTTTGGGTGGTAAAGTTCCTACTTTGCGAACTATTTAGTTTGTCGACGACTTGGTTCATCGACGGTCCACTCTTCTGATAATAGTTTCATTGATTGAAGATATGGTTGATAGAAGAAAAGTTTCAAGTCTTAGGCTAGTTCCTAAATTTTGAAACTTACTGATTTGTCGACAAACTTATGAATGAAACTTTTGAGGAGAAGCTAACGAGTTCGTAAAAGACAAGTTTCTCTCTAATAAAAATAGTTGATAGCTTAAACCTTGGTATCAACAAGCTTTTTAGTTTGTGAACTAGATCGTGATTTCTAAAAATTACCGATATGCCGACAAGGGTTTGAGAAAGGTCAATTTTTCTGATAAAGGGGGCTTGGTGGCTAAAGCTTGTATCGGCAAACATTCTAGTTTGCGAAGTGTCTCATTTGCTGATAGCTTGGGAGGGGGAACTTTTAAGTTCGCGAAGAACTACATTTGTCGATAACCTCTCCTATTGGCATGTCAGGGAATATTATTATTCGCAAACATGAACAAATGCCGATAAAGCTGGTTCTTGGAAAGAAAGCAAACTCCATAGTTTGAAGAGAAGGTATTTTTTCTGATGGACTATTTTAAAGCTCATGTATGCATAATAAAAACCGAATGTACAGTGGTGACTATTATACGCCAACGAGGATGTTTGAGGTGGCGCTTCAGTTTTGTAACTGCTCAACTATTTGGCGGTTAATTTTCTGATCTGGTATTTCAACTGATGGTGATAGTTCAACTATTTCTGCTGAGTATTATAAATACTTTGATCAGTCTGGTGAATGGTTCAATTTTTGGCTGGTTTAATTTTCCTGATGAATGTAGATGTTGCAGATCCCTTTGTAAAGAGACCTATGTTTTGATTTAGAAGCACGATTGTAGAACTTGAATTTGTACTCCTGTAATTCATTATTGTTGCTGAATAAATAATACAAGTTGTTGTGGGTGTGGTGTTGTCTTTTATGTTGATTTCATTTTGCTGCTTGATTCGGTAGTCTGATAAGACCCTTGAATTAAGACCTACACCAAACATGTAAAGATAGATATATGTTATGTAGAATGTAAGCACATGTAAGAAAACATGTGCATGATAGTGTAATTTAATAACATGTAAGTGCAATGGTAGAAGTGAACATTATCAAAGAAGTTAAGGTAAGTAGCATAAAGACAATGCCCCTCTCGGGAAAGTATAGCAAGGATCATCGACAAAAGTGATGTGTGAAGAAGCCACATGAAAAAATACAAGACACATGGCATAATCAAAAGGGATAAAGATACAAGATACAAATATAGAAGGTGGAATGAAGATGAACTCAAACCAAGTAAATCACAAGATAAACAATGTTAACAGACAATAGAAGACATGAGAAAGTAGGAGTCCTGAAAACAAGCATGGTCCAATAAAAAAGGCCAAAGACAATCTAAAAAGTATAGTCAATGTGATAAGAGTGGTTTCTAATCACTCCATAACTTGTATCATCCCAAATCCATAGGGAAAACATAGAAAATAACATATAGAAGACAAAAGAATAAGTGACAAGAAAAGAAACACCAAAAATCTAAATTTGATAAGTCATATAAAGGAAGAGGATTAACCAATACACTCATTAAGGATGTCATCATCATCCCACTCATTAATCTCAATGTCCTCATGTTGAATATTTGAATTCCCTCATAGTAGAATCTCTTCATCATAGTGTAAAGTAGTACTTTTGACAAATATGCTAGGAAGATGCACCATTTCTAGTTTTACATTCCATAATCATTGTTCATCTTTGCTTGAATTCATCTTTGTTTGAATTCATATTTTCTTGTAGATTTTGAACTTGTTTGTTATTTTTATCTTTCTTTGGAACTCATTTACTTTGAGCATCCTTTGGGAATATAGTAGATTTGTATCCATTATCTACAATGCCTTTATTATTTTCACCTCTTCTTAGCATATATAAAATATATTGATCATGTGAATTATTTTTGGGTAAAAAGATGTCCAAAACTTGATGTTGAAAAATTGTAGGTTATACCACATGGTGTTCCTGGTTTTGTAGAATGTACCTTTTTCTTTCCTTGATCATAATATGATGGCATTATCATTGCTTTGCTTTGTATATTTGTACATTGGATTATTCTTTCAAATAATTGATTTTTTGCTCGATTTTCTCTCCAAAGAACTTGTACATATCATATAATGCATCAATTCACTCATAAGGTGGTTCTTTAGGTATCTTAATGAATGTATCCAAAGTAAAATTTCTTGATTCTAATAATGGTACATATGGATCTCTAGGAGTATTAACCCTTGTGAGCATATTTTATACACTAATGTAACATAGAAGAAACTTCTTGACACTACTCTATCTAATGTTAGTGTAGGATTTGTATTTTGCTTATGTTCAAGTATATTTCCTTTTCCTACACATATTATTAAGCTTGCTTAGGTTAATTAGACATAGTTATTATGAGAGCACATGGCATAATCCATCAATTACATGTGTCCCTCTCACCCACTTTGGGTAGTTGAGTCTCACACCCTCTTTTGGATTTATTAGCCACCTCTCATAACTATTTGTTTATCTTTATTTGAGTAGGTGCAACCATGTATTTTGACAGTTACCAAGTAGGTGAAACACCTGCCTATTCTTGAAAGTTGGAGTTATTATGCCTCTATTTTTTCTATATATATTATAGTCACCTCTCATATCTGCTAGTCAAATGGAGTAATGTGAGCATATTCTCTTACATTTTTGTCTAATGAATTCTCTCTTCTTAAGATATTCTCTCCATTCTACTATTTTGATTTTTGATCATCTGTCAATTAGAGTGTGTGTGATCTAGGACCAACAATAGATCTTGGTTCAGATTCTCATTTCTTGTAGAATCTAACATCTAAGATGTTACATCTATTTTTTTTTGGATATATTTTTATGATTAACTAATTGTTAGTGGTGTGTGAAATCAATATTTTAAGTGTTGTATGATATTATGACAGCTGATATTTTATTGTCTTAGTAGAATATTCTTGATTTGATATGATAGTTGATTGTACATAATATTTGTACTTGTTTGTCATATGCATTTGATATCTTATTTGATTTGTGATTATGATTTTTGATAACAGACTAACTATTATATATTTTGGACATGAGGTGGATGCAGGATAGTATTTCCCTCTCCTATGTGTTGAGGGAGAGTATTTGTTAATATGCACAGGACAACTGAGAGGGGTGGGGTGAATCAGTTGTGTATTAGAACTTTAAGCCCTTAAAGAAATTCCAAACATCAACCTCTTATCAAGCATTGACATAATGTAAACATATGAAGCATTAATGCAAACACATCCAAACACATAAGAACACTAGATTTATGTGGAAAACCCAAGAAGGGAAAAACCACTGTGAGGATTAACTTAGATATATATGAATAGCAACACCAAATACAAATAGGCTCACTACCCAGAAGAAAGGCTCATTGCCAAGGGCTCACTGCCCGGAAGGACTCACTGTCCAGAAGACAGAAGAATAGAAGAGAACCATTACAGAGAGATTCACGATCTCAAGGCAACAGGAGAGATCCACCACTGCAACTTCTTGCCATCCGCAACCTTCGGCTCACTGCCTCCAGCAACTTCAAGCAAACTGAAATGTAGACACCTTCTGCTCACTGCATCTGGGAGTCATAAGCATTTAAGCTCACACTCAACTCACTACTCTTGATTCACATTCATAACATCTTCTCTACCTTGCTCCACACAACTTCATATTGCATATATACCATCCACAACCTAAGCCACTCTCAATTAGGTTGGTCCTAATGAAATGTGTGCACCTCAAACATGTAACACCACATAGGTCAGTACTAAACACTTCCGTGATGGAAAGAAGTGAAAGTGGACCATGCCAAGGGTTAACTAGGACTCAAATCTGTATCCCCACACTGCTCATTACATCCACAATCCACAAAGTATCTCCACAAATAGTGCTAGTAGGTCAGGTTGGCCAAACCTTAACTAACACAACAAGCAATCACTTCTACACATCTCCAAGTCCAAAGACATCATGCGGACCACAAAGAATCACTCTACAACATCCACACACCTTTGCATAATATTCAACATCATCAAAATCTTCTGCAACATTGCTGCATCCTCCTGAAACAAAGAATGTCTTCAATCTACACATCAGGATCCACTACCACTAAACACCAACACAAGAATTGAACTTGCGGAGTAACTAAACACTAGAAACTTCAAGGGAAGGTAGATATAGACTGTATAAGGACATTCCCAGATCCTTAGGATAAGAAATCTCAATGTGGAGAAATGCAGAGCAATCTCATTTCTCCTAGATGGTCTTCTTCAAAGTCAAACACTCTGTCAAACACATCTTCCACTTCTGCATGATCCAGAACCTGAAACTCTGGAAATAAGACCTCTAAACATCTCTAATCAACACTTCCAAACTGCATAAGCATATATCCAACTAGGAAGAAATGTGGAGCACAACACTGAGCACATCTTTGTCACACTGCATACATTTGTATTCAAATTTTCTTAAAAGGACTTGGAAATCAAGTGAACTACCTACTAGAAGTTGACATCAATGACAACACCAGCAAGTTTCCAATAGTGTCATCCCGAAGAGGATGGTAGATAGCAACAACATGGCAATCGAACCAAGTTAACTGAGAACCCCACACAATTGCACAAGTTTATAATCTAATTGTATGATGAATGCATTTGTAGGCATGTAGAGGTGTATTTGAGTCTTTTCATAAGTAGAGGTATGGAGTCTCTATTATCTTCATATAGTTGCATTATGCAACAATTGGTATAAAGTAGACTTTTTTAAATTTAATTTAACATGTTGTAGCTGAATTACTTGGAGATAAGAATATTTTTATTTAGGTGCATCCATTCATATCATCCTAATTGTTTAATAAGGATTTAAAATCATTGCACAAATTCAATTGCTATTCTATTATTAGCATCAAAGAGTTCATGGCCTTGGTGGTGAAAGATAAGTTACTTGGAGGGTATTTATGACAATTAATATTCTCTTTTAGTGGGGTATAAAGAATGCATAAAATAGGTAATTTGTCTGAAGAAGAGGCATTTTGGAAAATCATTATTCTCATCTTATTCTAGGTGTATGATTTTGGAGGAAGGGCATTATGTGTAGCTTTTTGGTCTAGAGCTAGTACATAGGAGATATGGAAACAAAGAGGGCGACTCTATTCCAAGTACGAGGTTAACCCTACTACAGATATGTGGGATCAAAATGTGGGTAAAAACCAGAGAAAAATAATAGTGTTTTTGTATCTACACTTGCACATTGTTGTAGGATTTAAATTTCTAAGTTTTAAACTAAATTTAAATATATGAAGAATACATGGATATTCTTGCATGTATCTATATACATGTGCACACACTTGCATGGTTTATATGCTATATTTTTGGTTATTCTAGGTTATTGGAATGAGGTTTGGGCATGGTTTGTGGTTTTATTTCTACACATTTCTATTGCTTAACATGTTGCACCCATATATCATTGTGGATTTCAATCAAACAATTCATGTGATTTGTCTATGATTCCACATCTTGCTTACTTGTCTACCCATGCATTTCCAACTAATTATTTGGCAAAGATCCCTTTATCACTATGTTTTGGTAGATGTCTTTTTTTTCTATTCAAAATCTCCCACACAGGTAGGGAAGACATGACATTGGCTATGGAGTTTGGCTTTATTCCTACCAATTGCTTTTACTTGAGAGTTTCTAAAGCCCATTCAAAAAATCCATTTTGTGCACATCTTGCAAGCATTGCATTCCATGAGTCAACACCTCTTTGAGGCATATTGTCAAACAATTCACATGTATTTTTTGTGTTTCCAGATTTTGCATACATGTCTACTAGAACATTTACAACTATATTATATGATATAAATTCACTTACCATTATGTTTTGATGGATGTCCATTTCTTGGTTATTCACTACATTATTGATTGTTCTAGATTGGGGCATGGGGTTTTGAATACCCACAACCTGTGTTTGCAAATGGTCTTCATTGTGAAAATCTATATTTGAAAATTTATATACATATATATTTATATCTAATATATCTATATATTTATATAACAACAATAACAATATGCTTATTTTACCCCAATCGCTCTTTCATAGAGTTGAGTTATACATAGGGTTTTAAATCTACCCTTACATTTGTTTTAAATTGTTGGGTTTATATTATTCTTTTATCAATCTTTCATATAGATCTTAAGCCATTTTTAATGGCTATTATTATAATCCTCAAATCAATTTATTATTTTTACTCTACAACTAGTAGCAAAAGATCTTATTTTTATCTATGACATTTTGTCATGCAAACTACAAGTCATTCTCTGGCAATTGACTTAATGAGTCTTTATTGTTAGATTTCTTCTATGAGTCATTTTTCCATAGGGTATTTTGTCAATGGTAAAATGCTATACCTAGGCCATTGATGAGGCATTATGCCAAATTGTTTCAGCACTCGATGCTTGCATACCACAGACTATGAAATCATATGTTTCATTTTGAGAATACTTTATATATATTTTATAATAATATGATATATCTGTTGTCCACAAAGTATACCATTATTTATACGTATTGAACTAGTATTTGGAAATATAAAATAAAATATATATGATTCAGTTATACTTACCTTGGAATATAGATTGCACAGAAGATGCATGGTACTATATGTTGTTATTACTTGTTATTTGATGAAATAAATCTTCAATACTAGTTATTCATATAGATGTTTATAGACAAAACTATATGTATGCAATCTAGTACATTCTTGCAGGAAGGTGCATCTGAATTATTGCATGAAAATAATTGTTATATCTAAATTTGAGCATAGTAGTAGATAGTGATTATAACACAAAAATTTATTATATCCAACTCAATGGTCGAGTATGTTTGGGGTTGGGTGTTGTTATTATGTTTCTAAACTTGTGTGTTAAGACCAACTTAGGGGTAGGGTATACTGGGGGTTTGATGTTGTTATTATATTTCCAAAAAATTATGTGTTAAAACCAACTCAGGGGTAGGGTATGTAGGGGGTTTGGTGATAATATATTTATAAACTTGTATGCTTATTTATACTTTGTGTTTCCATTAATATTTTATGGTCATTTATAGATGAGTCATGCAAGAGATAGTAGTGTTGTGAATAGATGACTCACATGTATATGTAATTTATATTTAAACACTTTAGCCAAAGTGATGCTATAGTTGTACGCATTATTAGTTCATTGTATTCATAGGTTGCATGTAGTTGGAAGTCATGTTAGATAGAGGGAATCCAGGGACTACATGACTAAATGCATGTGACAGATGTGTATATATTTACACTTGGTACTTGGATTTGGTTATGGTTTATTGCAGATGTCATTATTTTCCACCCTTGTTGAAAGGTCAGGTCATTTCTAGTAGGAAGATTGAAGCGGGGGACTACCTAGTCTATGGTTGGAGGTAAAGTGCTCGAGTGATGCTCTCCCTCTTATAGCTTGACAAACATATTGCTTGCACTTGGTCAAGATGACCATGAACATTGTACCACTACCTGTAATAAATTATGAAGTTAAAGATTATGTATAACTGATGATTAGTAACAGGTTGATAAGACAATAGTTCTAATCTAGTTTCATATTAGATTATTGTGATGTAGGAAAAACTACTCCTCAACTGAACATATCAATCAAGGGAGCTTTCTAGTAACATTACATTAGGGTTTTATTAGTTAATGTCTTAGACAAAACCTATGTCTACAAAACCACTATATGTTTTAACATAAATGAAATAACAAGGAATAACAGTAAATTAAATTTTGAGAAATGAAGTACATAAATGAAAAGCCAAAATGATAAAGAACTGGCCCCAGATGGGCAACCTCATTTCCTAGAACAAGAACGTGTAGTGTGGACGTCTGCACTTAGCGTTATAGTCTATAAGGTGTTAAAATCTTTAAAAAAACCTAATATGTGTGGTTTTGTACAGATTTCGATGAATTCTCGTGCATTCAAAACCTTTTCTCACGCTAGCTACAATAAAAAATAGGAGAAAGGGGTTGGCTTGTATAGAGGTTTGCCTTAGTCAAACCCCATTTTTGGTGTTTCCACCTCAACGATAACTAGAGATTGAAATATTGATAAAAGAGTGTGTGCTCTAAATTCTAACTGCATCTAGAATTGTAAAGAGCAATGACAAAACAATATCATAATATTGATAAGTAAATGAATAAATAAATGAGATTCAATAATGAGATAAATATTAATCAAGATAAATTGACAAAAAGTTGAGAAAGAGATTACAAGGATCTCATTGGAAGACTATCACATAAGGGGAAAAAATGGAACTTTATTCCAAAGGATAGAAATATAGAACGAGAGCCTTTTGTATAGTACAAGGTACACAAATAAATCACATCAATTGATTGATCTCAATAACCTACAATGAAAAGGGAGCATGTAATAACAATAACACAAGCAAGATGATAGTTCAGTGGTGATTTTGGCACAGCTTCGCTATGAAATTTTTTTGATCTTTTGAATGGCAAAGAGAGAAGATTTTATAGAAGAGGTGAGAGGCCAAAAAGATGGGAAAGGAGTTGTTTGGGTGCAGATAGACATCATAAAAATCTTGGTGTGCCACGCAAGTGAAAAGACACCTTATAAAAATGGTTAATAAACTGGAAAATGCTATTGGGATGTCATAACGTGGCACAGATGTCCGCACTTAGCACTTTGGTCCGTGCAACTTCAATTTTCAAAAGGTTCAGAGTACTCAGGGCACTACCAAGGCTAAGGCACTTTTACATTTTTTGGATAGGATGAGTAGAAAGGGTCAAAGAAGCATTTGGAAAGCACACTAAGGGAATGGGTACTAAAGTGAGTACCAAATAAAGTGTGCAATTGTGAGCAAGCACAATTTACAACACTACAATTATTATCTATAAAATCAAATCATGATGTTTTGTGAACTAATGTAAGATTGGCATCTTTATCGTGAATTATGAAACTTTATAGTTTATTTAAAAAATCAAATTTGTAGCATTTTTGAATAATTTTCCTATAAATTACTTGTTAAAATAATATTTTTTTTGGGTGGATCATTACATGTGGTATCAAATCCTAAGTTAAAACATTAGGGCCTATGAGTCTCCTGATGAGGGTCATTGTAATCCTCTCCATTTAGTTTATCAATCTGGGGTGGTGTCTGTAATCTAGAAAAAGTGATACTTTAACTTTCTACACTACATTCATATGGGGGCTTAAATAAAGAATACTGATTAACCTGAAATTGAAATACAAACTCAAAAAATTGAATGCAAAATAGTAAATAACAGGGAAAGAGAAACCTGACACTGAAAGATGGGGTAAAAAGTCTAGGACGCTACAACATTGCTAGGATGTCTGTGTGACATGTTAGATTCCTGATAGCAATAAAATTCAACAAGGCCATACAGTATGGATTTGTATAAACCTACATAGCAACACCCAATGTGCATGAGTGACTGAAATGAATTCCTAGAAATAACATTTAACCCAAAATACACATAAATGAGACATTTAACATAAAGAAGAGAATAAATGAGAGATAAGGGAATAGAGAAAAACTCCTGTGCATTTGATCTCTTTTCACAACCTGCACAATACACAAACTAGAAAAATTGTTGGGTTATTTTTTGGGTTTTCCTTGGTCAAACCCCCATTTTGGTTTTCCAACCTCCATGAAACAACAAATGAAATAAAAGAGAAAAAATCAGTGTGTGCTCTTATCCTACGTGCATCTAGGAATTTGGAGCAGTGATAATAAAATAAATCTATAAGTATTATCCCTGGTCTACAAGGAAATACCCTAGTGTGTGTGAAATCAAGCGGGTGGTGGTCTACACCAAGATTTTGCCAAATGTAACTATATAAATAAATGATAAATAAGATCTGCAATGTTATTCAAAATGAAAACAAGAATAAAATTACCAACATGGACAAGAATGAGATCTTTGGAGGAGTAAACCAAAATGTAACAATGTGGGTCATTGAGAGAACTTCATAATGGAGTCATTTCAATAGTATGCAGCTTCAACAAGCTCAATAATGGAGGTTCTTATGTAGCCAAAACAATGCCAAGAGAGATAGACTGAGAGAGATTGAGAGTGAGATTCAAAATTAGTTTTACATAAGGGTTTTTTGGAAGCTAAAGGGGCAAATTCAAAGGTTGAAGGCATTTATCTAACAACTGAGTGATACAACAGGTGACAATAGGTAGCTAGGTAGGAAAATAACATTATTTTTAATTTTTGGGACTTTTAAGACTCTAGCATGTTGCTAGGACGTCCTAGCAACATTGTAGCATCCTTAAAAAATCGCACAAAATTTAACATGTGTTCCCGAGTTAGCAAAAAGAATTAGAATCAAATCATAAATTTTGGTAATCTGGTGAAGGAAAAAGGCTAAGGTTGGGCTCAAATGATCGCTACAACATGCTAAGGGAATGGACACTAAAGCATGCCCAAAACATAGCATGAAATTGCAAGGGTGTGCAATTTTCTATGCTACATTAAGCCCCCACTTTAGAGAGATGATGGCACTAGGTGATAAGCTACACTAAGGATACATGAATGAAATATTGAAAGTAAATAACATCACAAAAGGATACCCAAAAGGATACTGTAGAGGAAGCAAAGCTCTTCAAGCAGAGGAATCAAGCCCCTAGGTTGAGAACCTGCAAAATAAGTACATTAACAACAACCTGCAAGACAACAATGTTAGCAAGGATAAACCTGCGAAACCACTATGTCAGAGTATCACAAACATATACATAAAGATAAAACATACATAGAGGAGAAATACACACAACAAACAAAGAAAAAATTTGAGTCAACAAAGTGAAAAGACCTTAATGTAAAAGGTTGTCTCAATTACCATGCATCATCCCCAAAATACAACAAAAAAAAAGAAAATCAACAAATAGAGGAATTCTTAAACAAGGATAGAAGAATATAATGAGTCGATTGATTGCTTCAAGGAGAGAATGCATACAAATAGATAGGGAAGCAATCAATATGAAGAAAGAAGAGTACATGACTCAGGCACTAGCTTGCTTTGTTGCTAGGGGTCATGCAAATCACAATACCCTCATGGATCACAGGCTATCAAGCCGTGTTATTCTAGGTGACCATAGGTGTAAAAAGGTAAGTCATATGAAGCACATAGATGAGCAAGTTGTATTATGCTAGGTGGCTCATATAGACTATATGGATCACAGACTAGTGAGTTGTATTATGCTAGGTAATCATAGACTACCAACACCTCAAGGAGCGTATCAAAACCAAAGCTTTAGGGAGATTATCAAAACCAATGCCTCAGGGGGTGTATTAAACACCAACACCATAGGGGGTGAATGCTTTAGGGAGCATTGATAAGAAACACCATAAGGGGTGAATTAATAAGCTACACCTCAGGGGGTGTGAATAAAGAAGGGTGCATGTATGGATGCATATGTTAGGGGAATATGTACCCCCCTTAAAATATTAGCATGTATAATATGTAAATATTTTAAGGTAAAGAAAAGGAGAAGAAAGAGGAGGGCAGATCTTTAGAAGGGATGCACACCCCTAGAAGAAGTTGTCTCTGCCCCCCAAAATAGGGTGAGGATTGTTGGTTCCCAAAATTACTACGACCCAAAACCCTAAAACATTTCACAATCACCCAGGCTAGGGGTGTCATCAAGGTGATTGAAAGAGGTTTATCAATAGGTTAAGGGTGATTTTGGCCAACTTACAGGAGTGGGTAGACTCCTCTTCACTTTTGGTTTAGCTGGACCATGGAAGGTATTCTGAGAGGTGTCCCTAAGTAGGGATTAACTATCATGCAAAAGATATACTAGACAATAACAAGGGCAATGATACCTAAAATGCTGACTAAACCTTCTAACTATCACCGATTTAGACAAAGATCACTACCTCAACTAACCTCTCTTTTAAGTTGAAAACATCATCATTGCAGCAGTACAAGATGCAGGTATACATGCATGTTCTGAAAAGATGAAACACAAATGTTGTCTAAAGGACATACCCTAACTTTGACACAAAACATGGATGCATACAAAACTATAACTACACTACACTTGGTGTATTTGTTTTGATTTTTAATGAGTTTGGGTGATCACTGGCTTCTCATACTGGTGCCTATCCATTGGGCTACAGAGTCTCATGTTTATCAAAGGAAAAAAATTGCAAGGAGATGTATGACTGCCTATATAAAGATTCACATGCATAAAAATCAATATCAAACCATGAGAATACTTAGTAATCCAACACCATACAACATTATTCCATGTTTGATACTGAAATAACCATTTACAAAGCTAGAAATGGATTAAGAACTATCACATTCATTCAAATCAGATCTTACAATCATACCACTAAATGTGCAAGAGAAAGCCCTAACTGTGATAGAGGTTTCCTAAAAGAACACTTACAACAATGGAGAAAAAAAAATGATTGATATCAAGATTACAATATATTTCACATACACTTTTGATAACTACTTCCTCAAGAACATAAATTAATCACTGGTCATTTCCCTAATTGCCTCTGGACCTCTGGTACCTATAGAGAGAAAATTCTTTCCAAAAATGACCGACCTGTAGAACATCTCTCAAACATGTATTATAACACTATTTTCACCTCCATTTTGGGTAGGAAAAACTACCCTACCCTACCAACCACCATTACTCCCTGTAATTAATCTAACCTACCTTGCCACCAACCTATACAACATCTTCAATTTTGTATTCACGGTGGTCTGAGAGTAGGTGGGAATTTTAAAGTACAATGCTTGTTTGAAAAGTGTGTGTAAAGCTTTTACAACACTTTAAAATATTTTAAACTAAATTTAAAATATTTCAAATTAAATTTAAAATATTTCAAATTAAATTTAAAATATTTCAAACTATCACATTTATTACATACTTTACATTACATTTGATTTTCATATTTGATCATCACATTTGATTTTCACTTTGCCTTTCAATACATTTATTTTGTCACGAACCTTGGAACCACCCCCTTTTTCCTATCTTTTTTCGATACTTTGTCCATCCTTATTATTGGCACACCTCATCAACAAACTTGAAAATTGGCAAACTTGATGGTTTGCGAACTTCCACCTCCATCGAAAAGCTTTCATTTCTTTTTTCTGCCTTGTCTTTTTTCTTTGTTGGGGATTTTGTTTATCGACGAACAATACTCGAAGCGAACTATCTACTTCGTTGACTGCTTCAACTTTGCTCTTAATCACTTAGAAAAATTTCTTCCACTTTGCTCATTGGTGACTTGAGCCATCGATGAACCTTTCGGTTCACGAACCACCCACTTCACCGACAAAGACTTTGTTTTTTCTTTCCTTGGCTAGCCGATCACTTAGATTTTTGGTGAAAACTCTTGTCGACTAACTTCCTAGTTCACGAACTTCCAAGTTCATTGGAAAGCACCTTGCATCTCTTCCCTTCATTGGTCAATCAAAAAAATGACGAACTTAGGAACCATAGTCGGCGAGTTCGACGGTTCATGAACTGGGTGAATCACTGACAAAGACCTTGCAAATCATAAAGAAAGGGAAATCGGTATATCGGCAGGTTCATGAACTTTCGAACCTACTGACAAGGCAACACTTAGGTATTTTTAATGATTTTCAAAGATGAAACACTTAGATAAATTTTGGAAAATGGCCCACACTAAAATAGTCTCTAATCGGATATCATCATATGGGCACAAAGGGGCATACACAAGGATCCTAACATATTTCAATACAAATTTACAAGATTGGGGACAAGAAAAAAGGGGGTGCCAATACTAGCTCTGGTTGGGGACATGTGCCAAGAAATAGCACGACGAGTATCATAGATCTCTAGGGCAGACCAAAAACACCAAAAACAACACACAAGAATGGAAACACAAACACCATCAAGACCAATAGTGGTCAAGACTGCTCAAGGTCAAAACATAACACATATATCAAGATTTCAATACAAAATTTTAAGGGCTACATTACTTATGAGAAATAAAGTTTCAAGTGTTGTTCATGAACAATCAGGTCCAGAAGTTCTCCTTCCACATTTATGATATAAAAGGTATCTTGGCCAGCCTTTTCATTAGTCTAATATGGGCATATCCATAGTAGTTCAAAATTACCATGCTGGCCCTTATCCTTTGATTTTGCATTCCAAAGGAGAACCAAATCACCAATCTAAAAACACCTTTTAACTGTTTTCTTGTTGAATAGATGCTTAACCTTCTACTGTTGTAAATTTTTTAATCTTGTGCCACTCTTTTAGTTTCATCCAATTCTATCAACTCATGTATCCTTAATGCCAAAGCATCATCTTCATCTTCTCCTATTTGTTCTAACACTTGATACACAGGTAGTTCCAATGATATTGGCATTTTAGCCTCTAACCCATACACTAGCTCAAAAGGACTTTTACCTTTAGCACATTTGTAGGTGATCCTATCAACCGAAACTGCATATTTTAGCTTGTCATCCCATCCTTTATTATTCACATATAGAGTCCTCTTTAGAATTTTCATAAGGCTCTTATTGTTGGACTCAGCTTGTCCATTACTCTACAGATGGTATGGTGATGAATGAATCAACTTTATCCCATATTTGGAACACATACCTACAATGTCTTGAGATATGAAGCACATGGTGTTGTCTGCAACAATTCTAGATGGTGCATGCCAAATCTAGTTATCAAATTGTTCAAAAGGAACTCAATCACTATCTTGGACGTGGCGTTGTGAGTTGAAACCTCAACCCACTTTGTAAAATAATCAGTTGCCACCAATATCCATTTGTACCCATTTATTGATTTTTATTGAATTTCTCCTATGAAATCAATGCCCCATTGCTGAAATGGTGCCTCAGTGGTAACATTTATAAGGGGAAGAGAACCTTGAAACTTTTACTTACCTACAAACCTTTGACAGGCATCACATTTTTTGATTTTTTTAGCAACATCTTTGAAAAGGCTCAGCCACCAAAAACCTGCCCTAATATCCCTTGGCAATATTCTTCAATGACTTTCTCAGATTGTTTCTGGTCCAAACACTTCAACAAAAGTCCCTCATGATTTCTCCACATTAAAACACCTTGAATCAAAACATATTTCAAAGACTGGAGCTTAAGTGTTCTTTGCTAAGTTACATTCATACCTGGGGGACAGTGCATGTTGACAAGATAGAAAATAATATCCCTATACCATGGATCATTTGTCATCATACACACATTAGCAGATGTAACAACATATGATTCATTTATTTCAGCGGCCTCTAGGTTGGAATTAGCCATCAACTTTTCTAAACCTTGGCCTCTAACCAGTTTGGTGACTTGCACCTCAAAGTCATATTCTTGGATTATGTTGATCCATCTGTTGGTAAGAGACACTTCTTTGCAAAAGACTTGAATGTTGTCATTGATGGAAAAAAGGCAAAGAGAATCCATCAACATGGTAAAGAGACACTACTCCAGCAGACAATCTTGAGTTGGCAACAAGACACAAAGTATTTTGGTTTGAAAGACCAAAATGGCTAAGTATGGGAAGTATTCTAAGTAAGGGATAGAAAGTGAATCAGTATGCCTCCGTAATTGAAAACTTGTAGATGCGGTTCAGGTATGATGTTTATAGCTACCTATTGCTATTATATTCCAGTGATCAAGATCTAACTTCCTCTGAAAGTCATCTGGTGAAAAGTCTAAGTCTAGGTGGATAGTGTTAAGACAGAGATAGTGAACAGTACAGAGTAAAATGGTCCGCACTCCTCCACAATAGCATATTTTTTTCTGCGGTTCTAAGGAAACCTAGAGATATGTCATGACTACCTAAATCCAAGATTATAGCCTCTGAAGTTTAATAGATAATATTTTACAAGCTTCCAAGTATCAGCTTCCAGTTTGACAGTGTTTTAGTGTGACAGTGCAACAATTCTAAGATCCACATTTTGGCATTCAAAATTATTTTATTCTGTGGATTTGAAGGCATATTAAGAAGTCATTATGAATGTTAGATATGGATTGTGGAGTCCCATATTGTCCACAGCATAAGTTGTGATGTGATAGAGAAACCTATCATATTTGTTCTTAAGGAACAAGTCGACAGGCCTATAAGATCCTTATGCGGAGAAGGTTTAATATCTGGACAATCAATATAAGTAATTGCATGATTAGAGACAACCTATATGAAGACTTGTACACATTTGTTTGGGTCTGCATTGCAGATTGTACACAAGATCAAGCCGATAGAATACAACACTATGTGTACACATTTCATACTTTGCTTGCCGACCTGATTAAGAGTTAGATAAAATTGCAGATATATATAGAGGATGGATTTCGGTGTTTGCAGTATGAGTGACATGCGATGAGAAATGTGTGAATGAAAAATATGTGAAGATAAGGGACAAGAGTAGAAGAAGAGAGATCATATGTAAAAGCAGAGCAGCATAACAGGGCAGTCAGAGATGAAGAGTTTTGAGTCAGTGTTTTTGTGCTTCATTGGAACTGTAACCATGCATATGTAGATGTAATCTTAGTAGTTCATCTTGACAGTGAGCCACCCTTCTACTTTCTTCATTCTTCTAATTGGCAGTGAGCCTATTCTTTGGCAGTGAGCCTGTTTGAGCAGTGAGCCTCTTTGTAACTTGGTATTGTGCAATCTTAATATATTGTGAGCTAACATGCATTGTGGTTTTTCCCTTTTTTGGGTTTCCACGTAAAAATCCTAGTGTTAATGTGTTATGTCTTTATGGTTGTTGTTCCTATGCTTATTATACTTTCATGTAATTAATTTTAGAATTTGGACTAATAAACTTATTAAGTGGTTTTGTGGAATACTAATTCACCCCCCTCTTAGTATTCTTTGCTATCAACAATTGGTATCAGAGCAAGGTTCCTTGGAAAAAGTCTAACAACTTAAGGAAGATCTGGGGTTTTGTAATCATGGCAGCAAGAAGATTTGGAAATTATGATAGCAACAAGGAACTAGAAGCAACTCTTATTGATCTGGAATAATCTGAAGCATAAGTCAGGGATCTAAAGGATAACTTACAAGAAGCTGATGAATACATCTCAAGATTAAAAGAACAAGTTAAGAAATTCAAAGACATACAAAGAAGTTAGTAATCAATTGATATTAGCAAATGAAACTCTGAATGATTTGGAAGCATAAGTTATAGAAAGAACAAAAGCAGAAGAAGATATGAATTTAATGATGAAAAGCAAATTAGAAGATTGTGCCAAACTTGAAAAAGAAATTGTGAGTCTAAAAGTAGACTTGGAAAAGCCAAGAGCTATGAAGAAAAGTTCAAGTTAAGTTCTGCAAAGCTTGATGAGATGATTGCTAGTCAAAAGAGTGTTGATGATAAGCAAGGTTTGGGATTTGAGAAAGGAGAAAGTTCAAAATTAGGTCAAACAAACACTAAGTTAAATCAAAACAGAGGTAACCAGTTTAGAAATCAAAGAAGAAGACCTAGGAGACCTCCGATCAGACAACCAAATGCTCAGAGGTATCCATCTTTCAATGGCCACTATTTTAATTGTAATAAGTTTGGTCATAAAGTTACTCAATGTAGGAGTAGAGTAAATCAGAAAGTTCCATCCTTTTTTGGTCAATGTTTTAATTACAAGAAAATTGGTCACAAATCAAATGATGCAGAAATCTGGTAAGGAATGGTTCCTATAATGCAAAGAATAGTCAATCATTCAATGGAAAATGCTTTGCTTGCAATAGATTTGGACATATGTCTAATCAATGTAGATCAAATCCAATCAATAAAAGGAATAAAAAACAAAGGAATGTTGTGTGCTACAATTGCAACAAATTTGGACATGTTGCTAGATTCTATAGAAGCAATAATGTGAAGAGAAATTACTATGCTGAAGAAAGGAAAAGAAAAGGTTGATCCAGTTGAAACCAAGAAGGAAATGGACAAGATCTGGATCAAGAAAGAAGTAATTAAAGAAGAGGATAGATCCGCACCAACATCTGATGCAGATACTTCCTCTGAGAGGTAAATTGGAAACTCTGGCTTAGGGGGAGCAGTGTTGGAAATCTAAAAACCCCCAGCCAGAAAGTGGGTGCCAGAATCTGGCATGAAGATATATGATGGAATTTGATGTGACAAATATCTTAAAAGAAAAACTGGAAGAAAATAAGTCAATGTGGCACATTGCGGAGCAATCTTGATTGATTGTATCTATCAAAGAAGACATGTAGCTTTTTGGGAATGAGCATTTATAATGATTTAGGTCAAGTCATGCGGAGGATAAAAAGAGACTTGTTTGATTTCAAAATCACTTTGCATTCAAGATATCAGACATCTAGGAGAGACTAAGGCAAAACTTGAGCAACAACAACTAAGATCTGAGGGATTTAGAGTAATTTAGATAAAGGAAACCCTAGCTCGACAGAACAAGGTATTTTTCGTTCAAATCCCATTTCTGAGTCTGTTGAAGTTCCAAAATGGCAACTCCACAAGTAGTTGATATCATTGAATGACCTTAGCCTAAATTTAAGAAACACCCATTTAAAGCAACATAAGTGGATCCAATGGGTGCGGTTTCAGACATTCCTCATGGAGTTCTGTATGTTGAGGATGTTAGGGCATATATACATGTTGCTCTAGATGAGCACAGTGATGGAAGATTCATAGAATTATTTCTGAACCATCTACGTGATGATCAATATAACTTGAAGCCAGAGTATAAAGTCCTAAAGGAAAAGAAACTCATCCAATATACACACTTCCCTATTATTGTGGAAGATGAATGGGTTCGGTACATGCTTAGTAGAATGCACAATGAATTCATGTGGCTAAGACAACCCTTCAAGATCACTAAGGAAGCAATCAAGGTAATAACTGGATTGAACTCCACCGGAGGTGTGCCCTTTCTAAAGGCCATCAAGAATCAAACTGTCTCAAAGGCCACCAGAGCTAAATTTGACAAAAGAGCATTAATGATCAATGATATTATAGATCATGGTGTGAGATTTGCCTAAATAACCGGGAGAACTCTGTTTCTGGCACAACAATTTATACTGCCTATCAAATGATAAAGGAGAATGCAAATTACAACCTATGCAAGTTGCTACTAAATCAATTAATGGAGAACCTGAGGAAGATAAAGGAGAGCAAGAGTTACCCCTTCAAGTATGGTAAGTTGGTCATCTGTTTATTCTTCTATTTCATGAATGAGCTACCCAACATGAATAATCTATTTTGGACAAGTGATAGACCAATGGCGGTGCAAATTAGGGATCACTTGAATAGTCTAGGAAGTTATGATGTGTAGAAGGCAACATTGTGGGGATATTTCAAAAAATTTCAAAGCATGATGCATTCTAGGGAAAGAATCCCTAAGGGAATTGTTGAGAAATACAAGGACAAAATTTGTTTCATGGTCACTAAGGATCAATGCTTAATGGAAGCTGTGGAACCTAGAACTGTATGGGTAATGCCCATGGGACATGAGGTAGATGGAAAAATACTGGAAAACTATGCCCAACACTTGCTCAACAAACCTAGAGACACTAAGGAAGAGAGGTTTGGGACTTATGAAGAACTAAGTTTAAAACTTCATGTTGAACTCAGGAAGCCAGAATCCACCAGGAAGGTGAGAAAAGAAGTAGAGGAAATTACTGCAAGATATGGGTTCACAAAAGAACAAGTGACAAAGGCAAGGGAAAAAGCACAAGCTGCTAAGGAAGCATAAGAAAAGAGAAAAAGTGAATCAAGTGGAACTTCGGATGAACCCAAGGGTGAACCGGAAAAGCCAGAGGTCTCAAGAAAAAGAACCAGAGGATCCACCTCTGCAGAAGATGCATCCATTCCCTTCGGTTCCACACCATCTATAAGTGTGGAAACTCCTGCCACCAGTTTTAAGAGAAAGAAGACTAGGGCCAAGAGAATGCATGTAATCATAGCTGTTGATGAAGAAGCAATAGAATCATACAAGGAAGTAAAGAAGATGAAACCTGAGGCTACAAAAGCCTCTAGAACTAGCAAAAAGAAACCCTCTGGTAAGGGTAAATCTGGAAAAAGGGTAAACCAAGATGTGCCTCAGATAGAGGAAGCAACTATAATCCTTGAAGATGTTCTCAAAGCCATAACAGTGGATGGAAATCTAAAACCCATTGCTCAGTTGTATGATGAGTATAATGATCCAGACAAGAGGATCATTGAGACTACTGTTGTAGAATATCTAAACATCTACAACAAGGCTCTGATTGAAATTATTACTGATCTTCCACATAGCCTGGAAAATATAATGAGCACAAGAAAAGAAGCAGCTATTACAAAGGATGTTGAGCTTAGGGAACACTCATTGATAAGATTATGTCTAGAGATCACCCCTGAGGAGAAGGCCAAAATCTCTAAAGAAGTCAAGGATTCCTTCAGGACCAAGACAAGAATGAACTCATTGATGTTGGGAGAAATTGATAAGGTGGTCAAGGAAACAGAGGAGATCACTTTGGCAACATTAAAGAAAAATAATATTCCTACTATTTATGACAATGAAGGAGCAAATGATGAAGACACATCTCTGCCATAGATAAGCTAGGATCAAGGACCAGAACAGAGTGATCAAGTCTCTGACACGGACACATTGGATATGTTAGATCAAGGCAAAACTAAAACTGATCTGCCTCCTGAGCAATAGGCTAAGGTTGAAGAGAATAGGGAACAGATAAGAAGCCCTGCACCAGAACAAAACATTGATCAACAAGAAAATTTAGACATGGATCCTTCGGAACGCAGTCAAGAAGAAGTATCTGGGAGAGCAAGAGATAGTGTAGATGTCCCAGTTGGTTCTGGAAGACAACAAGATACAGATGAGTATGAACTTCTTCAAGGACCAATCATCCTGGCCTCATTGTCACCTATGCAAAAATTCAAATTAGTATCTATTTTCCAAGCCAAGGCAGAGGAAGAAATGCTGAAATCACATGACCAAGATAGTAAATTGATCAATGATGCATCCAACATTCTAGAAAAGATGATGCCAACAGTTCAAAAGGACACCTCATTATCCTCTACTGATCATCTCAAAGGGCTATTAAACTCTATAAATACACATTTTGAGTCTTTTAAAAATATGTAGAAGCAAAAGTTAGAAAAGAGTTTGATGAAAAGAGATTGGTTGAGTTAAAGGCTATGATAGCGAAAAAAAAAGTATTTTAGATAATGGAATAAAAGGCATACAAAGTGCAATTGAAGAAGCCAGTCAAATTTACAAATTTTGTCTATCTTGGCCAAAAATCACAAAGGAATTAGAAGATAAAATCTGAGACTTGGAACTCAAACTACTTAATATCTCTTAGACATATAATCCAGCAGTTCAGTCAATAAATGCCATAGAAACACAAGTTGTAAATGTTCATAGTGATTTGAACTCTTTGATGAAGAAAAGGGAAGAAATCAAAGATAGGTTGTGTCAGCTAAGGGGAATGATAAGTCCAAAAATTGATTCCATGACCAATCTAGCAGATGAAGCCTTGAAATCAAAAGCACTAATTGATACACCATCAGATGTGCAGAAGGTAGAGAAGTTAGTTTTTCTAATAAATGGCCACATCCATATTCTAGAAAGTGTAAGGAATAGATAGAATGGAGAGATAACTCTAATAAAGACTATCTATAATGATATTCTACCTTCAATGACAAATTGAGATGAAAATGAGTATCTGTATATATGCGGCAGAATATAACATTTTTGAACATTTTTGACAGATTTTGCTTGAAGTCACACCTTGGCCATTGATGGCAAAGGGGGAGAGGAAAACCAGTGAAAAAATAAGCATACATCTGAAGGAGAATAGAAAAACAAAGTGTACAGAGTAAGGAGGAGCAACACAACCATTTTTCACTGAGTGTTGCCATCAATGCCAAAGGGGAAGATTGATGGCAAGAGACACTGCTATGCAAAAGACTTGAATGTTGTCATTGATGGAAACAAGGCAAAGAGAATCCATCAGCATGGCAAAGAGACACTTTGGCAGACAATCTTGACTTGGCAACAAGGCACAAAATATTTTGGTCCGGAAGCCCAAAATGGCTAAGTATGGGAAGTATTCTGAGTAAGGGACAGAAAGTGAATCAGTATGCCTCCACAATTGAAGACTTGCAGATGCGGTTCAGGTATGATGTTTATAGCTACCTATTGCTATTATATTCCAACGATCAAGATCTGACTTCCTCCAGAAGTCATCTGGTGAAAAGTCTAAGTCCAGGTGGATAGTGTTAAGACAGAGACAGTGAACAGTACAGAGTAAAATGGTCCGCACTCCTCCGCAATAGCATATTTTATTCTGTGGTTCTGAGGAAACCTAAAGATATGTCATGACTACCTAAATCCAAGATTATAGCCTCTAAAGTTCAACAAATAATATTTTACAAGCTTTCAAGTATCATCTTCTAGTTTGACAGTGTTTCAATGTGACAGTGCAACAATTCTAAGATCCGCATTTTGGCATACAAAATTATTTTGTTCTACAGATTTTAAGGCATATTAAGAGGTTATTTATGAATGTTGGATATGGATTGTGGAGTCCCATATGGTCTATATCATAAGTTATGATGTGACAGAGGAAACTATCATATATGTTCTTAAGGAACAAGCCGACATGCCTGTAAGATCCTTATGCAGAGAAGGTTTAATATCTGGATAATCAATATAAGTGATTGCATGATTAGAGCCAACCTATATGAAGACTTGTACACATTTTTTTGGGTCTACATTATAGATTGTACACAAGATCAAGCCTACAGAATACAACACCATGTGTACACATTTCATACTTTGCTTGCCGACCTAACTAAGAGTTAGATAAAATTGCAGATATATATAGAGGATGGATTTCAGTGTTTGAAATATGAATGACATGCGATGAGAAATGTGTGAATGCAAAATATGCGAAGATAAGGGACAAGAGCAGAAGAAGAGAGATCATATGTAAAAGTAGAGCAACATAACAGGGCAGTCAGAGATGAAGAGTTTTGAGTCAGTGTTTCTATGGTTCATTGGAATTGTAACCATGCATATGTAAATGCAATCTCAGTAGTTCATCTTGGCAGTGAGCCACCCTTCTACGTTTTTCATTCTTCTAATTGGCAGTGAGCCTCTTTGAGCAGTGAACTCTGGGCAGTGAGCCCTAAGGCAATGAACCTCTTTATAACTCGATATTATGCTATCTTAATATATTGTGAGCTAACACTCACCGTGATTTTTCCCTTTTTGGGTTTTCCACGTAAAAATCCTGGTGTTCATGTGTTATGTCTTTATGGTTGTTGTTCCTATGCTTATTATACTTTCATGTTATTAATTTTGGAATTTGGACTAATAAACTTATTAAGAAGTGGTTTTGTGGAATACTGATTCACCCCCCCCTCTGAGTATTCCTTGTTATCAACACCATCTACATCTCCTTCTAGAGACTTATTGCTGCATGAAAATGTCTTTCACAACTGAATGGGTACATATGCAATTGTCTTTTCACCCGTAAGATATGACCTAAAAAATTTTACTACTTTGACCAACACATATGCATTCTTTTCCATATTTGAATAATTCAGTTCAACACTCTATAGGGATTTTCTAAAGAATCCTATGGGTTGTTCAAATCCATCCCCATTCTTTTGCAATAATATAACACCAATAATGTAGTATGAAGCAAAAGAGAAAAGATGAAAAGGCTTGGAGTAATCCAAACTTACCAACAATGGTGCATCTTTGAGAGCCTCCTTTATGTCAACAAAAGCTTCAGCTGGTTCCTTGTCCCATGCAATAGACTACCCCTTCTTGATCATCTTGGAGATTGCCTTGGTCTTCTCAACAAAGTTATGGATAAATTGCTTAACAAAGTTGATTTGTCCAAAGAAAGACTGGACACCCTTGACTGATTTAGGCTGAGGGATAAGGTCAATGGCCTTAACTCTTTTAAGATCAATTCTAACCCCATCCTTTGACACAATATGTCCCAACAGCTTACCTTCTTCTACTCCAAACTGGCATTTCTTGGGATTCAAAGAAACCTCATACTCTAAACATCTGTTAAATATCAATTCCAAATTCTTGCAATGATCTTTCCTATCCTTGGAGAAAGTAGTGAGATCATCTTGGTATACTACCATGATTTCATCAATGAGGTCTGCAAAGGTAACATTTCTTGCTCTCTTAAATGTTGCTCTTGTATTCTTCGATTCGAATGGCAACCTTAAATAAACATAGGTTCCCCAAGGAGTAGTGAATATTGTCTTGTACTATTATGACTCCTTCACCAGCATCTGGTTGCAGCCTAAGAATCCATTCATCATAGATATCAGCTTTGAGCCAACAACCCTTTGCAAAAGATGATAAATACTTGGAAAATGATAGTTGTCCTTAAGGGATTTGATGTTCAAATTTTTGAAGTCTACACACAATCTAATCTCCCCATTCTTCTTCTTCACTGGGACAAGATTAGATACCTACTCAGAATGTTTAATTGGTTTTATAATACCTTCATCTTTTATCTTTTCCAACTCGTATTGCATTTTAGGAGCTATTGTGGGATTAATAGGCCTTTGTTTTTGCCTAAAGGGTTTTTCATCATGCTGGAGGGTAATGGTATGCTGAAATAAATCCTCCCCATATGCCTTTAATTCATCATAGGACCATGCAAAACACTTTTTAAATTTTCTTAGAAAAGCAATTAGCATTTTCTTTTCATGGGATTTGAGCTGCTTACCAATATAAAGCATCCTAGGTGCCTCCTGAGTGCCAAGGTTAACACCTTCAACATTGTCCTCTTCAACTGGTCTACCTTTGCTTTTCCAACGATCAACATTATCAAACATCCTTTCAAGAACAACCAAACCCTTGGGAATAGTAAAATTGTCTTCAACTATACCAGTTCATTCCCGAACAATGTTTCCTTTCCATCTTCTACTTCTATCATAGGTTTCCAATCAATTAACTGATTGTCAAACTCATCTAGGCAATTGAGAAAATTGTAAATTTGATTATTGTCATTGAAAACTTGTCAATTGTATATGTTGTCAGGGATTGTTGGCCTTATAAGCATTTCAACAACATAATGACCATAAGGAAAATTTGACTGAAGGTCAAATTCTAAAGCAACTATAGCCAAGGAATCTGCCTTCTCATTTTCAACTCTTTCAACCCATTCAATGCTAATAGCATCAAACAGTTCTATAGTGTCCCACACTGCATTCCTATATGCCCTTAATTTGTTGTCCTTGGCAACATACATATTTCTAATCTGCTACACAACTAGTTCTGAATCACCATAGATCTTCAAGCACTTGACTCCATGCTTATGAGCAACATTTAAACCTAACAACAATGCCGCATACTTAGATATATTGTTAGTGCACTGGAAATCAAGCTTGAAAGAAAGTCCAAACTGTTCCTTATCTGGTGAGGTTAAAACTAAGCTTGCACCGGTGCCATATCTAGAACATGCACCATCAAAGTACAATGTCCACAAAAAAATTTCATCATTCATAGGAGCAACAATCTAAGGTAGATTAACACACAACTTATGTTCATTGTCATCACAAAACCCCATAATACAATCAATGTTAGTGTCAAATAATTTTACTTCTTCATTGGTTTTTTAACGGACTTCTATGTTTTGGTCTTCTACCTTCTTCCCCTAGTAAAGCTTCACTTCTACACCTTGAAACAAAATGGTAGAATATGATAGATCCATCTAGATACTTCCACCCATGGAGGCTGCCCACTTTCTAGATAACAACATACCCCATTTAGCAGGGTATTCCACGATAATTATATCCATAAAAAATGACTTGTCTGGATATGCAGCTAGTTGAACATCAACATCTTTGACAAGACTAATTACATTTACTTCTCTTGAGTCCATAGCAAAGAATTTACCAAAGAGCTTAGACACCTTCAACCCCAAATCATTCATGATTTCAAGTGGCATGACATTGCAAGATGCTCTAGAATCGAGCATACAATTATGTAGTAGCCATCCATTTATGATCAATGTGGTGTAGAAAGGATTCACACCCATCCAACTATTCACCATAGATGACCTTAAATAAACTTAAACCATTTCATCATCCTTAGAAGGAGTAACAATGGGTTATATAGGTGTATTGGTGGCTGTGATAAATGAGCCAGTCCTATCCCTATACTCAAGAATCCTAAGAGCCTCCCCTAATGGTAGTGAAATTTTGATTTGACTTAACATATGGGCCATGTCAAAGGGATGATACAAAGGTAGAGGGGTGTCACATGAAATTGTAACATCATTCACATTAGGAATATAAGGTATCAATTGACTGGAAGAAATATCCATACCTTTTACCTCCTTCTTATCTTTGCTCTTCTATGGTTCACTTGATACTTGAGGTTGGATCTCCTTGGCATCATCTTTTGGCTTGTGAGTATCAATAATAGGTATAGTAGCTGGTTGGACCACACGTGTTCAAACTTTTTATACATATTTATTTTTTGTGGCCGCTGGTTGTTGGATTGCAACCTTCTTCTTTCCAAATGCTTTCTTTGGAAGATCTCCACCTTTTACCTCAACATTCACCTTTTCTTTCTCCTTTTTGTTTTCAACTCTTCTCCCAACCTTATTCTCAGTTGGGTTTGTAATAGAAGTATCTTGCACATGCCCATGCCTATTCTTGAGTTGGTACATGCCTTAGACTTGCATAACTGTTGCATCAGTCAAGGCCCTCATATCTTCTTTCGATAGTTTGGACTGCTTGTACTTCTTGTGCACGAGATCCCTCTAATGCTTGAAATCATGAGCTGGCAGCTGACATCTCTTTGGAGCATCACTATATTCATCTTGGAAAATATATTAATCCTCTTCAAGGCTTTCATACTCATCATTCTTATCAAACTACTCATAGTCGTTGGTGTCAAACTGATTTATCTCATCTTCTTCATAATACTCAAATGCACTCTCTTCATTTGGAAACTCCTCTACTCTACTCCTCGAATGAGCCACTACACAATTAGCTGGATTATGGGGAAGGAAACATGCCTAACACCATGAAGAAACCTCTTGGAAATTGATTTGATCCTATCTCAATGGATCAAGTTGTCTCTTTCAGGTTGTTTGAAACTGACCTGCTTGAGGGCTACCTATCTATCATTTTGTTGTGGTCTGTTAGACCAATTAGTATTATATGGCCTATCATGCGGTTGTTGACCTTCATTGTTTTGTGCTGCATCACCTGGTGGAGGCAACCCTTTCTCGTTTCTTGCAACTTTGTAGGATAATGTTTTCGTGACCCCCATAAGTTTATCCAATTTATTTTCAGTTGTGAGGGCCTTTTTGAAAGCTACTTTATCTGGCTTGGGTAGTTTTACATCAGATCTTTTAATGTGCTTCCTTGAAGCTCTCATGTTACTTTCAATGTTAATGGTCATAGCATATACTTCCCTTAATGTTTGTTAACTCTTGTCCCTCAAATAGTAACCAATCTTTGAGTCAAATGCACCACAATACAACACCAAACACATAGACTCATTAGGTCTCATATGAGGAGGTACCTTTCTCATAGTCATGATGAAGTAGTTGTTAAAATCAACTACAATTTCATTTATTACCTTTTTGATAGCTGTGAGTTCATGGATGGAAAACTATCCCCATATTGCAATTGGAATACCCTCATGAACTCCACCCAAGAGTCAATACTGCTATTTGGGAGAGGCTTTAGCAATTTCTTCCAATTAGTGTACAAATAATTTCATCATGACATCTTCATCCTCAATGTCATACTCATCAATGACATTAATAAAAATGTCTAAGATGCTTTTCACCTGTGACAAAATTATTGCCTTGGAACCTAGGAATCTTTCCTCTAATCTCATTTGGGATGGGGTTAGGAAAATTAGGTATGCTAAATAAATCAAGTTTTCATACCTTTCAACTCCCAAAGGCTACCTTAGTGGAGGAAATATTTTTTCTTGTCTTCATTGTGCAAGGCTAGAGTTCTGAACATTGCCATACTGTTGATTCACTTGATTTTGTGGTGGATGATTGTGAAAATTTTGAACATGGGCATGATTTATACCTTGTTGTCCCATTTGTTGATGTTGCTGTTGGTGTTGTCTATGATTGTTCTACTGGTTATACTATTGATTTTAGCCATGTTGTTGTGCATTCTGATTTACCTGGACTTGCTAGGCAAGTTGAGATTGCTATTGGTCAATTAGGGCATGTATCTCTCTTTGCCTATTCTTGATATGATCAAGTAGGTCAAGCTCATCTTGGAGGGTCCTTTTTGTTTCTTCAACATCAGGCTACTCCTGTTGATCTTCCTCATTGGGAATGTTATCATGTCGGCCTCTAAGTGATCATGTGGGAGAAGTAGGATATTGAGTATTCTAAAATGTCTCTTCATTCTCATTGGGAATTCTAAATGATCTCAAATCTGCATCATGAGACCTATCTCTACTTCTCTACCAAAAATGTTCTCATTTCTTTAAACATCATATTCATTCCTATTCATCCTTTTGTTTGTTCTAAGTATGTTATCTGCAGAGTCCTCAGAAGTATATTGATACTGGCTCTTGAAATCCTCAAATGTATCATTTTTGTCATAGGCACCTACATGATCTTGGGCATTCAATGGAGGAATCACATTAGGGATTCTTGGCCTCCATCTACTCCTTCTGTTTCCTACACTACTAGAGGACTCAGATCATGCCCAGGTTGCTCCTGGTTTCTTCCTCTATTCATTGTGAATCTCTTTTTCTTTTCAAATAGAAAATAGTTTTTGGGTTGTCAAAACAGAGTCGCCACTTCTCCTATTGGGAAGAAATATTTGAACTAACACTATATCTCAATACTGCAGACTAGAAGTAAACTGATTCAATTCATCCCCGACAATGGTGCCAAAATGTTGCTACTCACTATGTGGCACCTGTAGCTTTCTTTACTTACTTGTTGCCATTCATGGTGGTACAATCTTACATGCAACCATATTTTGTTTTTGATAACAACACAATATTCTTTTTCATGGTTGTCCTTGTTGGCACCCCCTTTTTTTGATCCATGAAGGGTAGAGAAAACTGGATGCATGGCATGAATCCATGGTCTACCAAGATGGAGATTATAGGACAATGCATTGGGCATGGCATGAACAAGGGTAGGCAAAGTGACAGGGCCCAATTCAATTGGAAGTGTAATTCTTCCCAGTGTTTGTCTACCAACATTGTCAAAACCATGAATGTTAAGAGTAGTAGGAGATATCAAAGATGTATCAATATTAATACGATTCAACAGGTCTATCCCACAAACGTTAAGACCAAAACCATTATCAATAAGAGTATGTTTCACCCCGAAATTGTTAATTCCAACAATAATGAGCAGAGGATCATTTTTCTTTTGTACCTCCAATGAAGGTAGTTCATATTGTTGAAAGACAATATTAGTAGTATTTGTATAAATACAATTGAGCAAAGTAGCTACATCATTTGGCCTAGTAGAGGATGTAATGGGGATCTTCTACAGGGCCTCTTGGAGCATACTATGATATTGCGGAGAAGTATGAACAAGATCCCAAGGAGAGATCTTAGTGAGAGTAGCATGGAGCTACTCGACAAGATTATACTCTCCAACAATCTTTTAAGTAAGACAGGGAGTTGAAGGAAGAATAGGATGTGGTGGAGGAAGGGAAATAAGGACATGAGTAACTTGTTCGTTTCACTGAGTATTATACGTGCAGGCTATTGCATGGTAGTGAGGATCCCCAGACATGTTTAGAGTTATGGACTTTGCAATTTATAAAAGGTTATTCAAAGGTCAAGGATTTTTAGGAATACCTTGGATGGTGATCATAGGACAAGAGAAGGGGCGAATCAAGCACTCTATGCACAATGATTTTAGGAATAGAAGAAATATTTTGAACATTAATGCACTTACCCAACATACCCTTAGCAAGTGGGATAAGTATATTAACAATGATGGAATTAACACCAATATCTCCTTGGGAAATACATGATGTAGGATAAGATATAGAATTAGTATACTCAACATCTCTCCATGGGGGATTTGATGCGAGGTGAGACTCTTCATTTTCTAATGCTTCATCTCTAGAAGGGAGAGAATTGGAATGAAGAGAAGGTAAAGTAACATTAAGAAAAGTGTCAATGATTTCATCCTCTTGCACCAAAATATCCTCGTAAGTAGGAGGAATATTGGGAGAGGGATCAAGGAAAAAGAGTGGCATAGGAAAAGATAAGTCATTTTCACATGCTTGTAAGAGAAGCTCTTGAAACTTCTTGACAAAGCTAGAAAGTGATAGAAGAAAAAAAATCATTTATAAATTAGGAAAATTTTAGGAAGAAGGTGTTTTTAGTATTAAAAAGTGGGTTCACCAAAATGTAATGGTAAACCACAACCAAAGAAGAAGGTTAAGTGCAAGAATGTCGGGTTCACCAAAATGTAATCTAGAAAAAGTGATAATTCCACTTTCTACACTACATTCATATGGGGGTTAAATAAAGAATATTGATTAACATGAAACTGAAATACAAACTCAACAAACTGAATGCAGAATAGTAAATAGTAGGGAAAGAGAAACCTAACACTGAAAAATGGGGCAAAAAGTCCAAGATGCTACAACATTGCTAGGATGTCTATGTGGTGCGCTGGAGTCTCAGTAATAATAAAACTCAAAAAGGTCGTACAATATGGCTTTGTATAAACCTGTAGCAACACCCAATGTGCATGAGTGATTGAAATGACTTCCTAGAAATAACATTTAACCCAAAATACACATAAATGAGGTATTTAACATAAAGAAGAGAATAAATGAAAGATAAGGGAATAGAGAGCAAACTCCCGTGCGTTTGATCTCTTTTCACAACTTGCACAATGCACAAACCAGAAAAATTGTTGGGTTGTTTAAGGGGTTTGCTTTGGTCAAACCCCCATTTTGGTTTTCCAGCCTCCACGAAACAACAAATTAAATAAAAGAGAAAAATCTAGTGTATACTCTTATCCTACGTGCATCTAGGAATTTGGAGTAGTGACAATAAAATAAATCTATAAGTATTATCCCTAGTCTATGGGGAAATACCCTAGTGTGTGTGAAATCAAGCAGGTGGTGGTCTACACCAAGATTTTGCCGAATAGAACCATAGAAACAAATGATAAATAAGATCTGCAATGTTATTCAAAATGAAAACAAGAACAAAATTATCAGCATGGAGAAGAATGCGCTCTTTGGAGGAGTAAACCAAAATGTGACAATGTGGGTCCTTGAGATAACTTCATAATGGAGTCGTTTCAACAACATGCAACTTCAGCAAGCTCAACAATGGAGATTCTTGTGCGGCCAAAGCAATACCAAGAGAGATAGATTGAGAGAGATTAAGAGAGAGAGATTCAAAATTAGTTTTGCATAAGGTTTTTTGGGAAGCTAAAGGGTCAAATTCAAATGTTGAAGGCGTTTATCTAACAATTGAGAGTTACAATAGGCGACAACAAACAACTGGGTAGAAAAACAACATTCATTTTTAATTTTGGGGACTTTCGGGACTCTAGCGTGCTGCTAGGACATCCTAGCAACATTGTAGCTATCGAACTCCATTATTAGCCAATACATTGATGCAAAAAGGGCATTCACACTACTCAACGGACCAACAGATCCTATATCAAGCAATCTACTAGATATATAATGTGTTACATTTACATTGTCGAACCAGGGAATCATAATCTTCTTGGATGATGCTTGTACTGTGTGTATAGTTAAGGATTCCTAAGTTTTAGTTTAGAGGTTGTGTATACGCCTAAAAATGACACGACTCTATCCAAATAAATATTCTTAATATTTATTTAAATCTAATTCCTCTATCAATAAATAAATAAACAAATTTATTTATTTGATTCATATTCTCCCAACAATTATAAAAAATCATTTATTTAATTAAAAATCTTAAATTCTTCTAAAATCATTCCAAATTAAATAATACCAATTATTTAATTAGTTCTCCCAAATTCATTCTAAATTAAATAATATCAATTATTTAATTGTTTCTTCCAATAATATCTTCTCTAAATTTAAATTAATTAATTAATTATTTAAGTTGTCTATTTCTTCTAAATTGAGTTATCTCTAAATATAATTCAATCTTTGTGCACATGCAATTGAATATTCTAATATTTAATTGAGCTAAAATATCTTCTCATCCTCATGCAATTTCCATCTTCTAGTTCTATTCTCTTAACTGATTGACCTATTCTTTTAATTGATTAATATCTTCAGTTAACTCATTCTTCTATTTTATCAATTCCTCTCATGCAAGATAGAGAAAGACACTTGTCTTCTTCCTATTCGTGCACATCCCTCAACCATTCTCAATCGTTGATCTTCTTATTCTCTCTATACCGTTGATCTTCTCTTTCCCAAGTCTATAAATTGAACCATGTTCTTTCATTTCATTCATCCAGGCTTTAAGTAAACTTACTCTACAGGAATTACAGCGCGCCTTTGGCACCAATTCCTTCATTGCTTGCGATCAAACTTGTTACTACACACTACTATCATTGTTGTGAAGCTCATCTTCATGGCAAAACTATCATAGCCGTTCCCATTTGAACATCTTGGAATCATAGCAAGGAAGTGCACCTTCTGAGGGCCATATTCATAGACAAGATCATTTGTGATAGGCGATCAATGGAAGCTGAGAATTAAAGGAGGTTTGCTTTGTATTGTTCATTGTTTGATTGAATCTATTTTGTTCATTATTTCATTGAGTTTTGGGTATCATTGATATTTATATATTGATTATTCATTTAGATCCAATTTTCCCTTAACATTTTTGGTGCCCACCGTGGGGCCTAGCCCTGATTTTTAACCCAAAAACTAATTTTTTGTGTTTTAGAAAGCCGTACATAGGAGGAAACCGCACATTTCACACATCCTAACATGCATCTACTATCTATTTCAGCGCATATATTCTTTCGGCGCATAGAAACTCTATTCCAGCACATCTATCCTCCGATACGATGCATATGTACTATTTTCTTGTGCTTTTGATCTCTGTCGTAGCACATATGTACTGCGGTGCTTCTGAGCTCTGTTTCTCAGCATTCAAGCTTTAAAGCTGCACATCTGATCTAGACAGTAATTTTTAGGGTTTCCTTGAAGTTTTTCCCTAACGCTAACGTCTTTTTGTAGGAACACTCTTGATCTGTTTACAGGCTAGGTACTAGTTTAGAATCATATAGTTGCACTTGTTAACTCACACTTTGATTTCTAATGGGAAAGTAAATGGATGCTCATGCAAATCTCACATAGTCTTAACTAGGAAGGCGATAATTGAATCATTGATATCTTGCAAATCATTGAATCATTGCTATATTGCTATCTTTCGTAGTTAGACACATTGCTATCTTGGTAAAACTGAACCATTGCTATCTCGTTATCACTTCAAAGTTAACAAATCCGTGCTATCTAGGTAAAAATTGAACACATCATTGCTATCTGGGTAAAACTAAACCATTGATATCTCGTTATCACTCCAAAGTTAACAAATCCATGCTATCTAGGTAAAATTGAACCATTGCTATCTTGTTATCACTTCAAAGTTAACAAACTCCTGTGCTTGCCCAAGTAGATAGCTCATTTAGTTTCTTTCTTTCTAACTAGGGGAAAAAGAACCACTATCTTCTGTGTTTTGGGAATGATGCCAGGCCTATGCTCTCCCCTATCTTGGGTGACCAAAATGCCAGACATATCATTTTCACATGTATTTTTCCTTTAGAGGGGCCTGCTCTTGGATATCGTTCATCCAAGTAGGAATGACCTTAAGTGGTAATAGGCTAAACACCAAGCCCTACCAATCCACTATAAATAAATTGTGTTTGGAGCGAAAGCTTCAAACAACGAGTGCAGTTGTGTTATATTGATAGCTAACCTCCCCCAAAACCCTCCAAGGTGTAACCCTTGTAGGCTAGGAGACTCCATAACGGAGAGTAGTGTTGCTGCATGTATAACCACTCGAACGGTTGCCTTCATTAAATGCCTTTTGTTCTAGTGGCCAAAAACCCCTGTAATCCATTTGAAGCCCAGGATTGTACTTGCTTTTTCCTTTTAGTCCAAAAAGAGTCAAAAAATCACCAAAAAAAAAAGAAAAACATGAAAACATTCTTTGTGTTTGCTGTGTCTTCTTGCCATAAATAGAGAAAATTAGAACAAAAGAGACCATTTTGTAACCAAAGAGACTAAAAACATCAGAAAAATTGCCAAAAATTTGCAAAAATATTGAAAAAGCCAGAGCTGCGCATTTGCTGTCTGAAACTGCACATTTATACTAACTTGCTGCGCATCTATACTAACTTATTGCCCTTTTAACACCTACTGTGCATCTGAAGTTTACTAGTATTGCGCATCCATCCTGACTTTTCACACATTTACTAGTTTATGTTGCGCATCTGTTCCAGCGCATACGTGACAATGAGTACTTCCACAGCCTTTGAGAGAAAAATTTTATCATTTTTGGGTACCCATTTCAACCTAGTTCCAAGTTCTGAGATCAGATCTTACCTTGAAGTCACTTTTTCATCCATTTCACTTAAAAGTCTCTCTTTCATCGGTCATCTCGTCCACCTTCTACTAGGACTTCCTAAGTAAAGTCAAAGTATCCCATATTAGGTCATTCAAGTAACCCTAGCAAGTCACAAAACTTCGCTAGTGGTCTTGGTGCATGACTAGTCCCTACATAGTAAGACAGGTATTGAGTACCCTTACTAGTGGCTATCATCTTGTATCAGCCGTCTTACTTGAAATCATTGATCGAAAGAGTCCCTCGTCCAAATCTTGTCATAAGTATCCTATCCTCAGCAGTCTCCACCAGTATCTTGCTAAAATCTCTAGTTTCACCCCACTGCACCCCATGTCGCTGTTATCCTATTTCCCTTTGCTCAGAGCTAAATAGTTAACCTGGTATTTCCTTGAAAATCCTTCAGGAGTGTTCCTATAAAGCTTAAAGTGCCAATTCCCCAAGGAGCCTTGCCTAAAAAACCTTACCATTGGAAAGAGCTTGAAAAAATAGGTAGGTTTGCTTTTTACATCACCCTGAAATTCGACCAAACAAAGAAGTTATTCATGGTCAAAGTTTTGGTCAACATATAGTTCAAATGTACATTTGGCGGGCTTGCAAATCTCTATCAGCCTTAGAAAATGATGAAAAAAGTAAGTTGTATGCATTTTCTAAATGTATATCGGGCTCAAAAGGTGCATATACATTTAGGGAATCTTTTGCAGGTTCCCTAGGAATATTCCCGGTTTGTATATCAACGATATACAAGGAAAGATGCAAGTGAACATACAAGTTATAATGTACATTCATCGCATATTCCTCAAGGATTCCCTATTTGTATATGGGACGTTTGTATGTTTGCCTTTGTATTTTCAATATACAAGCAAATATACATTCGCTAAATGTGTAAGGCAAATATACATCGAAGATTCCCTAGAATATTCTGCACTTGCATGTCAAAGGCTTGTATATTGCTTTGTATGTTTGCAATATACAAGAGGAAATATACATTTGCTACAGTGCCGCATGCAATATACAAGGGGTTGCTGCGGGAAAAATATACAAAGGCGTTTGTATATCGCCAAGATACAAGAGGTGGGGCCCGCGCATATACAAAGAAGGATTGTATGTCTTCTACATACAAGTGGGCATGAACAGTTGCTTGTATATTTGGTTGTATGTCAGCAAATACAAGGCCAATATACAAAGAAATATGCATCTACTACAGTAAATATGCATCGGCTCAAGGAGCAAAGGAGAATGTATATTTCGCATTGTATGTCTTCTACATACAATCGAAACATGCAAAGAAATATACAAGGCCGAATATGCAGGAGGTGGGGTCCACAATATACAAGAGCTTTTGTATATTGGCGATATACAAAATAAACATGCAAGTCAAGATGTGCAAAGGCAATAAAGCAGTGTAATGTATATTCACAAGGTGCTACAATGGTTTGTATATGCAGTTGTATATTTACATATACAACCAAATATACAAGAGTTGTATACAAGCTCGGACCTGATTGCATTTTTCAATGGTTTCATAAAGAGTTTCGGGTCCGCGGCTTGTATATCAATGTGTATGTGCTGATATACAAGCAGAAAATACAAAAGGAAAGACACGGCCGGGGCCCACCGCTTGTATATTGGCGGTTGTATGTTCGCATATACAACCCAATATGCATTTCAATATGCAAGCCGGATTTCATGAAAAGATCAAATGCAGCTGATGCAGTTGAAGTCCGCGGCTTGTACATATGGACTTTTTGTATATTGGCAATATACAGTGGAAACATACAAAAGGATATACAAGTCGGACCTATCTCAGAATACAACAAGGTTAATGATTTTTTAGGTCGGCGGCTTGCATGTGTGCACGCGATTGTATGTTTGCATATACATGCGATATACAAAGGGAAATGCAGTTTCTCAGTGCCATCAAAAATTAGACCAACTCAACAACAAATCAGGAGGTGCCATGTGGCAGCGGCAAATAGATATACAAAAGCTCTTGCATATACAAAGACAGTTTCAAATGCATTTTATGAAAGTGATTGCAGAGGCCTTTTGGCGCCAAAAAGCAGACTTGGAGGTATTTTCAGAGGCTGATATATACACAGATTCAAAGCGATATATACAGGTAGTTGACCGAAGCTTTGACTGCCTATAGCTCCTCCATCCTGACGAATTTTGACATGCTGTAAGAGGAAAAAATGCTTGTTTTTGCCTCCTCTTTAATTTGAGTAGGTTTTGGGGGGAATTTTCTGGTTTTCATTTTTCAGATCCAGCTTTGCATATTTTGGCCGATTGGACATTTCAGTGGCCGCCTTGAAGTCTTGAGGGGTTTTTCTCTACATAGTAGCTCGGGTGGGTGAAGTTCTACAGGTGCATTCATGGCATATGGGCTCTCTGCCCTTCAGGACCTTTTCCTGCATGATGGACGATGACTTTGGAGGCTCTTTCTCCAAGCCCCGTCCTTTCTTGCATCCTGGCTGAGGTTTTCTACATTTTGGCTTGGCAAAGGCATGGCCCCTGTCCCTTCACCATGCCTCTGCCCATACTCTCTTGCTGCTGGCATTTATGGCCTCATTTTTGTGAATCTGAGACTCAGCACTCTTCTGACAGGCCTCTAGCTTATATAAGACATGTATAACTCTTTTGATAGGGGGATGGTATTTTTGGGGCTCTTATGCTGCCGAAATTTTGTAGTCAGACCTCTTAGTGTAATTGCAAGGGCAAGGGAATGTGACTCACTATGCCTGAATCTAGCCTCTGTTGTCTTCCTTTTATCCACCAATGAATGTAATTAGCTAAGTTGGTATACCCCTGGTATGAAATATTTCTGTAATGTAATAGTTTTCTAGACCTTCATGATTAATAGATGTTGACTTCTCACCACTCTTATGTTTGGATTTTTGTGTTTTAATTGAAGTTGTAATATGCTTCGTGGGTAAAATGAGTCCTCTACAGGTTCAATTTTCATACCAAAACCTCAACCAGTCATAAGCCTACGTGAAATCTCCCTCAGTATTGAAAAAATCATTGTTGTGTCCACACCATGACTACCATCACTCACTAAATTTGATGTATCTCCTCTTCTTCTCTTTCAGTTTTCCTTCTAACTCTTTCCTCTGCAAGCTTTTAGCACTAGTTTTAGTATCACTGCTCCAAGTAATAGGCTTAGAGCAAGGAACCAGCCTTCTCTGGAGGTCTGATCTCAAATCGCAAGGTCCCACACTTCAAGATCATTCCCATGTTACCCCAGATTGCTGAAGTTTCATAACCACAGCAAAGAGTGCAAATCTGGGTGATAACAGTTTCTGGCACGCCCGGTGGGACCTAGAATTGAGAATTCTAAGTTCAAAATACTACATTCGGTTACTAGTTTTGATATGCAGCCAGTGATATCTAGACCTGTAAGAGCTTGAAACTTTGCATATTTGGCGACTCCAACTTTGGTTTAGCAGAATTAGTGTATATCTGCTTATGAGAAGAATAGCTACAAGAAGCATCTCTTCACCTTTTGAGTATCTACAACTATCCCCACCTAGGAGAAAAGGGGTAGCAGCTGAGAAGCGCAAGATTCAGGTGCAGTCTAGGAGAGCCAAGTTGACTCCCCCTACCGTCGGAGCTCACACTACCTCAAAGACTTTAGTCACAATGATTCATGCGGTTAGAAATCAGCCTTTTGTGGCTTTCAACTAAGGCATCCCATTGAATCTAGCTCAGCACGGCGATATTCCTGTCGCTGCCCTGAAGAGTTTACCATTCTTTCATGGTGAAGATTAGACCACTCCAGCTGAACATATCAAGGACATCGCGAACCTATGTGTTGTCCATCATGTGACGGAAGAAAATGTGACAATTAGGCTGTTGGCAGCTTCCCTGAAAGGGAAGGCTCTGCAGTGGTTTAGAAGTCTGCTGGTGAATTCCATAGATTCCTGGGATTGCTTGGGAGAAGAATTGTGCAGTTTCTTCGAGGACAAATCAGACCATCTATCGCTGGTGGAACAGCTATCTACAATCAAAAGAGCCCCCCACAAAGTAATGTCAGACTTCAACCACCGTTTCCAAAGGATGTGGGATAGAATCCCACCAACGGTAAGACCCACAGCTGACCATGCATTCCTATATTTTTTGAGAGCATTAAATAGTGACATCTCTATCATGATTCAATCCATGGGAGGGCTTTCCTTACCACAGGCCTATACCATAGCCATTAGGGCTGAAAACAACCTCATTCAGGCTGGTAAAATTGCTCCCAGACCTCCTTTGCCAATTTTCCCCACAATTCAACCGCCAATCCCAACATATGTGCCTCCCATAGCTATTATACTTGCTACACTAGCATTACCAGTAGCTAATGTGCAACCAAATAGATCAGAAGGTACTGCTCAAAATCAGTCATCTGAGTTACAGGAGATCAAGAGATTGTTGCAATCTTTTGGTAATGAGCTAACTAATATGAAAAAGCTGCAGTTCCAGAATAGACAGCCCTACCAACCACATAACCAAGGGCAAAACCAGTCTTACCATGGATAGAACCAATGCTACCATACCAACAGGCCACCTTATCAGAACAATTATCAAGGGGTTAGGCAGAACATGAACCAGAGGCCTTTCCAACCTTACAACCCTGCATCCACTAGTGCCGTTAGCGACATCGTCTCTATTCAAAACAACCTAGCCACCGAGTATGAATGGTGCTCTCTAAGCAATCAGCCACATGGTCAGGCAGTGTGTCCAAATGGAACCATAAATCAAGCTCTGACAATGCAAAATGTTACAGTTTCGTAGCCAAGCACGTCTTATGAGGAGACTGTGCAGCAGATAGAGCAACCTCAGAATGATACTGCCTTCATGAATTGGCAGGAAAATGAGTTTTGTGGCATGAACATAGATGACATTCTAGTTGTAGCGAACATGAGAGCCAAAAGAAGGAGTTATGAGATAGATCAGTCAACAAGTAGAGAAAAAGGACCTGTTGATCCTTCTACATCCTGATTTCCCCATGTGCTACAAAGGAATTCTCAGGCAACTACTAGAGAGCAGCCTCATTTGCAGGCTGATATTGCTGCCGCCAAGCCAAATCAGAAGGTGAGTGTTGCTGTACCTTTCAATATTATTGAGATATGAAAAAGGCAAATATGACAATGTTCATGTGGGACTCCTTGGCGATCCTGGGCCAAAAAGACATATTGCAGTTTGCTTTGTCTAGTTTAAAAATGTTAGATGATACAAATGTTGACCCAAACAAGACTGTCCTTACCAATTCACCCCAAGACAGTAACAAACAGCCAAGCTAGAGTGTCAAATCGCTTCCATTCTATGTGTCTCTAATAATAGGAGATAAGCTAGTGCACAATTGCATGGTAGACAATGGTGCAAGTAGTTCTATGATGCCTAAGAAGATTGCAGACCAATTAGGACTGAATTACCAGCCCCTAACCAAGGGTGTGCTCCAACTTGATGGCACAGCCGTCAACACTGTAGGTGTGATAAATGACCTAAGCCTTACCTTGCATGCCTGTCCAAACGTTTCCATCACTCAGGAGGTGTTCATCATAGACCTGCCTCTTCATTTTGCCATGTGCCTGTCAAGGGAGTTCATAGCTAAGATAGGAGGATATTTATCCTCAGACTGGTCCCACATGTTTTTCAGGACCAGATATGGCACCAAAGTAACCCTAAAATCTGAGTTGCTTTCAAATCATCACATAGAACCCTACACACCAAGTGTTGTTAATGCAAATTGCCTTATCTCTGATGATCCTGAGCTTGCTGCTGCTCAGTAACTGTAAGTTGAAAGTATACCAGAGGTATTGTTAAGGGAATGGGCCTTGGAAAATACTATTGATGGTCCTGAAGAACACATTCAAAAGACTGGTATGGTGTTGATAACTGAGAGGGGGGGTGAATTAGTTATCCTAATTATTTCTTCTTTCTGAACTTTCTTATTAATCAATGCAGCATTAATTCAAACAAGCAAACATAACCATGAAATGGAGATACACATGACACAATATTTTTGACATGGAAACCCTATTAAGGGAGAAAACCACGGGGTGATTAACCCAAAGATTATTCTCTGTTAGAAGAATAAGGAAATACAAGATGGCACTTGCCAATTAGAGCTCACTGCCTGAGCACACTGCTCACAAGAGGCACACTGCCTACAAGAGACTCACTGTCTACAAAAAGAGTGTTATACAATACTTGAACTGATTGGTAGCATCTAGAAATGCTGGAGTTCAATTCCGGTTAGGCTCAGTACACTGATCTGCTGCACTTCATCTTCCTTCTTCCCTTAAGCTACTTTCTTTCACATACTAGACCCTTCTTACTACTTCTGCTCTGTTCTTCTGCTTTTATTCGCACATAACAAACAACAACGTTCACAACTAAATCCATCGTGTATATATATCCGCACAAGTGATTTCATCACCTTTCAAGTCGGCACCCGGAATAGTAAATTATTTTCACAAACTCTGATCTGTCAGCTGAATCCTTGCAAACCAAGCAATGTGGATCAAGCATATACTTGTAGAAGTCATTAATCATGTCGGCCAAACATAACTTGTGCCTTAAGAACCTTTTCCATCATCAGTAACACATCCAGAAAATAGTCTGATGTTCTGTCAGTCAGTTCTTCCTTTGTTCACACTGTCACTCAGGAACCCGGTACTCAAGTATTCATATCTTTTACCTCATCTATCACCGGAGGCTAAAACCTTGGAATCTATCACTCAACGTAGTCCTCTTGACTTCCCCAAATCTGCACTTCACCAAGATACTTCCTCTGAGAGATCCGGACCTATCTGTCAGACCTTGCCACATGCTCTGTTCTTGTTTACCGGACCACAACATTCTTCACTCTGACTTCCAGTAGAGACACACCATGTCCTGCGGATGTGTGGGGTGAACTTTGTTTCCATCAATGACAACAATAATGAATCCATATAGTGTCTCTTGCCAACAATCTCCCCCTTTGGCATTGATGGCAACACTTAGTGAAAAATGACTAAGTGTTTACACTATGCTCCCCCTTGGCTGATGCTCTATTTTTATATACATTTTCCAGAGCTCCCCCTTAGTTGGATTCCTCATTTTTCACTGCTCCTCACTCCCCCTTTGACATCAATGGCAAAGGGTAGGGTCTGCACACCAAAATTTTCAAAAAAATTACTGTACTTAGCCGCATAAGTATATACACATGGAATACTTACATAAACTGCAGTATGTCTACAAATGTTGTTTTCAGTTGGATGAGTTCTGTAGCCCAACTTTGCTTCATTCTATCCAAAATTGAGATGTGACCACTCAACAAAAATGCAAAAGCTTCTGCCCTCTTAAGATCTGTCGGATCATTGGTTTGGGTGGTAGTCTGAGCATCACTTATGGCCTCATGCATGGCCTCTAACTTAGGGATAATGATTCTTCTGAGTTCACCCATCTGGCTAATTATGTTCTTCTTTTCCTTATCAAAATTCTTTATTGCATTTGTGATTGCAATAGTCTAACATTCTTGATTTACTATGGATGAAGAGAGAGGATCAAAACTTTGAGACAAGCTTAGTAGTTTATCCTCTTGCTCTTTTATTTTCTTCTCAATCTCCACTGTTGCTTTGGACCAGGAGATACAAAATTTGTATACTTCACCGCCATCTTTAAGAGCATTTTCTAAGCTCTTTATCCCAATATCCATGTTTCTCCTATTATTAATGATCAAACCCTGTACCTCTGAGAATCTCTTGTCCAAAAACTCCTTTCGGACCTTTTCTTCAGCTGATTTCTCTAGAGAATCAAAATGTGTATTAACATTGCTGACTAGAGTTTTGAGATTACCAGATGAGGAGGTTGTGGGATCCTTCTGAAATGATGGCATAATCTTTTCTAGCACTCCAGAAGCAGCTTCTATCAACTCACAGTCTTCCATATGAGACTTAAGGAGTTTTTCTTTAGCCTTTGCGCTAGCAAATGAAGCTATCTTCATTGTCTGTACCAGAGAAAGAGAGTCAAAATTGAATGGACCTTGTAGAAGCTCTGGTTCATCAATCTCCATTGTTTCTTTGTTCAAGAATTCTTGGATAGTTTGTGCAGTGTCTCTTGCTGGAGACAGATGTTTCTTCTCTTCTGCAGTCACTGAACGATCTTTAGGAGCTTCCTCTCCTTGCACAATCTTTGCATTGTCATCTTCTTTTTCCTTCACCTCTGCTTCTTTCTCCTTTACTCTTTCTTCTCCTTTGGATCTGGAGTCAGCAGGGGAAACCGGAGGAGAGATGTTTGTTTGTTCATGTGCCACTTCTTCCAGAGCAGAGGACTCCAAATCCTTAGCTGTTTCTGCACCGGTATCCATAGCTTCTTCTGTCATTTTCTCAGACGGCTCTCCTGCAACACTTATGGTTGAGGGGTTAGTACCCAAGTCCTCTATAGTAGGAAGATTAAATCTTTTGAAGGCCTTCCGGAGGATCTCTTCTGTGTCCTTGGCTACCTTGTCAGTCTCACCAAGCATAAGTTGATTCATCCTTGCTTTGCTTCTGAACTCATCCTTACAATCTTTGAATACCATATTCATTGTCTTGGGGTTGATTGAAGGATAAAGCTGAATTGCTATTTGTTCCCAAATTTCTAGGTCTTTAGCTTGGGCAGTGTTCTTTCTTGTTTCTAGTTCCTTCTCCAAGCTTTTGGGGATCAGAGATATAATTTCAATAAATGCTTTATTGTAGATATTTAAGTACCTGATTGTGGCCTCTTGCAATATCTTCTAATCAGCCTCACCATAATCATCATAGAACTCAACCATTGGCTGAAGATTTCCATCCACTGTGACTGATTTGATTATGTCATCAATGTGAAGAGTGGGTTTTTCAACATATTCCTCTGCCATTTCTTCCTTGTCTTAACCTGTGGAAGGTTTACCAGATCCTTTCTTCTTCTGTTTCTTTATTTCCTTTATCCCCCCTTCTAATTCAGTTTCCTCTTCATCTCTTTGACTTGCATAAGCCCTTGTGGCTTTTGTCTTTGATATTTTCTCTCCTTTCCCAGATGTTGGGACTTTCAGTTTTGAGCTTTTAGTAGGGACAGGTGCTGATCTCTTTGATGATCTGGTCTGGGTTGAGGTTTTTGCCAGAGCACTTTTCTTGCTTCCCTTTTCTGCCTCTTTCTTCTCTTCCTTAGCCCTTTGCCTCTTTTCCCTGTTGGCATCAAGTGCCTCCTTTGAGATGCCAAAGCTTTTTGCAACATTTTCTACTTCTTTTCTCACCTTCCTCTTGATCTCTGGTTCTCTAAGTTCCACATGAATCTTTACACTCAATTCTTCAAAGGTTCCAAACCTTTCTGCCTTTGGATCCTTTGGCTGACTTAGAATGTGTTGAACATGCAGCTCCACAATTTGTTCATCGACTTCATACCCCATGGGCATGATCCACACAGTTCTTGGTTCTACTACCTCCATTAGGCACTGATCTGTCTCTACCATAAAGCATACTGTGTCTTTGTATTTTTCAACAAGAGACTGAGGAATTCTTTCTCTTGCTTGCATCATGCTCTGAAAGTTCTTGAAGTATCCCCACAGAGCTGTATTTTGTGCTTTGTTGTCACCAAGTCCATGGAAATAATCTCTGATTTGGATAGCTACTGGCCTATCACTCTCCCACACCCAACCACTAGATCCGGGAAGCTCATTCATAAAGTAGAAGAATAAGCACATTATTAATCCACCATACTTGAATGAATTCTTTTTGTCTTTCTTGATTTTCTGTAAATTCTCCAAGAGTTGGTTCAAGAGAAGCTGACAAAGATCATAGTCTACATCCTTTCTTAACATTTCATAAGCTGTGTAGATGGCAGTTCCAGGTACAGAGTTTTCCCTGCTATAATGATATATTTTATATCCAATGATCATGGAGGCAAACTTGACATCTGGATCAGAGATGTCATCTACTGTCATTGCTCTTTTGTCAAACTTGGATCCGGTAGCCTCACTCACAGTTTGATTCTTCACAGATTTAACAACAGGAATCCCATCAGATGAGTGTAATCCGGTAACTACCCTAATGGCATCTTTTGTGATTTTGAACGGTCCATTTAACCACATGAAATTGTCATGTATTCTACTCAAAATGTACCTAACCCATTCATCCTCCATAAAATAGGGGAAATGTATGTATTGTGCAAAGTGCTTGCTCCGGATGCCCTTATATTGAGGTTTGAGCTCAAATGAATCATCTTTTGCGCCTTTCGGTTTCATGGAGTTGCCTAGATTGATTTCTGGATGTAATGACTTCTGCAAATGATCTTTGATGAACTTGAGGAATTTTGTTGCAGAGCTCCACTTTTTGTTTCTTCTTGAATGCAGAATGAATAAGTGGTCAAAGAGAAAACCCTTATATTGCTCTGCAAACCCTAATATCAGGTTGCAATAAATGCTTGACCTACATTATTCCAGTTTTGCCTTATTCAGATGACTTGAAGAACCAGATCAATCCTAATCTTTAAACAACTTGCGGATCTACCAAATCTTAACCATAGTTTGTTTGAATGTTTCCCTTATGAACCCTTCAATCTGCAACTCTTCTTGTGCCAGTTCCAGCACCAATTGACTGGCTGAGGGAACAAGGTTTTCTATGTGTCTCCCCCTGAGCCAGAGTTCACTTTTTAATTTTCAGAAGGAATATCAGCACCAGAATCTGGTGCGGATCCAACCTCTACATTCTCTGTACTTTTCTTTACCCAAATCTTGTTCATCTCACTTTTAACTCATCCGCATTCACTTTTTGTTTCCCCTTATCTTGATTCTGATTATGATATACCGGACCTCTTTTGTCCTGATTCTTGCTTCTATAGAATCTTGCAATATGACCGGATCTATTGCAAATTTGGCAAACAACATTTCTCTACATATTTGATTGATATCCTCTTGATCTACATTGATTAGCCATATGACCTATTCTATTGCATGCAAAGCATCTACCATTGAATGATTTGTTCATTTGCATATTTCTGCATTCATGAGATTTGTGACCATACCTTTTGCAGTTAAAACACTGTTCAGAGAAGGATGAATTAGCTTGATTCATTCTCTTTCTGCACTGATTAGCTTTATGACCAAAGTGATTATAGCTGTGGTAGTATCCATTGAAGGATCGATATCTTTGGGCATTGGGCTATCTTACTAGAGGTCTTCTAGGCCTGTTCCTTGGATTTTCTGATCCAAAATTCTTCTGACCGGATCCGGACCTTTCTCCTTTCTCATATCCCAAACCGCACTTGTCATCTGCCCTCTTTTGACTTCCAAGAAGAACTTCAAGTTGAGCAGAACTTATCTTGAATTTCTCTTTATATTCATTTGCTGTTTGAAGATCCCTTTTGAGAGAGACAATTTGATCCTCAAGTTTTTCTTCATTTTCTTTAGCATCTTCAAGATCAGATTCAAGATGTCTGATAATTCTATCCATTTGGTGGCAATCTTCTGATTTCTTCTTGAGGGATTGTCTTAGATTATCTTCAGTTTTTCTTTTCTCTTCAATCTCTTGGGTAAACTTTATAACTCCTGATTCCATTTCATGTCTTACCATAATGACTTCTTTTGATAACTTTTCACATAACTTGGTTTTTTCAGTCAGCTCTTCATTTGCATCATTAGCTTCACCTTGTCTTGCCAATTGCTGAAGCAACTCCTTTCTCTTTTTCATAGAGAGACTTAATTTGTCTTTTAGTTCTCTCATGAAATCATCAGCCTGTTTGAGTCTTTCCTTTAATTCATTGACTTCAGAGTTTGACTGTTCAAGATCCTCAAGGGCAGTCTTGAGTTGCTCCTTTAAACCATATGCATCCATTTGGATTCCTAGATCTTCCTCGAGCTGTTAGACTCTGTTAGGAGGAACTTAGCTCTGATACCAATTGTTAATAACTGAGAGGGGGGGTGAATCAGTTATCCTAATTATTTCTTCTTTCTGAACTTTCTTATTAATCAATGTAGCATTAATTCAAACAAGCAAACATAACCATGAAATGGAGATACACATGACACAATATTTTTGACGTGGAAACCCTATTAAGGGAGAAAACCATGGGGTGATTAACCCAAAGATTATTCTCTGTTAGAAGAATAAGGAAATACAAGATGACACTTGCCAATTAGGACTCACTGCCTGAGCACACTGCTCACAAGAGGCACACTACCTACAAGAGACTCACTGTCTACAAAAAGAGTGTTATACAATACTTGAACTGATTGGTAGCATCTGCAAATGCTAGAGTTCAGTTCCAGTTAGGCTTAGTACACTGATCTATTGCACTTTATCTTCCTTCTTCCCTTAAGCTACTTTCTTTCACATACTGGACCCTTCTTACTACTTCTGCTCTGTTCTTCTACTTTTATTTGCACATAACAAACAACAACAACCTTCACAACTAAATCCATCATGTATATATATCCGCACAAGTGATTTCATCACTTTTCAAGTTGGCACCCGGAATAGTCAATTCTTTTCACAAACTTTGATCTGTCGGCTGAATCCTTACAAACCAAGCAATGCGGATCAAGCATATACTTGTAGAAGTCATCAATCATGTCGGCCAAACATAACTTGTGCCTTAAGAACCTTTTCCATCATCAGTAACACATCTGGAAAATAGTCTGATGTTCTGTCAGTCAGTTCTTCCTCTATTCACATTGTCACTTAGGAACCCGGTACTCAAGTATTCATATCTTTTACCTCATTTATCACCAGAGGCTAAAACCTTGTAATCTATCACTCAAGGTAGTCCTCTTGACTTCCCCAAATCCACACTTCACCAAGATACTTCCTCTGAGAGATCCAAACCTGTCTGTCGGACCTTGCCACATGCTCTGTTCTTGTTTACCGGACCACAACATTCTTCACTCTGACTTCCGGTAGAGACACACCATGTTTTGCGGATGTGTGGGGTGAACTTTGTTGCCATCAATGACAACAATAATGAATCCATATAGTGTCTCTTGCCAACATATGGGAGTGTACATATTGCATGAGCCTGAATCAGAAATTCCAAGCCTTGTAAGGAGTTCAGAGTTGCGGATGGAAGAGCAAGATCAAGTATGGAAGATGTTCTTTGATGGCTCTAGAGGTAGGAATGGGTCTGGCAACAATGCGATGCTAGTGTCTCCTCATGGTGATAGATATTATTCTGCCTTCTGTTTTGCCTTTTCATGCACCAACAACATTGCCGAATATGAGGGGCTAATCCAGGGATTGTAGTGGGCGAGAAAAAGTGATGCAGAGGCATCCACACTATAACCTTACAATACAGCATGGATGTCTGCAGTCCATCATCATCATCATCATCATATTTTGCTTAACACTATCAGCATCATCATCATATTTCACCTGCCGACCTATATCCTCCTGATGACAAGCCCTCGCCCTTTCGCATGTCAACAGCATCACCTTATTCGATTATCGACAGCATCATCATGTTCGACCAGCGCGAACATCCTCCTGACGTCCACTGTTCACTTCAGTGACAACTTCCGTCTTCACTATCTTCAGCATCATGATATTCAACATCATGATAATCAACGGGATAAAGAACATCTGGTTCCTTCCATTTATCCTGATGATGACCAACCTTAACTTCTCGATGTCACCCGATATCCTGATGACGATGACGTCACCCGCAGATCCTCAATATCCTGCTGCTCTGAAATATCCTGATGACGTATATCCTGATGATGATGACGTCATATCCTGCTGTTGGCCAAACTTAGCTTTTTCGGCCCGCGATCAACCCGATCTTCTTCCTTAAGCCGATACGCTCCTCCTCGGCACCTCCTGATGATGCCGTTTTGACGAACTTTCAACCTTAGTGAATTTTCACTTCGCCGATCCTCCTGGGATGACCCGATCCACTCTCAGGGTGATCTTCCAACTCAAACTTATCAGCTCGACCTAGCACATACCCATGCTAGGGTCTTCAACATCTCTCAGCCGCGATCCTGCACACCTGCATGCAAACAAACAAACTACAACCTAACCTACTGTACATCGCCATTCCACCGATCAGACGAATCAACCGGTGGAATGGATCAGAGAATCCATGAAACCACCAAAACCGCAGATCGACTAGACAAAGGAGATCAAACAGAAGATGAAAACAGGATCTTTATTGATTTCAAAGATGCAATACAATATACTGTTTCTCACACAGCACACTCTAACTCCTCTGCTCAATGCAATACTATCGATCGATGATCTATAGTCAACCGATCCTCATGCTTAAATAGATTTTCTTGCGAGTACTACTGACCCGACTCCAAGCGGCTAGGAACTCTCCAGGCGGCTGGGAGATCCAACCGAACATACATCATGACAACTGTCCTAACAAACTAACTAAAAATAGCAAAGCATGGTCAGCATGATCTTATCATGATCAGCATGACCTTATTACATGCATTTGGTCTTATCAGACCTCCTTGGAGACATAAACAAGACTCAAACTAACTAACTGCCTCATGAAGGCCAGCTGTCAGGTAGGTGCTCCTGCACCATACTCCCCAACAGAAAAGAACTCATGTCCCATGAGTTTAATATGTGGAAGTCCTCCACCTTTACACCTTGCCTTAGCAATATGCTGATCTGTTCCAGCTTTATCCTCTGCTAGCTCTTGGCTGCTCCTAGATTTTTGAACTGTAACTTGCTTCTTTCCTGCAAATAAATCCTTATGCCTGTCAATATAGGCCTTTTTCTCACATACCCTGTGTTTGTCAGATTGTCTGACCAGAACCTCTGTCTGAACTGCCTCTTGAACTTCTGCAATGTTCAACCCTATATTCCTGTCAACCTTTATAGGAGAAGTAATAGTCCCAACTATGACAACATCCTTGTCATTCCTCTCAACTGATTTCTGTGTGCCAACCTGTTTCTGCACCTGCTTCTGACCTCTGTCAGTCAAAACTAAAACTTTCTTCAACCTGTTGTCCTGAACAACTTCTTTTCCTGCAGTATCCTTATCTGCCTTTATGCCTGCTCCTCTAGGCATCTGCACAAACTCTTTCTTTCCCATTAAAATGATTTTGGCTGCTCCCTGTGCTGCAGCATCTGCCTGCAATGGCATCAACTTCATAGTCTTCCCATCTTTCTTGATGGTGTAGGTATTAGCGTACCCATCATACAGTACCCTTCTGTCAAATTGCCATGGTCTACCCAACAGTAGGTGACAACATTCCATAGGCAAAATATCACACAAAATTCTATCATGATATGCTCCAATCTGAAAATCCACATATGCCTGTTCAGAGACAAAAAGTGATTGACTATCACTCACCCAAGATGCCTTGTAAGGGTGTGGATGTGGAATCCTTTCCAAATTCAGTTTATCCACCATTTCCTGAGATACCATGTTGTCTGTTGAACCAGTATCAATGACAACCTTACATATTTTACCTTTGCTCTTACATATGGTCTTGAAAGGAGCTCTTCTTTGTGGGGATTCTTTGTCAGGTACCTTCATGGTAGTCACTGTTCTTCTCATCATCAAAGACTCTCCACTCTCTGGGTATGCATAATTATCAGGCTCCTTATCTTTTTGATAAGTGTTTGAACTCTGCACACTTTGCTCTACTGTCTCTTCTTGTACAAGTTGTACTCTCTTGTCATTTGTTCTATCATGTCTGGATGATGAACCTTTGTTTTCTGGACATTTGAAAGATGGATGACCAAACTCTCCACAGGTGTAACATTTTCCTGAAAATGTAGTAGAACCTCTACCACCTCCAAATCTTCCTCTATTACCTTTCCATCCACCTCTGAAATCAGACTGTCCCTGTCCTTTACCAGTGTCTTCTTGACCCTCACTTGTTTGCTTTTGTGTAGGGGCTGCTCCTCTTCCCCTCATATGGTTTCCTCTTCCTCTCATGGACTTATCATGTCCTCTATTCATCTTTTCTTCAATCCTGATTGCCATTTGATAACAATCCTCCACATTCTTAGGGTTAGCTAAAACTAACTCATCCTGTATGTTAAATCTCAAACCAGCCAAGTACCTAGCCACCTTTTCTACCTCATTCTCATGATGACCAGATCTCATACTCAACTTATAAAACTCCTCAGTATATGCCTTCACATCCCTTTCCTTCTGCTTTAAAAATTGCAGCTTCTTAAACATCTGGATTTCATAATCCCTTGGCAAGAATTTACCTTTGATCCTTGCTACCATCTTATCCCATGAAGTGATCTTTGACTTCCCTTGTTTCCTTCTCTCAGATTGTACATAATCCCACCATACCAAAGCATGACCTCCTAACTTGGTCTTTGCAATCTTTACCTTTTGATCCTCAGCAACATCTTCACATTCAAAGTGATTATCAAGTGCAGCAATCCAATCCAGTAACTCATCTTCATTCAAACTTCCAGTATATTTGGAAACATCAACCTTTACCTTAGGTTTATCACTCTGCACTGCCTTTAACAGTTTTGCAAATTTCTGGTCTTCAGCATCCAGATCTTCAGCTACCTCTTCATACTCTTCAACAGTATCTTCATCTTCTTCAGACTCACTGTCTGCCACTTCCCTCTTTTTGTTCTTTTCCAGGGCTACAAGCCTGGCTTGAAGTGCTTCAGCAAGCTCCTTCATCTTCCTCATCTCTCTAGCATGTTTTTCCTTCATTTCCTGCAATTCCCTTGCAGTACCACTACCTTTCGGAGGCATTTTATCAACCTCTCACTCAACACACAGCACAATCAACTCTACCTCTGCCCTTTCGGTGACAGAACCAACATACAACAGCCCAGACCTTTTGCTGAGCTCTGATACCACTATGATGCAGAGGCATCCACACTATAACCTTACAATACAGCATGGATGTCTGCAGTCCATCATCATCATCATCATCATCATATTTTGCTTAACACTGTCAGCATCATCATCATATTTCACCTGCCGACCTATATCCTCCTGATGACAAGCCCTCGCCCTTTCGCATGTCAACAGCATCACCTTATTCGATTATCGACAGCATCATCATGTTCGACCAGCGCGAACATCCTCCTGACGTCCACTGTTCACTTCAGCGACAACTTCCGTCTTCACTATCTTCAGCATCATGATATTCAACATCATGATAATCAACGGGATAAAGAACATCCGGTTCCTTCCATTTATCCTGATGATGACCAACCTTAACTTCTCGACGTCACCCAATATCCTGATGACGATGACGTCACCCGCAGATCCTCAATATCCTGCTGCTCCAAAATATCCTGATGACGTATATCCTGATGATGATGACGTCATATCCTGCTGTTGGCCAAACTTAGCTTTTTCGGCCCGCGATCAACCCGACCTTCTTCCTTAAGCCGATACGCTCCTCCTCGGCACCTCCTGATGATGCCGTTTTGACGAACTTTCAACCTTAGCGAATTTTCACTTCGCCGATCCTCCTGGGATGACCCGATCCACTCTCAGGGTGATCTTCCAACTCAAACTTATCAGCTCGACCTAGCACATACCCATGCTAGGGTCTTCAACATCTCTCAGCCGCGATCCTGCACACCTGCATGCAAACAAACAAACTACAACCTAACCTACTATACATCGCCATTCCACCGATCAAACGAATCAACCGGTGGAATGGATCAGAGAATCCATGAAACCACCAAAACCGCAGATCGACTACACAAAGGAGATCAAACAGAAGATAAAAACGGGATCTTTATTGATTTCAAAGATGCAATACAATATACTGTTTCTCACACAACACACTCTAACTCCTCTGCTCAATGCAATACTATCGATCGATGATCTACAGTCAACCGATCCTCATGCTTAAATAGATTTTCCTGCGAGTACTACTGACCCGACTCCAAGCGGCTGGGAACTCTCCAGGCGGCTGGGAGATCCAACCGAACATACATCATGACAACTGTCCTAACAAACTAACTAAAAATAGCAAAGCATGGTCAGCATGATCTTATCATGATCAGCATGACCTTATTACATGCATTTGGTCTTATCAGACCTCCTTGGAAACATAAACAAGACTCAAACTAACTAACTGCCTCATGAAGGCCAGCTGTCAGGTAGGTGCTCCTGCACCAAAAAGGAGTATTAGCTATTTGCAGGTGTTCGGGGACAGTGAACTCATGGTAAACCAGGTGAGAGGATTGCATGCTACAAAGAATGATACTTTGAAATGCTATAAGCATAGGGTTTGGGACATGATTGAAGAGTTCGATGCTTTCAATTTGATATCAATCCCTAGAAATTAGAATTACTAGGCAGATAGGTTAGCTGTAATCGGGGCTCAATTTGACATCCCCAGTGATGTTCAAAGGGAGAAGGTGCAACCTCATGTAAAAATAGTGGATAGACCCTCTATCCCTGACAATGACATTCATTGGCAGGTTTTCAAAAGTGATGAACAAATCCTGCAGTTTTTGTTAGAGGAGGACGAGTTCTCTGTGGTGAACCAAGATAAGCTCAGACAACAGTATGGCAATGATCAAATTATTCAGTTAAGAAGAAACAAGCTACCCAAGGGACTGGTAACACTGGAATGTATTTTTGGCACTAATGACCAGGTGAAGAAGACCAAAGTTGGCATGCAGATAAAAGAGGAGCATTATGAGGAGCTAGAAATCTTTAAGGGTAGACTTCTCAAGATTGGAAAAATCTATTCGCCTGAAGATAGAAAGGCTTTCATTGCTCTGTGCCATGAATTTGAAGATGTGTTTGCCTGGGATTATTTAGACCTAAAAGGATTTGACCCTCACATAGCCCAGCATACCATAGAGTTAGAGCTAGGCACAAAACCTGTAACGCAGAAGCAAAGGCCCTTAAACCCAAAACTTGAGCCCCTGATGATTAAAGAATTGACCAAGTTGATAAAGGGAAAGATCATTTTCCCGATCAAACATACTTCTTGGGTCTCCAACCTTGTCCTTGTGAGAAAAAAGAATGGAGAAATTAGACTATCTGTTGATTTTAGAGATCTAAATAGAGCCTCCCTGAAGGACCACTACCCGCTGCCCTGAATGGAGTAGATCTTGCAAGTAGTAGCTGGCTCAGAGAGATTCTCCTTGCTTGACAGTTTTTCTGGTTATAATCAAGTGTTAGTCAAGGAGGAGGATAGGTATAAAACCACTTTTACTACCAAATGGGGTACCATGGCCTACAAAAGGATGCCTTTCGGTCTATCAAATGTTGGCTCAACTTTTCAGAGGGCTATGGACATGGCTTTCAAGGGTTTGCTTTATAAATTGGTGCTGGTGTACCTAGATGATAGCATAGTCTTTTCCAAGAATGCATCTGAGCATTTATTCCATTTGAGGCAAGTATTTGAGAGATGCAGAGAGTTTGGCATATCTCTCAATCCAAAAAAATGCATTTTCGCTGTTCATGAAGGCAAGCTGCTGGGACAAGTGGTGTCAAAGGAAGGCATTACCATTGATACAGAAAGGGTAAGAGCTATTCTGGAGTTTCCCTTACCTAGCCACAAGAAGGGACTTCAAAGTTTTATTGGTAGAATTAACTTTCTGCAAAGGTTTATACCAAACATTGCAAATCTTCTGAAGCCTTTGACATCCATGTTAAAAAAGAATACAGTTTTCAGCTGGACAAAGGAAGCCAAGCTAAGCTTTGAGTCCATAAAAGAGGCGCTCTCAGCTGCACCAACTCTGATAAATCCTGACTTCTCCAAGGATTTTATTTTATATGCTTATGGCGGTTTGGAGACCATTTCTGCAATTATAGTACAGCAACAGAGCGAAGGTTTTGAACAACCAATTGCTTTTTTCAGCCAAGGCTTAGAAGAGTATGAACAGAGATACAGCTTCATTGAGAGGCATGTCCTTGTAGCAGTGAAGAGCCTTAAGAAATTTAGACATCTTATTTCTAATAATAAGATACATTTAATGGTCACTCACCCAGGCGTGAAGGAGTTATTATTGAGCAAAGACATCAATGAGAAAAGAGCTGGTTGGATTACCAGGGTCATGGAGTATGACGTTGACATCAAAATAACCAAGCTCGTCTGAGGAAGAGGACTCAATGAATAGCTTGCTGCTGGTCCTGAGAATGAAGCAAGCAAGGAAGAAGTGATGTTTGTGGCCGTTGGAGGTGAACATTAGGCTGATGTAGCGGCGGTGGGCACAGGTTGGGCGCAGGATATGATTCATTTCTTGCAAACTGGTGAATGTCCAGCAGGGTTAGACAGAGCCAAGAGAAGATACTTTAGATTACAGTCTATCCTGTACGTTCTCATCAATGACATCCTTTTTCGGAAGGATTTTAATGGTGTATTGTTAAGATGCATTGATGAAATGCAAACTGACAAGGTGCTGCGGGAGTTCCATGATGGAACAATAGGGGGTCATTTTGCCCCAAGGACTACTGCATGGAAGATAATGAGAGCTAGATATTATTGGCCCAACTTATTCAAGGATGCCCACGCTTGGGCTAGGAAATGTGTGAAGTGTGCCATTTTTGTAGGCAAATCACGGCTGCCAGCTCTACCCCTACAGCCAATTCAAGTTGAGTAACCCTTCATGAGGTGGGGTATCGATTTCATAGGCCCCATCAATCCACCGTCCTGTGCAGGCCATAGGTGGGTGCTCACAGCAACTGATTACTTCATAAGGTGGACTGAGGTAGTAGCCCTGAAGGAATCCAATGAGGGTGTTGTTCTAAATTTTTACAGTGATTTGGTAGCTAGATTTGGGGTCCCTGAATCTATCATCTCAGACAACGCATTAGCTTTCATTGGATTAAAAATAACTGATTGGGTTGTGAGGAATGGTATTTACTTGGGCACTTCATCAAATTATTACCCTCAGGGTAATGGCCTAGCTGAGTCCACAAACAAAAACCTCATAAGAATCATCAAGAGAACAATGGAGGACAACCAGAGGACCTGGCATACCAATTTGAAATCTGCTTTATGGGCAGATAGAATAACTCCCAAGAGGTCTATTGGGAACTCTCCATATATGCTAGTTTATGGAAAAGAGGCAAGATTGCCTGTATCTGTAGAGCTACCAGCTCTTGACATTATGAACCAGCTAGAGATGTTTGAGGAGGAGGATCCCATGGCGGTCAAGTATGCTCAGCTCATGGAGCTTGAAGAAGTCAGAGACAAGGCTATGAAGACTATGGAGTATCATCATTTTCAGACCAAAAATTTTTTTGATCAAAGGGCCACCCCTAGAAATTTTAAGGAAGGTGATTTGGTGCTCAGGTGGGATGAATTAAGAAGCAGGCCAGGGAGGCACTCCAAATTTGATTGCATGTGGAGCAGCCCTTTTCTCATTACTGAATGCAAGGAGCACAATGCATTTCAGTTATCAAATATGGATGGACAAAATTTGCCTATCCCAGTCAATAGGATACACCTGAAGAGGTGTTTTGAGGTATGAGTGCCTTGTGAATTAGTAGAGTAGGTTTCTTGATTTCAATAAGTACTGCTACACAATAGTTTAGATACCTGTTTTGCTTTCCCTAAGTGTTGTCTAGCATGGTTTGCGGGTTGCTGTCAGCATTTTGTCTGGCCCCTTGTCTTCCTGTGTCCTTCATTGTTGTCATGCTGGGTTTTTGGGGTCAAGGTGTTTGTCAAGGCACTTCCAGTTTCTTTTGACTCCATGCCCAATGATACCAGGCCACTGATCAGTTGTTTAGCAGGCAAACACCCCATAGAGGTCGCCAAAAATGTTATCCTATTTCCCTCTACTCAGAGCTAAATAGTTAACCTGGTATTTCCTTGAAAATCCTCCAGGAGTTTTTCTATAAAGCTTAAAGTGCCAATTCCCCAAGGAGCCTTGCCTAAAAAGCCTTACCATTGGAAAGAGCTTGAAAAAACAGGCAGGTTTGCTTTTTACATCACCCTGAAATTCGACCAAACAAAGAAGTTATTCATGGTCAAAGTTTTGGTCAACATACAGTTCAAATGTACATTTGGCGGGTTTGCAAATCTCTATCGGCCTTAGAAAATGATGAAAAAAGTAAGTTGTATGCATTTTCTAAATGTATATCGGGCTCAAAAGTTGCATATACATTTAGGGAATCTTTCGCAGGTTCCCTGGGAATATTCCCAGTTTGTATATCGACGATATACAAGGAAAGATGCAAGTGAACATACAAGGTATAATGTACATTCATCGCATATTCTTCAAGGATTCCCTGTTTGTATATGGGACGTTTGTATGTTTGCCTTTGTATTTTCAATATACAAGCAAATATACATTCGCTAAATGTGCAAGGCAAATATACATCGAAGATTCCCCAGAATATTCCGCACTTGCATGTCAAAGGCTTGTATATTGCTTTGTATGTTTGCAATATACAAGAGGAAATATACATTTGCTACAGTGCTGTGCGCAATATACAAGGGGTTGCTGCAGGAAAAATATACAAAGGCATTTGTATATCGCTAAGATACAAGAGGTGGGGCCCGCACATATACAAAGAAGGATTGTATGTCTTCTACATGCAAGTGGGCATGAACAGTTGCTTGTATATTTGGTTGTATGTCAGCACATACAAGGCCAATATACAAAGAAATATGCATCTACTATAGTAAATATGCATCGGCTCAAGGAGCAAAGGAGAATGTATATTTCGCATTGTATGTCTTCTACATACAATCGAAACATGCAAAGAAATATACAAGGCTGAATATGCAGGAGGTGGGGTCCACAATATACAAGAGCTTTTGTATATCGGCGATATACAAAATAAACATGCAAGTCAAGACGTGCAAAGGCAATAAAGCAGTGTGATGTATATTCACAAGGTGCTACAGTGGTTTGTATATGCGGTTGTATATTTACATATACAACCAAATATACAAGAGTTGTATACAAGCTCGGACCCGATTGCATTTTTCAATAGTTTCATAAAGAGTTTCAGGTCCACGGCTTGTATATCAGTGTGTATGTGCTGATATACAAGTAGAAAATACAAAAGGAAAGACAAGGCCGGGGCCCACCGCTTGTATATTGGCAGTTGTATGTTCGCATATACAACCCAATATGCATTTCAATATACAAGCCGGATTTCATGAAAAGATCAAATGCAGCTGATGTAGTTCAAGTCCGCAGCTTGTACATATGGGCTTTTTGTATATTGGTGATATACAGTGGAAACATACAGAAGAATATACAAGCCGGACTTGTCTCAGAATACAACAAGGTTAATGATTTTTCAGGTCCGCGGCTTGCATGTGTGCATGCGATTATATGTTTGCATATACATGCGATATACAAAGGGAAATGCAATTTCTTAGTGCCACCAAAAATCAGACCAACTCAACAGCAAATTAGGAGGTGCCACGTGGCAGCGGCGAATAGATATACAAAGGCTCTTGCATATACAAAGACAGTTTCAAATGCATTTTATGAAAGTGATTGCAGAGGCCTTTTGGTGCCAAAAAGAAGACTTGGAGGTATTTTTAGAGGCTGATATATACACAGATGCAAAGCGATATATACATGCAGTTGACTGAAGCTTTGACCGCCTATATCTCCTCCGTCCTGACGAATTTCGACATGCTGTAAGAGGTAAAAATGCTTGTTTTTGCCTCCTCTTTCATTTGAGTAGGTTTTTGGGGAAATTTTTTGGTTTTCATTTTTCAGATCCGGCTTTGCATATTTTGGCCGATTGGACGTTTCAGCGGCCGCCTTGAAGTCTTGAGGGGTTTTTCTCTACACAGTAGCTCGGGTGGGTGAAGTTCTGCAGGTGCATTCATGGCGTATGGGCTCTCTACCCTTTAGGACCTTTTCCTGCATGATGGATGATGACTTTGGAGGCTTTTTCTCCATGCCCTGTTCTTTCTTACATCTTGGATGAGGTTTTCTACGTTTTGGCCTGGCAAAGGCATGGCCCCTGTCCCTTCGCCATTCCTCCACCCATACTCTCCTACTGCTGGCATTTATGGCCTCATTTCTGTGAATCTGAGACTCAGTGCTCTTCTGGCAAGCCTCTAGCTTATATAAGACATGTAAAACTCTTTTGACAGGGGGATGGTATTTTTGGGGCTGTTATGCTGCCAGAATTTTGTAGTCAGACCTCTTAGTGTAATTGCAAGGGTAAGGGAATGTGACTCACTGTGCCTGAATCTGGCCTCTGTTGTCTTCCTTTTATCCACCAATGAATGTAATTAGCTAAGTTGGTATACCCCTGCTATGAAATATTTCTGTATTGTAATAATTTTCTGGACCTTCATGATTAATAGATGCTGACTTCTCACCCCTCTTGTGTTTGGATTTCTATGTTTTAATTGAAGTTGTAATCTGCTCTGTGGGTAAAACGGCTCCTCTGCAGGTTCAATTTTCATACCAAAACCTCAACCAGTCATAAGCCTACGTGAAATCTCCCTCAGTATTGAAAAAATCATTATTGTGTCCACACCATGACCACCATAGCTCACTAAATTTAGTGTATCTCCTCTTCTTCCCTTTCAATTTTCCTTCTAACTCTTTCCTCTGCAAGCTTTTAGCACTAGTTTTAGTATCATCGCTCCAAGTAATAGGCTTAGAGCAAGGAACCAGCCTTCTCTAGAGGTCTGATCTCAAATCACAAGGTCCCACACTTTGAGATCATTCCCATGTTACCACGGATTGCTGAAGTTTCATAACCGCAGCGAAGGGTGCAAATCTGGGTGATAACAGTCGCCTTGTATGGTTCTTACTAGATCTCAATACAAAACACAACTTGAAATGGCCAGATCATCCAATCGCATTGTTACTCCTCATGAGAGTGATGAGGATATCTCTCATGAAGATTATCAAGGGCACCTCCAAGATCAAAAATTTCAGCGCTTACTAGGACCCTCACAAGTACTTTATGCATCTTGCAAGTCTAGGACTCAAACTCCCCTTTGACTTTGATCTCAATACACTGAAAGAGACCACAGAGAAAATGCACGAAAATCACACTGAGGGTGATAAAGGAAAGAAAGTCGCGGACCCGAATATACCTATGGAAGAAATGAGGAAACAAATTGAGGGTCTAACACAACAAATGACAAATCTCAAGACGGGAACGAGTACTAAAACTTACTCTTTGGAAGACATAGCACCGTACCCTTTTGATAAAAGTTTGGACATGATCCCCTTCCCCTTTCGGTTTGAAGCTCCTAAATTTGACAAGTACAAAGGAAAGGGAGACCCAAGAGATCATATTAGGGAGTTTACCACTGTGTGTATGGAAGTGGCTCACAATGAGATTTTCTTAATGAGACTATTCCCTAGATCTCTAGGTAGTCAAGCCATGGAGTGGTTCTCACGACTTCCGCCTGGTATCAAGACCTTTGATGAGTTAGTCAACAAGTTCATCATGTACTTCTCGTACAACATTAAAGATGAAGTCTCCATGCTTGATCTATGCAATACCAAACAAAAGAGTGGTGAATCATTTGCCTCCTTCCTACAAAGGTGGAGACTACTAGCTAGCAAATGCCCATATGATGTACCTAAGAAGCAATTGATAGAGTTGTTTGTCCATAACCTCAACTTTGATCTTCGCTATCAAATCCAAATCCAATGCCCTTCCTCATTCTCGAAGGTCATTGAGATGGGATTATTCATTGAGAAATCTATGATCGCCAAGGGTTCACTTAAGTTGTACAAGGACACCCCTAACTCCAACTACATCACGGACAAGTCAAAGTTTTGGACCAAGAATAAAAATGTTGTCAATGATGGAGTAGTTGATGCCAAGGCAGCGGCTCCCAAACAACAACCAATATTCACTCTCAAAGGAGAGACAAACAATGCTATGCCCAATAAAACATTCTCTCAGGAGCCAAGACCATGGTTCAACTCAAATCCAAGGTGAAAGTTCACACCACTGGGTGAGTCCCAAGAATCTGCATTAATGAAGTTATTGGCCAACAATGAAATCACTCTACCACCAACAAGTGATTACGAACCTCAAATCAAACCTCACTATTGGAAAGACACCGATTTTTGTGAGTATCATAGAGGAAGAGGACATACGACAAACAATTGTATCCATCTCAAACATGTTATTCAAGACATACTTGATCAAAATCAAGGAGGTGCTCAACAAAATTCTTCTAATGAGATGCATGTGGCTTACAAAGATCCACTTCTCAATCACAATAGGCTGTATAACAACAACAACAACAACAATGGTAACAACAACAACAACCGCAACTGGCAAAATCAGAATAATGGGAATAGTAATGCCAATTACGCAAGTGTACCATTCGATTATACCATCAATTGCATATCAGAGCATGTCCCAAAAATCAATGTGGTTACATCTAACCAACAATCAAGACCCAACAAGACTGATTGCGGCATCATCACCCGTAGCGGTAAGGTCACGTTGAATACCCTCCCTCCAAGGTCATCACCTTCTCAGTCCAATTCCCATGAGTATAGTGTCATAGACCAACTACAGAAAACTCCTACCCACATTTCTATCTTAGAGTTGTTGCGTCTATCTCCTTCCCACAAGGAGATTCTCGATAAAGCTTTAGTGGAAACGACTGTACCCACAAACTTGGCCCAAGAGAAGTTTCAAGCCATGGTAGGAAATCTAGCCTCCTCCAATACCATATCATTTACTGAACAGGATGACCTCTCAGTGCCTCAACCTCATAACACCTCTTTGTATATTGTCACCTTCATCCATAAGCACCACATCAAGAGGGTTCTCATTGATGGGGAAGCCGGTTTAAATATTTGCACGCTCAAGCTAGTCCTTACATTGGGGTTCTCTGAAAATGCAGTTGATCCAAGGAAGAAGATTACTATCAAAGCCTATGATGAAGAGGAAAGAACTACCAAAGGAACAGTGGTATTACCCATACAAGTAGGACCGGTGATAAAAGATGTTGTGTGCCGAGTCCTAGATAGGGAGCTAGCCTATAATATTCTCCTAGGTAGACCATGGATTCATGCCATGAAAGTTGTACCTTCTACCTATCACCAATGCATAAAATTCCCTCATAATGGCAAGCAAGTCACCATCCAAGGTGATCCCGACTCAGCATTGCAACTCTATCCTCTCAAAACTTGATTGCATCATACCCAACAATAGAGCATCTACATCCCCTACCCCACAGCATGATCCTACCTCTGAAGCTTCCTCATCCAAGCCCAAAGAGAAGAAAATTACCATCAAAGAAATGGGAGTAGGGGAATACTCCATCAAGTACATCCTCAACTTGGCCAAATTGCCTCTATCTCCTAGATCCTTTGGGCGACCTAGGCATTTTCCAAAGCCATCTGCTCTTCCTGCGCCTCCCACAGCTCCCTTTATAAAATGGGGGACCCTATTCGATGAAACAGAGAGAAGAGATATCTTATAATGGCTCTACACAGAAGGAGAGAACATACAACAAGAACCACCTAAACTCCCAATGGAAATCTATGGGCAAGGCGAGTCTATCCTACACAGAATGGGTTACGAAGGACAAGGCCCCATTGGCCTAAGAAAAGAAGGAATAGTAGAACCCATTCAACCTTCTTCATCCTCATTGGTAAGAAATACAAAAGGTCTAGGATATAAGGATAAGGGCAAAGCTAAAGTAAATACTTGTCTTTTGAAAATGATCCATACCCTTCAAGAGGACAATGACACAGATTCCAATGAGTATGAGTGGGATGAGCTGATAGAGCATGTAATGCCCCCTCATATTTTGGCTTGTGATAGTTGCTAGTTTCACATTTCTCTCTGACAGTTCTGAGACAGTTGGTAGTTCTTTCATTGCATTTATACAGTTCTGAGACATTTGGATTAGTAGGCTATGGTTTATGTTATCTTGATCATGATGGACTATGTTCGACTAATATAGTTTTGACATGTGTTATGAGTTTATGATGACATTATTATTATTCCAGTTATGATGAGTTTGACATGATTAGAAATAGTTTAATATTATCCTATTTTATTCGATCTGTTGATATCTGAATTCAAATAAAAGTGGTTATAGTCTTGTTTTAAGAGCAGGGACAATGTAGTACTACTCTCTTTGAGCACCCTACTACGCTGTGATTCTCTGTCTCTATGTGTGTTGACATATATGCATTTGATCATGTACAACCTATTGTTCTGATGCAGGCTGTAGGTAATGAGCCTCGACTCCACCTGATATAGTAGGTTTGAGCGGGCTCTTGCACCAATGGGTATCGATGATGGGAGATAATACAAGGTTTATTTCGCTAGGTCAGTTCCAGTCTTCTATTGTGGTTGTGTGTCATGATGTGACGCTTGGTCCTCGCCTCATGTTATTGGTCATCATGTGTTGTGAAGTAATGTCAAGTTTTGTTAAGTTATGTCTGTTGCAAGTATGGGCCTAACTGGTGTTGTCATTGATGTCAACATACTCCTATTGCATTAATGATAAGGATTGGATGAATTGTGTGCTAAGGATATTGAGAAAATTAGTCTCAATCAGGAACAATGAAGAACAGTGATGATAGTAAGGTAAAATTCCAAGACAGGATGAGGACCAGAGAATGCAGATTAAAGGGTTTGTAGAAATGTGTCTTAAGAAGGTCCAGTAGAGATTTTGATGCAGAGGTAAAATGCAACGGGAGCTTACAAACGGGAAGGAGGAGTCAATAATACAATCAGCATGTTAAAAATCCCTATCGGCTTAGCATCATCATCATATTTCCTGCTAACACAAATAGCATCATCATATTTCGGACGAGCATGAAATATCCTCCTGCTGACTACTGTTCACTTCCTCCGCCTTTCGCCTTTCGCCTGTCATCAGCATCATGATATTCGGCGAACACAATTATCCTCCTGATGATCACTATTCACTTAGCGCCAAACTCTATCTTCATCATCATGATGTTCAGCATCACCTTCATCAGTAGGATATAAAATATCCTGTTCCTCTGATATCCTGATGATGACAACTTCAACACCTTTCCTTTGATGCTTACATCACCCCGATATCCGCCTACTCAACCAACAGCATCATGATATGACTTATCCAGTCATATTGAAACATCCTGATGATGTTACCTAAACTTTATGCCGATGACTTACGTCGATGCCAAAACACTTAGCGATAGCAGGATAAACTTGCATAGGGTGATATTCGCAATATCCTGATGACAATGACGTCACATCCTGATGACGATGATGTCACATGCACCTGATGATGATGTCATCCGGATATAAGATCCTTATATCTTCCGCAGCATGAAAATGAATATCCTGATGACCTTTCCAATATCTTGATGATGACCTTTCCAGTACTTAGCCAAAAAAATGAACTTTCACTTCCGCATACGATAGCGATATGCGGATGATGAATACACCCGAAAGATGATCCTGACGACGATATACACACTGAGTATATATCCAACCTATATCATCCTGATGCACTTGAAACATACAATCTTCATCAGCTTCATAACCTGATCTGGATAGCGATATACTCACAGATGACGATGCGATTCGCTCCGACTGGAAAAGCACATGCAGACTCCTGTATATCCGTCCGCTGCATGCAAACTCACAGAACCGTACAATTTCACAAAGGAAATATGATGATCGGGTCGGATCACCTTCAGATCAAAACCTAAAGATTTATCTTTCTAAACCTAGCACATGAGGATGCTAGGTTGATTCACAGCATGCTACCAACTGATCTCTCAAACAATGAAATGCATAAACAGAAAACTACAATGCAAACTAAACTATCATACATGACCATTCCACCGATTCACAGAAATCAATCGGTGGAAGGGTTGAAGGAATCCATCAACTTGTAATCAGAACAGAAATCAAAACACCAGCAACTGATAAACCAGATAATGCAATTGATGAGATCTTATTTAGATGAAACACAATGTCCTGTTTCTACAATACTGTCAAACAACAGTGCTTCTCAATATCTGGACTGTTCTCCTGAATCTCAACTCAATCACTAACACAACACCATAACATAACACAACCAACATGCTAAACCCTAATAGATCGAAGGTATATATAGTAATAACCTACGAGTACTACCAACTCGATTCCCAGCGGCTGGGAGCTTCCAAGCGGCTGGGAGAAGAACAGCTCATACTACCTGATCACGATCTCTAACTGCCTGCACACTCTCCTAGGCTGATCTAATACATATGCATTGGTCTAATGGACCTTATTACATGATGAAGTCAAACATACTAAAAATAGACTAATGTCCTGTCATGCGGACAATTAACCTATATCCTGTCTTGTAGGGGTGCTCCTGCACCAGATTTTAAAGGTCCGCATGAAGATCTGAAGAAGTTATGGTTGTTCAAGTTAAACCGGTTTCGACAGGTGTTCAGTGGTGACAGAATGATACAGACAGGTCCGGTGTGATCCGAAATAGCATTATCCTATTCTACAGATTTGAGGGAGCGTTGAGGAAGTCTTTGTGAAGTGTTAACTAGTTTGGTTCATGGGTTGAAGGTCCAAAAGCATCCATTCCTTTGTGACAGTGGTGATAGACTGTGTTCTTGAGGTTCTGGATGAAGGAGAGAAGGATTTTAGTATGCAGCTGAAGTGCAGATGTTCTTGGTGATTCAGACAATCTTGTGAAGGTCCTTGGATCGTGTCTAGTTCATATTGGTGGTCTATATTGGAGTTGGAGCTCGCAATTGGAGAATAACTTTTAGATGATGGTGTTCTTCCTGAGACTGGCCGACCGGATGAGTTACACATCTTGCGGATGTTCTTGTAGATGTTTGCTGACTTAGATGATTATTCCTAAGTTGATGTCTTGTATAAATAAGGGGTTGTGAAGTCATTTCAAAGGTGTCCTTGCAGAGATGAGTGTGTGGTAGCAATGAGGAGAGCGAAAGGTAGGGCAGAAGCATTGGGCTTAAATGGAACTGACTCAAGCATGGTGAAGATGCTATTTTCTAGTTCAAGTATGTGATACTTATTCTTTTGTAGATAGTGTGTCTCTTGTAGGCAGTGAGCCTCTTGTGAGCAGTGTGCTCGGGCAGTGAGCCCTAATCGGCATATGCCATTTTGTTCTTTCTATTCTTCTAACAGAGAATACAATCTTGGGTTAATCACCCCATGGTTTTTCCCTTAACTGGGTTTTCCACGTCAAAATCTTGGTGTCTTATGTGTTGATGTGTTTCTGCTTTTGATTTAAATGCATTATGTTTCATGATTGATATACTTCTAATCAATAAGAAGATTTAAGTGTGTAATTGGGAGAAAGTTTTGGACAACTAATTCACCCCCCCTCTTAGTTGTCTACCCTAAGACTAACAATGTCTGTGTTTGTCTTGGCAATACCTCAATATGTTAAAATTAATAGTGTTTTGAGTAGTAAAATTTGGAATATTGCTTAAGTAAAATTTATTACTGATTAAATTAATTATTTTAATGTTTGATTTATCGTCATAAGTTTTAGTATGGTTAATTATTATGTTGTTATTTAAAAGAATAATATTAGGTAGTAAATTAATGTCATGAGTTGTCGATTGTGAAATTTCAAGATTTGGGGAATCTCTATTATTAGCAAAATTTTAAAATTCTCGGAGGAGTGGGATTTTGGGTAACAGATGCATGACTGTGATAATTTATGAGATGAACCATTTTTAAATTGGGGGATTTTTTTTTTGGAGAGGGATTTGGGAAGAAGAAGATACAAAAATTGGGGAAAAGCAAAGAATTGGTTACGGGAATTGGAGAAGATCTGAATTGGTATTGAAATTCGGGTATGTGATGTTGTCTCTCTGTGAAATTTTGCATTTCTGTAGATTAGAATTTAAATCTTATTTTTGCACGATCATTCTGTGTTCTGTGTGTGAAAATTTGCAATTATGTAGCTTGGAATTTAAATCTTATTCCTTTTGGCATGATTGCTCTGTGTGTTGTGTTTGAGTGTAGCCACCTGGACCTCGCTTCCATCTTGGAAATTGTACCTTGAGGGTTGTTAATGTTTTAACCTCTATAATTATTTCCAAGATTCATTTCTCTTCTGATTTATTCTATGTCAAAACCTCCCTCAAATTTTAGAATCCAATCCATTGTAATCATTCTAGTGATCTCAATCAAAAGAGAAATGGCCCATTTTTAAATCCATTACAAATTTCTTGACCCTTTATGTCCTTGGCTATTCACTGTGCTATAGTATGGCCTCACCTTGTTTTAATTTTTTCAAAATTTTGCCTAGAAATGAAGTTCTTTTACTTTTAATTTGAAATCGACCAAACTAGAATGGAATTTTTGTTGTTTGCATTTTACCTCAATCGATTAATGGAGGTCACCGTAGGGTCCTGTTCTTGCCAGTAGATGATATTTTGGTCTTCTTGTTTTAGCGAAAGCTGCCTCTAGCCTTCTCCATCCAACACCTCCGCCGTACATCTTTTTGCTCTGCAATTATTTACTCTTCCAAATTTTGGCTAGCGAGTCAAGCTGTATGTTTGTGTTGGAAGTTGGATGGTGTTTGGGGAACTTAGACAGATTTGCCCCATCTCTATGAGGCGTCACCGTGCAGACCCTTTGACCTATTATTTCAAAAACAAACCTTAAAACCTTGTTGTGTGTGTGGTTCAAATTCCATTTGCAATTTTCCTCTTTCTCAAATTTTGGCTCTTAACTCAAATTTTCCTTCCTCTATGGCTATACGCCTAGGGCACTGCTTTTTGTTGAAGATAGACTTCTTTCAGCCTTGAGTATTTCAATTAATCATTTTCTTTCATTGTTTAGGCCAGTGTGTTTTAAACTATTTTGGCCAGAGACCAGATTGGCATGAACCGAGTTCTTTTAGAAAGCAAATCAATAGACTAGTGTGTTAGCGATTAATTAGAATAACACTTCTTGTGATCTGGTAGTTTCTCGATGAAGGAAGATAGGAGGGTGAAGTTTCCAATGTCATAGTGGAGTATAGTCGAACTATAATTTGATGTTAGGGTGTGTGGATGCATGCAATTTCTCTATGTTTCATTGTTGGACTATGTATAAATTATACTATTATATACTTATCATTCTATACTAGAAATCATTAAAATTCAAACTTAGGATAATTTAAATACTTTTGTTTTGGTTTAAACTTAGCATCGTTTGTTAGACAAATTTTTATATATAGTTAGAAAGATGGAACTTGTGTTAATGGAGGCAACATTTTCCCAAATGGATTTACGATTTTAGTTTAGGGTAAATAATTTATTATTGTCTTCATAAATTAGAATGATTTAATTATACTAGTTTCTTATAGTAATGACCTTGTAAAAAAATGAATTTGTGGTTGGTAAAATGTTAGATAGTAATTTATGCTTATATATATATATATATATATATATATATATATATATATATATATATATATATATATATATATATATATATATATATATATATATATATATATATATATATATATATATATATATATATATATATATATATATATATGTAGTTGTTTTATTTAGAAATTGTAGTTAGCAAAATGTTGATGGGAAATTTATGCGTATAGGAAAAATTTATATAATTGTAGTTGTGTTTATTAGAATTTGTAGGTGGTAAGATGTTGATGGAAGTTTATGCTTATAGTAAACATATGTATATATTTATAGTTTGTTTTTATTAGAAAATGGTAGTTATTAAAATATTAGATAGGAAATTTATATTTGGAGTTGTTAGAAATTATTACTTTCGTAAACTAGAATTTCTTTGAAAGAAAGTTAAAACCTCATATGTATTTTCTCATTTAAAGTAAGAGTATATTGAATCTCATTTACTTGATTGTCTTCCTTGTCATATCGAAATGCTTATTTTGGGTCATTTTATCTATTTGGGGTTTGAGTTTTATAGTTATGCTTTGGTTAAGTGTGAAGTGAAGTATCTAGAGAGATGTCATGATTACTTTGCATCAAGACACGTAAGCATTGTCCATGTCAGGAAATGGTTGATTTAACATTAGGTAATGTGTTCAACTTACCTAACTCTAGAGGTGTGGCTTCTTGGTTTTCGGTTCATTATTGTGGCATGTTATTGTAATGGGTTAATTGAATCAAGTTTTGCTTTGGTTGGGGGAAAATTTTTGTGGATTTGAACTTTATAACTGGCTATGTAATGTGTTGGATTGAGATAAGATTGATGCCTAGTAGTTTCTTGTTCATGCATGTCAATGTATCCAGATGTTGGCTAAGGGATGCTAGTGGTAGGAAGGAGAGTGGCTTCCATGGTGGGGCCGGTGCCCAAAGAGGCTACCTAGATAACCCCATGGAAGTTGTAATCAAGTGATAACTCAATAATATATCTAGGTGGGTCGGGTAGTAATTCACATAACAAGATAAGCATGTTGCCTCACCCATGTCTTGAGTGCTCTCATAGGCCAAGGATGGGATGAGAAGGCCTGGTTGGCAAGGTTGACCTCCTTGTCTCCATGAGAGGATGTGTCGGCTCCACATGTGTCACCCTATGGGGCTGGTGCTAGAGAGGGGTCACCAGGCTAACTATAGATGGGGGTCGGCTTCTTGTGAAAGATAGCCTGGATAACCCATGTTAGGGCCATACGATGACACTCTCCTCATTGTAGCTTAGCCACTTCCCTCTTTATTTATTTTCATTGTTGCCTCTAGAGTGTTATCTTGTCTTGTGCAGTCTTGTTATAATGGTTGGTCTGTGTCGAGTCTATATTTGTTTGGTTATATTTGTTATTGTGTCCTTTGGCTTAGTGGAATCCTCGTTGTTATCTCCTAGCTCAGAGGGGTGGACCTCAGGGTTCCACATGGTTGGGTGGTAGAGCTATCCATTGGTCTTCTTGGATGTTCAGTTCGAGTCTTGTGCAGAAGTGTTCCAGTTCCAGATTTGCTTTACACTTTCAGAATTGTTGTATACATTCATAAGTGTTTGTTTGTAAACTGACGTGATCGGTCTTGTAATCTTGTATTGTAACTTTGTAGATTAACTATCTTTGCAAATGTTAATGTTATACTTATTTGTAGTGGTATGATGTATATGTTAGTCTTAGGGCAGACAACTGAGAGGGGGGGTGAATCAGTTGTCCAAAACTTTCTTCCCAATTACACACTTAAATCTTCTTAGTGATTTAGTAGCATATCAATAAATCAATCATGGAAACATAATACATTAAGTCAAGAGGAAAAACACATCAACACATAAGACACTAAGATTTTGACGTGGAAAACCCAATTAAGGGAAAAACCACGAGGTGATTAACCCAAGATTGTATTCTCTATTAGAAGAATAGAAAGAACAAAATGACACATGCCAATTAGGGCTCACTGCCCAAGCACACTGCTCACAAGAGCCTCACTGCCTACAAGAGACACACTGTCTACAAAGAGATAAGTATCACATACATGAACTAGAGAATAGCCTCTTCACCATGCTTGAATCAGTTCCATTTAAGCCCAAAAACTTCTGCTCTGCCTTTTGCTCTCTTCCTCACTTCCACACTCACATCTCCACAAGACTCACTTTGAAATGACTTTGCAACTCCTTATTTATACAAGGCATCAACTTAGGAATGATCATCTAAGTCAGAAAACATCTATAAGACCATCCGTAAGATGTGTAACTCATCCGGTCGGCCAGTCTCAGGAAGAACATCATCATCCAGAGGTTATTCTTCAATTGCAAGCTCCAACTCTAATGCAAACTACCAACATGTGATGGACATGATCCAAAGACCTCCACAAGATTGATTGAATCACCAAGAACATCCGCACTTCATCTACTTACAGAAATCCTTCTCTTCTTCATCTGAAACCTCAAGAACACAGTCTGTCACCACTATCACAAAGGAATGGATTCTTTCAGACCTTCAAACCATGAACCACTCAAGTTGACACTTCACAAAGACCTCCTCAACACTCTCTCAAATCTGTAGAATGAGATAATGCATTTCTGGATCTCACCGGACCTATCTGTGTCACTTTGTCACCTCTGGACACTTGCTAGAACCGGTTTAACTTGAGTGGCCACAACTTCTTCAGATCTTCATGCGGACCTCTGAAATCTCTACTAGACCACCTTAAGACACATATCTACAAACCCTTTAAACCGTATCCTCTGATCCTCATCCTATCTTGAACTTTTACCTTACTGTCATCACTGCTCTTCACTATTCCTGATTGAGACTAATTTTCTCAATATCCTCAGCACACAGCTCATCCAATCCCTATCATTAATGCAACAGGAGTATGTTGACATCAATGACAACACCGGTTAGGCCCATACTTGCAACAATCTCCCCCTTTGTCATTGATGGCAACATATGATGTGAAAAACTATTTTGACCATCAAGACAAGAACATTTCTTTACGAACACAACTCCCCTATCACCAACAACCATTCACTTGTCTTCTCTTTCTTTACTACTCCCCCTTTGTCAGCCACCACTTGTTTTTCACATGTCTTCTCACCCCCTTTGACATCAATGGCAAAGGGCACATACTTGCAATTCCACCATTTCAGAATCATACCAGCTGCTCCACCTGAGTAGTAGCTCCCCATCATCAATCTAGATCACAAGATATGACTATGATATCCACCGGACTGATGCACATCAGTGCGCCTTAGTTCATCACCGAAGGGGCAATAACCCCTAACTTCTCCCTGAGATACTCAAAAGAGTCCTTAGGTAGAGGTTTAGTAAAAATGTCTGCAATTTGATCCTTGGAAGGCACAAACTCCAATCTGACTTCATTCTTGTTCACTTGCTCTCTCAAAAAGTGAAACTTGATGGATATATGTTTAGTCTTTGAATGCAACACTGGATTCTTAGATATGTTTATTCCACTTGAATTATCATAGAAAATTGTGATAGGCTCCTCATACTCCACTCTTATGTCTCTTAGCATTTGCTTCATCCACAAAACTTGAGTGCAACTACTTGCTGCTGTAATATATTCTTCTTCTGTAGTAGACAAAGATATTTCCTCTTGTTTCTTGCTTATCCAAGAAATCAATCTCTTCCCTAAAAAGAATGCTCCACCACTGGTACTCTTCTAGTCATCCACATCTCCTACCCAATCAGCATTTGTATATGCATGAAGAGAGAAATCATGATCTCTAGGATACCATAAACCATACTCAACTATCCCTTTTAGGTATCTAAAAATCCTCTTGATTGCCATGACATGAGATTCTCTAGGATCAGCTTGGAATCTAGCAACAAGACCAATAGCTTGCATAATGTCTGGTCTGGTTTGAGTGAGATACAACAATCCTCCAATCATTGACCTGTACTTTGTCTGATCAGCCTTGGGAGAGTCATCATCTTTGCTCAACTTACATCCGGTTGCCATGTGAGTATTCATTGGCTTTGAATCTTCCATCCCAAATTTCTTCAATAATTCTTTCACATATTTGGTCTGAGAAATGAAGATTCCTTTCTTTGTTTGAGTGATTTGCAGACCCAAGAAGAAATTTATTTCACTAAGCATGGACATCTCAAATTCACTTTTCATACTATCTCTTCCTCCAAAAATGATATCATCAACAAACACTTCAACAATCAAGATGTTTTCATGATCAATTTTGAAATACAAATTACTATCAGTAGTACCTTTGTTAAAACCAATCTTCAAAAGATGCTTGTCCAATCTTTCATACCAGGCTCTTAGGGCTTGCTTTAGTCCATACAGTGCTTTCTTCAACTTGCAAACCATATCACCATGATCAGATAATTGAAATCCATCCGGTTGCTCAATATATACTTCTTCTTCCAAGTCACCATTCAGGAAGGCAGACTTGACATCCATCTGATATACCTTGAAATCCTTGAAGGCAGCAAAAGCAAGAAATAATCTGACTGCTTCAATTGTTGCCACCGGAGCAAAAGTTTCTTCAAAATCAACTCCTATTTGAGAGTAACCCTTGCAGACCAATCTAGCTTTATTTCTGATTACTTTACCAACTTCACTTAGTTTGTTCCAGAAGACCCATTTTGTTCCAATCACATTTTTGTTTCTAGGTCTAGGAACAAGATCCCAGGAGTGATTTTTCTCAATTTGCATCAGCTCTTCCTCCATTGCTTTAGTCCAGTTTTCATCATTGCAAGCTTCATTCACTATCTTAGGTTCAATCTTTGAAATCAGACAGTACTCATCTAAATCTTGAGTAATTCTCCTTCTTGTTTGTACACCTTTTCTTTTATCACCTATGATCTGATCTTTAGAGTGGTTCAGTCTTACATACCTAGGTACTTTGGGATTTCTTGTACTTCTACTTCTTGATCAGGCTCATTGAAACTCATCTCTTCTTCCTGATTTACTGGATCAGTTTGAATCTGAATTGCAGAAGGGGCTTGGGCTCCTTGAATCAGAACACCATTCTGATCATCTTCATCATATTCATAAAACCTTGAGGGTTTCTCAATTCCTTCATCAACCTTCACATTTGTACTTTCTATAATCTTTCTCAATCTCTTGTTATAACATTGGTATGCTTTGCTTTGAGTAGAGTAACCCGAGAATATTCCTTCATCACTTCTAGCATCAAACTTGCCTAGATCTTCATCTCTTTTGAGGTAACATTTGCTACCAAAGACTCTAAAATAACTCACAGTAGGAGTGATGCCAAACCAAAGTTCATAAGGAGTCTTACTGGTATTGCTTCTGATTTGAACTCGATTGAGAGTATAGACTGCAGTGCTTACTGCTTCTCTCCAATAGATTTGAGGAACATTTGCTTCTATCATCATGGTCCTAGATGCTTCCTGGATGGTCCGGTTCTTTCTCTCAACTACTCCATTCTGCTGTGGAGTCCTAGGAGCAAACAATTGTCTCTTTATTCCATGTTTCTCATAGAAATATATGAACTCACCGGATGTGAATTGTCCACCTCTATCAAACCTCAGACATTTCAATTTTAATCCAGTTTCATTCTCTACCATAACCTTGAATATTTTGAATTTCTCAAGAGCTTCTAGATTCTCTTTTAGAAAGGTTACCCACATCATCCAGGAATAGTCATCAATTAGTAACATGAAGTATCTATCACCTTGCACACTTCTGATTCTTACCAGACCACAAAGATCAGTATGAACTAAGTCCAATAATCTGTTAGAAGATTGTTCCTTGCTTTTAAATGAGACTCTGCTTTGTTTTCCTAACTGACATTCTTTTCATACACTGTTTGTAGGTTTTACCAGTTTTGGAAGATCTCTTACAGCTTGAGTATTGCTTATCTTGATGATATTATCAAAATTCACATGACACATGCCACAACCAACTCTGATCAACTTGAACAAATAAGCAACTCTTACCAGTACCAACTAAGTGAAAGATATTAACTTTAGTTTGAGTATCGGATGCAATCTCTATTCCAAAACTTTCAAAGATTTTGCATTTCCCATTCTTGAATCGGAGATCATAGCCTTTGTCCACCAACTATCCAACACTGAGAAGATTGTGCTTTAATTGTTCAACATATAGAACATTACCGGTTTTGTTCTTTCCATCAAAAGAAATAGTTCCTCTACCTCTGATTCTACCAGCAGAACTATCACCAAATTTTACCACTCCTCGTTCATACCTTTCCAAATCTATGAACTTACTTTTATCACCTATCATATGGTGAGAGCATCCACTGTTAATGACCCAATCATCCTTTTCTTCAACTTGTGCAGCTAAAGCTCTTTCTACAACTTTAAGATTGACAGATTCAGAGGGCATTGGATCTTCTTCCTTGATGGCAATAAACACCCAATCACTTCCGGATTTGTTTCCTGATTTTGATTCATCATCTGTTACTCCTTCATCATCATCATCTTCATGAACATAGTACAATTCTTTTGGAATCTTGATTTGTTAGGTTTTGGCCTTGAAAATCTTTCTGGACATCTTGAGGCAAAGTGACCAATTTTATTGCAGTTGAAACATTTAAAAGGCAATTTCCCTTCATACTTACCGGATCCTCTTGGCAATCTTTTTGCAATAAGAGCTTCAAGTTGTGCAGTTTCTGCTTCTTCTTCTAGGTCATTTCTTGCCTTTTCATACCATGATAGTTTCCTTGAAGAGTTCTCTCCCAGATCAAACCTTTGTTTACCTTTTACAGAGGCACTGGCTTTGAATGCAGATTTAGTCTTAGGAGGGGAATCTCCAAACTCAGTCATTTCAAATGCAGCCAATTTACCAGCCAATTGATCTCTTGTGACCGTTGTATGGGCTCTGAATTCTTCAATGGTAGCAACCTTGATCTTGTAAGAAGTAGGAAGGGATATGAGAATTTTGCCAACAATCTCATTTTCATCCAAGACTCCACTGGTATTTCTAATTACACAAACAAGCTCATTTACTCTTGGCATAAAGGTAGTGATATTTTCATCTTCTCTCATCTTTAGATTTTTGAATTTTCTTTTCAGACTTTGTAACCTTGCACATTTGACATACTTGTCTCCTTCATGCAGAAGTTTCAATTTTTCCCAAATCTCAAAAGAAGTTGGTAGGTCAACAACATTTGAAAGCTCTAAATCAGATAATGCGCTTAAAAGAGCTTCTATGGTCCACAAATTGTTTTCAGCATCTGTGATTTCAGTTGGGGATTTCGGGCCACCCTGTGGAGGAGTATACTTTGTTGAAGCCATATTCCAATACTACATTCCCATACATTTCAAGTGACATGTCATGCGACTTTTCCAAAGATTAAAATTGGTTCCGTCAAACTTCGGACTATCCTTCTTGTAGGACGACACCTTAGATCTCCTCAAGCGGTTAAGCTCTTTTAGAGGAACTTGGCTTTGATACCAATTGTTAGTCTTAGGGTAGACAACTGAGAGGGGGGGTGAATTAGTTGTCCAAAACTTTCTTCCCAATTACACACTTAAATCTTCTTAGTGATTTAGTAGCATATCAATAAATCAATCATGGAAACATAATACATTAAGTCAAGAGCAGAAACACATCAACACACAAGACACCAAGATTTTGACGTGGAAAACTTGATTAAGGGAAAAACCATGGGGTGATTAACCCAAGATTGTATTCTCTGTTAGAAGAATAGAAAAAACAAAATGGCACATGCCAATTAGGGCTCACTACCTGAGCACACTTCTCACAAGAGGCTCACTGCCTACAAGAGACACACTGTCTACAAAGAGATAAGTATCACATACATGAACTAGAGAATAGCATCTTCACCATGCTTGAATCAGTTCCATTTAAGCCCAAAAACTTCTACTCTACCTTTTGCTCTCTTCCTTGCTTCCACACTCACATCTCCACAAGACTCACTTTGAAATGACTTTGCAACTCCTTATTTATACAAGGCATCAACTTAGGAATGATCATCTAAGTCGATAAACATCTATAAGACCATTCGCAAGATGTGTAACTCATCTGGTCGGCCAGTCTTAGGAAGAACATCATCATCCAGAGGTTATTCTTCAATTGCAAGCTCCAACTCCAATGCAAACTGCCAACATGTGATGGACACGATCCAAAGACCTCCACAAGATTGATTGAATCACCAAGAACATCCACACTTCATCTGCTTACTGAAATCCTTCTCTTCTTCATCTGGAACCTCAAGAACACAGTCTGTCACCACTGTCACAAAGGAATGGATGCTTCCGGACCTTCAAACCATGAACCACTCAAGTTGACATTTCACAAAGACCTCCTCAACACTCTCTCAAATCCATAGAATGAGATAATGCATTTCTGAATCTCAGCAGACCTATTTGTGTCACTTTGTCACCTCTGGACACTTGCCGGAACCGGTTTAACTTGAGTGGCCACAACTTCTTTAGATCTTCATGCGAACCTCTGAAATCTCTACTAGACCACCTTAAGACACATATCTACAAACCCTTTAAACTGCATCCTCTGATCCTCATCCTATCTTAAACTTTTACCTTACTGTCATCACTGTTCTTCATTGTTCCTAATTGAGACTAATTTTCTCAATATCCTCAGCACACAGCTCATCCAATCCTTATCATTAATGCAACAGGAGTATGTTGACATCAATGACAACACCGGTTAGGCCCATACTTGCAATAGTATATCACTTGTGTTGTTAAGACTTTATGATCAATTGATGCAGTTATGTTTCCCTAGAGGAGTTAGAAGTGCATTTTTCTTTATGTTGTGTATAATGATATCTTTGGCTCCTGACATTGCAATTTCTTGCTTTAAAAAAAAATTATTTCTGTAGTTTTTCTCTTGTTAGTTTAACTCTCTAGGGTTGCATGACGAGGCATCACAAAGCACTCCTATGATGACAAAGAGGCTGATACCATTCAAACTTATAGCCCCTACTGTGAGGAACAAACACTTCGCATAGACCGTTAGAGTGTGATTTGCCTATCCCTAAGAATACAACTTTCGAGGAAGGTTCGAGTTCTATCACAATAAATAGTTTGGAGGAAAGTACCATCCCGAACACTCTCCCTACCAATACTCCTAGCATATCCATTCAAACTATCAATGAATCAGATCTATCCTTTGACTCCCTCCCCCTTGTACATCCTAAGCTTATTGACTGGGATCTACAAGGAACCTCGCAACTAGATATGTTCCAAAATAATGATGCCTATATTGACTACATGGAACTTAGGGACCACCTACCTAAAGGAGATCATAAATTTGGCTTCGCCATTGAACTTAATATTATGGCTTATTTCAAAGAGGGTGCTAAGCCTTCTAGTCACAAAAATATCAAAATAAAAACTAGATTTGATGGTGAAAACCGCTCCACGACAGTGTCAGATCCCAAACTAGTAAAAAGAAAGGACGCATCTAATGGTGAAAACCCAACTGTGGCACCTAAGGATGGAAGGCTTGACACTCTCCCCGATGACATGCACCAGGAGAAATCTCAGATTGTTGTGGAACCTACAAAACCTGTTAACATTAGAATAGAGGAACAACCTAAGATCATTCACTTTGCTAAGTCTCTAACCCCACCAGAAAAGACTAAGTTTGTACCATTCTTCAAGAAAAAGCAAGTCAATTTTGCTTGGTCATACATAGATATGCCAGGGTTAGATCTAGATTTGATTCTACATCATCTTCCATTAGACCCAGGAGTGAAACCAGTGAAACAAAAGCTTATAAAGATGCATCCACACATTGCACTGCTAGTAAAAGAGGAACTCAAGAAACTACTGGATGTAGGGTTCATCAGAGCTATAGACTATCCAGAGTGGGTCTCCAACATAGTACCAGTATCCAAACCTGATGGCCGAGTCAAACTATGTGATGATTTCAGAGATCTAAACAAAGCTTGCTGCAAGGATGATTTTTCATTGCCAAATATAGATATCATAGTTGACTTAACAGCAAGGCATACCATGTTATCTCTCATGGATGGCTTCTCTGGATATAATTAGATCAGGATAGCACCAGAAGACTAGCATAAGATAGCTTTTACTTGTCCATGGGTCACTTTCTATTGGAATGTCATGCCATTTGGGCTAAATAATGCAGGAGCCACATATTAATGTGCTATGACCACTATATTCCATGATATGATGCACGTCATAATGGAAGACTATGTAGATGATATCCTTGCAAAGTCACTCACTAGAGAATCACACCTTGATGTGTTAAAGAAAGTCTTTCAGAGACTAGAACAATTCAAAGTCAGGTTGAACCCAAAGAAATGTGTGTTTGGAGTCACCTCAGGCAAGCTTTTAGGTTTCATTGTATCAGCTAATGGGATTGAAGTAGATCTGACCAAAGTCAAAGCAATCATGGAAATGCCACCACCCAAGAATCTCACTCAACTGTAGTCTCTACAAGGCAAGCTACAAGCAATCCGTAGGTTCATATCACAACTGGTAGACAAGTGTCAACCTTTCAGTCATCTACATAAGAACATTCCATTTAGGTGGGATGAGAAATGTGAAGAGGCATTTGGCAAATTGAAGGAATATCTTATGAACCCACCTATCTTGATGCCTCCCATCCAAGGAAAGCCACTATTACTTTACATATCTGCTACACCCATAGCTCTTGGGCCCTCCTAGCACAGCAAGATTATGAAGGTAAAGAAAGAGCCATCTACTACATTAGTCGCACATTGGTGGGCTATGAGTTGCAATACTCTCAGATAGAAAGGTCATGCCTTGCGGTAGTTTTTTCTTCCCAAAAACTCTGACATTATATGCTAGCACACCTAGTCAAACTTATTGTAAAAATAGATCCACTGAAGTACCTACTAAGCAAAGCAGCTCTAACAGGTCGCCTAGCCAAGTGGGTAATGCTCCTAAGTGAATACAACGTTGAGTATGTAGATAGAAAGGCTATCAAGGGACAAATCATTGCTGATTAGTTAGCAGATGCACCACTACAGGACACCACACCAATGCAATTTGAGTTACTAGATGAATCCTTATTCAATATATCAACACATTCCTAGAAACTCTACTTTGATGGGTCCTACACAAACCATGGATTGGGGGTAGGAATCTTGTTTGTAATTCCTCATGGCAACACCATACCAAAGTCTTATCGTCTGTTATTCCCATCCACCAACAACATAGCAGAATATGAAGCCCTGGTCATTGGTCTCAAAATGGCAACATAATGGAAAATCAAAGAGATACATGTCTATGGGGACTCTCAGCTAGTGATCAACCAAGTCAATGACGATTACCAAACCAAAGATGAGAAGCTTGTCCCATACAAACATATGGTCGAGGACTTTAAGGAATACTTTGTGATCATCTCTTTTGAGCAGATACCTCACATTGAAAACAAAGTAGCAGATGCCATGGCAACCATTGCTTCTCTCCTCGAGATCCCAGAGAATGAGCCATGGTACGAGTTCTTAGTGGAATCAATTCAGCAACCAGCTTATGATCTTCCTGAAACCCATTCCATATGCCTATTAGTTGGATCTGATTCACCTTGGTACGGTAAGGTTTACACTTACCTCAAGGACAACACCCTCCCACCTGACTTATCTTCAGACCAACGATGAACCTTTATACGCCAAACCTCTCATTATACCATTATTGTCGACACCCTATAGCGACGTGGTCTAGATGGTACTTTACTATGTTGTTTAGAACAAGAAGAATCCCAAACCTCCTTACAAGACGTACATGAAGGGATCTGCGGAACACACTCTAGTGGTCCTTCCTTAGCTAAGAAACTCATGCATTTGGGTTATTATTGGCCAAACATGGAGACAGATTCATATTAGTTTGTGAAGAAGTGCAAGCAGTGCCAGATACATGAGAACCTGATACATGCACCAGCTCAAGAGTTGAGACCTTTAATGACACTTTGGCCCTTTTGTCAATGGGGACTTGACCTTGTGCGCAAAATTCACCTGCCCTCATCCAACGGCCACAAATTCATAATAACTGCCACTGAGTACTTTACCAAGTGGATTGAAGTCATCCCCCTCACCACCGCCACAGGTAAACAAATCTCCTCATTCATCCTTAATTACCTCATCTACAGATACAGAATTCCCTCATCCATTATCACGGATAACAGAAGACCTTTCAAGAACTAGGATGTCCAAGAACTCTGTGACTGATTCAAAATCCAATACCGTTTCTCCACACCCTATTACCCCAAAGGTAACGGCCAAGCAGAAGCATCCAACAAGACCATCTTGAAACTCCTCAAAAAGATAGTTAACGATGCTGGCCGTGATTGGCACATCCAACTCAATCCCGCTTTGTGGGCCTATCAAACCAATATATGCACTCCCACAGGTGCTACCCCTTACTCCCTTGTCTATGGTTTAGAAGCCATTCTACCCATTGAGGTCGAGCTACCCTCTCTAAGGGTGTTGTTAAAAGGTCTCATAACTGATGAGGAATATAGAGTTTCCAGATTGCAAGAGCTAGAGCTGCTAGAGGAAAGGCGATAGAAAGCCTTCAATCATCTCAAGGCATATCAGCAAATGATGTCACGAAGTTACAACCACAGAGTCCACCTAAGAGTCTTTAAATTTGGAGATCTATTACTTAAAGAGAACCCCCGCAATCAACAGGATTGGGAAAAGAAAGGCAAGTTTGAACCCAGATGGCTTGGGCCTTATGTGATCGTAGTAGCTTATGGATCAGGGGCATATTAGTTAGCAACATCAGAGGGTGAGCTATTCGATGACCTAATCAACAGCATGCATCTTCGCCGGTTCTATACCTAAGAGAACCCCAATGTAAGGGGAACATAAAATACAAAAAAAATAAAAATACAAAAAAAATAAAAAATTAGAAAAATATAAAAAAATCATCCTTTGGTTAAAACCTAGCAAACAAGTGTCATACATACTTTCTAACTTTCATGCAAATAAAAACAAGTGGTGAAGACCTGGTAAGCAGGCATTACTTCTCATAAACCGCTTCCTCTATATTTGGGAAACCAATCACCTTATGTCCATTCTTCCTTCACTCGTGTCCCATTCGATCTATATCTATTTTATAATAAAAATACCTAACGATAACCTATCATGGTTTGATACTCTATCTCTTCATTGCCTTGTCAACCAAGGTTTTATCCACTATCCTATCCATAGTGTCAGCCTAGCATAGTGTCTATCATTAGTGTCCGCATGGTCCAAAGTTCCATGAACTACGTTGCCTCTGCGTTGCCACGTAGGCAAGGCCATTTTTAATGTGCCCTCGAGGCTCCACCTTTCTATCCATCCCATTTCTTGTCATCTATCCTCTAGTCCATCCATGGTCCACCAAGTTAACCTTGAACTACGTTGACTCTATTAGACTTAGGGCACACAACTGAGAGGGGGGGTGAATCAATTGTGCAAAACTTTCTTCCAATTAAACACTTAACTTCATTTTGTAGTTCAACAGTATAATAATAAATTACTCATGTAAACACAATGCAACAAATCAAGAGCAAAAACACATCAACATATGAGACACCAAGATTTTGACGTGGAAAACCCGGTTAAGGGAAAAACCACGAGGTGATTAACCCAAGATTGTACTCTCTGTTAGAAGAATAGAAAGAACAAAATGGCACGTGCCAATTAGGGCTCACTGCCTGAGCACACTGCTCACAAGAGGCTCACTGCCTACAAGAGACTCACTGTCTACAAAAGAATAAGTACCACATACTTGAATTGGAGAATAGCATCTTCACCATGCCTGAATCAGTTCCATTTAAGCCCAATACTTCTTCTCTACCTTTCGCTCTCCTCTTCGCTACCACACGCTCGGCAAACAACTTTGAAATGACTTCGCAATCCCTTATTTATACAAGACATCAACTTAGGAATGATCATCTAAGTCGGCAAACATCAACAAGAACATCCGCATGATGTGTAACTCATTCAGTCGGCCAGTCTCAGGAAGAACACCTTCACCCAGAGGTTATCCTTTAATTATGAGCTCCAACTTCAATGTGGACCATCCACATGATCCAAACACGATCCAAAGACCTCCACAAGATTTCTTGAATCACCAAGAACATCCGCACTTCATCTGCATATTGAAATCCTTCTCTCCTTCATCCGAAACCTCAAGAACATAGTCTGTCACCACTGTCACAAAGGAATAGATGCTTCCAGACCTCCAGACCACAAACCAATCAAGTTGATACTTTAGACAGACTTCCTGAACACTCCCTCAAATCTGCAGAATAGGACAATGCATTTCCAGATCTCACCGGACCTTTCTGTAACACTCTGTCACCTCTAAACACCTACCAGAACCGGTTTAACTTGAATAGCCATAACTTCTTTAGATCTTCATGTGGACCTCTGAAATCTCTACTGGACCACCTTAAGACACATATCTACAAACCCTTTAATCCGTATCCAATGATCCTCTTCTTATCTTGGACTATTACCTTGTTGTCATTACTGTTCTTCACTGTTCTTGATTGAGACTAATTTTCTCAATATCCCCAGCATACAGCTCATCCAATCCTTATCATTAATGCAATAGAAGTATGTTGACATTAATGACAACACCAGTTAGGCCCATACTTGCAACAATCTCCCCCTTTGTCATTGATGGAAACATATGATGTGAAAAACTATTTTGACCATCAAGACAAGAACTTCTCCTTACTATCACAACTCCCCCTATCAGCAACAACCATTCACATGTCTTCTCTCCCTTTACTGCTCCCCCTTTGATCAACAACCACTTGTTTTTCACATGTCTTCTCTCCCCCTTTGACATCAATGGCAAAGGGCACATACTTGCAATACCACCACTTCAGAATCATACTTGCTGCTCCCCCTGAGTAGCAGCTCCCCATCATCAATCCGGACCACAAAATGTGACTGTGATGTCCACCGGACTGATGCACAGCAGTGCACCTTAGTTCATTATCAGAGGGGAAATAACCCCTAACTTCTCCCTGAGATACTCAAAAGAGTCCTTAGGAAGAGGTTTAGTAAAGATGTCTGCAATCTGATCCTTGGCAGGCACAAACTCCAATCTGACTTCATTCTTGTTCACTTGCTCTCTCAAAAAGTGAAACTTGATGGATATGTGTTTATTCTTTGAATGTAACACTGGATTATTAGATATGTTTATTGCACTTGAATTATCATAGAAAATTGTGATAGGCTCCTCATATTCCACTTTGATATCTCTTAGCATCTGCTTCATCCACAAAACTTGAGTGCAACTACCTGATGCTGCAATATATTCTTCTTCAGTTGTAGATAGAGATATTGCCTCTTGTTTCTTGCTTAGACAAGAAACCAATCTCTTCCCCAAAAAGAATGCTCCACCACTAGTAATCTTTTGGTCATCCATATCTCCTACCCAATCAGCATCTGTATATGCATGAAGAGAGAAATCATGATCTCTAGGATACCATAGACCATACTCAACTGTCCCTTTTAGATATCTAAAAATCTTGTTGATTGCCATGACATGAGATTCTCTAGGATCAGCTTGGAATCTAGCAACAAGACCAACAGCTTACATAATGTCTGGTCTAGTTTGAGTAAGATACAACAGTCCACCAATCATTGACCTTTACTTTGTCTGTTCAACCTTAGGGGAGTCATCATCTTTGCTCAACTTACATCCGGTTGCCATGGGAGTATTCATTGGTTTAGAGTCTTCCATCCCAAATTTCTTCAACAATTCTTTTACATATTTGGTCTGAGAAATGAAGATTCCTTTCTTTGTTTGAGTGATTTGCAGACCCAAGAAGAAATTCATTTCACCAAGCATGGACATCTCAAACTCACTTTTCATTTTATTTGTAAAAGTTTTACACATACTATCTCTTCCTCCAAAAATGATATCATCAACAAACACTTCAACAATCAAGATGTTTTCATGATCAATTTAGAAATACAAATTACTATCAGGAATACGTTTGTTGAAACCAATCTTCAAGAGATATTTATCCAATCTTTCATACTAGGCTCTTGGGGCTTGCTTCAGTCTATACAATGCCTTCTTCAATTTGTAGACCATATCACCATGATCAGACAATTGGAATCCATCCGGTTGCTCAATGTATACTTCTTCTTCCAAGTCACCATTTAGGAAAGCAGACTTGACATCCATCTGATATACTTTGAAATCTTTAAAAGTAGAAAAAGTAAGAAATAGTCTGACTGCTTCAATTCTTGCCACCGGAGAAAACGTTTCTTCAAAATCAACTCCTTCTATTTGAGAGTAACCCTTGCAGACCAATCTGGATTTATTTCTGATTACTTCACCAATTTCATTCAGTTTGTTCCGGAAGACCCATTTGGTTCCAATCACATTTTTGTTATTAGGTCTGGGAACAAGATCCCAAGTGTGATTTTTCTCAATTTGCATCAGCTCCTCCTCCATCGCTTTAGTCTAGTTTTCATCATTGCAAGCTTCATTCACTGTCTTAGGTTCAATCTTTGAAATCAAACAATATTCATCCAAATTTTGAGCAATTTTCCTTCTTGTTTCTACACCTTTGCTTTTATCCCCTATGATCTGATCTTCAAAGTGGTTCAGTCTTACATACCTAGGCACTTTGGGAGTTTCTTGCACTTCTGCTCCTTGATCAGGTATATTCAAACTTATCTCTTCTTCCTGATTTACCGGATTAGTTTGAATTAAACTTTCAGAAGAAGCTTGGGCTCCTTGAATCAGAACACCATTTTGATCATCTTCATCATATTCATAAAACCTTGAAGATTTCTCAATTCCCTCATCAACCTTTACATTTGTACTTTCTATAATCTTTCTCAGTCTCTTGTTATAACACTGGTATGCTTTGCTTTGAGTGGAGTAACCCAAGAATATTCCTTCATCACTTCTAGCATCAAACTTTCCTAGATCTTCATCTCTTTTAATGTAACACTTGCTACTGAAATACCTCACAGTAGGAGTGATGCCAAACCAAAGTTCATAAGGAGTCTTACCGGTATTACTTCTGATTTCAACTCGATTGAGAGTATAGACTGCAGTGCTGACAGCTTCTCTCCAATAGATCTGAGGAACATTTGCTTCCATCATCATGGTTCTAGATGCTTCCTGGATGGTCCGGTTCTTTCTCTCCACTACTCCATTCTGCTGTGGAGTCCTAGGAGCAGACAACTGTCTCTTTATTCCATGTTCCTCACAGAAATCTATGAACTTACCGGATGTGAATTCTCCATCTCTATCAGACCTCAAACATTTCAATTTTAATCCGGTTTCATTCTCTACCATAACCTTGAATATTTTGAATTTCTCAAGAGCTTCTGATTTTTCTTTTAGAAAGGTTACCCACATCATCCAGGAATAGTCATCAATTAGTAACATGAAGTATCTATCACATTACACACTTTTGATTCTTGTCAGACCACAAAGATTAGTATGAACTAAGTCCAATAATCCGGTAGAGGATTGTTCCTTGCTTTTAAATGAGACTCTGCTTTGTTTTCCCAACTGACATTCTTTGCACAAATTATTTGTAGGTTTCACCATCTTAAGAAGATCTCTTACAACTTGAGTATTGCTTATCTTGATGATATTATCAAAATTCACATGACACATTCTCCTTTGCCACAACCAACTCTGATCAACTTGAACAAATAAGCAACTTTTACCAGTACCAACTAGATGGAAGATATTACCTTTAGTTTGAGTACCGGATGCAATCTCTGTTTTAGAACTTTCAAAGATCTTGTACTTTCCATTCTTGAATTAGAGGTCATAGCCCTTGCCCACCAACTATCCAACACTGAGAAGATTGTGCTTCAATCCTTCAACATACAGAACATTACCGGTTTTGTTCCTTCCATCAAAAGAAATAGTTCCTCTACCTTTGATTCTACCAGTAGAATTATCACCAAACTTTACCACTCCTCCTTCATACCTTTCCAAATCTATGAAATTATTTTTGTCACATGTCATATGGTGAGAGCATCCACTATCAATGACCTAATCATCCTTTTCTTCCACTTGGGCAGCCAGAGTTCTTTCTACAACTTTATGATTAACAGATTCAAAGGGCATTGGATCTTCTTCCTTGATGGCAATGAACACCCAGTCACTTCCAGATTTGTCTCCTATTTCTGATTCATCATTTGTTACTCTTCATCATCTCCTTCATGAGCATAGTAACAATTCTTTTTGAATCTTGATCTGTTAGAATTTGGCCTTGAAAATCTTTCCAGACACTTTGAGGCAAAATGACCAATCTTATTGCAATTAAAACACTTAAGAGGCAATTTCCCTTCATACTTACCAGATCCTCTTGGTAGGCTTTTTGCAATAAGAGCTTCAAGGTGAGCAGCTTCAGCTTCTTCTTCTTCCAAGTCTTTTCTTGCTTTTTCATACCATGATAGTTTCCTTGAAGAGTTCTCTCTCGGATCAAACCTTTGTTTACCTTTTACAGAGGCACTAGCTTTGAATGTAGATTTAGTCTTTGGGGGTTCATCTCCAAACTCGGCCATTTCAAATGCAACCAATTTACCAACCAATTGATCTCTTGTGATGGTTGTGTGAGCTCTGAATTCTTCAATTGCAATAGCCTTGATTTTATAAGAAGCGGGAAGGGATTTGAGAACTTTGCCAACAATCTCATCTTCATTCAAGACTCCAGCAGCATTTCTAATTCCACAAACAATCTCATTTACTCTTGGCATAAAATATGTGATATTTTCATCTTCTCTCATCTTCAGATTTTCAAATTTCCCTTTCAGACTCTGTAACCTTGCACATTTAACATATTTGTCTCCTTCATGTAGAAGTTCCAGTTTTTGCTAAATTTCAAAAGCAGTTGGTAGATCAATAACATTTGAGAGTTCTGAATCAGATAAAGCGCTTAGAAGAGCCTCTATAGTCTGTAGATTGTTTTCAGCATCTGTGATTTCATTTTGAGTTTTTAGACCACCTTGTGGAGGTACATACTGAGTTGTAGCCATGGTCTAGTACTCCATTCCCATACATTGCAAGTGACATTTCATGCGACCTTTCCAAAGATTAAAATTGGTTCCATCAAAATTTGGACTATCCTTCTTGTAAGATGACATCCTGGATCTCCTCAAGCGGTTAAGCTCCTTTTAGAGGGACTTGGATCTGATACCAATTGTTAGACTTAGGGCACACAACTGAGAGGGGGGGTGAATCAGTTGTGCAAAACTTTCTTCCAATTAAACACTTAACTTCATTTTGTAGTTTAGCAGTATAATAATAAATTACTCATGTAAACACAATGCAACAAATCAAGAGCAAAAACACATCAACACATGAGACACCAAGATTTTGACATGGAAAACCCGGTTAAGGGAAAAACCACGGGGTGATTAACCCAAGATTGTATTCTCTGTTAGAAGAATAGAAAGAACAAAATGGCACATGCCAATTAGGGCTCATTGCCTGAGCACACTATTCACAAGAGGCTCATTGCCTACAAGAGACTCTCTGTCTACAAAAGAATAAGTACCACATACTTGAACTAGAGAATAGCATCTTCACCATGCCTGAATCAATTCCATTTAAGCCCAATACTTCTTCTCTGCCTTTCGCTCTCCTCTTCGCTACCACACACTCATCTCCACAAAAACAACTTTGAAATGACTTTGCAATCCCTTATTTATACAAGACATCAACTTAGGAATGATCATCTAAGTCATCAAACATCAACAAGAACATCCGCAGGATGTGTAACTCATCCGGTCGACCAGTCTCAGGAAGAACACCTTCACCCGGAGGTTATCCTTCAATTGCGAGCTCCAACTTTGATGCGGACCATCCACATGATTCGAACATGATCCAAAGACCTCCACAAGATTTCTTGAATCACCAAGAACATCTGCACTTCATCTGCATACTGAAATCCTTCTCTCCTTCATCTGGAACCTCAAGAACACAGTCTGTCACCATTGTCACGAAGGAATAGATAATTCCGGACCTCTAGACCACAAACCAATCGAGTTGATACTTCAGACAGATTTCCTAAATACTCCCTCAAATCCACAGAATAGGACAATGCATTTCTGGATCTCACTGGACCTTTCTGTAACACTTTGTCACCTCTAAACACCTACTGGAACCGGTTTAACTTGAATAGCCATAACTTCTTCAGATCTTCATGCGGACCTCTGAAATCTCTACTGGACCACTTTAAGACACATATCTACAAACCCTTTAATTCGCATCCTCTGATCCTCTTCCTATCTTGGACTATTACCTTGCTGTCATTACTGTTCTTGATTGAGACTAATTTTCTCAATATCCTCAACATACAGCTCATCCAATCCTTATCATTAATGCAATAGAAGTATGTTGACATCAATGACAACACTAGTTAGGCCCATACTTGCAACAGACTCTGCGTCGTCACGTAGGCAAGGCCATTTAGCAATGAGCCCCCGAGGCACTAGGTCAGTCCCTTAGGGTCCGTCTCACCAATAAGGATTGTGGAATCTTTCACCAGCCAAGCAAGCGCAAAGCAAAGCCCACTCCCAATGTAGAAATCTTGATGCAAAAACATCAACCTATCCAAAAGTAAAGCAAGCAAGTACATAAAGCACTCTAGATGATTCTATCTAAATTATGGCAAGAGAAACACATCTAAGTGCAAGAATGTTTTGTGTTTGTGATCAGGTTAACTTACAGAGTCTTGATTTTTGTTATTATGTCTTTCTATGCTACTTGAGGATGCCAAAAGCTAGAGATGCTATGATGGGGGCATAATTATTTTCTTTGTTTTGTTGTTTGTGGATTAAACTTTAGTAATGTGAAGCCTTGTCTAAAGACATGATCAGTAAAAGATCATTGAGGACATCAAAGGTCTAACATGAATAGGGGCAATCCTTGTCTGTTGATATGCAAGAAATACTCAGGTCATCTCGGTTCAATTATACCTCGATTCTTGTATTAACTTGCTAAAGAAAAATCCATGTAAGCGATACTCAGGTCATCTCGGTTCAATTATATCTTGATGCTTGTATTAACTTGCTAAAGAAAAATCCATGTAAGTGATACTCAGGTCATCTCAGTTCAATTATACCTAGATGCTTGTATTAACTTACAACATTCAGAAAAAGTACCAAAAAAAAATTGCCCAATGATGAAATAAGCACTTCAAAATACTTGCACCGTCAAGATGTCAAAAGAAAAGCATCCATAATACATCCATTATACATCCATACATCTATATCCCATGCAATAAATGATCCAAACAATGCAAAGTATAAATACAGATTAAAGCTTGTGAGTCCTTCTATCGATTCATTCTTTCAATCAATCTTCTATCTATCATTATGTCATCTCTGTGTCGATAGAGTACATTTGGACATCACAAAAACATAGCATACAGTTGCATATCATATCACATGAGATAGTCATTTACATGATTAAATCAGTTGCATACATAATAAGTGCATCAGGTCATCCATATACATTTTTTGCCTGAGCCTGGGCAAGCTGTGCATGTGCCTGCTGAACCTGTCCAACCAGAAATGTGCTAGTGCCATATGTCCCAAGGGCTGCTATGGTTGTGTCTCTCTCTACTCGAATAGCCCGTATCCTGGCCTCAGCTGCATCTCGCTCTCTCGAGATCTCTGACACATGGCCTGCATCTGTCTCTTGTTGAGCCTCAACCATCCTAAGTTGTGCCCTCAGCTGCTTGACCTATCCTCTTAGCATGGCAATGGCCCTCTCCTAGACATCTGGCTGTGCTAGAGGCCTCTACCTATCCCTGCACCTGTTGCTGCACCACCTGTTGTGATGGTAGCATCTGTCCCTACTGTGCAACCTGTGGCTGCACTACCTACTGAGCATGGGAGGATCCCTCCCCATATCTCCTCCTCTGCCAGGGTCTGCCTCCATCTCCCTCTCCTCCTCCATCTCCTCTACCATCTCCTCCACCTCCTCCTCTGTCTCCACCATCTCTCTGTCCTCCTCTTTTCCTCCTCTTCCTTCCAACCCTGCCCTTGTCATCTGAGTCTGCCTCGTCTATGTGAGGAACCAACTCTCCAGGCCTAGAGTATCTCAAAAATAGATGCTCTGCGAACCACTCCTCATAGTCCTGTGTCATCCCTGCATCTGTAATCTCTCTCCTCATTGGCCAGGCAATATAGGGAATCTGTCAAAACGTTGTCACTGCCTCCTCATAGGATGCCACTGGGCCCCATCTAAACCTCTCTGCATGAGTCCGTGCGAACAGAGCTTGCCCCTATGGCATGCCCTATCTCCTTCCAAACTGCCTCCGAACCCTACTAACAATCTGTCTCTCCAAGATGAACCGTGTCCTGCCTATAAGCCACCAACTCTGATAGCAGTATGGCAGCTCGTCTGCCTCATCATCCCAAGGCTCACAGTCTAGATATGGTCACCAGATGACCACATCTACCCCATCCAGTGCATGCCTCCAATAATCTAGCTTCCCCAGCCTATGCTGGGAAATCACTCCTACGTATCCATAGCTATAAGGCTCTCCCCTCTGTCTCTAAAAAACACATATTAGTTTGGTAATAACGATATGCTCCCACAACCAAAACTGTAATAGTGAGACACCTGCTAATAGACTAGCACCCCTGTGGTATACCACCTAATGCATATCGTGGTACAGGTGTGCCAAGACACAGACACCCCAGGCATAATGAGTGCCCTCTATGATCATCCTCTCCATGATCCGTCCCCATCCAATTGGGAACCCATGCAATCTCCTATTGGGGCATACAACACCTCCGATCAAACCTGCAACTATCCCAGGGAAGCAGTCATAGTAGTCATGTATATCCTGCTAGGAGATGACCTGACAATCCAGCTCAGGGTCATCAAATACCTGCCTACACTCTGCGAGTCCTGCATCCCACTGTGGATCATACTCCATGAGCTCTCCCTGAATCAGCAAGTGAAGTATCCTATATACATCCTCCAGAGTCACCATCATCTCACTAGTCAAAAAGTGAAAGGTCCCATCCTCACTGTGAAACCTCTCCACTGCTGTAGTCAGTAAACCATGGTTCACTCGAACCTTGGGCATAAAGCACACATAATCCAATCCCATCATGCCGAGCGCCTCTCGATCTATCTCTGTCAGCATGTAGCACTGCAACATTGGCAAGGGAAACTGCTCCCTCGACATCAGTGTATCTTGTATGTCCTCCTGCAAGCACGTACCATGCTCAACATATCTATAGAATCATATCAACTAACTTAACATATCAAATTGATCAAAACAACACACTACATCTCTTGACTAGATTCCTGCAATCTCAGAGATAGCTTATCAATTGACGCATCAAACAGGATGCCAATCGAGTTAATTTTGTTAAGTAAACTGACTATCTATATCATATGTGCCAGAACAGAAGGTAAATGCGCCATTTCTTAGGAAATGCACCACTTTTGTCATATGCACCGCAACATTTCATAAATGCACCGTCCCATACTATATATGTGCCACCCAAGTGCATGCACCAACTCATACCTTGCATGCGCCGACCTTCCTCATGCATGCACCGCTTTACATCTTACATGCGCCGTAGATTGACGGATGCACAGTTCCACATGTCAAATGCACCGAACTGCGATCTGGCGCATTTGTTTAGCCTAATTTTACCTAACATTTAATGCACTCAAAATTGACCCTAGGTGAAATTTTTTGAGATACATACCGGGGGTCCTGCCTCTGCTGGCTGGTCAAATCATCAGACTCTCTCAAAGCGATGCTCCTCGTGTGGAATATCCATCCTAGTGCTGACTACTCTGTGCTATGTACTCTCTTAAGCTCTAAAAGACAAACCAAACAAAGCCAAGTGTACAAATGACTTGTCTTGTGGACCCATCTCCTTTATATAGCATGCAAACCCTAAACTGGCTATGTGGTGACTATGACTACTTCCCGCACCTGTTTCTTCCCATTTTTCTTCCCGTTTCTTAGAAACGCATCCTGTTTTCTTCAATCCTAACCAAGTTTTCCCTTCATCTTCGTGAGATTGTCCATCTCTCATCCTTCTGCCTTCTTCTCATCCAATCTCCCGAGGGGGCATCCTATCGTCATAACCTGTACCAGGGGCAAACTGGGGCATGTATCATTTTTCAACAATCGATTTCTTTGAGGCAATGCTGTAAACTGCATTTCATCAAAGAGGGGCAAAATGTATACGCCTAAAAATGACACGACTCTGTCCAAATAAATATTCTTAATGTTTATTTAAGTCTAATTCCTCTATCAATAAATAAATAAACAAATTTATTTATTTGATTCATATTCTCCCAACAATTATACAAAATTATTTATTTAATTAAAATTCCTAAATTCTTCTAAAATCATTCCAAATTAAATAATACCAATTATTTAATTAGTTCTCCCAAATTCATTCTAAATTAAATAATATCAATTATTTAATTGTTTCTTCCAATAATATCTTCTCTAAATTTAAATAAATCAATTATTTATTTAAGTTGTTTATTTCTTCTAAATTGAGTTATCTCTAAATATAATTCAATCCTTGTGCACATGCAATTGAATATTCTGATATTTAATTGAGCTAAAATATCTTCTCATCCTCATGCAATTTCCATCTTCTAGTTCTATTCTCTTAACTGATTGACCTATTCTTTTAATTGATTAATCTCTTTAGTTAATTTGTTCTTCTATTTTATCAATTCCTCTCATGCAAGATAGAGCAAGACACTTGTCTTCTTCCTATTCACGCACATCCCTCAACCATTCTCAACCATTGATCTTCTTTTTCTCTCTATACCATTGATATTCTTTTTCCCCAGTCTATAAATTGAACCCTGTTCTTCCATTTCATTCATCCAAGCTTTAAGTAAACTTACTTTGCAAGAATTACAGCGTGCCTTTGGCACCAATTCCTTCATTGCTTGTGGTCAAACTTGTTACTACACAGTACTATCATTGTTGTGAAGCTCATCTTCATGGAAAAACTATCATAGCCGTTCCCATTTGAACATCTTGGAATCATAGCAAGGAAGTGTACCTTTTGAGGGCCATATTCATAGATAAGATCATTTGTGATAGATGATCAATGGAAGCTAATAATTAAAGGAGGTTTGCTTTGTGTTGTTCATTGTTTGATTGAATCTCTTTTGTTCATTATTTCATTGAGTTTTGGGTATCATTGATATTTATATATTGATTATTCATTTAGATCCAATTTTCCCTTAACAGGTTGTGTAAGGGAACTAAATAAAGAAAACATAATTCCAATTGCAAGGATTGACAATACTCTAAGTAAATAGGAATGACAGAAAATAACTAAAGCTTATTCAACACAACAGTAATCAAATGATTCTTTGTAACTTCTAGATAAAAGAGCAACTAACAGTTGGTTTAGTGATCACCTTGACTCAACAAGACTTAACCACACAAACTATCAAAGTCTGACTAATTTTCATAACATAACTCATTACAACATACAATTATAAACTAAACATATAAACAAAGTGGAGAGACACAGTACCTCAAGTGGCATGCTTGAGTAACTATGATACCATGAAATCTAGCTAAATTTTTATTGTATCTTTGTAATCATTGATAGAAATCAAAACATATATTCCTTTATTGAATATTGAAGAGAAAGATACAACAATGAAATCTGATACTATATCTCTGTCTATCTATATGAAGCAAAATCTAATCTCCCCTAGACGAGATCAACATTGTCTATTTGAATGAAGCTACTGAAAAATAAATGCTATAACTATCCATTATCTAACAATGTAGGAAAATGACATTATTACAAAGCAAACTAGAAATAGGAAACTAAACTGGCATGAAGGTGGCATAGATGGTACAGTCCTACTGTAACTCTATCTCTCTAGTATCCATGAAGAACAATCAAGACTAGAAACATAACATAGAGCATGATCTAAGATTCCTCCATTATTTAAGACTGCATCATTTGTTGAAGGATAACCATCACAGAGTCATGGATGACTCATCCCAATCAATTTAGGATCTTCTTCATTTGGCTGCAGGTGCCTGTATCATCTACTATGGGTATCAGCATCTCCTTCAGCTGTGGGTTGTCTAGTGTGTTGCCAAGAGACATTGCTCTAATGAATGTTGAATGTTATCATTGATGGCAACAAGGCAAAGGGTTTCTACTGGCATGGCAAAGAGACTTTACTTTGGAAGAATAAATGACTAAGTATGGGTAGTATACATTATATAAAGTAAGTGACAGTGTTTGAGATGGTATGCCTCCATTAAAGACATTTGTATGCAGTTTAGGTATGTTGTTCATAGCTACCTAGTGATCACATGTTCCAGTGTGCAAGTCCTGACCTCCTTCGAAAGTCATATGGTGAAATATCTAAGTCCGGGTGAATAGAGTCAAGTCAGGAACAGTGCACAATACCAGAGTAAAAGGGTCCACATTCCTCCGTTGTGGCACATTTTGTCTTGCAGTTATGAGGTAGCAAAGATACATACCATGACTACCTAAATCTAGAGTTATAGCTTCTGAAGCTCAACATATCACATTCTACAAGTTCTCCAGTATCAGCTTCCAGTTTGATAGTATTTCACTATGATAGAGTAATAGTTCCAAGATCTACATTTTGCTATAAAGGACTATTATGTCTTGCGGTTCTGAAGGTATGTTAAGAGGTTAATGATGAATGTTGGATATGATTTTTAGAGTCTCATATGGTCCACAATGGAATTTATGATGTGACAGTTGAATTGGTCAAGTGGGTACTTAAGGGATAAGCTAACAAGTATGTTGATCTATATGCAGAAAAGATATATTGTTTGAACAAACAATCTAAGTGATGGAATGATTGGTCCTAACCTATATGAAGACCTTTGTATGTTTATTTGGGTCCGCATTGTAGTTTGTACACAAGTTCAAGCCGACAAGGTATAACATTTGTATACATGTTTCATGTTTGGCTTGCTAACCTGATTGTGAGATAATTCTTGATGTGAATATATATACTCGATGTATTTCAGCATTAGAGGTGTGGTGGTGTGTGACAAGTGTGTGAATTCAATGTGTGTGCGATCTAAGGTAGTCCTATGACCAGAAAAAGATAGTAAGGGTAGAAAAGAAGAGCATATATAAAGAAGAGTAGAAAAAGCAGTGCAAATATTTGAGTCTGTATATTGAGCCATATATGGAACTGCACTTCAACATTCTGTAGATGCACTTGTAGCAGTCTTTTCTTGGTAGTGAGTCATTCCTTTTCTATCTTTCATTCTCTTATTTTTGGAAGTGAGCCTATTGTAGTGAGCACTTCTTTGGATAGTGAGTACTCAGGCAGTGAGCCCTAAGGCAGTGAGCCTTCATGTAATTCGGTATTATTATCATAATATATTGTGAGCTAACACTCACCATGGTTTTTCCCTTTTTGGGTTTTCCACGTAAAAATCTTGGTGTCTATGTGTTATGACTTTATGCTTATTGTTCTTATGTTTATTCTATTTTCATGTTATTGAATTTGGTAATTGGATTATAGATCATGTAAAGAAGTAGTTTTGTAGAATACTGATTCACCCCCATCCCCCTCTCAGTGTTCAACAATTGGTATCAGAGCAAGGTTCCTTGGAAGAAGTTTAACAGCTTAAGGAAGATCTGGGAAAGAGCACTCATGGCAACCAGAAGGTATCCCACTCCAGATAGTGTCACAATTGATCAAGAATTAAAAACAATCCTTGAAGATCTTGATAAGTATAAAGTTGATATTCGAGATTTAAAGGAAAATGTCAGAGAAGCAGATGAATGTATCTTGAAGCTAAGAGAGCAAGTTAATAGATCAAAAGAAAAGAATAGAGAGCTAAGTGAACAGTTGATTGAAGCAAATGAAACCCTAAATAATTTATCCATATTGGTTGAAGAGAAAGAAAAAGTTGAGGAACATTTGAATCAAATGTTAAAAGATAAGTTTGAGGAATGTGAAAAAATGGGAAAAGATGTGTTACTTCTGAAATATGCTATAGAAGTAGCCAATAGCTATAAAGAAAAATTCAAAATAAGCTCTGCAAATCTTGAGGAGTTGATTGAAAGCCAGAAGAGTTTAGATGACAAGAAAGGCTTGGGATTTGAAAAAGGAGAAAGTTCTAAATCAGGTCAAGAAAGCATTGAGATGAAGAAAAACAAAGGTAACTAGTTTCAGAATCAAAGAAGACCTAGAAGGCCTCCGGTCAGGCAACCAAATGCTCAAAGGTACCCATCTTTCAATGGCTATTGTTTTAACTGCAATAAGTTTGGTCACAAGGCTACTCAGTGTAGGAGTAGAATAAATTAGAATGTTCCATCATTCTCTGGTCAATGTTTCAATTGCAAGAAAATTGGTCATATATCAAATGAATGTAGAAGTCTGGTGAGGAATGGTTTTAACTATGCAAGGAATACTCAATCCTTCAATGGAATGTGCTTTGCATGCAATAGATTTGGACATATGGCTAACCAATGCAGATCAAGAATGAATTCAATCAATAGAAGGAATCAAGGACAGAGGAATGTGGTATGCTACAATTGCAATAAGTTTGGGCATGTTGCAAAATTTTGTAGATGCAAGAATGAGATAAGAAACTATCCTACAGAGAAGATGAAAACAGAGCAGAGAGAAGATAAAGGTAAAAACAAGGTTGATCTAGTGGAGATCAAGAAGGAAATGAGCATGGTCTAGATTAAGAAGGATGTTGATAATATTAGGGATGGATCTACACCAGTCTCTGGTGCAAATACTTCCTTCGGGAAGTAAATTGGGAGCTCTAGCTCAGGGAGAGTTGTATTGAAAATCCAAATCCCCTAGCCAGATATTCAGTACTGGGATCTGGCATGAAGATATGATGAAAAGCCTCACATGATAGATCTATTGAAAGAAATTCTGGTGGAAAAGGATCAAATGCGAAGCATTGAATAGTTTCGATTGACTGTGCATGATAGAGAAGTAGTGACAACTTTTTGAAAGATACCATTTATGGTAAGTAGGCTAAGGAAAACAAAGGGTTAAAAGACTTGGATTCGGAAAGGATTAATCACTTTACATTCAACCTATCAAGCGTCCAGGAGAATTGAAGCAAGATTCCAAGTGTCTACAGAGATTTCCAAAGTGATTCAAAACAAATCAATCTCAAGCAAAGAAAACCCTATTTCGGCAAAAGAGGTATTTTCAGTTTCAAAACCTACGATAAATTTGTTCAAGTCTGTGAAAATGGCAACACCACAAGTGATTCATATAACTGAGAGACCCAGACCAAAATTTAAGAAACACCCTTTTAAGTCCATAGAAGTGGATCAAATGTGTGCATTTTTGGATATTCCACACGAAGTAATGCATGCGAAGGATGTTAGGGCATACATTCATGTTGCCCTAGATGAATTTGGTGATAGTAGGTTTTTTGATTTATTTGTGAAGTACTTGAGTAGTGAAAATTTTTATTTGAAGGAAGAATATAAGACATTGGAAATGAAGAAATTTATTCAATATGTAGACTTTCCAACTTTTGCAGAGGATGAATGGGTCTGGTACGTTTTGAGTAGGATACATGATGAATTTATATGGCTAGAGAGACCCTTCATGATTACAAAAGATACCATAAGGGTTGTTACTGGATTAAACTCCACTGGAACATTACTGATGTTAAAAGCTATGAAAAAGAATACAGTAATGACAACCACTGGTGCCAAATTTGATAAAAGGCCATTGACAATCAGTGAAATTCAAGATCATGTAGTTAGATTCGCATCCATGGTGATCGGGTACAAGGTCTACTTCACAAACTGGGAAAACTCTGTCTCCAGTACTTCCATATACACTGCATATCAAATGGTCAGGAAAATGCAGAATATGATCTGTGTGAATTTACTCCAACAGCAATTAATGGAGAACTTAAAGAAAACAAAAGAAAGTAAATACCATTTCAAATATGGTACGTTGATTTTGTGCTTATTTTTCTACTTTATGCAAGAATTACCTGGCATGAAAATTTTATTTTGCACTAGAGACAAACCTGTTGTAGTACAAATTAGAAATCATTTAAATAGTATTAGAAGTTATGATGCACAAACTATAGCCCTATGGGGCTATTTCAATAACTTCCAGAGGGTGATGCAATCTAGGGAAAGAATCCTTAAGACAATTGTTGAAAAATACAAAAATGACATCTGCTTCATTGTAAACAAAGATCAATGCTTGATGGAAGCAGTTGAGCCTAGGACAGTATGGATTATGCCAATGGGTTATGAAGTTGCAGAAGATGTGCTAGATGGGTATGTAGTACTCATGCTTAGCAAACCTAAGGACCCTTCTAAGGAAAGATTTGGAACTTATGTAGAATTATCTGTAAAAGTCCATGTTGAACTAAGAAACCATAAACCCAAAAAAAGATGAGGAAATTATTGGAGGACTATGCCCAGAGCATAGGGATTACAAAAGAAGTTCCTAAAACAAGGGCAAGAACAGCTAAAAATTTGAAGGAAGCTGATAAAGCTCCAGAAGTTCATGAACTGCAACAAAAGGCACCTGCTGCACCAAAAGGAAGAACAAGAGGTACAAGTTCTGATGTTCCCTCCACAACAACTGTAGAAATGCAAATAGGCAAAAGGAAGAAGACCAAAGGTCAAAGAGTGTATGTTAGTGTTGGTGCAGCTGATGGTGAGGAAACTGAGACTGATGAAGAGGTGAAGAAGATGAAGGCACAAAATGTACCACCTTCTAGTTATCAGCAAGGCAAACCCTCCGGTGCCACAAAGGAGAAGACCTCTGGTAAGGGTAAAGGGAGAAAGAAAGTAAAGACTGAAGTGCCTATAGAAGACCAGGTTACAGTAAACTTGAAGGAAGTCTTGAAGGCCATTACAATTGATGGCAATCTAAAGCATATTGCCCAATTGTATGATGATTATATGATGCAGATACAAGGATCATTGAGAATGTTGTTGTCAAATACTTGGATATATATAATAAAGCTCTTATTGAGATAATTATTGATCTCCTAGACAGTTTAGGAAGCATATTATCTACAAGAAAGGAAGCTGCTATGGCCAAGGATGTTGAACTTAGAGAGCATACATTGATAAAGTTATGTCTGGAGATCACACCGGAAGAAAAAGCAAAAGTCTCTAAAGTGTTGCATAAATAATTTAGAACAAAGAGGAGGATGAACACTCTCGTGTCAGATTACATTGAGAAAGTAGTTAAGGAGATTGAGGAAATCACTTTGAAAACATTGAAAGAATTTCATTTTCCAGCAATATGTGATAATGAAGAAATAGGTGTTGGAGATGACACAGTTATTTCAGAAGTCAGCATGGATCAAGAGTTAGATAAAAATGATGAAGAGTTAAAGGAGTAAGAATGTTAGGCCCTGCTACTAATGGTCTGAATACAGCTGATAAGGATCAAACTGAGACAAGTCTTCCTCTGGAACAACAAATTGATGAGCAAACAGACAAGGAGAAGACTGAGAAGCAAAACAAATATGATGATCAAGAAGAGGAACAAGCTGAGTAGAATTTTGTACTAGAACAAAAGGATGATATAAATGAGGCCATGGATTTAGATCCACCAGGACAAAACCAAGAAGAAGTCTCTGGTATAGCAAGAGACACTGCGGAGTTTGTCAAGGAATTCTTGGAAAGAGAAAAACAAGTCTTGGATGAGCCTGAATTTTTGTAGGGACCAATAAATTTGGACTCAATGTCTCCTGTACAAAAATTCAAACTAGTGTCAATTGTTCAAGCAAAGGCATAGGAAGAGATGATGAAAACATATATACAGGATAATGAGCTCACTGGTGCAACATCTGATGTGTTGGAGAAGTTGATGCCTGAATACAAGAAAGATACATCATTATCATCAACTGATCAACTTAAAGGTATGATAAAATCAATCAACAATCATTTTGAATCTTTTGAAAATTCTGCAGAGACAAAAGTCAGAAAAGAGTTTGATGAGATGAGATTAGCTAAATTGAAGACCATGTTAGTAAATGATAAAACTCTATTAGATAATGGAATAAGATGTATATAGAGTACCATTAAAGAAGCTTGTGATTTGTACAAATTTTTTTTATCATGGTCAAAAGCCACAAAAGAGTTAGGAGAAAAGATCAAGGATCAGGAACTACAGGTGGTAAATATCTCTAAGTCATTTGACCCGGCAGCTGAGTCAACGAGTAGGAAAGAGATACAAGTCATTAGCATTGATAATAACATAAGTAGCCTAATAAATAAGAGGGATCAAATGAAAAATAGAATGTGTCAGTTGAGAGGACTGATAAGTCCTAAGCTTAATTCATTGTCAAATCTTGTAGTAGAAGCACTGTAGGTAAATGCACTAAATGACACACCCTTTGGTATACAAAAGGTAGAAAAATTGGTCTTCCTAATAAATGGCCATATTCAAATCTTGGAAAATACAAAGAAGAGTTGGGATGGAGAACGATCTCAAATCAAGATCATTTTCAATGACATCCTACAACCTCCAACAAATTAAGTTGAAGATTGCACATGTACATATGCAGCAAAGTATGATAGTTTTTGCAATTTTGACACAATTTTGACTCCTATACATACACCTTTGCCATTGATGTCAAAGGGGGAGAATAAAACAAGTGGAAAATGGGCAAACACCTAAGGGGGAGAAGAAAAACAGAGTGTATATAGTAAGGGGGAGCAAATAAACATTTTTCACTAAGTGTTGCCATCAATGCCAAAGGGGGAGATTGTTGGCAAGAGACACTACTCTAATGAATGTTGAATGTTGTCATTGGTGGCAACAAGGCAAAGGGTTTCTATTGGCATGGCAAAGAGACTTTACTCCGAAAGAATAAATGACTAAGTATGGGTAGTGTACATTATACAAAGTAAGTGACAATGTTTGAGATGGTATGCCTCCACAGTTAAAGACATTTGTATGCAGTTCAGGTATGTTGTTCATAGCTACCTAGTGATCACATGTTCCAGTGTTCAAGTCCTGACCTCCTCCGGAAGTCATATGGTGAAATATCTAAGTCCGGGTGAACAGAGTCAAGTCAGGAATAGTGCGCAATACCAGAGTAAAAGGGTCTACATTCCTCTGCTGTGGCACATTTTGTCTTACGGTTCTGAGGTAGCAAAGATACATACCATGACTACCTAAATCCAGAGTTATAGCTTCTAAAGCTCAACAAATCACATTCTACAAGTTCTCCAATATCGGCTTCCAGTTTGACAATATTTCACTGTGACAGAGTAACAGTTCCAAGATCTGCATTTTGCTATAAAGGACTATTATGTCCTGTGGTTCTGAAGGTATATTAAGAGGCCAATGATGAATGTTGGATATGATTTTTAGAGTCTCATATGGTCCGCAGTGGAAGTTATGATGTGACAGTTGAATTGGTCAAGTGAGTACTTAAGGGATAACCCGACAAGTACGTTGGATCTATATGCGGAAAAGATATATTGTTTAAACAATCAATCTAAGTGATGGAATGATTGGTCCTAACCTATATGAAGACCTTTGTATGTTTATTTGGGTCCGCATTGTTGCTTGTACACAAGTTTAAGCTGACAAGGTATAACATTTGTATACATGTTTCATGTTTGGCTTGCCGACCTGATTGTGAGATAATTCTTGATGTGAATATATATACTCAATGTATTTTGGCATTAGAGGTGTGGTGTTGTGTGACAAGTGTGTGAATTCAATATGTGTGTGATCTAAGGCAGTCCTATGACCAGAAAAAGATAGTAAGGGCAGAAAAGCAGAGCATATGTAAAGCAGAGCAGAAAAATTAGGGCAAACATTATGAAGACATTTGAGTCTGTATACTGAGCCATAAATGGAACTGCACTTCAGTATTCTGTAGATGCACTTGTAGCAGTCTTTTCTTGGCAGTGATTCATTCCTTCTCTATCTTTCATTCTCTTATTTTTGGTAGTGAGCACTTCTTTGGACAGTGAGTCCTTGGGCAATGAGCCCTAAGGTAGTGAGCCTTCATGTAATTTAGTATTATTATCATAATATATTGTGAGCTAACACTCACCTTGGTTTTTCCCTTTTTGGGTTTTCCACGTAAAAACCCTAGTGTCTATGTGTTATGACTTTATGGTTGTTGTTCTTATGTTTATTCTACTTTCATGTTATTTAATTTGGTAATTGGATTATAGGTCATGTAAAGAAGTGGTTTTGTAGTATACTAATTCACCCCCCCCTCTCAGTATTCCTTGTGTTCAACCCAATGATCTTCATGATATGAAGCCATGCTCTTGTTGCATGAGGAGTTAGTACATCACATGGTATCTATGCATCACTATCACTAAAATCAACATAAAGTACTAACATATTTCATGAGCAATCAACCATTCACACATAATTAATAAACAACATATTATATACCCATCTTCATGCTTTCAATGTCTTAAGGATAATCATAGACATAATTAGTGTATATAGAAGTCTGGAAATGTCTTAGGAAATAGGTACTTAAAGCAAGAAAAACTAGACAAAACATGGCCTCATCAGTAGCGTCCTTCAAAAGTTGTAGGAAATGTAACATGTGTTCCTGAGTCAACAAGAAGAATTAGAATCAAGTCATGAATTTTAGCAATCTAGTGAAGGAAAAAGGCTAAGGCTAGGCTCAAATGATCCCTACAACATGCTGATGCAGAGGCACCCACACTATAACCTTAACATACAGCATGGATGTCTGCAACCCATCATCATCATCATCATATTTCACCTGCCGACCGATATCCTCCTGATGACAAGCCCTCGCCCGTTCGCATGTCAACAGCATCACCTTATTCGATTATCGACAGCATCATCATGTTCGCCCAGCACGAACATCCTCCTGACGTCCACTATTCACTTCAGCGACAACTTCCATCTTCACTATCTTCAGCATCATGATATTCAACATCATGATAATCAACAGGATAAAGAACATCCGGTTCCTCCCATTTATCCTGATGACCAACCTTCACTTCTCGCACCATCCCTTTGATGCTGACGTCACCCGATATCCTGATGACGTATATCCTGATGACGATGACGTCACCCGCAGCTCCTCAATATCCTGCTGCTCCGAAATATCCTGATGACGTATATCCTGATGATGATGACGTCATATCCTGCTATTGGCCAAACTTAGCTTTTTCGGCCCGCGATCAACCCGATCTTCTACCTGATGCCGATACGCTCCTCCTCGGCTCCTCCTGATGATGATCACCCCGACGCACTTGCACTTCATGCAATCGAAAGCATCATGCGCATCTCCCCTTATCCGGATGACGATGTCCGAAGCGACTGCAGGATATTTGCAGAAATATCCTGATGATGCCGTTTTAACGAATTTTCAACCTTAGCGAAATTTCACTTCGCCGATCCTCCAGGGACGACCCGATCCACTCTTAGGGTGATCTTCCAACTCTCTCAGCTCGACCTAGCACATACCCATGCTAGGGTCTTCAACATCTTTCAGCCGCGATCCTGCACACCTGCATACGAACAAACAAACTAACTCCTAACCTACTGTACATAACCATTCCACCGATCAGACGAATCAACTGGTGGAATGGATCAGTGAGTTCGTACAGCCACCAAACCAGCAAATCGATTACACAAAGGAGATCAAACAGAAGATGAAAACAGGATCTTTATTGATTTCAAAGATGTAATACAATATACTGTTTCTCACACAGCACACTCTATCTCCTCTGCTCAATGCAATTCTATACTATCGATCGATGATCTACAGTCAACCGATCCTCATGCTTAAGTAGATTTTCCTGCGAGTACTACTGACCCAACTCCAAGCGGCTGGGAACTCTCCAGGCGGCTGGGAGATCCAACCGAACATACATCATGACAACTGTCCTAACAAACTGGCTAAAAATAGCAAAGCGTGGTCAGCATGATCTTATCATGATTAGCATGACCTTATTACATGCATTTGGTCTTACCAGACCTTCTTGAAAACATAAACAAGACCTAAAACAACTAACTGCCTCATGAAGGCCAGCTGTCAGGTAGGTGCTCCTGCACCATACTCCCCAACAGAAAAGAACTCATGTCCCATGAGTTTGGATTGTGGAAGTCTTCCACCTTTACACTTTGCCTTTGCAATACTCTGAACTGTTCCAGCTTTGTCCTCTGCTGGCTCTTGGCTGCTCCAAGTCTTCTGAACTGTAACTTGCTTTCTGGCAAGTAAATCCTCATGCCTATCAATGTAGGCCTTTCTCAGGTTGTCTTTGTGTTTGTCAGAATGTCTGACCAGAACCTCTGTCTGAACTGCCTCTTGAACTTCTGAAATGTTCAATCCTATCTTCCTTTCAACTTTTATAGGACAAACAATAGTCCCAACTATGACAACATCCTTGTCATTCCTCTCAACTGGTTGTTGTTTGCAAACCTGTTTCTGCACCTGCTGCTGACCTCTGTCAGTCATAACTAAAACTTTCTTCAACCTGTTGTCCTGAACAACTTCTTTTCCTGTAGTATCCTCAACTGCCTTTCTGCCTGCTCCTATAGGCATCTGCACATACTCCTTCTTTCCCATTAAAATGATTTTGGCTGCCTCCTGTGCTGCAGCATCTGCCTGCAATGGCATCAACTTCATAGTCTTCCCATCTTTCTTGATGGTGTAGGTATTAGCATACCCATCATACAGTACCCTTCTGTCAAATTGCCATGGTCTACCCAACAGTAGGTGACAACATTCCATAGGCAAAATATCACACAAAATTCTATCCTGATATGCTCCAATCTGAAAATCCACATATGCCTGTTCAGAGACAAAAAGTGATTGACTATCACTCACCCAAGATGCCTTGTAGGGGTGTGGATGTGGAATCCTTTCCAAATTTAGTTTATCCACCATTTCCTGAGATACCATGTTGTCTGTTGAACCAGTATCAATGACAACCTTACATACCTTACCTTTGCTCTTGCATATGGTCTTAAAAAGAGCTCTTCGTTGTGGGGATTCTTTGTCATGTACCTTCATGGTAGTCACTGTTCTTCTCATCATCAGAGACTCTCCACTCTCTGGGTATGCATAATTATCAGGCTCCTTATCCTTGTGATAAGTGTTTGAACTCTGCACACTTTGCTCTACTGTCTCTTCTTGTACAAGTTGTACTCTCTTGTCACTAGTTCTATCATTTCTGGATGATGAACCTTTGTTTTCTGGACATTTAAAGGATGGATGACCAAACTCACCACAGGTGTAACATTTTCCTGAAAATGTAGTAGAACCTCTACCACCTCCAAATCTTCCTCTATTACCTTTCCATCCACCTCTGAAATCAGACTGTCCCTGTCCTTTACCAGTGTCTTCTTGACCCTCACTGGTTTGCTTTTGTGTAGGGGCTGATCCTCTTCCCCTCATATTGTTTCCTCTTCCTCTCATGGACTTATCATGTCCTCTATTCATCTTTTCTTCAATCCTGATTGCCATTTGATAACAATCCTCCACATTCTTAGGGTTAGCTAAAACTAACTCATCCTGTATGTTAAATCTCAAACCAGCCAAGTACCTAGCCACCTTCTCTACCTCATTCTCATGATGACCAGATCTCATACTTAACTTGTAAAACTTCTCAGTATATGCCTTCACATCCCTTTCCTTCTGCCTTAAAAATTGCAGCTTCTTAAACATCTGGATTTCATAATCCCTTGGCAAGAATTTACCTTTGATCCTTGCTACCATCTTATCCCATGAAGTGATCTTTGACTTCCCTTGTTTCCTTCTCTCAGATTGTACATAATCCCACCATACCAAAGCATGACCTCCTAACTTGGTCTTTGCAATCTTTACCTTCTGATCCTCAGCAACATCTTCACATTCAAAGTGATTATCAAGTGCAGCAATCCAATCCAGCAATTCATCTTCATTCAAACTTCCAGTATACTTGGAAACATCAACCTTTACCTTAGGTTTATCACTCTGTACTGCCTTTAACAATTTTGCAAGTCTCTGGTCTTCAGCATCCAGATCTTCAGCTACCTCTTCATACTCTTCTACAGCATCTTCATCTTCTTCAGACTCACTGTCTGCCACTTCCCTCTTTTTTGTTCTTTTCCAGGGCTACAAGCCTGGCTTGAAGTGCTTCAGCAAGCTCCTTCATCTTCCTCATCTCTCTAGCATGTTTTTCCTTCATTTCCTGCAATTCCCTTGCAGTACCACTACCTTTAGGAGGCATTTTGTCAACCTCTCACTCAACACACAACACACAATCAACTCTACCTCTGCCCTTTCGGTGACAGAATCAACATACAACAGCCCAGATGTTTTGCTGAGCTCTGATACCACTATGATGCAGAGGCACCCACACTATAACCTTAACATACAGCATGGATGTCTGCAACCCATCATCATCATCATCATATTTCACCTGCCGACCGATATCCTCCTGATGACAAGCCCTCGCCCGTTCGCATGTCAACAGCATCACCTTATTCGATTATCGACAGCATCATCATGTTCACCCAGCACGAACATCCTCCTGACGTCCACTGTTCACTTCAGCGACAACTTCCGTCTTCACTATCTTCAGCATCATGATAATCAACAGGATAAAGAACATCCGGTTCCTCCCATTTATCCTGATGATGACCAACCTTCACTTCTCGCACCGTCCCTTTGATGCTGACGTCACCCGATATCTTGATGACGTATATCCTGATGACGATGACGTCACCCGTAGCTCCTCAATATCCTGCTGCTCCGAAATATCCTGATGACGTATATCCTGATGATGATGACGTCATATCCTACTGTTGGCCAAACTTAGCTTTTTCGGCCCGCGATCAACCCGATCTTCTACCTGATGCCGATACGCTCCTCCTCGGCTCCTCCTGATGATGATCACCCCGACGCACTTGCACTTCATGCAATTGAAAGCATCATGCGCATCTCCCCTTATCCAGATGACGATGTCCGAAGCGACTGCAGGATATTTGCAGAAATATCCTGATGATGCCGTTTTAACGAATTTTCAACCTTGGCGAAATTTCACTTCGCCGATCCTCCAGGGACGACCCGATCCACTCTTAGGGTGATCTTCCAACTCTCTCAGCTCGACCTAGCACATACCCATGCTAGGGTCTTCAACATCTTTCAGCCGCGATCCTGCACACCTGCATACGAACAAACAAACTAACTCCTAACCTACTATACATAACCATTCCACCGATCAGACGAATCAACCGGTGGAATGGATCAGTGAGTCCGTACAGCCACCAAACTAGCAAATCGATTACACAAAGGAGATCAAACAGAAGATGAAAACAGGATCTTTATTGATTTCAAAGATGCAATACAATATACTGTTTCTCACACAGCACACTCTATCTCCTCTGCTTAATGCAATTCTATACTATCAATCGATGATCTACAGTCAACCGATCCTCATGCTTAAGTAGATTTTCCTGCGAGTACTACTGACCCGACTCCAAGCGGCTGGGAACTCTCCAGGCGGCTGGGAGATCCAACCGAACATACATCATGACAACTGTCCTAACAAACTGGCTAAAAATAGCAAAGCGTGGTCAGCATGATCTTATCATGATCAGCATGACCTTATTACATGCATTTGGTCTTACCAGACCTTCTTGAAAACATAAACAAGACCTAAAACAACTAACTGCCTCATGAAGGCCAGCTGTCAGGTAGGTGCTCCTGCACCACATGCTAAGGGAATGGACACTAAAGCAAGCCCAAAACATAGCGTGAAATTGCAAGGGTATGCAATTTTCTACGCTACAGTGTTCAAAGGCTATATGCATTAGGAACCTACATATTTTTTTGGGAAAACAATTCTTTTTAATGCAAGTAGAAAAATTGAATTAATCTAATCACTAAAATTAAATTTACATATTGAAAATGAAATCACACATGCAAATTTGAAATGCACTTGAATAAATTAAAACTACATCATTAAAACATGTTTTCATGAATTAAAAATGCAAAAATAAAACTGATAGTAATAAAATAGAGTTAACTACGAAAATGAACAGTAACAACTATATTGCTAACTATAGAAATGAACAGTTCTACAGCATATGATTTTACAACATTAATTAAGTCTACGAAATAACAAACAAGATAGTTTTAAACAGAACAATGGAACAACATAACTATGGAATTTACTTTAAAATAAAACTACAAAACTACAAAATCTATAGGCTAAAACTAATTACTAACACATAATAAAAATAGAGAATTTCATGATAACATCAATTAAATACAAACAAACAAATAAATACCAAATGTTATCCTCTTCCTCAAGATGAGCAGTCTACCCCTCCCTTAGAATTAGACCAAGATCATTCACCCAACTTTGTGCTCAATGCTCCATTTTTTATTTCTTTCACAAAATATTACAAATTTAATTCTAAAACTAATGTAGCTTTTCTATTCTAAAACTTACTAAAAAAAATCTCCCTTTCTTTAGAGTTGAGAGGTTTATTTATACATTGAAGATTTTTAACCAACTCCCTAAATTAGTTGAAAGCATAAGTACACTTGTCCTTCACATTCCTATGATAAAGGAACAACTCCCTTTGTTCTCTACACCTATCTCTCCTACTCCTATGCTAAAGGAAACAAATTCCTTTATCCTCTCTACATAGGAAACAAATATTTTATTCTCTCTAATACTCCAATGCTAAATGAACATCTTTTATTCTGTCATTACAAATTGACAACTCATCCACATCCTTTTAAGAGAAAAGGTTGGATAGATTTTTTTTTTGCTACTTTTATTTTTTCCATAACAATTCATCTTCAACCTTTTAAGAGAAAATGTTGAGAGAATATTAATTCCATGGACTAAGCCAAATCATGAAGGTGAAACATCTCTGGCTAAAATCAAGCTGCAATATTTCCAAAGTTAGCTTCGGAAGTGATTTTACAATTATTATAATGCTTCAAAGTTGGATAAAAAATGCTAGAACACTTCAAGACTAATTCTGCATCATTTTTAAACATAGTGCATTCTATTTTTCAATAAATATTAAAAAAAATTAGCAATTAGATTGCAATAGACTTCTAAGAAATAAACCAATATATACCCTATATTTATTTTTAAATAAGCTAATAGTTATTAAAACTACATTTAAATCCACTTTTAATGTTAATTTTAAGACAAAACATAGATGAATTTAGATGAAATATTTCTGGTCTCATCACCTCCCCTACACCTAAATTCTTGCAGGTCCTCCAAACTACTGCTCTCTTTTTATTATTGTTGTTCTATCCAAAACTGATGGCCCTTGTATTTTTCAATTATTTTTCTCTTTTTTTTCATCTTTGAAAGTATTCATTGATTATTCTATGGCATTGATCCATGATAAGACTCACTAAATCTTATCAATTAGTTCTTAAAATTCTTCTCTCATTTCCATATTTAGTTTTCTTCAGCTAAATTTTATGAAAAACGTGTCATTCATAAATGGCTATAACTTTCACATTTCTTAATAAAATTTTAAAATTTAATATGTTCTGGAAATTTGATATAGAGGAGAATAAAACCCAAAAAATATTTGATAAGTTTCTTTAATATGTACGAGTAGTTCTTTCTGCAAATAACTTGTACCATCATAACAACAACAAAGATTGATAGGGTATGAGAACTTCCTTTTTTTCTCTCTTTTTTTTTCTTTTTTCTCATATCACCATCCTACATGCATTTAGATTATTTCCATGTTATCATATTCTCACTTCAACTTTTTTTCTTCAGAAAACACCATTACTGAAAATCTCTCATTGATAACAAGTAAATTGGTGCAAGTAGTTTATGTTTATAATTAGCTTCCCTAAAAGTGGATTTACCTGTAATTAAAAAACTAGTGGCTATATTTGTGAATAAAATAGTAGAATATACCTTGGTCATATTTCAAAGTTATCTTTGCTTTCTCCATTCCACTTGATTTTAATTCCCGCTACAAAAAATATTTGAAAAATCAGTTCTGGAAAGTCAGAAAAACTTCAAAAGGTTCAGCTCCAAAACTTTAGTTCTAGAAAGTGAGAACAACTCTGGAATAGTGGATAGCTCCGAAAGGACAAAACAACTCCGGAATAGTGGACAGTTTAGGAAGGATAGAACAACTCTGCGGAAATGAACAAAGGTTCCAGAGCATCATTGAAAGGATGTTCCTGGAACATGGAACATAGACAAGGGTTTTGGAGCATCATTGAAAAGGATGCTCCCAGAACATGGAACACGAATAGGGGTTCTAAAGCATCGTTAAAAAGGATGCTCCTAAAACACGAACCACGAACATGGTTCCAGAGCATCATTGAAAAGGATGCCATGGAACACGAATAAGGGTTCCAGAGCATCATTGAAAATGATGCTCTTGGAACATGGAACTTGAATAGGGTTCTGAAGCATCATTGAAAATAATGCTCCTAGAATATAGAACACAAATAGAGGTTTTGGAGCATCGTTGAAAAGGATGCTTTTGGAACTTGTAACAAGGGTTCCAGAGCATCGTTGAAAATGATGCTACTGAAACACAGAAAATGAATAAGGGTTCTAGAGCATCGTTGAAAAGGATGCTCTTAGAACATAAAACTGGAACAAGGGTTCCAAAACATCACTGAAAATGATGCTCCTGGAACACTCAACCCTGCAAGGATACAAACAACTTCTAGAGCATTATTAAAAGGGTGCTTCTAGAGGAAACTACATAATCACAAAACAATTTCTGGAGCATACAAGAAGATTTTTTAGAGACATAGTAAAACCAATGAAATGTTTTTATTTATTGATTTTATGAACTTTGATGACAGCTATGGGTGCAGCTCCAGAAGAGCTCTGAAAAGCAACTCTGGAGCGTAGCTCTGTAGGGCAGGTCAAAAACTAGCTACAAAAGGAAGCTCAAAACAAGAGATGTTTATTATAAATCCTCAATTGAACATGCAATAATTACAAATTTGAAAAATAATAAATCATTGGTTTGCTCTTTTCTTCTTTAATAGCTACATGGTTATTTTTTTCTAACTAGTAAGATAGACCAGCAAATAGTATTTTTGGTCTAGCTTTGTCATACAGTATCAGAATCAAATGATTCAAAATGTTTTAGAAACTAGATTTATAGGCCTATCATCACTATAAATAGATTTTTCATAAAATTTTGTTTACTATGTCAAATTTGGTAGAAAACAATCATTTACAATAGTTTTTATAGTTTTGACTAGCAGTCACTATTTTGAGGATAACTTTTTCGTTTGATGTTGAAATAACACATTCCACTTGGATTTGAATCTAGACTTAGAGATTTATCTTCCATATAAATAGGTATTAAAAATTTAGAGATTTCCTTTTTTAAATATTCAACCAAACAGACTATTTTCCTTCTAGACTTTTTTTGAAATGCAACAAAAATATTTGGGCTTCTTGACCAATTTTTAAAATTTGAAGAGATGAAAGAATTTACAATGAGGTTTCTATTTTTTTTTGGGGTGGGGGGAGTGGGGGTTTAGATAAAAATATTTTAGATTCCCCAATCTTGTTCATACAATTTTTTCAAAAAGATTTTTGACATAAAAAGAAAAACACCTATAGAATTGTTTGCTTATAATTTTTAGATCAAAGTTGTCTAACATATGGATTCCTTCTACTCTCTATGGCATAAATAAGAGATTACTTGTTGTTACCAAGTAATTTCTTTCAAAATTACAAATACAAACTGAATTAAAATTTATTGGAATTGAAATTAATCTATGAATTGAAATGCTTATGCTAAATTGAATCTAATCTAAGAATTGAAATAATTATGCTAAATTAAAATTTCAAAAAAAGGAAGTTAAACTATTGCATACTTAATTGAAAATTAATCTACTGTTCCTTAGACAAAAATAAATAAATTATCTATTGTCACAAAATAGTTTATTTATATGCTTTTAGGGAGAGAAGGAAATTAAATCTAAGAAATACATCTAAGAATAAAGTTCTTAATAACACCATTGTCCCTGGCAACAACACCAAAAATTATGAGGGTCATTGTAATCCTCTCCATTTAATTTGTCAATCTAGGGTGGTGTCCAAAGGTTGTATGCATCAAGAGCCTAAATATTTTTGGGCAAACAGTTTTTTCTATTGCACGCAAAAAAAACTAAATTAATCTAATGACTGAAATTGAATTTACAAACTGAAAATAAAATCACACATGTAAATTTGAAATGCACTTGCATAAATTAAAGCTACAAAATAAAAACATCTTTCCATGAATTAAAAATGTAGAAATTAAATTGATAGCAATAAAATAGAGTTAACTACATAAATGAACAGTAATAACTATACTGCTAACTACATAAATGAACAGTTCTACAACATATGATTTTCTAGCATGAACTAAGTCTATGGAATAACAAACAAGACATAGTTTTAAACAGAACAATGGAACAAGAGAACTACGAAATTTAATTTAAAACAGAACAACAAAACTACATAATCTACAAGCTAAAACTAATTCCTAACACATAATAAAAATAGAGGATTTCATGATAACATCAATTAAATACAAACAAATAAATAAATATCAAATGTTATCCTCTTCCTCAGGATGAGCAACATGTCCCTCCCTTGGATTTGGACAAAGATCGTTCACCCAACTTTGTGCTCAATGCTCCATATTTTTATTTTTTTCACAAAATATTACAAATTTACTTCTAAAACTGCTATAGCTTTTCTATTCTAAAACTTGCTAGAAAAAGTCTCCCTTTCTTTAGAGTTGAGAGGTTTATTTATACATTGAAGATCTTTACCCAACTCTCTAAATTAGTGGAAAGTATAAGTACACTTGTCTTTCATATTCCTGTAATAAAGGAACAACTCTCTTTATTCTCTACACCTCTCTCCTACTCCTATGCTAAAGGAAACAAATTCATTTATTCTCTCTACATAGGAAACAAATTCCTTTATTCTCTCTACTACTCCTATGCTAAAGGAACATCTTTTATCCTTTCATTACAAATTGACAACTCATCCACATCCTTTTAAGAGAAAAGGTTGGATAGATTTATTTATTTTTGCTACTTTTATTTTTTTTCCCATAACAATTCATCTTCAACCTTTTAGGAGAAAAGGTTGAGAGAATATTAAATCTGTGGACTAAGCCAAATTATAAATTTGGAACATCTTTGGCTGAAATCAAGCTGGAATATTTCTGAAGTTGGTTTAGGAAGTGATTTTAAAATAATTTAGAATGCTTCAAAGTAGGCTAAAAAAATATGGATCACTTTGAGACTAATTATACATCATTTTTAAACATATTTAATTCTATTTTTCAATAAATATTAGAAAATGTTGGTAATTAAATTGTGATAGATTTCTAAGAAATAAACCAATATATATCCTATATTTTATTTTAAATAAGCTAATAGTTCTTAAAACTACATTTAAATCCATTTTTAATGTTAATTTAAAAAAAATAGAGATGAATTTATATGAGACATTTTTGGTCTCATCATCTCCCCCACACCTAAATTCTTGCAAGTCCTTCTACAAGCTACTACTCTCTTTTTATTATTACTGCTCTATCCATAACTGATGGACCTTGTATTTTTCAATTCTTTTTCTCTTTTTTATCTTTGAAAGTATTTATTGATTATTATATGGTATTAATCCATGATAAGACTCATTGAATCTTATCAATTAATTCTTAAAATTCTTCTTTCATTTCCATATTTAGCTTTCTTCACTTGAATTTTATGAAAAACTCGTTAGTCATAAATGGCCATAACTTTCACATTTTATAATGAAATTTTAAAATTTAATATGTTATGGAAAGCTAAGATAGAGGAGAATAACACCTAGAAAGAATTGGATGAGGTTTTTTAAGATGTGCGAGCAATTCTTTCTACAAATAACTAGTACCATCATGACAACAACAAAGACTTACAGGGTATGAGAACTTTTTTTTTCTTTTTTTGTCATATCACCTTCCTACATGCATTTAGATTCTTTCCATGCCATCATATTCTCACTTCAACTTTTTTTCTTTAGAAAACACTATTACTGAAAATCTCCCATCTACAACAAGTGAATTGGTGCAAGTAGTTTATGTTTTTAATTAGCTTTCCTAAAAGTGGATTTATCTATAATTAAAAAAACTATTGGCTATGTTGTCCCATTTTTCTCTGCCCAGAGCCAAATGGTTAACCTAGTATTTCCTTGAAGAAATCCTTTGGAAATGTTCCTATAAACCTTAAAGTGCCAAATTTCCCAAAGAACCTTGCCTAAGGAACCTTACCATTGGGGAGTGCTTGAAAAAATAGGCAAGTTTTGCTTTTTACACCATCCCGAAATTTGGCCAAATAAAGAAGTTATAGGTGGTCAAAGTTTTGGTCAATATACAGTTCAAATGTACATTTGGCGGGCTTGCAAATCTCTATCAGCCTTAGAAAATGATGAAAACGGTAAGTTGTATGCATTTTGGAATGCATATCAGGCTCAAGGAGATGCATGTACATTTAGGGAATCTATTGCAGTTTCCAGGAATATTCCCAATTTGTATATCGGGTCGCACAAAGGATGCAAAGAAGTATACAAGGTGAATATACATTGAAGATTTTCTAGAATATTTTGTGCTTGCATATCAAAAGGCTTGTATATTGCTTTGTATGTTCACACATACAAGCGACTATATACAATGAAAAGTATACATTGCAGGTATATTCCCTCAAAGATTCCCTATTTGTATGTAAGGGAGTTTGTATATTGTGTTTGTATACTCAACATACAAAGGCTGACATACATGCAAGTGCTACAGTGGAATGTATATCACCTCATTGTTGGTCATGATGTTAGTCATAAACAAGCATAGAATAAAAGTACACATTAACCTTTATTCATCTTGAAAGATACTGTGAATTCAAGGAATTCGAGATCCCAAGTCCCCGGTGATTAGGTCTTAATCATCTGACGTTACTCAGAGGTTAATGTGTGTTGCTATTTCCATTTTGGGGCCTTACGTGAAATTGTGCCATCATCATGATGTTCCTGCAGAAATTCTTTACAAAGAAGTCATATTATGCAGTTATTAGATGAAAAGATGTAGAAATACCTCAATCTTTGCATGATATTTTTCAATTGTGCATGCTTTGCATTCAAATATGCTAAATATTTGCGATTACCTACGAGATGTCTGCATATTTGCGTTATTTACTTAGGATTATCAATTATTCACCATTGTGATAATGAAATGTTCTGAAATTGAAAGAAATTAAAGGAATACTACAATTTAAAGTTGAATCTTCAGCTATTGATCCACATACATACTCGATACTGTCATGACGAGAAGAAATCAAACCATATGTTCACCAGGATATTCCACAGCTAGATACAGTTGATGCAAACTTCAGAGGATAATGAATGAAAATAATACATGCAACATGATGAGCACTCCAAGGGACGCAGCAAATCAAAGCACATACCCAGAATTCAGACACAGATTACTCAAGGTTTACAAAGACTTGTAATCGAAATACTCTTCTCTTTCATTAAGTATGCAAAAGGCATGTACATATGCAATAACTTTAAAATAAGCCCTGAATACTTCAGCAAATAGATTTCAATTAAGTTTCGAATGTTTCAACAAGGCATTCCACCACCTTTTATAGAATAAGGTGAGGAATCCGTTACAAAAGATCTACGATCTAGATTTATCAATACAAATCTACGGTCATGATTCACTTGATTTTGTCAATCTTTAGAAAATGGCACAAGCTGCCAGTTGGCAACTATCTATACTACTTATGCTATTATCCCCTTCATGATGTATCTTCATCATGCTCCTCAGCTGATTCATGCAGGTCATCATCATGTGCATCACTTTCTGAACTTTCACTATCCTAATGATGACGCGGCTGCAAATGGGGCAGCATACTATTGCGGACCTGCTCGTATGAACGCACAACCTGATCTATCCCTCCGCCATCTTGAGTCTTTGCTTTGACAATGGCGTGCTTATGTGCTTCATATTTGTCTCTGCTGTTATCAAGCTTATTTTTCCTGTCCTGCAGTGTTTCTTTGTATTTCTCCATCTGGACCTTGATCCTCATTATTTTATCTATCAATTCCTCTGTCAAAGGGACAGGTGGACCATCTGTCTCTGATTGGAAGTTGTTGTGTACAGCTTTAATGGCGGACTCTTCATCTTGATTTTCTATTTTTCCTTCCACCTTGCCTTCCAATGCTTCCAGCATCACCGCTTCTTCAGCCATTAAATCTCGTAGCCTCATGCTGATATCCCTCAGCTTATTATTACACCTTTTGAGGACTCCACACTCAAACTGAGTGTCTTTATACCAGATATCTATTAATAATGCGGTATTATTATCCAATACCTGCTTACTGATAAGCAGTTGTGGATTTATATTCCTTATTTCCCCTAACAAGGTCAGGACTCTCTCCAGCTTGTAAGACCTCTTCCCAGTCTGCATCTGTAATTTATCCACTTTGGCCTTGGAGTCACTTAGGGTGCTCCACCTCTTCAAAGAGGCCTTCATTATTTCTACAGCATCATCCAATGTGGATGACATCCATCTCCTTATTACGGACGCCTCATGCTTCATGAGGTCCAATTTATTTACCTCCTCCTGAGAAATTGTAGTCAATGGGACTGCATGTTCAGTTGTGGTATCATCAGAATTGGTCAGCCCTTTGATATAGGCATGCAACTGAGCAATGTGCTCTTTATGTTGCTTATTTTTCTCCTTCTCTCTTTTCACTTTCTGAATTAGAGAGTCAATGATATCTTTGCCCTCCTGACCTTCTTGGTCCTCATTGGCAAAGCCCAAATCTACTGTACTGATTTGAAATTCATCGACAGTGATTTTACCCTTTTCCTTCTCCACCGCAAGTATGGCAATTTACGCGGTCCTTCTCCCTGTTGCCGGATCTCTCTTGATGGCCGAAGTCATTTTGGCCTTCCTCTTTGGCTTCATTATATCCGCCGAGAACAGGGTGGAGACGTCGAATTCCTGAATTTCAAGCTCCTCCTCAGCATTTACCTCTTTTGCCAACCACGGAGGCACCCGATCATGTTTTTCAACATCATCCTGACGTTCACCTATATCTCTCGTTTCTGTCAACAAGTGTTGTGGAGATGGTGACTTTCTCATTTCTTCTTCTTGATGCTCTCTTTGTTGTTGATTTTGTGGCACCTCCTCCTATTTAGGGATTTCCTTCTCCGGAGGGGCATCTTCATGCTATGGGGACCCTTGAGGTGCATCTATATGCTGTGGGGAACCTTGAGGTGCATCTATATGCTGATCATGATGATCATGACCCTCTTCTGTCATTATTTCATCTGTTCCCACTTCTTCTTCTTCTTGTGGTTTATCCACTGCACCAGATATTGGGGACTCTACCTGATATGCTGGCGATTGCTCTGTAGCTACTACTTCTTCTGAGCCTGCACCATCCACTTCTTGTACTTTGGCAGCTGGATCCTCTAGTGTTTCTTTCTCATCAGCCTTCGCTTCCTGAACCTCTACTATAGCGGGTTCTTCTGTTGTATCCTATGGACTTCGTTGGCCGGTTTCAAGAGCATGGCTTTCTGACTCCGCCATCTCTATCTCTTCTGTTAGGTGACCTTTATCAGGTGATCCTGCTGGCTGTTCAGGACTTGCATCCTGTTTCTCTGTCAGATCCACCACTACAGGACTGGTCACCTCTGTGATCAGTGTATCTAGCCCTATTTCCTGAGCTACTTGCTCTGGGCTCTTTTCTTGCTCTTCTTCTGCTTGTTTCATCTCCTCAAGCACAGTTTGAACTGGTGGAGGTTTGTGAGGAGTCATACTTACATCAACAGCAAGTGTTTCCATCTTCTGTGCAGCCACATCCTGCACCACCTCATCATCAGACAAATTTATTGTCTCGTCGAGCGAGACATGCCCTTCTGCTTGTGTCTGGGAGGTTTCTTTCAGCTGCTCCTCAGTAAGTTTGGTTTTGAACTTGACAATGGTAGGAAGTGGAACATTATGTTGAAGTACCTTGTGCACTTCACTACCCTCCCCTTGTAATGAAGTAGGGGGTTGGCTTATTCCACCTCTCATGGAGGTTCTTTGTTTCTTAGGTGGGGTAGACACCAGCACCTGTGGAGCTCTCCTCTTCCTTTTTATTACCAATGGAGCCTCCTCCTCCTCAGGCTCTTCTTCTATGAGGGTATCCTCTCCTCCTGGTTGTTTAGAAGATTGACCCACTTCTTGGGTCTCAGTGATTCCAGCCTCTGCTGCCTTACTTTTCTTGGGCCTTTCTTTCTCTGGAGGGGATGCTGATTCTGATCCTGACCCTGCCGCCTGCTCAGCTGCAAATACTGCCCTTTCAATTAAAATCCCCTTTGGTCCCTGTTCCACCTTCTTGCCCCTTGGGGGTCTTTTGCTCTGCTGTTGTGGTGGAGGAACTCTATCTCCCTTGGTCTTCCTCTTCTCTAACAGGAAGTCATCATATTTATCTGTGGGGATATCCTGCCCTTTCTTCTTGTTGTCCACCGTAATGGCAACACCCTTCTTCTTCAATGCCTCTATCTGTGCATCAACCCAAGCTTGGGTTAGGCATAGGGTCCTGGCAATGAATGGGTCCAAGGATATGTCCTCCTACATAGTGAGGTCAGGTGCAGAGATGGTGTCATTATATATCTTTTTCTGTGCATACTCGTCTGCCATTGTCCTGCCATCATCCTTCTTTAATTGTTGAGGAAGGGAGATGCAATCAAAAGTTCTAACTTGGTTCAGAGTTAACCTCTGATACCTCCTTCTCCTGGCTTTTGCCTCATCCTCACAGTCAGCCCAAAAATCCTCTAGGTGCCTTTGGTGAATAGGCTTTCCTAGTACCTTCTGTATCCTGCCGTAAGGATCATATGGTCTTGTTATTGGAAAAGGCTGCAGATTCATCTTATTCACGGTGACCATCACCTTCTTTATATTATCAGAGTCAGGGCACATATAATTGCCAATGCTGACTGGGAACAAAATTGGCGGGAGCTTCTCGGTATCCTTGTACATTTGTATCATGGTGGAGCCCTGCCTGATAAATTCCATTAGTACTATGGCGTCAGTAGGATACCTTGGCAGCATCAGGGGATGTCCCTCGAAACCTTCAACCCTTATATAAGAAAAGGTTGCAAACTATATGTACCAGGCCCCATGCCTGTAGACTGCCTCTTGAGCCTCCATGCTCAATCTCTTTGTTCTGTCTTCCTCCATGGTCCTTACAAGATACATAGAGAATGCATCATTGACCAGTTTGTAATCTTTTAGGTAGTTGGTTCTCTACAGCTGGGGATGATGATCCCAAATATATGCAGCATTTGTGCCTGTGAGCTTCCCATCTGTAACCAAGGCATCAAAAGTGCCTCTATAAGCACAAGAGTAAACAATGTAGGATGTCATGAAAAATGCACAATTTGAACCTCCCAGGTTCATCAGTTGCTCATGCAGAGCATCACTTATAATTTGGCCCCACAGTGGCTTGGTGTCTGAATATAGACACATCATTATTATTCCGTATATCCAATCCCTGAAACTGCCAGTATCAGGTTGGCCAGTTACTCTATTCAGGAGTGCAATCATGTATTGATACTCCTCACTGAAATCATACTTAAACAGGTGCACAGGAAGCTTGGTGGCTGCATTATATGTGCTGTTCTCAGCCCGCCACGGATACATGTTCCTCCTGGCCGATTTCTTATTGGCTTCATACTCCCTTTTAGACTTCTTCAAGTCTACACTTTTGACCTTACTGCCCAGTGGCAATCCAAATGTCTGGGAGAGACCTTTGATGGAGAGGTCTGCATATGTCCTCCCATGCTTCACTACTTACCTTGTTTGAGGGTTATAATTCTAGGCACACTCAATGACGAGTTCCAGAGATTCCATGGAGTATGGAAAACTGGCGGCATTCCACAATCCCGACACGAACACCGCGTCCAGCACAGGACTCTTGTCATGTCCATTGTTTAGCTTGGCCGACTAGGCCTCCAAATTAGTGCTTCCCTGATGAGTGTCTGTAATTGCTCCGTATTTAAATAGGACCCCCCTCTGAGCAGAGAACATGGGTTTGCTGAATTCTTCCGGACACTTGACCAATTGCTTCTCAGCCATGAATGCCTCTAATTAATGACAATCCTATCTCACAACAGGTACATATATGCATGCATATTGCAGTTGACTTTATAAATCATTATGCCTACTGTATCAATTCCAACACTACTTAATCACATGGGTGCATAAACCAGAACTTACATCATCGTACCAGAACAAAAACAATATGATGAGGGTTTTATTCACTTACCTGGTTATGCAGATTTCTTTTTATACCAATAGATTGCTGAGACGTTCTTAATTCAGCTGATGATCACCTCTTTCTTTCTGCCTGTGAGCTCAAATCGCGCAAAGGTAGCTGGTATGCAGATATGGAAGCTGGTGCTCTGTAAAACAAGTTTATCACAAGGTAAATGTGAAAATGGCGGTTGAATTACCTTTTAACCTCGCATTTAGGGTACATTTAGGGCAACTCTGATAGATTGGATCATGTTCCTTGATTATTCGTGCGAAAATGCAGGATCCTGCCAGGTGTTTCATTGGGTTCCGGGGTCAGCGGGAACTACCTACCATGTCTGCGCGCATTAAATGATAATGGCGGCAACGGGAGCGGGGAATATCCCCATGACAGGATATCATGAGGGCAGGATGATATTCACAAATATCGGGTTGAGTTTCAATATCATCCTCCTCCTCGCATTGACATTGTTATCGCGACAAGATTCGGGTGACAAAAGCACCCTTGTTTATGCTTAGTACATTAGGAGGATATTTCGGTGAATCGGGTGATGTTTTTTAAATATGATGATGACAAGACAAACTTACATGTTCTCTCTTTTTGGAATATCGGGATGATGTCATCCTGATATTCGCTCTTCTTATCGGGAGTGCATCATGACGTCATCATCATATTAGGCGAACATGATCACATTTTAGAAAATATCCTGTGACAATGTAAATGTGATGATGATGTCATCATTATGTATGTTCCTCTGTTTATCGTATTCGGATGATGTCATCAGGATATTTGCTAAGGGTGATAGTTGCGTCAGGAGGATATAAAGACACATCGGGTTACATGCGAAGTATGACTCTCGCGATAGATAAAACTGTTTGACGGGAAGATTTTGCTACCATTTAAAGTTGACGTCCGGATATTTGAACCGCATGACATATCGGGGGGGAATGTTTCAAATACGATGATGAACTTCAACAATATGACCTTCCTCTTGCGAATATCAGGTTTGACCGAAACTTTGACTGTTCATAACTCTTATATCCTGATGAATATCAAGTGATGTAAAAGGCAATCCTGCCTGAATTTTAATGCTCTTTCAAAATATGAGGTCACAGAGATGAAATACGAACCTTGACAAACTAACCTCATGGTGACTTATCTCATCGTGGTTTTGCATGATGATGCACTCGACTTACTTTTACCAAACCGCCCAGAAGCAGACGCACAAGCCAAACCAAAAATTGGGTCCCTGTTTTGCCAAGTCAAAATGGGGCGTGTTGTGTAACCACACAACAACTTGCCACCAAAGAAAACAAACAAATTCCAATGATTCAAGTGATGTGATCACATTCTTCTATAGTATTCTAATTCCATCTAAGCATAAGTATCATGATCTTCTGAATGATAAAATTTCGTCATGACAATAATGCTAACAAAAGATCAGGTATGTGGATATGATTAATTATCCTCATCTTGAAAGCAAGTTGAAAACATGAGTAACTGGTGTTAAACTACATAGTTGAGGATCATCCCTCATAGCTGACCTAGATAGAGCCTTGCTGCCAGCGGGCGTCTATAGCCCTGGCAAGGTTATCTATACAATCTCCCCAAGTAGAGCCCCACTGCCAGCAGGCGTCTATAGCCCCAGTAGAGTTACTTAGATGGCCTAATTTTATTGCTGTTCTAATTTTCTCTTTAAAATTTGTATTTGATATCATCATGTTAGCTTATTTGTACAAGGTACAGTCACTTGCAGCTTTAGGTTGGAGATTGTATTGGTAGCAAAGGAGTCCCTTTAGATTTTTCACTTAACACCTATACTTGTGTGTTCAACAAACCCAAGGCTGTTAGCTGTTTCATTGTGATTGATTCACTTTGATCAAGAAAAGGCACCCTGATGAAAAGATATCAGAAACCTGATCATGAACACTTCTTACAACGAATCATAACCTATGTCTAAATGTGATCTCATTACTTGAACCTTAACAATTTAGTTATTTTCTGGGGTGATGAAGTGCACAATCCTGACTTACCAGAACAAGGTCCCAACCAACACAACGAAACAAACAGAACAGACACACTGTACAAACAACTATACAAATATACAATATGATACACATGACTATTATGAAGTCATTCAGGCCTGGAAATAATGTTTGAGGAATTGTCCATTGACTGGCAATGGGATATCCTCGCCTGTTAGGTTTTTAAGCCTATAAGTACTGTCTCCTAGTATCTCAGAAATTTGAAAGGGACCTATCCATAATCTATCAAACTTACCATGGTCACCTTTCTTTTCATGGGCCTTATCCCACATCAGGACCAAATCGGATATCCTGAAAGCTTTAATTCTAGCTCTCTTGTCAAACCAACGTTTGACAACAGCCTGATGTTTTGCAAATTGATCAATTGCTTGACTCCTTTTTTCTTCCAGGTGCATCAACTGAAGCAACCTGACTTCTTGTTTATTGTCTATGCCTAGGTATTCTTGGGCAAACTGTAGGGTAGGAATTTTTAAGTTTACAGGGAGGATTGGATCCACTCCATATACTAGTTGGAAAGGTGAGTTTCCTAATGCAGTTTTTATTCTAGTTCTGTTCACCCATAAGGCATACTTTAGAAATGAGTTCCATTCCCTAGGGTTCTTCTCTATCAGTTTTCTTATGATACTCAGTAAATTCTTGTTGGTGGATTCTGCTAAACCATTCCCTTGAGGATAATAGTTAGATGAAAACTTAAGTATAATCCCATGGTCAAAAGCCCAACTGGATAACTTGGTGGAAATGAAGGCGGACCCATTGTCACTTACCAATGCATAAGGAGTTCCATACCTGGTGACAATGTTGCTCTCCAGAAATTTAATGGCATCATCTGCAATGCAAGTTTTGCTACTAATAGCCTTAGTCCATCTAGTAGAATAGTCAGTAATTGTTAAAACATACCTATGCCCTGAGGAGGACGGAGGATTGATTGGTCCTATGAAGTCCATGCCCCACTATGCAAATGGGCACTCTTCCATTACTGGCTGCAATGGTTGTGCAGCATACTTCTCTCTGTTGGCAGCAACCTGGCAAACATGACAACATTTAACATGATCAGCTATGTCTTTAAAAATTGTAAGCCAGTAATATCCTGCTCGGAGGATTGCATGTGTTGTGGCCAATGCTGATCCATGTGCCGTTCCAAACTTATCATGTAATTCTGTCAGGACTCTACTTGCTTCTGGCTTCTCTAAGCATCTAAGGTATATTCCTTCGTAATTCTTCTTGAACAAGGTTCCTCCCTTCATCATATACTTTTGGGATCTTATCTTCAAGGCTCTTCTCTGTGAAGCCTGCATCCTTGATGGACATCTTCCAGTAATCAAGGTGTGCCTGATATCTGAATACCACTCTTTATTGTCTTTCTCATTGATCACATATTGCTGACTAGTGATGTTTGGATCAATCTCAGATATCATCTGGCTCAAAGCTTGTCCTCTTACCAGCTTCATTGGTGTAATTTCCATGTCATACTCTTGTAATATAGTAATCCATTTAGCTCTTTTTTCACCAGGCTCACTTTGCATCAGCAGCATCTTCACTGCTGCATCAGGCACCACAGCAATCACTTTGCTTCTGAGTATGTAATGTCTGAATTTCTTTACTGCCCAGACTAATGCAAGTGCCTGTCTCTCAACATCTACATACCTCAACTCAGCATCCCTGAAAGGACAACTCATGAAAGCAATTGGTTTCTCTTCTTTCTCTTCATTTCTTTGAGTTAACACTGCTGCAGAGGTATGTTCTGAAGCAAATGAATAGATGTAGAAATCTTTGGTGTAGTCTGGACTAATAAGGACAGGAGCATCTGAAATGGCCCTTTTTATATCTTCAAATGCAGTCCTGGCTTCTGGTGTCCACTCAATTTGTGCATCTTTTTTCAACATAGCATTTAAAGGTCTGACAATCTCAGCAAAGCCGGTGATGAACTTCCTCACAAAGTTTATCTTACCAAAGTAAGACTTCAGTTCCTTTTTGCTTCCTGGAAGTTGTAACTTCATAATAGATTCCACCCTATCATGATCAATGATAATTCCATCATCTGTGATCAGGTGGCCTAGTAATTTTCCTGTTGTGATCCCAAATATGCACTTCTTGGGATTTAAAGATATTCCATATTCTTCACATTTCTTCAATACACTTCTGAGATCAGCAACATGATTCCTCCTTTCCTTGGAGAATACCGTCAAGTCATCCATGTAGATGACTATACACTTTCCTATTAAACCTCTGAAAGCTATGTCCATTGCTCGCTGGAATGTAGCTCCAACATTTATGAGTCCAAAGGGCATACGTCTATATGCAAATATCCCCCACTTTGTGGTGAAGGCAGTTTTCAATCTGTCAATTTTGTCAACCATTACTTGGTTGTATCCTGAAAAGCCGTCCAAGAAGGACATCATTTTAGCTCCATTTACAATCTGCAGAACTTCATCCAATGAGGGTAAAGGATAGTTATCCTTTTCTGATGCTCTGTTCAGGTTCCTGAAATCTACACATAACCTAATGTCTCCATTCTTCTTTCTGACTGGCACAAGATTAGCCACCCATGTGGAGTGCCTGACAGGAAATATTATCCTGGCATTTAACAATTTCTTGACTTCTTCAAGAATTATTGGTTCGAGCAAGGCATTGACTGGTCTCTGCTTCTGTCTGAAAGGCTTTGCATCCGGCTTGAGAGGTATAGTATGAGTTATGACAGAGATATCATATGTCTTCAGCTCATCATAAGTCCATGCAATTACATGTATGTAATCCTTGAGGGCCTGAGTTATTCCTTCTAACTCTTCTGGTGTGCAAACCTTACCCAATAAGATGTTTTTCTTGTCATCAGCTTGTCCAATATTCACTTGTGAATATTGACCTCCATCTGCCTTAGGCAGATCTTTATATTTAAGCATATTATCCAAATCAAAGGCTCTTTCCAACTCAATCATACCTTTGGGGATCCTGTTGCTAGGCAACTCTAATATCTCATCTTCTTCCCAGACTTGATCATCCATACCATTCTCATCTATAATCTGAGCCTCAAATATGTCTCTATTTGAAATGAAGTTCAAAATGTGCTGATCATCATCAAACACCTGGAGATTAGTCACATTGTCAGGTATTGATGGTACTGACACCAGTTCTACTGAAAATCCCTTTAGACCAGATATAGACAGTGGCTCCAATGTACTGGCAGCTTGAGCTAGCGCATCTGCCCTATGATTTTGTTTTCTTGGTACATGAGTGATATTAAAGGCGTCAGAGTCTTCCATTAGGTCCCACACACGATGTCTGTAATTTGATAGTTTTCTGTAGTTACAGGAGTAAATTCCTCTTACTTGCTTCACAACTAGTTCTGAATCTCCAAAGACATGCAGAATCTTTACTTTCCTCTTATGAGCAAACAGCATTCCATGAATCAAAGCCTCATACTCTGCTACATTGTTAGTACAGGGGAACTGTAATCTATAGGCTGCCAAATAGGATTTCCCAGTTGAATCAATCAGGTCGATTCCTACCCCAACACCTTGCTTAGATTTGGACCCATCAAACCTCAGGATCCAAGGTTTATCTTCAGCAGGACATTTAGATGAACTTTCTTTTCCCTTTGCAACTCTGGTTGCTGCTCCGCCTGATATCCATTTTAACTTAGGGACCTCATCATCCTTAAGTTTCTTCTTTCCCTTTTCTTGTGAACCTGATGGCTTTTCTATTCTCTCTTTCGTTTCAGCAGGAGGATGATCTTCTGAATCTGCAGCTGCATGCTTTTTCAAGATGTGTAAACATAGTGAGCAAGTTGTTTCTGAGTGAGGTGCCTCATGTAGCCTACACCAATTTTTAATTAAGACCTCCCGAGGAGATTTATGCCGATGTATCACCTTCTCTATTTCCTTTTCCAAAAATTCTTCGAACTTCGTCAGGTCACTACCTTTGTCCTCATCAGACAATTCATAATCTGGTTCCATAAAGCAATCACTCCCTGGGGTGATCTTTTCTTTCATTTCATTATTTACTTGGAGAGAGACTAAAATTTCCTTTGTTTCCAGGATAGGATGCTCATCATGATCTGTCGGTTCTTCAGTTCCTACAAAAGACAGATAAGAATTATTATCGTCATCATCATCAAATGTAACATTTACCTCAGAATATGATGATGATGCCTCACTGTACGTTCACTGTAGCATCATCATCTCTAAGCATGTTTCACATGTCTTCTCTGAATGTGCTTCGTCGTGTCACCTACACCATCCGTCAATCAAAATATCATTAGCAGGTATATTTAACAATTGACAACGTTTTACCTGTTTAGACAGATGTATCTCAAAATCTCTGAAGCGATCTATTTCATTCTTATTATTGGGATAATTATCAGTTTCTATGACTGGCATGTCCTCTTGATCATCATCATGATGATGATGATGTAGCTTAAGCATCAGGATCTCTTCTATTTTGACAGTCTGCGGCCTGATGCAATAAACTCCAGGTTCTATGTTTACGTACATGATCTCATTTGTTCTGTTGTACTCAGTTATCATATGTTTCATTCTAGGTTCAGCATCAATCCTGATCTGATTAGGTATACCCTTCCAGGGTAACCACATGTGCCTGAAATCTGTAGACATATATCCGTTAAGTGTTTTAGACCAATCGCGGCTGAGCAACATCCCATACGTATCAGGTATGTCAACTACTTGAATATCAATGTAATACTGGATCCTAGGATCAGATGCTAGCTGCATGTGGATATGAGTTAATTCCCCTACTACACTTACTTCTGTTTTGTCCAACTGTGTGACCTTTAAGGATTTAGCAGGATACAGTCCCAAGGCATTGCATATTGACAAGGGCATAACATCCGTTGAGGCTCCCGAATCTACTAGACAGTTGTGTAGGTTCTTGCTGAACATTCTTATGGTAAGGAGGAACGGAGGTGATTCGGTTTTATCCCTATACAAGGTCATGTGGGAGGTTTCTACAGCTTGGACCGTAGTTGACACTTTAGGCTTGACAATATTATCCTTAACAGCATGATCTTTGCCACTGGATTGGCTCGAAAAATGGCTATCCTCTTTAGGGGCAGGATCATCTAAGGACTTCATGAATGCCCTTTTGATGGCAAGGGTTTTCAGTAACTCAGACAGAGACAGGCTGATCTTAATTTTCTTCATTTCATCAGCGAGATAGTTGACCAACTTGTCGGATTCATGAGGTGTATTCACAATCTTTGATACTATGTTTTGAGGTGACAAGTACTGAGCATTCACCTTAGGGAACCCTAGGTTATTGCTAGCCTTAGGATCAGGAGGTGTATTGAAGTTGTTTGGAGGTAGAGATGATGTCAATGGACCAGCAGGTCTATTGGCATTACTCCTCAAGTTATAATTGTGCTTACCAGGATATTGCTACTGATATGCATGTACTTCTTCACGTTCCCTTGCAGGCTCATTTTCATCTTCAAAGGGGAAAACATAGTTTGTTTCAAAAGCTAAGGCCGATTCTTCATATGCCTGGTTATAATTCTGACGAGGTTCATTTGTATAGGCTTCTAGCACAAAAGCTGAGTCGTATCAACAAGGAACAATCTCATTTCCTTCTGCATGAGGTGGATTTCCAGAAGTGTTAGACACTTCAGTCTGAAAGATGCTAGCAGCAATTCTAAATTGTGGACAGTCTAATTCTGCATGTGCATTAGTATTGTGGATCCTACACCAATTAGTAAGAGCTGCCTCAGCAAGATTGACTCTAGTAGTCTGTTTGGCTTCACCAGGAGGCTGATTGTCCAGGGGTGATGGTAATGAACCATTATTTGGCCTAGAATTCCATACTCTGGGCTGTCTAGGTGGATTATTGTTATTTCCACCATTATTGTTGAAATTATTGTTATATCCTCTATCAGGATAATTTGGTCTGTCATTGGAATAATTTCTGTTCTGACTTGACTGGGAATAAAAACCCTGATTTCTCAAGTGTGTCACTTCTGTGGTGAGTTTTCTTAATTGAACAGAAATTTCTTTGATTTCCTCCTTTTCTTCTTGAGCTTTGGCCACTACATTTTAAGCCTGAGGCTTGAAGAAAGAGGATCCATGGTTATTATTGGATAGATCAGCACCCTGAGGTATCTGGGCTTGTGCAGGGTATTGTGGCACTTGGCCATTTCCATTAGGAGGGGGCATGATGCTCAGTGGAGGTATTTGCAAAGGGGTAGGCATGACTGCTGGAGGTATCACTGTTCCATTAGGATACTGTGCAGGATACTGCGGAGAATATGTTGCAGGATATGATGCGGGATATTGTGAATGCATGCCAGGCAAGGTAGGAAATACTATATTTGGAGTAGGAGCAGGTATCAACTGCTGATTCACTTTGATAGCTTCTTGAAAAGCTCCTGTCAATGTAGTGATCTCAGGATGTGTTCTCCTGATGAACATGGAAGTTAATGGATCCAGAGCTGAATAATAGATACTCCAGGTAGAGGCATCAGATACTACATATGGGGCAACTAACTTGGATAACATTTTCTAAAACCTAGCATTGAAATTGGCGATTGGTTCATGCTTAAATCTTTTGATCGTAGTAAACATATGGTAATTCATAGATGGATCAATAGGGACTTTGAACCTGTCAAGAAAGGCTTTCTCTAAGACAGCCCATGAACCAACAAAGGCTTGGCCAAGACTAATGAACCAATTATAAGCATCTTCCCCTAAGGAAAAAGGAAATAACCTGCACACCACATCTTGATGTTCTATCCTGGCTCTGCAACAAGCTTCCTTAAATGTCCTGATATGATCATCAGCATCTTGATAAGGATGATATTTTGGACAAAGTTTATCCAGATTCTTTAGTAGCTCATGATATGCATTAAAGGTCAAAGGTGACTCCGCTGCAAAGAAAGACATTGCAACCAGAGGAGGTTGAGCTGATGTTGCAGCTGGCTGGGGTTGAACCAAAGGTACACCCTGAGGCTGAACAGGAGGTGTCACAGATATCCTGGAAGGTATTTGTAAAACAACGGGAGTTACAGGAGGAGGTTCTGGTGAAGCTATTGACGCACTAGACCCTGGAGTATGATGAATGTCTACGGTTCTAGGTCTGAAACCTCTAACAGGTAGTTCCTCGAAGATTCCACTAGATCTAGACCTGGTATTTATCCTGTGAGCTAGGATTTCTCAATTCTGAGGCAAATTGGCTGAAGCTTTGCAAATATTGGCTGGATTTCACCAAATGAGGTGATATTTGCAGTCAGATGGCTAATCAAACTAGATATTTATGAAATATTTATGAAGATACTGCAAGTATGACAGGATATTTGGGGTATAATGACCCCTAGCACGAGATCTCAAGTATCTAAAGCCTAAATTCTTCAAAGCTTGAACAGATTTATGGATCTTTGGCCAATATTAGTGAATTCAGAATGATCTACTGTAAAGCTTGCAATATTTATGTAAGATCTGGAAATCTTTACACGAAATGAGCATATATGAGCCTCTTACAGTAAATATTTACGTAATATTTGAAATTCACAGACTATCTGAGGTTACCTTACTCCCTGCATCATAGAACCTGAAAATAATGATGATGAGCGTAGTATTCCAGATCAGGCCCTCTTTCTAGTGCCAATTTATGTTGGTCATGATGTTAGTCATAAACAAGCATAGAATAAAAGTACACATTAACCTTTATTCATCTTGAAAGATACTGTGAATTCAAGGAATTCAGGATCCCAAGTCTCTGGTGATTAGGTCTTAATTGTCTGACGTTACTCAGAGGTTAATGTGTGTTGCTATTTCCATTTTGGGGCCTTACGTGAAATTGTGCCATCATCATGACGTTCCTGCAGAAATTCTTTACAAAGAAGTCATATTATGCAGTTATTAGATGAAAAGATGTAGAAATACCTCAATCTTTGCATGATATTTTTCAATTGTGCATGCTTTGCATTCAAATATGCTAAATATTTGCGATTACCTACGAGATGTCTGCATATTTGCGTTATTTACTTAGGATTATCAATTATTCGCCATTGTGATAATGAAATGTTCTGAAATTGAAAGAAATTAAAGGAATACTACAATTTAAAGTTGAATCTTCAGCTATTGATCCACATACATACTCGATACTGTCATGACGAGAAGAAATCAAACCATATGTTCACCAGGATATTCCACAGCTAGATACAGTTGATGCAAACTTCAGAGGATGATGAATGAAAATAATACATGCAACATGATGAGCACTCCAAGGGACGCAGCAAATCAAAGCACATACCCAGAATTCAGACACAGATTACTCAAGGTTTACGAAGATTTGTAATCGAAATACTCTTCTCTTTCATTAAGTATGCAAAAGGCATGTACATATGCAATAACTTTGAAATAATCCCTGAATACTTCAGCAAACAGATTTCAATTAAGTTTCGAATGTTTCAACAAGGCATTCCACCACCTTTTATAGAATAAGGTGAGGAATCCGTTACAAAAGATCTACGATCTAGATTTATCAATACAAATCTACGGTCATGATTCACTTGATTTTGTCAATCTTTACAAAATGGCACAAGTTGCCAGCTGGCAACTATCTATACTAATGCTATTATCCCCTTCATGATGTATCTTCATCATGCTCCTCAGCTGATTCATGCAGGTCATCATCATGTGCATCACTTTCCGAACTTTCACTATCCTGATGATGACGCGGCTGCATATGGGGCTGCATACTATTGCGGACCTGCTCGTATGAACGTACAACCTGATCTATCCCTCTGCCATCTTGAGTCTTTGCTTTGACAATGGCGTGCTTATGTGCTTCATATTTGTCTCTGCTGTTATCAAGCTTATTTTTCTTGTCCTGCAGTGTTTCTTTGTATTTCTCCATCTGGACCTTGATCCTCATTATTTTATCTATCAATTCCTCTGTCAAAGGGATAGGTGGACCATCTGTCTCTGATTGGAAGTTGCTGTGTATAGCTTTAATGGTGGACTCTTCATCTTGATTTTCTATTTTTCCTTCCACCTTGCCTTCCAATGCTTCCAGCATCACCACTTCTTCAGCCATTAAATCTCGTAGCCTCATGCTGATATCCCTCAGCTTATTATTACACCTTTTGAGGACTCCAAACTCAAACTGAGTGTCTTTATACCAGATATCTATTAATAATGCGGTATTATTATCCATTACCTACTTACTGATAAGCAGTTGTGGATTTATATTCCTTATTTCCCCTAACAGAGTCAGGACTCTCTCTAGCTTGTAAGACCTCTTCCCGGTCTACATCTGCAATTTATCCACTTTGGCCTTGGAGTCACTTAGGGTGCTCCACCTCTTCAAAGAGGCCTTCATTATTTCTACAGCATCATCCAATGTGGATGACATCCATCTCCTTATTACGGACGCCTCATGCTTCATGAGGTCCAATTTATTTACCTCCTCCTGAGAAATGGCAGTCAATGGGACTGCATGTTCAGTTGTGGTATCATCAAGATTGGTCAGCCCTTTGATATAGGCATGCAACTGAGCAATGTGCTCTTTATGTTGCTTATTTTTCTCCTTCTCTCTTTTCACTTTCTGAATTAGAGAGTCAATGATATCTTTGCCCTCCTGACCTTCTTGGTCCTCATTGGCAAAGCCCAAATCTACTGTACTGATTTGAAATTCATCGACAGTGATTTTACCTTTTTCCTTCTCCACCACAGGTATGGCAATTTGCACGGTCCTTCTCCCTGTTGCCGGATCTCTCTTGATGGCCGAAGTCATTCTGGCCTTCCTCTTTGGCTTCATTATATCCTCCGAGAACAGGGTGGAGACGTCGAATTCCTGAATTTCAAGCTCCTCCTCAGCATTTACTTCTTTTGCCAACCACAGAGGCACCCGATAATGTTTTTCAACATCATCCTGACGTTCACATATATCTCCCGTTTCTGTCAACAAGTGTTGTGGAGATGGTGACTTTCTCATTTCTTCTTCTTGATGCTCTCTTTGTTGTTGATCTTGCGGCACCTCCTCCTGTTGAGGGATTTCCTTCTCCGGAGGGGCATCTTCATGCTGTGGGGACCCTTGAGCTGCATCTATATATTGTGGGGAACCTTGAGGTGCATCTATATGCTGATCATGATGATCATGACCCTCTTCTGTCATTATTTCATCTGTTCCCACTTCTTCTTCTTCTTGTGGTTTATCCACTGCACCAAATATTGGGGACTCTGCCTGATGTGATGGCGATTGCTCTACAGCTACTACTTCTTCCGAGCCTGCACCATCCACTTCTTGTACTTTGGCAACTGGATCCTCTAGTGTTTCTTTCTCATCAGCCTTCACTTCTTGAACCTCTACTATAGCGGGTTCTTCTGTTGTATCCTGTGGACTTCGTTGGCCAGTTTCAAGAGCATGGCTTTCTGACTCCGCCATCTCTATCTCTTCTGTTAGGTGACCTTTATCAGGTGATCCTGCTGGCTGTTCAGGACTTGCATCCTGTTTCTCTATCAGATCCACCACTACAGGACTGGTCACCTCTGTGATCAGTGTATCTAGCCCTATTTCCTGAGCTACTTGCTCTGGGCTCTTTTCTTGCTCTTCTTATGCTTGTTTCATCTCCTCAAGCACAGTTTGAACTGGTGGAGGCTTGTGAGGAGTCATACTTACATCAGCAGCAAGTGTTTCCATCTTCTGTGCAGCCACATCCTGCACCACCTCATCATCAGACAAATTTATTGTCTTGTCGAGCGAGACATGCCCTTCTGCTTGTGTCTGGGAGGTTTCTTTTAGCTGCTCCTCAGCAAGTTCAGTTTTGAACTTGACAATGGTAGGAAGTGGAACATTATGTTGAAGTTCCTTGTGCACTTCACTACCCTCCCCTTGTAATGAAGTAGGGGGTTGACTTATTCCACCTCTCATGGAGGTTCTTTGTTTCTTAGGTGGGGTAGACACCAGCACCTGTGGAGCTCTCCTCTTCCTTTTTATTACCAATGGAGCCTCCTCCTCCTCAGGCTCTTCTTCTATGAGGGTATCCTCTCCTCCTGGTTGTTTAGAAGATTGACCCACTTCTTGGGTCTCAGTGATTCCAGCCTCTGCTGTCTTACTTTTCTTGGGCCTTTCTTTCTCTGGAGGGGATGCTGATTCTGATCCTGACCCTGCCGCCTGCTCAGCTACAAATACTGCCCTTTCAATTAAAATCCCCTTTGGTCCCTGTTCCACCTTCTTACCCCTTGGGGGTCTTCTGCTCTGCTGTTGTGGTGGAGGAACTCTATCTCCCTTGGTCTTCCTCTTCTCTAACAGGAAGTCATCATGTTCATCCGCGGGGATATCCTACCCTTTCTTCTTGTTGTCCACCGTAATGGCAACACCCTTCTTCTTCAATGCCTCTATCTGTGCATCAACCCAAGCTTGGGTTAGACATAGGGTCCTGGCAATGAATGGGTCCAAGGATATGTCCTCCTGCATAGTGAGGTCAGGTGCAGAGATGGTGTCATTATATATCTTTTTCTGTTCATACTCATCTGCCATTATCCTGCCATCATCCTTCTTTAATTGTTGAGGAAGGGAGATGCAATCAAAAGTTCTAACTTGGTTCAGAGTTAACCTCTGATACCTCCTTCTTCTGGCTTCTGCCTCATCCTCACAGTCAGCCCAAAAATCCTCTAGGTGCCTTTGGTGAATAGGCTTTCCTAGTACCTTCTGTATCCTGCCGTAAGGATCATATGGTCTTGTTATTGGAAAAGGTTGCAGATTCATCTTATTCAGGGTGACCATCACCTTCTTTATATTATCAGAGTCAGGGCAAATATAATTGCCAATGCTGACTGGGAACAAAATTGGTGGCAGCTTCTTAGCATCCTTGTACATTTGTATCATGGTGGAGCCCTGCCTGATAAATTCCATTAGTACTATGGCATCGATAGGATACCTTGGCAGCATCAGGGGATGTCCCTCGAAACCTTCAACCCTTATATAAGAAAAGGTTGCAAACTGTATGTACCAGGCCCCATGCCTGTAGACTGCCTCTTGAGCCTCCATGCTCAATCTCTTTGTTCTGTCTTCCTCCATGGTCCTTACCAGATGCATAGAGAATGCATCATTGACCAGTTTGTAATCTTTTAGGTAGTTGGTTCTCTGCAGTTGGGGATGATGATCCCAGATATATGCAGCATTTGTGCCTGTGAGCTTCCCATCTGTAACCAAGGCATCAAAAGTGCCTCTATAAGCACAAGAGTAAACAATGTAGGATGTCATGAAAAATGCACAATTTGAACCTCCCAGGTTCATCAGTTGCTCAAGCAGAGCATCACTTATAATTTGGCCCCACAGTGGCTTGGTGTCTGAATATAGACACATCATTATTATTCCGTACATCCAATCCCTGAAACTGCCAGTATCAGGTTGGCCAGTTACTCTATTCAGGAGTGCAATCATGTATTGATACTTCTCACTGAAATCATACTTAAACAGGTGCATAGGAAGCTTGGCGGCTGCATTATATGTGCTGTTCTTAGCCCGCCATGGATACATGTTCTTCCTGGCCGATTTCTTATTGGCTTCATACTCCCTTTCAGACTTCTTCAACTCTACACTTTTGACCTTACTGCCCAGTGGCAATCCAAATGTCTGGGAGAGACCTTTGATGGAGAGGTCTGCATATATCCTCCCATGCTTCACTACTTACCTTTTTTGAGGGTTATAATTCCGGGCACACTCAATGATAAGTTCCGGAGATTCCATGGAGTATGGAAAACCGGAGGCATTCCACAATCCTGACATGAACACCACGTCCAACACAGGACTCTTGTCATGTCCATTGTTTAGCTTGGCCGACCAGGCCTCCAAATTAGTGCTTCCCTGATGAGTGTCTATAATTGCTCCGTATTTAAATAGGACCCCCCTCTGAGCAGAGAACATGGGTTTGCTGAATTCTTCCTGATACTTGACCAATCACTTCTCAGCCATGAATGCCTCCAATTAACGACAATCCTATCTCACAACAGGTACATATATGCATGCATATTGCAGTTGACTTTATAAATCATTATGCCTACTGTATCAATTCCAACACCACTTAATCACACGGGTGCATAAACCAGAACTTACATCATCGTGCCAGAACAAAAACAATATGATGAGGGTTTTATTCACTTACCTGGTTATGCAGATTTCTTTTTATACCAGTAGATTGCTGAGATGTTCTTAATTCAGCTGATGATCACCTCTTTCTTTCTGCCCGTGAGCTCAAATCGCGCAAAGGTAGCTGGTATGTAGATATGGAAGCTGGTGCTCTGTAAAACAAGTTTATCACAAGGTAAATGTGAAAATGGTGGTTGAATTACCTTTTAACCTCGCATTTAGGGTACATTTAGGGCAACTCTGACAGATTGGATCATGTTCCTTGATTATTCATGCGAAAATGTAGGATCCCGCCAGGGGTTTCATTGGGTTCCGGGGTCGGCGGGAACTACCTACCATGTTTACGTGCATTAAATGATAATGGCGGCAACGGGAGCAGGGAATATCCCCATGATAGGATATCATGAGGGTAGGATGATATTCGCAAATATCAGGTTGAGTTTCAATATCATCCTCCTCCTCGCATTGACATTGTTATCGCGACAAGATTCGGGTGACAAAAGCACCCTTGTTTATGCTTAGTACATCAGGAGGATATTTCGGTGAATCGGGTGATTTTTTTAAATATGATGATGACGAGACAAACTTACATGTCTCTCTTTTTGGAATATCGGGATGACGTCATCCTGACATTCGCTCTTCTTATCGGGAGTGCATCATGACGTGATCATCATATTAGGCAAACATGATCACGTTTTAGAAAATATCCTGTGACAATGTAAATGTGATGATGATGCCATCGTTATGTATGTTCCTCCGTTTATTGTGTTCGGATGGCGTCATCAGGATATTTGCTAAGGGTGATAGTTGCGTCAGGAGGATATAAAGACACATCGGGTTACATGTGAAGTATGACGCTCGTGATAGATAAAACTGTTTGACGGGAAGATTTTGCTACCATTTAAAGTTGACGTCCGGATATTTGAACCGCATGACATATCGGGGGGGAATGTTTCAAATACGATGATGAACTTCAACAATATGACCTTCCTCTTGCGAATATCAGGTTTGACCGAAACTTTGACTGTTCATAACTCTTATATCCTGATGAATATCAAGGTGATGTAAAAGGCAATCCTGCCTGAATTTTAATGCTCTTTCAAAATATGAGGTCACAGAGATGAAATACGAACCTTGACAAACTAACCTCATGGTGACTTACCTCATCGTGGTTTTGCATGATGATGCACTCGACTTACTTTTACCAAACCGCCCAGAAGCAGACGCACAAGCCAAACCAAAAATTGGGTCCCTGTTTTGCCAAGTCAAAATGGGGCATGTTGTGTAACCACACAACACTCATATACATGCGCAAGCATACAAAGGCGTTTGTATATGGCCAATGTACAAGAGGTAGGGCCCACGCATATACAAGGAGGATTGCATGTGTTCTACATACAAGTGAAAGCGCTACAGTGGAATGTATACTGGGTTGTATGTTCGCACATACAAGGCCGATATACAAGAAGAATATACAAGCCGAACCCAAAGGCTTTTTTTTCAGAAAGCTTTATAAAAGGTTTGAATATGGGTTGTATATTTTTGTAGTTGAATATTGTGATATACAAGTGGAGATACAAAGGATGCATACAAGGCGAACTTGAACCCAAGGTCAAATTCAACATATAAAGGTGTCAGGTCTGGCTTGTATGTATAAGTGCTTTGTATGTTTACACATACAAACACTTATACAAAGAAGGGAGATACAAGTCAGACCCAACAGTACAGTCAAATACAGTTAATGGTCAGTATGGGGTCCGCGACTTGTATGCTGGCAGAATACAAAGGATTTTCAACTGATGGGACTCGCACATACAAGGGCGATTGTATGCATATACAAGTCATGATTACAGAGGGGTAAAGAGCATGATTGTATGTGTTGGTTTTGTATGTAGGTTTCTCTTGTATCTTTGCATATACAAGCCGACATGCAAAGGCCGATATACAAGGGAGTTTTCGGCCAAACAGGATGCAGTTATTCAGCGATGGGTCCCAGTTTCAGTTCGGCGGCAAATCAGGGGGTGCCACATGGCAGTGGCGAATGCATATACAAAAAGCTCTTGCACATACAAACATGATTTAAGAGGCAATTTCAAATGCATATTCTGAAAGCGATTACAAAGACCTTTTCAGTGCTAGAAACAAAGATACATGCAAAGGCAGACTCAGAGGTGTTTTCAGAGGCCAATATATACACAGATGCAAAGCAATGTATAAAGGCAGTTGATCGAAGCTTTGACCACCTATATCTCCTCTGTCCTAACAAATTTTGACATGCTGTAAAAGGCAAAAGTGCATGTTTTTGCCTCCTCTTTCATTTGGCAGGGTTTTGAGGGGATTTTTTTCTGGTTTTCATTTTTTCAGATCTAGCTTTGCATATTTCAGTTGATAAGACATTTCAGCGGCCGTCTTGAAGATGCAGGGGACTTTTCTTCTCCTCAGTGGCTCCGGTTGGTGGTTTCTGTAGGTGCATTCATTGCGTATGGGCTTCTTGCCTTACATGACCTATTTCTGTGCGTATGGATGGTGATCTTGGGGATTTTTTCTCTGTGCCTTGTCCTATCCCACATCTTGGTGGCTATTCTCTGTCGATTTTCACCCTGTTAGAGGTATGGTCCCTGTCCCTTCGCCATACCTCTGCCCATGCACCCCTGGTTCTGGCATTTATGGCCTGGGTTACGTGAATCTGTGACTCATTGCTTTTCTGGCAGGAGTCTGACCCATACATGTAATGTAGACTCTCTTGTTGAGGGGGATGGTTTTTATTCGGGGCTGATATGCTGCCAAATTTTCTATAGACAGATCCTTTCTGTTTCTAGACATTTTGCATTGTAATGGTTTTGGGACCTTCATGATTAATATATGCTGGCTTCTCGCCTCTCTTACGTCTGGATTTTTGTGTTTTAATTGAAGTTGTAGTCTGTTCTGTGGGTAAAATAGCTCCTCTACAGGTTTAACTTTCATACCAAAGCCTCAACCAGTCATAAGTCTATGTGAATCTCCCTCAGTATTAAAAGGAATCATTGTTGTGTCCACACCATGACCACCATCGCTTACTAAATCTGGTGTATCACCCCCTCTCCCTTTCAGTTTTCTTCTAACTCTTTCCCTTTACAAAATTTTAGCACTAGGTTTAGTCGCACTGCTCTAAGTAATAGGTTTAGAGAAAGGAACCAGCCTTCTCTGGAGGTCTGATCTCAAATCGCAAGGTCCCACACTTTGAGATCATTCCCATGTTACCCTGAATTGCTGAAGTTTCATAACCGTAGCAAAGGGTGCAAATGTAGGTAATAACAGTTTCTGGCACACCTGGTGGGACCAGAATTAAGAATAACAAGTTCAAGTACTACATTTGATTACTCGTTTTGATGTGTAGCCAGTGATATCCAGACCTATGAGAGGTTGAAATTTGCACATCTGGTGACTCCAAACTTTGGTCTAATAGAACCAGTGTATTTCTGCTTATGAGAAGAATACATACCAGAAGTAGCTCTTCACCTTTCGAATACCTGCAATTATCCCCACCTAGGAGAGGAGGGGTAACAGCTGAGAAGCACAAGAAGACTCATGTCTAGTTTAGGAGAGCCAAGTTGACTCCCCCTACAATTGGATCTCATACTACCCCAAGGGCCTCAGTCACAATGATCCCTGCGGCCAGAAATCAGCCCTTCGTCGCTTTCAACCAAGACAGCCTGTTGAATCTAGCTCAGCATGATGATATCCCTATCGCTACCCTAAAGAGTTTACCAATCTTTCATGGTGAAGATCAGACCACTCCAGCTGATCATATCAAGGACATTGCAAACCTGTGTGTTGTCCATCATGTGACAGAAGAAAATGTAGCAATTAGGCTGTTGGCAGCTTCCCTAAAAGGGAAGGCTCTACAGTGGTTTAGAAGTCTGTCGGTAAATTCCATAGATTCATGGGATCGATTGGGGGAAGAACTGTGTAGCTTCTTTGAGGACAAATCAGACCATCTATCACTGGTGGAGCAGCTGTCTACAATCAAAAGAGCCCCTCACGAAGTAATGTCAGACTTCAACCATCGTTTCCAAAAGACGTGGGATAGAATCCCACCAACGGTAAGGCCTACAGCTGACCATGCATTCCTATATTTTTTGAGAGCTTTGAATAGCGACATCTCTGTCATGATTCAATCCATGGGAGGATTTTCCTTACCACAGGCTTATACCATAGCCATAAGAGTTGAAAATAGTCTCATTCAGGCTAGTAAGATTGCCCCTAGGCCTCCTTTGCCAATTTTCCCTACTATTCAACTGCCATTCCCAACATATGTACCTCCCATAGCTATTATACCTGCCACACCAGCGTTACTAGCAGCTAATGTACAGCCAAATAGGTCAGAAAGCGCTGCTCAAAATTAGTCTTTCGAGTTGCAAGAGATCAAACGGTTGTTACAATCATTTAGTAACGAGCTGACTAATATAAAAAAGCAACAGTTCAAGAATAGACAACCTTATCAGCCACATAGCCAAGGGTAAAGCCAGCCTTATCAGGGACAAAACCAACCCTACCAAGCTAATAGGCCACCCTACCAAAACAATTACCAGGCGGCTAGGAAGAACATGAACCAGAGGCCTTTCCAGCCTTACAATCCGGTGCCTGCCCGTGCTGTTGGTGACATCGTCCCTATTTAGAACAACCTAGCATCTGAGTATGAATGGTGTTCTCCAAGCAATCAGCTGCACAGTCAAGCAGCCTGTCCAAATGGAACCATAAATAAAGCTCTAACAGTGCAAAATGTTGCAGTTTCACAGCCAGGCACATCTAATGAGGGGACTGTGCAGCTGATAGAGCAGCCTCAGCATGATACTGCCTTCATAAGTTTGTAGGAAAATGAGTCTTGTGGCATGAGTAGGGATGACACCCCAGTTGCAGCGAACACGAGAGCCAAAAGAAGGAGTTATGAAATGGATCAAGAAATAAATAAAGAAAAAGGACCTGCTGATCCGTCTGTATCCCAGTTTCCCCATGTGTTGCAAAGGAATGCCCAAGCAAGTACCAGAGAGCAGCCTCATTTGTAGGCTGATATTGCCGCTAGAAGACCACATCAGAAGGTAAGTGCCATTCTGCCTTTCAATATTATTAAGAATATGAAGAAGGCAAACGTGACAATGTCTATGTGGGATTCCCTAGCAATCCCTGGCCAAAAGGACATATTGCGATCTGCCTTATCTGATTTGAAAGTATCCAAAGATACAACTGTTGACCCAAATAGGGTTGTCCTTACCAATTCACCCCAGGACAACAACAAACAACCAAGCAAGACTGTCAAACCACTTCCATTCTATGTGTCGTTAATAATAGGAGATAAGCTAGTACACAATTGCATGGTGGATAGTGGTGCAATTAGTTCTGTTATGCCAAAACAGATCGCAGACCAACTGAGATTGAGATACCAACCCCTAACAAAGGGCGTGCTCCATCTAGGTGGCATGGCTGTCAACACTGTAGGTGTGATAAAAGACCTAAGCCTCACCTTGCATACCTATCCAAATGTTTCCGTCACCTAGGAAGTGTTCATCATAGACCTACCTCCTCATTTTGCCATGTGTCTATCAAGGGAATTCACAGCCAAGATACAAGGATATTTATCCTCGGACTGGTCCCACATATTTTTCAGGACCAGATATCGCACCAAAGTAACCCTGAAATCTGAATTGCTTTCAAATCACCACATAGAGCCCTACACTCCAAGTACCATTAATGTAAATTACATTATCTCTGATGGTTTTGAGCTTGTGGCTGCTCAGCAACTGCAAGCTGAAAGTATACCAGAGGTACTATTAAGGGAGTGGGCCTTGGAGAATATTGTTGATGGTCCTGAGGAACACATTCAAGAGACTGGTATGGGAGTGTACATATTGCATGAGCCTGAATCAATAATTCTGAGTCTTGTAAGGAGCCCAGAGCTGCAGATAGAAGAGCAAGATCAGATATGGAAAATGTACTTTGATGGCTCAAGGAGTAGGAATGGATCTGGTGGTGGTGTAATGCTTGTGTCTCCTTAGGGTGACAAGTATTTTTCTGTCTTCTATTTTGCCTTTTCATGCACCAATAACACTGCTGAATATGAGGGATTAATCCAGGGATTGCAGTGGGCAAGAAAGAGGAAGATTGGTTGTTTACAGGTGTTTGGGGATAGTGAACTCATTGTAAACTAGGTGAGAGGATTGCATGCTACAAAGAATGATACTTTGAAATGCTACAAGCATAGGGTGTGGGACATGATTAAAGAGTTTGATGCTTTCAATCTGATATCTATCCCAAGAAATCAGAATTACCATGCAAATAGGTTAGTTGCAATCGGGGTTCAGTTTGACATCCCCAGTGATATTCAAAGGGAGAAGGTGCAGCCTCATGTAAAAATAGTTGATAGACCCTCTATCCCTGACAATGACATTCATTGGCAGGTTTTCGAAAGTGATGAGCAAATCCTGCATTTTTTGTTAGAAGAGGATGAGTTCTTTGTGGTGAACCAAGATAAGCTCAGACAGCAGTATGGCAAAGATCAAATTGTTCAGTTAAGAACAAACAAGCTGCCCAAGGGACTAGTAACACTAGAATCTATTTTTGGCACTGATGACCAGATGAAGAGGATGAAAATTGACATACAAATAAAAGAGAAGCATTACGAGAAGCTAGAAATTTTTAAGGGTAAGCTTCTCAAGATTGGGAGAGTCTATTCGCCTGAGGATAGAAAGGCTTTTATTGCTCTGTGCCATGAATTTGAAGATGTGTTTGCCTGGGATTATTCAGACTTAAAAGGATTTGATCCTCACATAGCCCAACCTACCATAGAATTAGATCCAGGCGCAAAACCTGTAAGGCAGAAGCAAAGGCCCTTAAACCCAAAACTTGAGCCCTTGATGATTAAAGAATTGACCAAGTTGATCGAGGGAAAGATCATTTTCCCAATCAAACATACTTCTTGGGTCTCCAACCTTGTCCCTGTAAGAAAAAAGAATGGAGAGATCAGACTGTGTGTTGATTTCAGAGATCTAAATAGAGCCTCCCTGAAGGACCACTACCCGCTGCCCTCAATGGAGCAGATCCTGCAAGTAGTAGCAGGCTCAGAGAGATTTTCCTTGCTTGACAGTTTTTCCGGCTATAACCAAGTGTTAGTCAAGGAGGAGGATCTGTATAAAAACACTTTTACTACGAAATGGGGCACGATGGCCTACAAAAGGATGCCTTTCAGTCTATCCAATGCTGGCTCAACTTTTCAGAGGGCTATGGACATGGCTTTCAAGGGCTTGCTTTATAGACTGGTGCTAGTGTACCTTGATGACATAACGGTCTTCTCCAAGAATGCATCTAATCATTTATTCCATTTGAGGCAAGTATTTGAGAGATGCAGAGAGTTTGGGATATCTCTCAATCCCAAAAAATGCATTTTCGTTGTTCATGAAGGCAAGTTGTTGGGACACGTGGTGTCAAAGGAAGGCATTACCATTGATACAGAAAGGGTAAGAGCTATTCTAGAGTTGCCCTTACTTAGCCACAAGAAGGGACTTCAAAGTTTTACTAGCAGAATTAATTTTCTGCGAAGGTTTATAACTGATATCGCAAATCTCTTGAAGCCTTTGACATCCATGTTAAAAAAGAATGCAGTTTTTAGTTGGATGAAAGAGGCCAAACTCAGCTTTGATTCCATAAAAGGAGCATTATTAGCTGTACCAACTCTGATAAATCCTGATTTCTCCAAGGATTTTATTTTGTATACTTATGGTGGTCTGGATGCCATTTCTTTAATTCTGGTACAGCAACAGAGTGAGGGTTTCGAACAACCAATTGCCTTTTTAGCCGGGGCCTAGAAGAGTATGAAAAGAAGTATAGCTTCATTGAGAAGCACGTCCTCACAGTGGTGAGGAGCCTCAAGAAATTCAAGCATCTTATTTCTAACAATAAGATACATTTAATGGTCGCTCACCCTGACGTAAAGGAGTTCCTGCTGAGTAAGGACGTCAATGAGAAAAGAGTTGGGTGGATTACTAGGGTCATGGAGTATGACGTTGACATCAAAATAACCAAGCTCGTCCGAGGAAGAGGACTCAGCGAATAGCTTGCTGCTTGTTCCGAAAATGGAACAAGCAAGGAAGAGGAGGCGTTTATGGCCGTTGGAGGTGAACATCAGGCTGATGCAGCGGCGGCAGGCACAGGTTGGGGGCAAGATATGATTCATTTCTTGCAAACTAGTGAATGTCCAGCAGGATTAGATAGAGCCAAGAGGAGATACTTTAGACTGCAGTCCATCCCATATGTTTTGATCAATAGCATCCTTTTCAGGAAAGATTTTAATGGCATATTATTAAGATACATTAATGAAGCCTAGACTGGCAGGGTGCTGCATGAATTTCATGATGGAACAGCATGGGGTCATTTTGCCCCAAGGACTACTGCTTGGAAGATAATGAGAGTTGGATATTACTGGCACAGCTTATTTAAAGATGCTCACATATGGGCTAGAAAGTGTGTGAAATGTGCCATTTTTGTAGGCAAGGAAAGGCTGCCAGCTCTACCCCTTCAACCAATTCAGGTAGAGCAGCCCTTCATGAGATGGGGCATCGATTTTATAGGCCCCATTAACCCACCATCTAGTGCAGGCCACAGGTGGGTGCTTACAGCAATTGACTACTTCACAAGATGGTCTGAGGCAGTGGCCCTAAAGGAATCTAATGAGGGTGCCATTTTAAACTTTTATAGTGATCTGGTATCTAGATTTGGGGTACCTGAATCAATCATCTCAGACAATGCATTAGATTTTGTCAGAATAAAGATAACTGACTGGGTCGTGAAGAATGGGATCTATTTGGGCACTTCATCGAATTATTACCCTCAGGGTAATGGCTTGGCTGAATCCAAAAATAATAACCTCATAAGGATCATCAAGAGAACAATGGAAGACAACTAGACGACCTAGCATACCCATTTAAAATATGCTTTATGGGTAGATAGAGTCACTCCTAAGAGATCTATTGGGAACTCTCCATATATACTGGTTTATGGAAAAGAAGCAAGATTGCCTGTATCTGTAGAGCTGCCAGCTCTTGACATTATGAACCAACTGGAAATGTTCGAAGAAGAGGATCCCATGGCTGTCAGATATGCTCAACTCATGGAGCTTGGAGAAATTAGAAACAAGGCCATGAGGACTGTGGAGTATCATCAGTTTCAGAACAAGAGGGTTTTTGAGAGGAGGACCACTCCCAGAATCTTTAAAGAGGGTGATATGGTGCTCAAATTGGATGAATTGAAGAGCAGGCCAGGGAAGCACTCCAAATTTGACAACATGTGGAGTGGCCCATTTCTCATTACTGAATGCAAGGAGCACAATGCATTCCAGTTATCAAATATGGATGGACAAAATTTGCCTATCTCAGTCAATGGGATACACCTGAAGAGGTGTTTTGAGGTATGAGTGCTTTGTAAATCGATAGAATAGGTCTCTATGCTTTCAATAAGTGTCACTGCACAATACTTTAGATGCCTCTTTTGCTTTCCCTAAGTGCTGTCTAGCACAGTTGGTGGGTTGCTTTCAGCTTTTTGTTTGGCCCCTGGTCTTCCTATGTCCTTCATTGCTGTCATGCTAGGTTTTTGAGGTCAAGATGTTTGTCAAGGTATTTTCAGTCTCTTCTGACTCCATGCCCAATGGATGTTAGGCCATTGATCATTTGTTTAGCAGGCAAACACCCCATAGAGGTCACCAAGAATGTTGTCCCATTTTTCTTTGCCCAGAGTCAAATGGTTAACCTAGTATTTCCTTGATGAAATCCTTTGGAAATGTTCCTATAAAGCTTAAAGTGCCAAATTTCCCAAAGAACCTTGCCTAAGGAACCTTACCATTAGGGAGAGCTTGAAAAAATAGGCAGGTTTGCTTTTTACACCACCCTGAAATTCGGCCAAATAAAGAAGTTATAGGTGGTCAAAGTTTTGGTCAACATACAGTTCAAATGTACATTTGGCGGGCTTGCAAATCTCTATCGGCCTTAGAAAATGATGAAAAAGGTAAGTTGTATGCATTTTGGAATGCATATCGGGCTCAAGGAGATGCATGTACATTTAGGGAACCTATTGCAGTTTCTGGGAATATTCCCAATTTTTATATCGGGTTGCACAAAGGATGCAAAGAAGTATACAAGGTGAATATACATTGAAGATTCCCTAGAATATTCCATGCTTGCCTATCAAAAGGCTTGTATATTGCTTTGTATGTTCGCACATACAAGCGACTATATACAATGAAAAGTATACATTGTGGGTATATTCCCTCAAAGATTCCCTGTTTGTATGTAAGGGAGTTTGTATATTGTGTTTGTATACTCGACATACAAAGGCTGACATACATGCAAGTGCTACAGTGGAATGTATATCGCCTCATATACATTCGCAAGCATACAAATGCGTTTGTATATGGCCAATGTAAAAGAGGTGGGGCCCGCGCATATACAAGGAGGATTGCATGTGTTCTACATACAAGTGAAAGCGCTACAGTTGAATGTATACTAGGTTGTATGTTCGTACATACAAGGCCGATATACAAGAAGAATATACAAGCCGAACCCAAAGGCTTTTTTTTTAGAAAGCTTTATAAAAGGTTTGAGTATGGGTTGTATATTTTTGCAGTTGTATATTGCGATATACAAGTGGAGATACAAAGGATGCATACAAGGCGGACTTGAACCCAAGGACAAATTCAACATATAAAGGTGTTAGGTCTGGCTTGTATGTATAAGTGCTTTGTATGTTTACACATACAAAGACATATACAAAGAAATGAGATACAAGCCGGACCCAACAGAATAGTCAAATACAGTTAATGGTCAGTATGGGGTCCGCGGCTTGTATGCTGGCCGAATACAAAGGATTTTCAATTGATGGGACCCACACATACAAGGGCGATTGTATGCATATACAAGTCATGATTACAAAGGGGTAAAGAGCATGATTGTATGTGCTGGTTTTGTATGTAGGTTTCGCTTGTATCTTTGCATATACAAGCCGACATGCAAACGCTGATATACAAGGGAGTTTTCGGCCAAACAGGATGCAGTTATTCAACGATGGGTCCCAGTTTCAGTTCGACGGCAAATCAGGGGGTGCCACGTGGCAGTGGCGAATGCATATACAAAAGGCTCTTGCACATACAAAGATGATTTAAGAGGCAATTTCAAATGCATATTTTGAAAGCGATTACAAAGACCTTTTAGGTGCCAGAAACAGAGATACATGCAAAGCATTTTGTACCTGCAAAGGCAGACTCAGAGGCATTTTTAGAGGCTGATATATACATAGATGCAAAGCAATATATATATAGGGAGTTGACCGAAGCTTTGACCGCCTATATCTCCTCCATCCTGACGAATTTTGACATGCTGTAAAAGGCAAAAGTGCATGTTTTTGCCTCCTCTTTTATTTGGTAGGGTTTTGAGGGGATTTTTTTTTCTAGTTTTCATTTTTTCAGATCTGGCTTTGCATATTTCAACCGATAGGACATTTCAGCAGCCGTCTTGAAGATGCAGGGGACTTTTCTTCTCCCCAGTGGCTCCGATTTGTGGTTTCTGCAAGTGCATTCATGGCGTATGGGCTTCTTGCCTTACATGACCCATTTCTGTGCGTACAGACGACGATCTTGGGGATTTTTTCTCTGCACCTTGTCCTATCCCACGTCTTGGCGGCCATTCTCTATCAATTTTCTCCTTGTTAGAGGCATGGTCCCTGTCCCTTCGCCATACCTCTGCCCATGCACCCCTGGTTCTGGCATTTATGGCCTGGGTTCCATGAATCTGTGACTCGTTGCTTTTCTGGCAGGAGTTTGACCCATAAATGTAATGCAGAGTCTCTTGTTGAAGGGGATGGTTTTTATTTGGGGCTGTTATGCTGTCAAATTTTCTATAGACAGATCCTTTCTATTTCTGGACATTTTGTATTGTAATAGTTTTGGGACCTTCATGATTAATATATGTTGGCTTCTCGCCTCTCTTATGTCTGGATTTCTATGTTTTAATTGAAGTTGTAGTCTATTCTGTGGGTAAAACAGCTCCTCTACAGGTTTAACTTTCATACCGAAGCCTCAATCAGTCATAAGTCTGTGTGAATCTCCCTTAGTATTAAAAGGAATCATTGTTGTGTCCACACCATGACCACCATCGCTCACTAAATCTAGTGTATCACCCCCTCTCCCTTTCGGTTTTCTTCTAACTCTTTCCCTTTACAAATTTTTAGCACTAGGTTTAGTCGCACTGCTCTAAGTAATAGGCTTAGAGAAAGGAACCAACCTTCTTTGGAGGTCTGATCTCAAATCGCAAGGTCCCACACTTTGAGATCATTCCCATGTTACCCCGGATAGCTGAAGTTTCATAACCGCAACAAAGGGTGCAAATCTGGGTGATAACAGTTTTTGGCACACTCGGTGGGACCAGAATTAAGAATAACAAGTTCAAGTACTACATTTGATTACTAGATTTGATGTGCAACCAGTGATATCCAAACCTATGAGAGGTTGAAATTTGCACATCTGGCGACTCTAAACTTTGGTCTAACAGAACCAGTGTATTTCTACTTATGAGAAGAATACATACCAGAAGCAACTCTTCGCCTTTCGAATACCTGCAATTATCCCCACCTAGGAGAGGAGGGGTAACAACTGAGAAGTACAAGAAGACTCGTGTCTAGTTTAGGAGAGCTAAGTCGACTCCCCCTACAGTTGTAGCTCATACTACCCCAACGGCCTCAGTCACAATGATCTCTACGGCCAGAAGTCAGCCCTTCGTCGCTTTCAACCAAGGCAACTCGTTGAATCTAGCTCAGCATGATGATATCCCTGTCGCTTCCCTAAAGAGTTTACTGTTCTTTCATGGTGAAGATCAGACCACTCCAGCTGAACATATCAAGGACATTGCAAACCTGTGTGATGTCCATCATGTGACAGAAGAAAATGTAGCAATTAGGCTGTTGGTAGCTTCCCTGAAAGGGAAGGCTCTACAGTGGTTTAGAAGTCTGCCAGTAAATTCCATAGATTCATGGGATCGATTGGGGGAAGAACTGTGCAGCTTCTTTGAGGACAAATCAGACCATCTATCACTGGTGGAGTAGTTGTCTACAATCAAAAGAGCCCCTCATGAAGTAATGTCAGACTTCAACCACCCTTTCCAAAAGACGTGGGATAGAATCCCACCAACGGTAAGGCCTACAGCTGACCATGCATTCCTATATTTTTTGAGAGCTTTGAATAGCGACATCTCTGTCATGATTCAATCCATGGGAGGATTTTCCTTACCACAGGCTTATACCATAGCCACAAGAGCTGAAAACAGTCTCATTTAGGCTGGTAAGATTGCCCCTAGGCCTCCTTTGCCAATTTTCCCTGCTATTCAACCGCTATTCCCAACATATGTACCTCCCATAGTTGTTATACCTGCCACACCAGTGTTACCACAACTAATGTACAGCCAAATAGGTCAGAAAGTGCTGCTCAAAATCAGTCTTTCGAGTTGCAAGAGATCAAAGGGTTGTTACAATCTTTTGGTAACGAGATGACTAATATAAAAAAGAAATAGTTCCAAAATAGATAGTCTTATCAGCCACATAGCCAAGGGCAAAGCCAGCCTTATCAGGGATAGAACCAACCCTACCAAGCTAATAGGCCACCCTACCAGAACAATTACCAGGGGTCTAGGCAGAACATGAACCAGAGGCCTTTCTAGCCTTACAATCCGGTGCCCGCCCATGCTGTTGGTGACATCATCCCTGTTTAGAACAACCTAGCATCCGAGTATGAATGGTGTTCTCCAAGCAATCAGCCGCACAATCAGGCAGCATGTCCAAACGGAACCATAAATCAAGCTCTGACAATGCAAAATGTTGCAGTTTCGTAGCCAGGCACATCTAATGAGGGACTGTGCGGCTGATAGAGCAGCCTCAACATGATACTACCTTCATATGTTGGCAGGAAAATGAGTTTTGTGGCATGAGCAGTGATGACACCCTAGATGCAGTGAACACGAGAGCCAAAAGAAGGAGTTACGAAATGGATCAGGCAACAAATAAAGAAAAAGGACCTACTGATCTGTTTGCATCCCAGTTTCCCCATGTGTTGCAAAGGAATGCCCAAGCAAGTACCAGAGAGTAGCCTCATTTGCAGGCTGATATTGCCGCCGCAAGGCCACATCAGAAGGTAAGTGTCATTCCGCCTTTCAATATTATTGAGAATATGAAGAAGGCGAATGTGACAATGTCTATGTGGGATTCCCTAGCAATCCCTGGCTAAAAGGACATATTACGATCTGCCTTATCTGATTTGAAAGTATCCAAAGATACAACTGTTGACCCAAATAGGGCTGTCCTTACCAATTCACCCCAGGACAGTAGCAAACAACGAAGCAAGACTGTCAAACCACTTCCATTCTATGTGTTGTTAATAATAGGAGATAAGCTAGTGCACAATTGCATGGTGGATAGTGGTGCAAGTAGTTTTGTTATGCCAAAACAGATCGCAGACCAACTGGGATTGAGATACAAGCCCCTAACAAAGCGCATGCTCTAGCTAGATGGCACAGCTGTCAACACTGTAGGTGTGATAAAAGACCTAAGCCTCACCTTGCATACCTATCCAAACGTTTCCATCACCCAGGAAGTGTTCGTCATAGACCTACCTCCTCATTTTGCCATGTGTTTGTCAAGGGAACTCACAGTCAAGATAGGAGGATATTTATCCTCGGACTGGTCCCACATGTTTTTCAAGACCAGATATGGCACCAAAGTAACCTTGAAATGTGAATTGCTTTCAAATCACCACATAGAGCCCTACACTCCAAGTGTCGTTAATGCAAATTGCATTATCTCTGATGGTCCTAAGCTTGTGGCTGCTCAGCAACTGCAAGCTGAAAGTATACCAGAGGTACTATTAAAGGAGTGGGCCATGGAAAATACTGTTGATGGTCCTGAGGAACACCTTCAAGAGATTGGTATGAGAGTGTACATATTGCATGAGCCTGAATCAGTAATTCTGAGTCTTGTAAGGAGCCTAGAGCTGCAGATAGAAGAGCAAGATCAGATATGGAAAATGTACTTTGATGGCTCAAGGAGTAGGAATGGATCTGGTGGTGGTGCAATGCTTGTGTCTCCTCAGGGTGACAAGTATTTTTTTGCCTTTCATTTTGCCTTTTCATGCACCAATAACACTGCTGAATATGAGGGATTAATCCAGGGATTGCAGTGGGCAAGAAAGAGGAAGATTGGCTGTTTACAGGTGTTTGGGGACAGTGAACTCATTGGAAACCAGGTGAGAGTATTGCATGCTACAAAGAACGATACTTTGAAATGATACAAGCATAGGGTGTGGGACATGATTGAAGAGTTCGATGCTTTCAATCTGATATCTATCCCAAGAAATCAGAATTACCATGCAGATAGGTTGGCTGCAATCGGGGCTCAGTTTGACATCCCCAGTGATACTCAAAGGGAGAAGGTGCAGCCTCATGTAAAAATAGTTGATAGACCCTCTATCCCTGACAATGACATTCATTGGTAGGTTTTTGAAAGTGATGAGCAAATCCTGCATTTTTGGTTAGAAGAGGATGAGTTCTTTGTGGTGAACCAAGATAAGCTCAGACAGCTGTATGGCAAAGATCAAATTGTTCAGTTAAGAACAAACAAGCTACCCAAGGGACTGGTAACATTGGAATCTATTTTTGGCACTTATGACCAGATGAAGAGGACCAAAACTGGCATGTAGATAAAAGAGGAGCATTACGAGAAGCTGGAAATTTTTAAGGGTAAGCTTCTCAAGATTGGGAGAGTCTGTTCACCTAAGGATAGAAAGGCTTTTATTGCTCTGTGCCATGAATTTGAAGATGTGTTTGCCTGGGATTATTCAGACTTAAAAGGATTTGATCCTCACATAGCCCAGCATACCATAGAATTAGATCCAGGTGCAAAACCTTTAAGGCAGAAGCAAAGGCCTTAAACCCAAAACTTGAGCCCCTGATGATTAAAGAATTGACCAAGTTGATCGAGGGAAAGATCATTTTCCCAATCAAACATACTTCTTGGGTCTCCAACCTTGTCCCTGTAAGAAAAAAGAATGGAGAGATCGGACTATGTGTTGATTTCAGAGATCTAAATAGAGCCTCCCTGAAGGACCACTACCCGCTACCCTCAATGGAGCAGATCCTATAAGTAGTAGCTGGCTCAGAAAGATTCTCCTTGCTTGATGATTTTTCCGGCTATAACCAAGTGTTAGTCAAGGAGGAGGATCGGTATAAAACTGCTTTTACCACGAAATGGGGCACCATGGCCTACAAAAGGATGCCTTTCAGTCTATCCAATGCTAGCTCAACTTTTCAGAGGGCTATGGACATGGCTTTCAAGGGCTTGCTTTATAAACTGGTGCTAGTGTACCTTGATGACATAACGGTCTTCTCCAAGAATGCATCTGATCATTTATTCCATTTGAGGCAAGTATTTGAGAGATGTAGAGAGTTTGGGATATCTCTCAATCCCAAAAAATGCATTTTTGTTGTTCATGATGTCAAGCTGTTGGGACACATGGTGTCAAAGGAAGGCATTACCATCGATACAGAAAGGGTAAGAGCTATTCTAGAGTTGCCCTTACCTAGCCACAAGAAGGGACTTCAAAGTTTTATTGGCAGAATTAATTTTCTGTGAAGGTTTATAACTAATATCACAAATCTCTTGAAGCCTTTGACATCCATGTTAAAAAATGCAGTTTTCAGTTGGACGAAAGAGGCCAAACTCAGCTTTGATTCCGTAAAAGGAGCATTGTCAGCTGCACCAACTCTGATAAATCCTGATTTCTCCAAGGATTTTATTTTGTATGCTTATGGCGGTCTAGATACCATTTATGCAATTCTAGTACTGTAACAGAGTGACGGTTTCAAACAGCTAATTGCCTTTTTCAGCCAGGGCCTAGAAGAGTATGGACAGAAGTACAGCTTCATTGAGAAGCACATCCTCGCAGTGGTGTGGAGCCTCAAGAAATTCGGGCATCTTATTTCTAACAATAAGATACATTTAATGGTCGCTCACCCTGGCATAAAGGAGTTCCTACTGAGTAAGGACGTCAATGAGAAAAGAGCTGGGTGGATTACCAGGGTCATGGAGTATGACGTTGACATCAAAATAACCAAGCTCGTCCGAGGAAGAGGACTCAGTGAACAACTTGCTACTTGTTCTAAAAATGGAACAAGCAAGGAAGAGGAGGTGTTTATGGCCATTGGAGGTGAACATCAGGCTGATGCAGCAGCGGCGGGCACAGGTTGGGTGCAAGATATGATTCATTTCTTGCAAACTAATGAATGTCCGGCAGGGTTAGATAGAGCCAAGAGGAGATACTTCATACTGCAGTCCATCCCATATGTTTTGATCAATGGCATCCTTTTTAGGAAAGATTTTTATGGTGTATTATTAAGATGCATTGATCTAGCCCAGACTAGCAGGGTGCTGCGTGAATTTCATGATGGAACAGCAGGGGGTCAATTTACCCCAAGGACTACTGCTTGGAAGATAATGAGAGCTGGATATTATTGGCCTAGCTTATTTAAAGATGCTCACGCATGGGCTAGAAAGTGTGTGAAATGTGCCATTTTTGCAGGCAAGGAAAGGCTGCCAGCTCTACCCCTTCAGCCAATTCAGGTAGAGCAGCCCTTCATGAGATGGGGCATTGATTTTATAGGCCCCATTAACCCACCGTCGAGTGTAGGCCATAGGTGGGTGCTTACAGCAACTGACTACTTCACAAGATGGTTTGAGGCAGTGGCCCTAAAGGAATCCAATGAGGGTGCCGTTTTGAACTTTTATAGTGATCTGGTATCTAGATTTGGGGTACCTGAATCAATCATCTCAGACAATGCATTAGCTTTTGTCGGAATAAAGATAACTAACTGGGCCGTGAAGAATGGGATCTATTTGGGCACTTCATCGAATTATTACCCTCAGGGTAATGGCCTGGCTGAATCCACAAATAAAAACCTCATAAGGATCATCAAGAGAACAATGGAAGACAACTAGAGGACCTGGCATACCCATTTAAAATTTGCTTTATGGGCAGATAGAGTCACTCCTAAGAGATCTATTGGGAACTCTCCATATATACTGGTTTATGGAAAAGAAGCAAGATTGCCTGTATCTGTAGAGCTGCCAGCTCTTAACATTATGAACCAGCTGGAAATGTTTGAAGAAGAGGATCCCATGGCTATCAGATATGCTCAACTCATGGAGCTTGAAGAAATCAGAGACAAGGCTATGAGGACTGTGGAGTATCATCAGTTTCAAAACAAGAGGGTTTTTGATAGGAGGCCCACTCCCAGAATCTTTAAAGAGGGTGATATGGTGCTCAAATTGGATGAATTGAAGAGCAGGCCAGGGAAGCACTCCAAATTTGACAACATGTGGAGTGGCCCATTTCTCATTACTGAATGTAAGGAGCACAATGCATTCTAGTTATCAAACATGGATGGACAAAATTTTCCTATCCCAATCAATGGGATACACCTGAAGAGGTGTTTTGAGGTATGAGTGCTTTGTAAATCGATATAATAGGTCTCTATGCTTTCAATAAGTGCCATTGCACAATAGTTTAGATGCCTCTTTTGCTTTCCCTAAGTGTTGTCTAGCACAGTTGGTGGGTTGCTTTCAGCTTTTTGTTTGGCCCCTGGTCTTCCTGTGTCCTTCATTGCTGTCATGCTAGGTTTATGAGGTCAAGATGTTTGTCAAGGTATTTTTAGTCTCTTCTGACTCCATGCCCAATGGATGTTAGGCCACTGATCATTTGTTTAGTAGGCAAACACCCCATAGAGGTTGCCAAGAATGTTGTCCCATTTTTCTCTGCCCAGAGTCAAATGGTTAACCTAGTATTTCCTTGAAGAAATCCTTTGGAAATGTTCCTATAAAGATTAAAGTGCCAAATTTCCCAAAGAACCTTTCCTAAGTAACCTTACCATTGGGGAGAGCTTGAAAAAATAGGCAGGTTTGCTTTTTACACCACCCTAAAATTCGGCCAAATAAAGAAGTTATAAGTGGTCAAAGTTTTGGTCAACATACAGTTCAAATGTACATTTGGTGGGCTTGAAAATCTCTATCGGCCTTAGAAAATGATGAAAAAGGTAAGTTGTATGCAATTTGGAATGCATATTGGGCTCAAGGAGATGCATGTACATTTAGGGAATTTGTTGCAATTTCTGGGAATATTCCCAATTTGTATATCGGGTCGCACAAAGGATGCAAAGAAGTATACAAGGTGAATATACATTGAAGATTCCCCAGAATATTCCGCGCTTGCATATCAAAAGGCTTGTATATTGCTTTGTATGTTCGCACATACAAGTGACTATATACAATGAAAAGTATACATTGCAGGTATATTCCCTGAAAGATTCCCTATTTGTATGTAAGGGAATTTGTATATTATGTTTGTATACTCAACATACAAAGGCTGACATACATTATAAGTGCTACAGTGGAATGTATATCACCTCATATACATTTGTAAGCATACAAAGGCATTTTTATATGGCCAATGTACAAGAGGTGGGGCCCGCGCATATACAAGGAGGATTGCATGTGTTCTACATACAAGTGAAAGTACTACAGTGGAATGTATACCGAGTTGTATATTCGCACATACAAGGCCGATATACAAGAAGAATATACAAGCTGAACCCAAAGGCTTTTTTTTCAGAAATCTTTATAAAAGGTTTGAGTCTGGGTTGTATATTTTTGCAGTTGTATATTGCAATATACAAGTGGAGATACAAAGGATGCATACAAGGCAGACTTGAACCCAAGGTCAAAATCAACATATAAAGGTGTCAGGTCCGGCTTGTATGTATAAGTGCTTTGTATGTTTACACATACAAAGACATATACAAAGAAAGGAGATACAAGTCGGAACCAATAGAACAGTCAAATAGAGTTAATGGTCAGTATGGGGTCCGTGGCTTGTATGCTGGCAGAATACAAAGGATTTTCAACTGATGGGACCTGCACATACAAGGGCGATTGTATGCATATACAAGTCACGATTACAAAGGGGTAAAGAGCATGATTGTATGTGCTAGTTTTGTATGTAGGTTTCGCTTGTATCTTTGCATATACAAGCTGACATGCAAAGGCCGATATACAAGGGAGTTTTCAGCCAAACAGGATGCAATTATTCAGTGATGGGTCCCAGTTTCAGTTCGACGACAAATCAGGGGGTGCCACATGGCAGTGGCGAATGCATATACAAAAGGCTCTTGCACATACAAAGATGATTTAAGAGGCAATTTCAAATGCATATTCTGAAAGCAATTACAAAGACCTTTTAGGCGCCAGAAACAAAGATACATGTAAAGCATTTTGTACATGCAAAGGCAGACTCAAAGGTATTTTTAGAGGCCGATATATACACAGATGCAAAGCGATATATACAAGCAGTTGACCAAAGCTTTGACCGCCTATATCTCCTTCGTCCTAACGAATTTTGACATGCTGTAAAAGGCAAAAGTGCATGTTTTTGCCTCCTCTTTCATTTGGCAGGGTTTTGAGGGGATTTTTTCTGTTTTCATTTTTTTCATATCTGGCTTTGCATATTTCGGTCAATAGGACATTTCAGCGGCTGTCTTGAAGATGCAGGGGACTTTTCTTCTCCCCAGTGGCTCCAATTGGTGGTTACTGTAGGTGCATTCATGGCATATGGGCTTCTTGCCTTTCAGGACCCATTTCTATGCGTACGGACGGTGATCTTTGGGATTTTTTCTCTACGCCCTGTCCTATCCCACGTCTTGGCAGCCATTCTCTGTCAATTTTTGCCCTGTCAGAGGCATGGTCCCTGTCCCTTCGCCATACCTCTGCCCATGCGCCCCTGGTTCTGGTATTTATGGCCTGGGTTCCATGAATCTATGACTCATTTCTTTTCTGGCAGGAGTCTGACCCATAAATGTAATGTAGACTCTCTTGTTGAGGGGGATGGTTTTTATTTGGGGTTGTTATGCTGTCAAATTTTCTATAGACAGATCCTTTCTGTTTCTGGACATTTTGCATTGTAATGGTTTTGGGACCTTCATGATTAATATATGCTAGCTTCTCGCCTCTCTTACGTCTAGATTTCTGTGTTTTAATTGAAGTTGTAGTCTATTCTGTGGGTAAATGGCTCCTCTACAGGTTTAACTTTCATACCGAAGCCTCAACCAGTCATAAGTCTGTGTGAATCTCCCTCAGTATTAAAAGGAATCATTGTTGTGTCCACACCATGACCACCATCGCTTACTAAATCTAGTGTATCACCCCCTCTCCCTTTCAGTTTTCTTTTAACTCTTTCCCTTTACAAAATTTTAGCACTAGGTTTAGTCGCACTACTCTAAGTAATAGGCTTAGAGAAAGGAACCAACCTTCTCTGGATGTCTAATCTCAAATCGCAAGGTCCCACACTTTGAGATCATTCACATGTTACCCCGGATTGCTGAAGTTTCATAACCGTAGCAAACGGTTCAAATCTGGGTGATAACAGGCTATATTTATGAAAAAATAGTAGAATATACCTTGGCCATATTTTAAAGTTATCCTTACTTTCTTCATGTTAGTTGATTCTAATTCCCGCTTCAAAAAATATTTGAAAATTTAGTTCCAAAAAGTCAGAAAAACTTTAGAAGGTTTAGCTATGAAACTTTAGCTCTGGAAAGTGAGAACAACTCCGAAACAGTGGACAAATCTGGAAGGACATAACAGCTCTGGAACAGTGGACAGCTTCGTAATAGTGGACAATTCCAGAAGGACATAATAGCTCTGGAATAGTGGACAGCTCTGGAAGGACAAAACAACTTTGGAGCAACAAACAAAGGTTTCAAAGCATTGTTGAAAGGATGCTCCTAGAACATGGAACACACACAAGGGTTCTAGAGCATCATTGAAAAGGATGCTCCTAGAATACAGAACATGAATAGGGATTCTGGAGCATCGTTAAAAACAATGCTACTATAACACAAAACACGAACAAGGGTTCCAAAGCATCATTGAAAAGGATTCTCCTGGAACATGAAACACGAACAGGGGTTCCAGAGCATCATTGAAAAGGATGCTCCCATAACACAAAACTTGAACAGGGGTTTTGAAGCATTGTTGAAAAGGATGCTTCCAGAACATAGAACATGAATTGGGGTTCTGGAGCATCGTTGAAAAGGATGCTCCTGCAACTTGGAATAAGGGTTCCGAAGCATTGTTGAAAAGGATGCTCTCAGAACAGAAATAGGGGTTCTGGAAAATTGTTGAAAATGATGCTCCCAGAACATAGAATTGGAACAAGGGTTCTGGAGCATCATTGAAAAGGATGCTTCAGAACAGGGATTCCAGAACATCGTTGAAAAGGATGCTCCCAAAACATAGAACTAGAATAAGGGTTCTAGAGCATCATTATAAATGATGCTCCTAGAACATAGTCTTGGAACAAGGGTTCCGAAGCATCATTGAAAAGGTTGCTCCTAGAACACAGACCTTGCAAAGATACAAACAACTTCTGGAGCACTGTAACATAAAAAGAAGGGTGCTTCCAGAGGAAACTACATAATCACAAAACAATTTCCAGAGAATACAAGAAGATTTTCCAGAGACATTGTAAAACCAATAAAAAGACTTTTTAATTTTATGAATTCTGATGACAAATTTGGGTGCAGCTCCATAAGAGCTCTAGAAAGCAACTCTGGAGAGTAGCTCTAGAGAGCAGGTACAAAATTAGCTACATAAGGCATCTCAAGCAAGATATGTTTATTAGAAATCCTCAATGTAACATGCAATAATTACAAATTTGAAAAATAATAAATCATTGGTTTGCCCCCATTTTTTTTAATGGCTACATTGTGGTTTTTTTCTAAATAGTAAGCTAGACCAGTAGATAGTATTTTTTCTCTAGCTTTTCCATATAGTATTAGAATTAAATGATTTAAAATGTTTTAGAAACTAGATTCATAGGCCTATCATCAATATAAATAGATTTTTCATAAAATTTAATTTACTGTGTAAAATTTGGTAGAAAGTAGTCATATTTACAACAATTTTTACAGTTTTGATTAGCAGTCATTGTTTTGGGGATAAATTTTGTGTCTGATGTTGAAATAACATGATTCCACTTGGATTTGGATCTGGACCCAGAGAGTTTTCTCTCATATAAATAGGTTTTTAGAGATTTGTTTTCAAATATTCAACCAAACAGACTATTTTGCTTCTAAACTTGCATTTGTTTTTTAAATGTAGCAAAAATCTTTGGGCTTCTTGACCAATTTTTCAAATTCGAAAAGATAAAATAATTTACAATGAGGTTCCCATTTTTTTTGGGTGGGGGGGTTGTTAGATAAAAATATTTTATATTCCCCAAGCTTGTTCATACAATTTTTTTAAAAGATATTTGAAATAAAAAGAAAAACACCTACAGAACTATTTGCTCATAATTTTTAGATCAAAATTGTCTAATATATGGATTCCTTATACTCCACATGGCATAAATAAGAGATTACTTGTTGTTACCAAATAATTTCTTTCAAAATTATAAACACAAATTGAATTAAAATTTACTAGAATTGAATTAATCTATAAATTGAAATGCTTATGCTAAATTGAAACTAATCTATGAATTGAAATGCTTATGCTAAATTGAAACTAATCTATGAATTGAAATGTTTATGCTAAATTGAATCTAATCTAAGAGTTGAAATGCTTATGCTAAATTAAAATTAGAGAAAAAGGAAAGTTAAACTATTGCACATTGAATTTGAAAATCAATCTACTGCTCCTTATACAAAAATAAATAAATTATTTGTTGTCACAAAATAATTCATTTTTTATGCTTTTAGGGAGAGAAGGAAATTAAATCTAGGAAATACATCTGAGAATAAAGTTCCTAATAACACCATGGTCCTCGATAATGGCATCAAAAATGATGAGGGTCATTGTAATCCTCTCTATTTAATTCAATCCGGAGTGGTGTCCAAAGCTTGTATGCATTAGGAACCTAGAGATTTTTGGGCAAACAGTTCTTTCTAATGCAAGTAGAAAAACTAAATTAATCTAATGACTGAGATTGAATTTACATACTAAAAATGAAATCACACATGCAAATTTGAAATGCACTTGCATAAATTAAAACTACAAAATTAAAATATGTTTCCATGAATTAAAACATGTAAAAATAAAACTGATAGTAATAAAACACAGTTAACTATGGAAATGAACAATAGCAACTATACCGTTAACTACATAAATGAACAGTTCTACAACACATGGTTTTATAGCATGAACTAAATCTGCGGAACAAAAAACAAAACACAATTTTAAATATCTGCAACAAGGGAACAACAGAAGTACATAATTTACTTTAAAATAGAACAAAATTATAGAACCTATAGGCTAAAACTAATTACTAACACATAATAAAAATAGAGAATTTCATGATAACATCAATTAAATACTAACAAACAAATAAATATAAAATATTATCCTCTTCCTCAGGATGAGTAGTCTACCCCTCCCTTGGAATTGGACCAAGATCATTCACCCAACTTTTGTGTTCAATACTCCATATTTTTATTCCTTTCACAAAATATTATATATTTACTTCTAAAACTGTTGTAGCTTTTCTATTCTAAAACTTGCTAAAAAACTCTCGCTTTCTTTAGAGTTTAGAGATTTAGTTATATATTGAAGATCTTTACCCAACTCCTGAAATTAGTGGCAAGCATACGTACACTTATCCTTCACATTCCTATGATAAAGGAACAACAGCCTTTATTCTCTACACCTATCTTTCCTACTCCTATGCTAAAGGAAACAAATTTATTTATTCTCCCTACATAGGAAATTAATTCATTTATTCTCTCTACTAATCCTATTCTAAAGGAACAACATCTTTTATTCCCTCATTACAAATTGACAATTCATCCACATCCTTTTAATAGAAAAGGTTGGATAGATTTTTTTTACTTTTATTTTTTCCCATAACACTTCATCTTCAACCTTTTAGTAGAAAATGTTGAGAGAATATTAAATCCATGGACTAAGACAAATTATGAAGTTGGAACATCTTTGGCTAAAATCAAGCTAGAATATTTCTGAAGTTGGCTCTAGAAATGATTTTACAATAATTTATAATGCTTCAATGTTGGCTGAAAAAGGCTGGAACAATTGTAATTGACTTCTAAGAAATAAATCAATATATATCTTATATTTCATTTTAAATAAGCTAATAGTTCTTAAAACTACATTTAATGCTAATTTTAAGAGAAAATAGAGATGAATTTAGATGAGACATTTTTGGTCTCATCACATGCTATGTCTGAACACAAGATGACTAAAATAAGTGAACTTAGGCTACCAATTAGTGCTTTTCTCTGAATTTAGAGATGGAAGGATCTAAGTCAAGAAAATGACCCCAAAGGAAAAATAAGAGGAGTCGAACCAATTTGAAAGGGAAGTCCACCCAACCAACTTGTGAAAAGGAGATCTAGCTATCCAACTTAGAAACCTCAGCATCAGTCATAAGACGTATAAAGTTAAACTTAGGAGAACAAGTGAATCCCAAAGTTGAAAATAATTGAAAACTAAAGAAACCTTTTGCAGTGCATGAATACCTTTTGGCTATGGATGAGCCTATGCCCCAACCATGAGTAGGGAGGTAATTAAGGAGTACCTGCATCTACATCCTACCTCTAGTAGTCTAAAAGTAGATTCTAAGGATGAATATGGGAAGTGGTTCTGGTAACTCAAGCTAGATTGCAAATGATCCAATAGTTAATCTTGATCAAATTCTTGTTGCCCTAAATGAAACTAGGGAAAGGATAGTTGCTTTGAATCATCAGGAATGAGGAGCTAGAGAGCATGAAGAAGAAGTTGAAAGGTAGGAAGATTTATGGAACCATCTAGTAAATGAACTTGCTAAGATATGAAGAAGTTGAACCCACCTAATTATGGGAGATGGAGCAAAAGCACGGCTTAGTAAAATGGAGAAATACATCAAGATCTAAAATTATTATGAGATAACTAAAGTAGTCTGGGAAGTATATTAGCTCTCAGGGGAAGGCTCTACATGGCGGGCCAATAAGAAATAAAAAATGGGAATTGATTCCACTAACCTATCATGGGATTAGTTTGTGACCCTGTTTAGGAAAAAATAGTTTCCCCAGCTCTACTTTGACCAAAATTTTACTCATTTTCAAAACTTAAGGCAAGGGGACTGCTCAATCCAAAGCTTTGTATGGAATAATTAAATAAATCTTATGGAGTTAAAGGCTCAATTATAGGAACTACTTTCAAAAGGTTTGACTTGACCAAGCATGTCTCCTTGCAGAGCATCAATAGTTTATGCCAAGAAGAAGTATGGGACTCTACATTTGTGAATAGATTATAAGATGCAAAATAAACATACTTTGCCTCACATTGATGATCTCTTTGATCAAATGCATGCTGCAACTATTTTCTCTAAAATTGACCTTAGAGCAGGTATCATCAATTGAGAATAAAAGAGGAAGACATCCCTAAAATAGATTTTAGAACAATATATGGTTATTATGAGTTAAAAGTGTTACCTTTTGGGTTAAAAAATGTACCAAAAGCATTCACAAGTTTGATGAATACTATTTTTAGAGATATTCTAGATAAATTTATGCTCGTCTTTCTAGGCAATATTTTGATATGTTCCAAAATGAGGAAGAACATTTGTATCATCTAAGGTTAGTGATTTAGTGATTGAGAGAGTATAAGTTGTACATAAAACTATTCAAGAGTGCATTCTTTTAGAAGTAAGTGTAATTTTAGATCATGTTATCTCTATTGAAGGAATTTTTATAGATCCAATAAAGATAAAAGAAATTTTTAGGTCGTTGAATCAGATACAAGGATTGGATAGGCTCCTAGGGGTTGCACGAGGGTTTCTCTGTAAATCCTCCATGTGCTTCCCGCTTGGGGCCTCTCTTCTTGCCAAGAAATCATTTGGATTCTTTGTCTTCTTGGATGATAGATTCGCAGACTTGCTAGGAAAATTGTAATTTGTATTGGGGTTGTATTGTTTTGTGATTGTTTTAATATTTTTCAAGTTTTTGTAAGTTTAAATTTAAAACCTTTAGCCATACTGGTTCATGCCTAGCCCTTTTGCGTCGCCTAGAGTTAACCCAGAGAGTGGGTGGATGGGCAGAGTTTGGGGGGTACAGTGAATTGAATGCGGGTTAAGGCTCTTTAATACCATGGAAGGAAATTCAGGAGGATATGACCAGCAGGGGAAGGTAAATGTTCATTCATTTAAAGATATTGTTAATGTTGATGATGCCCAGGCTGTGCCAAGAGATGCAATCTTCTCAGTATTGGATGGTGTCGGAGGAGTTTGTGAAAGCGCCAAAGAAGGAGAGGAGAAATGTGGACCTCTGGAATGAGGACAAGGTGAGCCTCATTCCATGCCTAGAAAAATTTCTTTAATGCCTAATGAAGAACTAGGAATAGCAGTAAAAAAAGAAGAATCGAGATTAATGAATATTGTAGTATTCTTTACTTGTGTTAATGTTTTTGATTAAAGGTCAAACAGGTTTTGAAAGGGGACCCTAAAACCCTTCACAAAAAGATGCAAACAAAAAGATGTAAGCTAATCATCAGCTAACCAGAAGCTATAGCCAAAACATAAGCAATATAGAGTAGCTACAAGAGTCCATAAAAACTAAAACAAGATTAGTTCATCTTTTTTAAAGTTTCAGCAGCTTCTATTTCTTGTTCATAGAAAGCCTCATGCATCTTTGCAAATTCCAGAAGCTCTTTCTTCTCTACTTCAAACTATTTCTTGTTTTTGCCTCTAGTACGTGTTGAGGGTCCACCTGTATCATCATCAACCACCTGCTTACCTATGCTTTTGTTATCATCACCCTTAACCTATTTTTCCTAATCCACCACAGTCATAATATCCTCGACATTGAAATCTTTGAACTGGTCCTTTCTGAGATCTTTCAATTTCTCAGTTAGCATACGCATCCCATTAAGGCTATTTTGGATAGTGAGTTTGCTGATATTGTATAACTTGTCCAAGTTATTGTTAACCTCAATGATTTTTTCCTAAAGAAACTAAATCCTTGTATTGAATTCTTCCCTCATCCTGCTCATTTCCCTGTCCATATCCTCCATTTTCAGGATGGCATCCCAGTTTTTAAAAATGAGAGTGTCTTGGTCAGTAGTAGAGTGGATCCCAGTACCCAAAGTTTCCTGAAGCACCTAAAATTTTATGTTGATTCTACTGATCTCCAAAAAGAACCACTTGGTCATTCTATGTTGAGAATTAACCACATTCTTCACCAGCTCAAAGACTTCCTCAACTTGATCTCTATTCTTCGCCTGGGCAAGCAAATTATCAAAATCTTCAGGAAGGTTTATGGAGGGGTCTTTGATCTCAGGGAACTTGCCTCCCACAATAGGCTCCAGGAAAGACTTGGAAGGAGAGTCCACCCCAACATTGTCCTTCACAGGCTGAATCACCCTAACCCCCTGCATCGGCTTGCTACCCTATTTTTTGGCCACACTACTAGCTATAATCCTCACTTCCTCTTCCTGGTTCTTCTCAACAATCTTAGGCTTTTTACCTTGCTTAGGCCCCACTTTCTATGAAGATCATCCAACATCATGTTCACACCCCTCCTCTTCTTCCCTAGATTTTTTGCCTTTCTTCATTGAGACAGGGGTTTTCCTTTTTTGAGACTTCAAATTATTGTCAAAAATCTCTTTGACAGAGGTGTCTGTATCATTACTAGTTTCAAACCCTTTCGACCAAGAAATAGAAGCCTCCCTCTTCTATGTTTTCTTCTTCATTTTTGAGGTTTCCTCCTCAGTTTCATCATCCTCCTCTTCCATTTTCTAGTCCTCATCCTTAGAATCAGACTCTTCCTCACTAGAAACCACCTTAGCCTTCTTCTTGGAAGTGGGTTTGTGCTTTATAGATTTCTTAGGGGTGTTGATTTTCATATGCTCCACAATGAGAAGGATGAGACTCTCATGAAGAACAGGGAGGCTAGGGTTTCTATTGTGTTATCTCAAACTAAACTCCAAAGAAGAAAACAAGTAGAAAGGAAAGGACACTGATAGACCGTGTCTGAAAGGATTCAGTAAATTGAAGTGGTATGAGTAAATAGAAAAATACCTTCCATCAAGGGTTACATAACGCATGATGGCTTCTGCAACCTCTGCTCATATTGGTTTAATGGAAAGGTGGTTGTATCCTCCCATCTAGAATTTCACCAACTTCTCCCTTTCATTCCCTTTGAAGAAGCAATTAAGAGCTTCCTCACTCTGCTTCCTTTTCCTAAATAATTTCTTGCTAGTGGTAGCAAGCCCTAACACCATGGCTATTAAATCCTCAGTGATAGCCATATCCCAACCATAAGCCATGACTCTCTAATTCTTATACCCCTTCACAAACATGGACGTGACGCTGGGGTCAGCACCGTGAAGCTTTTCCATAAAAGGTGTTAACCGTCCCCCCTCAAGGATGTTCCAAACCTTCTATTTTTGCCTGAAGCCTTCACAGGACGAAGGTTTGACCTTGTTTCTGTCACCCCCCATTCTTAAATTGCAACACACTCTGCAAGTTTTTTCTCTACAAACAATACTGAAGGTAATGAAATGGACAAGCATAGCCAAAGATAAACTTATTAAATTCACACCCATAATCTGTGTGGGAGGAATAGTCTAGAAGGGATGGTTCTACAAGCCATTCAAGATCATGATGATCTCCTTAGAGCTTCTTGGTAGTCATACCTTTGAGACTATCATTAAAAATTAGGTTCTTAACATTAGTTGGGATCAAATTCAGTTCATCCCATATAAACTTAGCTTCACTTAATACCCCTAGGTTGGCAAATACATCCACCACCTTGTTCCCCTCACAAAAAATGTGAGAAATAAAAAGTGCCTCAAAGGTATTTAATAGCTTAATAGCATCAATGATCAAGGTCTTTATGGACCAGCTAGGTGTAGTGTTATCCTTGAGATAATTAATGATATTCATAGAGTCACCTTCGATCCAGACTTTTCTAAGACCCATAGCTTGAGCTAGAGCAATAGAATGATAGGCAGTCGTAGTTTGGCATAGTGGTTTGTCTGTATACCCAGAGGGAGTGCCATTGTCAATATAAACCTACTATGATTATCTCTAATCAACCCCCCACTACCTGTAGCTTTGGGATTACCTTTAGCCGCCCCATCAAAATTTATTTTAATCCATCCTTTAGGAGGTAACATCCACTTCACTTCCCCTCTTAAGTGTTTCATTCTTTTGAAGGAAAAGGATATGTCATCGGAGATATTCTATTTGTTAGATATATTGCTTTCCAAATGAGTAACCTCGACTCTTTTGTCATGGGAGAGCTGTTCTTGTAACCTGGCAGAGAAATTCTCCTTAATGTTTCTGATCACTTTGAAAAATAGATTGTCAGAAGATAAACACGTGTCTCTAAAGATGTGGTTATTCCTCTCCTTCCACAGGCTCTAAGCTATGTGAGGTGTTGAGAGACCAGATCTTTTGTAGAGTTGGGGAAGGTCCAGCTAATATTCTAAAGGGAAAGAATCTTGTTCCACAATTCCAAGGAATAGGGACAAGAGAGGACCAAATGGAAGGAGTCTTCAGAATTAGACATGCATAATGGGCACCTGTTGACGAGCTTGAAGCCTCTTTTACATAGGTTGTCAAACATTAGTACTCTGTCTTGAGCTAGCAGCCAGAAGAAAATATTGATTTTAGGGATAAGTTTATCATCCCATAAACTAGCCCAAAACAAGGGATCCTCCTCCTTAGGTAAAAGTTGTCTGAACCCTGAGGCCACCAAATAATTTCCTGAGGAGGTGGCCTACCAAATCAAATGATATTCATTCCTTCCCTGGGGAATATGAAACACATTTAGCCTATTCTAGAAGTCAATCAAGCGGTTGTCAATCAAGTAGTCCTTCCATTTGCCATCTGAAATAAAATCTCTCACCTTTGATCCACTAGAGGAGAAAAGCTCTTTAAAGGCGCTCGCCCAAGCTAGTTTGATCAGAGGGAGATTCCTGAACCACCTGTCATTCCAAAAATCCACTTTGCTACCATCTCCAATCTTCCACAAAGAGCTTATTCTGATGATTTCCTTAGACTAGCAGATATTTCTCCAAATTTCAGATCCTTCGGGTAAAGTTAGGCATTCCAACATTTCACTAAAATTACTGAACCCTCTCAAGTATTTGTTATTCACAATTTCCGTCCATTCTTTATTTTCCATCATTAGGCGCCAAACATTGGCAGCAAAGAGGGCTAAGTTGAATTCTTTTAGTTTTCTCAGGCCTAGCCCACCTGAGCTTTTAGGCCTGCAAACCAAATCCCACACCACTAACAAGATTCATTTTTTCTCCTCAGTGCTAGACCACATAAACCTTTTTTGAATTTGCTCAATCCTATCTCTGATTTTGGCAGCCATTTTGAACAAAGACATAGAATAAATAGGGAGATTTTGGAGAGAGGCTTTAATTAATAGAATTTTTCTGGCCTGGCTCAAGGTAGCACCTTTCCATCCAGCCAACTTAGAATGAAACTTATCAACCATACTTTGCCAAAAGGAATCTGGGACTTGTTTCTCATAGAGAGGTAACCCACGGTATATGGAAGGAAGGGAATCCACTTTGGATTGCAATATTCAATCTATCTTTTTTTGTCAGGGTTCCGGGCTGTTAAAGAAAAAAATTAAACTTTTGGGCAAACTGATTTTCTGACCCGAAGCCTTTTCATAATTAAGTAGAATGCTTCTCACATTTTGAGCTTCCTTGACAGTAGCTTCTCCCATAATAATAGTATCATCAATGAATTGTTGATGAGAACAAGAAGGTCCAAGCAAGGAGGGACGTAGACCTTTGAAACTTCCTTGAAGAATCCCCTTTTGAATCTTTCTGCCCAAGACTTCCACCATGATGACAAACAAGAAAGGCGAGATAGGGTCTCCTTGTCTCAAGCCTTTCGAGCTGACAAAAAAACCCATCAGAGTACCATTAACCAAGACTAAGAATTTAGGAGTCTGGAAAAGTTGCTGGAGAAGCTGAATGGATTTCTCATTAAAACCAAACTTGCAAAGAACTTTGGAAAGAAAATGTGAATCCACTCTATCATAAGCTTTCATGAGATCAAGTTTAAGCATGAAGCCCTCCTTCTTGTTCTGCCCCAGAGAGTGAATGTTTCCCTGGACCGTGATGATAGAGTCAAGGATTTGTCTACCTGGAACAAACCCACTTTGTTGCACCAAAATGAGACGCGGGAGAAGGAGTTGGATTCTGTAAGAAACAACTTTAGAAATAATCTTGAAAAAGGAATTACACATACTAATGGGGCAAAAATCAGCAAAGGAGTTAGCTCCATTCTTTTTTGGTATGAGCACAAGGAACATGGAATTAAGTTCTTTCAGCAGCCTTTTGCTACCAAAAAATTCTCTAGTGGCATCACAAGTATCTTTGGCTATTATATCCCAGAAAGTTTGAAAGAAGAAATGAGGGAACCCTTCAGGCCTAGGGGCCTTGTCACCTTCAAAGGAGAAGATAGCTCTTTTAACTTCATCCTCTAAAGGGACTTTGGTCAACATTTTGTTGTCTATATCTTCCAGAACATTGGGAATAACCTGCAGCAGAGATGTTTCCATATCCAGATCCAGGGGACCTTCAGCATTAAGAAGAAAGGAGAAGAATACCTTAGCTTCCTTCTGAATTTCTGCTTCATCCATGATGATCATGTCCATCTTAGATATGACCTGGATCTTGTTAGCAGATCTATTCTTCATAGTCGTTAAGTGGAAAAATTTGGTATTACAATCTCCACTTTTCAGCCAAATAGCTCTAGATCTCTGTTTCTAGAAATCTTCCTCTCTAGAAACAATCTTATGGAGGGAGTTGAGGAGGTCAATCTCAGCCTCTCTAGTTTTAGCATTCATACCACCATTTTGAATTTTAGTTTGAAGTTTATCCAGCTCACCTTTCACCTTTTCTTTCTCCTTAAAAATTTGACCAAAAGAAGATTTGTTCCACTTTTGCACATTACTCTTAACATTCTGTAATTTCTTAACCAATCGGTACATTGCAGATCCCTCAACCTAAATGTCCCATCACCCTCTAATTTTCTCTTATAACTCTAGATGATGCAACCACATCTTTTCAAATCTGCAGGGGAATCTCTTTCTCTTACCCTTTTTATCAGCAAAGAGAACAATCAAAAAGTGGTCAGAGCCAAGCCTGGTGAGAGCAGTTAAATTGCAGAAATAAGAGTCAAGCCACTCCAACGAAACAAGCGCTCTGTCTAATCGGACTTGGATGAGGTTCTCCCCAGTTCTTTGATTGGACCAAGTAAACTTGGCCCCTTTGAGATCCATATCTAGCAAAGCTTCCTTATCAACAAAGTCCATTAAATCCATTATGGAGTCTAGAGGAGCCAAGGCTCCACCCTTTTTCTCATCTTCTTTGAGCACAAAATTAAAATCTCCCATGACAAGCCGTTTAGAATCAGGGCTTAAGCTTCTACACACACTAAGTCTATGCCAAAGGGCTTTCTTGGCATTTTTATTGTTAGGAGCATAGATGTTAGAGATAACCCAGGTCATTTCATCTTTTTTATGAACAAACTTGGTGACAACCTGGTTAGAATCCACCAGAACAAGGAAACTGACAAGGTGTCATTGTACCTCATCATTTAATCTATTTTCAGATGTCAATAATCCAAGATTGTGTCCTCGGCTGTTTGCAACTAGGGATTCTACAGTTACCAGTTTTCCTAACTAATCTTAACAAATTCTACTAATTTGAAGAGATTAATCTATCTACTTGCTGAATGAATTTAAGGAATGCTAAAAATAGAATTAAACAAGAAATTTACTCAAAGCAATCTTAAAAATAGTAACATGCATCTATCTATCAAAATTAGTAAATACTTTTCATATCAAAAAGCTGAAGTAATAAAACAGTGGTACTAGCCTCTACCTTGGTGGTGAGAGTGGGCCCTTGCTCCACACCCTTGGGGCTGAAGTCTACAGTGGAGAATCAACACAAAAGAAGATCACAACTAAATTCAATCCAATTTCATTTATTTTGCATTCATGAAAAATGTTGATATCACAAAACTAAGATTACCGAGAATCAGAATAATCAAATCATTGTGTATCTTCTGTTGTTTCTATATGTATATATGAAAATGAGTGATGACATATCACTTATCTTATCTACCAGTTCTTCTATGAGATGACATCCATCTCTTTATTGTACTAACTGTTTAACTATGGAAAATAATCATGCAACAAAAGTAGACTGAGTGGAACAGAAGTCCACTCAGAATTCTAAGTTTGAGTCTTAATACATTAGGGCAGTGAGGCCCTGAAAATATGGAGATTGATCAGTTCTATCCATGACTCATGCAAAAACTTTAGAAAGATAAAAAATCTAGTATTTTAACTAAGGATGACCCTTCACCACTCAGTTGATGATTTGAGTGAAATGAGGGGTATTATGATCACTGCTGAGAGTGCCTGATCGGCAGCTTATGCTGGAAATATGCCCTGCTCTCAGGAGGCGCCGAAGATATTTGTCCCTGTTTGCAGCTCTGAAGATATGTTTGTAGCTTTGGAGATATCTGTAGATTCTTTGTTCAGCTCTGGAGAGGCTTTCCTCATTACTTCAAGACTTCTGGTGTCATGGTACTCTGGTATTGTCTCTAGAGATCATTGAAGACTATCTCTGAAGATGCACAAAATTGTTGTTCCTAGCATCTACACCTGTTGATTCAAAAAGAGAGAAGTTTCTACATTTTTCCATCAATTCCATGCACATTAGTCACTCAATCAAAAATTATGATCTAAAGTAATATATCTCAATTAAGCATTAAATAGAATGATCTTGCTAGCTTATTTGGGTGTAGACATTAGGAAAGATGGACTTAGGAAGGAGAAAAAGAGAGGTAAAAAGATTTATTTCATGGGTGCAACTTGGCACTCATCAGAAACCTGAAACATTTTTAGGATTCCAAAGAGTAGCAACTCCACCAGAAGCTCCCTCAGAGATGCTTCCATGCAAGCCACACTCAACAAAAAATTGATAAATTGCCTTCAAGGAGGTTCTTTGATAATTGGTTAATAACAGTCTAGGCAAGGAAACTAGGTATCCATTATTCATTCTGCAGAATGATACAACTGGGTATATTTGTTATATTCTTTAAATCCCATGCTATGTAGAAGAGAGTGATTGAAAAAGATTATTGGAATATAGGCCCGACTCTATTTAAGGCATTTCCATGGAAGCGGAACACTCTTCAAAAATAAATTAGGTTTTGTTCAATCCCAAGATGGATCCTCTTAAAAAATGTTCCAATTCAATTTTGGAACTTCTTACCCCAAGTCTTCGAACCATTTGGAAAATTTCTAAAAATTGATGAACAAAAACTACATTGCCCAATCTAGATGCAAGAATGCTGGTCTTATTTGATATAGGAGTTCAAATCCTAGAAACCCTGGAGATCATCTGGGAAGATAAAAAATTCCTTTGTGAATTAGTTAGTATGGGGGGCACAACTCTTGCTTCCTGTGAAAACAAGATGGGCACCAAAAAAAGAATTGTCCAACATTTAATAGAAACCCTAACAAAGGGAAAATGGGAGTTTTGAATAGCAGGCCTAAGGAAAAAGAATTGGACTCAAGAGGGAGAGTTTCTGCCCCTTCACCAGATAACAAAAATAAGGAGCCAATATTAAAAAATGGAAAGGCCCTAAACAGTAATAATTCAAACCCTAATAAAGGCCCTAAACTCAAGTCTTCATCCTTAGACAGGGTCATGTGTGACTCTCTATCTTTGGATGAGGGTTTGGATTCAAAAGTTGTTGAAGGGGATAACCTAGATGGTGAGGAATCAGAAAGTACTCAAGATGAAACCCTAAGTGGTTTTTCCTTAGGGGATGGTGCCTCTAAAGGGTGGATGGATGAAGATCCTACCCTAGTTTCACATATTGTAGACACTCCAGTGCAATGTAATGATGACATTGAGATGCAGAGGGAAACTTTGCTTCCCCAAGCAGACCTTGAAAATAAACAAGAAGTGGTGCCACTGGGATATACTTCAGATAATGGGTTTATCTCGGTGAGAAAGAAAAATGCACAGCAATTGGCCCTTGATAAAATTAGGGAAGTCACAGAGAAGAGAAATAAATTAGATAGACTCAAGGAGGAATTTCTAAGAAAGAGAGGTGCAGACCCCTCTGGGTTGGAAAAGAGCATCCTTAAGCAGAGCATTTTAAAGGCTGAGGAGGATGGCAAAAAAAGAAAAAACCTGAGCAAAAATGTTAGTAGCATTAAACCAGGTTAGAAAGGGAAGGATGATTCCATCCAAAAATATTTGGTGGATAATTCTAAACCTTGAAGAGACCATTTGCCCCCTCAATCTCCAAAGTAATGAAAACCATACACTGTTGTAGTTGGGATGTAAGGGGCTTGGAGTCCCCTGATAGGAAATATGTTCTGAGAGACTTTTGCAATAAAATTAAGGAATTGGATATATTGTTTATTCAAGAAATAAAAGTAGTTGGTTTTACTTTAGAAAACACATTGAGGTTTGTTTGGAAGGAGGCAATTGCTTTCTCCTCAAACCATGCTAAAGGAAGAGGGGGTAATTCTATTTTATTAAGTAGAAAATTAGAAAAATTCCTAAAAGACTCTGGCCACTCCCAGTGCAACAGATGTGTATGGATTACTCTAAATGTCGAGGGGGTTGATATTGGGTTTTGCTCCATATATGCCCCCAATGATTATATGAATAGATCTGAATTGTGGAATTGGTTATCTTTTGGTCTTCCCAAGGTCCACTGGGTATTTGGGGGAGACTTTAACATGATAGGATTTTCTGAAGATAAAAAAAGAGGGAAACCTCTAGAATGGAGAGTGTTGGGGTTTTTTCCTGAATCAGTAAAGGGTTTGCTAGTTCCAATGCACAGGTAGAATCAACCAACAAATACAGGAGGTTGCGTGAGTTGCCTCCCCTTCACTTCTGGTTCTGCTGCACCAAGGGGGTATCCCTATAGCTAAAGATTTAACTTTGACTCACCCAACATAAAGATTTAGCCTTTTAGTCACAGGCAGAATACTCTCATTTTAGGACCAAGATTTGTGTGATAAATCACAAGGTTGGCAGTGTTCTTGGACATATCTAACTAATTAGGAATGAGAGTATGTAGCGGTCCTATTTATACTCCTACAAACTAACAGGTTGGAATTATGAAATGATTTGCATTTATGTTTTGGATGCAAGACAAGGGGTTTTGGATCATAACTACTACACAAGGGCAGACTGGAGCCTATCTCAAGGCAAGGAGTCAACTAGACGTATACAAGTGAATGATTTGCACAAACTCAACAGAGATTCAAGTTTCAAGGGGTTAGATTGGTGCTTGCCTTACAAACATCACCCAAGAATGAGTATTTAGCAATCTCTACTTACAAATATCCTTGCTGCCATACATTCTTCCTCATACTTAACCTAAAATAGTTTAATCCACTCCTTGAATGGAAGTTAGAGATCAAGCATGCAATACATAAATCTATATCCTAGAATCTTAGTAACCCTTAGCAACCAGATTCAAAAGAAGGGATTCATACATCCATGGAGACAAATAGCTAAACACATGCTATGAAGCATTTTTCATATAAAAATGACATGAAATTGAACATGTATGCAACATGCATTCAAATGCAACTCATAAACTCACAAAAGAGATAGAACAACCCATAAAAGTTTTGTTTTTGTTATTCCTCCCAAAAATTGCCCAAGTCTTCCACCACCAGAAAAATGAGTAACACAGTTCTGATATACCCAAAACATGTACTCAGCAATCAAGTACAGGGTCATTTCAAAATGCCACTAGATACAATGCACCATCTAAATGGTGCCCAAAACATTCAATGCTCCAGGCAGAAGAAGGGTTGAATTTAGGAAGTGTGCTGCCGCTTGGAGATTTTCCTTTAAAAATGGTAGCTGGCCCGTCCATTCGACCCATACCTCTATAAATTTTTCCATAAATGCCAACCTACCAGTGGCTTCTGGAAGCGCGACAGTTTGTGTGTTCAGGAATTTTTCCCGCTTGGAATGTAGCTGCGAATGCATAGGAAAACCCTCCTATGAAATTTTCAAACAAGGCCGTTGATTCATTCCTCTTCCCCGTCGAGATCTACGGGTTCAAATCATGCTGAAAAGTCCACAACCAATGAAATTATGCCACGCAGGTGTATTGTCCCCTTTCACTTTTCACAGCACGAGCATACATTTTATGTTTTTGCCCATTTTTTCCTTTAAATCTTTGCATATGCAGTTGTATATACATACAACTGCCTTTGGACATGTGTCACCCCCTGATTGGTTCTCCATCACTGTGTATTTGCATCTTCATCAGCAATCCATTGTATCAACATTTGCATATGTGGTTGTATATGAGGTTGTATATACATAAAATTGCAACACATACAAGCATGGACCCCAAATCATTGTGAAACAAATTGAAACTGCAATCGGGTCTAGCTTGCATCTAACACCGTTTTGTATATCGCACATACAATGTACAATATACATACAACCATGGACTCCAACTCATTTATCAATTGGATTGAAATAACATTCAAACTCGGCTTTGTATCTAGTTCATTATACCTTACATTGTATATCGCACATACATACAATGTGCAATATACAACCCATGGACCCCAGCCTGAAATCCGCCATAACAAATTTTTCCTTCATGTCCAGATTGTACCTATGCCCTTTGTGTCTTGCATTGTATATGCACATACATAAAATCGTGGGACATACAACTGCGCGGGCTCCACCAGGTTCTAGAAGAATGTTGACTTTGACCGCTCCTGCCTTGTATGTTTCTTTGTATATGCCCATTGTATATTCGATTGTATATTGGGTACATACAACCCCAATATACAATCACGGATTTCACCTGCTTCACCAATGCTGTTAACTCCTTGTCCGCATCCGCTTTTGTACATGTCCACTTGTATATTCACTTGTATATAGAGTTGTATGTTGGAGATACATATAATGCAAGATACAAAGGAAACTGCCTTTGACTTTTCAACTCTGCACTTGTACCACTGCTCGCCAGGCCCGATTTGATAACTTTTGAGATCCGACATTGTATCTACCCATTGTATATCGAATATACAACACAATATACATGCGATCTTTTTTATACAACAGCAAAACCAAATAGGAATATGCGATGGGATCTTCGATGTACATCCACATTTTCACACCCAGAATTGCACCCGAGTATCACATACAAGCCTTTATGCATACAATTGATTTTTTCACCATTTCTGAAGCTGATTTGACTTATTTTTCAGGTCCGCCAATGTACATTTGCATATGTACGTTAGATACAAATGGCCATGTACATACAAAGATACATGCATACAACCGGAGGCCGAGGGATTTAGAAATTTTTTGGGTTTCTCTAAAAAGGCCAGTGGATGCAAATGCTTGAAACCTAAACTTTAGGTGGAGGCACCACCAGAGAGGAAATGAAAAATTCTTCTAGTTAAGATTCAAAAAATCCCTCAATCTAGCAAACCCAATAGAAGGAGGAAAAAGGGACAGTAAAGGCATATGGTTTATTTGGTCAAATTGTCAGAATGCAAACTAAAGAATCTACTGTAGGCTTGATAGATTCTATGTGAATAAAGACTGCTTTACTGTCTTGCAGAAAAAGAATTCAAACAAAACTCAAGTTGTTCCTAACCCCCTGTCAAACCATCATCCTATAAAAATGGTAGTAGCAGTTAAGGATCAAGAGCAAAGAATAAGTAACCGTAGGGTTTCCTTGTTTAAATTACACTATGAGCTTTTAAAAGATGAATACTGCAACTAAGGAATCAATACCCTTAGAAACATATGCAAAAATAAATATTATACATGGTACTAGGTTAAACTCACTGAACCTTGTAAATCTCTTTTCCAAATTGTTGGGAAAAAATATGCTTTAGATAGGAAAAGGGAAGAGCTATTGTTACAGGAAAGGTTCCTCCAAGTCGAAGAGAAATTGCAAAATGAACCATTAGATGAGGAACTTAATTTGCATATGGGAGACATAAAACACAAGTTGACGAAACTTCAAATAAGAAAGGCTCAAGGAGCTAGAGTTAGAGCTAAACTTAATTGGATTCAGGATGGAGACAAGGGATCTAAATATTTTTTCAATTTATTGAAGCAAAAAAATATAAAAGAGAATATTGAAGTAATAATGGAAAATGGGGTAGCTTTGAGCTCTCAAAAGAAAATTATGGAGGCCTTTAGAAAGTTTTATGAATCCCTCTTCAAGGCAGAGGATAAGAAGGAAGGATGTATGGAAGCTCAGAACCTTTGTTGTAGAATATGTAAGTCTAAACTGACCCCTGATATGAGAGAGAAATTAGATCAAAAAATTAATAAAGATGAGATAAAAAAGCCATCAGATCTATGAGTAATAATAAATCTCCCGAGGCAGATGGGCTTCCTGTGGAGTTTTATAAGGCAAATATTGAGTGGGTAGCTAATGATCTTCTTGATTTATAGTCTGAAGCCATATAGAGAGGGACCTTAGGAGAGGAAATAAATAAGGGTATTATAAAGCTCCTTCCAAAAAAGGGTGACAAAGCTAAAATAAAGAACTGGAGACCTATAACACTCCTAAATGTCTCATATAAAATTATAACAAAAGTCTTGGCATTAAGACTCTGAGATATCCTCCTAGATGTTATTAGCCCTACTCAAACTGGCTTCATTAAAGGCAGATATATACTAGAGAATTTGATAACAAGCTGGGAAGCCCAAAACAATGGGATTTCTAGAATCATTTATCAATATGGTCAAGATGATTTTTGAGGATGCAACAGCATAGGTAGAAGTGAATGGGGAACTCTCTGCCTCTTTTAAGATGGGGAGGTCCATCAAGCAGGGATGTCCACTTGCCCCCTCCCTGTTTGTTATTGCCTTAGAAGCTCTTCATTTTATTTTGAGATCAGATATAATAGAAGGGGAAATTAAAGGGATAACCTTGCCTAATGGTGAAGGCTGTTAAATGTGCAATTTGCTGATGATACTACTCTCTTTCCAAGAGCAGAGAAAGAAGAACTACAGAATTTGGAAAGAAGACTTGATATTTTCTGCCTGGCATCAAGGGCAAAAATCTCTTACCCAAAGTCTATTTTTTTGTCTTGGGAGGAAGCTATTCCCAGTTCGTTTAAAAGGGACAAATGGCAATGGGTGGACCTTCAGTGCAAGTTAGATTTCTTGGCATCCCTTTTGCAGTGTGCCCATCTCTTAATGTAATGTGGTAATGGCTTTTTACAAAAATTGAGAAAAAGCTAAAAAATTGGAATAAAATGCATCTCTCATTGGCTGGAAGACAATAGGTTTGTCAAAAAATTCTCTCTACATATTCTGTCTTTTATTCATCTATGTGGTTGTTTGCTAACTACCAGTTTGAGGTCATCCATAAATTGATAAGGAAGTTCTTATGGTCTAATGGTAAAGGGAATCCAAAAAAAAATCTTGTTAAGTGGGAATGGTGCTAGGAGGCTTAGGCCTAAAGAATTTGAAAATCCAAGGAATGGCCCTAGCATCTAAATGGATCACAAATGCCCTAACAGGGGAGGAACCTTGGAAAGTTTTGGTTAGACATAATATTTGTAATGCAGTTCTAGCAAAAAAGAAAACATGGGGTAAAATAGGATTTTATGATGCCCTGCTTGGGAACACTCTTTCTAAACCAAGGGGGTCTATAGTTTTTTTCTAGTAAATGGAAGGCAAGGGAAATGGTAAAGCCTATGATTATGGATAGAGAAGCTATCAATTGGGATAAAGGAATAATCTAGGGTCAAAGATCTATATGGTGGAATGTTACTCACAAGGATAAGCCTCTAGCCCTACTTCAAGGCTACTCAGCAAAAAAATGTTATGATAAAATTCTAACATCTCTTGAAGACTTGTTTGTGCAAGGTCTACTAAAAGAATGGAAACAAATAGAAGGCCAGTTTCACTTAAACAAAAAGTTCTTTAGAACATTCTCCACCATTAGCAAAGCTTTGTTTAACAATTTGAATTTTAAAATTGTAATAGAAGGTGAGGAGAAACTGGGGAAGTTGTGGTGGGAAGATGGGACTCCTTTTGCTAAAATAAAGCCAAAACTTATCTATAAGATGTTGACAAAAACGATTGGCATTTCCCATCACATCAACCTCTCTTGGGCTGGCTCCTTTTCATATGTTGAACTTAAAAGAACCTTTAAATTGTTGTGGTAAAAATACTTGAACCAAAAAAAGCCTCTTTCAAATGGCTATTAATATTAAACAAACTGAACCTAGGACCTGAATTTGTGGTCTACCCTCTATGTGATGAACCAAAGTCAGTGTGTCATATTTTCTTTGATTGTTCATATGCCAAATATGTCTGGTCATTCTTTATGGGTAATATAGATAAATGGTCTACTTCTGTCAATGTGATAATGAAAGAAATCATGTCTGGTCAAATCAATGGTCTGAAGTCAGTAAGTAATTGTTTTTGGTTTATTATGTCTGCTAAAATTCATATGGAAGAAAAGGAATGAAGAAATATTTCTTGGTAAGGAAAGAGGTCTCATTGGGATTCTTCAGGATCTCACTATGTTTAACATTTTTGAATAGGTCATGGTAACAATGGAGATTTCTCTTGGTAGGTTCAAAGAGTTAGTGAAAATAGGTACAATGTGCTATAAGGAGGACATCAAAGAAACTGACTTTTGTGCAAAGAGGCCCAGGAAATTTGTTGAAAAATTATTTAACTCTTATACATATTTTCAAAACTTATATAGTGAGCTGAAATAGTTGGAGAAAGTTGAAAGCAACCTCTACAAACAGTTGGAGATGTAAGGACAAAACTACAGTTTGAACACAGAGTAGTTGAGGATTTCACCTAAAATTGGAGCAGTACCTGGGTTAGATTCCTTCAAACTCAATGATAATAGGCTACATATTTGGGACAAAGAGGGAGAATGGCTTGATGATCCTAGAGTTGAATTCAAAAGAGTTGAGATGGATGATTCAAGACATGGGACTAAATTGGATAACAGCCAAGGCTGGTACTATCAGTACATGGAAGCAGTAGAAGACTCACAAGTGGTAGATCAATACAGGCCTAACATGGAGGAAAGGTTGGAACAAAATGACAGAGAGATTGATGCAGAGCAGCCATCCAAACGTCCAGTTGGCAAAGATGAAGGATTAAGGAACTCAGGAATGGGAAACTATACTATGGGAAGAACAATATAACATTAAATAGAAATCTTTTTGATAATGAACAATAATATGGCAAGGAGATTCCCTTCTAGTATATATTATAGTTTTTAATTTCTAAAACTGTGTATATATTAGGAAGAAATAGTTTTGGATTGATGTAAGTAGCGATTTTGGTGAGGCATCTCCAAACTTTTTGATGTAAAAACTGGTTTTCATTTTTGAATAATATTTGTGCTCGATTCTCAATCCAAAAAAAAATAAAAGAAATTTTTGAATGGTCTGCACTAAAAAATGTTCATAAGGTGCAAAGTGTCATGGGATTGGTATGCTATTACAGGAAGTTTGTGCTACACTTTTTCTAGAATAGCCAACCCCATCACATCACTTTAGAGGAAGGGCCAACCATTTGTGTGGTTAGATAATTGTGAAGAAGCTTTTTAGATCCTAAAGAAGAGATTGACCTTAACCTCAATTCTCAAAGTTCCATCTACCCTAAGGGTCATTTTGTAGTTGTCACAATTGCATCAAGAGATGGCTTAGGCAGTGTGCGTATGCAATGGTTAAGTTGTGGGCTATGAGTCTAGAAAACTTTGTCCAAATGAATTAAACTATGGCCCACATGATCTAGAGCTTGCAATGCTAGTACATGCATTGCAAGCTTGGAGGCATTACTTGCTAGGAAAGTCATTTGAGTTAAAAACAAATAAATTAGGACTTAAGTATATTTTTACTTAGCCTAACTTGAATGCACGCCAAAGGTGATGGTTAGATATCTTGTCAAACTATGATTTTGACATCAAATGTATGAAAAATGAGGAAAATAGAGTGGTTGATGCTCTTAGATGAAGACAACACATTCTCACAATGGCTACTATTCAATCAACTTCCTAGGAATAGGTTTTGAAACACTCTTCAGAAGATGAATTCTATGAGAAATTCAAGAAAGTCCTCAAAAAATCTATAGGATTATCGATATGATGGGTATCAGTTTGAGCCTAATGGCCTACTAAGGTACTAGAACAAAATGTATGTTCTAGACCAGGGAGGTTTGAGGACATTAGTACTAAAAGGAGGTCACTGTGTACCTTATTCTTGACACTCAAGATTACCAAGTTGATGGTTGATCCGAAGGCACTATATTTCTAGAAAGGAATCAAGTGGGATGCATCCAATCTTGTGGATAGATGTTTAGAGTGTCGTTGAGTTAAGGCTTAACACATGCACCCTGAAGGATTACTTTATCCTCATGATGTTTTAGAATGGAAAAGGAAAGTAATTAGCATGGATTTTGTCCAAGGTCTTCCAATGTCTAGGAATCACCATGGTATGATCTTGGTAGTAGTAGACAAGCTCACAAAATTTACTCACTTTATACCAGGAAACTTGACAGATGGTGTGTTGCACCTTGCAAGAAGATTCATTTAGGAGATCTTTAGACTCCATGGAGTTCCAAAAAAATTTATCTCAGATAGAGATGTGTGGATGACTTTGAGGTTTAGGCAAACCTTGTTTTGAGTGTTGGGAACTCAATTCACTAGTAGAATTTTGGCAAATAAATGACTAAGAGACTAAAACTTTTAGTCACAACTAAAAATGACTAAATTCTACTAATTTTTTGCAACTCAACTATAAATGAGTAAATAAATGACTAATTTGGTCATTGACTAAAAAATTATTTAGTCACAGAAATAAAAATGACTAAATAGTTAATCACCAAATACAAATTAGACAAAAAAATTTAAAAGTTTTGGGGAAATTATTAGCAGGATGTATTGGCATGATTCATTATTTGGGAAGAAGAACATCCTTGATATCGGTGGCACCAAGCTCATTGAGAAGATCATCGTTACAAACACCAGAGCTCATAATTACAAGCTGGCAACGGACGTGCACCATCCAGAAGCCCACAAACCCACCATAGCTATGGCCCATCACCATCACACTCTTCACTTCCAGGCACTCTAACATGCTCTTCACGCACTCAACTTGGAATATCTCCAACGTTCAGAGCTGCTTGTGGTGGACTCACCAAAAAATAAAAGGTCAAGAATGTAGAGATCAAAGTACATTCCCAGAGCTACTTCGCACTGAGGCATTTTGAGTTATAGCAGCTACTTGCATGGGTGATAAAGAGGAGAGGACCTAGAGACTTCTAAAAAGGCAGGAACAGAATTCAAAGTTTTTTGCAACGAATTTGAAGTCGGTGAGGCCCTCTACAGTGAAGTCAGATTTGGGGACACCCTCTGCAATGAATTCAGAGGTAATTTGAAAGCCTCATTACATTTATAAACAAAATCTATAGCTTTGTGAATGAACTTACAATAGTTACAATCTACTACTCTTAATAATGTTCTTTCACAATCTTGCCTCTGTTCTGCTTCATAATGTGTTCAAGCTAAATATAATAAAATTTGGGTGTCAGTGCCAAAATAGAATTTCCTCAAATAATTTTGATACATTTTCACTGCAAATGCAAACTATCCTTGTGCAAAATAAACATGTGCTAGATTTACCCACACATCAGGCATCTGAACAAAGATGTTTCCTACTACAACTTCTTGTACCTATGTAAAAATTTCCTTTGCAATATCAAATTGACCCCTTTCAGCTAGCACAATGGCTGCCCCATTTACAACATAAACATTTCCTGGTCTCTTTGCCAACACTTTACAATACAATTCTCTATCCTTCTCAAGATGTTATACCTCCACCTTTGGATCCCTCCTCTCATTGCAAAAAGCTGCAAAATAATTCCAATTTCCAAGTGAAATGTCAACATATGAATTCTTTGCATCTGATTCACTTTGTGTAGCTTTAATTGTTTCTTTTGCTTTAAGCCAGTCATCTATTTTCAGTTCCATTTTGCCAAGCATAGATAAAGCATTTGATGAGTTTTTATCCACCTTAAGTGCGTCCCAAATCAATTGTAGGCTTAGTTGGATCATCTCATTTCAAGCCTGAGCCATGGCTGCAAGACGTAGATGTGCATCCACATAATCAGGAAACTTGAACAATATTAGCCTATATAAAGATTTTATTTTTTAGTATCATGTAGATTTTCAAACAACCGAGCAAGATTAAATAGTGTTGTGACTTTATCCCATGGTAGCTCAAATGAAACACCACCTTCTTCTAGTCGATGGAAGAATTTCATATCCATAAAGAGCACAGGAAAAACTATAGAATTGGCATTGGGATTTTATTTATGAATTCAACCCAAATGGCATTTCCTAATGCCTCCATAAAAGTTTGTTGAGCCAAATCTAGTTCATCACGCTCAAAATGAAGAATCCCAATGTTGTTTAACAATTGAATGGGTACTTCTTCTCTACTCTTCTTCAGAAGAGACTTTGTTGTCTTAAGAGAATCTAAGGTTGCACTGGGTTCTACTGATATTAATAACTCGTCCATCTTGATAAATGCATGGGCATCACGTGGATCTATGTGAGTTGCCTTTCTTAAAATTTCCAAAGCCTTTTCTACCTACCCTTGCTGAGCATATATATGGCCTACAGCTTTTAAGCTCTCAAGTTCTCAGGGTGGACCTCCAGAACCTTTTCAAAATTTGAGAGAGAACTCTTAAGATCTCCTAGCTTCAATTGAACCTATCCACAAAATCTTATGGCCTCTGGCTTTCCTTGACTGATGCCATGTAGTAGCGGCCAGTGGTGTCATAATCACCTTTACTATGATAAGATCATGCAAGATTATAATATGAATGAGATTTCATGAGAGGGTGGTCAGTTGAAACAAGAGCTATCTCAGACAACTGTTCCACAAGAAAATGTTGCCCTGTGAAGAAAAAATGGCTTGCTAAATGATTCAATGTCATTGCACAGTATGGGTATAATTTAAAGGCTCTACACATCTTTTCCATTCCTTCATGAATGCTACCTTTTTCACTAACTGTGAGAATCCTACAAGTAAAAAATGCACAAAACTGACCATAGAGATTTATGTAGAGGCAGAACATGATGTAGAGGAAGGACTCACACACAATAACCTTGACACATCCCAAACAAAGTTTCAATACACTTGATGCAAATTTGCACCCTTGTTCATTCTTGACAATTTGCTCCTAAGCCTAAAACATGGAAACAGCACCCTAGTGACACTCAATCATTGAAGACAACATGGAATATGGACAACTAGGTTTATTCAGACCTATTACAACATCTTCTAGGGGTTTCCAAACATACATGACCTAACCAAGTGCACAATGATTTATACAATTTAGGTCTTGCTGCCACTAGATGCATTCAAGGTGATGACTCCAAATGAAGGTAAGAAACACTTGTCATATGAATTCCCAGGCTTGTGCAGGCCCTAACAACATGCCACTAGAACCTAGGGTTTTAGGACTGTCTCATAGCAAATCTGCACACACAATCAATCATATCTTCTTCACATGTGTCAGTCATGAGTTGTCCTCTTGCAGGGATGTGGATAGGTGTGGGACAGAGCTTTCCACCAATTTTTAGGATTTTTGGATGGTGGAAACTCTGCCCATGATCAATTTTTTCTCCCTGGAAACCCTAGGTAGGGTTTAGACCTGCACTCACCAAAAATGCAATATCTCACACAAAACTTGATGAAATTCTACCAAACCAAATGCATTCAAAGCTAGATTTTTGTTGCTAATAGATTTTTGTTTCTATGTGTAGAATATTACAAATGGATCAATGTCGAAGGTTGACTACATATCAATACCATGCATTTGATGAGAGAGTACCCAATGAGAGGGACATGGACAAATATCCATGTCCATGTAAAGACTGTTTTGGTGGAAAGGTGAGAAATAGACTTCTAATTCTTTGACATATGATAAGATATGGGCATAGTGGTATAATCCCTTAGGATTACAATTATTATGAAGATATGATAGAATTGCAGAGTGTGAGAGATGAAGAGGCAACAATGTTAGATGAAGGGTTTGAAGTTGATAGTATGTTGAATGAGGGTCTAGATGATGATTGGGCCAAGTCGATGGAGGATGCTTTAAAGCCTGTGTATGCTAATTGCAAGTTAAGTCGTTTGACAACAATCCTTCAAATTCTTAACTTGCAAGTGGTGCATGGTTGGACAAATGAGAGTGTAGATCAGTTATTGGTAGTATTAAGTTTGTTGTTACCACCTGACTCCACATTGCCAACAAAATGAAGTCAATGTAAAAAGCAAATCACTAAGCTAGGCTTAGGGTATGAAAACATCCACACATGTGTGAATGGTTGTGTATTATTTCGCAATAATCTTGCAAGTGAGAGTGAATGTCTGAAATGTCATGAAGCGAGGTATAGACAAGGGTTGAAATCAGCTGTGGTTCCTAGAAAGGTTCTTCGCCACTTTCCAATAATCCCACGATTACTCTGAATGTATAGGTGTGGAGATATTGCTAAACTTATGCAATGTCATGCCCAAAATAAGAGCACCAATGGAAAACAACAACACGTGCTTGATTCTAAGTTGTGGATGGATTTTGATAACAGATGGCCTGATTTTTCTCAAGATCCTTGTAATATAAGGTTGGGTTTGGATCTAGATGGGGTGAACCCATTCTCAGATCAAAGTACTAAATGGTCAACCTGCCAGTGTTTTTAATAAATTATAACTTGCCACCATGGTTAGCAACAAAACCATTTTTCTTAATGCTATCATTGATTATACCAAGAAAGAAAAGTGTGACTTCAGATACAATCGATGCTTATCTAGAGCCATTATATGATGAGCTAATGGAATTGTGGAAAGGAATTGAAGCAATTCAATCTTTAAGGGATGGTCATTCAATCAAATTCACTTTAAGAGTTTCCTTATTGTTTACGATTCATGATCTTCCTACATATGGCACATTGTCTGGTCTCAATGTTCATTGATACCATGGATGTCCTGCTTGCAACTTTAAGGATTTTGTGAGGCACTCATGAAGTTTGCGTAAGTGTATTTATTGTGGACATCATGCTTACCTTAAAATGGATCATCAATATTGTCAACAAAAAACACGTTTTAATGGTCAAGAAGAGAATTGTGAACCACCATTGCTAATAACAAGTGATTACATTGTTGATAATGGACAAAAAAGAATGTCATTTATTGAAAATGATGGGATTGCTGGTAGTAGATATGATCCATATAGTGAAAGCGGTGTAAAACGATTGTACATATTCTATAAGTTGCCATACTTTAAGGATATAGCCATTAGGCATACTGTTGACTTTATGCATACCAAGAAAAATATAGCCTATGCTATTATAGAAACTCTTTTTGGTGCTTTTGATACTATTTAATCACGTGAAGACTTTCGATAACTAAAGATTCATCAAAATCTTTGGGTTGAAAAATGTGCTGATAAAAATATAGAAAACCTAGTGCTCCTTATGTCTGGACAAAGGAACAACATGCAGAATTCTTACACTTGTTGTCTTAGACTCACTTTCCCACTGGATATGTAAGTAGTAGTATTAGAAGCCAAACTGACATTAATGGCTTAAGAGGCCTCAAGACCCATGACTATCATGTCATAATTGAGAATATTTTACCTATTGTGGTAAATATATCAAGTTTGGTAAAAGGGCCAAGATTGGCAGTTATAAGGTTGGGCCTAATATTAAAGAGAATGAGTTTACATGTATTAGATCCTTCAAACTTTGATAGTTTGAGGGAGGAGGTTGTTGAAGTCCTTTGTCTATTGGAACGGGAATTTTGACCAACAATCTTTAACATTTCTATGCATCTTTTGATACATCTAGAATATGAACTAGAGAATTGTGGCCCAGTAAGAACAAGATGGATGTATCCTATAGAACGATCTATGAAGGTTTTGAAAAAAATTGTTCGTACTAGGGCAAAACCGAAAGGTAGCATGTCTGATGGATATTCAATGCAAGAGGCCATGGGATTTTGCACAGAATATATGAAGGATTTTAAAAATGTCAATCGATGTGTATGAGATGATGACGAAGATGAAAGACTTGCAGGTGAAGTATTAGAAGGAAATAGATGTCACTTCAAGCTATCACATCAAGAATTAAGTGTGATACATGCCTATATTCTTCAAAACATAACTTCATTTGATAAGTGGCATAGGTAAAAAAAAATTTACACAATAATTTATTTACTCAATTGCATTTACGCATTTATATTATTAATCTTACTATTTATACATTAATATTCTATGTAGAAAATATGAAGAAGAGAATCAAACTTGGATACAACATCAACCTCAAAAGTGCAGACATCATGATTTGATTGGAGGTGATTCTTTTCCAAAATTTGAAGAATGGATTGCTAATGCAGTTAGTGATGCAAAAGAAGAAGGTCAAGATGTAACAACGGACTAAAGTGACCTTTCACAATCTCCACATATGTGGGCTACGTGTTTTAGTGGAATGTGGGCCTATGGTAGTTGAATTTCTTCACGAAACTGAGAAGAAATTTTATGTTGGATTCATCCAAGAAATTATTAAGTCAATTTTGGTGAAAATAGTCCTATATTATTAAAATGTAAGTGAATCTGTTAGGAACCCGTGTTTAACCCTTCTCTTTACTTTGTTAGTATATTACATTTGGATGCATATGCTTTGTAAGTCATCCCGTGAGCATATTGTATTATCCCACATTCATGGGATGTAATAGTTGTTTAGATTAGACATAGTATATAAGTACGTGTTGAGGCCAATGAAGGCATCCACAAATTTATTGTATTGAGCTTGCTCAAAGGAGGTTACCCCCTCGAAGTGGCCTGCGATCAATAAATTCCTTCTATGTTTCTGCTAATTCTGTTATTTCATGCATTTTCATTATATTGTTGCAGGAGGTTCCCCTCATCTGTTATTAGAGCACTTTCTTGGGCTTGCTGGGTGGAATTTCTGCCCAAAAAAATTTCCCGCAGTGGCCTCCAAGCGCTGTGATTATTGCAGTACTTCTTTTTTGCATCTATATTATTCATTTCAATTATAGGTGTGGATCAGGGAATATCCCTATCCGCTTAACTGTGGGAAGTGCCTGGGCATATAGCCCTAAAACTCATTGTGAGGAGTACCACAGGAACCTTGAAGTAGCTGGCCCATTGAGAGGACCTACCAGCAAAAAGGGCAATGGCCCCTACCTGATTGACTAGTTCCCATCCGTGAGGTAAACTAGGAGCTATTGTTGTGGCAAAGCAGTTATTAGTTTTACCTGAGCTATGGAGTGAGGGGTACTGCCTCAATACACAAGCCATTAGACAACATTGGTGGCCGAGTGATTTCCCTGAACCTTTAGGAAGCCAAACATACTTGGGGCCCATATCTATTGACAGCTGGCAAAATCCATCCAAAATAGTTAGCAGATAGTTTCCAAAAATAAAGTAAAAAAAATTTCAGGTTTTCTCCATATCTTCTTTGCTTTAGCTCCGTTTCCTCTCAAAATTCATTGGAACCCCTAAAATTTCATTTTGCATATTTCCTTCCTTGAGGACCCTATCCCAAATTCCACCTATTGAAGCCAAAAATCCCACATTTGTCTATTTTTAGGGTTTGCCATAACTTCTTCGATTCTCACCCAATAGTCTTCAAATTTTACCATAGTGTTCATTTCATCTTTCTGCTCCTTTGTCCCTCTTGGACAAATTTTCCCATTCCTTCACCCCACTTCTGAAATCCCCATTTTTTGTTTCCCTTTCCCTCAGAAAGTCTCCAAAACCTAGTCAAACCCCAATTACCCATCAGAGTTTTTCCCAAATCCAAATTTTCCTTTACTAAAAAAGTTTCCATTTTTGTTTTTCTACTCATTCCCAAAAAAAATAAAAAAATAAAAAAAACTCCCAGTTGTGGTTGTCACCTACGCAAGAGCAAAAAACATGGAGGATGAACTTGCAGCCCTCAAGACCAAATTTCAAGATCTGGATGAAAAATTCTTGGCCTCAATCTTCGGCATTCAGCCATGAATAATAGACGGCAGCCAGAGTCTTCTGCAGACACGAGGTTTTCTTCTTCCAACAATTTTTGTGGATTGAAGCTTGATTTTCCTCGCTTCAATGGTGATGATCTGACTAGATAGATAGACCAAGCAGAACAATATTTCAGTCTGCATAATACTTTTGATGTCAACAAAGTCCCACTTGCATCCTTTCATTTGGAACATGAAGCCCTTCAATGGTTCCATTGGTACATCAAGGCTCATGAAGAGCCAAAATGGATAGATTTTTGCAAACTCATTTTGCAACGATTTGGCCCTAGTGCTTTTGATGACTTCATAGGAGCACTGACTAAACTATGCCAAATAGGCACTATGAGAGAATATCAGACAGAATTTGAAAAACTGGCCTATCACACAAAGGGATTGTTTGATGAATTCTTCAGGAGTTGTTTTGTCAGTGGTCTGAAGCATGCAGTTCGCTCTGAGGTTAAAATGTTTCATCCCAGCACAATGATGGAATCCCTAGGGTTGGCTAAGTTGGTGGAGGACAAGATCACAGCTCAACAGTGATCTAAATCCAATTTTGTTCCATTTAGAAAAATGGCTTCCCAATGACCTCAAATAATGCCAGCTCCTAGAACAACTCCTATCAAGCATTTGACTAAAGCAGAGATGTGGGCACATAGAGAAAAAGGGATTTGTTATAATTGTGATGAGAAATTCCCTTGGCGACATGGATGTGTTGAGAAAAAGCTCTATCTCTTGGATGTGGATTCTCTACCTAAAACTAAAGTTTATACGAATGCTCAGGATATAGTGGATGATCAGGTCGACACTCAGCAGTTGCTTGTTGACCCTGCTTCTTAGGAAGACCACCTAGAGATCTCTCTCCATGCTTTAGCAGGATTCACCACCCCACAAACCATGCGGGTCAAGGGTTACTTCAAGAAGCTCCCTCTTACAATACTCATTGATTTTGGTAGCACTCATAATTTCATTGACCCTAGGATCACCAAACAGGCTGATTGTTTTGTCCATCCTTGCTCCAGATTTGAAGTCATGATTGCCAATGGGGGCACATTACCTTGCAAAGGGAAGTGTCGCAATGTGCATATCTCAATGGGAGATTATAACATGCGCTCCGACAAGTTTACCTTACCCTTAGGCAGACGTAATGTGGTTTTGGGTGCCCAATGGTTATGCACACTTGGACCCATCTTATGGGATTTTGCTAAACTTTGGATGCAGTTTTCAGACAATGGGAAAAAACACACATTGAAGGGCTTACAACTGGGGTCTCTTAGCATCATAAGTTCACATTGCATGGAAAATCTTCTTAAGAAGAATTCACATGGTTTCATCACTTAGCTCCATTCCATATAGATGCAACCATCAACGGTCTCCACTACTCCTTCGGATCTACAACAAATTTTGGATAGGTATGCATATGTCTTTGCTGAACCAGTGGGATTGTCACCTTCATAACTAGAGGACCACCGTATTTAACTCCTTCCTAGAAGCATTCCTCCCAACATTAGGCCCTACCGCTACCCATTTCACCAAAAGACAGAGATTGAGATGCTCGTTTGAGACTTACAGAAGCAAGGTATTATTTGCCCTAGTACTAGTTTCTTTTCTTCACCAGTCCTTCTTGTCCGGAAAAAAGATGGGGCATGGCGTCTCTGCATTAACTTTTGAGCACTTAATCACATCACAATCAAGGATAAGTTTTCAATTCTTGTTGTTGATGAGCTTCATGGCGCTCATTTTTTCTCCAAGTTGGATCTTCGTTCTGGGTATCACCAAATTCAAGTTCATGAGGATGATATCCCTAAAATGGCTTTCCACACACATGATGGCCACTATGAGTTTTTGGTCATGCCCTTTGGCCTCACTAATGCTCCTTCAACATTCCAGGCATTGATGAATAAAATATTTCGGCCCTACCTGCGGAATTCATTATGGTCTTCTTTGATGATATCCTTATCTATAGTAAAACATGGACTGAGCATCTCCAACATCTAGATCTCATACTACAACTTCTCTCTAATCATCATCTCCATGCAAAACAGTCTAGATGTATTTGTGACCAGAAGGAAGTGGAGTATCTCGGGCATATTGTTTCAGCCCAAGGGGTTCGAGTGGATCCTGCAGAAATAGATGCCATGAAAAATTGGCTGCATCCTCAGACACTGAAGAGCCTCCATGGTTTTTTGGGGCTGATTGGCTACTATCGCAAGCTTGTCAAGGATTACGGGAAGATTGCAGCTCCATTAATAGCTATGTTAAAAAATGATGTTTTATTTGGACGCATGTTGCTAAGTGTGCATTTCAAAAATTGAAACAAGCTATGTGTACTACACCTGTCCTAGCTATGCCTGATTTTTCCAAGACCTTCATCATTGAGAGTGATGCTTGCAGCAATAGAATTGGTGATGTTCTCCTTCAAAAAGAACATCCCATTGTGTTCACTAACAAAGCCCTTTCTGGCAAGAATTTAGTACTCTCTACATATGAGAAGGAAATGATGGCTATTTTGCATGCAGTACAGAAGTGGTGGCCATACCTACTAGGGAATCATTTTTGCATCAAGACTGATCACTAGAGCCTGAAATATTTCCTGGAACAATAGGTTTCCTCCTCAGCACAACAGAAATGGGTCACAAACTCATGGGTTATGACTATGAGATCACTTACAAGAAGGGTAAGGACAATATTGTGGCGGATGCTCTTTCTCGTACATTTGATGACCAAGCTTCCCTTTCAACTATTTCTATTCCTGTTCCAAATTGGTTGGAATCTGTCTAGCAGGGCTATGTCAATGACTCTTCATTATCTCAAATCATTCAACAGTTGGCCACTAACCCCTCTGTTGTACCGCATTACTCTTGGGATGGTGCTTCTCTGCAATACAAGGGTCATCTGGTGCTTCCCTAGAGCACAGATCTTCAACAGGCTATCTTTTATGAACTCCATGCTTCTCCATCGGCAGGGCACTCTGGTTCCTCAAAACTTATGAGCGGGCATAGCGTAACTTCTTTTGGAAGGGAATGAAAAGGGCAATTCAACAGATGGTGGTTGAATGTGATACCTGCCGATGCAATAAGGGTAAAACGACACTCCTTCCTAGATTGCTCAAACCCTTGCCCATCCCTACATGGATTTGGACAAATATTTCTATGGATTTCATTGAGGGGCTCCCTAAATCTGGAGGAAAGACATTGATCTTGGTTGTGGTTGATCGCCTCTCCAAATATAGTTATTTTTGTGCCCTCAACCATCCCTATACAACCTCCTCAGTCGCACAAATTTTCTTGGACCAGATCTTCCATCTTCATGGCATCCCTTCTTCCATTCTATTAGATCGTGATGCAACTTTCACCAGTCATTTTTGGACATCACTATTTTGACACACTGGCACCAAATTGAAGATGTGTTCCGAGTATCACCCACAAATAGATGGTCAGACTAAAATTATCAACAAATGTTTGGAAACTTATCTTCATTGCTTCACCTCAAAACAACATCAATGGGCAAAGTGGCTCCCTCTTGCTGAATGGTGGTACAATACCTCCTACCACACTGCATCTAAAATGACTCCATATGAAGTAGTCTATGGTCAGGCACCGCTAGTGCTCCTTCCATACACCCCCAGTAGTTCACCAGTTCAGGCAGTCGACATGGTTCTCTAAACCTGGGATTAGATTCTTCGCATCCTACAAGACAATCTTCACATGGCAAGAAATTGAATGAAACAACAAGTTAATCAGCACCATTCTAAGTGCACTTTTCAAGTAGGTGATATGGTTTTTCTTCGTCTACAGCCATACAAGCAATCATCCCTAAAAATCAAAGGGCATCATAAGCTAGCTCCGAAATTCTATGGGCCATATAAGGTTCTTCAGAAGATTGGGTTGGTTGCTTATAAATTGGAGCTTCCTCCTTCTTCATGCGTTCATCCAGTATTTCATGTCTTTTGTCTAAGGAAAGTTCTTGGCACCAACGTCAGAGCACAAACTATTTTACCAGAACTAGATAATGAAAGATCCATCATTTTGGAGCCAGAGGCAATCCTCGACAGACACACCCATCAGCTTCGCTCCTGATCCATCACAAAGGTCTTAATTCAATGGCACGAAATGCAACCAGAGGATGCTACATAGGAACCACTCCTTTAGATTCAACAACAATTTCCACATCTTAAGCTTTGAGGACAAAGTTTCTCTAAGAGGGAGGGGATGTTAGGAACCTGTGTTTAACCCTTCTCTTTACTTTGTTAGTATATTACATTTGGACGCATATGCTTTGTAAGTAGTCCCATGAGCATATTGTATTATCCCACATTCATGGGAAGTAATAGTTGTTTAGATTAGACTTAGTATATAAGTACGTGTTGAGGCCAATGAAGGCATCCATGAATTTACTGTATTGAGTTTGCTCAAAGGAGGTTGCCCCCTCGAAGTGGCCTGCGATCAATAAATTCCTTCTGTGTTTCTGTTAATTATGTTATTTCGTGCATTTTCATTATATTGTTGCAGGAGGTTCCTCTCAAGATCCAACCATCCGCAGTACAATTTGATGAGTATGAATTTGTACACACAAATATAGGGCAATTTTTATCAGAGATGGATGATTCGTTTGTTTCCCCTCTTCAAATTAACCAATAATTTCTAATTGATTATGTAAGAATCCTAGGATGGTCGTATGTCATTCAAATAGACTCTCGTTCCAGACGAAAATTCATGGAAGTTGTCGATATAATGCCTGATGGGCAATATGTTAATTTACAAGAAACATTCGAAGAAGTGGATGAAGACAATGTAGTGTTTGAAGAAGAGATTTTGATTACCAATGAAGAGATTGGGAGAGAGAATGAGCAGCATGTCATAGATGAGGATGAAGAATAAAATTAAGCAGATACAGACACGAGTGATCAAGATTTTGATCTTGCTAGCAATGCAGATGATTATGATGATGTTTTGTCACCTTAACTAGCATGTCACCTTAAGAGGTTATCTTGTCATCTAAACTTTGGTTATATGTATGGTGTAATTTATTATTGAATGTAATAAAGATCTGAGTATAGGTATGCTTATTCATTGTTGTTTTACTGGTACATTTCTGAATGTAATCATCATTATTTTACTGGTACATTGTATACAAAACCTGAGATGTTCACTTCTAATTTGAAGTGCATTTATTAGGTTCAATCATTCTTCTTAGTTTTCTTACTTTGGTTGAAATTAATTTTGTTTAGTTAGAATATAATTTCTTATATGTCCTATATGTTTTCTAGATGCTAGACTTTTCTTGTATGTCCTAGATGATAGCTTTAGTTTGTAATACATATTCTAGCCTCCACATGCATTGAATATGCTTGTGTGAAGGAAACAATAATAAACATCTGTGATTTAATACATATAGATATCTTAACATTGAAAGGAAGCTAGGTGTGTGGAAATCGCTTCCTACACTAATCTAATAAGGGGAGGAGAGTGCAAGTGCAAATTCAATTTTATCTTTACAATTACATATTATGTTAACCCACTAACAGAGATATTGCAGAGAACACATACACAAGAATGTAAGAGAGAAGAAGAGAGACACAAGATATATGTGGGGAAAACCCTTACGAGTGAAAAACCCCACACTCCAAAACATAGCTCAAATGTATTCCGTAAACAATGAAGGTTACAATACAGTCATAGAGCCAATGCTCTTGCAAGAGTCTTCGACACTCGTATCTGGAGATGATTCAGCAGCATAATAGTACCTATCAATCACACAATGCATCACCTCTCCAAAGCACCTGTTTATAAAGAACATACAAGGTAAAAATGGCTCCACATTGAGATGGGCCTCCAACATGGCCTCATGGCCCAAAACCCACACCTATGGACACTTGTCCAACACTGTAGGATGCCCTTGACACTTGTCAAGTCACCCTATCCCAAGGAGGTCGCCTATTTCCAAAATGGGCTATGACAGATGCTCTAATGACTCTTACAACCATCATAGAATCTGTCATAGATGTCATAACTTACAGCTGTAAGAGAATCTATCATACACAAGCTATAAATAGCATATTCTCTTACAACATGTCATATTCCACCTTGGGGCACCCAAAGATGCCTTTTTCAAAGATGCTTCTCGACACATATCCATACCTATCATAGGATCTTCTATTTTTTACTCTTACATGTCATAACTTTGTCATAGGAATCTGTCATGACCGTTTTGGTCAATATTCTATTACACACATTCCAAGATGCCAACACATGGCAAAATATTCCTACCACTAAGTGGGACACCTATCTCCTCATGTGTGGACAAATTTACATGTGGTCATATGCCATGTAGGATCACACATCACCGTGCCAACTCCCACAAGATGACAACATGGGATTTGCATCCTAATTATACAATAGGCAATAAATAAATAAATACAATGAAATAATACAAGGAATTACCAAGGTTGAGACACCTTAATTCCCAACATTCTCCTACTTGTCGAACACCTTGTAAGAGCTAATAGAATTAACACAAATTTAACTACTATAGGCTGAGAGGCCCATAGACTCCGAACACCATTTGAACTTCTCTGTGCCCACTGGTTTCGTCAATACATCTGCAACATTCTTCAAAGTATCTACCTTCTCCAAATTTACTTTCCCATCCTCTATAATGTCTCGCACGAAGTGAAACTGTACATCAATATGCTTTGTTCTAGCATGGAAAGATGGATTCTTCGCAAGGCAAGTCGCACTCTGACTTTCAAAACAAATTGTAATCTGTCCTACATCAACACCAATATCTGAACACAATCTCTTAAACCAAATGGCTTCCTTGCAAGCATGAGTTGCTGCCATGTACTCAGCTTCTGTCATGGACAAAGCAACCACAAGTTGTCGCTTACTCATCCAACTAATTGCACCACCAAACATAGTGAACACATAGGCACTAGTGGATCTCCTATTGTCAATGTCACCTGCCCAATCAGAATCCACAAATCCATGAATACAAACTGAATACGGAGGTCCTGTAACATTACCATGATAGCATTTGGAATACTCAGAAGTAGCCCTCAAATATCTAAACACTCACTTAACTACATCCCAATGTACCCATCCAGGATTAGCCATAAATTGACTAAGGACTCCCACTACTTGGGCAATGTCGGGTCTTGTGTAGACCATAGCATACATCAAACTGCCAACAACACTAGCATAAGGTACTCTGCTCATGTCCTCCACCTCGCTAGAAGATTTTGGACAATCATTAACAGACAACTTTGTCCCCAATGAAACAAGAACACACAATGGTCTACAATATGCCATGCTGAACCTATCCAACACGGTCTTCACATACTTACTCTGGCTTAACCAAAGTTTTATGTTAGCTCTGTCTCTTCTGATTTCCATTCCTAGAATGTACCTGGCTGCCCCTAGATTTTTCATCTCAAACTGTGCTAACAACTGAGACTTCAAATCAGAAATCATATTCTTACCATTCCCAATCAACAGCATATCATCAACATATAATACAAGAATGACAATGCGATCATTGTCAAATTTGTAATACACACAATGATCTAATTTTGATCTCTGATAGCCAATTGACAACACAAAGGCATCAAACTTCAAGTACCACATCCTAGGAGACTGCTTCAAACCATATAAAGACTTCTTTAACTTGCAAACCAAATTTTCTTTACCTTTCTCTATGTAATGCTCTAGCTGTGACATGTAAATCTCTTCCTCCAAATCACCATGACGGAAAGTTGTCTTCACATCCATCTGTTCTACCTCTAAGTCATAAGTAGTTGCAAGAGATAACAAGAACTGAATGGATGTTAGCTTTGCAATGGGAGATAAAATTTCACCATAATCAATTCCCTTCACTTGTGAATACCCCTTCACAACCAATCTAGCCTTGTACTTTTCAACACTGCCATCTGCACCGAATTTCTTCTTGAACACCCATTTGCATCCAATAGGTTTATGTCCTTCAAGCAAAGGCACCAAGTCCCATGTTTTATTCTTTTCCAAAGAATCCATCTCATCTTCCATGGCCTCCTTCCAGGAACCTACATCTTTCATGTCCATAGCCTCTTTCACAGTTCTAGGCTCATCAATGTTAGTAAGTAAAGCAAAACCATAACTAGAATCAAGTAATGAATAACCAAACCTATCAGGTTTCTTTCTCATTCATGTAGACCTCCTCAAGGGCTGAGGTTGAGGTTCTTCTTCTTCTTCTGAGCTTTCAGAGCTGCTAGAGCTCTCCTCGTCATCAGGTCTCACAGGGTCTGTCTGTTTAGTCTTCTCAGGGGTAGAAGGAAACTAAACTACATCCTCTTTCTTTTCTGTCTATTCTGGCTATAGAACAATGGAAGAAGGTGTTAGCTCTCTAAAGATAACACTTCTGCTATACAACACTTTTTCAGCCATAGGATCCCAAAGCTTGTATCCTTTCACACCAACACCATAGCCAATGAAAATACACTTACCAGCCTTGTTCTCCAATTTAGACTGTTTCTCCCTAGGCACGTGTGCATATGCCTCACAACCAAAAACACGAAGATGTCTAACTGAAGGCTTCTTACCAACAAGAGCTAATGTAGGAGACCTATTTACTAGGTAGCAAGCAGTGGCAATAGCTTTTGCCCAAAACTTTTGTTCGAGGCTTGCTCCACTAAGCATACTCCTAGCCTTCTCCATCAGTGTCCTATTCATCCTCTCTGTAACTCCATTTTGTTGTGGGGTGTATGGAGTTGTCTTATGTCTTTCAATCCATTGCTCTTTACAGAACTTATCAAACTCTACCGAACAAAACTCACCACTGTTGTCAGTTCTCAAACACTTAATCTTTTTACTAGTATGATTTTCAACAAAGGCTTTAAACTCCTTAAACTGACTAAAGACTTCAGTCTTGCTTCTGATAAAATAAGCCCATGTCCTTCTACTATAATCATTTATGAAAGATACAAAACATACAGATTTGGAAATCGAAGGAACATTAACAGGACCAAACACATCAGAATAAATAAGATCCAATACACTAGAAGACTTGTGAGAACTAGAGTAAAACTAAATACAGTTTTGCTTTCCATATACACAATGTTCACAAAAGTCAAACTCGAGATTACAATCATTTAACCCCTCAATGAGGTTTTTATTTTTCAAGGTTCTAAGACCCTTCTCACCAATGTGGCCATATCTCAAATTCCATAACATAGTCTTTTCAACAGGAAGCTTAACTTCCAAAGCATGTGCACTACCATCAGAAGTAGTTACAACAGATTTCTTCACTCCTTGTTCGAATGGTGGGGATGAAGTGACTGCAACTCTTTTCTTCGAGTCAGAGGAACTATTGCACTATGAAGTGCATGCCTCCAGCTAAAACAGAGTACCTCTTCGAGTACCCTTCATAAGCACCATAGATCCTCTAGTCATCTTACATCCATCCTTCGAAAAGACAACCTGCACACCTGCATCATTCAACATACTTACAGAAAGTAGGTTCCATGCTAGGCTTGGGATGTGCATAACCCTAGTGATTCCCTTCACTCATCCATTAGGGAATCAGATTGAGACTCTTCCATGACCAACAATCTTCAGATGAGAGTCATCACCTAGGTACACTCTTGCACCATCAAACTCTTCAAACTTCGTGAACCAGCTTCAATGTGAGGTCATGTGGAATTATGCCCCAGAATCTATCAACCGCACATCATCAGATGCATGGGTGGCTAGGGCTACGATGAAGGTATCACCATCATCTTGTGACTTATTAGAATCTGAATCTAGGGCAGTCTTCTTTTTCTTTTTCTTTTCTTCTTTGCAGTCCTTTCAGAAATGCCTAGATTTGCCACAATTCCAACAGAGAGCCTTGGACTTTCTAGGAGATTTGGATCTCCCACGGGATTTGGATCTACCCTTTTCATCTTTCTTGTCTTTCTTCTTCCCTTTCTATTTAGGTCTTCCACGAACCACAAGAGCCTCTTTGGCTGACTCAGATGTCTTTCTCCACATTTCTTTAGATAAAAATGAAGACACCACATCTTCCATCTTGAAGGTGGTAGTGGTGCTTCCGATGGCCATGACAAGATGATCCCACGAATCTAGCAAAGAACAAAGCAAGGTCATACATTGATCCTCCTCCTCCATTTTCACACCCACAGATGTCAACTATGTAATGATCATGTTAAAAACATTCATATGGTCTGCAACAGATCCTCCATCTTCCATCTTTAGAGCAAACAACTTCTTTTTCAAAAAAAGCTTGTTCATCAAGGATTTGGCCTAATAAACATTGCCCAGCTTCTTCCAAAGGTCTTTCATGCTCTTCTCCTCATGGACATTCAATAGGACAGAGTCAGCTAGACAAAGTCTTATGAGACCCTTAGCCTTTCGATCTTTGAGGTCCCAATCAGCTTGTGACATTGTTGTAGGTTTTATATCGGATACAGTTTCCCATAGTCACGATCAACAAGTAGGTCTTCCATCTTGAGTTTCCACAACTCAAAATTTGTGCCATTGAATTTCTCACCTCTAATCTTCTGGATGTGGTTTCCATCTCCTTCCTGCAACAAGATACAAAATATTCTGCACAAACTCCCACTCAACTTAAGATTAGATCAAAAAACCCCTACCCAGCAACTAGAACCAAAACTGGCCAGGCTCGGATACCAACTAAAAGGAAGCTAGGTGTGCGGAAATCGCTTCCTACACTAATCTAATGAGGGGAGGAGAGTGCAAATTCAATTTTATCTTTACAATTACAGATTATGTTAACCCACTAACAGAGATATTGCAGCGAACACATACACAAGAATGTAAGACAGAAGAAGAGAGACACAAGATATACTAGGGAAAACCCTTACGGGTAAAAAACCCCACACTCTAAAACACAGCTCAAATGTATTTTGTAAACAATGAAGGTTACAATACAGTCACAGAGCCAATGCTCTTGTAGGAGTCTTTAACACTTGTATCTAGAGATGATCCAGTAGCATAATAGTACTTGTCAATCACATCATGCATCACCTCTCCAAAGCACCTGTTTATAAAGAACATACAAGGCAAAAATGGCTCCACATTGAGATGGGCGTCCAACATGGCCTCATGGCCCAAAACCCATGCCTATGGACACTTGTCCAACACTGTAGGATGCCCCTAACACTTGTCAACTCACCCCATCCCAAGGAGGTTTCCTATTTCCAAAATGGGCTATGATAGATGCTCTTACGACTCTTACAACTGTCATAGCTGTCATAACTTACAACTGTAAGAGAATCTGTCATACACAGGCTATAAATAGCATATTCTCATACAACATGTCATATTCCACCTTGGGGCGCCCAAAGATACCTTTTTCAAAGTTGCTTCTCGACACATGTCCATACCTATCATAGTATCTTCTATTTCTGACTCTTACATGTCATAACTTTATCATAGGAATCTGTTATGACCATTTCAGTCAATATTCCCTTACACACATTCCAAGATGCTGACACATGCCAAAATATTCCTACCACTAAGTGGGATGCCTATCTCCTCATGTGAGGACAAATTTACATGTGATCATATTCCATGTAGGATGACACATCACCGTACCAACTCCCACAAGATGACAACATAGGATTTGCATCCTAATTATACAATAGGCAATAAATAAATAAATACAATGAAATAATACAAGGAATTACCAAGGTTGAGACACCTTAATTCCCAACAAACATTAGGTGAACTAAGCCTCCTCATTACAAACAAAGAAATGATCTCTTATATATCTTAACTAGAATTCAAGCACCAGATTAAATCTTCTTCTCCATTGATTGCTTCAATAGATATTACAATATAACAGAAGTCTCCTCATATCTGTTTCTATAAATACCTATGATGATGATATCAAAATTCGGTCTTGGTTTCTCTTTTATAAGAGAAGCAACAAGCTTCAGACTGTTACAAAATATGGCATCTTTTCAAAATTCATGCATCTTCATATAAACTAAACATTAATTTTGCTTAAAACATAATTAAGAGAAAACAGAGAAAGTAGACAATATTGATTGGAAGCCCGCAACACTTGCAATACACTTGTAGTCCGTTAATCAACATAGGAGATCTGTGATCATCTCGATCTGGCAAAGTGCCCCTCTCCATGATAGAGTGTTTGAAGGCTCGGTTCTTCCACTGCAACATCTTCAAGGCCCTATTCATCTAGAGGAGCCAAATACTCTTGCTCCCATTGGTATACTGTGTAGTCATGAGGCCATGATGCTCATTGCTTCCCTGCACATATAGCCTATCTATTCATCAGATCGAAGATACTTCTCCTACCATTAAAACACAACATAATCACTAGGCCACTTATAATCTTGAATTTGGAGCAAGTTGGCCTGGTGATCCTTCCACCTTTTGTCCAGCAATGCTTTGACATCAATTACAAACTTTGTATATCCAGCATCTAAAGCAATTACTCTGTCTAGAATGATGTTGAAGCTGAGAATATTGATATCTTCATCCTTTTTCAAAAATTCCATGAGCTTTGAAACTGTATGACCAAATTCATCCTTCCATGCATCAAAATCCTTGATCTTTTCATCCTCTGTTAGGATTGATGGAATGAACTGGTATTTGAAAGTGGCAAAAGAATCAATCTTTGCCTGCATTCTTTGATTCTCACCATTCACATATTGATACTCATCCAATATCATCTTGATCATTTTCTCTGTTGGCTTTAGAGCTACAGGAGCATCTTGATTCCATTGTAGAACTTGACACAGAGTGATTAGTGTGTGATGTGTTGACTGCCATCTTTGATACAAGGGATCTAAAATAGAAAAAATTACTTTCAACCATTCCATGGCCTGAGACAAGGAAGAATAGAATTCATGCACATCTCTCAACTTGTCAACAACCATTTTCACTCTATATTCCAAAATTTTCTCAAACACTTCAAGAATTTTCAATTTTGCCTCATTCTTTGTTTTCTCGTTTTGGCTTTTCAATTCCTCAATTTCTTTTTCCAACTTCAATTTCAAAACATTTAATTATTCAGTAGTCACTGTGGTATCACCAGTCTCTTGTGGCACAGGTGTTTAAAATGGCACAATGGCTTGAATCTAAGAAGAACTCTCACCCTTCAGTTGTTCTTTCAGCTTTACATTTTCAAGATACAATCTATTTACCTCATCATTCATCTCCATCTGAGTTCTCTCATAATCAAACAATCTTTGCTCTAGCTTTTTAATAGCATGTTGTGTAAACATTGCAGTATGCACAGTGAGGGTAGCTGCTTCAATTACCGATGTGTCTTGGAAAGTCTTGACCACAATTGTTCCCCTTATTTCTTGGACCACATCAATTAATCTTAGTTTTTTGGTGTTCTTTTGTGTTGCCCATATTGCCAAAGTCTCTATTTTTGGATTGAAACCACAACCACTAACACCTTCCTCATAGTCAAATTCAGAAACTAGCATGGGGTCATCTTGATTCCTGACTTGGTCTAACAAAAACATTTTCTTCAACTCAAGCCCAAGAATGATCAGCATGTTGCTCCTTAATACCATTTGTCTAGCCTCATCAGGGTTGACACTTATTTCATCTATTTTCATATTCTTGAAAGTTTGTGAAATAATTTGCTCATGCTGAGATTCATCAGCACCCATTTTATTTATTTCCACTTGTTCTTGAAATTCTTTCATCTTCATCTTAATCAAAAAATCTTTGAATTCAGGAGAATTAATGAAATCATCATCCTCCATAAATCTCATAGAAGCCACAATTCTTTTATATTCTTATAATTCAGGCTCCCCTTGTGCCTATTCGGCCATTCTAGCCTTTGGTTTGTGTGCTTCTATTTCTTGGCCAACAAATGCCTAATATGTTTCTCCTTCATCTCCCATATTTCTCAGGATACTAGCCACTTCATTAGTGTCACCCCCTCCTTCACTCAATTCATATGGAATCAGTGGAGAAACATCCTCAATCCTTTGCCTTTTGGTAGGTGGTGAATCAGGGACATGACCTAGATCCTGTACTGACATTACATCTGTTGCAGGCTCTTGAATCACAACTCCTAGTGGTCTTTTGACATTGAGCTTGGTAGCCTTTGAAGGATGCATCTCAGACTTGCTATATATTCTTTCAAAATTGTCAATTATCAAATCTATTCTTCTCAAAGGGTCCCTCTCTTCAACAAAGAATCCAGGAAAATTAGGATTTTGTTTTCTCCTATCATCCTCAATCCTTTTCAAAATCTCCCATTTTCTGTTCCAATCATACACTTCTTGAAAGGTGACAAGATTTCTTATCACATCCTCATCAAAATTGATTTGATGGGATATTCCCATTCTTGTGAGGATGGTTTGTCTGATAAAGTTCATGTGACCCTCTGGATCACAAACCCTCTCTACAGCTGATTTCAAAGAATATTTAGCCTTCAAATAGGCTTGCAAATCCTCTAAAGTATCAGAACCAATGGACCAATCACCAAACATTGTGGAATCGGGAAGAAATGTGCCTTTCTTATGTTTCTTCATTGCATCCTTCTCCATCCACATCATTTGCCACATGAATTCAAGGAATGCAATTCTATTCGGCACAAATTTGGGCAACACATGGGGTGGCTGAGTACACCCATATACCCTAATTATAGTATGATCTGGCAAGAAAAACTAATCAGCATAGTTATGCTTATGACCCTATTCTGGCATATGGGCAAGAGGCCTCAATATTTCCCTGATCTCTTTTGTCAATATGGGAGAAAAGCTAGCAAGAGAACTTATTCTAAATGAGAATTAATCATGAAACACAACATATTCACAATTCTTGCAATGGCTATCCCATTTGTAACACCAGCACTATGTTGGCAATCTTTGTCCCTTTTCATCAATCATGCTCAAATCCATTTTGTTGGCCCACTTCCTTCTATTTTGATACAAAATCAAATGACATAACAAAGAGTAGTATTTGAAATCAATGGGCTTTTTGTTTTCTCTTATTTGCAAAAATCCATCATGTAGTTTCTTTTCAATGAATGTTGCAAAATCATATTCAACATTAGCTTCTGGGTTTTGAATTCTCATGGTCATCATCACTAGGCCGATAGGCATTCTACCTTGGGCATCAATACCCAACACCTGACACAAATAAAAATATGTTCTTTTGAAATAGACAACAAAATCTTCAACAGAGAAAGGTTTAATTGCACTTGATGGGATTTCAATTCTTCTATTATTTGCCCCTTTCCTCATGTGCATGGGCACCTCATCCCTTCTGTATGTTTTTCTCAAACTATTGTACTCTTGCTCACTCTTATGCGGATCTACTTGTGTGAAGGCTTGCTTGCTCAACATGAAGCAGTCTATGATTGCATTCCTATCCACAGCCACTAATGGTGACCCATTTGGTACTCTAACTATTTTGGAGGCTGAGTGATAGTGTTGTGCCAATGTTCTAATCAAATCCACATCAACAAATACATTTGGCACCACAATCTTTGCCAAATCCAAATTACATGGGTTTCCAACTAGTCCTTGTCCATCTTTCTTTCCACAAAAATACCAAAAAGGTTCCATCCAGAGATAGGGATTGCGACATCCTGACATCCTTCCACAAGATCCTTGAACAATTTCTTAGACCCCTTGTCAACTGAATTTGGCAGGATATCCAACAATGATTGTTGAAGTGATTATTTCTTGGGAGCAGGGGGTCAGTGCTCTTACTCACAGACTCAAATATTTTAGGTGTCATATTTTAGTGCCTCTATGAACTAGGGTTTTTATATTTTACTTTCTTTACCAAACTAGTTGATAATAGAGCACAAACCAAACACCAACTTTTGTGCAAAGAGTGAAGGGGCAGACTTACCTAGTCAGAAAATGCCTGAGGAGAGCACACAAAGCTTGAATTCGCCTTCTACAATCAACACTGAATTTGCTAGAATGAAGAAATACAAAGAAATCCCAAGTTTTATCGTGCCATGAAGCTGGTCATTTCACCATTAACTCTAGTTCATGCCACGAAATCAACAAATCTCAGCATTCAATTCTTTTCAAACATAGACCATTGAATTGATCCAATCCAATGGTTGGGCAAGTATTTCAAGACTTGCAGTCCTTTCCTTGAAAACCTAAATCCCCCAGGCATCAATGATAACCATTGCGAGGCGGTACTGAAGTCATTTTGACATTTAATTTCTTACCGCATCACTGCATGACCAACTTAGGGCAATCGCGGGACTGCGGGACCTCTTGGATAGTTATGTTCATCATCACCACTTACTGCCACCCCACAAGCCTTGTTGTACACCACCGCTGGATGGTAGGATACATGTTATCCCTTATGTCTTTTACCATGCCTTTGCCAAGCTTTGGCCTAACCGTCATGGGGCCGTGGGAGCCTTTGGTCTCCCATTTGTTGTTTACCGCATTACCGCTAGTCAAAGTTATCAGCATCGCAAGGCCGCAATATGTAGCATTACCAGTCACTTGAACTCCTTATACCACAACACTGCATGCTCAACTTGAAACTATTGCGGGGGTGTGGTGAACACTTTATCCTGACTCCCTCCTACCACATTGCTGTCGGTCATCTCCTTACCTATCGTGAGGGCGCGATAACATATTATGTGCCACTTGAGTTTATATCACAGTACTGCAACTAAATTTTCTGCATGTTGCGAGGAAGCGGTAACTGTGTATTCACATCCTCTAATTCCCGCACACCCGCCAAGGCTATTTGCATGTACTACGGGGCTGCGGTAAGAGACAAAAACACATCAATGGTCAAAAATATAAATTTCTTTCACATAGACCTGATATGAGAGGCTCATAAATGACTCTAAAAGGAATATGAATCCCTAATTATGGATTTATGGAAGGAAAATGTATGAAATAGAGTGGGACTATGTGAAATTTTGAATCATTCTAACACACCTCATGATGAACTAGACTATGTTTTTCCTTCATCCTGCTTGTGTTATGTTTTTATGAGTTCTTTTCTTGTGAATATATCCCTAAGGAAAATTTGTCTAATACCTATAATTGTATACATCTTCTTGGTTTTTTACTGCAAATTCTTTTTAATCTGTAAACTAAATTCTATTTTAAGTTTTCATTTGCAGTTATCAACAGATTAGAAAGTCAACAGCTATCAACTTATGAACTCAATAAATTTTTACTAATTCAAGTTGTTGATTTATACATTATTGTTTATTTGGACTTTAGGAAATGAAGAGAAGGCTGTAAGGCACAAATTAGATGATAGTGATCATAATACTGAAACTTTACTGACAGATTATGAGTGCCTTCGTAGAGAAAAAGTGGCCAAGAATAATGAATATTTATAATTGAGACTTGGTTTGACAAACAGGCAAGTTGTAAATCCACTAAGTAGTATATTATTTGTTTAATAGTGTTTATTGAAATTTTATAGGCAAGAGCTTTATGTATATAAGACATAATATGATATTATTTTTTGTTTTATGGGAAATGAAAAGAGTGCAAAGAAAATGTGGAGAAAAAACAAAAGGAAAGAAAAGATACAGTATCACCATCTCGTAGAAGCCACCGCTTTTGTGATTCAACAAATGCAGTTGGTGAAAACAATAGTTGTAATGATGATCATGTGCAACCTGATATAGCACATGGTGATCATGTGCAGCCTGATATAGCACATGGTGATCATGTGCAGCCTAATATAGCACATGGTGACGTGCAACATTGTGATGATCTCTTAAAACAAAGTCTAAGAGAGATTATTGAAAAACATCAGAGCATTAAAGGAACAAGTCTGCAGATGATTTATTCAAGATTAAAGGATGTGTTTGAAGTGAAATCTATGGAGACCGGTACTCATGATCTACCCACTGATGCCACACCTGATGTGGCCAAGGAGCATGAAGTTTTGGTTAATGAAAGTCATGAAGAGAGACCGCTTGCATCTGTTGTGCCTCAGAGTGCACGTATTGCATCTAGAACTTTTGATGGAACTAGTGGATCAGCTAGAAATATCGATAGTGGTTTAGTAGAAGATGTAGATGCTTTTGTCAAAAGACAAAGATTGAGTCAAGATTTGTACAAATCTATAGAGAGGAATGCAAAAGTAAGAAAATCAGAAGGCAAGAAGCCATTCTTGCTTGAGGTATCAAGAGATGGTGAGCCCATTGGGCTAAATGCTGCAAAGTGGGCCTCCGTGTTGGGTGTAAGATGTAGGGCCCATTTGGATATTTGCAAATCAAGTTTTGCAGAGCAAGATCCATGATCTGTGGAAAATGTTATACAAAAAATGGAAAATACTTTTGAGACTACTGGTGGACAAATCTCTAGAAAATATTACAAGCAAAAGATGAGAATTTTGATGAACAATTTTAGATACAATTGCAAAAAAGAAATCATGGAGGGAAAAGAGACATTAGACTCCACTCTATGTCCCAAATAGTGGGAGGCATTGAAAGAAAGTATGCATTCCGAAGAATAGTTGGCAAAGAGTAACAAAGGCAAGAGAGCAAGAGATAATGTGAGGGCTGGATATACATTTGGCCGAGGCAGGTTGCAGGCCAAAATGGACAAATTTGGAGTAAGTGTATGGATTTTTGGTTCAATTTACATTGTGTTATTTATTTCAATTTTTTATTGAACTGACTATATGTTGAAATTGACATTGTATTTTAGGTGGAAAATAGTAATAGAGAAGCAGATGCAAAAGATATTGTCAATTATATGGAAGCACTAGATCGTAGTAAATCTAAGAGTAGGATGAAGTGGAAATCTAGTTCATCAACAGAGATTTCACAGCCATCTTTTACATGCCCAATAGGATCAACCTCTCCAGATCATGTCAACTCAAATCAAGGGTACCAACATGTACTAAATTGCATATACGATCTCAATCAGCAAGTTTTGTAGTTGGTTGCCTCTGTTAACCCTATAGTTTTTGCATGGAATGAGCATAAATCCATGGATTCAGATGAGGTAAGAGGCTCTATTGGTCTCATTTCCTCTTGTTTGGCAATTCTATATACAAATGCCTCTTAATATGTAGATTATTGAAATCTAAGCGTAGGAGAATCCAACCCAGTTTCTTTATTGTTGGAGTGATCCAGAAAAATATTCTTTTGGACTAATTTATAGCTTGCATCCTTTACTTGACTATTGAATGCTTTGTATATTTTTTTGCATGATGGTTAAACCAAATGTAGAGCAATTTTTTCAAAGTAACAGGAAAGCAAAAATGCCTTCATGATGTCAACAGAGCTATCAATATTGATAGTGATGATCATGATGAACTGGACAATAATGTGCAGCACAATCGTCATAGTTATGCTGAAGTTGAGGTAATATAATAGTTGTCAGTTATCTGTCCTAATGTTTTTTCATTCATGCTTAAAATGTTCTTTTGGACAAAAAATTATAGCTTTTGCATTCTTTAAGTTGTAAGTTAATATGTCCCAATGTTTTGTCATTAATTCTTCATGCTTAGAATGTTCTTTTGGACAAAAATTTATAGCTTTTGCATTCTTTACTTGACTTATATTAATTTTTGCATAATGATTAAACCACATGCAGAGCAATTATATGAAAGTAGAATGAAAATAAAAAGGCCCTGTCAATAGAGCTCTCTGCAAAACTGTACAACTTCATGTCAATGTTGATAGTGATAATTATGATGATGAACTCAATGAGCATGTACATGATATTCATAGTAGTAGTTGTGCTGAACTTGAGGTGAGTGCTATGAAACGACATGCAAGTAAGTACTATTCAAGTAATATTCAAATAAGTAATGGTTGTTTTATTATGTAAATAAGGGTAATCATTACCTATTTGATAGAAGCTGGTTAGAATAGTAGTGAAGTGTAATTATCTAGTATACATAGATTATGGAAATAAGTGAGAACATATAACTTACATATGGAAGGTTAGAGATTAGTTGTAATAGAGTGCGTACATAGATTTTGACTATGCATTAGTGCATTATGTTTGGGGATGTCATGGTCCTCAGTTGGGAGGACTTCATTGCCAATCCATGTCTCTTTCTAGAGTACTCGTACAGTCTAGAACTATTGTAGTCTTGCCCTCCATTTGTTTGTACCTTGCAATGGGTTAGTTTTTTTTTTCAGAGTATGTTGGGTGAATATTCTGTCATCAACTCACTAATGGTAAAATGGTTATATCAACCACAATGTGATGAGATAAATCTCTCCTCTCAGCAAGGGGAGGTTCCCTTTTTTAAATACTTTCAAACTTATCTATTCTAATACTAATCTTTAGGGTGATTCCATATCATCCATTTCTCTTTTTTCAGAAATGATGTTCACAATTTAAAATAGCAATTTCACAATACAAATCAAATATAACCAAGAAACTCACGAAAGCACAAAGTCTATCGTTGCTTCTTTTGCTAATTTAATATATAGAACCAAATAGGATAAGGTGCAGCCCAAAGTCTTAACCGAATACTATGATAAAGCACATGATCATAAAAGATAGCAGCAACTCAAAGTCTTTCCAATATCTTTTACTCCAAAACATAAAATCACAAACCCAAAGGTAATTATTGCAGCACAAAGTCTCCAAAATTAGCTTTAGAACATCTCCCAGATTATCCAAACTCACACTACAATTCGATCAAATAGATAAGATAGTATAAGGAAAAGGACATAAGAATAATTTCCAATACACCACAAGTTATTCCAATGCAAAGATTGAACGATCGCTTGCTTTTCTATTCACTTGATAAAATATGATTTACAATTTGAACACAAAGTCTCAAAATGCTCTTCAATTTGGTAGAGTTTCACTTCAATAACTAAAAGATCCTATTTACAATGGGGGTCCTCTTTATTTATAGCAGAAACCGAGAGCAAAAATCGGAAAAGAACAACTAACTATGACTTATTCAACAAAGGAGTCCTTTTTGATTTGGGACTTCCTATGTTTTTACATGTAATTACATCTAAGAAAAGTACATGTAAAGATGTCCAAAACTAATTCAAAAGTACATCTGAAAAATAGAAAATAAACTAAGTGATGAAAAGCTGCTTCAACTTGCACCGCCTTCTTTCTTCATGTGAGCATCATACATGGTAAATGCAGCTTGCATCCCCAAACTATCCGGACTAACTGTGTTCCTAAAAATCATCTGAGCTCTAACTATTACATCCCTTACTGTTGTAATTGATTTTGCATGACTAGTTAACTTGGCCTTCAGATTATCCAAAGTTAACTAGTTGTCGAGAATATTATCCATAGTAGCTACTAAAAAGGTTTTGTCCTCAAACTCCTTCTAAAACATATCCTCAAATTCCTGGGTCATCTCCTCTACAGAAATAAATTGATTATCCTTAGACACCAAATTGCACGGAAGCTCCTCCAACTTGTGTAAGAGACTAACATCACTTTAGTCACTCAGCTTCTTTGCAGTTTCTAAGTCATTGATCAGATCTTTTAACACATGGCTCCGATATGTCAAGGCTTCCTTAGTCTCAGTGTATGAATCCCAATTTGGAATAACACCAATTGATATCAAAGCACTTATTTTCAACTTCCTCATTTCTACCCACTTATCATGACTCTGATCCAAATGCTCAATATCCTGAGAAATAGTGTCAATCAAATCATCAAGTTCTACTCTGATTTTCTCCATTTTGTTTATTTTCTTAGCTACCTTTGTAAGAAGAGATATTCCCTATGTGCGCATCCTTTCCAAATATTCTTCAACCACTTTTCCCTTGAGGTGAGTCTTTTTGGCCTTCTGAATGATAGGGTCTTCAACAGAAACAGCCTCAAGAATCACTGATTCAGAATTCAAAGTGATTTTCCTCACCACTGCAGTCAATTGCTCCACCTTTGCCTTATAATAATCTTTCATTTCCTTTTCTTTATCAAACTTTTGAATCAAAGAATCCAATGCAGATTGCATATCAGTCTTTGCACTCTCATGTGTGATTTTGCCAAGTTCAATTCTGGAAATAGAATAATCATTCATATTGAAATTCTCCATAGTAGCATCCTGTGGTGGTCTAGCAATTTCCACAAATTTGTGTGCCTTATCTTCCAGCACTCTAGAAAACATTTTAGGCTTCTTGGGAGTCTTAGCCTTGACTGGTACCAACGTACCAAAATCAAAATCATCTGGGGAGATGGCCTGTTTCTTTCTCTTGGGTGTATAAGTTGATAGCCATGGAGGAAGCACAATACTTACATTAGGATTAGGTTCCATTGTTGGTGTGATAGGAACTTCACTGGTACTTGAAGTAGAAACAATAGGGGGAGTATTAGTGAACACTGCACCTGACACATCCACATTTGAAACTTGCTCAGATCCTAAAACAAAGTGATCGAAGATTGAAGAGTCTCCAATGTCAAAAGATGATGAGGACAGACTAGGGATTGATTTAGAAGAATGGAGAACATTTTCAAAAGCAACTTGAGGATTATCAAAAAAATTCCTCAAAAATGATGAAGATTCAGAAGATGGAATGTTAATAGGTGAAACTGGGATAGTAGGCAAAATAGACAAAGGAACAGAAATAGATGCATCAGGCAAAGGAGAAAGGGTTTCAGCTTCCTGTAGTACATTCCTCTATGGAGAGATAACTTCATCTTGCAAACCTTCTTGTTCCACTCCTACCTCTTTCTCTCACTCTTCTCCTTGCTCACCTAAAGAATTATTTTCAACCTCTATTTCTTCAGTAGTTGGTTCATCAGTCCTTTGTGCTTCAACCTCCATTTCTTCCCTCTCAAACTCTTTCTCTGTGACCTTGCCCTTTTTTCCCTTAGACACAAATTTGATCCTTGGTTTGGAAACCTTGGACGTACTAGGGGTATCACTTTTATTCTTGGTTCTTAGCTCAACCTTCTTACCAGTTTGCTCCAAAACTTCTTCTTCAGATCTAGTTACAAAATCCTTCAATGTTATGCCTTTACTTTGGAGCCACAAGTTTGTATTAGCTAACACAGGTTTGAACCTTTTCCTCAAAGAAGTCACTTTTTTCTAAGACCATTGGATAGGAGGAAGAGGAGAACTAGCAATCTGCTCAGTGTTGTACCTAGGATCAATCAGCTCTTCATTATCCACCATGTCTTCAGGAATATCAGCCAAGCCTAGATATTCAATTTGATCCAAAGATAACCTGCTATAATCTAGTTTTATAATTTCCTCCTCGGTCCTCAGATCAACTCATATGTCTTCAACCATCGGCTCATGAAATTGAGTCTTCCTTTTGATCTTATCTTTCACACCCCTGTAATCAAACCTTGGTCTCCGCTTGAACTGCTTCATGGTCACTAACTACATCTCAATCTCCATAGCTCTAGCCTTTGCTGCAGTTGACACTGAGTATCTACCAATTTCAATTGGGAATCTGAATCCTGGTTTCTTAAGCTCAATTTGTTTATTATGTATGACAATCATTTGTCTACACAATTCCATCAGAACAAGTTTATCTGAAGGAAATCTTGGCAACTTATAAGGATAGCCTTGGAAAAAGCCAACCCTTAAATATGAGAAAGTCTAAAACTGTAAGAACATACACCTGTAATCATTCACAATTGACCAAGCTTCGTCTGAAACCCTTCTCTATTCTAATTGAGGATTAAAAAGCAATAGAAAAACTACAAAGAAGGCATCATTTACCCTCCTATAGTGATGGATTGAACCTTTCAATGTCATCTGAGGATAGTATTGATACATAGGAACAACCCTCCTATCTCCATCAGATGTCAAACCTGGAAAGATTCTCATTGAAGCTGCTATATACACAAGATAGGAAGTCATATAGAACTTGAAAGTAGTGGATATCTTAGTCAATTGCTTATGAAGAGCATTGCTGATTTGTTCACCCCAAAAGATAGCTTGCTTATTTTGAAGTATAACCTTGATAAAAGGGTACATCCATTCATGGAAAAGAGAGGAAGAAGCTAGCCCCCTTATCCTACTAAGAAGAGTTATAAGATCACCAACTTCCTCAATAAAATCACTTCTCGGAAAGCTCCTCGGCCACCTAGACAAATTTGGCCTTGAAGTCTTAAGCCACTTGGTGTTAATTGTCTTCTTAGCCTTCTTAGAATTCTTGTCATATTCTTTTTGAGCCTCAGTGAAGTCAAGTTTTACAACTTCTATAGCAGCAGGACACGTGAAAACTTTATCAATAAACTCTAGATCTAATCTTATGATCACATTAAAATTTGCATCCACCACTACTCTAGTGTCTCTGTTGTAGAACTGAGCACATTGAAGAACAAACTTTATATTATGAGCTGCCACTGGGAAAGATGACACCAAGTGAATGTTGCTAGCTACAATCTTCTTCATTACAGAACTAGGGTTATCAGACTTAGTCCTTTCCACAAACTCATCCATGTCTACATGGCCAATCTCCATATCCCGAATATCATCAACATTTGAGGTAACTAAGGTGATTCAAAAAACACCTTGATACTTATACTTCATTACTTTTGACTTCTTTGGAGACAGCTCAGTCATTTGAAAACTTAACACCAGAAGGATGTCGATGAATAGAGCAAATCTGCAGAAGAAACTGCAACAAAAAGACATGATCATGCAATTAGGGGAAATACTGTCAATCTAGAAAAATTGCATGTTGATGATCATGACTACTGGAGTAACCTTGAAAGGGCTAGAATGCAAGCAGGTCAAAAAAACAGAGGAAAGCAGGCTCAGAAAAGTAATTTTTGAAAATATCCCAGAGTTAGAAAAAATTGAGAGGGTGAATGCACGGGCGGCAAAATTTTCCGCCCTTGCACGTATGGGATAGTTTACAAGTGTCAGGGTAGAAAATTTTGCCGACCCTGCATGGTTGGGATAGGTTCTCTAATGCTCGAGTGGCAAAATTTGTTGACTTCACATGTTTAGGAGAAAACTGCAAGTTTGTATAATGGTGGCCAATTTTACCGACCATCCACCTTGGTAGTTCACAATTTGGTTTATGTAAGGTCGATAGAAATCACCGCCATTACATGATGGAAGAATTCAGTGTGCAAGCGGCAAAAATTGCCACTCTAGCACTTTAGCAAAACTCTAGTAACTCATGGACTAGCGGCCAAATTCGCGCCATTACATGAGGGTAATCAAAACATAAAGCACAATCGGCAATTTTTACCGGTTCAATACCTAAAAAGCCTAAACCTAAAAGAAAACTAAGTCCCGAGCACTAAAATGCAGTCGAGAAAGTTCAAGCTAGCTAGAACGAAAAAACTAGGGTTTTCACAACGAAAATAAATCAATCAACAAAAGAAACATAGAGTCCTAGGTTTCAAAACATAAACAATGATGCGTTAAACAACAAGTTAAACAACCAAAACAAATTTACAATACAATTATTCTAAACAATCAGCAAACCCTAGATACAAATAAATGAAATATTAAAACATATCCCTACCTGATAAAAATGATGCAAAACCTAGCTTTTTAGAACGAAACCTCTAGATCACAAAAAACACAAACTCAAGAAGGCGTCACCATAGGTTGCAATGAGGTCGACTTAGGAAGGATAAAAAGAAAAACATAATGAAAGAAAATTAAAAGACACTTAAAAACTTAAAACAAAACTAAAAAGTCGTCATTAATGTCACACAAGTTAACTCGTGGTGACATTAATGGCATGCACTAGCGGCACTTTTTACCGTTCCAACACAAATAAAGACAAAGATGCGTGAGCGGCAAAATTCACCAACGGTGTATCTTTCTCAAACATACAAGCATGTAAAAGCGACACTTTTTACTGCTTATACATGAAAACAAAACAAGGAATGCATGGGCGGCAAATTTTGCTGCCCTTGCACTTGGAAACAAAAGATAGATGTATGAGCGGAAAAATTTGCTGACTTCGCACATAAACCTAAAAAAATTTCTAACATCTTTAAAAGGTCAAAATTGATATTTTGATAAGCTTGCAACCTAGTCAAACTTCACGAATTTCAAGAAATCAACTAAGGGGAATGTCACAAGCTATTTTAACGATGTCAGATGACTTCGTACGAGGCCAAGATGACTTGTCTCCATTCGTGAACTTAGAGTGTAGGCTACGAAACGGATTTCGTAGGGGTTGTCTACAAAAATGAGGGCAACTAATTTTGAGAACAACAAAGTAAAAAGTTGCTTCTTTGTTATTCAACAAAATCAAAAAAAGCACATACAAAAACTGATTTGTTCCAAGACATAAGACATTACATACAGTTATCAAAAACACTATAATGTGTGTTTCATATCTCAATATAATGTGTATTTTTTTTGGTTTTGCAGACATTTACTATTGATAGACTCTAAGAAGGGGATAAAGTTCAAGTGTTGGATACATTTGATGGTGCTACTGTGGGCATTGGGTGGATCCACTCACTATCTATTGTACATGGAGTCAAATTGAAAGGAACAAGAGATGCAAATGTAAATATTTTAAAGGACACAAGTAACATACCCCTTGCTTATGAAGACAAAATAGATGGAGTTGTCTATCTGAAAGAGAAAGAAGGGACCTTCACACGGTGGCCACTAAAATATTTGAAAAAAATGACATAGTTGATGTTTATCATGTACTAGTTGTTAGACAACTTCACCCACTACTTTATGCAATAGTTCGAATGTGTTGTTCAAGGATCTTAGTGTTTTTTATCTATTTTGGAGCTATACGAGCAAAAAAAGCCATTGTAACTCAGTTTTCTCAATCACAGCACTAAGAAACACACTTTGTAACACATTTTTCAAAGCACAGACACATATTTAAGTCTTATGGGTTTTCTGGACTTGATTTTATATTGCTTTTCCTCCCTAAACATTCAACATCATTGCCCTACATGCCTTTATGAAAATATTCTAGGGTTATTGTTGGTTGCATTGAAGGAGAGAGCTTCATGTATGGGACACGATCAACACTTAGTCATGAAGACTCAAGGAGCATAAATGAGAGAGCTTCATAAAGGAGAGAGATTCATATATGAGATGTCATGAAGACTCAAGGAGCATAAATGACAGTGAGCAAGAAATAAAGTACACAGTTCATGCCATAGACATAGTGAGATGAGTCTTAAGTTGTTGTGATCAAGGGTGGTGTGTTAGTTTTTGAGAAAGGAAGGGCAGTTGGCAATGCACAAAGATCAATGAGGAAGATTACAGTCATAAGGTGATGATGTTAGCATTTCATCAAGACTAAGCAACCAGTAGACAAATTTATAGAAGTCTTAAATAGAAAAAAGGATAGCCACTAATAATGTTATTATTACAAGGCATATATTCTACATGGCAGTATAGTTGCAGCAATATGACAGTTTCATAAACCTATGATAGTCTACAAATGAAAGTCTAAATTTTGTATACTTATGGGTGACTGTACTATAACAGAGAGATAATGAGTGCATAGAGGTAAGATGTTCATGGTGAGTGGCAATGGTCAATGGTTCCCATGGATACAGGCATAGTAAACATGGTTTCAGTGGCATGAGCAAAGGAACAGAGGACTGCAGTGTTAGCATTAATTAAAAGGCAAGTATATGAAAGTTGCAGGGCAATCATCTAGAAAGCAAGTATGCATAGTTCAGTCACCACAATGAGTGAATACCAAGGACACTAAACATATATGACTACCTACCAAGTGTCCAATGTAATAGAAGCAGGGTAAGTGAATGATTTAGACTCAAAAAGAGGCTTTTGAAGATGCATTAATGAAGGAAGAATTTGATTCCATGCCCTAAGAGGACTTGATATCTTCAAACTCAATAAAAACATGTCCCATAAGCAGTGTTGATGACAGTACAAGACATAAGAATATAGTGATGTTTCATTAATTAGGAAGCCTGATCTAGTCCATGTTTCACATTATCAATATCCTATCACAGATTTGACTACATATGATAGTGTATTTCCTTTGGTTGCAGTCAAGAAGGGCAAGTGCTAGACTGATGGGGCAGATTAGATGACCTATGGCAGTAGTTAGGCTAGTTGAGAATCAATTACTAACAGTTCACTTTTTGGCAAAGCATTGTAAACTTGGAGAAGTTTCTTTCTTGTCAGTTAGGTGCATTGTAACTTAGATTTTCAGTCTTGTGACTGAAAATAAACATTGTAATACTCTATTTCTAAGCATTTTTCAAGAAAGATAGATATTTGAGACTTGTGCAAGTTGTAAGAACACCTTTCTTTTAATAAAGTTCAGCGATTTTGCCTTCTCAATGGTTATCTTTATATTGTGTGCAATTAATTGATGATTATGTGTATTTTTGTGTTTTATGTTTAAATCCTCAAATATCAGTCAATTAAAATAACTAAATATACTACTAATTGACGTCAATTAATAATTAAATTGACTAAATATTCTACCAATTGATAGAAATCATTAACAGTGAATAAATATAACTAAATATACTACCAATTGACAAAAAATAGTGAACAGTGAATAAATATGACTAAATATACTACCAATTGATAGAAATCAGTAAATAGTGAATAAATATGACTAAATATATGACCAGTGTTAAATCAATGAATAAAAATGACTAAATATACTAACAAATTGATCAAAATGATGATTAAAATTAATGACTAAATACACTACCAATGCGCAGAAATCAGTGAATAAAAATGACTAAATAAGTGACTAGTTAACAACAATCAATGACTAAATTAATGACTAAATATATCAGTGAAAAAAAAATGACTAAATAAGTGACCAGATTATAGCAATCAATGACTAAATCAATGAAAGGAAGTTAGGTGTGCGGAAATTGCTTCCTACACCAATCTAATGAGGAGAGATGAGTGCAAATTCTTTTCAACCTTTACAATTACAGTGTTATTAACCCAACAACAGAGATATTGCAGCAAACACATACACAAGAATTTAAGACAGAAGAAGAGAGAGACAAGATATACGTGGGGAAAACCCTTACGGGTGAAAAACCCCACACTCCAAAACACAGCTCAAATGTATTATCTAAATAAAGAGGTTTACAATACAATTATAGAGCCAATGCTCTTGCAGGACTCTTCGGAACTCGTATCTAGAGATAATTCGGCAGCATAATAGTAATTGTCAATCACATAATACATCTCCTCTCAAAAGCACCTGTTTATATAGAAGATACAAGGCAAAAATGACTCTATCTTGGGTTGGATGTCCAACATGGCCTCCTGGCCCAAAACCCACGCCTGGGGACACGTGTCCAACACTGTAGAATGTTCATGACACTTGTCATGTCACCCCATCCCAAAGAGGTCACCTACTCCCAATTTGGGCATTGACAGATAATGTTACGACACTTACGACTGTCATAGAATCCATCATAGCTGTCATATCTTACAATTGTAAGAGAATCTGTCATACACAGGCTACAAATAGTATGTTCTCTTACAACTTGTCATAACCCTCCTTGGGGCACCCAAAGATGCCTTCTTCCAAGATGCCTTGTGACACATGTCTTCACCTATCATAGAATCTTCCATTTACGACTCTTACGCGTCATAGATTTGTCGTAGGAATCTGTCATGACTGTTTTAGTCAATATTCCCTTACACACTATCCAAGATGCTGACACATGGTAAAATATTCCTACCACTAAGTGGGACGCCTATCTCCTCATGTGAGGACAAATTTACATGTTGTCACCTTCCACGTAGGATGGCACATCACCGTGCCAACTCCCACAAGATGACAAAATAGGATTTGCATCCTAATTACATAATAGGCAATAAATAAATAAATACAATGAAATAATACAAGGAATTACCAAGGTTGAGACAAAGTTAATTCCCAACATTCTCCCACTTGTCGAACACCTTGTAAGAGCTAATGAAAATAATAGGATTTAACTGCTATAGGCCGAGAGGACCATAGACTCTGAACACCATCTGACTTCTCTATGCCCACTGGTTTTGTCAATGCATCCGCAACATTCTTCAGAGTGTCTACCTTCTCCAAATTCACCTTCCCATCCTCTACCATGTCTCGCATGAAGTGAAATTGTACATCAATATGCTTTGTTCTGGCATGGAAAGTTGGATTCTTTGCTAGGCAAATCACACTCTGACTGTCACAACAAATCGTAATCTGTCCTGCATCAACACCAATATTTGAACACAATCTCTTAAGCCAAATGGCTTCCTTACAAGCATGAGTTGCTGCCATATACTCAGCTTTTGTCATGGACAAAGCAACCATAGGTTGTCGCTTACTCATCCAACTAATTGCACCACCAAACATAGTGAACACATAAGCACTGGTGGATCTCCTGTTGTCAATGTCACCCACCAGTTAGAATCCATGAATCCATGAATACAAGCAGAATGTGGAGGTCTTGTAGCATTACCATGATAACATATGGAATACTCAGAAGTACCCCTCAAATATCTAAACACTCTCTTAACTGCATCCCAATGTACCCGTCCAAGATTAGCCATAAATCGACTAAGGACTCCCACTGCTTGGGCAATGTCTGGTCTTGTGCAGACCATAGCATACATCAAACTGCCAATAACACTAGCATAAGGTACTCTGCTCATGTCCTCCACCTCACTAGGAGATTGTGGACAATCATTAATAGATAACTTTGTCCCCAAAGAAACAGGAACACACAATGATCTACAATCTACCATGTTGAACCTATCCAACACGGTCTTCACATACTTACTCTAGATTAACTAAAGTTTTTTGTTAGCTCTATCTCTTCTGATTTCCATTCCTACAATGTACCTGGCTGCCCCTAGATTTTTCATCTCAAACTGTGCTGACAACTGAGACTTCAAATTAGAAATCATATTCTTACCATTCCCAATTAACAGCATATCATCAAAATACAATGCAATAATGAGAATACGATCATTGTCAAATTTGTAGTACACATAATGATCAGATTTCAATCTGATAAATCTAATGGACAACACAAAGGCATCAAACTTAAAGTACCACATCCTAAGAGACTGCTTCAACCCATACAAAGACTTTTTCAACTTGCAAACCAAATTTTCATTACCTTTCTCTATGTAATGCTCTGGCTCTGACATGTAAATATCTTCCTCCAAATCACCATGAAGGAAAGTTGTCTTCACATCCATCTGCTCCACCTCTAAGTCATAAGCTATTGCAAGAGATAACAAGAACCGAATAGATGTCAACTTTGCAAAAGGAGAGAAAATGTCACCATAATCAATTCCCTCCACTTGTGAATACCCCTTCGCAACCAGTCTGGCCTTGTACTTTTCAACACTGCCATCTGCACCAAATTTCTTCTTGAACACCCATTTGCATCCAACAGGTTTCCATCCTTCAGGCAAAGGCACCAAGTCCCATGTTTTATTCTTCTCTAAAGAATCCATCTCATCTTCCATGGCCTCCTTCCAGGAACCTGCATCTTTCATGCCCATAGCCTCTTTCACAGTTCTAGGCTCATCAGTGTTAGTAAGCAAAGAAAAAGCACAACTAGAATCAAGCATTGAATAACCAAACCTATCAGGTTGCTTCCTTATTCATGTAGACCTCCTCAATGGCTGAGGTTGAGGTTCTGCTTCTTCTTCTGAACTTTCAAAGCTGCTAGAACTCTCCTCATCATCGGGTCTCACAGGGTTTGTCAGTTCAGTCTTCTTAGGTGTAGAAGGAAACTGAACCACATCTTCTTTCTTTTATGTTTCTTCTAGCTATAGAACAATAGAAGAAGGTGTTATCTCTCTGAAGATAACACTTCTGCTATACAACACTTTTTCAGCCACAGGATACCAAAGCTTGTATCCTTTCACACCAACACCATAGCCAATGAAAATACATTTAACAGCCTTGTTCTCCAATTTAGACCATTTCTCCCTAGGCACATGTGCATATGCCTCACAACCAAAAACATGAAAATGTCTAACTAAAGGCTTCTTACTAGACCACACCTCCAATGGTGTCTTACCAACAAGATCTGATGTAGGAGACCTGTTTACCAAGAAGCAAGCAGTGGCTACAGCTTCAGCCCAAAACTTTTGTTCAAGGCTTGCTCCACTAAGCATACTCCTAGCCTTCTCCATCAGTGTCTTGTTCATCCTCTCTACAACTCCATTTTGCTGCGGGGTGTATGGAGTTGTCTTATGTCTTTCAATCCCTTGCTCTTTACAGAACTTATCAAACTCTGCTGAACAAAACTCACCACCGTTATCAGTTCTCAAACACTTAATCTTTTTACTAGTCTGATTCTCAACAAAAGCTTTAAACTCTTTGAACTGACTAAAGACTGCAGTCTTGCTTCTGAGAAAATAAATCCATGTCCTTCTACTGTAATCATCTATGAAAGATACAAAATATACAGATTTCAAAATCAAAGGAACGCTAACAGGACCAAACACATTAGAATGAATAAGATCTAGTACACCAGAAGACTTGTGAGAACTAGAGTAAAACTGAACACGGTTTTGCTTTCCATATACACAATGTTCACAAAAGTTGAACTCAAGATTACAATCATTTAACCCCTCAATGAGGTTTTTATTTTTCAGGGTTCTAAGACCCTTCTCACCAATGTGGCCATATCTCATATGCCATAACATAGTCTTTTCAGTAGGAAGCTTAACTTCCAAAGCATGAGCACCCTTGGGTACACAAGATGCACTACCATCAGAATTTGTTACATCAGATTTCTTCACTACTTGTTCAGATGGTGGGGATGAAGTGACTGCAGCTCTTTTCTTCAAGTCAGAAGAACTATTGTACTATGAAGTGCATGCCTCCAGTTGAAATAGAGTACCTCTCTGAGTACCCTTCGCAAGCACCATAGATCCTCTAGTCATCTTGCATCCATCCTTCGAAAAGACAACCTGCACACCTGCATCATTCAACATACTTACAGAAAGTAGGTTCTGTGCCAAGCCTAGGATGTGCATAACCCCAGTGATCCCCTTCACTCGTCCATTAGGGAATCGAATTGAGACTCTTCCATGACCAACAATATTCAGATGAGAATCATCACCCAGGTACACTCTTCCACCATCGAACTCTTCATACTTCATGAACCAGCTTCGATGTGAGGTCATGTGGAATGATGCAATAGAATCAATCAACCACACATCATTAGATGCATGGGTGGCCAGGGATGTGATGAAGGCATCACCATCATCTTATGTCTTGTCAGAATCTAAATCTGGGGCATTCTTCTTCTTTTTCTTTTCCTCTTTGCATTCCTTTTGGAAATGCCTAGTTTTTCCATAGTTCTAATAGAAAGCCTTAGACTTTGTAGGAGATTTGGATCTCCCACTGGATTTGGATCTACCCTTCTCATCTTTCTTGTCCTTCTTTTTCCCTTTCTCCTTGGGTCTTCCACAAACTACAAGAGCCTCTTTAGCTGCCTCAAAAGACTTTCTCTGCATCTCTTTAGATAACAATGAAGATACCACTTCATCTATTTTGAATGTGGATGTGGTGCTCCCAATAGCCATAACAAGGTGATCCCACAAGTCTGGCAAAGACCAAAGCAAGGTCATACAATGATCCTCCTCCTCCATCTTCACATCAATGGATGTCAATTGTACAACTAACATGTTGAAAGCATTCAGGTGATCTGCAACCGATCCTCCATCCTCCATCCTTAGAGAAAACAACTTCTTTCTTAGAAAAAGCTTGTTCACCATGGATTTGGCCTGATAAGCATCACCCAGCTTCATCCAAAGGTCTTTCATGGTCTTCTCCTCATGGACATTTAACAAGACAGAATCAGCTAGACTAAGTCATATGAGGCCCTTAGCCTTCTAATCTTTGAGATCCCAATCAGCTTGTGTCATTGCGGTTGGTTTTACACCAGATACGGTTTCCCATAGGTCATGATCAACAAGCATGTCTTCCATCTTAAGTTTCCATAACTCAAAATTAGTGCCATTGAATTTCTCCACCTTCAATCTTCCGGATGTATCTACCATCTATTTTCCTGCAACAAGATTATAGAATGCTCTGCACAAAGCTCCCACTCAACCTATGATTACCTCAAAAAACCCCTACCCAACAACTAGGACCAAGGGTGATCAAGCTCTGATACCAACTGAAAGGAAGCTAGGTGTGCAAAAATTGCTTCCTACACTAATCTAATGAGGAGAGATGAGTGCAAATTCTTTTCAACCTTTACAATCACAATATTATTAACCCAACAACAGAGATATTGCAGCAAACACATACACAAGAATGTAAGACAGAAGAAGAGAGAGACAAGATATACGTGGGGCAAACCCTTACGAGTGAAAAACCCCACACTCCAAAACACATCTCAAATGTATTATCTAAACAAAGAGGTTTACAATACAGTTACAAGTCCAATGCTCTTGCAGGAGTATTCAACGCTCATATCTAGAGATAATCTGGCAGCATAATAGTAACTGTCAATCACAAAATACATCTCCTCTCAAAAGCACATGTTTATATAGAAGATACAAGGCAAAAATGACTCTATCTTGGGATGGATGTCCAACATGGCCTCATGGCCCAAAATCCACACCTAGGGACACTTGTCCAACACTGTAGAATGTTCATGACACTTCTCATGTCACCCCATCTCAAAGAGGTCGCCTACTCCCAAGTTGGGCAATGACAGATACTCTTATGACACTTACGACTGTCATAGAATCCGTCATAGCTATCATATCTTATAGTTGTAAGAGAACCTGTCATACACAGGCTATAAATAGCATATTCTCTTACAACTTGTCATAACCATCATTGGGGTGCCCAAAGATGCCTTCTTCCAAGATGCCTTGTGACACATGTCTTCACCTGTCATAGAATCTTCCATTTATGACTCTTACGCGTCATAGATTTGTCATAGGAATCTGTCATGACCGTTTCTGTCAATATTCTATTACACACTATCCAAGATGCTGACACATGGCAAAATATTCCTACCACTAAGTGGGACGCCTATCTCCTCATGTGAGGACAAATTTACATGTTGTCACCTTCCACGTAGGATGACACATCACCGTGCCAACTCCCACAAGATGACAAAACAGGATTTGCATCCTAATTACATAATAGGCAATAAATAAATAAATACAATGAAATAATACAAGGAATTACCAAGGTTGAGACACCTTAATTCCCAACAATCAATGACTAAATATACTACCAAATTGATCAATTAAAACAACTAATAAATGACTAAAAATGGTTTAGTCATCAATTTGGTCGCATTATAAATGACTGGCAATAAACTACTAATGGTCACGTTACCATGTTTGGTCATTTATAAGCAGTTTTTAGTAGTTTTTTTAGTAATATATTGCTCTTTTTGTACTATTGATTGGACATTAGTTCATCTTATCACATAGAGACTGATGGTCAAATTGAAAGGGTGAATCAAGTATTAGAAGATTTACTATAAATATATGGTATGGAGGTCTACCATTAGTCAAGTTTGCATATAATAATTCTTGTCACTCTGCTTTAAAAAAGCTCTGTTAAAAGCACTATATGACAAAAAAATGCAAAAACCCCATCAATTGGGATAAAATGGAAGATAGGGTGTGCATTGGGCCAAAACTGTTAGTAAAGATGGAAGGGCAAGTCAAATTGATCAGGAGAAGGTTACTTGAAGCTAATGATAGGTAGAAGAGTTATGCTGACTTAAAGCAAATAGCAAGATAATTTGTCATGGGAGACAAGGTTCTTCTCAGAGTTAAACCACATAAAAGTTCAATTAAGTTTGGCAAATCATCTAAGTCAGTACCCAGATATGTAGGCCCTTTTGAAGTGCTAGGAGTTGTTAACCCAATGGATTATAGACTAGTATTTTTTCCTGCTCTTGGTCGATTGCATAATGTATTTAATGTGTCCTATTTGAAAAAGTATGTATCAAATTTTTCTCATGTTGTTAATTGGAACTCATTATTATTTTTTGGACCCAAGGGTGGTAATAGTAGCACCTCTCAGTGTCCTTGAGGTTCGCAAGCTCCACTTGTGTAGTAGAAAAGTAACTCAATGCAAGGTCTAGTGGGACCAATATTTAGAGGACAATACCAAATGGGAGGACTATGAAGAGTGTCATAGAGATATGATAGTTGATTTGCATAATATTTGTACTTGTTTGTCATATGTAGTTGATATCTTATTTGATTCATGATTATGTTTTTTTACAAGAGACTAACTACCATCTATTTTGGACATGAGGTGCATGCAGGATAGTATTTCCCCCTTGTACATGTTGAGGGAGAGTATAATCCAAGAGAGGATGGTAGATAGAAACAACATAGCAATCAAACCAAGTTTATTGAGAACCCCACACACTTGTACAAGTTTACAATATAACTATATGATGAATGCATTTGTAGGCATGTAGAGGTGTATTTGAGTCTCGTCGTAAGTTAGGGTATGGATTCTTTATTATCTTTGTATAGTTGCATTATGCGACAATTGGTATAAAGGTTAAAGTCGTATGAAGTAGATTCTTTATTTATTTAATTTGATATCTTAGAGTTGAATTACTTGAAAATGAGAATATTTTTAAATTTATGTGCATCCATTCATACCATCCTAATCATTTAATGTAAGAATTTGTAAGAGGAGTTACTTGGACGGCATTTATGAAAATTAATATTATCTTTTAGTGGGGCATAGATAATACATAAGATAGGAGATTTGTCTATAGAAGAGGAGGCACTTTGGAAAACCATTATTCTCATCTTATTTTGGGCATAACATTTTGGAGGAAGGGCATTATGTGTGTAGCTTTCTAGTCTAGAGCTAAGGCAGAGGAGATATAGTAGCAAAGAGGGCAACTCTATTCTAGGTATGATGTTGACCCTATTGTAGATATGTGGGATAAAAATATGGGTAAAAACCAAAGAAAAATAATAGTATTTCTATATGTGCACTTGCACACTACTGTAGGATTTAAATATGTATTTTTGACTAAATTTAAATGCATGAAAAATACATGGATATTCCTATGCATACACACACACATGTGCACATGCCTACATGGTTTATGTGTTGCATTTCTAGTTATTATGGGTTATTAGAATAAGATATAGGCATTATTTTTTGTTTTATTTCTGCACGTTTCTATTGCTTAGCATGTCACACCCATATATCATTGTGGATTTCAATCAAACTATTTATGTGATTTTTCTATAATTTCACATATTTCTTGCTTGTCTACCCACACATTTCCAACTAATTATTTGGCAAAGATCCCCTTATCACTATAGATGTCTTTTTTATATTCAAAAGTTCCCATGCAGGTAGGGAGGATGCAACATTGATTATGGAGTTTCGCTATACGCCTACCAATTGCATTTACTTGAAAGTTTCTAAAGCCCATTCAACAAATCCATTTTGTTCATATCCTGCAATCATTACATTCCATGACTCAACACCTCTTTGAGGCGTATTGTCAATCAGTTCATGTGCCTTTTCTGTGTTTCCACGTTTTTGCATACATGTCTACCAAAACATTTCTAGCTATATTATATGATAAAAATTCTCTTACCATTATGTTTTGATGGATGCCAATTCCTACCATACTCACTACATTATTAATTGTTCTGGATTGGGGCATGGGATTTTGAATACTTGAGGCCAATGTTTACAAATGGTCTTCTATATGAATATCTATATTTAAAAATGTATATACAAATATATGCAGATATATTTATATCTAATATATATTTATATATTTATATATTTATATACGAGCAATAACAATATGCTTCTTTTGCCCCAATCGCTCTTTCATAGAGTTGAGTTATGTATAGGGTTTTAAATCTACCCTTACATTTGTTTTAAATTTTTGGGTTTATATTATTCTTTGATCAATGTTTAATATAGATCTTTAGCCATTTTAAGGTTTATTATAATCCTCAAATCGATTTATTATTATTACTTTGCAACTAGTAGCAAAAGATATTTTTTTCTCTATAAATTTGTCATACAAACTACAAGCCATTCTCTGGCATTCGACTTAATGAGTCTTTATTGTTAGATTTCCACTATGAGTCACTTTTCCATGGGGTATTTGTTAGTGTAGGTTTTTATTTTCCTAGTGGGTTAGTTACTTTCCCTATTTCCTAGGTTTTTCCTACACTTTTATGAAGCTTGCTTAGGTTAAATAAAGTGAGTTTAATTAGTGAGTGGGTGATTTGAGGTGTCAGCATCCTACAAGGGAGGTGGCATTTTATATCTTGGGAAGATGTTCTTGCTATCTTTAGCCCGTATGGTGGCCTCTCGCTATTGGTCGATTTTGCCACCTCTTGCCTCTCCCTAGTCTATATAAAATCACTACCTAGCTTGTATTTTGTATCTTGAATGCATTGTCTAATTACTCTGTCATTATTTTCTTTGAGCTCTTAATGCAATTCTATCACATTGACATTTGTGTATCTCTCAGAATTGTTGGCTTTCTTTTAATTTGCATTTCAATTTATGTAGCTTAGAATCTCTCATAAAGTTCTTGGGTTTTCATCTTGTTCAAGATTTCTAACATGGTATCAGAGTTTTAGTTTTGAGAGTTTTGATTTCATTTGATTCTTGATTGAGAGATTGAGTTCTTTATGGGATCTTGAAAATCCTATATGCTCTTCTCTTGCATTTTTGAACGATCTAGAGAATTAGAAAGGATTTATCAAGACCCATTAACCTCTTTATTTTGCATGTGTATTTTGTGAGATCTGGGTGATTGCAGCATTTCTGGTTATACTGGCAGCATTTCTGGTTGTTCCAACATGTCCAGGAGGCTCAAGAAATTCAATATTGGCTTTCATTTCATTCAATTTGGAGATCATTTGACACAGTTGCAGAACGGGGGTTTCTTGCTCAGATCTGGAACTTGATTTTTGTTCGGAGCATTTTCGAGCCAAAGGACCCTACCATTGCATCCATAAGGCTTCCTAGATGAATTTTGATATAAAATTTGCCCAATTTTTTTGCTAGGAGACAAAAAGGCAAAAAAATTTGCCAGAGGCCTTTTTTGGTCTCAGCACATAGTACGAGGCAATTTTTATCAAAAAATTCATATATATATATATATATATATATAATTCAGAAGTCTTTTTTACACTTCTTAGTACTGAGCGTTGAGCACTCTTTTTCCATAAGCCTCGACCTATGCTAAAGAGCCACGATTCCTTTGTGGGAGTGGGTTTAGCCTTTGGCCTTTGGGCCCCACCCTATTTTTTTTGGTCTGCGTCTATTTATTTGGTCTTTGGCCATTTGGTTTCTTTCTGCCTTCAACCTCTAGCCTCAACAGTGTGCCAATACTTTGGCCATTCCATGACATATTTGGCATTTAGCTATTTCTAGTATCAGCTTTGTTTGACTGGAGGTGTTCCAAATTTAGATTGATTGGCATCTCCTCTACATCTGGTGATTCGCCAAAATTGGAGTCATTTTGGCTAAAATTGGTAGAGGTTATCTTTTTGCTCACAAACCTCCTTCCATTGGAGTTTTCATTTTGGAAAGAAAACTTTATAGGCTCAATTCTTGTTCATTTTGGCTTTGATTCCTGAGCATTTTTTTTATTTGGGCTATTTTCTCACGTTCTACATGTTGGTGTAGACGATTCTTGATTATTATACATAGATTTTCTAGAAATTACAGATTTTCACAGGTGACACTACACAATTCTCATTTTTAGAACTTTAGACTCATAACTTTCACATACGACCTCAGATTGAGGTAATTATTTTTTGAAAGTGGATGATTTTTCAAGTAGATCGCAGTGGTGTTGTTAGTTTCACTTGGTTCTATTCTTGTATTGTACTTTCAACATACACCTGTTTGTTGAGGATTTTGTAAAGCATTGAGATCAAGACCACTAAGTATTTGTTGCTAGTGGCAGTTGTAAATACACTAAGTATAAAGTGCCAAATCATATTTTCTTGGGGGGTTCTTTGATTGAGTGAAAAGGGGGGTGTCTTATGTGCTTTCTTTGAGTCTGCATTCTTTTTTTTCCGCACAACTACAACAACAATCTTCTTTTCTGCAGAAAATAGATCAAACTACAGTACCAATACTCACACCCTACAACTACTTTGATTGGAAATCTAAAATGACAATCTATATAAAGAGGCAAGGGTTGTATAAAGTAACTATGTGACTTGAAACTAAACCAACTCTAATTGCAGAAAAGCCAAAATGGTTTAATAAGTTGGATTAAGCTTTTGGAACCTTGTGTATGTCTGTATCTCTAGATTTGCTTTTTTACATTGAATCTATTTCTACACCAAATGATGTATGGACCACCTTTGAAAATTGCTTTGGTAAGCAAGTTGAAATAAGGGGAAATCTATTGGAGAATGAGCTCATAGGGTTAAGTCCTACTAGTTTTGATACTATTCGAGACTTCTTCACTAAGCTAAAGGCCATAAGATTGTAGTTGAAACAATGTGGGATTGAGAAGAAAGATTCTCAATTGATCTTAAGTATTCTTTCCAAGCTTGGTCCTAATTATTTTGTGTTTGTTTCTAGATTTCATGCCACTAAAAGTGCCTTAGGAACCAATTATACAATGCCATCTCTTGATGATTTTGCTAATGAACTCACAAAGGAGCAAGATAAACTAGTTCAAATGGGCACACTTAAGCCCTCTAAATCTCATGCCTTGGCTGCAAATCAAGGCACTAAAGATTAGAAAGGGTTTAGTAAGAAAAACAAGAAACAACACAATCAAGGAGAGAAGAAACAAGATCAGAAACTAGCTGCTCCAAAAGCATCCAATCAGGGCTCTTCTTCCAAAGGTGACAAGCCTAAGAAGGAGAAGGAAAAGTGTGCCTATTGCAAGAAACCTGGTCATGATGAACATAAGTGTCTTAAGAAGTGATGAAGGAGCATCCTTGGTTCAAGAGCAATCTTGCATCAACCAAAAACATTTGCATTTGAGTTGGTTTGCACTTCAGTTTGTTTCTTTTCATTTTCCAGTTCGGTTCAGGTAGTTCAATCAGTAGTAATTTTTGTATTTTGGTCCACATTCTACCGCAGTTGCATTTAAGATCTTGCAGAGCTGGACTTAACATCTAGACACATTCATGTACAACATATCCAATTTTTAGAGCATTTGGATCAAGCACAGGAAAGTTATCGCTATCAGAAGATCAATTGTTTTCTCATAACAGAGCATCCTGACAGTCTCAAACAATCAACTAAAGGAGAAGACCTGCGGAGCATTTCACAACCTCTGAAGCTTAGTGACACATCATTCAATGTTGTTGGGTTTGTGGATGACCTTCCCTGAGATCCGCACATCATTCCATTCATTTGAGGAGGAGCTCCATTCATTTAGGGTTGACCTATTTGTGTACACATGTTACATCTCTTCATTGGAGTTTGTGATCTTCCTTGTTTCACGCAGAGGAATATTTTGTACCGAAGATCATATATATTGATGTAATAGATCCTTAGGAAAGTATTTATGATCAATTAGAAGATAGATAGTTTGGATTTTGTGCAAGGGAGCTTCAAAGCTATATTTGTGCATATTCTGATTTTCTATAAGCAGACCTGTGAGCCCTAATTGTAAGCCCACATGTTGCCAACCAAATTTGTATTTGAATTCTAAGATATACTGAATGGCTAAGTCTACATTTGTTTCATATCTTTGAGTTGTTTCCATTGTGTTTACTCTTTCTACATGGCCTGGACAGTTTATTCTGTGAACCCTCCTACTGTGACCGCACCAAGTGGTATCAGAGCAAAAGTTTAAATCTTTGGGAGTGAATTGAGTGAAGTTAGCGAAGGAATTCCATAAGATCTTGTTGTGGATAGATCACCGAATCCGAGGCAAGTTACTTGTGTCGCAACCGATCGCTGATTGTGAGGTAGTTGTCACCTTGTAGCCTGATCACCAAATTGAGGCAGTTTGCACTTGATCTTAGGAAGAATGTCTCTGAGGAGAGTCCCTGTTGTTGGAACAATGGCTGGAAGGATGGATGAGATGATGGAAATGATGAAAACAATGAGAATTTGATTGGATGTTGTAGAGGAAGATAGGCGAAGAGGATCGATGCCTAGACTTAATGTTGAAAGTGATGATGAAAAAGAATTTCAATTTGTTGATCAAATTAGCGAAACCCTAGGAGGTGATGAAGAAGAAGAATCAGATCAAGTCAAGATGTTGTGATCTATTTCAAATATTAGAAAAGACCTAGAGTTGATGTACCTAATTACACTGGCAATTTGAATCCTGAAGAGTTGATTGACTGGATAAATGACATGGATGAGTACTTTGAGTATGAAGAAGTTGAAGATCTGGAGAAAGTGAAATTTAAAAAGACAAAGTTGAAAGGACATGCTACTATATGGTGGAAAGAAGTTCAATTGGATAGAAATAGAAGAGGAAAAGAAAAGATTACAAAATAGGATAGGATGGTGATAAAATTGAAGAATCAGTTTGTACCTACTAACTATGAGTTGGAATTGTTGAAGAGATTACAGAACCTAAGACAAAAGGAGAAATCTGTGAAGGAGTACACTGAAGAATTTCATAATATGATCATAAGGACAGGACATAGTGAAGCAAGCAAAGAGAAAGTGGCTAGATACATCAATGGACTGAGATTGAACATTCAAGAACAACTGAGTTTGGTAAGAATGACAACACTGGAAGAAGAATATCAGTTTTCCTTGAAAGTTGAAGAGAAGTTGAATAAAAGGCATGATTAGAGACAAAGAGGTAGAGGAGGTAAATTTCAGAGAGGTAGAACATTTTCTAGATGAGAGAGATCATTTGCGGCGCAGAACATATCAGAGAACACATTCAAGAAGGAGGACAAAGATAACAATGCATACCAGAGAGTTGACAGAAATTTTTACTGTAGAGGAAACCCTAGTGCATACCGGAGTGTAGGATACAAAAGATAAGGAAGAGGATCAGATAAGAGAACATTTAGAGGAACCTGTTTCAAGTGTGGAGGTGAAGTACATAGAGCATTTGAATGTAATCAAGGAAGTACAAGCAAGAGGACAGAGAATGGTGGGAGAGCAGCCTATGTGGAAGAAGAACCTATTGGATCACCAAGTTCAGTTGGTAAACCTAAGAAAGGACAATCACTTGTAATGAGAAGAGCACTATTTCAAGCAGAGACAGATGAAGAACCACCGCAGAGGAAAAGTTTGTTCAGAACCAGATGCAAATTAGGAGGTAAATGTTGTAAATTTGTTATTGATAGTGGTAGTTCTGATAACCTAGTTTCAGAGGAGATGGTGACTAAGCTGAAGTTGGAAAGATTGAAACACCCTAAGCCATATCAGATAGCATGGATCCAGGATGATCATAAGGTACTGGTGAGTGAACAATGTTTGGTGAAATTTCATATTGGATCTTATCATGATGAAGTCTTGTGTGATATTATGCCTATGGAAGTTTGTCATATTTTGTTGGGTAGACCTTGGCAGTATAATAGAAAAGCTATACATGATGGGAGAAAGAATACATACACTATAACATCAAATGGAAAGAGAATTACTTTGATTCCTTTGGAAGATGATCCTGAGAGTGAAGTATGTGGGAATGCTAAAAAAATTTTTGGTAGATGGAAGGAAATTTTTGGATGGTTTGAGACATGAGAATGTGTTATGCCTTGATTCCTAAGAACCCTGAAGCATTGAAGAAGGAGACTGAAGAATCACAACCGGAGGAGATCAATGAATTGTTGATAGAATATGAAGACATCATATCAGACAATGTACCTGAAGGATTGTCACCAATCAGGAGTATCAGTCATCACATGGATCTTATACCTGGAGCTAGTTTGCCTAACAAAGCAGCACATAGAATGACATCGGCAGAGAATGAAGAATTGAATAGTATTGTTGAAGAAAGGTTTGATTAGAGAAAGTTTGAGTCCTTGTGCAGTACCTGCAGTGTTAGCACCAAAGAAAGATGGAGAATGAAGAATGTTTACAGACTCTAGAGCAATAAACAAGATCATAGTTAAGTATAGATTTCCTTTACCTAGGATGGATGATATCATGGATTGTTTGAGTGCAGCAAAATATTTCACAAAGATAGATTTGAAGAGTGGATACCATCAAATCAAAATCAGAGAAGGTGATGAATGGAAGACTACTTTTAAGACAAATGAAGAATTGTATGAGTGGTTAGTGATGCCCTTTGGATTGACAAATGCACTTAGTACTTTCATGAGATTGATGAATGAAGTCTTGAAGAAATTCTTGGGTAAGTTTGTTATTGTATACTTGGATGACATTCTGATTTTCAGTAAGACAAAACAAGAACATTTGGAGCACCTCAGACAAGTATTGCAGAGACTAAGAGAAGAGAAATTGTTGATAAACATCAAGAAATGCAATTTCATGAAGGAAGAGTTAGTATATTTGGGATTTGTGATTTATGCGGAAGGATTGAAGATGGACCCTGAGAAAGTAAGAGAAATTGTTGAATGGCCTACACTGGAAAGCATTGGAGAAGTTAGATCATTTCATGGATTGGCCAGTTTCCACCAGAGGTTCATCAAAAATTTTAGTTCAGTTTGTAACCCTATGACAGAGAAAATGAGAGGTGACAGAAAAGATTTCAGGTGGACATCAGGAGCAGATAAGAGTTTTGAATTGTTGAAGCAGAAAGTGACAAAGCAACCTATTTTGGCATTACCAGAATTCAATAAGGTATTTCAAGTAGATTGTGATGCAAGTGGGATTGTAATTGGAGTAGTATTAAGTCAAGAAGGTAGACCTGTAGCATATTTTAGTGAGAAGTTGAATGATGCAAGGAAAAGATATTCAGTTTATGATCAAGAGTTCTATGCCATAATTCAAGCCTTGAAGAAGTGGAGACAGTACTTGTTGCCTAAGGAGTTTGTGTTGTATACATATCATCAAGCTTTGCAATATTTGAATAGTCAAGGTAAGTTGAATCAGAGACATATGAGATGGGTAGAGTTCATGTAGAGTTATACTTTTGTGTTGAAGCATAGGAGTGGAAAATCAAACAAAGTTACAGATGCATTGAGTAGGAGAAGAAACTTGTTGACAAAGATGAAAGTTGAAGTGTTGGGATTTGAAGTGTTGGGATTTGATGAATTGAAGAACATGTTGTTAGCTGCCGTTGCACCAAAAGATCAACCTTTTAATGCTCGATACAACCACTTGACTTAACAAGCACGGGAGGCGGTTAAGCCCTTGTCACAAACCACCGCAGCACAGTGCTGAACAAGGAGACCAAGGGTCACACCTTGCAACAATCCCCCCCTCAGCGCAAGCACGGGGTTTGAACCCGTGACCTCAGCTTTGATACCAACTGTTAGTTGTCGTTGTACCAAAAGATCAACCTTTTAATGCCCGATACAACCACTTGACTTAACAAGCACGGGAGGTGGTTAAGCCCTTGTCACAAACCACCGCAGTGCAATGCTGAACAAGGAGACCAAGGGTCACACCTTGCAACACATGTATGAGGGAGATCTAAATTTTGTAGAACCTTGGAAAGCATGTAAGGAACCTATTGTGATAGATAGAAGTAAGTGGTTTGATTATTTCATTCAAGAAGATATGTTGTTCAGAGGACATCAATTGTGCATACCTAGGAGTTCAATGAGAGATAATTTGATCAAGGAGAAACATAGTGGTGGATTGGCAGGACATTTTGGCATTGATAAGACAGTGGCTTTGGTGAGTGAAAACTACTTTTGGCCTCAAATACATAAGGATGTTAGGAAATTTGTGCAGAGTTGTAGAATTTGTCAAGTTGCAAAAGGGAGTAGTCAGAACACTGGATTGTATAAATCTTTGACAGTACCGAAGAGACCTTGGGAAGACATAAGTATGGATTTTGTAATGGGATTGCCTAAGACACAGAGAGGACATGATTCAATATTTGTAGTGGTGGAAAGATTTTCAAAGATGGCACATTTCATACCTTGTAAGAAAACAACTAATGCAGTGCATGTAGCTGACCTATTTTCAAGGAGATTGTGAGATTACATGGATTACCTAAGAGCGTAGTTTCAGACAGAGATACAAAGTTTGTTGGATACTTTTGGAAGACACTTTGGAAGAAGATGAAGACAGACTTGAAGTTCAGTTCAGCATTTCATCCACAGACTAATGGAAAGACAGAGGTAGTGAATAGGAGTTTGGGAAACTTGTTGAGATGCTTGGTTAGAGAGAAGATAGGAAGTTGGGATTCAATTCTTTCACAAATAGGGTTTGCATACATTAATTTAGTTAATAGGAGTACTGGAAGAACACATTTTGAGATTGTTATCAGAGCAAACCCTAGAGGAGTAGTAGAATTGAGAGATATCAGTATGGAAGAAAAGAGAAGGTGCGGAAGCAGAAGAATTTATAGGACATATGGAGACAATACATAATTAGGTGAAGAAGCATTTGGAGGATATGAATAGCAAGTATAAGGAAAAGGTTGATGACAAGAGGAGACATAAGGAATTTACAGTGGGAGATGAAGTGATTGTGTATTTGAGAAAAGAAAGATTTCCAATGGGAACATATAACAAGTTGAAGATGAAGAAGTTTGGGCCTTGTAGGATACTCAGGAAATTTGATTCAGGAAATGCATATGAAGTGGAGCTACCAGAGACATTGATTATATCACCTATTTTCAACATTGCAAACCTATATTAGTATCATGAAGTAGAGTTCAGTGACAGCATGGAAGAAGATTTAAAGAGGCAATTACCACAACAAGCATTGGAACAGAATGAAGACATTTTGCATAGTAGAGTTGGATGTAGCACCAGAGGAAGACAATATAAAGAATACCTTGTGAAGTGGAAAGGTAGACCGGAAGAAGATTCATCATGGATTTATCAGGTTGAGGTAGACCATCTTGGTTTCTCTCTAGCCCCAGCAAAGTGAGGGACTCACTTTTTCAATAATCCTGAATGTCTGATGCAGGAGCTTCCCTAGTTCAAAAGCAATCTTTCATCAACCAAAAACATTTGCATTTCAGTTTGTTTCTTTTCATTTTCTAGTTCAGTTCAGTCAGTAGCAATTTTTGTATTTCAGTCCGTATTCTACTGCAGTTGCATTTCAGATCTTGCAGAGCTAGACTTAACATCTAGACACATTCATGCACAACATACCCAATTTTTAGAGCATTTGGATCAAGCACCAGAAAGTTATCGCTATCAGAAGATTAATTGTTTTCTCATAATAGAGCATCCTGACAGTCTCAAACAATCAACTAAAGAAGACCTGTGGAGCATTTCACAACCTTCGAAGCTTAGTGACACATCATTCAATATTGTTGGGTTCGTGGCTAACCTTCCCTAAGATCTGCACATCATTCCATACATTTGCGGAGGAGTTCCATTCATTTAGGTTCGACCTATCTGTGTACACACGTTACATCTCTTCATTAGAGTTTGTGATCTTCCTTGGCCGACGCGGAGGAATCTTTTATATTGGAGATGATATATATTGATGTAATAGATCCTTAGGAAAGTAGTTCTGATCAATTAGAAGATAGATAGTTTGGATTTTGTGCGAGGGAGCTTCAAATCTATATTTGTGCATATTCTAATTTTCTATAAGGAAGCCTGTGAGCCCTAATTGTAAGCCCACATGTTGCCGTCTTATTTGTATTTGAATTCTAACATATACTGAATGGTTGAGTCTGCATTTGTTTCATATCTTTGAGTTGTTTCTGTTGTGTTTACTCTTGTTGCATGGCCTAGACAGTTCATTTTGTGAACCCTCCTATCATGACCGCACCAAGAAGCAGATTGATCACCTGACACATCTTCTCGAGAAGAACAATATCAAGGTGCTTGATTTAGTCAAACAGAGTTCATCTCAGGAATCTTCAAAGGACACAAATAAAAGTAAGGGGAAAGGAAAGGGCAAGGCCCTAGTTGCTATTGCTTCACATCCCGATACCTAGACCATTGACTCAGGTGCTTTGCACTACATAGCTTCATCACAAGATGGTTTTGCCTCTTTGGAGCCATGTTCTATGCCATCTATAATCATGGGTGATGAAACTCCTACTAAAGTGCATAGGCGAGGGTCTATTGATGTGGGTGAAGGAACATTGAATGATTTTCTTTGTGTTCCATCTTTGTCAACTAATCTCCTATCTATCTATCAGATCACTCACACTGGCTCTAGCAAGCGGGCTAAGTTCACTCTAGACACAGTGGTAATCAGTGAGTTGCACAATGGGTCTACAGTTGTTGTGGGAAAAGTTGATCATTAGTCCAGACTATATCTATTTTCTCACTTTGTTCTTGATTCTCCTTCACTTGCTTTTCTCACTCACTTTAATGAGATGAGTTGTTTGTGGCATCAACAGTTTGACCACTTGAACTACTACTACTTACAATAGCTCAGTCAATAGGACATGGTTTCAAGGTTGACTTCTATTCTATTTTTTTATGGTGTTTTCCAAGGATGCATTATTGGTAAGCATCCTGAAGAGAAATTTGATAAAGGCAAAGCATGGAGGGCCACACAGCTTCTGGAATTGGTAGATAGTGACTTGGCAGGACTATTTCCACATCCTTCTTTCATCAAGGCTCAATATGTTCTCACATTCATTTATGATCTTTCCAGATACACATGGGTTTATTTTCTTGAATAGAAGTCCGAGGTCTTTTAGTCTTTTCAGGATTTCAAAGATTTTGTAGAGAAACAGTCTGGGAAGTCCATCAAGATTCTATGTATAGACAATGGGGGGAGTATGTCAACCATAGGTTTGAATAGTTTTGTGTTTCAAAGGGCATTGATCTTCAACACATAGTTCCCTACAGTCCACAATAGAATGGTGTCATAGAGCGAAAGAATAGGTCCTTGAAAGAGATAGGCAACTGTATGATTCACTCCAAGTCAATGGCACATTAATATTAGGTGGAGGCCATTAACTATGCATGTTACATCTGGAATCAGGTTCCTCACCGATTTGTAAAGAGGGTCACTCCTTTTCAAGCATGGACTGGTCGAAAACCCACAGTAAAGCACTTTCAAGTGTTTGGTTCTCCTGCATGGGCCCACATTCTAGCAAAGAAACGCAAGGCTATGGATCCGTAGAGCAAGCCTTGCATATTTGTTGGGTACCCAGATGGTGTCAAAGTCTACAAGCTTCTCCATCCCACCACTCATGAGTTGTTCATCTAGAGGAGTGTTCATTTCGAGGAGGATGTATCTAGTTCTTCTCCTATCACTTCTCCATCGACAATCACTTTGGATACATTGTGGCATGATGGCATTTCTTTCAAGGATCTTAATCCTCCTTCTCTTGATGAGGAGTCTTCTTCCTATTGGCAATATGTGTTGTCATTGTGTTTTCATTGATGTCAACACTCAACTTGTGATGATGATACACATGTGAGATACAAAGATGTAGTGAGATATAGTGGTGATGCTGATGTTTAGGGTTACTGATATTCAAAGATGTTCCTGAGGTTCATAGTGGGTTGCTGATGTTCATGGTTGGATGTCATAACCCATATTAATGTCAAGATAAGGTGTATTGAGCATGCTTGAGGTCAGCAAAGCAGTAATATGCAATGATGTTCCTAATGTTCATGGTTGGATGTCATTTCTTGATCAGTGTCAAGACAAGTTGTTGGTTAGCAAAGATATTTTCATAGTCAGATATTAATATGGGAATTAGAAGCACAAAGATGATTTCATGATGAAATATTAAGATGGGAATTAGAAGCACTAAGATGAATGATGATATATTAAGCTATGTTGAGGATGAAAAGCTATTGTTGATGTCTTGTGGTATGTTATTTGATCCTTCTTGTTGTTCTTAAGGATGCATATGTTGTTATATGAAGGTTTTGGCTTCCGGAAGTTGGTGAAGGTTTCTGCTGTAGAGAATTGTCTGAAAAGATTGTCTGGTAAAATGCTCTACATTCCTCTGCATTTGAAGATATGGTCATGTGGTTTAGAAGTTAAGTTTAGTATGATGTAAAGGTACTAAATCCAAAGTTTTGGGTTGTTTGTCCCTCCATAGTGGAAGTTATGAAAGACAGAGTTTCGGTCTGTGCTCTAGCAGAATCATGTGATGATGAAGACTATTTGGAATGCTTTGCATTCCTCTGTAATGATAGATATGGTTGTGTGGTTTTGAGGATATGCTCATAGAGGTGTATGAGTGCATCCATATGGGTTTTAGGTGTTTTTGAGGTCCACAAGCTTATATTTCAAATGACAGTTGTGATAGAGATTGTTATGGATGCCTAATTGTTCTTAGGACATATGTTGATGATGTGCACTAGCTTGTTGTGGCATGAAATGGTACATATATTGATGGAAGATGGTCCTGATGATATTGTGTTGTCTTTAGTTTCTCTGCAAGGTGTTATTCTGCTTTCTCTGGTACTGCTTGTGGTCCAGAATGATGATAGTGCCAGCCTATGTCTTTGTTTGGCCGACTGGAGAATGTTGAAGGTATCTGCCACCATGTTGTTGTTGTGCAGAGTTCAAGGAATGGTTGGAGACATTGTATAGGTCCTATCGACTCATCTAGAAGAAGGACAAGCAATGATTTATCATTCATATGTACTGCCAAGATGAAATGTCTGTTGTGCCACAAGCTTCATGTATTCTTGCTTAAGGGTGACCTAATTCAAATTTGTGTAACATGTGGATGTTATCCCTTGAAGAATGATGTTGTGAATGATGTTTAGGACTAGACTAAGCATGTATTGGGATCCACAAAGCATGTGGTTCCTTATGGAGTAGCGTATAGTTCTTGATAGGGCTTGCCCTATGCATGTTTCATGTTATGTGACCTCTAGCTGACTTGTAAAATGTAATATTCTTATTGTATTGGTTGAGTTGTAATGAAATCAGTGTAATGTCATGTATATATTGTAAACCTAGTTGGTCTAGGTGAGGTATGATTGTGAAGATGAACATGTGAGTGTGTGAAGAGAAGAATATGAAAATAATATGCATTGTGACGTCCGACTGAAGGAGAAAGAGAAGAAGTGTTAAAGGCTGTCCTAATTCATCTTGAAGATATTTTTGTGACCAGAGGGAAGTGAAGGGTGTGCCTAACTAATCCAATCATCAAAAGAAAGTGTGAAGAGGCAAAATTGCAATCATCAAAGGTGTAAGCTTCAATGTTAGCTTTCAGACAGTAGAAGGATTGTCATACTGTAATCTTTCCTGAGTTCATTCTCAGTTCAGGGAGCAATTGCTTCCTTGGGTTGTAGCCCTAAAACAAAGTCAGCATGGAGTTGTAGCTTCCTTGGGAGTGACCCTAAATCAAATTCTTCAGGGAGTAGTAGCTTCCTTGGGTTGTAGCCCTAAAAAAAAGTCAGCAGGGAGTAGTTGCTTCCTTAGGTTGTAGCCTTAAAACAAAGTTGTTATTTTGAGCTTCATATATTGTGAGTTAATCCTCACCATGGTTTTTCCCTTCTTGGGTTTTCCACATATATCTGGTGTTATGTGTTGATGTGCTTTGTGTTGATCTTTCATGTTTATGTTAATGTTGTAATGCTTAAGTTTTAATCTACTCCGAAGGATTTAAAGTTTGTTTAGATATTGATTCACCCCCCCTCTCAGTATCATGGTGTGTTAAAAAATTGATATCAAATCCAAGTACCTTTGAGAAGCCTAATAGTTGAGGTAGATCGTGCACTTGAACACATGGAATTTGAAGATATGAATAATGATGTATTCATTCTAGAACCATATCTTTAAGCAATGGAACTTGAAGGCTGGGACCTTGATCCAAATGAGTGTGAAGTAGACCTTGAAGGAGAGCTCAAGTCAGCCCTTGATGATCTGGATGAAGCAAGAGAACTAAACATAGAATATGAAGGCATGCTTGAGAAAGAAAAGGAGACAATTGACAAGTTGAAGACAAAGGCCAAAGAATCAAAAGAATAAATTGGCAAACTAAAAACTCTAATAGAAGGAGATAAAGGAGGTGACATTAAGCTCAAGGAGACAGAAGAGATGATCTCCAATTTGAAGGTCATGGTTGAAGAAGGCAAGAGGATTGAAGATTGCTTAAATATAAGGCTTAATGAGAAAGCAGTTGAATGTTCAAAACTTGAGGAAGAAGTTGTCACTCTGAGGAAAGAACTGGAAAAGGAAAAAGAATAGATTGACAAGGGACTAAAACTAAAAGGAAGATCTAAAATTATTGATGACATAATTAACTCTCAAAAGCCAGCAAAAGAAAAATCAAGCCTTGGTTTTGAAAAGGGGAAAAGTCTTATAATCATTGCTTCTGCAAACTTATATGATAACTTCCAATCAGAAGGAAAGTCTGAAACAAAGAAGGAAGAGGCTTGCACTAAAGATCCTAGGAAGAATGCCTCCGGATATACAAAAGAAGATGAATTCACTCCTGTCCAGAGACAAGGGAAGAATAAGAAGAAGAATTTCAGAAAGCCTGCACCGAAACAAACTACTCCTATCAGGTATCCTCAAGCTTTCAATGGTTATTTCTATACTTGCAATAAATTCGGTCACAAGGCTGTTAAATGTAGAAGCAAGATGAATCAAAATTCATTTAGGCCTCCTAGGTACAATGTTATAAGCTCTCATGGTCAGTGTCTTGCTTACAACAAAGTTAATCATAAGGCTAATGGATACAGAAGCAAAATGATGAGGAATAGTTTCATGAACAAGAACTGTGCTAAGACCTCTTAGTTCTTCTATGGTTATTGTTACACATGTAACAAGTATGGTCATAAGAATCCTGACTATAGATCTAATGTAAGAAGAAGTGACTATGCTCTGCAATTCAAAATCACCTACTACAATTGCAATAAAACAAGATATATTGCAAGGTTCTGGAGGGGAAAGAGTGCAAGGTCCTCTACTTCTCAAAAGAAGGTTGATATTTATCTACAAAGGAAGGAAATGTATGGAAGAAGAAGGAAGAAGGTGAAGTTTTTGGACCTCTTCCTAGTGCAGATGGATCCTTTGGTAACTAAAAAGGTTAAGGTACTGATTCAGGGGGAATTACAATTGCAAGTTTCTTCAAAACCCTTGAAAAAATAAGATGTTGAATTCCTCAGCATTCTAGCTAAAATGGAAGAACATGCTTATTGGCTCAATCTAGTGAGTGTTGGCTATGGCACAAGCAAATGGGACATACCAACTTGGAAAATATGGTAAAGATCGGCTCTATTCATGCAGTGAGAGATATGCCCAAGATAACCAAGCATGCAAACACATTATGCAAGGAATGTCAAATGGGAAAGTAGACAAAGACAAGTTTCAAGAGAAAGGAGTACTCTTCTTAAATGCCATTGAAGCTGATCCATACTGACCTATGTGGGCCTACAAGAGTGAAGAGTCAACAAGGTGAAAGGTATTTCATGTTGCTTATTGATGATTAGTCTAGAATGACTTGGGTTACTTTCTTAAGAGAAAAATCAGATGCGTTTAATAAGTTTAAGGTTTTTAAAGCTATGGTTGATAATGAAATGGATACTAAGATCAAATGTTTAAGGTATGATAGAGGAGGTGAGTTTACTTTAAATGAATTTGATAAGTTTTGTGAAGAACATGGTATTAGGAGACATTTGTCAGCTCTTAGGACCCCTCAGCAAAATGGGATAGTGGAAAGGAAGAATAGGATTGTGCAAGAGATGGCTCTGATATGTATTGGAAGGAAGCAGTTCACATTGTTGTCTATCTAACTAACAGATTACAGTTAAGGGTTAATAGAACTAAGACCCCTTATGAGCTATGGTATGGAAGACCTCCTAGTGTCAGATACTTTAGGATCTTTGGCAGCAAATGCTATATCAAAAGAGATGAATAAGACCTAGGAAAGTTTGATTCAAGAAGTGATGAAGGGATCTTTCTTGGTTACTCAACCAGAAGCAAGGCCTATAGATGCTACAACAAGAGATTGGGAAAGATGATTGAAAGCACAAATGTCAAAGTAGATGAAGACATGTATCATATCTCACAAGAATTAGAGGACTTCGGATCTAACATCTTTCCATGCATTAAAGATGAAGAAGAAAAGAAACAAGAATCAGAGAAAATACCTAAGACCCCAACAAAGTATGTTCAGAAGAATCATTCAAAAGATCAGATCATTGGAGATAAGGATAAAGGTGTACTAACTAGGAGAAGTTTTGCAAAAGCATATGAGCAAGTAAACTTGTATTTATTATCAAAGGTAAAACCTAAAACCTTTGTTGATGCTAGTAAAGATGATGGATGGATAAAAGCAATGGAAGAAGAATTGGATTAGATAGAGAAGAATTAGACATGGGAATTGGTTCCCAGACCAGCCAACAAGAATGTCATAGGAACAACGTGGGTGATCCGAAATAAGTTGAATGAAGAAGGTGAAGTTGTGAGGAACAAAGCAAGATTGGTATGCAAGGGTTATTCTCAAATTGAAGGCATTGATTTTGAGGAGACATATGCTTCAATAGCCAGGGTGGAGGCAATCAGGATGTTTCTTGCCCTTGCTTCTCATAAGAACTTCAAGGTCTATCAGATGGATGTCAAATCAACATTTTTAAATGGTGATCTAGAGGAAGAAGTCTATATTGAGCAACCAGATGGTTTTTAGATATCAGAAGATCTAGACATGGTGTGTAGACTCAAAAAGCCCTTGTATGGTCTCAAGCAAGCACCTAGGTCTTGGTATGCTAGGTTGGATAAGTACTTACTTCAGCAAGGCTTCAAGAAAGGAACTACATACAGTAATCTTTACATCAAGGAAGAAGGAGACATGATATTGATAGTTGCAGTATATGTTGATGACACCATCTTTGGTGGAGATGATGATATATGTAAGAGGTTTGTAGAGGAGATGTAAAAAGAGTTTGAGATGTCTATGATTGGTGAGATGTCTTTCTTCCTTAGACTTCAAATTGCTCACCTAGATGATGGTATATTTATTTCTCAAGCTAAGTATGTTAGAGAGATGTTGAAGAAGTTTGGTATGGAGGATTCAAAACCAGTGAGTACTCCTATGGTCACTGGGTGTCATTTGAGCAAGGATGATGAGTCTCCGGAGGTTAATCAAACTTCCTATAGATCTATGATTGGAGGATTGTTCTACTTGATTGCTTCTAGACCTGATATTATGCGTGTAGTATGTGTGGTTTCTAGATATCAAGCCAGTCCCAAGAAAACACATTAGAAGGCAGTGAAAAGGATATTCAGATATTTAAAGGGAACTCCAAATTACGGATTAAGGCATACAGGAGGTAATGACTTTGATCTGAGTGCCTACACTGATCCTGATTGGGTTGGTTGTGTTGATGATAGAAGAAGTACAAGTGGTGATGATTTCTTTTTAGGAAACAGATTAGTTTCATGGCAAAGCAAGAAGCAAGATTTAGTGTCCCTATCAACTGCAGAGGTAGAGTATATTGCAGCAGCATCTCTCTATACACAAGTGTTGTGGATGAAGCAAACCTAGAAGGATATCAAGGTACTGTATGATGAACCTATTCCTATTTTGTGTGATAATAAAAGTGCTATCAATATTTCCAAGAATCTAATGATGCATTCTAGAACCAAGCATATAGCAATCAAGTATCACTTTTTGAGAGAGAAGGTTGCAACTAAGGAAGTAAGGTTGGAATATGTTCCAACAAAGGATCAGATTGCAGATATTTTCACAAAGGCTCTTGCAAAGGATACTTTTGAGGATCTCCGATAGAGGTTAGGGGTAATTGCCCCTCCTTGCTAGATGCATAGATGGATATTTTTGGTAATATGTGTTGTCATTGTGTTGCCATTGATGTCAACACTAAAAGTAAGTTTAGCACTCAACTTGTGATGATGATACACTTGTGAGATACAGAGATGCAGTGAGATATAGTGTTGATGCTGATGTTTAGGGTTGTTGATATTCAGAGATGTTCCTGAGGTTCATAGTGGGTTGCTGATGTTCATGGTTGGATGTCATGACCCGGATTAATGTCAGGACAAGGTGTATTGAGCATGCTTGAGGTCAGCAAAGTAATAAGATGTAGTGATGTTCCTAATGTTCATGGTTGGATGTCATTGTCCTAATCAATTTCAAGTCAAGCTGTTGGTCAGCAAAGATGTTTTCATAATGAGATTAAGATGGGAATTAGAAGCACAAAGATGATTTCATAATGAAATATTAAGATGGGAATTAGAAGCACAAATATGAATGAAGAAATATTAAGATGGGAATTAGAAGCACTAACGTGAATGATGATATATTAAGCTATAATGAGGATGAAAAGATGTTGTTGATGGCCTGTGGCATATTGTTTGATCCTTCCTGTTATTCTTAAGTATGTATATGTTGTTATATGAAGGTTTTGGCTTTCGGAAGTTGGTGAAGGTTTTTGCTATAGAGAATTGTCTGAAAAGACTATCTGGTAAAATGCTCTGCATTCCTCCTCATTTGAAGATATGGTCATGTGGTTCAGAAGTTAAGTTCAGTATGATGTAAAGGTGTTAAATCCAAAGTTTTAGGTCATTTGTGCCTTCGCAGTGAAAGTTATGAAATCTATAGAGTTCTGGTATGTGCTCTGGTAGAATCAAGTGATGATGAAGATTGTTTGGAATGCTCCACATTCATCTGCAATGATAGATATAGCTGTACAATTTTAATGATATGTTCATAGAGGTCAATGAGTCCATCCATATGGGTTTTAGGTGTTTTGGAGGTCTGCAAGCTTAGCTTTCAAATGATAATTGTGATAGAGATTGTTCTGGATGCCTAACTATTCTCAAGACATGTGCTGATGATGTGCACCAGCTTGTTGTGGCATGAAATAGTACATAGACTGATGGAAGATGGTCCCGATGATATTGTGTTGTCTCTAGTTTCTCCGCAAGGTGTTTTTCTACTCTCTCCGGTACTGGTTGTGGTCTAGAATGATGATAGTGCTAGTCCATGTCTCTGTTTGGCTGACTGGAGAATGTTGAAGGTATGCACCACCATGTTGTTGCTGTGTAGAGTTTAAGGAATGGTTGGAGATGTTGTATAGGTCTTGCTAACTCATTTGGAAGAAGGACAGGCAATGATTTATCATTCATGTGTACCGCCAAGATGAAATGTTTGTTGTGCCACAAGCTTCCTATATTCTTACTTAAGGGTGACCTAATCCAAATTTGTGTAATTTGCGGATGTTATCCCTTGAAGAATGATGCTATGAATAATGTTTAGGACTAGACTAAGCATGTATTGGGATCCACAAAGCATTTGGTTCCTTTTGGAGTAGCATGTAGTTCTTGATAGGGCTTGCCCTATGCATGTTTCATGTTGTGTGACCTCTGGCCAACTTGTAAAATGTAATATTATTGATGTAGTGGCTGACTTGTAATGAAATCAGTGTAATGTCATGTATATATTGTAAACCTAGTTGGTCTAGGTGAGGTATGATTGTGAAGATGAACATGTGAGTGTGTGAAGAGCAGAATATGAAAATAATATGCATTGTGAGTATCGAGGAGCAATTAATGCTACTACTGAGGCCATTTGGCTTCAAAACATTCTCATTGAGTTTGGTATTCCTTTCCGGAAGCCTACAGTCATCTTTTGTGACAACCAGAGTGTGATACAGATCTCTTGCAATCTAGTCCATCATCAGCGGACCAAATACATTGAGATCCACATGCACTACATTCAGGAGTTGATTCATGAGAAAATCACTGATCTCAGGTACTTTTTGACATTAGAGCAGATCACATACATCATCACCAAACCCTTCACTAAGAGCAAGTTCCTTCATCTGTGAGATTTGTTGGGGGTGCAGCTGGTGTCCACTTCAGGGGGGTTTTTAGTCCTCTTTTCTCTCTCTATTTTGGGGGTGTTCTCTCTACTTTGTTCTAGGGGGGCTTCTTCTCATTGGGGGGAATTAATTATACATGGGTACCTCATCTGGCTTGATTTTTCGGGACTCATCTTTTCACCCACATAAGCTACATTTAAGGGGGGTGTTTGTGTAGGTTTTTATTTTCCTAGTGGGTTAGTTATTTTCCCTATTTCCTAGGTTTTTTCTACACTTTTATTAAGCTTTCTTAGGTTAAATAAAGTGAGTTTAATTAGTGAGTGGGTGATTTGAGGTGTCGGCATCCTACAAGGGAGGTGGCATTTGCTATCTCGAGAAGATGATCTTGCAATATTTAGCCCATATGGTGTCCTCTCCCTATTGTTCAATTTTGCCACCTCTCTCCTCTCCTTGGTCTATATAAACTCACTACCTAGCTTGTATTTTGTATCTTGAATACATTGTCTAGTTACTCTGTCATTCTTTGCTTTGAGCTCTTAATGCAATTTTGTCATATCGACATTTGCATATTTCTTAGAATTGTTGGTTTGCTTTTAATTTGCATTTCAGTTTGTGTAGCTTACAATCTCTCTCATAAAGTTCTTGGCTTTTACATCTTGTTCAAGATTTCTAACAATATTTTTGCAATGGTTAAATGCTATACCCAAGCCATCAATGATGCATTATGTAAACTATTTTAGCCCTCAATGCTTGCATACCATAGCCTATGAAATCATAGCTTTCATTTTGAGAATAATTTATATATATATAAGAATAATATGGTGTATCTTTTGTCCATAAAGTATATGTTAGTGTTTAATTTCGTACCTTTCAGTGAGAAAGAAAAATGGGCAGATGTGTAGTAGAACCGCTCTTCGAATTGGAAGGGGAAGCTCCCTGTAAAATAAAACTTAACTCAAAATTTTACAATCTTTTTGGGCTTTTGCAACATGCGGAAAGGTAGAGATGCACATTCAATAGTGAAGCAAAGATTTTATGCTTTTTAACTGAAAACAAAACCTAACCTTCGGCACAAATGATACATTTTAATGGATATTTGGAAGCAAAATAGGCATACTAGAATCCATTAATGAACAAAACAAGAACACGGTCAGGAGAATATTAGACAAATAACAATTTAAGCAAATAGAGGCATGAGAATTGCTATTGCTTTTATTCTTTGATTGAACACAAGACTGGACACTAAACATTGAATACTTTTGATTCCTTTGATTAAATCTAGAGATCGAAGGAAACAAATGAACATAGGCGATTTGATTTTACACAAAAGGACAAAGAAGATCCGAAACGAATGTTTAAGCACAAAGTTTTAAACAATTCCTCTCAATCTCAACAACACAAAAAGCTTTCAGAAAGACAACGCATATATTTATTCTCAAAGTAATAAAGATACGCACAATCATTGAACAATAAGATGTGAGCAATAAAAGCCTCAACATTTACCATTGATAAAATAAAGTGTGTAGAATACCCTTATTTATAACCTAAAACAAAAGGTGCAAGGAAATAAAAGGAAGAGTTAACTAATACTCTCCACCCTAACCCTAATGCTACATGGGAAGCATGCAAGCTTATTTGCAATCTAAAAATAAAAATATCTTGTCATGTAATTTAGTTAACTAAACTTGCATGTTATTACACATTGAGTCCCACTTAAAGATCTTTTACATGATCTCCAAAACAAATCCAAAAATAAGTTTATCTTTGAAAAGCAAAGTCAGTTCTCAAAATACAAACTGCTTTGGAAATCCCTCTAGCCGCCTATCAAAAATAGATCGCTCCTGCAGATAGTAAAAATTGGCTAAGTACGAGAATTGAGATTTCTCTCAAATTCATCAACTCTGGCCTCATTAGGTATATTGATAGAATCCAGATACATGATCTTTGTCTGCAAGATGGTGTTTGCATCCTCCACTATCTTCGCGAGATCCAAATACTCCTTGACCTTAGGATACTCATGAATGTGTGTCGATTTAGCCTCCATGGTGATAGAAGAATATTGCATGCTGACTTTTGGGCTTGGAGGAGTCTTGTTCTGATGCCTTTTTGCCTTGAAAATTGCCAATCTAGACCTCTGTGTGTTCGCTGTCCAAGAAAATCAGGTTTCCCTCTTGTTGTCCAAACTTTGATTTTTTGTGGAAAAAAAATATATATTTGCCCTTGGAAAGTGAAAATTTGTAGTTGCAACCTCAAAGATTCAATGGATCTGAGCTCAAAACAGTTGAAGATGATGGAAAACACCTTTTGCCGAAGTGGGTATGCGCTAGAAATTAGAAATTTTGGACATATAGGCCTCAAAAATCACTTTTATTTTGGCTGTAGGTGGTGATTTTGCCCATGAACAGTCATAACCAATGAAGAAAAACCTTGAAAAATCATCAAAAATGGCCTCCTGGACTTGGGCGCTACCTCCTGAGTGTACAAATGGGCCTTGGGATGATGGAGGATGAAGGAAAAAGTGCCTAGAAGTTATAAATTTGCCTCTTGGATACTTGGCTGGTCCAAAAAATGTCTTTAAACCTATAATAAAAAGCTTGAAACCCTCAACAATGGCTGCCAATGCAAAGAAATGGTCTTCTTGTGAACAAATATGTCTTGGAGTGTGAGAGAAAGGTATAGAATGATGCAACAATGTGTAGACTTTGCCCCATATGCGAGGATCCACTCCTTAAAACCTTTGAATCTACCCTATCCAAGCTTTTAATCTTCCATTAATGGCCGCCATATGTGAACTGCAGCCTCTAACCTGTTCTGTTGCCTTTGGAAAATGATAATAACAATGCTAGAGATCTCCTTTATAGTGAGTGCCACCCTTCTAGGGTTTACAATGTGCTTTTTCCTAGAAATAAGAAGCTCTTATTTTTGGCTCCATGTACAAATGAAAGAATGAGGGGTGAACTTCTATTTATATTAAAATATATTTACAGGATGTTTGAGATAGGTCCCAGATCCATGGGATTTAACATGCAGATTCTAGATTTTTGAGGATCCACCAGATTTCAGACTTAGACAGTTTTCAGGATCTCAGAACATCAAGCTTCATGATACCAGACTTAGCCAATTTCAGGGCTCATTCTTTATGATTCTTGACCTTGGAAAATTTTGAACTTTGCCTTGGACATTTTGACAGAGGTTTCCTGGATCACTGTCATTTGTCTCTGCCTCTGGAGCTTATTTTTGTCGTAACTTCTTCATCTGATGACGAGATGTCTTGAAGTTTGGAGATCAGACTCATATGATCCAAAGCTCTCATTGAAGCCTCTCCTCCATGAATTATACTCCAAAATGGAGCACATTTTAGCAAAAAATGCCCAAAAATGCCTTAGAAATTTTTTTGAAATTTTCCAAAATTTCAAAATTTTCAAAATTGAATTTTGATTTGCTTGATGTATTTGCATTGCTTCCCTTGGTTCCTTTATGTCATTTTGGCCTTCAATTCATCACTTTGACCTCCTCTTTTAGATGTTCTTTCACTACTCCAAGTTTGATTGGCTTGTCAGAATCTCCCTCCATTTGAGCCTTGGATCGCCATCTTTTGATATGTCTTGTACCTTCAGGGTTAACGCAGTAATGACAAGGCTACATGGTGCTTGGGAGGTGTGTTTGGGCACATATATGAAAAATTTTGTATGGGTACAACGGTAAAGCATTATTTATACATATTAGACTAGTATTTGGAAATAGAAAACAAAATATATAAGCTTTAGTTGTACTTAATGTAGAATATAGATTGCTTAGAAGATGCATGGTACTATATGTTGCTATTTTTTTTGGTATTTGATGAAATAAATTTGGAATATTAGTTGTTCATACAGATGTTTATAGATAAAACTATATATATGCATTCTAGTTGTACATTCTTGTAGGAAAATGCATTTGAATTATTGCATGAAAATGACTGTTTTAATATCTAAATTTAAGCATAATAGAAGATAGTGATTATAACACCAAAATTTATTATATACAACTCAAGGGCAGGGTATGCTGGGGGTTGGGTGTTATTATATTTCTAAACTTGTGTGTTAAGATCAACTTACCTAGGTAGGGTATGCTGGGGGTTTGGTGTTGTTATTATATTTCCAAAAACTTGTGTGTTAAGACCAACTTAGGGGTAGGGTATGTTGAGGGTTTGGTGATAATATATATCCAAACTTGTGTGTTGATTTATACTTTATGTTTTGGCCAAAGTGATGCTATAGTTGTATGCATTGTTAGTTCACTATATCCATAGGTTGCATGTAGCTGGAAGTCATTTTACCTAGAGGGTGTCTAAGGACTACATGAATAAATGCTTGTGATGCATGTGTACATATTTGCACTCGGTTCTCAAATTTGGTTATGGTTTACTACAGATCTCATTATATGCCACCCTCATTGAAGGGTCAAACCACTGCTAGTAGAAAGATTCAAGTGGGGTCTGCCTAGTCTGAGGTTGGAGGTAAAGCACTCAGGTGATGCTCTCCCTCTTACAAATTGACAACCATATTGATTGCACTCAGTCAATATGACCATGAACATTGTACCACTATCTATAATAAATTATGAAGTCAAAGATTATGTATAATTGATGATTAGTGACAAGTTGATAGGACATTAGTCCTAACCTAATTTTGTATTATATTATTATCCATAAACTTAAATCATGATGTTCTATGAAATGATGTAAGATTGACATATTTATCATGAATAATGAAACTTTATTGTTTATTTAAAAATTTTAAATTTGTAGCATTTTTGGATAATTCACCTATAAATTACTTGTTAAAATAGTATTATTTTTGGGTGGCTCGTTACATAAGAATGGTCAAGTAAAACACATAATTAATCTAAAGTAGGAATGATATGACATAAAGTAAGAAAATAGTTTGGACCAACTACCATAGGCATAATAATGTAATCCATAGTCTCATTAAGTACCCCATTTGTTATCTTAAGAGAAACACCTAAATGTGCATATTCCAACTAAAAATGATGACTAAGCCAAAACTCTTTTGTGCATATGTGTAATATACACCCCCAAATTTTTTATTTTCTAAACTAGAAATAAAGACTACAATACAAACCCTCAACACCTTCTAATCACCCAGATCCTGGAATGGGCAAGGTGAGAGAATATAGTGTGTTGGATTACTATTCCCAACCCAACTAGTAGCTGCAAATATGAGTATGCAATGTAGATGCTCACTGTGACACACTAGGCGTCAAGCCATCCATTTCCACGCTTATTCAGCGGAGTGTGTTAATGTAACATAAAATGATGCACACTAGGTAGCAGAGCCAACCACCTCTACACTTATTCAATGGACTGTGCTTATGCAACAGAATGATGCACACTGGGCGGCAGGTCTGACCACTTGTACACTTATTTGGTGGAGTGTGCTTAATTTAAATGCTATATACTGGCGGTAAACCATGCAATTTACAAGGAATGCAATTCATATGAGCCCACTAGTGGTACTACCATCCAAGGATTACAAACAAATAAATATTGCAACTAATAGATGATAACACAATGTATTAGATGGCTGCAATATAAATGAATAATTCTGATGTCAGACTGAAATACACTATTGTAGCACGTTATCATGAAGATAAAGCACTAGAAACATTGCAAACATCATAAGAAGTAATACCCATCCAAGCTTTGATGCTTTAGTTGATAGAGGATGTCACCAAACAACACTAAACTCTTCCTAAATCACTGAAACTACAGAAACATGCGTCTGATACAAAGGAATAGCGGGTTGTTGACACTGAAAATGTACATAAACCCCTCCAAATAGCCCCAAACTCATCAATATTCACCCTCAAAACCATACAAATGAAAACTCTGACCTAGGACACCACCAAATAGAGAAGGAAACCAATGTAAAGTGAGGCAATTTGCCTTCCAACCCCTCACACCTCCATCCAATAGTGGTACGACATGGTACCAAGTGGTACAACCAACAAAGACTCCTTCTTTTGACCAAAAATTGCATTCAAACAACTCAAATCTTCTATTAAACCCCTTGTGCCTAAGATAAGATTGGATTGTCTTTAGTAAATCTTGATTTCAATAACATTCCTTGAGATTTTGGTGTCTAGGCAGGTAGAAACTATAACTTCAAACACAAAAATTAGAACTATACTATGAAATGAAACCACAAGTGAAAATGATTATCTAATCACACCCAAAAGCTCACATCAAAACAAAGTCTTCAGGGAGTAGTAGCTTCCTTGGGTTGTAGCCCTAAAACAAAGTTGGTATTTGAGCTTCATCTATTGTGAGTTAATCCTCACCATGGTCTTTCCCTTATAAGGTTTTCCACATATATCTGGTGTTATGTGTTGATGTGCATTGTGTTATTCTTTCATGCTTATGTTAATTCTGTGATACTTAAGTTATAATTTGCTTTGGATAAGTTGAAGTTGTTAAACTTGAAGATTGGTAAGATATCGATTCACCCCCCTCCTCTCAGTATCTTGGTGTGTTCAACTAGTTGCATGCAAACAAAGAAAGGGGGATTGAGAAAAAACCACAAACTACAAAAATTCAAAAGAAAAGTTTCAAGAAAGTCCAACGCAAATTAAATCAAACCAAAATCAAGTTAGGCCAAATTAAGGTCAAAGAAAGGAAGAAAAATGAAGAAAATTGTTGGCATAGAACCGTAGTCCTTATTGACCACAATCTCTATAGAAAAATTATCTTATTGAGTTTCCCCTTCCCCTTTGATTTGAGTAATTGGCCATCTTTGGATCTAAATCTAGTGACTAGATTGGAAAGTTAAAAATGTGTGATTGTCCCATCTTCTAGAGAAGTTCGAACTAAAGTCAATCCTTTGCCTACTACTAAGTTTGCACTTCACACCTCTTGCACTCTACCTTGTCCTTGTTGTAAAAGCATTAAATACATGTCAAGAAAGATAGTGCATCCTAGCATCCTAAGTGTAGTGTTTTATATCATATTAGAATAATCAAAACAAATATAAACATGTGTACATACACTCATATAATCATATATAAAAATATGCATCTCATATATAACATCATAAATAAATTGCATGTGCATGAATAGAGAGATAAATCATTATAGTTATCATAACCATTAGATATGATTCAAGATTAATAAGGAGCCTGAATATATAAGAGTTTGTACAATCGAGCTCCCCATGTCCAAAATTGGGGGCATGTATACAAAATATTACAACAACAAATGCAATGAGATAGATGAAAAACTATGGCTCTTGGATCAAGAGGGACTATGGGTCCTCTCTCTTTTATGGTTTAGGATTGGCCTTTGGCTAGGAACATGTTATTGTGATCTATTCTGAGATTGTTCCCCCCACTAGTCTCATTGTGCAAGGAGCCTCGTCAAGCCATATCTAATTGAAGGCACGTGTTCTCTACATGTGATGCATGTAGCTAGCCAGATAAATGCCACATAGGAGCAAAATATATGAATGCCTCCATGTAAGTCAAAATTGGTGAGGATCCACTAAAAGTGCATCATCATTCAAAGAGGTCTCTTGACTCTTGATCTCCATCAGTGTATCTAGATGAGGGCCCTCCAATCATCTACAATACCTACAATCACAAGAAAAGGAAAACATTAGAATGGTTGTACCTACCAATACACCTAAACCTATTGTGTTGGAGGAAGAAATCCGTATTGTTGAAGCATGGGTGCATGTTGAGGACCATGTGATTATCCCTAAGCCTAATCCTATTGTCCTTGTCTCATAATAGCTAGAACAATCAAGACCAATAATATTAACTAAATATAGTCGAATTTGTCCATCATCACATCCCAAGACTCCTAAATGCCCCTATATACAATGGCCATTGGGGTAAAATAACTTGCATATGGCCTCCCGAAATGTTGGGGCACTCTATCAATCAATTCCACCTATGTATTCCCTCATTTATCAATCATGGAGATCACAACTCTACATGCAGTCACCAAGATATCATCTCTCTCCCAGTGGTCCATCATGTTCTCTTAGGGATTTGCGATCATGTTGTGATGGTCAATTGTGCTCCTCTAGGGAATTGAACTGAGAAGTGGGCTATCTCTCCCCACCTCTAGGCATTGTACTATCTAAAATAACACTCCCAATGTCACTATATAACAAATATGAACTTAGTACTACAATAAGCATCATATAAGCATGTAGAGCACATGTAATAACACTCCCAAAGTCACCATATAACAAATATGAACTTAGTACTACAATAAGCATCATATAAGCATGTAACAACATTCCAACCATGGTCATATAACATAATATGAACTTAGTTCAGCAATAAGCATAAATAAGTATCATGTAGCTTTACCAAGCTAAGTCTATCATACATTAATGAAAAGACTAACAATGAGTGATAAAATACTTAATAGCATCTTAACACTTGATAACCTTAAATTTATCACATAAGCTAAGAGATTCCATGAATGTTTCTACAACATCATAACTTATCATCTTAGGATAATAGATAAAAAAAGATTCCATTACCATCAATTCAGAGTTATATAATCATCAAATTCATATAGCTCATTAAGAATCAGGTTTACATTCATTCAAATGTTGAATACTCAACATATAATGAAATGCTATATCAAATTAACAAGATTACATATCTTTAATAGATGTAGCAAGATCTCAAGGTGATGTGGCATCTCGGCGCAAACTCTCACCTTTGCTCATCCTTCATACCTCGAAGTCAAGAGAGCATCATAGAGGCGACTTCCACCCTACCATGAAGCCAAAGCTTCCCTGTGCTACCCAGACAGGTAGCCCAACCCGTCCTGAAGAAAATAGTTCCTCAAGGTCATCATGCATGACAATGAATTTAACTATGCATTATACTCATTGCCCCATGCAAACATACAAAAATGCAACCATAAATTCAAAATGGCATCAACAATTTCAATCCTTTGGAAATATTTTTTCGCTTGAAATCAAACCATTCAAGTCAATCATGCATGTTGGCAATTAATTTTAACAATTGACTCAATTCCAGAGTACCATTAAACAATCATTAAACTAATGATTTCAGAGTTTATCATATGCATTCCAAGGTAATAAATTTTAATTTGCTCTTTAAATAAATAAATGAAGAGTTTCCTCTTTCATATATTCAATGGTTTGCAAAGTAATCCCTTTCATTTTGGTAGCTCTCCCATTTTCTTCCTTAATAATATTTCCTAACCATTAATCAAGTAATAAAGTAACCCCTGAGCCTTGATACCTTTGGCTCATCAAGCTTATTCATTCGTTGCTGCCTTATAGGCATACTTCTATTTCAAAACAACATATTTTGAGAGCTTTTAGCAAGTCTCAATAAAGTTCTAAATGCTAAGTAATGAAGGGTTATTGAATGAAATAAAGAAAACGTTGGCTGTTTTTTTTTTTCATATTTTCCTCTATATTTCACAGCATAGGTGCCTCTAATGGAGGTGTCTCCATTAGAGAGGTTCGCCTCTCTAATGGATGCCCAGATTTGTCATGGCATCTTTACATTTTTCCTTGTCTGTGTGCCCTAATTTATGGCATAAGGAATTGTAATATATTTATGGATCAGCATATTTCTTGTTCTTTGCATGCTACAGATGATTAGCATACTTTTTCTTCTCAGAATTTCTGGTTTTAAATACTCTAGAATTTATTTCAATTTGCACAATATACAATCATATGTTATAGCATTAATTGTTCCTTGTTTTGGTTAACAGGTTTATGTCATTTCTTGCAAGTTTCCTACTGGTAGGATCATCAAAGGTTTTAATAATTTGTATAGAAAACTTAGATTTTGGGACAATTCCTACTGTAGCAACCAAGTATTTAATTTAGCTAATACTAAAGTTTTCAATCCTCCAAGCATAAGAGGAAATGCACTTATAGCTGCAATAGAACAAAAATAAATATATTTCCTGCCTCTTCATTCCAATTTTACTGAGTGGATTAAAAAAAATCCTTACCTTGATAGCCTGTTAATTTCCTTCCCCATCTAAAATCCTTCTTTCTTTTCTTTCCCAAATTTTTCCCCAATTTCCCAATTTTCCCTTTTGATAACCTACATTCCTCCTTTCCCAAGGTTACAGGTGTTGTGCTACATGGTAATTTATTGCCAACTCCAATCCTTGGAAGAAATTACCCAGAGATTTACTTAACAACTCAGGTGGAGCACAAAACAATGTTTTCCTCCTTCTACAGATGTCACTCTGGAATACCACAAATTTATGAGACATCAAAATAATGTTCTATTTCTTCGTTTCTCGTGAAGAATATAAAAATAATACTCTTTATCCCTTTATTATTTACCTTTACCAATTACTTAGCAGGATAACAATATCATTTTAAATAACTCTCAATGCTCATATATTTTCTATTATTATTATTTATTTATTTTTAAAAGATAAAACAAGGTATATCACAATATCTCTATTATTAGCTTAATTATATGTGTGTGTGTGTATATATATATACCTCTTGGTGCTATATGAGTGTACATACATATTTATGTATATATTTATATATCGTAAGTATGTAAATGCACTCATATATCCACACTTGGAATACTTACACACATATACGTAAATGTATATATAAATATAAGCATTGCTACGTCTTGAAGTTAATTAGTTGAAGTTGTTACTGAGATGAGATTGAAAACAGTAGAAATCAAATCCAAAACTTGCAACTAACCACAACCCCATCCTAAATGCAATTATGAATTGATGACTTTGTGTGTGTGTGTGTGTGTGTGTGTGTGTGTGTGTGTGAAAGTCATGCAGACGACCTTAGAGGTAGTAGGTTCCTCTCCTCTATGATACTCTCCCATCGGGAAGAGGTCAATGGTGAATCCTGTCACACTCAGAACCAAAATTGTAGTTAGTCCACAACATATGCAAATTATAATTCCAAATATGCTACTATAACATAGTATAAGCATCTACTCATTTAAACAATATAAATAAACAGTCATCCAGATGGTTAGAAACATCATGTCACTAATTAAAACATTATACATGTCTGTACAAGTCTATAATAACAATATTGTGGCATGTAACAAGTGTATAATAGACAACACTATGGTATGTAACAAGATGGGCTATGACACTATCACCCATTGGGTACCCTCTCTAATAAGCAATCACATGCTATAGCAACCACCCCATCACAATGAAAGAACCTAAAAGAAAATGTGTTTGTTGAATGACTTAGATTCTTTTTGTGTGTAAGTAATTAAAGCAAATTAAGACTTTTCACCTTAGTCTAAACTTAATTAGGTAACACTAGAGATTGGAATGATTGAAGACAAGAGACTAATGCAAGGAAGTTATTAATTGGAAACAAACAAGACTAAGCTAGGAGAGAAAAACTTGAAATGAGTAAAAACATAACTTGTGCACCTAAGATAAACAAAGTATGTGAAGATGAAAGGCTTATAATGTTTTCACTAATCTATAGACCAAATTTGGGGATTGGAACTAATGTTTGCTCTCGGTGTCATAGATGTACCTTGGAAGGGGTGCACTTGGCACTTGATCCAATGACTGCCAAATCATATCTAAGATGAAGTACTAGTCTCTGAGCAGTTTCTCAATCTTCAAGTAGAAGGCTTTAGAAGGAACCCAAAAAGAAGAGTATTAGACATGTGTGGCAACCAAAACTTTAGAGCACGCTTGGAATTTCCCCACTAACGAAAGAGGCATAATAATTCTATAGGTAAGTTTTTTTTGAATTTTGGAAATGACAGCTTGCCACAATGTGGAAGGGGAGGCTTGAAAGGCAAAGGGAATGCTAAGAAATCTAAAAACTTCCCCATGATGAATCCATTTCCATCCATAGGAGTCTAACCAACTAGGCTTAGGCAGAAAGGATTGCCTATAGCATTGAATTTTTTGCCACTAAATACTTAACACTGAAGCTTTGCAAAAAATATCCAGGAACTACAAGGCCTATTTGACATTCCTTCTTCCTCTAGCAAAGTAAGAAATGAGTCATCTGCAAAATGACCATTGACCAGTGGATTGGTGGAATTAGGCAGAAAAATGCCTTTAACCGGGTTGTGTGAGACAACATGAGCCAATAGGTGGCCAAAGCCTTCGACTACAAGCACATAAAGGGTAGGAGCCAAAGGGTGTCCTTGATGGATGAACCTAAAAAGCCCAAAGGAATTAGATTGTTGACCATTGATGGTAATACAAGCAGAAGCATCAACATAAAGCATTTAAACTAACACACAAAATGGGGTCCAAATCCTAGTGCTTTCAGCATTGCGAGGATAAAAGGCCATCCAATGCAAATTATAGGCTTTGGCAAAATCAATTTTAAGAAAGGTTGTTGATTGTTCAGAATGTTTGGTCCATTCCATCCCTTCCCAAACAACAATAATATTATCAAGAATATACCTAGATTTAATAAAATCAGCTTGCTTAGGACGAACCAGCTAGGAAAGAAGATGGTGCAATTAATCTCTTTGCCGAACGTCTCCTGTAAGATTGGTCTTCAATTGCAAATTTTCTCCAGATTGCTAACCTCAAGTATGAATTTAATATTACCTTTATTTGTTAAACTCCTTAATGAATTCAACAAAAGACTTAAAACTAGTTTTATAGAATTCACATGAAAAGCCATCATTTATCATCGGCCACGGTGAAAATAGCCTCACAAAAGTCCTCTTTGATGAGCAACTAGTCATAACAAATCTGTTAAGAGTTTAATTCAACCCTTTTGATGTTATCCTACTAAATCGACAACTTTAAAGTTTTAAAGAAAGCCTAAGTTAAAGTACCAAATTAAATTGAACCCCAAAGCTTTCCCATTCACCTTTGGGCTTTCCTTAAGTCCAACCATTAAAGAAATTTTTTTTGCATTTAATGTTTAACCTTAACGGTTGTTTTATTTCCCACAAATATAAAATGTAAAGTCAAACCATGTTGAAAATATATATTATTATTACTCGCTAGACCATTGATTCCCTTGTGTCAATTTCATGTATAAAGTTAATAAGAAAATAAATTATTTTAATATATTCCAAACCTTTTCTTGTGATTGACTGAATGCTGATCTCAATGGATCTTCTTTCCCAGTTGTCAACAACAAGGTCACTTGGAGCCACGCAAGAGATCACAAAGAATAATTTTAAGTTTTAACTACTACTCTAATATATTATATATAATATTTTGGCAAGACAAAGATGTGGACATATAATAAGCCTAAGGCAGTGAAGCCAATAATTGAAAGGATTCAAATATCTTCCATGGTATTCCAATTTAATAAATGCTATTAGATGTGACTTCTAAAATATGGCACATGTTTTAAAAAGTATTTCATGTATATATTATGGATTTGTATATAGTGAGAATTTTTATATCAACATTTGGGATGGTAATTTATCATTACAATAAGAAAAAATTTGTCTTCTCTTATTTGATTAACATATGGTGCCTAACCATTGGCTTCTCTATCTTGATTAAGATAAGTTGTCAAAAAACATTTAAAATTATACAAGTATTTTATAATGATGGTGTGCCTCTGTTGTTCAAGAGTAGCATCTCAATTTGATGGGGGCTCTGTTTTAGAAATAGTTCTCTTCATGTCACATGTAGGCTGCCATTAATTTCAACTCCATCCCAATTGTAAGTGGACCGGCTCCATGCCCATGGCTATCCAATATTCTGGTGGTGCTTTTTACGAAAATAAATGTTAATTAATTACTTGACTCCATCCCCATCCTTAACCCCAAGATATTCTTTGAGCTTTGCTTTTGCCGGGGTGTTTAGGGTTAAGTTCAAGGCACACCCTTTTTTCACATGGTGAATTATGGCTATTTTTAAACATCTTCCACTTCAATAGTTAAATATCAATTTTGGCCAATAAGAATAGAACAAATATTTACCACTTTTTGTTATGAGTGAGGTGTAAAATTACTATTGACTGTTTGACCATTGAATTGGATGATGTTTAAGTAGAGTGGGTGAATTATTGGTCATCATCCTTGTTTAAATAACTTATAAATGGTTGGATTTGGCAGTCCATAACTTCAGTAAGGAAGCCTCACGGAGGAAAAGAAAGTGCAAATAAGATTTGAATGTAGAACTGATCATAAAATATCAGATATGTTCTAAATTCTTGTTAACACTGTAAGTGTATAATTATGTAAAAATTGATACTAAATGAAGAGTTCGGGAGTAACTAGGGCATATATTTGATTTTCTTACAAATTCAGAAATTCCCAAATGTAGTGCTGCTCATATTGAATTAGTGGACTGTGGAGCAAACAAGGAAAATGGGATTTGAATGCAAATAAGACAATGAACTATAACGTGTTCTAATTTCTTGTACACTGTAAATGAATGGTTTTATAAACATCAGTTACTGAATGAAAAATCCAGAGGAAACTAAGGCCTATAAATATTATTTAATCTGGCATTTAAATGTTTTACGTATTCACAAATGCTGTGTCTCATCTTACCAAATAATGGGCTATATATGAGAAGTTGCAGATATTAATCATGCTGCAGGATAGTGACAAACATATGACTATATATATAAGGACGTTGCAGATGTTGTTGATGTTACAGGATACTAAAAATCAATGAACATATGACTTGCTACAGGTAGCAGGTTCAGAAGTAAATCAAAACACTAAAGAGTGCACCATAAATCTACAAAAACAATTGAAGGACCACTTTTTGTCCATTAGAAAGACAGACATCAAGGATAAAATTCTGTTAAGAACTCTTATATATCCTAAATAATGAATGGGTTGAGTATCTTATCCACTTTAATATGAATAGAAAAACCAATTGCTAGGATACATCAGATCAAGTTCCCTGTGAAATTGTTTGATATCTACATCTCACTCTCAACTGAAATAAACGTCAGTTTGCCCTACATGTAAAGAAATCATTGAAGCTTAGAGACCATCCATTACATATACATAGCATGGCTGTTATCACAAAATTCCTGCAACAAAACAAATTTCCCTGGAATGTGAATCACATTCGCAGGTACAAAAATACTTTATAGACAGTGCATCATGAGAAGATAACATTGTTTCTTTCTTACAGAAAAAGGGACTACATACACTGAAATCCACCTCATCTGAGAGGCAAGATTCTCAAAAAAGATGCATAGAAGCAGAAGTCACATTATTTAGACACACAAATACTGTACATATATTGCTCGGGTGCAAAATTTCATGATATCATGGCTTAGCATTACTGATCTTAGCCAGTTCTCTTTTAAAAACTGTCAATGACGTAATTTGCAAACAACCAAATCATCAACTCCAGAGTGGCTATTTCTTTGATGCTTTAGGTCGAAATATTTGTCCCAACTGTCCCGCAAGATAGTCAAAAGTGTCAATCAAATTTGAGACAATTTGAGTTGTGAAAAAGCCAATGCAAGCATCAATTGGAGTCAAAATGTAGTCCCTGAAGCTCGAAGAAAATAGTCCATTGTTTGAGAATACTGGCAAACACTTGACAAAAAAGTCATCATCATTGTTGCTCTCAATTACCATCGGCTGAAGATAGGCAAGGGCTGCATGTTTAACTAAATTGTTTCTTATGGTTATGTTCGTACAAAAATTAGCTTCTCTGCGAGGAGATGCTACATTTGTTGGAGAACAAGGAATGATATCCCGCAGACTAGTATATTTAAGTTTATGCATTCCATTCAAATGCACCATCTCAGATGCTAATGTGAACTCGGGGTCCTTTAGGTCTGATGCCCACTCAACTTTACTGCATAGCACTGGTAATGTATGCAGCCGTCTAATACCCATATCCATTTGTACAGTCATTTTACCTGAACATAAAAAAGGGCCATCATTTGTTATATAGTAATTACTAGCTTAAATTGTGACTAAACAGAAATTGTTTGTTGCACTAAATTCACATGTCAACTAGATTCTAATCTACATTATGTTCTAGATTCAAGCAACAATTCTATAAAAAATCTGAAACACAGGTCCAAAAGACAGCATTTAATAGCAAGCATTATGTGAAACAGACTATTTTGACCTCTAGGTGAACAAACTTGTGTCACAGATAGAAGGCAAATCCTTCTCACAACAGCAATTTAGATTGCCATGGATAAATTACCGGTGAAGAATCAAGGTGGATTATAAATGATGCATTAAACCCTCTTTCAACTGTCACATTATTACACCAAATGCTTACACGGTCTTTATCTGGTTGCAAGTAGAATGTAGTTGTCACTTGTCCATTCAGGAAAGAAAGTATTAAAAGCTTCTCCAGTTGCAAAATGATCTAGGCCTGCCTCCAGACGATTCAAAAATATTCACATATTATTTACCATTTTTTGGGCCACCTTCAACAAAGGATTCAGAATTGCCACAAATACAACAAATCAGATTTGACTCAACAAGGATTCAACTAATGCAGTCAAAAAAAAATTCAAATTATAAATCACTCGGCTATCATTCAAAAGACAATTCACAAATCCCACTCTTCAGAATCGATAAAGATCAAATCTCAATCTCCCTCTCTCAATTGTCATGATAATGCCAATCTGAATGGCCAATAGATTTTTCCACTAAACAAACTCTTCTTGTCAAAGGGAACACCTAAAACTGCACAATAAACTGTACACCATTTTGGAAGGGGTTCGACATAAACATTCCAACGAAGTATTACCCAGAAGGGAAGAACCCACTTAGATGACTATCTAACATACCAATTAAGAGAGGAGAATCTGATCAGTTCATCATTATTATTCAACCAATAAGATGATTCTAAACTTGCATGTAATAAACCAAGCTACCATAACTGGTTACTAGAATCCATCAAAATCTGCCATCAAACTATCTTCTGCTCGTGTAATCAGAATCATTTCACAAAAGACAAAATTTCCCACCTGATGGAGGAATTCCTGCAGACCTGACGAAGAGTACAGCTCTGATTTCCTGTCAGCACCACCTCTTACTCCACATGCCACATGTGGCAAGGGACGATAATATTTTCAGAAAAAACCTATTATATCCCAATAAAAGTATTAGAACAACAAAGTAATAAATTAATACGCTCAGCATGGAGCTTGCAACTTCTGCTTATGGCTATGGATCCTTTGCCAAAAGACCAAACAGGGATCCTCGGTAAGGTACCCACTTTTGTAATTATTTATTCAAAAAAAGCAAGATGAGGCTGACTATATTTTCCAGGAAAAGGTCAGGTACATGGCATATCTTCCCATATAAGACCAAGTGGCCACTTTACATTTCAAACAAAAAAGAGCAAGAAAAAGACTAAGTCCTTATATTTAGATCAAGTTTCCATAGAATATAAGGTTTTTAACGTCCACTAGGCTGCTTTGCCAAAGGCGGTTCATGGGACAGGACTGTACAAAGAACCAAGGTTTCCAACCCAAAAACCAAACGACCCAATCATTTTTTCTTTCTGCAATGCTAGTCTTTACCTATTCCAAAAATAAACTTTTCCACACAAAAAAGGGGTTCAGCCCAGAATTTCAGATGAATGATGCACCCACCTGAGCTCTTTCCCCTTAAAACATTCCCAATGTGTAGCAACGCTATTCTCGTTTACAAATATATTTGCAGTCATAACCTAACCTAATACATGAATACTCAAATGAAGACAATTTATTCGAACACAAAATGGTCTTCCAAACACGTAAACACACACTGGTAGCTCCAACTTTCACTCAATCTCAATTGAGACCATCCCAAATCCTTGTTCAAACCAAATTTCCAGCCCAAAAATCCAAAAATTTTCCCAAAAAACAGGTCCCCAATCAAAATTCTCAGGAAAACAGCACCCAGATGAGAGGTCTTACCCATTGAGATCACTCCAAGTCCTTGTTTTAGACCAGATGCCTAATTCAAAAGTCCAAACATGTTCCTATGAGAACACGTCCTCAATCAAAGTTTTCAGGAAAATCACAACCACCATGTGAGATCTTACAACTTGGGATCATTCAGAGTACTTGTTTGAGACCAAATGCCAGTACAGAACTCCAAATTTTATCCAAAAGAAAACTAGACACCAATAAAAAATTTCAGCAAAACCAGAGCAATGACATGAGATCTTGCCCCTTTAAACATTCCCAGTTGAAATCAATTCCCAAAAAAGAAAACATACCCAGTCAGATTTTTCACTCCACCTCCTCCCCAGCCGCTGCCCTCAAAATACAAAAAAAATCAATAAACAAATAAACAAAAGAGTTTTGAAGCACCTTCCCAAAACCTTAAAACCCCTCTGACTCTACAGAAAATCTCCTCCCTCGCCCCTACCCCGGCCTCTCCGATGACACAACCAAAAAAAAAGCGAAAAAAAAAAAAACAAACCAAATAAAGCAGCAAAACAAATGAAAAGACCAAAAAAAATGGTGTTCAACCAAAACAGAAAAACATAAAACATACTGAAAACCCTCCTCTCCAGAAACCTAAATCATACCAAATACAGAACATTTAAGAGAAAAAACTAATCTTTACCCATAATGGCATGAATAGGATTTCACTAACTGATCTTTACCAAAACAGCACGAATGGCATTTCAAAAAACTAATCTATACCAAAAACAGCATGAATAGGATTTCCAAAAAACTGATCTTTACCCAAAAACAGCATTAACATATTTTAAAAAACAATCCTTTTACCTGAGTGCATGAATCCAATATACATAAGGAGTCCTGGCCCTCTGGTTTCTTCTGTCACAAGATCAGCTTATTTCTTTGAAGCCCATCATTGTTGCTGCCCGGAAGAGGGAGAAGAACCCATCGTCTGGGAACTGCTGTTTTATTCTTTCATGCATATCCATTGCACCGCACAAACAGCAGACATTAGGCCTCAGGGATGATGATCCACACGTTATACATTATCATGCACAATTTTCCACAAAATAAAGAAAACCAACAACACCCGAAAACAAAAACAAGAAATTCACACATAGATTTCATGCCTCATTATCAGGCTGGATTTTGACATTTTCACCAATTGGGTATCATAACCATAGAATTTTTGATCATGTGGGTAGTGGAGAAAACAGTGCATTATTGGACCCAATTTAATTTTTTTAAAAGAATTTTACGATTTTAGGTGGCTCTATTGACTTTTTCTAATCAGAAGTTTATGCTTTCTAATGGCTATTATTGGATTTTGAAGCTTTCTAGGGGAGTTTTGACAGGACACATGAGCCTATCCGGTCAAATCTTGTGATTTAAAAAAATAATAGTAATAATTGGTATTAGTTTTCCTTCTTTTCTGGCTATTATTGTGGGCTTTTAATAGTTTGGAGACAAGGGCATCCATCCTTACGTGGAGGGGTGATAAGAACCAGGTAAGACACATGGATAGGAGTTGATGGAATATCACTTTAAGGGTATGGCCCACCTGTCCATGCATGATGACATGGCATGGGTGCTATTAGTCACCGTTCCATCATGACACGGTATGCTGCCATGTCATGATGACATGGCATGGTGGCCACCATGCATGATGACATGATACGGTGGCATGGATGCGACATCATGGACCGGCCCCACACCAGTGAATTGGATGGCTGCAAGACATATTCTCTCTCTCTATATATAGATAGGTAGTGTGGAAATGTACGCATGAATAATTTTATATTTTTCATTGAGCAATTTTTACCCCCAAAAAGTCTTTGGGTTAGTCTAGCACTCTTATTAGCTGTGAGGTAGAGTGTGAGGTGATTGCATGTATATGTATGTCTGATATAGGTGTATAGGAAAATAAACTTTCCTTAAACTAAAAAGATGTTATTTATTTATACTAATTCCTCAAAGTAATAAAAGATGTTATTTACACTAATTCTTGAAAGTAATAAATTTGTTTTTGGGTTTTTGGTTTTAGCATTTATAAATTACTCACAGCTAATATTTGCATTTATTGTGGTTTGGATTATTTTTTACTGGTTACAAGAATCTTAATCTTCTCTTGATGTGAGTGTAGAATGCCTCTCGGCGTAAAGAATAGATTAATTTAAATAATAGAGACTTGTTTAGAGATGTTAGGAAATTGAAATTTTATATGTATTAAGTATGAAAAGTAAATGTGATAAATAAAAAGATTTAGCTCTATGTTTGAGAATGAATAATTTTAATATGGTACTAAATTTTAGATCTCGAGATTAGAATAGAAGATCTCAACATGTAATTCATCTCAAGATTTATACAATCAACTAGTTATTTGAGGGGTTGAATTCATAGATTTGGTTTGCTTTCGCGAACACATATCTAGCCTCTCCCCACATAAGTGATATGGTATAGTATGCAGTCCCAATTCTTGCTTTGTCGAATTCGCCTTTATCTATTATGTTATATGATGTAGCCTAGACTATGGGTTTAATTTTAAAACAACCTAGTGTAGCAGCCCACACACATTCCACACATCCATGGACAACGGAAGCAATAAAATGCTATAAGTAAAAGATTTTATTATGTCTGTTGTAGCATGAATACAACTTGCATACAATCTCTCTCTCTCTCTCTCTCTCTCTCTCTCTCTCTCTCTCTCTCTCTCTCTCTCTCTCTCTCTCTCTCTCTCTCTCTCTCTCTCTCTCTCTCTCTCTCTCTCTCTCTCTCTCTCTCTCTCTCTCTCTCTGCACAAGGCTTCACATAACCATTCTCGCATTATAGGGCTCCTCTTCTATCTTTGGGGCTTACTTTGTCTCTCTCGAGTCTTTTAAGTCTTTACTCAACCTAGCTCGCTAATAGAGAGTCCCCCTTCAAAAAATGAATGAATAATAAAATGGTTGTTGTCTCAATCAAGAAGTCATTATTGATCGTGTTGCCAGTTGCAAGATGGAAATATGCCACATCAAGAATGAATGAATAGCCACATGGCCAACAAATGGTAATTGTAACCCAACAAGATTCAAAGAATTGACCTAGAAAAAGGAAGGACAATGCCATGTTGTCACAGAAGTAAAAAACAAAGTTGAGAAATAAGCCATACTGTTGAACTTCCTAGTGCAACAATAGCCAAAAAGAAGGTAGCCACACATTCAAGGAATGATCCCTAGCCTTAATGCAACAAAGAGGAAAATAGATGGCCAAGGAAAATATTGCCACACTAATAAAGAACAAATAAACAATTCGAGCAACAAAGGAAACACATAGGAAAATGTCATGCCATAAGGGAAAAGCAAAAGAAATAGGCACCCAAAGGAATACCACCACCAATCTAAGATAGGGAGACGTCCCATGCAAGCATATTAAAATTAGTTGTCGTGATGTAATAGAGCCTACCATCAAGCATTGAAGATTAGCATAGTGATTATATTGCTAAAGCAATGGTAATTGCAAGGAATAATTGATCCCACTCTATCAAAGAGAAAAATCCCCTTTGAATTAAAATTCGACAGTTGGTAGATGATAGGGACATTCATGTTTTAATTCAGTTATATTGTATAAAGTAATATTAGTCATTTATCTTCTTAGCATAATATTTAAGTCCAATATTAATATTTGTAGTAGCCTTTTACTTCCTATTGCAGCCTCAAGAAACAATTCATCACCAAGGCATTGTGTTTTAAAACACACAATCCTCTTGTAGGAGTATTTTAATACACAAATCCTATAGTAGTTTATGAAACAGTTCGAGCACAACCATCATGTAGCATCCTTTGAGAAGCAAGTTGATAGAAGCTACTAAATGGCAAACACACCAAAACTAAAGAATAAAATTCAAAACATAACCAACAACTATTTTTGGGGATGCTAGATTACTTGTGGACTTAAATGCCCCTGCATCATACATGTTGGGTAAGAACTTGAGTGGTAGAGACACCCTTTTAAATAGTGAACAATCTGCAAGAATCATTTTTTTTTTTCATTAAGCAATTTTTACCCCAAGGACTTTGGGGGTGGTTTTCCTTTGGGTTAGTCTAGCACTCTTATTAGTGGTGAGGTAGAGTGTGAGGTGGTTGTGTGTATAAATATATGTCTGATATAAGTGTAAAGGAAAATAAACTACCCTTTGTTATTTATAGTAATTCATGCAAGTAATAAAATAATAGATTAATTTAGATAATAGAGGTGTGCTTGTAGATATTACAAAATTGGAATATTATACGTATAAAGTATAAAAAGTAAATGTGATAAATAAAAATATTTAGCTCTATGTTTGAGAATGAATAATCTAATATGGTATTAAATTTTAGATGTCTCAGGATTAGAATAGAAGATCTCAATCTGTCATTCATCTCAAAGATTTATACAATCAATTAGCTCTATGAGGGAACAAATTCATAGATTTGGTTCACTTCCGCAAACACATATCTAACCTCTCCCCACATAAATGATATGGTACAATGTGCAATCCTAATTCTTGCTTTGTCAAATTCACCTTTATCTATTATGTTGTATGATGCAGTATAAACTAGGGGTTTAATTTAAAAGCAACCTAGTCTAGCAGACCACATACATTCCACATGCACATGGATAATGGAAGCAATAAAATGCTAGAAATAAAAGATTTTATTAATCTATTGTAGCATGAATACAACTTGCATACAAAATTATAATATGCTATAGTGGTTGTAGCCACTCCTCCCTCTCCCTCTCCCTCTCCCTCTCCCTCTTTTCAAAAGGCTTCACATAGCCAATCTCTCATTACAGTCTCCCCTTCAACCTTCAGAGGCTTACTCTCTCTCAACTCTTTTAAGTCTCTACTCAACCTAGCCTACCAATAGAGAGTCCCCCTTAAAAGAATGAATGAATAATAAAATGGTTGTTGTCTCAATCAAGAAGTTGTTACTAATCTTGTTGCTAGTTGTAAGAAGGAAATATGCCACATCAAGAATGAATGAATAGCCACATGGCCAACAAATGGTAATTACAACCCAACAAGATTCAAAAAAAATTGACCTAGCAAAAGGAAGGACAATGCCACATTGTCACAAAAATAAAAAGAATTTATTTTTTTGACATGTGTGATGAATAAGGCACGGTGTCATGAACAGTGCTACACAATAATAACAATAGTTGTACATTGAGTGCAAAAGCTATGAAGAATAGCACAAAGGATTTTGCATGCGCAATTGTTCCAATGTCTTACATGGTTGCACTATTATTGTTCACTCCTTATTGATAATTAATGGCCCCCATTATTTCTTTGGTGGGCTATGGAAATTGAACACAAATTTGTTGAAGGTTATATCACTTCGCTTTTGTAACTATAAAATTCAAAAATAAAAGAGGAACAAATGCAAAGCAAATAGATTCTTATTCTAAACTAGTAGAAACCTCAAATTGAGCATAATGAAGTTCAAACAAAAACACTCAACCATACATTATCGAATATGAATTCCATGGTGGAATGGATATGCTTAGTGAATGAATGCAAATGATGAGAATGTTTTTAGATTTAGAATGTAGTTTCCCAAATGGATACTTTAGAATTTTAATAACATATACCTATGTATTCATGTATTGATGTCTTTGATGGAAAATAGAACTTAATTTATAATTTTTTTGGCTTCGAGGATGGTGTTAGTGTAGGTTTTTATTTTCCTAGTGAGTTTTTATTTTCCTTTTATCTAGGTTTTTCCTACACTTTTATTTAATCTTTCTTAGGTTAATAAAGCGGGTATTAGTGTGAGTGGAGATAGGTATCAACATATTCCATGGGAGCTGCACTTTCCTCTTTTTAGGTACTTTTGGTGTACTCTCCCTATTGGTTGTATTTGCCATAGGTCCTCCCTCTCACATAGTCTATATATACTCACTCTCCTAACTTGTACTATTCATTCATGTATCTCTCTAGCTTTTATGAGATCTCTTAATGTTGTTTTTCTTCTTGAGCATTTGTATTACTCTCTTGGAAAATAACTCTATTATTCTATTTGGGTTTCTTGATTTATTTGTATTAATAGTTTTATAGTTTGTATTCCCTACACTTGTTTTTGGGTTATCATATATTTTGTAAATTCTAACATGGTATTAGAGCAATTAGTGTAGTGTTAGATCTTCTAAATTTTCATATTTGAGAGATTTAGGGTGCCTAATCACTTTTCATTAAGGTTTCCTTAAAACTTAGTATGCTCTTATGTTGCATCTTTAGATGATCTAGAGAATCAGAATGGTTTGACAGAAAGATTTTAACCTTAAGGGTTTTAAACTTGTCTTTTCAAAAATCTAGGTGGTTGTATCTTTTTTGTAATCTTGGTAGCATTTTCATCTATTCCATACAATTTGAAAGGCATGAGAAAGTCAACATTATCTTTCATTTCACCAAAATTAGAGTTTGGAAAGATAGTTTGGAAATGGGGGTTTGAATGTGCAATAGGCGTACAACTATTTTAGGACATTTTTGGGCTAAATGGATCTTGCCATTGTGTTTGGAAGGCCCAAAAACCCTATTTCTATATAAAATTTGTCAAGATTGAGCTCAGGTCAATTTTGGGTAAATTTATTTACATAGTGAGGTTGTAGGCCCATGCGTTGGCGTATGAATTGCAAAATTTATTAATAAATAAATAAATAAAATTTGGTTTAGTGATCCATGCCCTTTGGGACAGGTCATAGGCCCCTTTTGTGCCTGATCAGACCCTCACAAGCCCACTTTTGATCCTAATCCAACCCTCACAAACCACAGTTTAAGGTCCAATTTAGCCCACTACGCCTCCTTTTTGGGTCCTCTCTAGTTGCATCTGGCTTGCCTCATTTACTACCCAAGCAGCCAATGCTCCACCCTCTCATCACCGTTAGTCCACCCAAACATCACTCACACACCAATAGGCACCCCTCTGCCCATCTCCTACCCTACAACTGCAACAACACCACTCGCGCCTAACCATATTATCGCCACCACCAATAGCACTACCCTCCCACCACCAGGGCCCTCTACCACTCTCCATTGAGCTTTTTTGAATTATAGGCCATATTCAAGAGGCTCATTCTTAGGCATACAAAGAAATTTTTTAAACATTCTTTTTTGAAATAGGGTCGAATGTTGTGCTCTTTGTAGTGGTATGATCAGTTGTTTGATGTAATAAATTGGGTTTTCTTACAGGTTTTGCTACATAGTTCTTATTTTGATACCTTCGAAGGGTTGTAACTTGAGTATACAGACTCCTTTTTAGGTCCCATTTTTTTAGAGTGCATGTTTTTTTGTGCACTCCACACCAGTGCTCTCTATGTCCTCTCATATCGTACTTAAACTATAGTTTCATTATTTATCCTTTTTTGGCCCTATAAATCTCTACAAGTCTGGTAATCGCATTGTAAAATACATTAATTGTAAAGTGCCAAACATTGTAATTACTGGGGGTCATTTCAACAACTAACTAGCAATAGGGGGTGTATTTGTGTTATTTCTTTTCCACACACCTTGTTTTCTACATCATGGATCAAAGTTTTGTTCCTCTTCTTACACCATACAACTACTATGATTGGAAATATAAAATGGTGATATACCTAGGAAAATTAGGTTTATATCAAATCACTACATGGGTCTATATCTAGAACCAACTCTAATAACAAAAAACCTAAGTGGCTTAATAAATGTGATAAGGCTTATGTAACATTGCATTTGTATGTATCTCTTGATCTTCTCTTTCACATTAAACCCTTGAATTCTATAAAAAAAAACTTGAAATAAATTGGAAACTCTATTTGGGACTCAGGATTCCATGAGAGGCCATCAATTAGAGAATGGGCTCATTAGCTTGAGCCTAGATAGTTTTGACACTATTTAGGACTTCTTCACTAAATTTAAATCACTAAGGTTACACTTAAAGTAGTATGGAATTGAAATGAAAGATGAGGAACTAGTCCTCAATATTCTCTCTAAACTTGGTTCTAACTATTTAGTCTTTGTTTCTACCTTCCATGCCACCAAGAGTGCTCTAGGAACTTAGTTCACTATGTCATCTCTAGATGAATTTGTTATCTCTCTCGTCAAGGAATGGGATAAGCTCATCCAAATGGGCACTCTAAAATCCTCTAAGTCACATGACTTGGTTGCCAACAAGATAGAAAAGAACAAAAAGGATTAGGCAATAAGGATAAGAAACAAAAAATAACCACAAGGAGAAAAAGAATGAAAAACTTGCTACCTCAAAAGTAACCTCTAAGACCTCTTCTTCAAAAGTTGACAAGCCTAAGAAAGAGAGGGTTAAATGTGCCTATTTCAAAAGGCATGGTCATGATAAACATAAGTGTTTGAAGAAATAAATAGATCACTTGACACATATTCTAGAGAAGAATAACATTAGAGTGTTGCAAGTATGTGTCTAATCGGTGTTGTCATTGATGTCAACATATCTGTGTTGTCATTGGTGTCAACTGTGCTCCTATCTTGTTGCTTTCTTGTAATGAGTGAGATGTTTTGTATTTACTTATGTAAGTGATCTTGATGTTGAGGATATTAAGAAAATTAGCTCCTCCGGTAGAAACGGTGTATTGCATACAAAAGAATAGTCCAAGAGATTGCTTTGCATTTCTTGTAGGATGAATATTTTTGTCTATGGATTAGAAGCTATTTAGAAGTCTGTCTGAAGATGTTATATTCCAAGTTTGAGCCTTTGGTATGAAGATTTGAGTGAGTTATGTTCACCAGAGTGAGAACTACTTTTCCTGTATGTTTGGTGGTGATAGGGAGAAAGTATTATGCTCTGCATTCCTCCGCATTGAAGTATTTTGATCTGTGGTTCTAGAGTTAAGTTTGAGATGATGTTATGTGCCTTCAACTCCAATGGTTCATGATTTGGTGGTTTGCAAGTGGTCTTTTTTTTATGATAGTAGCTGACAGTGTTGTTCTTGTGCTCCGGTTTGAAGAATCTTCTTGACAGAGTGGCTATAGATCGTGTGGTTGTTCTTGGTGATTACAATGTGCTTGTGGATGTCTCCTGATCGTGTTCCTACCTTTGGATTGGTCCACAAAGAGAAATTTGGATCATGGATGAAGTCTGTTCCTTTAAGACTCCGTGTTAACACTAGTCTTGGCCGACTTGGTTGATTTCACAATTTGCGAAGATGCCTTGAAGATTGTGGAAGCGCATCATGGCGTGAAGAATTACATTTGAGTCCCAGCTAAGGCGTGGTGTGATCAACATACATCTTTACATCTTTCCCTTAGCAAATTTCTTGTTTAGATCCAGACCTATTTGTTTGTATTATTGTAATGCTGACCTTGGAGAATGTTCCAATGGTTGATGAATGTAATGCCGACCTTGATGTACATTCCACGGTTGATGACTTGTATAAAACTTTGTAATGAATTGCGAAAAATAGTGTGTGGAGTGAAGATGAAGAGATAAGTGTGAAGGTGTAAAAGAGTAGAGCAGAGAATTTATATTGTGCTTCAATGGAACTAAACCCGGGCATGGAGTAGATGCTACTTAATCAGTTCACCATTTTGGCAATGAGCCACCCCTTATCAATGAGCCACCCTTTGGCAGTGAGTCATTCTTTGCAATGAGCAATTTGGGCAGTGAGCCTTTGTTTTTCAGTATTGTTATAACTCATATATTTCTATGGGCTAACACCCACAGTGGTTTTTCCCTTTTAGGATTTTCCACATAAAAATCTGGTGTCTACTATGTTGGATGTGTAATTGTGATTAAGTCTATTGTTTCATGCTTTCATGGTTAAATCTAATTATTAGTAATTAAGTAGTTGATGGTTTGATATTCATATGAAGTTAAGTTTTGTGACAATTGATTCACCCCCCCCCCTCTCAGTTGCCTAGTGTATTTCAACATAGAGTTCCTAAGTCAATAAAATAGAGTTCACATGAGGGGTCTACCAAGGAAAGAGATAACAAGGGGAAAGGAAAGGGAAAGGCCCTTGTAGAAGTTGCTTCTCCACCATCCACTTGGGTTCTTGATTCGAGTGCTTCACACCACATGGCTTCATCTCAAGATGAGTTCACATCTTCGGAGCCTTGTTAGATGCTGACTATTTTGATGGATGTTGACACTCATGTTGAGGTGTGTGGGAGAGGGTCTGTTGATGTGGGGGATGGCACATTTCAAGATGTTCTTGTTGTGCTCCCGTTGTTAACTAATCTCCTATCAATTTATTGGATAACTCACACAAGTTCAAGATATCAAGTTGAGTTCACTCCCGATTCAGTGGTTCTATAGTTGTAGTGGAGAGAGAAGATCGTCAATCTCATCTTTATCTCTTTTCTCACTTCATTCTTGATCCTCATTTGGCTATTTTTCTCACTCTAATGAATTAAGTTATGGCATGAACAGTTTGGCCTTTGTAACTACCACTACTTATAGTAGCCCAGCTAGTAGACCATGATTACAAGGTTGTCTTTAGTTTACTTTTTTGATGGTGTTTGCTAAGGCTACATTCTTGGTAAGCATCCTAAAAAGAAGTTTGACAAAGGCAAGGCATGAAGAACTTCACAAATACTAGAGTTAGTTTATAATGATTTGGCTAGTCCATTTCCACACATCCTTCCTTCAGTGGGGCCAAATATGTTTTGACATTCATTAATAAATTTTCCAAGTATACTTGGGTGTACTTTCTCATATAGAAGTTTGAGGTCTTTGAGCATTTTTGAGACTTTGAAACTTTTGCATAGAAATAGTCAAGAAAATCCATCAAGGTTTTGTGCTCCAACAATGGTGGTGAGTATGTCAAGCATCATTTTGAGTAATTTTGTACTTCATAAGGGATTTATTTGCAGCACAGTTCCATATAGTCCTCAATAGAATGGTGTGATAGAACAAAAGAATAGGTCTTTGAAGGAAATAGCAAACTGCATGGTACACTCTAGATCTCTTGCACCTTAGTAATGGGTGGAGGACATCAATTGTGCTTTTTATATCCAAAACCGCATTCATCATCAAGCCTTGAAGGGAGTCACTCTTTTTTAAGCTTGGAGCAGTTGAAAACCAATAGTTATGAACTTTATAGTTTTTGGTTCTCCCGCATTCCTACAGAGTTCAAAGTAAGTCCATCTGTAGAGTAGGCCTTGCATATTTGTAGGTTATTTAGATGATGTTAAGGGTTATCAATGCAAGATCTACCTACTATACATGATTTGTTCATTTAGAGGAGTATTTACTTTGAGGAGGGCTCTTCAATTTCCACTCTTGTTACTTCTCCACATCCTCCTTCTACATTGACATTGGATTCAATTGGGCTAGATGACAGGTATTTTGAGGATTCAGATCCACCTAGGTAGATTCTTGATGATGAAGATCCTTCTTCCTCCACTTTAGACATTGAGATTGATGATGAGGATTCACCTCCTTCATCTTACATAGTCATCATTCAAAGGTTGATGATTCTCAATAAACACTATACGCTGCAAGCAATTGGGTTGGGGATCCATCAAACACTAGGTGGACATGTTCATAGTTATGGGGGCTTCCACATGTCTTCATTGCTACTACCTTTAATCCACATTCATTTCAAGAGGCATCAGGCATTCCTAAATGGGATGCTTCCATGCAAGAGTATAGTTCCTTAATTAGAAACCATACTTAGGATCTTAACCCCCCTCCTAACGGAAGGAAAATTGCTTGATGCAAGTAGATCTATTAGAAAAAATTTGTAACAGATGGGTTAGTGGATAAGTATAAGGCATGATTTGTTGCAAAGAGTTTTTCCTAAGTTCCCGGTGTTGATTACTTTGAGACGTTTGCACTTGTTGCAAAGATGAATTCCATTCGACTAATAGTTGTTACTATTGCAACACATAGATGAGAGGTTCACCAGATGGATGTGAAGAGTGCATTTCTTCATAGAAACATTGAGGAGGACATATGCATAGAGTATCCATAGGGTTTTCTTCAAGACTCTTATTTAGTTTGTAGAGTTAGGGAATATATCCATGGTTTGAAACAAACCCCTTGGGATTAGTATGCCAAGATGGATTTCTTCCTTCTCACACTTGGGTTTTCTCATTGCCATTTAGATCTAGATGTCTACATCCTATAGTAGGATGTTTCATTGCTCTTTTGAGTTCTCTATGTTGATGACCTTTTGATCATGAGGAGTTCTTCATCCATTACGGTAGTGAAAATTGGCCTTCATGACAGGTTTTTGTTGATTGACTTGGACTTGTTGCATTAATTTTGAGATTAAGATATTTTAGTCTACTTCTGAGATCACCATTGCACAATCTAAGTATGCTCTAGATTTTCTCTTATGGTTTCACATGGCTGACTGTAAGCCCACTCTCAGTGTTCTTCACCTTTGGTGGATGGTACCTTGTATCGACAACTTGTTGGGAGCCTTATTTATTTGACTCACATGAGGTCTGATATTTTATATGAAATGGGCATGGTCTCTTAGTGTATGCAAGAGCCCCATGAGTTGCACTAGAAGGCAACCAAGCAGATTCTCCATTACATCCAAGGTACTCAAATTTTGGGATTCACTGTGTATTAGGAATTAATATCAACTTGGTGGGCTAAATATATTTAGATTGGGTAGGCAATTCTTAGGATCACAAGTCCACTTCAGGTTACATCTTCTCTCTTGGTTCAAGTCTTATTTGTTGGTCAAGCAAGGAGCGGTATGCTATTGCTCTATCTTCTACTGAGGCCGAGTATCGGGGGCTATGAATGTCGCCACTAAGGCCAGTTGAATTCAACATATTCTTATTGAGTTTGGTATCTATCTCAAATGACCATTGATCATATTTTGTGAGAACCAAAGTGCCATCCAAATTTCATGGAACCTGGTCCATCATCAACAGACCAAGCACACAAAGGTTCAAATGCACTACATTGAGTAGTTTATCCATGGACAAGTCATTGATCTTCGCTACTACCTAACTTCTAAGCATGTTGTTGATGTTTTCACCAAACCCTTCATAGAAAACATCATCATCTACGATCTTTTTTGGTGTACGAGAGGCTTCATCTTTGGGGGGCTTCTTAGTCCTTCCTTTCTCTCTCTACTCTGGGCCCAATCTTTTCTCTCTTTATTTGGGGGCTATTCCCCCTTTTCTTGGGGGGCTTCTTCTCTTTGGGGGGATCTCTACATGCACAGGTACCTCATCAGGCTTCATTTGTTGGGACCCATCTTTTCACCCACCTAAGCTGCACTTAAGGGGGGTGTTAATGCAGGAGTTTATTTTCCTAGTGGATTTTTATTTTTCTTTTATCTAGATTTTTCCTACACTTTTATTTAAGCTTTCTTATGTTAATAAAGTGGGCATTAGTGTGAGTGGAGTGAGGTGTTGAAATCTTCCATGGGAGTTGCACTTTCCTATTTTTAGGTGCTTTTGGTGTACTCTCCCTATGGGTCCTATTTTCCACCTCCTCCCTCTCACATAGTCTATATATACTCACTCTCCTAGATTGTATTGTTCATTCATGTATCTTTTACTTTTGTGAGCTCTCTTAATGCTATTTTGCTTCTTGAGCATTTGCATTACTCTCTTGGAAACTAAATCCGTTATGCTATTTTGATTTCTTGAATCATTTGTATTTATAATTTTATAGTTTCTATTCCTTGCACTTGTTTCTAGGTTATCATATGTTCTACATATTTAAATAGAGGGTCAGTTAGGATTTGAAGATCAAATCTACAGTGGAGATTGGTTGAGAGAATTTTCTTTAGATTTAGGAGAAGATGAATGTCAATGATTCAGTTTATTCAAAATGAATGGATGAAGTTGCATTAGCTAAAAATAGAAATGGTCATAAATATTTTTTTACAACCATAAGATGAGGTGGAATTTATTTGAAACTAAGAGGGAAATGCATTTAGCTTGTGCATTTTTGGGATGGTGGAGCGATTTATTTATTTTAAATGATGTAAGGTAAGTTAGACTAATTAAATAATAAAATTATTTAATTAGCAAGTGGTGTGAGGGGATATGAACTAATTAATTAAATAATAAAATTATTTAATTAGCTAGTGATGTGAGGGAATAGGAACTAATTAATCAAATAATAGAATTATTTAATTAGCTAGTGATGTGATGATATGCTAAATGTGTCAGCTTAATTAAATAAATAAAATTTATTTAATTCATTAGCAAAGGGGATAATGTGGTTAGGAAGTTTTTAACATGGTGAAAGTGTTGATTTTGGATAATTAGCATGGTGATGAATATTGACGTGGTATTAAAATGATATTAAAAAGTGGTGTTAAACATGGTATTAGGAGGGACAATAAATACGTAAATTTTAGGTGTTTATAGCTTGATTTGTATATTGCCTTGCCTTGACCATTCTAAATAAATGATGTGAACTTTGGTGTGTGCACATTGAGGTAGTTTGAATGATAGATCATCTTATGTGATAATACACATGTACTTAGGATCCAAGTTTGAAAGATGTTGACTTGACACTTGCTCAAGAATAGGAGGAAAGTATTGCTTGAAGAGTTCCACACTAAACATTGGATGCAAACCCAAATGTTACAAGAGATCAAGAATAGAAGTATTCTCACTAGCTACGTGTATGATGGTGTATTGTCTATAATACAAAGGCTTCGTCTTTTGATGTGAAGCCTTAAAGTGTTTCTTCTAAAGATGCAACTAAACCTTATCACCAACCTTGAAGGAATGATGTGTATGATGTACATCATGGTGCTCTTTGTATTTTTTATATTGGAACTAGAGAATTTATTGAACCTGTTGGTGAACACTCTGAATGGGTAGCAAAAATGTTTGTGCTTTATCCACTTCCCATTCCTATATGTGCAACTCAATGTATGGTGGTGCATAGAAGAATATATCGAGGAGCATTGTTGGTTAGATCCCAAGAAATGTCTAGAAAGGACTATGCCCTATAAGACTCTAAAAATCTTGTTGTAGGCATGTTGTATGTAAAGCAGGTGTCATCCCAAGTGTGTAGGTGAATGTGGTTGTAGGTGCATTATAGGTGTAGAAGTGTGCAATTTACTACCTCCATTTGATCATTTGTCTATAGATGAAAGGCTATGGACTAATCTAATTATGTGTTCAGTCTTTCCCAAAAGGACTCCCAAAATACACTAACAAATCTTGAGTTGTGATCAAACATAATGGACGATGGTAGCCTAAAATGTACCCAAACATGATTAAAGAAAAGAGGTGAAGTTTTCTATATTGTGATGTTTTTATTGAAAGTAATCATGATAGACATATTTGAAAACCTCTCCACTATAATGAATACTAAATCATGTTTGTGTTTCATCACAAGGATTCTACTCATGAAATCCATGCTAATAGATTCCCAGGGCCTTTGTGAAACTTCAAGAGGTGTGTAAATCATTTCTATTCATGGTCCTAGCTATGCAACAAGAAATATAGGAATTGATATGAATTCAATATCTACATATATATGAAGCCAATAGAAGTGTTGTTACTGTGATTAATGAGAACAAAATGAAGATTAGAACATAAATCAAATGCAAAAATACACGATTATACCTTCATAATGACTCACAAATCCAAGAGTGAAGGAGTTGCACTCGATAGTCTCCTCTGATTTTACCCAAGACTAGAATGAAGATGTGGATTGCTCAATTCTTTTCAACACAATAGGATGAGAGACAAGTGGATTTAGATAGATTAGATGGAGATGAGGCAAGATTTTGACATTATGGTGGTATGATGAGGAGGTTGTGGAGTGATTTTGGCAGAGGTTTGATGCATGAAGAAATCTCTCCAAAATGGCTTGGAGAGGGTCTCATTTATAGATTTTTTGAAAGGAGGATGGAGGGTGAGGATTGAAAGATGGGATCAAAGGCTAGGAATAAAAGTAAATCTTTTATTCATTTTGGGGAAAGGGGTGATTAAATGAGGTATGGGTGTGAAAGAATGTGAAATGAATTAAAAATTCATTTGGGGAATGGGAAATGAATTAAGAATTCATTTGGGGATAAGAGGTAATGAATGAGGATGGGTGAGGTAAGGGGTGTGTAAGAGAAGTAAATGTGATGTGTGATTTATTTCAATTTTAAATTTGGGGGATGTGGGGAAGGGTGTTAAACTAGTTTTGACCACCCAAATGAGAGGTTAGGACTAATTAAATAGAGGTTTTGCTTAATTGATCCTAGGGCTAGGATGAGGTAGGCTAGGGTAGGGTAGGGTAGGTCAATTAGTAGGCTAGATTAATTAGATAAGCATGATGTATCTAATTAACGAGGATTAGGGAAAAGGAGAATTTAACTAAATAAATATTGTGAATATTTATTTAATCAAATGAGGATATAGTTGTAAAGTAAAAGTGATAAATTAAATAAACTAATTGATCACAAGGGATAGACAGATGGTCAGGGAAGATATGAGAAATTGATTTGCATAGCAAGTCAATTTTAGGTGTCTACAGTTACAGTGCTACCAAAGTCTTGGTAATGCCAAAGTGTCTAGTTATCTTGGTGTAGTGTGCCTTCCAAATATGTCATTAGAAAGGTGTCTTATAGAACACATAAATGTCCAATCTTAAAAATAAATTTGTCGCTTGTATAAAAGCCACCAACCTATTTACCTTATGTGAGCTTATCATAGTTCTATGTGAAGTTTAAATTTGTTGACTAGAGGTTCTTCCAATTGGAAAAGTTGTAGTCATGTGAATCCAACATCATGATGAGTGTGTGAACTGGCGATTTGCTAAGGCAAACTATTACTTTATTGTCCTTCCCCTTCTTGTGCTTGATCACTAGATAGAATTGTTGTAAGTGTGGCATCCACTTCATGTCACATACATTCTCCAACTTGCTCTCTATGTGTAGAAACTAAAGTAGCTTATGATCTAAATGAATGAATTTATCCTTGCCCTAAATGTAGTATTGCCTCTATTTAACAACTTATACAATGGCATACAATTCTTTCTCATAGGTAGAGTAGCATTTAACCATGTCATTAAATGTCTTTGAATGGTAGGAAAATTAATGCTCATGTTGAGTGAGTATTACACCAAATCTATAGTTAGATGCATCAATCTATATCTCAAAGAGGTAAGTAATGTCAGGCATTGCTAGAACATGCATTATGTAGAGTTATTTCTTGAGCTCCTCAAAAGTATGTTGTTGTGTAGGTGTCCAAAAAAATGTTTCCTTGGCATGCATAATTTGACTTAGTGACCAAGTAATGTCTGAGAATCCAAAATCAAATCTATAGTATAAGTTTACAAGTTTAAGAAAGTTGTGCAATTCAATGTTTTTGCATGGAGTTGTCCAATCTCAAATCACATTGATTTTTTCTAGGTCTACATGGATGCTTATTAAATTAATGATATAGCCTAGATATTATATTTATGATGTGCATAAGGTACATTTGCTAAAAATGGATTGTAATTTATGTCCTCACAGAGTGTGCAAAACTATAACATGTCATCTCATATTACCCAGATTTACATACCCAATTTACTATCAAGTAAATAATCATGATCATCTTAAACATTTGTTTTAATAAACAATATTAATTTGCATAATCATTACATAAAAAGCATATCTTTTTTTTTCGATATTTTCAAACTGAAAATTTATAACATATTCAAAGATATCATGTTAGTGAATCCCTTCACTTTACAATCACAATGTTTTGCTCATGGCAATAAAAATAAATTTACATAAAATTTGATTGTCAATTCATATAAATTGAATATACTGCATCTAGAGTTTTGATATTTTTCTTCATAAGTCTTGTCTTGTCATTTGCTTGGGAAGGAGAGCATCACCTGAGTGCTTTTCCTCCAACCACATACCGACGGTCCCCTGCACACCTTCCTTTCTGGAAGTGGGCCTACCCTTCATGAAGGGAATAGATATAAAGAACCAATAGGTTTGCCATTTGAGTTTCTAGTGTTGTGTCCTACATAACCCATCACAATCATACAACTATAGATCCCCTCTAACTATGTATGACACTACTGGATGGTTATGCCATCTGGAACACAATGAACCGACTAATGCATGCAGAGACAGATGCATTACTTTGGCCAAAGATTTAATATAAATAGGAGTTTCACAATGAACGTAGTCAATTGTTCACACACTTCTAACTCGACTTAGAAGCTATCTCGTCCTACAATGATTATAGTTTGACCTGTTCTGGTCATGGTATAACTTAGTTAAACTTCCCATTTAGTTCATTTGACTTGGACTTCTAACTCTAATTCCTGGAGTGCATTCCAAAAGTTTTCTTGTTTCACTTGCAAACTGGAACCTGTGACTCCACATCACTCTATTCCTTATTTCAATAGTTTAAATGTTCTCAGTTTTCAATAATTAGGACCAGTTTTGGTCGATAAACATACCCTATTTAAGTTGGTAGTATAAAGTAAATCGATAGCATAAAGTAAAATAAATTTTACATTTATTCAACATGATTGGGATACACTTAAGACCTATCTTCTTTAATCCCATCATATAAGTAATAACATATATTCATTTATAATCTCAGGATAAGAAGAATACCATTTTCCATAATAGTAGACTCTTAGTCTATTTAAGACTTAAAAGGTTCTAACACCTTCTACTCCAATTAGAGTATTAATAACATCAATAAAGAAATTAATCATAAATGATTACATATCAATCGAGCTATCGAGCTCTCTCTCTCATTTTCTATTGATAAATAATCTAAAGTTATTCATGTTTTCACTTTCCCTTGTGCTCGAGGCACCACATGCACTCAAAGTGCAGTAATGACAATACTATCATCTCGGTATTCCTCATGTAGAATAAAGAAGATTACAACTCTATTGATAAGTTACGAAGCCAAAAGGCACATAAATATAATGATTTCAAGTCGAACCCTTTTAGTTTCCACATCTCAAGTTCTAAAGCCTCGTTGTCACAGTCAACTAGAACCGCTATAGTGATTCAAACTATTGTTAAAATACAATATCTCATGGGTTCATAACACAATGGTTCCCATCTCTGAGTTACCATCTTTATCAGTGATCATTCTATACAAAGTAATTATTATTTAGAATAGTTTGGTTCTTCAGATTACATGGCTTCCTGCTAGTATCGAACCATAAAATAATCTTTGCATTAATGAGGTAGTATGGATAATGTCTACCCACAGTTTTAATGTTTAATTGTTGCCCTTCAGGCACAAGGATAATAAAAGAGACATCGGCTATGCCACTGTCTCTTACTTAAATAATTTACAAATACAGAAAATGTCTTTATCATGTCGGCCTTAAAACATAGGCCTGGGTTCATATTTCATAGAAGCATTCAAAGAATAATTGTTTCAAGCTATAACTGAGTTTTTATAGAATCTCATTATTATCGTCCTGGAACAGGCGTCAACCCAAATATTTCAACCAATATACAATTGGTTGCATTAAAGCAATATAATCTTACCTGAACTCGTCGAGTCACCAACTCTGAATGAAGTCTTATGTGAGAAGTTTTCCTTATTTCTTACAGTTTTTAACTATGTTTTGTTTCCCCATGTTCTCTTAGAGCTCTTTCTGAGAGTTTCTACTAAACCAATTTCCACCAAATCTCCAACCAATCCTGGTGCATGCTTGATTGTGGGGCCTTTGGATAACAAGGCTCACATCCATCATGAGCTACACTTTCTCCACTTCATAATCCGTGGAGAACGGAATCATGCCAAACTACTTAAAAGAGTGGCTCTCAACATAAAAGACTTATCAAAGCATGATAAGGATTCAAAACTATATCATATGATTACTACTTATATATCATATAAGTAATAATATACAAAAATAATTATACGTTAAACTATTTGACACCATGAAAAATATTATCACAATTATAATGGGTTGAGGCTTTCTTCCTCTCCCTTCGCAATCTAAAACCAACGTTATTAAAATTAATTCGATACTTACAAAATAATATATATATATATCAAAAATCTCCTACAAAAGACAATGATTAAACTCTAATCATTAATAATGTTCCCTGAACATTATTCAACCAAATCGACGTAGATAACATCGAAAAAACCCTTAACAACAAATCAACACTAGTCGAATAGAGATCGATTGAACAAGGGAAGTTAACCAAAACATACTCCGTCTCGAAGGTTCACGTAGTGTACAACTTTGAAACTCAAATGGAAAACCTGACTTTTTCTAAAACATCTATCCCCTTCTCTCTGGTGTTACTCTCCTTCCATTCTTGGAGGTGGAAATCTTTTTCTTGGTTACACTCACAACCATTCAAACTATGATCAGTGTATCATCAACAAATCATTATACATCATGCTTAAATAAATCCAATAACATATAATCTCATTTCTAATTCTGATCATTACTCATAATTCATATAATCAATGATTTATCCTGACATTTTCCTAAACGTCAAATCATTAATCTATGATTACTTATCCACTTAATCACATGAAAGTAAAAGTTAAACATAGTCAAAGTTTGGGTATGTAACAAAAACACATGAGACATGCGCCACATGTTTCTCCAAAGTCTTGTTGAAGATGAGAATGCCATCCAAGTAGATAATGACAAAGGAGTTAGTGAAAGTTTACAAGATGGCATTCATCAAGTAATTGAATGTCACTAGCATGTTAGTTAGGCCAAAAGGTAGAACCATCCATTCATAGAGTCCCTCCTTGGTTTTGAATGCAATTTTCCAAACATCTTTAGGATGAATTGGTACTTGGTGATATCCTGATTTGAGGTTTTTTTTGTGAAGAATTATGCATTGTGGAGCTAGTCCACAAGATTGTAGATGTAAAAGAGGATATTGTTTCTTCATTGCAATCTTATTTAGTGCATGATAGTCGATGTAGAGGTGCCACGTGTAATCTTTATTTGGCACAAGGACTATTGGACTATCACATGGAGAACAACTAGACTCGATCATTCTCGTAATCAAATATGTGGTACATACGACTATTAAGAAGAGGTGATCCATGAATGACATTCATCTTGTGTTGCATTACTATACATTATGTCAGAAGATATTTTCTCTCTTCAAAGATGTATGTGTGTTTCTATAGTATCTTGTCAAGCTACTACCATTGCAACATTATTTGCACAACCTTACATGCCATCAATGTGCACTTTCTCTCCTATACAAGTGTCTCAGGGAAAACCATGAGAAGCACAAACTTTAGTGTGTGCAAGATGATCTTCCAATATTGCATGGTAGATACTAAGCCTACTTTGGTCTTCAGTGAGGACTCATAAAGATAGAAGTATTGATCACTTACATGAACTATCCACTTTGACGGCTTCATCTGATACACATCAACTCTAACATCCACAGATGAACTTCTAAGTAGAATGTTGTGACCTTCCAAGTAGAACGTCATAGACATCCAATGACTAGATGTCACAAGTGATTGTGACTTGCATGGATTTGACTAGAAATACTTGAAAGTACATTATTATTTTTCCTAAATTTCTTTACCTTGTTGTAACCATCCCAAAGAGCATGACCTTAGGTGCGCTTCAACCAGTAAGACCCAAGAACTTGACAATATCTTGTATGATGATGTTCTTTGGTTGCCATTATCGATGATGACATGAACTTGTTGTTTATTGGTCTAAAATTTTGTATGGAAGATATACTTGTTAGATTAAGGACAGACAACTGAGAGGGGGGGGTGAATCAGTTGTCCAAAACTTTCTTCCAGTTAACCACTTAAATTATCTTCTTAATTCAACAGCATAATAATAAATCAAACATGGAAATGTAATGCAATGATTCAAGAGCAGAAACACATTAGCACATATGACACCAAGATTTTTGACGTGGAAAACCCAGTTAAGGGAAAAACCACGGGGTGACTAACCCAAGATTGTATTCTCTATTAGAAGAATGAAAGAACAAAATGGCACATGCCAATTAGGGCTCACTACCCGAGCACACTGCTCACAAGAGGCCCACTGCCTACAAGAGACACACTGTCTACAGAATAATAAGTATTACATACTTGAACTGAAGAATAGCATCTTCACCATGCTTGATTCAATACTTCTACTCTGCCTTTTGCTTTCCTCCTCTCTACCACACACTCATCTCCACAAGATACCTTTGAAAATGACTTCACAATTCCTTATTTATACAAGACATCGACTTAGGGATAATCATCCAAGTCGGCTAACATTACAGAGCAAATACATAAATACAATATGACTTATTACAAAAAGACTTCATGCGGATCAACACACTGTCGGCCACACAGATCTGAGTCTTCAATATTCCTTTAGGAACACGCCATTCTTCACAGAACATCTTCAAGATCATCCGCAGGATGTGTAATTCATCTGGTCAGCCAGACTTAGGAAGAACATCATCATCTAGAAGTAATTCTTCAATTACAAGCTCAATCTTCAATGCGGACCACCAATACAAACTGGACACAATCCAAAGACCTCCACAAGCTTGTCTGAATCACCAAGAGCATCCACATTACTTCTTCTTACTGAAATCTTCTCTCCTTCATCTGGAACCTCAAGAACACAGTTTGACATCACTATCATATTGGAATAGATGCTTGCGGACCTCCAGACCATGAACCAATTGAGTTGTGAGTTCACATTGACTTCCTAAACACTCCACCAAATCCACAGAACAAGATATTGCATTTTTGGATCTCACCAGACCTGTTTGTGTCACTCTATCACCTCTGAACACCTGCCAGAACCAGTTTTACTTGAGTGGCCATAACTTCTTCAGACCTTCATGCGGACCTCTGAAATCTTTACTAGATCATCTTAAGACACCTATCTACAAACCCTTTGATGCGCATCCTTTGATCTTCATCTTAGCTAGGATCTTTACCTCACTGTCTTCACTGTTCTTCTTTGTTCCTGATAAGACTAATTTTCTCAATATCCTCAGCATACAGCTCATCCAATCCTTATCATCAATGCAACAGGAGTATGTTGACATCAATGACAACACCGGTTAGGCCCATACTTGCAACAATACTTGCATTCCTTCAAAGTATCTATTGTCATGATGCTTGTGTTGAGACATTGTGCCTCCTAATCAATATCCTTGAGTTGCACAAGATATAATATGGCTTGTGTAATAAGAGATTATAGCATGCAACATTTAGCATCACTATAGGAATGTAATGGCGATGACACCATTTATCACCTTGTGTCTTCTTGACCTTGTCCTAGCTTGACATAAATGATGTTGTGGCTAGAGAGTTTAGCAGTAATGATTTGGAGTTTCATTGTTACTTCTATTTAGGGAAATTTTGCTTCTTGGGTGTAGGCTTATTCTTTTGCTTGAGCTTTGCTTTGGCTTCAATCTTGGATGCATTACAAAAATCTTGCCCCATGTCTCTAAGCTTAGAAATTCCATTTTTGTTTGGATGTAAGGCAATAACCCACTTATGTATTTGATCACCTTATGTTGCTTAGGAGTATCATCGTGCAAGCATGCAAAGTAGTTATGGAACTCATTCATGTAGTCTTTAATTGAGTTCATCTTACATTACCACAACTATTAAAACTTAATGTACTCATCCTCAAAATGCCTGAGGGGGTATTCCTCCTACAAAGTTCTGATAAAGGAGACCCATGTCTAAACCAAATCATGATCCCTCTCATGTTATGCATTGAGCATATGCCACCAGTGGGATATTGAAATAGACATCTTCCATGTTGCAAAAGATTTTTTTTCTTTATTTATGTAGCAATTTATAGAGAATATGCTTCCAATTGCCACACCCAAATATCTAATGTTGTGGCATCAATTTTATATTTGAATGTCAAAATATTTAAATTGACTTATAGCTTGAAAGGATTTTGTGGTTGCATAGAAACAAGTGGTTTGGTGAGTTGTGGTGCGAGTCCAAGTTAAGCAATGAGATCCCATAATTTCCTGAAGAGTTTATGGCTTCATACTTCTAAGGATTCATTGATCATGCATCGAATGTTAGAAGACACATTGCCAATAACTTAGGAGGTCTGGGATAAATCTCTCCTATGAAGGATGAGGTTTATAGATTATGCAAAAGGAGAACAAAACATAGTAAACCAATCACACAATTGAAGTAGAAGACTTTAGCAAATATATGTTACTTCTATTCACAAGCATGAACGAAGAGGATGTAATGGTTGTTTACAAAGATTGCAACTAGGAATGAAGATTCCTAATAACTAGAAAAAGGTAACACATCTAACTTGTTTTGCTTACAACTATATATAAATTAGCTAAGGAACAAACCCTATAAGGAGCCATATTGATGAAGTGTCCTAGGGTGGGAGGCTGAGATAAAAGATGTGTATCACTATGCAATAGCCAAACTCTAACCAAAATATGTAGATAAGATTAATGCAAACCCTAGGAAATCTATAAATTATGATAAATCAAGTTATATCAGATCTAAAAAACCTTAATGTTGATGTGAAAACCTAAAGGAAATCAAGTCATGTAAGAGTATGGGTTCACCAAAATATAAGACAATAAACTTTTGTTAAACTAAAAGATGTTATGTAGACTAATTAATTAATGCAAGCAATAAAAGCATAGACTATTCTAGAAAATAGAGTGGTGGGCATAGATAGTAGGAATTTGGAACATTACATGCATAAAGTATAGAAACTAAATGTGATAAATGAAAATACTTAGCTCTATGCTTTAGGATGAATAATTATGATATGACATTAAATTATAGATGCCTTGAGATCACAAATGGAAGATCTTAAATTGTCATTCATCTTAGGATTTGAATAATTGATCAACTATGCAAGCAGTCAAATTGGTAGGTTTGGTTCACTTATACAGATGTAGATATGACCTCTGCCAGCAAAAATGATCTAGTATAGTGCATAATCATGATTCCTGCTTCGCTAAATTCACCTTTATTTGTTCTACTATGTAGACTAGTAGTGTTTAGAAATACCTTTGAAGGGTTGCTACATCACTAGGGTTCATGGTCTCCTAGGTCAACCCCCCAAAAAGGACCAACCATAAGGTCGTAACAATGATCGAAGATAACAAGCTTCAATCATGCAAATGCTCAAGGATGAAAGTGTAGGTCGAGATTCAAATGAATGGACCAATGGAAGTATTCCTAGCATACTCCTTTAATGCAAATGATTGAATGTAATAGCACAATAAATGTAATTAAATGCATTTAAATATAAGAACATGTCATTAAATTACACAAACATGTGTTTAGCCAACTCTGTGTAGGAAAGGAATAAGTAAGAATTGACCAAAATTTGAGTTTAAAATTTAAAATTTTATAGGTCAAATATATGATCGCATGATCAATCTTATGCCCACATAAATGACTTAGGACATGGAAACAATAAGATCAAAATGGATAATGAATGTATAAGGATGGGTACATGAAAAAGTGTAACAAATGCATAATTGTGGTGAATATATCAAAATGTGGGGATGAATGTGTAGGAATGTGTTTAAGTGGATGAACAATGGCATGGGGGAAGGAGCCCAACTTTGCACAAGATTTCACCACTTGTCAACATGAAGATATATTAAATTATTCTCTTAAATAGGCACAAAACTAAATGGGAAATGGCATGAACATGCAAATTTCACCATTACAATAAGACATTTTTATTATGTTAGGGAGATTTAGCCAACACTCATTTAGATGATAGGTTATAAAGAAAGTTTTCTACATAGATTTTATAATTAAATTGTTTTAAAAACCTTGAGACAATATTTAATGTGCAAATTAAATTTGTAGAGTTATACTTAACTAGCAACATGTTCAATACAAGTAATTATTTCTTAAAAATATTATGTACATTTAAATTTTTTATCTAAAGTTATTTCTTATTAATCTAATTTCTAAAGTTAATTACGTGTTTAATGTGTTTGGTGGGCCATAGTTTGTTGAATTAGCCGTTTGTCACAAAAGATAACTTTAATTAAAATGTCATCACCGTAATGATGGACGGGGCTTGAATTTTTATGGGTAGTTGCTACATTGTTGGATAAAAGTTTCATACAAAATTGGTAGAAAATAAACACTTTGGATGTAATTGTGAGGATGGAAATTTGGTTTTATGTCATCTTTGTATTGTGAGCTATGTCATTGGGTGTAAGTCACATGCAAATTATTGGCCATATAGGTTATGCAATTTGCGTTCAAGTCATTTTGGCCATGTAGGCCACAATGGTCATTGAAAGCCCCAACAAATTTAGTGGAATTAACATTTCATTGCCATGCTAATTCAAATTTGTCCTACGAATTATGTGGTCTGCACCCTTCAATGCATGTCCCTAGCAAACTTGTGGAATCAAAACATGATTATCAAGCTAATGACAAGTTCAAGTCACATTGTCCTTGAGAGATTGCTTAGTTGATGCAATTTCCATGTGAAATTAGTAAAATAAAAAATGTTTGGTTATGGTTGTCAAGATTAAGACTCAAATTCGTGTCAAGGTATCTCTACAAGCTCCAAAATTAGATAAATCCTCATAAAATTTATTGGAATATAAGAAATATGTTAACATTAGTGTCATTATGATGATTTGGATCTAAATCTCTTTAACCATGTGAACTCCATGTTGGATTAAGTCCCCCACAAATATCACTCATTGATTTTATACCTTGTTATCACACATGACTTCAAGATTTTCACCACTTAGGTGTCATAACCATTTGTTTTTGGTTGTGGGTAGTGGAGAAAATAGTGCATATTTGGACCCAATTTTTATTTTTTAAAGAATTTAATGATTTTTTGTGAGTATTATTTGTTTTTTATTTATAATATTATTTTGTGACTATTATTGACTTTTTACATGAGATTGCCTAGTCAATATTCAAGTTTTTCTTTTTTTTTTATAGGTATTAGTTATTATTGTGGGCTTTTAATTATTTAAGACAAGGGAATTCTATGTGAAGGGTCAATAGGGATGAGGTGTGGATACATGGTGGGGATTTGATTTAATCATCATACAAGATGATGTGGCATGGATGGGTTTTAGATAGTTTGGAGAAAATGACACCCTAGGGTGATACAGACATAATAGCAACACATGGAAGGTAGTTTATAGATCATTTTACACGGTCCACTATTTGAACACACAATGACATACCATAATCATCATGTAAGATAGAAAATTACATACCCTTGCAATTTCATGCTATGTTTTGGATCTACCTTGGTGTTTGTATCCCCTAACATGTTTTTAGGCTCATTCAATCCTTTCCTTAGCCTTTTTCTACCCATGGTGCCAAGGTCAAACTTATGTTCATGCTTTCCTAAACCTCCTTTGTGCACTGCATTGACCTTACTTTTTCTTGGTGACCAAAGCTTTCAGGAGCTGTAGCTTCTTGGATGCTAGCGCAATGCGTGAATGTCTGTGTGATGTGCTAGCATCCTTCAACATCATATCATACTATGACCATTTCTAAAGCACTTTACCACCTTGCTGCATGTCTAGGTCTTTGGTAATGGCCCTAACTTGAATTTGAATGGCTATTCTAGGCCTTGGACCTTTTATTTTCCCTTGCAAGTCCATTTTTGAAGCTATCTCTTTGAATCTCTCAATCATGAGCATTCTTGATCAAGCTCTTGCACTCTTTGGTTCTGATACAACAATAATCTCTCAATCTCTTTGGCTATTGGCATTCAAATATCTTATGTGAATCTCAACAACAACATCTACAAGAACTCTTTAAAGGTTTTGAGAACATAGATCCTGTTGGGGTTTTCCTTGGAAATTTTTACCTATATGAGGTGATAGTGTTCCAACAGGTTCTCTTTTATTTCGATTATTACTTGTAAAATCCATAGTTGTGTTCCTACCACCTCTTGGGTTTTCATTTCCTCTTGTCTAATAACAGACACACTAGTTTATTATTCTTTGTAGACTTTAGAATAATATTCATAGCATTTGTCATTGTTCTTAATTTGTAGACACACATACGATAAGAGCACAAACCTCTATTTCAATCTCTTTATCATTAGCTTCCCATGGAGGTCAAAAGACCAAACATAGGGGCTTGACCATTCATGGCAAGCTCCTAAGCAACCCTAATCTTTCTCTCTATTTTAGCTACAGGTATTTGGAATATATTCAACTGCACAAAGGTTTTCTTGTATCTTCCTCTTCCTTGTCATTTCAGTTTTTATTTCAAAATACACAGACTATATCATTTCTTTACCTTTTTGTATCACCTAGATTGCTATTCTTTTTGTCCTTATTTCTTGTTGTGCAATTCAACTCTGGATTTGAAGTGAAAAAAACATGTTTTTCCAGTAGTTCAGATTGCAAACACCATATGGATGAAAATGCATCATGCAAATGTCTGTGTCACGCCAACATCCCCAATAGTCAACTCTATCTTTTGGTTCCAGGTTCCTCTCTGCTTGTCATTTACAGTTATAATCTTATTTTCCCAATTTTGTATTTTAGATTCCTGTAAATCAATATATTCTCCTTTAGAATTTATGTTTTAGCTTAGTGAAAAATACCATTTTGCAAGTTTAAAACATAGTAGGATATTCTAGCTTGAATTTGTTCTTTTTGGTTAGAAAGGCAACAAATCATTTTCTTCTAAAGATCTAGTTTTGTCCTAGTAGTGTCTTGAAAACATTTGACTTGGAAAACAAAGAACATTCTTAGTTAAATTCAATTTTTTCAACACTACACATCATGCATGGTGTCATGGCATGATCATGTATGATGACTTGGCATGATTATCATACCTAATGACATGGTATGATTATCATGTCTAATGACATGGTGTGATCTCCTTGTACAATGACATGGCATAAGTACCATGCATAAAGACATGATGTCCAACCCCTGTGATGAGTAAATTAAATGATTGACAAGTATACTATTCACAAAATTACCCTATGATAAGATATATAAGTACACATATGTATGTTTGTGTGTGTATATATATTTGCTAAATAACCTAGATAAGGCACCCAAGGGATGTAAAAAAGTCTTAAGCACAAGATTCTAGTAACTTATGGTTCACCAAATCCAAGAAAGAAGAAATTTTATCCATCTAGATATTAACTACAAAATGAACCATTTCTTTAACTGCTAAGATAGGTTCACAAACTTTAAGTTTTCTACTTCTTGACCCATACTTCAAAATTTAGTCTACCAAGGTTGATGTAAGACATGGCCCCTCAACAAAGATTTCACATTAAAATGTTAAAACTAGTTTTTTGTAGGTTAGGGGGCAAATTACACAAGCCCCCATTGACCAACATTAATCATATTTACACATTTTTTACCTCCTCAATAAACAACTCATCTAAGGAGGAGTCACAATACCTTTTTAATGTGCATATTCTTGTAAAGCTTTATATTTAGAGGTTTAGTAATTTCCTTCATACCTTGATTGAGCCTAGCCTACCCATCTCTTAGGGAGTGAAAGTGGTCTAGATAACAATCATAAAAATCCTCTACTTGGTCTATAAAGCCATTAATATCTTCATGAAGCATGGATAACCTCCCTGTAGTGGAAAATGTGAAATTATAGCTAAGTAATTGTGCTACATCAAAGATATTCTTTCTCCCAATGAATTGTTTGGGGTGTAGCAACAAAAGGCACCATGGCCTTGTGAATACCAATGCATGGATCCCCATTCATCTCCTTCATAAGACCCCCTACTCACAGGACCGAAAAATGAACCGTGGAATTGATTATTTCTTGTTTAATATACTCTACAAAGTCCTTGGCCACTATGATAGCATCAACCCTACCACCTTTGATATTCTCTTGAACTACCTTCTCTGTCTTGATCTTCACTCTTTTCTTCCCTTTACCTTTCTCAAATCCTAAATTTAAAGCTATGACCAGAATAAGAAACACATTCAGAATCACGTTGAGAGCATAATCTACTAGTGAACACCACGAAACACAATAATAATGAACCCTTGTTATTATGTTTACTTTCCTATCCTCCATTAAATCCTTGTCTATGCACACCACCCTAGTAAGGTCACATAAGCCAAAACCATCATTTCTTGATGCTACATTTTATAACTTTACTTTCACCATATTACGAGCCACTAAAATATATGGCTTGACAATACAAGGTGCCATTTTTTAGTGATGTACGCACCTTTTCTTTATGTGGTGATAAAATTAGCATAAAACATGGCATACAATGGAAATATCCCAACCTCTACCTCCCTATCACTAATGACTGTGGTAGATTTTTTATTTTACTCTATTTTGAGCCCTTTATCAAGATACACACACATATACATACATATCTACACACACATATACACAATTTTCTTACCCATAATTGAGGAGGGATGGAGTGGAAATGGTTAGGTCTTTGGTTGTTAATGAAATTTTATGATGGTCTTAAGGTGGGGTTGAGTGTTAAATGGAATTGATTGTGAATATGTTTTAGATATACACTTTAGATTATTTCCATGATTTCTCATTGAAATTATATAACTTGAAATCATTGTGCTCTTATTTTATATATGCTCTTTTATCTTGATGTGGGTAGGAGCTACACCATTAGGTGCAAGGTCCACAAATAGTGGTGGAGGAAAAACACCTCATAATCAAAACTTGTATTCACATCATCTTGGTAATGTGAACTACATTGTTGTTTGTTAGTCTATCCTAACTATTGTCCATGTGGACTATACAAATGGTTGTTAATCCTAAGAAAATTTGGTAAAATAAATGTAATTGGCACATAGATGAATTAACTTCAAGTTCTACTAGCTATGTGGGCTACATTGTTAGGTACAATTCTTCAGTGAATTTGATGTAATAGAAATGTGATTCCCACAATGATGACTCAAGTTCATGTTCTTGAAAGCTATGTAGGCTACATCATTGGGTGGGAATCCCAAGTAAATTTGGTGGAATAGAAAGGTGATTGATAATATGACATGACATAGGTTAAAGTCCTTTTAGCTTTGAGAAATAAATTGTTGGTGAAAGTAGCATGTGAGTTTTGTTGAATAGAAATCCTTTAGATGTAATTTGCATGATGATGAATTTGATCAAGGGTTCAACTTGATGGCCTTATGACCGATTTATACTTTTTTATCTTAAAATGCAAGAAAATCTTTTTGAAGGTTGTATTGGATGCAAGGAAAGATTTTAGGGACGTTATTAAAACTTCTAAAAGATTATAATAAAATCATATAATTTATTTTTTAGTATTTCCTTATTTTACCCTTAACTATCATAGCCTTTAAAGGGCAATGCTTAATAGATAGTCATTATACAAAAGTCCTGACGAGTAGGGTCAATAATCAAGTTGAACCGATTTTCAATTCACATTAACTATGTACACTCCAATGTTATATGCAAGTTTAAAGAGATATACATGAATAGAAACCTATTGATTATGTGTGTCATGATAATGAATAAGATTCAAGTCTTAATGATTATGTAGGTTGCATGTTAGATGCAAGCCCCACATAATTTACAAAATATGTCTTATGAGTATGGTTTTTAAACATAAAGGTGTCTAAGTTTCATAGTGAAATGTAGTCATTTTAAAGGAAAATATCAATAATGACTTCTCTATGGATGTACCTAGGTTGGTGTAGGTGTAGTGACAAAAAGTGCATACTTCACACTTTCCCCACTTATTTTGCATTTAGTCCAATGCATGTTTACAAGAAGTGTGGCATGGAATAACTATGACCCTCTTTGAGCTTGAATTACCCCTAAAACACCTAATTCTAACTATACATGACCCCTCACAAAACAAACACCTCAATTCATCTTTTATTTCACACTTTAGTGTCATTGTGGAAACCTATGTGCATATATCTCCTTATGAATAGTTTCTTTTATAGTAGTTTCATGTTTGTTTAAACTTCCCTTTCCCATATAAACATGCTTTTCACCATAAAACCTAACTTTAATTCATTCTTAATGGTTATATTAGTCATAAGCTAACTTATTTAAGTGGGTTTCTAAAAATGGAAACTATACACTAACACTTAGTATTTCCTACACGTACTTTTCTTCTTGCATGCAATCCAGGACATCCTTCATAGTTGTTGATCATGTTGCTTCCATTGTTGCACCAACATCTTAGGGCTAGACACCTCCAACATTTTTAATACTTCAAGCTAAAACATGCTTCCTAGGGGCTTGACCAAGGCAAGCTCCTAAATGTGTCATAGGCACCCCTTTTTCCTCCACTTTTTAGACTTGGAAAGTATTGTAGTAGGTGATACAAAATACTAAAGGTTGTAGGAATTTACATTATCAAGTACATAGGACACAACCATGGGTCAGATGACACTATGTGATAGATGGTTACTTTTGTGCTTGGGGGACAAATCCAGGCTTGGGTGACAAATCTGTGTCCAAAGAGACAGATATGTGCCTTAAAGACAAATTCACACCTAAAGAGACACTTTACTACCTATTGGGACAATTTCATCTAAGTGAGGGATATTTTTTACTGACACAAAATAAAGACTTCTTGAACTTGATCTTCACCATATTCTTGACCTTGTACAACTTTTGCATTTCCTTTAGCCTTAAAAACCTAGACAAGATTCCTCTAACCCTCTCTTCTTTCCATTCCTAATGCTAGTTCATCATCAACTCATGATTATTTTACTTAATTAAATATAAAAAGTAACTATTGTTAATTATTAGTGAAAATTAGATCATTAAGTGATTTAATGTATCTTAGTTATTAAAAAATAACTCTTTTCCCATTAATAGGATTTTAGATAAAAAGTATTACAGTAGAAAGAAAAAATGCCCCCCCCCTCCAATTTGGTTTTGGAAGCTAAGATTTAACAGAGTGTCTCAAGTTAGCCTCAATTAGTGTTTGGAATTAATCCCTGATACAAAAACTGATATACTAAGATATTAGAACACCTTAAGGTTATGTGATAAAAAAATAGTTATGTTTGTTATACAAACCAATTAAGCAACATTAAAGGAAGAACATGAAGCAATATAGAAGTCACATATATATACATGAGACAAACATATATGGGAAACCCTTACAATAAAAACCCGCTTGGCAAAGGACATTCACAAATGTATTATTCAAGAAAGTTACATCCTTTATAATAGGTATCTTTCACACATTGTCTTAATCTATAGACTAACATACAATCTCCAACTAGGACCCCACACCTTTAGAATACAACACTCCAAACTAGTATTCCAATAATCCAACCACATCTAATTATTCCATCTATACAAGTAGATATATAGTTGTAAAACCATTCAAAAGAAATTCCAATTGTCTAATTGTCTAACTTCTCGCATGGAATACCAACAATCACACAACTATCTTATGACCATATCATGATGTCATCATGCCACGCGTTACATGAAACATGAATTCTTCATATGGTAGGTTGGTGTCACTCACACTTGATTAAAGGCTATTGACTTGCTTCTCTTGAGTCACATACATGTCTTCCTATACACTACAACCAAACATTGCTTGTGGCTTGTGGTAGCATGGATAAACTCTTGATTTTAATTCTAGCTACTTGTAGTACCTCTAAGCATCTCCTATAAGATCACCATGCTCTCGTTCATCACCACATGTACCCCAACAACACCATAAGTGTATTTGTACTATCATATACACTTTTAACGGCATACCTACAATGATGTGGTTGTGAGTTCTCCTTCAAAATGACAAGTGTAGTTGGGGAAATTTCAACACCAAACTAATACAATTCTCCATGCTAAAATACAACACTTGAAACTCACTGCAACCTTTTATAGCTTATTGCAACTATTTACCAGGCTATAAAATAACTAGTAACATGAACTTAAAATAAAGTCCATCAACTTCTTCTATCGAAAATCCTACTCAAAACTCTCTACAGACAAATAACTATTGGGAATTAAGGTGTCACAACCTTGGTAATTCCTTGTATTTTTACATTGTATTTATTTATTATTTGCCTATTGTATTAATTGGATGCAAATCCTATGTTGTCATATTGTGGGAATTGGCATGGTGATGTGTCATCCTACATGGCATATGACCACATGTATTTTTGTCCTCACATGAGGAGATAGGCATCCCACTTTGTGGTAGGAATATTTGCCATGTGTCATCATCTTGGATGGCGTGTAAGGGAATATTGACCGTAATGGTCATGACAGATTCCTATGACAAAGTTATGACATGTAAGAGTCAGAAATAGGAGATTCTATGACAGGTGAAGACATGTGTTGAAGAGCATCTTTGAAAAAGGCATCTTTGGGCGCCCCAAGGTGGACTATGACATGTAAGAAAATATGCTATTTATAGCCTCTGTATGATAGATTCTCTTACAACTATAAGTTATGACAGCTATGACAGATTCTATGACGGTTGTAAGAGTCGTAAGAGCATCTGTCATAGCCCATTTTGGAAATAGGCGACCTCTTTGGGATGGGATGACCTAAAAAGTGTCAGGAACATTCTACAAGGTTGGACAAGTGTCCATAGGCATGGTTTTTGGGCCATGAGGCCATGTTGGATGCCCATTCCAAGATAGAGCCAAAATTGCCTTGTATATTCTATATAAACAGGTGCTTTGAGGACGTGATGTATAACAGGTTTTTATAGGTACTATTATGCTGCCAGATCATCTCCAAATACGAGTGTCAAAGACTCCTGCAAGAGCATTAGCTATGTGTTGTATTGTAACCTTCATTGTTTACATAATACATTTGAGTTGTGTTACCTTTTGAGTCGCCCTTGTTTATTTATGTATCGGTAATATTTCTTAAGCAAGAGTCGGTTTACCGTACTATATTTTTGGTCATACCTTTGCTTTGTAAATCGACTCTTAGTCCTTCAAATTTTACCCGTGTGTCGTCTTTGTATTAAAGGTTTGAACCTTTGAACCTGAACCATTCTCAAAGCTCAAGGTTCAATGGTTCAATATGTCTGAAGTGTCACATAAAGCAAGCTGCCTTTTAATTGTCTTAAGTGTCTTTGTACTTTCGGGTTGAACTTGAACCTTCCGCGCGTACTCTATAGCGGGGTTCAAGGTTCAATGGTTCAACGGTCTTAAGGTTCAGCACTCATTGTCTTCCTATGAGTCGGGTCACGCAGTTTCCTTATTTACTAATATATCGTTGAACCTCCCGCTTGTACTCTGCCGCGGGGTTCAATGGTTCAAGGTTCAATAGTTCACTGTTTTATAATTGGCAACCTTTTACCGAAGCCGCGTAACTTTTGTTGGTCTACATAACCCTTGCGTCGTTGAACCTTTGTATTGAACCGTATCTTCACAAGTTCAACGGTTCATAAGTCAAGTCCCTGTTTCGGTAAGTCAATCTTTTGCCTACCTACAAAGTCCAGTTGACATGCTTGAACCATCACATTGAACCATCGCGTTGAACCATGTCCTAGAGGTTCAATGGTTCAATAAGTTCGAAGATTTGGTAATTTTGGTCCCGTTTGCTCCCGCAGCTTTCTAAGTCAAACTTAGCGGGAAAGTTGGAGGAAAATTTGTCAGAAACCCATCATGAAACCGAGAGCTCTAATTTAGCGGAGACTATGGATAATCATTGTACTTCATGATGGCGCACGAACATTACTTGCTATTAATGAAGAAATCAGAGTTCATGTCTTTTCAAATATTTTTGGCACGTATTGTTCCAAGCGATGATTATTCATTCTGGTAAGTGCCATTATTAACCAAGAACAAGCTAATTTTAGCAAGAAAATATACTATGCAATGCGGAGAAGGATAGCGCTGGAAGTGTAAGGCTCTCATTTTTCAAGTTTTCGCAGTGAATTCAAATATCCTAAAGGTGAGTTTTGTTTCCCCTGTGCTATTCCGAATTCTTATACTGCAAAGAAGAGCCTTTGGAATTTCTGTTATTTTTGAAATTCGAAGTGTTTTATTATAATCGTCCAAGTATGTCTTTGAAATCTACATGTTTGGGAGACGAACATGGCCCTGGTCTCACTTACTCTCACTCAGAATTTGGAGATACTGCATTAGTTCAATATGATTTAGAGGAATTCATAGGAAGAACTAGAAACCCTGTCCAAACCCCCACAATGAAGAAAATTGTGGACAGTGGTTTAGTTGAAGCCACAGCCTTTCCTCAAGCTATATTCTGCCCAGAGTTGGTTCAAGAGTGTATAAACAGATACAATCCCCAACATAGGTGCGTCAGAAAAGCAGACGGGGATGTGTTATTCCATGTTGACAGACAAACCCTCATGTCTGTGATGAAGATACCGCCTAAAGAGGCGTATTCCAGTCTTGACATTACTACCTCCAATGGGTATTTCTCAGAAAAGAGACCAACTTACAGAAGTGTAATAGCAAGGAACTGGCTGCTAAAATTTCAAAAGGGCGGTTCAAGGCTGCCCAGACCCCTTACTAGAGATCATTTGATACAGGAAGTAAGGGATATTGTGGTGTTGTTGCACAGACTGAGAGGCAATCAGCATGCCTATTACTGGGAGGACTGGATGTACTTTTTCATACAAGTCATCCTTTAGGGTGAACAATATTTGGATTGGGCTGAGATAGTAGCTGACTGTCTACATCAGAGTTTAAATAATCGTCTAGGTAACAGGGATTTCTTTATGTCTTCATATATGTTCTACTGTTTAGCATCCACAAGAGATTGGTTTGACCTGCCTCATGAGCCTTTAGATGAGAGCAGTAAGATTTACGAATATTATTCACAGTTGCAAAGAAAAAATTGTTATGAAAATTATAAAAGGATTAATGATGTCTTCACTGGAAAAATGACCTATGAACTGGTAGGCAATCCAGGTAAAAGAATGACCAATGAAGCAATGCAACTGATCAGTATCTATGGTAGCTTTTTCATCCAATTTTTTGAATTCACTTATATCAGAGTTGGAGGGTTTGATGGTGAACCCTTGAAGTTACCTAGATATGTATTCGATCGTTTTGTATTGATGGAAGTATGTTGGCAATTGGCACATGTTGATAACAAATTCCCATCAAAAAGGGGTTGTGGTATTGCTTTTCCTATTGAACTTGGGCATTATTCATGCCATTCAAAATTTGATGCCTTAAATCTGGAGGTGAACCTCAAAAGGTTCAATTTTCAATTTTTCACTGCCAGGGTTCAATTCGACAGTAAATGTTTTGTTAAAGATAACCTAGATTCTGGAACAGGGCACTCACATCTTCCTAAGCTGGAGGGTTGCTGGGAGGACTGCCCAAATGAATTCGAAGTTAGGAGGAGGTTATGGTGTAGATTTTCTTTGGGGCAAATAATTACCCTTAATTTAAACATGGACGTTTCTGGAATTTTTGTTGATGATGAACAAGTGGTTGATCCACAATTTGAGAAAGTAGAACACTTACCCATCCCAGAGGTGGACTGGAGCAAGAAAGAGGAGGACAGAATTGAAATTAAAACCCTTCTTGTGATAAGGAGGACTGAAAAATGGTTGAGAGAAAAAAGACAGGAAGGGCTTCAGAGTAAAACTGTCCAACAATTCTCTTCAGTGGTCACATCATCGCTTCCCATGGACTCTTCTAATCAACCCCTTGCTATCTGTGGTGCAAGTGCATCCAAGCCATCGACTGAGAAAAGCCCTGTCTCCAAGAGACCCAGAAAGGTCCTCACGGATATTCTGCCATCCCGTGTTACCAGGTTGAGGACAAAAGGGAAAAGAAAGAAGCAGACTTCTGAGACAATAATTGTTGATTTAAATTCAGAGGAAGAAGCAGAAGAGCCTATGGGGGACAAAGAGGCAAGCCCAAACAGAACAGAGGCAGTTGACACTGGTTCACAGTCAGAGGCATTTCTAGAGACCCCTGAGGTGTTAATGATTTCAAATGAACCCTTTGATGGAGAGAAGCCCAGGAAGACAGTCTCGGCCCTTGCACTGAAGTGGCTAGAGAGCTCTATATCTGACAAAAAGAAGGTGATTCCTTTTGTTCTCCCTCTGGAGGACATGGTAAGTAAATGTCTGGGGAAGACCCCCAAGTCCAAGAGACTCAAAACAATGTCCAGAATAAATATTGACCCAAACACTGGTAACTGGAGTGCAGAAATAGCCAAGCCAGTGACCGAGGAAGAGGTTCAAGATCCTACAGTGCATGATTTCACTGTGGAGAGGATAGATCTCAGTACTGCCTCCAGAGCTGCAGATGTGCACCATCTTGAAGCTTCCACTAAGAGAATGGTCAGTCGAACAATGAAAGATGAGAAGGACAAAAGAGAGTTGAAACAAGCTCTGCGTTCAATGGCAGAGTACATTGAGGCCATTAACAATCCTAACCCACAGCCGATCTCACAGGTCCCCTTGTCTTTCGACCCGAAGTCACCTGTCAATCAAAAAATGTTAGATCAAGTTCATAGAAGCAAAATGGTCTCAAAAAATTTTGATGGTTGGTTAGACAGCATCGAGCAAAAAGGAACTGAATATATTCATGAACTCAAAGGCATATATGATCTGACTGCTACTACCATTGAAGATCTTAAAGCACAGGTTGTTGTCTGGGCTAAGGACGAAGGTAAGTGGACAAGTGTGATAAACCAAATAGAGGAAGTCCAGAAATATGGACTGGAGAAGTTTTTGGCAGAAAAGAACTTGACTGGTGTGGATGAGGATTTGTTGTATGTGAACAAGAAGAATATCAAATGGAGGAACTCCATATCCCGACAAGGACGCTTTGAACTCTCAAAGCTAATTAAAGAAATAACAGAATTTACTCAATCACTGCAACATGATTTGCAATGTATCGATGTAAAATACTTAAAGGGTGATGGAAAGCCTGTGGAAGATGTTGAAGCAGTAGTCCAATCCTTCAGAGATAAAATCCACTTTGTTAAAGAAAATGATAATATTCTAATTGAGGATTTCTCCAGGGTTTCTAAAGTCGAGTCTCTGCTCTATCTCTGCATCGATGCACTCCTTGAACACAAGGAAAAATTTGGGAAAATGCGAAGGGAAAAAGAGGTCTGGAAATCAAGGATGAAGCATATAGGTATACCAAACTTCCCTAAAATTTAGGAGTTCGTGGCTGCCTTTCATGAGTGGAAAACCCAACATGCTTCCTAGGCTATCGACAGCAAATCAGGAGATGCTGATTCATCGCCCCAGTCATAACCTCGTCGGCTCGTTCTTTTTCTATTCCTCAATTTATGTGATTTCCAGCAACTTTGATCTTTTATAATCAGTTGTTAAAAACTAAATCCCGTACGGGTCAGAGTTATGCTAACTCTAGGTTTAATTTGCTCAAGGACATGGTTAAGACACTCATATATATATGTTTTTTTAGAGTTTTTAAGAGAGACAAAAATTAGAGAAAGAAAAGAGGAAGGGAATTCCAGAAAGACGGTGCTTAATTTTTACATTATGTGATGATTGTTTGAGTAAATTTTCATCTGTGAATGAGAAGAAGAACAATTGCTGCTTATTTGGATCTGTGCGTCTGAATGTGTGGAATTAGATTTTCTGTATGAAATCTCCTTTCACTTGGTAATTGCTCTTTATTTGGACAATTTATCATATGTGTTCAGTTCTTTATTGGTTTAGCAAGTTCGTATGAATGTATTCACGTATTCGAGTGTACCAAAGTAGAATCTGTGTATTCTATCCTATTGTTGTATAAATTTATCGCGTTCATGACATGGCTATGTATGAATGTTAGTCTGCCTTAGGCATTTTCTGGTTAAAGATGCATTTGATTAGTTGAATAGGTTAAATTCATTGAAAATCATAAAGGGAGCTGTACCTAAATTTAGAGGGGAACTAATACAAAGGGTTCACCCATTTGTTGTTTAACTCATTTGTTCTTTAAAAGAGGGGTATAGAGTCAGAATAAATTATTTTTAGAATAAAGACAAATCTGTTAACCAACAAGTTGTATTTTGGAGTGTGGGGTTTTCACCCCTAAGGGTTTTCCCCATGTATATCTTGTGTCTCTCTTCTTCTGTCATACTTTCTTGTTTATGTGTTTGCTGCAATATCTCTGTTAGTGGGTTTAACATTGTTGTAATAGTAAGGATAAAATTGAATTTGCACTTTCCTCCCCTCATTAGATTAGTGTAGGAAGCATTTTCCGCACACCTAGCTTCCTTTCAATAACACACCAAAGTCCCAACATTCTCCCACTTGATATTCATTGTAGAATAACTTATAGTATCTCAAGAAGTTAAGCTCATGTGTGAGACTAGGATAAACCCATCACATCTCTACACCACACAAACTTAGTAACACTCATAGGTTTGTCAAAAAACTAGTAATATTTATCTAAGTGCCAATTTCATCCATCTGAACCTTCCTTGTCTCAACCATATCCTTAACAAAATAATATCAATTGCACATCTACATGTTTAGCTTGAGAATAGTAAATAGGATTCTTAGATAGATAAATTGCACTTTGTGAATCACAATTCAATAATATATAACTTTGAAAACCAATATTGTTACCTAGTCAAGTTGTAACCATACAATTTTTTTGCAAGCATGTATTGTTGCCATGTACTTTGATTCAATTACAAACAACACAACTTACTACTATTTGTAGTTACTTACTCATCCAACTTACTAATGTATCAAACAGAGTAAAGACATATCCACTAATTGATCTCTAGTTATCTAGATCTCTAGCCCAATCAAAATCCATAAACCCATGTATGTTTAACACCTTACCAACATCATTGGTACAATGATAATACAAATAGTAATCCAAAGTTACTTTCAAGTACTTAAACACTCTTTTAACTTATGTCTAATGTTCTTTGATAGGATTTGACATGAATCTACTTATAACTTCCACTACTTGGGCAATGTCTAGCATTGTATAGACTATTGCATACATGAGGCTACCTACCATACTTGCATATGGAGCATTGTTCCTATCCTCCAAAAGCTCCACAGACTTAGGACACCATTCCAAACTTAAGTTAGTGCCTACCAATAAAGGGATAGTTACAAGATTATTTTCGTACATGTTGAATCGCCATAGAGCAATCTCAAGATACTTTCTCTAATTTAACTACAACTTTTTGCTAGCCCTATCTCTATGGATCACCATACCAAGTATGTATCTTGTAGAACATAGATCTTTCATATCAAATCTACTAGCCAATTGATCCTTGATTTCTCCAATTAGTGTATTATTGTTCCCAATAATTAACATATCATCAACATATAAAACAATGATTAACACATGATCACCTACTTGCTTATAGTACACAGTGATCAACTTGACTCCTTGCAAAACCTAGTTCTAATGCATATGAATTGATGCCATATACATGGTGACTTCTTTAACCCATACAAAGACATTTTGAGTTTCCAAACCAGATGTTCTTTACCCCTTACCTTCAATTCTTCAAGCTAAATCATATAGATCTGCTCCCCTAAATCTCCATGCAAGAATGTTGTTGTGATATCCATTTGCTCCACTTCAAAATTAAAATCCACAACTATAGATAACAACATCCTAATTGAATTTAACTTAGCTATAGTAGAGAAAATCTCACTAATGTTTTTCCCTCTACCTAGGAGTACCACTTTTCCACCAACTACACCTTGTACCTTTCCAATGTACCATCTACTCTAAATTTGTTCCTTAACAACCACTTATAGCCAATGGGTTTCCTATCATAAATAACATCAAGCAAGTCCTAAGTCTTTCTATGTTGCAATACATCCATCTCCTATTTCATGGTAATTTTCCAAGACTCGTTCTCTTAGAAGAGAGAGCTTCTCCTATAAACTTTGGTTCATTACCAGTACAAATTAAAGCAAAAACACATTGGAAGTCTAGTGGACTATACCTTTCAAGTAACTTCCACTATCACATAGACCTTGTTGGTGTTTTTCCCAGACTGGATGCTTGTTCCCAGTTATCCCTACAAGGTAGCCATCATTGATCAATAGGATTTTCAGGCCAGGGGCCAACAGTATAGGAGATAGACTCTATAGATATCTCCTGTTCTTCTTTAGGCTCTGCAGAACCAAGGGGGGTATTCCCTATTCAACATCCATAAGATATGCTTGTGAACTAGGGGATGTTGACACAAAGCAAATAAATCCTGCTTTATGCAGACCAAAACTGTGAGATAAGTGCAAAGGGGCGAGCTTTGGGCCTATGTTTAGTTGTGAGATAGAGGATTTCGGTCCTAAACTACTCCTAATGTCCTAAAGGTTTGTATTAAAAGTTTGAGTTTGATTTTATGTCTGGATGCAAAACTGAGACTTTGGGTTACAACCTAAATACAAGACCAGATTGGTGCCTATCCAGGGCTCGGAGTTAGTAGACATACACATGTGAATGGTCAGCATAAACATATATTAATAATTGGATTTCAAGGGGGCTTGTTTAGCACCTGCCTTACAGATACTTCCCAAAAACTAGGTGTTTAGTCATTCATTCTTAATGGTATCCCTGCTGCAACATGCCTTCTCAATGATTAACCTGAAACATTTAATTTGTTCCTTGAACAAAGGTAGGAGATTAAACATTCAATACAGAAAAACTATATTCCTGAATCTTGAACAACCCTTAGCTATCTTGATTCAAAAGAAAACATGCCCACAGCTTGGAGACAAATGATTAAACACATGCACAGAGCATTTCTCATATAAAACAGAATGAAACCAGTGAATTTATGCATGAAACATACAACATGAGACTCATAAACTCACAAGACATCAAGAACAGGGCCACAAATGAAGTTGTATTGTGTCACATCACAAAATTTGTCTAGTTTTTAACAACCGTGAATGACACAGTTTGCCCCTTACATAGCCAAACTGTACATTCAACAAGTTAATTACATGACAAGTCAAAATTCCTGCTAGATGCACTGCACCAGAAATGGCGCCCAAAAATAATCAATGCAGTAGGCAGAAGGAAAGGCGAGGAGGAGCAGACTCGAGCCCTGTGCCACCGTTTGGGGACTTTCCTCATAAAATTGATAGGTGGCCAGTCGACCATCAACCCATGCCTCTCTATGTTGCCATTAATGGCCCAACTACCTGCAACTCCTCTTGGAAGTTGCAACAGCGCGCCCATGGAGTTTTCCCACTCAAAACATGACTACTGATGCAAAGAAAACCATCGCTGGTAGTTTGAAACATGGCCATTGATCGTATCTCCCCGCCGCTGAGATTAATGGCTCCAAAACATGTTGAAAAGTTGCCAACCAATGACATCATGCCACGTAGGCACCTTGCTCCTCTATCACTCACTTTTCCCTTCTCAATTTTCCCCTTTTCGCCCTTGCATATGCATGCTCAAATGCATATACAATCGCTTTTCAAATCTTTGTATATGCAGGATGCATATACATACAACAACTTCTTTGAGTCATCGGGGCCCACCATTTGTATATCGGCCCCAGCGATTTTATCCATCAGTTTTGAAAAACTTTCAAATCCAGGCCTTGTACCTCCTTTTATTTGTATATCAGCATATACAATGTCATATACATGCAAGTTGCAGATTTCAACACCATATCTGCTAGATTGGAATATCCCCTGGAATCTGCATTGTATCTTTCCTTTGTATCATTGTTTTGTATATCACAAACATACAACACGGATATACAAAACAAAATATGCAATCCGGATCTCAAACCTACAACAAGCAGAATGTAAAACTCCTCGGGTCCGGGCCATGTATATTTGATTGCATGCGCCAGCATACAGTTTCCTTTGTATGCAACTGGTGGGCCCGACCCCTTGTCTTTCTCCTTTGCACATTGACAATGTACATCTACTTTGTATGTTGAACACATACAAAGTCGTTTGTATATATCTGCAGACCCCACCAAATGCATCTCTACCGCACTATAGAAAATGCATGTGCGCCCCTTTTGCATGTAGCTCGATATACAAGACCACTTGTACATCGCATTGTAGCGAAAGCATGTCTGCCACCCTTGTATATTTTCACTTGTATGTCTGAACATACAAACTTGTTAAACAAGCAAACACAACATACAATCGCAGAATATCCTTGGGAATCTGTAATAGATTCTCCCATGTATATGCAACCCAATATGCGTTCTGAACTGCATATGACTCATTTTTTCACCATTTTTTGAAAGCCAATATGCACTTTTGAGCCCGCCAACATACATTTGCACTTGCACATATAAAAACATAGCATTTTTCTTAAGTGCGACAGGAACAAGCGGTAAAACATTGCATGTGGGTCGAAGAACAACCTAACCTAAAGCACTAAAGGATTGAAGGGATAAAAATAGAAACCTACAAACTCAATTTCAGAACCCTAACCCTAGGTGAGCACCACCAGTGGCTCCGACTGGGGACGTGCAGACACAAGACTGCAGCGAGAACCAGACTACTCCAAGGTAGACTAGACAAAACACCAAACTCAAAACACGACCGACTATACAAGGCATGTACAAAATATTTACATATAGTTTACAGTGTGAACACAAGATAAGCGTTTATAAGAAGTAGGGCTTTAGGAACTGACCGTGCACAGGGAATTCCAATAATTCACCCCTTAGGGCCTGGAGAAAATAGGAATCTTCTCCATGAGTGTCGCTGATTTGGTACGGGCCTACCCATAAGGGCTCAATATTACCGTGCTTGCCCTTATCCTGGTTCCTTGCATTCCATACAAGGACCAAATCACCTATCTGAAACTTTCTTTCTGTAGCCCTTTTATCAAACATATATTTTACGTTTTGCTGTCTCTTGATGTTTGTCTTATGTGCCTCCCTTCTCATTTCATCTAGTGCAACCAGCTGATTTATTCTTTTAGTCATTGAGTCCTCAATCTCCTCCTCATTTTCCTGTATGAATTTATAAACTGGTAGGAGGTTGTTCACAGGTAATTTAGCTGCCGCACCATACACTAGTTCAAATGGCGACCTTCCAGCTGCTTTCTTCACTATTACTCTATCAGCCCATAATGCCATTTTCATCTTTGAATCTCAAGCCCTTTTGTTTCTGTCTACCACCCTTTTGACAATTTTCATGAGGCTTTTGTTGCTTGACTCTGCTTGACCATTTCCATGTGGATGATATGGTGATGCATGTAACAAATTTATTCCATAATTGTTGCAAAAATCAATAAATTCACCAGACCTGAAGCACATTGCATTATCTGTGACCACTTTGGCTAGTACTCCAAATCTTATAACAATATTTTCTAAAATGAAATCCATCACCACTTTGCTTGTAGCTTTCTTAGTTGGAATGGCTTCAATCCATTTAGTGAAGTAATCAGTAGCTACCAAAATCCAACTATGTCCTCCACTTGATTTTTCTGAGAATTCACCTATAAAATCAATTCCCCATTGCTGAAATGGAGCTTCCACAGTTACAGTTCTAAGGGGTAATGCACCTTCATATTTTAACCTTCCTGAGAACCTTTGGCAAGGATCACATTTTCTTACCATTCTTTGTGCATCTGAGAAGAGAGTTGGCCACTAGTAGCCTGCTCTAAGAATTTTGTGGGCTGTTGCCTGGGTAGTATAGTGTCCACCACACACTCCATTATGCATGTCACTTAGAATATCCTTGGCTTGATTTTCATCCACACACCTGAGCAGCACGCCATCAGGATTTTTCCAATACAACTCTCCTTGAACAATGATGTATTTAATAGCGTGTAGCTTCAAGGTCCTCTTCTGATTATCACTAAGATGGGAAGGACAGTTCAAATTCTAGAAATAATGTACTATGTCCTTATACCATTTAGATTCTGACATATTTATAACTTCATTATACACTACATTCACTTGGCATGCCTCCAGATTTGACTATGTCATCAATTTTGCCAAACCTTGTCCTCTTACCAATTTTGTGATCTGCATTTCAATGTTGAACTCTTGCAACTTGTTTATCCATCTGCATCTTCTTCCAGTTACCTCCTGCTGAGTAAAGATATCTTTAACTGCTGCATGAGGCACATATGCAATTATCTGAGAGCCTACCAAATATGGCCTAAAGATTTTGATTGCTCTAACTAGTGTATATGCCTGCTTCTCCATGATGTCATACTTTAATTCAGCAGCCTGCAATGACCTACTAAAAAAAGCAATAGGTTGTTCAAAACCTTCTGCATTTTTCTGCAATAAACATGCAGCAATGTTATGGAAAGAAGCAAATAAGAACAGCTAAAATGGCTTAGAAAAATCAGGAGATTTTAGCACAGGAGCCATCTTTATAGCCTCTTTGATGTTATGAAATGACTTAGTTGCTTCATCTTCCCATTTGACAATTGCACCTTTCTTCAACATCTTGGAGATATCTTTTGTGGTCTTTGCAAAATTAGGAACAAATCTCCTAACAAAATTAATTTGTCCAAAGAAGGACTGAATACCTTTCACTATTTTGGGAACTTGAATTTTGTCAATTGCAGCCACCCTTTCAGGATCAATGCTGACTCCATCCTTGGAAACAATGTGTCCAAGCAATTTTCCTTCCACTACCCCAAAAGCACATTTCTTTGGGTTAAGTGAGATGCCATATTCCAATGCTCTAATAAAGATCTGCTCTAAGTGCATGCAATGTTGCTCCTCCCTTTTTGAATAGGCAATCAGATCATCCTGATATACAACCAAGATTGAATCAATTAATCCTACAAAAGCAACATCTATGGCCCTCTGAAATGTAGCACTTGCATTTGTCAATCCAAATGGCATTCTCACGTATACATAGGTTCCCTATGGAGTAGTGAAGGCAGTCTTGAATTGTTCTGATTCTTTTACCTTCACCTAATTGTACCCAGAAAATCCATCCATCATGGATAAAAGTTCACAGCTAGTCACCTTCTGCAACATGGCTTCCATGTTTGGCAATGGATAATTGTCCTTCAAGGAAGATACATTCAGATTTCTAAAGTCAACACAAAGCCTTATATCATCATTTTTCTTTCTAACTAGGACAAGGTTTGACACCCAAGTTGAGTGTCTAATAGGCATGATTATTCCAGCCTCCCTAAGCCTCATAAGCTCTTCTTGCATCTTTGGAGCTAGAGTTGGGTTGATAGGTCTTTGCTTTTGCCTAAATGGCTTAGCTTTAGGCTTCAAAGGGATTTCATGCTGGAATAGGTCTTCTCTATAAGCCTTTAGGTCCTCATATGACCAGGCAAAGACATGCTTATATTTTTTTAGTAGTGCAATCAGCATACTCCTGATATGTGGCTTGAGTTGTTTTCCAATATATACCTTTTTGGGGGCATGAGATGTCCCCAAGTTTATCTCCTCCAAATCACTCTTATTTGTTGGAGATGCCTTTGTAACAAATTGGTCCCTATTGTCAAACGCTCTTTCTAATGCAACCAACCCTCTAGGGATTTTATTTGTCTTGAGTTGAATTACCTCCTTCCCTAAGAGAGTTTCTTTCCCATCCACAACCTCCACAAAGTTTTAAAAGTCAATCTCTTGATTCTCATATTCATCTATGCAATGTAGAAATCTAAGTAAATCCTTATCATCATCAAACACCTGCCAGCTACATACGTTATCTGGTACTGCAGGTCTAAGTTTGACTTCAACATTTGTAACATCTGACAGAGTTATATCATCTGGCCTTATGGCTACATTAGCTAGAAAATATGCCCTGACATTTTTTGATCTCTCAATCCAGTTTATTGAAAAAGCATCAAACAATTCAATTGTATCCCAAACAACATGCTTATACTGTTTTAATCTCTTATTCTTTGATGCATACTTATCTCTAACTTGGGAGACAACTAACTCTGAATCCCCAAACACTTTGAGCATCTTGATTCCATGCTTCCAAGCAACATTCAATCCCAATAACAAAGCTTCATACTCTGCAATATTATTTGTACAAGAAAACTTCAACAAGAAAGATGATTTTAGAAGCTTATCAGTTGGAGACATAAATACAATTCCAGCACCAGAGCCTTCCTTCGAACAAGCTCCATCAAAATACATGGTCCAGAGGCCCTGCTAGTCAAGCTCCTGAATGCAGACATTTCTCCCTTTACCCTCTTGATTATCTGAGACAATTAGGAAATTATCACAGTCAATGTCCACAAAACAAACATGCTCCTCTGACTCCTAATCCTCAACTATGTCTGGCAACCTTTCTTCTCTGATCAGTTTGACATTCTTGCCATTCATAGGGATCATAGCATATGACAGGTCTAATTGCATACTTCCGCCTATTAATGCTGCCCATCTTCTTGATAGTAACATACCATATTGTGGCTTGATATCAACAACTGTTATGTTCATTTTGTAGGTCGTTTCAGGATATGCTGCCAGTCTGAAATCCACATCTTTCATGATTCCAATGACTAGTACTTCTCTAGCATCCATGGCGTAGCATTTCCCACATGCCTTGTCTATCTTTAACCCAACTTGCTGCATGATAGCCAAGGGCATGATATTCGTTGATGCTCTTGAGTCAAGCATACAATTCTTAATCACTTTTCCATTTATGACAAGGGAGACATAAAATGGTTCAACCTGTGAAGGGCATTTTGTCATGGTCATCCCCAAATATACTTTAGGAGCCTCATCTTCATCAATACACAAGGCTTGCTTATTACCCTGAGTCTCATCATTTTATCTGGTTTGACAAGGCACTTCTGAAATCAAGGACACTACTTTATTTCTAAACTCTTCAACTTTCATCAGCTCCATCAATGGAACAGAAACCTTTACCTGGGACAAGACCTGAGTTATGTCAAATGGAGCATAATTTTGTATAACAGTTGTAGCCTGATCTATAGTTTTATTTTTATCTTGGTATGATCCAGCTTTAATTTTTGTGGCTCTCTAACTGTCATCTTTGATCTAAAAAATTTTGTTTTGATCCTCAACCTGGGGAATTCTATTTTCTGATTCTTGAGAATCATCACCTGTTTTTTGCTTAAAATTTTGCTTATTATTGCTCCATTGCTTCTTTTGTGGTTCAGTCCCTTTATGACCATGCATTAGTTGGTTCACAAAAGTGTCCTCTAGTTGGCGTGAGTTGCTTACTTGAGCTTTACCTCTTAGGTTGTAATTACTTTTGACCTGAGCTACTGCTGCAGCTGTGAGGGCTCTAATTTCTTCATCAGATGGTCTCCTCAAGTTATTCAAGAAAATGTGTGAGTCCTGAGCATAAGCATAATTATCTTCATCATCTTCATCACATGAAACCTGCTGGCAGATCTGAGTCTCACTGTTTATGCTTGCATCAACATCCTGAGAAGGATACTCCCTATCCGTGGACAGCATATTAACATTATCATCCTCCATACAATGTGGCTTATTACACTCATCACAGGCAACATCATTATTATATAAAGACTAAGCAATCATACATTGCAACTGTGAGTGAGGCATTTGACATATTATGCACCATGGGGTGTCATTAACACTATTAACAGCCTTCTTCAAAGGGTCAGGTGCTTCCTTAACATTTTGATTCCTTGGATTTGGGTTGCTATTTGGGAGGATGGGTTTACCATTATGCCAATTGGTATTATATGGCATATCATGTAATGATGATCTTCTTTCTTGCCTTTAGTAAACCTATCTATCAGGACCTACCCCCTTTTCATTTTTAGCCATTCTATAACTTAAGTCCTTGACAATAGTTGTCAATTTATCTAATTTATCGTCAGAAGTAGATGCATTATCTTGAGTACTTTGAGGCTTATTTGGATTTTGTAGAATTTTCACATTGTCTCTTTTGTTTGTCTTACCAGACGCTTTTCTATTATTTTTAATATTTGTTGCAATTTTGAAAGCATCCCTAAGGCTGTGAGGACCCTTGTCTCTTAATCCATAAGTTTTTTTGGCATCAAAAGCATTTATGTATAACACTATGCATATGGGTTCATAAGGCCTCAAGTGATGTGGCAGTTTGTTCAACACCTTAGTGAATCTAGCATTGAAATTAGCAACCTGTTCATTTGATCCTTTGGTAATGCCAGTGAATTCATTGATGAAAAAACTTGGATCAATTTTGTCACCATATTGTTCTTTGAAAATTCTTCTGAAGTCCTCCCATGATGAGATACTCCTGTCGGGCAAACCCTTGTACCATTCTCTAGCCTCATCAACTAAGGATTGCATAAACAATTTCATAAAAACGTCTTCATGCTCAACCTCAAAGTTGTCCATGATGTTCTGAAAAGCTTTCAAGTGGTCTTCACCTGATACAACATTATTTCCTAAAATTTTTGGCACTTGCGGCCTCACATGTTTGTCAATAGGATTGGGGTAACTAGGAATGCCATCAAAAACCAGTTGTCTAAATCTATCCAGCTGCATAGGTTGTCTATCAAACTGATTAACATTTACATTTCTATTTGCATTTTGATTTCTCATATTATTTAATGGTACTCTAGCATTGTTTGCATTCTGTCTTTGATCATTATGCTGATCCTGAACTTCATTTCTGTGCTGGTTTCTCAGCACATTTATATTGTCATGGGTGGGAACTAAATCATTCTGAGCAATTCTCAGAGCTTGCACTTTCTATCTCATGCCATCTCTGATTTTCACTACCTACAGATATTCTAATTCTGCCCTCAGACTTTTGATTTCTTCAGCTAATTCCTCCTCTCTAGGCATAGAAGAGGATGGTTTCATCATATTCTGATCATCATTATCATCCCTTGGGGATTCAACTTCTTCAAATCTATCAGGGGAATCAAGGAAAGGGTGTTCTTGAAACACCTCTAACCTCATCCTCAATCCACTACCTTGTTGTCTTTCATATACATTCTAGATTTCAGCCTTAGTATTTGAAAAATAAGGTATTGTCCACTCTGAAGATCCTGGATTGTCCTGAATATTATCATTACTTCTAAGAGAACCCTCTCGACTAGCTTGAACAGTCCCTTTTTTCATGTACATCATTTTTATGGATAACTCTTCAAACAGAGGATTACGCAAGGATCTTCTCCCTTGCATACAAATTTTACTTTACCAGTTGGGAGATTGGTTCAGAGTTGCCACCTATAACTAGGAATTGTTTTCTTTTAAACCAGGGTTCTTACACAAAGTCCCCAGTAGAGTCGCCAAATTTGTTGGTGTTTTTCCCAGACTGAATGCTTGTTCCCAGTTATCCCTACAAGGTAGCCATCATTGATCAATAGGATTTCTGGGCCAGGGGCCAACAGTACAGGAGATAGACTCTATAGATATCTCCTCTTCTTCTTTAGGCTCTACAGAACCAAGGGGGTATTCCCTATTCAACATCCATAAGATATGCTTGTGAACTGGGGGATGTTGACACAAAGCAAATAAATCCTCCTTTATGTAGACCAAAACTGTGAGATAAGTGCAAAGGGGCTAGCTTTGGGCCTATGTTCAATCGTGAGACAGAGGATTTTAGTCCTAAACTACTCCTAATGTCCTAAAGGTTTGTATTAAAATTTTGAGTTTGATTTTATGTCTGGATGCAAAACTGAGACTTTGGGTTGCAACCTAAATACAAGACTAGATTGGTGCCTATCCAGGGCTCGGAGTCAGTAGACATACACATGTGAATGGTTAGCATAAACATATATTAATAACTAGATTTCAAGGGGGCTTGTTTAGCACCTACCTTACAGATACTTCCCAAAAACTAGGTGTTTAGTCATTCATTCTTAATGGTATCCCTGCTACAACATGCCTTCTCAATGATTAACCTGAAACATTTAATTTGGTCCTTGAACAAAGGTAGGAGATTAAACATTCAATACAGAAAAACTATATTCCTGAATCTTGAACAACCCTTAGCTATCTTGATTCAAAAGAAAACATGCCCACAACTTGGAGACAAATGATTAAACACATGCACAGAGCATTTCTCATATAAAACAGCATGAAACCAGTGAATTTATGCATGAAACATACAACATGAGACTCATAAACTCACAAGACATCAAGAACAGGGCCACCAATGAAGTTGTATTGTGTCACATCACCAAAATTTGTCCAATTTTCAACAACCGTGAATGACACAGTTTGCCCCTTACATAGCCAAACTGTACATTCAACAAGTTAATTACATGACAAGTCAAAATTCCTGCCAGATGCACTGCACCAGAAATGGCACCCAAAAATAATCAATGCAGCAGGCAGAAGGAAAGGCGAGGAGGAGAAGACTCGAGCCCTGTGCTGCCGTTTGGGGACTTTCCTCATAAAACTGGTAGGTGGCCAGTCAACCATCAACCCATGCCTCTGTATGTTGCCATTAATGGCCCAGCTACCCGCAGCTCCTCTTAGAAGTTGCAACAGTGCACCCATGGAGTTTTCCTACTCAAAACATGACTAGTGATGCAAAGAAAGCCATCGCTGGCAGTTTGAAACATGGCCATTGATCGTATCTCCCCGCCGCTGAGATTAATGGCTCCAAAACATGTTGAAAAGTTGCCAACCAATGACATCATGCCACGTAGGCACCTTGCTCCTCTATCGCTGACTTTTCCCTTCTCAATTTTCCCCTTTTCGCCCTTGCATATGCATGCTCAAATGCATATACAATCACTTTTCAAATCTTTGTATATGCAGGATGCATATACATACAACAGCTTCTTTGAGTCATTGGGGCCCACCATTTGTATATCAGCCCCCAGCCATTTTATCCATCGGTTTTGAAAAACTTTCAAATCCAGGCCTTGTACCTCCTTTTATTTGTATATCAGCATATACAATGTCATATACATGCAAGCTATGGATTTCAACACCATATCTGCTAGATTGGAATATCCCCTGGAATCCGCTTTGTATCTTTCCTTTGTATCATTGTTTTGTATATCACAAACATACAACGCGGATATACAAAACAAAATATGCAATCTGGATCTCAAACCTGCAACAAGCAGAATGTAAAACTCCTTGGGTCCGGGCCATGTATATTTGATTGCATGCGCCAGCATACAATTTCCTTTGTATGAAACTAGTGGGCCCGACCCCTTGTCTTTCTCCTTTGCACATTGACAATGTACATCTACTTTGTATGTCAAACATATACAAAGTCGTTTGTATATATCTGCGGGCCCCGCCAAATGCATCTCTGCCGCACTGTAGCAAATGCATATGTGCCCCTTTTGCATGTAGCTCGATATACAAGACCACTTGTACATCACACTATAGTGAAAGCATGTCCGCCACCCTTGTATATTTTCACTTGTATGTCTGAACATACAAACCTGTTAAACAAGCAAACACAACATACAATCGCAGAATATCCTTGGGAATCTACAATAGATTCTCCCATGTATATGCAACCTGATATGCATTCCGAACTGCATATGACTCATTTTTTCACCATTTTTTGAAAGTCGATGTGCACTTTTGAGTCCGCCAACATACATTTGCACTTGCACATATAAAAACTTAGCATTTTTCTTAAGTGCGACAGGAACAAGCGGTAAAACATTGCATGTGGGTCGAAGAACAACCTAACCTAAAGCACTAAAGGATTGAAGGGATAAAAATAGAAACCTGCAAACTCAATTTCAGAACCCTAACCCTAGGTAAGCACCACCAAACCTTATCATAGTTGTCAGCAATGGTGAATTTCTTGCTACATTGAATCTTATTTTTCCTTCAAGATTTGTAGTAGATGAGCTTGCCTCCTCTCCATCCAATTTGTCATGTCCACTTGATTGTTTATTTATAGATGTATCCTACTGCTCTAATTTGTGTTTAAAATACATCTTGTCACTCTTATTTTCATTTGGCTACCAAGTTCCTTGAATATGACATCCTTTGAGTTGAGAAACTTTTGGATTACCAGATTCCCAAATCTCATAGCCTCACATTCCAACCATACCCAATGAAAATACACTTTCATCCTTGAATTCCAACTTTTACCAATTCTCCTTAGGAACATGCACAAAGTCATCACAACCAAATACTCTCAAATATGTTACAATAGGCTCCTTACTTGTCCACACTTCATATAGTGTCTTCTCCTCAAGTGCAGAAGTAGGAGACCTATTTTTCAAATAATAAGAAATGTTAATTGCCTCAGCCCAAAACTCCTATCCTAGGCCAGAACTACTTAATAGGCCTCTAGCTTGATCCAACAAGGTTTTGTTCAACCTTTCATCCACTCCATTTTGTTGTGGTGTATAGGTGTTTAAATATAGGGTAAACTACACAATAAGAATATTAACAATGTAGTATTTTAAATCCAATAAAGCATGCAATTAATCCAATAAACATTAACAATTCAACATTGGAGAAGCAAGTAAAAATTTAAAAAACTCAGAATTATACACATAACACCAAATGCACATGGAGAAACCCTTGCGGGAAAAAATCCACCACCAAAGAGCCCCAAGCTTGTATTAATCCTCAAAGAAAGAAGTAAATCAATACAATCTACTTATCCCCTGAATCTGACATTAATTTGATAGCATAAGTGTACCTACAAAATACCATATGAATCCACTATTCCATTCCTCCAATATATAAGAAAATAAGAAACTAGAAACCATAAACAGATTACCAAAACTAAGACACAAAACCTTGAGCCATAGGAAAAATCCAACACCCCTATAGTCATGGTCAAGCCTCTATGATTAGTATGTAATTGATTTTACACCCTTCTTATGCATCATAGATTTCATATATTTTGTTAAACAATCAAGTTGACCAAGATAATAATCCTAAACACTCCGTGAGGACATTGATCACCTTGTCATAGCACCAAATACGGAAGATCTTCTTACAACTCTCAATTTTGATTGTTTCTATGTAACTTCCCCATTTAATGTCTTCTTACATATTAATCAAGGTATGTTGAATAAATAAATCCCCCTCCCTCACGTGGGCATCCATCTTTACCCATTTTGTGATATTCAACAATTAGACATTATTTATCATCTACACAATTAAATACAATTTAGAAGGCTTAGGAGTTGCAAGGTGAATAGCACAGTTAATCTCAACATTCTCCCACTTGATATTTGCATTGCAAAGATATAATGGGAAACTAACAATAAATTATGCTAGAAGAGGCAAGACCCATGGCCTCTCTGCACCAACTAAGTTTCTCTAGCTCGTTGACTTAGTGAAAGAAGTTGCAACATTGACTGAAGTGTCAAAATTTTGTATCATGACTTTGCTACCTTAACCATCTCATAGATAAAGTGATACTAAACATCAATATGCTTTGTATTAGTATGGTACATCTAGTTCTTCACCAAACATATAACACTCTCATAGTCACATTTGATCCTAACCTATCTGCACATAAAGCCAATTCTTGAACATAATCTATGTAACCACATTGTCTCTTGGGTGAAAGTTTAAAGTTGTGTCACACTTTTATAAAGGAAATGACCAACACTATCTAACTTTTTAACTTGAATCACTACAAAATGACACATATGTTTTAAAGTTTGAAATGATGTAAACTAATAAAATGTAGATTTTTTAGTCTATTTTATGTTTGTATTTTTTTTTAATTTAAAAAATATATTTGAATGTAGTTTTTTGTAAAACTGACACTATAAGTTAGTTGCTGATAAAATGCTAAAAAATAAGGTTAAGTGGGACGTTGCTCTTTATATAATATACTTTTTTTCCTTCAAATTTTTTTATGCATTTATAACTTGAAACTTTAGTGCATGGATTTAATTTTTTTCCCATTGTCATATATATTTTTTAAAATAAAATTTAGAAGTGTGTAATGAAAACACAACTGTTTTGATGGGGCATAACTTTTTGTCTTAACTATTTATCTAAAATAGGAAGAAAAAAAATCATCTTGACATGGAATCTCTCTTGTAATGCATCATATATATATATATTATAAACTTTAAAGTATTTTTCTTGAGAGGACAATCAACATTATATTTTGGTGTTTATGACCTACTTTTAGTAAAAATAAAATATAAAATATAAACACTACTTAAATATTAAAAAATTATATTTTTACAAACTACACTTATAGATCTACAAAAAAGTTTTTTGAGATTAAAAAAAAATATTATTTACATGAGTGGGAGTTGTTAGAACATCAAGTTTTTTAAATAATTTCATTCTTTGGTAAATTAGCCCCAAAGTGATGCTACATATGTATTTAGTGGACATTTCTAGTTGGAAAAGTTGTGGCCCAAATCTAATTTAGCTAGAATAAGTCCAACTAGAAGATATGTTTCACCAAAATTGACTTTCAATTGGCCTGAAGTGTGACACGACTTTGACTTTCACCCTCCTTATAGGCATGTGTCATAATCAGACTCAAAGGTTAAATTTTCCCCACTTTTATTGGTGCGATTTCCCCCCAAATTATTTAACGAGGGTTTGGGGGCAACGCCCCCAAGACGGGGTCATGGTGCAGCGGGAGTTATTTTTCTATTGGCCGACATTAAAAAACCCTATTTTATAACCGACACAAGTCTTGATAAAAACGGCTAAGGTTAGGGTTTCCGGGGATATTGTATTATATCATTTGTAGCGGTATTGAGTTGCAAGGATTGTTGGTTGTAATCGAATTGATTTGCTGGATAATAATATTGGACTCTTTGTTGGTGGATGTAGCCTGAGTTTAGGTGAACAATGTTAAAAATTGTCTCTCTGTTATTATTTCTATATATTTTTCATTCCTCTGTTTAATCTTTATTTGCATTTAATTGATATCTTCTACATGCAATTCCTAACAATAACCACGTACTTTAATTTTGTAATGGGCGACACAACTATAGGTTGTCCCTTGTTAATCTAACTAATTGCTTCTCCAAACAAAGTAAACATATAAGTGGACCTCTTGTTTTCCAAATCACTAGCCCAATCTGAACCAACAAAGCCCTGTATATCAAACAACTTGCCCACATCATCAATCACATGATAGAAAATATAATAATCAGAAGTCCCTTTCAAATATCTAAAAATTATTTTCATGTGATGTAGTGCAAGGTAGGAGGACAACAATCAACTCAACAAAACAAACAAATCAAGTTTTGGGCTTCAAACTTCATGGGTTCCTTCACATCTGCCTTCATCTCCTTGTAGCCCTATTTTAGAGGTTTTGTCAACATAACTTTCATTAGGGACCTCAAACCCACAAGAGAAATAGCTTTTTATATACCCATTATGAATTTATTCAACATATCAAGAAAGGGGATAGGGTTGTTTTGAAACGTCTCAGTCTAAAATTGTCTGTCCCTGTTTGCAACTAGGCCCAATTAGCCCTCTTTTCCAAAGCAACTACAAGAAATACACACTCCCAAATTTTCCTATCAACTCTAGCACTCTCAATAGGTCTCCAATAGACAAAATCCACAACTTTTATCACTGGGATCACTCACAATTTCACCCAACACACAAATCTTACTTTTAGGCCTCCTCGGCTTGCTTACAAGGACTGTCATAAATATCTTTTGATATAGACCAATTCTCAAGACTGTAAAAGACTTTTTGGATACCCTTTTCATATTTCTAAAACATATCAAAAACTTGGCATAGGTTTTTTGGACCAAACCTCCCAAACGTGATTGTTCTGTTGCTCGCAAGGGCTAAATTAAGCTTGGTAGCAAGATGGTTTATTGGTTCTCAATACCCTAGGGCACAAACTACTCAACCAACTCTTCAAACACATCAAAAATTACCTGATAAATCTTTCCAAACCATCTCCCATTCATTTCCAAGGTTATTTTATCAAACTCTACCATCTATGCATCATTCTTTGCTTAAAATCAGGGTTTCCAGGCAGCTTGCACTCAAAATGCCATAAAATGCTTCAAACTCAATAAAAATTGATGCAATCAATTGTATTAGAAATAAGATTCATAGGTTCATTGATTCCAATCATTAAATGTACTCCTACAGGCCATACTAGGGTGTACCAAAGCAGAAACAAGGACTATTACATGAAAAAAATGTAGAAAACAGGGTCTTTTCATTGATTTTAATCTCCAAAGATGGTTACAACTCCAATACCTTCATTGTTTTGACCCTTCCCAAGTGAATATGAATATTACACACCAAAACCAACTAAAATATTCGACCAAACTAACACTTAGACTTCTATGATTGTTCATCTTCCATGTTTTGCATTTTGTCATTTTACATCACTTTGACAATATTGTAACATTTACAAAAATGAACCCCTAATGACTTAAGACACCAAATTACATTATGAATGGTCTATCATGACCTTATCAAATGATCAAAATACTTTACACATCAAAACTTAACAAAAGAACTTATTTACATGATTGGACTGACATGGTGCCCCTGCACCATACACCCAGCCTAAAAAAAACTCATGTCCCATGAGGACTGTACTGCACCATTTGCTTGATCCTTTTGTCTTCTAGCTCTCCATATGCTCCTGCACCTAGTAGTCCCTTCCTCTAAGTCAATTACTAAAACCTTGCATCATCCTTTTTACTCTTGAACTTGCTTCCAACCTGACATTTCCTTCTCTTTGCAAACTAACCTGTTACATGTCCTCTGTCCTTTGTCTCATCTGAGATTGTTGTTGTACCTGTCTTTATGCCTGCAAATAGACTCTTATCATCTATACCCTGACATATCTTCCTTTTCACCTTTGTTACAAGCTTGAACTCAGTCATATGCCCTTGCCAAATACCTTTATTCACTGCACCTTTCTCTCTAATCTCTGTCATTACTGTCATATCAAATTTAGACACCACTGTCTTGACCAAATCAGGCTACCTCCTAACCTTTCTCTACATTAAAGGACAAAGCATTGTCCCAACCACAATATATTGATACTTCTCCAATCCAATTGGAGTCTTCACATACAACTCATCTTTATCCTTCTCTCGGCCTTCCTTTACCATCATCACATCATGGTTCTTCTTTACCTCTGTTTTTAACCTTTCTGCCACCAAGACCTCTATGCTATCAGGTCTACCATCCTCTTGTCCAATTAGTGGACAAAGCATTGTGCTTGGCACAATCTCATCATGCTTTCCCAACTTATCTTGCATCTTCCCAAGGAATTCATCCTTGTCCATCTCTAAGTCGGATCTAGTCCTCAATTCCATGTCATCTCCTTCTAAAAACAAATCAGACTTCTTACCTACTGCTGCAATCTCCTTGTCTTCTTGTTCTGTTGTCTTAGTGTCTTCAACCTTTGCAATGGCTGCACACTCTTTGTCTTTGTCTTATTTAATCTTTACATACTCTTTCTTACCACACATGATCACTCTTGCTACCCTATTTTGTTCCTTCACATCTTCAACCAATGGAGTCAAAGTAAAAGAAACCCCATCCTTCTCAATCTGATAGGTGTTATGCCTTCCATCATATATGGCATGTCTCTCAAATTGCCATGGTCTCCGTAATAATAAGTGACAACAAGTAATAGGCAACACATCACATAAGATCTTATCCTTATAGGGACCAATATGAAACTCAACAAAATCTTGCCCCTTAACCAAAAGAGAGTGTTCATCATTCAACCAAGAAACAATATAGGGTGACTCATGAGGTATCCTTACCAAATTCAATTTATCAACTATTTCTTGTGACACCATGTTATCCATGCTACTTGAGTCTACTATTACCTTACATACCTTTCCATTGCACTTGCATGTTGTCCTAAATAATGTTATTCTTTGTGTCATCTCCATGTTATCTTTTGGGTGCACCTTGTCTTTTCAACTTCTAAATGTTCTCTTCTTCAATCTGCAACTTCTCACCTTCAAGAGATCTACTCCCTAATCTTTGATACCAATTTATGTAGTGCAAGGTAGGAGGACAACAATCAACTCAACAAAACAAACAAATCAAGTTGTGGGCTTCAAACTTCATGGGTTCCTTCACAACTGCCTTCATCTCCTTATAGCCCTGTTTTAGAGGTTTTGTCAACATAACTTTCAGTAGGGACCTCAAACCCACAAGAGAAATAGCTTTTTAGATACCCATTATGAATTTATTCAACATATCAAGAAAGTAGATAGAGTTGTTTTGAAACATCTCAGCCTAAAATTGATTGTCCCTGTTTGCAACTAGGCCCAATTAGCCCTCTTTTCCAAAGCAACTACAAGAAATACACACTCCCAACTTTTCCTATCAACTCCAAAACTCTCAATAGGTCTCCAATAGACAAAATCCACAACTTTTATCACTGGGAACACTCACAATTTCACCCAACACACAAATTTTACTTTTAGGCCTCCTAGGCTTGCCTACAAGGACTGTCATAAATATCTTTTGATATAGACTAGTTCTCAAGACTGTAAAAGACTTTTTGGATACCCTTTTCAGAGTTCTAAAACATATCAAAAACTTGGCCTAGGTTGTTTTGGACCAAACCTCCCAAAACTTGACTGTTCTGTTGCTCACAAGGGCTAAATTAAGCTTGGTAGCAAGATGGTTTATTGGTTCTCAATACCCTAGGGCACAAACTACTCAACCAACTCTTCAAACACATCACAAATTACCTGCTAAATCTTCCAAACCATCTCCCATTCATTTCCAAGGTTATTTTATCAAACTCTACCATCTATGCATCATTCTTTGCTTAAAATCAAGGTTTCCAGGCAGCTTGCACTCAAAATGCTTCAAACTCAATAAAAATTAATGCAATCAATTTCATTAGAAATAAGATTCATAGTTTCATTGATTACAATCATTAAATGTACTCCTACAGGCTGTACTAGGCCATACCAAAGTAGAAACAGGGACTGTTACATGAAAAAAATGTAGAAAACAGGGTCTTTTCATTGATTTTAATCTCCAAAGATGGTTACAATTCTAATACAAAGCTTCTCCTTCATTGTTTCGACCCTTCCCAAGTGAATATGAATATTACACATCAAAACCAACTAAAATATTCGACCAAACTAACACTTAGACTCCTATGACTATTCATCTTCCATGTTTTGCATTTTGTCATTTTACATCACTTTGACAATATTGTAACATTTACAAAAATGAACCCCTAATGACTTAAGACACCAAATTACATTATGAATGTTCTATCATGACCTTATCAAATGATCAAAATACTTGACACATCAAAACTTAACAAAAGACCTTATTTACATGATTGGACCGACATGGTGCCCCTGCACCATCATGTAATTTCAATGCTCTCTACCAAGGTAAGACATAAACTTGTTAAGAACTCCCATTGCTTGGGTAATGTCTAGTCTTTCACAAACTATAATATAAATTAGGTTACCTACGACACTAGAATATGCAACATTAAACATATCCTCCAAATCATCATCTAACTTAGGATGCTAATCTAATCCTAACTTAGTACTAGCATGTAAAGGAATAGTTACTAACTTATAGTCATGCATAGTAAACTGTTATAAAATAGTCTAATTTTAATAAGCCAAAGCTTTCTACAAACCCAATCGCTACTAATTTCCATACGCATAATGTATTTCATAGCCCCCAAATTATTCATTTCAAAGGCACTAGACAACTAAATTTTTACTCCCTAATTATACCCTTACTATTTCTAATGAACAACATGTCATCAACACAAAGGACAATGATTAGTAAGTAATCATCAATTAATTTAAAATAAACACAATGATCACATTCATTTCTAACAAACACAAGTTCCAATGTAAAAGAATCCAACTTCTAATACAACATTTTAGGTGGCTACTTTAGACCATATAATGACCATTTCAACCTGCAAACTAAGTTTTCCTTCTCTTTTACAACAAAATTGTCTAGTTGTTTCATATATATTTCATCCTCAAGATCCCCATGTAAGAAAGCAATTTTAACATCTATTTTCTCTACTTCTAAATTGTAAGTAGAAACAATAGAAAGTAAGAGTATAATAGAAGTTAGTTTTGCAACAAGAGTTAAAATTTCACCAAATTCAACTCCCTCAACCTAGGAGAAACCTTTTGTCATTAGTCTTGCCATGTACCTTTCCACTTGAAACCACATTTGGGTTTCCTTCCCTTGGTAGCTTTCAAACTAGATCATAACTTTCACAGATCTAGCTTCATCATTAGTGCAAGATAAAGCAAATATACATCAAAAATCTTGTGGGCTATACCTATCAACTAGTTTTCATTAACTCATGGAACTTCTTGAGGGTGTAGTAAGAGGCTCTTCTTGTTCTTCCTTTGAACTCTAAATCTGAGCCTTCTTCCTTTACATCCTGTTGTTCTTCCACCTATGCATCTTCATGCTTCTTTCTTTTGGTTTCAAAATGCATGATTTTCTTTTCCTCTTCTTTTGGTTGTACCTGATCAGACTATCTCTTAGTTCCCTAAAAATCACATCTCTCAAAAATACTATTTTCAAGGTTAGAGGATTCTAAACCTTGTAAGCCTTAAAATTGTTGCCATAATTGACAAAAATACATTTATTATCCTTGAAATTCAACTTAGATCATTTTTCTTTAGGCACATGAACAAAAACCTCACAACCAAAAACTCTAATGTGCAAAATAAAGGGTTTCTTACCATTCCACACTCCATATGGTGTTTTATCAATCAAAGCAAATTATGGAGATCTATTATTCAATTAACAAGTAGTACATATAGTTTTATTCGAAAAACACTAATCTAATTGAGCACTACTTAACATGCTCTTGGATCTCTCTATTATTGTCAGCTTAATCCTCTCTATGGTACCATTTTGTTGTGGCATATACAAATTTATTTTCTGCCTCACAATACCTGCATGTTTACAAAAATCATCAAATTCTCTAGAAAAATATTTAACCTTAATATTTTTATTTTTTGATCTACCTAATTTCAACAAGAACCTTAAAATATTTGAACTTTCTAAAAACTTCAAATTTATTCCTCAAAAAATAAATCCAAGTATAATGTGAGTAGTCATTGATACAGGGAACATAATAACAAGATCTTCCAATTGAAGCAACATTTGCATGACCAAAAACAACATATGAATAATCTCTAATAATTTATTTGCTCTAGTGCTACTCATATTAAACTTTACTCTACTCTATTATCCAAACACACAGTGCTTACAAAAATCAAAATCCATAGAATTATTAGACAAACGATCCACCATATTTGTATTAGTTATGGTCTTAAGCCATTTTTTAGCAGTGTGGCCCATGCTATGATGCCACAACATACATTAATCTAATTTTTTAGTTACTTGAGTTACAGTAACTAGATACAACAAGCTTGAACAAATTCCCATATCGAGATCCATTAGCTAGCACCACATTCCCTCTAGACAACCTACAACCACTCTTATCAAACATGACATGTACTCCAACATCATTCATTTTAGAAACTAAAAGCAAATTTTATGCTAAACTTAGAATGTGTAACACATCTATGAGACATTTTACTCTCCCATCAATGAACACAAGTTGTACCTTCCCTTTTCCAACAATTTGATGTGAACTATTGTCACCAAGGAATACCTCACTACCATCATATGTTCTATATGAAGAGAACCACTCCCTATGAGGAGTCATGTGATACAAGGCTCCTAAGTCAATTAACCACAAATCATTGCTAATAATGTTAGCTAAAATGAATAAAGTATCATTTTCATCATTAGAGGAATCTTCAAAAGACTTTTTCTCATTTCTATATTTCTTCTTTACATGGCCCTGCTTCCCACAATTCTAGCATATCACTCTACTCTTAGTAGGGGTTTTAGACCATCCTTTTGACTTAAACCTCTCTTAATTCCCCCTTTTCTTACCACCTTTTTTGTTGGGTCTACTCCATACATGAAGTGCATCCTTGGAACCCTCATCCATGGATTTCCACCTCATTTCCTCACTAAGAAAAGTGGTAACAAGGGAATATTTTTTAGGATCTATAGTAGAACCACTCAATGCAACAATTAGCTTCTCCCAAGATTCAGGTAAAGAGAAAACTAATAAAATACACTTATCCTTCTCTTTTATCTTAACATCTAGAGAACCTAGCTAACTCAAAATGAGATTAAAAGCATTTAAATGTTTGGATACAAATTCTCCTTCCTTCATTTTTAAGGAATACAATTTTCTTTTTGAAAAAAAAATATTTACAAGACTCTTTATTTGATAGATCTCTTTGATTCTCTTCCACAGATTGAATGTTGTAGCCTCCTTTGAGACATTCAAGAGAACGGAATCTACAAGGTACAACTCTATGGTTTCCCATGCCTTTTTATCCATATTTATCCAATATTCATATGAAACATCTATAGGCTTAGACTCTAATATTACAGCTCTCCATTGACCTCTCTCCTAGAAGAGATCCTCCATTTTTAGTTTCCACAACTTGTACTTGGAGCCATTGAACTTCTCAATCTTTGATCATGATGTGTTTTCCATGGATTCTCAAACCACACTTGGATCTATAAAACCACCAAAATGATGCTCACACTCCATCCACAAAAACTTACAACACTGCAAGAAAGGTGTCCCCTTCTAAATTTAAGCTATAGCTCTGATAGCAAAAGTTAAAATTTAGGGTAAATGACATGATAATAATATTAGTAATGTAGTGTTTTAAACCTTATAAAACATGTGATTAAGTCAATAAATTTTAACAAAGAAATAATGGAGAAGCAAAAAGAATAAGTGAACTCATAGAATTATACACATAACACTAGATGTACATGAAGAAACCCTTGTGGGAAAAAATTCCACCACCAAAGAGATCCAAGCTTGTATTAATCCTCAAAGAAAGAAGTGCATCAATACAACATGCTTATCCCTCTAGTCTACTAGTAACTTTACAACATGCATGTACATGTAAAATACCATATGAATCTACTATCCCAGGTCTCCAATATATAAGAAAATAGAAAACTAGAAACCATAAATGGTTTCCCACAACTAAGACCCAAAATCATGAGCCATATTAAAAATCCAATTCCCTTATAATCATGGTCAAGCCTTTAGAAATACTATGTAACTCATTTTACACCACTTAAAAATCTTACACCCTTCTTATGCATAATAGATGTCATAGATTATGCCATAATGATCAAATTGACCAAGATCCCAATCCTAGGTGCTCCATGAGGGTATTAACTACCTTGTCATAGCACCAAATATGGAAGGTATTCTTACAACTACCAATTTTGATAGTTTCTATGTAACCCTTAAATTAATGTCTTCTTACATAATAATCAAGGTATCCAAAATACAAAATAAAAATAAATAAAGTTCCCTCCCTCGCATAGGTGTCTATCTTTGCTCATTCCATGATGTTTGGTGACTAGACATTATTTATCATCTACATAATCAAATAGATTTGCAAGGTGAATGGCACACCTAATCCTAACAACAAGGTGTTGTCCTTTTCCTAACAATTCTAGTGTGCTTGCAATATGCCTTGAATTCCTTAAAGAAAAACTCCCCACCATTATGTGACCTTAGCACTTTGATCTTCTCACCAATCTAATTTTCTACAAGTGCTTTAAATCCTTAGAATGTGAGAAACACTTTAGACTTATTCCTAAGAAAATGCATTCAAGTATGTCTATAATAATCATCAATGAAAGAGACATAATAATCAAACTTACCAATTGAGTGCACATCCATAGAACCAAAGACATCACTATGGATCACTTCCAACACATCCCTTACTTTAGAACTTATAGAAGCAAACCAAACCCTATTTTGCTTTCTAAACATTACAATGTTGACAATTTAAAACCAACAAAAATGACACACCTTCCACCATATTCTTTCTTCCAAAAAAATTTAGGCTTTTTTGTCTAATATGATCCAATTGATGATGCCACAACAAACCTAATTTAGGTTTAGTAATATTAACAAAGTTGCATAATATTGATGCTTCCATCCTAAACATAGCACTGTGCCTCACACCTTCCCACCACCAATTACCATTGGCCAACCTACACCCTTTCTCATCAAATGTGATATGTATAACTAAATCGATCATCTTAGAGACAAAAATTAAATTTCTAGCCAAATGTGGTCTATGTAAAACATTAGAGAGTGGCATCACTCTTCCATCCATGAAAGACACTTTCACCCTTCCTCGACCAACTATTCGCAGAGTTGTTGTCACTAAGGAAAGCTTGTCCTCCATCACACTCCTTGTAATTAGAGTACCACTCCCTATGAGTAGTCATGCGGTATGATGTACTTAAGTCAATCAAGTAAAAATAATCACCAACAATATTAGCAAATACAAAATCATCACTGGCATACCCATCAATGTCTAAGGATCTATTAAAAGAATCATCCTTCTTGGACCTACAATCCTTCTTTATGTGATCTCTCTTGCCACAATTATAACATTTCACCTTAGGATTAGTAGGAGACTTAGACCTATCCTTCTTCTTGGACTTCTTATCTCCACCATCTCTTTGTATCCCCTCTATCATTAGACCTACCACTTACAACCATGGCATCATTAGAGGAACCATCCATGGATTTTCTCATAATTTATTTATTGAACAAGACCCCAATGACCTCTTCCAATTTAGGTGAAGAAGAATTACTATTGATTTTCATAATCAAATTCACTCGTGAATCAGGTAAGGAACATAACAACAAAATGCACTTATCCTCTTCTTATATTTTAACCTCTATTGATGCTAACTGTCTCAAAATAAAACTAAAGGTGTTGAGATGATAATTCATTGAATCTACCCCTTCCATCTTCAAGGAATACAACTTCCTTTTAAAAAAGAGTTTATTAACTAGAATCTTGGACTAAAACAAGGTTCATATCTTCTTCCACAATGAATAAGCAAAATTTTCTTTAGATACATTCATTAACACAAAATTTGAGAGACATAGATGAATGGTACTTCTAGTTTCTTATTCAATCTATTCTAGTCCTAATTATACATACCTGATGCAGAGCATCTAGGATAGAGGAGGACACTTCAAACCTTCACATGAAATGATTCACAAAGTTCACTGTCTTCTGACAGAAATCAGGCTTCTAACAATGAAGGGCTTTACTACAACAACTTATACATGTTCATGATATAAAAGGGAGTAGACTTCAAGACACTTATCTCAGGGTGCCTAACTCCATTCATGGCTTCATCCAACCCATTGTGCAGGGTTTGCAGGACAACAGTCTTCAAGAACAGTCATAACATTGTTGTTCCATTAGGATAACAGTCACAATAACCTCCTTGGGATGATCTCCCTCTAACACAAACTCAATCTTATTGCAACATGCCTAATCAAGCATATCTAATGCCTTCAGAAGTCAATAACACAACAACATGCTTATTACCTTCTGTGTAGTGACTGTCTCCAGGCCTTCTTTACAGTCGCTATCTTCAGGAGGACTATCAGAGACAACATAAGGTAAGATGGACTATTTCCTCAGAGAGATCTCATCCTTCCTCTTGTCATAGGATCATTTGCAAGATCAGGAGCCCTTTGTTTTGGGTACAATGCATGGCATTTCACTGACTGACCATTGAACATAGTCACTACTACCACCTAGTTGTTGCCGCCCTTCACTCCATTCCTCATACATGGATTTGCAGAGTCATTTACATGGAAACCTCAACACAACCCATCCTCCTACCTCCAAAACCTTCACAAGCCCTTGCATTAACTAATATACAACCCATTCCACTGAGCAAAAATAGAAAAAGATCAATGGAATGGGGAGAGTTCCATTGGTTTGTTCAGAAGAACCCTAACTCAGGGTTTAAGACAGCTTAGCACAAAACAACGGTTTTCCCACTCCTAGTTTACTGTCAAGACCCCAAACAAAGCTCAAAACCAAGGTACTTCAATCCTCTAACATTCCATTACAAACATGGGTTATGACAAATCCGTACAGGGTCGAGTACGGCAGGAAAATAACAAAAAAACACAAAAAACATAGAAAAGAATGCAAGAGAACAGTTTCTTTATTTCACTTTTCTTCAATCTTCCTTCACACACACCAAATGGATAGATTCTTGGCTTCTTTTAAGCCTGCCCCGATGCCTTGCACAAGATGGAGGGAAGATGAATCGATGGAGGGAGAAGAAAATTGTCCCCAAACCATCAACTGCCCGGTCTACCACTGTTACAGTTTTTGTAACTGTCCTTTCTTGGACTGTATTTACTATTTTTATGTTTTGATAATGCTCTCCATCATTTGGTAACCTTTGACAAGGTTCTTAACATACCTTTTAACCTTAGACATGCCTCCAACTAAGAGGATTGCCTCCTACACACTTTAGGAAGGCTACAAACTTAAGGAAACACATGACTACCTTATACTATATGACTGTCCTTCTTAGGACTTAAAACATGAGAGTAGATTTTTAGACATTTGGACATAGTCCTTTTAAAAACATGGCACCCAAGCCTTATTACAACATGAAGATGGTCTCAAGGACCTTGTTGAACCAAACAAACTACTAGAAGATCAAACAAAACCTAGAAGTCTTGGTGCTCTTGCACCAATACCTATAGGTTTTACCAAAGAAGATATTGGTATCCATTGATCTCTCTCTACTAGGAGGTCTTAAACCTTCAACTTTCATAGCTCAAATTTCTAACCATTAAACTTCTCAATTTCATACCTTGATGTGCTCACCATGAATCTAAAAAGACACTTGCTCTTTGTTTTCACATTGTCCTTCAAAGGCTCCCATGACAACTAGTTATACACATACTACACCAAACCTACATGCTAAGGTTTGACAATAGTTGAGGGTTACACCACACACATGTAAGGGTATGACTACAAATGATGTGGCCCTCACCCAAACAACACAATTTGTTACTAAATCATGGGAATTAATCTCTAATATAGATGACTTATACATTGGGATATTGGAACACCTTAATATTATGTGATAAAAATAATCATGTTTTTATATACAATCTAATTAAGAAACATTAAAAGAAGCAATTAAAATAATACCCATCATAGATATTCATGATACATAAATTTATATGAGAATCCCTTACAAGAAAAGTCCCACCAACAAAAGGACATTCACAATTGTATTATTCAAGAAAGTTACATCCAATACAATATGTCTCTTTCACACATAGTATCAACTTGTATACTAACAACATGTAGCCCCTAACTAGGAATTCACACCTTCAGAATATAAAACTCTAGAGTAGTTTCAACTAATCCAACCATGTCCAACCTTGTTCCTTCAATGCAAGTAGAGAGATAGAGCTGCATAACTTTTCACAAGAAATTTCAAATGTCTAACTATCTAAATGCTCACATGGAATACAAAGAGTCACACAACCACCTCATGATCATATCATACCTCAACATATCACACATTACATAAAACATGACTTCTCCATATGTATGATCATCGCACATAATAAGTTAGTGCCAGTTGCACTTAGTCAAAGGTTGTTGACCTGCTTCTCCTGAACTATGTACATATCTTCCTACACTATATCCAAACACTATCCTTGTCTTACGATAGTAGAGATAAACTCCTAATTGATTCTAGCTACTTGTGGTACCTCTAATAATCTCCTTGAACATCACCATGCTCTTGGTCATCAATGCATATAGTCCAATAATACCATAAGTTCACCTACACTAGCATACACACTTTTAATGACATACCTACAATTATGCAATTGTGATTTCTCCTTAAAATGACTTGTAATTGGGAACATCTCAACACTAAACTTATAAGTCTCCATGCTAAACCATAACACTTGAGACTCATTACAACCTTCTACAAATCACTGCAATTGTTTATCATTTTATCAGATAACTAGCAACATGAACTTAGAACATGCATCAACTTCTTCCATCAAAAACCTTTCCAAGAACACTCTACTAGTGAATAGCATACCAAAGTTCTGATAATTAGGTAGGGGAAAGTGTTGTTATTCATGATTTATCGAAAGTTTTTTAAAAGGAGGCTCCTTCTTATTAGGTACAAAAACCAACAATGAAGTGGAATGGGAGGTAGTAATAGTTGGGCTTTATTTGGCCAGGATGAAAGGATGTAAGAAGTTGTTGGTAGAAGGGGATTTGAAAAAGTTAATAACTAGATTATTTAAAGAGTATTGCCTAGATTAGAAACTTCATGGGCTTTTGGAAGAAGCTATCTCCCATAATAAGAACTTTGAAACCATTTCCTTTTCTCGTTGTTATGGAGAATGCAACATGATGATAGATATGATTTTTAATAAAGGTATTGATCTTATTCTTTTCACATCAAATATGCTTTCTAATAAAGGTGCAAATCTTATTCCTTTCATGTCTTTTGTAAGTTCTAAGATGGAGGATTGGAAGGGGTTAGGTACTCTCATTAATAATGAGAAATCATAGTGACCTACTATTTTCAACACCATTCAATCTCAAGATGACTAGTCTTTTCATAGGTGTGTGATGGCTTATTAATCTCGCATTTACTATTTTTTATGGTAAGGTAAGGTAGTATTAATTGGATGTGAGCAGAGTTTGTTTTCAATGGCTCATCTTCCTTTTTTTGTGAAAATTGTATTGTAGGGTTTTCATGGTAGTTGTTTTAGGGTGGCTTGTTTCTTAGTTGGTGGTTTCTGAGGTGAATGTTGTTGATGCCTATTGCATGGTGTTTTATCTTGGATTTATAGATCAATAAAAAACTGCAAGTGGCAACATGGATCCTTTGTGACATGGACTCATTTCAAACCATACGCTCCATAAAACTTTCCATTGTCCAACTGTATTCTAATGAATTTGATTAAGAGTGTTATTGGAGAAGAGGGTTTGGTAGACAATGATGCCCTTTGGTCCTATGCAATGATTGTGGTAGATTTTATAAAGAAATTATCTTGGGTGATTCCTTCAGAAGATGTGAGGGGTTGGTTAGAGTTGTCACTTCTTCTCCCTGAAAATGACTTAGTGTCTAACGAGGATGTGAATGGTGTCACAAAAGATTCAACTAATATGGTTGGGCCAAAATATGTGGGAAGTATGGTGTAGACAGTTTATAATTAGTCGAGTGAAGAATAAGTTGAGAGATTTTAACATGGACATTGATATTCTTACCACATTTTATCAAGGTTTGCATACAATGATGAAGTTTTTATTTATTTCACACAAAAAGAGCACACTAGAACTTACCAGTGCCTATAACATTCTTTTTTTTATCAAGTTTCAAGGTGTAGGGGGTTAGTATAACATGAGAAATCATCCATGGCATCAAGTTTGAAGGTTTAGATCCTCTTGTTGGTAATGGTGAAAACAAGACAAATTTTGTAGCCATGGTGGCTAATGGTTGTAAAAACTAAATGCTTGATAGGGAGGAGGAGATAGATGTTAAAGTCAGTGTTGGATGTTGGAGGATTTATGCTCTTCCTTGAAAGGGTTGGTATTGGGTTTTCCATGGATTTTGATATTTTAGTTCTCTTGGTTGTATCTCACTTATGTATATCATTTTTTGGTTGCAAATATGTGCCTAAGCAATGTTGTCATTGATGTCAACATATCCTTGTTGTCATTGGTGTCAACTGTATCCTATTTTGCTACCTATATAGTGTTGCAAGTATGGGTTTAACTGGTGTTGTCATTGATGTCAACATACTCATGTTGCATTAATAAGAAGGATTAGATGAGCTGTGTGCTGAGGATATTGAGAAAATAAGTCTCAATCAGGAACAGTGAAGAACAGTGATGACAAGAAGGTAAAAGTCCTCAATAGGTTGAGGATCAGAGGATGCAGTTTAAAGGGTTTGTAGATATAAGTCTTGAGATGCTCCAATCAAGATTTCAGAGGTCAGCATGAAGATATGAAGAAGTTATGGTCACTCAAGTAGAACCAGTTCCAACAGGTGTTCAGAGGTGACAGAGGGCCACAGATAGGTCCGGTGAGATCTGGTATTTCATTATCCCATTCTACGAATCTAAGGGAGTTTTGAGGATGTCCATGTGAAGTATCAACTAGATTAGTTTGTGGGTTAAAGGTTTGGAAGAGCCTATTCATTTGTGACAGTGATGACAGACTGTGTTCTTGTAGCTCCAGATGAAGGAGAGAAAAATTCCAGTAGGATGATGAAGTGCGGATGTTTTTGGTGATTCAGGGAAGGTTATGATGATCGTTGGATCATGTCCAGTTAATGTTGGTGGTCCGCATTGAAGTTAGAGTTTGCATTTCAAGAATAACCATGGATATTGGTGTTCTTCTTGAGACTGGTCGACCGGATGTATTACACGTCTTGCGGATGTTCTTGTAGATGTTTGCCGACTTAGATGATTGTTCCTAAGTCGATGTCTTGTATAAATAAGGGTTTGTGAATTCATTGTGAAGTGTGTCTTGCGGTGATAAGTGTGTGGTAGCAAGGAGAAGTGTGAAAGGCAGAGAAGAAGTTTTTGGGCTTAAATGGAACTAATTCAAGCATGGTGAAGATGCTATTTTCTAGTTCATAAAGGTGATACTTATTTCTTTGTAGATAGTGTGTCTCTTGTAGGCAGTGAGCCTCTTGTGAGCAGTGTGCTCGGGCAGTGAGCCCTAATTGGCATGTGCCATTTTGTTCTTTCTATTCTTCTAACAGAGAATACATTCTTGGGTTAATCACCCCGTGGTTTTTCCCTTAACCGGGTTTTCCACGTCAAAATCTTGGTGTCATATGTGTTGATATGTTTCTGCTTTTGATTTGAATGCATTATGGTTCATGATTAATATTATGCTAATCACTAAAAAAGAATCAAGTGTTTAAAAAGAGAAAGTTTCACACAACTGATTCACCCCCCCTCTCAGTTGTATGCCCTAAGTCTAACAATTTGTATCAGAGCTAAGTTCCTCTAAAAGGAGCTTAACCGCTTGAGGAGATCCAGGATGTCGTCATACAAGAAGGATAGTCCGAAGTTTGATGGAAACAACTATTCTCTTTGGAAAGGTCGCATGAAATGTCACTTGCAGTGTATGGGAATGGCATACTAGTCCATGGTCACGAAAGCGTATGTACCTCCACAGGGTGGTCCGACAACCCTAAATGAAATCACAGATGCTGAAAACAATCTGCGGACCAAAGAGGCTCTTCTAAGTGTATTAACTGACTCAGAGCTCTCAAATGTTATTGACCTACCAACTGCCTATGAGATCTAGATTAAACTGGAACTTCTGCATGAAGGAGATGAGTATGTTAAATGTGCAAGGTTACAGAATCTAAAAAGGAAATTTGAAAAATTGAAGATGAGAGATGATGAAAATATTACCACTTTTATGCCAAGAGTGAATGAGCTAGTTTGTGGAATTAGAAATTCTGGTGGAGTCTTGGATGAAAATGAGATTGTTGGTAAGATTCTCAGATCCCTTCCTACCTCTTACAAAATTAAGGTTGTTGCCATTGATGAATTCAGATCCCATGCAACTGTCACAAGAGACCAATTGACTGGCAAACTAGCTACTTTTGAAATGACCAAATTTGGAGATGATCCCCCCAAAACTAAATCTGCATTCAAAGCCAGTGCCTCTGTGAAAGGTAAACAAGGATTTGATCCAGGAGAGAACTCATCAAGGAATTTGTCATGGTATGGAAAAGCAAGAAAAGACCTGGAAGAAGAAGTAGAAACTACTCAACTTGAAGCCCTCATTGCAAAGAGAATGCCAAGAGGATCCGGTAAATATGAAGGAAAATTACCTTTTAAGTGTTTTAACTACGATAAGATTGGTTATTTTGCCTCAAGATGTCCGGAAAGATTTTCAAAACCAAATCCTAACATATCAAGGTTCCAAAAGAATTGTTACTATGTTCATGAAGAAGATGATAATGAAGGAGTAACAGATGATGAATCAGAGACAGGAAACAGATCTGGAAGTAAATGGGTGTTTATTGCCATCAAGGAAGAAGAATCAATATCCTCTGTATCTACCAATCATAAAGTTGTAGAAAGAGCTCTAGCTGCCCAAGTTGAAGAAAAGAATGATTGCGTCATTGACAGTGGTTGCTCTCACCACATGACAGGGGACAAAAATAAGTTCATAGACTTGGAAAGGTATGAAGGAGGAGTGGTCAAGTTTGGTGATAATTCTGCTAGTAGAATTAGAGGAAGAGGAACTATTTCTTTTGAATGAAGAAACAAAACTGGTAATGTACTGTATGTTGAAGGTTTGAAGCACAATCTTCTCAGTGTTGGACAGTTGGTGGACAAAGGCTATGATCTCCGATTCAAGGATGGAAAATGCAAAATCTTTGAAAGGTCCGGAATAGAGATTGCATCTGGTGCTCAAACTAAAGGTAATATCTTTCACTTGGTTGGTATTGGTAAAAGCTGCTTATTTGTTCAAGTTGATCAGAGTTGGTTATGGCATAGAAGGATGTGTCATGTGAATTTTGATAATATCATCAAGATAAGCAATACTCAGGCTGTAAGAGATCTTCCAAAATTGGTGAAACCTACTAACAGCTTGTGCAAGGAATGTCAGTTGGGTAAGCTAAGAAGAGTCACATTCAAAAGCAAGGAACTGTCTTCCACCGGACTATTGGACTTAGTTCACACTGATCTTTGTGGTCCGGCAAGAACCAGAAGTATTCAAGGTGATAGATACTTCATGCTGCTAATGGATGACTATTCCCAGATGATGTGGGTAACCTTTCTAAAGGAGAAATCAGAAGCTCTTAAGAAATTCAAAATATTCAAGGCTATGGTAGAGAATGAAACAGGAATAAAGTTGAAATGTCTGAGGTCTGATAGAGGTGGAGAATTCACATCCGGTGAGTTCATAGAATTCTGTGAGAAACATGGAATTAAGAGACAGTTGTCTACTCTGAGGACTCCACAGCAGAATGGAGTAGTGGAGAGAAAGAACTGGACCATCCAAGAAGCATCTAGGACTATGATGATGGAAGTAAATGTTCCTCAGATCTATTGGAGAGAAGCTATCAGCACTGTAGACTAGATTGTTAAGAATATTGAGAAAATTAATAAGGATCAATGTATGCAGACCATATGGCTGAGTAGAGGATTGTCTAAAGAAGCTCCAGTTAAGCTTTGAAGGGTTCACATGAAGATTTGAAGAAGCTATGGCCATCTAAGTAGAATCAATTATGCAGTGTTCAGAAGAGATAGAGTGACAGGAAGAGGTCCGGATTGTTCCGAATATGTCAAATGATGATCTACAGATCTAGAGGCATGTTTGGGAAATCAATGTGATCATCCATTCAAGTGGTTCATGGTTTGGAGGTCCGCAAGCAATCTTTCTAAAGTGACAATCATGGCAGATAGTGTTCTTGAGGTTTCAGAGGAAGATGCAAGTGATTCTGATGATTTGGAGGAGTGCAGATGTTTTTGTTGAATTCAATGTGCTTGTGGAAGTCTCTAGATCATGTGACTACTATGTTGGAGGTCCACATTGAAGTTTGAGCTTGTCAATGAAGATTTCCCTCTTGCTGTTGCTGTTCTTCCCAGTCTTGGCCGACCAGATGATTCAAGCGTGTTATGGATGATTTAAGAGCAATTCTATGGAGCATGGCGTATTGATTAATGAAGATTTGAGTCCCAGTTATGTTTGGCCGACAACTTAGTGATTTGCATTAATTCAAATGTTTCTAGTGCCGATCTTGATGCTCATTCCAAGGTTGATGAAGCGTATAAATACTTGTTGATGAGTTGTGGAAAATCATCCTTGTGCAAAAATAATATAATCTAGAGAAAGGATCAAAAGGCAGAGCAAAACAGAGGAGAAGCAAAAGAACAAGAGATGTTTAGATGAAGAGTTAGAGAAGAAGTATTTGAGGCAGAGTAGAAGTTTTGTGATCATTCAATGAAACTGAACTAGGCATGAAGGAGATGCTATTTATCAGTTAATTCTTTCTGTATTAAACATAAATTCTATAGGCAGTAAGCCTCTCTTGAGCAGTGAGCTCTGGGCAGTGAGCCCGAAGGCATGTGCCTTCTCTTTACTTCTAAGTACTTTTAACAGGGTACGAATCTTGTGGGTTAACCCCCACCGTGGTTTTCCCTTAACCGGGTTTCCACATAAAAATCCTGATGTTATGTGTGTTCAGTTTATTTCTGCTCATGTGTTATTAATTCATGCTTTAATGTTTACATTATTAATCTGATTGCAAGTTGATAAAGAAGATTAAAAGTAGAAAGTTTAAATTTGCGAGACAACTGATTCACCCCCCCTCTCAGTTGTCTGGACTAATTCCAACAATTGGTATCAGAGCGAGGTTCCTCTAAAAGAAGCTTAACCGCCCGAGGAGATCCAGGATGTCAACCTACAAGAAGGATAGTCCAATATTTGATGGAACAAATTACTCTATTTGGAAGAGACGCATGGAGTGCCATTTGCAATGTATGGGTGATGCTTATTGGGTGATAACCAATGATGAATATAAACCTCCGAAGAAAGGTCCTTCAACTCCAGATCAAATCAAAGATGCTGAAAATAACCTTCGAGCTAAAGGAGCCTTGTTGAGTGCCCTGACTGATTCAAAAATGACAAATGTCTTCAATGGACCAAAAACTGCTCATGAAAGCTGGAAAAAGTTGGAGAATCTTTATGAAGGCGATGAACATGTCAAATGTGCCAAGCTACAAAGTTTGAGAGGAAAATTTGAAAATCTGAGAATGAGTGAAGATGAAAACATCACAATCTACATGCAAAAGATAAATGAACTTGTGTGTGGTATCAGATGTGCTGGTGGAACTTTGGAAGAATCAGAGATTGTGGCAAAAGTGCTCAGATATTTACCTGATTCATACAAACATAAGGTTGCTGCTATAGAGGAGATCAGGACTATCTCAAAAATTACAAGAGATCAGCTAGTTGGAAAAATTTCAGCTTTTGAATTAAGTGAGTTTGGTGATTCTCTTCCTAAGTCTGAATCTGTTTTTAAGGCCAATGTATATGGAAAACAAAGATATGATCTGGGTGAAAGCTCTTCTGCAAGATCAAATAGATTTGCTAAGGCAAGGAAGGATCTTGAAAATGATGAAATTGAGTCTACAGAACTTGAAGATCTTATTGCCAAAAGAATGCCAAGAGGATTCGGTAAGTATGAAGGAAAGTTGTCATTCAAATGTTTTGCTCGTAATAAGATTGGTCATTTTGCCTCAAGATGTCTGGAGAAATTTTCAAAGCCAAACCCTAATAGATATAAAGGTCAAAAGAAATGTTACTATGTCCAAGAAGCTGGAGAAGGATTCATAGATGATGAATCCAATCATGGAGGTGCCACTAAAGATGATTGGGTGTTCATTGCTATCAAAGAAGAAGATCCAATGTCTACTGAATTTGCTAACTGTACAAATGTGGAAAGTGCCTTGGCTGCTCAGGTTGTTGAAAAGGATGAATGGGTGATTAATAGTGGATGTTCTCATCATATGACTGGTGATAAAAGTAAGTTTATAAACTTTGAAAAATATGAAGGTGGAATTGCAAAATTTGGAGACAACTCAGCTGGTAGAATCTGTGGCAAAGGATCCATCTCTTTTGATGGTAAGAATAACACAAATGATGTTCTGTGTGTGGAAGGACTGAAGCATAATCTTCTCAGTGTTGGAGTGTTGGTTGACAAGGGTTATGATCTCCAATTCAAGGATGGAAAATACACAATCTTGGAAAGCTCCAGAACTGAAATTGCATCTGGTACACAAACTAGAGGTAACATCTTTCAATTAAGTAGTTCTGGTAAAAGTTGTTTGATTGCTCAAACAGATCAAAGTTGGTTGTGGCATAGGAGAATGTGTCATGTGAATTTTCATAACATTGTCAAGATAAGTTCTACTTAGGATGTGAGAGATCTCCAAGACTTGTGAAACCTGATAGCATGTGTAGAGAATGTCAATTGGGTAAACAGAACAAAACATCATTCAAAAGTAAAGACCAATTTTCAAGTGGGCGATTGGAACTTGTGCATACTGATCTATGTGGTCCTGCTAGAATTAGGAGTGTGCAAGGAGACAGATATTTTATGTTGTTGATTGATGATTACTCCCGGATGATGTGGGTAACCTTCTTAAAAGAAAAATTAGAAGCTCTTGACAAATTCAAAGTGTTCAAAGTTATGGTGGAAAATGAGATTGTTGTGAATAAATAGTGTCTGAGATCCGACAGAGGTGGAGAGTTTACCTCCAGTGAGTTTGATACATTATGTGAAAAGCATGGAATAAAAAGACAATTATCTGCTCCTAGAACTCCTCAGCAAAATGGAGTTGTGGAAAGAAAGAACCGGACCATTCAAGAAGCTGCCAGGACCATGATGATGGAAACAAATGTTCCACAAGTTTATTGGAGAGAAGTTGTGAGTACCGATGTCTACACTCTTAACCGGGTGCAGATCAAAGGCAATTCTGGTAAGACTCCTTATGAACTTTGGTTTGCTCATCCTCCTACTGTGAGATATTTCAGAGTTTTTGGTAGTAAATACTATATCAAAAGAGATGAGGATCTAGGCAAGTTTGAAGCAAGAAGTGATGAAGGAATTTTTCTGGGTTACTCTACTCAAAGAAAAGCATACCGGTGCTTTAACAAGAGATTGAAAAAGATTTTTGAAGGTGCTAATGTCAGAGTTGATGAGAGCAAGGAAGGACATTCCAGGTCTTGCGGATATGATTTAGATGATCAAGATGAAAATCCAAGTCAAGAAAGGAAAGTGCAAACTCAGATTTAGATCCAGATTGATCTGGAAAATCTAGTAATTCAAGAGGATAGTGCAGAAGTTGAGGAACAAGCTCAAGAAATAGAAGTTCAAGCAAATCCCAAAACTCCCAAGTATGTAAGGATGAATCATCCTGAAGATCAAATCATAGGAGACATAAGTAACTTAGGTGTTCGAACTAGGAGAAGAATTGTTGAAGATCAAGAAGAGATTTGTCTAATTTCAAAGATTGAACCAAAAACAATAAGTGAAGCCTGCGAAGATTAAAACTGGGTAAAGGCAATGGAAGAAGAATTAATGCAAATTGAAAAGAATCACACTTGGGATCTTGTTTCTAGACCTGAGGACAAAAATGTGATTGGAACTAAATGGGTCTTCTGGAACAAACTAAATGATGATGGTGAAGTTGTAAGAAACAAAGCAAGGTTGGTATGCAAAGGATATTCTCAAGTGGAAGGAATTGACTTTGAAGAAACTTTTGCTCCAGTGGCAAGAATAGAAGCAGTCAGGTTATTTCTTGCATTTGTTTCTTATAAAGATTTCTTTTTCTATTAGATGGATGTCAAATCAGCATTCCTAAACAGAGAGTTAGAAGAAGTCTACATTGAGCAACCAGAAGGATTTCAGTTATCTGATCAGAAAGACATGGTCTACAGATTGAGGAAAGCATTATATGGACTCAAACAAGCCCCAAGAGCTTGGTATGCAATATTAGATAAGTATCTGCTAAAGCTAGGATATAACAAAGGTACTGCTGACAGTAATCTTTACTTCAAGATTAATCATGAGAATATTCTAATTGTTGAGGTATTTGTTGATGATATCATTTTTGGTGGAAATGAGAGCATGTGCAAAACATTTGCTGATCAGATGCAAAGTGAATTTGAGATGTCTATGTTTGGTGAGATGAATTTCTTCTTAGGTCTACAAATCACTCAGTTAGATAAAGGTATCTTTATATCTCAGTCTAAGTATGTGAAAGAATTGTTGAAGATGTTTGGAATAGAAGATTCAAAGCTAGTAGGTATGCCTATGGTAACCGGATGTAAGTTGAGTAAAGATGATGACTCCCCTAAGGCAAATCAGAAAAGGTATAGATCAATGATTAGAGGACTTCTCTATCTAACTCAGACTAGACCTGATATCATGAATGCAGTTGGGCTTGTTGCTAGATTCCAAGCTGATCCTAAAGAATCCCATATTGTAGCAGTCAAAAGAATCTTCAAATATCTCAAAGGAACACTTGATTATGGCTTGTGGTATCCAAAAGACAATGACTTTACTCTTCATGCATATACAGATGCTGATTGGGCAGGAGATGTGGATGACAGGAAAAGTACGAGTGGTGGTGCATTCTTTTTGGGAAGTAGATTGGTTTATTGGCTAAGCAAAAAGTAGGAGGCAATATCCCTATCTATAGCAGAGGCAGAGTATATAGCAGCAGCAAACAATTGCACTCAAGTTCTATGGATGAAGCAAATGTTGAAGGACATTAGAATTGTGTTTGAGGAGCCGGTCACAATCTTCTGTGATAATTCAAGTTCAATAAGCATCTCAAAGAATCCAATGTTGCATTCAAAGACAAAGCACATATCCATCAAGTTTCATTTCTTAAGAGAGAAAGTAAATGAGAATGAATTCAAGTTGGGGTTTGTATCTTCAAAGGATCAGATTGCGGATATTTTCACTAAGCCTCTTCCCAATGATACTTTTGAGTATCTCAGGGAGAAGTTGGGGGTTATTACCCCTCCTGATCAGAATTAAGATGCACTAGAGTGCATCAGTCCGGTAGAATTCACAGTCACATCTTCTGATCTAGATTGATATCAAGGAGGCACTACTCAATAGGAGTAGTCTGCATGTAATTTGTGAGTTTGTTCTGAAACAAAAATAAGGAGAAAAGACTACAAATATGTGCCCTTTGCCATTGATGTCAAAGGGGGAGAGAAGTTCATGTGAAAAACTAGTTGTTGATGAAAGGGGGAGTAATGAAGAAAGTGATTAGAGAAGTGATAAGAGAAAGGGAGAGAAGGTCTTGTCTTGATGGTCAAATCAGTTTTTCACATCATATGTTGCCATCAATGATAAATGGGGAGATTGTTGTAAATATGTGCCTAAGCGCTGTTGTCATTGATGTCAACATATCCTTGTTGCCATTGGTGTCAACTGTGTCCTATTTTGTTGCCTGTATAGAAGACTGGATTGTTAAGAATATTGAGAAAATTAATAAGGATCAATGTGTGCAGACCATATGGCTGAGTAGAGGATTGTCTAAAGAAGCTCCAGTTAAGCTTTGAAGCGTTCGCATGAAGATTTGAAGAAGCTATGGCCATCTGAGTAGAATCAGTTCTGTAGCGTTCAAAAGAGACAGAGTGACAGGAAAGAGGTCCAGATTGTTCCGGATATGTCAAATGATGATCTGCAGATCTGGAGGCATGTTTGGGAAGTCAGTGTGTATCATCCATTCAAGTGGTTCGTGGTTTGGAGATCCGCAAGCAATCTTTCTAAAGTGACAGTCATGGCAGACAGTGTTCTCAAGGTTCTGGAGGAAGATGCAAGTGATTATGATGATTTGGAGGAGTGCGGATGTTTTTGTTGAATTCAATGTGCTTGTGGAAGTCTCTAGATCATGTGACTACTATGTTGGAGGTCCACATTGAAGTTTGAGCTTGTCAATGAAGATTTCCCTCTTGGTGTTGCTGTTCTTCCTAGTCTTGGCCGACTGGATGATTCAAGCGTGTTGCGGATGATTTAAGAGAATTTCTATGGAGCATGGCATATTGATTAATGAAGATTTGAGTCCCAGTTATGTTTGGCCAACAATTTAGTGATTCGCATTAGATTAGATGTTTCTAGTGCTGACCTTGATGCTCATTCCAAGGTTGATGAAGCGTATAAATACTTGTTGATGAGTTGTGGAAAATCATCCTTGTGCGAAAATAATATAATCTAAAGAAAGGCATAGCAGAACAGAGGAGAAGAAGAAGAACAAGAGTTGTTTAGATGAAGAGTTAGAGAAGAAGTATTTGAGGCAGAGCAGAAGTTTTGTGATCATTCAATGAAACTGAACCAGGCATGAAGGAGATGCTATTTATCAGTTAATTCTTTCTATAGTAAACATAAATTCTGTAGGCAGTGAGCCTCTCTTGAGTAGTGAGCTCTAGGCAATGAGCCCAAAGGCATGTGCCTTCTCTTTACTTCTAAGTACTTTTAACAGGTACAAATCTTGTGGGTTAACCCCCACCATAGTTTTCCCTTAACCAGGTTTCCACGTAAAAATCCTGGTGTTATGTGTGTTTAGTTTATTTCTACTTGTGTGTTATTAATTCATGCTTTAATGTTTACATTATTAATCTGATTGCAAGTTGATAAAGAAGATTAAAAGCAAAAAAGTTTAAATTTGCGAGACAACTGATTCACCCCCTTCCCCCCCCCTCTCAGTTGTCCGGACTAATTCCAACATTTTTTATGTTTGTTATGCCCCTACCTGGGTTGTTCATATAGGATTTTGCTAATCTTTTATATTATTAAGTTCACTTGTTTCTCAGATTGACACCCATAAAAAAAACCTATAATTTTATTTTCAAAAAAATATTTATTTTAGTAGTGTTTATTTTTAATCTATAATAGGAAAATTGGAGTATAAATGTGTAACTTCAAGAAAGGTTTACCCTTTTGAAAAGAGAGGACCATAAACAATTTAAAAATTATATGATTCATTAACCTCCCTATGTTGCTAATGCACTTAAGAGTATTATAAAAACGAATGTTATCTATGCATTGTTGGAACACCCTTAATGGTTTTATGTTAGATGATCAAATCGTTAATGGTCTCAATGATTTAGTGATCATATTCAAGTTTCAAATACTAAAATTTTAAAAGGCAAGCATGTTCAAGTTTAAAAGGTTTTGATTGTTATTTTGTTTATTTCCAATTAGCTCATTTCCTGAACTTCTTAGCCACTTTCATACTATTATATGTTATCTTCCATATTTTTTTCATGTAAAAAATATATTACTATATAATTCACCACCTTGAGGTGGTTTTAGTTAATATGAATAACATTGTAATGGCAAAATTTTCATAACCATGCAAATTTCCATTTAATTATGGGCTTATTTTGAGAGAATGTATTACTATGAACATGTGGAACACTTTTGTGTTAAGTTTGGCTCATTTTCCAATCCCTATCCATTTTCACTTACTCTTACTTACACACATTTCCATACATTTCTCCTTATCTACACTACCTGCCCTTACTCCCATATACTTGCATCATTTATTAGCCCTGGTTTCTATACAACCATTCATGATTTTGAGATTCTATGTTCTTGTCTTGGGTCGTTTTGTAACACGCAAGAGCAATCCCACACGATGTAAGTCTAGATCAAAATTTTAAATTTTAATTGAAAATTATCGAACCTCGCTCTTTTCCACTAGCTGTCGAGAGCCAACTTGTTATACATTGGTGCGACAATTCATTATTTCTTGGTATTTAAAGACATTCATTTGAGAATTAATTCATATCAAATTATCGAACCTCGCTCTTTTCCACTAGCTGTCGAGAGCCAACTTGTTATACATTGGTGCGACAATTCATTATTTCTTGGTATTTAAAGACATTCATTTGAGAATTAATTCATATCAAATTACTATTCAATCATTTGATCATGATTTGAAATATTAGAGCACTAAGGAGCATTCATAGGAACACTAAGCCTTGGAGCACTAAAAGAATTGCCATTTTGGATCATAATCAACATCTAGATTAGTTGTGTGTTTGCTTATTGTGTACCAACATTTGTCATTACTATAAATTTAGTCCAAATCAAGGGGGTCAACCTTGGAGAACTTGGCCCTTGTGATCTAACAACTTCCTGAAGACATTTTTAAATATTTCCAAAAGTTTGCAATGTGCTAGATTATGGACCTACATATTAGAGATTGAATCTTTGTGGTACAAGATTGATCCAAAGACACAAAATCAATCCACAAAAATCTTAGATCTACATGAATTCTAGGAAAACTGAAGTATAAATATGTAACTTCAACAAAGGCTTACCCTTTTCAAAACAGAGGACCATAAACAATTTCAAAATTATATCATTTATGACCCTCCCAATGTTGCTAATTCACTTAAGAGTATTATAAAAACAAATGCTATTTATGCATTTTTGGAACACCCTTAATGGTTTTATATTAGTTGATCAAATCGTTAATGGCCTCAATGATTTAGTGATCATATTCATGTTTCAAATACTAAAATTTTAAAAGGCAAACATGATCAAGTTCAAAAGGTTTTGATTGTTATTATGTTTATTTCCAATTAGCTCATTTCATCAACTTCTTAGCCACTTCCATACAATCATATACTATCTTCCATATTTTGTTCATGTCAAAAATATAATACTACATAATTCACCACCTTGGTGTGGTTTTAGTTAACATGAATAACATTGTAATGGTAAACTTTGCATAATCATGCAAATTTCCATTTAATTTTGGGCTTATTTTGAGAGAATGTCTTACTATGATTACACAACAACATATGGCACACTTTTGTGTTAAGTTTGGCTCCTTTCCCAATCCCTATCCATCTTCACTTAATCTTACTTACACACATTCCCATACATTTCTCCTTATCTCTACGCTATTTGCACTTACTCCCATATACTTGCATCATTTATTAGCCTTGATTTCTATACAACCATTCATGATTTTGAGATTCTATGTTCCCTGTCTTGGGTCATTTATGCAACACGCAAGAGCAATCCCACACGATGTAAATCTAGACCAAAATTTTAAATTTTAATTCAAAATTGTTGAATCTTGCTCTTTTCCACTAGTTGTTGAGAGCTAACTTGATACACATTTGTGCAACAATTCATTATTTCTTGGTATTTAAAGACATTAATTTGAGAATTAATTCATATCAGATTAATATTCAATCATTCGATCATGATTTGAAATCTTAGAGCACTAAGGAGCATTCATAGGAACACTATGACTTGGAGCACTAAAAGAATTGGCATTTTGGATCATAATCAACATCTAGATTAGTTGTATGTTTGTTTATTGTGTACCAACATGTCATTACTATAAAGTTGGTCCAAATCAAGGGGGTAACCTAGGATAACTTGGCCCTTGTGATCTAATGACTTCTTGAAGACATTTTTAAATATTGCCAAAAGTTTTCACTGTGCCAAATTAGGTCTGCGTGTTAGAGATCAAATCTTTGTTGTACAAGATTTATCTAAAGCCACAAAATAGACCAACAAAAATCTTAGACCTACATGAATTCTAGACAATTAACACAACAAAGATCCATATTTTATATCTAGAGACAATTGAGTTTTATATTGTATCAACTTTTTATCTTCATCATTACTCCACAAACTAAATATCTATCCTTTTACATTTAATTTTCTAAAATAACACTAATTTACATTCTTTTATCATTCCTAACTATTCATTACTTCACTCTAAATTTGTGCTCTATTCGGGTGCATTTATTTAATGAGCCTCTATTAGACTTAGGGAGGGTGTATTTTCCCTTACATATATTATTGGATTTAAAAACTTAAAAGAAAGCTTGGTACAACTCAAAAATTCTCATTAAAAAATGTAGTGCTTCATATAGTTTTGAATAGTAATAATAATGCATTGAATGGAACATGTGAAGCAAATTTTACTAACCAATTATCCCCCTTATCCATTATTCATTATTTGTGCTTATGTGGCAAGTTATAACCCATCATCTCCTCATTAATAATTAACTATTTGTGCTCATGTGGTAAGTTAAACAAATCATTCTCCATATCAATTATTTATTATATGTGCTTATGTGGTAAGGAAAGTCATGTTCCTTTTTTTATAGTCGAGGGGAATCAAGAGAACCCAATGACCTAGATGTATTTAGGGGGTTTAATCCTTAATGACATCTAGGTCAACAAGGTGATGCAGAAGCATCCGGGTCCACAGGCGATCCCGCATCGCTCAATAATTATTTTAGTCTAATTTTCACTTCGGTATGTGTTTTGGTTTGCGTTGGTGTTTTCAGGCATCTCTCAGCATCTTGAAAGCTCTCATTTGATCATAATTGCAATTTTCAATTTTTCATTGGTTCGCTGTTTCAGAGGCTCTGCAGGCAGTTTTCAAAAATTTATTCCCAAAAATCCGTAAGAGCTGGAGTAGAATCCTTTTGCAGGGATATTCTTGGAGGTATCATGTCAAATGTGAAAAAAGAATCAGTTCAATATCTATCATGGTTTGGGAAATTTTAATGTCGAAAGTTTGTAAAAAAATGTGTTGACAATTCACAAAAAGTTTAATATTTTCAAATTGTTGAAAGCCGGAGCAAAACCAATTTGTAGGGAACTTTGGGACATCATTCCGAGCCTACACGCCAATTTTCATTCAATTTGGAGAAGTTTGAATTTTTCCCTTACCGGCACCCAATTCTCAACATTCAAAGTTGCCAACTTTGAATATTTCATTTTGGTAAAGTATTTAGGGGTTAAGCTAATAAAATTACAATATTTTATAGCCTTCTATTTATTCTTTTATTGTAACTTCCATCTGGGAGGCATTTGGCCTATCAAAGAGGCAAAAAATAAAGATTTTATAGCTTTTAAAATGTCCAGAATAGAGAAAAACGGCCCTCTGAGTTAATGGAAGTTTAAATGACTCATGTAAGGCTGCCTAAACATAGAATATGCATAGCTATTCTTGGGGAGAGTTGGGCACCCACTTTTGAGAAATTATTGATGGTTTTCTTTGCATTTTTTGGGGGTTTTTCAAGAAAAATGTGGAAGGGAGTTTGTGTAGGGATGGATGGAGAAAAGAAACCTCATAGAGGCATTTGATTTGCTTTCTTGTTGCAGGTTTTGGGCAGAGAGAAAAGGTGCCTGGAAGGAGCACCATATAGAGTGAAGTTTATAGATTAAAGAGGAGTTATGTTAGAGAACTCAACCAGAGAGGGCAGATTTGATTGAATGTATGAGAGAGACCATGAAAGGCTAAGCCTGTGTAATGTGTTGCATATTTTTGTAAGTTGATATTGGATAAATGTATGTGAGTTTTGATTTTAATAAAATGAAGCATGTGAATTGTGTTACATTTTATTATGTTTTGTGAGTTTGTTTGAGGGTAGAGAGTCTCTGCATAAGGTATTTTGAGCAATGGTTGTGTGGATTTGAGTAATGGTATGCTAGTGGGAGTCTCACTTGCATCACAAGGTAAACTCTCCATATAACCCTTCAAGCAAAGAGATAAATGCCCCACTCTACTCTCACATATTAATTGATAGTCAAACTTAGATTAATCAATACATCACACACTTAGTGTAGACAACCTAACCAACTGAGATGACCCATCATGTTCCTTATTACATTGGAATTTGCCACCAGAATCAATATCGCAAATTTGGTAGCTCTTTGGCATTTTGAGCACTTGCCATGTCTTTCCAAATGGATTTGTTTTCGTCTTTTTCTCTAGAGGGCACATAGTGAAAGAGAGAAAAAGAGGTTTTTGGTTTATGTTGAAGTGAACAACTATTCTTTAGTGGGACCATGAATTTTTGTGAGCTTGAAACATTGGAATATTAGGGAAAAAAAGAGACAAGTATCTAACTTGGTGTTAGAGAATCTTATGCGAAAAATGGGAGACACCCATTAAATTATCTATCAAGAACACCATACAAACAAGGGCAAATTTGTTTGATATTTTGTAATACCAATAAATGAGAAGAAGCACAAGAAGCTTCACATGACTCTCGTGCACCCTTTCTCTTTTTCTCAACTCACATATTGAGCTTCTACACAATTACTATACATCCATGTGTATAAAATATTTGTGTACCAACATTTGTCATTACTATAAAGTTGGTCCAAATCAAGGGGATCAACCTTGGAGAACTTAGCCCTTGTGATCTGACGACTTCTTGAAGACATTTTAAATATTTCCAAAAGTTTGCATTGTGCCAGATTATGTCTACATGTTAGAGATCGAATCTTTGTGGTACAAGATTGATCCAAAGACACAAAAATGATCCACAAAAATCTTAGATCTGCATGATTTCTAGGAAAACTGAAGTATAAATATGTAACTTCAAGAAAGGCTTACCCTTTTCAAAACAGAGGACCATAAACAATTTCAAAATTATATCATTTATGAACCTCCCAATGTTGCTAATGCACTTAAGAGTATTATAAAAACAAATGTTATTTGTGCATTTTTGGAACACCCTTAATGGTTTTATATTAGTTGATCAAATCGTCAATGGCCTCAATGATTTAGTGATCATATTCAAGTTTCAAATACTAAAATTTTAAAAGGCAAACATGTTCAAGTTCAGAAGGTTTTGATTGTTATTATGTTTATTTCCAATTAGCTCGTTTCATCAACTTCTTAGCCACTTCCATACAATTATATACTATCTTCCATATTTTGTTCATGTGAAAATATATTATTACATAATTCACCACCTTGGTGTGGTTTTAGTTAACATGAATAACATTGTAATGGTAAAATTTACAAAACCATGCAAATTTCCATTTAATTTTGGGCTTATTTTGAGAGAATGTCTTACTATGATTACACAGCAACATGCGGCACACTTTTGTGTTAAGTTTGGCTCCTTTCCCAATCCCTATCCATCTTCACTTACTCTTATATGCATTACCATACATTTCACCGTATCTCTACACTATCTGCACTTACTCCCGTATAATTGCATCATTTATTAGCCTTGATTTCTATACAACTGATGCAACCAAACTGGGATTTTCAATCCACTCTTCAAGATGCATCTGCCCACCAAATTTTAGCTCAAACGAACTCCCGGGTCAAAAGTTATGACCTCCGGAAGTTTTTGCATCAACAACCATTCATGATTTTGAGATTCTATGTTCCCTATCTTGGGTCATTTCTACAATACGCAAGAGCAATCCCACACGATGTAAATCTAGACAAAAATTTTAAATTTTAATTCAAAATTGTTGAATCTTGCTCTTTTCCACTAGTTGTCGGGAGCTAACTTGATACACATTTGTTCAACAATTCGTTATTTCTTAGTATTTAAAGACATTCATTTGCAAATTAGTTCATATCGGATTAATATTCAATCATTCGATCATGACTTGAAATCTTAGAGCATTAAGGAGCATTCATAGGAACACTATGACTTGGAGCACTAAAAGAATTGGCATTTTGGATCATAATCAACAACTAGATTAGTTGTATGTTTGTTTATTGTGTACCAACATGTCATTACTATAAAGTTGGTCCAAATCAAGGGGGTAACCTAGGATAACTTGGCCCTTGTGATCCGACGACTTCTTGAAGACATTTTTAAATATTGCCAAAAGTTTGCACTGTGCCAAATTAGGTTCGTGTGTTAGAGATCAAATCTTTGTTGTACAAGATTGATCTAAAGCTACAAAATAGACCAACAAAAATCTTAGACCTACATGAATTCTAGACAATTAACACAACAAAGATCCATATTTTATATCTAGACAATTGAGTTTTATTATCTTCATCATTACTCCACAAACTAAATATCTATCCTTTTACATTTAATTTTCTAAAATAACACTAATTTACATACTTTTATCATTCCTAACTATTCATTACTTCACTTAAAATTTGTGCTCTATTCGGGTGCATTTATTTAATGAGGATTTAAAAACTTAAAAGAAAGCTTGGTACAACTAAAAAATGCTAATTAAAAATGTAGTGCTTCATATAGTTTTGAATAGCAATAATGGTGCATTGAATGGAACACGTGAAGCAAATTTTGCTAACCAATTATCCCCCTTATCCAGTATTCATTATTTGTGCTTATGTGGCAAGTTATAACCCATCGTCTCCTCATTAATAATTAACTATTTTTGCTTATGTGGTAAGTTATAACAAATCATTCTCCGTATCAATTATTTATTATATGTGCTTATGTGGTAAGGAAAGTCGTGTTCCTTTTTATAGTCAACGGGAATCGAGAGGACCCAACGACCTAGATGTGTTTAGTGGGTTTAATCCTTAATGACATCTAGGTCAACAAGGCGAACTCTCCATATAACCCTTCAAGCAAGAAGAGAAATGTCCCACTCTACTCTCACATATTAATGGATAGTCAAACTTAGATTAATCAATACATCACACACTTAGAGTAGACAACCTAACTAACTGAGATGACCCTCATGTTACTTATTACATTGGAATTTGCCTCCAGAATCAATATCTCAAATTTGGTAGCTCTTTGGCATTTTGAGCACTTGCCATGTCTTTTCAAATGGACTTTTTTTTTTTTTTTTTCTTTTTCTCTAAAGGGCACACGGTGAAAGAGAGAAAAAGAGGTTTTTGGCTTATGTTGAAGTGAACAAGTATTCTTGAGTGGGACCATGAATTTTTGTGAGGTTGAAACATTGGAATATTAGGGGAAAAAAAAAGAGACAAGTATCTAACTTGGTGTTAGAGAATCTTATGCAAAAAATGGGAGACACCCATTAAAATATCTATCAAGAACACCATACAAACAAGAGCAAATTTGTTTGATATCTATCAAGAACACCATACAATCAACGAGAAGCGTCACATGACTCTCGTGCACCCTTTGTCTTTTTCTCGACTCACACATTGAGCTTCTACACAATTACTATACATCCGTGTGTATAAAGTTTTGTGATGTGAGATTCCTTTCTTGATCTATTATCTAAACTTTCTTGTCTTCCCACGTGTCTTTTGAATACTAATTATTATTTTTAAATATATTCTTGACTTTTTATATTTAAATTTAGATATTGTTTTAGATGGACCATACTCATCATTGGATTGCGTGTGGTGTGAGAGGTTTCTTATCTTTGCATTAAAAGGGGTGTAATGTATTTTTTGGTGAGGTGGATCAACATTTATTATGAAGAAGAAGTCAATAAGAATAGTAATTTTAATTTTAGTTTATTTATAATATTATAAATATAAAGTATAATTTTTTTTATAATATTAATAAAACAAATTTGGGATGAAAATGCCATATTATCTATTAATAAAATTTGAATATAGTTATTGTTATGTTTTTAATGTTGATATTTATATTTATAGTTATAATAGTTGAATTAGTTAGATAAGAGATGAAATTAAATTAAAATAGTATTTGTCTCCATGTTATTTAATTATATTTATACCAATAGATTTGTTTCTTAAATTATTTTTCTTGTAAAATTTCACATAGATTTATTCATTGTTTTGCATGACCTCACATGTGGTGAAATTGATATGTAAGCTTAAACATATGGTCATCTCTTAGACTCAATGCCTTACATATTGATCACTATCACTTAAGTCTTACGCATGCAATATGAAGAGAATGAAGTTACATTTACTAGCATGCTAAAACCTCTTTATTGGTAAGCCACATATACATAATTTTTTTATGGATTAATCAATACTTGATAGTTGGGAGAAAGATAAAGTTGTTCAACTCGAGACTTGTAAACTCTACCTATTGTTTATGTGGTTAAAGCTAAAAGAGTCGTATTTCCCAATGACTCGAAATTAATCAAGTACATATATGCACATTACTAAAAGGTTCAATAATCCTTCTTGGTATGTACATAATACATCAAATTCGACTTACTTTGTATCTTAGGTGTCCCTATTGCATTGAGATGGACAACCGTATTCCTTGAAGTCCTCATATTTTTCAATTTTGTTCCTTGGAATATGAGGATAAAAAACCATCAATTATATTATGATCAATTCAAGGAAGAATGCACTTCACACATGTATTTTAGAACATATTAGTGTAAATGCTTGGTCAAAATCTCAAAACCATCCCAAAACATCAAATTGTCATATAGGACATGCTTATAAATGTTTTAGTAGGTGGCAATCATAACTCAATATTTTTTGGTTGTTTGATGATTTTGCAAACATAACTTCAATTGTTTTACTATCCAAAATGACACATCAGTTTGCCAATTTTAGAGCCACACGCTTCTAATGGGTCGATGAGGAAATGGTGCACTTAGATATTCATCTAATGCATCTAACATGTCATACAAATAGTAGTAATGTTTAAAATTGGAGCATCATATAAACATAGAGATCAACTCTAATGGTGGCTAAGCTTCCAATTTGTTCAATAGATTATATTTAGGGATACACTATTACACTTGGTATAGTAATGCATTAGTGTACTACATGAGAAATTTAAGTACAAGTGCAATCACTAGCGCATTAATGCACCTTCCTTAATAATAGACAATAAATTTCTTAATTGTAACGAAAAAGACTAACTACATAACTTGTGAACTAGGTTAATAAATTGATACAAGTAATATCGAATCTTTTATTTGATTCCTTTATAACAAGGGTAACAATACTACAAAGATAAATAAAATTAGATGTCAAATAAGAAAAACCCAAAGAGAACTAGATAATATTAAATTTTGACGGTGATTCTAAGAATAATGTGAGTGAAGCTAGAGGAGATGGGACTTCTAGAAAATTCAAATGAAACACTTTCTCTTGTTATACGTAGAAGCATGTAGAATTCAAACAAATAATTATGTTAAGGCCAGAGAAATATTGATTGGACCACAATTAGAATATAATCACTAGGGGAGAAAGGATACTTCAAAGATATTATAAAAACCTTAGATTGTAGTTTTATCTTGGTTTAGAAAATTGACTCAATATCTTAGGATGCTAACCAAATTTGTTAAACATTAGTTTTGTGGAAGTTGGGATGCATATCTTGTGAAGGAAATCAATTGGTTAACTATAGAACAATCAAGGGATCAACTTAACAAATAAAGAGAGATTTATTTTTTAGACTCATTAAAATGTATAGGGGCCCACCCTTGAAAATACTAAAACTTACATACATAAGAGAGTATAGAAATATCTTTTACAAAAGGAACTATACCTGCTTATTAAAACAAAACAAACACAAGAACCAACTAGAACAAAAAAAATTCAAAATAGAAAATGCATGAAAATGAGCATCAAGAATAAGGCCCTAGCTTTAAAACCCCCAACAAATTTGGATCCACATGAACCCTACGTTCCATAGAAGACCAAAGGGAAGCCCTAAAAATCTTAGAGCAAGAAATGGAGGGTGAAGTGAAATGACTTGATATAACCAATGTAACATTTCTAACTATAACACAGAGGTTATCATAATATAGGACTAAATCCTAATTAAACCTCAACAAGTATTTATGTTGTTTTCTAGAGTGTTGACTTTGAGCCTCAAGCTTTTTGAAACTTCATCTCTAATACATTGGTAAAAACCCATACATGTTGTACTTGATCTTCCTCAAATATTTCAACAACAAACAATCCATATTTAGGGGGTAACACATTATTCAAAATCTATTTCCTAGCACCTTTGTCTAGCACCTTCACCATTAGAGTACAATTAAAGTTTTCTATAGTAGATGCCTAGGTGTGCCTTACTCTAAAATTGTAGAGACTAACTTTTCCAATACATCCTTAACTATAACCAAAGTACTAGGGTCTCTAGTATTGAAGGTACATTTTAATCTTCTTTTCAATACAACACCTCCATAAGTTGAATCTCAAATTCCTTTCCCCTTTATCACTATAGTAGAAAACTTGCACACAACAATCAAACAAGAGATAGCCAAGGATACTCGTGGGACTTGTGATTTCTGTGGTTTGGGATGTCTTCCCCCTTTGCTATGATCCCTGGTGTAGTCTTGGTGGTTTAGGTTTCTTGGAAGCTATGTTAAGGGTTTGTCAAAGTTTGTAAACTGTCAAGAACCCTTGTACCTGATTGTTGCCTTTGCTAAGTGACTTTGTCCAAACCCATGTTTAAAAGGAAAGCTATTAAGTGTTTGGCCCTATGATATAATTTGAGGTTTTATCTTGGATCTGATATAGGATTGTGTTATGTGACCCCTTTTTTGTCATGTGCCTTGTGTGGCCTTGTTCCTTGAAACATCTTTTATGCACATGCGCTAATGTTATAACTTAAGTTCCTTTTCGCATTTTCTTTTCGCATCACATTTGTGACCCCGGTGTGTCATTAAGTAAGTGCGATGTGCGATGTACCTACCTACGGGTGTCTCTTCTATGCTGCATCACATGTACTATTTGCATCGCGATTCAACATGCCCAAAGGATGATGCTAGTAGCGATGTGCGCTAACAGTTTTGGTCCCTACCATGTGTCCTCGCCTGTGCTCGTCACCTGGTCCCCTTGAACCGCAAATTGTTCAAAGGAATAGTGTTAAAGATGTGTGACATGCGATGATCCCTATATTCAGTTGGCGGTAAAGTAAATTATGAAGCTAAGTACATCGCTGGAACCTTTCATGTTGCAATCAATGTGGTGATGTTACAAACCAAAGGAGCGACGTGAGTATTTGTTGCAATAGCCGTCCATTGTATCTTGGAGCATTCTCCATCAACAGTCCTAATTCAAATTTAGAATGGCTATTTGTCTGCCACTCCCATTTCGCTCGCACAAACTATCATTCAGTCATAAATGGTGTTCTGATATCTTCAAAACCACATGGAATTGAATTCCTATTCACTTCTCATCAAATTCTATTTGTGCGATCTTTCAAGTACCCGAGCTAAATAAAATCGAAGCATGGAGATTTAAATCCAGGATGGTCTAATTTGGGTAACTAGGTTCTCAGCTATCTCTTGTGAATTTCCAAGGTCTAAAATTTGAAGAGTTTGTTTGTATTAAATATATAAACCCTAGTCTGAAAGAAAACATCCTGTGAAAATTGTGTGATCTAAGTCTATTGAAAGTCTGGTTTTTTCTTGGTGAAATTGTATTAGTTGTGAGAAGGTTGTCTAGTAGTCAATGCTTTATTTCGAAGAACCCTAGTTTCAGTTCGAATTAGCAAAATGAGTCATAGCAGTAATTTGTCAGCAAGAAAACCTAAGGCAAAGAGAATGAAAATGCAAATTGATCCAATGAAGCCTGAAATTGAAAGTAAGAAACCAAGAACCAAAGGGATAAAAAGAGATTATGCCAAATTCATGGAGGATGATCTCATGAGATTGTTCCCCAGGGCTAAAGATGTTGGGAAGAGGGCCACTAGTCAAGGCGTTTTGTCTAATCATCTTCAGGATTCTGCCCGAGAAATTGGAGATATCGTTGTGCCCCAAACTGGATGGGATTTGTTCCATTATGCTTACAAAAGGTCTGAATACCCAAAGCCTATCAACAATATGTGGAGAGCTGATTTGGGAAAATTGATTGTGCCTAATGTGTTCGTTGATGTCGGCCTAATAAGGAAAATTGCAAAATGCTATGATCCTGAGACCAAAGCAATAAGAAGTGTGGAGGGAGTTCATAGAATGGAGAAGAGCAGGACTAAGGTCATAGAAACTTTCAAATTGGATCCTTCTGCTACATTTTCCATTCAATTTGGTGCTTTGAAGAAAGAATATGATAAGAACAAGTATGCCTATAGAAATCACAAGCTTCCTTGGCATAGAAGAAGGGACTCGGGCAAGAAAGGACAAAAATTTGATGACAAGGAATCTGAGCCCTTTAGTTGTGATAAATTCGAAGACTATTTCAAGAATACCTACTATGCCCTATGTCAGGTTTTAGGTAGGAAATTTGACTTGAATATGCCCATCTCTTTGATTGTCATGGTTGTTGACATTCAGGATAGGGATCTGTGTGTAGGATTTGACTTTGCTTCATATGTAGCTAATAAAATTCATGATGAATTGACCAAGTTAAAGGATCCTAAGGCCCCTCTAATTTTTAAGCATTATTCACTATTCATGCATATGTTGTTGCACAATGGAGTGAAAACCTAGTCCAAATTCTTCGATCTCACCACTAAGGAAAAGGATGGTAGTGATTTGCCAATGTAATTGTGGACTCACATTTGGATCAACACTATGCCAAACCAAATTATCTTTCTTTTAGTAATAAATTGGTTTATTCTGTCTTGGAGAACTTGGGGTTGAGACCTATGGAAATTCTAAGGCCTAAGGACTTTAGGCCTGATACTGTGATTGAACATAATTGGGGAGATTGGTACTTTTTCAACACATGCACTGTTTTCAGAGTGTATGGTACCATGGTTCCACCCCATTGCCTTCCTATCTTTGTATCTGACAGAATTGCATTTATGGAAATCATGTGGTAGCTAGACTCTATGGACAAAGAGCACTTCAGAAGTGCTAAGAAGGGATCATTCATCCCAGGGCAACTTTCTTTCTCCTATTTTAGGATCACCTCTAAGGAGGGTATTAATAATTTTGTAGGGATGTTAAGATCATACAAGTTAGACAGTGAGAAAGTAAGGAGATGTGATCCTGAGGTGTTCATCGATGAAGAAAGGAAACGTGTGGGTAGGTCTGGTTTCTTCCATGAGTTCCTATATTCAGAGGATATAATCAGGAATCTAGTGTCACGCAAAGAAATTGAGAAAAGAAAGGATGCTTGGCATTATGTGAACAAAGTTGAGATGAATGTGATCAAGAAAAATCCAAGGTATGTTAGTCCTTATATCCATATCCTTAGTCTTTTTTAAAGGGCTATGAAGATGTTGGAGGACCATGAGAAGGGCTTGTTCATAGATGAATTAAATAGGGTTGCAGAGGCAGCAGGAATGGGAGAAGAAGAACGTTCAGCTACAGTTGGGATCAAACCTATTGGGTCATGTGTCTTTGGTTCTCCAGGTCACCAAGTGAATGTTGAAGAAGAGGAAGTAATTAGGCCTCTGGTTGATTATTCAACTGATACTGAAGTTGGGATTGCTATGGAGGAATAGTCTGTAGAACATGTCTTAGATGAGGAGGATGTGTAGAGGAATTTCCCCTCTCCTCACATAGATGATATTATTAATTCTTTCATTCCCCTTAATAGAATGGATGATACCACTTATAATGAATAAATTGCTAAAGCTGATAATGATGTCAGGATAATGGCATGTAGAGAATTTTTAAGTGATGAATCTTTTTTGTGCTAACAAGAGAGTTCAGGGAATTTGTAGCCCAGGTAAAGTGTAAAGAATTTTATGACAGATTAGAAAAGGTAAAGAAGGGAGTACATCCCTCTATGCATGAGGAAGTCATAAAGAATGAGGAAGAGAAGATTCAAAGTGAGATTGTAGCAATGTCGCCTGCAGAAGGCAGAAAATTGGTTAGACAAAGCAATATTTTTTTGTTGCCTGGTTGGGATATTTCATCTGCTATTACTTTTGATGCCATAAAGAGTGATAAAGATGCCCTTGTTTATGAGGAACATATTGATAACAGAGTGTTTGGTTTAGCCTACAGTACACGTTTACATGCAATGGTCATTTGGTCATTGGCTCCAAATACAGGAAAGTCGAGGCTACTCAGGTCTGTTGGGGATATGACTAGAAAAGTCATCATAAGAAGAGCAATGGAGGTTACCCCAACACATGCTGCAAAACTCACTGTGCATGCAGCAATGCTCAGTGCAGACACTGCTGAGGTGATGAAAGAGAAATATGAAAGGTTAATGAATAAGTTCAATTTACTGCAAGAGGAAAATCTCAAATTGAGAACTTATGTATCTCAAGAAAAGGTTGTGCTGCCTGCGATTGAGCCCATTCCCTCTGCTTCTCCTTCACATGATTTGTCTAGTTAGAATAGAGATACTATGTCTCTAAGAATTAAGGGATAGAAAGAAGAACTACATTTTGCCAAAGAAAAGGAGCAGAAGGCACGAGATGAAGGAAAGAAGGTAGCTGTTAACATCATTGATGATATCCTTGGCTACAGAATCTCTCGCATTCTTCATAGGTTAGACAATGTATGGAAGATTTACAAGGATATTCATGAGGCATATGAGAGGCATCTCACCATTCAGGATCATTTCCAAAATGTATGGATCAAATGGAGTGTAAGGATTGGAGCTCTCAAAGAAACATAGAAGAATATGGAGGATGATCATGAGGAGCTGGGTAATTTATCTTTGATGATTGATGTTATTTGTTTGTTGAATGATATCTCTACTTTCCAAAGTAAGTTAGACCTGCAATTTAGTAACAAAATGCAGATGTTTAGAGATATGGAGAAAGATGGAGTGCCAAGTATTCTAGATGAGGCATGTGAAATTAAGGACTTCATTGGTTGGAAAGCTGAATTTGGAAGCATTGTTCCCAAAATGTCTGCTTATGTTTTTAAGGATGTAGAGCCAAAATTGACAGAATTGAACAATTCAATTGACAAATTATTCAGGATGGAAATAAACATGGATTTGTTTGTGAAGAAGGCTAGGGCTATTCAGCTTGCATAATTCAAAAGTGAAGAAATTATTTGATGTAAGGTGGCCTTTTGAGGAAGAATATAATGCTTGGCTCGTGAAATACATTGATTAAGACTTGTACGAGTTATGGTCTGCAATGGTTGCTTCCACTACTTGAGCTACTCATATCTTTCAGTGTAGTGGGAGGTACCTGTCCTTTCCTTAAAGTCTCAGATTATTGGAGTGCGTGCATTGTGGAAGTTTATATGTTTTTTTGTTGGACCACTCTCCTTTCTGGCTCTCTCCTTTGAAGGGAGTGGGTTTCTCTCTCGTCAAGTGCTAATTGTTTTGTCTCATGTGGCATGCTTGGCCAGCAGGTTGGCATGCTCTTTTCCAATGTAACAGTTTTTGAATATCATGGTGGAATGAGATGTGCGTAGGTGGCCTAAAGTTTGTTTCTCCTTTGAAATATAAAAACAAATTTAGGGCCACATTTTGCGAGGTGGGTTGTTGATTTTGTGGAAAATTCTTGTGAAAATATAGAGAAAAGAGTTAGTGTTTTTCCTTTGTTTTTGTGATTTGAATCGTATACTTTCTGTAAGGTTGTATGACAGTATCAACATCTCTAATGGAATGTGCCTAATAAATTCCTGAAAGTAGTTGTCTCCTAGTGTATGTTTTTATACAGATCATAAATTGAATTTATCAAAGATGGTTCAATTTGTCTTCATGAAATGCCTTTATGAATGCATTTTTCTATGATAGCTCTCATTCAAAGAACGAGTTAAATGCTTTAATAGGAAAATTGATGTGTGTAACTATGTGTGAGGATAACTAAGTATGACTGCTTTTAAGATATATTTGGTATAATATTGTAAGGCAATATTGTAAAGCTTTTTGGTGTTTAGGTTGAAGTTCTGTCATCGACTTTTGGTTATTTATGATTTCAACTCCGTGTCCATAGGTTAAGGCACCTATCTCCGACTCTGTGTATTTTCCCTTAATACCCTAAATCAGTCCAATCCAAATTCTTCAAAACTTTCAAGATCTGTAAGTAAGTGTTTGTTAAACTAATGTTATCTTTTGATCTATGGTTTGAGAGATATTGTAAATCTAAATGAACTAAGCTATATTCTCACAGTTAGCATAATCCTCAAGAAAATCTACATAGAGTTCATATGTTTATCAGTATTTGTAATAAACTTACATAGGAGATCATAAAATACTGAGAAGGGACCACCCTCCCAAGTTTTGCAGAGCCTGAAGAGAAGAGGGAAAGTTTTCCCTGAAACTTTCACCTATGTGTTGGCCAGCCCCTCATAATAGCTGAGTATTGACAGTGGCTAAGTCATAGCTTATTTAGTGAGATAAGGTTGGGATTTAAAAACAACCAACAGATACTAATAGGATAAAACTAGCAACACTGAAATATGATAGTGATTAAACAATCCAAAGCTTTAATAAAAGGTAAACTAGAAATCATTACTTTGTGATCAACCACAAGCATGACACTCGTAACATGTTGGATTTATCACAATAATCAATGTCAACTGTATTTCCCAAAAATCTCACACAATTTTTTAATTAGCCAATAGAAATTAGGAGGGAACATGATACTATTCACAAAGTTAGATTCAATTATAATGGAGCAATGAGAACAACCCCCATGTTCTCCAAATGAAGAATCTAAATTCAAAGGACTTTTAATCTCCCATTTAAAGGCTACCAAGTTGACTTTAGCTAATAAAAGGAACTATGAATTACAAGCATTGGTTAAACTATCTACCACCTTATTGCATTCTCTAAAGAAATGAGAAAAACACTACTTTTTGTAATGTAGGAAAATTGAATCCTTTGTGAGAAAGGCAATGCTATCAAACTAGAATTAATTTCTAAACAATTACATTAGGATTTAACTAGATTCAGGGAAGTGTACTTTTCTACTATCCAATCAGGAAGAATAGAATAACTCCAACTAAACCCTACTTTTCTTTACACTTAGAAATTAACTAAATTTGATAAGCAAAAGCATCAAGGTACAACAAAGAAACTATAAAAACTAAATATCTAAATGCTATATCGTAGAAATGAATGCAGAATAAAAAATAGGGATCATAGAGGCATCTGACATTGAAAGGGGAGAGCCTTAACCCAGGACACCAGTGCGTGGCATAGACGTCTGCATGTTGTGTTTTCATCCATATGCAACAAAACCTCAAAAAACTTTAATGAATGCTATTGTACAGGTTCACCCAATCACCCAGTCTGTACACAGAACTAGAATGAGGACTCAACAACATAACAAATCACATGATCAATAGATAAACACATTGAACTAACTAAAGAAGAGAATTTGAAAGATAAAATGAGATAAGGAAGAAGAGAAAGAAATTATCAAACCCTCGTGTGGTTGAATCTCTTCCAAAACTTACAATAACAAAGACCAAAAAAATTTGTTGGGGTTGTTTGGGAGCTTACCTTCAGGTCAAGCCCCTATGTTGGTCTTTCGGCCTCCATGGATAACCAATATGAAAAAAGATAAATAAAATATGTGTGCTCCTATTTCCTAAGTGCAGCTAGGAAAAATGCTAGTGATAAATAAATAAAAACTATGAGTATCAAGCCTGGTCTACGGGGAAGAATACCCTAGTATGCGTAGGAAAAATAGGGTGGTGGTCTGCACCACAAGTTTGTGAATGTATAGACAAAGCAATGTATAATAAAACCAACAAATAACACAATTTTTTGGTAATAAAATAATGTTACTAGGTTGTAAATCAATGGAGGAGGTTGCAAGCTCCTTAAGGGCCAAATCCATGTGAAAATAGCTCCAAACCCTTGGAAGAGAGCCTCCACAATGCACAATCTACTAGTATAAACTTCACAAAGTTGAAAGAGAAGGTATTGCTATTTAGAAGACCACCCAAAATCACCAATAGATTCTATTGTGAACCAAGAATGAAATTCTTCGATAATCTGTAGAATTTTTTTCAAAGTGAGTGAGAGAGAGAGTATTTTTCCAAGTCTTGTTTTTGCATGAAGGAATGAGGAATCCAAAAGGGTTGGGCATGCTTACAAGGGTCATTTCACTAGCGCATGAGTGTTACCACTTACACAATTGAGCGATAAGGTGGGATAATCAACCATTTAAAATTTTGGAATATTTGGGATGCCAGTGTGTCACGTCGACCTCTATGCATCACATTTGCATCCTCAAAAAATTAGCTTATATTCAGCACGTGTTCTCAAAAAATTAAGAGAAATAAATGTGTAATATGATTTTTGGAAAACCTTGGTGAGGGGTAAAATAGGCCAAGTTCAGGCTCAAGTGGCCCTAGAAACATACTAAGGAGTGGACACTAAAGTGAGTCAAAACACAACATGAAATTATGAGTCAAAACACAACATGAAATTATGAGTCAAAACACAACATGAAATTGTGAGGGTACATAATATTTTACGTTACACTTTTGAAGCAACCTCCAATATCTAAACACTCCTCCATAATACTTATAAGATTCTTATCCTTGAGTGAATGGATAATTCAACCATTCATAATAATTTGAGTCTCCAACTTCTAGAGATTCATTGACAATGCTAACTTCAACCCTTCAGTAAAGCAAGTGTTTCAAATTCATTGTTAGATTTAGATCCAAGAAAGAATGAATTGTTTTTAAGATAAATATCCTTGAGGGAATCTAAGAATGACCCGCATTCTAACAAGGCTAGGATTACCTTACAATGTCCCATAAAAATTTAGTTTAGCAAAACGTTCCTTGGACAGAGCCCATCTAACCTTGCCTATTTTTTCCAAACCAATTGCCCTATTAATAGGGGATGAAAGAGATAAATATATTCAGCAATGTGATAATTTATTTACAAGATACTAAGAGAATAAATTATTAAAAGATATATCCTGTTGCAAGTATGGGCCTAACCGGTGTTGTCATTGATGTCAACATACTCCTGTTGCATTGATGTCAAGGATTGGATGAGTTGTGTGCTGAGGATATTGAGAAAATTAGTCCCATCAGAAATAGAGAAGAATAGTGAAGACAATGAAGCTCTATGAAGTGAAGATCCCAGCTAAGATGAAGATCAGAGGATGCGAATCAAAGGGTTTGTAGATACGGTCTAAAGGTGATCCAGTAAAGATTTGAGAGATCCGCATGAAGATTTGAAGAAGTTATGACCATAGGAGTAAAACTGGTTCTGGTAGATGTTCAGAGGTGACAGAGTGACACAAATAGGTCCGGTGAGATCCAGAAATGAAATATCTTGTTTTGTGGATTTGGTGGAGTGTTTAGGAAGTCAGTATGAATTGACAACTCAATTGGTTTGTGGTCTGGAGGTCCGCAAGCATCTATTCGAATATGATAGTGGTGAAAGATTGTGTTCTTGAGGTTCCAGATGAAGAAGAGAATGATTTCAGTTATCAGAAGTAGTGTGGATGTTCTTGGTGAATCAGGCAAGCTTGTGGGCGTCTCTAGATTGTATCCAGTTTGTGTTGGTGGTCCACATTAAAGTTTGAGCTCGCAATTAAAAAATTACTTCCAGATGATGGTGTTCTTCCTCAACTTGGCCGACCGGATGACTTACACATCTTGCAGATGATCTTGAAGATGTTCTGCGAAGGATGGCGTGTTCCTCAAAGAAGATTGAAGTCCCAGATATGTGTGGCCGACAGAGTGGTGATTCACATGAAGTCTTTTGTAATAAATTAAGTTGTATTTATGTATTTTCTCTGTAAAGTTTGTCGACTTTGATGATTATCCAAAATCGATGTCTTGTATAAATAAGAGTTATGAAGTCATTTCAGAGATATCTTGGCAGAGATGAGAGTGTGGTAGAGAGGAGAAGTGTGAAAGGCAGAGAAGAAGTGTTGAGCTTAAATGGAACTGACTCAAGCATGGTGAAGATGTTATTCTTTAGTTCAAGTATGTAATATTTATCATTCTGTAGACAATGTGTCTCCTATAGGCAGTGGGCCTCTTGTGAGCATGTGCTCGGGCAGTGAGCCCTAATTGGCATGTGCCATTTGTTCTTCTTATTCTTTTAACAAAGAATACAATCTTGGGTTAGTCACCCCATGGTTTTTCCCTTAACCAGGTTTTCCACATTAAAATCTTGGTGTCATATGTGTTAATGTGTTTCTGCTCTTGATTATTGCATTGTGTTTCCATGATTGATTTATTATTATGTTGCTGAACCTACAAGAAGGATTTAAGTGGTTAATAAAAGAAAAGTTTTGAGACAACTGATTCACCCCCCCTCTCAGTTGTCTGTCTTGAAACTAACAATTGGTATCAGAGCTAAGTTCCTCTAGAAGAAGATTAACCACTTAAGGAGATCCAGAATGTCAACCTACAAGAAGGACAATCCAAGGTTTGATGGTTCAAACTTCACTGCTTGGAAAAGCCGCATGGAATGTCACATACAAAGCATGGGATATCAGTATTGGAACATAACCTTAATTAAATATGTTCCACCAACAAATGGCCCTATAACTCTAAATGAAATTAGAGATGCAGAAAATAATCTTCGAGCTAAAGAAGCCCTACTAAGTGCCTTGTCTAATTCAGAGCTGGTAAATGTTATGGGTTTGAAGACTGCCTATGAAATTTGGACAAAGCTTGAAAATCTATATGAAGGAGACAAATATGTTAAGTGTGCCAAGCTACAAAGTCTGAAAGGAAAGTTTGAAAACTTAAAGATGAGTGAAGATGAGAATATCACTTCTTACATGACAAAAGTAAATGAGCTTGTTTGTGGCATCAGATGTGCTGGTGGTGTTCTGGATGAAGATGAAATTATTGCTAAGGTTCTCAGATCCTTACCTCCTACTTATAAACACAAAGTTGTTGCTATTGAGGAAATCAGATCCTTAACAACTATTACAAGGGACCAATTGGTTGGTAAGATGTCTGCATTCAAGTTAGCTAAGTTTGGTGATGCACTTCCCAAGACTAAATTTGCTTTCAAAGCTAGTGCCTCTACAAAAGGTAAACAGAGATATGATCCAGGAGAAAGTTCCTCAAGAAAATCATCTTGGTATGAGAAAGCAAGAAAAGGTCTGGAAGAGGATGAATTAGAAGCTAAACAACTTGAGGCCCTCATTGCAAAGAGACTGCCAAGAGGATCTGGTAAGTATGAAGGAAAATTACCCTTCAAATGTTTTAACTGCAACAAGATTGGTCATTTTGCCTCAAGGTGTCCGGAAAGATTTTCTAGGCCTAACCGTAATAGATCAAGATTTCAAAAAAGTGTTACTTTGTTCATGAAGATGATGATGATGGAGTAACAGATGATGAATTAGATACATGAAACAAATCCGGAAGTGACTGGGTGTTTATTGCCATCAAGGAAGAAGATCCAATGTCCTCTGAATCTATCAATCATAAAATGATAGAAAGAGCTCTGGCTGCCCAAGTTGAAGAAAAGGATGATTGGGTCATTGACAATGGATGCTCCCACCATATGACAGGTGACAAAAATAAGTTCATAAATTTAGAAAGATATAAAGGAGGAGTTGTAAAATTTGAGATAATTCTGCTGGCAGAATCAGAGGTAGAGGAACTATTTCTTTTGATGGAAAGAACAAAACCAGTGATGTACTGTATGTTGAAGGTCTGAAGCACAATCTTCTCCGTGTTGGACAGTTGGTGGACAAAGGCTATGATCTCTGATTCAAAAATAGAAAATGTAAGATCTTTGAAAGTTCTGGAACAGAGATTGCATCCGGTACTCAAACAAAAGGTAACATCTTCCACTTGGTTGGTACTGGCAAAAATTGTTTGTTTGCTTAAATTGATCAGAGTTGGCTGTGGCATAGGAGAATGTGTCATGTGAATTTTGATAATATCATCAAGATAAGCAACACTCAGGCTGTAAGAGATCTTCCAAGACTGGTGAAACCTACTAATAGTTTCTGCAAAGAATGTCAGTTGGGTAAGCAGAGCAGAGTCACATTCAAAAGTAAGGAACAATCTTCTACCAGATTGTTGGATTTAGTACTATGGATCAATGTGGTCTGGCAAGAATCAGGAGTTTGCAAGGTGATAGATACTTCATGTTATTAATTGATGACCACTCTCAGATGATGTGGGTGACTTTTCTAAAAGAAAAATCTGAGGCTCTTGAGAAATTCAAAATATTCAAAGCTATGGTAGAGAATGAAACTAGATTAAACATAAAATGTCTCAGGTCTGATAGAGGTGGAGAATTCACATCCGAAGAGTTCATAGAATTCTGTGAGAAACATGGGATAAAAAGACAGTTATCTACTCCAAGGACTCCACAGCAGAATGGAGTAGTGGAGAGAAAGAACCAAACCATCCAAGAAGCATCTAAAACCATTATGATGGAAGCAAATGTTCCTCGGATCTACTGGAGAGAAGCTGTAAGCACTGCTGTCTATACTCTTAATCGAGTACAAATCAGAAACAATACTGGTAAGACCCCTTACGAACTCTGGTTTGGCATCACTCCCACTGTGAAGTATTTTAGAGTCTTTGGTAGCAAATGTTACATTAAAAGAGATGAAGACCTTGGCAAATTTGATGCTAGAAGTGATGAAGGAATATTCTTGGGTTATTCTACTCAAAGCAAAGCATACCGGTGTTATAACAAGAGATTGAGAAAGATTATAGAAAGTACAAATGTGAAGGTTGATGAAGGTATTGAAAAACCCTCAAGGTTTTATGAATATGAAGAAGATGATTAGAATAATGTTTTGGTCCAAGAAGTTCAAGTTCCTTCTGAAGTTCAGATCTAGACTGATCCAGAGAATCAGGAAGAAGAGATAAGTTTGAATGAGCCTATCCAAGAAATATAAGTGCAAGAAATTCCCAAAACTCCCAGGTATGTAAGACTAAATCATTCTGAAGATCAAATCATAGGTGATAAAAGCAAAGGTGTCCAAAGAAGAAGAAAGATTGCTCAAGACTCAGAAAAGTATTGTCTGATTTCAAAAATTGAACCAAAAATAGTAAGTGAAGCATGCAATGATGAAAGATGGACTAAAGCAATGAAGGAAGAGTTGATGCAGATTGAGAAAAATCACACTTGGGATCTTGTTCCCAAACCTAGAAATAAAAATGTGATTGGAACCAAATGGATCTTCCAGAATAAACTGAATGAAGATGGTGAAATAGTCAGAAACAAAGCCAGATTGGTCTGCAAAGGTTATTCCCAAGTTGAAGGAGTTGATTTTGAAGAAACATTTGCTCCGGTGGCAACAATTGAAGTAGTCAGATTATTTCTTGCCTTTGCTACCTTCACGGATTTCAAAGTATATCGGATGGATGTCAAGTCTGCCTTTTTGAATAGTGACTTGGAAGAAGAAGTATACATTAAGCAACTGGATGGATTTTAATTGTCTGATCATGGTTATATGGTCTGCAAGTTCAAGAAAGCACTGTATGGACTCAAACAAGCCCCAAGAGCCTGGTATGAAAGACTGGATAAGCATCTTTTGAAGATTGGTTTCAACAAAGGTACTGTTGACAGTAACTTGTATTTCAAAATTGATCATGAAAATATCTTGATTGTTGAAGTATTTGTTGATGATATCATTTTTGGAGAAAGAGATAGTATGTGCAAAACTTTTGCAAATCAAATGAAAAGTGAATTTGAGATGTCCATGTTTGGGGAAATGAATTTCTTCTTGGGTCTACAAATCATTCAAACAAAGAAAGGAATCTTCATTTCATAGACCAAATATGTGAAAGAATTGTTAAATAAATTTGGGACTCCCATGGCAACCAGATGTAAATTGAGCAAAGATGATGACTCTCCTAAGGCTGATCAGAAAAAGTACATGCCAATGATTGGAGGACTATTGTATCTTACTCAAACTAGACCTGACATTATGAATGTTGTTGGTCTTGTTGCTAGATTCCAAGCTGATCCTAGAGAATCTCATGTCATGGAAATCAAGAGGATTCTCAAATATGTAAAAGGAACAGTTGAGTATGGTTTATGGTATCCTAGAGATCATGATTTCTCTCTTCATGCATATACAGATGCAGATTGGACAAGAGATGTGGATGATCGGAAGAGTACCAGTGGTGGAGCATTATTTTTAGGGAAAAGATTGGTTTCTTGGCTAAGAAAGAAACAAGATGCAATATCTTTGTCCACTACATAAGCAGAGTATATTGTAGCAGCAGGTAGTTGTACTCAAGTATTATGGATGAAACAAATGCTAAGAGATATCAGAGTGGAGTGTGAGGAACCTATCACAATCTTCTATGATAACTCAAGTGCAATAAACATTTCAAAGAATCTGGTGTTACATTCAAAGACAAAACATATATCCATCAAGTTTCACTTTTTGAGAGAGCAAGTGAACAAGAATGAAGTCAGATTGGAGTTTGTGCCCTCCAAGGATCAGATTGCAGACATTTTTACTAAACCTCTACCTAAGGACTCTTTTGAGTATCTCAGGGAGAAGTTAGGGGTTATTACCCCTCCAGTTCTGAATTAAGGTGCACTGATGTGCATCAGTTCGGTGGATCTCACAGTCATATCTTGTGGTCTGGATTGATGATAGGAAGCTGCTACTCAAGGGGAGCAGTCTGTATGATTCTAAGTGATGCAAGTATGTGCCCTTTGCCATTGATGTCAAAGGGGGAGAGAAGACATGTGAAAAACAAAAAGTGGTTGTTGATCAAAGGGGGAGCAGTAAAGGAAGAGAAGACATGTGAATGGTTGGTGTTGATAGGGGGAGCTATGTCAGTCAGTAAGGAGAAGTTTTTGTCTTGATGGTTAAAATAGTTTTTTACATCATATGTTGTCATCAATGACAAAGGGGGAGATTTTTGCAAGTATGGGCCTAATCGGTGTTGTCATTGATGTCAACATACTCCTGTTGCATTGATATCAAGGATTGGATGAGTTGTGTGCTAAGGATATTGAGAAAATTAGTCCCATCAGAAACAGAGAAGAATAGTGAAGATAGTGAAGCTCTATGAAGTGAAGATTAGAGGATACGAATCAAAGGGTTTGTAGATATGTGTCTAAAGGTGATCCAGTAAAGATTTGAGAGGTCCGCATGAAGATTTGAAGAAGTTATGACCATAGGAGTAAAACCAGTTCTGGTAGATGTTCAGAGGTGACAGAGTGACACAAATAGGTCTGATGAGATCTAGAAATGAAATATCTTGTTTTGCGGATTTGGTGGAGTGTTTAGGAAGTCAATATGAATTTACAACTCAATTGGTTCGTGTTTTGGAGGTCCACAAGCATCTATTCCAATATGACAGTGATGACAGACTGTGTTCTTGAGGTTCTGGATGAAGAAGAGAATGATTTCAGTTATCAGAAGTAGTGTGGATGTTCTTGGCGAATCAGGCAAGCTTGTGGGGGTCTCTAGATTGTATCTAGTTTGTGTTGGTGGTCTGCATTGAAGTTTGAGCTCACAATTGAAGAATTACTTTCGGATGATGATGTTCTTCCTTAGCTTGGCCGACCGAATGACTTACACATCTTGAGGATGATCTTGAAGATGTTCTGCAAAGGATGGCGTGTTCCTCAAAGAAGATTGAAGTCCCAGATATGTGTGACCAACAGAGTGGTGATTTGCATGAAGTCTTTTGTAATAAATTAAGTTGTATTTGTGTATTTGCTCTGTAAAGTTTGCCGACTTTGATGATTATCCCAAAGTCGATGTCTTGTATAAATAAGAGTTGTGAAGTCATTTCAGAGATATCTTGGTGGAGATGAGAGTGTGGTAGAGAGGAGAAGTGCGAAAGGTAGAGCAGAAGTCTTGAGCTTAAATGGAACTGACTCAATCATGGTGAAGATGCTATTCTTTAGTTCAAGTATGTAATATTTATCATTCTGTAGACAGTGTTTCTCCTGTAGGTAGTAGGCCTCTTGTGAGCAGTGTGCTCAGGCAGTGAGCCCTAATTGGCATGTGTCATTTGTTCTTCTTATTCTTTTAACAGAGAATACAATCTTGGGTTAGTCACCCCGTGGTTTTTCCCTTAACCGAGTTTTCCATGTTAAAATCTTGGTGTCCTATGTGTTAATGTGTTTCTGCTCTTGAATTATTGCATTGTGTTTCCATGATTGATTTATTATTATGCTGCTGAACCTACAAGAAGGATTTAAGTGGTTAATAAAAGAAAAGTTTTGAGACAACTGATTCACCCCCCCCTCTCAGTTGTCTATCTTGAAACTAACAATATCCATTATGTATATGACTAAGAAATTATTGATTTGCCCTATACAAATGATAGATTTTGACCTATAATTAGATTTGACTATCTCAATATAGAGTAGATTGGGTTGGGCCACAAATAAAATGGATTTGAAGGACATGATTGTAGGTTTGTGCTTGCCTCCAGAACAATTTTGTATAAAGAGAGATTGTTTAATTTTTTTATAGATGACTACACATTTTTTTATTTTTAAGTACATAAGTAGAGTGTATTGAACCTATAAAAAAAAATAAACCAAACACATATAAATGTGTAGAAATGAGAGAATCACAATGCTTTTATTATCTTCACAATGCTACTTCGAGGGGGCAACCTCCTAACAAAGCATACACTCCAATTACAAATATCCAAGATACATTCCATTTGGGAAGTCATTACAATATATAGGCTCTTGCCAAAGACAACTCCTACCATCCCATGTATGTGAGATAATTACTTTATTCTAACTAACTAGTGGGATGACTTACATTGCATATGTATCCACCTTTATTTAATATTACCTATGGGTGACTTACAAAGCATATGCACCCCACTAATAATAACTACCATATATTAGAATGGGGTTTATAACATAGAGTACATAAGATGAGAAATATTTCTCTAGAAACTTGTTAGCCATTCTTTGATCAAGTGCCAGATCAAAGGCTAAACACTTAGACTAGTAACAAAATAGTATATCTCCAAGTCTTGCCTAAATAATGTTGAGTCCTTTATCCTCTACTCTTCTCCATATGTTGCAAGCTACATATCCTAAGCATAATTACACATACTCAAAGATCATACATGGATGCAAATAACATTCATTAAGCAAACACATTGTAATAGGAATTCACTATATTCACTTCTAATTCTCTATTTTCTTCTTCAATTCACTATATATATATATATATATATATATATCTTTCTTACAATATCAAGGGTGTATATAGGCACCTTCTGACGTCCCCTAGACTAAATATAAGTGCATACATAGTTAAGATCTAAAGCACTTCTACTTTATGTAATGTTGAAAAATGGTTTTAACTAAGAAATGTATTATGCTTTCTAAGGTAAAAATTTTAAACCATTACACTAGGATAAAACTAGATCTAGAAAGAAATTTTTTGCTACTACTCTATTGCAGAAAGAACAAAATCATGCTAGAATCATCCTATAATGTTTTAAAATGAAAAATAATATCTTTTACCAAGCTCAGACATAGAGTTGGGTTGGAAAATACTTTAATATAGAAAAATAAACTACAAAATAAGTAAACTTGATTCAAAACTATAAATGTCGAATAGAAAAGAACCTATTATCAGAGAATGGAGCTCATGCCCAAGACGCTAGTGAGATGCATTGTTGTCTTTTTCATGTAGTGTCATCTAGGTTGCAAGTTGTCATCCAAAAAACCTACAAAACTCAATGTTTCCATTAGATTTTGAACTTATCTACACAATGAGAAACAAGGACAACAAAAGCAACAAACCAAGGGATACCAAAATACATAGAAATGCTAAAAATCAATTTAAATTATTTATTTTGAAATGAAAATAGAAATGACGAGGGAGGATGTAAACCACCATGCGAGATAATCTTTGAGAAGCTTGTAGCTAAGCTAAGAAAAATAGTTGAGAGTTCTTGGGAGCTTGCCAAGAATGCTCAAGCCCTTATTTTGGTCTTTTAACCTCCATGAGAAATCAAATAGAAAATAGATTGAAATAGTGTGTGTTCTTAGCCTATGTGCATCTAGGAACAAAGAACAACAATACCAAAGTAAATCTATAAGCATTAATTCTTGGTATTCAGGAAAGAATACCCTAGTGTATGTATTAGATTGAATAAGAGGAGGTGATGGTCACCAAGAAATATACCAAGATAAATATAGAAGTAAATGTTATAAAGAGATTTGCTACAATATTATTCAAACAAGAATGAGAACAATATTCTAACATGATGTGCAAGAGGAGAAGTGAGATCTTTAGAGAAGTCAATAACAATGTCATAGTATCAACCCTTGAGTAAGCTTCAACAATGGTGCTATGTTCAACAACATAGAGCAAAGACAGAGCCAAGAGAACCAAGAGAGTTACATGTGTTAGAGAGTTGTGTTCTTAGAATCAACTCTAAGAAAATCAATTTTCAAAAAGGGTTTCTTGGAAGTTGAAGGGTCGTATTCAGATGTTAGAGGCATTTTTCAGTCATACGAGCATTACAAAAAGCAACAGTAGGTAGCTGGGTGGGAAAACAATGTTTTGACTTTTTAAAAATTATGAGATGCTAGCATGTCACGTGAACGTTCATGTGTTATGTTGGCATCCTAAAGAAATTACTTCAAATTTAACACATAGTCTCAAGTCAGTGAGAAGAATTAGAATGTGATAAAGAAATTTAGAAAATACGGTGAGGGAAAAGGCCCAAGATAAGACTAAAATGATCCCTAAAACATGATATGGGAATGAACAGTAAAGCAATCCCAAAACATAATGTGAAATTGCCAGGGTATGCAATTTTATATGTTACATTTTTCCCCCACTTTAGTGGGCTGATGAGACTATTATGCCCCTAATTCTATAGTTGTATATGGTTATGAGTAGTTAGCTTATGGCTACCTTAACTCTTATTTAAGTTATATAATTATTAATATAGTCTTATATAGGTAGTTAGGTCAGCTTGGGTGGCATCCATGGCATAATTATGGTATATATAGGAGGTATAGGTTAGTTATTATCATCATATTGAGTATTGTGTTCTTATTGAAGACTATTGGAGGTATCCCCCTCAAACTGGATTAGGAGGTTTCCCCCTTGAAGTGGCACATTATTATAAAATATTTGTAGCATATTTACTATTATATTTAGCTATTGTGCAATTTGTTTCAATACAAGTGGTATCAAAGCATGATCTTGACAGCATGAAGGCAAAAACTAGGCAAATTTTTTTTCTAATTTGGAGGTCATTTTGGGAAGCGCATAACTCTCTCATTTTAGTGAATCTTTTCAAGATTTTTTAAGGGTTTTTCAAGGACATATTGAAGCTACTACAATCCATATTTTAGAGCAATTGGAGTATAATTGAACGGGTTATAGCAGAATTAGAGTTTGTACCATTATTTCTTATGAAACACATATATCTCTCATTTTGGCAAATCTTTTCAATATTTTAAAAGGGTTCTCAAGGACATCTTGAAGCTACTACAATATAGATTTTAGAGTAATTGGAGTAAAATTAAGTGATTTGTTGTAGAAATATGGTTTCCACCAATTTTTTTCTCAAGGTTACAAATTAACTAATTTCTTGGAGATTTTTTCAAAGAAGTGAGATCTAGGTGTTGGGAATTAAGGTGTCTTAACCTTGGTAATTCCTTGTATTATTTCATTGTATTTATTTATTTATTGCCTATTGTATAATTAGGATGCAAATCTTATGTTGTCATCTTGTGGGGGTTGGCACGGTGATGTGTCATCCTACATGGAAGATGACCACATGTAAATTTGTCCTCACATAAGGAGATAGGTGTCCCACTTAGTGGTAGGAATATTTTGCCATGTGTCAGCATCTTGGATAGTGTGTAAGGGAACATTGACTTGAATGGTCATGGCATATTCCTATGACAGATCTATGACATGTAAGAGTCGTAAATGGAAGATTCTATGACAGGTGAAGACATGTGTCAAGAAGCATCTTTGAAAAAGGCATCTTTGGGCACCCCAAGGAGGGTTATGACATGTTGTATGAGAATATGCTATTTATAGCTTGTTTATGATAGATTCTCTTACAACTGTAAGATATGTCAGTATGACAGATTCTATGACGGTTGTAAGAGTCGTAAGAGCATCTGTCATTACCCAAATTGGGAATAGCTGACCTCTTTGGGATGGGGTGACTTGACAAGTGTCAGGAACATCTTACAGTGTTGGACAAGTGTCCATAGGCATGGGTTTTGGGCCATGAGGCCATGTTGGACGCCCATCCCAAGATAGAGCCATTTTTGCCTTGTACTTTCTATATAAATAGGTGCTTTGGAGAGAAGATGGATTATGTGATTGATAGGTACTATTATGCTGCCAGATTGTCTCCAGATATGAGTGTCGAAGACTCCTGCAAGAGCATTGGATCTATGACTATATTGTAACCTTCATTGTTTATGGAATACATTTGAGTTGTGTTTTGGAGTGTGGGGTTTTTCACCTGTAAGGGTTTTCCCCACGTATATCTTGTCTCTCTCTTCTTCTGTCCTACATTCTTGTGTATGTGTTTGCTGTAATATCTTTGTTAGTGCGTTAACATTGTTGTAACTGTAAAGATTAAAATGAATTTGCACTCATCTCTCCTCATTAGATTAGTGTAGGAAGTAATTTTCACACACCTAGCTTCCTTTCACTAGGTCTTGGTAAGTTATAGTAAAAATTTCAGATTAATTGGATTTGTTTTGTGTATTTTATTGCAAAACTATTTTTTCCAATCATGGAGGGTCTTGCCACAAGAGGCAAAAAGAATCCAATCACACCAAGAAAATCCCTAAACAAGGAGGATATAGAAGATGGGGAGAATTATCCTAATGAAATTATTGAATAATTCATCAATTTTAAGGAAGAACTCAATATTTTCTCAAGGAAAATGAATTCCCTGATATAAATGAGATCTAGAAACCCGTTACAAATGAAGAATATGGAAGAAGAATATGATGATGATGATGATGATGGTGATGAAGAATATGCTGATAAAGAAGAAGATGATGATGAAGATTAAGAAGATGATGATGATGATTAAGAAGAAGAAGAAGAAGAAGAAGAAGAAGAAGTAGTAGTAGTAGTAGTAGTAGTAGTAGATGATGAAGAAAAAGAAGAAGAAGAAGAAGAAGAAGAAGAAAAACAAGGAGAAGGAGAAGGAGAAGATGGAGGAGGAGGAAGAAAATCAAGAGAAGAAGAAGAGGAAAAATAAGGAGAAGTCAAACCCATAAAATCTTTCCATGTATTATCACTACTTGGAGCATTTCAAAAAGCATTATTTCCTAAAGGAGATCCTCATCATTCCATTCAACCAATACAAGGCTACCATCTACTATTCCTCACCTCTTCCTCTAAGGCACACCAAAAGGTTTGAGTAAAGGAAGAACACATTCATCACCATCAAGAACTAGATGCAAAGGGAAGACACATCTTAGAGATGGAGTTAATTTTCAAGACACACATGAAGAAGTTGAGGACATCAACAATTCCAAATTACCTCATTATATAGAAATATTTTCTAATTGAAGTTATCACATGGGATGATGAAGATTATATGAAGAAACTACTAGTCACAATTGATTAGTGTTGAGGACAACACTTTTGTAAAGGTGGGGGGATGTTATGCCCTTAATTCTATAGTTGTATATGGTTATGATTAGTTTGCTTGTGGCTACCTTAACTCTTATTTAAGTTATATAATCATTAATATAGTCTTATATAGATAGTTAGGTCAGCATGGGTGGCATCCATGGCACAAGTATGGTATATATACGAGGTAGAGGTTAGTTATTATCATCATGTTGAGTATTGTGTTCTTATTCAAGACTATTGGAGGCATCCCCCTTGAAGTGGATTAGGAGGTTGCCCCCTCAAAGTGGCATATTATTATCAAATATTTGTAGCATATTTACTATTATATTCAACTATTAAGCAAGTTGTTTCATTACATACACTAAGTGATAAGCTATGCTAAAGTACAAAAATAAAATACATCATCAAAAAGGATAATGTAGAGGACATAAAATAATTATTTAAGTAGAGGAAGTATGTGTTAGAAGCACATGACAACTGAGAGGGGGGGGTGAATCAGTTGTACATTAAAAAATTAAACTCTCAATACTATTTCAAACTCTTATTATACATTAGCATAATATAAACATATGAATCAACAATGCAAACACATCCAAACACATAAGAACATCAGATCTACATGGAAAACCCAAGAAGGGAAAAACCACGATAAGGATTAGCTCACATATATATGAATAGCAACACTGAATACAAGTAGGCTCACTACCAGAAGGACTCATTGTCCAGAAGAAAGAGGAATAGAAGAAGACTGTTACAAAGAGAATCACTATCTCAAGGCAACATGAGAAATCCACCACTACAACTTTATGCCATCCGCAACCTTTGGCCCACTGCCTCCAGTAACTTCAAGCAGACTGAAATGTAGACACCTTCTGCTCACTGCATCCAGAGTCATAAGCATTTAATCTCGCACTCAATTCACCACACTTGATCACATTCACATATTTATCTTCTTCACACACTCTACTAAAAGTTCACCTTGCCTTTATACTATCCACGACCTAAAACAATCTCAATTAGGTTGTCCTTAATGATACGTGTGCACCTCAAATGTGCAACACCGAAATAGGTCGACACCAAACACTTCCATGGTGGAAAGAAGTGAAGGGGGACCATGCCAAGGGTTAACTGGGACCCAAATCTGTATCACCATGCTACTCATCACATCCACATTCCACAAGGTACCTCCACAAATAGCGCTAGCATGCTAGGTTGGCCAAACTTGAACTAACACTACAAGCAACCACATACACACTTCTCCAAGTCTAAAAACATCATGTGGACCACAAAGAAACATTCCACAACAACCACACATCTTTCCAGAGTATTCTAGCATCATCAAAATCTTCTGCAACACTACCGCAACCACCTGAAACAAAGAATGCCTTCATTTTGCACATCAAGATGCACTACTATTGAACTCCAACACAAGAACTAAACTTGCGGAGCAATCCAACACTGGAAAGTTCAAGGGAAAGTAGATACAGACAATATAAGAACATTCCCAGATCCACATGACAAGAAACCTCAATGTAGAGAAATGTGGAGCAATCTCATTTCTCCCAGACATCCTTCTTCATAGGCAAACATTATGTCAAACACATCTTCCACTGCCGGACGATCCAAAACCTAAAACTCTGGATATAACACTTCTGAACACCTCTGATCGTTACTTCCAAACTGCACAAGCATATCCTCAACCATGAAGAAATGCAAAGCACAAAACTAAACATACCTCTGTCACACTGCACACCTTTTTATTCAAATTTTCTCAAAATCACTTGGAAACTAGGTGAACCATCTGCTAGAGGTTGAGATTAATGACAACACTAGCAAGCTTCCAACAATCTCCCCCTTTGTCATTGATGGCAACACTAACTCTTCTAAAAAACCAACAACTCTATAGCCAACACTACTCCCCCTAACTGGAGCAACTCTTACTCTTTACACTCTTTACCTCTGCTTTACACTCTTCACTTCTGCTTCATAGACTTCTTCTTCCCCTGCCTACGGAGTTCTTTATTCTCTTATAAACACACTTTCCTGCACTATGGTTTTTCAGCCACTCTAACTCTCTCCCCATTTGACATCAATGGCAAAGGGCAACAAACTTAGCCAACTCTCTTTCCTGCATACTTCACACTTCCTCTTTGATAACACTTCAAAGTGTAACACTGGCAACACCAAAAAGTACCTGCTTTCTCTCCACTACTCTCACTTTCCTGCATTCTCCCCCTAGGGGCATAAAATATACTCCATCTAACTGCACCAACCAACAGAACCACTACCTACTCCCCCTGAGAGGTAGCTTTCAACATTAGTCTAGGACTAAGAATGTATCTTGAAATGCTTCCCGGACATATGCACATGCTTATACATCTAATTAAAAGGAGGGGCAATAACCCCTAACTTCTGCCGGAGATACTCAAAAGTATCTTTAGGAAGAGCCTTTGTAAAGATATCTACAACTTGATCCTTAGTAGGCACATACTCCAATTTCACCTCATTTTCTGCAACCTTCTCTCTTAGAAAGTGATACCAGATTTAAATATGCTTTGTTCTTGAATGCATTACCAGATTATTTGAGATATTGATAGCACTTGTATTATCACATAGAATAGGAATAGGTTCATCATATGACACTTTGATATCTTTCAATGTCTGCTTCATCCACAACACCTATGTGCAGCAAGATGTTGGTGCAATGTACTATGCCTCTGCAATAGATAATGACATTGAATCCTACTTCTTGCTCAACCATGAAACCAATCTTCTTCCAAGAAAGAAAGAAAGTACCACCACTTGTACTTCTTCTATCATTTGTACATCTTGCCCAATCTGCATCTGTATATGCATTCAAGGAGAAATTAGTATCTTTAGGATACCATAAGCCATAATCTGGAGTGCCTTTCAAGTATCTAAATACCCTTTTTACTGCTCTAACATGTGATTCTCTAGGATCTACTTGAAATCTAGCCACAAGACAAACTAAATGGATTATATCTGGTCTAGTAGCAGTTAGGTATAACAGTCCACCAATCATTGATTTGTACTTGCTCTGATCAACCTTAGGAGATTCATCATTTTTGCTTAACTTACAACTAGTAACCATGGGAGTACATACTGGTTTGGAATCTTCCATTCCAAACTTCTTCAAGATTTCCTTAACATACTTTGACTGTGAAATGAAAATACCTTTTTCTGATTGATTGATTTGTAATCCAAGAAAGAAATTCATTTCCCCACACATTGATATTTCAAATTTTTTCTGCATCTCTTCTACAAATCTCTTGCACATACCTTCATTTCCTCCAAATATTATATCATCAACATATACCTCCATAATTAGGATTTGATCTTCTTCAACTTTGAAGTATAAATTGTTGTCTACAGTTCCCTTTTTGAATCCTTGCTGCAGCATGTATCTATCCAATCTTGTACACCAAGCTCTAGGAGCCTGTTTGAGTCCAAATAATGCCTTCTTTAATTTGCAGACCATATTTGGATCATCTGATAACTGAAATCCTTCTGGTTGTTCAATGTATACCTCTTCTTCCAACTCTCCATTCAAGAATGTAGATTTCACATCCATCTAATAAACTTTGAAATCCTTATGAGCTGCAAAGGCCAAGAACATTCTAATGGCCTCTATTCTTGCCACCGAAGCATATGTTTCCTCAAAATCTCTTCCTTCCACTTGTGAGTATCCTTTACACACAAGTCTAGCATTATTTCTGACTACTTCTCCATTCTCATTCAATTTGTTCCAGAACACCCATTTAGTTCCTATCACATTTTTGTCTGCAGGTCTTGGGACAATTTCCCAAGTCTGATTCTTCTCAATCCACATCAATTCTTCTTCCATAGCTTTGATCCAGTGTTCATCTTTGAATGCTTCAGTCACTGTTTTAGGTTCTACTTTAGACAATAAGCACAAGTTTACATGTTCATCTGCAATAGCAATTTTTCTTCTTGTTAATACACCTCTTTTCTTATCTCCAATGATTTGATCCTCAGAATGATTTTTGTACATACTTGGGAGTCTTAGGAATCCTTTCCGAAGCATCTTCTTCGTCAACTTGCATCTCCTTTTCCTTTTCTTCTTCTCTGCAAGGGAACTCATCAGATTCATATCCTTCTATCGGCATTGAGATTTGATGTGGTTCTTCATCCACTTTGACATTTGCACTTTTAACTAACTTCTTTAGCCTCTTGTTGTAATACCTATAAGCCTTGCTCTTTGTAGAATATCCAAGAAAGATTCCTTCATCTGATCTTGTATCAAACTTTCCCAGGTTTTCTTCATCTCTCCTAATATAGCACTTGCTTCCAAACACTCCAAAATATTTTATAGTAGGAGTTCTTCCATACCATAGTTCATATGGAGTCTTTGAACTGTTGACCCTTGCTTGCACTCTATTTTGTATGTAGATTGCAGTGTGAATAGCTTCTCTCTAATAGATGTCTGGTAGATTTTCTTCTTTCAACATAATCCTTGCTACTTATTGAACTGTCATAGTCTTCCTTTCAACAACTCCATTCTGCTGAGGAGTCCTAGGAGCTGACAAATGCCTTTTTATTCCATGATCTTCACAAAAATAGTTAAACTCATTGGAGATGAACTCACCACCTCTATCAGGCCTCAAGCACTTGATTTTCAAATCTATTTCATTTTCAACCATAACTTTAAATGCTTTAAACATATCTAGAGCTTTTGATTTTTCTTTGAGAAAGGTTACCCAAGTCATTCTAGAGTAATCATTAATTAACAACATGAAATACCTACCACCTTGAAAGCTTCCTAGTCTTGTGGGTCCACATAGATCTATATGTACCAACTCCAATGGTCCTATGGTAGAATATTCTTTGATTTTGAAATTCTTTCTTGTTTGCTTCCCAAACTGACAATCCTTGCAAATTACATTGATGGGCTTTGTAATTTTTGGCAGATTTCTCACAGCTTGAGTAGAGTTGATCCTCACTAGACTATCAAAATTGATGTGACACATTCTTCCATGCCATAGCCAACTTTCATTGATTTAAGCCATAAAGCACATACCATTATCATCTTTGAGGTGATATACATTTCCTTTTGTCCTTGTTCCTGTAGTAACCAGAATTCCAAAGCTTTCTTTTCTGATTTCACAGCTACCATTCTGAAACACAAGGTTATATCCTTTGCTACACATTTGTCCTACACATAGAAGATTATGCCGGAGACCCTTGACATAGAGAACATCATTTGTATTATGCTTGCCATCAAAACTAATTGAACCTTTTCCACAAATCTCAACAGATGCATCATCTCCAAACTTAACAAAACCTCCATCAAACTTCTCAAGCTTAATAAACTTATTCTTATGACCTGTCATATGATTTGAACATTCAGTATCAATTATCCAATAGTTTTCCTCTTCTCTTGCATGAAAAGCAGTTACCAAAGCTCCTTTGATATTGTGCCCTATTTTCAGAGCTATTTCCTTCATACATCTTTCAGAATCAGTATAATTTGTTCCAACATTCAAAGCCATGAACACACATTCATCACTTTTATCATCTAGATAGTTAGACTCATCATTAGATATGCTAGCATCTTCTTTAACATAATAACTCTTCTTGATTTATTTACCTTTTTTATCCTTGTATTTGTCATTTGAAATTTTGACCAGACATTTTGAAGCATAATGACCAATCTTTCCACAACTTAAACATTTGAAGGGTAACTTACCTCTATATTTTCCAAAGCCCTTTTTCAATCTACTTACAAAATTTGCTTCCACTTCATCAAAGTCATTTGAATCTAACTCGTCATTCTTTTATGTCTTTCTAACCTTTTAAGCAACCTCTTTTCTTAAATCATCTTGACCAAACTCTCTTAATTCAAAAGTAGTTAAAGTACCAAACAATTGATCCCTAGTATAATTATCCAAATTTTGAGCTTCTTCAATAGTAGAAACTTTAGCACTATAAGATTGGGAAAGAGTTCTTAGTACCTTCTTTACCACTTCACTTTCCTCCAGCTTTCCACCAAGACCATTGATGGAGTTGACAACTTCATCCACTCTATGCATGTAGCTTGCAATATTTTCATCTTCTGACATCTTTAGGGTTTCAAACTTGGTCTTCAAATTTTACATCTTTGCTTGCTTGACCTTGTCATCTCCTTCATAGATACTTTCTAGCTTCTTCCAGATCTCATTAGTGGTTTTACAGCTCATTACTTTCACTAATTTTGAATCAGAAAGACTATTCAGAAGATCACTCCTTGCCTTGTCATTTTTCTCATAGTCTTTAATCTCATCATTATCTTTTGGACCACTAATAGGTATAGTATATACTTTTTCAACTGACTTCCATACACCATACCCCAATGAGACAAGAAAGCTTTCCATTCTGATCTTCCAGAAGGTATATTTGTTCCATCAAACAAGGGAATCTCAATACCTTTCTTATGCACCATTTGGATCTACCCCAAGTGGTTAAGCTTCTTCAAGGAACCTTTCTTTGATACCAATTGTTAGAAGCACAAGACAACTGAGAGGGGGGGTGAATTAGTTGTACATTAAAACATTAAACCCTTAATACTATTTCAAACTCTCATTATGCATTAGAAGAATATAAACATATGAAGTAACAATGAAAACACATCCAAACACACAAGAACACCAAATTTACGTGGAAAACCCAAGAAGGGAAAAACCACGATGAGGATTAGCTCACATATATATGAATAACAATATTGAATACAAGTAGGCTCACTACCCAGAAGAAAGAGGAATAGAAGAAGATTGTTCCAAAGAGATTCACTATCTCAAGGCAATAGGAGAAATCTACCACTACAACTTTATGCCATCCGCAACCTTCGTCTCACTACCTCCAGTAACTTACACCTTCTGCTCATTGCATCCGGATTCATAAGAATTTAAGCTTGCACTCAATTCACCACACTTGATCACATTCACATCTTTCTCTTCTTCACACACTCTACCCATATTTCACCTTGCATATATACCATCCACGACCTAAAACAATCTCAATTAAGTCGGCCTTAATAAAACGTGTGCACCTCAAACATGCAACACCGAAATAGGTCGGCACCAAAAACTTCTATGGTGGAAAGAAGTGAAGGTGGACCATGTCAAGGGTTAACTGGGACCCAAATCTATATCACCATGCTACTCATCGCATCCATAATCCATGAGGTACCTCCACAAATAGCGCTAGCATGCTAGGTCAGCCAAACCTAAACTAACACTATAAGTGACCACATACACTCCTCTCCAAGTCTAAAAACATCATGTAGACCACAAAGAAACATTCTATAGCAACCACACATCTTTCTAGAGTATTCCAATATCATCAGAATCTTCTGCAACACTGTCGCAACCACCTGAAACAAAGAATGCCTTCATTCTGCAAGATGCACTACTATTGAACTCCAACACAAGAACTAAACTTGCAGAGCAACCCACCACTATAAACTTCAAGGGGAAGTAGATACAGACAATATAAGCACATTCCCAGATCTGTAGAACAAGAAACCTCAATGCGGAGAAATGTTGAGCAATCTCATTTCTACCAGACATCCTTCTTCACAGGAAAACATTCTATCAAACACATCTTCTGTTGCCACACGATCCAAAACCTAAAACTCTGGATATAACACTTTTGAACACCTCTAATCATTACGTCCAAACCGCACAAGCATATCTTCAACCATGAAGAAATGTGGAGCACAACACTAAACATACCTTTGTCACATTGCACACCTTTTTATTCAAATTTTCTCATAAGCACTTGGAAACCAGGTGAACCATCTGCTAGAGGTTGACATCAATGACAACACCAGCAATTTTCCAACAGTATGCCCCTAGACTAAAACCCTGCAAAACCACAATATTAGGATGGACACAACCCTACATGATTACAACATCAGAAAATAATATAATCCTACAAGACAAATATGTCAGTCTAAAATAAAAGTAGTAATAATAGAGGAAATCTAATATGATGAGAAGGATGAAATGAAGAGAAAGATGAATTAGAGATAATCAACCAATATATCACAAATAGAAAAGAATCTTGATGAAATGAAGAGAAAAGAATATTGACCAAAACAACATGATTTCATGGGCTACCTTGCTCTATCATTAGGAGTCATGATGATTAATAAAATGAATCACTCAGGCTAGTATGCTCTATTGTGAGGTGATTCAAAACTTTAGAATCACTTGGGCTAGCATTCTCTATTGTTAGGTGATCCAAAAAAGAGTGGCAAGTCAAACACGGACCACTAATTAACCACACTACCTATGCTTTGTTTAGAAAAGTGAGTTGTCGCCATTTAAAAATTTTAAGGGGGGATGTATGACCCCTCCTATTGTTACTTATTTTTGGAAAGGTAAAATTAGGAAAGAGAAAAATGAGTTGTGAATGTCAGAAATATGGCAGATGCCTCTAGCAGAGGTGGGGAAAAGAATTTACCATTTTAAAATTTAGAAAGAATGTTGGAAGAAAAGGCTCTTAGAATGATTATTATGGGAAATATTAATAAATAAAACTTACATGATGAAGAAGAAGGTAAAGCCTAGACTCGCATGGAAGAAACCACACAAAAATCTAAGCTTGTGGCTGAAATTTATGAGTATTTTTGTTAAAGAGGTGAAGAAAATTAAAAATTTTCCTTTATAAATATTTTTTTAATAATTTTTTACTATTCACCTTTAGATAAATAGAGCTACTCGAGCACTCTGAGAGTCAAAATTTCACGTAGAAGAGACTTCTAGCACTCAAGATTAGACTAGCTTAGGGAGCAACTGGTATGAGGCCTTGAGCTCAGAGAGGTAGGAACATTTTTAATTTTTAGGAACTTTTTAAAGTTTTTTTGAATTTGTGGGACCTGTGTGCTACACAGTGATCGTAGGACAATGCTAGCATCCCAAGGACATGCTAGCATCCAACATGTGCACTATAGTCCTAAGGACAAGCTAGCATCCAAGACTTGCACTAGGGTCCGGCATGCTAGCATCCCAACAAGTTAGAATTTTTTTGAATTTTTTAAAATAAAAATTTATAATTTGTGATGCAAATTATGTATAGATGAATATTTTATGTGAATATGGGGGATTGGTGGAATTTTTCTTTCTTTGATTGCAGGCATCATCAACCATTCAAGAGTGACTTGGGGGTAATTTGTTGGCATTACTGCAAGGGCAACTAAGCACACTCTCATAGGATGAGGTGATGCTACTATGTTGAGTCATGCTCTACTAGGTGTACCACATGCCAAAGATGTAATTTAGCAACAATATGTTGATGGCCTTGATAGAGAGGTGGAATGCAGATGCATCCATATTCAAATTATCAATGAGTGAGATGACCATCACATTGGAGGATGTATATAGGATCCTACAGTTACTAGTATAAGGCTGGCACGTGGCCACCATAGAGCACAGCCCAACAACATACATGTAGGTAGCTTAGATGTACACACACAGGTGGTTGAACCTAGGGGATGACTAGACACATCCTACTACATTAGATGGAGCAAGGGCCCATGGTAATCACACTCATCAAGTGGGTGATGATTGTGATAGTGGCTATGTTCATCACACATGATTGGCAAGGGATACATTTAGATGGGGGGACCATTCACACCATCAGGGAGATGGAGGAGAGTTACATAATGTTTGCATGGGGGCGCATCATGTTGACACAACTATACCATGATTTGGGATGGTATGTATGGCACGAGACCTATACCTTTATGACCTACATGCTTCTACATGTGTGGGAATTAGAGCATATTTGTTACACTCAATCAATGAAGTACCCCACTATGATCACATGGGATGAGCACAGGGCACATGCCTATGGGATGTAGATGTTATGGCATTTCAAGGATCTACTATTTTAGAGGCAACCATTGGGCCATCTTCCTAGCAAAAATGTGATTTGGCATCCCTAAAGAGGGATGAGATGATGAGCAAGGATTATTTTCTATTTGGAACACATGCAGAGTGACAAATGGTTTATTGGTCACTTAGACCACATCATCATCCGATTTCACTATAATTGAGTTTATTAACAATTTAGGTAGCTGTAATATATTCTTGTGGATGTCTCGAGGTACCTATGATCTCATCATAGCACAATTAGATATAGAGATCTACCTCTACCCATAGTGCTAGATGTCGCACTAAGCAACAAAAAGGATGAGACACAAGATGCAAATCCAATATCAAATGTAGATGATGTGGGAGTCACACCATAGTTCACCTCTACATCTGATAAAGGATATGCATCATGTGGGTCCACAAAAGAGTAGTGAAGACTTAGAAAAGAGTTCAGAGGAGGATGGGGATGCACATATGCATCCAGTGGAGAGGAAATAATAGTGGGAACAAGGGACACCTCTTTTAGGGGAGAAAGCAAGGACTTGACCCTGGGTGGCATAGGCAGGTGCCATGGTAGAGTTGTAGGGCATGAGAGAGATAGGGAGTCAAGTACTATAGTTGTTAAAAGAATTTCAGAAGACCCTGGTATAGTGATGATGATAATGACACCACCAACATCTTTGGATCTTGATTGGAAGACTAAGGACCCAGGTATAAAAGTTATTAGTTTTTATGCAACATTGTATTTATATAGAATACAAGATGTGTTATTTATTACTTTCAATTATATTATGATATGGAATTTCATTAAAAATTATTTTATTTTTACATTGCATGTTTAAGAGTCACTCGGCTACATTGGTCGGGTAATCGTAGAGATTATCCCCATTATATAGTTAGAGCATGGAGTGTGCATTAGCTATAGGCCACAACAAATGATAGGGCATCATACAAACATTTTTTAGCCCATTGCCTAGCTCCAAGTGGCATACAAGGAGTAGGGAGTGAGGAGATTAGGCAACTACCTAGGTCTTATCCCTCATGCAAAGTAGGACCAAGCTATTGCCCAAGTCATAATGCTCACTATAGAGCAAGACCACATAGTGGCAAGGATGCATAGAATAGAGACTAATGCTTCCAATCTGAGAGGAGAATATGATGGCCTGTAGAGACAGCTTAATCAGATGAGAGTAGAGACATAGAGGGCTTAGGTGGTGGTACCCATAGATCTAGATCATCCATGATTACAGGTACTAATGAGCCATATTGAGAGACATTGTACTCAAATAGAGATGCTAGAACATAGTGTGTTTTGGCTCACGACAAAGGTAGCAGAGCTTAGAGGAGTGGTGTGAGAATTATAAATTTGCAGTGGATCACCCACCCACTCTAGATCTATTGCATTTTTTAGGCAACTCCAACCAACACCAACATAGCTTGATGAGCCACTAGGGCTAGGGGGTCTAGTAGCCATGCTTTGCCATGATGAATATTTTTGTATATATATACACACCACATTTTGTTATAGTGGTGAGATTGTACCCATGATATATTTACTAAAACTTTAAGATTATACATGTATATATCAAGATTTTAATTATTTTGAGTGTGTGGATGTGTTATGGGATGTTTATATTATTACAAATGTTTTATTTATAATGTTTCTAATTATGATATGGATATGTATAAAATTGTTTAATAAAATGTAATGAACATTTTGATCAAATAATGGAGTGAAATGTAATTAATTAATTAACATAATGAAGAAATGGTTTACCTAAAAGAAATATATGAATAAATCATAGAAGTAACTTCTAAAACTTTCTAAAAATTATAAATAAGAACCGAAGAACCTGAAACTGTATCAAGGAGAAATAAAAAGCGTTCTAGAATGTGAAGTGTGAAAAGTACCTACTACATGAACAAATTGTGTTTTAAGAGAAGTAGGACCTTACATTCATTTAGAATGTAAAATACCAAAGAAAATCATAGCATGTAAAATTGTGCCCATGATAGAATGACATATGGTAAACAATGGCAAGCATGTAAGGATAAACATGTTGAACAAATGTCACATACAATGAAAGAGAAAAGAAATTATGCATAAAAGGAATGGAGATGGAAAGCATTAACCAATTGCTTAAGGAGTTTGCCATTAATAGTAGAAAGGTCATAGGTCCCAGAACCATAAGTAGAAGTGACAACAAAGGGCCCTAGCTAGTTAGAATAATTTTTTCCTTTGCTTTTGGCTAGGGAATTAACATTGTGTTGGTTCTTATAGAAGACTAGGTCACTGGTTTGAAAAGAATGAAGAATACACTAATTATAAGTTATGTGGGGGTCTATTGATAGGCTTGGAGATGCTCTAAAGCATTTTTTGATGCTCATCAAGCATTTCAAGCTCTTGCAAATAATTCTCATAATAGATATTGTTATCGATAAGTCCTTGAAGCAAGATACATAAGGACAAAATCTATAGCTCTAATGGCATGATGGAATTAGCACCATAGACAAGATTATACATAGTTGTACCAGTAGCTATATGAATACTCATATGATAGGCCCACAATGTATAGGAGAGTTGTTCATGCCAATCTTTGTCATGTTTATTAATAATTTTATGCAATATTTACTCAATGGTTTTGTTAGAAGCCTCAAATCGACCATTAGACGAAGGATAGTAGGGCATAGAAAAATGTTGTTGAATGTGAAAATTTGAAGGAATTACTTCATATCCTTGTTCTTGAATGACTAATCATTATAAAAAAGGCGAAAGGAATTCCAAATTGAGAAATTTTATTATCAAGTAAGAATTTATAGATTACTTTAGTAGTATTAGAATGGATGGGGACAAACTCAACCCACTTCGTAAAGTAATTTGTAGTGGTGATGATAAAGGTGTGTCCTTGGGAGGAAGGTGGAGTGTAATTCCCCTCCATTCTCATCTTGGAGGTGCAGATGGTCTGGCTAAGGAGCATGAAGATGAAGGTAAAATAATAGGAATATTTAGGGTATGTTAGATAGTTGATGTTGTACATTATACGATGTTGGTAAATGCTACATTCATGTTGGTGACATTCCTAATTATCCTCGTGTGTGGTTTCATATGTCAGTTAGTATGTTTTATTTATAATCCTTATTGCGACACTGATAATTCATATGCTCTGACATTGTTTTACATTCAGGTGATTATGATGTTGATGTTACTATGATTGTCATATGTTAGAATTGATTTTTATGTGACTGGTTTTGTATTATAGGATGATTTGATTATTGTGTGGTGTAAAAAGAGACAATGTCGTACCACTCATTCGTGAGAGTCCTGCGACGTTGCAATTCTCTTTCACTCTGTGACCATTTTATATTTATTATACTTGTGCATAGACCGTGTTGTGTGCTGCAAGTTGCAGGTATCAGGCATCGACTCCACCTAAATTGACAGGTTTGAGCATGCCTTAAACCCAATGGAAATTGTTGAACGGAGATAACATATGGTCCCCTAGTTAGTCATCATCCTTGAAAAGGATGAGTATCTAATTTTGCACCCAGTCAGTTCTGTCAGTATGGGCATGATAGTCAGTCATTGATGTTGTGGTCTTGCTTTCTGATCATGCATAGTGGTCAGGTATTGTTCGGCATTTGGATTATTGAGTTTGAAATTGTTTGATTAGTGGTTTGGTTAGTTGTTGCATTAAAATAAAATTATTAAGTTAAGAAGGCACTTTTAATAAATAAATAAATATAGATGCTTTTATGTAAATTTAAGTTTATGAGAAATTATATTATATTGTAATCTAAGGTCAATAAATAATAATAATTATAATGAGGAAAATAAAGTGTCATTAAAACGGGAATATAATTGATAAAATTAAAATGAAAATATTATATAAACAAGTAAATGTTTTGTTAGTGGCAATAAAAATAAATTTATAATATTTATGAGTTGCCATATATATATATAGCAAATTCTAAAATAAATAAGATCAGAGAGAAATTATTGTTTGGTTAAAATAGCAAATTGTAAGAAAGTAATAAAGGCGAAATTTATTGCCTTTAATAAGGAGAATCTTCTAGAAGAAATTATGGGGGTCGTTATGCATGCTCAATTTTATTTTGAAAATCTCAAGACACAATTTGGGGAGGAGCATGCATTTCAAATAGCAGAATATGTTTTACGTTTTGAGGATCTCTCTCTCTCTCTCTCAAGAAGTTTTCTTTTTTTTTTTTCTTTTGGCACCATAAACCATAGCTTCCAAAAGAAAAGACTTGGGGGGAAAATGGATGTGAGCTGAGAAATTTTGTGAAGATGTGATAGAAGTAATATTCCAGGTATGGACAGAGATATGAAACTAATTTATTGTTGCATTAGATTTAGTGAGATGAATTTGTCATATGCAAGCTTTATATTATTCTATGAATTCTCTTCTATATATTCTGAACCCAGTCTGTTGCGTTAGCCATAACTTTATTTTTAAAAATTGAGTTCCTCTATAATTTTTATATATGGTGCATGACCTAGTTATCTAAATCATATCCGAAAACCAGTCTTACTCAGTTTGTCATTTTGGAGATATGAATATTTTGTGACTATCTATCTCTCACCCATTTTGTCTTTGTTTTAACAGTCTGTTGCGTTAGCCATAATTTTATTTTTACAAACTGGGTTCCTCTATAATTTATATATATGGTGCATGACCTAGTTATATAGATCATATATAAAAACCAACCTTACCCAGTTTGTCATTTTAGAGATATGAATATTTTGTGACCGTCTATCTCTCACCCATTTCGTCTCTGTTTTAACAGTCTGTTGCGTTAGCCATAACTTTATATTTACGAACTGAGTTCCTCTAGAATTTTTATATATGGTGAATGACCTAGTTATCTAAGTCATATCTAAAAATAAGCCTTACCCAATTTGTCATTTTGGAGATATGAATATTTTGTGACTATCTGTCTCTCACCTATTTCGTCTCTATTAAAACAGTTAGTTGTGTCACCAATAACTCTATATTTTCGAACTGGGTTTCTTTGAAATTTTTATATAAGATTCAGCTCTTATCTATGAAAATCTTATCCCAAAATTAGTGTTACCCAATTTGCCAATTTATATATATGTATCAATTAGTGACAGACATTTTTATTTCATCTTGGTTGTTGTTATTAAATCTACAAATCCATTCTGTGCGTATCCTGTAATCATTTCGATCCAAGAGATGACGTCTCTTTGAGATGACTGTCAAACAGTTCACAGACCTTGTCTATGCCTCGGTCTTTTGCATAACCGTCTTCCAAAGTATTTTCAACTATATAAGTTATCACTTGCATATTAGTGGAATCGACTTATAAAAAATTTATCTATGGTTGTTCATCTAATGAGGAGTCGAAAGCTTTACCTTGATCTCTTTCTAATATGAACTTAAGTAAGTTTAGAAGGACATAAAACCTTTATTAGAACTTTTATTTAATCTGTTTGGCATTAAAGATATTGGTTATATTTTCTAATTTAATTGTATTTTGAATTTGAATTTTAGGATGTGTTTTGGAAAGTTTTGTGTTAGTGTATCTATAGCTAGGATCCATATTTATAGTTCAATATATTATTGAGATTTAGAAGAATATTATAGAACAGATCATTCTTAGACTTTAACTATATTGTGTGTGTAATTATCTTAAATTTATGGATGAGTGAGTCTACTTTTAGATCATGATTGGAGGAGATAATTGGTTTGACAAGTATGTCTTGGTTAGAGTCCTTTCTTAGGGTCCTCTTAAGTAAACTATTTAATTATTTTTTTACATATTATTTTGATTGGTTTAATAATTGCAAAGTCTTTTGATAAGGACCATACAGGTAAGTCTCAAGTAGATACCTTAATTATTATATAATACCTTAGGGACGACTTTGATAACCTTTAGAATGGCTAGACCATTGATTTTTATTTCTAATTGTAAACCTTGTAGTTAGTTTAATAAAGGTTTGTGATATTATCTCATGGCATTAATGTAGTAGACATAGTATTAGTACCAGTTTATGAGTAATGCTTATGATTGTTTGTTATGTATAGCAACGAATGAAGTTATTTTGAAACTAAGTACATATATTTAGGTATAATTGGGTTGGAGATGGTGTTAAATGCTTTGATAAGGAATCAAATCTTTAGACCTCTTTTGGATTTAATTATTGAGATTAATGTTTAGATAGAAAGTAATTACTTTGGGACTTTAGATAAACATGAAATGAAACTAGTTTTGAATAATGAATTAATGTTTGAGTAAAGGTGCTAACTCTTTGTTATAAGTGATTCAGATCTTGGTGAATTGTTATTTTGCATTCATAATGAAGTTCACATATATGTATCAAATTTGATATGATTAATTATATTGTTGTTATCTTTTAACAAAGGTTAGATAAATCCCTAACATTTAGGTTATGTTTATATCTTACATAGATACCAAGATTAGTATAATATTTGAGTCTAAAAAGTAGAGAGAATGTTTTGTTGATTTATGGGTAGCTTATGATTAATTTTACATTCTTAAAGACCCATTTTTAGTGCATTGTATCGTATGTTGCATTTGTGGTAATGTAATTGAAATATTCTTGAAGGATCTTAGTTTATGATGTGCATTTGAGAGAGGATGTGATGTGAGACCATTGTGTTTTAGTGGTGTCAAGTGTTTGTGTCATTTGGGAAGTTGATTCTAGAGGCCTAAGATGTTATGTTTTGATTTCATGCAATTGTGTTGTTAGGTGTCCTAAGATAATGATGTCTCTTGTTTATGTATGTGGGTTTTGGTAAACGATAATGTGATATGATGTACATTATGTGTTGTAAATGCATCATGATGAGGTAATAATCTCTTTTAAGGATGTATGGATATCGAACTTGTGTTAAGTATTGTGTTTGATAATGGGGAGATTTTGATAATCGTAAAGAGGAAGTATTTTGTTTATGGTTGAGATTTGGGAGCAAGATGGCCCATGCCTTGCTCTGGGTATGTGTTGTTTATAGTTGTTATGATTGTTTCAACTGGAAGTTTTGGGATAATAATTTAAGAGTTGGTCCTTTGATTATGTTTTGTTTGCAAGAAGGTTAATGCCTTACATTGTATATGTATATTTGATGTTATGATGTAATTGTCTTGCTTGATGGATAGGGTCTTCTAGATGCAAGTAGGGGAGTGGCTTTCAATGTAGGGCTAGTGCCCAAAGTGGCTTGTCAGGGTAACCCATTGAAAGTGGGTAACCAAGTGATAACTTAATAAATTTAGAGGGTTGGGTAGTTTCCACACTAAATAAGATAATTGGATGCCTCACCCATGCATGTAATGCTTGTTCAGGCTAAGGATGGGATGAGAATGCCTGGTTGGCAAGATTAACTTCCTTGTCCTCACGAAACGAATGTTGGATCCGCATGTGTCACCCTATGGGGCCGACGTCTAGTGAGAGACTACTAGGATAACCATAGATGGGGGTCGACGTCTAGTGAGAGACTGCCAAGGTAACCCATGTCAAGGCCATGCGATGATACTTTTCCCTGCTACAGCCTAGCATTCCCTAATTGTGTTTTCCCCTTTTGTTGTGTGATTACCTCTAGAAGTGTTGTTGAGTTGCTTGTGATGTTCATAGTGACCAGTGTTGTATTGGAGTCATGTGTTGTCCTTGCACCTGTTAGCCTATTGTCTTCTTGACTGTTTGCTTAGTGGGACCTTAGTGTTTTCTCCTAGCATGGGGGGTGGACCTTAGGGTTCCACATGGTCAGGTGGTTGTACTTTATCTCCATTGGTTCCTTGTTGTTGTTCATGTACAAGAAGAATTTATCTCATGTAGCAGATTCCAGATTGTGTACCAGTTTGAGGAGACAATTATTTATGATTATATTCTAGTTATGTATATCAGTTGAATCATGTACTGTTATCTTGATGTGTTCGTCCCAATGCATTTAGGAAGGTGATATTGTAACATTGTAATAATATACTCTCATGTACTTGGAAAATTGTATATGTACTTGTAATCCCATACAGGATCTTGATGCTTACTTATCTAATGATATAATATGGAAATGTATGTGTTTATTCATTTGATGCAATTAGATTTAGAATGAACCATGGTTGTTAGTTAATTCATGATGTTGGTTAGATCATGTTAATAGTTGTTAGTAATGCAGCCGTGGAATCCCTAAAGGATAAATCTTAATTAGATGTTTGAATAAATATGATTTACATTTCTTCATTATTTCTTTCTTAAAAAAAAAATTCCCTTTTTGGTTAGCATAGTCGAGTTGTTCTCTAGGGTTTCTTGGCGGGGCGTTACATGGAGAATTTTTTCAAATCAAATCTAAAGCCCAAACAAAAAATGGCCAAGGGGATGTTTGAGATTAGTTCTCTTGTGCAGAAGCATGAATTAGATTACTATGTTGTTGACATTATGGACATTTCTTGACAAAATTAAAGGAATCTTGTTCCATATTTTTCCAATAATGTCCCATACAAAGAAGTTGTTAAACTAATGATCTTCCACCAAAATGACCACCACAAGGACCTGAATGGGCCTCTTGGAGCGAAAATGGGATTTTATATTTTTTTAAATAATGAAGAAGGAGTTTGTTGTAACCTTGTTGATGTAATACATTAGAAAGAATAATATAATGCATAGAAATCTTACGGATACAACTGTGATCATTTTTAGAAGAGTTAGAAGGGAGCATGCCATCTTTCAAATAATTGTACATATGAGAATACCATTCCTCTAAATTGATGGTATAATAGAAGAGGGTGTAAGAAGAAGAACTATCCATGATAGCAGGTAAAGATAGTGTATGAATAACAAAGTGATAATCACCTACCAAATCATCAATTCATACAAGGGAAGTAGTACTAGCCATTGCATTCGTATGACAATTGTATTTGCATGGAATAGTATCTATAGAGAAAGAAGAAAAATGATGGAATGACAAGTTAACATCATGATACCAAGAGAGATTATCTTGTTTATCTTGATAAGTACTAGTAACCTATCTTATGCCTAATTAAGAATCACCATAAATTCAAATCAAGTTAATGCTAAGAAAAACCATTGCACGTAGCCCAACAATAAGGGCTTCATGTTCAATGATATTATTAGTTCATTAAGAGTTTAGAAAAAAAGAAAGTGGATTCAATGTTCCTAAAGGAGGGACCAAGATGACACCAACTCCTGAACCAATGTGACATCTCGAACCATCAAAGAATAATTCCTAAGAATGATCAGCATCTAGAGAGAGAATGTGGTCATCAAGAAAAGAATCAAGATTAGGAAAAGAGAAAGGAGAGGCAATATTAGCTATATGATCAACTATGGCTTATCACTTGATAGACTTATGAGAAACAAACTTTAAGTCAAATTTGGTCAAAAGCATGACCTATTTAGCTAGATGTCTTGATAAGTTAGTTTTAGAAAAGAAATATTTTAAAAGATCAAATTTATGATGGAATCCATTTTCTCATGGAGAAGGTAATGTCACAACTTGTGTGTAGTAAATACTAAAGATATACATTTCTTTTCTAAGGTTTTGTAATTATTTTCATAATCAACTAAGGTACGACTAATATAGTAAACAACACACTTCTTGTCATTGTTATCATGCTAGTCTAAAGAGTGGCCACAACATGAGATGAAGTAGAAGTTTAAATAATAAATGGACATCTAGGAATAGAAGGAATTAGAATAAGGGGGATTAGCCAAATAGCTTTTAGGGTCTTCAAAATATTTTTGACACTCCTCATTTCAAGAAAACTAAACATCCTTTTTAAGAAGATGTGTGAAGGGAAGGGTCTAACCTGTTAATTATGAAATAAACTAACGAATGACCTAAATCTTCCCTTAAAGGCTACAAAGCTAAGAAATGTTTCAAGGTCATGGCATGTTGACAATAGCATCTATGTTTTTAGTGTCAACCTTGATGCCACAATAAGATATGATAAATCTAAGAATTTTGACACTATGCATACCAAAGACACACTTATGAGGATTCAAGCAAATGTTGTATAGACAAAGACATTAAAAATTGAGATGAAGATTAGGTACATGATCTTGGTGTAGAACAGACTTAGTCAAACTGTCATCAACATAATCTTCAAGGATGTTGTAGATAAAGTCATGAAAGATGAGGGTCATGGCCCATTGGTAAGTTGCACTAGCATTCTTTAGACCAAAGGGCATTGACCACATAACAAAATATTCCCCATGATGTAGTAAAGGTTATTTTTTAGTGATCAAGGGGGTTAATAATAATTTGGTTGTAACCTGAGAAGACATCCATAAAAGAAAGAAGTGCATGGCCTATAGTTGAGTCAACAATAATATCTATGTTGGGAAGTGGAAAATCGTCTTTAAGAGATGCTTTGTTAAGACCACAAAAGTTGATACAAATGCAAATGCAACCATCAGGTTTAGCGATAGATACAATGTTGGAAATCTAAGGTGAATAGTCAATAGAGTAGATACAACCATCTTTTAAGAGCTTTTCAATCTCAATCTTGACCATGAGGGCCACCTTTGGGTGCATTTTTCATTTTTTTTTGTTTTATGGGTTGTGCATCAAGATATAGCACTAACTTATGGACTACAACCTTGAAGTCGATGCCAGACATGTATCTTTATGTTCACAAGTGTGGAAAGGAGTTAGAAAGTTCAAATCAAATTGATAAAAGTTTAATGGTGAAGAGGATACCAAGTTGGACTTGATGGTCAATTTAAAGGGAAATTAATTGTGTAAGTCTAGAAGAATAAATCACAATGAAAAATAATTCCAAGAGGATATAAAAGGGATTGATAATCAAAGCAGAGAAATTATAAAGTACAAAAAAATTAACGAGGACATCAAAAGAAATGCAAGTAATACTTAGGGAATGGGAAGATCACATAGAAATAAAATAAGATGGCAAACAAGTCATCATCAAAAGTTCGGTTGTACCAAAGCATTGTAGCTCAATTAGTTGAGCACAATTGGTGAGAATGATGGTAAGTTCCTTGATTACACCATCCACCAAGGTTCAAATCCCCTAGAGGTATGATATATAATAGATGAGGCCGAGATTGTGCCCCAAGCAACTTTGACAGAATTGATACCCCTTAGTCCTTGGCTCTCAACTAAAGATGTATCAACATATGCTCATGCTCCCATATCAGGTAGCAAAAATGATCTTGTGGGTGATATAAAACCATCCAACAAAAAAGAAGTTAGATTGTGGCATATCACATCTATAAACATCTCACTCCTTTGGGTTGAGAGACTAACTACTACAAATTATGATGCAATTTCTCAAAGACGTGTGAAATGAATTTCTATTGTATAGGTTTTTGAGTAAGTTCCTTAACTATCTCACCTGTATATGCCTAAAAATGACACGATTCGGTCTAAATAAATATTCTTAATATTTATTCCCTTCTAATTTCTTTATCAATAAATAAATAAATAAATTTATTTATTTGATTCACATTCCTCTAAATTAATTAAATATCAAAATATTTAATTATCTCTTCTAAAGTCAAAATTAAATAAAACCCTTATATTTAATTTAATTCCTCCAAACAATTAAATAATTATTAATTATTTAATTAAATCAAAATCATTCTTCCAAATTTGAATAAATCAAATCAAATTTATTTAAATTCTCTCGATCTCCAAAAATAAAATACAATCAAATATTTTATTTATTCTTCCAAATCATGCACAACAATTAAATAAATTTATTTATTTAATTAGCTTTCTTATCTTCTAAATTAAATAATTCTAATTATTTAATTATTTCTTCCAATAATATCTTCTCTAAATTTAAATAAATCAATTATTTATTTAAGTTGCTTTTGCTTCTAAATTGAGTTATCTCTAAATATAATTCAAGCTTTCTTGCACATGTTGAGCCTCTTGGTAATCTATCTATTGAGAGTATTTATACATGTCTAGTTTTAGTTGGTATGGTCACTCACTCTAATTTTGGCACAGATGTTGATGATATTCTAAGTGAGGGTTATGATATGTTTTGGTACAAATTTTTTAATGAGGATGCATTATATGCTTCACTTGATGATTATGTTGTTGAAGGTGTTGGTGTTATTATGATTAATATACTTTCATTTATTTCTAGATTTTATATATTGAAGACATGATGTTTATATTTTCCTCTTGTTGGTAACTTGGTAGGGTATATTAGGTAGCTTGTATTTGTGCATTTCTCATTGAATTAAGAACCCAAAAGGGCATCATAATAGAAAATTGTGATGGAAAATTATAAATCCATAGCTAAATTGTGTAGTTTTCTACTTTGTATGCATGACATGACCACTTCTTGAGTTATTTATTTGGAGATATCTTCAAAGTGATTTTCTATAGGGATGCCATATAGTGTTTCTCCACTTCCATATCATAAAAATGAGAATATTACGAGATATTTCAATTTTATTTCTATGATTGAGTTCCATGTACATCAAATAACATTTTTTGATATTATATGTAGAGAATGCGTGTTAAGTTTTCTGAAATTACATTTGGAGTATGTAGAGTTAGTCTAAATTGACCCAACTTTCATCTAGATTTTACAAGTCTAGTTATTTTGTGCCCATTAAATGGATGTTGCAAGTATTTACATTGTGACATAGATAAAGATGGATGGTCTAACAAAGGTCTATCTGTCCAAGTAGATAGATCAATGTAACATCTCATTCCTTAATGCCCAAATTTTATTATAAACATTCATCATAATCAAGAGATTAGTTAACCATCTAATTTCACAAATCAAACTTCACCATAATGATTCATTTTCATTTTAACAATTAAGCATGTTATTTTAAATAGAATATAACCACTCTTACAAAACAATGTTCATTTACATATCCTTAGTGAATAACCATCACTATTCATGAACAAGCTATGCCTAAGGCATCATAAATCAATTCATACATATCAAAATTATACCTTACAATTGACCATCAAGTCATAAAATAAGAAACACTATATCTAGAACAAATGACATCCATCTTCATAAGTCTTGGTTTGTCTCATGCTTGGGAAGGAGAGCATCATCTAGGTGATTTTCCACCAACCACAAACTGACGATCCCCCACACACCTTCCTACCTGGAAGTGGACAGACCCTTCACGGAAGGAATAGATATTAGGAACTGATAGGTTATCCATCTGAGTATCTGGTGGTGTCCTTCATAATGTCTCATAGTCACGCAACTATAGATTCCCTCTAACTATGCATGACGCTACTAGAGACCATTATGCCATCTGGAGCACCGTGGACCGATAATGCATGCATGGACTGATGCATTACTTTGGCCAAATTTTTACATACATAGACGTTACATCATGAATGTTGTCGTATGTCCACCACCCTGACTCAACTTATAAGATGTCATGTACTACAATAAGTTTAAATTGACCTTTCACTCTAGGTCTAAAATAAGTGGGATCTATTCGATTCATAGCCCGTACTAGGGAAATCGACTCCCATCTTGGGTTTGTTTCAACGATTTAGGTTACTTTTGTAAAGAGGAATCATGACTCCTCATCACCTTATTCCACTTTTAATCATATCAAAAATTGAACCATATTCACTACCCTAGGTCCTCTATGGTTCACAAGTTCATTTTTAACTACCTTAAAAGTCAAAGTCATATTCTTGATATTCTAGGCATACTTTGCCTTAGACTCAAAAGAATGGTTTCATAATTGTTGATAGCTCAAATTTAACCATGTGAGCTTTTGGTGTTAAGCACTATCTTATAATATTCACTCATAAGGAAGATACAGATTTGTTAAGACTTGTAATAATAGACTATGTTCTTACAATAATACACTACCTCCTTTCTCAAGGGTTAATAAAAAATGGCCTCAGTTATTCCATTAACCTTACTGCCATCATCGGTTCCATAAACAAATATAGGAAGTTCAATAACTAAGGTCATAATGACATTTACCACCTTTCGTGGTGACTACAAATAGTTATATACAAACTGAATAATGAGTAGTTATAGAATGCAGTATTTTGCATATTCGTGCCATGAGCACGTACGACTCATCACACTTACGAGTCTTGGCACCTTTAATTCCCAAGCCACATTCTTAGTTGGAATGCAATATATTAGAGGATAGGTGCTCATCCATAATGAACTCGAGCCTTAAATACAGTAAAGAATATATTGATGTAGGCTCAGCCACCATGCCCTTGAGCCACAGATACTACAGAAACAAAGTTTTATAGCTTGACTGAAGCGACCTTGAGCCATCTACACAATAAAGATTATAAAGATTCTCAGCTTAGCCTATACGGCCTCAAGCCTTCTACATAATAAAGATTATAAAGGCTCTCAGCTCAGCCTATGCAGCCTCGAGCCATCGACTAAGTGTATTGCAAAGGTTTTTACAGGTTGGTCATTCGACCACAAGCTAACTCATTAAGAATACTTCAATGTTATTCTAAGCTCGCCCATTTGGCCATCAGCTTTCTCTTAAAGAATATAACAATGTTACATTAAGAATGTTCTATAATATAAATAGGCTCGACCGAAGCGGTCTTGAGCCACTGCAACTTTAATAAAAGATTCAATACAGTGATAGCTAACATATAAATATGAAAACAAGAACAACATTATGCTAATGACTTTCATTCTACTTGAAAGGAGTCTGTCTTAAGTTGTTAGTTCCTTTCGATAGACTTCTTTCTCTTGCTCAATGTCACCTTCCTCAGCACAAAGGTCAAGTCTCTACTTCCTCTAAAAACCTAAATAATGATCTGCCTTCCTTTTTCCTTTTTCTTTTCGAGACACAAGGACTTGCTAGGCATTCCCAACATGCCGAGCCTAGTGATAACCACCCTACATTAAGATGGGGTGGGTGGTCTCTACCCACTCGGCCTCTCCCTGATTCATAGGGCTCGTCGCCCATACAAACTTATCCACCACCTTTTGAACATGTAGCTCCCATAGACATATAGAAATAAACACAATATCATCCCATTATCATGGGTGACTTTAACTATAACAAGTTAATAACATGATAATATAGTATGAGATTTATATAGTCATAGCACAATAATATTTTCATGCTTCCTCTTGATATAAACAATTACTAGAAGTAATAAAGATATTGTTTTACGACATCACCTCCTTCAAGGAGACAAGATCAACATGCGGTTTAGGGATTGAACACCACTCTCCCTTCTTTGGAAATAATTAGAGCAATAAGAAAAAAGTTCTAACTGAAAGTAAGACTAGCTCTTGACTTGCATTGACATTCAAAGAATGTCTTGAGTCAAGTCGAATGCAACATTGTTGAAACGACTAAATTGACAAGATGACTCAAAGGAAATCTACTAGTTAAAATAAAGCATAACTTACGCCAACTTATGCGGGTTCATAAGGACAAAACATGTCTGATACTCAAATGGTTGTTGACCCCCATTTCCCAACATCTATTCCTTCCTCCCGGATGATACTCTCCTTCCGTCTTTGGAAGATGATCTCTTTCCTGATCCACCTCACAATCAAAAGGTCATGACCAGTGCATCATTATATAATCGATAATCATAATAATTAAATAATTATTTAAATCTAGAATCTCATAACTAACCATCATAAGTTAGATGTAATGATTAATTTGACATTTTCCACAGACATCAATAATCTAATTCTTAACTAATCTTCCTGATTACCATATAAAAGTAGATATTAATATAATCACAAGTTGGGGATGTAACATATCTCCCCCATAAGAATCATCGTCCCCAATGATTTACTGTCTTAAAAGTTAATCAACATAATAAGAAAACGTTTCAAATGCATAATCAATAAATGTTTCAGAAAAGATGAGGAAATCTAGCATGAAAGTAATCATAATTTTTGTAGGTGGCGTTTTCCTCTACATATTAGTCCCACTAGACCTTGCACTATTTTATTTTTTTGTTACGTAAGTGTAGCTTACGTATTTCAAGCACCTTGATGGGCTCGATCACCACCACTCCTAGGTCCTTCACTTGTAGAGTATTCCAATCAAGCATAGGAATTTGATTATCAGCAAAATTAAACTTTTTCAAACATGAAACATGAAACATGAAACACATTATGCATCATGGCAAGTGCTGGCAATAGAGCAATTATGTATGCTACTGGGTTGACTTCCTCAAGAAATTCAAAAGGACCCACGTATTTAGGTGCCAGTTTAGACATCTTTCCAAATTTAATGGAACTTTTCTGAGGTTTTACCCTTAGGAGTACTTTCTCTCCTATTGTGAAATGCCTCTCAATACGCTTTGCATCCACATAACTCTTTTGCCTATCATTGGCTTCTGCTACCCTTCTTTTAATCATATGGACTTGTTCTTCCATCTCTGATGGTATTTCTAGACCAAGGCTAACCCTATCTTCTAGCTTATCCCAACTTATAGGGGTCTGACACTTCCATCGATATAATTCCTCAAATGGAGCCATGAATGATAGGAATTATTGTAGGTGAATTCTACCAAAGGAAGATAATCCTCCTATTTGTACTGTTGATCTATGCAGTACATCCTCAATAAGTCCTCCAACACTTGGTTCACCCTCTTAGTTTGTCCATCTATTTCAAGATGATAAGTAGAGCTTATGTTCAACTGAGTACCAAGTGAAGAGAACAAGGTTTTCCAAAACTTTGATGTCATCCGTGTGTCCCTATCTGAGATAATCTTTTCAGGAATGCCATGCAGTCTAAAACTCTCTTGAACAAATTTTTGACCAATGACGGGTGCCCCATCTATCAATTTTCTAGGTATAAAATGAGTGGCTTTGGTAAGTCTATCCACCACAACCAAGATAACATTGTGCATGTTCCTTGACATAGGAAGCCCTTGCACAAAGTCCATGCTTATAATTTGCCATTTCCACTCAGGAATTTCATGAGGGTATAAGAGCCCTGCCGGGTGATGGTGTTCTACCTTCACCCTCTAGCATTCAATACATGTAGCTATAAAATTTGCAGCATCCCTCTTCATTCCTTTCCAAAAATATAATGGTTTCACATTAGCAAGTAACTTTGTTACTCTAGGATGTCCAGAATATGGTGCAAAATGGACCTCCTTCCATACCATATTCCTTAACTCTGCTAAGTTAGGTATGTACATCCTTCCTTTAAACCTTAATAACCCATTTGGTTCAAGGTTGAATCCCTCATATCTAAGAATTTGTGGATTTTCCTCAAGGGCCTGTTTTACCTGCTCTTAAAACACATCTCCCTTAGATTTTTGGAACACTTGATTCCTAAAATCAGAGTGTATGGAAATCATGGAGGAGATGTGCCTTCTCCTACCTAAAGCATCTGTGACTTGATTTTCTTTTCCTTGTATGTATTTAATCCAAAAATCATAATCTGAGATGAATTCCAACCATCTTCTTTGCCGAGAATTAAGATGTGGCTGAGTGAATAGGTATTTGAGTCCTTGGTGATCTATTTTCAACTCAAAAGGTTTCCCAAGAAAATAGTGTCTCCACATTTGAAGTGCGTGAATAACTGCTACCAATTCTAAATCATGTGGGGCATAATTTTGTTCATAGTTTTTAGTTTACACGATTCATATGCAATGACCTATCCATCTTGGACTGGTACACCACCTAAGCCTTCCCCTGAGGCATCGATAATGACTACAAATTGACCTTCTGAGTTAGGTACTTTCAATATTGGGGCTGAAGTCAATTTTTCCTTCAGTAGGTCAAAGGCCTACTGGCACTTTTCTCATTCAAACTTCTTACCCTTCCTTTGCAAGGAAGTTATAGGATATGCAATTTTAGAGAAGTTTTTCACAAACTTCTTGTAATAATCATCAAGGCCTATGAAACTTTGGACCACATGTACATTTCTTGGTATTAGCCATTCCAAAATAGCCTTAATCTTAGCTGGGTCCACAGCTATCCCTTTAGCTGAAATTATGTGGCCCAAATATTGTACCAAATTTTGAAAGAAGGTACATTTGGAGAGTTTGTCATATAGTTTATGCTCTCTCAACCTCTGAAGAACAATTCTCAAATGTTGTAAATGCTCTTCCTCATTCTTGGAATAAATCAAAATGTCATCAAGAAATACTAAGACAAACTTGTCTGGACAGTCTTTGAACACACTGTTCATAAGATTCATAAACGCCGCTGGCGCATTCGTTAATCCAAAAGGTAGAACAGTGAATTCATAATGTCCATACCTAGTTCTAAAGGTTGTCTTATGGATGTCCTCATCCTTCAACCTCAATTGGTGATATCTAGACTGAAGGTCTATCTTGGAAAATATTGTTGCACCCCTCATCTGGTCAAAAACATCATCGATGCGAGGTAAAGGGTATTTATTCTTAATGGTTGCTTTGTTCAACATGCGGTAATCTATGCACAACCGCAAAGTGCCATCTTTCTTTTTCACAAAAATGACTGGCGCTCCCAATGGTGACACACTGGGCCTAATCAACCCTTTATCTAACAAATCTTGTAGTTGAGCCTTTAACTCCATTAGTTCTGTAGTGGTCATTTTGTAGGGGGCTTTAGAAATAGGTTTTGACCCAGGAATAATATCAATGGTGAAATCAAAGGCTCTTTTAGGAGGTAACCTCGATAGCTCATCTGGGAATACGTCCTCAAAGTCTCTAAGGAAAGGATACATGTCCATATCTGATCTTTCTTGGCCTATGGACTCCATCCCAACTGCATTAAGTTTCCGGGATTCATAAAACATTAAGTGATCTTGAAAGTAAGTTTCCTCAGTCTCATTTAGTTTTTCCATTTTGATAGCAAAAAGCTGACATCCTTTCCTTTGAGCTCTTTTCATTTGCAAATAAAAAATTTGCCTTAGTTTAACTTCCCTAGGTTTCCCTTGGAGAAAAACTTTGTTTCCTAAATCATCCAGACACTACTATTTTGTGAAAGGAAGCTAGGTGTGCGAAAATCACTTCCTACACTAATCTAATGAGGGGAGAGCTATACAAATTCAGTTTAATCCTTATCACTACAGAAACATACAACATCTAACAGAGTTATTATAGCAATACACAAGAACCAGAAAGAAGACAGAAGAAGAGAGACAAAGATATACGGTGGGGAAAACCCTTATCAGGTGAAAAACCCCACACTCAAAAACCCGCACAATGTATTAACAAATCTGAAAGTTGTTTACAATACACTTGCAATGCAAGCTTCAATGGTCTTTGACACTCATGTCTAGATTCAATCCAGCAGCATAATAGTACCTATAAACCTGTGATACAAACTCCATCTCTAAGCACCTGTTTATATAGGAAATACAAGGCAATATTAGACCTGTCTTGGGATGGGCGTCCAACATGGCTTCATGGACCAAAACCCATGCCTAAGGACACTTGGTCAACATTGTAAAATGTTCCTGACACTTGTCCATAGCTTCCATCCCAAAGGGGTCACCTATTTCTAAAATGGGCTATGACAGATGCTCTTACGACACTTACGACTATCATAGAATCTGTCATAGCGGTTACAACTTACAACTATAAGAGAATCTATCATACACATGCTATAAATAGCATATTCTCTTACAACATGTCATATTCCACCTTGGGGTGCCCAAATATGCCTTATTCAAAGATGCTTCATGACACATGTCATCACCTGTCTTACAAACTTCTATTTCTGACTCTTACATGTCATAGATTCTGTTATAGGAATCTGTCATAACCGTTTCGGTCAATATTCCCTTACACAACATGGAAGATGCTGACACATGGCAAAATGCTCCTACCACAAAATGGGATGCCTATCTCCTCATGTGAGGACAAAATTACAAGTTGTCATATTCCATGTAGGATTGACACATCACCGTGCCACATCCTACAATATGACAATATGGAATTTACAAATACTTACAACATAGGCAATTAAATAATAAATACAAACATTAATAATGTAAGGAATTACCAAGGTTGAGACACCTTAATTCCCAACATTCTCCCACTTGTTGAACACCTTGTAAGAGCCAATAGAAAAATAGTCCATTTAACTACTATAGGCCGAGAGGCCCATAGACTCCAAACACGATCTGAACTTCTCTATGCCCACTGGTTTTGTCAATGCATCTGCAACATTCTTCAAAGTATCTACCTTTTCCAAGTTTACCTTTCCATCCTCAACCATGTCTCGCACGAAGTGAAACTGAACATCAATGTGCTTTGTTCTAGCATGGAAAGTTAGATTCTTTGCAAGGCAAATTGCACTCTGACTGTCACAACTGATCGTGATCTGACCTGCATCAACACCAATATCTAAACACAATCTCTTAAGCTAAATCATTTCCTTACAAGCATGAGTTGCTGCCATATACTCATCTTCTATCATGGACAAAGCAACAACAAGTTGTCGCTTACTCATCCAACTAATAGCACCACCAAATAGTGTAAACACATAAGCACTGGTGGATCTCTTGCTATCAATGTCACCTGCCCAATCTGAATCCACAAATCCATGAATATCAACAGATTGCAGAGGTCCTGAAACATTACCATGATAGCAAATGGAATACTCGGAAGTACCCTTCAAATATATGAACACTCGTTTAACTGCATCCCAATGAACCCGTCCAAGATTAGCCATAAATCGACTAAGGACTCCCACTGCTTGGGCAATGTCTGGTCTTGTGTAGACCATAGCATACATCAGACTGTCAATAGCACTAGCATAAGGTACTCTGCTCATGTCCTCCACCTCACTAGGAGATTTTGGACAATCCTCAACAGACAACTTTGTCCCCAAAAAAATGGGAACACACAATGGTCTACAATCTGCCATGCTAAACCTGTCCAACATGGTCTTCACATACTTACTCTGGCTTAACGAAAGTTTTCTGTTGGTTCTATCCCTTCTGATTTCCATTCCTAGAATGTACCTGGCTACCCCTAAATCTTTCATTTCAAACTGTGTTGACAACTGTGATTTAAAATCAGAAATCATATTTTTACCCTTCCCAATGAGCAACATGTCATCAACATACAGTGCAACAATGAGAATACGATCACCATCAAATTTATAATACACACAGTGATCCGATTTCGATCTCACAAATCTAATTGACAACACTAAGGCATCAAACTTCAAGTACCATCTCCTAGGGGATTGCTTCAAACCATACAAAGACTTTTTAAGTTTGCAAACCAAATTTTCTTTACCTTTCACCATGTAATGCTCTAGCTGTGACATATAGATTTCTTCCTCCAAGTCACCATGAAGGAAATTTGTCTTCACATCCATCTGTTCTACCTCCAAGTCATAAGCTACTGCGAGAGACAACAGGAATCGAATGGATGTTAGCTTTGCAACGGGAGAGAAGATCTCACCATAATCTATACCCTCCACTTGTGAATACCCCTTCACAACCAATCTGGCCTTATACTTCTCAACACTGCCATCTGCACTAAATTTCTTCTTGAACACCCATTTGCATCCAACGGGTTTCTATCCAGGAGGCAAAGCCACCAAGTTCCAAGTTTGATTCTTTTCCAAAGAAGCCATTTCATCCTCCATGGCCTCCTTCCAGGAACCTACATCTTTCATGTCCATAGCCTCTGATACAGTTCTAGGTTCATCACTGTTAGTAAGCAAAGCAAAATCACAACTAGAATCAAGCAATGTAAAACCAAACCTTTCAGGTTGCTTTCTTATCCGTATAGACCTCCTCAAGAGCTAAGGTTGAGGTTCAGCTTTTTCATTTGAGCTTTCAGAGCTACTAGAGCTCTCCTCATCATCAGGTCCAACATTATCTTTTTGTTCAGTCTTCTTAGGGGTGAGAGGAAACTGAACAACATCCTCTTTCTTTTCTTTTTCTTCTAGCTGTAAAACAATGGAAGGTGTAAGTTCTCTGAAGATGACACTTCTTTTATACAACACTTTTTCATCCACAGGGTCCCAAAGCTTGTATCATTTCACACCGACACCATAGCCAATGAAGATACACTTAACAGCTTTGTTCTCCAATTTTGACCGCTTCTCCCTAGGCACATGTGCATATGCCTCACAACCAAAAACATGAAGATGCCTTATTGAAGGCTTTCTACCAGACCACACCTCCATGTGTGTCTTTCTAACAAGAGCTGATGTAAGAGATCTATTAACAAGATAGCAAGCAGTGGCAATAGCTTCAACCCAAAACTTTTGTTCTAGGCCAACTCCACTAAGCATACTTCTAGCCTTCTCCATCAATGTCCTGTTCATCCTTTCTGCAACTCCATTTTGTTATGGAGTGTATGGAGTTGTCTTATGTCTTTCAATCCAAGTTCCTTGCAATATTTGTCGAATTATGTAGAACAAAACTCACCACCGTTGTCAGTTCTTAAACACTTAATCTTCTTACCAGTCTGATTTTTAGCAAAGGTCTTAAACTCCTTAAACTTACTATAGACTTCAGATTTGCTTCTGAGAAAATAAATCCATGTCCTTCTACTGTAGTCATCTATAAAAGATACAAAATATACAGATTTTGATAACGAAGGAACATTAGCAGGACCAAATACATCAGAATGAACAAAGTCCAACACACCAGAAGACTTGTGAGAACTCGAATAAAACTAAACACGGTTTTGCTTCCCATAAATGCAATGTTCACAAAATTCAAACTCAAGATTACAATCATCTAACCCCTCAATGAAGTTTTTATTTTTCAGGGTACGCAGACCCTTCTCACCAGTGTGGCCAAATCTCTTATGCCATAACATTGTCTTTTCAGCAGGAAGTTTAACTTCCAATGCACAATTACAACCATCAAGACTAGAAACAATAGATTTCTTCACTGCTCGTTCAGATGGTGGGAATGAAGTGATTGCTGCCCTCTTCCTTGAGTCAGAAGAACTATTGCATTGTGAAATGCATGCCTCTAGTTGAAACAAAGTACCTCTCCTAGTACCCTTAGCAAGCACCATAGCTCCTCTAGTCATCTTGCATCCTTCTTTCGAAAAGACAACCTGCACACCTGCATCATTCAAACTACTTACAAAAAGTAGGTTCCGTGCTAAGCCTGGGATGTGCATAACCCCAGAGATCCCCTTCACTCGACCATTAGGGAATCAGATAGAGACTCTTCCATGACCAACAATCTTCAGATGAGAGTCGTCACCAAAGTACACTTTCCCACCATCGAACTCCTCATACTTTGTGAACCAGTCTCGATGTGAGGTCATGTGGAATGATGCACCAGAGTCAATCAGCCACACATCATCAGATGCATGGGTTACCAGGCTGCGATGAAAGCATCACCATCATCTTGTGATTTGTCAAAATCTAAATTAGGAGCTTTCTTCTTCTTCTTCTTCTCCTCTTTGCATTCCTTTTGGAAATGCCCAGATTTACCATAGTTCCAAAAGATAGACTTGGACTTTCCAAGAGATTTGGATCTCCCATGAGATTTGGATATACCCTTCTCAGCTTTCTTGTCCTTCTTTTTCCCTTTCTCCTTGGGTCTTCCACGAACTGTAAGAGCCTCTTTGGCTGCATCAGAAGACTTCCTCCGCATCTCTTCAGATAACAACGTAGATACCACATCTTCCATCTTGAATGTGGATGTGGTGCTTCCAATAGCCATGACAAGGTGATCCCACGAGTCCGGCAAAGAACAAAGCAAGGTCATACACCGATCCTCCTCCTCCATCTTTACACCAATAGATGTCAATTGTGCAACCAGCATGTTAAAAGCATTCATATGTTTGGCAACAGATCCTTCATCCTCCATTCGAAGAGAATATAGTTTCTTTCACAGAAAAAGTTTATTAACCAAGGATTTGGCTTGATACACATCTCCCAACTTCTTCCAAAGCAAGGTTGCAGTCTTCTCCTCATGGACATTTAACAACACAGAATCATCAAGACAAAGTCTTATGAGACCCTTAGCCTTCCAATCCTTGAGATCCCAATTAGCTTGTTGCATTGCAGCTAGTTTAGTTCTGGTAACAGTTTCCCAAAGGTCTCGGTCAACAAGCATGTCTTCCATCTTGAGCTTCCACAGCTCAAAGTTAGTGCCATTGAACTTCTCCACTTCCATTCTTCCAGATGTGCTTGCCATCTCCTTGTTGTAATAGAAAACAGAATACTCTACACAGACTCCCACTCAACTTAAGATCAACTCAAAAAACCCCTACCCAACAACTAGGACCAAAGGTGATCAACCTCTGATACCAACTGAAAGGAAGCTAGGTGTGTGGAAATCGCTTCATACACTAATCTAATGAGGGGAGAGCTATACAAATTTAGTTTAATCCTTATCACTACAGCAACATACAACATCTAATAGAGTTATTACAGCAATACACAAGAACCAAAAAGAAGACAGAAGAAGAGAGACAAAGATATACGGTGGGGAAAACCCTTATTGGGTGAAAAACCCCACACTCATAAACCTACACAATGTATTAACAAATCTGAAAGTTGTTTACAATACACTTGCAATGCAAGCTTCAATGGTCTTTAACACTTGTGTCTGGAGTCAATCCAGCAGCATAACAGTACTTGTAAATCTGTGATACAAACTCCATCTCCAAGCATATGTTTATATACGAAATACAAGGCAATATTGGACCTGTCTTGGGATGGGTGTCCAACATGGCTTCATGGACCAAAACCCACGCCTAAGGACACTTGGTCAACATTGTAGAATGTGCCTGACACTTGTCCATAGCTCTCATCCCAAAGGGGTCACCTATTTCCAAAATGGGCTACGACAGATGCTCTTACGACACTTACGACCGTCATAGAATCTGTCAAAGCGGTTACAACTTACAACTATAAGAGAATCTATCATACACATGCTATAAATAGCATATTCTCTTACAACATGTCATATTCCACCTTGGGGCGCCCAAATATGCCTTATTCAAAGATACTTCATGACACATGTCATCACCTGTCTTACAAACTTCTATTTCTAACTCTTACATGTCATAGATTTTGTCATAGGAATCCGTCATAACTGTTTCGAGTAATATTCCCTTACACAACATGGAAGATGCCGACACATGGCAAAATTCTTCTACCACAAAGTGGGATGCCTATCTCCTCATGTGAAGACAAAATTACAAGTTGTCATATTCCATGTAGGATCGACACATCACCATGCCACATCCTACAATATGACAATATGGAATTTACAAATATTTACAACATAGGAAATTAAATAATAAATACAAACATTAATAATGTAAGGAATTACCAAGGTTGAAACACCTTAATTCCCAATATTTTGGCATAACAATCCACTTTGGCTCGATGTCTCCATAGCCAGTTTATCCCTAGGATAACATCATACAAGCCTAGTGGGGCTACATAAAGATTTACTTCCGTGGAAAATCTTGGAAGTTCAACCCTAGCCTCAAACAAGCATTTCTCTACCTGAGCCTTGGTGTTCTAAAGGGTTAAATTTGGATAGTTGATGTTTCACTAGTTTTAGATGTATATCCTCCTTTCACCCTTACATTCAAGGACCTAGGGTCGAGTTACAATGTACTATCATACCCTAGGGCACTATTGAGATGTAGGGAAACTTGGATTTTTATGATTTGATTGCCAATTATCTTCTCTTATGCTCATTTGTACCTTAAATCTCAAATTATGCAAATATGATAGTAAACGGATGAATTACAGAAAATGCTTCTGCAGATAGATGTAAAACAACAAATAACTATGTACCTATTTTCAGGGTTTCGAGGCGGAAAAGTCGAGGACTAAAGAGCGGGCACCCAAGTCCAGTGCCCTGCTTTTTGTCGAGATCTAGAAACTCAGTCTGCAACCCGTATCTGTTGTATTAGATATTTTTCCGTTGTGGAACTTTGAGGACTAATTAGCAGGCACCCTAGTCCAGGTAGTTGTTTCTTTCACTGATCTACAATCCCGACACTCCAACATGTCCTCCTGCAACTTCACTTTGTCTGCATCATCAACCTGTAACCTGTAATCATGAAAACTTTGGGAGGGGGTTGTGGTGTTTAGAGGCTTGGCTCAGTCAAGCCCCAGAGAGACATTCAAGTCTTCTGAACACCGTTGTCATATAGAGAGTGCATGCCTTGGGAGGCAGAGGCAAAAACCAAATGATAAATTCTCAATAATCACAATAGATGTCACCTTGTAGTGAAGATCTCATGGGAGGAAGAAGCTCTTCATTCCATGAGGAGATGGATGCTCAAATCTGCAAACACAAACACATAAACAACACAAATATGCTCTTGCAACACAATGAAAGCCTTGAATCACCTTTAGGGTGCATAAAGTTCACAATAGCCATTTAGTTTACAAATGAATGCCTAAACATGCTTTTATATGCAACTACAAACATTCCCACCAAGATTTCGTAAATTCAAACTTACTATGTCAGCCTAGGGACCAAATAATGGTCATAAACCAACACTAGAAATTTGGCCTAACCCAAAATAGGGCAGGACTAGGGCACGGGCGCCCAAGTCCTCTCCCCCTATTTTGGGCAGCGTTAGGTTCAAGGGGTCCCCCTAGGTCCCATTTATCATGATACCTAAGGTTCATTCCATCGAGATGCCAAAATATGAATTAATATGTCCTAAATGCAGCTAAGAGACCTGGGAGCTAAACCTTATGAGGAAAAAGCCCCCGAGGGGACTTTTTTGATGTTACATTTAGCCCCCACTTTAATGTATCTATAAACGCGAGGCCAATACATGCATTAAAGTATGGTCAACAAACACACCAAACACACCAAGCATAGAGAAGACACACCAGACACATTCAAGACAATGATAGGCATGCAAAACATGGAGAAGACAGTTACAGTCATGCAAAACATGAAGAATACAGTAAATGCATAGAAGACACATTAATGCATGGAAGACAAAGACAATTTCTTTTCTTTTCTTTTTCTCATATATATAAAATGCAGATGCAAGTACAGGAAAGTAAACAAACCTCCCATAATGTAGGATGTACTCATCGCATAGGTCTTTAAACTGCATATGGGGAAACACACACGTAAGACACGCCAAACCTCCCAAAATGCAGGATGTACTCATCATACAGGTCTTTAAACTGCATATGGGGCAACAAACATGCCAAACAAAGCAAGCACGCCAAAACACACACTTTGAAGACACGACAAACAAGCGATGGAGTGTTCCTATTTCTAGGATTAGCACTATCTCAGGCACATTACAAGCACACACCGACGATTGGGCTTCGCCACAACAATCGCCAAAGACACGCTTAAGGGTTGAGTTAGTCACAGAACCACTCCCCACCTTCGCAGAGGATTTTTGAAAATGACAGGATGATGCAATCTACTCTGAGAAATACACCACCCCCACCTCCGCAGAGGGCTTAAAATAAAAAGGATATATGTGATATCCCACCTCCCCAGAGGGCTTAAATGATTGATTGCAAACAAACTCAGAGTGCGGGATGTACTCATCGCACAAGTCTTTAAACTGTACTTGAGGACAAGCACATTGCTAACATCTACAATAGATAGCTTACCTTATATATGCCCCCACCTTAAGGTGGTTGATATCATGCATCGATATCAAGCATGTTAAGGTAGGAAGAAAACACACAAGGGAACACAAGCTCTCACAAAGCCCATGCCCCTCAGAGGTGACATGTACTTTACGATCACCAAATGTTCCCACAAACACATCCCTGCAAGAAACATGTTAGTGTCTACATAAAAAGAACAACATCAATGCATATGATTAACCACACAAAGAGCCAAGGTTATACTATGAATTTAGAGATCGAGGATAACCGTGGGGCTATATCACGAAAATCTCTGAATCGAGCATCACCAAGGCGAGATTCAAAGATAAACAAAGTACACGGAGCAGTAGTATTGTTAAGGGTTGTATATGAGATAGAACACCATCAAAATCACTACGTGGAAAGCACGAGTGCTTCCACTAGCCAAGCGTCGAATAAGATATACAACCCCATCGTCATATTAGGAACTAAGTCCATTTTTTGATTACTCGCGAAGGGACGCTAGGTCCACATTAGTATAAATGTTTTTCGTCATCCGCCTGCTAGATGGAAACACTAGAGGAAGGGAAACAATAAATAAGAGAGGAGAAACAAGTGTCTTAGGGAAAGTCACGTAAGAGGGTTCCCCCAGGTCACCAACCGCAGCCCTATTTCCACAAGACACAACACGCAAAAATGAAATTAGAGAGAGAGGGAATATAGAAGAATGATGATACAAATAGAAGGTCACAACTGAGGCGGTCTCTTGGTATCCCGGACCTTACAAGAGAATGAAGGGTCATCCCAAGAGGCCTAAACAACACAAAACATCATGGGGGAAGCACATTATGAGAGAGATAAAGAGTTAGAGATATTTACCTAGAGGGTCCTCTGGGCTAAGTCTCATCATCAAGTAAATCATCGTCATCTTCCCACTCCCAGATTTTAGAGGAAAGTGGGACGTAAGGTACCATAGCCCAATTTTCATCATTGTTAGGGTCATCTTTGTTTTGTTCAATGTTTGGATCAATGTTTTCTTTTTGAGAGGCAAGGTTTATGCCATAAGCTTGTCTTTTTCTTCTTTCTCTTGCTTTTCTATTTCTTTTTGTCTTACCACTTATCTCTTGTAAGATAGGGCTTTGTTCTTTCATAGGTTTTTGCAATTTAGAAGAGGAAGCACCAGGATCAAATCTCATTGGTCTAGGTGGCATATTTTGTTGTTGAATATTACCTCCCGATCTTTGTAAAGATGACGGGGGAGGAACCTCAGCATAGGGACCTTGTCCTTTCGGTCTATGGTTCTCTTCAAATGCGGGTTTCTTTTCTTTTGTTGTTTCTTGCATAGAAGGTCTGGCTGATGGATGTAATAGTTTTGCTTTGTAATTTCTATATCCTAAGAAGTTAAAGTCTATTCGTGGTTGAGGTTTCTCTTCGTTTTTGTCCCAAAAGTAATCCATTGTGTAATGTTTTTTGTCAACCAAAGGTTTGTATTTATTCTGGGAGATGGTAATCACATGTCCCTCAAAAGGAAATTTTAGACAACTATGAATTGTTGAAGGGACAACTTTCATTTCCTTTAACCAAGGGTGTCCCAATTTTATGCGAAAGTGGTCAGAAATGGGGACAACATCAAACCATTGTTCTACATGTTTTTCAAATACAATTACCAACAATGATATCTTACCCAAAAGTTTTGTAAAGGTTCCCTTATGTGTTTTAATCATCATGTCCAAAGGGTCATAAGATCCTTGCATCAAATTATGTAAATAGAGGAATTGTTCCGTGGAAACATTAGTCATGCAATTAGGATCAACAAGAGTTCCATCCACGGGGTTTCCCATTATTTTCACAGTGATGTAAAGAGGTTCGTCAGTGTCTCGGATTGTTCTATCATGAGGTGTAAACACAATTTCAAGTTCAGGGACCTTTCTCTTCAAGTAAGGTCTAGGAGGGAACCTAATGTTGTTGTTGATATTAGAGGCCATGTGTATGTTTTCAAATCAGTGCCAAATCAGATTTTAAAAATATGCAAAGGACAAGTGTAATACAATGTGCGAAAGTGACCTTAAATGCTTGATTTTTTGTCCTTTTTCAATGCAAATATATGGAAGCAAAGATGTTGTAAAGATTTTGATTAGGGGAAGCAAATTATATGTCTAAGATCAGTCCAATACAGCAATAATATCCTTCACAACACTCTTGATGCAAATCTAAGATGATGACAAGTCAAAATATAGTGAAAATACACTAAAATATGCAATTTTTCACCAAATCCCAATGCAAAAGAGCATGACAAAGGGTGTTGTGAGGAAAATGATGATGAAAATAAAAATATATCAGTAATAACAACCTTTTAATACCAAAATATCTGGCACAACACGCTTTTTGTGCCACTCAAGGTCAAACCCTAATGAACATGTAGCAAAAATAGGCAATTTTTCACGATTTTTCAACTCCAAGACCTAGCCAAAGGGGTGGTGTAAAGAATTTTAGGAGGTGTATAAAATAATACTGATGATATCAGTCACCTCATTCCATAAAATTTGTTACAACACACTTGGAGTGCAAACTAGGCCAAATCGTAGGGCAAAAATAGCAAAAATGTGTAGTTTTTCACCAAATTTTTAATACAAGAGCCCATTAAAAGGGTGTTGTGAAGATTTTTAGGAGGGGAAGAAAATGATTATCTTGATAAAAACCAATTAGTGTAAAAATACCTTCCACAACACGCCTATGGTGCAAGTTTAGAGAGTCGATAAGGCCAAATCTAGTGAAAATCAAGGTTTTTGAAGCCCTAGGTTTGAGATCTTGTCACAAAATGATGTATGAATTTTTTTCAAGCTGATTTATGATTAAAATTAAATACACTCAGATCTAAAAATGATTTTCAATCTCTAACATGCAAAATGCTAATGCAAATCTAGTGAAAAATCAATGAAAATGCTAGTTTTTGTTGACTTTTTCTAAGCAAAAATGCAAATTTTAGAATCTAAATGCAAATTTGTTCCAACATGCAAGACTACAGCCAAATGCACATTTTAATGAGTCTATAAAATCAGTAGAAAAATCTAAAACAAGATTTTACCCACAAACCCTAGATTTTGGAATTACTAGGTTATATGCAAAATTTACAATTTTCAATAAAACCCTACCAATTTTATGATAAAAATGCAATGCAAACTAATGATTTTTTTGTAATTTTCTGTAATTTAAATCAGATCTAATGTAAAAATCATAAATTTTATGGAATTCAAATTAATTCATGCAACATGCAAAACCCTAGCATGCAATTTTTTTCCAATTTTTCAAATTTTTTTCGTAAGTTTTCCAATGCAATAAGGTGAATGATACTATGAATAAATGAAATCAATAAAAATATGAAGAAAAACACTTAGAAAGGTGTAAGCAAGTCCAATAACATGGGTTCACCAAAATGTAAAGGGTAAAATTTGGATAGTTGATGTTTGACTAGTTTTAGAAATATATCCTCCTTTCACCCTTACATTCAAGGACCTAGGGTTGAGTTACAATGTACTATCATACCCTAGGTCACTATTGAGATGTAGGGAAACTTGGATTTTATGATTTGATTGCCAATTATCTTCTCTTATGCTCAATTGTACCTTAAAAACCTAATTATGCAAATATGACAGTAAACAGATGAATTACGAAAAATGCTTCTGCAGATAGATGTAAAACAACAAATAACTGTGTACTTGTTTTTGGGGTTCTGAGGCAGAAAAGTCAGGGACTAAAGAGCGGGTGCCCAAGTCCAGTGCCCTGCTTTTTGTCAAGATCTGGAAACTTAGTCTGTAACCCGTATCTGTTGTATCAGAGATTTTCCCGTTGTGGAACTTTGAGGACTAATGAGCGAGCGCCCTAGTCCAGGTAGTTGTTTCTTTCACTAATCTACAATCCTAACACTCCAACATGCCCTCCTGCAACTTCACTTTGTCTGCATCATCAACCTGTAACCTGCAATCATGAAAACTTTGGGAGGGGTTGTGGTGTTTAGAGGCTTGCCTCAGTCAAGCCCCGGAGGGACATTCAAGTCTTTCGAACACCGTTGTCAGATAGAGAGTGCTTATCTTAGGAGGCAGAGGCAAAAACCAAATGATAAATGCTCAATAATCACAATAGATGTCACCTTGTAGTGAAGATCTCATGGGAGGAAGAAACTCTTCATTCCATGAGGAGATGGATGCTCAAATCTACAAACACAAACACATAAACAACACAAATATGCTCTTGCAACACAATGAAATCCTTGAATCACCTTTAGGATGCATAAAGTTCACAATAGCCATCTAGTTTACAAATGAATGCCTAAACATGCTTTTATATGCAACTACAAACATTCTTGCTAAGATTTTGTAAATTTAAACTTACCGTGTCGGCCTAGGGACCAAATAACGGTCATAAACCGACACTAGAAATTTGGACCTGACCCAAAATAGGGCAGGACTAGGGCGCGGGTGCCTAAGTCCTCCCCCCTATTTTGGCCAGGGTTAGGTTCAAGGGGTCCCCTAAGGTCCCATTTATCATAATACCTAAGGTTCATTCCATCGGGATGCCAAATTATGAAGTAATATGTCCTAAATGTAACTAAGAGACCTGGGAGCTAAACCTTATGAGGTATAAGCCCCCAAGGGGACATTTTCTGACATTACAGGTGTGATTTACATATTCTACAGACCAAGTGTTTGCCCTGAATCCTACCTTTCTAGGTATTTTATTTACAATTTTGGGAGAAACAAAGCATTCTGTAGCACCAGTATCAATCAAAACTGAAATCGGAACTCCAAATAAAATACATGTCTCTATGGGAGTTATTTGGTATTCAGCTTGCCAGTTGTCCAAGGCTGCATGGATGCGTTGCTAGAATGCCACTTGCTGAGAGGTTAGAGGATTTCCTCTTGGTTGTGCTCCCTATGATTTTTTGGGACACTGATTGGCGTAGTGATCTCTGCCACAAGTGTAGCATCCACCTACTGGTCCTCGCCTCTCCTGAGGTTTGCCAAAATTGTCTCCATTCTTCCTAGAGTGGTTATTCCCCTTTTTCTCTCCCCTAGGCTCAATTTCTTTATTTTTAGCCCCTTTCTCATTTTTCTCAGTATATTCCTATTTCTTCCCCTTTTTCTTAGAGGATTAAGAAGATTGAGACCAATTAAATCTCTTTCAATTTCTTTCTCTATAAGCTGACATAGCCTTCAAATTCTATTCTTTCTTGATGGCCTTCTCGTAGACTTGGTCCATAGTAGTAGGACCGTGAACATCAACCTCGCCCCTAATCTGGGCATTCAACCCCATTATAAACTTCTGAATGTAGAATTTCTCATCCTGTTGATACTATGGCACATACTTCAACAGTCAGGTAAATGTTTCCCAATATTCATTTACAGACATATCAACCTGTTTCAAGTTTTGAAAGTCTATAAGTTTCTGATCATAGAACAGTTGAGGCAACCATCTTTGCCTAAAAATCTCTACGAACCTGTCCCATGTAAGGCTTATAGACCTCAAGCCTAGTTCCATCTTTTTTGTTCATCCACCATGTGGATGCTTCACCTGCCAGCTGGAATGCTCCCCACATTGTTGTTATATGGAGCCTAATCAGACTCAGAGGTTAAATTTACCCCACTTTTATTAGTGTGGTTTCCCCCCAAATTATTTAACGGGGTCAAGGGGCGGCGCCCATTGTGAGGGTTTAGGGGCAACGCCCCCAAGACGAGGTCAAGGGGCAGCGCCATAAAAAAACCCTATTTTTGTAACCGACATAAGGCTTGATAAAAGCGGCTAAGGGTTAGGGTTTATGTTGATGTATAGTAGCATTTTGTAGTGGTATTGAGTTGCAAGGATTGTTAGTTGTAATCAGTTTGATTTACTGGATAATAATATTGGACTCTCTGTTGGTGGATGTATCTCAAGTTTGGGTGAACCATGTTAAAACTTGTCTCTCGTTGTTATTATTTCTGTGTATTTTTCATTCCTCTATTTAATCTTTATTTGCATTTAATTGATAGCTTCTGTCGGCTAACCCTAACACACAGCTCTATAGTGACCTCATTATAGTTTCTAATTTCAAAATACTTCTCCATTTCTGTAAGCTATGCCTTTGTGGCATCTTCGCTTACGAATCTGTCAAATTTAGGAGGCATGACCTTTTTCGTGTCATGAGATAGTTCAATAGCCATAAGGCTCCTCTTATCCCCTTCCTGTCTAGGCACAGAGTTATTTTCTCTGTGCTCACTTTGGGTGGTGTCATTATGGCATTCCTCGCCATCACCTCCATCATAAGCATCCCGCCTATCTTCCTCCGACCTCTTACTTCATGTTCAAGAGTTTCTACCCTCCTCCTTGTTTCTTTCAACAACGTCAAAATCTAGTCTAACTTAGACTTAGATTGCCCTGAAGGTGCTCCTTCATCTTGGCTATCCCCCATTCCGGTTCTAATCTGAACCTTTGCTGCAATCTACTTCTTCTTGAAGTTTGTAGGTTAATCATGGGTTAGTTTTTCCATGTCATTTAATTCATTTATTTTACAAATCTATTCACATTCATGTAATCTTTAACAAGAAAGGAAAGATTGTCAAAATTTTCCATTGCATTGTAGTTTCCATTGGATTACATATAATCCACCAAAATTACAAAATTGTATTTACACCTTGCTACTGCAAGTCATTTACAGTTTGGGATAACTTCCCATATTCATATTTTAATTTCAGTCTTAGGAGGTGAGGATATACACTCTTCACACTCTCCTTAGGTACATCATAATCCTTAGGTTTATTTTCCTTAGCTGGTGCTTTAGGGGTAGAGGGTCCTATTGATGCATCTATAGAGTTAGGGGCAATAATCCGCTCTGCTTTCCTTAACTCCTGCTTGATGTATTTCATAGCATCAGCGAAGGTTTCCTCATCAGATAACCATGCTCCTACCAGATAGCCAGTCTGTTCAAATTTCTTCATCCTCGAGGCTCGTGCCTTTAGGATCTTTTGTTGACGTAGGTAACATCCATGTTTTGTTACCTTCTTTCAAGGTGTTGTTCTAATTATTACCATTCTAGCATAGAACATCCAAACATTAGCACACTTAATGTTAGACACTAATAATCATCAGTAGTGAGCTCATAGGTCCATGTATTGAACCTGGTAGCTATGATACCATATGTAACATCTTATTCCATAATGCCCAATTTTTATCATAAACATTCATCATAATCAAGAGATTAGTTAACCATCTAATTTCACAAATCAAACTTCACCATAATGATTCATTTTCATTTTAACAATTAAGCATGTTATTCTAAACAGAATATAACCAAGCTTACAAAATAATGTTCATTTACATATCCTTAGTGAATAACCATCAATATTCATGAACAAGTTATGCCCAAGGCATCATAAATCAATTCATACATATCAAAATTATACATTACAATTGACCATCAAGTCATAAAATAAGAAACATTGTATCTAGAACAAATGGCATCCATCTTCATAAGTCTCATCTTGTCTCATGCTTGGGAAGGAGAGCATCATCCAGGTGCTTTTCCACCAACCACAGACCGGCGGTCCTCCGCACACCTTCCTATCTAGAAGTGGCCCGACCCTTCACAGAAGGAATAGATATTAGGAATCGATAGGTTAGCCATCTGAGTATCTGGTGTTGTGTCCTTCATAATGTCTCACAGTCATGCAACTATAGATTCCCTCTAACTATGCATGACTCTACTGGAGACCATTATGCCATCTGGAGCACCGTGGACTGACAACGCATGCATGGACGAATGCATTACTTTGGCCAAAGTTTTACATACATAGACATTACATCATGAACGTTGTCGTATGTCCACCACCCTGACTCGACTTATAAGATGTCATCCTATAGTAAGTTTAAATTAACCTTTCACTCTAGGTCTAAAATAAGTGGGATCTATTCGATTCATAGCCCATACTAGGGTAATCGACTCCCATCGTGGGTTTGTTTTGACCATTTAGGTTACTTTTGTAATGAGGAATCATGACTCCTCGTCACCTTATTCCACTTTTAATCATATCAAAAATCAAACCATATTCACCACCCTAGGTCCTCAATGGTTCACAAGTTCAGTTTTAACTACCTTAAAAGTCAGTCATATTATTGATATTCTAGGCATACTTTGCCTTAGACTAAAAAGAATGGTTTCATAATGGTTGATAGCTCAAATTTAACCATGTGAGCTTTTGGTGTTAAGCACTATCTTATAATGTTCACTTATAAGGAAGATACAGCTTTGTTAAGACTTGTAATAATAGACTGTGTTCTTACAATAATACACTACCTCCTTTCTTGAGGGTTAATAAAAAATGGCCTCAGTTATTTCATTAACCTTACTTCCATCATCGGTTCCATAAAAAAATATAGGAAGTTCAATGACTAAGGTCATAATGACATTTACCACCTTTCGTGGTGACTACAACTAGTTATATACAAACTGAATAATGAGTAGTTATTGAATGCAGTATTCTACATATTCGTGCCATGAGTACGTACGACTCATCACACTTACGAGTCTTGGCACCTTCAATTCCCAAGCCACCTTCTTAGCTGGCATGCAATACGTTAGAGGATAGGTGCTCGTCCATAATGGACTTGAGCCTTAAATACAGTAAAGAATATATTGATGTAGGCTCAGCCACCATGGCCTTGAGCCACAGATACTACAGAAACAAAGTTTTATAGCTCGGCTGAAGCGGCCTTGAGCCATCTACACAATAAAGATTATAAAGATTCTCAACTCAGCCTATACGGCCTCAAGCCTTCTGCATAATAAAGATTATAAAGGCTCTCAGCTCGGCCTATGCGGCCTCAAGCCATCGACTAAGTGTATTGCAAAGGTTTTTATAGGCTGGTCGTTCGACCACAAGCTGACTCATAAAGAATACTTCAATGTTATTCTAAGCTCGCCCATTCAGCCATGAGGTTTTTCTTAAAGAATATAACAATATTAAGCAGGCTCGGCCATTTGGCCTTGAGCCGATACATTAAGAATGTTCTATAAATATAAACAGGCTCGACTGAAGTGGTCTTGAGCCATTGCAACTTTAATAAAAGATTCAATACAGTGATAGCTATCGTATAAATATGAAAACAAGAACAACATTATGCTAATGACTCTCATTCTACCTAAAAGGAGTCTGTCTTAAGTTGTTAGTTCCTGTCGATAGACTTCTTTCCCTCACTCAGCATCACCTTCCTCAACGCAGAGGTCAAGTCTCTACTTCCTCTAAAAAATTGAATAATGATCTACCTTCCTTTTTCCTTTTTCTTTTTGAGTCACAAGGACTTGCTATGCATTCCCAACTTGCCGAGCCTAGTGGTAACCACCCTACGTTAAGATGGAGTGGGTGGTCTCTACCCACTCGACCACTTGCCGATTCATAGGGCTCGTCGCCCATACAAGCTTATCCGCCACCTTTTGAACACGTAGCTCTCATAGACATATAGAAATAAACACAATATCATCCCATTATCATGGGTGACTTCGACTATAACAAGTTAATAACATGATAATATAGTATGAGATTTATATAGTCATAGCACAATAATATTTTCATACTTCCTCTTGATATAAACAATTACTAGAATTAATAAAGATATCATTTTATGATATCACCTCCTTTGGGGAGACAAGATCAACATGCGATTTAGGGATTGAGCATCGCTCTCCCTTTTTTGGAAATAATTAGAGCAATAAGAAAAAAATTCTAACCGAAAGTAAGACTAGCTCTCGACTTGCATTGACATTCAAAGAATGTCTTGAGTCGAGTCGAATGCAACATTGTCGAAATGACTAAATCGACAAGATGACTCAAAGGAAATCTACTGGTTAAAATAAAGCGTAACTTACGCCAACTTATGCGAGTTCGTAAGGACAAAACATGTCTGATACTCAAATGGTTGTCAACCCCCATTTCCCAACATCTATTCCTTCCTCCCGGATGATACTCTCCTTTCATCTCCGGAAGATGATCTCTTTCCTGATCCAACTCACAATCAAAAGGTCTTGATCAGTGCATCATCATATAATCGATAAATCATAATAATTAAATAATTGTTTAAATCTAGAATCTCATAACTAACCATAATAAGTTAGATGTAATGATTAATCTGACATTTTCCACAAACATCAATAATCCAATTCTTAACTAATCCTCTTGATTACCATATAAAAGTAGAGATTAAGATAATCACAAGTTGGGGATGTAACAATAAAATATTAGAAAATTCAAGCAATAGAAATAATAAATGACATAATGAAAATAGATCTATTCTTAAAATAAAATTACATAAAAAAAGGAATTACATCAATTACCTTGTAGGATTTCAACAATATATTAGGTCCATGCCTTGAATTACAATGCTCTCAAAATGAAGAAACTCAATTCTGGCATTTAAGGTATTAATGAGGAAATCTCAACACTTTTTAGCTTCTTGATGAGGGGGTCAAACACAACACACACAATAACACAAATTGCACACAAAAAATAGGAATGTTCTTTTATTAAACTGAACAACACATTACATTATAGAAATGAGAATCAAATCAAAGGATGAATTGTCAACAAGATGCAACACATTACAACTTCCTTCCTCTAGATTCTAGAACTTTTTGCCTTCTGTAGCTTCAAATCTTCTAGGGTTTCTATTTTCCCTCCTTTTTTGACTTACCCATTTCTGCCCTTTCTCTACTACCCCAAAGGATTCCCAAAAATGGTCATAAATAGCCTTTTTTGCGCCTTGCAACCAAATTTTTAAAATTTGTAACTCCCTCCAAAAATAGGTCAACTTCTGGGTGCCATAACTTTTGATTTGGGTATCTGATTGACAAACCGTTTAATGCGTTATAAAGCTCATGAAGTTCTCTATGCCTTTAGAATCCTATTTGTCGATTCCTCCCATTTGGGATTTTACGGGACCTCTAAGTGCCTCATATTTGACTTTGAAACTTTTTCAGGGGTTTTTAAAGAAACAGAAACTTTAATATGTTTCAGCCCACAAGTAATATTTGGCCAATTCCTTCACCAAAGGTTATATTTTTTAATTCCAAAGATTTGATTAAATTTCCATTTCCATACGTGCTCAAATGTAAACTTTCTAAAAATAGCAGTTTGTTATTTTTAGTAGATTGAAAAAAATAGAAGGTTCTACATCATTAGTCAAGCAATTGGGTATCCGAAAAAACCAAAATTAAAAAGAACAGAAAACAAAATCATCACTTTTTGGGTGATACAAGATTGCCCTTGCACCACTAGATGCTCTTGCATCAGACACCTAGGATTATTTGAGTAGTGACTTTGTCAGATATCTAGTGTTCAAGGAAAACCCAAATGGTGAACCTTTTCCTTAGACAACCAGGAAGAATCTGTAATAGGCCTGTTAGAACTAAAAAATTAGCCTAAAATTTTCAATTTTTCCACCATAATCTGATCACCTAAACATGTCATTTTAGAATTTTCTCATCCAAAACACTCCATTTATCCGGCTTATAAGCCATTACCCTAATCAGTTCTTAGTCTGTCACCCTTACCCTAAATGAAAAGATCATATCTAAGATATTCTGCTATATTAGTAAGAGCGACCCTAAGGTCCCTTCGAAGAAGCAATATGAATGATGTCGATGAGAAAATACCACATCGAGGAGACCCATTTTAGAGTCCCTTCAATATCCAATTAAAGTTGTGCTGAAGACACCGCTACATATCGAGAAGAAAATACTAAAGGTCTCTTTGATAACCTAAGAAATAAACATTTTCTAAAGTGACTCATTAATATATCAGAGAAGCAATAAAAGATCAAAGGGACAAAACCTGATGCAGGAGCATCCAGTGGTGTAAGGGCAATCTTGCATCACCCAAAAAGAAGTTAATTCAAAATCCAGTTGTTTTCATTTCTTTCCATAATTAGTGTTTATGGTTCCATAATATCCAGAATAATGATGTAGGACTTTCAGTTTTTCCAAAACTGCTAAAAATAGTAGCTTGCCTGTTTTGGAAAGTGTACCTGCCATTTTAGGAAAGTTTGCATTTGGGAATGGATTGAAACAAAAACTTACAGAAAGTTACATAACGGAAATATAAGACCTTTGGCGAAGGAATTAGGCAAAGATCATTTGTGAGCTGAAAGATATTAAAGTTTTTGTTTTCTGAAAAGCCCCTTAAAATTTTTGGAACGAGATATGAGGCACTAAAACATCCCATAACATCCCAAAAAGTTGATAGAAATTTGTTTACATATTTTTGGCATGATATTTCACATCGCGAGCTTTCCGGCGCTTAAAACGGTTTGTCAATCGGACACCCGGATCAAAAGTTATGCTTCCCGGAAGTTGACCTACTTTTGGAGGGAGTTGCAAATTTCAAAATTTAGCTAGAGACCACCAAAAAGTGCTATTTATGACTATTTTGGGAACCCTGGGCAGTAGTAGAGTTAAGGGGGCAAGTGTGGAGTCAAGAATAGGCAGGAAAACAGAAACCCTAGCTGATTTGGGGTTACATAAGGCAGATGATTCTAGAGTCTCGGGATAGGAAGCTATAATGTGGTAGCCTATGGAGGGTTGATTCCTCTTATTGTATTTGAGCTTCTGTAATGTAATAAGTTGTCCAAATCAATAAAAGAAAGTTCTATTTTCTGTGGGCAATTTATGTTGTTGTGTGTTTTATGATTTACCCCCTTCATCAAAACCATACTTGTATACTTGAAGAGTCGAAGAGACTACAAAGTATCAGAGTGACGATTTAAGAGTCCCTTCGATATCACTACAGCACCAAAAAGTTCATCGAGGAGATAGATATACATCGGTAGGACATGTCACATAGTCTCTTCGATAAACTGAAATAGATATTTGATTTCGGAGAGACTTCACCTGTATCGAAATGACTAATTCACGAGTCTCTTCGATGAATCGATATGGTAGGGCCCAAAGATTTTTTGATCTATATGTCAAAGCCTACAAGATAAGCATCGAAGGGAAATATAGCCATCGGTGAGACAAGGGAATTTTCCCATCAATAAAACTATGGCATTCAATATAAAGGTAACAATAAAGGTTTTTAGAATGACTCCGAGATGTCAGAGTAAGGTAATTCACAGTCCCACTAAAAAGGGGAAGATATACTAAATAACTAAACATTAGAGGGATGGATTCATATCGGGGAAACCCAAATACTGGTCCCTTCGATAAAATTTGTTACCTTAGTGCAATGGACCCGTAAACACATCAAAGAAATAACAAGATATTGAAGATACTGCCCACAAAGAGGGTTTCGAGGGGATGTTGTAATGTCGGTATGAGACCATTTGGGGTCACTCCGAAATCACAAGGGAAATGAAAGAATTAACCAAAAAAGGGCATCAGAGAAAAAAGGAAATATCGATAAGATCACAAATTGGTCATCCCGATGAAGTATTTATAAGACAATGTGGTGGCGATTAAACAACCCATATTCAAAAATTAATTGTCCCTTCGATGACATAAAATTTGCCATCAGACACCATTAATGAACAAGAGCTGAGTGCATTGAAATTAGATTCTAAGGAAATTGTGAAGCCATTAAGCAACCAAGGGAGACGAGGGTAGAGTGAAGCTAAGGGTAGCAACTCCAGAACCAGAAAAGAAATCATCCAAGTACTCTAAGCTCAAACTAAAATTGCATAGCACATAAACTGGTTCAAATTATAAGCACAGAAGTAGGGTTTTTATTTCAAAAAGTTTATATCATGGAAGATGTGACTGAAGACCCTTAGGGCAAGAGACAAAAACTAGAAGAAAGGCATCTAAACCAGGATTTAATAGATCAGTGTCCGGGTTCAAGACAAAGGTCTAGAAGAAATGCACAATTAAACCCCCAAGCTGAGAAATTGGAGGATAGAAACAAACAAGTGGGGGACACATGGACCCCGATAAGGGGATATGATTTGTTTCTATATCATTATAGCAAAATGCACAGACACAAACTTGTCTTGAACCATTGGAGATTAAATTTGGGAAAACTGGTAGTGCCTAATGTGTTCGTCAATGTGGAATTGCTCAAAGCATTAGCAGATAAATACAATCCACATACTCGTATGATTAAGTTGAAAGATGGATCTGTCTTCATCCCTGTGACCAATAATTATATATCCATGGTGTTTCAATTGGACACCAGTTTTGAGATGAGGTTCATGATTAGAGACCTCTTGAATGAATATTATAATCTAAGCACGAGTTATAAACGGTGGAGATTACCATTACCTAGGCCTCAAGATGAAGGGAATCAACTCAGAGTGTTCTCAAGGGTGGAAGATCCCCCATATTGTGTGGATTTATTTGAAGAATACTATCGATACACCTACTATTTTGTCTGCCAAGTACTTGGCTTGAATGCTCCCACATTTATGGAGGTAGCTTCAATGGTACTCACAACTGATGTATAGAGTCAGGATGCCTGACCTCTCGACTATGCTGAATATCTTGCTAATGATCTTCACAATGACTTGGTTGCTATAAAAAATGGAGGTGTTAAATTCATGCATTATTCTTTGTTCATGCATCTCATTCTATATGAGGGATAGAATCTTTGCATGTGGGATGAATGTCTAAGGATAAAAGACCTAGATAAGGATGGGAACATCAAACCTATACAAAAGTGGACAATTATCTGGGATAGTAGATGTGAGAGATCTCACTATTTGTATTTTGAAGAATACTTTGTGAAGCCTATGTATAAACTATTAGGTCATCCATGTGATTACAACTTGTCTCCAGAAGTACAGAAGTTCTTGAGACCTAAGGACAAGGGTGAAAATGAAAAGATCAATCACAACTGGGGTGATTGGTATGTTTATTGTGACTACACAAAAACTAGAATCTATGGATATGAGGGAGCACCATTGTTGCTGCCAAAGACCTATCCAGATAGAATTGCTTATTTGGAAATTGTCAGGTAGTTGGCATATTCTGATTTTATGAATCTCAAAAGTTACAATAAGTAGTCATTGATGCCTGGAACATTATGTTTTGGAGATTTCATTGTTATTTCTAAAAAAGGTTATGAGTCAATTGGTAAAAACTTAGAGTATTACAGAATGCCTCAACGAAATGCGAGAGAGAATTTTGACCCAGAACACTTCATAAATGAGGTTAAAACAAGCAAGAAGTTGAAAGGATATCATCATACACTCTTTGTAGATGATGATTTGATAAGACATATTGATGAGGATTGTGCAGTTGAAAGGAGGAATTCATATAATAGAATAATGTTGGCAGAGGCTTGGAGGATAGCAAATAATCCCACATATAAAGGAGCTTTTCTTGAGATTGATGATCCTATTAAGAGGATAAATGCATTAGTTGCACATGAAGCAGAATTGACTGGGGATGTTTCCCCTTGGGCTTTTGAAAAGAGAAATAGAAACATGAGAGAAACACAAGCTGAGTATGAAGCTCCACTGTGCCATATTTCCCCTCAACCTACACCAGACATCAGTTTCTTTGTGGACACCAACACTGCAGAGCAAGAAGTTGAGAGTGGGGATGAAGGTGTACATGTATTCCAGCCTGTGATTGAGAAATATGAACCCCTTGTTGAAAGAGAAGTTGTCACAATGGAAGCCTCTGATGAACTCTCAGATGATATAAGACACAGTGCAAGCAAAAGGTTTGTTTTTGATAATGATTTTGTCAAAACCCCTGAGTTTAAGGCCTTCTTGTATGAATACAAGGGAAAACAAACTAGGGAAAGGATAAAGAATGTCACCCCTGAATCAAAAGCTGAGGCCTTGAAGGAACTGCAAGCAGAGATTGACAAAGAGATGGAGACTATAACCCTAGAGAAAGGAAGAGAATTATTAGAAGAGGCAGGAGTCATGCTATTCTCTGGGTGGGATATGACCTCTGCTATTGTATTTGATAGTTTTTGAAGAAATCAAGACAAAAAGGTGCAATTAAGTATTGAAGGAGTAGATATAATACGCTCTAGATTAGGTTATGATTCAGACAATGCCACTTTATTGATGTGGGCTTTATACCCACTGAATAAAAAGCCTCTAGTCATTAATGATCCCAATAAGGCATTTGGTCATCTTCTAGTGCAAAGAGTTGAGGACACCGATCCCATGGAAACTGTTGACCTGAACATAAATGTTGCAAGATTCACAAAGGCCCAAATGGAGAGGCTGGTAAAGAATAACAAAATATATATGACAGAAAATGAAAGATTGAGACAAGAAATTGCTAGCTACAAAGATAGACTGCCATCCTATTCAAGCAAGTATTCACCATGGTTGGAGACCGATAAGAAGGTGGTAGAGGCCAAAGTTGAGGCTACTTATTGGAAGATTAAAGCTAAAAATTTTCATAAACATGGTGATCAGTTAGAAACAGCAATAAAATCTGGCATATATAAAATGGCCTCAGAATTAATTGAGAAAATATTTGAGAAGATGCTGGGAAATGCTGATAAGGTATGGGTAGTGCATGATAGAACACATATTGCCCACCAAGAGCATAAAAGATTGCATCTCAGGATGTTGGAAAAGAAGGAGGAGTTGATAGCCAAAGCAAATGTTGATCCACGGGTGTTTAAGGATTATGACGAGCTAATCAACATGCATGAAAGGTTTAACACTGTGTTAACACAAGAACTTGGTGATTTTGATCAACCTTTCGATATGGCTTGATGAGTGCCAAGTAGCACCCATGAAATACATCTTTTTACCTCTCTTTTTCTCCCTTTCTATTCCATTGTCCTGATGACTGCACCAAAATTGGCTAACAGGGTTGTTCTAATGATGATTAATGAGAGATGAATTACTTAAGATCATGATTTCTGATTGAAGGACTAATGTGTATTGAATTAATGGAAATATGCAGAAATCTTCTCTTTTTGAATCAACAGGTGCAGGTGTTTTGGTAGACAATTTTGTGCATCTCCAGAGGTAGTCCTAATGATCTCCGGAGTTGACATCAGCCTGCCACGAATGGTCTCCAATGCTTGCAAATTTGATTGGAAAGGTTTTTGGGATAAGAAGGTGAAGCATCTTCGAAGCTGGATTGAAGACTTGAGCATCTCCAGAGCTGAACAAGAAGGTCACAAACATATCTCTGGAGCCACAAATAGAAACATACATCTCCAATGCCTTTTTAGAACAGTGCAAATTTCCAGGACAGTTGTCGGTCAAACACTTCCAGTGGTGATCGGGATGCTCCTAATGTTACTCAAATCATCACCTGAGTAATTAAGGGCAGTCTATAGTTAACTGCTAAAAGTTTTTATCTCTTTTTGGTTTTTGCATGAGTTACTGATAAACTAATTTAATGTCAATATTTCAGGGCCTCGCTGCCCATTTGTATTTAAAACTAAGACTCAGATTCAGTGTGGACTTTTGTTCCACTCAATCTATTTTTATTGCATGGATATTTATTTTGTAGTTAGACTGTTAGTAGAATAAAGGGATTGATGTTATCTCTTAGATGAACTAGTAGAATAGGGCGAGTGATCTCTCATCACAGATTTAGATATAAACTTACAGAAGTAGTAACAAAAGGGACAGTGATTATTCTTTTGATTTATGTAATCTCATTTTAATATCAATATTTTTCTGAATACAAAGTTGATGGGATTGGACTGAATCGAGTTGTGCTTCATCCCTAAGGGTATGGAGCAAGGGCCCACTCTCACCACCAAGGCAGAAGGCTAGTACTGTTGTTTTGTTATTTCAGATTTTGCTTTAAAAGATACTTACTATTTTCATAGATAGATGCATGTTTTAGTTTATAGATTTGCTTTAAGTAATTTACTGTTCAGTTATGTTTTCAATATTCTTGGAATTCATTTCATAGCAGATAGATCAGTTTCTTTAAATCAGTAAAGGTCATTAGAGTTAGTTAGATAAAACTGGCAACTATAGGATTCCTAATTGCAGATAGCCAAGGACACAGCCCTGGATTTGACATATGAAATATGATTAAATGATGAGGTACAATGACCCTTGTCATTTTAGCGTCGTTGCCGGGGATATATTGTGTTAATTAGGAAAACTTAGCTAAATAGTTTTAGGATAGATCTATATGGTTAGAGCTAGAGATTCAAAAGGAAGATACATAAAATAGACACCCCATCAACAAACTATAGGAGAAAGCAGTGGGGTGGCACAAGATCTTGTTGAAGAGAGACGTCTAGAACCTACCTTGGAAGCTGCATCTGAAATTAATAATCCTTTCAATCCTCCAAATCTTCCACTCGCTGACTATATCCAAGAATTACAACAAAAATTCCAGGCAGATCCTTTGATAGAACCTAATTTCCTAGAACCTTAAGGAGAAGAACCAATACTAGACATGGATGATAATCATGATAATCATGAAGATGAGGAAAATTAGGCTCCAAGAACCTTCTCATATCCCATTGTTCCGGCTGCTGGAGATAATGCTCCTATGAAAAATATTTCACCTGCACACTTGCCAAATTTTAGGGGTCTTGCTTCTGAGGATCCAGATCAGTTTTTGTTTGAATTCAAAGTGGTATGCCAAACTTATGATTATGGATCAGATAATCAAAAACTCAAATTGTTTCCCTCAACCCTAAAGGATTCTACAATGAGATGGTTTATGGGCCTGCCCCAAAATTCCATTCATTCCTAGGATCAGATGGAGATAGAATTCTTGGGAAAATGCCAGGACTATTGTAGAGTCAATGATAAGAATGAGAAATTATTCAAAATTAAACAGAGAGAGGAAGAGACATTAGAGGATTATGTGGATAGGTTCAACTTTGCTTTGAGAAGGTATGGCAACCTAGTAAATCACTCTTTGGCCAGAACCCTGTTTGTAAAGGGATTAGATAAAGAATCAAAATAGGCACTGGATCTGATGGGAAAAGGGAATATCAAAAAAATGGATATGCTTGCTATAGAAGAACTCTGTAGGAATTATTCCAGAACCCAAGATGGAGTGAGAATGCCAAAATCTTTCAAAGGGAAGAATGAAATAGGACAGTTAATGGAAGAGATTGCAAATCTAAAAACAGATACTCTGGTCCAACTAAATACCACATTGGATGGGATTCAGGCAAAAACAAGAACAACTGATCAAGGTAGAACAACTGAACCACTCTCCATCTATTGTCCTAGGTGTAGAAACAAGCATCTGTTGAGAGAATGCCCTTTAGACAAGTCAGAGATCTGTCAGATCTGTGACAAGGAACATCCTACCAGTCAATGTAGTCAACTTCCAGCCCTAAAAAGGTTGAGTAAGAAGAATGTCATCATAGAAGAAGAGTTAAACTATGTAGGACAAAAACAAGCTGGAAATTTCCCTTATAATCAGTATTCAAACCAACCTTCTTACAGGGGTCCTTCTAATTGGGGAAAGAATCAATGGAATCCAACTTGGCATGGGCCTCAAAATAATCCTCCTTGGGGACAGCAGGATTGGCCAAATCAACAATGGTAAAACCAATATTGGCAAAATTAGCCCTGGGGAAATCAACAATGGCCACCACAGTTTGGATCACAAAACATGCAGCCTTAATGGGGTCCTCAACAAGGATATAATCAACAATACCAGGGACAACCTAGACGTTTCCAACCTCAACAACAAGCATTACTAACTGGACCCCCCAACACACAAGGTCAATCACAAAATGAACCAGTTAGCCAACCACCCTTACCAGCTCAACCTCTACCAAATCCACGAAATAAATAGGGAGCAACTGTTTACATGACAGAACAAGAAAACATGGCTGGTATTAATGCTATATATCCCAATAATCTCCAGTTGCGTTCTGGGAAAACATTCCCAAGACCATCTCCTCGAACTATAGTTGACGTAACCAATGATGTGGAACCTAAAAATTCATTCACTCAATTTCCAGAGGAGATTACTACTGAACCAGTGCAAAAAGAATCATCCTTAGATAACTTCAGAGTTCCTCCTAAAAGGTTGACTCTGGAGAGCATTCCTGGAAACATTTCTGGTAAAAGCTCCAGAGATGGAAAAACTATCACCATACCCAGAACAACTCAAACAACATGTTCCCCAGAAAAAGATCTTACAAAAACAAGTCTAATCTACCCTAGAATTAGAACTATTACAAGAAATTAGACAACTAAGCATTGAAATTCCACTCCTCCAAGCAATCAGAGATGTGCCAAAACTGAACCAATTCATCAAACACTATTGTGTCGAAACATAGGGTAGGAAGAAAAATTTTCCTTCTACAATCCAGGTGGAAGGGAAAGTAGTAGATCTACTGATGGGAGAAATGCTCCTCCCAAAATATGGAGACCTTGGAAATCCTGTCATAACTATTTACATCTCAGGGTTAGAAATTTTAAATGTTTTGGTTGATTCAGGAGCAGCAATAAATGTGATGACAGTTCATACAATGGACAAATTAGCCCTCACAGGTATGCAATCCACATCTACAATCCTTCAACTTGCTGACCAGTCAGTAGCTATTTCGAAAGGGGTAATTACTGATGTCCCAGTTGTGATAGAATCATGGGAATTCCCAGTAGACTTCCTAATATTGGAACCAAGAAACCAGAGAAATGCTTATCCACTGATATTAGGAAGACCATGGCTGGCTATAGCAGCAACATCTATTGATTGTCGAACTAGGGATATGGTCATTTCTAATGGGATAGATTTGAAGAAAATATCTTTGTATCCTCTAGCTAAACCATCAATACATTATACAGGAAGAGTATGGGTGGATGAGCCAGATAACATGGAAAATAGTGCCTCAATAGCTATGGTCACCATCAAGGAACATTTGGGTGAGTTGAAAGAAGAAATCTACTATGATACAACAGAAGACATTACCCACATTCTAATCTATGAGGATGTAATGGAGCTTGCCCAAGATTCTAGAAGAGAACTTCTCACTTCTGCTCATTGTACCCTAGCAAATATCATTCCTTGTGGGGATACCTTTTACAGATACTTAGCCACATTCCACATGTTGCTTCCACATTCTTGTCCCCTTAATACCATGACTCCAGTATATGGATTGACTACATCCATGGATCAAATCACAAAATAGGTCATGATTTTACCAGGAAAGACACTTAATATCAACACTCAGTTAGCAGCAAATCAGGAAGAAAAACTTATCCAACTCCTGATTTCCCATTCAGCAGCTTTTGCTTGGGAATACCAAGATATGAAGGGCATCCCTTCTGAGATCTATACCCATCATATATACACTGAAGATATCAAACCTGTCAGACAATCCCAGAGAAGATTGAATCCTGCTTTAAAAGACATTGTTAAGACTGAAATAGAAAAATTGGTGCAAGCAGGGTTTATATTACCAATCTCAGACAGTCAATGGGTCTCACCCCTAGTCATAATGCCTAAAAAGAATGGGAAATGGAGGGTGTGTATTGATTATAGGGAGCTAAACAAAGCTACAAAAAAGGACTACTTTCCCTTACCATTCATTGACCAAGTGTTGGATAACCTTGCTAGGAGAAAGTGTTTTTTTTCCTGGATGGGTTTAGTGGGTATAACCAAATCTAGGTAGGACCTGAAGATCAGGACAAAACCATTTTCACCTATTCTTGGGGAACCTTTGCCTACAAAGTTCTTCCATTTGGACTATGTAATGCTCCAGCTACATTTCAGAGGCTTGTTTTAGTCATTTTTGTTGAATTAGCTAATGAGTGCATGGAGGTCTATATGGATGACTTTACTGTGTATGGGGAAAACTTTGAGGAAGCTCTCATAAACCTTGAGAAAGTACTAAAATGTTGTGAGAAGAATCAATTGTCCCTGAGTCATGAAAAGTGCTTCATGATGGTGGAGGAAGGAATTGTATTGGGACATCACATTTCAGCAAATGGGATCAAAGTGGACCAAAACAAAATAGAAGTAATCAAACAATCACCTTCACCCAAAAATCAAACAGATGTTAGAAGTTTTCTGGATCATGCAGGCTACTATAGGAGATTCATAGAAAATTTAGCAGAACAACTGCCCCCTTGTTTACTCTGCTTAACAAAGACAGAATTTTTATGGACAATAGACTGTCAATCAGCATTTGAAACCCTAAAAGAGAAGCTTACTGTCACACCTATTTTGAGAGGACCTAATTAGACTTTACCATTCCACATACAAACTGATGCTTCAAATGAGTCCATTGGGGCAGTCTTAGGACAGAAGGAGGAAGGAGAAAGTATGCATGCCATCTATTACATCAGCAAAAACCTTACCTCTGTAGAAAGAAATTACACCGCAATTGAAAAAGAATTCTTAGCAGTCATCTATGCTATAAACAAATTCAAGCATTATATCACTAGATATAAAATATTTGTTCACACTGATCATGCAGCCATCAAATACTTAATGAATAAGCCAGTAGTGGGTGCAAGGATCATTAAGTGGTTATTGCTATTGTAGGAATTTGACATTACCATAGTTGATAATCCAGGCAAGTTCAATTTGGTTGCTGACTTTTTGTCAATATTGCATACAGGAGGAGACAACCAGCCAGTGGAGGACAAGTTTCCAGATGAACATCTTTTTACTATCTCCTCTATTGCACCTTGGTTTGCTGACATAGCTAATCTCTTAGCTACAGGCTTGTATCCATCCCATTTTATCTCAAAACAAAAGAAATGTTTAATTAAGGAAAGCTTATCTTACAAATGGTTAAATGGTTTGCTATTTAAATGTGGTCCTGATTTCATTTTACGCAGGTGTTTAAAAGCTGATGAAATTTTTGATGTGTTGAAAGCATGTCATGATGAACCATCTGGTGGGCATTATTCTTCCCACAGAACTATCCACAAGATCCTGGGAGCTGGTTACTACTGGCCCTCTATTCATAAGGATACCAAGAAGTATGTGCAGCAGTGTGATCAGTGCCAAAGGATGGGACAACCAACCTTCACCCAGGAGATGTTACTGCATCCTCAAGTAATGATGGAGCCATTTGAACAGTGGGGTCTAGACTTTGTGGGACCAATTTCTCCACCTTCATCAGGCAAAGAGTATATTCTGGTATGCACAGACTATGTGACTAAATGGGCTGAGGTTCAAGCTTTGCAATTTGCAAGAGAAGAGAAAGTGGTTGATTTCCTTTATAATAAGATTTTATTCAGGTTTGGAGCCCCAAGATCCATAGTTTTAGACAAAGGAACTCAGTTTACTTCACAGGGAATCAGAGCATTCACAGATCTATATCAAGTCAAGAACAGGAAATCTTCACCTTACCATCCTCAAGCCAATGGGCAGGTAGAGGTGACTAATAGGGAACTTGAGAACATTCTAACAAGGACAGTGGCAATGAATAGAAAAGATTGGGCTAACAAATTACTTGAAGTAGTTTGGGCTTACAATACCACTTGGAAGTCCACAACAAAGTTCTCACCTTATGAATTAGTCTATGGAAAAAAACCTATTCTGTCTATAGAATTTGAACTCCAGACACTTAAAACTGCATTAGATATTGGTCTACCATTGTCCATAGCCCAACAAAACAGAATTATTCAGCTCAATGAGTTAGATGAAATCCAGACATAAGCCATTCAACAAATAGAACTGGTCCAGTATCAAAGGAAGCAATGGCATGACCAACACATCAAGAGGAGGACATTTCAACAAGGTGATTGGGTTCTTCTTAATGATTCTAAATTCAAGGAGTTCAAAGGGAAGTTACAAACTCATTGGATGGGTCCTTATCAGATAAAGGAAGTTTTTGAGAATGGAACAGTGCTATTGGAACCTATTGATGGAAGCACGGACACATTTTTAGTGAATGGTCACCGAATTAGACTCTATAAAAGGCCATCCACTAAGGAAGAGTTCATCAAAGATTTGTGTTTGGTTATAGGGGGTACATCCTTTGTCACAATTTTGGACTGAAAAAAAAAAAGGAGAAGGTTGAAAACTAGCAAATGGTGGCCTTCTTAAAAAAAAAAAAAGATTGAAAACCAGTAAATGGTTGTCTTTCTTGACCAAGGGGATTGAAAACTAGCAAATGGTAGTTCCCTTCTTCATGCCAGATAAGAATAATCAAGCTATGGAGGTGATCAAGTGTCTGGAGTTACTCAAACACACCTCCGATGCTTGCAAATAAAGAGCACCTTTGGCGCTTCACAAACTTGGAGCACCTTCAGAGCTCACAACTAGGAGCACCTCCGACACTCCACTAATAAAGAGCTATTCATGAATATAATAAATTGGGAGGGGACCCACCTCTCCAGGTAATAAAGTAGAGATGTCATTTGATGAGGTCATCATGACTCATCCTCCACTTTATGACAGGAACAAAGATGAAGTCTACACGCATCTCGGGAGAAATCATTACTCTCGTTTGAACGAGTACTTATAAAGGAATGCACTAACGTGATGTCATTTGATGAGGTCATCATGACTCATCCTCCACTTTATGACAGGAACAAAGATGAAGTCAACACGCATCTCGGGAGAAATCATTACTCGCGTTTGCACGGGTACTTATAAAGGACTGCACTAACATCACCTGGATACATGGATTCTCAAACCACTCTATGGGAATGATTGCAAGTTGCATGACAATAAAGTTGTTGATGTCATTTCAAGCCACGACAAAGCTGCTCAGGTACCATGTCGCGTTAAGTCTCATCAATGCCACAGCATTTCAGCCAAGTACATTGGTTCCTCATCATTAAGATTGGTTCAGGTAATTCTCTCTTAATTAAACATTAATTAGCAACTATCTTGTCATTCCTATTTTTGGGTGCCGTCATTATGACACGTCATCCTACCATTATTTTCCTTCCCAAATTCATGCATGTCTCCATCTTTGCTGCACTGTCACCATTCGTACAGAGTGTCCCATCACTCTGCTTCAATTATGACCGCATAGACACTCTAACCAATTTTAAGTTCTTTTTCCATAGTCCAAGCCATTAAACAAATTAACATAATAATCCTCATTCAAAACTACAAAATACCCTGAAGAATAGAGTCAGTTGATACAATCCTCCGAAGCCTATGGAGTTAAAAGAGAAAGAACAAATTACATAGGAGAGTGAGGGATTTAGTACAAAGGGTAAAAAGGGACTTAGAAATGGGGCTTAAGAAGAAATCAGAGCTAGAAAGTGTTACAGGTCTTTTACAAGATGATGTTGCAGCAGACATTCTGAGGAATGCAGGATGGCTAGAGTTTTTGGAAAAGTTTGAAGGGTTTCAAGAGGATATTTTTGATGACTTCCTAAGAAACTTGAGGGACAATCAAACAGTTGTAAGGGGAGTTCAGGTCAATCTCTCTGCAACCACTATCAGTCATATTTCTGGATTGCCTGAACAAGGTGAGAGGTTCTACCATTTAAAAACTTTATATGCTAATTTGATTAGGAATTTCTTTGTTGAAGGTGAACCTACAATACAGTTGCATTCAAATAAGAACGAGGCTCAAGGAATTCTTAGGTCCTCACTTCCAAACCCTTGGCAATCTGTAGCTATATGGTTGACGAAATATTTCATATGTGATTGTCAATTTTCCTTAGTTGTAGGACCAATAATGTTGGTTTTCTGAGGCATGGGAATGCACACGCTGAATTCAGCATAAATATTCCCAACTTTCTATACTCTGCCATTAGAGCAATTGCAGAAAATTATCAACAAAACAAGGGTCCTATGAAATACCATGGCCTCATTTTTCTGATAGTCAATCACTTTTTGTCTCAAGCTAATGGGGAAGAATTATGGAAGACATTTCTAGATAACAAACCCCAGGACAGAGAACCAGAGAGGGCTTAGGAAGTGGTTGAGGGTTCCTCTACCAAGCAAGAAAAGGAGACAGAGCCTTCAACTTCCTTTGCAACTATTGAAAAAGTTAAGAAGTCCTCATTAGAGGCAACTTCATCTGCTACCCCTGTTTCTGACAAGAAAAGGAAAGGAAAAGAAATTAGAGAACCTTTTATTGAGCATACACCATATATGACTCACTCAGCAAGGAGAAAGATGACTTTGGTTGAGGAGTCTTTTCCAAAGGAACCAACAAGGGAAAGCCAGGGTTAGAAAACAAAGAGAATTTCAAAGAAAATTGACTCTAACATACATTACTCGGCTGAAGAACTCTCCCATGACTCAAATGAAATTCCTCTAATAAGAAAGGAGAAATAGAGAGAGGTTTCTCCTGAGCCATATGTTCATCTAAATCCAACTTCACAACATTCTCCTACTCCAGAGTTAGAACAAAAAGAAACTTATACTATTTCCTCTTATTCTGAGGATGATATACCTACTCCAGAGGCACCTGCTCCACCTATGCTAGGGAGAAGCAAAAGGAAAAGGCAGCTCTCCCAAGCTGAAAAATATATTGCTCTCCTAGCTGAAGTCCTTTTGGGTTTTAGAACTTTTGAGGAGAAAGTTGGGCCTTCATCAGTGCCAGTAGTTGCAGAGAAGACCCAAGAAGAAATTCAGGACAAGGAGGCTACAGGGGGAGTTGAAGCAGAGCAAATGGATGCAGCTGGCAGTGAAGAGCCAATGGTTGTGGGAGCCCCTGATGTACAGTAAACAGAAGAAGAAACAGGAGCATATTCTCACCCCTCTGACCAAGAGGATACTAAAATTTCAAAAGAACAACAGATGTTAGAAAAGATTGATAATCTAAAAAGATTATTATGGGGGAAGAACCAGATTATCACGAACCTCAAGAAGGTCAGGATGGAGATATAGGAGGAGCAAAAAGAGGTAATTGAGAAACTGTAAACAGAGCTCCAGAATAAACAATAAATAATTTAGGAGAAGGAAGCAGAATTAGAAGCCCAGAAGACTGAGACAACTAAAATCCTTAAGGAAAAGGAGGCAGAGGTAGTACATAACATTTATGATCTTACCAAGGCCAGAGACAATGGTCTCATAATAATTGCAGCATTAATTGAGAAAGTATAGAGCCAAGATAAACAATTGACTTGGACCAACAATAAAATAGATGATCAGGAGGAATATATTCATGATTTAGCTAGCCCAAGGGCAACCAGTGAGCAGGAGGTACAAACAAATCCATATGTGGGTCCAATCCCCATTGATATTCCTAAGGCCCTGTTCCACTGAGAAAGGAGATGTAGAGAATATGAGGCTTCTAAGCCTATGCTGCAATTACAGAGGGCAATTACTGCCATGACAAAAAGAGTAGGGACCTTAGAGGGAAAAATCATTCAGATGGCCTCCATTTCTTCTGAGATTCTATCTTGCAGGCCTCCAAGTGCCAGTTATGCTATGTTCTTACAGGAGAGAGTCCTGTAGAGGAAGTTATCTTTGGTCCTGTCTAATCTAATTGAGAACACAGAAATAGCAAAGGGGTTCATGGAAGCATATAAAAGGAGTTCTGATGAAGACAAATATTTTCTATGTGAATTATATTTGCATGGTTTCTGTGTTAATGATATGACCTTCATTATTAATTATTTTGTAGGGGAATGCCAGCTCAAAGCATTCATGTCACTTATGAGAAATCATCAGATTTGGAATGAGAGAATGGAGGCTCATCTCAAGAAGGATACAAAAACAAGTCTTTTCATTAGAAAGGAGTGTCCAAACCCTTATGCTTTTGAGGTCCAATTCAGAGCATATGTCTATCACCCTGAAAGTCAGACCAAAATTTTGCCATTGTATCTAAAAAAATTTGCAAGAGTTTTCCAATGATTTTGGTCTTTTTATGAACAGTTCAGCTAATCCAGTGCTTGCAGTAGCAATGAAAAGGTGGAACATTCTAACTTCAGAGCAGAAAATGAGAGAAGTGGTGACTCCTACTAACTTAAGATTATTTATGAGGAAGGCAAGATTAATATCCAAAATGATGGATAAACACAAACAAGAGTGGATAGGTGGCCGTTTCAGACCCCCTCTCATTATTGAGCCACTACCTATCTGGGCTAAGCAAATGGACGATGATAAGTTGCAGGAGTGGTTGAAGCAGGTTGATTAGTATAGGGGAAATGGTAATACCAACCGCACCACTTGGACTACCTATGCATAAGACTATAGCTTGACTGACAGGATCTTCCACTAGAATAAATCTAGATTGTGAGAAGCAGGAGGACCTGCTAATCCTTAAGTACGGGGGAAATGATGAGTGCTAGGTAGCACCCATGAAATACATCTTTTTACCTCTCTTTTTCTCCCTTTTTATTCCATTGTCCTGATGACTGCACCAAAATAGGCTAACAGGATTGTTCTAATGATGATTAATGAGAGATGAATTACTTAAGATCATGATTTCTGATTGAAGGACTAATGTGCATTGAATTAATGGAAATATGTAGAAATCTTCTCTTTTTGAATCAATAGGTGCAGGTGTTCGGGTAGACAATTTTGTGCATCTCCGGAGGTAGTCCTAATGATCTCCGGAGTTGACATCAGCCTGCCACGAATGGTCTCCAATGCTTGCAAATTTGATTGGAAAGGTTTTTGGGATAAGAAGGTGAAGCATCTCCGGAGTTGGATTGAAGTCTTGAGCATCTCCAGAGCTGAACGAGAAGGTCACAAACATATCTCCAGAGCCACAGACAAAAACATACATCTTCGGTGCCTTTTTAGAACAGTGCAAATTTCCAGTACAGCTGTCGGTCAGACAATTCCAGTGGTGATCGGGATGCTCCTGATGTTACTCAAATCATCACCTGAGTAATTAAGGGCAGTCTATAGTTAACTGCTGGAACTTTTTATCTTTTTTTGGTTTTTGCATGAGTTACTGATAAACTAATTTAATACCTATATTTCAGGGCCTCGCTGCCCATTTGTATTTAAAACTAAGACTCAGATTTAGTGTGGACTTATGTTCCACTTAATCTATTTTTATTGCATGGATATTTATTTTGTAGTTAGACTGTTAGTAGAATAAAGAGATTGATGTTATCTCTTAGATGAACTAGTAGAATAGGGCGAGTGATCTCTCATCACAGATTTAGATATAAACTTACAGAAGTAGCAGCAAAAGGGACAACAATTATTCTTCTGATTTCTGTAATCTCATTTTGATATCAATATTTTTCTGAATACAAAGTTGATGGGATTGGACTGAATCAAGTTGTGATATTATTCTTTTGTGCTGATTCTTTGCTTTAGTCTTCAACCCTAAGGGTGTGGAGCAAGAGCCCACTCTCACCACCAAGGCAAAAGGCTAGTACTGTTGTTTTGTTATTTCAGATTTTGCTTTAAAAGATATTGTTTTCATAGATACATGCATGTTTCAGTTTATAGATTTGCTTTAAGTAATTTACTGTTTAGTTTTGTTTTCAATATTCTTGGAATTCATTTCATAGAAGATAGATCAGTTTCTTTAAATCAGTAAAGGTCATTAGAGTTAGTTAGATAAAATTGGCAACTATAGGATTCCTAATTGTAGATAGCCAAGGACACAGCCCTGGATTTGATATCTGAAATATGATTAAATGATGAGGTACAATGACCCTTGTCATGGATTTTCCAAGCTTCTTCGATGATGAAGGCAATTCAAAAGAACAAATTGTTAGATTTAGGGCATACAACTGAGAGGGGGGGTGAATCAGTTGTCCAAAACTTTCTTCTAATTTAAACACTTAAATTCACTTTGTAATTCAGCAGCATAACAATAAATCAATCATGAAAACATAATGCATTAAATCAAGAGCAGAAATACATTAACATACAGGACACCAAGATTTTGACGTGGAAAACCTGATTAAGGAAAAACCATAGGGTGATTAACCCAAGATTGTATTCTCTATTAGAAGAATAGAAAGAACAAAATGGTACATGCCAATTAGGGCTGACTGCTTGAGCACACTGCTCACAAGACGCTCACTGCCTACAAGAGACACATTGTCTACAAAATAATAAGTATCACATACTTGAACTGGAGAATAGCATCTTTACCATGCTTGAATTAGTTCCATTTAAGTCCAATACTTCTGCTCTACCTTTCGCTCTCCTCCTTGCTACCACACTTACATCTCCACAAGACCCACTTTGAAATGACTTTACAATCCCTTATTTATACAAGACATCGACTTAGGAATAGTCACCTAAGTCAGCAAACATCTACAAGAACATCCGCCAGATGTGTAACTCATTCGGTCGGCCAGTTTCAGGAAGAACACCATCATCCGGAAGTTATTCTTCAATTGCGAGATCCAACTCTAATGCAGACCACCAACATGAATTGGACATGATCCAAAGACCTCCACAAGATTGCCTAAATCACCAAAAACATCCACACTTCATCTGCTTACTGAAATCCTTCTCTCCTTCATCTGAAACCTCAAGAACACAGTCTGTCATCACTATCACAAAGGAATAGATGCTTGCAGACCTTCAAACCACAAACCAATTGAGTTGACACTTCATGAAGACTTCCTCAACACTCCTCAAATCTACAGAACAGGATAATGTATTTACGGATCTCACCGGACTTGTCTGTGTCACTTTGTCACCTTTGAACACCTATCGGAATCGATTTTACTTGAGCGGCCACAACTTCTTCAGATCTTCACGTGGACCTTTGAAATCTTTACTGGATCACCTTAAGACACATATATACAAACCCTTTGAACCGTATCCTCTGATCCTCATATTATCTTGGACTTTTACCTTACTGTCTTCATTGTTCTTCATTGTTCCTGATGTGACCAATTTTCTCAATATCCTCAGCAAACAGTTCATCCAATCCTTATCATTAATGCAACAGGAGTATGTTAACATCAATGACAACACCAGTTAGGCCCATACTCGCAACAATCTCCCCCTTTGTCATTGATGGCAACATATGATGTGAAAAACTATTATAACCATCAAGACAAAAACTTCTCCTTACTGTCACAACTCCCCTTAACAGCAACAACCATTCACATGTCTTCTCTTCCTTTCCTGCTCCCCCTTTGATCAGCAACCACTTTTTTTTCACATGTCTTCTCTCCCCCTTTGACATCAATGGCAAAGGGCTCATACTTGCAACTCCACCATTTCAGAATCATATCAGCTACTCCCCCTAAGTAGCAGCTCTCCATCATCAATCCGGATCACAAGATATGACTGTGATATCCACCGGACTGATGCACATTAGTGCACCTTAGTTCATCACCGGAGGGGCAATAACCCCTAACTTCTCCCTAAGATACTCAAAAGACTCCTTAGGTAGAGGTTTAGTAAATATGTCTGCAATCTAATCCTTGGAAGGCACAAACTCCAGTTTGACTTCATTCTTGTTCACTTGTTCTCTCAAAAAGTGAAACTTGATGGATATATGTTTAGTCTTTGAATGCAACACCGGATTCTTAGATATGTATATTGCACTTGAATTATCACAAAAGATTGTGATAGGCTCCTCATACTCCACTCTTATGTCTCTTAGCATTTGCTTCATCCACAAAACTTGAGTGCAACTACCTGCTGCTGCAATATATTTTGCTTCTGCAGTGGACAGAGATATTGCCTCTTATTTCTTGCTCAGCCAAGAAACCAATCTCTTCCCCAAAAAGAATGCTCCACCACTGGTACTCTTCTGGTCATCCACATCTCCTGCCCAATCCGCATCTGTATATGCATGAAGAGAGAAATCATGATCTCTGGGATACCACAATCCATACTCAACTGTTCCTTTTAGATATCTAAAAATCCTCTTGATTTCCATGACATGAGATTCTCTAGGATCAGCTTGAAATCTAGCAACAAGACCCACAGCATTCATAATGTCAGGTCTAGTTTGAGTGAGATACAACAATCCTCCAATCATTGACCTGTACTTTTTCTGATCAGCCTTAGGAGAGTCATCATCTTTGCCCAATTTACATCTAGTTGCCATGGGAGTATTCATTAGTTTTGAGTCTTCCATCCCAAATTTCTTCAACAATTCTTTCACATATTTGGTCTGAGAAATGAAGATTCATTTCTTTGTTTGAGTGATTTGTAGACCCAAGAAGAAATTCATTTCCCCAAGCATGGACATCTCAAATTCACTTTTCATTTGATTTGCAAAAGTTTTACACATACTATCTCTTCCTCCAAAAATGATATCATCAACAAACACTTTAACAATCAAGATGTTTTCATGATCAATTTTGAAATATAAATTACTGTCAGCAGTACCTTTGTTGAAACCAATCTTCAAAAGATGCTTATCCAATCTTTCATACCAGGCTCTTGGGGCTTGCTTTAGTCCATACAATGCTTTCTTCAACTTACAGACCATATCACCATGATCAGACAATTGAAATCCATCTGGTTGCTTAATGTATACTTCTTCTTCCAAGTCACCATTCAGGAAGGCAGACTTGACATCCATCTGATATACTTTGAAATCTTTGAAAGTAGCAAAAGCAAGAAATAATCTGACTGCTTCAATTCTTGCCATTGGAGCAAAATTTTCTTCAAAATCAACTCCTTCTATTTGAGAGTAACCCTTGCAGACCAATTTGGCTTTATTTCTGATTACTTCACCAACTTCATTCAGTTTGTTTTGGAAGACCCATTTTGTTCCAATCACATTCTTGTTTCTAGGTCTGGGAACAAGATCCCAAGTGTGATTTTTCTCAATTTGCATTAGCTCTTCCTCCATTGCTTTAGTCCAGTTTTCATCATTGCAAGCTTCATTTACTATCTTAGGTTCAATCTTTGAAATCAGACAATACTCATCTGAATTGCTTTTTATCACCTATGATCTGATCTTCAGAGTGGTTCAGTCTTACATACCTGGGAACTTTGGGAGTTTCTTGCACTTCTGATTCTTGATCAGCCTCATTGAAACTCATCTCTTCTTCCTGATTTACCGGATTAGTTTGAATCTAAATTACATAAGGGGCTTGGGCTCCTTGAATTAAAACACCATTCTGGTCATCTTCATCATATTCATAAAACCTTAAGGGTTTTTCAATTCCTTCATCAACCTTCACATTTGTACTTTCTATAATCTTTCTCAGTCTCTTGTTATAACACTGGTATGCTTTGCTTTGAGTAGAGTAACCCAAGAATATTCCTTCATCACTTCTAGCATCAAACTTGCCTAGATTTTCATCTCTTTTGATGTAACATTTGCTACCAAAGACTCTAAAATACCTTACAGTAGGAGTGATGCCAAACCAAAGTTCATAAGGAGTCTTACCAGTATTGCTTCTGATTTGAACTCGATTGAGAGTATAGACTGCAGTACTGATAACTTCTCTCCAATAGATCTGAGGAACATTTTCTTCCATCATCATTGTCCTAGATGCTTCCTAGATGGTCCGATTCTTTCTCTCCACTACTCCATTCTGCTGTGGAGTCCTAGGAGCAAACAACTGTCTCTTTACTCCATGTTTCTCACAAAATTCTATGAACTCATCGGATGTGAATTCTCCACCTCTATCAAACCTCAAACATTAATTTTAATCCGGTTTCATTCTCTACCATAGCCTTGAATATTTTGAATTTCTCAAGAGCTTCTGATTTCTCTTTCAGAAAAGTTACCGACATCATCCGAGAGTAGTCATCAATTAGTAACATGAAGTATCTATCACCTTGCACACTCCTGATTCTTGCTGGACCACATAGATCAGTATGAACTAAGTCTAATAATCTGGTAGAAGATTGCTCCTTGCTTTTAAATGAGACTTTGCTTTGTTTTCCCAACTGACATTCTTTGCACAAACTATTTGTAGGTTTTACTAGTTTTAGAAGATCTCTTACTGCCTGAGTATTGCTTATCTTGATGATATTATCAAAATTCACATGACACATTCTCCTATGCCATAACCAACTCTGATCAATTTGCACAAACAGACAACTTTTACCAGTACCAACTAAATGGAAGATATTACCTTTTGTTTGAGTACCGGATGCAATCTTTGTTCCAGAACTTTCAAAGATCTTGCATTTTCCATTCTTGAATCAGAGATCATAGCCTTTGTCCACCAACTGTCCAACACTGAGAAGATTGTGCTTCAATCCTTCAACATACAGTACATTACCGGTTTTGTTCCTTCCATCAAAAGAAATAGTTCCTCTACCTCTGATTCTACCAGCAGAATTATCACCAAATTTTATCACTCCTCCTTCATACCTTTCCAAATCTATGAACTTATTTTTGTCACTTGTCATATGGTGAGAGCATCCACTGTCAATGACCCAATCATCATTTTCTTCAACTTGGGCAGCCAGAGCTCTTTCTACAACTTTATGATTGACAGATTCACAGGGCATTGGATCTTCTTCCTTGATGGCAATAAACACCCAATCACTTCTAGATTTGTTTCTTGTCTATGATTCATCATCTGTTACTCCTTCATTATCATCTTCTTCATGAACATAGTAACAATTCTTTTGGAACCTTGATCTGTTAGGATTTGGCCTTGAAAATCTTTTTGGACATCTTGAGGCAAAGTGACCAATCTTATTGCAGTTAAAACACTTAAAAGGCAATTTTCCTTCATACTTACCGGATCCTCTTGGTAGTCTTTTTGCAATAAGGGCTTCAAGTTGAGTAGTTTATGCTTCTTCTTCTTCTAGGTCTTTTCTTTCTTTTTCATACCATGATAGTTTCCTTGAAGAGTTCTCTCCCAGATCAAACCTTTGTTTACCTTTTACAGAGGCACTGGCTTTGAATGCAGATTCAATCTTGGGAGGGTCATCTCCAAACTCGGTCATTTCAAATGCAGCCAATTTACTAGCCAATTGATCTCTTATGACAGCTGTATGGGCTTTGAATTCTTCAATGGCAACAACCTTGATTTATAAGAAGTAGGAAGGGATCTGAGAATTTTGCCAACAATCTCATCTTCATCCAAGACTCCACCAGCACATCTAATTCCACAAACAAGCTCATTTACTCTTGGCATAAAAGTAGTAATATTTTCATCTTCTCTCATCTTCAGATTTTCAAAATTCCCTTTCAGACTCTGTAGCCTTGCATATTTAACATACTTGTCTCCTTCATGCAGAAGTTCTAGTTTTTCCCAAATCTCAAAAGCAGTTGGTAGGTCAACAACATTTGAACAGATAATACGCTTAGAAGAGCTTCTATAGTCTGCAGATTATTTTCAGCATCTGTGATTTCATTTGGGGCTTTCGGGCCACCCTGTGGAGGAGTATGCTTCGTTGAAGCCATGGTCTAGTACTGCATTCCCATACATTGCAAGTGACATTTCATGCGACTTTTCCAAAGATTAAAATTGGTTCCATCAAACTTTGGACTATCCTTCTTGTAGGACAACATCTTGGATCTCCTCAAGCGGTTAAGCTCTTTTAAAGGAACTTAGCTCTGATACCAATTGTTAGATTTAGGGCAGACAACTGAGACGGGGGGGTGAATCAGTTGTCCAAAACTTTCTTCCAATTTAAACACTTAAATTCACTTTGTAATTCAGCAGCATAACAATAAATCAATCATGAAAACATAATGCATTAAATCAAGAGTAGAAACACATTAATACACAAGACACCAAGATTTTCACATGGAAAACCTGATTAAGGGAAAAACCACGGGGTGATTAACCAAAGATTGTATTCTCTGTTAGAAGAATAGAAAGAACAAAATGGCACATGCCAATTAGGGCTCATTTCCTGAGCACACTACTCATAAGAGGCTCACTGCCTACAAGAGACACACTGTCTACAAAATAATAAGTATCGCATACTTGAACTAGAGAATAGCATATTTACCATGCTTGAATCAGTTCCATTTAAGTCCAATACTTCTGCTCTACCTTTCTCTCTCCTCCTCGCTACCACACTTACATCTCCACAAGACCCACTTTGAAATGACTTTACAATCCCTTATTTATACAAGACATTGACTTAGGAATAATCATCTAAGTCGGCAAACATCTACAAGAACATCCGCAGGATGTGTAACTCATCTGGTCGACCAGTCTCAAGAAGAACACCATCATCCGGAAGTTATTCTTCAATTGTGAGCTCCAACTCCAATGCGAACCACCAACATGAACTGGACATGATCCAAAGACCTCCACAAGATCGCCTGAATCACCAAAAACATCCACACTTCATCTGCTTACTGAAATCCTTCTCTCCTTCATCTGGAACCTCAAGAACACAATCTGTCATCACTGTCACAAAGGAATAGATGCTTGCGGACCTTCAAACCACGAACCAATTGAGTTGACACTTCACGAAAACTTCCTCAACAATCCCTCAAATCTGCAAAACAGGATAATGTATTTCCGGATCTTACCGGACCTGTCTATGTCACTTTGTCACCTCTGAACACTTGCCAGAACTAGTTTTACTTGAGCGGCCACAACTTCTTTAGATCTTCATGCCGACCTCTGAAATCTTTACTAGATCACCTTAAGACACATATATACAAACCCTTTGAACTGCATTCTCTGATCCTCATCTTATCTTGGACTTTTACCTTACTGTCTTCACTGTTCTTCATTGTTCCTGATGTGACCAATTTTCTCAATATCCTCAGCAAATAGTTCATCCAATCCTTATCATTAATGCAACAAGAGTATGTTGACATCAATGACAACACTGATTAGGCCCATACTTGCAACACAAATCACTTGGAAAAATGAATCGGCTCAGTTGTTACCAAGGGTTCTCGATAAGATTAATGATGAAGCCAGGGTGATGGATAACACACATATACAGTTAGAACAAATTTTTGCTCTGGAATTTGTTATGAAAGAAATATTCTCTATCACTGATACTTATGCTTCTCAAGAATATGTTGATCATCTTTTTAAGATTAACTTATTCATCTCTCGAGCAACATAAGGGGTCAAAAAGCTTTGCACCAGCCATATCTACATCCTTAGCTGATTAAAAAATGGAATACAATGGTTAAAAAGTAAAGTAAAGAAACTAGAAAATCTGGAGAATCCTTTGACCCTCACGATAAACTTGAAGTGAAATTTTTGCCAATACTAATTCAAGAATTTTCAGAGATTAGATTCAAAGCTTATACATGCAATGAAGCACAGTGAGGAAGAAGAAATAATAAATAATGCATCTAAAATAATAGTGGGCAAAGCATGTTCATCAAATACTACATCATTAGAGAGGAGAACCTTGCTAGACCAACGGTCACGAGTTCTCTATGGTGATTAATGGACTTAGATCATGATTAATGTGGATGCCCAGATTACTCTCTTTGTCTATTTCTTAATTATGTTTCATAACAAATATTAGTTATCTGAAAAGGTGTAAGTTAGGAAAAGTCACCTTGTTTTGGCCTGAAGCTTGTTCGCTTCCCATATATATAAGGGAAACCAAGGCCAAGTTTATAATCGATCAACATATAATCATCATCAGAACATATAGTATATTATTACATCTTCATCTATCCTCATAGAATAGAATACAGAGAAACTTTTATGAATTTTTTAAGTAATATAATGGGAAAGAAAGTTTAAACCTGTGGCTCAATCTCTGGTGTTCAACTATTTTGTTGGTATTAATTCTCATGAGTTATTTGGTTGTCTCCATATTGGTCTTTTCTTGTTATTCAGATTAAGTATATTAAGCATATATTTGATTTGTCAAGACACATTTGCTGCCTCTGTGTGATTATCTTGATTGGTTTCTGGAGAAAAGAGAATTAAATTCCTTCTAAGTGATCTCTGTTTATTGGTTTCTACCCATAATTAAAATCCTTTAAGCAAATCATTCTTAGTTGGTTTCCCTCAATATAGAATTAAAACCCTTTCAGACAATCATAGTAACTTGGAAAGATATCAATAGTATTTATAAGAAGAGCTTGATAACCAACAATCTTGCACGTTTATAAAGGTATAAACATCAAAAAGTGCCAGGTAGTTAGAGTTAAGCCAAGTAGATAAATTCACATATCACATAAATATTGACCCCACTAGCCCAAATAAGAATAGGCACTGATCATACTCAATCTAAAGTCTTAATCTTTTCAGAATTAGCTATTACTCTTCTATCTATTTCACATCCATATGCCACTAGGAAATAGATTACTACAATCAAAGCATACATAATCCCTAAGTCCGCTTAAACTATTGAAGGTACACTTGCCTAGGTCTAGTAGAACCTAAAGAGTAGGGAGTCCAAAACCACATAGGGTTGTTCTGTTTCGTTGACCAAAACCTTGTTAGTCTGACCATAGGATCTTGCATACCCTTAGGATTAGCAAGCTGCAATTTTGGGAACCAACAAGGCCTTCCTTTCCAGTTAACCAGATATTCTTCATATTTCCTATTCCAGGTACTTCTTCCCACATGGCTATCCAAGGCTTCTTCTATCTCCTCCTTTGAAGTAGATGTCAGGATACTCCATTGTTCTTCTATTGGTCCATCCTCTGTGCCACCTTCATGATACTATATTAAATTAGCAATGTTGAACACAGAGGAAATGTTGATTCCACTCGGTAGCTCCACCTCATATGCATTTTCTGAATTATATTTTTCAGGATCCTGCATGGTCCAAATTTCTTCATCTTCAACTTATCATATGTCCCCATTGGGAACCTTTCTTTCCTTAGGTGAACCATGACTTCATCACCAACCTTGAATTCCTTAAACTTTCACTTCTGATCTACCTTAGCCTTGTACTAAGAATTCATTTTATTAATGTGTTGTCATACCTCTTCATGCAAGCTCTTCAAGTGCTCTGCAAAGTCTTCAGCCTTTGCACTACACTTCTCTCCTCTGTCTATCTTTCTCAACTTAGAAGCATTTCTTGGACTACTCCCATATATAATTTGGAATGGAGATTTACCAGTACTCATGTTGATAGAATTGTTATATGCAAACTTCGTCTGTGGTAATATCAAATCCCATCCCTTGGGCTTATCTCCTACTAAGCATATCAACAAGTTGCTCAAACTTTGATTCACTACCGAGCTATCTATCCATCAGTTTGCAGATGATGTGTAGAACTAAACTTCAACTCAATGTTCAACTTCTTCCATAAGGTCCTCCAGAAATACCCAAAAAAACTTGGTATCTCTATCTGAAACTATACTCCTCGGTAGACCATGTAGTCTAACCACCTCTCTGAAAAACAACTCTGCAATGTGAACATCATCACTAGTTTGCTGACACAATGAAATGTGCCATCTTTAAAAATCTTTCAACCACCACAAATATTGAATCATGCCCTGTTTGTGTCATGTAAACCAAGAACAAATTCCATGTTGATATCCTCCCATGACCCCTTTGGTAGAGGTAATGGCTTATATAGCCTAATATTCTGACTCACTCCTTTGGCCATTTGGCATTCTCTACAAATTTGCACAAATTTCTTCACATCCTAGTGCGACTGTGGCCAATAATAATTCTCACTAACAAGAGCAATGGTCTTATCTCGACCAAAATGTCATACCAACCCTCCACTATGCTCCTCCTTAATCAAATTCTCTCTCATGGAACAGATCAGAATGCACAACTGGATTCCTCTGAACAACATACCATCTTGGATTATGTAATCCAACCATCTCATCATATCCAAGGTAATAGGCTCCAAACAAGTTTTCCAAGCTTTTGTAAAGTTTGGATTTCAGGGTATAAATTTTTGAGTTCATTGAACACACCAACCTCTATCTTCATCTTTGTCAACAAATTTTGCCTTCTTCTTAAGGCATCTACAACTCTGTTGGACTTCCCACTCATGTACTTCAAAACAAAAGTATAACTCTACAAAAACTCAACCCATTTTAAGTGCCTCTGATGTAACTTTCCTTGACTATTAAAATACTGCAAAGCCTGATGATCAGTCAATAAAAAAACTCTTTTAGCAACAAATAATGTCTCCATTTATTCAAAGCCTAAACTATAACATAAAACTCATAATCATAAACATAATACTTTTTCTTTTCAACATTAAGCTTCTCACTTAAATAGGCAATGGACTTACCTTCTTGACTCAAAAGAGCTCCTATAGCACTACCACTAGCATCACAATCTACCTAAAATACCTTATTGAAATATGGAAGTGCCAAAATAGGTTGCTCTGTGACTTTTTGCTTCAATGTATCAAAACTCTTGGCTGCTCCTATAGTCCATTTAAACTCTTTTCTATCTCCTCTCATTGTCTTAGTTAGGGGTGCATAAATGCTACTAAAATTCCCAATAAATTTTCTATAAAAACTTGCCAAACCATGAAAATATCTTACCTCTGCAACACTCCTTGGGGTAGGTCATTCAATGATAGCCCTCACCTTCTCTGGATCCATTTTCAGACCCTCAACTAAGATATCAAATCCTAGGTACACCAACTCTTTCTTCATGAAACTACATTTCTTCAAATTAATCAGCAACTTTTCTTCCCTCAGCTTATCAAAAACTTTTTAAACATGCATCAAGTGCTCCTCCAAATTCTTACTAAAAATCAAAATATCATCTAAATAAACAATGACAAATCTACCCAAATACTCTTTTAGTACCTCATTCATAAGCCGCATAAATGTACTCAGTGCATTGGTTATCCCAAATGGCATGACTAACCATTCATACAGGCCCTCCTTAGTCTTGAAGGTTGTCTTCCATTCATGTCCTCTGATTTGGATCTGGTCATATCCACTCTTTAGATCAATCTTCGTAAAGTACTTGGCTCCACTCAAGCAATCCATAATATCATCCATCCTTGGCAATGGAAATTTGTACTTGATTAAAATTTTGTTGATGGCTCAAGAATCTGTACACATTCTCCACTCTCCATCTTTCTTTGGTTCTAGTACTATAGGTACCTCACATGGACGTAGGCTCTCCCTTATCAGTCCCTTCCTTAACAGCTCATGAACTTGTTTACATTCAGCTCTTCATCCTTTGTAGGAGTCATTCTATGGGCTTCCTTATTTGGCAAACTAGATCCTGGTATCAAATCCATTTGGTGACTTATCTTCCCCACTAGTGGTAAACCTTCTGGTACATTATTAGAGACAATGTCCTAAATTTCTTCCAACAGATCTGAGACTTCTCCTGGTACATCTTCACATTTGTCTTGGTTGATCTTAGGAATCAACACAAAGCAATGACGCTCGTGTTTCATACCATCTAAAAATTTCCTACCATCTACCAAGCAAATTATGGCAGTACTACATACCTTTTCTTCCACCTCCTTCAAGAGCTTCAACTTATGATGAACTCCATCCTTTGTCATGCCATCATGGACATCACAACTATCATATTGCCATGACCTTTCCAATAGCATATGGTATGCATCCATTGGTATGATTTTACGCAACACCTCATCATGGTAGTTTCCAATCTTGAACTTGACTAAACACTTCTCATTGACTAAAGCTCTATGGTCCTTCTGCAGCCATGCAATCCAATATGGATGTGGATTCCTTCTTTTTGTCAACTTCAACTTGTTAACCATCTCCTTTGAGACAAGATTATCAGTGCTTCCACTGTCAATAATAATATCACAACACTTACCTTCACACTTGCACCTTGTGTGGAATAAACTCTTCCTCTTATCTGGTTCTTTCTCCTCATTTAACAAGGTTCTTCTGACAACTTGGGTTTCTCCCCTTTTAGCATCTTCAAAATGCTTAGACTACGCATCTTCGTCTACATGTGCAACTCGTGCATTATCTTCAGGTCTTCTATTTGTCCTTCCTTGATGTTGGGGACACTCGTAGGCTCAATGTCCTTCTTCTCCACATTAGAAATAGGTTCCTTTGAAACCCCCTCTCCTAGGTCCTTTCCCAGGTCTTCCTCTTCTTCTTTGCTCACCATTATTTTAGTCACGAGGGTGGTAGGTATTATCTCCTTTCTGATTTTGACCAGTGCTTGCTTCTTCACTTTTCCTTTGATCTTCATTTTAACCTATAGGATCTTCCACCAATCCTTCTTTCATGACCTCTTCGTATTTGCTTTCTTTCAAATCTTTTATTCACCCTCTCTTCCACCTTCAGGGCAAACTAGTACGCATATTCTATGGTGGTCATTTTGACTAGGCTCAGCTCCTCTTGAATACTTTTCCTTAACCAATTAATATAATGAGATACCTTCTCCTTATTGGCCTCTACATGACCTGTTCTAATAATAATATTATAGAACTCTTCTATGTACTCCTTAACAGACTTGTTACCTTGCTTCAATCCTTGCAGCTTCTTCAACAACTCCAACTCATAGTCCACAGGAATGTACTGCTTCTTTAGTTTTTCCACCATCTGATCCCATCTGGTGATTTTTCCTTTTCCTCTTCTATTTCTCTCTAACTAGACCTCCTTCCACCAAATACTGACATGGTCCTTCAACTACATTTTTGAAAACTTGACCTGTTTTGGATCCTCCACATCTTCACACTCAAAATATTCCTCCATATCATTTATCCAATCAATAAGCTCTTCTAGATTTAGATCCTTGGAATATGTAGAAACTTCAATCCTAGGCCTCTTTCCAATATTTAAAATGGCCCTCAACAACCTAACTTGTGCAAGATCTCCTGCAACATCTTGCTCTTCCTCGCATAGCTCTTCTTCATTAGCTTCATCTTCACCTTCTGCTCTTATTCTTGGCTCAAACCCTCTTCGCAACCCCTCTTGCAATGCATAAATTTGCCTTTGTAGGGCTCTAAAACCCTCTTCTATCAAAGCATTTCTCCCACCATGGTTTCTTCATGGAGGAATTTTGATCTCTACAACAAACCACAACCTTAGGTCCTAGTGCAAACTGCCTCATGGTCGGCAATATGTCTACACTCAGGAACCCTTGCTCTGATACCACTTGATGAGGGGTCAAACCTAGCACACATAATAACAAAGATTACACACAAAAAATAGGAATGTTCTTTTATTGAACTGAACAATAGATTACATTACAGAATCTAGATTTAATTCAAAGTATGAATCGTCAACAGGGTGCAACACATTACAGCTTCTGTCCTCTGGATCTTGGAACCTTCTACCTTTTGTAGCTTCAAATTTTCTAGGGTTTCTATTTTCCCTCCTTTTTCTGACTCACCACTTTCCCCCTTTCTCTACTACCCAAAGGATTCCCAAAAATGGTCATAAATAGCCCTTTTTGGCATCTTCCAGCCAAAATTTTGAAATTTGTCACTACCTACAAAAATAGGTCAACTTTCGGGAGCCATAACTTTTGATCCAGGTGTCTGATTGATGAACCATTTGATATGTTGGAAATCTTGTGAAGTTCTCTACGCCCTCAAAATCCACTTTTTTAGTTCTACCCATTTTCGGGGTCGTACGGGGCCTCTAAGTGCCTCATATTTGACTTTGAAACTTTTTCAGGGTTTTTTAAAGAAATAGAAACTTTAATATCTTTCAGCCTACAAGTGATCTTTGGCTAATTCCTTCACCAAATGTTATTTTTTTCAATTCTGAAGCTTTGATTAAATTTCAACTTTTATACATGCTCAAAATGTAAACTTTCTAAAATAGTAGTTTGCTATTTTTAGCAGGTTGAGAAAACTAAAGGTTCTACATCATTATTCAAGCAATTGGGTATTTGAAAATACCAAAATTAAAAAGAACAGAAAATCAAATCATTATTTTTTTGGGTGATACAAGATTTCCTTTACACCACTGGATGCTCTTGCATCACTTCTTTTATCCTTTTCTCTCAACTGCTCCCTCTAATGAGTGATCTTGATTCCTTTTTATACTAGTTTCTAAGATGCTTGGTCAATGTCTACTACAATCCCTCAAATTTGGTTCAATCAACAAAACAAGGATCAAGATGCATTGGAATAAGGATGTGTCACATTTAGGCCACCTGAAATAAATGTTAGTCCCTTCTAGGAACTTACACCATGCTTGATTCCCTAATGTACTATGTGAGTCTAAAATGCATGCATATAAAATGTGTAAATACCTTGGCAAGAAGATTTTAATGTACAAGTTAATATTGACCTCTCATTGAATTTCCCTTTAAAACATAAGTATTCCTTGGGCCAAAGCGACCATTGGAAACATTTGAATTTTACATGAAGTTTTCTAGTCTCTAGTTCCAAGATAATACCCCTTCATCTTAGGTGAAATTATGCTAGAACTTATATAATTATTAATAAACACAAATCAAATCCATAGACATGTAAGAAACAACCTCAAGATGCTTTAGATATATCACAAAGGTATTATTTTGCATATGTAGTAATACATAGGCAAAATACTCCCTTTTCTAGATTGTCATTGTGGCAAGAAAATAAGCTTTGCTACAAGAACCATAAACTAGTAAAAGAAAACAAAACATAAAAAATATTTTTATTTGATGCAAGATTACTCTTACACCTAGGATTCTCCTAAATTACATTGTACTTGGATATTTTATTATGTTTTGATGATTGAACATTTTGATGAAATTATATACATGCAAATACACATGATATGGATTGCCAGCATGGTACTTCACCTAATAATTTGTGGTTCATATGACTTGAGTAATTTGGATATTATTGTAGTGCTAAGAAAATTGCTTTTTATTGTTGATGATTGTTGTGGGTTTGAGGTTCTACAGGTGAATGATGGGGATATGGGTCATAGTTGTTGACATTTGATTACATCACTAGATATTTTCATTAGGGGATGATTTTTCAACATATGCACCTAATGGATCTTGTGCTTGTTTAATTTTTAGAGATTGATTGATGCATCTTCTAAAGTACCTATTTGTGAATGACTACATCACTTGTGTATTTGTTGCTTGAGTATTATTAGTGATTTATATTAAATACTATTATTGTGATCATCATGTACGCTGAGTTGTGAATATTCTACAAGGTTGTAATTGGACATAGCTTGGCATATTGCCTACTATGTAATTTCTAGGTTATTTAGTTAGTACAATATTTTGAGGAGTTTCCAAAAATGCAAATTACTTGTCAACTATTTGTTTACCATTGTTAGTTGGTCAAATTGTGATCTCTTAATCATGGGGTTATTACATAGATTTTTATAATCATCACAACTATGTGGTGTCTATCAACTATTTATGTTAACCATTGAAGATTGGTTGGATTTTGAATTGAATGTTGATTGCATTTTTGCACAACTTTAAGGTTGAGACATGTTGGATTTGTATATGATATTCATATAAACAACTGATAGATCAAATTGAAAGATTACAAACACTAGTAGAAAAATAGCAATAAATGACTAAAAAAATTACTAAAAATTGCATATAAATGACTAAGCTTGGTCACGTGACCATTAGTAGTTTATTTCCGGTCATTTATAATGCGACCAAATTTATGACCAAACCATTTTTAGTCATTTATTGGTTGTTTTGATTGATCAATTTGGTAGTATATTTAGTTGTTAATTTAGTCATTGATTGTATTTAACTGGTCATTTATTTAGTCATGGTAGTCATTTATTTAGTCATTGTAATCATTAAATGTCGTCAATTGGTAGTATATTTAGTCATTTTTATCCACTGATTTCCATCCATTAGTAGTATATTTAGACATTTGTATTAACTAATTTCCGTCCATTGGTAGTATATTTAGTCATTTTAATCATTATTTTGCCGTCAACTGGTCATATGTTTAGTCATATTTATTCAGTGTTTTCTGTCAATTGGTAGTATATTTAATCAATTTAATTATTAATTGACGTCAATTAGTAGTATATTTAGTCATTTTAATCAAGGGGAGGAAGCATCACCACAAGATCACATCAACCATTTTGAAGCTTGCACAATGAAACAACTTTGAGAAGGTAAAAACAACTTGTTTTATTGATAAAAAATGCTTACAAACAACATACAGATCTGAAAATAAGTTACAATACTTTCTCTTTGCTAAAACAACCTTCATGGTTACAATACATAGCTCAAAGAATGAGCAAGAAACTAATTTTCTAAGTTACAATGCACCAAAAGATAGAAAGAAGCTTGTTTTAGCTTACAATGCTTTTCCAAAAGTGAAAAGAACTCAAGAAAAATGAAAGTAAACTCTGCTTTTGACTATCCTACGCTAGAGGAAAAGTAGGACAGGTTTAAAATTCATTAAATGTTTCCTTTATAATGACTATTGCTGACTACTTCCTTGAACCTTGGGCGCTTGAAACTACCTTTGTCTCATGCTTTGAATGCTTGGAAACTTCTTGGTGGCGTTGGAAAAAGACAAGTTGATCTTTTCAACTATTATCTGCTCCTAGATGCTTACACATGTCATCTTTCTATTCAAACTACCTTTATAAATACTTCAACTACTGCTATATTCCTTTAAACTGGTCTCCAAGTCACCCAAACTACCTCAACAACCATGTGCAAGGTAATAGGACATGTGTGTAATTGTCTTTGACTGCTCAACAACCTCTTGGAGGCGTAGGAGAACTTCAAGGTTATCTTTAACACATGTTCTCTTGACTCTGTCCTATGCCATTTTATTACTTCAGTAACACATTTCCTAAATAAGACTATCACTTGGTAGACCTCTTTGTCTACTTCATAAGTGTTGTTCTTGTAGATGCTACCATGATTGTCTTATATTACTGTTACATTCAACTCCTCTCTTGAAGAGCCTTGAGGCTAGAATTAAATGCTTTTGTCATTGGCTTAGAAATTCTCCTATCTACCTTTGATACTAACCTTGTAAACCCTTTAAGTCCATCGGTCCTTGCACATATGTTGACTTTACTCTGACTATGTAGATTGCTTTAGAGGAAGACTGTCACTCATAAAAACTGGTGGTTGTCCTCATTTAAGCATCACTGACTTTGCTACAACTTGTCATGGCAACCCTGTGACTATCCCGTAATGTCTTGGCATTCAACATACCCTACAATAACTTGCATTGACAAACACCTATGCTGAGGTCTGCCACTAGGTATCACTAAGCATAGAAGCACAAAGACATTCATAGACGTCTTCTTTACAAATCCATGATTGTCGCATGAAGCTCATTGTCCTAGTTCAAGATCACACTTTCATCTCTGTAGAGATCATGTCTCATGCACCCAACTTGCTCTAGTTCATAAGCTACCACTGTGTATTGTTACCTGTAGCAATTAACTATCCTTATCTCTGATGATTATGCCTCTAATGAATGTCATCTTTGGTAGGATGCCTCAATTGTCATGGATGCCTTATCTTTGGTAGGATGCCTAAACTCAAGTCAAGAATGCAAGCTATAAATTTGTCCAAAAGAACATTTTCTGGATCACTCCAACAATAAAGAAACTGGGTTGGATTCTCCTACGCTCATATTTCAATCTACATATTAAGAGGCATTTGTATACAAAATTGCCAAACAAGAAGAAATGAGATCAATAAAGCCTCTTACCTCATTTGAATCCGTGGAATTATGCTCATTCCATGCAAAAACTATAGGCTTAACGAAGACAACCAACTGTGAAACTTTCTCAGTGAGACCGTGTATGCAACTCATTACATGTTGGTACCCTTCATTTGAGTTGACATGATCTGGAGAGCTCTTACTAGGCGTCTAACAGATGGCTGTGAAATCTCTATTGATGAACTATATTTCCACTTCATCCTACTCTAAGATTTCCTAGTCTCTTTGATGAGCTTTATGATCATCAATACGAATCTCTTTATCGAAGGGACTTCAAAACACCTCCTTCTGATACAACATAGTCTCCTTGATGTACTTCGTGTTATTAAATGCAGATCCTTCCATCGGAGGGACCTTAAAACTTCTTATCCTGATATGTTATATTCTCCTCGATGATGTTCTTTTATACAAATTATTTTGTCAAAGAGGCTTTAGAACAACTCTTACCGATATGGTATGGTGTCTTCGATGATGTTTCTTTTATCGGGGAGACTTGAAAGCAGCTCCCGTCAATATGGTGCAGTCTCTTCGACGATTCTTACAATCTATCATGCAAATTATTCTATCAGAGGGACTTTGCAATATCGTCTACTAATATAGTGTAGAGTCTTCGAACATGATTCTTCATGCAAATTGCTTTATCGGAGGGACTTCAAAATGACTCTCATTGATATGGTAGAGTCTCCCCGATACAAGTTATTTCCTATTAGGACTCAATAGCAAATATGAGCTTAATAAGAAGATGACTATGGGAGAACAAAATGGGATGCTTAAAGTGGTAGATTTATATGACAGACTGAGTGATAGGCTACATAAAGGAATCATAGTAAAATACTATTGATCATTGTCTCAGGGTTAGGGTTTTAAAAGAAACAAGTCAACCCTATGATATGGTTAACTCATGTTCACACACCTTTAGAACCTGGAGTCAAGGGTATAAGCCCCAGTTGTAACAGACCTGTGATCTGAAAAGCAGTTGAAATTTATATTACCAAATTTGGTAATTCATGAGTTGCATTTTCAATCCAAAGAAGAAGACAACTAGTGGACATATTGGTAATCACTATTCCTATCATAGAATGCATAGCAACAAAGAAGCAAAATTGAAATTGATCATGGTGGAAAGGGTCAAAAGAAATTTGAACTTATAAACCCTGAAGTATGACTAAGCTAAAGAAAATAGCAGACAAAATTAGAAACTAATACCATGCCCATGCATGATAACATGGAACACAAATAGGTAACTTCAAGATGTGGTATTTCTAAGGATAAATTTCTCAGCAAGTGCCGCACAAAATTTTTTGGAGGTATTTGTAGAAACAAATTTTCATGAAATACAAGCTTTTATGATTTATCCCCTTAAGACTCCTTTTATTGGGATTTTCATGCAAGAACTAATACTTGAGAGAAAGTTCACCAATTTGTTGTTTGTCATTTGACAATAGCACTTCCTAAAAATTCTTTGATAGTTCAGTACGGTATGCTGCAAAAGAAAATGACAAATGCATAAATATCCACTGTAACAAACAGAAAGAATAGATTGTTTAAGCACTTACTACAACATCAACAAGCAGTAGCAACGAAAGATTTAGAAAAAAAATCCAATAGTAAACAAATTATGTAAAGCGATACAAGCCAAATGGGCATAAAACTGTCCAGCAAGAAAGGATAGGAGGATAAATTACGCATTCCAATGAATTCAATGTTAAGGTTCACAAAAATTTGAATAGTCCAAATCACTAGATGTGAAGATCCAAAGGTAATTTGTATATTCCAGTGCATTAGATGTGAATGAACATGTGCAAATATATGTTTATAAGATGGGGAAATGAGCATCACTATGACTGAGTAAAATTTGTGGAGTAGACTAGCAAAAAGTACACCCAAGCAAACTAACAACTAAAGGTAAATTACACGTTTGAGTACATTAGATGTTAAGCTTCAAAGATAAATTGCATATTCTTGTAAATTAGATATCAAGGTCCAAAGATAATTTGTATATTTCAGTGCACCCGATGTGAATGAGCAGTGAGAATAGATGATTATAAGATGGAAAAATGAGTGTATCATTGCGATTTGAGTAAAAGTTGTGGAGCAGACTTAAAAAAAGTATACCTGGCTTACAAAATTGCACATTTAAATACATTTATCAGTCCTTGTGTCAACCCCACAAAAACCACTTATTCAAGAATGTTTACACATGTACTCCAATTAATGCATTGTATAAAGCAATGTAAAACGCCACTAAAAATACAAATGTGCACCTCACCAAAAAACTCAATGTGTACTCAGTTAATATTTAGCATTATAGGATAACTTTATACTTTCTTGTAAATTTGCAATAGACTGAGAGGGAGATATGTTTACCACAAAGAATTGTACAAAAAGCTAGTATTAAAGTTAAAATTGCGTATAAGCTTTCTATGAACTAATAAGACATATGCACTTGAAATACAAATAGAACGCAATCCTTCAATCATCCAATGCCTATTGCAAGTTCATGAACTAATATATAATACAATATTATACAATAATGGTGCTACTTGATGTAGACCGTAATTATAGAATGGGAAACATTATTGTTAACATTGAAAATAGTATACAACAAAAGAGTTAAAATGTTTTTTTTTTAGCTAACACACCAATGTCAATCAACAAATATGACTAGCGAATAAGGTTATTTGAATGTACCCGCAACATAGTTTGTGAGTCTGACTTCCAAGCCATATTGAGGCAGCTCATGAGAGTAAGCAGTTGCCATTATAACATCTCCAACTTAAGTGTTGCATATGTGATCTGTGCAACAATATCCTTGTTGCTCTTTTGTTTGAAAACTAGTCAAGGATCATACAAATTAACATACCCTAACCCTAAAATCCCATTAGCCCAAAACCCCAAAAGGCATTTCTCAAGTAAGAGTCGGGAATCATACAACTTCTACCTACCCAACACCCCAAACATATATTTTATTCATATCAATGTGATTTCATATAATTTCTCATATGCCCAGAACCCTAAAAAATTTATTTTCAAAAAACAAAGCTCCAAACACAAACAAATTTTCATATATCTAAAACCTTGAAATAGTTTTCTTTTTCATAAAAGTAAAGAGTCGTGCATTTTCTCACGTACACAGAGCCCTAAAATACATTTTTTAACCAAAAACCTCAACCAACCCAGGCACTAAAAAGGATACAAATCGCACTACAATTCTATACTTAGGTGCATTATATTTGTTCTTGTCCTGATTTATCAAGTGGATTCTTGCTCTATAATCAGTCTTCCCCTCTGCACAAATCTTAATTCAGCTAGAAGAACAAACTACAAAACCCTAAAACTCAACACCATTTAGAAATATATCATATATAAATACCTTGCCTTCACTTGAATTTGACTTGGTACCTCTTGAAACAGGCCTTGGACTTCTGCGCCTTGGCAAACACCTACACAATTTTTTTTTATCAAATAATGAATGAAACAATCAAGTAGAAAAAAAAAACATCGAAGGATTTTTTCTATTTTTTCCAATATGAAACATTTCTTTTAGGTTTTTTGCCATTAAATTTTAATGGATCTATTTGTTTACCATGGCTGCTGTGATTTGCTTCTCTTGCAACTCTGACCAAATATATGAAGCTGTATATGCCCATATTCTATGGCCAGTTTCCTAAACTCTTTAATCCTCTGGTTTTTGAAACATAAAAACAACATCAATCCCCACCAAAACTAAGCTTCTTCACAAACTCACAAAGCATGGAATTAATGTTTACCTCATGTAAAAATTTGGCATAGTTTCTTAGCAGAAGTGGATTCTCAAGATTTGCTTCCAACATCTTCTGGTAATACACATCTATGTTGATGGAATCTGTTGAAGAACTGCTTCCTTCACCTCTAGTACGAGCAACTCTGACGCCGACATCTCCATTGTCAATGCCTTGGGTTATGCTCTTTATTTCACATACATGGGCAGGTCTGCAACCTCTCTTAGTACAAACTAGAACCATTCCTTTTTCTCCAATTTCTAAATTGGAGTAGCCATCCATCAGATTCTCAAGCATCCTTTCACACACTGACGGACTCTCATCTTCTACATGATGCACACGATTCATTTTATGGGTTACTGGTCTTTTATATTCTCCTTCACTAAGAGAACCCACACTCTCCGATCGATCTTTCCTAGTACAGACCAATTTCTCAAAGTGGTTTTCAAGATTCAGATAATTCTTAACGATGACGCCTAAAAAATCTTAGAAAACAGTTACTGACCTGTGAAAATGAAAAACTTGCTATTAAACCTGTACGCAATACAACCCACTCCTGCCAATCATTTCCCAATTCGAAATATTTTTTTTAATTACCCACTTTAATATCATATTGTCTAATTTTTATTTGTATGACTAATTATTTAGTCATTTTTATTTGTGTGACTAATTATTTTTATTTGTGTGACTAATTAGTCGTTTATTTAGTCATTTATAGCTGTGTTGCAAAAAATTAGTAGAATTTAGTCATTTTTAGTTGTCATGACTAAAAGTTTTACTCACGTAGTCATTTATTTGCCAAATTCTACTAGTGAAAGTGTTGCATTTTCATTTGTTCAAACATTACATGAGTTTTAAATGACCATGACTGAACTAGTTTATCTTATTTTTAGATTGTTGTAATTTTCCACTAGAAAGCATGTTTTATATGTCAACATGCGCCTAAATTATTTGAAGAAATTCCTACAAAATGGATATTTTTTCTTTAAAAATTCAAGATAATTAACTTGTTTAAAGAATTGATTGATACTAGTACTTAGTTTAGTTTATGATAACTAACTAAAACTAATTTGTGAAAGTAAATATGTTTATCTACCTAAACTAGAAAACTAACCAGCTCATTGTCTTAGGATTTCAAAGTTACATATTTTAGTTTAATTAACAAGATTACTTTTCCATTATGAGCCCCTTCATAGTCAATCATTAATCGCAAGATTATATCAATATGCTAACCCATAAAAATATTTAGATCCAAATTGGTTTGATATCACGAAGAGTTCATTCTAAAACTACATGTAAACATAGGGGTATTTTTACTCTTTGAATCTTATATATGAAATAATCAAATCAATTAAATGTATAGGTTTAATGAAACATAATAACTAACAACACAACTTAACAAAAATGACTCCATACTGCCATGCAGCTTCTGCTGCTCCTGGAATCAACCTTTCGCTAAGAGTAAAAGTCAGCGGCATGAAAAAGAAGGCGAGAGAGCGCGGATGTTCAAAGAATTTAAAGACCTAGATTCAAGCTCCTCCACTGCAGGTTGAAGATGGAAATGCTACATAGGAAGCGTCTCATACTAGTACTGAATGACCTAAATCTCAGGGTTCTCCATCAACGCCCACAAATCCGGCCATCAACATCCAAAGCCCTAAATCCATGGTAACGCCTGATAGCTGAACCCAAGGTAAAATAGTTTCATTTGAACTGCCAGATGAAATAATGGATGTTATTTCAGATTACAAGGCCAAAACCATTATTTTTTTTTTTTAACGGGAGTGCTCTCTGAACAAGACTTTTTTAAGTGGACCCGCAACAACTGGGAACAAAAGGGATGGGCTATAGAGGCTTTCAAGGGTCTGGGCAGAGGGTATGTGTCATGTACATTTGTTAACCCCGATCATGCTCAAGCTTCTTTACACTATGGGTCATGGATAATCTGTGGAAAAATCTGTTATGTTCAAGTATGGGACTTAGACTTTCATCCTGAGGGAATCACCAAGTCGAAGTTCCCAATGTGGGTTGAGTTCCCATTTCTCAACCTGGCCTTCCATCCATTCCTACAGGACATAGCGTCACAATTGGGCAAGGTCCTTTGGTGCAAACAAAATTTAGACAAATGGGCTAGCTTGCGGGTTCAACCAAGAGTGTGTATAGAGATGGATTTAACTCAGACCTTACCAGACACCATTAAACTAGTTGCCCCTAGATTTGAATTTGATCAAAAGATTAACTATCTCAACAAGCCTAATGCTTGTTTTTACTACTGTCGAGAAGGTCATGTCATTAGAGATTGCCTTGTCCGCAAACCACGTTCTTCGGCTCTAGATAACCTTTGTTCCAGCAGCGCACCTTCTGCTTAAAATAATTTTCAAGTACTTGAGGCTCCTCAATCCACCCCACCAAGTGACCATTCTACCCTGTCCCCTTCCAACACCCACAGCCCCCATCTCTCCATTCCTTCACCATCTAATCAGCCCCCCTTGACGTGTGGACCAAGATCCTTCAAAGAAACCCTAGAATATAATTCTAGGGCTTCAAAAAGAAGGAAGGAAGTCCCATCCCCTACCCGCCCATCACCCCCCAGTCTGAACCCATCCTCACCCCCATCTAGCCCCGCCTACTCCCGATACCGATCTCATTCCTCTTCTCCAGTACGGGCTAGCCAAGAACACACTATGGATGTTCACCCTGGCCATGAAGAGAATCAGTTTAGTGCACTGCAAATGGATAAGGAAAACCTTCTCAATTCCTCTCAATGAAGTGCCACATCCAATCCTAGAATGTGAGGGGATTGATAATCCTGCTCGAGTCCATTCATAATAACCATGCCGATGTTATCATGCTCCAAGAAGTAAAAGTTAGTGACATCCATTTGAAGGCCACCCTTGCTTCCATCTGGAAAGATGCTCTTTTCTTCCACACCAATCATATTGAAGGTAGTGGAGGGGCTATCCTGGGCCTCACTCCTTGGCTGGCTAAACACGTTGTAGCCTCTAGATCTGACCCTAATAACTACTATGTTTGGGCTATTGTCCTTATTCGAGACATGCTTTTGGGATTCTGCTCTGTTTATGGACCTAATTCCCTGTAAGAAAGAACCCTACTCTGGGATTGGATCCACCTTCATCTTCCAATGGCAGAATGGATACTTGGAGGAGATTTTAATATGGTGGAGCATCCTACTGACCGTAGTTGGGACAACGGGTATCGCTTATCCAAATATGAATTTGAAGCATGGACCTTAGCCCGTAATGCTTTGGGAGTTTATGACCCTCTTCTGGACTAATCTGAACTCCAAAAACCACATTGGTTTACGTGGCATAATTATCGAGAAGGATTCCTAAGAAGAATAAGCCAACTAGACCATTTCTACATCTCTCCCAACTGCCATATCATCCCCTCTCCTGATGGTCATCCTGTCCATCTAGATCTCTCAGCTACACTTTCTGATCACCTTCCCATTCTCACCACTCTCTCCCTCTTTAAATCTACCATCCTTCCAACCAATCTTCCTTATAAGCTGAATATTTCTCACTTAAAGCAACATGACTGCATTGATGGTCTTATTGCCTTGTGGAAACCTAAGCCTAAACCCCAACAAGATAGATGGATTAGTTGGTGGGAAAGAAATATAGAACGATGCACTCTTTTCCTTCGTGGTTATGGTCGGAGAGCTACTGCAAAATGTCACAGGCTTGAAAAGTCCTTAACAGGACAACTAGAACATAATTGAGCTCTTTTGGCTGCTAACCCTTATGATATTGCCCTCCAACAATGAGCTGCTCATATGAAAAATGAACTGCGGAAACTAGCTGCTTATAAAGGAAAAGGAGCACAAGTTAGGGCTCGTCTACAATGGATCAAAGACGGGGATAGGGGGACAAAATTCTTCTTTCAATTTCTGTAGCAGAAACACAAGAAAGATTAGATTTCTACTATTAAAACCTCTGATGGTTCCCTTCAATCTAACCACTCAGACATTATGAAAACATTCTATGAGCATTTCAGAAATCTTTTTGTTGATGATTCGGCAGGTGATCCTCTTCTCAATATCCTTGAAGATTCTATTGTTGAATGCATGCCACGCAGAATTACTCATTTTCTTGATCACCTCCTATATATGGAAGAAATTGATGAAGCCCTCTATTCTATAGTCTTGGAGAAAAGTCCAGGTGTTGACAGTCTACCTGTGGAATTTTACAAAATGCTTTGGCCTTACATATGGGAGGACTTTTATCATGTGTATCTTGAAGCCATTGAGGTTGGCTCTTTAGGAGCTTCTATTAATCAGGGACTAATCAAACTCATTCCCAAGGGTAAAGATGAAGAAACTATTAATGGTTGGAGACCCATCACTTTACTCAACACCTCTTACAAGATTATTGCCAAAGTTGTGGCTTGAAGAATAAAATATATTACTTAGCAGATAGTTCACCTAGAGCAAACAAGATTCCTTGGTGGCAGATTTATTCTTGACAACCTTGTTCTTGCCTGGGAGACAGTTGAGTGGGCTCAACAAACTGCCCAAGATGCTTTAATCATCAAACTTGATTTTGATAAAGCCTACGATCGCATCCACTGGCCATTTATTCTTAACATGTTAAAGTGGTTGGGCTTTGGACCTATGATTTGTAACCATATTAGAATGCTCCTCATGGATTCTAATTCTAGAGTTGTGGTTAATGGATCCCTCTCCCCTCAATTTCCTTTGCAAAAATCCATCCGTCAAGGCTGCCCCCTCGCCCCCTTCCTCTTCGTTTTGGCTATTGATGCTCTTGGTTATCTATTTCAGCATGTTGTCTCGAATAAACTTATCCAAGGCATTTTTCTCCTAGGCAACTCCAAAGCCATCAACTCACATTTTGTCGATGATAGTATGTTGTTTATCCAAAATTCAACCACAGAAGTTACACATACCTTGGATATTTTGGATTTGTTTTGCACCATTTCCGGTTCAAAGTTGTCCATGCACAAGATTGATTTTTTTATGACCTGGCTTGGCCCCCTTCCTCCTTGGATCCCAAAAGAGTGGTGAGAAGTGAAGCATGGCATTATTACTAGATATCTTGGCATACCCTTTGGCATTGGAGTGACCCTTAAGGATATGTGGAGATGGTTCATGAACAAAATCAAGGCCAAAATTTTGAATTGGACCAACCGATTCCTATCTATGGCTGGGCGTATCCAAGTGGCCAACAAAATTCTTATAGCAAGCCATGTGTATATATCTTCTTGTTGGTTGCCCTCTAAAACATGTTACAATCAGTTGACTTAGCTAATCGGGAGTTTTATTTGGGCCAGATGGGGTAATAAAAAAGGCTTTCCATCTACTTCCTGGCTTCATTGTATTCAACCAAAAGACAAAGGAGGCTTAGGAATCATTGACCCCTTCACACAAGGTGTTTGCCTATCTTCCAAATGGATAGTGAGAGATTTAGAGGGGGATTCGCCTTGGAAACACTTAGTGCATTTCCGCATCCAGCGCGCCTTCGTAGGTCACCCCTGGAACTCAGTCAATTAGCATGACAAACTGCTACTTGCTCCCTTCTTCAAAACACAGGGATTTGCCCCATTCAACACTATCTGGAAAAGATGGAAAATAACCTCATGAAAGCTGATTTGGTATGACCAATCTGTTAGCCATGGATTAAGCTTTGCCTCATCCTCCATTTGGTGGAACCGCTTGATCCAATATGACAGTAAACCCCTTGGTCTCTCCCAATAATTCAAAGGTAAATGTCTTTTCAAAAAAGGAATTCAGACTTTCCAGAACCTATGGGACCCAACAAGTTTCAACTGGAAATCATGGCAACATCTCCAAGCTGAGTACAACCTAGCCCCCTCTGATAAACAACCAATTCTTAGTATTCAGCAATGGGTGCCCCCTGAACTTTATACCTTGCTTTCCTTAAACTACCATGCAACGTTCTTCAAAGATTGGAGATAGTCTACTACTCATAGTTTTCAGTTTTTTCTGCTCAAAAGGATCTATAGGTAACTTCTGCCGTCAATTACCCTTACCCCCTGCCTCAATGCTAAATGGCACTGCAAGTATAATAGTTCAAGGTGGAATAAACTCAATCTCCAGATTTAGAAATCTAAGGTTGATGCTCAATCCCAGCTTATGGCTTGGAAAATCTTTCACGTCAAACTCCCTATTGGCCCTTGCCTCAAGTTCCTTCACCCTCCCCCAACTTGTCCTTTTTGTGCCAAGTGTGAGTCTATTAAACATGCTTTCTGGTCCTATCTCCATGCTCGCTACCTTTGGCTTCCCCTTTTCTCCGCACTCACTGCTATCATCCCTAAGCCTTGGACATGGAAATCAGCTCTCCTGGGGATCTCTAATGCCCACAATGTTATCACCCACACTTGCAGACATGTGATACTCAAGTTCATCTGGAGATTTTGTTGCTTAGCTGTCTTTTCCAGCACCTTATATCCTAGACAAATTGAAATGCATATGGTCTGCTCCTGTCTATACCTCCACATATCTAATTTGTCTTCTTGTCTTCAAGATCATCAGACAACTAATGGCGGGTTGTTGGACATCATCAGAAACCTTTAGTCACAGCTTCAAAGTATTGAGGTAGTTCAGAATCGATGACAGATCCAACACAGGTTGACACAAGCATGAATTGGCAGATTTTCCAAGATGGCAGTTTGTTGTTGTATTATGTTATATAGGTACAAGTTAACAAGTGCAGCTGTCCATTATCGAGACTTGTTGGTGGCTACTGTTTATATTCTGCATGGATGTACAATAGTCTATTTGACTGTGCTATATGTCTTGAAAGGACATCTAAGAGCATGGCAGATCAGTAAGACACTGTCAAAGTTTGATCTCTATTTCCAACTGTGAACAGTAATACTCATAAACCAATTTGTTGTATAAAAATATTGACACAGTTTGCTGCTTTGTTGTGTTGTGCATGGATTGACTATACAACTATCTTTCTCTTGCTATTATCCCGTTGACAGCATCTTTATTCTGTTTATTTGTAACCTCTTTTTTGCTTTCATTCAATAAAAAAAATAATAATAACTTGAGCCTTTGTTTTTTTTAACAAAAATGACTCCATTGTCAAATCTCTTCTATTATAATAACTTGAGCCTTTGTTTTTTTAAATGAAGTATTTGAGACTAAACAATACATGTGGTATGCTAAAGGTATAATAAGTGTCCTCATACTATCTAACTATGATGATGCCACCATAACTTTACATTATAAATGTAATTTGTTTAAGTTAAAAGTATAACATTGCACCACATACAATAATAATTATGTAACCTTTTAATGTTATGACATTTGTCCCTTTTAAGATCTATTATAATTTTTGTGATTGAAAATGCACATGGTATGACAATAATCATATTTTGTCACACTTATTTTATCAATTATTATGAATGGAGAACATGAAAATGATTTGTATCTTGCATGTATTGATGATTAATAGAGTATTGACTTAATGATTTTAACTTTGTCATATTTCTCATTTTAAACATTCACATTAATGATAACTAGTTTGTCTTATCTTATTAAATGACAAGTCCTAATAAAAATTTTACAATTTCTCCAAAAGTAAATAGTTTGTATTATGTACGTATTGATGATTAATAGAATATTGACTTAATGAGTTTAACATTGTCCCATTTATCATATCAAACATTCACACAAATGATGGTTAGCTTGTCTTTATATGACAAGTCATAATAACATTTACACAATTTCTCTAAAAGTTAAAGTATGTTTCTTTGTCATCAAATTTTAAATAGGTCCAATATAATCTGTTTGCTTCCCCTAGGTCAAAAATTTAAGATATTATTTGCACATGGCTTGCCATCTAATTCCCTTACTTAATCATATTTAACGCGTACATGTTTATATATCATTATCCTTGATCTATGAAATGATGATAGTAAACATCATTTTCAAGTTCTTGTTTATCCATCTACTTTTAATCCAATATAGACATGTGTGTAAATAAATCAATATAAAGCAAGTTTTCACTTTGATTTTTTAATGTACACATTTATAACCATTGTAAATCATTTCAAAGAACTTAAAAACATATGAAGTGATAATAATGGACATGCATAATATACATGAAAACACACCACATAAGAACACTATTTTTTTTAATAGGTGGTAGAAAAACCTTTAGTTGGGAGAAAACCTAACTCCTATATACGGAGCATTAAAAATGTATTCGTCAATAATAAATAATAATAATCATTACAATATACATCAGGCATCTTTTTTTGATACTTGAACACAACTTTTATAGAAAATTTAAACACTTGCATCAATGATATTTAACTATTACAATCTTATACTCCCATCTTTCTACAATGAATAACAAAATATTTTGACTAATTTAGTAAACACTTATAACCCAAAGTAGATACATGATTATTAAAAACCTTTGGAATATAATCAATAGGTACTTACAAATGCTTAAATATATGTGAGTATATTTATAATTTATAAACCCTTCTCTAGTTCTACAATAGCTACTCAATAAGGATCATTTTAATGACAAACTTCCATTTGAAAATCTAGTACATAATTAATTACATGTTCATAATCCCTATTGAAGTCATATATATTAACTTTAAAAAAGGATTCATTTCCATGTATTCATTTGAAGGTGATAGCAAATAGCTCACACAAAATTATGTAAATGAAAGATAATAATTTTGTTGGCAAGTTGTCCCTACCTTAATTCTATCAATCATTACCAAAGGCCCTCTTTGCTAAAGGAATAATGGGTAAGTTATATGTGATAAATGTGTTGGTTTCTTTACCAATTTAAGGATACTTAACTTATAAATGAAGTTAAGTATCAATTGATCTCCTCAAATTTACAAAGGGACATTGCCCCCATAATCAAATAGTTGTCCTTAATTCATCCCATAACATTATTATGTAAAATATTAACAAACTATGATCTTGTGGTTTGTACTAAAGTCCTATAAGCTAACACTAGATATAATAATTATAAAATAAATTTTAAGCTATGTTAAACTTTACATTATAATTAATGAGTTGGGTTATGAAAATTAGGAAAAATACAAAATGCAGAAGGTATGAATATAAGATGCAAAATTGACTATAGAATAGACATTCTAAAATGATAAAGAACCTGGGATAAGACTCAAGAAGCTAATCAAGCTTTGATACCGGATTTGATCCTGGCTTGCACATAAAATTAACAAGACACAAAAGACAACATAGTAGATATGCCAGAAATTAACATAAGGCTAAAAGCACTTTAAATTTATTATTTTAAATGAAATAAATTTTGAAAGTACAATGAGGGAAGAGAAGGAAATTAAAACTTTGTGCATTTGAGAGGCTTCAAATACCTACAAGCTGGGATGGGGAGAATGGGGGTAGTTGCTAAGAAGCATGCCTTTAGGTCAAGTCCTTGATTTAGTCTTTCAACCTCCATGGGTAGCAAATGAATTAAGGAAAGATTGGAATATGTGTGCTCTTAAACCCTATGTGTGTCTAGGAATTTAAAAGCAACAATGTAAAAGGACAGTTATAAATGCTAAATTGTTGGTCTACGGAGATAAGCACCCTAGTGTGTATGTGATTGAACAAGAGGATGTGATGATCACCAAAGAGCTATGCTAATAACAATAAGGGAATGAAACATCAAGAAGAAGAACAAGTATAAATGTAGATGTTTACCAATGTGAAGAATAGACAAACATTACCTTTTTGATGAGAAGAAGCATCTATATATAAGTTTATTACCTAAATAATAATAAAATACACAAGCTTATTAAAAAGATATTACTAGCAAGATGGAGTGGAGATGAAAATTAAACATTTGAGGATGTCAATGAAAGTACAACAACATCTACTCATAGCAACCTTCAATAATGGAGGTGTAACCAACAAAGAGAAACCAAGAAGATAGAGGAAGTTGCATGCATTGTGTAATTCAAAACTCACTTTTTTAGGTTTGTGAGGAGGTTGAAAGATCACATTTAGACATAGGAGCATTTTTTAATAGATGAGCATTACAACGGGTAAGAGTAGGTAGCCAAGCGGGAAGCCAACAATTTAAATTTTGAACTCATAGAATGCCAGTGTGATGAGATGCTCAAAATTTGGACAAATAGTTCAACATCAATGAGAAATATTAGAATGTGATATAGAAAGTTAAAAATTGGTGAAGGAAAAGGCTAGGGCTAGGCTAAAATGATCCTAGAACATGTTATGAGAATGGACACTAAAACAAGTACAATTTGTAGTGTCAAAATTGCAGGGCCTACAATTTTTGACCTTACTAGGGGAGAGGGACCCATAGTGGGTCACCCTAACTTCACCCCTCCACCTGGCGCACCACGTCATCCGAATTAAAAAAAATTGCCTCTGCCACATAGATGATGACGTGGACATCCTAAATATTTTGTTTTGCATGATGGAAAATCAATTTGCCACGTGGATGACATGTGTCTTTGGCGGGGTCGAATTTTTGACCATTTTTTACCACTGACTGACGACTGGACACAACATACCCCGGTGGCGGGAAGCGGCATCGTCAGTTGTGCTCGTGATGCCGTGTGGAATCCGAGCAACTCGCCACCTTTTCATCACACACTCTTGCATTTATGAAGGAAAGCAAACACATTTACACACATGCAAATGCATTTACTCCACTTCCCTCTGCATTTCATTGGTTATCGTGCCTTGGCTTTTCCCAGCTATGAGCGTTTAATGCTCCTATCTTTCACACTCAACAAACCCTTTGACACCATTACCAACTCTGCTCTCCGTTTTTGGTCTTTACCTTTAGCACCGAAACTGGGTCACCTTGGTGCTCCAAAGAAAGATGCATTGGCGATGACTCCACTGGTATCTCCTTCCACTCGTGGCTTCGCTCATTTTTCCTTCAACCCTGGTAAGGATTTTTTATCCTGCTAAGGCAATGATCTTTCTAGCTCGAAAAAAAAGAGGATTTATGTGCTTGTTTTCTTCTATCTTTTGCTTTTTGTGCTCATAAATGGAATGTGGTTTTCGTTTTCCGTCTACTTGTAACGATTTGGCTTTGGTATTGAAATGGGTTTTTAGTTTTCAAATGGGTTTCGATATGGGTTTTTTCCACTCATTGTTGTCTGTCTGGTTATTTTTTATTTTATGTCCGGTTCTTTTAATTTTCTGTCTAGTTGTAGTCATGAAAAGGGGTTTTTTTTCTGGTTGTAGTGATGTTGACTCCACTTGTTTCTCCTTCCACTCATGGCTTCGCTCGTTTATCCTTTGACCCTTGTAAGGATATCTTATCCTGCTAAGGCAATGATCTTTCTAGCTAAAAAAAAAGAGGATTTATTTAGTTTTTTCAATCTGCTTGGAATCATTAGGCTTCGGTATTCAAATGGGTTTATTGTTTATGCATGAGTATTGACTTTTAATGGAAGGTTTTTTTCATTTTGTATTTGGTTGTAATCATGAGGGTTCCATATTAAAATGGGGTAATTTTTTATACATGGGTATTCAATTATTATTATTTTTGTTTGCAATTGTATTTTTTCTATCTATTGTTGTCTGTAATCATAAATGGAAGCTTTTTATGGTTTTCTCACTGTTTGTAATCATGAGGGTTCAGTATTAAAATGGGGTTATTATTTATCCATGGGTATTCAATTATTTCATTTTTTTTGTTTGTAATGGGATTTTTTCCATCTATTGCTTTCTGTAATCATAAATGGAAGCTTCTTATGATTTTCTCAATGTTTGTAATCATGAGGGTTCGGTATTAAAATGGGGTTATTATTTATCCATGGGTATTCAATTATTTTATATTTTTTTGTTTGCAATGGGATTTTTCCATCTATTGCTGTCTGTAATCATAAATGGAAGCTTCTTATGGTTTTCTCACTGTTTGTAATTATGAGGGTTTGGTATTAAAATGGGGTTATTATTTATCCATGGGTATTCAATTAATTTTTTTTTGTTTGCAATGGGATTTTTTCCATCTATTGCTTTTTGTAATCATAAATGGAAGCTTCTTATGATTTTCTCACTGTTTGTAATCATGAGGGTTCGGTATTAAAATGGGGTTATTATTTATCCATGGGTATTCAATTATTTTATATTTTTTTGGTTTACAATGGGATTTTTTCCATCTATTGCTATCTATAATCATAAATGGAAGCTTCTTATGGTTTTCTCACTAGTTGTAATCATGAGGGTTCATTATTAAAATGGGGTTATTATTTATCCATGGGTATTCAATTATTTTATTTTATGGGATTTTTTCCATCTATTGCTTTTTTGTAATCATAAATGGAAGCTTCTTATGATTTTCTCACTATTTGTAATCATGAGGGTTCGGTATTAAAATGGGGTTGTTATTTATCCATGGGTATTCAATTATTTTATATAAATTTTTTGTTTGCAATGGGATTTTTCCATCTATTGTTTTTTGTAATCATAAATGGAAGCTTCTTATGATTTTCTCACTGTTTGTTATCATAATTTTCTCACTGTTTGTAATCATGAGGGTTTGGGATTTATTCCATCTGTTGTTGTCTGTAGTCATAAGTGTTTGTAGTCTGTTGTCTGTTGTTTTGTTTTGTGTCTTGTTGTAATCATGATGGTTCTATATTTCTTTAACTTTGTGGTGGAATGTCTAGTTCAATGCTTAAGGTTCTTTATTTCTTTAACTTTGTATTGCAGAGATTCAAAAGATTCCAAATGTCAAAACTGGTGTTCAATGGTGTTTGTTGTAACACTTTATCTACTTTATGAGTAATGTTTATCAACACAGCTAAATAGTCATTTTCTGTGTTTTGTAACACATTTATTGCTTTTGGAAATTGCAAAATTCTATTCGAGCATCACTGTGACTCTTTAATTTAAGTTACAAGTTTAAGTTACAAATTTTAGTTTACAGTTTCTAAATGTAGAAAATGGAATGACAAATGTTTTAATCTGCTGCAATTTTTTTTAGAAGTGCATTTTAAGTTTATAATTGATATCATATTGAATACCTCTTAAAGCATGTTTACTTCAAAATTCAATCTACAATAGGTCCTCTTTTCATAGTGGGTCACCCTAACTTGACCCTAACTCCACCTGGTGCACCACGTTATCCAAAATTAAAAAAAATTGCGTCTGCTTCTTACGGTTATTATTTATCCATGGATATTCAATTATTTTATGTTCGATAATATGGACACCCTAAATATTTCGTTATGTTGTTCATGAGTCTTATCTCTTTTATCTATACACAGACAAACATGTGTGTGTGTGTGTGCACATAAAACAAAAAGAACCTTCCATTTACAACCATAGACATCAATACATGGAAAAAATGCCTTTGCAAACAACAAGAACCAAACCAACATATTTCACACTATGTCCTAGTACTGAAATATATTTTGCAATAGTTGACACTATGTCCTAGTAGTGAAAAATATTCTTTAATTTGTCATCCACACATATCAAATAATTCATTCTCATCCTAGAGCATCAAAGCAACAAGCAATAGAAAAATAGTTCGATAGGGTCAAGTAAGAACTTAGAGAAGTTAATAGTCATTGAATCAACTAAGATGTTGGACTGGATTCTAGATAGAGTCAAGATTCTATATCAATTAGTAAATTACCAAACTGAGATATTGCATGCATAAACCATAGGAAAAAATAGAAAAAAATATTCCTATTGCAAACAACAAAAACCAAACCGAGATATTTGTTCTGCCCCTTGATTTTCCTACTTTGAGCTAACTACATATTTTGCAAAAATTGACAGTATGTCTTTAATCTATCATCCACACACATCAAATAATTGATTCTCATCCTTCATTTGAATCAAGCTGTCAAAAAACATTAAAGGAAATCAACCAATTCCAAGCAAATAAGCATTCGACCTAATCAATCACCTCCCATATTTAATACCAAATTCAAATTTATAGACACCCATCAAATCATTCAAATGAAGTGCAATAAAAACTATAGTCTGAACTTAGAGGACAAGTCTATAGTTATTGATTCAGTTAAGATGTTGGACTAGATTCTAGATACAGTAAAGAATCTATATCAATTACCAAACCTATAATTGCATGCATAAACCATACGACAAAAAAATAGAAAAAAACCAAATAAATCGTCTTTTTTTCAATCTAGAAAGATCATTGGCTTAGCAGGATAGGATATCCTTACCAGGGTCTAAGGATAAATGAGCGAAGCCATTGTAAACAATAAAAATAGAAAATAATTGAATACCCATGGATAAACAGTAACCCCATTTTAATACCGTACAAACAGTGAGAAAACCATAAGAAGCTTCCATTTATGATTACAAACAGCAATAGATGGGAAAAATCCCATTGCAAACAAAAAATATATAAAATAATTGAATACCCATGGATAAACAATAACCCCATTTTAATACTTAGAGCATATATTATGTTATGAACAAATATATATACACATATAATATGCATATGCATATGTATGTTTATACATATGCATATGTATTTATATATTACATTATGATTTTATATCGATAAACAATAACCCCATTTGAATACCGAAGCCTCATGAGTACTAGACAGAAAACGAAAATAACCTTCCATTTACGAGCATATTAAACACTCTCATATATATATATATATATATACACACTTGTGACTGCATGTATGTATGTTTGTAAGAACATGATTGTATATGGATATGCATCCACATTGGGAGGTGTAAGGCACTCCAATCAAGCAGTCAAAAAAAGAGGACAAAAAGTTAACATTCCAAACCACACAAGCATTCAACCAATCAATCAACCTCTCCATTATTTCCTACAAAACCATGATGTATTAAACTTTGTATGTATATAAACCATGTCAATTGTATTTATGTTTTGCAAATCCTTGTAAATCATTTGTGTATGCCACCTAATATGAATAATAAAATACTAATGAAGTAAATCATTTGACTATTAATTAAATCAATTACAAATAACAGTTGGCCCCACTATGGTGAACTCCTATAGTCATGATCTAAATGCATGAAAATCCTATCAACTAGGACTACCTTTTAGTAGAGAACTATTCTACATGAACAAACCATTCTTCTAGAGAAGTACATTGGGGAGACTTGCTTACCCAAAGACATTTTGGGTTGAGCTATGCTGCAGTCTACAAATCAAACTGATTTGATGATAACTACAACATAGCTTAACACTAAAAGTGCTTTAGCATTATCAAGACTCCTCAAAGTAAAGCCATCTCGAAAGCCTAAGTGACCTAGTTTTGGTGCCATCTACAACTACCAAACGCAGAGAGCAAAGTCGGTAATGGTGTTAAAGGGTTTGTTGAGTGTGAAGGATGAGAGCATTGAATGCTCCATAGCTGCGAAAAGCCAAGGCATGATAACCAATGAAATGTGGAGGGAAGTGGAGTAAATCCATCTGTATGGGTGTAAATGTGTTTGCTTTCCTTCGTAAATATGAGAGTGTGTGATGAAAAGGTAGTGAGTTGCTTGGATGCCACACGACATCCCAAGCACAACTCACGATGCCACTTCTCGCCACTGGGGTATGTTGTGTTCGGTCGTCGGTCGGCAGTAAAAAATAACCAAAAAATTTACCCCGCCAAAGACACGTGTTGTCCACGTGGAAAATCAATTTTCTACATTGCAAAATGAAATATTTAGGGAGTCCACCTCATTGCACGCATGTTTGAGTATAAATGCATATGACTGAAATGAAGACATGCCATCTATAACAGGGAAAAATGTGAAGCCCATGTTGAACTTGATAGTTAGGTTGCACCACATTCATGCCTTCAACATATCATTGTACTCAAACAAGTTATATGCTGAACATTGGATGTTTACTAAATGCAAATCATTAACATGCCAAACACAGATCTGAATTCCCCTTTCATTAATTTGATTCAAAATACGAATCTTGGTATTACAAAATACAAAAAAATGCCTTCTTAGGCTGCAATTTCAAACTTGTTTGTGTACAATGATTGGTTGCTACCAATCTCATTCAAACCATGCTAGAAAAACTAGTGGACTCGAAGTGGCAGAGGTTGTTGTTACTTGGCTGCTTGATAAATTACTCCCAATCGTGTTCTCCTCCCTTGCTAGTGGACTTAGAGTGCTACTCAAATGGGATGGGCATAGGGCTAGAAATTGAGTACTGCTCATAATGGATGTAGTTACACTTGGAAATTGAGTGTTGGTCACAATGGATGGGGTTAGACTTGGAAATTGAGTGCTGGTCACATGGGATAGGGTTAGACTTGGAAATTGAGTGTTGGTCACATGGGATAGGGTTAGACTTGGAAATTGATTGCTGGTCAAATGGGATGGGATTAGACTTGGAAGTTGAGTGATGGTCAAATGGGATGGGGTTACAGTTGTAGGATAGTTAGGGATATGAATGTTCACCATCTCCCTAAACAAGGCATGATTTTCTGGCAAAGGGTTTAAGGGGTTGCTTCAACACCTTTCTCTCTCTAGATCCTTCCTTGCCATTTCAAGCACTTTTTTCCTTTTTATCCTGCTCCTTTTGAATCCTTTCTTGCTCCTTTTTCATCTCTTTTTCCTATCTTTGTAAAATCTTTTGTTCCTTTGCTTGTCGTGCAATCTCTCTATCTAGTTTGGCTTGATCCTTCAATTCCTTTGCAACAACACGTGTTGCCTTTCTATCCTCAATCTACTACCTCTTTTGCAATTTTATCTCTTGGATATATTTCTTCCTTTGCTCTTGTTGCATTAATAGGTTCATGTAATCATCTATTGTTAATAATTGGGACTATCAGCTCAACCGAATTCCACTATCCTCTATTGTCCCGACTTTTTCCTTCACAATATGAACTAGCAATTTCAAAAATTTACTGATGTGTGGATCTACTTGGGAACCCAAGGATTGGCTGGAATCTCCGTGAATGCTATGTTCAGCCTCATTGCAAAATGCCTTGGTATCCTAGCTCAAATCTGTAATATCTGGGGTATCACCTTCTCCACACTCGGCATCGTAATGTACTATTTCAAGTACATTCAACGTGGGCAGTGGAGGGGGAAAGAAAATGTGCTTCCTTCTTGCTGGGGATTCAAGTCATACCTTAAATTCATGGCTCCCTCCACCAACCATGATGGCTGGCTTGGGGGAGACGGAAGGCTAAGTCCATCCATGCTAGTCTCTTGTTGACTTTCAGGCATGTCATCAAGTAGTTGACCCCCCACTGTAGGTTCAGTTGAATCATGAAAAGTTGTTTCCTCTCCCATTGTTTCTACTGTTGTAGGATTTAAATGACCATCGACAAGGCCTGACAACAATGTGTTGGCAACTTCCACATTTGACACATCGACCCTGGAAAGAATAAGGATGTTCTGCACTGCAAAAGCATCATCATACATGTTGAACTAAAATTTTTTGTTGGGGTGCATGTCCTCTATTAGAGCATCCAGATTAAGGGGCCATATACCTATTCTTTTAAAAACAAGAGTGATGTTTGAAACTGTGAGTGCTTTCTGAAATGACTTGCTGCCCAATTTTGCTAATTCTGCACTTTTATTTCTATGTTAGGAAGTATGGCCAGCCATGCTGCTCTTTCTAATTTGAAGTATGACTTGAATGTTGAAAAAACACTCACATCTAATGGTTGTAATTTGTGTCAAGTGTGCACTGGTAGTGTGAGAAAATTGATACCCAAAGACCTTGCTTCTTGGATGGTTGTCACAGCTATGTGGCTAACATGGCCATCAAATATGATCAAGTGCTTATTTGTCGGCGATACTCCACCTGGAACTGATCATGTAAAATGATGCAACCAGTTCATAAACAACTCTTTCATCATCTAAGCGTGGGGCTGGGTAGCCATGCATGCACTTGGTTCACAGCCAACAATGTAGTTTTTTAGTTGCTTTTTACTTTGAAAATATCAAAACCCGGTATGCTCTATCCGGCAGCATTAACACAATATAAAATTGTTATCCATTCCCTGCTCTTTAGAATTATGTATGAGACACTTCTGCTACCTCTATTGGCTAAAACTTGCATGGCTCCATTTCTCCTAGCTTGAATTCCAGTTTCATCACAATTCCAAATTCTATGTGGTCTGTATGGGTTGGCTTGATACAATTTGGACAATGTGTCATAGAACGCAACAATTATAGTAGGCTTGAGGTTTAGAGATCCATCTCTATCCAGTCCTTCTGTTGTCCTCAATGTCAATTCAGGATGACACCTTTTAAACCCAATCCACCAAGACTTCCCAAGTAGCCCATCCTTAAAAGGGTTTGGTTGTGTTTGGCAAATTTGTGCGACTTCTACTTTGAGATTAATAATCTCCAACCCATGGCCCACTACTGCCATTTCTTTACACCATTCCACTATCAAACCCTCTCTAGCTGCTGGAAATACTGTGGGAGGACCTTTTTTTGATGTAGTTGTTAAATCGCCTAACCAATTGTTGAGTGTTGTCGTAGGGATTCCCCACTTTTTGGCTGCACTTCTTGTTGACATTTCATTATCCTCCACATCTTTCAATGCTGAATCTATATCCTCTTTCCTCCACTCTCGTTGAATTGAAACCTTCTTGCTTCTAGCAGTTGCATTGACTTGAATAACTGGCTCAGCTGGTTGAGGATTGCTCTCATTAGCAACTTGAGTGTCTTCATCTAGTGGGAATGTAACTCCTCTTTTTTTTGGAGGCATGGTTGTCTGTAGTCTCTTGGGGCCATAGTGGGTCCACATTTGAGCTTTGTTCTTCATCTGCACATGGCAACAAACATCTTTGGACATCAGTTTTGAAATTTGGAATCCTTTAAATCTTTTTAGTATAAAGTTAGAGAAACAAAGAGCCTAAAGCATTAAACTAGACATCCCACTTGCCTGTGTTGATTAGTAGAGAGGTCTACAGGGTGGTGTAGCCTAACTATCAAGAACTACTTGGGCTTGTATGTGACTGGTACAACAAATCTGATTACTTGGGCATGCGTGTAGTGAGGTTGACAGTGTAAACTCTCTACAACAAGATAATGACATAGACCAACAATCAGCTTTACTAATATAAATCACAAACATTACAACAATTGTCATTCCATTTTCTTCATCTCTGTAATTGCAGTTTGTAACTTCCATTTGTAAGTTTAGTTGGAGAGTTCATAGTGATGCTCTGAATAGAAGATGTGTGATGTTATATGTCTGACTTGATTATTTCACATTCTGATGTATGATGTTCTATGTTGGATTTGATAGTTTCATATTTTGATTTATGATGATCTATGTTTGATTTTACAGTTTAACAGAGAACTACTGTATGTTGTATGTTTAAATTTATAGTTTGGTTCTTATGATTTCCTAAGTTGTATGTTTGTTTTTTTATGGTTTGACATTTGACAGTTTCTGAGGACATCAGTTTGACATTTTATAGTTAGGTAATTCCATATCAATTGTATAATCTTGTTAACCTAGTTCAATATTTAATATTTTTTACATTTATACATGCAATAAATATCTTATGGATTTGAGCATGGGTCTGCACTTTGAAAGTTCCAACGTTTTACCACTTGAACAAAAATACCAATGGACAAGAAGGGTAAGAGATTAGAATGTCCTTCAACAACCCATATAAAAAAATAGTAGTGTAATCCAGACTTAGCTTTTATCAAAATTTTACATAGTATAGTAGAGGGAGACGTAGATTATTCATAACCAAAATACCCTATAGCACTGTCAAGGGTAGTGTTCAAATCCATCATTTGAACATCTAGAACATCGTCATCATCAATCACTCCATCATTTGGATGATCCTCAGAAAACTTAGGATCATCACCGAGACCTGAGGAGAGGGAGGCCCTAGGCTGAGGGTCATTATTCAACAAAAAATGTATGGTGGCAAAGACTTTCTTGACTTGCACTAAATAAACCATCCCAAGAGCTATTACATGAGAGGCCACAGAGGTTTCCAAGATGCATGCACAATCATGTTGGAGGCCATACTTGAAAGAATTGTAAATACATTTCATTGTCAGTTCATACCTTATTTCTATTTGTGTGGATAGGCCACCAACAAGTGCAATCCCCTAGAAAAGATCATAGTTTTAAATAGCAAAAAAAACTTTTCTTCTAATAAAAGTGGGTCCTGGACATACCTGAATGCTAGATGGTTGAGAAGATTCAAACACTGCAACAATTCCATGGCATTTGAAAGGAAAGAGGAGATGATCTCAGATGGGTAGTAAACCTTGGTAGGTGAATGAATCATATTATCTCACAGAACCTCTCGAATAGCATTGTGAACAAGCTCACTATCAATGATGAAGATCTTTGCTAATTTATCATCTTCCAAGATGCTGAGCTCCAGGACTTCCTATTTCTATGGAGGGAAAAAGACTTGGAATTTGCCTATTATACTGTCCTTGAGAACACACGGGCTAAAGAAAATGTGGAATGCTAGCAGGCTTCATCACTCCCACAGATAAATAGAATTGAAACAATCAATTACAAATGTCCTTTCCTTGGTAGTGACAACTGCAAAGTGGTGTAAACATTATTATGAATGCCATGAGCTAGCAGAGGGGACTTACTTCAAGGCATTTGATACCTTTGCTTCAATTCTTCATTCTCACTCAGCCATGGGAGGTAATCTAACAACTAAATCTATTTTTTAAAAAATAAGATGCTCTAATGCCTGTGTACATATTAGTACAGTAGTGTTTTCAAGCTATCTGTAACTTTTAGTAGTGGGTGGTCCATTGTGGATCAGATTGCATATTAGTTATTCTTGATAAGTAATAGCTGAATTCAATTAGTTATTCTCGATAATTTAGATCTGGGGGTCATAGCATTTCTATGTTTTGGTTTGGTTATATTCATATAGTTTAAAACACAATCAGTACAGTTTAAAACACAATCAGTATAGTTTGGTTATATTTCAATGGTTGTTTCAAACACATTTTAAACAAATAAGGCAATACAATTTAATCCAAAACAACAATTTTTCTGAGCAACTTGCCACCTTTTTTTCACACTCTCACATTAAAATATATTTGTGTTTAAATTGTATTGTTGTTTGGTTTAAAATCTATGTTGTTTGGTTTAGAACTGAAGCTAAACGTCATAAATTCAAAACAACAATACAGTTTAGGTTTAAAATCTATGTTGTTTGGTTTAGAATTGAAGCTAAACGTCATAAATTAAAACAACAATACAGTTTAAACTTAAACAACAAACATTTGAAATCACAACAAACATTGCAGTGATATTGGAATATTGAACTTACCTGAATGTTGATAGAACTCTACAATTCCAAGCCTCCAGGAGTCTTGTGTATGGGATGTTGGAAACTTGCACTAGGAAATCTAGGGTTTATGTAGGACAACTTGGAATTTGTTGTTTGTGATCTGTGCACTCTCATTTGATTGGTTCAAATAGTTTTAATTGCACTTCATCTGAATGATTTGATGGATGTCTATAAATTTGAATTTGGTATTAAATATGGGAGGTGATTGATTTGGTCGAATGCTTATTTGCTCTAAATTGGTTGATTTCCTTTAATGTTTTTTGACTGCTTGATTGGTGAGCCTTAAACCTTCAATGGTGTGAAATTAATGGAGAGTTGATTGATTTGGTTGAATGCTTGTTTGGGTTGTTTATGTTGGATTTTAATAAATTATTGTCCTCTTGTTTTGATGGCTTGATTGGTGAGCCTTACACCTCCATTTGTGGCCTTTTTTGCAGGTATTAAGGAAAAGGGACTAGTAGATGGACATTTATCAGTCTTTTGAGTGCACTTGGGAATTACTCCATTTTACTTGGGACTCCAACTTATATCTATCTAAAAATACTAAAAAGTAAACAAATGTGATGGGAACATTGATTGGTCCCCATATGTGCTATTTTAAGAAAAAAATTAAATATTTAATAGATCCCTGACAACCAAGTAGTGGGCCCAGTTTGGTTAACTCCTATACCATGTATAGGAGCCCAACCCACTATCGGGTCCTCTCCCCTATAACAACACACTCTAAGGACTTTGAGTATTAATATCATTTTCCTAATCCTCTTCATACATACAATGCACATACATGAGAAATGTATTTATGATCTCATTTAATATTGAGTTATCATTATTGAATATAAACCCCCTAATCATGATTAGATTTATTATTTAATTTTATGCAATTCACATAGCCCCGACGCCCCTCCTTAACAACACATTTACTTGACAAGTTAAAAATAATAATGTAATTATAAATTTTTATATACATTTATGCATTTTACCCAATATTCTCTATTGAGTTAAGGGTTACTACTTGATTTCAGCTTAAGGATGTTGCCATTTATATAAATGCCTTTTCCATATAATATTTCTCATTATCCATTCTAATAAGGCATGAAGGCACCATATACTTAATAGAGTTTAACATCCCTAAATCTTAACTACTTGTTGTTTCATCACTCACCAAAATTGGGGTATCAAAAAATCTAAATTTATTTTAGTGTGATTTCTTTTGTGGATGATCCAACTTACAGCAAGTCAAAGATGGAGAACCACCTATAATTTATATTATAGGCTAGAAAAACCATTAGGCCAAGAGCTTTATCACTTTGTAATGAGAAATCCACTACTAATTTCTTCCAATGTTAACTCAAATAATAACATACTATTGTGTTCTTCTAATATCATTGTAGGTATATTATTTAATATTTGCATATTGGTAGTCTCTTGACTAGTATCATCTATATTGAGGAGTCCTTCAAGTAAATATATAGTTTCTTTGTAAATTTATATTCTATCAAATAGGGGCCAACCATCAATTGAAGTGATTTAATAGAAGAAATGTGCTTCTAGCCTTAGTAGAGGCTTGAAATAATTTTGTGTTCCTATCTACATCTTTTAGCCATAGATCTCTTGATTTCTACCTCCAAAATATTTCTTCTCATGCAAGGATTTCTTGAAACTAATTATTTAATTTCTTCTCCAATTGAAAACTTCCCTAATTAATGCCATGCTTAATGATAAATTCATTCATATTATGAAGTTCATGCTCTACTATAATCTTTTCTTTAATTTTTTTTAATTGGTCATTGTTCGAAGATCTAATCTTTTATTTTATAAACTTGAGTTTGGAACAAAGTTGCAACATTCTCGAACCCTTTTTCATAAGAGCCTCCTTCCGCTAGATTTAAAGAAAAGGCAAAAAAATTTGGTCTCTAAACCACATTGCTTCAAACTTGAAGGGAAATTAATTTGAAGCTCTATCTTCAAATATATTAAATGCAACTGGGTAATGATTTGAACTAGAAAAATGTAAAATACTACTGAAAAAACCTAAACTCTATGATAGCCACAAAGGAGACACCAAAAATCTGTCAAGTCATTCTACTATATGACCAAACTCTATTCTCCTACTTGTCCAAGTGTATTTGCCATTGTTAGTAGGAATATCTACCCAATAATTGTTGTTGATGAAGTCCTTGAAATCCATTTGAGATTTGTGGGGTTGGACATGTTGCATTTGTGTTGTCATTGATGTCAATAGTGTAAGGTTCGGGATTAATGTCAACAGTGCTATGATGAAGAAGGATGGAAGTGAAGTTAACATGGGTAATGTTAGAAGTAGCATAATGTGTTGATATGGTGTGCTGAACAGTGTTGATGATGTCAAAGGAAGATTGTGGCAAAGTGATCAGAGACGAAGACAAATCAGAGAAGTTGTGAAAAGAAGGGTGAGATGATGAATGTCATGTGTACTATGTGTTAGCGCCTGAATTGACTGGCAGTTTTTTGAGCAATCTTCATTCAGGCACTCTCCCTAAGTATCCAAAAAATGCTCCAAGTGTTGGACCTCCTCAGCAGTTTTCAGCTGCATCATCATATTTTCTTGAGGAGGAGGTCATCATCATCATGTTTCCTTTGATGGTGGTCAGCATCATCATGTTCTCCGTCGACCGGTTTCTCATCGTCATCATCATATTGAAGTATCGGGTGATGTTTGGTTTTTATCCTGATGATGCTGACGAGCTACAGTGCGCCCTGATCTGCTTGCGAGGGTGATTTTTCAAAGTATCCGGTGATCTTGCACTTATCACCTTGCCGAAACATGATGATGATGTTGCCCCGTTATTCTGAGGGGGTTATTCTCTAAGTTGTTCGACCTGACTTGTTCTTTCTTAAGGGTCATCATCATCATCATATTTCCAGTTATCACCGTGTTGCTTGCGGGGGTCATCATATTTTCTGCCTTCATGATATTTCGCCGGGGTGATATTTCTATCATCGGGTGATCTTGGTTATGATCATCCTGATGATGTTGTTGAAGATTTCTAAGTGCGACCCGATATTCACTGGGGTCATCATATTTTGAATGTCAGGATGATCTTAGTCAATATCATCCTGATGATGTTGTATCACCTCTTGTTCGTTGTTTTGTCATCCTGATGATGCTGACGTCATCCTATTATCAGGGTGATATGTTTCTTTCTGCCTATCTGCATCATGATATTTCCGAAGGAGGGGGTGATATTTTCATATCACTCGAGTGTGTGTTTGTTCCAGCATCATGATGATGCTGATATCAAGGAGATATCCGCCTGACCGGCTTCGTGCGCTATCTAGAGGGGGTGATCTTTTCGAGCATCATCATATTCATCTATCGCCCCGATCTTACAGAGGAGCTACAGTGCAACCTGATATTTGCACATCAGGATGATATTTCCAAATATCCGGTTGTCTTCCGAATATCATCCTGATGTTAATATGATGATGACGTCATCGAGGTCCCGGGGGGGTCATATTTCTAACACTGATCATCTTGTGGAGATCTCCTGACATTTGCAAACATGATGATGACGTCATCCGGATATGAGGAGGTGCGCAGTAGGCAGATATGATGATGACGTCAGCAGGATATGATGATGATGTCATCAGGATGTTCATCGGCCAGACTTTCGGTATAAGCTCAGCAGGAGGATGTTCCTCCGATGGATCAGGTTGTGCCGATGAAGGCGAATATCATGCGGTTGTTTTGCGTTATGATGATGACGTCAGGGTGATATTTCGGGCAACAGGATATCATGCTGCTGGAGGATGATGATGATGAAGTCTTATACTAGTGTCGTCAGGAGCAAAAGCACCGACATGATATATGCTCATGACCTAGTATATAAAGTGTTAAGGAGGTTGCTGCGGGGTGCATGTGGGATAATTTTATCCTGCATTTTCGAAATATCATGATGATGAATCTCGGCGGGAAGTGGTTGCGATGAACTGTCTGATGTTCTTCCCGAGGCCGCGGGTTGGTGCGCCATCAATGGCGATTGTTGCAGAGGTATGGGCGACGGCGTGGGCTGATCCAGTACCCGGTTGAAGATCTGGATCCCGAGGCGGCGGCGCAAGGCTCGAGATATCTTCCTGTCTCCTCCCCTACCTGCTGCATTAATGTTTGGGCGCCATTTTTATCATACTGTATATCTGGCGGGCTTTTTGGTCAACCTGGTAGTTAATGCTGAATACACCCTCCTGCTATATAATGCAGACGGTGTTATTCATTCAAGGTTGTTGAAAGTTGTGGATTTTTGGCTCTGTAATCCAAAACCAGCTGATCTGGTTGCTCTGCACAGCTTGATCTTGTGAGTTTATGTATCTCCTGTTGTAGGACTTGGCATGAATCCACTGGTTTCATGGTTGATCTTATATGAGTAATGCTATCTTAGCATGTGTTGTGTTAATTTTGTCTCCAGTATTGCATGTATTCTTCTTCTGGATCTGGATATTTGTGTGATGTTTAGATTCTAGAGCATAGAATTCCTATGTTGAATGTCTGATCTTTTAACCTCTGCTCAAGGGGCAGATTAAACTGTTTTCAGGTTGAACATTGGGAAGGGTATACTGCAGTAGGGATGCCATAAGTAGAGATAGCTCAACACTCTATATTGGGAGATATCTGTAAGGCAGATATCATGTGTATCCCCCTGAAATCCGGTTTAGCTATTTATGCTGATCATTCACAGGTGTATGTCTACCGACTCCAAGCCCTGGATAGGCACCAATCATGCTGTGTTCTTGTGTTATGCACCATGTCCAGCTTTGCATCCAAATTCATATCAAACCATTTCATACTTCCACCTGTTAGTTGTAGGAGTAGGATTAGGAACCCCCTGCATGCTCTCATACCCAACCAGACATCATGTCCAAGAATGTTGCCAGCCTTGTGATCTATCATGCAGATCTTGGTCCATACATGAGAGTATTCTGCCTGTTGTTGTCAAGTTAGATCTTTCTATCTTTGAGCTAGTCAAGGATACATCTTGAGTTATAGGGATACCCCCCTTGGTGCGGCAGAACCAGAAGTGAAGGGGAGGAGCTCACGCAACCTCCTGTATTCAGTTGGCCTGAATCTGCCTGTGCATTAGAAGTGGCAAACCCTAATGCTGATTCAGAAGAAATGTCAACAAAGTGGCGACTCTGCTGGGGAGATCAATGTCATATCCATGAAAGTTTGAGTCTACAAGATTAAAAAATTAGACCTGGAAACTGTTTGTTGCAGCAGAGAAAAAAGGTTGTATATGTGACTCTGCTGGTGGATGACCCAGAATGAAAGAAATCAATCTGCAGCTTCAGCTTGTTTGAAGCTCATTCCTCTTCAAGGAGGTGGCGACTCTGCATCAAAGAACCTGATAAAAGAACAAAATCAGTCAGAGAAGAATTTGCAGCTTCTGCAACATATCCAGGTATTTCATATTATTTGACAGATTCCCTATTTGGTGAGAAAGCACTGGTTAAAAGGGAACATTGGTGAAAACAGAGCTTGCATGCTTTCATTAGAACTTACACTGTATTTCAAAGGGCATGCAATGTTGTTCAAAAGACTCATTTAAAGGACTTTAGGAAAGTTTGAAAAAACAGCCTAAACCTTGAGTGCCTAAAGTCATTGTTTGTAGAAAATCTGAGTAGAGAGGAGGGTTGCAATAACATAAAGGATGTATTATTTGCCTATGCACCCCTGTAAAGTGTCAAATGCAAGAATGTATAGTAGTCAGTCCCAACAATGTAATAAAAGAAGTTTCAACATAGACAGATATAGGCCCATAGATTTCAATGGCATTTGTGGCTATCCAAATGCCTTTCCACCTAAAATCAGAAATTTTTTGCCTAAATTCAAGGGTATAAAGGATGAATCAGCTGAGAGACACTTGCAGCAGTTTATGAATGTGATAGATGACTTTGAGATTGACCATGAAGATGTGGTTATGAGATTATTTGTTCAATCTCTAGATGAAGATGCAAGGGACTAGTTTTCCTACCTTCCAGCTCACTCTGTCAACTCTTGGCATGGTTTTAAATCTGCATTTCTAGTACAGTATGGTGAAAGAGTTTCTGAATATGCAGCCATTAGTGACTTCATGTACATCCATATTGAAGAAGATGAGTTGATCCCAGCCTTTAACCTCAGATTTATGAGGGCATTGAATAGAATTCCAGAATGCATGAGACCTAATGATGCACTGTGCTTAGTTACCTACTTGGGAGCCTTTGATGGGAAAATGAGTTACAGATTAAGAGACAAGGAGCCCACCACATTGCATCAGGCACATCAGTTTGCATTAGATATTGAAAACAATTGGAGGTATGGGATACAAAAGGGTTATTTCTCTGAAAATTTTTGTCGTCCTGCAGCCCCCAGTGTTAATGAAGGATTTAATTCAGGAATTGATAATGAATGTCATAGCACTCACACCCCTGTTGTCCCAGTTTTTGCATCATTCCAAGTGGATGATGTTTCTATCATAGAGGAGGATGTCCTTTTTTGCCCAGCAAGTGAAGTTGAAAATAATAATTTTTCAAGTAAAATTTGCATACCAGTCCTAAACAAAGAGCCTTCCTGTTTAAATGATCCAGTTGTGCAGAGTTGTGATCATATGGATCAAGAATCAATATCAGTTTCATCAGGAAGCATTGGAGGGCTGGAAAATGATGCAGATTGTTCAACTTCAGAGTGCATTGAAACAGTAGCAATCTTGTATATGGGGCAATCAGTTGATAAAAATGATACCCATGACCAGTGCATGGATCAGGTTTGTTTTTCTTATGACTCTGGATCTGATAGTAATGAAGAAGAATTGGAATGTCATGAAGAAGAAGCAGAGGCCTTTGCAGTGAGTGTTAATCCCCTTTATGATGAGCCTGCTGATGCATATGATGTTGTGAGTCTTGACTTTCAGTGGTGCAGGATTAACCCTTTGTTTGAGGATGATGATACTGATTTGCAAGCTGTGAATAATGAATGTTCATCATCACCTGATTCAGACATGTGCAACATTGGGTGTGTGGATCAGGTTTTGTTTTCAAAATCAGTAGATATTAGGGGTCTCATATTTTCTGAGTATTTTGAATTGTTGGATCAGCTGGATGAGTACCTGATAATGTGCAGCAGCCAGATAAATGATAAAGAATGCCAAGAGCAATATGATGTACTGTCTGAGGGATATAACATACATGTGTTGCCTAATGTTGAAGAATATTATGTGTATGGTTATATGTCTAATTCTGAAATCCAAAATGACAGAGCTGAAAATGATGGTGGCAAGCTTTCAAAACTGGTGGAATATCTTTTTAAGCAGGTGACATCATGGGCAGATTATGCCAATCTTTTCAGTTGGGATTGGGATCTTTCAGCTTGGAATCAGGCATTTGACAAGAAAAAATTATGGTTCTTCCTTTTTGGTTGCCCGGGGCCGCCAAAATGATGTTTAAAAATATTGTGTTTGGTGATGCAGATCATGATAACTTCATGACTCTATGCCCAATGGATAAGGGACTGGTCTGCTTCCCAGAGATCTGGGGTTCTCGCTGCAGGTTTTCACCTGCACGTCCCCAGACAGAGCCACTATTAGCGCCTGAATTGACTGACAGTTTTTTGAGCAATCTTCATTCAGGCACTCTCCCTAAGTATCCAAAAAATGCTCCAAGTGTTGGACCTCCTCAGCAGTTTTCAGCTGCATCATCATATTTTCTTGAGGAGGAGGTCATCATCATCATGTTTCCTTTGATGGTGGTCAGCATCATCATGTTCTCCGTCGACCGGTTTCTCATCGTCATCATCATATTGAAGTATCGGGTGATATTTGGTTTTTATCCTGATGATGCTGACGAGCTACAGTGCGCCCTGATCTGCTTGCGAGGGTGATTTTTCAAAGTATCCGGTGATCTTGCACTTATCACCTTGCCGAAACATGATGATGATGTTGCCCCGTTATTCTGAGGGGGTTATTCTCTAAGTTGTTCGACCTGACTTGTTCTTTCTTAAGGGTCGTCATCATCATCATATTTCCAGTTATCACCGTGTTGCTTGCGGGGGTCATCATATTTTCTGCCTTCATGATATTTCGCCGGGGTGATATTTCTATCATCGGGTGATCTTGGTTATGATCATCCTGATGATGTTGTTGAAGATTTCTAAGTGCGACCCGATATTCACTGGGGTCATCATATTTTGAACGTCAGGATGATCTTAGTCAATATCATCCTGATGATGTTGTATCACCTCTTGTTCGTTGTTTTGTCATCCTGATGATGCTGACGTCATCCTATTATCAGGGTGATATGTTTCTTTCTGCCTATCTGCATCATGATATTTCCGAAGGAGGGGGTGATATTTTCATATCACTCGAGTGTGTGTTTGTTCCAGCATCATGATGATGCTGATATCAAGGAGATATCCGCCTGACCGGCTTCGTGCGCTATCTAGAGGGGGTGATCTTTTCGAGCATCATCATATTCATCTATCGCCCCGATCTTACAGAGGAGCTACAGTGCAACCTGATATTTGCACATCAGGATGATATTTCCAAATATCCGGTTGTCTTCCGAATATCATCCTGATGTTAATATGATGATGACGTCATCGAGGTCCCGGGGGGGGTCATATTTCTAACACTGATCATCTTGTGGAGATCTCCCGACATTTGCAAACATGATGATGACGTCATCCGGATATGAGGAGGTGTGCAGTAGGCAGATATGATGATGACGTCAGCAGGATATGATGATGATGTCATCAGGATGTTCATCGGCCAGACTTTCGGTATAAGCTCAGCAGGAGGATGTTCCTCCGATGGATCAGGTTGTGCCGATGAAGGCGAATATCATGCGGTTGTTTTGCGTTATGATGATGACGTCAGGGTGATATTTCGGGCAACAGGATATCATGCTGCTGGAGGATGATGATGATGAAGTCTTATACTAGTGTCGTCAGGAGCAAAAGCACCGACATGATATATGCTCATGACCTAGTATATAAAGTGTTAAGGAGGTTGCTGCGGGGTGCATGTGGGATAATTTTATCCTGCATTTTCGAAATATCATGATGATGAATCTCGGCGGGAAGTGGTTGCGATGAACTGTCTGATGTTCTTCCCGAGGCCGCGGGTTGGTGCGCCATCAATGGCGATTGTTGCAGAGGTATGGGCGACGGCGTGGGCTGATCCAGTACCCGGTTGAAGATCTGGATCCCGAGGCGGCGGCGCAAGGCTCGAGATATCTTCCTGTCTCCTCCCCTACCTGCTGCATTAATGTTTGGGCGCCATTTTTATCATACTGTATATCTGGCGGGCTTTTTGGTCAACCTGGTAGTTAATGCTGAATACACCCTCCTGCTATATAATGCAGACGGTGTTATTCATTCAAGGTTGTTGAAAGTTGTGGATTTTTGGCTCTGTAATCCAAAACCAGCTGATCTGGTTGCTCTGCACAGCTTGATCTTGTGAGTTTATGTATCTCCTGTTGTAGGACTTGGCATGAATCCACTGGTTTCATGGTTGATCTTATATGAGTAATGCTATCTTAGCATGTGTTGTGTTAATTCTGTCTCCAGTATTGCATGTATTCTTCTTCTGGATCTGGATATTTGTGTGATGTTTAGATTCTAGAGCATAGAATTCCTATGTTGAATGTCTGATCTTTTAACCTCTGCTCAAGGGGCAGATTAAACTGTTTTCAGGTTGAACATTGGGAAGGGTATACTGCAGTAGGGATGCCATAAGTAGAGATAGCTCAACACTCTATATTGGGAGATATCTGTAAGGCAGATATCATGTGTATCCCCCTGAAATCCGGTTTTAGCTATTTATGCTGATCATTCACAGGTGTATGTCTACCGACTCCAAGCCCTGGATAGGCACCAATCATGCTGTGTTCTTGTGTTATGCACCATGTCCAGCTTTGCATCCAAATTCATATCAAACCATTTCATACTTCCACCTGTTAGTTGTAGGAGTAGGATTAGGAACCCCCTGCATGCTCTCATACCCAACCAGACATCATGTCCAAGAATGTTGCCAGCCTTGTGATCTATCATGCAGATCTTGGTCCATACATGAGAGTATTCTGCCTGTTGTTGTCAAGTTAGATCTTTCTATCTTTGAGCTAGTCAAGGATACATCTTGAGTTATAGGGATACCCCCCTTGGTGCGGCAGAACCAGAAGTGAAGGGGAGGAGCTCACGCAACCTCCTGTATTCAGTTGGCCTGAATCTGCCTGTGCATTAGAAGTGGCAAACCCTAATGCTGATTCAGAAGAAATGTCAACAAAGTGGCGACTCTGCTGGGGAGATCAATGTCATATCCATGAAAGTTTGAGTCTACAAGATTAAAAAATTAGACCTGGAAACTGTTTGTTGCAGCAGAGAAAAAAGGTTGTATATGTGACTCTGCTGGTGGATGACCCAGAATGAAAGAAATCAATCTGCAGCTTCAGCTTGTTTGAAGCTCATTCCTCTTCAAGGAGGTGGCGACTCTGCATCAAAGAACCTGATAAAAGAACAAAATCAGTCAGAGAAGAATTTGCAGCTTCTGCAACATATCCAGGTATTTCATATTATTTGACAGATTCCCTATTTGGTGAGAAAGCACTGGTTAAAAGGGAACATTGGTGAAAACAGAGCTTGCATGCTTTCATTAGAACTTACACTGTATTTCAAAGGGCATGCAATGTTGTTCAAAAGACTCATTTAAAGGACTTTAGGAAAGTTTGAAAAAACAGCCTAAACCTTGAGTGCCTAAAGTCATTGTTTGTAGAAAATCTGAGTAGAGAGGAGGGTTGCAATAACATAAAGGATGTATTATTTGCCTATGCACCCCTGTAAAGTGTCAAATGCAAGAATGTATAGTAGTCAGTCCCAACAATGTAATAAAAGAAGTTTCAACATAGACAGATATAGGCCCATAGATTTCAATGGCATTTGTGGCTATCCAAATGCCTTTCCACCTAAAATCAGAAATTTTTTGCCTAAATTCAAGGGTATAAAGGATGAATCAGCTGAGAGACACTTGCAGCAGTTTATGAATGTGATAGATGACTTTGAGATTGACCATGAAGATGTGGTTATGAGATTATTTGTTCAATCTCTAGATGAAGATGCAAGGGACTAGTTTTCCTACCTTCCAGCTCACTCTGTCAACTCTTGGCATGGTTTTAAATCTGCATTTCTAGTACAGTATGGTGAAAGAGTTTCTGAATATGCAGCCATTAGTGACTTCATGTACATCCATATTGAAGAAGATGAGTTGATCCCAGCCTTTAACCTCAGATTTATGAGGGCATTGAATAGAATTCCAGAATGCATGAGACCTAATGATGCACTGTGCTTAGTTACCTACTTGGGAGCCTTTGATGGGAAAATGAGTTACAGATTAAGAGACAAGGAGCCCACCACATTGCATCAGGCACATCAGTTTGCATTAGATATTGAAAACAATTGGAGGTATGGGATACAAAAGGGTTATTTCTCTGAAAATTTTTGTCGTCCTGCAGCCCCCAGTGTTAATGAAGGATTTAATTCAGGAATTGATAATGAATGTCATAGCACTCACACCCCTGTTGTCCCAGTTTTTGCATCATTCCAAGTGGATGATGTTTCTATCATAGAGGAGGATGTCCTTTTTTGCCCAGCAAGTGAAGTTGAAAATAATAATTTTTCAAGTAAAATTTGCATACCAGTCCTAAACAAAGAGCCTTCCTGTTTAAATGATCCAGTTGTGCAGAGTTGTGATCATATGGATCAAGAATCAATATCAGTTTCATCAGGAAGCATTGGAGGGCTGGAAAATGATGCAGATTGTTCAACTTCAGAGTGCATTGAAACAGTAGCAATCTTGTATATGGGGCAATCAGTTGATAAAAATGATACCCATGACCAGTGCATGGATCAGGTTTGTTTTTCTTATGACTCTGGATCTGATAGTAATGAAGAAGAATTGGAATGTCATGAAGAAGAAGCAGAGGCCTTTGCAGTGAGTGTTAATCCCCTTTATGATGAGCCTGCTGATGCATATGATGTTGTGAGTCTTGACTTTCAGTGGTGCAGGATTAACCCTTTGTTTGAGGATGATGATACTGATTTGCAAGCTGTGAATAATGAATGTTCATCATCACCTGATTCAGACATGTGCAACATTGGGTGTGTGGATCAGGTTTTGTTTTCAAAATCAGTAGATATTAGGGGTCTCATATTTTCTGAGTATTTTGAATTGTTGGATCAGCTGGATGAGTACCTGATAATGTGCAGCAGCCAGATAAATGATAAAGAATGCCAAGAGCAATATGATGTACTGTCTGAGGGATATAACATACATGTGTTGCCTAATGTTGAAGAATATTATGTGTATGGTTATATGTCTAATTCTGAAATCCAAAATGACAGAGCTGAAAATGATGGTGGCAAGCTTTCAAAACTGGTGGAATATCTTTTTAAGCAGGTGACATCATGGGCAGATTATGCCAATCTTTTCAGTTGGGATTGGGATCTTTCAGCTTGGAATCAGGCATTTGACAAGAAAAAATTATGGTTCTTCCTTTTTGGTTGCCCGGGGCCGCCAAAATGATGTTTAAAAATATTGTGTTTGGTGATGCAGATCATGATAACTTCATGACTCTATGCCCAATGGATAAGGGACTGGTCTGCTTCCCAGAGATCTGGGGTTCTCGCTGCAGGTTTTCACTTGCACGTCCCCAGACAGAGCCACTGTTAGCGCCTGAATTGACTGGCAGTTTTTTGAGCAATCTTCATTCAGGCACTCTCCCTAAGTATCCAAAAAATGCTCCAAGTGTTGGACCTCCTCAGCAGTTTTCAGCTGCATCATCATATTTTCTTGAGGAGGAGGTCATCATCATCATGTTTCCTTTGATGGTGGTCAGCATCATCATGTTCTCCGTCGACCGGTTTCTCATCGTCATCATCATATTGAAGTATCGGGTGATATTTGGTTTTTATCCTGATGATGCTGACGAGCTACAGTGCGCCCTGATCTGCTTGCGAGGGTGATTTTTCAAAGTATCCGGTGATCTTGCACTTATCACCTTGCCGAAACATGATGATGATGTTGCCCCGTTATTCTGAGGGGGTTATTCTCTAAGTTGTTCGACCTGACTTGTTCTTTCTTAAGGGTCGTCATCATCATCATATTTCCAGTTATCACCGTGTTGCTTGCGGGGGTCATCATATTTTCTGCCTTCATGATATTTCGCCGGGGTGATATTTCTATCATCGGGTGATCTTGGTTATGATCATCCTGATGATGTTGTTGAAGATTTCTAAGTGCGACCCGATATTCACTGGGGTCATCATATTTTGAACGTCAGGATGATCTTAGTCAATATCATCCTGATGATGTTGTATCACCTCTTGTTCGTTGTTTTGTCATCCTGATGATGCTGACGTCATCCTATTATCAGGGTGATATGTTTCTTTCTGCCTATCTGCATCATGATATTTCCGAAGGAGGGGGTGATATTTTCATATCACTCGAGTGTGTGTTTGTTCCAGCATCATGATGATGCTGATATCAAGGAGATATCCGCCTGACCGGCTTCGTGCGCTATCTAGAGGGGGTGATCTTTTCGAGCATCATCATATTCATCTATCGCCCCGATCTTACAGAGGAGCTACAGTGCAACCTGATATTTGCACATCAGGATGATATTTCCAAATATCCGGTTGTCTTCCGAATATCATCCTGATGTTAATATGATGATGACGTCATCGAGGTCCCGGGGGGGGTCATATTTCTAACACTGATCATCTTGTGGAGATCTCCCGACATTTGCAAACATGATGATGACGTCATCCGGATATGAGGAGGTGCGCAGTAGGCAGATATGATGATGACGTCAGCAGGATATGATGATGATGTCATCAGGATGTTCATCGGCCAGACTTTCGGTATAAGCTCAGCAGGAGGATGTTCCTCCGATGGATCAGGTTGTGCCGATGAAGGCGAATATCATGCGGTTGTTTTGCGTTATGATGATGACGTCAGGGTGATATTTCGGGCAACAGGATATCATGCTGCTGGAGGATGATGATGATGAAGTCTTATACTAGTGTCGTCAGGAGCAAAAGCACCGACATGATATATGCTCATGACCTAGTATATAAAGTGTTAAGGAGGTTGCTGCGGGGTGCATGTGGGATAATTTTATCCTGCATTTTCGAAATATCATGATGATGAATCTCGGCGGGAAGTGGTTGCGATGAACTGTCTGATGTTCTTCCCGAGGCCGCGGGTTGGTGCGCCATCAATGGCGATTGTTGCAGAGGTATGGGCGACGGCGTGGGCTGATCCAGTACCCGGTTGAAGATCTGGATCCCGAGGCGGCGGCGCAAGGCTCGAGATATCTTCCTGTCTCCTCCCCTACCTGCTGCATTAATGTTTGGGCGCCATTTTTATCATACTGTATATCTGGCGGGCTTTTTGGTCAACCTGGTAGTTAATGCTGAATACACCCTCCTGCTATATAATGCAGACGGTGTTATTCATTCAAGGTTGTTGAAAGTTGTGGATTTTTGGCTCTGTAATCCAAAACCAGCTGATCTGGTTGCTCTGCACAGCTTGATCTTGTGAGTTTATGTATCTCCTGTTGTAGGACTTGGCATGAATCCACTGGTTTCATGGTTGATCTTATATGAGTAATGCTATCTTAGCATGTGTTGTGTTAATTCTGTCTCCAGTATTGCATGTATTCTTCTTCTGGATCTGGATATTTGTGTGATGTTTAGATTCTAGAGCATAGAATTCCTATGTTGAATGTCTGATCTTTTAACCTCTGCTCAAGGGGCAGATTAAACTGTTTTCAGGTTGAACATTGGGAAGGGTATACTGCAGTAGGGATGCCATAAGTAGAGATAGCTCAACACTCTATATTGGGAGATATCTGTAAGGCAGATATCATGTGTATCCCCCTGAAATCCGGTTTTAGCTATTTATGTTGATCATTCACAGGTGTATGTCTACCGACTCCAAGCCCTGGATAGGCACCAATCATGCTGTGTTCTTGTGTTATACACCATGTCCAGCTTTGCATCCAAATTCATATCAAACCATTTCATACTTCCACCTGTTAGTTGTAGGAGTAGGATTAGGAACCCCCTGCATGCTCTCATACCCAACCAGACATCATGTCCAAGAATGTTGCCAGCCTTGTGATCTATCATGCAGATCTTGGTCCATACATGAGAGTATTCTGCCTGTTGTTGTCAAGTTAGATCTTTCTATCTTTGAGCTAGTCAAGGATACATCTTGAGTTATAGGGATACCCCCCTTGGTACGGCAGAACCAGAAGTGAAGGGGAGGAGCTCACGCAACCTCCTGTATTCAGTTGGCCTGAATCTGCCTGTGCATTAGAAGTGGCAAACCCTAATGGTGATTCAGAAGAAATGTCAACACTATGTATATTGGTTGGATCAGTATCATCTGTACACAATTGTAGCCTATCTTTTGAAGTTCTTGCAAAAGTGAAAGTTGTGAGCAAAAGAATGTGCTAACATGAAGACTATTGTTGTTGTTATGTATGATGATGAGAATGAAGTCCCTGATGTGGTGAATATTGTATTCATTTTTCTGAGGAAAGGCATTGCTTTAAAAAGAAAGATTTAGGGAGTCCAAGGCACTGGAGTTTGCACCAAAGATTTTCAAGAGAATGCTCTACATTCCTCCGCATTTGAAGGTATGGCATTGCCTTTTGGGAGTTAGACATAGATAAGTATGAAGTTTGTATTTACCTAATTTTAGAGCTTGGAAGTTACCGCAAAAGATTTTAGAGCCCGCAGAGTGAAGATAGAGGTTCAGGATGGATGCAGACAGGATGTGTCTGAGAAGTGCTCCACATTTGTCCACTTTTGAAGATGAGATCATACAGTTTGAATGATGGCCAGTTATATATGAGAAGATGGATATACTCAAGTTTTAGTTGATAATTTTTACCACAAAGGTCCTCCGAAGTTAGCAGAACAAAGACATATCATGCTGCTGATTAGGGTTGTCTGGAGGAGAATGCAAAAGCCACCACAGTTTAACTTTTGGCTTTGATGTTTGGAGGATGAGTTTAGATATTCAATATGATTGTTCATTTCAGGTTTCAGGTACTGAAGTGCACCACAAGTTAGTTTTTCATTGTTCTATCTCAAGACAAGTTGTTCAGTGTTTGTATGTGATACTATGTTTAGTATATGTTTGCTTGCGCTAGAAAGAAATCATATATTTTAGATGAAGGAATGTTTGAGAAGCTTTGTGGAAGTCTTATGTTGCTTGTGAAGTGATCTTCATGATGCTAATTGGTCTCTCCAGTACCACTTTTGGTCTGGATCTACTTTGTGGAAGGAAAAGTGTTTGTTGGGCCAACTTCATGTGTTTTGATGAACCCACCTAATGTTTTGAAGTACACACCAGCTTGGAAGAATGTGATAAGGAATAATAGGTCCTGGTTATTACTCGGCTTGAACGACATTGGTTTCCTACATCTTTTGGATGCTAACTTGGTGTGGTCATGCACGTTTCATGTATACATGTTTCATCTTGGCCGACGTGGGAGAAAGATCTTGTAATTTGCAGAATTGTATGAGAGTGTGCGAGGATGTGTGAACGATTGTGAAAGTGAGAGAGTGAGTTTGTGAAGGTGTGTTGAAGGTAGTAGTGTTTGTGGTGCAGAGAAAGTGAAGGTTTGTGATAGAGTGAAGTGTGTGAAGGTGGTTGATCAGTGAGATCTGTTGAAGTGTGATTATGTAAGTGTTGATTTGATTGTATTTTAGGGAGTTTGTCCTCCCTTGGGTTGAAGCCCCCAAAACTGTTGTAATATGTTCTTATCTTTATTTGTGAGGCTAGATTTGGATAGTAGATCCAAGCAGCTTGCTCACCGTGGTTTTCCCTTCTTAGGTTTTCTGCATAAACCTGGTGTTATGGTTGAGTGCTTATGTGTTGTGCTTTTAATTTGTTTAATTTGTTGATCATCTGTTTAAGGCAGTAAGAATTTTTTATTGACAAAGTTAAATTGGAATAAGTTTTGGTATATCCTGATTCACCCCCCTCTTAGTATATCTTTGTATTATAACAATTGGCATCAGAGCAAGGTTCCTTGGTACAACCTAACAACTGAAGGTAGATCTTGGAGTAGAACACTTGGCTCAGAAGGAGTCCTCTTCTAAAGCTCTGTTATTTGATGGAAATAACTTTGACTTTTGGAGTGTATGGATGGACTCCTATCTAACCTCACTAGGGTATGATGTTTGGAGTGCTATCATTAATGATTATGTTGAACCTAAACATCCTATTATAGATTTATATGTGAAGAAGGTTCATGAAAACAATGATAAAGTGAAGAATGCTATCTTAAGTGGTTTGAGCAGTTCAGAGTTACTCAAGGTTGTGCGGTGCAAGACAACAAAGGATATATGGAAGAAGCTTAAAGATCTTTATGAAGTAAATGACACCATAAAGGAAGCAAAATTACAATCTTACAAAATAGTGTTTAAGAATTTAAGGACGATAGAAGAGGAGAATATTGTCAGCTATTTGCACCGAGTAGATGAAGCAGTCAATGGAATCAGGAGTATGGGTGAATATATAGTTGACTCGTTAGTTGTGAGGAAAGTCTTGAGAACTCTCCCTCACAGATTTGATTCAAAAGTATTTGCAATTGAAGAAGCCAAAGATTTGAAGAAACTCACCATGGAAGAGCTCTTTGGGTCCCTCTCTGCCTATGAGATGAGAAATGAAGTCATAGGTCCATGCCAAAGAGAAGCTGCTTTCAATGTTAAGAAGAATGAAGGAACATTTGATGTATGCAATGAAGATGAGGAAGAAGAAGCAAACTTTGTGAGGAAGATGAAAAGGGGATCATGCAAGTATAAAGGTAAGCTGCCTTTCAAATGTTTCAAATGTGGTAGAATTGGTCATTATGCTTCTAAATGTCCCTTTGGAGAAAGTAAAACAACAACAAGAGTTTCAATAGAAACAACTTCAAGAGGAACCTTCTTTCAAAAGAAGACTACAGCTCCGGAGAAGAAGTAGATCACTACTCATCTGATGAGGATAGAGGAGAATCCCTATTCATGGCGATGGTACTCTCAGATGGTTTAGACAAGACTACAGATGAAGAAGAATATGAAGTTGATTTTGAAGGAGAACTTCTTTCTGCTCTTGAAGACTTGGATTGTGCAAGGAAAGAGAATCAAGAACAAAGAGCTCTGATAGAAGCTAAGACAAAAGAATGTACAAGGCTTGAGAAAGAAATTTAGTCACTCAAAAAGGAGTTGAAGAAGACAAATCTTGGAGGTCCGAATGATACTGAATGTGCAGATCTCATCTTTCCTCAAGGAAGATCCCTTCATGCAAGACAACTCTCCATGAATAGGTTCAATCATGTTTTCTTTGGTTATTGTTTTATCTGCAACAAGTTTGGTCATAAGGCTATGGATTGCAAATCTGAAATGAATAGAAGAAATCTTGTAAGTAGAAATTCTCTTGCTCCAATTGTGGATGTCAATGCGGTATGTCAATTTTGCAACATGGTTGGACACATAGAAAGATATTGCAAGTTGGTTTTGAAAATTTAGGATCTCAGTTAACTAATGTCACTAAACAAGACAAGGAGAGTAACACTGAAGTTAAAAATTCAATGATTGTCCAAACAACATTTCATACTTAAGGACAAACAAATCTTTGGGTGATAGACAGTGGATGCACAAATCATATGACAAGTGATAAGAGCAAATTCATGAACAATAGGCTTTGTCCTGAGAAAGTCGCGAGGTTTCAAGTTTTAGAGGAACTGATAGACCTTAGAACTAGGTTCTAAAGGTGGGAGAGAAGACTAAAATCCCACAAAGAGGAAGGGATCGGAAAGCAGGAGCCATAAAATAATGGGGATGAGGGGGTATAGAAGAAGAGTGAGGCAGGGAGTCTAAACTTCTAGGGTTCGGGACCCGGGAGGAACCAAGGGCTTGTAATGTCGAGACCAAAACAAGACAAAGGATTGGGGAAGCAGATGTCCAAGGAACTAGGGAATACATGGACATAGCGACTAGGTACAAAGGACCTAAGGGAGTCTGAAAACTTGTGAGGAGATAGGGGGAATAGTAAAGGAGCAAGAATTGGGAGTTGGGAGGAATTGGGAGCTTAGGAACAAAGGATGCAGGGAAGACCAAGATCTGGGGTTTGGGAGGGACATGGGATGCCAAGAGAGTGGGGTTCTAAAGGATATGTGGACCTATAGACTTTGTAATAGGGCAGGCCAGTATCTGAGGTCCCGGAAGGATTGGGGACCAGGGATCAAGTTTTGGCGGGAATCAGGAAATAGGAAGGTTCAAAGACTTGGAACCTCGAGGAATGTGAGCTTTTGGGGAAAGGGAGAACTCTGGCACCAAAGGTAAATCATGGGGAATCTAGGTTTTACGGAACCAGGGAACCTAGGGACACATAGACAAAGTTCCAAGGTACTGGGAAACCTCGAAAAGGTGAAGGAGGAAGTGGGGAATGCGGAGTTTTGGGGAAACTTGGAACTCTGGGACCAAGAGGAAAGCGCAATAAACCAAGAAGCAGAGAACTTTGGAGCTTGCAGACAAGGTTCTAAGGTTCCAAGTACCCCAGGAACCCAAAAACCCGCAAAGGTGAGGAAATAACCAAGATGCGCCTCGCGTTTAGAAATTTTTTGGGACCACGCATGCTGATGTCATTGACACCACCATAGGAAGCTGAATGAGCATGTTGTTGGGGTTCGAGGTTCAGGAGGAACCAAGGACCAAAGGATTGAAAAGGGATGGGGTGAGGAACATTCCCAGGCCCAAAACATCTAAATGTCTCGACAAATATTGAAAACCCAAAAAGGCCAAAAATTGCTAAGGGAAGGCCCAACTTGGATTTTATTTAGATTTTAGACGATAATAGGACATGGCCATGGCACGGGGAAGGGGCAAAACAACAATGGAAAACACAACTTAAGATTTTTCTCAATTTTTATGAGGGTGCCAATAGGCATCATCATATTATTTATCATCACTAGATCCTCAAATGGGTGGTGGTTATGCCAGCATCATCTATGAACCATCTTGAAATAACAAATATGTGTATTTTTTGTTTGGTGTTTATGTTTATGTTGGTTTTTTAAATTATTGCTCCTTATGTTCTATTTTCATAAGATTTCACATGTTTTTTAGATATTTTCTAGAAAAATTGTAGTGTTTTAGTATGCATACTTCTTTTGATGGATTAATCTCTCATCACAAAATTAAATATACATAAGTAATTCTAAATCATAAAGCTTAGAGGCCCACAACCAATTTAATTTATGATTTAGATCGTTAGGGTGATACATCTATGATTTGTATTGTTTATGTTATTATAAAATATTAGATTTCTTCAATAGATTGTTGATTTAAAAGCTTAATTCCATTAATCAAAGGTCAAAATTAGTTGAGTTATCATCAAAGCCTTACAATAACTTGAAACAAGTTGATTACTCATTTTGATCTTGAGCCATTGTTCCAAGATTCAAACACCAACCCATGCATAATAGATTATAGTGTTGAGATCAAAGTTCCCATGCAAAGAAAATCTCCAACATGGGATGCTCATTGGTTACTAGAGGCATGTCACTTTGTAAACCTAGTGATAAAACCTAATCCCAAGTGAAATCTCCCAAACCTTTGAACAATAAAAGGCCAATAAACTCATCATAATATGCCTAGTGTTAAAATACCATTGTCATTATGGTAGGCCACTCTATAAACCTAGTGATAAAACATAATCTTGCGTGAAATCTTCCAAACCTTTGAATAATAAAAGCCCAACAAACTCATTATAATATACCCACTATAAAAATATCATTACCCTCGTAGTATCACATACCCATATAAACCCATGTTTGATATTTGTCATGGATGGGAAACACTTCAAATGTTCATTCTCTATTAGTGATTGTCTCTTTGGATAATTTAAGCTCCTATGAGCCCTTTCGTTGTCTCTACATGGCTCCTTTAGTTCCTTCCTTGATGGGTTGATTGACCACGTCACCAATTTTTGCTTCACCAAATGTAACTTTTACTATTTCCAAATCCTAAATAATACAAGTAATGTCGCTCCATACAACACTCGACAATATTAAAATGTGGGAGATGATGATTACAACTTGTTCTTTTATTGGGAAGTTAACAATAATTGATTAAAGCAGTAACAATTTGGTCTTGTTGCTACCAACATAATTGTGTCATTTTATTCTTTTGTTCAAGTGGTCAAATGGGCTTACATTGGTTTTGACTTGGTAGAAATTCTCAAACGCTCATATTTGTTTCTTTCTTTTCTTTTTCTCTCCAATTACTCACGAGCAAAATGGATGAGTTTTTCTTTGGGAATCTATGCTTTTGAATCAATTAAGAGTTAGTAATAAGTTTTAAATGACCCACACTATTGAATTAAAAAAAATTCATTATCAATATTCATTTTAACATATTTGGTCTCTTGATGAAGCATGTGGCTACAAGTTTTGTGAACTCAAAAAATTAGAGTTGTCCCTAGGGATGGAATTTGTATTTTTGTCATGTTAATTAGATTACCCAAAATGATAATTGGCATTGGCATGGGTTTGTTAAAAGTAGTAAAAATAAAGGCAAAAGAGGAGAGTATAAAAGGTATATAGGTAGGTAGAAAGAAGTATCAATTCCAAGGGAATACAAAGACAAGATTTAAACTTTGTTAATTATGAATTTTGATAACTTAAGGTGGGTGGTGCCAATTACCCTTTAAAATAACATGGGTCATGCCCCACCTTTACATATCAACGTTATGCATGCATGAAGGATAGTGCATATGTGGCACTATGAAAGCAAGAAGAGGACCACTTGCATATAATGTTGATTGTGAATGATTGACTAATCAATTAAAACAATCAACAAAATTCTCCACCTCTTTAGAATAGAATATAATAGAATAACCTTTAACATCCATGAGGCTAAAAATAGCCTATGAGACATCCAACCCAATCAAATTTGCTACTACCTTTCAGTTCTTCTTTTATTCAAAGAAAGAACGAGCTCTTTGACTTTCTCAAAAGACCCCTCTATAAATAAACCATGCCAAGAAGTTGTTGTTAGGAAGCCTGCATGTTTTGCCATGATGTTTGTGTAAGCATCACAATCTAAAATAAAGTGTTTTTTTGATTCCACCACCCTTGCATCGCAGAGTTCACCCACTCTCTCTTCCCAAGTTTCTTTAGGTCTTGTTGGTGCCTGAATTGACTGTCAGTTCTTGAGCAATTTTTATGCAGGCACCATCCCAAAAAATCCAAAAAATTTTCCAGTTTTGGCACCCCTTCAGTGTTTTGTAACATCCACATCATCTTTCTTGAAGGAGGTGGTCTTCTTGTTTTCTCCATCGGCATGAGTTTGCATGTGTCTTGGCGATCTTTTTGGTACCAATGGCGTGTTATCTTCTATCGCTGAGACTTTACCTATCGGCGAAGGTGTTTTGTGGCTTGCCGACGGATTGGGTCTCGCCGACGAGGGTTTTGGGGTGCTATCGCCAAGACTTTGGCTATCGGGTGAATAGGCAGATTGTTGGCCGATGGCGCAGGTCTGGCCGATGGAGTTGCCATCGGCGAGTGTGGAGAGTTGGGCCGACAGGGGTACTCTGGCCGATGGAGCTGTATCGGCGTAACATGTGATGTCGGCGAGGGAGTTTTTGATTGAGCCGATGGCATGGGTCTGGCCGATAGGCGATAATTAGCCTATGGGCGTCGGCGTGACTTTTGGAGTCGGCGTAGGTTTGAGGTGTTGCTCCGACGGTGTAAGTCACACCGACGGAGGTGGGAGGCCTGGGTGTTATCGGTAAGACTCTTGAGGTCGGCAAAGAAGTGTTCAGTTGCTCCGATAGTGTTGATCTCACCGATGGGAGCGAGGAGTCTGGCCGACAGGGGATTACGATAGGCATCGGCGAGACCGCTGTGATCGGCAGGAGATTTTTGAGGAAGGCCGATGGTATATGTAATGGCGATGGGCTGTGGGCGAAGGGTCGTGTGTCGAGCGCGGCAAAACGCTTGACACTTAGTATCCATGCGGCCATGTTTTTAAAATGATAAAATGGTCTCTGCAGGACGAATGTGGGATATTGATTTATGCAGATGTGAAGGTCTTCCCGATGGTCTTGGTCACGCCGATGGCATGATATGCAAGGCAAAACATGCATTTTTAGGGTGCCTACGTGGCACATTTTCGTAGGATAGTGACTTTTCAACGTGGATTTGGTGCCATCAATTTTCAAGCGATGGAAGGGTCGACGGCCATGTTTTAAAGATGGAGTATGAGTTTCCTTTGTGGCTTCAGGCACATTTTGAGCGGGAAATTTCCATTTAAGTTGTGCGACTGTTTCCAGGAGAAGATATGGGTGGTTGAGCCATCAATGGTGATTTGCAGAGGCATGGGCGAATGGTTGAACGGCCATGTATCTAATTTATGGCAAGAAAATTCTCCGACAGTGGCACAAGGCTCGAGCTCATCTGCCCCTTGTCCTTTTCCTACTTCTCCATGTTTTGTCCCCTGCTGCGCTTATTCTTTGCAGGCCATTTTCCTCAGAGTGAATGTATCTGGCAAATTTTTGACTTCTGGCCATGTAATTAATTGCTGAATGTACACGATTCTGTATAAATGGTCTGGCTGTGTTACATTTTGGGAGGGGATGTTTTTGGGCTTTCTGCTCTGACTCTGAACATAAGGTGTTCACATTTTGAAAGGCATTTTTTGCTACAGACTCGGTCCTTAGTCTGGTGTACTAATCTATCTTGGATTGTAAATGATGATTTTCTCTGTGATGACCTTCTATGCAGATTGATTCTAAATGAAAAACACCTGTGTGTGTATTGTTTCTGATTGTCTCCTGTATGTCATTTGTTTTCCTTTCAAACAAGGTTGTCAAAGGCTTCCAAGTTTTTTAGTATATGTATACTGTGTGTTTGATTTATTGCGTCTGCTCAAGGAGTGGTTAAATAGGCTTTTGATCAGATACAAAGGAAAATAGATTGCATCATAGGATCTGTTAAGTATGATCATTAATGATACTCTTTCTTGGACATGTTGCTGTTAGGCAGTAGCATTATTCTTAGGTCCTCTGGATATGAATTTATGTTGTCATGGGGAGACATTTACAGTCTTAGATATGACTCTGCTGCCCAGATAAGGCACTGGTTTGGGAATCTGTCTGTTCAATGGGTCTAGGAAAGTCCCATCCCTCCAAGCACCATTTCAAACCATTTCATCCTTCCACCTGTTAGTTGTAGGAGTAGGATTAGGATCCCTGCATGCTCTCATACCCAACTAGACATTATGTCCAAGAATGTTGCCAACCTTGTGATTTGTTATACAAATCTTGGTCCTTACATGAGGGTATTCTGCCTGTTGCTGTCAAGTTAAATCTTTCTGTCATTGAGCTAGTCAAGGTTATACTTTTATCAAGTAGGGAAACCCCCCTTGGTGCGGCAGAACCAGAAGTGAAGGGGAGGAGCTCACGCAACCTCCTGTATTCAGTTGGCTGAATCTGCCTGTGCATTAGAACTGGCAAACCCTAATGCTGATTCAGAAGAAAAACCAACAGGTCTTTTCCACCTTCCCGTTTCGCATTAGAGCTGATGGGAGTTAGTTCTAAGTCGAGCAATCAAAATCTTAGCTCTCAAAGGAATATTCACGCCAATATAAGCTTTTTGTTGATGATCACATGTGGGGTTAAATGCCTCGAGGTAATAATTCCTCTTTCTCCCTAGAATACCACCCCACATAGGTTTGCAGAATTTATCTATGACAAAAGTTTTTATATCTTTTGTAATGTTCCGTTTTCTAGCTTGATCTTTTACAGTTGACCATTGGCCTATTCCGGAGACCCGTAGGTTACTCGGAGGTTGAAATTGGGGTTTCATGTTTTGGTGGTTACTTTTGTTCGTGGAACGTGGTTTGGTTGGTGGTTTCTTTCTGGGTTTTCAGAGAGCTTCGCAGGGATGTGTTTTTCTCGACATTTAAGAATTTACTATTTTTAGTAAGTTCAGGATTGGCACTGGAACGGGATTTTGAGAGTGGGATTGGATTCGTCTTGTCAAGACCTTTCCAACGAGCTATAGATCATTGGTTTTCGACATCATCTTGGCCTCCATTTTAAAGTCCGTATATTAAACTTTATTATTTAATATTGGACCTTGGTGCCTAGGCTCAACGACTTAATGTTGAGGTTGAAAAAGAATTGAAGAGCATTATATTATTTTCCCTCTCATGTTTTATCCCATATGCAAGAGGGTTTTAGAGACTCCCAGTTGGAAAAGTATAAAAGGAGGAAGAGTGCTCTCATTTCGGCATCTAAAATCTTGATAATGTTATGCTGCCGTAATGGTTCTGGGACTGCTTCGAGGAATGAATGCCTCCTAGCCTGGGCTCACTTCGTGCTTGAGAGATAGCACCTAGGGAGAGGTTTGCTGATAGTAGTGATTTTTGTAGTGAGGTTTGCATTGTAGCTTGAGTTTTGTTTGTAGTTCAGTTATTTGCATTTTATGTCATTTTTGGAGTTGCTGATAACAGGGCTGAATCTGTAGTTTCATTCATAAATCTAAAAATAAAAATACATTTGTTCTGGGTATTTCATATTTCCCTTTGTCTATGCTGGGCGCCCCATTGTGCCAATTTGCAGATTTTATTATGAAGAATTTGATTTTTCTAGAAGGAAATCGCCCTTCGTGCCAGGCCGCCCTCTTTGGAGTGCATTGGAAAGCGTGTTAAATAAATACTTGGGTTTAAGAGTGGTCTCTGGTGTGTAGCTTGTTCGCCATTGTCATAAGAGTGCATTGCATTAGATTTGAGGTCATTTGGTTGAGAAATGAGTAAGGTGTGAGCATTTTTGTAGGGTTTTATGTTGTTGGTTTGGTCTTTTCAAGTTGTTGATCCATCATTTCAGTTTGCTAAGTTCTATCATTTGAGTTGGGTTGGAAGTCTCTAATTATTGTAAGCTAAACAGTAGTACTGTCAGCACTTCATACTTCTTCTCATATTTGCTTTATAATACCTTGCATCTCCGTCATATGGTAGCTCCAATTCCACTTCGGGTTGGAAAGCACATTCTTGACGTCAAGTTATTTCAGCATAATAGTGGTAGGGATCCTCTAACCACATGCTCGTCGACATCCGGTGCATTCTTGGTTAGAGTTCTTTGTATCAGCATTGCATCAAGACCCTCTGACCATATGCTCGTCATCATCAAGTGCATTCTTGGTTAGAGTTCCTTTATCAGCATTGCATAGAGACCCTCTGACCATATGCTCGTCACCATCAGGCGCATTCTTGGTTAGAGTTCCTTTTCAGCATTGCATAGAGATCCTCTGACCATATGATCACACCATCCTGGTGTACATTCTTGGTTAGAGTTGAATTCTGCATCGTTTTGGTTTAAGTGCTAACTTCAACGATTGTGTATTGCTCTGCCTATTGTAATTGGAAAAGTGAAAAAATTGGCTTGGTATATTTCAGTGGTATCAGAGCCACGCATCCTGCCATCCTGTGAAAACAAACCTTCTATGAGTGACAGAGAACAGAGGTACTTAGCAAGAGAATACAAGAAGGCTACCAGTCAGTTTCATTGGCATCAAGCCCCAGAAGGTCAGACAGCTTCAGAGGTATTAAGAGCCAATTGTGAGTCTTCTCCTGAAGGAGAAATGGGGGATAATGAGAGGACGTCAGGAGGTAACAGAGATGATAGTGGGAAAGGAAGAGAATGATCATTAAGTCCGGTAAAGAGGTTCGAGAGGAAGATGGATACCTTAATGGATATGATATCTCTCATGATGGGGAGAATGGGTCAGAACCAACCTCCACTAAACAATTCGGGACATAGTGGAGAACACAGTGCCACCAACCAGCATAATGGACATGCTACTCAGCCTGCTTCAAATAGCACATACATTTCTTCCAGGCCATTCAAACCCACTTTCTTGGCACCAGTAAAACCTCATCTTGATCTAGAAGAAAATGTGTCCTTTGTTGAACAGTTGAGACTCGGCCGCGCTGAGTATGATTCTCTACCTAATGAAAATAAGGCAGATATGTCTTATAATGATTTTATGGATCATAAAAGGAAGGATAGAGGACAAGGAAGACATTATGAACAAAGGAGGACAATAGTTCATGGGGATTTGCATCAAGCTATCAACGAGGTTATGCTTCCACATTTTGATGGGAGTGACAATAGTTCAGCCAGAGCTTGGATACAAAAGTTAGACAACTATCTAGCTCTCAGACCCATGGAGGAGGAGGAGGTGATTAAGTTCGCTACGCTACACCTGGATGGGGTGGTGCAGGAGTGGTGGTACCATGGTCTAGTCACCTTGGGTCATCGGTCTATCACTACCTATGATGAGTTTACCAATAAGTTCATAGAGAGATTTGAGAAAAAAGATCCAGAAGTGCATTTCAGAGAATTGGCACAACTTAAGCAATATGGTACAATTGATGCCTACATAGCTGAGTTTCAAAGGCTTTCAGTCATGGTCACAGGAGTCACTGAGAGGCGCTTGGTGATCCTATTCAGTGAAGGATTGACGAAGCCACTCAAGGGTTGGATTAAAGCTTTTGATTCACCCTCTCTACAAGAGGCAATGAAGAAGGCAAGAAACATGGAGTGGGCTGCTCCTAAAGCAAAGTTTCAACCCAAGCCATCATTTCACAAAAGAGATAAAGGAAAAAGACCTCAGCATAAGGAGTTCAAACAGCATCAACCTCATGTCACAAGGTTGGATCCTGAGACACTTAATGAACTCAGGAGAAAAGGTTTATGTTTCTGGTGTAGAGAAAAATGGTCCCAAGATCATGTTTGCCCAAAAGGAGGCAAATTTCATCAAATTGAATACTATTCAGCTGAAGAAAGTAATTCTGATTTGTCAGACCAGCAGTCTGATTCTGAAGACAGTGAAGTGGAAAAAGTCCCAGAGGAATCTGAAGATGAAAAGGGAAGTGGAGGCACTTTGGCTCAACTTTCAAGCTTTCAAAGGAATGAATCCTTCAAAGTTCGAGGGATGAATAAGGGGCAACGCATAGTTGCTTTGATTGACACTGGAGCAACGCATAACTTCATTGACGAAGTTGTGGTGGCAAAGAAGGGGCTGCAAACAGAAGAGTTTGAAGGCTTCAAGGTTATGGTTGCTGATGGTTTTCACATCACCTGCACCAAGAAGATCTCAAACATGACCATGCAAGTGGGAAACTATGAGGTCAAGGACAACTTCTATGTAGTCAAAATTGGAGATACGGATGCCGTCCTAGGCATTCAATGGCTGCGTTCACTCAGGGAGATCACTCTAAATCTGCAAACCATGGAGCTCAAGTTTCAATCCGAAGGGAAGAATGTAGTGATAAGAGGAATGTCCAATGGTGGCCCTCGGATTGTGTCATTCAAGAGGATGGCGAGGCTGATTCGTCATGATCAAGTTGAGTGGGCTGCAGAGTGTATGATTCTTCCTGCTAGTCCGGTTGAAACAAAGAGAGACTACCCTTTTGATATTCAGTCTTTACTCACAAAGAAGAGCAAGGTGTTTGCTCATTTACCTCCTGGACCACCTCCTGATTGAGGTTCAGAGCATGTCATAGAGCTCAAGGAAGGAGCTAAACCAGTTATTACAACTCCTTATTGGTATCCTAAGAAGCAAAAGGACGAGATTGAGAAAAACATTCAGGTTCTCTTGGAGATGGGCTTCATTCGTCCAAGCAAGAGCCCCTTTGCTTCTGCAGTTGTCCTAGTGAAGAAGAAGGATGGTACCATCCGCATGTGTGTGGACTATCGTGCTTTGAATCAAAGCACCATCAAAAATTGATATCCCATCCTGAGGATAGATGAGCTCATTGATGAGCTACATGGAGCCAAGTTCTTTTCAAAGATCGATTTGAGATCGGGTTATTACCAGATTCGGATGAGAGGATCCGATGTTGAGAAGACAACATTTAGATGTCACTATGGCCACTTCGAGTTTCTAGTCATGCCATTTGGGTTGACTAATGCTCCTGCTACCTTCCAGTCATGTATGAACAAAATCTTTTAGAAGTAGTTGAGGAAGTTTGTATTGATATTTTTTGATGAGATCCTGATCTACAGCAAGACATGGGAAGAACATCTCAAGCACTTGGAGGAAGTGCTTAGCATCCTGGAATCAGAGAGTTTGTTTGCCAAAGAATCCAAATGTGAATTTGGAATGAAGGAGTTACTTTACCTTGGCCATATAATCAGTGCTGAAGGAGTGAAGGTTGATCCTGAAAAGATCAAGGCAATTGTTGATTGGCCACCTCCTGAGAATTTGACTCATCTAAAAGGATTTTTGGGTCTTTGTGGATTCTACAGAAGATTTGTGAAGGGCTACTCTCAAAACGCTGCTCCTCTTACTGACCTCACGAAAAAGGGTGCCTTTTGTTGTTCAGAAAAGGCTCAAACTACTTTTGATAAATTTAAGGGGATCATGAGCTCTTGTCCGGTGTTAGCTATCCCAGACTTCTCCAAGCCGTTCGAGCTACAGTGTGATGCATCCGGTGAAGGAGTTGGGGCTGTTTTGATGCAAGACAAACATCCCATTGTGTTTGAAAGCAGAAAATTAAGAGGTGTTGAAAGGAACTACTCCATCTACGACAAGGAGATGCTTGCCATTATGCATGCATTAGCTAAGTTCAGACAGTACTTGGTGGGAAGCAAGTTTGTGGTCAAGACTGATCACAATAGCCTCAAGCACTTCATGCATCAAAGAGATTTGAACGAGAGGCAACAAAAGTGGGTGAGTAAGCTTCAAGCTTACGATTTTGACATCGAATATGTCAAAGGGAAAAATAATATTGTGGTTGATGCTCTATCTAGGAGACCTCATTTAAGCTCATTGTGTGAGCTTACAGCTAATTGGAGGGACATGTTGCTTGCTAATTATGCCAAAAATCAGTTTGCAACCAACATCATTAAGGGTACTTTTCTTGACGAAAGGTACAAAGTGGTTGAAGGGCTGATACACTACAAGGGTAGAATCTTTGTGGTGGCTGATTCTAAGCTCAAAAAGAAGATTCTGTTGACCTTTCATGACATTCCACTTGCTAGTCATCAAGGGTTCTTCAAGACATATAGGCAGATCAGGGAAAGATTTTCTTGGAAAGGGCTGAAAGGGGAGGTTCAACGATACATTTAGGAGTGTCCCACTTGTCAGATGAACAAAAATGAGCATACTTTACCAGCTGGTCTTTTGCAACCTCTTCCCATTCCCAATCAAAAATGGGAAAGCATATCAATGGACTTCATCATAGGGTTGCCCAAGGTTCAAGGAAAAGACTGTATCTATGTTGTTGTGGACAGATTAACAAAATTTGCTCACTTCTTCGCCATTGCCAGCTCTTTTTCAGCAGCCCAAGTTGCAGATCTATTTTTTCATGAGGTGTTTAGATTACATGGGTTGCCAAAAAACATTGTGAGCGATAGGGACAGCAAGTTCCTAAGCACTTTTTGGCAAGAGGTTTTCCAAATGAGTGGTACAGTGCTTACTCCAAGCACTAGTTATCACCCTCAAACCGATGGACAGACAGAGATAGTGAACAAGTGGTTGGAAGGTTACCTGAGAAACTATGTTTCGAAGCAGCAAAGAGCTTGGGTGAAGTGGCTTCACATGGGCGAGTATTGTTATAATTCTACTTTTCACATGTTAATAAGGATGTCACCTTTCATGGCTCTTTACGGTTATGAGGCTCCTAGCTTTGCTGATTTGGTGTTTGGTGATAGCAAAGCCCCTCAAGCCAAAGATTTGTTGCAGCAGAGTCAAGATATTTTGAACTCATTGAAGAACAATCTTCAGATTGCACAGAATCAGCAGAAGATGTACGCTGATCAGCTGCGTGTTAAGCGCTCTTTTGAAGTTGGAGATATGGTTTATCTTCGACTACAGCCTTACAGACAGTCCACTCTCAAGAAAAGTGGAGCTGAGAAGCTCAAACCACGTTTCTATGGGCCGTTCAAGGTCACTAGGAGGGTGGGGGCAGTAGCTTATGAGTTGGAGCTACCTTCGGATAGCAGAGTGCACAATGTATTCCACGTGTCTCGCCTCAAGAAGGCACTTGGACACAATGTTGTTGCTTCATCACAGTTGCCACCTTTGGATGAAGAAGGACAGTTAGTTTTGATTCCAGAAGAGATTCTTGATTCCAGGGAGCATTCTTTGAGGAAAAGAACTATCAGAGAGTATTTGGTGAAGTGGAAGAACTTGCCTATAGAGGATGCGACTTGGGAGAATGATGAGATTCTGTAGCATCCAGGCTTGCAATTGCTTGAGGACAAGCAATCTTGGGAAGGGCGGACTGTAATGTTCCGTTTTCCAGCTTGATCTTTTACAGTTGACCGTTGGCCTATTCCAGAGACCCGTAGGTTACTCGGAGGTTGAAATTGGGGTTTCATGTTTTGGTGGTTACTTTTGTTCGTGGAACGTGGTTTGGTTGGCGGTTTCTTTCTGGGTTTTCAGAGAGCTTCGCAGGGATGTGTTTTTCTCGACATTCAGGAATTTACTATTTTTAGTAAGTTCAGGATTGGCACCGGAATGGGATTTTGAGAGTGGGGTTGGATTCGTCTTGTCAAGACCTTTCCAACGAGCTATAGATCATTGGTTTTCGACATCATCTTGGCCTCCGTTTTAAAGTCCGTATATTAAACTTTATTATTTAATATTGGACCTTGGTTGCTAGGCTCAATGACTTAATGTTGAGGTTGAAAAAGAATTGAAGAGGATTATATTATTTTCCCTCTCATGTTTTATCCCATATGCAAGAGGATTTTAGAGACTCCCAGTTGGAAAAGTATAAAAGGAGGAAGAGTGCTCTCATTTCGGCATTTGAAATCTTGATAATGTTATGCTGCTGTAATGGTTCTGGGACTGCTTCGAGGAATGAATGCCTCCTAGCCTGGGCTCACTTCGTGCTTGAGAGATAGCACCTAGGGAGAGGTTTGCTGATAGTAGTGATTTTTGTAGTGAGGTTTGCATTGTAGCTTGAGTTTTGTTTGTAGTTCAGTTATTTGCATTTTATGTCATTTTTGGAGTTGCTGATAATAGGGCTGAATTTGTAGTTTCATTCATAAATCTGAAAGTAAAAATACATTTGTTCTGGGTATTTCATATTTCCCTTTGTCTATGTTGGGCGCCCCATTGTGCCAATTTGCAGATTTTATTATGAAGAATCTGATTTTTCTAGAAGGAAATCGCCCTTCATGCCAGGCTACCGTCTTTGGAGTGCATTGGAAAGCGTGCTAAAGAAATACTTAGGTTTAAGAGTGGTCTCTGATGTGTAGCTTGTTCGCCATTGTCATAGGAGTGCATTGCATCAGATTTGAGGTCATCTGGTTGAGAAATGAGTGAGGTGTGAGCATTTTTGTAGGGTTTTATGTTGCTGGTTTGGTCTTTTCAAGTTGTTGATCCGTCATTTCAGTTTGCTAACTTCTATCATTTGAGTTGGGTTGGAAGTCTCTAATTATTGTAAGCTGAATAGTAGTACTGTCAGCACTTCATACTTCTTCTCATATTTGCTTTATAATACCTTGCATCTCCGTCATATGGTAGCTCCAATTCCACTTCGGGTTGGAAAGCACATTCTTGACATTGAGTTATTTCAGCATAATAGTGGTAGGGATCCTCTGACCACATGCTCGTCGACATCCGGCGCATTCTTGGTTAGAGTTCTTTGTATCAGCATTGCATCAAGACCCTCTGACCATATGCTCATCATCATCAGGCGCATTCTTGGTTAGAGTTCCTTTATTAGCATTGCATAGAGACCCTCTAACCATATGCTCATCACCATCAGGCCCATTCTTGGTTAGAGTTCCTTTTCAGCATTGCATAGAGATCCTCTGACCATATGATCATGCCATCCTGGTGTACATTCTTGGTTAGAGTTGAATTCCGCATCGTTTTGGTTTAAGTGCTAACTTCAACGATTGTGTATTGCTCTGCATATTATAATTGGAAAAGTGAAAAAATTGGCTTGGTATATTTCATCTTTGCCATCAACAGGGCAAGCATTCAAATAGATATTCCACTTGCTCATCCACTTGCTATTTTGTTTCATCCAAGACTTCTTTCTTTCACTAAGCATCTCGTTGAAGACTACCTAAGGCCACCTACATGTTTCCAGATGCTCAATTCTTTTGAGATATCTTAAGAGATGCACCATAGTAATGACTTCCATCAAGATTGTCTTTGTTTCAGCTAACAAAATCTCATACGGAGTTGAGACTTTTAGCTTGAACTTGCTAGTGATCATGTGCTTTTGGATTCTCTCTATTTGCTTCCACTTGGACTCTGACATGCTACTAGCCCAAATCTCACACCCATAAAGTACCGTCAGGCTTACCAATAGTCCAAAAAGATTCTAAATAGTTTTCCAATCCCATAATTCTACTTCTTTGCATCTATTTTAGAGGGCATACCATGCTTTCCAACCCCCAAAGTTCTTTTCTTTCTACAAGTCTCCCAACTAAGCCGGTTGTTAAAGTCAATCTTGAGATACTTGTATTCATTTATGTCTTCAAGAATACTTCCTTCAAAGAAAAACGTGTGCTGAATCTTTTTCTTTTTGTTGGAGACAATCATGATTTTGGTCTTGCTGGTATTGACTTGCATACCGACATCTCTGCAAAAGAGTTCAAGGGCATCAAGGTGCTCTTGTAATCCATGAGGGGACTTAGCAATCAGAATAAGGTCATCAGCATACAAAAGGAGCCTTATCACATATTCCCCTAGTTGAACACCATCCCCACCCTACAAATTCAGCCACTCTTCAAGTTTGTCAATGTATAAGACAAAAAGAGTGGGGGATAAAGGGCACCCTTGCTTAACTTCGATGTCACTCCTAAAATTTTCAAAGATGTCTGTTGAAGTTCTAATTTTGACTTGAACCTCTTCATAGAGTCTATGGACAACTGCTCTAAGATGCTCTGGAATGCCAAGTTCTTTCATCCTACACCATAGCTTATCTCTAGGGACCATGTTAAAAGCCTTTTTAAAGTCAACAAAACAACAAAAAGCCTCTTCCTTTTCATCCCAAATTTTTTCAATGATGTGGCCCAATGTAACTCCATGATCTAAAGTAGAATGCTTAGGCCTAAAGCTTGCCCGCCCATTTGCTCTCTTACTCTTCTCCTCTGCCCACTTACTGATTTTGCTCTCAACCATGCTACCAAACAACTTTGAGAACAAAGGATTGATCATGATGGTCCTATAGTTGGAAGGATTGTTAGCATCTGCACTCTAAAAAAAGAGAAATCGCTAGGCTAGTGATCCAATCTCTAGGGAAGTCATGTTGGATATTCTCGTAATATGAGGTGCAAGAATCTTCACCCCTCGCTTAAGGTATTCTGCTTGAAGTTCAACCAAGTCCTTAACTTTTCCAACCCCTAACTTACCAATACCAACCTTGACCTCTTGCACAGTGAAATTGTTGCGTTGATCAAGGGAGGGGGCTCAATCTCTATTTCTTGCTCATACAATTGTTTTGCATAATCAAACCATTGATTAACAGTGATGTTATTTTCTGTTTGTTTCTTCTTTAGTTGAAGTTCCCTCCAAAATAGCTTAGGGTTATTCTTACCTATGTAGATTAACTCTTCGTGCCTTATGCTCATGAACTCTGTTTTTTTTTGCTTTTATGACCTGCTTGTAACACTTTATGCTCATCTTCTCTTTGCCTAGTTTTTTCAAAGCTTTCCTTACAATTTTACAATCTTCATCAAACCAGACATTTACCAGAAAATGGTTTGTTACCGACTTCTTATTTTTTGCCCTTTTGCACTTCTCCAACGCTCCTTGGATTATAGTGGTTAACTTATGACTGTTGAGGGCTTGTGAACTAGCTTTCCCCTTTTTTACATAATTGCTCTAATGCTGCCTTGAAACTATTATGGTTTTCTTGAGTTAAAATAATTCTACCCTTTGTAATTGGTTGCTGCGGGGATTGCATTTTTTTCGATTGCTACATTTTTTTCAGCCATGAAAGCCTTAAGTATATTGGTCTATGATTAGATTTTAACTCCAAAAAATGATCACCGATCGTGACCTCCTCTATCTTTTCAACCACGTTTTTAGAACAAATTGCATAGTCAACAACACTTGCCCCATTGTATGTGTCACAAGTAAAATTGTCGGATTTCTTCCATCTATCCATGCCATTACAAAGATTGTCATTATGTACTAACTGATACTACTAATCTATATAAACAATTAATCTCAATTTCGCTGAAACCTATCAATCTACTTTACACTAAAAACAAAAATTACACTCAATTACATATAATTATCTAACATATCTATTACACATTAAATGCATATTAATTAAACCAGAAAAGTTATAGCAAGAACTTTATACCCACCGTAGATTTCCGAAGTACGACTTATCCCTACACCATAGTCCCATGTGCAAAAAACAATCCCATAGTTAAAATTCAATTGATAAGAAAAACTGCTTTAACTAAGAAAATGAAAAGAAAAGAAATAGCCAAAACTTCAAGGATTTATAGATTTTCCTTATTTTAAAATGAGGATATTGATTTTGCAACCCCTCTATTTTATACAATAAATGTCAAACAATCCTCAATATTCGAAATCGAAGGCAATTTGGTTTGATAGTTCTTAAAGCAAGAAGAATTCGTTATTTTACTTTTGGCACTTTGATCTGGGCAACTGAAAGCAATGGATCAGTCAATGATGGCATGGATGGGCATGCAAAACCAGCAACAGAATTCAATACAAAACCATCCTCAGAACCAGCAGAACAATCAGCCTTGGACATCTCAGTTCCATTTTTTTAAGGCGAGTTTCTTCATCTTTACCTCTTCTGTTGTATAAAATCTAAGTGATATAATTGTAGGTTTCATTTGAGGACAAGATATGTTGTGGGTATAGTCAAAATTCTACAGGAATGTAAGATGCAACGTGGGTTTGGATATTTATAAACATAATTGTACCTCTCAATAAGGAATGGTTATATTGCGGGTATTGTCGAAATTCCACAGTAATGCAAGAGACCATTTTGGATTTTCATGAATGGTAGCTCTCGTGTGAGGAACATCTATATTTTGGTTATTGTAGAATTCGACCATAACAGGAGCAGGTATATTTGGGGCACCGCAGAAATTTCACAGGAACGTGCATATTTTAGGTCTTGCAGAAAATCTACTCGAACAGGTATATTTGGGGTAGTGCAGAAATTCTACTGGAACAAGTAGATTTGGGGTATATATATGTTCCTTATCGAAAGCTACAATTATGTTTCTATATGTTACAGTATATATAAAATCCGTTCCAATATACAATGTTGGCTTTCCAATATATATATTGGAGAGGGAGAGAGAGAGAGAGAGAGAGAGAGAGAGAGAGAGGTCTGTCTAGAGTTTGCTTCTCCTTGTCATGCCTGAGAGTTATTTTTTGTATCGGGTTACCCAGCACTCACGGAGCTGGGGCTCTGAGAGAGGGCTTCTCCTTGTCATGCCTGAGGGTTATCTTTTGTATTGGGTTACCCAGCACTCACGCAGCTGGGGCTCTGATATGGAAGCAGCTGAATGTTTTACTAATTGAGCTCATCCCATTTAACTTTTATCCAATTTCAATGTTATATTTGATCTTAGGGTACTGTATGAATGTCGCTAAGCTTTTACTACTTGAGCTCATCCAGTTTGACTATATATACTAGTCATACCAGAATTAAATCACTGGAGAGAGTGTTTTAATCCAATTCTAACATTTTATCATGTCTTATGGGGGTTTTCCTATCAAAGCTCCAAGTTCTAACTGAATTGGGTGTTTATATATATATCTCAGAAATGGAAACATATGTGTATTTATGCCCGCATGATTCAAATTTCAACTCTTCCTAACTTTGCATAGTTGTTTGGTATGTTGGCATCAGACTTATGTGTTTTCAGTGTTTTTTTGCATCCACGATGTTGTGTCTTGATTATTAATATTCAGGTCTAGGTCCTTGTTACAGATGGTGCGTGTTCCAACTGCCCATATCTTTTTTTTTTTATAAAAGGGGGGTAAAAATTTATTAATAAAGAAACCACAAGTACAAAACTAGGGTAGCAACTGCCCCCAGAAACAACAGAAGTCCGGAAAAAAGCACCATCACAACAACCAACCAAACCAGAACCAGGGAAACATCCCCAAACCCAAAGCCCCAAGCAGGGACCTTAGCTGTCCATCCATATCCTCTGAAATCAACCTTTCCAAATTTTGAACACCATCTTGGGACAAACGGTCCCAACCACTAACATTCTAATCCCTGACTTACTCCGAAGCCCACTTAGCCAAGCAATCAGCCACACGGTTCCATTCTTGAGGGACATGGACAAAAGAAACAAAGTTTATCGAGTGACTCAACTGAAGAATCTGTTAAACCACTGATGCCAACTGCCATTGCACACCAGCCACCACCCGTTCATTCAACATTTTAATCACAATTCGGGAATCAGACTCACAGATAACCCGCACACCCTTTTTCCAAAGCATAGAGAATAGCTAGAGCCTCCATAAAATTATTAGTTAGTTTGTAATGTCCCCTTTTGTAAATGCCGTAGTATTTGCCCCTTAAAATCACAATTCCAAGCAAAGCAAGAAATGAAATAGAGTTAGCGATATTATTTACCAATTTAAATTGTTGAACAAGATAGATCCTTGCAATCATGTTAGATAATCATTGAAAGCATAATCCACAAAACAGATCTTTCCTACTAGGGTTAGGAACATTATCTTAATCATATGATATACCCAATTCATTAATGGAGTCCAACCCAAAGGTTTAGGATAAGGGGGCATAATAGGGTGCTCGAAGCGATCCTCTACCCTAGGCCCAAGAGTGGATATACCATCCCTCTTGGCCTCATGTGGCCTTCCGCCATCCATATGAGGGGGTGTACCTAGTGAGGAAGCCTATAGTAGTTCTCCCTCTTCTTGCCACCCTATTTCTCCTCCCTATGATTGGGCTCCTTAACCCAATAGCCAAACCTAAGGGGGTATGATAGGGTGCCTGAAGCGATCGTCTACCCTAGGCCCAAGAGCGGATATACCATCCCTCTTGGCCTCATGTGGCCTTCCGCCATCCATATGAGGGGGTGTACCTAGTGAGGAATCATATAATAGTTCTCCCTCATCTTGCCACCCTTGGTTGCTTGATGAGAATTACAAACACTAAGTACATCCAGATTCATAGAGATTATACAACAATAAATATATCATTATACACAACAATCATGATAGAGCATACCACAATATTTATTTAAACATAAGACTGCTATATTCTCAGAAGCAAATGTATTGACTGCTGATTCTGCCTTTGTCTGCTGAGTCCAGATATGCTGATTTGATTGATTCAATGATAGAACAATAGAATGATAGAGTAATAGAATGATAGAATAATTGAATGATAGAATAATCTAATGATAGAATGATAGAAGAGTAGAAGGATAGAATAAAACGATGATAGAATAATGGGATAATAGAATGACAGAAGAATAGAATGATATAATGATAGAGGAAAGAATGAAATAGTAATCGAATATTAGAATGATAGAGTAATAGATTAATAGAATGAGAGGATGATAAAGTTATGATTGAAGGGCTGCAATGAATAATTCTCTGCTGTTATCAATTATTGCATATATATATATCACTGCCCATGTATTCCTTTTTCTCTTTGCTGCTGTATGAAGTTCTCTTTCTTCCTCCTTTCAAACTCCCTCCTTATCTCTCCTTATATATCTTAAGGATTCTAAATGAGAGATGCAACCGTTGCCAAACAAGGCAACACTTCTTAAAACAAACAACCCTTCACAAAAGTCACACCTCTTCTTAATTATTCTCTTTGTAGCAAAGGCGCTCCCTCATAACAAATGCACATGGCTTAATGCAGTTTGTACCACCTAATGAAATCGTATTTCCTTGTGTAAGTTGCAGCATGCCAATATCTGAAATCATTTCATAATGTAAAGGTTGCATTACTTGTAGAGATTGCATAATATGTATAGAGATTGCATCACATTCATTAGTAAGTCCTTCACTATAATGAATTCTCTGTCCCTTAATTAAGTTGCTGACCATCATAAAAGTTGCTCCACATATTATAATGATCGTAACACTTCAAAACAAATCGCAACTCATGTTCTTTATAATTACATCTCTTTTGTTATCAATATACTCATCTCCTTTCATTATCACATCATATACTATTAATAACAAAATGCTGTCTCACTTATATTCCTTTGATCGCTGCCCATAACAAATATAAATTATATCTTATAGAATTTGTCTTCTAGCGGCCAGCGCACCATCTAATGCAAGTCGTATCACTTCAAATCAAAACGCTCAGCCTCATACAAATCGTATCTCTTAGAATTAACTTCATCTTGATATAAATCATACAAGATCATTACATGTTTATCGCTGCTCTACTTGTAATTGATTTCTAATTATTAATAATAGAAGTCTAGTTCCTTGTAAATGAGTTGGTGCTCATTGAGTCGGCGCATAGGGGAGGGGACATGACATTGTTGCCCCTTATAGATAGAGAAGAAAAAAAGGACAGCACCAGAGTTATCCCTTCCTAATCCCCAAATCCTAGCATGACCAGGATTCCCCTTGGAAAAGTCATCCGTATTACTCTTAAAAATACTTGGAGGTGGAGGGGACCACCTTCCATCTCTTTGAACCTTACTCTTAGAATAGCCCCTTTTCCTGGGCTAGGAAGAGCACGAGCCTCCAACAACTAAACTCAAATTTTGCGCCCACCGGCAACTCCCCAATGTCCAACATAATAGAGAGATCACACTTAGCTGCTAAGGTCTCCTGAAGCATACTAAGAATCCTCTGCCACATCTGCTGAACCTCCAACTTCCTCCCCTGAAAAATCCTCCGATACCTTTCCAGCCAAAGATGCCACAATAAAAGGACCAATATTCCAAGCCACCTGCAAAAAAGAAGCTTTAGTCGAGGGCTTGCCCAAACTTTTCCAAAAATCAACCAAGGAAGAGGCGTGCACACATGCCTGCTTCCAAGCACCCCACCAAAGATGCCAAATTTCGCGAGCTAGGGGACACTGAAAAAACAAATGGGCCTGACACTCCTCCCCACCATTGCAAAGGAAGCAAAAAGGACCCTGAAAACCCCTTTTCTGCAGGTTATCCCAAGTGAGGCAACTATTCTGAGCAACCAACCAAAGGAAGTAATTACATTTTGGACACAAACTTCCACCAAGGAGAGTCCATCTCCCCAAACTTCTGCCTGTCCAACTCACGATATCCAGAGGCAACTGAATACACACCTTTCAGATTAGGACTCCAGGTAAGGGAATCTCTCTCCTCCAGAGAACTGCAAACTCTACCATCAAGAATCTTAGCTAACTACTCCCGATCCACCATTAATCCCCCGGCGGCCACTCAGACAAAGCTTTCCATCTGCAAACCTCCACTTGACCCATATGTTGAACCGATTTGAAATGCTCCACACGACACCACCCTGCATCAAGAAAGATGTTGCACAAGGATTGTAAGTGCGGGTACATAGACAAGATAGGCAAGTGCCCATCCCAAGAATCATACCAAAACAGGGCCTCAGACCCCCTGTTACAAATCCAAAACAACCCCTGCTTAATTAAATTGGCTCCCCTTTTAAGAGTACTCCAAATCATAGATCCCCTACTAGAGAGGCAGATTCTTGGGACATCAGCATTTTCCACCCCCCAAATATTTATAGTTAAGAATCCTGGCCCAATCTTGATCCTGACAAGTACACCACCTCTAATACAACTTAGCAGCCAAGGCGTGACTGGTAAGATTAGCTTGCCGAAGACCAAGGCCTTCTTCTTGTTTTGGCCTACAAACAGAGTCTCACTTGACAAGACTCCACTTAGAAGACTCCAAATTACCAGCCCATAAGAATTGTTTGGAAAGAGCTTCAAATTCGTTGATAAAGCTAGAGGGAGCCCCCTGGACAAAGCACCGATAAATAGGAAGAGCTTGAATCACAGACTTTAATAAAGTCACTCTCCCAACTGAGGATAGCAATTTGCAAGTCCAATGAGTAACCCGCTTCCAAAACTTGTCTAAAATATCCTGCCAAAATCCCCTAGACAAGGAGCCAACATTGATGGGGATACCAAGATAAACAAGAGGGCCTCAATCTGGAATCTAAGAATCCCTGCAATCCTGTTCTGAATAAGACGAGGAGTATTAAAGAAGAAGATGGAAGACTTGTCTTCATTAATCCTCTGACCTTAAGCATCCATATAAGTATCTAGAGCTTTCCTAAAGTTAACCGCTTCATTAACCTTAGCTAAACCCATCAAAGCTGTGTCATCAACAAATTGTAAATAAGAGTGAGGAGGCAAACTATTGTCCCAAGTCCAGCTATGAATCAACCCCTGACCCACATGAGATTTTATGAGTCTTCCCAATTCCTCAGCCAATAGGATAAACAAGTACGGTGACAGAGGGTCTCCTTGCCTAAGGCCCCTAGTAGCACCAAACAACGCAGTAGGCTCACTGTTGATAGGAACAGAGAAAGAAGTTGTAACACAACTCATAACCCAATCAACCCAATCATTCCCAAAACCAAATGCCAACAGGACTTTACGGAGGAAAGTCCATTTGACTCTATCATAAGCTTTGACCATATCCAACTTAATGAACATTGCTTTCTCCTTGGAAACCGCCATTGAATGAATAGCCTCCGTCGCCACAACCACCCCATCAAGAATTTGCCTTCCAGCCACAAATCCACCCTCCTCCGAGATTAGCCTATTGAGCCAAGGTTTAAGCCGTTCTGCAATCAACTTCGTGATTATCTTATAAACAACGTTACACAAGGCGATTGGCCTAAAGAGATTCAGCGAGTTAGCTCCAACAGTCTTAGGAATAAGAACTAGGAAAGTAGTTGTAATGCCCCTTTTTTTTGGCACATAGATTTTTGTGCGCATTATGCTTGTTCCTAGGCTCTTGGAGGGTATTCGACATGTGTGGGAGAACTCCAATGTTCTTGGAGTGGTCGTGGTTTAGTCTGCAGAATAGATAAGTGGTTTTCTTTCTAGGAATGGACTATTTCTCTATGGCATTGAGCTCAGTGGATGTCCAATGCGACAGTGATGTTTTCAGAAGTTGGATCGGGCTCTCGGTTTGCTCTCCAAGATTCTTGGAGGAGCCATCTATTTTTGGAAAGTCACCCGGAAGGCATCGTTTCACATCCCAAACTCTACAGAGCATATTGGTTCAGTTTATTTCGCTTTTCGATGAAGTTTGGGATTTTCCGGAAAAAGTAATATTTAATGAGTTATTTTAATTATTATTTTCACTAAAACTCCTAGGGGTGAAAATAATAAAAAAGTACCTAAGTGTTATAGTTCATTGGAAAGGTTTTTAAGTGTTCTAAATGATAGACACTTAAAAAGGGCCTCACACTTGATATTTTATTATTATTTCAAAAAAGGTCTTTTGGAGAGGAGAAATATGAAGAGTTAAAAGGAAAATAATAATATATTTCTCTCAAAAAGTTATAAAAGGGGAATGAGAGCTCATTTGAAGGGTTATGCTTTTGGAATTGATTTTGTTTGTAGATGGATTGACCCTGTGAGTTCTTCCATATTCTCTTAAGGACGAAAACCCTCTTGTAGAATGCTCTTGAGGACGAAAACCCTCTTGAGGTTGGGTGTGGTTTCAATACAGGAATCACCACTGTGCTGAAGCTGGAGATTGGAGCAAGCTCATTCAGAGTTTGCCATTGAGTTTCATGGAGTTTATTGTTATTGCATTGGGTTTTGTGATGTTTGAAGTATTTTGGAGATTTAGGTGATTCTTTTGGTGTGTTTGCTGATGCTTGGAGCTGGCCGTACCAGCAGGTGCCGTACCATGCTTAGAGGGTTTTTTGTTTGGAGTTCTTTGATAAGTGTTTGTTGTGATCATATGTATGGGTATTAAATCTCATGTATAGCATTGTCTTTGCTGAGAATACAGTGAATTTTAAATGCTGGGAATTAATGATTCTGAGCAAATCGGTACTTTCTTAATGAAGCTGTACCAGTCATATGAGGGACGATTTGTGGTTTGATCTTATTCTTGTTGTTTAGGGCTTTAAAAGCTTGGTTATGCATTGTTGTATGAGGGCGACCAGGTCTAACCATTTATTATTCAATGCTGGGCAGATTTAAATGTGTTTGGAAATGAAAATACCTCCAAGGGGCCGTACTGATCTGACAGAGAAACAAGAATTCTGAGAACAGATCTCTTTCTTTATTTGGATGCTTTCTTTTTTGTAATGGTATATGGCAATGTTAGTTCAATAGATGATAGTTTGCAGTGAGATGAGCAGTGTTAGACGTGTTTTATTGAATCCATTCACTACAGGGCCGTACGGACCTGAATGAGGGATGTCTGGTCTTTAATGCAGATTTATTGCATATATGTTGCTGTCTCCTTCTTCCATAGGACTGAATATTGATCAACTTGAATGGTGTGGCAATTGGAAGTGATTTTATATGTATTTGATAATCTATATGAATGTGTGACAGCTCCAGGCTACCGTACAGCAAGAGAGGAAAGTCAGAAATTTGCAAAAGAGACTTAATCAGCAGTAACAAATGAAGGATCTCAGTCTTGGGCAGTTTGAATAGCTGTGGTTTTTGATGCTAACACTGTGCAGGGTGAACTACAATGCTTTCCAAACTTCATGAGGCCGTTAACAAGCCCTAATTTATATCTTTGATTAGTGTTGCATTTTGAATTCATTGTAAACTTCTTTTATATGCAAACACATAATAATCCCCTGGATGGTTCAACCACCAGTGTGGGCAAATTGGATCTTTATCTTTCATGTTCTCTCTACCCACTGAAAAGTCGTGAGTTCCCACTACATTAGTGGATGCCTGCTCATAGTAGATGAATGTATTTACTTGTTGCACAATGCTTTAGATTGTAAACCAAAACACATTATGCTCTCACCTTGCCCGTTTGGGAACTTGGTGATCAGAAGTGTGGAGGTGTTTAGTTGGATTCATGCAATATTGTGCTAACATTGTATTATCATTGTTTATATTTTCAAAATTTTTTTGGGGTAGTTTGTTACTATAGCATTCAAAGCTTTCAACATCTGCTTGCTCCTCTGTGACTCTCTAACCACCTCAAGAAGATCAAATTTGATAATCTCCCAAAATTCCTGAAAGAACTCAATCGGAAAGCCATTCGGCCCAGGGACCTTCCCTTTTTTATTTGAAACACAGCCCTCTCCAACTCAATCTCAGATATGGGACTGAAGATAGCCTCATTCATCGCATTAGTCACCAAAGAAGGGATACACTCCAAAAGCTTATTCTCCTCAATAATTGCTGAGTGAGAGTCCTCCTTAAACAGAGCCGAGAAGAACAGAGAAGCCTCTGTAGAAATCTCCCGGCTAGAGAATAGCAGAATTCCTTGGGAAGACACCAAGTAAGAAATCCCATTCCCATGTCTCCTATCTTTGACAATATTATGGAAGAAAGAAATATTTCTATCTCCTTCCTGGAGCCAGTCAATCCTCGCCTTTTGCTTCCAAAAAATTTCCTCACACAATTCCCATTCTGCCAACTCCTTCAAGGCTTTTGTTTCCTCCCGGAGTCTCTCCATAGCGAGATCCAAATCCCTAATCTGGCAGGTAATAAGATCCACTTGGGATTGAGCAGCTGCCTTAGCCTGAAAGATGTTACCAAAATATTGTCTATTCTACCTCTTAAGCTGAAACTTCACATACTACAACCTTTTAACAGAAGAGTACATAGCAGTACCATAAGCCGACTTTCCTTCATTCCACCAACCAACCATAAATTTCTGAAGGGAAGGGTCCCTAAGCCACATCAGCTGAAACTTAAAAGGAAGGATTCTTAGTTGATCCAAACAAGGAGGTTGAAAGTTTAATAGGCCAATGGTCCGATCCCCGCCAATCCAGAATCTCCGAACTCGTAGCCCAATTGCTGCCAATCCAAAAATTAGAAACCAAAAACTTGTCCAGCCTTTCTGAGATACAATCTGCCCATCTTTTGTTACTCCATGTAAATAAGCTATTGGAGGGCTTTACATCTACAAGATTAAGGCCAAAAATATTATTTCTAAACATTGTAGAAGAAGAATCCAGTCTGTCTAAACCCCCCTTCTTCTCATCCAAACAAACAATTGCATTAAAATCCCCAGCCATAATCCAAGGAAAGAAAGGGGCTAAGGACCTAACATACCAAATATGAGACCAGAGAGAAGACTTTCCCTGAGCATCAGCCGGGGCATAAACATTGGTGAAAAGAATAGCTTCACCTGATTCATAACTAGTCGCAACCATTGACATAGAGAATCTACTAGAGATCCACCGGAGAGGAGAAATCTTGCGCAGGTCCCATAAGCAAACAACTCCACCTGCACTGCCCTGGGCCTCAATGCACTGCCACTGACCTCTAACCCATAAACTAGAAGCTATGTTGGACATACCCTCCACTGACAACTTTGATTCCTAAATGAAGACCAAATCAGGAGAATGAACACGAATAACCTTTTGTCTAGGGATGCTGTTCAACCTCCTTACATTCCATGAAAGCACTATCATCTGTGAGAAGCAACAAAGTGGGATTCAATGGTTTTAACTGACCCTGATTCCACCAAATTCTCACTTGTCAATTTAACTTTCTCTTGATCTTTCTTTCGACCCATCTTAGGGGGCATATCCCGAGTAACCTTTTTGAGGTTCTTTTGCTGGATCCCAAGGGAGGGTTGGGCATTGCTACCAATTTGAGGAGATTGAGCTAGCTTTGCCAAAGGCAGGCTTGAGGGTTCCTGACTCAAACCGACTTTCACCACAACTACCTTAGTTGACACCATCAGAACCAGATCTGTTACCATTTGAGAACCTGTAACCACTTCCTAAATGTTATCACAAGAGTCAACCTCCTTTAAGCCTTCCTGAACCATCCCCATGTTGCCTAGCCCTTCTTGCAGCTCCTCTGTGATCATCCCTTGCTGATCTTCCGCACCTAAGGCTTCAAAATGGTTGTATAATCCATCAGTCTGCTTATCTTTGAGAGTCCTCTTTTGGCCTCCACCTTTATTATGGGGCTTTACAAAAATAAACCCCTCCTTATCTATCTCACTTGCTAAAGCAGGGGCTTTCCCCTTAGCCATCCTAGGAGTAGGCCTAGAAGGCTTATCAGATTGGATCCCTGCACGGTTAATTCTAGGGCACTTCTTTTGCAAATGCCCATACTCATGGCAGATACAGCCCCGAAAAGGGAGAGCCTCATAATCCAATTGTTGAGTCCAGGAGGAAGATCCTAACCGAATTTCCAGAGAATCTGGCAAAGGATAATTTAAATCAATTTCAACACAAATGCGAGCAAAAGAAATTACCTTTTTATCCAGTGTCTATTGCGAAGGGCCCACCAGCTTACCCAACAACATTGCAACCATATGAAGAATATCGTTCCTCCAGAATTCTAGCGGGAACCAAGGAAGTTGGACCCACACCGGGATCCTGGAAGGGAGCTCCTCCGTTGGATTAAATCCTATGTGCCAAGGCTTAATAAAAAGCCCAATCTGATTGTGGAAATATGGGCCCCCCTCAAAGGCTTTATTGCGATCCGTCAAATTTGAAAACACCACCAAAAAGTAATTATTCGTTGCTAGCATTACCTCCATATCACCTTCAGGATTCCATGTCTGCCTTACCTAGGATTCGATAAAGGGCAACGAAACACGGATTCCTATAAACTTGCAGATTAAAGCATGATTTACCAGATACGTCACATCCTCCTCCACAGACTCTGGTTGGATCACCAAAATAAGCCTTTCCTGGCTCCTTTTGAGGCAACCATTCTTAGAAACCCTGGGTCCACCTAACAACGCTACACACTCTTCATGCAAATCTTGAGAAAATTTTGACAAAGAGGAATCCTCTCTATTGAAAGCCTTCTGAAATGAAACCCTAGGTCCAACAGGGGAACCTGAGCCAAAGCCCATGGTCCCGAGGCAACAAGTGCCAAACCTTGGCACAAAAAAAGGGGAACTCACCAGCAGTCTTCCGTATCAAATACCAACAAATATCACCAAGAAGAATCACAAAAATAACCTGCAACCCCCCCGCAGAAACCAGCTTTCTTACCCCCTCAAAACAAGAGAAGAAGCCCCACACAATCCCCCAAAAACACTGCAAACCCCGCCCACGATCCTGCACGTCCCAGCCAAAACAAACCAGCACCCCTGAAACTCCTCAACGCAGCCAAAACAGAGGAAAAGAGCACGGCTAGGGCAGTGCTCAGGCATGCCCTAGCGTGCAGAAATGCTTCCCCCGCGACGCCATCAAGATTTTCAAGTCAATATTCAATCTTAATATTAATACAACTGCCCATATCTTTGTTGTAACTGAATCATGTACTTTTTTGTTGGTAATCACTGTGAGAATTCAAAGTCTTTATAATGATAAATATGACATTGTTGGTATAGATAGTTTTGTTAGAGAAAATATAATTGGTGGTTAAAGCAGCCAGTCCAGAAGTTTTAAAGTGGTTGTCTTTGGGAAGAGTGTTCTAACTGGGCAAGCTTTGGCTTCAAAAGTGTGTGTTGGTCAGATCTGTAAGTTTCTGTAAAGTGGGATGGGCTTTTTGTTTGGGGTTGGAATTGGCATGTGTGAAAGGATGGTCATGAGGTCAAGTGTTAACGAGTCACTTTTGGCATAGAAGGAAGCTTCTTTTTTAGATATGAGTATGAAGGGTTCTGGCTCGTCAGGGGAATTGATTTCTCTAATTAGTCTGTCAAAATGCAATTAGAGTCCTTATGCTTTCATTTTCTATTTCATTAGTTGGGTCTAGACCAAATCCAGTTTGTTCCATTGGCAAATGCAGTATAAGGCATGTAAAGACAAATTTGGATTGTGACCATGTTTTTGTTAAAAATTCTCTAAATCATGGTAAACAGATTCTGCACTTCTAATTTAATTTCTACAGGAATAAAAACAGAAACTAAACCTATCAAAACAGCTTCTGAATTTAATTTGATGCTAGAATCTATTTACACATATAATAGAAAGCAATAAATTAAAAATCAATAAATGACTGCTAAAACTTCATCTCTGATTTTCATTAGATCTGAAACTAAATTCTATTACTGAAAAATAAAATAAAACTTCTCTTCTAAATCGTACTTCTGCCCTCTCAATTTATAGATCTGAGAAAGGGCATACATGGGAGTTATCAACAGTTAGACTCAACTTCCAAATCTGCATGAACAGTTAAACTCAACTCCAAATCTGCATGAACAGTCAAACTCAACTCTAAAAATCTGCATGAACAGATGAGGTAGTGCGCTCCAAGAGAAGTTCAACTTCTCTCTCAGTAGTTAAACTTAAACAAAACAATCTATTTCCATTTAAACTTAAATAAGACAAAACTAAACTGAAAATAGACTTTACTAAACTTAGCATTCAAACTGAAACTAAAAGATAACCTTATCCTAAATCTGTCACATGGATTAACTAAGTCTTATTAATAGCTACCTAAAGTTGCATCCTAAGTCTTTTCTTAGCTGAGCTCATCCTCTCATATAAGCAAGTCTCAAAGACCTGACAGGCATAGGATGAAGTTATTCAGTAGGAAAATATTGTACAGGGGACTTGATGGTGATCCTTTTACTATTGGATTGACATTCATACAGACAGGCTGTTATTAAATGAAATCTGAACTTAGAATAAAACCTACTAAAATTAACCAAGTTGCCAGTCTGGGGTTTGGGTTCTCTGGTATGGCGATTTGTTTCTCCTCGGGTTATTGTAAGGCTCGGTTGTTCAAAAGCTTGGACTTGCCAAAAACTCAGCAAAATTTCCAAACATTAAAAAGTTAAAAACACATTAATGTCCTCACTTTGAAATTAAACCAAGACTAAACCATCCAAATCGTTTGGTAATCCTATTCAGGGATTACAAGTGTGCTTCATTGAATTCAGTTTTGAGATTAACATATTCAGAAATGCAGTTTGAAAGGGCATGCAAGTGTGAGCAGCCACTACAAGACAAAGAAGGTTTACCTTTTAACCATCGCTGATTTCAATAGCCACCAAAGGGGATCAAAGGTGCTGAATAAGACAAACCCAATCAGCAATAAAAACAAAAGACAAATCCCAGTCAGCAATAATAACAAAAGCAAAAAGTAATCGCTGTCCTTTGTCCTAAGCACTAGAAGACAAAAGTTAAAAGGCAGCCACTAGAAGACAAAAAAGTAAAAAGCAGCGCTTGGAATAGTTAATATTAAGGCATTATAATTAAAGTTTATCAACAGGCATGTAAAGAGTTATGACTGTTGAAGGATTAAGGGTATAAAAGGAAGATCAAACAAGAAGAGGAAAGGCATCAATTTGTGAATGAATATTATGACTTTTTACAAATGAATATTACAGCCAAAGAGGACGAAGTCCCCCCAAGGTAAATTGAGAGATTTAAGGACGAAACCCCTTAACTTCTCTTAGCAAGTTGGTGGACGAAAACCCCTAACTTGGGTAGATATTAGGGACAATCATTCAAGGAGAATAGCTGCAAATTTGAAGGAAAATTATAGCAGAAAAATCAAGATAAGTTCTATTTTCAGAATTATTGCTTAAGTTATAAATCTGAATATTATAATGAAATTCATAATTTTAGATAAAGTCATATTTATAAATTTAATGCAATTATCATTTTGAGTTAGGATTATTGTTTAGGGCAAAAATAAGAAATGTTCTAGAAAGGGACATTACAATTGGTATAAGAGCTTTGATCCTGCTAGCCTGCGGGGTAAAGCTAAAATGTCGGATGCATTCTAGTCAAAGAGACTCGAAGGAGGACAAAGGGAAGAAGACATGGATCTTATGCAAGAATTATTGTACAAACTGGAGGCCCCTAAAATTATTAGCCATTATCAAAGTTTGTCAGATCATGCGAAAGCTTGTGTTCCCTTGGATGAGTACTTGGAGGCACTTGAGTACCAATATCCCAACAAAAGAGGCCTATATGACTACATAAGGAAGGAATTGATGAATAAAGAATCAAAATCACAAGGAGAGGCCGTGGAAATAATTAAAAAACAAGAGGAACCTAAAGAGGAAGTTGAAGATAAAAATCCCTTGGTAGGAAAAGATGTTTTATCGGTTTCTAATAATGGCATGCGACACCAAAATATCGATGAAGGTAGGAAAAAAGGGGTTCCACTTGATGAATGGGAAGAATCCAAGTTGAAGGAAGATGCCTCAAATCATGCTCTATCTTTCGAACTTCAAAATAGTGAGCCATTGATGGATATACAGAGTAGCATGATGAATGAATATACATTTGAGAAGAACACCATGGTTAGCCATAATATGGGGGTTTTAAGTCATAACAATGAAGATGGTGAGGATATATCAACAGATTCACTTTTTGCAAATGAGGATAAACATTTTGTTCATAGCCTAAGGTATGAAGATATGTCAGACTTGGTACTTCCTATGTCACTGTAAATTTCTTGTCACCATGGAAAACATGTAAAGAGGGGTGATAGGGTAAGGGATACAATTTGCAGTATAGGGCATGTGGACTCTTTGTTTCAAATTCCAAACTATTTTTGCACATGGGGTCCAAGTTATCTCTTGAGGATCAAAGGCATTAAAGACTCAAAGGAAAACATTGACCAAAACATTTCTGAAATAGATCGAGAGATTTGGCAATGTTCCAATTCTATAGAATGGAAAAACGATGAGTCTAAAACTATGCTTAAACATTGAGGAAAAAATAAGTTCACGGATATAAGGGTTCTATTACAAAAAATAAAGGAAGATGTGCAATTAATGCAAACCAACATGGACATGGAAGGTAAGGGATGCAATCACCAAGTTGTCACCCCACCACACTTGAAGGTAAAAAGGATGTAGTCACCTCGGGGAGCTTAATGCTAAATGAAGTGAAAGATACGACCTGCAGTGAAGGACACTTAGATCCCTTTTCCCAAATACAAGCTTGGCTTTGCACAAAGGAGTGGGATCCTAGTATTCACGACACTCCCTCAATTCATCATAGCAAAGAATGCAACATTTTGTTGTCGTTTTGGATGTCAACAATGACAATCAAGAGTTTGTATTCATGGCCCAGGATCTTGGGTGAAAATGAAGTGAGAGAGCAAAGGATCGTGATAGCATATGATATCATTCAATGTGATCAAGCCAATATTTTTTGTTCTTTTTCAAGGCCAATATTTCCTGTTCTCTTTCAAGGCTAAGATCTACTAAGGAGAATGCGTATGCTCTTGCTAATATAGGTGTTTCCCAACGACAGTTGAAAGACATACATGATATTAGATATATGAATGAACATAATCTTTAAAGTAATTGGGTTAAGCAGAGTATATTGTTTCATAACATACATCTAGCACTTGAGAGAGGATGGCACATGAGAATGAATTTTTGTAAGCAAGGAGTAACTTGTGAAAACTCCCTTGCTGCTATGGGTAATTGTCATGTTCCGTTCTAGGTTTGTAGCAACATTCTGAACATTGCTATTTTCAAAATGAAAACCCTAGGACTGAAATCCGACTTTATTTCTGCACCTTCAACTATGGCTTCTTCAAGCATGAAAATTGAACTAACAAATGCAAATTTGATGATAGAACAAAATAGATATTGGCAGCCTTTTCATTATGAACTACACCATGAAATACACATATAACATGCCAAAATTATGAATGCAATCTGCTGCTCCAAATGTAATGATTTAGAATGGAATTACATCAATTACATAAGCCATTCACGACCATCAAACCTCCAAGTTATAGCTGTTACAAATCAGATCTGAGTTACATGCCAAATTGATGCCAAATAAAATGGACGAACCTCTTCACTGAAGAAATATCAAATGCAAGATGCCAAGCTGACCGCTGCTGATAATGATGGATGATGCATGAAAGTCTTCAAGTGATGGATAGATGTAATTTGATGATCTTCCAATGCTGGTTGCTCCTTCAAGGCTGATCGCTGAAACTATGATATTCTTGAGCTCATTGCTGGGACTGATGTTCACTGGTGCTGATCGCTGCCCATAAAATATGTAAATCTGGAGCAATTCGACCCTCTTTATTGCAGATCACTCTTCACAAATGCCAATTCGGATCTCCAATTGCTAGCCAAGATCTAGCACTTCAAATGTAGTGCAAATATTCCAATGAGTGGCGGTGGCTAGAGTAACAAGTATGCTGTTCTGAAATCTGCCAAGTATGAAACTCCCAGCAGCCACGATCACCTCCAATATGGCGCTCCAAACAAGCAAATTATCTTCCTCAAATCGGCACTCAATTCCACAATGCAAATGATCTTCGAAGTCTCGAATAAAATGCAAAATGATCTTCAATGAAATCGAGTCAAGAATCTTCAATTCTAACAAGTCTTTGACAATGATCTTCAATCCAATCTTAAACCAAATCTCTAACAAATCTGATGCGAATGATAAATCATGAAGCTCCACGAATCCTCAAATCTCCAATGAAGTGCAATTGTGAGCTCCGTATGAATTCACCTCCTAGATTTAGTTGGGTTTTTGTCCAACACACCTTTATTCACAAGGGTTTTCGTCCTTGGAATAGAATGCAAATAAATTCCAGACCAAATGAAAAGTTGACATGCCAAAAGATACTTGAAATGATGTCCAAAACCTCTTATTTATACTTACTTTCACCTTTTTCCTCTTAGCTGGCCGACTAGCAAATTATTATTATTTTTATGTTACTTTTCCTTCATCAAAGCGGACTTTATCAAGTGTTGGCACTTATATTTGAATTTTGATTAATACTTCCCATCAAAAGGGCTGACCTCAACTATTCCAATGATTTGATTTTCCTTTTCTCCTATGTATTGGCGCTCACATGAATTTCCATTGACTTAGCCGACTTACACATATCTTCGCCGACCTATCTTCAAATTTGGCACCTAAACTAATTCAATTTCTTTTGTTTCTTGTCAGGGCCGACCTAGGCCGACCTAGATGTCCTTTCTTCATATGGCCGACATACAACTTGTTCATCTTGGGCCGACTTGTACAGGAATGAAATTGCTTTATTGTCTTGTTTCCAAGGCCGACTTGCTTCTCCTTATCTTGGTTGACTACCTTCAAATTGACATGATGCCATAAATTCAAATTAAAGATTTGAATTTGATACTTATAATATATTATTGTTTCGGTATTGGTCTTCTCAAACCGAATCTCTTCAAGGCTCCATCCAAGAATATGACAAAGATAGGAGAACAAGTTCAAATTCCTCAGAATGATTCGCTCCAAGAGAGGGGAAAGTGACCACTCTGAAAATGGGGACATGACAGTAATGGCAGTGGTACAAATTTTCCCATCTTCTTATTATTATGGTATGAATTGGATGGAACCTTTGTGACATCACCCCACAAAACTCACACTAGTGCACGTAAGCTCATACAATAGAGGGAAATTAGTTTATTGGATTATAAGAAGAACATATTCCTACCATCTACCTATGAAGGGACTTTTTCGCAGAGAGATCTTGTCGTTATCATTGGTAATGGAAAAAGGGAATTTATCTTCACCATTATTCCAAGGCAGCCAGTACCATCTATAGTGCATAACTATAATGCTCCTATGTTTTACATTTTGGATAAGTGGGGAAGAAGGCAAGCGTGGGCAGAAAACATCACATTGATTCTTACACAGAAGAGTCAACCAATAGCTGATCTGAAATTCACCTACAAGGTTGTTTGTGCCAGTAAAAATCAAATGGCAAATATATGGGCTAATAAAAATCCAATGGAAGCCATACTCCACACTAATCTGATCACAATCAGCCAATGTCATAAGGCTGAAATGGAATGCATAGAGACATCAAGAGAAATTAGGGAAAGCGAATCAAATTTTCTAATACAATTCAATATTTATGTAGATATTGACCGCCCAATAGACAAATCTTTGTTTGAGTTTAGTATAAAATCTAAATTTAATGGAGGTTAGGACGTCCATACTTTAGCTAGTGGAAAGGAGGGTTCTACTCTTGAAACTCATGGCAATCATTTTGAAGAGCAATACTTAGAATATGAGAATGCAACAAATGAGATTACTAGAACAAGCAATGATTTTTATGATAACCACCCATGGATCTTGAGTTGTGCAATAAAATGAGAGAAGAATTTTGTGATATTTCTAGAAACTTGTTGATTGGATTAGTTACAGAATGTGAGAACCTCAAAAGTGGAACAAAAAGATATAAAATCATTTCAGAAAAGAACATTGCATTTAAGGTCATAGATGTGTGTCATGCTTCTGATTCTCATCTAATATATGGAAAGTCCCCTTTTCCGCTTTGACTCAAAGAGATATCCATGACACTGTGCAAAGGTTGGGCCAACCAAATCGGTTCTTTGCAAATGCAGTCGATGACAAAAAGGAAATTGATCTTAAGATTGATGCTTCTTTTACATGCTTTCAAACTATGCGATTGCAAGATGTCCTTTTGTTTCTTCTCTCTAAGGATGAGATAAAACTTATTTTAAATTACGAACCTTGCCAACTTCCAACTCTTGGTTTTGTTGTTGAGAGTTATTGGGAAATACAAGTACTCGGGCCAAAAGAATATTGGACAATAAATTGTCCTCATACTTTAGAGGATGGTATCAACTTTAGGACATTAAAGGACTATATTGGCAGTCTGGTTGAGGCAAGTATACTAACAATAACTCTCCAAGGACATCATTGTAGTACAAAGTCGGACATAACCAAGACAATAAGAGAAGCATCACTTGGTGTAGAGTTTTCAATTCCTAATTATATCCGAGTGTCGCAACAGAAGCTAATTACATCACAAGGAGGATCAATGTCTAGGAATTATAAATCTACAAGGTTGATTTGGGATCCTGGTAACTCCAGGAGCATCCTAGCTTGTGATTGCTTGAGGACAAGCAATCTTGGGAAGGGAGGACTGTAATGTCCTCACTTTGAAATTAAACCAAGACTAAACCATCCAATCGTTTGATAATCCTATTCAGGGATTACAAGTGTGTTTCATTGATTTCAGTTTTGAGATTAACATATTCAGAAATATTAATAATTTATTAAGGCAATTTGAAAGGGCACACAAGTGTGAGCAGCCACTACAAGACAAAGAAGATTTACCTTCTAACCACTGCTGATTTCAGTAGACACCAAAGGGGATCAAAGGTGCTGAATAAGACAAACCCAATCAGCAATAAAAACAAAAGACAAATCCCAGTCAGCAATGATAACAAAAGCAAAAAGTAATCTCTGTCCTTTGTTTTAAGCACTAGAAGACGAAAGTTAAAAGGCAGCCACTAGAAGACAAAAAGTAAAAAGCAGCGCTTGGAATAATTAATATTATAGAATTATAATTAAAGTTTATCAAGATGCATGTAAAGAGTTATGACTGTTGAAGGATTAAGGGCATAAAAGGAAGATCAAACAAGAAGAGGAAAGGCATCAATTTATGAATGAATATTATGACTTATTACAAGTGAATATACAACCAAAGAGGACGAAGCCCCTCCAAGGTAAATTGAGAGATTTAAGGACAAAACCCCAACTTCTCTTAGCAAGTTGGTGGACGAAAACCCCTAACATGGGTAGATATTAGGGACAATCATTCAAGGAGAATAGCTGCAAATTGGAAGGAAAATTATAGCAGAAAAATCATGATAAGTTCTATTTTCAGAATTATTGCATAAGTTATAAATCTGAATATTATAATAAAATTCATAATTTTAGATAAAGTCATATTGACAATCATTCAAGGAGAATAGCTGCAAATTTGAAGGAAAATTATAGCAGAAAAATCATGATAAGTTCTATTTTCAGAATTATTGCATAAGTTATAAATCTGAATATTATAATAAAATTCATAATTTTAGATAAAGTCATATTTATAAATTTAATGCAATTATCATTTTGAGTTAGGATTATTGTTTTAGGGCAAAAATAAGAAATGTTTAGAAAGGGACTTTACATACCACACAATGGATGAAAAAAACACTGACAATATAGTTGTTATTAAAACTGTGGAGAAGCAGAGCTGCTAGAAAAGGGAGAGTACATCCTCAAAACATTTCAAAAGCTTTTTTTGGGTAGTCACTGAGTAAAATCAAATGACAGTTCTATGCTTTAGAGATTAAAAAGATAGTCAAATTACAAAATGATGGGTACCATAAGCTTGACTTATAGTTTCTTCTTCTTTGTACTGTATAAATATTATTGACAAAATAGCCAAGAACAGAGACCTTGGTCTTTTTCTTAGCTGAGCTCATCCTCTCATATAAACTAGTCTCAAAGACCTGACAGGCATAGAATGAAAGTTATTCAGTAGGAAAATATTGCACAGGGGACTTGATGGTGATCCTTTTACTATTGGATTGACATTCATATAGACAGGTTGTTATTAAATGAAATCTGAACTCCGAATAAAACCTACTAAAAATAACCAAGTTGCCAGTCCGGGGTTTGGGTTCTCTGGTATGGCGATTTTTTTCTCCTCGGGTTTTTGTAAGGCTGGGTTGTTCAAAAGCTCAGACTTGCCAAAAACTCGACAAAATTTCCAAACATTAAAAAGTTAAAAACACATAAATTTGGACAATAATCTTAAAAAAATTCATAAATGTCAAAATTGAATTTACAAAGCTCATAAATAATTTTTCCTTCATTTATACATGAAAAAATGAGTTCAATTCACATCATAGTGTTATATGATTAGAAATTACATATTCGTATTAATATTTTACAATTTTCATCCATGGAAAACTGTTGTACCCAGTCAATTTTTTTGCTTCATTAAGGCATTTTGTAAGAGTCTGGAAAATTTGTAGTCAAAAAAGTCAAAAAGTCAAAATTTCTAAAAATAGAAATTTTCTATTTTTAGAAAGTTTCTAAAAATAGACGTCAAATTTAAGTTTTCTGGGTTTCTTGAGATACGGATGCTGGCAAAATTTTCTAAAAATAGAAAGTTTCTAAAAATAGAATCTCTGATTCAGGTGTCGTGTCTGATTCTGATTGGCTGATTTTGCTTCACGATCAAGGTGGTCCAGACGGAATCTACAAAAGGTTGTGTTTTCCCTACTGGGTCAATTTTGCTTTTTCAGATGGCGAAGCACGAGCTCTGAAGCCATTAATGGAGGAGGTTCATCTGCCAGAGGTCAATTTCAAGTTTTCAGGGCTGTTCAGATAATGCAGAACTGACGAACAGTCCTTAACTGACGAGAAACGGAGAACGAAGCATGATGAATCCGGAAAGTGGAAAAAAGTTAAAAAATCCTCAAAAATGGTTTAAGTCTAGAAATCCCAAGCGCCCTTGGAGGTTGGGGGCACCCAACCCTCATAGACTTAGATTTTTTTTTGTGTTTTTTAGAAAATGTTCAAAATACCTTCGTCAACCAGTTTTCGGGTGGAGAAAAGCAGTCATTTTGGTCAACAGGTCCTGAAAAGCTGGGAATCACCTCAGATATGCCCAGGCTATCCAGTCCATCCTTCATCCAATGGCAGTTGTCCGACAGATCGTCAAAATCAATGACAGAAAGTAGTTGCCGGCACGGGAAACGAGGTAAACTGCAAACAAAGATGAAAATCATAAAAATGACTAAGGCACAGTTTCCCAAGTGCCCCTGGAGGCTGGGGGAGCCCATCATCCTCAGTGTTAGAATATTTTTCACGTTTTTCGAGAAAAGTCAAAAAGTCTTCGTCAACTTGCTTCCAGGTGGTCAAAATCAGTCAAACTTAGTCGAAATGGCCGTAAACGCTGGAAATTCATCTTAGGTATGTTCAGGCTACTTAGATCACCTCTCATCCTGCTTCAGCAGTCAGTTGGACGACCAGAAACGAAGATCGAACGAGAGCTGCCAACACAAAAAATGGAGAAATGAAATCAAAGATGAAAAAGTCCAAAATTTTTCTAAGGCATGGAATCAAAAGCGCCCCAGGAGGCTGAGGGCGCCTATACTCACTAGACTTAGAATATTTTTGTGGTTTTTCGAAGAATGTGCAAATCTTCTTCCGTCAGCTTGGTCAAATTCGCAGAAAACCAGTTTGGCTCAGTTTTCGAGGCAGGCAGAAGGCACAATCATTTCAATTTTCATCAGGCTTGCCTACTCGACTGATCATTAGTCTCACTTTTGCTCCGGCAGGCAAGTTTCAGCATCCGAACTGGGTCCCATAGTCTTCGGAACGCGCGTAGAAGACAAAAATTGAAAATTTGAAAATATCAAAAATTTGGCTAAGGCATTGAAACCCAAGCGCCCTTAGAGGCTGGGGGCGCCTGGGATCTCTAGTGTTAGAATTTTTCATGATTTGCTGATGTCATCCGTCAGCCACTTTCAAATCTTCGTCCGATGATAGTTTCCAAAAGTCAGATTTGCAGTTGAACGTCGTCGGATCATCAGTTCGAGGCTAGGGATCAAATCAGGATTGATAAATCTTCAAGGTGCCATGATCAGTCAGCTTTTGCAGTCAACGGTGACAGTTTGCCGTCTTGTTGAAGTCAGAGGAAGGCCACGCTAGAGTCAGAACGAGTGCAAAAGTTTCAAAACGAAGGAAAAATTGGCTAACACTTTTGCAACCTCACGTATTTGATGACATCATCAAAGAAGCAATTTTTATCATCTCACACATGAAGCCATAGGCAGCTATAAAATAGGGATTCTTCCTATTCGAGCATATCAACTTGGATTTTTGCTTTAAAAGTTGCTTTCTTCATGGATAAGTTTCAAGTTTTATGCTTTCACAAATAAAGCTGCTTTTTCGCCCTAAAGTTCTATAAAACAAGCTTTTGGCCTCCTTTATTTATTATTTTTGCAGGTTGCATCCAGAGGAAGAAAATATCTTTTTCTTCTCATGAAGATTTGAGAACCCAAACGAAGTGCTTTTTCAGTGTTCTTCGTAGTTTCGGGATTGGGAAGCACAGAGGAACGTTTTTTCAAGGTCCTTTTTTCTAGGGCATTATTTTTCAGAAATAGGGCCAGAGCTTTTTCAATTTTCATCGAAATGGGTTCATCTGGAATTTTGTCCTTTTCAAGATTGGAAAATTTTAGTTTTTCCGAAATTTGCTTTTTTGCTGCTTTTTCGGGAAATCCTCTGCTTTTTCAAAATCTGACAATCTGGGTTGCTTTAGAATGGGATTATCTACAAAACCCACGTGCCAACTTTTTCGCTCAAAAGCTGCTTTTTAAATGAAATCAGCAAACAATTTTCAGCCTTTTGTGCAAAATATTTCCAAATATAGGCGTGTTCACAGGCATTCTTCAAGTTTTTCAGTATGCAGAACTCTGCAGCCTCAGGCCAAATGACATTGAGAAATGTTTTTCAATATCAATATAGGAGAACTTAGTCATTTCTATTGAAGAATGCAAGAGGGTGTGGCACAATGATAAAGATAAATATCAGAAATAGATTGCTCAAAAGTGGTTGAAAGAAAAACAGGATGTTTTGCCAAAGAACATTGGACGTAGATGACTTCAAGGTGGTCAAATCCAATCTTGGTAGAAGTACCTGGCACACGGATGTGAATCTCTTTGAGGTTGCAGTAGATAATTTGAAGGAGAGTGTTGAAGGACGGAGAAGATAAAGCAACCCTCAAGGCTAAAAATAGGCAGCTACGACAATATATTTATATTAGTGGATGACGTCACCAATAAAGCAGCAATAAAGATAAGGATGACTCAAAAGAAATTAGATTTAACTCAAATGCTTTTTGTTTTAAAGCATTTGCTTTCATCCAAAGCTTATCCATCCTTAAAATAGGAAAAATCACTTTGTAATAGTTGGAGGTTTCTTTGCTTTAAAGCAAATTGTTTTAAAGTAGTTGTTAGTTGTAATCTTTTGTCTTAGAATAGAAATAAAGCTTGCGAGTTGACAAGTTAGTTAGATAAAATCAAGGAGATTTTAGGGTTCCCTACTCCTTTGATTTAGTATAAATAAGGGCAGCCTTGTCCATTGTTAAGGAACTGTAATTGTGATAGCAAAATTTGCTGTGCCTCTCCTAGCTTGCAAAAATTGTTATTTCAAGTGCTTGTTCACTCTGTGTTATCTGTTATCCAGTGTTTGATCGCATATTGTATGCCTGCCTTTTGCTACAATATTGCTGTCCTGGAGTTGTAATAACTTTATGATATTGAGAATAGAAATCTCATGCCTGCCATTTGCTTTGATTCTTTATCTCACGATCATCTAGTTTTGTCGTCAGATGTGTGGCTTGCGTAATCTTACTTTCAGTTTTCATCTTAAAGTGCAATGAGTCTTCTGATGTGATTTGGAAGGGGTTTATTTGAGCTTTTATGTTAAAACAAATCATTCTCTGTTAACTTTTGATTCCTATGCTCTGAATCTACTTAGGTGATCAAAAGCGTCATTTAGTTTAGGCCTAGCTGTAGTTAGAAGTTAAAAAGAAAAACCTCTGCTACAGCGATAGAGTTTATAACCTTGTGCTCGCAGCTGAGAAGCAAAAAGATAGGCAAAATTTAATTTATTTATCTTTTAAGCAAACATTAGCAAAAAGGGAACTTCCCCTCATAATAGAAGAACAGTTTATCTATGCATAGCTGTCCGTTTCCAACTCGCATTCTAGAGGTGCGAATTGAAACGCCAACAAAAACACGGGCCCAAAACAATTTTTATCTTTTGCTTTTTAAAACTAGAGTGGGGGTCTAGGGGTGGCAGCCACTAGTGGGGTTTATAGGGTAAACCCTATCGTGATATAGGGCATGGTCGAGGAGCGGAGCCCCCGCTGCCAAGATCAATTTAAGCCCATCAAGACCACATGAACCTTCATGGCGCATGCTTAAATGCTTGAAAAAAGTGAAGCAAAAAATGATGATTTTGGGTTTCAAATGATGTTTAAGGTTTACTTTATAAGCAGATAAATGTAATTTTCTTTTTAGAAAATCTATTTCAAAAAAACTCTGGGCAGTTTATGGGCATGGGATCACCCGGATATAGCTGGATCTGGCCTGCATGCGCCCAGGGCATGGCCCTATGTCTCGGGTACCTTGTGGATATGTCCCTAGGTGTACCTAAGCCAGACTCATGCCGGTACCTGGACCCGTCCTGTTCAGTACGGTGATAGCGCCCAAAATACAAGAACTCGGTAACATAGAAAAATAAGAATATTGTGGGAAACAATATTCAATTATGAACCAGATTTGATCTGATTCAATTAAAAACTTGCTATAAATTGGAAGTGGATTTACGGAAATAACTAATAAAGGTTATATATTTGAAAGAAAAGAAATTATCTTTTATGATCTAGACTGATAGGTTGGACCAAACCTGAACTTGAATCTGCTGATATAAATGATGGACTAGGGTTGGGGAATATCGGTGAAGCTCTAATGCGCTTCTTTGTTATGTTCTGAAATATTATGTGCTATTGTAACTGACAAAACTCTAGAAAAAAATGTAAAAACTGAAGAATGAGATTGAGAGAAAATGACACACATTCTCAGGTTGAGAGCATCACATTATATTATCAAATATCAATCATATGCTAAAAATAGAAAGTAGCTACATGCTAAAAATAGGTGGTAGTCTAAAAATAAACGGAAGTTACAACAAACTAATTACAACTACTTATTACAGACAAGTGTACACATACACTTTATTATAATATTAAACTAATATTCTAATAGAAAAATGGCTGAGATATAATGCCCTTCTTTGTTATGTTCCCAAAATTGTAGAAAAAATCTACATTCTATGTATAGTAACAAAAGTGGGACAAAAAATCTGAAAAATTTAAAAATGGAATTTGATGATTATTGAAACAAATTATTTAGTGTATATGGAGTAAAATCATGTTTTTCAAGAAGTGTGGACACCGTTCAGGCATGATTGACCGTAATAGTAGTATGGATGCTGCACTTGGTCAAAAGTCAGTCCTTCAATGACTATTTGTGTAGCGTTCCCAAACCTAACCTTTTCCAAGCTTTAGAGGCCCATTTATAGTTACTTTATTTATAGTAGGAAAAATCTTTCTCAGGACTGATTTGGCAAACCAAAAGATAATTTTGTTTTAATTATTGGAAAAATTGGGAAATTAAAAAGTGCTGAAAAGTTCATAAATTTAGAGAAAAAACTCATTTTTTTTTCCTTGCTGAATCGTGACTAAATCGTGATTTTACTGATAACATCAGGATTGAATTGAGGTTTTGCAGATAAAATCAGGATTTTTAATAAAATCGCTATTTAATTGTTCCTTGGGATTTGTGCTCATGTCTGCAAAAAACATAGGTGATCCAATATAGATTGGATCACTAACCAGTCCGAGCAGTGATTACTTGCGATTTTTTCCAGATATTTTCTGCTATGCTTCCCCCATTTGCTTCCATATCCTTTTGCATGTGGTTCAAAAGATGAGTAACTTACATGATAATGTTTATATGTTAGTCAAATTAAAATAGTTATGGTGCTTTATTCTTAAACAGATACATAACTTCTATACCTTCTTTGAATCAATATTGGTCCCTTGAATGCAGAAGTGATGGAAACCTTTTCCTTGGCACTTATACCGGAGCTTTCCAATGTGGTTTTATTGTATGTAACTGTTTTTATTTTGGAAGAAAAGGAAATGTATATGTGAAAGTTAATCTATACTGTGTCTTAACTCTGGTCCTCATATGGTGTTGAAATTTTTATGAACTAGATGAAATATTGGTCCAATTCCATTTTGATATCCCCTTACTGGTCAGCCAATATCTAAGAATTGAGTTATGCAAGTGCCATGAAGAAAAACTAATACTACATCAATCAATATTGAGAGAAAATTCTATCTAAAATTTTATCAATTTTCTGTTAAATTTCTTTTGTTAAGTGTAACTGGGACATCACTCTGCCCAAACTGGTTTGAGGACACAAATGGGGACCACAATCCTTGGGAGGAGGCAGCATTAACATGAATTGTATTAACATCTGCGCTTGGGTGTCCTCTGGGTTGTAGGATGCCTCAACACACTCTGGGGATTCAAACTTGAGATCTGCTGCATATGTCTACTGATATGAAAATGGATCCATTTTTGTTCTAGACTCCATGGCAAAGTGATCACAGCTAAGAGGACACTTGTGTTGCAGGTCCAAAAACGAGTCTTTTAATGGCACCAAAATTTGAATATTATTGCATATTGGGATTCCTCCTGAAAAATTATGCAAAAAAAGAAAAGAAATGACACCTCATTTTGAGTTCATATGCAAAAGTTAAGGCTTCTGGAAGAAAAAGGGTTAAAATTTTCAGAAAATGGCAGTTTCGTCACTGTCAGTGGTGGTTTTGAAACTGTTGGGGTTGTTTTGAAACTACCCCTTCTGAAAAGAGGCAGTTTCATTTTGTGAAAGGAAACATCCTGTGATGTTCAAATATTATTTATTATTTTTTTATTTCTTTCTGACTTCTGGCAACTTTTCAACTTCCATTCTGTTTTGTGAGGCTACATATGTGTAAATGCATTACAAACATCAATTTGAGAGAATTGAAGAGCTCATGAGGAGGATTTGAGTGGAAATTCATAGTTCCTAGTGAACAGTTTGCCATTGTAAGTCAATTTGACTTGTAAGAGAGCTGTGTTAGAGGTGTTAGGGACTGAAATCACTGAGATTCAGGCTGGTTGTGTCCCCAAGTGGCCTAAAACTGCATTTGCTATTGAAGTTGTGGATTTTAAGTGAGTTGTAGCACACATTTTGCTCCAGAGTTTTCTCCCACACATGGGTTTCTCTAGGGTATAGCTCGTTTCTTCTCAATTGTGCATGATGTTTGCTCTCATTTACATTCCTTTGGTTCAGTTTTCTAATTGGCAGGTTTACAACTTCATTTCTTTCTTAAATTCTTATGTTGATGACTTGTGTATGGTATAACCATCCCAGTTTACGGATCATGTACTCAATTTGACATACACCACAACCCTTTATATGATGTTTTTCATTTTAAATATTAGATATAGTTATGCATATTGGAGGCAGCATATTGTTTATTTCTGTTTGGTATATATAAACAGAACTGTTAACTAGAGTTTTTTTAATTTAAATGTCCATGTACAATTCCTTTCTCTTTTTTTAAACAGTTCAAACCCTTTTCAATCATTGTGATCACCGTTTGATCCTTTGGCAGTTAATTGAGAACTTGGCAGATGCAGTTGAAGGAGGAGTTAGAGATCAACATTCAGATATGCTGGTTAGTGTTCTATACAGTTCTGTTACCAAACAACATTATTTTAATTTAGTATTGTTTTTATAATCAGTTGAAGGCCAACTGTGACCAAAAAAACCTATCATACCTACAAATAAATTATTCTAGTGCCGGATAAAAAATAGATTCCAATCAGAAAAAGGAATTGAAGCTCTTATAAAAGATATTTTCACTGGATAAGAATACTCTTATGTCCTAATGTTAGTGTTAAATGTCAATGGTTAATGTTCCAAATGTTAGCATTAATGTTTAGAAGGAGTTTGTAGCTTATTTGATTCTTTGTTTTGTTTAGTGGTTAGTGGTCTAGCCTTATCTGAGATTTAAAAGACTTTACTACCGCAAGTTGTCATTGGAAGGCTATGCGTACTTATCACAGACCCTCATTGTATCATCTTTGTTTCTGTCATTTGGAGCTTCATTAGCAACATTTGTGTGTAACTACTTTGTTTTATTACTAGTTACCATTGACGTTGATCTTTATTGTATCATCTTAGTTTTATGGTTTGGAACTTTAGAGCATCATGATCAATATTTATAATTACTTTGCTTTTTTGCGAGTTACTGTTGACATTGAATCTAATTGTATCATCTTAGTTTTATGGTTTCAAGCTTCATGATCATTATCTATACATTACTTTGCTTTATTGCAAGTTACTTGGGTTAGACTAGATCCTTTTTGTGTGTGTTGCATTTTTTCTTCTCTTGGAATCCATTAGTAACTTAACGCTCTGAGAACCAATGGCCTTTGACTATGAAAGAATTATTTGCGAAGTGTTTGTTGCTATGGTTGATTGTATATGCCTTCCTTGTTAGTGAGGACGAATGTCACAAGGTTCATGTTCGTGTTCGAGTTTGGGGAGGACAAAATTTCAGAACAAGTTCGCCAATTGATAAAATTTGGAAAAAAAAAAAGTGATTAAATTCAAATAATATAAGTTTTATTTTTATTTTGTTTAAATATAAATATTAAATAAAAAATTAAAAAAGCATAAAAAATAAAATTAATTTAAAAATGTTAATATTTAAATAAATATTAAAACATTAAAAGTTAAAAATTATAAAAAAAAGTTGTAAGTAAAAGAAACTTAAAAATATTAAAAGTTAAATACATTTTAAAATATTAATATTGAACTTTTTAAGTAAATGTTGGGCCTGGGGTGATACACGATCTCCAATAGGTAAAAGACTTAAAATGTTTCTTGTATAAAATTTGAGCTATGTATTCAGCTGTCTCATTAAACAGCACTTCTGCCTTTGCCAAATTTTTCTTTCCTGGAATAAGCTCTACATAGCCCATAGCGTGGGCCTAAATTCAGTGGACTGTGAAAGCTCCGAGCTAGGTTGCTTCTTTCCAATGTGCCAACTACATTTGGTTTACCACCGTTGGATGAGATTCAACCTGTAATGTCGGGAGTTAAACAAAGCATGATCTGATGAAGACACAGTCAAGAGTATAGTCTGAAAAACATGCCAATCGGGGGTAGTTATTCAGTAATTGGGTACTCCTGACAGTGGGCCTGTACATGTTGGTGCATTGTAATTGATTGATAGGTGGTTGGAGGTGTTGTTTGTTGTCCCATTGATAGGAGACAAGTGATAGCTTTAGATGGAGAGTGGGGTGGCCCCTAGCCTAGACTTCTACCATTTCTTATTGTTGGAATATGTTGTCATTGATGTCAAAGGCACGAGGTCATTAAGTGATGTCATTGATGTCAAAGTAAAGAATGGACTGTTATAATAAGAGGTGCCCATTATACATCCCCGTTGGAGAGCAAAGCAAAATACATCCGTTACACGTTACCTTTGGGAGATTGCATGTTTAAATTAAAGATTTAAACACTTGAGATATAAGTGTTTTGGGTCGACATAGAATGGAGTTCAAATTTAATTATACATCCAAGGTGGCTGATTTGTGAAAGAGAAGAATATAAACTAAAGATTTAAATCCATATGAGGCTGACTCCTTTGAAGGAAAGAGACAAGGATGATATAAAAGAAGCTTTTGAAGTCATTTCCAAACAACCATACTTTGATATACACATGCAACGATCAGTTTTTGTATGGTGCGAATACTTTGTGGATACCAGCAATTTTCAAGTGTTCTATTTTGCAAAGAGGAACAACAATCATTAGTATACATGATGTGATTTTATGAAGGCAGCAAGAAGACAAATTGTGTTAGCAAATAAAGACAAATCAGTTTAAGGAATAAGACAAAATCACTAGAGGACGAATTGGAGAAGAAGACGAAAGTGAATAAGACAAAATCACTAGAGGACGAATTGGAGAAGAAGACAAGAATGAATAAGACAAAATTACTAAAAGACAAGAGGACAAGGCAGCGATTTATGCTAGAAGACAAAGCTTCCAAAGGCTGCGATTTCATGGAGGAGTATGCTTAGTTTTGAAGGGACAACAAGGTTACAAAAGGACATATCTATTCGTCAAGGACACATCCATTGGAAAGTATAAGAGGGAGTTGAAAGATTCATTTTGAGACAAGCAATTCAATGAAATATTTCTGAGTTTAGAGCAGAGTTGAAAGAAAGAAGAGGGGCAGAATTATGAAGTGCAAATCTGATTTGTTCTGAGAGGAAGTGTGTATGTGATAGTATGTTGATATGAGCAGAAATTTATGAGAAGAGAAAGTCATGATTATGATCAGTTCTATGTAAAGAAGTTATGCATGATTAGATCAAATTTATGAAAGAGAAGTGTGCATGATTTATAGTAGATTTATGAAGGAAGGAAAGTATGTGTGTGAACCTGATTTGAAAAGGAAAGACTTACATCATACAGAATCAGAAATAGTGATCAGATTTGTGAGAGAAGGATATTGTGTGAGTTGTATTCAGATTTGATAAGGAAGATAGTAGTGTTTGGATCAGATTGGAGAGGAGTAAATCATATCATCCATTGAAGCATTAATAGGTTGGAGCCTCTTGCTGGGTTGAAGCTTAGTTTGTGTGGGGGTTGGAGCCTCCAATAAGTTGATGCCTATAATTTTGTCAAGTGGAGATTGGTGTCTCCCGTGAGTTGGATCTCACTATTTGTATGCAAAGTAGGTTGGAGCCTACAAGAAAGAGAAGAATATCAATAAGATATATATAAGCAATATTTTGCCGTGGTTTTCTCCCGCAAGGGTTTCCACGTAAAATCGTGTGTTGTCTCTGTGCTTTAAATTGCTAGGTCTTACTTGAATGTCTTATTGCTATTGCTTAAAGTACAGAAAGAAAAGTTTTATTATATATTGATTCACTGCCCCCCCCCCCCCCCCCCCCCCTCTTAGTATAGTTTGTGTGGGGGTTGGAGCCTCCAATAAGTTGATGCCTATAATTCTGTCAAGTGGAGATTGGTGTCTCCCGTGAGTTGGATCTCACTATTTGTATGCAAAGTAGGTTGGAGCCTACAAGAAAGAGAAGAAGATCAATAAGATATATATAAGCAATATTTTGTCGTGGCTTTCTCCCGCAAGGGTTTCCACGTAAAATCGTGTGTTGTCTCTGTGCTTTAAATTGCTAGATCTTACTTGAATGTCTTATTGCTATTGATTAAAGTACAGAAAGAAAAGTTTTATTATATACTGATTCACCACCCCCCCCTCTTAGTATAACTAAGTGCTCATCAATTGATATTAGAGCTGGTTCCTTCAAAGTTAGCCTAACTGTTAGAAGGTAGATCTGAGGAGAGCACTAATGGCCGGACAAGAAAATCATGGATTCTCATCAAACAGGGCACCATTATTTGATGGAACTAATTATGCATTTTGGAGCATACGAATGAAGACATATCTTAGTGCTTTGGGGTATGACATCTGGCAATCTGTGGAAGATGGATATACTATACCTACAACTCGTCTTACAAACAAAGATGCTAAAAGAGAAAGCGAGAACAATTCAAAAGCTATGAATGCCATATTATGCGGATTGTTAGAGACTGAATTCATAAAGGTGATGCATTGCAAAACGACAAAGGAAATATGGAATAAGCTAAATAGCATTTATGAAGGGGATGATAAAGTAAAAAATGCTAAGCTTCAAACGCACAAGGCAAAATTTGAAAGCCGCAAAATGAAAGAAGAGAACATAGCTGACTATTTTCTTCGAATCAACAAAATAGTTAACACCATGGTAGAACTTGGTGAGGAGATCAATGAAGCAACTATTGTACAAAAAATATTGAGATCTCTGACGATGAGATTTGATTCTAAAATATTTGCAATCCAAGAAATGAAAGACTTGGAGAAGTTGACCAAGGATGGCTTGCACGGCATCCTAACTGCCTGCAAAATGAGGATTGAAGATAAACCATCGAAGAAAGAGGTAGCTTTCAAGGTAGCTCAACGAGGAAAGGACAAGGTATATGAACCTAATGATGAATTCAACGAGATAGATGGAGAAGAAGCTCACTTCATGAGGAGGCCGAAGAAGGGTGCAAGTAAGTATCCAAGTAAGTTTTCTTTTACATGTTATAATTGTGGTAAACCAAGACATTCTGCTTCTAAGTGTCCATAGGGGAAGATGGAGAATAGCGACAATGAAGAAAATTACAAAATGAACAGAGGAAGAGGATATCAACAACCAAGGAAGAGCTATAATCAAAACCAGTTTGAGAGAAAGAATAACTTCCGGAGGCAAAAGAAGAGCCTCTAATCCAATGAATATGATGATGGATTGGAAGAAAGCGATGAAGAATTTTACAGTGATTGAGAAGAGATACTATTCATGACGATAGAGATTAAGGATGACATTGAGAATCAAAAAGAGGATAAAAGGGATGCGGAAGATAAAAAGAATGAGGATGATGAAGAAGTGGATCTTGAGGAAGAACTTCATCTTGCGTATGATGAGATTCATTCACTTAAAAGAAGAAATGCGTGTCTAAAGTCAAAGGTTCTAGAAGAAAGTGAATCCAAGGCGAAGGTATCATAGGCCCTTGAAGAAGCCGAGAAGACAATCATGGACATAAAAGTACAATATGAAGAAGCAAAAAGGATTGAGGAAGAAGCCGAGAAAATAATCGTAGGTCTAAAAGTTTAGTGTGAAGAGGCAAAAAGGATTGAGGAAGGAATGAAAAGCGAGTTAAAGGAAAGGGAAGAAAATTGTGAAAAATTGGAATCCAAGATTGTATCACTAAGGAAGGAGTTGGAAAAGACTGTGGCACAATTAAATCGAGAATTGAAAAATATGAAGTTTAAAAATTCTGGATGAAATCATAAATGCCCAAAAGCCCACATATGACAAGAGCGGGATTGGATTTGAAGAAGGGCAAAATTAAAAAAAGGATCAGCTACCTAAAGAAGCAAATAAGGGAAATCAGAAAACCTACTCACAAGCTGTTCAAGACTCTGTCAAAGGTGAAACCGACAAAAGAGAAGGAAGTCAATGGCAAACCATGAAGGGTTCATTTAGAAGGCCTCTTCCATGGATGCAGGTAAGTACAAATAGGCTCTATCATTCTTTCTTTGGCTATTGTTTCTTTTGCAATCAATTTGGGCATAAGGCAATAGATTGTAGATTGAATATTAGAAATAACTATGCATAGATCTATGAATTATGGTGCATATGCTAGAATTAACCCTGTAGGAAACAAGATGGGAAGACAAGGGATGGTGAACAAAAATGTTAATCCATTTGCTCTGCTCATGGACCCTAATATAACATGCCACAAGTGCAATTTTGGACATCCGGCGAAGCTTTGCAGAAGTAGTTTTGTGGAACATTCCAGACAAAACAAGGTGGATATACTTGGCAAGCAAAAGGAAGGATGTAATGCCCCCTTTCTAGGCTAGCACAACACATCAGGTTAGTCTACTACACGGGTTCCCGTAGGCTAACTCGGGATGTGTAGGGGGCCCACGGAGAATTGGTTCAACGAGGCTTAGCCAGCTTTCATGGAGGGATGAGTTGGACTTCTTTTGGTAGGATGTATTATCTGACACTTCCTGGAGTTAGTTTGGGCCATTTGGCCAAACTTACTATTTTTAGCAGGGGCTCACGAGACCTGGTGCGAGTCGGTGCAACGGTCTGGAAATTAGTCCTTGTTCCATTGGCCAGCTCAGCGGTACTACGGAACTTGCCTGAAGAGACTGTTTGAATTATTGTCTATTAATCGATGTCTAGGTTAAATTAAATATATAACTTAGTGTATCATTTAATAAAGTGACTTTATATTTATTTGAGGACTTAATGAATATTAAAGTGAATAAAGTCATGTTTTTATGTGTGGGCGCCCAAGGCTTGGGAAAAGTAACATTTAAAATATAAAAAATACCCCCAAAAGTGGCGTTTGGAGGAAAAGGGGAAATAAGAGGAAAAAGTGAAGTCATTCTTCACTCACCATTGCATATTTTCTTCAAATGAGTTTTGTTTCTCTGGATGTGCTAGGGTTTGAACCAGCAACCTGTGAAGACAAAATCCTTCATTGGTTTGAGCACCTGCGGGGTTGAAAGACATCTCTAGGGTATTTTGGAGTGGTCTTAATTCAGAGATCACACTGTGCTTCGTTTGCAAATAGTCAGCTTGTTGCGGAAGGGTTCTCATTGATATATCTCAAGTTTATTGTCATGATAATTACGGAGGAGGATTGAAGAGTGCATTGCAGGCTTTAGCTGTGAATTTGAAGGTGCCTTGTGGTGTTTTCAGCCTCCTAAATAGGCAGTACCTGTACACTGCTGGGCCGTACCTCTTGAGAGGTGTTTTGGGTGTTGGGTGGAGATTTATGCTGAGTTTGTTTACCCAGCTAGGCGTGGGTTTTCTGCAATCATAGAACAGAGTTTATAGCAGTAATTAGAGGCAGATTCAATGGTGTTTATTGCTGTTTACCAGTATAGTAGGGCCGTACCATGCTAGGATTGAGGTGTGGGTGTAAAGGGAAGCAAAATACTCCAGTTTTGACCTTGTGTGAAGGCACCTACAACAGGGTGTGGCTGTGAACAGCCCTTTCATCAGAAAAAAACCATTTTGTACTTTGTTATTTTGTATCAGACTTGCATCTATGACATTTTCCTTGCTGTTACAACTCTTGGCTACACAGGACAGCAAATGGTTATTGTTTATGTTGAATCTTTGATGTATTTGCTCATATTGTACATGGTTATTGTTTATTTATGAGTTATAATGCATTTCAATTGAAAATAAGCAACTGGGTATTGTCATTACTTGTTATTATCAAAAATACATATGCATGTATGTTTATGTCATATGCAAAAAACACCAGAACACACCAGGGTCAACTAAACCACAGAAAACCATAAGGGGTGGGATATTACAAAGGATCTACACATGTATAGAAAAGGAAACAAGAGCAAGAGAAGAAAGAAGTATAACTAAGTCCTTAAGGAAGAGTACGAGTTCAGGGGGAGCTAACCAATGCGTTATCCTTTAGCTCCATAGAGAAGACAATTCAAGTTAGATCAGCTGAGGCATATTCTATATGAGCATTCTGTTGTCATTGATCAAGAAGGAAAAATATTAGAAAAGGAGAAAGATATGGTTGGAGAGAAGAATGAGAGACTAAGGAATGTGACAATATAGTCATCAAAGGCATAAGAAGTATGACACTTTGAAAATGGTGATAGTCTTTAAGTCAGAGACAACAATCTACAGTGATAATGAGGTAATGAACGTTTCACAAAACATTGAAGAGGAAGTTAATAACATGACAATGTGTCAATGTGCAAGGGTGACAATCAAATAAAGAAGATTGTGTATGACTACCATAAAGATGAATGTAAGAGACAAGCATAAAAGAGGAATGGTTTACAGGTAAAGGGCTTGCACACAATCAATTAAGAGAGCATAGGCCTACCAATCATGCAAAAACTTCAAGATCACAACTTTTAAAAGGAAAGTTCTTAGCCACAGAAATCAAAGACAGAGTTTGTGAAAAGATCAACATGATACATAGTGATGGCAGTCCTTGCAAGATAATGCCAATGTTTACAATGTTGTTAACATTATGTGATATATGACATCTTGTGGGAAAAGACTATACAAAAGGCAATAACTGAGGGAAAACAGTGCTGAAAGGTATCCTAAACATACAGTAGTATGAAGTCATTAAGAGGGCAGTCTATGGTTGGTGTCAAGTGTTTGGTAAGTTGCAAGATGAAGAAGTTCTCATGCAAGAGGATAGCAAAGAGCAGAAATACAATCATTCAGTTGTGGTAAATCAGAATTCTTGAGGAAGAGATGGAAGTTATAGAGGAAATATGTCATTCAAGCAACTTAGAAAACAAAGGGTGAAGAGTTAGAGAAAAAAGAATATTAGAGCAAGGGGGAGTATTAGAAAATCTCCGAAAGGGGGAGAAGTTTATTCTTACTACATTAGATGTGAGTATATGAATGAATGTTTCCCATGATCCATTTGTGGACAAAAGTTTAATGAGAATCACATTGAGAAAGGTTCAGAAGAGATAAAGGGAGCACGACAGACAAGGAAAGTTACAACAACGTAAAGTTATAGGAAAAATGATGTTGTTGATGTCAAGAAGTATTACAGACAAGGGGAGATTCTTTGTGAAGAGTTGAAGGCATAGTGAATGATGGGATAACAAAGCAAGTTCTTGATTTGTTAAAACTTAAGATCATCAAAATTACTTTTGGACAGCCATAGAGGAAGCATATCACCCAAGTGACATAGAGACAAAGGGGGAGTATTACAGACAGGGGGAGCTACCCACAACATTATCTTGTAGCTCCATGGAAGATAAAGTTCAGAGATAGAGGGAAGACCCTTTGCCATTGATGTCAAAGGGGGAGAGTTAGAGCAAAGGGGAGTTTGAGAAAGGGGGAGTAGTACAGCCAGGGGGAGCAATGCAGAAAAGAAAAGTTATATTCATGTTTGTGTTGCCATCAATGACGAAGGGGGAGATTGTTGGAATATGTTGTCATTGATGTCAAAGGCACGAGGTCATTAAGTGATGTCATTGATGTCAAAGTAAAGAATGGACCGTTATAATAAGAGGTGCCCGTTATACATTCCCGTTGGAGAGCAAAGCAAAATACATCCGTTACACGTTACCGTTGGGAGATTGCATGTTTAAATTAAAGATTTAAACATTTGAGATATAAGTGTTTTGGGTCGACATAGAATGGAGTTCAAATTTAATTATACATCCAAGGTGGCCGACTTGTGAAAGAGAAGAATTAAACTAAAGATTTAAATCCATATGAGGCCGACTCCTTTGAAGGAAAGAAACAAGGATGATATAAAAGAAGTTTTTGAAGTCATTTCCAAACAACCATACTTTGATATACACATGCAGTGATCGGTTTTTGTATGGTGCGAATACTTTGTGGATACCAACGATTTTCAAGTGTTATATTTTTCAAAGAGGAACAACAATCATTAGTCTACATGATGTGATTTTATGAAGGCAACAAGAAGACAAATTGTGTTAGCAAATAAAGACAAATTAGTTTAAGGAATAAGACAAAATCACTAGAGGACGAATTGGAGAAGACGACGAAAGTGAATAAGACAAAATCACTAGAGGACGAATTGGAGAAGAAGACAAAATTGAATAAGACAAAATTACTTAAAGACAAGAGTACAAGGCAGTGATTTATGCTAGAAGACAAAGCTTCCAAGGGTTGCGATTTCATGGAGGAGTATGTTTAGTTTTGAAGGGACAACAACAAAAGGACATATCTATTCATCAAGGACACATCCATTGGAAAGTATAAGAGGGAGTTGAAAGATTCATTTTGAGACAAGCAATTCAATGAAATATTTCTGAGTTTATTGCAGAGTTGAAAGAAAGAAGAGGGGCAGAATTATGAAGTGCAAATCTGATTTGTTTTGAGAGGAAGTGTGTATGTGACAGTATGTTGATATGAGCAGACATTTATGAGAAGAAAGCCATGATTATGATCAGTTCTATGTAAAGAAGTTGTGCATGATCAGATCAAATTTATGAAAGAGAAGTGTGCATGATTTATAGTAGATTTGTGAAGGAAGGAAAGTCTATGTGTGTGAACCTGATTTGTAAAGGAAAGACTTACATCATACAAAATCAGAAATAGTGATCAGATTTGTGAGAGAAGGATATTGTGTGAGTTGTATTCAGATTTGATAAGGAAGATAGTAGTGTTTGGATCATATTTGAGAGAAGGAGTAAATCATATTAGCCATTGAAGGATTAGTAGGTTGGAGCCTCTTGTTGGGTTGAAGCTCAGTTTGTGTGGGGGTTGAAGCCTCCAATAGGTTGGTGCCTATAATTTTGTCAAGTGGAGATTGGTGTCTCCTGTGAGTTGGAGCTCACTATTTGTATGTAAAGTAGGTTGGAGCGTACAAGAAAGAGAAGATCAATAAGATATATATAAGCAATATTTTGCTGTGGTTTTCTCCCGCAAGGGTTTCCACGTAAAATCGTGTGTTGTCTCTGCTTTAAATTGCTAGATTTTACTTGAATGTCTTATTGCTATTGATTAAAGTAGAGAAAGAAAAGTTTTATTATATACTGAACCCCCCCCCCCCCCTCTCAGTATAACTAAGTGCTCATCAGTTATTTATTTCAAATTTGTTTTTAATTGCATACGGTTTGGTTCTAGATTCAAATAGTATTGGTGCCATTATATAATGAAGTGTAGAGGCTTGATGTAATAGCATGTGGGAGGATTTGGGTGCAATATCCACGAGGTATAATTTTGTGTTAAAATTGCTTAAAGGGTGCTTAATTGAGGTCATCTTGAGAACCATGAAGTTTGAAAAGGGCTCACTGTTTTTTCTAACTTAATAATGTTAAACTGGACTTGTATTTTCATAACTTATGCTTTAGCTGTCTGTTTTTGTGAAATCCCCTTTTTTTTCAATTTATTCAGTTTTTTGAATCAGTCAATTGATGTTATTAGTTTCCATTAATTCAACTGCTTGGATACACCTTTTTGTTCTTCATCCTGACTAAAAATTATGCTTGTGGGGAGAAATTGAGTGGCCATGCCCATAACCATACTATGTGGAAGGAGAAGGCAGATTTCATCTCGAGTCCCAAGAGACTTTGGTTGGCTGTCAACTAATTCATCTTGTCAGAGTTTGAGTTTGGGTACGTACATTGATGATGAAATCCAAAGAAAATTGTCAGGATAGTATTATTAAATTCAGATTTAAGTTAGATTTTAAAATGAATAAATAATAGATATAGAATCTAGATAAATGAAACCTGTAATAAATCATAATTGAAGATAAACAATATAAGTACATACAAAACCAAAAATAAAGTGCAATAAAAATGTACAATATAATTTTTTATGACTTAAAATAGCCTGACACAAATATATTAGAACTTTCAACATTTTAAAGTTTTAAAAGCCTCTATATGACAAAAATGAAAAACCTAAAAAACCCAAACATAAGAGCCATCGAATTATCAACTGTCTAGCTGTTATGCATAGTGATTTGTAAACGGGATCGAGATAGTTGTTCAGAGCAACAGATGTTGTCACTCAGTCAAGACGATGCTAAAGACTCATAATCCTTTGCTATGATGGTTTCAAAGCCAATTAATTAGTCCTCAGTGATGAAGATGGCCTTGGGGTGATTTGGAGCATCTTAGGGAAGTTAGAAAACATAGGAAATGATGAAGAATCAAAGTATTTTGCAGTTGGTGACGAAACCACCAATTGATGAAGGTGGTGGTTTGGTAATTGCCCTGGCAATTTCTGATACTATCGGTTCATACAGGAGGTTGTTCGCATTCCCTGGTCTGTGGGAAGCAACAATTTCATAATTTTTCTTGTTGGGGTTGGGTGATGGCTACAAACAGTACCCCTTCCTCTTCCTCTTCCATGCAACTGTTTGTACGAGATTTGCCTGTTGTACGTTTATAAAACATTGCCTGCCCTACTGCTGGTTCATACAGGAGGTGGTTTCGTATTCGCTGGTCTGTGGGAAGCAACAATTTCGGTAACAGCTGCAAACAGTACCTCTTCCTCTTCCATGCAACTGTTTGTACAAGATTTGTCCATTTGAAGGTTGTAAACTTATAAAACATTGTCCAAGGGCTGGCACTTTTTGGATATCCTTTTATATGGTTCAAAACTTGGAGCAGCAAGCTAGAGAACAGGTTTCCATGGAAATGCAAGTAGAGTGTGGATGTTAAACTTAGATTTTGTGTGCCATGATCTCATTTGTAGTTTCTAATGATATTCATCTACACATAACCGGATGGAATTAGTGATTTAGGAGCTTTCAAGCTCACTCTTGCTAGAGTTTTCACCCATTGGGGGTTTCTCTAGGCTAATTTTGTGTTTCAGTCATTGTTTATGCTTGTTTCCTTGGTGTTTCAGTTTTCCTTGTGTTCTAATGAACTAGCATGAAGATTCAGACTTTTTCCCAGAAATTCTTCCAGTACAAAAACCAGGCGCCCACAATAACCAGAAAGTTTGTGCGATTTATTATAAAAAATGTGCCAAAAACTTGTGTGTTTCAGCCACGCGAAATCGACAATTTTTTTTAATAAAAAAAATCGCCAAAACACTTTTGGTACATTGTGTCACCAATCCCAAAGTTTCCAACCCGGGCTTTGATAACATAAAATAATATAAAACATAGAATGATTACCAAGATATTCGATAATATTTGATATTAACAAAGGAGTGAAAGCATCCTTAAATAAGAGATTAGAAACGCTTTTTCTGGAAAGGATAAGAGCGACAACTAAGCGACAGCTAATAAAGCAAAAGGACAAGAACATAACTAAAAGAAAAAAGAATATTCCTAAAGTATATCCTAATCAACTAATTGACCATTAAATATTACAATAATACTTTAATAATTTCAGTCTGTGAAAGGATTGTTTGTGTGCTAGTAGCTTATATCTGTAGTTGAAGAACTGTTTGTGGAATATCCCCATCAGTTTATAGATGAGATGGTATCATGTGATGTCCCTAGGGCAAGGGTCAAACAACTCATTTGCTGTTACTGTTCAATGTTGGATAATTTTTGAACATACAGGGCAATGTCAAACAGTAAAGTGATCCAAAGGACAGCCAATTAAGGAATCGTAATCTGAACTTAATAGATCGAAGCTCCAATGGGTTGGTGAGATAGCTGAACTTCTAGAAATCTCTGTCTTTGTCCCTTATGTGAGGTGACCCTATTTGTCTGATTAAGGACTCCAGAAATTGGTCTACTCACACAGATTTGTTATAACAGAATATTAACATTCATACCAGTTTACAGAACTCTAATGCATACTCAGACCCCTCATTTATACACAGTGACTTCTATACATCACTTCAGGAAGAGACTAATACATCACCATGATGCAGACATATATAAACATATTTATAGATATAAATAGATGCAGGAATGCCAAAAGGCGTTACAAGTGTTCAGATCTGATTACATAACTCACAAGACATATCAGCTATGTATATGGCTCCTATATTTTGGAGGGTGTCGGAGACACCTCCAAACTATATCTTTATGCACTCTGCGGCAGCACCCGTCTCCTAAATAGATAGTCGCTGCTGTATAGTTGAAGAGTGGATGGCGAGGTCACAGGGCTGATCCTTGCCGAAATCGCTGTATGATGTGACCGACTTTAACTCCACGATCTTTGTGTCCTTAGACACCCAAAACACTCCCTCCGTAATTGTTATTGCTCCGTCCTAGGTTGTGGCGTGAGAACTCAGGTTCAGTCCGCTCCAATGGGAAGAAATGATTTTCAGTATAGCAGTTCCCTGATGTGAGTTATACCGCACAGAGGATACACGCCACCAACTACACTTTATGCTCAGATCTGGAATTCCTCGCGCCCTCCTTTATCACCACGAACTATTAGTGTCAACTCCTTCGAAGACCTGAACAAACACATAAACTGGTTCAGTGCTTACACAACTTCCTGGATGGAAATTGCTCCCAAAATAAACACAGAGTTGGGGTTGTGTCCAACCTGTATTGATCACACTTGAGGTTTTCGTCTCATGGCATCTAGAGAATTACGAACAATGAATAGCATACTCAAAATCGGATATATTGATTCGATGCCAACAATTGAGAATGATATTACTTATATACCCATCGCCAAGATCTCAAGATCAGGTTGGCCTTGTGTTTGAAAATGCAGGTCGGCTCCAAAATTTGAAAGAGGTTTGGCGCCATCCAAAATAAGTATGAGTCGGCTCCAAGTAAGACTAGTATTATTATTAAAATAATTAATATTATTATTGTTATTATAATATTAATATTAATACTATTTTCAAATTAAAATAATTAATATCATTTGTCCCTGGGCGGAGGGGACATGACATATCAGGACAAGGTTTGAGTTCCTTGTAATAGATTTTGTGGCGATAAAAGGTAGAAAGTTGATCCAGTGGGAGGGGTGATTTAGTTCCATTTGAGTCCAAGATTGGTACCAAAGAGTGGAATAGAGCAACAAGAGCAATGGCAAGAGACATGGATAGGGAGATAGATGAACATGAAACAAGATTCCACAGGTTGGAAGATCATGTGGCCCAATTTTTTTTTATTATTGGGCAAACTAGATAGGCTAGAAAACATAATCTTAGCCTTGACACACAAGATGGGACCTGCTCAAGAACAAGTATAGCAAGAAAAAGAGCCCAAAGGCAAAGGATAGGAATTAGAACAGCCTTCTTCTAGTGGAAATGCTCACTTTCAATTGGAGAGAAATTTTCAAGACTTAATGCTTTGTAAGGGCTCATGTTTATATTTTTAGTATATATATTTAAATGTTAACTTTTAAAAAAAATCGTCTTCTTTTAGTTTGTTTAAGTTTTTTTAGCTTTTACTAATTTATTTGCATTTTAAAAAGTCAAATTCAAATTTCTATATATTATTTATTTACCATCTCTCTGCTGTCCCTAAAATCTGTTTTTTTTTGCCACCATGAAACTCAAGAAATACTGATATTACCTTAGTCTGCCAAGTTTTTCTTGGTGTTTGCTAGTTGCTAAGGCATTGGCAAGTCTGGATCATGTGACTTTTATGATGCCTGAAAGAATGTGCATGATTGATGAAACTCTTAAAACAATGTAAATTTCATATATATATAATGCATCAATATACTTGTTCTACCAAGTTTTTCCAAGTATTTGCTAGTTGCAAGTTGAGTCACCCTGTTAGGTCTCAAAAACGCAGGTTGTAAACCCTAAGAGGTTGCCAAGCTCTCTTAACGCTTTTGGCTAACGAAACAGGGCTGATATGATTGAAAACCCCCTTCTCTTTAGGTTCTGCCAGACCTAGGCGGGTGTACCTCAATAGTTAATGCAGATTTGTATGATCTTAGTGATCTACTCACAGTGGCATATGGGTGTGAAATAGTCTATAGATATAAGGCCTGAATAACTACTCCCAATGCGTGAGATTTTGAATATGTGAATAAGGTTTTGAAATGTTACTTTGATTTGACCAGTGTTTTATCTATTATGGGCAACGAAGTCAGGATGTGTATGATAGATGTGTCCTCCCTCTTGGCTTCTCAAATTATTTGGCACTTTTCAAATGTTTATACTTTGTATAAACGTGCAGGGTTGTTCGTTACTTGTGCTCTTCTTACCAAATCCCAATGATATTTTCCCAGGTTACTGTGATCAATTGAAAGGACTTTTAATTTTGGTGTGAAGGAAACCAACCAAGATGATTTATTTAAAGGGTTTTAACTCCTGGCAGAGACCAATGAACATAAACCACTTACAAGGACTTAAATCAACTTCTTACAGAAACCAATCAAACAGATCACACGAGTGCAGCAAATGTGCCCTGATAAATTAAACACATCCTTGATATATTTAATTTAAATAACAAAGGAAAACCATTCTAGAGACAGCACAGATAACACATATAAATGGATATTAACAAATAATTGAACACCAAAAAATGTTTGGACACCAGATTAATATATTCCTCTCCTTTGAATTACTTCATAAGATTTTACATTTTATGCTTGGAAATCTCCGTTGACTGATATATTAATCCTTACTGACTGCTGATTGCTATGATTATTGTTGTTTCTGATTATTCCTCCTGCTTCTTCGATTTTCATTTCTCATAGATGTTTTGCAATTTTAGGGTTATGACCATTCATTCCGGTGCAACCTTTCATTATTTTGATTACCTTCAATAATAAAATATTTAATTTGGCTTCCTTGCCTTCAAAATGCTTTGGTTCTTGCTCGTGGGATGCTCTGTGCAATTGAATTTTGTATGCAATTGTGAAGTTAATGTATTGAAAATGCTTCTTTTATTCCTTTTGGAATTTGGTATCCCTTGCGGTAGATATGCATTAGATATGCATTAAATGCTATGATAGAATATGCACTTTGATTTTTCTTTTGTTTTGCCGCTCGATGCATACTTTGACTTTTGTATACGCTAATCTTTTGCACATTTTCATTTGTATATGTATATGCATGCACTTTTCACTAATACATAAAATAAAAGTGATGACTTCACTTAAGACATTTTGACTTAGTCCTTTTCGATGTTAAGTTTACCTTTTGTATCTCGAAACCATGCACGACATACCTTTACACACTTCTAATTTCTTCTCTTTCGTTTTGCATATTTCCTTGTATATGTCTTTTGTATATCTTATGCAATCGCAACAACATACACATGTGGACTCCATTGGGTTTATGAACAAGATTGAAATTACCTTCGGATCCGCTTTTGTATAATTTCCATCTGTATTACCTTTTTGCATATCGTATACATGCACTTTTAAACATGTAGCTGTGATGTCAACTTTTCACTTTTCGCTATGCATATTTCTTTATTTCGCCATTTTAATCATTAGTTCACATCCACCATTGCACCTTCTCCTTTTTGCATATTGAATACATGCATCATAATATACAACTACGGACTTCACCTAAAGTTCTCAAAATTTAACTCTCTAATCGGGTTCGGACTTGTATTTGCATTTTAGATACAAACATTTATACATACAAAGATACATACAAATAACCCTTCACTCCCGTTTTCGGAACTCAAATGGATTTTCTTTTCGGGTCCACCTATGCATATGTATAAGAACGTTTAATACTCGCAATGTATTAACTATGCACATGAGGTGATCGATACCTTATATGCTACTTTTGAATTCTCGTTGACATCCGCCAATGTATATTTGAATTTGTATATGTAATACATACGTTATGACATACAAATACAAATGCAGATTTCAAACATTATAAAACCCAGCGTAAACAACTATTGGGTCCGGATTTGTATTAGTATGTATTTTGGAATGCTTGAGATACGAACCCCACACAGGACTTAAACCAAATGCATAACATAACCCGACAAACCAAAAGAACACTGCATCCAAAATACATACAAAAGACAACGTATATGAGATATAGTTTGACCAAAACCACCATGCATTGATTTTTCACAAAAAATGGCATAACTCTCGAAATACGCAGAATTTTCAAACAATTCAAAAGGCAACCCTAGCTGAATCTTGACGCAGGCTTCATTGATAACAACCATTTTTCACCAAGCATTGTGCAACTCGAATTTCAACCATCAGAGAAATTTTACCCATACCGCCCAGCAAGCAGAACCAAACCAACACAAAAGCAAAAGCAACAACAGGGGTCCTCATGGGCCGTGTTGTGAACATCACATGTAGCTGTCAAAAACCAATTAGGGCACACCAAGTCACCATTTTGAAAAAATAACAAATCATCTCCTGGGAAGCTGCCACTTGGGGAATTAGTTCATTTAGGTCAAATGAGCATGCGTGCAAAAGGGTTCTTCGCTAATCCACTCCTGTCATGAAATATTAAAGTCCAAAGTTGATCTCTCTGCAACTTTCTGGAAATGTAGATGTAAAAACAGAACAAATCCCATTTGTTTTTGACTTTGAAAAAATATCAAATGAGATGTTGGGGTTTTGAAAATTGGCATGGAAGTAGATTATCATAAGGTAAATCTGGAACACCAATTGGTTCGTCATGAACATCATGTAGCTCATAAATATTGTCCTCCAAAGTTGACCTCCCAGGCAGATTTCACACTGTGCAGACAACAAACCTTCCTAGAACCCTTCAACTTGGCACTTAAAAACCTTGTCAAATTTGATCATGGGGGGCTGAAATCAGACATGCACACTCACATATGATAGATTAGCACGCCTACCAAGTGGTTTGGCATGAAAATGAATATGCTCCGAATTATGACCCTCCAAAGTAGGTCATTGAGGCAGTTTTTTCAGGTGCATTTCTGAGTGTGGTACTCAAATTTCTCATCATGGGAACCTAAAATTTTGCAAAAAATTGAAGGAAATTTTAGGTACCAACGCACCCTTTGGATTGCTGAGACATTGCCATGTTCACTTTAAATGAATTTTTGAAGTATGAAGTTTGAACTACTAGAATTGTGCAAATTGATGAATCTTTAAAATTTTTATAAATTTCACACACATCAATAGTTATACACATTTCTTGCACTGAAGCCACCCCAACCTTGTTTCGTCACATTTCTTGTTTCACATTTTGTAAACATATGTTATGATAAGCGAAGTCATCATTTGAAGGATATCTTCGGGACAAAGTGCGTTATGGAGGAGAACACTTTGGATAATCAAGGAAAGTACCAAGTAAGGTACAATCCCAAAGGTAATATATATCTTGAAGAAATGAATGGATTGTTGATTTAGGCATTACCATTGTGCCTCATGATGTTAGAAGGCCTTTACCTTAATGAAGATAAGTGTGACAATTTTCTCCATTAATAACAACTTCTTATGGTGTTAAGGGTGATGGCGATGAGGATGTTGAGAATTGTGCCTTCAATATCGTGAATCTTGTGCAATGTATTAAAACCAACATTCTCTTAGTTTTTTAAATTAGCGAGTAGAATAAATAGATTGAATTATATAATGACGTGCTTGATTAAAGATATGGAAGATAATATCAAATTAGTGACTTCTGATATTCTTGATGAAGCTTGTACAAGATTTGTAGTTATAGATCCCCTCATGTGCATGCTTGTTTCTCAATTGTATGAAAGTTTTTGACAGTTGGGTTGTGGAATTTTTATTTTGGTGCTCTTGTTATTTTTGATATTCCTCATCTACTGATAAAGGTGTTGTGAAAGTTGTCTGTAAGGAAAACATCACATGGCTTGGAGTTGGTTTGCATCTTGGAGTTATAAGTGCCATTTTCAAATGGTGCTTGGTGATTCCATTTAATAAGCCATCTCTTAATGGTGTAAGGTGTGTTTTGATTTCTATGGCTCAATATAAGTCTACTTTTTGTGACACAGAGACAATTGATTAGAAAGAGTTTAAAGCTCTTGAAGCAAGATAGGATGAGAAATGCATTTGGATGCTTAGGACTTTCAGTGGACGAGAATATTTGAATAGTACTATGTTACCCCAAGTTTCCAGGGCCGGGATGACAGGGAGGCCATTTAATAGGGGATGGCAAGGGACGACTATTAAAAAAAATAGGGAAATTTTAAAAATATAGGAAATTTCAAATATTCATTTGATAACATTGATAAGGCATTCATCATATACATTATAGAATCTTAATATATAACAAATTAACAAAATTCAATTGCTTTTATTATCAATGTGCATATATACTGTATAAAAATTACAACAGAATGCCCAAAGGCTGCAAGTTTCAACTACAAAATGACAAAAACATAGTAAATATGCTGCTGCCCTTAATCAACATCTACTAACATTACATCAAAATCGGAGTCTAAGTCTGGGTCACCACCACTATGGGGGATTGTATCATCTAGTGGAACCCCAACCAATCCCTTTTCTGTCTCTTCCTCATTGCCTTGTGTGGCGTCTTTGGGATTAACATCCCAACATGTGGTTGGAGTTAGATATTACCCAAGACTCTATTGGTCCTAAAGTCACAAGGCACTATGCACAACTCCAATCATCGAGAGATAAACCTATTCCTCTTGATTGATTATATGAATTTGTAAGTAGGGTCGAGGGGTAGTGCCCCTTGTGGGGTTTAGGGGTAGCACCCCTAGTAGGGTCGAGGGGCAATGCCCCCATCGGGGTTGAGGGGTAGTGCCCCTGGTGTGCTCCTTGTTGCGATACAAGGTGAGGTGAGGGGCGGAGCCCCCGCCACCAAGCCTAAATTAAAGCCTTTGAGACCACACATCCCTTTATTTTTTTTAATCAATTTTATGTTTTTAAAAAACAATTGAGACTTTTGATTGTTGGGCCATAGCTAGCCATCCCTTGGTGTTTCTAGACTTTTCATAAACGTCTTGAAAATGTTTCCAAAAAAAATTTAAGGAAGGGGATGGAGCGGGGATGTTTTCGACCTGTCCTTGCGTCCCCGAAACATCCTGTCATGCCTCGATAACTCACTTTCCAATTAAAGATTGGAAAGACCAGTTTTGATGTTGTCCTTCCCACCATCATCGAATGCAAAGAATTAAAACCAAAAGCACCGAAGTGCAAAGCATAGAGAAAGACAAGATATGAATAAGACAAGCTGACATGGCATATAGGACAAATTAAGAGATAGGACAAGGAAGCAATTTAACTCCTCAAGGCTTATTCGATCCCCTTAAGGAATCGGTGCTGCTAAGATAAAATTATTATTAAAGATTAATACTTGTTTGTATTAAGCGATCCAAGGGGAGAAAAGACGCGACTGCTGATCCATCGCAACCAATGACAAGGTATATATGATATGGGGACGACAGTTAGGGAGGCATCGAACAAGATATCTTCATATCAGACATCAGCAAATGATGAATTAACATCTAAGAAATACTCAGCAGCGAATCATCTCTGTTTTCCCAAAAAGCGATCTGCATCATTAATAATATTTCTCAATCAAGAGTTTCAGAATAACGGAAGCTGCCAGCCTTCTACCAACGGATCAGCCAGCATTAATTAAGAGGTCGATTCCTTTAGCTTATTCTCAAAGCAATCACATATACTGTTCTACCCAGTAGTCTGCCGATTATTCAAAGGTATGTGAATTGTTAGGAATCAAATAGTTGTCATTGTTATATGAATCTAAATGGTAGAACTGAATATATATATGAGTCATTGCATGAAAATATGAATGCTATGCTTTATGAATTCGAATGTGCTCATGAACATAATATGCATTATTCAAATGAAGAAATAGGTTACGAATATAATTCATAAGCTGAGATAGTATTGTCATAAGCATAATGTTTAAGAATCAGTAGATTGTTAGAAGATAATGTAGAATGTTTAATGTTTAATGTCTAAAAGATAATGTAAAATGTAAAAGATAGTATAGAATGTTAGTATGATCATCATGGTGTAAATGTCGAATGTTAAGTGTTCATCATATAAATGTCTAATTTAGAATAATCATGTATGTAAATGTCTAATGTAGAACAATCATCATAGGCATAGAATGTTAAGAAGTCATAATGGGCCTAAGTGTAGAATGATCATAATATGAATAATATTGTCACGAACATGATCAATAATGATAATGAAATGTGATCATATGAATATATGATGGGCCAATTATGATATGAGGCCAAATTGATAAGACATCATATGAGAATGTCCACAAGGACTTAGAAATCATAGGATTGTGCTATATCCAAGAGAAGGATTAGCCTCATCATTAATCGTCTCACTATCCTAGGTGTATGGGTAAGTTAGGAGAATGTATTTTGGACCTAGGTAACTGTTGATGATTGTTTTTGGACAAGTCAACAATTAGAGTGAAATACTAAGTATCTGACTCCCTCTTGAGCAAAGCCTCTCGAATGCTGAACTATGTGATCAAACAAGATGACTCCAAGGTTCCTTTCTGATGATTTTGTAAGAGATAGCTCAGTGACTAAGTATGATTTTGCTGTTAAACACAAAGGGACTTACATTAGATCTTTCTTCTTTCATTCAACTTATCTCTCCTTCAGTGTGGATGATATGTATATACAAGGTCTCAATGATAAAGAAACTAAAAAAGGGTTAAGGGTTCAGAAAGCTAATCTAAGGTCAATGAAGCAATGATGAGGTATTGAATAGACGAACTCCTGAATTAAACCTAACTCCACTTCGCCAAGGGTGCCTACAACTACATGAAGCTGGTGCAATCTCCTAAGGTTACGCGAATGGTTTTCAAATCATGAAGACTTATACAAGCACCCATCAAATGGCGCAGGTCAAACAAGCATCCACAATCGAACTTATGTAAATATGGCTCAGACTAGCTTTACACAACAATTCACCAGCGATGAATGTTAAAAGCATGAGTTAGGAGTTGATCAAATATTCAGTACAACATACATTACAACAATGAGCTCTAATCTATTTCTAATCTATTTGAAACATCTCTCCATTTCATTGAGTACAAGAAATCAAGTTATTCCACAAAATAATACTTAACACCAAACAAGTAGCTCCAATGTCTTTGCATTAACCTTGAGAAATATTTACAACAATTTCAAGTCCTCTCAGAGAATTTTGAGAGTCTCTCCTATTCTACTCCTAAAATCTAAAATCTATTCTCTAATGAATTACAAATGAGGCAACAAGGCCTTTATATAGTCGTCCAGGTTACAATGAATGGCTAACATTGATTTGATAGCCAAGGGCTCAGATCATGCCACCTCACAGGTAGTTACAACAACTTTCTATTTTTAGTACAAAAGAGGGAGGCAATGAAGGCACATTTTCCAATGTGATAAGGTAAGGCGAAAGTATTTAAAATATTCCTCCACATAGGAATCCCTTTGGCTTCTTTCATTAAATGATACATTTAATGCATTAAATAATGCGGCTAATCAAAATTGAATGATGTGTACTCACCAAATAGATGCCAACTCAGCATACTTTGAAAATTGTATCATCTTTATGTGATGTATTCAATGTGATTGCTTGAACTTGTATGTTTAGGAATACATCTTGTGGATCTCGCCTTGTACATCTTCTTGCAACTGGATATATGATACTTGTAGCTCATTTGATTGACTTTGTAATTCTTTCTTCTTCTTGCAGGATACATGATGATGATAATCTCCTTTGATGATGCATCCTCTTGAAGAGAGTAGAGAATAGATGATGACACTTGATTCCTTCATGAAGAGTAGTAGACTCTCTTGGACTTGAAAATTGTAAAAGGCTTGAAGCTTAGATGGATGAATGCCTTTGGAAGTTTCAATGAAGTGTTCCAACTTGATGATGTAGAAGATTTGAGGTATAATCCTTTAGAGTAGTGTTCCCTCCGCAAGGTGAAAGTGATTCAAACACTTGCTCTTGATGATCATCATGTAGTTGATGAAATGATTCCTTGAAGATGATCTTGAAGCTCGAAGGAACTTGAAGTAGATTAGATGTCTTAGAAAGTCTTGATGAAGATGATGTCCTTCGGATGGATGTCTTCTAGACAATCTTAACTTGATGCCACTTGATGAAGAATTCCAACACAAGGATGATGAAGGATACCCTTGAAACAGCTACATGATGCCTTGCTCTTTTCTCATTCCTTGCTTGTCAAAGGTTCTTGTCACTTGATCTTTAGGTGATTCCTCCTTTTTGCTGCAACACAAGTAAAGAAACAGCATCAATCCCCTTTCGATAACACATAATACATAAGAATCATTACAAGCATTTCTAATCTAAGCACATGAGTTAAGGACTTTGATGTCTAACTTGAATGATATGAAAACTTTATCTAGACTTCACACTAAGATGGCGTGCTGGTTGAGGTAAGTGAATTCCTCCTGGATTCCTCCTTGATAAGCCTCTAAAGTTTGCCTTCAACACTTGACTTTACTTCCCTTCATAAGGTAGCGCTTTAGACAAAGGTTTTAGTTTCTCCTAGAATTGATGCACTAGATAAGTCGCATTGGATAAGGATTTCGAAATCCTCTTGATTGTCTTCTTGTCTGGCGCATCGGTTGAGGGGTTTGGAATCCTCTAGAAATCACTTCAAACTTGAGTTAAATCATCCTCCAAGCGCATTAGATAAGATTTTTGAAATCTCCTTCAAAGTGTATCAAAGCCTTCCCACATGTGGCGCAGTGGATGAGAGGTTTGATTTCTTCTTGATCTTTTCATACAAACCTGAATTCTTCTCCTCCTTCTAGGCGCATTGGATGGAGTATTCAAAATCCTCTTCTAACTTGCTTCCAAAACTCAACTTTACTCTCACCTACAAGGTGGCGCAATGGATCAATGTTTTGATTTCCTCTAGAAATTTGTTCTGAGACTTGACTTTGTATTCCTTTTGAAGAGGTCGCATTGGTTTGAGATGTTAGGATTTTCTAAGATTTGTGCATTGGTTAAGGATTTGAAATCCTCTGGAAACATCAAAACTTACACCTTGACACCCAGCATTTTTCTTTCTCCTTAGCGCATTGGATGAGGATTTGAAAATCCTCTTGATTTTCGCATTGGTTGAAGATTTGAAATCCTCTGGCAATTGGCTTAGATCAACAACTTGAATCCTCTAGATTTTATCTCCATAATGGCACATTTGTTGAAGGGTTAGAGATCCTCTGGGTTTAAGCACATTAGAATCTTCTTAAAAAAAACTTTATCCTCTCCCTCATGTTTGGCGCATCGGTTGAAGGGTTAGAGATCCTCTAAGAATTCGCCTTGGATGAGGATTTAAGAATCCTCTTGATCTTGCCTTGAAACCTCTTTCCCTTATCTACCTCCTATCAATCGCAAAGGATCTTCCTTGCTAAATTTTGGCGCACTAGTTCATTACATTAGAATCTTCTGAAAATTGATTTAACCCTTATGATGAACCTCCTTCCAAGCGCTTGGAATCTTCCTCCATGAAATCGCATTAGATGAGGGATTGGAGATCCTCTAAAATTCGCATTAATATATAACAAATCTCGACCAAAATCCCCCCTCCTTAGGTCGCATTAGATAAGCTTTTTGATTTCCTCTAAATTTCGCATTGACTTGCTTGATTCAAGCGCTTTGGTTTGATGTTTGGAAGTCTTCCTTTTCTTTCACCATGATGTTTTAGTTTAGGCGCATCACTTCATCAATTGAAAATCCTCATACCTTGGCGCTTTAGTTCATCCATTGAAAATCCTCATACCTTGGCGCTTTGGTTCAAGGCATAAAGATCCTCCGGAATTCACATCAATATGGCGCATTGGTTAAGGCGTGGAAATCGCATCACTTTGAAGGCTTGAAAAATTTTCGTTTCCAAACTAGCGCTTTAGATGGGCGCATTGGATGATGGTTCGGAAATCTTCATCTTATTTTGTAATTGAAAGCGCCCTTCTCATCGCGATTTTGCGCCACTTAGATGCCCCGTCGCACTAGATGAGCTTTTTGAATCCTCTGGAAGAGTCAGGCGTTTTTCAGGGTCGCGAGGGTAAAGGTATATTGAAAAATTCTTATACTTTAAATATTTTTCAATATACCTTTCAGGATGTTTGAGATAGGTCTCGAATCCACTGGATTTAACATGCAAAATATAGAATTTGGAGGATTCACCAGATTTCATACTTAGCCATTTTTTCAGGATTTTCAGGATTTCAGGCTCCAGACTCAGTCTTTCAGGATCTCAAACATACATCAAGAAGGGTCTCAATATTCATTATCTGGATGGGATTTGATCAAGATTCTTCATCACTGCAAGTTCATCTGCCTCCTAATCATGAGCCAAAGATCATAGAAGAGGAAATCATTATTGGATCAGCAGAGGAAGATAACCCAAGGCATCATTTAAGATCTCATGCAAAACATCGGAGTTCAAAAAAAAGGGGGTCCCCATTTGCAATGGGGCGATGTGTGATTTGGTCACAACAGTAACCCTCAAGTGGATGAAGAACACTGTGTGGGTGTGAAGTCCCTTGAGCCAAGAGACGAAGAACACTGTGTGGGTGTGAAGTCCTTGGGCCTATGGTAATGATGAGCTCATCAATGTTAAATGTGCCCAACGTGAGGTGACTCTTGGTGGGATGAAGAATGTTGTGTGGACATGAAGTTCCATCAAGCCAAATGGTGAAGAACTCTGTGTGGGAGTGAAGCCTTTGGGCCCATGTATGGGATGGTTAGTGTCTCCTTAATGAACCATGCCTATGGAGTTAGAGATGGATTAATGATAGGGCGACACATGATCCTCTCAAGGATAGAGTATAAGGCCTTTGATGATGAATATGAAAGTGAATACAAAAATGATTATGAATATGAATTATGTGATTATGGGATTATAAGGACATAGGGTCATAACACAAGGACATAAGTGTGAATGGATATTGATTAGATAACTAGAATGATGATATAAAATGGAAAATGGAACTCTAATGTTCTCTTTTGTAAGTTGAAATTGTGCAAGGTCAAGGAAATTTTTTGGCTTACTAGAAGGGGACATTACACATCCCCTGTTGGGGACGACCTTGATTTGGCCGGTGACGCGTCCCCGGGTTACATAGGAATATTACCTTTGATTATTTCTTGTAAGTTGCATGGAATCAAGATATAGTTTAGTATTTGCCACACATCTGAACAAAATGGATAGCTAAGAGTAAGTACATAATACTTACAAAAATTCAAATAGTTAGATGTTCGTTTTGTGGTAAGAATATGCATTTTAAGTTTTGGGTTGATCAATGTTGCATACATTGCAAATACAGTTTCCACTAAGACATCTAAGATTGTTACAGCAGAACAAGCATGAAGTCATAGAATATCTATTGTCAACCATATTAGAGTTTTTGGTTGTGTAAAATATGCCTATAGTCTTGATGATAAGAAGATAAAACTTGAGAGGAAAAGTAAAAAGTGCATCTTTTTTGGTTATAATGAAGAATCTATAGCTTTCAGGTTGTCTAATTCTCATATAAAGAAAATTGATGTAATGTTGGATATCATATTCTAGGAAGACATGACTTAGCTAGAACAATGTTCTACCGTTCTACGTCTCTTTATCCTCCTGTTCAACTTTGATGATGCTGCAGGTACTTTTGCTTACACCAGTGTTATGGGGGGACGTGTCCTCCCCATTTTTCCCCCGCTCTCGTCTGCCAAAATGCCTCGGGGACGGGGACAAGACGCCCCCCCATAGTCCCCTTTTTTATGCTTTTTTGGTGACGTCCCAGGGATGCCCCCTCGAGATGGGCAACGTCCCCTAGAACGCCCCATATATTTATAATTATTTTTATGTCAAAATTTGATGTCAGACTGGACCAGGGTCCACATAATTTGCGCTCGTGTTGAAGGTTAGAAATATGTGCTTGTGCTGGACAGGGTTCGGTCTATGGTTAGAGGAGATTGATACAAGAGCGACAAGATTCACCAACACTGCTTGACTCTTCCCCGTTTAACTACGCTCACCAATAAAACAATGGTAATTCCTTTTAGAGCTTTGAGCACCACAACATATTTCACCCATTTCCATCCGATGCTTTGAAATGCTAAGGAATAGGCGGCATTGACGTCCAACAGAGTGTAACTCTGCATGAGAACGAGAGCCAGTGCCATGAGACAGTATATCACGGTTATTGCCAACATGGAGCCGAGCAAGCCCAGGGGAATATCTTTTGACCGGTTTTTCGTCTCTTCTGCCATGTTGGCAATGACGTCGAAGCCTCCGTATGCGAAGTAGACTATAGCTGTAGCTCTGAAGGCTTTTATATGTGAGCATTATAGTGCTCGGAATTGTCTCACGCTGTAAAAAATACTCACCTTGGAAAATTTTCTAAACTCGCCGGTTGTTCCTATCGGCGTTTTCCTTGAATCTCTTGTGCTAGTTATTATCTTTATTAATATATGGCTGGACTCTTCCCGACCAAGTCCGCTTAATATATTATATTATTTTTATCTTTATTAATATATTATATTATTATTTATAATATATTATAAATATTAATATATAAATATTATTATATTTATTATTATCTAATTTTAATATATTATATTATTATTTATATTAATAATATTAATATATTTATTATTATCTATATTAATATATTATAACACCAAATTAATGTTATAATATATATATTCTGAAAAATATATAAATTTATATTAGCTGTCCCATCGCTGTCCCCAATTTTTTTTAAAAAAATTGCCGTCCCCGGAAACCCGTCCCCCCGTCCCGGAAACCTGGAGAAACACTGGCTTACACAGTTGGTGTTGACGTAGAGAGTTTATTATGGATGATTGCCAGTCTTCCCTAACTCAATATGAGTTGGGAAGCAAGCTGACTACACTTTATGCTTTTGAGAAAGTTGATAGTATCTTCTTGCATAGATGGCTGGGAATCTTATTTTTCATCCACACCAGAAGTTTTTTTCTTACTGTTGAGATATTTTACTGATTCATATAGAACTGTAGTTATTTCTTTGCATTTAAAGTTGGTGAGTGTATGCTGAAGTGCATTAAGGTGACAATCTGTGGTTTAGAGCACACTTCTGGTAGTGACACTTGTTGAGTGTCTAGACAAATTTTGATTGGATAGGTGATCAGCATGGTTGTAAGTCAATTTTGGGCTAGTTACTTTTTGGTAGCTTCAGCAGACCTTGACCTTATTCATGATTAGAAGGGTACATAAGTTGATGCTAGACCTCGTCATATTCTATTGCTTGTAGCATTTGAACCTTTGTATTCAATAGTATTTGTTTGAGCCTGACTTCAGTTTTATGTAGTTACTTTGCTTTGTTTTGAATCATTGGATAAACAATTTAACTGTATCCCATTTTGTGTGTTGCTTTTCTCTCTATTCAGAATTTATTGGCAACTCCTTTATCTGATATGCTTAAACTTGTCAAAAAGAAAGGTAGTGTATATTTAGATGGATATTGCTTATGGCGCATTTAAAGGTTAGTAAATCTTTAGAACTTAGGTCATTTCTACCTATTGCATTAAATTGGTGCTTGATGGCCTGTTCTAGCTGGCATAACAACTTATATTTTCTTGTTTTTCTGTGCTGTAGCAAGAAAAACACAGTGCCGGTGTAAAATAAATAGTAGCCCGAAAAGTGGCAATTATGTGAATAACAGATTAGGTTTACATTGTAGTGTGAATGGTAACCATTATGTAAATAGTGATTAAAAAGTTTAATGTTAACAACATTTGTAGCAATGGGATCGATAATTCAGATTGTCAGTTTTAAATTGATTAATAGTAAGCCTTTACAATCAAATCGATAACAATCACAAAGAAGACAAAAAAGCTGTTGGGAATTACACGAGTGAGTTAAATAGTAATGGTATTAGTCTAACATTATTAATAATAACATTATCCTGGATGAACACATCAAGATACTGATATTAATAATACTTCTATTACTAATACTATTCTCCCATTCAAACACAATTACAGGGATATGCCATACAGGTCTGTGAAAATCACATTATTATCAATAGTTTAATTGAGTTGAATCTTAATATTTCCTTCCTTCATAATCGAGTCAATTGAGGGACACACTATAATGCCACTAATCTCCCACTGGAGACTTTGCATGTGCCTACAATTAAGTTATTAAATAGGGTTCTTGGTTTTGCCTTCTCTCAATTATGTTCCCATAAATGACATTATAGTGAACATAGATCATGCTATATATGGATTACTGGAGATTGATGCGGACTACTAAGATGGAGCTAAACTACCAAAAAGTAATAGTACAAAAGCAGAACACATTGCCTTGAAGGAACTAAGTAGTTATGAAAATATCATTGTAGTTAAGGCAGATAAAGATACTGCAGTGGTTGTCGTGAAAAAATGAGGCAACATCTGAATTGTTGGAGCTATTGAAAACTCACCAAAAGCCCTATAAACAAAATAATTAATTATATGATCTGCGAACAAGGCCATCAAGAACAAATCATTATATGAGGAGATTAAGCAATGACTCTCACATACAATCGAAATAACTCCTAGGATCTATGCTCAACCAAAAACACAAAAAGAATGTGCACTAGTGAGACCCATCCTGGATACCATAAACTTCCTTACTTATCAACAAGCTTCCTTTCTAGTAGAGAAACTTAAACCATTGGTGGGAAACACTTCTTCCTACGCAAAAGACTCATCTTCATTTGTTGATTTCATAAAGGAACAAAGAGTAGAAAACTAAGAAATGGTCATCAGTTTTGATGTTGTATCACTTTTTACCAAGATCCCAATAAATGAAGCTATGGAAATTAGTGGTTGGATCATGGATAGTGAAACTATAGAATTGGTTAATTTTTGTCTTAAATCAGCCTTTTTAAGCTTTGAATGGGAAATCTATGAGCAAATTCAAAACAGTGGTATAGGAGCTCTCTCTGATCATAGCTAACTTATTCAAAGAGGATTTTGAGAAAAAGACAATTGAGGCATACCTATTAATGTGTATTGGCATCATGAAACATATACCATCAATGATTTCTTTATGCATCTCAATAATCTTTTGCAACATATAAAGTGCACAGTGGAATCAGAGGAAGATGGTTTTATTCTGCTTCTTGACGTTCATATAGGGAGGAAGTATGATGCAACTTTCACACACCAAGTCTAGAGAAGGAAGACGAACATAGATCTCTACCTGTGTTGTAGTGAACTTATTCACAGAGTATTTTGAGAAAAAAGCACTTGAAGCATACCATTAATTTTAATGGCAACATGGGAAATATAGCTTCAGTGATTTCTGTATGCACCTCAATAATCTTTTGCAACATATAAAATACATAGTGAAATCAGAGGAAGATGATTTTATTTTGTTTCTCGATGTGTTTCTAGGGAGGAAGGATGATGCGACTTTCACACACCTAGTCTATGGAAGGAAGATACACACAACTCTCTACCTACAAGTTGACTCCCATCATCACCCAACACAAAAAGCCGGACTGGCCAATAGAGCCGTAAGGATAACAAATAATAATATATATATAATTGTTAATGGTCTTAAGGCGATAAGTATTGTATTGCTCATATGGAGCTAGATATTAGTATCAGTTGGCTTAGATGCTTGTTTGAGCTAATATTTGTAGACTATCAAATTTTTTTTAGATATTAGCTCAAAAAATATTTATATTTTATATTTGATAGTCTACAAATATTAGCTCAAACAAGCATCTAAGCCAACTGATACTAATATCTAGCTCCATATGAGCAATACAATACTTATCTCCTTAAGACCATTAACAATTAGATAACAACTTAGAAATTACTACTAGAAGCTAAATAGTGGAAGACTGAGAGTCATCACTTAGAATTCCACCTTAGATGTCACTTTGCGGATTTGAACTTGGGTCTCCACTATGAGAAGCCAACACTTTAACCACTTGATCTCATCCTCTTGGACAAACATTTCAATCAAAGAGGGAATACCTCATGAGAGTTCTTAAAATGGATGGGTGTAAAGAAAAACAAATTAACTATGCATCTCAAAATATAACAAAGGAACCTAGACCATTGAAGGAAAATAAGGGAAAAGAACATGAACATAAATGAAGTGCCTCTTTGCTTTGCATAAAGAATGCAACAGACAAATTTTGAAAATATGGAAAAGAAAAGGAATTGAAGCAACTGTCCTGACTCCTACCTATCGACATCCTAAAGAACAAGTTGAGGTCTGTAAAGGACAAACGCTTCCCTAAGAAAAGTAGTGTAGTGTACATGATAGAATGCTCGTGTGGACTATACCATACATTGGGGAAACTGGCAGACCCGTCCAAACAAGAATCAAAGAGCATGATACAGATATTAAACATGATAGGGTAAAAATAGTGGCCTTTACAGAACATTTTCTCGCAATGGAACATGATATTTGTATTAATGAAGTAAAGGTGTTAGCTAAAGAGGGCCACTATATAAACAGACACTTCCTACAAGAGACTACTGAAATCATGCTACATGAGAATAATATTAATAGATATGGAGGCTGGTTGATTAGCAATGCTTGGAGACCTTTAATAAACAACCTTAATCATAAGAATAGTCAAGACACATATTTGTTATCACTAACTAGGTGTACTATTCATCATTAAGTTTTTTGGCCAACTCTTTTCAAGAGACTTGTTAAATTATGTATTTAAAGAATGATGTAAGCAATCCAAAAACATATCTTTGCTCTCAAAATTTTCTTGAAGAGATGTTTTGAAGGAGACTTGAACTGTTGGAAGGAAAAAGCTCAACAGAGGATAACTTCTTAAAATGGAAAATATAGGGCCCATCTAAAAATGTTTTACTACTTCTATAGTATGTGTATGCTGTTCTGTGCATTTTAACAATTTTTTTTTCTGTTGTCTTTGGTATTACACCCCCTTTTAAATCTTCATCTGTTATTTTTCTTTGCATTGCAGCTAGTTTTAATTTGCCTTGTTGTTTTCTATGAGAGTAATAATGTCCACTTATGTTAGATTTAAACAAAAATGTAATGTTGTCCTTCACTGATGCCTCTTTTGGCTATAAGAAAGATATTTATATTTTTATAAGATAGGGTTTATTCTGCATATCATAATCCATTAAATGAACTAAAATTTTAGACACTGTATCCATCCACATGAGACTATGGTCCAAGGGAACCCCTTCCCTGAAGGCAGTTGGAAAAATATACCATAAAATGCCAATGATGACAATCCAATTCAGAAATGTAAAATACATTAGGATCTCGTCTTTTAATTCTACCAAACAACTTATCACAAGAGTTAAGTTGGTCTCAATGAGCAACACATGGCCTGGAAGAATCAGTACAGAAGTGTGCCTTTGCCAGATTTTCTAGTGCCATTAAACCATTTATACCATAATTGAAGACATCAAATTTCCACAGTCCGTAATATGGGTATGAGTGTTTCTGGATTACACTGTGGAAAGATTTTTATCATCAACATTTTGGATCACACTCTGTGATAATTTACTTTCATTTTATTCTCTTGCTTTCTTCATCTTGATGATGGATCATACTCCATCCGAAATGTTGATGATAAAAATCTTTACCCAGTGTAATCCAGGAACACTCATTACCCATTTATACCATAGTTTTTCCCATGGGATTGACTATATGTACAATATAAAGGTGCATATTAGATTTCTTCCCTCTGTAGTTATATTTGATTTTGCAGATGAATGTAAAACCAAAATTCAATAAGATCTGTATGCTGTTACTATCATAATCACTGCAAATTTCTTTCCATTTCTTAGAGAACATTTCTGAGATTTAGGGTAGTCTGTAACAGCTAGAAAGAAAAAGGATGAGAGTCTTCTGCTGATCTATAAGCTTGTTGCAAACTTAGGGTTCATTAATTGTGATCACAACTGTGTTGATACAGGGTGGTTTTGGTGCTACGTCTTAGATCTTATAGTAAATGATATGTCTTAGCCAAAGATGAAGCTGTGAAAGACATACCCTGGGTATGGTGCACATCATCACATCCTTCCAATTCACTCAAACATATCCTTTCAAGTCCCTTTTGAAGTTGGCAAGTGACTGTATAAGACAACAAGTGTTAAGGCATTTTTAGGAAAAAGGGATTAAATTGAATGGAGTTTTAAGGCAAGAATGCCAAGAATTTATGAGCAGAGTTGACCACATCAGGGATAGAAACCCACTAAGGCCAGGTCATGCGCACATCACCTATCGAGTCCCTTGTAGAAGTAACCAATGAGTTATGGCTATAGGAATAGGTAAATAAGACAGAATGGAGAAATGGAAGAAGAAAGAAAAATTGGTTAAAGCAATATGAGCAATTTAAATGAGCTTTTTACAATTTTTTGGTGCTGTAAGCAACCATTAATCACTAGGCAAAACAAAAAGTGAAGTTTACCAAAATTGAAAAATTCTGAATAGAAAATCAGAATTCCATCAACTTGAGCTGGTCAAACATTCAATAATAGTCAATAACAATTAGAAGAGTTAAACAAGCATGTGTATACAGGGAATATAATCAATCTGACTTGCAAATATGCAGTTAAATGATTTAGATAGGTAAGTAATCACAGGCAGATCTGAAAATATTAAAAACCTGAACTCGAATTGAAGGAGGACAGATATGGATGTAGTGATATGAAGCCCTGAACACCTGGTGTGGCAACCTCACACTGCGCAGATTAAGGACTCCGTGATGGAAGTGACATTCTTGCAGGCCAAAATTCAATCTTTAGGCTAGGCAGGCCTAAAAACCTGAAAGATGATGAATTATAGAACAAAAGAAAATATTTAGAACTGAAGAAGATTGGATCATACCTATTTGGGTGCAAAATGTTTGCACAATCAATGTAGGAGGCCTAACGGTGAAGGAAAATGTGAGTTTCTTTGGATAAGAAGCAAATTTAACCATATGCTTTATCCTCTTCAGTATATGGACTATGATATTCTCTTTAATACAAAATGAACGATACTTCTTACATCTGCATTTTATAATATTCAATGTTTTTTTCAATGGTAAACATTTTGTTGAATGAGGCTGGTTTATTATTATCATTGGAAAGCATCAGTTTCTTAGATGTTAGGCAATGGTGCTTGATAGCATATTTGATATTTCCCATTTCAGAACTAGCATGCTTTGTCCTAAGGCATCATTGGGAATTTTAAGTACTTCCCTTGTCTTTTTTATGGCCTAGGAAGATTTTATTTCCAGTTCTGTTTTTTTAATTCAATTGGATTGTTTGTTTCTAAATTAAAATGCTTCCTTCAATTGTAATTGACAGGTGAATGAGTTGACAATGCAGCTTGAGAAATGCCAACAATTGTTAAACTCTGTAGCTGGATCCAATGATGCTACGGTTTGAGTTCTGGCCTTAGTTCTTAATTCTTATGCGTTTCAAAGCTTGCTCTTGAAAGCAACAAATAAGGAAAAGGAAAACAAACGATTCTTTTCTCTGGGATAACCACCTATAGTGTTTGATATAGTATATATTTGCATTTTTTATTTCTTCTTTATTATTTTATTTGTAAGTAGTGTTGATTGTTTTTTGACAAGTCAACAATAGAGTAAAACACTAGAGTATCCCACTCTCTCTTGAATAAAGCCTCTCGAATGCTAAACAAAGTCAATTGAGACAATTCCAAGGTTCCTTTTCTTATAATTCATAGTAGATGAACTCAGTGATTACATGTGATCTCGCTGATTATCACAAAGGGACTTACATTAGACTTCTTCATATTTCCTTAGCTTATTCCCCCTTCGGTGTGGATGATGTATCAATAATAAAGAAAAAACAAAAGATAAGGGTTCAGAAAAGCTAATCTAAGATCAATGAAGCAATGATGATGTATAAATAGACAAACTCCTTAATTAACCTAACTCCACTTCGTCAAGGATGCCTACAACTACATGAAGTTGGTGCAATCTTCTAAGGTACGTGAATGGTTTTCAAATCATGAAGGCTTATACAAGCACCCATAAGACGATGCAGCTCAAACAAGCATCCACAATTGAACTTATGCAAATTATGAGGCTCAGACTAGCTTTACACAACACTTCACCAACGATGAATGTTAAAAGCATGAGCTAGGAGTTGATCAAATATTCAATACAACATACATAACATCAAAGAGCTTCTAATTTACTTCTAATCTACTTGAAACATCTCTCCACTTCATCAAAGTACAAGAAACCATGTGATTCCACAAGACAACACTTAACACCAAACAAGCTCCAATGTCTTTGAATTAATCTTGAGAAATATGTACAACAACTTCAAGTCCTCTCAGAGAATTTCGAGAGTCTCTTCTATTCTACTACTAGTCTAATCTCTAATCTACTGATTTACAAATGAGGCAACAAGGCCTTTATATAGTATTCCAGGTTTACAATGAAGGGCTAGGATCAATTCATGTAGCCAAGGGCCCAGATCATGCCACCTCAGCAGTTAGTTACAACAAATTGCTATTTTTAGTACATATGAGAGGCAATGAAGGCACGCTTTCCAAGAAGATAAGGATAAGATGGAATCTTTTAGAGCATCTTCCACATAGGCGTCCCTTTGGCTTCTTTCTTGTTGTAGATACATTGAATGCAGTTGAAATGATGTGGCTGATTATGATTGAATGATGATAGGTACATGCTCCATAAGTGCCACCTTAGCATACTTGTGGATTTCAACTGTTTATACAATTTGTTCTGTGGGCATATTCCCAAATTGTATCATCTGTATGATATCTTCCATGTGATTGCTTTGATGATGAACACTTGAGATGTATCTTGTTGATCTTGCCTTGTTCATGTTTTGTAGACTAGATGTGTATGATGCTTGTAGCTCATTTGTTTAACACTGTGATGTTCCTTCTTACAGGTAGGTTGATGTTGATCTTCTTCGATGCATCTTCATGAAGAGTAGATGATGATGATAATGATGTTTCATTCTCAACTTGTAGATGATGATGCTTCATTCATTAATCGGAGTAGGAGATCTCTCTTGGACTTGAAGATTGAATGGAACTTGACGTTAAATGGATGAAGTGCCTTGCTTGATGATATGATGAAGATGAAGTAGTGCACTTGGCATGTTGACCTTGAAGTGGCCATTTGGAGTGTAGATGATAACACCTTCTTTGGATGTGGAGTAGATGACCTCTCAAGGAGACTTTGAAGCTTGATGAATCTTGAAGCGTAATGAGTGAAGTGTCCTCGAACATAATGCAGATGTGGAACTTAATGATTTTGAAAGAGTAGCAACATGATGTCTCTTCTTGTAATGACCACCTCTTTAACTTTATTCCTCGCATGAAGGTTAACTTTGAATGCTTGACTCCTTGAATGACTCCACGCTCCACGTTCCTGCAAAACCAACAAAGAAACAACATCAATTACTCCATAAGCATTTATTTCATAACATAAAAACATGTTTTTTAAGCATCCAACACCCTTCTGGGTCTAGGCGCTCATTCATGGTTGAATGGGAGCAAAAGTGCGCCTAAGCCATACAACTTCATAATTGTTATTTCTTATGACTTCAATCAATTATAATGGTTTGAAATGATTTATCCTCAAATAGTGTTCACTTTTAGACATGAACTTGAGTGATTCTCCTTAAGGCGCCAATTTAGGTTGGCATGGAGGTGAAAGGGCGCCTTACCCTTTTGGCCTTAATTTTGTCATTTCAAACCCAAATTGATGATTATGACTTTCCACTTTAACAAGGTGAAGTCCTTTAGACTTGATTCTTGCCTTCACAAGGCTAGGCGCCAATTTGGAGTTGCAAAAACAGGGAAATGCGCCTAGGTTTAATTGAACTCTTCTTGCTATTTTTATGCTTCCGAATGATTGAATGTCTTATAATAACCCTCCTTACCTAGGCACTAATTGAAGTGTCCACAAACACTATGTTCCTAAGGCGCTAGAGATGATCTGTGAAGGTAAGAAAGTGCGCCTAGGGATACTTAGCTAGTTTCTTAGTCTTCAAAACTTCAAAATTGATCAAGGCGCCCAAGCTAGGCGAAATGAGTAAGGAAGTGCGCCTTGTATTGTCTTGTTCAAAAGGCTTCATAGTTTCCCTCTTAGGCGCCAAAAGTAGCTTCTTCAATCCATCACACTTCTAGGCGCTCAAATTCCTTAAGGTAATCATCTCCTACTCTAGGCGCAATTTGGGGTTAGTATAGGTATCAACTGGGGCCTAGAAGTGATAAATGTTCTCTCCAACTATAGGCGCTATTTAAGACAAAATATGTTAAAGAGTGCGCCTGACCCTTACTTAATGTAACTTGACACTTACGTGATTAAAATGGATCCTAGTAAATCTAAACTCTCTAAGGCGCATTCTTGATCAAGTTCATAGGCCTAGATGCACCTTCATCTCCACCAACATTCTCCAAAAATTTCTAAACTAACAACTCCTTTGGGCGCAAATTTGGATGCCTTTCATTCACTCCATGATCAAGGTGCCAAAATAGGGTTGCATAGAGGTAAAATGTGCCTAGATTCCCTTAGGTGTTCATTTCGAAGTTTCAATAATTTCAATCAAATGCCAAGTGTCTAAGGAAGCTTTTGTCTTGAGATGATTAAACCTTGAGGTTCAAATCCCTTTATCAATCAAGGCGCAATCTGAGGGTTGTATAGATGAAACTTGACTTCAACTTGGGCGCTCATTTGAGTTGGGAGGAGCTAGTATTTGATGATGATCTCAAGTTTCTCTACCAAGGCACATTTTGATGATTTTAACACTTAGGCTTCAAGGCGCCAAAACAAGGTTCTTTTGAAGGCAAAGGGCGGCTAAGGTTCAAGAGATGATAATCTAGTTCAGTTTGGAGGTTTCAACGCAACACAAAGGTATCTAGAGGATTCTCCACCTTAGACAACATTAAATTTCATATTCTCATGCCTCCTCATTGGCTTAGTCGCCATTTTTCATTGGTTGAAACATCTCTTTCACGCTAAGGCGCCAAAATGAGGTAGTCTAATGCATGGACGCCTAGACTTGAATTTGCTCATTCTTGACATCTTTAAGGCTCTTCAACACTTGATTATACCCCTGTGAAACCACCTCATCTTTAGGCGCTATCTATCATTGATTTAAACTTCATCCCACATCAAGGCGCCCAAAAATAGTGGCTACACATGCAGAATGCGCCTAGACTTGAAGGATGAATTGGCGCCTAACTTAAGTTGTCTTATTTTGTCAAATTTTCAATGCCTAAAGTCTTTTGGCAACTTTTTCCATCAAGGCGCCTTGATCTTCACTTCTCCTTGCTCAAGGCACACATTTGGATGGCTACCTTTAGGTGCCCAATTTGAGTTTGCAGAGGTGAGAAATGTGCCTAACTTCTTAGAATGAATTTCTTATACTTTAAATATTTTTCAATATACCTTTCAGGATGTTTGAGATAGGTCTCGGATCCACCGGATTTGACATGCAAATTCTAGATTTTTGAGGATCCACTAGATTTCAGACTTAGCCAATTTTCAAGATTTTCAGGATCAGGATACCAAACTTAGTCATTTTCAGGATTTCAAACATCAGGATCAGGTCATCAAGGGACTATAGGACTCAAACACCATTGACTTCATCATGAAATAGACCAAAGACATCATCAAAAACTTAATGCAAAACATCAGAACTCAAAAAAGGGGGGTCCCCATTTGCAATGGGGCGATGTGTGATTAGGTCACAACAAGTAGTATAGTAGCAAATATTGAATCTAATATCAGATAGGAATAACCACCTATCCCAAATAATTTCAGATACTGAAAGATATTGAGTCTAACCATTTTGCAATATGAAGAGGCAATAAAGAGATGTTAAATACTGTATTAGGAGTTCAAGTTGAAATGTAACATTGATTTTTTTTTAGCAATTCTTCACTTAATCCATGAATTTGAATTTGGTTGAAGCATTAGGTCTTGATAGTCAAGGTGCAAACTGCATACGGTCTATGAAGAAACTGAGTTAATGTCGTTCCTTTCTTCAAGTAGATTTCCAGTCATCTGTTTCCCTTTGCCCCCAGGGCCAAGTCAAGGAAACAGATGCTGGCATGTGGGGATGTTGTATGCAAATAAGATAAAGATAATCTGCCTATTAATTATGGTTGTATTTCTGCACTTGTATGCTTTATTATCATATTTGGTGGTTATATCAAAATAAAGGTCTAGGCAAACCTACTAAAAGTAGATACATGAGCTCTTCTTTTGTAGATGAGAAGTGATTTGGCAGTACAGTGTTCTTTAGGAGTATGGACCACATGCCACGATGTCACTGATATGCTGGGTCTAAAGGAATTGGGCCAGTGAATCACTTTTAGCTATCAAAATTGTTGCTTGTTTCTTTCACGTGCTACAATGGCATCCAACTACTAAGAGAATAGGGGTACAAATCTCTAATAGATCAAATTGTGTTGTTATAGAAAAGTAAGGCTTAGGGGTTTCTTGTCAAAGGCTTCCAATATTTTTTTTTAGATTTTAGAGTTGGTAGATCACCATTAGATATGAGAGTTGAAAGAAGATAAACAGTTAACTAGTCTTGAATTCACCCCCCTGTGCTAAGGCAAGGTTTTGATAGATTCTCAAACCTTGCAAATGCTTGGGGCCACAAAAGAACCCTGGATAGGGGAGTAAGAAGAAGATCCAATTAGTGTATGTAGTGAAGCTAGGCTATTATTTGATGCGACATTTGTATACTTTCTTTTGAATCTACTTTGACTTAAATTAGAACTAGGCACTTGCCTTTTGCCTGAGCTACTTGATGCAACATTTATACACTTGCCTTTAAATCTACTTTGGCTTAAATTAGAACTAGGTTAGCCACTTGGCAAGTATGGGCAAATGTATATTAGAAGATTGCATAGTTGCATTTTCTCAACGACGTCCTGGCTGTGTATGAAGCTCTTAACTAGTTTTTTCAAATGTTTAAAGTGGAAGATTGCATATCTGCATTTTCTCATCCATTCCCAAACTATTCATGAACCTCTAATTAATCTTTTCTAGTGTTCAAATTAGAAGATTGCATATCTCCCAATTATTCATGAACCTTTTATTAATCTTTTCTAGCATTCAAAGTGGAAGATTGCATATTGCATTTTCTCAATAACCTCTCGGCTATGCATGAACCTCTTACTAATCTTTTCTAATATTCAAATTGGAGAATGCATAATGCATGAGTCAATTACACTGTGGCTTATACTTAATACGGTGAGTCTTTAGAGTTATAAACACTAAACTCAGCCTTCCATCCCTTGTATATGGGAGGTCTCCATGACCAATTCCAAAATGTAAACCAAATAACATGTTTGTTCCCTGTAACTGCATGCCAAGCTTTTTTTCCCTCTACAGTCAAGTTTGTATTCCAAGTTATGAAAAATATGTGTTGATTATAATAAAAAAATTGGGTCCAAAATGTCAGCGTTTAACATGTAAAACTTCTCATTCGATTATATCTATGTATGGTGTTTAGGCTGCACGATTTTGAGTTTTTGGTTGTTTTTCAAAGTGCTGCAAGATCTCAATAATTTGCTACTGTCAAACTTTTAGAATGTAAAAAACGAATATAAAGTTTTTACATTAATAAGTCGGCCTGTTGAGGTTCTATTATCGCTCTTCAAATTTATTTTCTCTTGAAAAAGTTTTCAGAAGATAGCAGCACATTGGCAATCCAATACATTGCCAGGAGACTTGGGAAAAGAGTTTTAAGAAGAAAGGCAATATTCTTTTTGAACAACATAGATGTTCAGTAGCTTTGATAAACAAACCTGGAATCCATAAAGGATTTTGTGGAAGATTTTATCTACAGGGATGATGAAGAATGACTGCCAAGTTTTTACATAAAGCCATCAAGTGGGCAGGGAAATGCAAGCACATGCCATCTTCTTTTGAAGCAAATTAGTTGGAAACTTAAGTCATTGAATTAAAAAGTTCAACTCACAAGGTAGGAGATCAAATCCCTTGAACCCATATGTTCTTTTTAGCTGAAGACACATTTCTTTTCCAAGTAGGATATACATTCAGGGCAATTTGATATTTCTTGTTGAATTTTAACTCACCTCCACTTATATTCCAACAGTTGCCATCATTATTGTTTCTCATACACAAATGGAACCTCTTATCTCAATGGCAATCTGAATGATTTGGATCCATTTAAGAGCATACAAAATGACACTATACATATTTTTGCTTGAGGGGGTTAAAAAAAGGATAACATCCACTGTATAAGGAAATAAATGAAAATAAGATTCTCTGAAGCATCTTAGTGCTCTGTATGCTTGCAAGAGAAAGAGTCGGGAAAATCTATGTATCCTGAAAATTGATTTTTATCTGAATGCATTTTCTTTTAATTATTTAGTATTACTATTCTTTAGTTTTAGTTTCTAATCATTAGGCATGCAACAAAAACATCCCCTAGATTTTTTGAGGCTAAATCTTGTCCCCTAAGAATATCTTGGGGATATTTGTCCATTTATCAAATTATGCAGATACATATCTATGAATGTCTTTGGAGTTGTAGGATTAACAGCAATTCATCTGTGTGAAGGTCCTTCTGGGATTGATGTTGTAGTTTGTGGTTGTTTATAAAGCTTCAACAGCACACAATTTTTATCTACACACCTAATTGTTGTAGGTATTAGCAAAAAGTTAGGTATGTTTTGGAAATTTTGGTGTGACATAATTGTAAAGCAGGGGAATGTTTTGTTTGATATCTAGATGTTACGTTGCAATTTTACAGACTGTTTCTGGTCAAAAGCAGAAGCTTGAAGAATATGAAAAGCAACTAAACCATCGGAGGTCTGTCTTTCTATTATTTATTAGTGATAATCACTATGTGTTCAAAAGTTATGTTCTTCATTTGAGTCCTGTAATTTTTAACTTTTGTCTCCATATTTTTAGTTTTTGTATTTTTTTATGAGTAATGTTCTTGTTGACTTACAGGGATTTGATCACGAAGTACCTGGGTACAGTGGAAAACTACATTGGATCATCTTGATCTCAAACAAATATATCTGAATGACTAAAACATGAGTAATTATCCCTTATTTTAGTCATGAATGTTAGTTTTATCAATTTTGAGTGGTATGCTTATCTTTCTCTCCATAAATATATATGTGAGGATTTAATTTATCAGGATCTAAGTCCCACTATAGGGATACGGTATTTGTAGATCTAAAGCTTGTAACTTTGCACATTTCCAAATGATGAAGGCATATTAAGAACTGTAAAAATGACGATTTAATAATTAGTGAATTACTGGTGTACTGTTACAACTCCACCGAAGTCATCATTGACAAGTTAGTTATTGAAGTGTAATGAACTCCTGACAATAGGTATGCCACTTTGTTTTGAACAAGCTTGTAATTTTTAGAGCAACATTTGCCTTGGCAATATTACAAGGCAAGTGGACCCACAAAGCACACAAGCATTTCTAAGTGATTTTAGTAGTGGAAGGAGGAGGATGCTAACACATCAACTCGGGGAATTTAATATCTGCAGTCAGTTCTCCCCGCAGGATTGGAGGCTGAGAAAGCATTTAAAAAGGTTAAATTGGGATTATCTTCCTACACCCTTTGGTGGGAAATGTTTCAGCTGGCCTAAAATGAGGAATATAAATGCTCATGTGTTAGTATGGTCTATTTTACAGGTTAGAACTCATTGTTTTGTAAGATAAGAAATATAATTTTGTTTTCTGGAGAAAACACAGATACGACTGTTACTTTGGATTTTTGCGAATACATATGCACAATTTATATGAGAAAGTGGGTAATAAAGCCGAAAGACTACCAATTGGAGGATTACATGGTTAAAAGATCATACAACTGGCAAAAAGATAGCCCACAATATTATCTATAATGCAACTTCTTCACATTTCAGGTTTGAGCTGTGTTTTAAAAAGTATGTTATAAGTCTTGTTATGGCGATCTTTATGGCATCTTCATCCTAGTTTCTAGCTTAACTTGTTATAGAGTCACATCAAAGTAAAACCATAGAAGCAAAACAATAGCATTAACACATTGATTCTCTTGCAAATTCTGGCCTACATATATTAGCAATTTGTAAGATGGAATCTTGTCTTTGAACAATGATGAATTTGCAGTTTTGGTAATGATTTTGCAAATTATAGGAACCTTTTCCTTTTTTCATAAAGCAATCAGATTCCTTTGAAGTTGATTATATTGAAGTTATTATTTTTAGTTTTCCGTGTTTTTTATTGTGCCGATGCAAAAGGGATACAATAAAAAAGATAAGTATTTTGAAGAATCAAGATTGTAGAGAAAAATTAAGCTTAAGCACAATGGGGTGACTATTGAATCTACCTATATATATTTTCATTGTTACACTAGATTTAAATTTGTGCCAACCCCTAGACCAGTTTTAATTTTCATGTTCAATTCATAAATTCTAACCTGAAATTATTCAAGTTATGAATTAAGAATTGGCTTCTTGAATTAATTAGCTGTGTGAACGTTGACTTCTTTTTTCTGTCTCTCACTGATTGGTAAACATGAAAATCCACCTTTCCTTTTGATGGTGAGAGCATTGATTTAGATTTATTGAAATCTTGGACATTAATGTTCCAACTGGAGTTCGATATTTTATAATTCTTCCATTTCTTTCACATTGAGGTTTCCATGACCATGTGCTGTCATGGTGTCATTGCTTTTGTTAGCATTGTTCATATAGAACATGATATATGATGAGCACAATAAGAAAGATATTTTTGTTATTAATTGTCATCCATTCTTTCTCATATATAAACAAGATTGCAGTAACTTAACAGTTGGAGTCCCAAAATATATAAAAATAAAAAAAGGCATTGCATTGTGATTATATGAGATTTATAGTAATGGACTAATAGTGAGACAGCAGAGGCTTAAAAAGCATTACGTGCAACAAAAACTTTGCCGAAAGCTGGAACAGGCGTTGGGGTGAAAGACCCTTGATGATGTCTTAGCAACTTTCCAAAAGGTTACAAAAGAAGTAACAAGGAAGTCCATCATAAATGATAAAAGAGATGTCTTAATACACACAATCTCACAAATATCCTAATATACTAGTATGATAATAAAATCCATCGCACTGATTCACATCCACAGATTTGTTGGGTTCCTTCTAGATTGTATCAGACAAGCTTTTTTGGTGCAAATAGGTATTCTCTTAACAGTCTTCAATTACAATAGCTACTAATCTACACAAGCAGTACCCTTTTGGAACATTGGGCCCTTTGCACTTTATATATATTTGAAGAACAAACTCAACTTTGTTAATTCATGTACACAAGGAGTGCCCAGTAACCATGCCTTCAACGTGACTTAAATGCATAAAGTGGCCTTATTTGAGTGTAATGCCTGACCATAAATGTAAAACAGTCCAGCTCAGAAACATGCACATTACTTGGAACAATAAACATATAAGATTTTGTCAAATTTTATCCGAATAAACTGTGTAAAAGTGGTTAAATCTTTTGTCCAACATTTTGTATTCTAAAGGGAAATGAAAGCTAAAATTTGTTTATCTATGGTTGTCATCCAATAAACCTCTCAATGGTGTGTGTGTTATAGACTGGGGTGATGATGAGGCTTGATGATAAGCCCCAAAGGCACTGCCTTGACATTGTGAGAGACACAGACCAACTCCTCTGCTCATGTCAACTTTTGTACCATCTGGAACAGACTATTCAAAACTCTGTTACAACTTTGCCAGAATTTTTTTGCACAATATACATGGCTACAAAAGCCCTTAGACATATCCCCATCTGCCTACTCCAAATGATATCGTTTCAAAATCATTGTGCCTAGTGGTATGCTCTCTTTCTTTGCATCTCACTCAAGCAAATGTTCTGGTATTAATTTCTAGTGGCTTATTCCAGGATCTTTCCTCTGTATGAATTGTCCATGCATTTACTACAGTGTTGTTTAGCAGGGATTTGGAAGTATTCTACTATAGAAGCTTCGGCACAAACAAATGCAGTGCTGGGTAAAGTTGTGCAGTCTCCTTGACCATCGCCTGGTGGTATTTTAATTCTGGTATATCGGATTCCTTTACTAGTCTATTATGTCCTACTTTAGAATTCCTCCAGTGGCTTCTTCAATGGATGGGGATGAGACAATATCAATGCATTGTCTATACATTTCTATTAGTGTTGTTTTAGTGGGGATTTGCAAGCCTCCTACTGTACAAGCTTCAATAGATTTTTATGGCAAGTATATTAAGTATTATTATATTGTAATGGCAACTTAGATAGTCAACTTAGCTTTATTTAGGTTAGTCTTAAATTAGATGTTATGCTTCAATTAGTTTTCGCTATTTTTAGCTCAGTTTGTTTTTAGTTTGCTATTATTAGCTCAGTTTATTTTTAGTTCATTGTAACCTCTATGAGAAAGCGTTTTGCTTATTTTTATTATCGAATATCTTGGTAATCATTTTGTGTTTGATTTTTGCTATATGGTATCAAAGCCCAAGTCGAACCTTGGGATTGGCGAATGCGTGAAGACCTAGGGACTGCTGTCGGTAGTGACGGTACGAGGAACGTTCGGTTCGAAGCACAGAGAAAAAATCCAAAATTGTGCAAATCACGAATTTTTACGGATTCAAAGGTAGGAGAATCACGATTTTTTTTTTGTTGAAAAATTGTGACCCGATAGCTGCAGAAATTGCGGACTTTTTGAAGGCAGAAATCATGCACAAGGGTTTTTGCAGATTTTTCCAGTCGATTTTATTAAAAATCGCGATGTGTTTTTTTTTTTAAAGAATCGCGGGTTTTTATGGTGTATTCAGGCCGCGGATCTTTGGAACGCAGCCTAAGGTTTTTTGGAAAAACGACGCCATTCTGCAAATCGCGTTTTTCTTTGACACGAAATTGCAGGAGTTTTTAAAAAAACACGACGCCTGCATTCAGTGGGTTTTTCATCTGATTTTTTGTCCATATCAGGGCATGCGTGGGCGTTTTTGAGGTCGCGGACGTTTGTCCTCCTAGTCGAGCTTGCTTTCTGGATGGATTGTTTTTGCAGGTGGCTAGGGCATGTGTTTTCTACTCCTTTCTTGACGATTTTAAAAAAATGGTGGTTTTTTTACAGATGTTTTTTACAAATGTGACTGTATTCACATGTTTTTGATGATTTTTATCCAAAATCGTGGTCTGTTCCAAGATGCCTAGGGTTTCTGGGCATATTACAGTTTTGATTGTGGAGGATTTTCACCATTTTTTTATGATTTTTGTACAAAATCGTGGATATTTTTTCCTGCCTAGGGTTTTGACCCTGAAAAATTCAGGTATTTTCCTTTTATTTTTCGTAGAAAAATTCAGTTTTTGCAACCTAGGGTTTTCGCAATTTTTTTCAGGGTTACTACAACAACATGAATAGAGGGTTTATTTTTTACTCCATAATCACTTTACATGAGGGAAGATGGCCTCTTTACCCAACATCATGTTGGAAGGCAGCCAATATGTTACTAGAAAGAATTACAACACATGGAAGCAACACATGCTCACGATCTTCGAGTACAGAGGCCTCGAAAAGTTCTTCCTTGGTATCGATGCCCAGCTAGTGACTGCGGGTAAAGACCAGGGCAAGTTTGATGAATGTGATTGCGAAGCAGTCATGTTGATCAAATTATAAGTTACATATGCTATGCTACTTGAAGTTTAGACAGGGTCGACTTTAGCGGAAATTTGGAAGCCTTTGTGAGAACTCCATGAGACCTCTGATAAGGGCAGGGTGTTCTTTCTAAAGAATATGCTCTTTTCAATCACTATGGTTGAGCAAACGTCCTTGCAGGAGCATTTACTCAAGATCAAGGGTATCAAAGATCGGTTGTTCACCATTGGTCGGAAGATGGAAAAGGAGGGCATCACACTGAAAAACTTACCACGTGCTTATGAACATTTCATTGAGACACTCAATATCACTACTACGAACATTGACCTAAAGTTTGAAGAGCTATGCAATAAGCTCTTGCAACAGGACAAATGGAAGAAACGGTTTGGTAGCAATAGTGAGATAGCGAGTGTGGAACATGCATTTGTAGCCAAAGACAAAGGCAAAGGAAAATGGTCACATAAGAAAGGACAAGATAATAATGAGGATGCAAAAAAGAATTTGAAAAACATCATGTCATTATTGTGGTAAGCAGAGTCATATGAAGAAGCACTATAGAAAAAGGTTGGTTGAACAAAAATTCAACCAGGGAGGGCCTCAATAGAAGGCTCATGTCGTAGAGCATTCAGAGGAGAAGGTGTAACTTTCTATGCATTCATGGCCAGAAGACTAGTAGATTAGTCAGAGTCATCTACATGGTACATTGTGTAGACATGAAAAATTGACCTATGATCAATTTCCTAAGTCCCTTCGTATGAAATTTAATTAATTAATTAAATTTCATTTATCTTTAATCTACCCTTAATTCCCTAAAGTTTAATTAATTTTAATTAATTAATTAATTTTTTTTACATTTTACCATATCCCATGAATAATAAATTAAAATTAACTTATTATTTACTAAACCTAAAATCCTCCTATAAATAATAAATTAAGATTAATAAACTTAATTTATTATTTACGGTTCACATAACCAAAAACTCGTTATTTACATACCTTGCCTGTTCAACCGATCAAACCACTTCAAAACCGTTTTCCCAACTTTTATAAAAACCTAGCTATTTTCCAATTATCACCCTGGCCAAAAAATCATATCGGAGTTATGCAAATCAATTGAGCAACCACATTTTAATTATATTCGGTAACATCTATTTTGTTTGGTCTCTACATGTAATTTATCATTTCTCTATGGTTAACTTTGATTTTATCTTGTGATGGGGCATTTAATACGAGTTTAGGATTTTGAAACATTTGAAATCTATTTGCGCTTTCATATTTTATACCACATTAATTGGTGACCCTGATGTGAACTCTCCTTCTTAATCCATTGTTTTGCAAGTGTATTGTTGAGCTTGTGCAGGTTATCTCCTAGCATAAATCCTACAGCATCATTGATCTCAGAGTTGCTGGCAGGCGAACAAAAACATATCATACTTCCGGTTTGAAAAAGTAAATTTTTTTTTTTTGAAATTTTTTCTTAGTTTTTGGTCCTTTTAGCCCTCATACGGCCGTGCATTCGTACCATTATTGCTCCATTATTTTTTCACATAGTACTTTGTTGTTTATAATTCTGGGTCATTTCCATCTTCTTGATCTGCTTTCTTAAGCTAGCACCGCCCACCAGTAACCTTTAGTATACGCATCAACAGTTCGTTGTCACATTTAATATTAACATTTTCAACTTTATGCTAGTTGTGAGAACCATGGTATGTTTTTAACTGCCACTAGTTGAATCTGGATTTTGTTATAGTTATTATGAATAAGTCCTCAGTTGTCATTGCTCAACTATACAACAGTAACCTTGGACATTTAAAGTTAAAACCAAAAAACCTAGTAATTTGTTGTGATAATTGAATTTTGGCTTTAACTTTGCATTCTTAATCATTGAACATTATAATTTGTATTCGGCAGTTAGGTATTTGATGTGTCTTATAACCATCTGTTGCTTAAAGCGCTTTAAGTCAATCATTAAAGTTTGTTATTAGTCTTAAAGCTTTCAATGGATCCTCATTGTTTGTTGATTATGTTTGCAAGTGTAAACCCAAGCGTATGAAGTCCTCTATAAATCGTTAGCATTTGCAAATATATTTGAGAGGGGAGGTGGCTGTTGTATTTAGCCCTTAGGCTTTTATATTTGTGCATTTAATGCTTGAAAAATTATCCCACGCTAGAAAACATTATGAACTCGCTGCATGATCCTTGAATCTCATTGCATAAAATAATCCATGTCAGCAATTTTCTAAACTCGTCCGCTATTCTTATCTGCCTGTTTCTTGAGCTTCGTTCACGCTGAAAAAAAATTCAAAATTTTTTTTATGAACTTTTCTGCTGCTCCCATCGGTTCAACCTCTTGCCAGTTCCTATAAGCGCATTTCTTGAATGTCTTATGGGTGCAAGTGTTAGTTTATGGAGAACATAATTTCACTAAACTCGTTGGTCGTTCCTATCAACATATTCCTTGAAACTCTGGTGGATGCAAAAACAAATATCGTGTTTACTGTGCAGATTTTAATGCTTGTTAAAAACCAGTAGTTACTTTCAAGATTTTAATGCTTGTTCAGTGTATCCCATATCTGGCCCGTACACCTCTGGTGTGTTAAGGGTTTGCAGTCTCCTATTCATGACCTTTGATGTTTGAATGCCACGAGACCCCTAAAATCATTGAGCTTTGTCTACTCATTAGATGTTGAATGGACACTTAGTCACAAGTGATTCAAATTTGTAGTCTTTTCTAATAGCTGCAGTATTTTGTGAGAATTATATGCCTGTCTAACGTAAAGGTTTCTATTGTTTTATCCTTCAAATGTATATCTTGGTTATCACTGGTGCCTTGTTAAAAAGCTTTGCTTTATTGATTGCAGGAGCCTCAGTGTGGTAGTTATTGCTTGATTTCAGAATAAAACTGGAAATTGTTGGTTAATTTGTCAACGTTTTGGTGATTTATTATTGATGCATGCTTGATTTGGCATAATTTAATAATGGTGTAAACTGTGACAGTTGTTCAAATTTATGCCAATAACTGCTAGATGTAAATGCCAGCAAAACCACGACATATGACCTGAATCTACACATAATCACCAACAACAGTGTCAAACTAATCACCAGATTGCCCATTTTTAGCCCTAGGAGGCTCTTTTGTTCAAACTATCATAACTCTTTCATTTTGTATCAGATTCTCACTTATTTGTAGGCATTGGAAAGGGGATTCGGAGAGCTTTGCAATGACACAATCCAATTTCTGTTTTACGCTTGTCAAAGATAAATTTTTCAAACTACTAATCAGTCTGTTGCAGGTTCGATTGTCAAAGAATCTAATCTTGAAACATTGTGTCTTCTTTTTATAGACTAGATCGCATCATAAGCAAGGGTTAAAATTAACAAGTGTTTGCGATGTCTTGTGGCTTGCATTTTTGTCATTGAATGCGTATGCTCTTTTCTTGCGTCACTCTACGATCTTGAGAATCAAAAGCATTCATTTGACATTTTGTATAACCACCCACACATTTGGATTTGGAATTAAAATGAACCCCATGCAAGTGTGAGGCAAAGGCGTTGTGTATGCTCTCTCCTTGCATTTCATGCGATCTGGGAGGTCAAAAACAACGTGTTTCCTTGCTTTTGTTACCCTTTAGAGTAGGCCTGCTTTTGAGACACATTCGAAAGGAGAACTCACTTGCGACCCCAAGCGGGACTTTCGTCCGACCTGTTATATAAATTGAGGATAAGGCGAAAGCCAAGTCTAACCGGTATTAGCGCTCACCATATAGTGCTAGCTTGAAAGGAGGCATACCTTAGTGTATATTAAACTCCTAGTAGGGTTAGTTAGAGCTTTAAGTGGTTTGTTGGATGCTCGTGGGGTGCCGGTCCCCCGGATATTCACTACGAACCTTTGTTTAGTGGCCAAAAACCCTCTACTTGTTGATACAGGAGGAAACTCTAATAGCCGTCCCACATTTTCGCAGCGTATGGCAGAGATAGCAAGGTACCTCAGGATTTGCGCATCCTAGGACTTGGAACTTGGTGTGCCTGCGAAGTGAGTGCACTGTAAGGGGGAGCTCGTGCCCCAAGTTCTTGGAGCTATACACCATAAGTAGGCACTGCTGGGTAAAACCAAGTGGGAACTCAACAAGTTTTGTCCTTTCCTAGCCTAGGATCGTGCATGTTTACAAGTGTTTGCAAAACATCAAGATATAATCAAAACAAAACAACCAATCAAATTGTCGTGTCTTATATGATTGATGTGTGTGCTTGCTTGATCATCATCACCACTACAACTTGTCTCCTATATCATCAACTTGGCTTTCAGAATTGGGAACCTATCATCCTTTCGTGTCACATCTCAAGTGGAACCTTGTCACTTTGAATCCTAAGAAGTTCTTTCAATTGATCAAATCATCCAATCCATCCATTTCCCGCCTAATTCATTTATCATCATCCTACTCACATTCCATCCTTAACCTAGTCCAATCCTTATTCGTCAAAATGGTTGTGACCATCAACAAATCTAGGACAAATAAAAAACCAAAACTCATGCTTCACGGAGGCCCTCCTGGCTCTAATAATGATGAGAATTTGGTAGATCGTGATGCATATTTCGATACCCATGAACCATATATCTCCCCATATTGGCCTCCACCAACATCACTATCATCCCAAGAACATGAGGAAATACAAGAGCTTCAACATGTCTATGATGATCATTATCCACAAGAACATTCTTATCATCTTAACACAACCCAAGATTTTCCTTCCATGCCCTCAACCTCACAAAACTATAATCCTACCCAGGTCTCAACCTCGACATCCATTAATCCCCAAGTCCTTCAGCTACAACAACAACTCGTCCAATCACAACAACCTGTCCAATCACAAGAACAACTCACTCAATCACTACAACAAGACGCAGATCTTAGATTTCAATTGGCACAACTATCACAATTATCTTCACAATTTCAACATCCTACCACATCAACATCCCAACTCTACGAGTCATCTCCATCTACCTCATACAAATCTTTATCACAACCAATCTACCACTCATATCAACCCAACTCATCCATACCCCAAACCTATTCAACAATAACTTTACCTCAAACCTCACACGTCCAAATCTCTACCCATGCTTCATCTTCACACATACCAAATCCCCTCACCTTATATCTTAAACAACAAATGCAAAAAAAACAAGCCCTCCTTCAACAACAACAAATCTTAGCCCAAAAACTACAACCTTCATTTAATACATCATCCACAATACCTTTATCCATACAACAACAACAAATTCCATCTAATTTCAATCCTAATCAATTGGTCCCCCAACCTTCTAATTCTTCAATCCCTTCATTACCTTCACCACCATCATCCACACAACATCAACAAATTCAACCCAAATTCTATGAGTCACCCTCATCATCATGCCAACCTAGTCCCTCCACATCAACCAATCTCATGAATATTCCTCAATATCCATCTCAAAATCCTCCACAACATGAGAATGAATTCGTAACTCATCTTAATGATACTCTTGACAAGGGAAATACCACCTCAAGTTTAGAATCATACACCAATCCATCCACTAGTCCTCCTCATCCATCCATTCCTATGGGACCTCCATCATATAATCCTTCCAACCTTCCAAATCCTAATCCATTAAGCCAATCTCGAACACCCTTAAAGTCTAAACCATCAAATCTTCCACCTAAGTCCAATCATATTAACCATCCATCTAAGTCCAATCCAAGTTTTGATCCTATCACAACCAATCCTATCATCCCCCCACCTAATCCAAATCCCAATCTTATTATATCCAATCCTGTTGTCCATCCACCTGATCCTAATCCCACTCCTATCACACCTAATCCCATTATCCCTCCATTGCATTCTAATACTACACCTTCGACCCTTATTATCCATCCCTTATATTGTGCATCCACCCATGTACTAATGAAGGATGCGATCCATTGGCTACTAGCAAGGAATCAACCACCATCCTCATGCCATCAAATCCCTATCCAAGAACCTTTAAATGTCATGCCTATTTCTCCAATCCTATCTTCTAGTCCACAAATTATCCAAGAACCTTCAAATGTTCTTGAAGATCCACCTACCATAAGCCCAATTCATTCACTACCATACATTAAACCTATCCAAGACACCTCCATTCCTATCCAAACTCAAGATTTATGTCAAGAGTCAACTCTAAAGCATGATCAGTCTTGCTCCTTACCAAATCAAGATCAAAGCTCTTCCTTTCAACCTATTCATAACCTATATCTTTTCTATGATCAAGATATTATCTGTGATTAAGAGCTTGTCACTCCTTCCACTCATGGTCCCAATACTATCCATGCTCAAGAAACTTCCACCAGTCCCATCCATTCTCCTTCAATCTATCATCCCACAACATCCACATCCCTTGATGAGAAGCTTGATCCCCACAAACACATAGATGATCAAATAAATACATAGGATCTTAAGCATAATGTTAATCAAGATCCTATTACTCCTTCACCATCTCATATTGATACCATTTCAAATCCACCATCATGTCCTATCGTTCTTACTACCTTCCTAAATGAATGTTCTTCCCTAGGAGAGCAGCAACCTATATCTACCACGTCACCTTCCTCATCCAATAAGGAACTCATGTCTTGTATCCTCAAAAACAAGCATCCCATTGCGCATCGTATGTTCCAAAACATGAATTATCAAGGTAAAGGCTTAAGCCTTCATGAGCAAGGTACCCTGGAACCCATCCATGTCAAAGTCTCCCCAAAACTATATGGTATTGGTTATACACCCCAAGGTAAGCAATATCAAGATGTTGGTACCACATTTCTGCCTCCTAAATCCACTTCATCTAAGCCCAACCTAGGTGCACCTCATCGCACCCATAAAACATTTGTTGCTATTCCTCCTCCATTATCCTACAGACCTAAAAAGCATGTGACCATTCATCTTCCTCCATCCACTTTACCTCCACTTCTTCCAACTCCTAACATCCCTCCATCTACTTTACCTCCCCTCCTTCCAACTCCTAATATTCCTATTCTCACTTCCCCTTATCACTTTAGCCAAAAATCCATTAATCCCTCTATTCATACATCCCGTTCCCATAAATCCCCTACAATTCCTAATCATGATCAACAAATGCACATATTGAATAAACATGAAGCTATCCTAAACACCCCTATGGGATTCAAAAATAAAAATTTGGATGCCTCCAACCATAAATCCAAAAATCCTAATAATACTCATGCCATATGGCAGAAATGCAAAGATTCAAAGCAAAATCAAAATTTAGAAAGGCTACCCATGTCCACATCTCAAAAAGATAATTTCAATGCCAAAATGATTTGGGTCCCCAAGCAAAAAGCATCTAGTTCAAATGAAGCATCCACAATCTTAAAATGCCAAACATCCCGCTCCCCATCACAAAATCCTAAAATTCATAAGTCCATTTGGGTCCCTAAAGACCTAAATAGGCAATCCCCTAAGCAAACATCTCCATTACTCCCAAATCCCCCTTCCAATAAAAAGCTTCAAAATCTAATTCGGTGTGTGCAACCGTTGGTCTTGATTCCCTTCCACTCCACAACATTCTCACATACCTCCATCTACCCATCTTCTATCCATTATCCAACTTACGTCTTCCATCATATTCCTATGGTCCATGCTTTTACATAAGTCCTATTTATCCTTTTATCTCCATCATAATCTACTATCCTTCCATCATAGTCCACATCATAATCCACTATCCTTCCATCCTAATCCACATCATAAACCACTATCCACTTAATCTGTTGCTCTCTCATGCATTCTCCTACCAACATCCATAGGCGTAATACCATTTGACATGGTCTATGAGTGACTTCTATCCACCATGAAACTTTACCACCTGGCGATGGGAACAAAATCTTGAGTCTTCATACAAGTAAAAAAAAATAAATCAAAATAGTAAAGAGAAACCATTTTGTCCAATGGTGAAAAACTGGTAAACAGGTGCCTTAGATAAGTACCATGATAAAAACCTGGCAAACATGCATCATGTGTAGGTGATTATCTATGTGTTTTACACCTGGGGGCATGTTGTCTAATCTATCCCATCCTATCTATCACATCGCATATATCCTATCTAATCATTTTCCATCCTATCTTGTCCATCATATCTATCATACCTTCCTCATTGCACTATCCATCTTCCCTTCCTTCTTTTGATCTGGATGAGTGTAGGGGCAAAATGTTGAAAAATGCTTTTGGACACCTCTTGTCATACTCCAAATTCCATTCATTTGTTTCTAAACATATCCTCCATACATCCATCTACATCCTCAGTCCATTCATCCCTTCCAACCATTATCCCTATTATGCATCCTAATCAGAATCACCTTGTTAAATCCTAAGGCATAATATCTAGAGTGGGGACAGGTTATTCCTATACGACGTAGTCCTTGAAGATCACATCCTAGGCTCCCTCCATCCATCTATCATATATCTCCCATACATTATCCATTCATACACCTACCTTCATCCTATCGCCAATCCTTGTATCCATCCATCCAATCCTACATTTATCCCATTTCCAATCTTTTTCATCCTAGCTTTATCCTATTGCCCATGCTCTTATCCATCCATCTAATCCTTTTACCTATCCTATCCATTATTGCTCATCTGCATCCTATCATCCTCCTTGCCTTTTGGTTTGGTTTTTCCTTGTCATTGGTATCTATCCAAGGGCTATCCACACACAATCCAATGCTAAACATCACAATATTGTCAAAAATCCAAAAAAATAAAACATTTGAAAAATACCAAAAAAATCAAATGTCCAACAAAAAAATCAATCCACATCCAATCCAATCACCATCCACATCCAACTAATTCAAATCATTCACCTCAATCTATCAATGCAATCAATCAAATCATTCCAAATAACACTGATCCAAATGCAAGTCATTCTTAATCCATACCAATCAAGTCAATCAATCAAGCTAATTTATCCAATCACATCAATGGTCTTGTTCCTAGCCTTGTTGCGAATCTGATCAATCATCATCATCAATGTGATATATCGTTCCTAATCCTAGTGTTGTTCTCAGGATATATCGTTCCCATATCAACAACACAATCCTCGGGTTGTTCTCGGGATAAATCATTCCCACATCAATAACGCTATCACTCAATCATCAATCCTTGCGTTGTTCTTGGGATAAATCATTCCCACATCAACGCTATCACTCAATCATCAATCCTTGTGTTGTTCTCGGGATAAATCGTTCCCACATCAACAATGCTATCAATCAATCATCAGTCATTATCAGCATCAATCAATTCAATCGATCATCAATTTTTTAGCTTGATAGGGGCAACACCTTGTTTGTTTTTGAATCATTTGTGCCTACTTGCTTGCTTGCTTGTGTGTGTCATCATTTCATGTTGCATTTGAATCACATCCGTATCATTCCAGCTAATATTCATATCTTGGGTATGTTGGAATAGCTTTTTGCATTATCTTTTGCATCTAAGGTCATATCATACCTTTTGTGCATTAACACTTAAATGCTCTAAGTTTACTTCCTCATACGTTAGACAAAGTTGTATTACGCTGGGGCACATGATACATCGTCATCTTGGTCTTTATACCTTGGTGCATAACGTCAGGTGCTATATCAAACATCGGGTTGCTCAAAGTTTTATTAGCATAACTCCACCTCCTTCCCTCCGTTTCCTTTTTCAAGAACCTATCCATCTCCTTCATCCCTATATAGCCTCTTGAGGGGGCATTATTCTACCAATCCTTCATTTTTATGAGCCAATCCTTCATTTTTATGAGCCCCATGTGAGCCTCAGCTACTCGAAATCCATTCCAACCTATGTTTTAATCTTCTTTGAAACAACATTGCTTCGCAACATCGTCTCAAAGAGGGGCAAAATGTAGACATGAAAAATTGACCTATGATCAATTTCCTAAGCCCTCCCTTCGTATGAAATTTAATTAATTTTAATTAATTAATTAAATTTCATTTATCTTTAATCTACCCGTAATTCCCTAAAGTTTAATTAATTTTAATTAATTAATTAAATCTTTTTACCTTTTACCATATTCTGTGAATAATAAATTATAAATTTATTATTTACTAAACCTAAAATTCTCCTATAAATAATAAATTAAGATTAATAAACTTAATTTATTATTTACGGTTCACATAACCAAAAACTCATTATTTGCCTACCTTTTCCCATTCAACCGATCAAACCACTTTAAAACCGTTTTCCCAACTTTTATAAAAACCTAGCTATTTTCCAATTATCACCCTGGCCAAAAAATCATATCGGAGTTATGCAAATCAATTGAGCAACCACATTTTAATTATATTCGGTAACATCTATTTTGTTTGGTCTCTACATGTAATTTATCATTTCTCTATGGTTAACTTTGATTTTATCTTGCGATGGGGCATTTAATATGAGTTTAGGATTTTGAAACATTTGAAATCTATTTGCGCTTTCATATTTTATGCCACACATTGATTCAGGAGTATCTCATCACTTCACCAATGTAATGTTCCATTTTTTTTGGCACATTGATTATTATGTGCATTATGCTTGTTCATAGTCTTGTGAAGGCTATCCGGCATGTTGGAAGAACTCCAAAGTTCTTGGAGTGGTTGTGGTTCTATCTGCAGAGCAGTTGTGTGTGTCTCAAGTCTTCTATTCATCAGGGATTGGTCGAAGTTATTTATCAGTGCATTTCTAGTGCTTATTTTGGCTTGGGACTATTATTCTAATAATTAATTAATATTTCACTAAGGTTGCCTAAGGTTATATTTAATTATTGCAACTTAGTGTAATATTAGTTATAAAATTGGGTTTCCTTCTAAAAATGGCCTAAATTTCTATGGCAATGAGCTTAGTGGATGTTCAGGTTCGCAGTGATGTTTTCTGATGTTTGATCGAGTTCCCGGTTTGCTCTCCAAGATTCTTGGAGGAGCCGTATATTTTTAGAAAGTCACTCAGAAGGCATCATTCATCTTCTCAAACATCATGGAGTATGTTGATATGCTTAATTTTACAGTTTGGTGATATTTGAGATTTTTCATAAAATCAGTTGATTTAATGAGCTAAACAATTAATTATTGCACTTAAGTTAAAAAGGTTGGGAAATGTTCATTTAACACTTAAGTGTTATAGCTCGTTGGAAAGGGGATGAAAAGCTTTAAATCATGGATGCATCATTTTGGGACCTTGCGAATCAAATATTTTCTTTATTTTGATAAAATGGGTCTTTGGAGCTAAAATGAGCTTTTAATTAAAAAGACGACTTTAAGTTGTGCACACATAATGAGTTATTTTTATATTCTTTGAGGAGAAATATGAAGGGATAAAGAAAATAATATTTTATTTTCCTCAAAAAGTTATAAAAGGAGGAGATGGGCTCATTGTTTGAATATGCTTTGGATTTGTATTGTTATTCTGCCAGATTGAACTAGAGTGTTCTTCCATATTCTCTTGAGGACGAAAGCCCTCTTGAGGTTGAGTGTGATTTCAATGCAGGAATCACCATTGTGCTGAAGGTGGATTGGGAGCAAGCTCATACAGAGTTTGCCATGGAGCTGATTGGAGTTAAAAGATTTTGATGAGTTTTGGATTGTGATTCAGTTTAATGTCTTTGTGTTCAGTTGTAGTTGTTTTTGGAGATTTTGGTTTGGACCTGGTTATTATAATATTATTATGATTTTGATAGTATTTCTTGTAAGATCTTGATGTGGTTGTTGAGTTTATATGCAGATTTCCTCTTGCTGGGCTGTACATCCATGGAAGGGTGAATTGTGGATTGTTTCTTATTCTTGTTTGTTTGAAGCAAATGAAGTATTGAGACTTAATGGATATCTTTGTCTTGTGAAGGTGACCAATATAACTTGATTTTAGTGAATTCTGGGCAGATTTTTGTGAGTTCTGATTTGATGGTACTTTCAGGGCCGTACAGACCTGTGTATGGTGGCTGGGATCTTTTGAGCAGGCTGCTATGTTTCTTAAGGCTGAAAATCACTTTGTTCCATGGTGTTTGGTTGTTATCACTTGATTCATGGTAGTTTTGAATGGGGGAGTTTTGACATTGATGCTTATCATTGAAAAGTTTAACATCCTTAAGGTTGCTGTACATCACAAGTGGATCTGATTTGTTGTGACAGATCTGAACAACAGTGACTTCATGTTCTCATTTCAGTTAAGGCAGCCATTCAGAGATGCAATGTTTGAAAGGGATTTGAGGTTCATTTTGGCGTTTTGTGTTTCCCATATGTGGTTGGGACATCCGTACAATTGGGCCTAAGACAAAAATTTGAGTTTTTTGATCATCATCAAAATATCTTCAGTTTTCTATCAGATGGGACAGATTTATATGATGGATTATGTTTGATATTGTTATGTGTTGCAGGGTATCTTCATGGATCATAACCTTCAATGGTGCTGGTTTGAATAATCTAGTTGATATTTCTGATTTGGGTTGCATTATTTTGAATCATTGTAATTTCTTCTTTATGATGCAAATTCACTAAAGGCCCCTGGATGGTTTACCACCAGTGTGGAGAAAGAATCTTTCATATTTGCTCTCACCCACTGAAAAATGGAGTATTCCCACTGAACAAGTGGATGGCATTGTAATATTTCTTTATTGTTCATTACCCACTGAAAAGTAGCGAATCCCCACAACTTGTGGATGCCTGCCGTAGAGGATGAATTGTAATTCCTTGTTGCATAGTTGCTCATTGCAAGCCAATCACTGTATGCTCTCACCTTCCCCATCTTGGGATCTGGGTGATCAGAAAGTGTGAGGCATTTAGTTGGTTTATGCAATTTATGCTAACATTGCCATATCATTGTTCATTATTTTTTGAAAAAAAATTGGGGTAGCACATTACAACCAATAAGGGAGACTGGTTCACAAAGTACACTGCTTGCTCTGATTCAGTGATCTTTGGTGGTGGTGAGAAGTACATATTTGTAGGCAAAGGAATTGTGCAAATATCCTTTGGAGGACGTTTTCTCAATGTGTGCTATGTACTAGGAATGGAGCTTAATCTTCTTTCGGTTAGTCAAATTATGCGACATAGTCCTAATCTAGATGTCATTTTTAGCAAACACAAATGCAACATCATTAACAAGGAGACCAAGAAGACTATTGCTTTTGGTATAGAAGATCATAGACTGCATAGATTGGTCGACACTTGATAGGTCAGGGAACATGCATTGGTAGCCAAGAGTGCATTAGACATTACTACACTTTGGCATCAACAATATGGGCACCTAAATTTATCCTGTCTCTCTTAGTTAGCTCGTGAGAACTTGGTAGGTCCTGACATTCAACAAACAGATACAGGGTGTGTGCGGGGCTTGCCAGGTAGGGAAGCAACATAGAACACCATTTGCTGATGGCCAAGCTTGGAGAGCCAAGTGAGTCTTGCATCTAGTTCATGCAGATATCTGTGGACCAATGAACATGGCACCAGTAACTGGGTGCAGGTATTTTCTTTTGTTTGTGGATGACTTTAGTAGGAAAATGTGGGTATATTTTCTGAAATTAAAATCTGAGGTGTTTAATGAATTTCAAAATTTCAAATCATTGGTAGAGAGAGTTAAGTTCTAACATCATGACTATTAGATCTGATAATGGAGGTGAATTTTGTTCCAAAGAATTCAACAACTTTTGTGCTAAACATGGCATCAAAAGACAATTTACTACACCCTACACTCCACAGTAGAATGGAGTTGTTGAGAGACTGAACTGTACTATCACAGAGATGGCCCAATGTATGATGAAGAATAGGAGTGTTCCCAAGAAGTTTTGGATTGAGGTAGTCTATACTGCGGTTTATTTGCTAAACAGGTATCCAACCCAAGTAGTGAAAAATAAGACACCAGAGGAAGCATGGTCTAGGAGGAAACCAAAAGTTAGTCATCTTAAGGTCTTTGGTTCTATTGCATATGACTAGATTCCAGATGAAAAGAGAACCAAGTTAGATCCTAAGTGTAAGAAATTGATGCTTATAGGGTACAATGACAATCATAAGGTCTACAAATTGATTGATGTTGACACCGACCTCTTGATTTTCAGCAGAGATGTTGTGATTGATGTGATCATAAGTCCTTTCCAGACATCTCCAGAGTTTCAGATTACTGAAGACTAGCCTATTGTGGCTAAGGATTCAGGTGTTTAGCTTCAGGTTGCTCCACCTGAAGGGGGGGATTCAGAGCATGAGGAGTCTTCCACGACGGTAATAGACTCAGTTTTCATTGATGATAACTTGGATCAACATCCAGATGACACAGATATAGGTAGCACAAGTCATGATGGCAACGATGATTTGGATGTTGGGACTTCCAAAAGGAGACCCAAGTGGTGGGAAAGCACCATTGGAGATGTTCGGGTAAGTGAAATGATCGAGGGTAGATCATCGAGAGGCAAGAGTAAGATGAATATAGTTAATTTTTCTCTCATGGTCAATATTCAGGGAGTGTATGAGCCACAAGTGTTTGTTGAGGAAAAATGAAAAATTGAATGGGAAAAGGCTATGGAAACCAAACATGAGAGTCTTATGAAGAATGAGACTTGGGATCTTTTAGATCTTCTACCAGGGAAGAAACCCATTGGCTACAAATGGGTGTACAAGGTCAAGTACAAGGTAGATGGTACATTAGACAAGTACAGAGTTCGGTTGGTTGCTAAAGGGTTTTCACAGAGAGGGAATTGACTACGAGGAGACCTTTGCTCCTACAACAAAGATGAGCACCATCCAATTAGTTCTAGCCATGGCAACTCAGTTTGGCTAGACAATCTATCAAATGGATGTGAAGAGTGCCTTCCTCAATGAAGATTTGGAGGAAGAAGTGTACATGACTCAACCACAGGGTTTTCAGGTTGCAGGGAAGGAGCATCTTGTATGTTGACTGAAGAAAGTTCTATATGGCCTGAAGTAGGCACCCAAGGCATGGTACATCAAAATTGATAGGTATTTGGTTCAACAAGGGTTCCAACGGAGTCCTTCGGATCCAAATCTATACGTTAAAAGCAGTGGTGATGATATCATCTTATTGGTCATATATGTAGATGATATTATTATTACAAGTAGTGAGGCGCATGCAATTGCACAGATCAAATAAAATTGAAGTACAACTTTTGACATGATTGATCTAGGTCTCTTACATTACTATCAAGGTGTAGAAGTTTGGCAAACAGGTGGTAGGATTTTTATTTCACAGTCCAAATATGCCAGGAGTTTGCTCGACAAATTCAAAATAACAGATTGCAAAATTTCGTCAACACCTTTAGAGAAAGCGCTGAAACTTTCAGCCAAAACTGACTCTAAGGCTATTGATGAGTCAACTTACAAGCAACTAGTGGGGAGCTTGATATACCTTGCATCCACTAGATCTGATTTGAGCTATGCTGTGGGTTTCATTTCCAGACTCATGACAACACCAAATGTAGAACATTGGACTACAACGCAGAGGGTGTTGAGATATGTGAAAGGGACACTTGACTTTAACATTTTGTATAGCAGAAGCAAAGACCCTAGGCTGGTTGGGTTCACAGATTCAGATTGGGTAGGTTCTGTTGATGACAAAAAATCTATTTCTGGATATGTTTTCAGCCTTGGCACAGGCACAGTCACATGGACTAGTAAGAAGCAATAGGGAGTAGCTTTTTCCTCGACTAAAGGAGAATATTGAGGAATAGTTTAAGCAGCGTGTGAGGCAGTGTGGCTTAGAAGGATGTTTTCAAACATGAAGATGCCTCAAGCAGAGCCTTCACCCTTGTTTTATGACAATCAAGGGGTGCTCAAACTTGCCAAGAATCCAATCTTCCACAAGCGTACCAAACATGTGGAATTACATTGTCACTTCATCAGACAACTTGTAGAAGATAGATCGGTTATGTTGCAGTATTGTTCTTTAGAGGAACAAACAACAACCATCCTTACCAAGCCTTTGGGTCCTGACAAATTTGTAAATTCCGGGATAAGCTTGGTGTAGTTAGTAGATTGACCATTAAGGAAGGGTATTAAGGCATTATTATATTGTAATGGTCAACTTAGATAGTCAACTTAGCTTTATTTAGGTTAGTCTTAAATTAGATGTTATGCTTTAATTAGTTTTCGCTATTTTTAACTTAGTCTGTTTTTAGTTTGTTATTATTAGCTCAATTTATTTTTAGTTCATTTTAACCTCTATAAGAAAACATTTTGTTTCTTATTTTTATTATCGAATATCTTGGTAATCATTCTGTGTTTGATTTCTGTTATAAAGTAAAGGCACTGCCGGGCAAAATCATGCAGTCTTCTTGATTAGTGCCCACTGGTATATTGTCCATGGTATATCTGGTTCTTCTACCAGTTTATTATGCCACACTTTGGAATTCGTCCAGCAGCTTCTCACAAGTACTCTTGTAAGGTTTGCAAAGGTGAGACTATTGGGATTTTATTGTTACCAAGGGGCAATTCTTCCTGCAATCAAGTGCAATCCCTGGGTTTTCAGGATCACTTAGGAGGGTATGTGGGCCCTATTGGAAATTTTCTCTAAGTGCTAAGCGTGAAACATAGGCATAGATTGAGATTTTAGCCTCACTGGCTCAAAATCAAAATAAGTGGGTCTATACGCTGCCCCAGTAGCATTTTAATACAATAATTTACTTGCTAACAAGTGTAGATGATCAAAGGCTATACAAATTAGAGCAGCAGTAGCTTTGATGAAAGCATTTCTCTCAGGCATTGCTTGTCCATTTCCTCTACCTGTGAGATCAGCACATCAATGAAATCTATAACTTCCGCTTCCTCTAATTGGATTTTATTGTGCTTCACTATTCCCTGCATAAAATAATACATAACTTTTTTAGCTTCCTCAGAGAAATCTCTTTAGCCTTGCAAATGAAGCCTCTTTAACCAGGGAATATAATCCCCAATCCTGATGGCACCCTGAAGTAACAGACTCTTCAATCAGATGTATAACTGCAGCTACTGGTATCCTAGATTTCACACCAAATTATTGATCATCTATTCTCATTGGCATCAGAAATCTGAATGTGAGTTAACAACAAACACTACTTATGTCAACCATGTTTTGCGACTGTCTGCTGAAACAAAAAAAATTACGTATTTATGGGTCTCCTGCATCATCTTGGGTCAGAAGGTTTGGATCCATTTGGGAGACAGAAGCTCGAGTGCATGGATTTTTCTCGCATTTTTCCACTATGAGCCATAGGGTGACCTCTCCAGCATAAAAAAATTGCAACTCAAATGCCGTCATTGAGCAAGTGGGATGCAAATGATATATCATTTACTGCAAAATATTCTTTTGCTAGTTTTGAAGAACTGATAATCAATACAGGGAGCTACTGAATCTGAGATGCATAATAGGGCCCTAGAGTTTTGACAGCAAATGTTGAATTCGTTGAGTGGGATTAGTACTATCCATGACAAGATGAAAATGGCCTATCATGGGAAGTGCTTTTGGTCCTGATGCAGCCCATGCTTAAAAAATACATGCTATAGAATTATTGTCAAAAGAAAAATGCTAGCAGATTGTATAAAACAGAATTTATATCAGATTGGAGCTCAATGTCTGTTTCTAATAAAGTATATATTAGAATTTTGGCATGTAAGGTTAAGTGACGTTACTGTTAAATCAGCCAATAGATGAATCGAATTATGAGGTCAACCATCATAAGCTAAGATTAAACAGCCCTAATAATTAATTAGGTAAAAGGCGTTTTTATTTTTTGGTTCATTAATAATTTTGAAAACAAAGTTAACATGCATAGGGGAAAGGGGCCACTTGCCGCTCACGCCCCAATAACCGTTATGTTATTGTGCACTTGACCCCTAATTAAATTTTTAAAAAGAACCAATACATGTAAAATACCAGCCTAATAAATTAACACAAATGCACTAATACATGTTCACAACTCCATGTATGGGGCGACATGTTGAAATGACACTTTTTCAACCCATGTGCACATAATGGGTCCTAGAGTGAAATGTATAAGTGCCCACAAGCTGAAAGAATAGCTTTAAGCTCTTCGGTCGCATACGGAGAAACCCAAAAAAATTCGTCGATATTTACCGGCACATCGTTGCACATGTATGGGACGACATGTTGAAATGACACTTTTTTGACCCATGTGCACATAACACGTCCTAGAGTGAATTGTATAAGTGCCCACAAGCTGAAAGAATAGCTTTAAGCTCTTCGGTCGCAAACGGAGAAACCCAAAAAAATTCGTCAAAATCTGATATGTCTAACTATGAGCTTGACGTGTGCGAAGTTAGGGTGGGCGGCTACTGACCCCTTTCCCCTACCTCGTATAAATATTTTAAAGTAAATAAATAGAGTTATTATAAATAATAATTTCATTTAAGATAAAATATGATTTATATTATTTATTTATATAATATATTAATATGTGGGTATGCATTTAGTATTATATTATTATTATAATTTATATAATATATTAATATAAGATAATTCATACCATTATTATTATTATTTACATAATATATTACAGTTATATATATATATACATAATAATATAATATAAAATAATATATTTATGGACAATTATATATATATATATATATATAATTTAATTGATGGGGCTACTAAAGGCAACCCCGAGAAGGTGGGATATGGATGCATTACCAGAGATGAGGAAGGGAAGTTGGTGTGGGCTATCTTAGGGCCGTTGGGTGTGGCCTCTAATAATGTAGCAGAAGTAGAAGCCTTGGTTCGAGGGGTTCAAGAATGCAAGAATAGAGGTATCCAGAAAGTTGATAGTTGCTAGTTGTGAATGCCATTAAGAAAAAAGCGGCGATTAACTGGATTATCAATAAAGGAGTTAAAAAAGCTTGGGAGGTACTGCAAAATATGGACTTCTCAATACGACACGTGTACAGAGAAGCCAATATGGTTGCACATGCATTAGCCAATAAAGGAGTTGCGGAAAATGCGGAGGAGATTTGTGATGTGGAGGCTGCCAAATGGGACAGAGTGGAAGAAATACTTCAAGGGACTAGTGGAAGTACGATCAGACCTGAGTACCCGTGAGATAGAGAAGGAGCCATGCTAAGGCTGCGAAGTGTTGTAGGACGGAAGAGCTTTTTGGGGAGGATCTGAATATCTAAGATCGAGATGGTGCCAATTTGGAAATGTCATTCCAAATCTGAGCGAGCAGAACAGATGTTTCCTTGTTGGAGAAGGTGGCGGACTTTGGCCTTCTATTTATGGTCGCCAGAAGAAACCGTTGGAAGCAGGGAAGATGACCAATAAGAGAGTTATGGGCATGGGTTGCAGGTGCTTGGAGGAGTCGAGAGAGCAACAGATTGGGCATCTGTTTTCTCTCCGAGAGGAGGCTGCCAGGGAGGCGATTTTGAAGGTGATCAGAGCAGGGCTGTGGAGCCAGGGCCATGTCCACGATGAGAGAGTTTATCAACTCTTCTTCTCCAATATTGCCTTGGTAATGGGAAGCAACCAGTGGGGGCACGAATCGTTGTAGTTGACAACCATACAACAGTCATGGCCGCCATTTCCTCTGCTGCACCTGGGCAAGGAGAAGGCGTGCTGGTGGGAGCTTATGCAGCAAAGGCAGGGCCTAAGGGGAGGGTAGCTGGGAAAGCCTTGGCTGCATTCAGAGCAGGGATTGGGAGGTGTTCACGAACCAAGTCAATGAGTAGAAGGATGTTTTCTCGCAGGCTCAAGTCGAACGTCTCAATGAATATGCACAAGGTTTAATGCTAATAATGCATGAAATTATGTAACTAAAGGGCCGACTCTTTTGTGTAGCAGCCCTTCGTATATCTAGCTAATGTATTTTGACGGCTTACTCTTTTGAGTAACAACCCTAATATATATAAAGGGAGCCATCCCCAAGATGGCACTTACTTACCAATATATATAGTTTTGATGTATTATATTATTATTATAATTTATATAATATAAATTAATATATAATAATTTATAACATTATTATAATTTACATAATATATTACAGTTATATATATTAATATCAATATATAATATTAATACTACAATTTATTAAAGTGCATTACTAGGCCTCCATTGGGTATTAATATATATTTATGGACAACGAATAAGATTACCAACTCCTCCATCTCACCACATAATTATTATGCTCGTGCCTCATAATTATTATGATGTCTGTCACTTGCCAACTTGACCCATTATCGGTGTACCTGACTTAAATTGAGATAAGGTATCTTAACTATGCTTGTTTTTATAAGGGCAATATGTAGGGCAAAAGGGACTATTTATGTGGCAGGGCATTGACATGGTAATAATTTGATGTGGCTAACTACTTAAAATAAGCAGAAAAATAAAATATTCATGGGGTCACTAGCTCTACAAATATCTCCTAAAAAATTTGAGCTGTCGCTGCTAGCCAAAATAAGCCAAGCAATTGCATAGGGACCTGCCCTTATTTCTACAATGCAACATACATTTCTAACTAAAAACTGAAAGTGACTACCAGCTAATCCTATGCTGACAGTTCATTCACTAAATAACTGCATATTGAAAAATGGGACATGACATAAAATTGATAGCTGGTTGGTTATCAGTGTTTGGTGTTTTAAAATACTGTCATTCTTTAAATGGTTTGTCTTGTGTTGTTGTCATTCTTATGTACAGCTATAGCTAAATTCTCTTCAAATATGTAAATTATTTGAAAAAAAATCAAATTTAAGGTCTAGACTGCAATTTGTTTTAAAAGCTTTAAAAGCTGAATACCTTGTGCTTGTTCATGCTATATTATTGAATTATACCCATTTATTGTTTTCATGCAGTCACAGAGGTGTTGCACAATAATGAAGGGCATTTTTAAATGGCAAGTCATAAAATAAATGCGTCGGTCATTGGGGCCCATCAAATTTGAGGCCTCATTAGTGCCAACCGTGTCTTGAAGTTAGAAAAGAAAAATAGGGAAGTGTTCAACCCCAATATGGTAAAAAATGCCAAAATAGCTAAAGCTAAAATATTTCAATTTAATGTTGATTATCCATTAGCATCAGAAGCATTAGTCAGACTACCACTTTCAATAAATGTTTATGAGAGATTGCAAGATTGCTGTTAAGAGAGTGCAGAAGTGAGTCTATTGGGCCTTTACCACTCATAGGGTTTGGGTGGTTCCTCCTGAAATTCGTTGTGGAGTCGAGATAATATCTTTTGGGGGTAAAATTTATATAAGCACTTGTGTATGCTTATGCATGTACTGTAATCTATTCAACATTTTACCGATAAGACTGTAAATGCTGAAATTTGTGATCAAGTTTTCCCAACCACTCAGCACAAAAATGAAGCCAAGTCTCCTCTCTGCAAAATCTTTGACATGCGAGTTTTATTGAATCAAATGCAGATTTTGATAAATCCTATACTATTTTAGTTATATAGTGCCAGCCATTTGAAGAACAGAGTGGGTAGTCTATTTAGTATGGGCATCTCTGGAGGTCTAAAGCTGCTATAACATTCGTTACCACTTATTCAGATCAGTTGAATATAGTCAAACTACCTCCAAAGGATGATTTGGTTTCAATCACAACTAGCAATTGAATGAATCTTTATACATGATGCCCGTTTGCATGAAAGGCTGATTTAGTTTGAATTTGAATTTGGATAGTTCTCATGGAGGATGACTTGGCCACGACCACGACTAGAAACTACATGAATTTTTATGTGCCCAAGAGAAACAAAAATATGAAATGGAAAATAATTCCATTGTGAGTTTTTACAAGAAAATTTCATACACGAAATTGGTGACGGTAACCTACAAAATTTGTTCTTTACTTTCAAAAATTTCCCTAAAAGTTTTAACATTAAATAAGATAAAATTAATAATAAGCAGCCCTTTATACAAAATCACAAGCTATAAGATGAAAACTGTAAGTTGCGAGATAAATTAAATAACAAGCAACACTCTACAAAATCATAAGCTACAAGGCGAGAAGTGTAATTGCCACCTGGTTCACTTTGATAGACTACAAGATTAATATACTGCATTACATATTTGGAATGAACTACTTTTTCTTAGTCCACTAATGATAAGGGAAACATGATAAATTTTTAAATTTCTGTGAAGAGAGGTTTAATTCAAGATAATCTATTGAGAAGCTCAAGTCAAAGCATATATAATAATTGTTAGCACATAGGTTACAACTATCAAATGATCAAGTCTCTCAGTGGAGTTCTTGAATTGAGATTTTCATATTTACCCTACTTTGGTTGAATGGTATATAGGGTTCTTAAATTAAAAAAGGCAAATCATTGTGATCCCTTTTTCAAGCGTGTGATGGGAGGTTTAAGGTCTTTTGGCTTCAAAAAGTATTTAGTTATGTGTTATAATCTTGTGGTTTGATGTTTATATGCACTTTGTATGTCTTACTGTTGGTACAATATAAAGTTTTAAAAAGTGAGTTTTGTATTGAAGGACCCAGTTTGGTCTTTTGGTGTGGGCTTAAATTCACAAATATTTGGTTTTGTGTTTTAATATCACGATTTAGTACCTATATGATGCACCTTACATGCCTTACTTAAGTTGGTATGGCACACAATTCTTAAAAAGTGAGTTCCTTATTGAAGGACACAATTTGATCTTTTGTTGTGGATTCAAATTCACAATTATTTGGTTTCAAGTTCATTTGAGCTAATGACAGGGAGTACTAAAAATATGGAAACACATATTTTTGAGTCACAAATGAGGGAAGGACATTAAAGTAATGGCTATTGGTGGAAATTAGCCTTCTAGCAATGAACTCATTTATGAAACAAATTTGAGAAATTGTTTTTTTTTTTTTTTTTTGGGTACTATACTTGAATTTGTTTGAATTAATTGCACCTTGGACACATGTATCTCTATCACAATTGCAATCAATAAGTAATGGGAAAGGAATGTCTTTAAATTCTTTTCATTTTTCATTTGCATAATTTACAAAAAAGAAGCATTTAAGATGTTTATTTGCATTGACATCTTTGAGCAACACGAACTCAATAAATATTCTAAAGTGTATCTTAAAAATATTTTTATAGTCCCATTTACTTAGAAGAAGCAAGTTACGAACTAACTCCACTTGTAAGAGGAATTTCACTCATTGAGGGTGTGAGAGACAAGTTCATTTGGGAAGCACAAATATGGACAAACAATGGTATCAAGATGATTTTAGCTATTTACATTTCATTTTGCTATGCAAGTTTTACTCACCACTTGTAACATACATGTATAACAATGAAAGTTGAAGAGAGCCACTCCAAGAGCACACACATTCTAGGCAAACAATCAAACAATTACTTCTAGCAATGAGAAGCAGTCAAATGCATGCATCACAATGTAGAGTTGGAAAATTGCATATATTTACAATTTCTACTTTATAAATTGCACCTATTTTAGCATCTTCTCTCATAACATGTTTCAGGGATTATTTAACCATTTGCGTTGGCCCTTTTACTTAATCCAATTGTATTGTTATTTGTATTTCCATTTAATTGTCATTTTTCTGATATCTCATTCCATTTTCTATTTTCTGATCACTCACTTTATTTTTTTCCTTTTGTTGGACTTTACTATAACCGTGAAGACATCACAATGATTGAGGATTCATCCCCCCAAAAATGAAACAGAATGGTTGATAAAGGACCCATGGGATTAAAAATTTGATGCGAGTCACTAATGGCTCTTCCATGAATTAATTTTGCATTTTTCTAAGATCATTTCCTATTAGACCCTTAAGGTTGCAACCACTTATCAACAAATCAAAATTTCCTTCTCCTCCATACTAAGTTTTCCACATTTTAAATTCATTCTCTCAATTTTATTGGTTATTCTCTCATCCACTCACAACAACATACTAAGTTTTCAATAATCATGATAATTTCTAATGCATTCTATCCAAAAAAAAATTATTGCATACTTGGAGCTCTCTACATTCTTGTCCTCAACAATCAACAATCTTTTTTTACAAAGGTTTCAAAGATTTCATTTTATTATAGGTTTTATGTTATTTATGCTGCAAGGTTCTTGAAGTTTTCATTCTATGAGAAGCATCCCATTGCTATGAAATCCATTTTGTTTTTTCTTTAGAAAAAAAATGTTTTGTATTTTATTCATGATCTTCTCATTTTGGATTACCATTGTTGAATCATTATTGAAGCTAACTATTATAGGGTCTTAAATCCAAAATGGAAATCTTTTTGATATTGGTGCCTTCTATTTCTATTGAGGAAGCAACAATACTCTTTTCTATTATATGTGGCATTTTTAATATTAGCATGTCCCTTTTCTTCCATCTCTCAACATTAGAAAGTAGTATTGATGCTTTGCTTCTTCTCTTGAAGGACATCAATATCTTCTTGCTTTCTATATTGCTTCTCTTTCCCAAAGAGAGTTCCCTCATTGAGTATCTTTTCCCTCCTAGCCAACACTCATAAAACTCTTCTTTGTCTTTCATTTTCAAGTTGTTTTGCTCTCCTTTCGAGCAACTTCTCTTTATCTTCCTCTCTCAAACTAATTTATTCAAGGATTTTATTCCAATCTTTGTTTACATTAGCATAAAAGTTGGATTTACATTTCTCTCATTCCTTCCATGCAATAAAATAGAATAGATCTTCATAGATTTCTTTATTACTATTTTATATGCATTATTGTCTAACCTTAGGCACATAAACTAGGCACACACAAAATACATTTGACTACTTGTGGAGGTTGAAAGACCAAAATAGTGGTTTGACCATATTAGTAAGTTCGTATGTAGTCTCCCCTTCCCCCTTTGTTGCAGACATAGGTATAGCTTCTTAAATACTCCAATGTGTGAAATTTCTCCTCCAATGGCATACGATTTGCTCCTTCCTATTTTTGTAGGAATTTTGACAGTTGTATGAACACTTTATATTTTTCTGATGGAGGGTGAATTCATAGAAGATGGACTCTTCCGCAAACACAATAGCATCCCTACATCAGAAACAATCCCTACTCCTCTTGCTAGTAACTCTACATCCAATATTTAACTTCACTCAACTAAGACCAGGTTCCTTTGTTGTGTTTTATTTAGCCTTCAAACTATATCGTATCCAATTTCTAATTTCTTGGTTTGAAAAGGTAGGTTATAGCCTAGAATTTAAGCTAGTGTAGGAACCTAGTTTAAGTAGGGCATTTTAGTATTCTATTGGAAACAAAGAAGTGACCTAGTCTTAATCCTTTCTTTAGAAGTGATTGCTTTATGATTTAGGCAATGGTAATTTCTTTTCATTTAGAATACTAGAAATAGAGGTTAATAAACTAAAGGAATTTACTCTCAATCAAGTAAAATATTTTATTTCCTGACATTTCACCCAATAGTCATGCAACAAGTGGTCATATTTCAGTGGTTGTAGCAAGCATGTTTGTTGGTGATATAATTATTCTCTCATCATAGTTATTATATCTTTGTGCATATGGCCTTCCTAATGATTGTAACATGGGCATATGAGTTTATCTCATCATTGCACATGAGTTGTAAGCATGTTGTGGGCATTGCAATAATTGTAGTTTGGATGTATAGGTCCGATTGTAGCACATAAATTATAGCTGCAAATGGGAGTCACATTGATGTAGAAAATGATTTAAAGATTGAATTTAACATAGCTATGATGTAAGCAGATGATTTTGGTATGTTGACATGACAATAAATTTCACCAAGCATGTTCCACTATAGAAATTTCTTGTGAGGAAGAAATGAATATGATTTGTACATGAAATCCATTGTAGCATATTGATTAACATCAAAAGGGGGCTTGTAGTATGTATGGGTGGTCATACCGATTTGAATAGGAAATGTAGTCATGAGAACTCACTCTTGCTTATTCTAAATGGAGAAGATGACCGTTGAAATGCACATGACAACTAAGAGGGGGGGGGGGGGGTGAATCAGTTGTCACAAAATTTTAACCACTTTTGAATATCAACACATCCAATTCTTAATCACTGTTATTAAGATTAACTCTGAAAGCATAAACCAAGAAGCTCAACATAATAACACAAGAGACACCAGAATTTTTACGTGGAAACCCTATAAGGGAAAAACCATAGTGGGTGTTAACACACAAAAATAATAAATTATAACAATACTGAAAATCAGAGGCTCATTGCCATAGGGCTCACTGCCCAGAATGCTCACTGCAAATGTTAGGGCTCATTGCCAAGGGGCGGCTCACTACCAAGGATTGATGAACTGTTGATAGCTTCTACTTCATGCCTGAGTTCAGTTCCATTGAAGCACAATATAACACCTCTGCTCTGCTCTTCTTACACCTTCGAACTTATCTCTTCATTTTCACCCAAGGACATCTTTTTCGCCACTACATTACATGTTTTTATACAACTCATCAACCTTGGAATGTACATCAAGGTCGGCATTACATTCATCGACCGTTGGAACAAACTCCAAGGTCAGCATTTACAAATATACATAGAAATAGGTCTGGACCTAATACAAAAATTTGTTAAGGGAAAGATGTAAAGGTGTATGCGGATCACACCATGCCTTAGCTGGGACTCAAATACAATCTTCTACGCCACGCCACGCCACTACAATCTTCAATGCATCTCTGCAATTAGTGAAAGCAACCAAGTCGGCCAAGACTGGTATTCACATTAAGACTTTCAAGAACAGTCTTTATCTTCGATCCAAATTTCTCTTTGCAGACCAATCCAAATGTTGGGACATGATTAGGAGACATCCACAAGCACATTGAAATCATCAGGAACAACTGCACAACCTCGAACCACTCTGTCAAAAAGATTCTTCAAATCGGAGCTCATAAACAACACTGTCAACTACTGTCATAAGGAAAAGATTGCTTGCGAACCACCAAATCAGGAACCATTAAAGTTGAAGGCACATAACATCATCTCAGACTTAACTCTAGAATTGTAGATCGAAATGCTTCATTGCGGAGGAATGCGAAGCATAATACATTCTCCCTGTCATCAGTGAATACTCAGAAAAAATAGCTTTTATTCTGGTGAACATAACTCACTCAAATCTTCATACTGGAGGCTCAAACTTGGAATATAGCATCTTTAGACATGCCTATAAATAACTTCCAATCCGTAGACAAAGATATTCATTCTACAGGATATGCGGAACAATCTGTTTGGACTGTTCTTCTATAGACACAGATATTCTGCAACATACTGTTTCTATCGAAGGAGCAAATTTTCTCAATATCCTCAATACGATGATTCCAATACTTCATTACAAACAAGCATCAAAACAAGAGCACAATTGACACCAATGACATCACTGATATGTTGACATCAATGACAATGCCAGTTAGACACATACTTGCAACAATGACAAGTAGCACAAGAAGAGCATCTCACCAATCTTTCTCTAAGGAGTAGGAAGTTACAAGAGAAGCTCCAATGATAAACATTACTTAAAGATAATTTCTTCAAAGACACTATTGATTCGTTGGAACAAGTAACTAGGGAAATGCAAATTCACTCTCCTTGAAAAAAATGATAGGTGGCCAATCTTTCCTTAAGGAGGAAGGTGGAAATTTCATGACCATAAAGGTTTATGAACACGTTTCAAGTAGGATCATAATGTTAGATGAGAAAGAAGAGAAGTGCTACTACCTTTTATGGAAGAACTTGTTTTGGGATGAACAAGCAAAGGGAGAGGCTGTTGATTATAGAAGGTAAGAGAAAACACATGAAGGTCGTAAATAATCTTGTTCGCTAGGTTTAAGCCAAACACTAGTGCATGTGAAGGCTAACAAGGGAAAGGGTGAGAAATTCTTCCACATCTTATGAGTGACTTATGGGGCCAAAACCCTTCTAAGAAATGGGAGTATGATCCATATAGGGTTAGAAAATATAACCCTACTCTAAAATTCAGAAAGACATTGATTTTTGAGCTCAAGCTTTGGTGTTGGCGAACTGGTCGTGGATCTGTATTCGTTTGGTGCTCTTCTGCCCTCGTTGGTGGATGCTGGGATCTCTCGCTTTGCTCCTGATCTTGTTTCTGCCTTGGTCGCGTGATGGGTTCTGAGTCTTCACATGATTTTTTGGGCTTGGCTCCAGGGGTGTTGTCGCTTCTGGTGTTTCCGTGCCTCCTCTCTCCCCTACATCCCCTGTTGTCGGTGATGAGATTAAATCTGCTACGTTTGTTAGGTCTTCTATTATCAACTTGGCTTAGGGAAATAAACCCCTTGGCTCTACTCAACCTGGCGGCCCTGCTGCGTCTCCTGTGTTGACTCTTCGAGTGATTTCTTGCCCTGACACGTGAGTGGCTGCTCCCTTGCTTGACGTGTTTCAGGCCTCTTCTGCAAGTTTGGCTTCTACTGATGGGAGAAAACCTTCTTTCATTCTTGCTGCTCACGGGAAGTGTAGTTTTCAACAGGGATTGCCTTTGCCCTGTGCTGCTTCTCCTGTTATTTCTTTTGGGGCAGAGGTTTTGGAGAGTTAGGATTTTTCAACTCACACACCTTGATCTACAGATTCAATCATTTTGGCTGCGCCTCCATGACCTAAATTCATGGATTTCTGATACATGGGACCAACTACTGATGGTAGAATTGAAATCTATTTGTGTGCTAAAGACTTTTATTGTTGCATTTAATGATCTTGAGGACCAAAATATTGTGTTTAAGGGTTTCGTTTGGATGTCGGGCCAACATCCCGTATTTCTTATACCTAGTTTCCTCTATTCCTAACCTCCCTCTCCAGTCTTGGTGCAAGTGCTGCTATTCTGCGAATGGGAACTCTCTTGGGCGGTTTATTATGGTTGATCCTATTACCTTGCAGTTCACACATACGGCCTATGCTTGGATTCTTCTAGATTTGACTAAGGCACTACCTGCTGAGATTGTCTTCAATGTTGTTGATCATCAGTGGTACCAGATTTTGGACTATGAGGGTATCCCCTTTCATTGTCAATCTTGCTTTGACACTAGTCATGTGGCTGAGTAGTATGTGCGCTCTAAGCCCAAATCTCATTTGGCTTTGTGGTGGCGGGATGTTCAACCCAAGGACTTCACTATTCCTCCAGTGGCTTCACCACGTCTCTCCTTTTGTGGCTCCCCAACCTGAGCTTGTGGTGCATGTTGCCCTAGTCTCTACTTTGGATTCTCAAGTGGTTCAGTCTAAGGCACCTGAGCCTTCGGTGCTTGATGCTTCTATTGATCATGTAGCCATTGTTATGGTGGACATTGTTGTCCCTTATTTTGATCCCTTGCTTTATGATTGTGAGAATGTTGATCCTAAGGGTACTTTAGATACATGTACTGTGGTTTGTAGGCGACGATGTAGTGCCCCTACACTTCTTTCTATGCCTAGGAAGTCTAAAGATTTTGGATGGGTATTTGGATTTTGGTTTTGATGTAAAGGGTTCTTGGTCCCTTCAAAACTAGGGCTATGTCTTTTGGAGTGTTTGAGCTCTTGGTTCTGTTTTTTCTTTCACTCTGTTATTGATGTTTCTAGTTGTTTTGGGCCTATTTTGTCTCGCCTTAGGGAAACTTTTGTAAAGGGTCGAGACCCTTGTTTCCCACTTATCTTATCAAAAACATAGTTAAAAGAATATTAAATAATATAATATATTTTACACTCTCCTTTAAACTCTCTATTTATAATATGAAGCACAAGGAAAAGAAAGACATAGCAATGGGTTTAGATTAATGCTCATTTTTCCTTAGAAAGGTTGATATCAACATCCTTGACATTTCAAATAACTTTATGTAAAGACTAATTCTAAACAAACAAATGATTTTTTACTAACAAAATTATTTTAATCAACACTTTGTGTAAAGGCCTTGAACTTTCATAAGGGATATTTAGATTTCAAACTACTATATAGGACATCACTGAGAACATGGTAATTTTTGAATCATGTTATTATGGGTGTAAAATAATATAGCTACCAAAGCATTTTGATGTTAGTTAGCTCTACATTTCATTTAATAGTTTCACTTTGTAATGGTTACTTGAATTTATTAACCTTCTTTTATTAAGTTATTTTTTCCTCGAGTTTAAGAGTAGGTATTGTAGGGTGGAGAATTTAGTTTTGAGAATAGAACCATTGAAAATAGATATGACAATCTAAGTATAATATAGTCAATTTCATTGATTATTTTTATGTATAACCAAAACCTTATGAACCATATCTTTGATGGAACGAGACAATATTGTTGACTCTTTCACTAATGTATCTTGAAAAAGTTCATATCATCTTTAGCATTGAAAATATAACATTACTCAGTTGCATTTTAAAAGCCACACCACTTGAAGGATATGATAATGCACTTGTTAGACTCCTTTGACAAAGTTCAAGTCCTGGGATTTGTTAATGAATTGTTAAATCTTCCAATACCTTATGCAAATGGGAGAGTTTTACTCACAATGTAAAAGGATAGCAATTGTTGTAATTGCCAAATCTATAGGTACATAAAAATATAATGAAAATGTACAATATGTTGACATACTATTGTAGGAATAAGGCATGCATAAAGATTTTGACCACACTAGAGAAAATGTAGAAACAATGATATAAAAAGATTAAGAGGTGTTTTACAAACTTTTGCTACTTTTTTACTTGAAATTGTGTAATAGATTGTAATATCAATATCTTTTATTTTTGTGATAGTTAAATCATTTTCCATATTTCTAAGACATGATTTTTTCTAAATTTTAGATGATTTAAATTTCATAATTCTATTATCAAATATTTTCTTGCATAAATTAAATATATTAAAACATGCTTTGATTTTAGCTTCTATTAATTTGATGCAATCAAATCAAGTGAAATTATATATGATAAATTTTGTGAATACAATAGTTTATGCATCAATATCCATTTCTCAAATATATATTATACTTACAATAATATCATTGCATACCAAGTTTATAATTATAAAGAGGGGAAAGGTATGTATATTTAAGGAAAAACAAAATTTATTAGAAAATTTAATTTCCATCTTTAAATTGTAATTTATATTATATTCAAATCTTTTTGAAATTTATTTCATATTTAAATTAAAATATTACACTATTTTCAAATCCTTTCGAAATCTAATCAAAGCTTACTTTTTAATTATAAATCATTTTATAAAAAAAATATATAGATATTTTTATATATCAATAATATTTTAAGTGTTGTTACTAATATATAGTAAAATTTATAAAAAATCTCGTAAGGTGTCGCACAATGTTGTGCAATGGAATGCCATGGAGACAAAAGTGGTTAAGAGTGGGAATGTCGATTTCTCTCGTAAACCTACCCAAAGCATAGATGTTGCTGGGTGTGGTTTTGTTGCTCTGAGTGTTGGTTTGGAGGTGCCTAAGATGACTATGCTTCTAGGGATGAGTAGGTTTCCATTTGGGTCCTAGATTTTGTCTTGGACCGGGCATGTGTGAGACTAAAAAACTTGTTGTTAGGTAAATTCTTTGGAGAGAGACGTAACATCGATGCCCTCAAAGCTTGGGCCAGGAGAAAATGGGTTTCCTGCAATGAGTTTCAGATCATTGCCATTACCAGGGGATTCTTTCTAATCTCCTTCTCTAACCTTGGAGATTGTGAGAAAATCCTTTCAGGTGGCCCTTGGTTCTTGGGCAAAAGGAGGCTTTCCCTTAGGAAGTGGACACTAGGTTTTGACCTAGAGAAGCGTATCAACAATATTCTTGTGTGGGTAAACCTCCCAAGCTTGCCTTTGGAATATTGGGAGGAAGAGGTCTTGAAAGGTATTGCTTTAGGCATCGATCAACTCATTTGTATAGATCAAGTTACCCTCTCTAGACGATGGTTGCTTTATGCTAGATTCTGTGTTCTTGTCAACCCGGGTAAGAAGATTGCATCTACTTGCTTCTTGTCTTCAAAATTAGGAGTTTGGAAGAAGAAGATTAATTATGAGGACTCTCCAGTCATGTGTTGGTCATGCATGATGGCTGGGCACTCTTTCTGTGTGTGCCTGTCCAATCGATTGAATGTTAAGGTAGATAGGCTTGAGATAAAAGATAACATTCCAATCGATCCTAAAGATTAGGAGGACGAGAACAATGTTGCTAAGCCTTTGGATAAAAATGATAATATGCTCAAGGATACATATGGGAAACAATCGTTAACCATCCCTATGGAAGGGTTGGCCCATCAAAAGAACACTTTAGCAAGGAAGGAGATCTATAGTGAGGCCTCTGGGGTTGATGTCAGTGGTCATCCGACCAAAAAGAAACATATGTATATGAACCCATCAGAAGAGGTTCAATGTTTTGGGTTCAAACTACCATGAGCTATTGTTTCCTGCAGTTTTAACTTTGTCTGCTCTTGAATTATTGTCCCATGTTGCAGCGTTGCTACTATTTTGTTTTCAGTCAACTTTGGATTAGTTGACGTTTTAGGGTTCTAGATTCCCTTCAAAATCTACTTTTACACCCTCTTCAAAATATGCTTTTACCCCCTTTTAATAAAAATCATACAGTAAAACGTGTGCAAAATATAAAATTAACAATGTTTAACAATTAGCCATCAATATATGTTTAATGAAAGTTGCATAAAATAAGTCCTTACTAATAAACAAAACATGTGGGCCTATTGTGATTGCATTAAATGACTCGATACAGAAAGACATAAGACATGTATAAACGGTCAATCATTACTTTGAATAGACTTTAGGCTTTCCACTTCTTTGCCTCTATTCATCGTAGCCATAAACCCCTTAAGTATTTCAGCTTCTAGTTCTACTTCAGAGACTTCCTCTATTTCAGCTTCTTCTCCAGACTCGCTTAATTTAGGTTTTTGACTCTTCTTCACCTTCCCCGTGTTAAGATTACGCCGCCCTATGTGTATAAGTGTTACTATCCGTTCTTGTGCACAATAAAAACTAGGATCTCCTTTAGAAGAGAAACCATAGAATTCCCCTAGAAAATTTGCGCGACCTGCCGATATATGGAAAGTGCATACAATGATTGGAGTGGATGAGCTTCGAATCTCCTCCAACTTGAGACGATAATCTCTACTACTCTGAATCTCAGTGATTTCATCAACACAGATCACGTCAGAAAATAAATTTACATTTAATCTTGACACTGCTTCATCCACTACCTCCGCTGTTATAAAGGTATAATCTGACAGCAATCTTTGAAACATTTGAAAACTTAGTGTTAATTTCCCCAACATTAACTAACCAATAAGATATTAAAAAATGCAAACATTTAGTTTTTTAAAACAGACAACGTAAGTCGCACCTTCAGTCCAGAAATGAAATTCAATACGCCTGCATGTCCACACAATTTAATTACCAGAATTTTCAATCCTTCCAACTCTTGAACACCTTCTATATGTTGAACACGTGAAACAAATAAAGGCGTTGGAGATCACCTGCGTCAAACAACATTCAATATAGAAGTTTCTCCCATCTGCAGCATTTGAAATAGAAGCTTCTCACTGGTAATTTTCTTCCATCGACCCCAGTCTAATCTCACCCTCCATCCGTCACATTTTATGCATGGTTTTTTGACTGCAAAACATTTCTAGAGAATTCTAAGACCTCTATTTATAGAGGCATGTGTAATCGATCTCTGTAAGCAAGAAGATAATAGAAAGGTTCTAGTTCTGTTTATTGTGTAGCAGCATTCAGTATTTGGGCTCTTATATTATATATTGTTGTGTGTGTTCATAGTTCTCTGGTTTTAATTTTTGGTTGCATGAGCATGTTTTATGTACTCTATTTAGCTCTGTTTCTTTGTTTCCTTTTTTCTATGATTATTTCCACTGTTGTATTGTTTATTATTACTGTCATCACACACATCCTCTGATAGAAAGGCCTAACAACTAGTATCAGAGCCAGGCTGTTGGAAGATTTGGTGTGGGTAGGGCTTTGTTGAGCAGGCATGGAGGCAGCAATAGTGATGATATGGAAAAGTTAAATGGGGCTAATTTTGCCCTATGGAAATCCCAAATGGAAGTTATATTGATTCTTAAGGATCAATATTTGCCAATTGAGGGAATATCAAAGAAACCCACAACGATGGCGGATGAAGATTGGAATAAGCTGGATAGAAAGGCGATTGCAACCATCCGTCAATATCTGGCTAAAAATGTGTATTTTAATGTTGCTGGAGAGACGACAACAACAAAACTATGGCCAAAGCTTCATGATCTATATGAGAAGAACACGGCATCAAATAAGGTGTTTTTAATGAAGAGGCTATATAATCTTAAGATGAAGGAGGGTGCTTCGGTTGCAGAACATTTGAATGAATTTAATATTATTACTAGTCAACTTGCCTCTGTTAAAATTGTTTTGGATGATGAAATTAGAGCTATTTTACTAATGTGGTCTATGCCAGGCAACTGGGAAAATTTGATCGTTGCTATGAGCACTTCAGCACTTGCAAAAACCTTGAAGTTTGATGATGTTAGCAACAGCATAATGAATGAGGAGCTACGACAAAAGTCAATTTCAGAAAACCAGGGAGGAGAAGCTTTAGCCCTAGCTGATTGTGGTAGGAGGATTGATCAAGGCCATCTAGGACGCTCAAGATTGAGAGGCCGATCCAAATCAAAAAGGGGTAGGATCACTTGTTATCATTGTGGAAAGCTTGGGCACATGAAGAGAGAGTGTTGAGTCTGGAAGCGAAGCCAGAAAGATCAAAATCAAAAGCCAACTAGCACAAATGAAGGTGAGACCACTATTGTAGCTACAGATGGAGATGTTTTACGTACTGTTTTAGTAGAAGATGTATGCTTATATACCTCTAGCAGTAGCTTTGATTGGATCCTTGATTCTGGGGCATCTCACCATGTAACTCCATGCAAAGAGAATTTTGTTGCATATAATTCTGGTGATTATGGTAGAGTGCATTTGGGAAATAATCATTTTTGCAGCATTGTTGGAGTGGGAGATGTCAAGATCAAGACATAGGAAGGACAAGATATCCTACTGAAAGAGGTTAGGCATGTACCAGAAATGCGCATGAGCCTAATCTCTGTGGGACGATTGGATGATGAAGGCTATTTTGTAAGCTTTGAAAAAGGTGGATGGAAAATCAGCAAAGGAGCATTGGTCGTGGCAAAAGGACCCAAGACGAGGACTTTGTATACATTGATGACAATGATAGAAAGATCAGATACAGCTGTTGTTGCAAAAGAGGGAAACTCAGCAAATCTTTGGCATAGGCGCTTGGGTCATATGAGTGAGAAGGGCATAAAAATCCTCATGGGCAAAAATTTTCTACCAGTTTTGAAATCTTATAATCTTGACCTTTGTGAGCATTGTATTTATGGTAGGCAATGAAGAGATTCATTTCTTAGAGGTGGTCATGAATGGAAGGAAAATTTGTTAGAATTGATACACTCAGATGTATTTGGGCCTGTTAACATTAAATCATTAGGAGGAGCCTCATAGTTTGTCACATTTATAGATGATGCATCTAGAAAGGTTTGGGCCTACTCCATGAAAAGGAAAGATGATGTATTTGAGATATTTCAAAAGTTTCATGTTGCTGTTGAAAGAGAAACTAACAAATTGCTCAAGTGTTTGAGGACAGATAATGGTGGAGAATACTGCTCAAATGCTTTCAAGGAATATTGTAACAGGTTTAGAATTAAGCATGAGAAGACTGTCCCTGGTACTCCTCAACAGAATGGTGTTGCGGAAAGGTGAATCACACTATCATGGAGAAGGTGAGGAGTATGTTGTCAAATTTTGGTTTAGAAAAGCATTTTTGGGTAGAAGCGGTGAGGACAACCTATTATCTCATAAATCAATCTCCTACTACAGCCTTGGACGACTGCATTCCTGAAGAAGTTTGGACTGGTAAGAAGGTGAATTATTCTCACTTGAAAATCTTTGGATGTGAAGCATTTGTGCATATTCCCAAAGAGAAAAGAAACTAAGCTAGATGCTAAATCTATGAAATGTATTTTCTTGGGATATGCGGATGGTGAATTTGGTTATTGTTTATGGGATCCAGTTAAACATAAGATTATTAGAAGCAGGGATGTTATATTTAATGAGTTAGAGATGTTTAAGAGGACTACATGTAATTTGGAGGTTAAGAAAGTTGTTGACAGGTTTGAAGAAGAACAAGAAAATATCCCACCAATGCAAGAACATGGGCAACAAGATCAAGAGTATGATGAACAACAAGAGGAGAAACATTTTCTTATTTCTATACCAAAAAATGTTATCTCCCAGATTTGCACCCTTGCTACCGTTGTAAAACTTTAGCAATATGGAGAAACATGGGAATGATCTCAAAGTGTGGGACCTTGTGAATTGAGATCAGACCTTCAGAGAAGGCCGGCTTCCTCTTTTTAGGCCTAATGCTTAGAGAAATGTATCTAAACCTAGTGCTAATGCTTGCTAGGAAAAGGGTTAGAAGGAATGCTGAAATGAAATAAGTGATACACCAGATTTAAATGTGTTTGGATGCAACTGAATCGACACAGTAATAATCTCACAGCTGGACAGACTTACACAGACTCATTGATTCTAACAGAGGTCAAGACAGAATAATGGAGGAATGAAAGGGACCGTTTTGTCCACAATACATAGCCTACACTAATCCAAAGATTAGACATAGTGCTAAGAATAATAAAAGAGAGGCAAAATACTAGTTTATATTGATTATAGAGGCCAAGTAGCCATTACAAAATAGCCTAGAAGAACAACCAGCAACAAATACATCTGCTTTACATGTATATATAGCATTTCATTTTTTGACCTTAGTCGATTACAATCAATTCGTCCCATGGGCTCAGTTAGAAAAATATCATTTCCAGAAGGGATGTCCACCTGTAAGAAGTTATGGTGTGAAATATCTGGAACAGGGGCAAATGGAAGATATTTTGAATCTTCAATGTGAGCTGTTGAATCATCGACCTGCACCCATAAATGCAACAAATATTTGCATCTTCACTTGCTAAAAACAACTGCACAATCGGGCCCTGTGCAAAGCTTAAATTCGGCCGCTGAAACGTCTTGTTGCCAAAGCATGCAAATTTGCATCAAATTTTTAAAGTGAGAAAAATCCCCTCAAAAGCCTGCCAGATGAAAGAGGAGGCAAAAATAAGCATATTTTCCTTTTGAAACATGTTGAAATTCACTAGAATGAGGGAGATATGGGCGGTCAAAGTTGCAGTCAACTACATCTGTATATCACTTTGCATCTATGTGCTTGTATATGCTTTTGTATGTTCCATTGTATATACAATGGCAACTGCACTTTTAGGTTCACTTGGTGCAACTGTGCTTTCTTTCTCTTTGTATATTCAAATCGCTTTGCATATGCCATTATATAATCGCGAGTCTCTACCTTTTTGAATCAGCCTTGACATGTGGCACCACCTGATTTGCCGCTGCACTGAACCTGGGACCCATCGTTGAACATTTGCATGCCTTATCAGCCATCGGAAAGATCTTAAAATGAGCTGTCGATGCACTAAGTCTCGCCGAAATCCTTTGAATGTGACCCCTTGTATATCGCAATTGTATATGAGATACAATCGCATATACATACAATGCGGAACTCAAAGGTTTATCGGCCACATTTGATTCTTCAGAACATGTCTAGCTTGTATCTTTTCCTTTTATATATCGGCCTTGTATATTGCATATACAATGCGGATATACAAACAGAACTGTATACAATCACTTGTACATTGCAAACATGCATCTGACCTTTGTATGTTACCGTTGTATATTCCCTTGTATCTGCCCTTTGTATGTCTAAACATACAATGCGAATATACAAGCAAAAGATGCATACAAACATGTCTGCCTTTATCAACTAAACTGCATACCTTTTCAGGTCCGGGCCTTGTATGTTAGGAATGTATATCGCATTACATATGTGATTGTATGTGCAAAGATACAATCGCATATACATACAATTGGTGGGCCCCACCTGATTGTATCTCCTCCTTTGCATCTTGTCTTTGTATGTGCCCTTTGCATATGCAAATTCATTGGCTATCGGGGAGACCTCAGAATGAGCCGCCGATATGCAAGGTTTTACTGATGACACTTTGTATATTCTTTTGCTTGCGCATATTGGGCTATCGGGGAGACTATCAGCTGAGTCTCTGATATGCAAAGTTTTGCCGAAAATCCTTTGTATATAGACTTTACATCTCCATCGGCCTATCGGCGGGACCACAAATTGAGCCACCAATACACCTTGTCACAGCGATATGTCTTTTGTATGTCTGCGCCTTGAAAACTTTTCCTTGTATATTGACTTTGCATATACAGACATACCACGGCGAATGTATATCTTGTTGCATCTGCATCGGCCCATCGGAGAGACTATGAGTTGAGTTGCCGATGGTCATTGTCACGTTGAAGACACTTGTATCCTTTTCCTTGCATCCTCCCTTTGTATATTTGCCTTGTATATTCTCTTGTATATGCAAACATACAATGTGAACATATAATGAACCATACAATTGTATATGCATATGTAACTGACTAAGTATAAAACTAAGAATTATCTGTAATGGAAGGCACCTGAGGATAAAAGATTTCTGGGTTTTTCTGGGTTTTCTGCAAGGATTCTCCAAGCAAGATTTTGAGATTTTTTTAGCAAGGCAGAGCATGAGTTTTTGAAGGATTTAAGCCTTTTCTCCTTCTATTTAAGCTTTCTCTGACCGAATTTCTCTGATAGGAGGGAAACATAATATTTTGTGGTTAAGCAAAATATGACAATAGGTATATATATCCACGCAAAGGATTTCAACATCTTTCTAGTTGGCATCCGGAATACTCAAGATTTTCCCAAACTCTGGTCTGTCGGCTGAATCCATGCTTACTAAGTGACGCATATCAAAAAAATAGTTATAGGAGTCATCAATCATGTCAGCCAACCATGAAGGATCCCTCAAGAAACTTGATCACCATCAATTTATCATCCGAATTAAGGTCTGATGCTCTGCCGGTCAGTTCTTCCTTAGTCTACTCTGCCAAATAGGAACCCAACACTTAGGTGCTCATATCTTTTCACTCTTTCATCATCGGAGGCTCAATCTCTGGAATGTAGTAGTCATGGTACTCCTCTTGACTTCCACAATTCTGTACTTTGCTGAGATACTTCCTCTGAGAGATCCAGACCTGATTGTCAGACCTTGCTGCATGCTCTGTTCTTGCTCACTGGATCAAAACACTCTTCAGTTTGACTTCCAGTAAAGACCTATTATACTCTGTGAATGTGTGGGATGGACTTTGTTGCCATCAATGACAACACTCATGAAGCCACACAGTGTCTCTTGCCAATAGATCATACACACATTAAAGTGGGGGCTAAATGTTAAGGAGTAAAAGTGTCCACATGTCTTTTTACCTCCTTGTTTAGGTCCTAGGTCCCTTGATTACATTATATCTTCAAAATGTTTCTCTCGATGCAGAATTACCCAACACTAAGTTGGAATTGGAATATGTGCCACTTGATTTAACTTACCCTAGACCTAAAGGTGGCTAAAGGACCTGGGTGGTACCACCCAGGTCCCTCCCTTTAGGTTGGGTCAAATGTATGTCGGCCTTACACCTCCCTAGAGGTTTCTCCGTATTGGTTTTTTTGGATTGAATTATTGATTCTAAGAAAGAAAGCGTATATAAATGTTATTTAGTGCTTCATGATTTAACTGTGTGAGAGTGTTTTCATCAACGTTTCAGATCACACTCCATGATCCATCATCAGGATGAAGAGAGCCAGAGAAGAGAATAAGAAATGATAAGTATGCAGACCTTGTTGGGATAAATAAGAAGAAGAGGGAGAATGGTGAAGGAACCAAGAATCCCAAGGAGAAAATGATTAAAAATTATAAATACCTACGATGGAAAATTCAAACTTAGGTATTTATAATTTTTAATCATTTTCTCCTTGGGATTCTTGGTTCCTTCACCATTCTCCCTCTTCTTATTTATCCCAGCAAGGTCTACATACTTATCATTTCTTATTCTCTTCTCTATCTCTCTTCATCTCGATGATGGATCATGGAGTGTGATCCAAAACGTTGATGAAAAAACTCTCACACAGTTAAATCCTGAAGCACTGAATAATATCATGGACTATGGAAATCTAATGTCTATTATTATATATAAGTGTGTTTTTGAATTCATTATTAACCCAGATGGAGATAGCTAGCTAGAGAACTTGAAGTGGAGAACATTATTTAAGCAAACAAGATAATTCATTGTGATCCTAGAGAAAATTTGTGTGTTGTTGCAGATATGGACCTATCATCTATCCTTCCTTAGGAGTTGAAGGACCTTCATCATTCTAAGGGCTCATCACATAGGTGACATCATTTGTTGGTTTATCATCATTTGAATAATCATATTATCATTGTCTCAGCCTCTGCCCCCCACGATGACACACAATCTTTATCGATCAATGGTTTTGGGAAGCTTGTGTTGGGATAAGGTGCCATTAACCTTGTAAATCCCATTATTGTATTATTCCATTTATTATTTGTAATTACCCATAAGGGATGTACAAGTTTCACTGGCAGTGGTAAAAATTATTTACTGTCCACGGTAAGTTTCAAAGTTACCAGCGGTAGTTACGGGATGTCATTTACTATGGTAAATGGTAATTGGTCAAAGTGGGGTACACATGTGAAGGAATAATCTATTTTTAGTGTTATGACGCATGTCATAGATGTTGTAAGAGGGTGTAAGAGATTCTATGACACTAATAATAGCATATGACGTGTCATAAGATGCTATAAGTGGTTATTTTTGGCCCCAAGGCATTCAAGCTTGCATGGGCACATTTTTCCAAATGTAGGATGCATGTATGACAATGTTCATGACCCCGTAAGAGCCTATTCTTGGCTATGGACGCCCAAGGTTGTATTGTTGACTCTTGACAAGTGTTATGGGCTTGTAAGAAGTCATTTAATGTCTTGAGGTTGTGTAAATTCTATAAAAACCATAGCATAGTAGATGAGATGCATATAACAGTTTACAGGTACCCAAGTTCTGCCCGAGTGAAGGTTGAAGGACAGAGGAAGTGAATGTATTTGTAATCTCCTTTTGTGAAGATAATACAACTTGGCCTCTTTTCTTGGTGGAGTTTTTTACCCGAAAGGGTTTTCTCCACATTAAACACTTGTGTTATGAGCTTCATTCTACTTCTGGTATATTTTTGTATTGTGGGTTTATGTTTTGTTACAATCTCCATTAATAACACACAGTTAAAGTTTGTTGAAATTTATCTTGAATCAGATTTCCATTGAAGTAGTGTTGCTTTCATTTCTAACATTTGGTATCAGAGCCTGACTAGCTTTCACTCTTGGGTGGTAGTGTGGAAACTGTAGCTATAGTGGGAGATTTGGTTGCATTTATTTTGCAGATCTTGTGTTGTTATTATGGCTGCATTCACTGTTGCATCAACCTCTCGAATGGACATTGAGAAGTTCAATGGAATGGGGTATGAGTTGTGGAAGCTAAAAATGGAAGATTTGTTGGAAGAAAGAAACCAATGGTTGGCTGTCCAAAAAGAGAAGAAACATGATGATGTCTCTCAAGATGAGTGGGATAGACTAGATAAGAAGGCATGGGGAACCATCCAGTTGTGTCTTTCAGACTCCGTCCTGTTGAATGTCACAAAGGAAGAGACTACATACAAGTTGTGGAAACGGTTGGGTGAGATCTATCAAGCCAAGAGTATGGTAAATAAACTTTATTTAAAAATAAAATTGTTTTCCATGAAAATGCGAGAAGGTGAATCAGTTGTAGAGCATTTAAATTCTTTTAATTTGTTAGTGAGTCAGCTTGATTTAGTAGATGTTGAGGTTAGTGAGAAAGATAAATGTATTTTACTTCTTTGTTCTTTATCCGAGTCTTGGGAGAATGTTATCCTTGCTATCACTGCTAACCCTGTGGATCTAAAGTTGGATGCTCTTGTTTCAGTGCTACTGTCACAGGAATTGAGGAACAAGAGTTTGGATAGTTCAGGGGATGCTCTCAGTGTCAGGGGAAGATCTAAGGAAAGAGGACCTAAGGGAGATCAGAAAGGGGCTAAGGACAAGCCCAAGGGCTGGTCTAAGACTCCTGGTAAAAAGAATAGAGTTAATTGTTGGAACAACGGTAAAAGGGGACATGTGAAGGAGTGCAAAAATCCTAAGAAATAGTGGGAGAGTGCTTCGGATAAGTCATCGAATGCAGGTGAAGAAGTTTTTCTTTCTGCATGTAATCTTGTTTCTAATGATCATTGGTTGGTTGACTCAGGATGTTCATTTCATATGACTCCGCATAAGGAATGGTTCTCCACATATGAAGAATATGATGGAGGTAATATCTACCTTGGTGACAACTTTACATATCCGATTGTCGAGAAAGGAAAGGTATTGTTGTGTTTCAGTGATGGGAGGATTAAAACCCTCCTTGGTGTTTTGCATGTTCCTGGATTAGCTAGAAATCTAATTTTAGTTTCGAAGTTGAATGATTTGGGAATGCATGTGACATTTGACAAGCATGGCTATATATTGGTGAGAGGGAACTTGGTGGTAGCGAAAGGGAAGAGATTCAGGAACTTATTTAAGCTTGAAGCCACTACAGTTTGTAATGCCTCCTATGTATCTGAGGCCATTGCTGAAAATACATGTATGTTGTGGCACCGTAGATTGGGCCACACAAGCAATAATGTATTAAAAACTATTAAGAATAAAAATTTCTTGGACGGTTTCTCTTATTCTGATGAGCACTTTGATTTCTATGAGCATTGTGTGTTTGGTAAACAAAATAGAAAATCATTTCTTTCAGGAAGTAATAGAGCAAAAGAGAAATTAGAGATTATTCATACGGATGTGTTTAGACATGTGGATAGTGAATCTATTAGAAAATCTCATTATTTTGTAACCTTCATTGATGATGTATCTAGATTTTCATGGATTTATTTTATGAAGCATAAATCTGAAGTTTTCATTAAGTTTAAAGAATTCAAAGTTTTAGTAGAAAACCAATCAAGTTTAAAGATAAAAATATTAAGATCTGACAATGGAGGGGAATATTGCTCTAAGGAATTTGATGAGTTTTTTAAGCATGTAGGTATAATCAGACAAAAGACAACTCCGTATACACCACAACAGAATGGTGTTGCAGAAAGGATGAACCAAATAATTATGGAAAGGGCCAGAAGTATGCTTAGTGATGCATAGTTAGATAAATATTTTTGGGCAGAGGCTATGTGTACTACTTGCTACTTGATAAACAGATCTCCTTGTAAGGCTCTTGATTCGACACCTTATGAAGTGTGGATAGGTAAGAAACCTTCTATTTCACATTTAAGGATTTTTGGCTATGAGGCTTTTGTTCATGTGCCTAAGGAAAAGCAATCTAAGTTTGATCCAAAGGCTGAAAAATGTACATTCATTGGATATGGTGATAATGTCAAAGGTTATAAGTGTTGGAATCCACTAACCTGCAAGATTATATTTTCTAGAGATGTTATTTTCAGGGAACTTAGAGCTATTTCTGAACCTGAGCAGCCAAAAGAAAAAAATGAAAAGGTAAATAAGGTGCACTTTGATTTAGAGCAGCAAGATGCACCTCAGGAAGAACAAAATGATGGATTGGGGGGTGAAGAAGAAGAAGAAGATTCAAGTAGTTCTGATGAAGATGAGTCTGTTGTTACAGAAGAAGTTGGTACAGATGATCATGCAGAAGAACAAGTTGAGACTCTTACTCCACCCTTGAGGAGATCCACAAGACAACAAAATATAGTTGACAGGTATAGCCCACTGGATTTCCATTGTGTATATGCTTTATTGAGTACTAACGATGAACCTAGATCCTACAAGGAAGCTATTTCTGTAGATGATAGTGAGTCTTGGCAGCTAGCCATGCAGGAGGAGATGATGGCTTTGGACTCTAATAGCACCTGGGATCTTGTTCATTTGCCCAAAGGAAGAAAGGCCATAGGATGTAAGTGGGTCTTCAAGAAGAAGTTTGGAGCAGACGGGTCATTGGAGAAGTACAAGGCTAGACTGGTAGCCAAGGGCTACTCTCAGAGAGAGGGAGTTGATTTTGGTGAGATATTCTCTCCTGTTGCTAAATTGACTTCTATTAGATTTCTCTTATCCATTGTTGCGGCTTATGATTGGGAGATTGAGCAAATGGATGTTAAGACTGCATTCTTGCATGGAGATCTTGAAGAAGAAATTTATATGCAATAGCCTACAGGTTTTGAGGTAAAAGGAAAAGAACATTGGGTTTACAGGTTAAAGAGGTCTCTTTATGGTCTAAAATAGTCCCCTAGAATGTGGTATCAAAAGTTTGATTCATTTGTTTTGAAATTGGGTTTTGTTAGAAGCGAGGAGGATCATTGTGTTTACATTCATTGTGTTGATGATTCTATACTGGTTATTGTTTTGTATGTTGATGACATGTTTTTCAGCAATACTAAGGGTATGGTCAGTGAGCTTAAAGCCCAACTTTCAGGTGCATTTGAGATGAAAGATCTTGGTGCTGCAAGGTATATTTTGGGAATGGAGATCAGGAGGGACAGAGTTAACTGAAAGATTTGGTTGTCACAAAGTAAGTATGTGAATACTATTTTGCAGAGGTTTAGTTTGTAGGACTGTAATCTAGTTAGAGTTCCTTTACCCATTGGTACTAAGCTTTCATTAGATATGTGTCCAAAGACTGAGGATGATCTTGAGGATATGTCTAATGTTCCATATGCTAGTGTTGTAGGGAGTTTGATGTATGCAATGGTTTGCACTAGACCAGATATTGCCCAAGCAGTGGGAGTTTTGAGCAGATTTATGTCTAACCCTGGTAGACAACATTGAAACTATGCGAAGAGGGTGTTTAAATATCTTGCAGGTACTCCTGATCATTGTTTGGTTTATTCTGGTACTGATAGTGCTGATAAATCTTTGGACATACAGGGCTTTGTTGATGCAGATTGGGCAGGTGACTTGGATAGTCGAAGATCCACTAGTGGCTATGTGTTTACTCTGTTTGGAGGTGCAATGAGTTGGATGAGTAAGAGGCAGCCCACAGTTGCTTTGTCCACTACAGAAGTAGAGTATATGGTTGCTACTCATGTCTCTAAGGAGGCAGTTTGGTTGAGGAGACTATGTACAGGTATTGGTTTTGATTGCAGGAATATTCAGATTGGTTGTGATAGCCAAAGTGCTATTTGTTTGGCTAAGAATCCCATGTATCATGCTCGAACTAAACATGTTGATGTTCAATATAACTTTGTTTGAGAGTTGGTTGCAAATGGAGAGATTGAGCTGAAGAAGATAGACAATCAAGAGAATGTTGCATATTCGTTGACCAAGCCTGTGAGCATAGAGAAGTTCATGTGGTGCAGAGAGGCCATGGGCCTTGTTTCTAGTGCCTGATTATTTTTCATTTGATTTCCTATGGGTTGATTTACAATGTATAATGTCAAGTGGGAGAATGTTGGGATAAGGTGCCATTAACCTTGTAAATCCCATTATTGTATTATTCCATTTATTATTTGTAATTACCCATAAGGGATGTACAAGTTTCACCGGTAGTGGTAAAAATTATTTACCATCCACGATAAGTTCTAGAGTTACCGGCGGTAGTTACATGATGTCATTTACTATGGTAAATGGTAATTGGTCAAAGTGGGGTGCACATGTGGAGGAATAATCTATTTTTAGTGTTATGACGCACGTCATAGATGTTGTAAGAGGGTGTAAGAGATTCTATGACAATTGTAAGTTGTCATAAGAATCTATGACACTAATAATAGCATATGATGTGTCATAAGATGTTGTAAGTGGTTATTTTTGGTCCCAAGGCGTTCAAGCTTGCGTTCAAGCTTGCATGGGCACATTTTTCCAAGTGTAGGATGCATGTATGACAACGTTCATGACCTCGTAAGAGCCTATTCTTGTCTATGGACGCCCAAGGTTGTATTGTTGACTCTTGACAAGTGTTATGGGCTTGTAAGAAGTCATTTAATGTCTTGAGGTTGTGTAAATTCTATAAAAACCATAGTATAGTAGATGAGATGCATATAACATTTTACAGGTACCTAGGTTCTACCGGAGTGAAGGTTGAAGGACATAGGAAGTGAATGTATTTGTAATCTCCTTTTGTGAAGATAATACAACTTGGCCTCTTTTCTTGGTGGAGTTTTTTACCTGAAAGGGTTTTCTAGACGTTAAACACTTGTGTTATGAGCTTCATTCTGCTTCTGGTATATTTTGTATTATGCGTTTATGTTTTGTTACAATCTCCATTAATAACACACAGTTAAAAGTTTGCTGAAATTTATCTCGAATCAGATTTCCATTGAAGTAGTGTTGCTTTTATTTCTAATAGCTTGAATGTTATCCTGGGATTTGACTAAGGCAAGTCTCTAAACACCATAACCCCCAAACCCCTTTTTATCTTCTTGTGTGCAAGTCATAGGAGCGAGATCTAGAAAATATAGAGCTACAAGAAGACTGAGTGCAGAATAGGGTTTCAGGATTTGAAGACAATTTTAGGATATTCCCTCATCAAGGAATTGGGTAGAACCGCCATTGTCCTTCTGCCTTTTCTAGGTTTGGATCTGGGATCAGGACAACATCCAAAGAAACTTTCTAGTTTGTACCTTTGACTAATTCCTTTAGTCGGCACCACCAACGTCCTCTGACACCCCTTCTTTTTGTAGTCAGGTTTTATCATCCCCTTGATTATCCTCGTGCAATTAATTTTTAGGTTTCTATCATATTTCCTCCGTTATAAGTAAATCCTTATAAAACTAGGGTTTTCATTATGATATCCCAATGTTAAAGCATCATTTAAATTAAAGATTTAAACGTTATGGGTTTTTTTTGTGTCCCTTCCATAGTCAATACGAATAATAGAGAATGCTTCTGGTAATAATTATATTAAATAAACATATATTATTAAAATATAGTATTTAACAAATTTAATATTAAATAATATTATTATATAACTATTTTAAATATAATTAATTTGTTTTTAATTAACAAGGTATTTTATTATATTATAAGGCCGATGACGGCATGGTTCGGTGGTTAAGTCGCTCGGTTGTAGTGGTGGCCACCAGAGTTCAAACCCCTGCTGGGCCAACGAGCTCGCAAGGATTTACGCCTTCGCTGGGCCAACAAGCTCGCGGGTTTGAAGTGTTCTTCCTAGGGGATGAGGTCGCCCATGTTGTAGCCTCACCGGTTCATTGCTCTGGGCAAAAGCATTCGCATAGAGCTGGAGGGCGTGTCGCACCAGCGTTGCCGGTCACGTTAAAAAGTTTACTAGGCGCATTTAATTTTTTTTTATATTATAAATATAAATAACAAATATAATTAATAATAATATAAATATAATTATTATCAATTTAAATATTATTATAATCATCATATATTATAAATATATAAAAATAAATATAATTGCAATTACAAAGAAACTCCATATAAGACATTTCTCTTATTTAAAAATACTTATAAAAGCAGCGATTCATATTTGACAGAAGTGATTAGTAATGGAAGATACAACAACAATTATTATTAAGGAATGCTGACTTATAGAAGGAGTGATTATTATTAAGACAAACTTCTTATTAAATTCGTGGAGGGAATGAACCATTAAAGGGATCAATCAAGTAGTAAGAGGTGTGATTTGCATGAGGTAAGTGCATCAGTGATTATTATGAGACAATAATTATTATTTATAGAAGGGACATCACCTTTCAAAGGGATGCCTCCCTTCATAAGAACATAAGAATATAAAAGACAGATAGGTGTGAGGGAGAATAGAAAAATAGGAAATAAGAATATATCTATGAGTTATATATATATATATATATATATATATATATATATATATATATATATATATATATATATATATATATATATATATATATATATATATATATATAGGCATGAAATGGAGGAATAAGCCACTAATATATTTGTGGTAGCATATTCATGAATTATTATTGTTGATATGATTATTTATAAATGTGAATTTGATTAGTTCATTCTGCACACACCATCACCCATGATGGAAAAAGGGAGAATTGCAAAGGAGAATGGTGGGGGGTTCTCTTCTAGGTACGCTACCCGGGGGGGACGCAATGAGCCCACATGGGCCAGAGGGGTTCTGCCTTTTAGTAGAAGGGTACTGCCTCTAGGCTTACAGAGTGGCTACCAGGACACCTTCGTAACCTCTCTTCTCTATCATGGTATAACAATATAAGGAGATCAATCATGAGGAAATGGGGAAGATGGCAAGGTGAGGGGATAACGGATAAATTAGAATTCTCACTAGGTATGCCACCTCATATGAATGGCATGGGCCACATGAGGCCAAAGGGGTTCTGCCTTTTTGTAGAAGGGTACTGCCTTTGGGCCTAGAGTGGCTAAGACACCCCACCAAGTGATGGTAAGATGAGAGGATAACAAATAAATTAGAATCCTCAATAGGTATGCCACCTCATATGAATGACATGGGCCAAATGAGGCCAAAGGGGTACTAGCTTTTAGTTGAAGGGTATTGCCTTTGGGCCTAGAGAGGCTAAGCACCCCATCAAGTCACTCTCTTCTGTGTTATCCCATGGTTGAGCATCCCTAAGATAAGATAATAACCAGATTAGCAGATTTACTATGGACTTACTAATGTTTAATCATGATACTCTATTGGATAAGTTATTATTGTAATTGATTTCTAACTGGTTTGCAAGAATTAAATCAAGCTAAGGTACTCTCTAAATCCATTGTTTGCTTGGGAAATTGATAGTTTAGGATAAAAATTATTATAATTCTTATTAGAGACATTACATAAACCATAATTTATCTTCCTTACAATATTTGATTGGTAAGCTGTAACCCTAACATGTGATTCTAGGGCAAGATTTAGGGTATCCTAAAAAGGGACATTACATTCATGCATTGTCATCCTAGCATTTGAGAAAAAGACTAAGCTAAATCTTATCCATCTATAGCATATAGGACTCCCAAGGTCAGCAGCGAAGTCCTCCTTCATTTGGTAGTGATTTGGCTCAGCTTTGTCCTTGAATGTTTAATGGAAAAGGGTTTGACCTAGTTTGTGTGCTAGTTATTATCATTCTCCTTTTTCATACCAAACAGACACATCTAGGAATGATGCATTATGTGACGGGGCTTCACCGTCTGACAATATTCACGATGTTCTTGATCCTTGTGATGTTATTCTCTTTACATGTCATGATAGTCCCATGTATATACCCCTATATATTCATGTCTTTGATGATACATTTTATGAGGAGTCTAGGAATATTGACTTATGTGCGTTACATGTCTTGTTAGAATTAAGTTTCCATAAAATGGTAGTGGATCTTTTAAGTAGTTTAAGCCTTCATGTTAGAAGAGTTTTTTTACATTCTACCTTGTCAAAATGTACTTGCAATAAGTGGGAAATGGAATGCGTATGAAAATTTAACCATTAGAATTACATAAATTTTTTAAAATAAATAATTTAAATTTTTATTTAAATTTTGTTTATATTATAATATTTAGTAGCATTAATATCATTAAATTAAGATGAATTAATTTTAGTTTAATTATTATAATCTTTGCCTTCTATTTTATTTCTCTTTATATTGTAAAATTTTAGGTAGTATTTTGTTTATTTGTCTACCTTTTTTATCTACATTAACAACTTCAATTCAATTTTCTTTCGTATTTTTTGTGTTAAGAAGAAACGTCCTAATTGTTTTGTTTCGACCAAGTATTCTTTCTTTTCAAATTTTATCTATTAATTATATAGTTAATTGTTAAATAAATTTTTACATTTAGTTTTATCTATTGGAATATATGTGCTTAATTGTTCCATTTATTATTGCTATTTTTTAAAAAATATTCTTAATTATAAGTGTTATGACATGAATATTTTAAAGTTAAATTTATCAAACAATTTACTTTTAAGATAATATTTTTTTAGAAAAATAAGACATTATTAATATGTAGAGCTCGCTCCCAAATATCTCTACAGAATATTGTGAAACCCTAGAGACTCATGTGCTCCATCCTTCTATCTTTAAGGAATTTTCTAGAGATGACTAGATCTCAAATAGGTGTTTGGGTGCATATAATGAATCTACAAACCTTGGTTCTTATTCTTGGTCTAATCCACATTTATTGTCACCTCACTCCATGGACCCCTTAGACCATGCCACATAGTTTCAAAAGACTATTCATTGGTATGTGTAGAAGATGTCTCATCCTTTCTAGCAAAATTTAGGGTGAGTTTTGGATCCAAAGCCAATCCCTCTTACCTTGGGGTTAGTGGTGGAAATTTGGTTTTGGAGTGGCTTAATCCTATGTGTACTTATTGTATGGACAATGTCAGATAGAAGTTGGGTTCGAGACAAAAAGGAGATAGGTTAAGCATGCTAGACTCTTAGGGGTATTCATCCCTTGCTTTTGGTTGCAAAGGATCCATTGTCCCTAAATATTCTAGGGATAAGTTGCTCACCAAGGATCAAATTGAGATGGTGGATTTTAGGGAAAATGTGGATAAGAGAGTGGAATGGATCCAACAAGTTATGTTACTATGTAAATTTAAAATTTTTGGCCGAGTCTCGTTAAGCTCCATGAGTAGCTGACACAACATTGGAAGCCCTTGCCAAAAGGATGATTCTTCATTTTCCAATGTGCCAAGGGTTGGTTCTTGGCAGTCAATAAATTTGCATCTTATAGAGAAGCACTAATTAAGGGAGGCCCTTGGTTCTAGGGCAAAGCTTATTTGGCTATGAAAACTTGGGTCCCTAATTTAATCCCCTCTTTGAATCCTTTCCTAATTCTTTGGTATGGATGAAGCTCCAAAAATTAGCTTTACATTTTTGGCCTATGTCTAGAGTGTCTTTCCTTTATTGGAAAAACTCTTAATAAGAAAATTCCCATATCACTACTTGAGAAGATGCTTACACATTTTACCTATGCTAAATTCTTGTTGGGTTCAATTTGTCAAAGAAATTGCTAGAATAATTTATAACATTAAAAATTGCATACCCTTAAAATTTCACAATATATTTTAGCCTTGCTTTAGTGTCCATTCCCTTAGTTTGTTTGTAGGCTCATTTTAGCCCTTGCATTATCCTTTTCCTTCCCATGGTGCTTGCCTTGATTTCTTTTCATCAAATATGTTGCCACTTTTGTGTTATCTTTGTGATGTCCTAGTGTCTCATTTTTTGAGCCCAAATTGTTTGGACACTGGTGCTTCACATTGATGTTCACGCGACGTGTGAGCATCCTACAATAGTTTCTTATTTGGTAGCCATTTCTGAGCATTTCACCACTTGTCACCTTTCGCAAGTCAGTGGTAATAGCTTGGGATGAATCCAAATGACTCATTAGCCTCTTCCTCTTCCCTCCTCTCTTTTTGAATCTATATTTTCATTGTTTTCAACTTCTTGGCTCTCCCTTGGCTCTCTCTTGGCTCTCAAAAGATTTACAACTCTCTATAGCTTTTCACAACATTCTCCTTCAACGCTCTTGCCCTCTTAGATTCCTCAAGCCTTTACAGGTGATATTATTATTGTTTCTTACTATTGCAAGCATTTATTTTTGTTGTGCCTCTGAGCACCTTAGGATTATCACATCCTTCGATCTTTCATTTTAGTCACTATTCTTATTTCTAGATGCACTTAGATTAAGAACACACACTATTTTTTTATATATTTATCTTAGTTGTTGTGGAAGTAGAAATACCAAAGAAGGGGTTTGACTTACTGACAAAGCCCCAAACAACCCCAAAAAATTTTCTTGTCTTTAGCTACAGCTATTTGGGAAGCATTCAACCGCATGGAGGTTTGTTGGTTTCTTCCTTCCTCTTGTTATTTCAATACTTACTTTGATTTATTTAGTTTATCTTTATTATCTTCATCTCTATTATTATTTGACATCTTTTTGTTGTGTTCCCTTTTTTGGTTTTGTAGATTGGGTGAACTGCTGGGTGGATTTTTGCATCTTTTTGGAACTGTTCAAGTTTTTGAGTCATATGGATGACAATGCTTAGCGTGAATGTTCACACAATAAACATGAATCTTGGGTAGTGGTTTCATTTGTATGGTTCTAGGTTCCTCTCTTTTCCTTCTTTCTGATCTATAACTTATTTCTATAAATTATTTTCTAGTTCCTTGTAAGTTAGTGTTTTCCATTCTAGCACATATTTAATATAATGTAGAAATCAACAACACCTTAATTTTTATATTACATAATTATTATTAAAAGTTGGAGGTAGGCTTTGGAAACAACAAATTGATTAACAAAATATTGAATTTAGATCCAAATCATGTTCGAATATAGGTCATTTGGCTGCAGGCTACCCTAAATCTTCTGTTTTTGCTCCTCGTCAAATACAAGCTACTTGATGGGTTGGGGTTGAACATTGACACAAGGTGATCGACTATGATGAACATGTTCTATCTAAGGCCTCTAAAAATAGTTTCTCCTCTAAATCTATAGATTCCCTTATGGATGATTCTAGTAACTTGACTCTTCTGATTATACTAATTCTCGTGTTTCTCATGTGTCTCCTTCTCTTCAAACGAACACCCCTCCAATTGGTTTGGGTAAGGTGTCAAATTATTCAACAAAGCTTGATGTTTTTTATCCTGCAAGCTCTTCTCTAGCAACCTCAACTCATAAAGTCCATGACATAAAATATGATGAGTGGATTATGGTCGAAAGAAAGAAGAGGAAGGCTCCTCCAACTAATAAGGGAATGGTTGAAGCAAGATGATTCTGCAATCCCATGTTAAAACAAAGTAGCAAGCTTCAGAGGGAATGCAATTGATTTAGATTTTGAGGGTGTTTAATTGGTTCAGAGGATAAAATTCAGATAGATTTTGAGGGTCCAAAGTTAGTTTGGAAAGTTGATAATCTTTGAATAGATAAATTATATTTTCGATGGATTTGGTGAACTCATTATTACTAAAATTTGGGTATCAATACTCTATTTTTGCGTCTCCTAAATACCTAACCTAAATTCACTAAACACACACACACACACAACTGAATATTTTTTAGATACAATAAATCTGTATTTAAATATAATATTTAACATTTATATATTTAAATATATAATCTATTTTTTATAATTTTTTTAATAAAAATATTATAACAATTTGCATTTGAACTCTTCCTATTTAACATCATAAAAAAAAATACTTTTTTAATATCTTTTATATCATCTTCTTACATTTTTCTATCCAAAATAGAAATGTTATTTTTAAATAATTTTTTAAGGGAACTTCCATAGGTGAGGCCTGCAACAAAGTCTAACTACCCATAGCTAACATTGAAAACAACTTTTATTAATATTTTTAAAGTTCTATACATTTTTAATAAATAATTCATCATCGACGATTGAAGGAGAGAGTGAGAGGTAAGGTATTATATGTAGAAAATATAATTTTAAATTCTTTTAGATTAATTTGTTTTGAGATTAAATTTGAATTCCGTTAAATCTTTTTCATTTTCATTTTTTATTTTTTTAAATTTCATTTGTATTTATTTTTTAATTTTTTAATTCTATGAATTTGTTATTAAAAAACTTATTTAGGTAATGCTTGAGAACTTATCTCATTTTTATTATGTTTTATTTCATACCCAATCTATTATGTAGATTTTTTTAATTGTATTCATCTTTATTTTACTAGTTTAAAATAATTTTATCCAATTTTTTAACTTTTAATTTTTTTTTTAATATAATTTAAAGAAATAAAATATTTTTCATTAAAATAAAGTTTAATGAATATAAAAAATAATATAACTTAATTTAGAATTGTGATGTATGATAGAATTTTAAAATTTTAAAATAAAAGAGACAATATTTAGTTGATTTTAATGGTTGACAAGTATTTGTCTACTATTTTGATCATTATTTTTCAGTAGCTTTGGATCACTTAAATTTGCATGACTCACAAGCAAAGATGAAATTTGAAATTGGTTTTTTTCCATAATCTGTGAGGTCAATTCTATACTTTTGGATTTAACCATTGACTCACAAAAATGACCATTGACCACAAAATTACCTTGATCCACATATTTGGCTTTTCTTTGTGTGTTTGATCTAATGTCTATAGACTTTCTATACCTACAAACAAAGACTTGCACATATTTACACTTGTAATTTGGAAGCTTGGTGGTGCTAAGGAGCACCATTGAAACTTGCTATTGCAACGATGAACACATGGAGCATACTTCGTACCCTTTCACTACTATGAACATTTGATCAAATAGCTGTATAAAGATCTCAAAACCTCATTTGAAAGTGATATTCCCATACAAAACCTTGCACATGGGCATAAAACTAATTTACAAAATGATCCTCCTCTAGATGACCCCCTCTACATTTGTTCATAGTCATGCATCTGATGTGGACATATTACGGAATGATAAGTGTAGTCACATGATATGTATTATGATTTCACCTCCTACTGGCACTATAGAGTTCAAAGTTGCTTCACAGAAGGCTTCTAATAATTTTTTGCACCAAGATATGTCATGGGATGAGTAATGTAGTTATATGCACTAAGATTCCACCTCCACATGCTACTTCTTTGGAACCTATTCTACATCATTTTCCACATGGTTTTAAGTTTTCACGTTCTTCAGACATGCTTGTGAATTTTAATATGATATTGGCACTACTCAACACTAACATGAGGACAATTGCACAAATTCTAGAGACATAAGTTTTTGTGTTTTCTTCGCTCATTTTCCTTTTTAGATTAGGAAGACCTTCATGTACCTATGAGTCTACTACTTCCCAAGGAAAATAATGTTGTTTGGCAAGCATGGATCTTCCTTATCCTTCATTCTAATCCTTCTATTTTTAGTGTAGGAGGCAACCTAGTTGGAGGGGCACCTAGCTCTCTCTTCTTCACACTCTTTATACTTTGGATTTTTTCATATTATACATGGGTAACTCATATGGCTTGTCTTGCTAGGACCCATTTATTTTTTTTCCCAAGTTGCACTTAGGAGGGGATGTTGATTTCATTATATATTGCATCCTATATTAAGTTTACTCAATAATTTTATTTTATTAAGTAAATTAGGAAATAATGAACACATTATCAATCTCCTTGATTGATGGAAGTCTTTTTCCACCACTAGACCTCATTCAATCCTTAATTCACAATAGTTAGGTGCCACCACTCCCTCATCAATTTGACATCACTTCATACTACTAAGTACTCCTAACCATGTTGAGTCAACCCACTAGATCATTGTGGCTAACTCAACTCCTCTAGGACACTTGTCATACTAACTTGTTCATCCAAATGCCTATATATTGTAGTCATTTCATTTCATTGTATAATACAAATATTGGAATTTTGTCATTGTAGTTTTATATGTAAAGAAATGCCATATCAGCCAAACTGTGACTGCAAGGCTTAAGCTCCCCTTAGCTAAGTGTGGCTAGGGGTTGGCCCCCACATAACTAGGAACTCCAAATAACTCTACCAACTACATTGACATGACTTATAGGGCCCATGCCCATACTATGGTGCCTATGACAACTCATGAAATCTTTCCATATCTTTTAGATCATACAAATTACCATTAAAAAAATCTTAAACCTATCAAAAACTTGTATCTCCATACCTTAATAATGTAGACTACCATAGATTTGATCCAGAATAGATATTCCATCAAAGATGTCAACAATACAATGACTAACATCTACATCTACATAATGATGGTATAAGTGTATGAATCGTATTGTATGGACCTATATAGATTTGTCCCACTAATTTTTTGGTGATGCCTTAAAAACTGGCTAAATCTAAAACTTGTCCAAACCTTATCAAGTTTATAGTTGATCCATAGATTTTTGTGCCTTCTAGACTCAACTGTGAGGTCTATTTTACTCTATGATGCACCATGTGAAAATTCTTGGAAAAAAATTATAGAAATTAAAAGGAGGTGGTAATTCTGAAGGTCTGATACCATGTAAGAGAAACCAAAAGGGTTCCTAGGAGCTAAGGATTACTTGTAGCACCAATTACCTTCCACACTTGAGAGATAAGCAATGATTATGCTTTATTTGCCAAAAATGATATAATACATACAAGATAGATTATATTACTATTGATGGGAGTTCCATATAGCTCCTAAAACTACTTAACGACTTCTTGAAGCTCTTGTCTCAAGGACCAATGCACAACACACAAACTACCAACAACAAAAAGATTTATAGGCCAAGGAATGACTAGCAAGCCAATCTCCAAATCAAGGGATGGCTCCCATCCTATTCTAAGCTAACTCTAAATGGAGAGGTAAAGAGAAAGAGAGAAACATGTTGAATGTAAAATATAGAAAGCATGGAAAGGTCATAAGCTGAGAATAAACATCTTTATACCATATGATCGGAGCTTAGCAACACACCATGTAATAGTCAATCAACCAACCTCACACAACACAGGCATGCATCAAATGATTCAAAACATACCCATAGAGGAGTCATAATTTTTAGAGTAATAGCCTCATATATTGTGTATGTTGAATAATAAATAATACAACTACATACATAATGTAGGATTAGCTTGCCAAGGCACATACATTGAGGCTCCCCTAGAGCCAAATAGTAGAAGGATAGAGAAAACAAAATACAATAGCCTAGGCATGAGCAAAGTACCATAGTTCCAACTCTCCTCTTCTTGATGATGGATCACTGAGTGTGATCTAAAATGTTGATAGAAAAATATACACAGTTAAATCCAAATGAACTTTTACATAACTTCATGGATCATGGAAAACTCATGCCAACTATGGAATTTACATTTTGAGAATCACATATATTCATCCCATAAGAGGAGAGAGAAAAATAAGGGGGAAAGTAGAAGAAAAGAGAGGGAAAATAAATCCTATAGTAAATGTGACTATAGCCTTCATTTCTATGTGTTATAGCTATAGGTTGCTCCTTTGATACTCTATTCTTTTTGTTGTGTAAGTTCTTTTCTCAAAATATATGGGCAATGAAATAACAAATATATTTGAAAAATAATTAATATCACACACCCCCACTTTTATCTCTTACATGAAAATATTTTCATTTTCCATAAATTTATTCACCTGCCACATTTACATTGCATGAATGAGATCTCTTCATTTACCATGATGTGAAATATTTCCACCAATTCACTTACCTTGAAATATTTTCCCACTATGCTCCTTATATTTATCTTTGATTACAATTTTGTACCATTGATTTAGTAATAGGGGTTTGACCAAAAGAGAACAATCATACCTTAGCAAACTTCTAAACATTGTCTATTAGCACCACACCTTTTCAAATATGGTTTACATACACCACTTCACAAATATAACCTTGTCATCAACTTTCACACAATTTAGATCTATAGGCAAGGTTCAAATCCATGCACAACATGTTGAACACCCAAGATACTGAGAGGGGGGGTGAATCAATATCTTATGAAAACATCTACTTGTTAAAATAACAATGCATTTACTGCATGCAATAATCAAACATATTAAACATAGAAGAAGCAACCATAATCCATCACACATGAACACCAACAATTTTACGTGGAAAACCCAAAACTGGGCAAAAACACAGTGAGTGTTAGCTCACAATATATTATGTAGGAACAATACCAAATTACAAGAAGGCTCACTGCCTTAGGGCTCATTGCCCAGGGCTCATTGCCCAAAGAAATGCTCATTGCAAGAATAGCTCACTGCCAAAACAGGCTCGATGCCTAGAGAAAGAAAAGAAGAAAGAAGAATGGCTCACTTCCAGGTTGAACTACTCAAATTGCATCTACACATGCATGGGTGCAGCTCCAATGAATGCTCAAAATACTATCTCAAAACTCTTCATCTTGACTGCTCTATTTTACTGCTCTGCTTTTACATTAAGCAAGATCTCTCTTCTTTTGCTCTTATTGCGTGCTTTGTACTTCACATATTTTTCACATTCGCATTCGCATCACACATATCTCAAACACCAAATTCAATCCCACATATATATATATATATATATATATATATATCTACAACAATCAAAATCTTCATATTAGGTCAGCCTAATAAAGTGTACCATGTAGTCATGCCTTATGTATCTTGTCGGCCAAAATCATATACCAAAATACATAGCAGATCAAAAAAACACTTGAATCATATTCACATATGTCAGCTCCATCCATATAATCACTTAGGATAAGATTCCAAAAAACAAAACTTGTCGCACACCCATCATATTGTCATGTCAGCACTTAACCGTAGACTGTCACTAGTTCAGTTCAACTATCAGACTACATCTTCCACTACAGACCACAAGATGCTTCCAAAATCATATCAAACAATCTTCACACATCCCCAAGCTTACCTTTAGAACTGTAAGGCTTGATATCATATTGCGGCAAAATGCGGACGATCAGAACTCAGACCATGTCATAGTCAAACTCTGTCAAGCTATGTAGCGATACTCAACATCTTATAACTAATTTTCCGGTGGACTTTAGAACCTAAAAATATATAATTAGACACTTCATACATGTGTTTACAACACCTCAAAACCACATAACAAGATACGCAACAGTGGAGGAATGTGGACCAAAACAAATGAGTGTTCTGCTCTAAATCACAATGTATTCTATTCTTCTGGACTTAGTCTGTTTGAGTGTATGCTTCTGATGCTTATCAGGAGCTAAAAAATTGGATATAGGATCATCAAAGGAATACAAACAACATATTAGAATTGCATTATCTAATCTTCAACTATGGATCAATGCCATGCATTATACTGCTACTCTGTCACTGTCTTCTATATATTGCCAACGCCTAGTAAAAAATGACTAAGTTGTTTTCATCAGACCAAAATCTTTGTCTCAACCTTGTTCCTTTCCTTGTTGCCATCAATGACAACATCTTCAAACATCATACCAAAAATGTCTCTCTTAGGATGTTTGCCAAGTTGCCAACAATCTCCTCTGGCATTGATGGCAACACTTGATGTGAAAAATGTTACAACTCCCCTTTCTCTTTACACACTGCTCCCCCTATCTTCATACTTCTCTTTTCAAAATGTTTTTTAGATGTTTCATTTCTTCTCCCCCTTTGACATCAATGGAAAAAGTGTATGATACAAAGATTTATACAAGTTGCCAAAATTTCAAAACTGTTTTTCTACTTTCTGCATATATACAAGTGAAATAAAAAATGCTTACTGTTGTTTCGAGAGAACATCTTTATAGATCCTTTTTAGTTACATCATTTATTCATCCCAACTAGTCTTAGCATCACTCAAAACTAGTAAGTGCCCATTAATCTATGACACCAAATATTCTCTTTCTTCATTGTATCGGGTGTTTCAGTGATTTGCCTTGTCTTGTCTGCCACTGCTATTAACTTGGTTAGGGATGCAATTTTGAAACTTGCTACCTCCTGGAGCTGACTCATTCTATGCTTTATGATATCCCTCTAGGTCTGCAACTTATGTATATTAGAATGAATAGTTTCTACTTGTGACCTCTGATTGCCAATAGCAGTCATAAGTTTTGGATATCTTCATTATTTGAGCTTCCTATCTATCTATTTTATCTTTTATGTCCTTAGTCTTGTCTGGCCATGTAAGAAAAAATTGATACAGTTCACTAGCTTCTTTAAGGGCTAACTATGCATACTCTACACTTTTATATAACAAAATTTTATCATGAGAAGCTTTATCTTTTAGCTCAACTAATCTCTTACTGTCTATTTCAGCTCTTACCTTCTTATCAACAACTTTCTCAAAGGATTCAAAATGGGAATTCATAGACTCCATAAGCTTTTTTATTTGTACTACGGGAGTGAGTGTTCTATCTCTCTAAGCTCTGGGTGTGATCTTCTCAAAAATGTTTATTGCTTCACCAAGTAGCTCACTGTCTTCCACGTGAGACTTTAATATAATTTCTTCCTGGGTAGTTGCTTGGAACATTGTACCCAACTTCAATTTCTATAGGGGAGACATGGTTGCCAAGTTTATTTGACCTTGTAGTAGTCTAGATGTGTTTGCAATTTGTGCTTCCTTCTGTTTAACAAAAATTCCCTTAATGAATTAGTAGTGTCTCTTTTTATTTCAACTTGAGACTTTTCAGTATCTTGACTCTTCGGAGGGGAATCTTGAGTGTTTTCTTGTTCATTTCCTTCAGGTTCTAGAACAGGATTATCCATTACTTGCTCATTTGTTTCCTCTCTTTTCTCTTCTTGTCTCTTAGGGATATTCTATTCTGGGGCTATCCTTGCTTCTTCAGAGCCCGTCTCTTTCTTAGAATCTTTCATCTCTTCATCTTTTCCTGAACTCTCTGAAGGAGTGATTGTGCCTTGGTCCATGATTTGCTCAACATTCACTTTCGGAGCAGCATTAGAGGTGTCAACATTGTTAACTTGCTCTTCCTCATCAGTGTCTAAAATAGTTGTGATTTTCAATTCATGCAACACACTCATGGTTATCTCCTTTGTTTCTTTTACTAGTATCTCAGTGTCACTAGCCATAAGTGTATTTCTTCTCTTTGTTCTAAATTTATCATTGAGTATATTTCTGAATTTGGCTTTTTGTTCATTTGTTATATCTAGACAAAGACACAATAGGACATATTCTCTTATCTCAACATCTTTGGCCATAGCCACTTCCTTCCTTGCTAACATGATGTTGGCTAGGCTATCCAGTAATTGATCTAAGGTTTCAATTAAAGCTTTGCTAAACATTTCCAAATATATGACAACTGCTATTTCAATAATTATCTTGTCTGCATTAGATCTTTCATCATACATTTCATCTATGGGTTTCAAATTTCCATGTTGAGCAAATGCATTGACTAAGGTTTCCAAGGATAACATTGCTTCACTTTCAGTCTTCTCATCTTCCTTCTTCTTGGTCTTTCTTGAGGGCTTCTCCTTGTTCCTAGAAGTGGTTTCCTCTATTCTTGCCTGTTTTACTTCAATCCACTCACCTATCTCTATTTCCTCTTCTTCTTCTCCTTCATCTAGGCTCACATACACTCTTTTTGTTGTATTTATTTTCTTTCTTGTCTTCTTCTCTGCAATTTTGTCCACCGGTACTTGTTTTTCAGGCTTTGTCTTTTCTTTCTTAGCCTTTTTCACAGGTATCTCATTCTCAGCACTTGTAGCCTTTGTCTTTTCAATAGAAGGTCTAGAACTCTTGGAAGTATCTACAAAGATGGAGGCTCTTGTTCTTTTTGTAGGGCCAGATGCAGGCTTCTCTTTCTCAAATTTTTCCTTTTTTTCTTTCTCTGGAGCTTTTGATGTTTTCCCTTCCGAAGCACTTGCAGCCTTGAATGCCTCTACCTTTGCCCTTGCTTTAATTATTTCTTCATCTATGAACCCATGGCTCTTGGCAAATTCCTCTACATACTTTTTGACCTTTCTTTGGGTCTCCAATTGTCTCTGTTCTAGATGCACTTTCATTGATTTTTCTTCATAGGTTCCAAATCTCTCTTCATTTTGATCTTTGGGCTTGCTCAACATTAGGTATGCTGAACATGTTAAGATGTCCTCTATGACCTCATATCCCATTGCTGGGACCCAAACTTTTCTTGGTTCTACAGCCTCCATGAGGCACTTATCTTTATCCACCAGAAGCAGAATATCCTTTTCATATTTCTCCACCACATTCCTAGGGATTCTAACCTTGTTCTGCATATTCTTTTGAAAATTATTAAAGTAACCCCATAAGGCAACACTCTATTTATCTATATCTCCAAGACTGTTCAGATGGTTTCTAATTTGTATAGCTACAAGAGAATTACTCATCCATGCAATGTTACTCATACATGGTAATTCCTTCAAGAAGTAGAAAAGCAAGCAGATGATCAAAGTTCCATACTTGAAATAATATTTGGTGTCCTTTGTCCTCTTTAGGTTCTCTGTCAACTATTGCTAGAGCAACTCACATAGGCCATAATCAGTATTGTTCTTAACCATGTCATATTTTGTGTATATTGTTGTTGCAGATACAAAGTTCTCCTTGTTGGAAAAGTAGACCTTGTAACCAATGACCATTGAGGCAAATATGATAGCTGGATCCCTAATTTCATTCACTATTAATGCCCTCTTATCAAATTGTACACCCGTTAATTGCATTACCATATTGTTCTTCATTGATTTAAGAGCTGGAACCCTTTAGGTGGAGCTCATACCTATTATAGCTTTGATGACATCTTTTGTGATCATGTGTGCCATGTCCAACCACATAAATTCATCATGAATTTTGCTAAGGACATATCAGACCCAAGGATCTTTAGAAAACATGAGAAAGTCAATCCAAACATCCAGCTTCTTCTCATGCCATATACTAAACTCTTCCTTCAGCTCATAATTATTATCAATTAGTTTCTTTGTGAAGAATTTCCCTAGTTTTGTGGTATCAAACTCTTCGAGGTTGGCATTGATATAAGCCCTAATATCCGCTATATGCATGACACCATGAGGAACCTCAAAGAATGCATGTTTCATATCATTTTCAAGTGATTTATTTGGGTTCTTTTTGAACTTTGGATGGGGTCTTTTAGAGATCTTAACTACTTGTGGAGTTGACATGCTTGCTTGCTCAAAATAGAAAGCCTTTTAATAGAGAAAACAATAAATACCTTTTGTTTTCGTTAGGGTTTCTTCACCAAATTCTTGAAATCATCTTAGCTCGCTCTTTAGATTTCTTCAATCACTCGAGGGTTTGGATGAAAAGTGATTTTCCCTTCAATAAAATTCCTTATATCTTCTTTTGATCAAGACCTAATCGCCATAAATGCTCATCTTAAAAAGCTGTCAAACTTCTTCTCTGCAACTCACAGTCGACCAAGATTGCTCCGCAAATCACCGTATTAGATTCTTTTCTACTAGTATCTTTTCCAAAATCTTTGTTTTATTATTTTCTAGCTTATTCCTTCGTGCTGGATATCAGTACCACCCTTCTAGGTGGGGGGATAGGATTTTGCATTAAGCTCCTCCTGAGCTAGAGCTCTCAATTTACTTCTTGGAGGAAGTACCAACACCAGAGTCTAGTGTGGACTCATCCTTGACTTCTTGCACTTCCTTCTTGACCCACATTTGATTCATCTCCTTCTTGATCTCTGCTAGATCTACCTTTTGTACCAATTTCTTCATTTCTGCCTGATTATCCTTCTTCATATTCCTGCTTCTACAGAGTCTTGCAAAATGTCCTAGTCTGTTGCAATTGAAACATACAACATTTCTCTATCCATTGCTCCTTTCATTCATCCTTGATTTGTATTGGTTAGCCTTGTGACCAAATCTATTGCATGCAAAACAATTCCTATTGAAAGATTGAGTATTCCTTCCATTATTATAGTTGTTCCTTATCTAACTTCTGCATTCACTAGCTTTATGACCAAACCTCTTACAATTAAAATAGTTACCTTTGAAAGTTTGAACATTCCTTCCATTATTGTAACTATTCCTTATCTGACTTCTGCATTCATTAGCTTTGTGACCTAGTTTGTTACAAGTGAAAAACTGACCAGAGAATGATGGAACATTTTGATTTACTCTGCTCCTACACTGAGTAGCCTTATGACCAAATTTATTGCATGCATTACAATAACCATTGAAAGAAGGGTACCTTTGAGCATTTGGTTGCCTGACCGGTGGCCTTCTAGGTCTGTTCCTTTGATTCTGGATTTGTTTTCCTTTGTCCTTCTTGTTCTCAACATTCTTTCTTTGACCCTCTTTGGAGCCTTCACCTTTCTCAAATCCCAAGCCTTCTTTGTCATCAGGACTCTTCTGACTTGCAATCATCTCATCAAGTTTTGCAGAGCTTATCTTAAAATTTTCTTCATAACTTTTTACTTTCTCCAAATCAAACTTCAAGTTCCCAACTTCCTTTTCAATCTTAGCACATTCTTTTGATTTTCCTTTCACCAATTTATTTATATCTTCTTTTTCTTTTGCTCTTTCTACAACTTCCACTTTTAGATCACTCAGTTGTTCACTAACATCCTTATGCTTTTCTTTGAATATCTTGACTTGCTCCCTTAATTTTTTAATGCATTCATCGGCTTGCTTTACATTATCTTTTAGATCCCTATTTTCTAATTCAACCTTTTCAAGATCTTCAAGGGCAAGCTTGAGTTCTTCTTCATTGACAAGCAAACATTCTTCTTTTTCATTTTTAGTTGACTTAATTTCTTCAGGAGTAGGCCGCTTTTTACCTACCATGTGTTCAATCTCCAAGATCTTCCTCAAGCAATTAGAATTCTTCCAAGGAACCAAGCTCTAATACCAATTGTTGAACACCCAAGATACTGAGAGAGGGGGGGACCAGTATCTTAGTAAAACTTTTACTTGTTAAACTAACAATGCATTTACTGCATGCAATAATCAAACAGATTAAACATAGAAGAAGCAACCATAATCCATCACACATAAACACCAAGATTTTTACGTGGAAAAGCCAAAACTGGGAAAAACCACGATGAGTGTTAGCTCACAATATATTATGTAGGAACAATACTGAATTACAAGAAGGCTCACTGCCCAAAGAAATTCTCACTCTAAGAATGGCTCAATGCCAAAATAGGCTCACTGCCTAGAGAAAGAAAAGAAGAAAGAAGAATGACTCACTGCCAAGTTGAAATGCTCAGATTGCATCTACACATGCATGGGTGCAGCTCCAATGAATGCTCAAAATACTGTCTCAAAACTCTCCATCTTGACTGTTCTGTTTTATTGCTCTACTTTTACATTAAGCAATATCTCTCTTCTTCTACTCTTATCGCCTGCTTTGTACTTCACATATTTCATACATTCACATTCACATCACACATATCTCAAACAACAAATTCAATCCCATATATATATCTTCAACAATTAAAATCTTCATATTAGGCCAGTCTAATAAAGTGTACCGTGTAGTCATGCCTTATGTATCTTGTTGGCCAAAATCATTTACCAAAATACATAGCATATCAAAACAACACTTGAATCATATTCACATATGTCAGATCCATCCATATAATCACTTAGGATAAGATTCCAAACAACAAAACTTGCCACACACCCATCATATTGTCATGTCGTCCTTAACCACAGACTATCACTAGTTCAGTTCAACTGTTAGAGTACATCTTCCACTGTGGACCACAAGATGCTTCCAAAATCATATAAAACACTCTTCACACATCCCCAAGCTTACTTTTAGAACCAAAAGGTATGATATCATCTTGTGGCAAAACGCGGACCATCAGAACTTAGACCCTGCCACAGTCAAACTCTATCAAGCTATGTAATGATACTCAACATCTTATAACTAATTTTCTGGTGGACTTCAGAACCTAAAACTCTAGAATTAGACACTTCATACATGTTTTTACAACACCTCAAAACCCCATAACAAGATATGCAATAGTGGAGGAATGTGAACCAAAACAAATGAGTGTTCTGCTCTGAATCACAATGTATTCTATTCTTTTAGACTTAGTCTAATTGAGTGTATGCTTCCGATGCTTATTAGGAGATAAAAACTTGGATATAGGATCATCAAAGGAATGAAAACAACATACCAGAACAACATTATCTAATCTTCAACTGTGGACCAATGCCATGTATTATATTGCTACTCTGTCACTGTCTTCTGTATACTACCAACACTTAGTCAAAAATGACTGTCTTTTTCACTGGACCAAAAACTTTGTCTCAACCTTGTTCCTTTCCTTGTTTCCATCAATGAAAACATCTTCAAACATCATGCACAGTCATTCACCATCATACCAGCACTGTCTCTCTCTTAGGATGTTTGCCAAGTTGCCAACTCAACATTCATATATATATATATAGGTAGGGAAGTGAACCAAAATAACAAACAATATTTTTTCTCAAACTTATGATGATTATATCACAAGTTTTAGTTTTTAATACATTAGAAAATCAATTGTTGACGACTATCACAGTTAAATCTTCATCAAAATTGGAGCTAAGTACTATTATTTAATTTTAAATTATGTCCCTAATCGATCCCAACTCATTAATTGTAGGGTTCTTTTTTTAATGTCCTTATTTAATTAATTTACCCTAGAATTATTTATGTAGCTGTAATTTATTCCCTTATAAAAATTGGTGAACCCAAAATTCCTAAACCTCTAAGGTTTTGTCCTTAAAGCATATTCCTTTTACATCAGGGTTTTTGATCTAATATTTTTTGATTGTCTATCTTTTATTTTAGATTTGAATAGGGTTTGGATCCACCCTTTATCTATGGTTTACTAGTATTATATTGATTAAGGTTTGGGGCATTCCTTGTGTGATATCGTCTTGATCCATATCCTCCCACCCTTTCTTGGTCTTGCTTCATCATTATATCTTTCACCATGGTCTTAATGCGAGTCTTTGTTTTGCAATAACTTTGATGCATATATCAAGGATTATAAGGCATTGTAACACTTCATTACTTCATGTCTTTTGGTCCTTGATGATATTGCATTCTTCTTCCATATTGATGGTAATTCTTGTTTAACAATTGAGTCATTTTCATGCTTATCTCCCTTCTCATCACTAAAATTTTTTGTTTATGTGTGTTCTTCCATTGTAGATGACTTTCCATCAATTGTATACATGTTTATTCCCCTAGTGTGATGGATAATGATACAGCCTTGCCTATTAATGACACATCTAGGAATGATGCATTATGTGATGGGGCTTCACCTTCTGACACTATTCATGATGTTCTTGATCCTTCTGGGGCTAAGTTATGGATTGTCCATGACAAACTTTACAATTATTGAACATTTTTCTAAACCATAGACATATGCAACTTATGATATGCCTACAAATGGCCTCAATGTTCCTTTACATGCCAAGATGACATTTCTACTCCATGCATAGATGCAAGGGGGTAAATACATGACTCCGCATAGAGATAGAATGTCAACAAATTTGGGTCCTTGCACATACTAATTGTGAGGATACACATAACTATATATGGTATTGACTCTAGTTCTGAGCCTAGACTCCATCTAACATGATGGAAATCAACATGCATGAACACTAGTTCCATAGCAACCACTCACAGGGTTGATACGTATGAGTAATAACAATGATAATGTATATAGATAGTAACAAACAATAGAGAAATTAACAATGTGAGGGAGAGTTACATACGGTTGTGGCTAAGGATGGCATGGACTGCATTCTTCCGTGGCCTCAAGACTACCACCCATTATCATAACACAACATTAACATACTTGTATGACTAATCATTCGACAACCTATGACCAATGACAAGGTGAGCACTAGGCTCCATGACTTAGTAGCCGTAGACAGGGTAATACCATGTATAACTTCAAACAACTCAACATACCAGGGAATACTTCATGCTAGTGCATTAACCACAAAAAATATGAAATATATAGATGCAATTGACTATAAATATATATCCATTTTCAAATCATACAAATTCTAACTGAGATATCATGGTATGAATGAATCAACTAGAGTAATCATACCTATAAATTCCCCTACAACTTATTGGTCTTCACATTGATCAAATTCCTTCTCTTGAGCAACCACACTACTTGGCTGACCCCTTTCCAAAACACAAACCCTAAAAGAAATGATTCTTACAAAATGCTACACCATGTTCAGAATGGAATCTTTCTTCCCCAACAAGGCACAACCAAAGAAAAGAATACTAATGAATATATGTTTCAACACCACCTTCAACACTTGTTCCTCTCGAGTATGTTGAATATTTTTAGCCTCCACCACCATGTATGTGCCTTAATGGCCATATTCACCATTGGTAGTGGTTACCATATCTAGGGCGTTAAAATAGAATAGTAATAATAATATCATAAACTTGCCACTATCAATTATAAATTTGAAATAAGATCATGCTCATTAAATAATATTATATCTTATAATCAAATCGACTGAGTTGGGTCCACTTTTAGTGGAACACTCAAGGCAAAATATTTTTAGAAGGGTTGGATTTTGGCAATATGGCTAACAATTTTTTTTTTAGAATTTTTGGATGAAATTAAAACCCATTTCAGATGACAATGTCTAGTTGTTAAAGCATGTTATTTTTTTAGTGTTGAACATATTTTTCTATTTATTATTTATTTTTAAACAAAAAGCTTCAATTTTTTTTGGAAGGAATGGACTTTGGCAATATGGTTGATGATTTTTTTTAAAGAATTTTTAGATGAAACTAAAACCCATTACAAATGACAATGTCTAGTTTTTAAATATGTAATTTTTTTAGTGTTGAATATATTTTTCTATTTATTAATTATTTTTTTAAAAAAATTGTCATAAACTTGAAATAACATATATTACCATTTTTTAATAACTTTTGATTTTGATTTTTTTTTGAAAAAGAAATTATGTCTGACCAATCTAGACATCATTCGATACACAATGAAAAAAAATCAAGTTACGATTAGTTTAGCTCAAATTATGTTGGCTGTACACAAGGAGTTTTAAAAAACACAAATTAGGGCTAGTAAAAAATTAATTAATAAAACCATTTATCAAAAAGTTATAAAAAATTATTCTAACCAAACTTCATAATCATATGCATCTTTCCACCAGGGCTTAAATTTGACAGTTGACCTTGCCTGTCAAGCAAATTTTTAATGACGATTATATATTCAAAGGTGCCCTTAAAATACAACAATATGTCTTAGTATAAGTAAAATTATATATAAACCAAATATATATATCATCACAATTCTATACAAATTTTGACACTCAATTCAAAATCTCTCCTTTCATGTGATACAATATTTTTAAAATTTTGATTGTATTTTACTGTAAAAATATTTAAATATAGCCATACGACCATCAAATTTAGACCTTGCTTTCCAAAAAAGGAAATAGAAAAATACTTTTGTTTAGGTCAAATTATGTTAACCCTACACATGCATGTTTTGGCCCAAAACAAATGACTTTTAAAAAGCTATTTTTTTGCATCCTATACAAAACCAACTTTTATCATTTGGGTAAATTATAACAAATTACATATTTGAAAACTAGAAACAAAATCCTACATTTCATATTTTTACATCATATTAATATTCTGTGTAAGTGCTTCAAAGTTTTTCTCCAACTATGACGAACTTTGATTTTTAGGAAAAAGACTTCTACTTTTTGGCCAAAAAATGAACCCAACTTCTCGCACTTCTTGATAATCAAATTGACTATGGCTATATTTTTCTATTGAAATAATAACATTAATAATAACTAACTTTTCAAATATTAAATTGAGTAATAGGATAAACCATTATGACTCCATTCAACAACACTTAACATGCTCCTAGACATTATCAAGCATCACCTATAGTCATATTGACTTGCACAAGTGTGTGTGTGGTTCTTAGACATTTTGTTTCAACTGCCAACTTGTTGCCATCTATCATCCTCTCCTATATTCTACTCTCTCTAACTGTATGGCTAGGGAAAATATTATCCTACATCCACCTCATATCCATCCATACAATAGTTAGTCCATTAAGTGAATAATTCATAATCATAATTTAGTAGATATAAATTGCATAAAATCAATTCCCATATCATGAATATTCTATCAAAGTAACAAAGTATCATTTGTCCTATTATAGTGCGATACAAAATAGAATAATAAATATTAAATCTGCACATTAATAGTTTTCAAATAAATAACCAAAAAGGGGGTGTGAAACCTAGAATCTGCATGAATGTCAACAATGATAATAGTGCCAAGATCAAGAGTTTGTGGAAGAGAAGCCATGACATCTTGATGAAGAGGGACTATTGAGGGTGTTAGAGTATCAAAAGAACTCATAATCTTTGGTCAAGATTGGCGGTGAGGTAGGGTGAGCTAGTGTTTGAATTTATGTTTAGTCAGTGATGCAAGAGGGATAATAATGTCAAGGGTGGATGGCTTAAGGGTATTAGGAAAGGAAGGGTGATGGACATGGGTGAGTGGAAAAAGAGAAACAATAATAGAGCTAAGAATAACACTAATGTTGGAGAGGTTTACTAGCGTTAGGAAAGGAGGTATGCCTAATTTCTATGTGATAATGGGAGGACGGGTGGATAGGACCAAGAAAAACTTGATTATCTTTATTTTTTTATCATTTATATTTATTCCTAAGGCTTTTCTTTAGGTTGAGGTTGAGCTGTAGGTCAAGATAGAGGTTGGGAAGCATGTTACTTGGGGGTGGGTAGGAGGTTTAGGGGTAGGGCATTTACTTTGGGAATTATGTTTAGATGTGTCTTAAACCTTTTGTTTTTAATCTTTAAGTTACAAAAGCATAAGGGGAGGGCTAGATGAATCCATAATGGGTGGGGATGACAAGGTAGGAAGAGGAGATTGTGGAGTAGCGGTGGGCCACCTAGTAGCATAAGACTAATAAAGATGAATTACTATGTTGTTATGCTATCAAATCAAGGTGGATCCAGGTTGGCCAAAAATAATCAAGGGGAAAAATTCCCAAGGTAGAAACATGTTTTATCAACTATGAGGAATGGTGATGATAGTACCCTTGTGAAGAAACTTAAGACATTTATGAATAACAAAATGACCAACCTACATCATACCAATCCAATGATGGCCCAAAAGAATGTGATAGTGGTCAGATGTGGGAATAACATGACATAAAACATCCATACTCTTAGGTCCAACTTGTATGGAAAGAATAGTAGAAGTAAGAGTGGGAATGGACATTCCAATACATGTGTGCAAGGAAATATTAGAAGAAGAATATGAATCTTGATGATGATTAGTGATAGATAAGTGTAACAACATTGAATGGGATTGTGGGGTTCACTAAAATGCCTAGAGTAGGCTTTTGGTTCATGAGCCCTTCTATGTATAGAGGACAATGGTAATCATTTTTAGGTATCTTGTTTGGGGAGAAAGTAATGATAGGTGTAGGAGGGGACTGAGGAATAGAAGAAGGATGAATGAGGAATGGAAGGAGGTGGACTGAGGAATGGAAGAAGGACAAACATTTGTAGCACCTATAACATGTCTAAAGAAAACAATATGAGGAGGGTCCTAATCAAGAGTAGATGTGTCATGGGTAGGGTTAGAAGCTAAGATGAAAGATGTGATAGTCATAGGGTTTACACAATTTGTAGTAGAGTGCTAGGGAAAGGGGTTGGTAAATCTCTATAGATTTGGATTTGGAGGGGAAACTAATTTTTTACCTCAACTATTTACTCTTGTAGCATGGATGGTGTTGGAATTGATAAGGTCCTATATAACATGCCACAAGCACATGTACCTCTCATTGTCATGCCTAGGGACACAACTATATTGAAAAATTCTTTAGGATCAAATGATTTTGGAAGGGGAAGATTGGTATCTAGAAGTTGATTGTGTGGAAGCAAAACAAGGTTTTGAGACAAGAGTTGATGGATAATATTATGAAGTGGGTTGGCAACCTTAATTAATCATTGGTTATGCTGTGGGTGAAGTGATACTACTAGAGTTCAAGAAGAGTGTGACATTGTGGTATCAAATTGGTTTGTAGTGGGTGGAGGAGTGCTCTTACTAGAAAATAAATTATTATTCTTTTATATTTAAAAGAATATGATGTAGAAGGGGATAATGAGATGTAGTTGTTTTTGATATTATAAGTCTGCAAAAATTAGGGGCTAAACCCTTACATCAGGAACCCAAAAAGGAACAACAAAGGCTCAAAAACAAAAAGAGCCACCAAATCGAGCTAGGGCATAAATAGCATTACTAGCTGATAAACATCAAATAGTAAGAGAAGTAGTCTAACAACAGATAAAAAAAAGGTAAATAAACAAAGCTAGGGAGAAACATCCTCCCATCCTTTATCTAGAAATTCATAAATTCTATCAAACTCTTTAACTTTTTCTTCATTAACTCCATGGACAATGGTGTCATTTTCTTGTAGCAGAGATAGATTGAGCATAGCCGAGCGGCAAAGCATACTGCTTATAAAAAATCTCATAGAATAGACCTTTTGTTCCAAGAAATCTACTCTATCTTTGAGAACGTCAACTTCATCTCCCTAACCATCACCCTCTTCCTTAGCAACCTCTTCAGCTTCCTCCACAGTCACCCTCTCCTCCTCTTGCACATTATCCTCAGGTCCAAAATACCCTCCATCAGAATCCACAACTTGCATTTCCTTTCCTTCAACCCCTTCTATCCCTTCTGAGACCTCATGAACCTCAATGTCATCATCCTTAGACTACTCATCTCCCTTAGTAGAAGATCCAGAGTTACTTTCAGAATAATCAATTAGCTTAGCTGGAGGAGCCGATTTGCTAGCAATTCTCCCAGACCTTCTTATACCTTAAGAGTAACCCTCATTCTTAGCTTTGACCACGGCTTTAGCTTTGGCTTTCTTCAAACCCTCACTATCACTATTTTGATGGGCCCCCATTAAATCCATTCCTTCAGTGCTCTCCACAGTAGAAACCATCTCATTATATTTCTATTTTTTCCCTTTCATACTTCCTTTAGAGGTAGGAGTATGGATATCCTTAGCAGAATTATCTTCTAGGGTTACAGAAAAAGAAACATTTTTCAGTTTCTAATTGTTGGGGGTAGAAATACAGGGCTCCTCAGGAGGAATAGCAGCACTGGGGGGAGAATCAACAAGAATTTCAACAATAGTGGGCATAATATGTTTCAGCGAGTCCAAGGCAAGATGAAACTTATACAGACGATGGATAAGGCCTTGGTGAAGGGGAACTAGACACTTAGAGGGTTTCTTATCCAATTTAGCTTTAACACGATGAACAAAATGTTCCAAAGATGACATTAAATAAAAAGGAAAACTTATCAGAGCATTTCTCCTAAAATGGTTAAGCAGGGGAGGATGATAATTATAAAACCTGGTAAAATGCTCTTCCAGAGTGAAATATTTCATCAGAAGGTAGCACATCTCATCCCATGGCTCTGGGAGCTTTGCACGATCAAACCCTCCTTGATAAGTGACAAGTTCTTCTCCCTCACCGAGAAAAAGCTTATGACTATGGTGGTCAGCAAACTTGGCTCTCCTCTTCAATTTAGTGCCTTTCATAGAAAGGCCAGTAGCCATCGCAATGACTACCTCCAAAATTTCAAACCCTATCTTGCCAATTTTAACTCTATGGTTATTCCATGACAGGGCACACTGCACAGAAAGGTTTTCATCATAACCATTGAGGCATTCAAGGAAAGGAATAATGCCACCTTCTTTACAATAGTGCCACACAACAACATTATCCTTGAATTCACTGCAAGAGATGGGTTCAGTGTGAATTCTATCCCCCCCATAATTGCCTTTCCTTCAAACCCACAGAGTAGAGAATAATAGCACTTAGGAAAATCACTGTGTCTAGTACTAACTTCAAAGTGCCCGCAAATATTAACTCTACAGGCATAAAGAAACATGCATATGAAATATATGATGAAATGATTCAATGTCCTTAAGCCATCATTACAAGGATACACTGCCTCATTCTCCAATCTATGCAAGTCTTTCCCATGCTCCAAAATCATATAGTTGAACTCCCTATCAACATCAAACAACCAACTCAACATATCATGGGAGATCATAGTGCTGAATTGGCATTTGTCAGAAAAGTACACATTATCATAATTATAATGTCCTTTATCAGCCATCTCATCTTGCCACAAGAGATCAAATGAGCCAAGCTGGCATTCACAAAGATGGCATTCACAATGTGATGTGGCATCATTGGAAAGTCATATCTTTTTGAATTAATTCCCCTATAGCACGGGGGATATTATTGTGTTAGCGCCAACATCGCCAATTTTCAAATTGCTGACCATGGTTAGCAAGTGATTCAACAACTTCATTACCCTCTCTATAGATATGAGAGAAATACACCTAGGTAATACTCTAAATAAGCAATTCTATGTCAACAATTATATCCGTAAGCCTCCATCCACAAACCGAAACCTTAGTAACAACATCAATAACTAATTTAGAGTTACCCTCTATATGCAACCTCTGTACACCCAAAGTGATTGCCAGTTTGATAGCCCATAAAAGCGCTGATGCCTCAGCAAAGTTATTACTTTGATTACCAAGTCCTCTAGCATAGGTAGCAACAAACTCCCCTATGTCATTCCTAATAATCCCACCTCCACTAGCCTTACCATTAGATTTGGAAGCCCCATCAAAATTTAATTTGAGTCAACCAGTCATGGGGGGTTTCGACCTAGTATTTAATCTCCAGAGTTGCTTAGAATTGTCAAAGGCAAGGATTTGATTAAGGATTTCCCAATTAGCAGCTATACTTTCCTCCTGTTGAGTGAGAGGTTTGTCAGTAATTTTGACATGAGAATTGGTAACACTTTCAATAAGACTCTTGGAGAAAGACTGGTAAACTTGAGAACAATCTTTGACAGAGTCCCTAAAAATTCTATTATTCCTTTCCTTCCATAGTATCCAACCAAGAAATGGGAGGGTTTGATTCCACAATTCTACTAACCAGGGTTGAGAAAAAGTAGGAACCCAATTCAGAATGACTTCCTTAATATCTTTATTGCATACCCACTGCAATCCAAAGTTTAGAAGCACTCGAATCCATATTTCTCTGGCAAACTCACAATGCAGAATCAAATGGGAAACAATTTCCTCTTCCTTAAGGCACAACACACATCTATTAACCAAAGAAAAACCCCTTCTTTGAAGATTATCTTGAGTTAAAATCTTGTTATGGGCTACAATCCATCAGAACATATTAACTTTAGGAATAAGTTTATGGTTCCAGACTTTCTTCCAAAGCTCGTCCCTAAGATCCTTTGAAATCAGCAGATGGTAAGTAAATTTGATAGAGAAGAGCCCTCTTTTATCTACAGTCCAAAGTAACTCATCTGGTTTAGGGAAGAGAGGAATTCTGATTCTCCACAACATCTACTGAATAGAATTCATTTGAGGGAGAAGCTTAGGATGATTGGTACAACACTCCAGAAGGTTTTTCCATTGTCTAACTCCATTTCCTTGTTGGATATACTGATAGACTTTAGTACCAAAATATTGTTTGGCAATCTCAACAACAACCTCATCACCCGCTTGGATAGAAAGGGCTTTGTCAGCCAACCAAGGATCATCCCAAAAATTTATAAGATAACCATCTCCCAGTTTCCACTTTAGACCCTTTTTGATAAGGCTTCAAGATTTGATCATTTTGTTCCAAATCACAGACCCCTGAGGGAGACCCTCTTGATAAAGGAAGTTATAATTATCAGTACCCTATAAATACTTAGCTTGCATAATTACTCCCCAATCTTTATTATTGCTGATAAGATTCCAATTGACTTTGGATAAAATAGCTTTATTCAAATTTTTTATAGCTCTGATATTAAAGCCACCATGAGTTTTAGGAAGGCAGACCCTCTCCCATTTGACCAAAGACATTCTCTTCTTCTCTTCTACACCTGTCCATAAGAACGTTCTTTGGATTTGTTCCAGCTTGTCAGCTATATACTTGGGCATTTTAAAGAGAGAGAAAATAAGTGGGAATACCCTGTAGAGAGGCCCAAAGAAGTTGCAATTTACCAGCACTACTCAGAAGTTTACCTTTCCATCCAATCAACTTCTTTTGAGTCCATTCCAAAATACTGTTCCAGAAGCCTAGAGTAACTTCCTTGACAGTTAAAGGAAGGCCAAGATAAATTGAAGGAAGATTAGCAGCTGCACAACCAAGGATGTTGATAATTTTCCTCTGAAGATCTCCCAGAGTGTTGAAGAAGAAGACATTACTTTTATGGAAGTTGATGTGTTGACCAGAAGCCTTGGCATAATCATTAAGGATATTTTTCCAATAATGGGCTTCCAAAACTGAGGAGATACTAAAAAGGATAGTATCATCGACAAACTGCTGAACAAACATAGGTTGAAGAGAAGAAGCTGGTTTGATCCCCATAATTTCCTTGGCAAGAACCTTAGAATGAACATATCTCCCTAGAGCTTATCTAACATGATAAAGAGATAAGGGGAGAGAGGATCTCCCTATCTGATACCTCTAGTGGGAGAGAAAAAACATCAAGGAATCCCATTGACAAGGACTGAGAACTTAGCAATTGTAACAACTTCCCAGATGAGGAGGGACACTTTATCATTGAAACCAAACTTCTAAATAATTTTAAAAAGAAACTGCCAAGAAACTCTATCATAAGCTTTAGATATATCAAGTTTAAGCACCATACCTAGGATCCGAATTTTCTCCATAGAGTGAATAGTTTCATGAGTGGCTAAAACAACATCCAAAACCTGTCTTCCAAGAACAAAACCTTTTTGAGAAGGAGAAATGATTTTGTCCAGAAGTGGTTGGAATCTAAACACAAGAAGTTTGGTGCATAATTTATAAATAGTTTTGCACAAACTTATAGGTCTGAAATCAGAAAGCAACTCAGGGTTGGGCTTCTCGGGAATAAGCATAATGAAAGTATTGTTAACCTATTTTAGGAGTTTTCCCATTCTAAAGAAGTCTCTTACAACATCAGTAACATCATAGCTCACAATATCCCAAAACTCTTGAAAGAAAATCAGAGGGAAACCATCAGGGCCTGGGGATTTGAAAGGTCCCATACAGAATAAAACTCCCCTAACCTCTTCTTCAGAGATAGGTTTTAGAATTTCCCCTTTATCCTCCTCTGTGATCAGGGAAGGAATATTATTGAGGAGCTGATCCATTATCTCCCTATTATCAGTATTGATAGCTTGTTCTGACAACAAGTTCTAAAAGAAACTACTAGCATGATTCACAATCTCATTATCATCAGTGATTACATTACCATATTCACCACATAATTTAGAAATAGTATTAGATTTCCTATGTTTCATAGTTGATAGATGGAAGAAAGCAGTGTTACGATCCCCTTCTTTGAGCCATTGAACTCTAGATTTTTGTTTCCAGAAGAGTTCCTCTTTGTTCATAAGGTTCTTCCATTCAGTAATTAAGTTATTTTCAGAATGGGTAATATCCTCAGAAGAATCCCCTTGAGCTATTCTAGTTTGAATATCAGCCAAATTTTTAGAAATGATCCTCTTTTGAGCAACCACATTCCCAAAACTATACTTATTCCAACCACGAACCTCTTGTTTAATCTGCAAGAGCTTCTTAACCAGTCTAAACATAGTGGTACCTTGGATCGGGAGTTACCACCATCTAGCCAGAAGACTTCTAAAATCTAGGTGTTTAATTCACATTGCTTCAAATTTGAAAGGGAAGGGACCCCTCCTCTGATCAACCCAGCAGAGGAGAATAGGATTACGATCAGAAACAATCCTAGGAATGGTTGAAAGACTGAGGTTAAGATTATTATCCTAGTTATTGGAGATGAGGAATCTATCCAATTTAACTTGAATCATTTGATCACCCCTCCTTCTGTTAGACCAAGTAAACTTTTGATTCTGCAGCTCAATATCTAGGAGCCCAAAAGAATTGGTAAGTTCAACGAAATCAAGCATACTATTAGAGTAGTCAAGGATGCCTCCAGATTTCTCAGAGGGGTATAGAGGAGTATTGAAATCACTCACAAGCATCCAGTGAGAATTAGAGGAAGAAGAGAGGTGAACAAACAAGTCCTCTCACAGAGTTTTTTGCAAAACCCTAGTGTTAGGGGCATACATATTGACCAAAATATAATTGAAAGAGGGAAAAGAAAAGTGAACCATAAGACAATGCTTATTAAAGAAAGTAAGCATACCACCAAATCTAGCCTTATTCCACATCGTAGAAATCCCCCCAGAGGTACCAATAGTGGGACTAATACAAAAAGCAACATTAGGCCAGATCTTATCAGCAATCATTTTGAAATTTTCCTCCAACATTTTAACTTCCTAAAGAAAGAGAATATCAATTTTATGATCTAAAATACAATTCTTGACTTCAAATTGCTTTGAAGGGTTTTTAAGGCCCCTCATATTCCATGACAAAATCCTCATTTAAAGAGTTTTTTGGAGTGAACCTCTAGTGTCTTCTGTTTACCACTGGCAATCTCCCTAGTTGCCTCCCTTTGTCTTATTTCCCTTAAGGTTGGTCATCCTGTCTTATGATCAATTCCAACATCAGCAGACTTCTTGGGCTCGCACCCCTTCTTCTTTGGGGTAATCCATTAATCCTGGTCACTAATTTTACCACTGGGCCTTGCTCCCAGGGGCAAATTTGGGTCAATATTCTGTATCAGGGTTACTTTCTCCTTAAAAGTAGCTACATGCTGATTTTCAATAGTCCTTTCTCCAAGGAAGGTAGAAGATGGACTTTGTCCTGGAGAGAGCTGAGAACTCATCCCTCCAATATTATGAACAACCTCCAGAGTGTTATTCGGCAGTGGAGGAAGGTCTAAAATCACACCTTGAGCCTCTGAACTCATACCTTGGGCCTCAGTATTTCCATCAGGAACTTGAAGCTGTCTTTCCAAATGGGTTTCATTATGGATCTCTCCTTCTTCCAACCCCATCGGATCTTTTGAAGGATCTTGTTCCCCATCATTTTGGACCTGTCCATCTTCGAAACCTAGTAGATTCTTTGAAGAGTGCTAAATAATTTGCTCCCCATTACCGCCCATTCCCAGTAGATCATGATTATCATCTAAACCCTTATCCAAGAATTTCTCTAAGGAACTGAGGTTACTCTCCTCATTTTCTTGGAAAGTGGGTTCCTCAACTTTCTTGAGCTTACAATGGACATCAAGTGCCCTTTCTTTTTGCATAGTTGGCAAAAAGTGGTCACATTTTCATAAAGAATCAACTACGTCTAGACCCCAAATTTTGAGTTTAGATCAATGGACATAGGAAGAGGTTTGTGGACTTCCACATTAACACATAATCTAGCATAAACACATTGGGATTTAGTCTGAGTGGTGTTGTCTAGGGTGACAAACTAACCAAAGGTGTTAGCAATAGCAGAAAAAACTTTTTCATCCCAGTATTCCAAAGGAAACCCTGGGACTCTGACCCAGATTGGGGCAAAACGGTTCAGATCAGTACTGGGATCAAACCCTAGACGCCAAATACATAGAGCAAGTGAGTGAGTACCATAGAGCCATGACCCTTCTACCAAAATAGCTATCATATCTTCTCTACTAGTAAATCGAAAGAGAAAAAGCCCCCATGCCATAATGATTATTGTCACACTACCCTTAATGTGCCAACGGTTGGAGACCCATTTTTGAACCATTTAAATACTAGGCTGAAGAGAAAAAAAACTTACCCACAAGAGAGAGATCCATGGAGGCAGTGATTTTCTCAACCAAGATGTCTAGTATTTCCAGAGCTGATCCAGCAGCCGTTTCCTTCTGTACTAGGACCACAGATGTATCTTTCAAAGAGAGATTCTCCTGTCTCATCAAAACATTTTTCCAGATCTTGGAATAGTCAATGCCCATCTTGGACAGGGGCCCAGGCAGTACCCTCCATCCCCATGTGACAGAGAAAAATAATTGAGATAAAACCCTAAAAGCATATGTAGAGGCAAAGCACTGTCAAACCTCCTGGTAAGTTTTTAAAATTTACCAAGAGGTTTGAATCTAGGTTGTTAGCTCTATAGGCCGAAGCCCCACTATTTTACCACAGATTCTCCCCTCTTGGAGGGTAAGCAACCTCAATTTTTGACGCGGTAGAGGGCGACCCCGCAGGGTTTGAACCTTGGTTGTTGGCACTACAAGCAAGAAGCCCCACCATTTCACCAAAGGGTCATCCCCAAGTGGTAGTTGTTAGTGAGGTAGCTAAAGTAGGTTCCTTGAACTGACTAACTATTTGTTCATAGTCCTTGAGAGTAATACATAAATGTGGGAAGGAAAAATATTCCATTAGAATAATTTTATCACAAATGTTCATTGTAATATTTCCAATGAAGACATGCTGAGCACTTGAGTTTGGAAAGGGATAATAAATTTGAAAAATAAGGGATTGATATTGAAGAAGAATAAAGTCTCACTTTTTTATTGTGACCTTGTTGACATGGCAAGATCAATAAAGCTCACTTACAAGATAATGTTAACTTGGAAGCACTGTAAGAAGAGGTGAACCAACTCATCAAATGAGTGAATAGAATGATCTGGTAAGGAACAAAATCACTCAAATGCAAACTCCTTAAAATTATTAAGGAAATAATTTTGATATGATATGAAAGGCAAACACTATGAAAAGGAGGTACTTCATAATAGTTTAAAGATACATCATACATATGAGAGCATAAAATGATCCAAAGGAGGGTCCCGATGGGCATCAAGAAGTGGTGTATGATCATGATGTATAGAAAAATCCACAAGATCTCCTAAAGAAAGGCCACTAGAAGGTGATATATAGGTATCAATAGAGTTGAACATGTTTTAGGGCCAATACTAGAGCAATCTATGAAAACCACATGACAAAGTAGGCAATGACATATAATAAGTGATGTGACCATCATTTGTCTTGCTTTTATTTCTTTAATTACCTATTTCCTAAAGACATTTCCAGACTTATATATGTATTAATTATGTCCATGTTTATCCTTAAGACACTGAAGCATGAAGATGGTATATAATATGCTAATAATTAATTATGTATGGATAATAGATTGTTCATGTGATGAGTTAGTATTTTATGTTGATTCTAAGTGGTAGTGATGCATAAATATTATATAGAGTACTAACTCCTCATGTATCAAAATCTTGGCTTCATATCATGGAGAACACTGAACAACCTATAGCCGAAGGAGATGCTGATATCCATAGAAGATGATATAGGTACTTGTAGCTAAAGGAAGAAGATCTTGAATTAATTGGGATGAGTCACCCATGACTCCATAATGGTTATCTTTCAATAAATGATGTAGTTGAGGAATCCAAATCGTGCTCTATGATTCTGTTTCTAAGTCATGATTATTCTTTATGGATAATGAAGAGGTAGAATTGTAGTAGGATTGTGTTTTCTCTACTGCCTTCATGTTAGTTAGTTTCCTATTTTGTGTTGCTCTATAATAAAGTCCTTTTCCTATGATGTGGGATAATGGGCAGTTAAGACATTTATTGTTTAGTAGCTTTACTCATAAAAAGACAATGCTGATCTCAATTAGCTAGATTAGAGGATAATAGATAGATTTTGTTTCATACAATTTTGAACAAAAATACAATAGTAAATTTTTTTGTACCTTTGTTACTTTTGGTATTCAATGAAGAATATGTGTTTTTGAGTTTTTTTTTTACTACAAAGATTCAATAGAAGATTTAGTTAGATCTTGTGGGATCATAGCCACTCAAGCCGACCACTTGAGTTACTGTGCTTCTCCACCTTATTCATATGTTCAATTTATGAATTGTAGGTTTATATATATGTGTGTATGATTGATGTTTTGTTGTTATGAATCATGTGAAGTAGTTTAACCTTGGTAGTTTATGTTGTCAAGTCCATTGAGTCAAGGTGATCATCTACTGAACCACTTGTCAGTTCCTCTTTTACATAGAAGTTACATAAAGACATTTGATTACTGCTGTGTTGGATAATCTAGTTACTTTCCATAATTCCTGTTTACTTAGAATATTGTAATTGTTTTATTTCCCTTACATAACCTCTAGGGTAAAACTCAGGAATCCTTAACTGTACACACAATACAAACATCATCCAAGAAGAATATGATTCCCTAGTTTGACAATGTAAATGTAGCACATTATGTAACTAGTAGATTGCTTGATAAGGTTCTGTTGGTCCATTGAGTAGTATGTATGTCCTTTCTACATCAATATATTGGTAGATAACAAAGTTTGACATTTTTGGTGCTGTTACCAGGGATGGAGCTAAGGTTTAGAGTTTCTGAGAAATTCTTGTTGATTTATGCTTGTATTTGCTTTATTAGGACATAATACTTTCTTTTTAGCATTTAGGATTGCTTAGATATTCCATATATCTCCAAAATATTCACTAACACATTGTAGGAATAGAGCCACTAGCTCATACATTATTGTATGCGACGACCAAGAAACCATAGAGCAAGGTTTCTTCCAACTAGTTCAACAAAAGAAGAAGAAGAACACTTTGAATCATCCCTTGGTCTGGAGTACACTAAGGATTTTGAAGATATTGCAGATAATAACCTAGACAACATGGTAGATGAAGAAGTAGAGAATCCAATTGAACCAATTACCTTTACCTTTCCTATTACCAACTAGGAGAGGGCTAAAACCTTGAAAAATATCCCTCCTTCCACTTACCAAACTTTTATGGACTAATCGCTAAAGATCCTGATACATTTCTCTTTGAGTTTGATGTACTCTGTAGGAGTTATGATTACACTACAGATGCATATAGGCTTAAGCTTTTCCCAGCCACCCTCAAGGATGCTGCATTAAGATGGTTATGGGTCTAGGAGAAAACTTTGTAACTACTTGGGCCATCATGAAAGAAATGTTTTTACAGAAATATCAAGACTATTGTCATGGCAGAGACATGAAGGGGGATGACATCTTCAAGATGTCACAAAAAGAAGATGAGCCTCTAGAAGATTATGTTGAGAGATTTCAATTTTGCCTCAAAAAGTCAAGATAGAATAGTCTCTCTCCAGAGTCACTCAAGCTGGTCTTCCTAAGAGGCGTGAGTGAGGAATGTATGGATGCACTCAATCTAGTTGGAGTAGGAGATATCTCTCAACTGGGATTTGATGAAAATTTTCAAATCTACAGAAACTATTCATGTTCCACTCTAAAGAAAAATAGAGGTTTTAGAACCTTGTATTCAAGTAAATCATCCAATGGAGTCTCTAGAAAAGATCTCAACAATCTCCTGTCCAACATGAAAGAGGATATCATAAGCCATCTGGTGACACAGCTAGACACTCTGCATATAAAAAAGAAACACAAGGCATCACAAGCAACTTTGAGTGAATACTATCCTCATTGCCGACAAAAGAAGGCCAATTACCAATGCAAGGGACTTGCAAGTATTTCTGAGGGTAAGAATGAGAAAACAAATTTCAGAGCCATTAAAGATGAAGAAGGTCAAGTGTTCTACATTGCACAACAAAGGTCATGGCAGAAAAGACAAGGTATGCCTCAATACCCCTTGACCAACTCCATGTTAGGAATTGCATGCAGAAGATATCAATTAAATGCAAATAAAGATTAAACAGAGGAATGAAAAATACACAAAAATAATAACAGCGAGAGATAATTTTTAACATGGTTCACCCAAACTTGGGCTACATCCACCAACAGAGAGTCCAATATTATTATCCAGCAAATCAAATTGATTACAACCAACAATTCTTGCAACTCAATACCGCTGCAAATGCTACAATACAATATCAATGGAAACCCTAACCCTTAGTCATTTTTATCAAGACTTATGTCAGTTACAAAATAGGATTTTTGTATGTCATCCAATAGAAAAAATAACTCCTGACGCCTTTATAAAATAATAGAAGTCATTTGAGGTTTCAGGAGCGCTGCCTTCGAGCCCCTGCAGGGGCACTGCCCCTTGACCCTGCACTGTATTGCGACAGGGACTGCGCCAAGGGCACTGCCCCTGGACCCCGCAAGGGGCACTTCCCCTTGACCTTGTAATGGAGGTGCTGCCCCCAAACCCCTGTTAAATAATTTGGGGGGAAACCATGCTGATAAAAGTGGGGAAAAATGTAACCTCTGAGTCTAATTAGGCTCCATATAACAACACTCCATGCCATTTGCACCATCTATCTCAAATTCTCATAATTGGAACAATGTACCTTGGTACAACTGGCCACATCAGTAGTGGGAAACCATGCCACCTAGTTGGACCCAATAGCAGAGGGTATGGCCACAACAACCATCCCAATCCTTAAATTATAATCCACAATGGAAGGATAATCAAAACCCATGGCCACAATAGTGGCGTGGAAACCAATCTTGGAAAAATCCAAATGTGAACTACCCATATCCACAACAAACCCTGCCTCAACAACCTACCCTTATGCCAAATACAACCTCACCTACTCCTGCCCAGCATAGAGCTACTCAATTGCTGGCACAACCTGCACCTAACCCTAACAACAAGTCTGTTCAGCACGCCTATACTAACGAGGCCATCCAATACCCAACCTATATGGTTGAAGTTAGTGATGTGCACCTGTGCTTAGGAAAGATGCTTACTAGACCATCATCACCACTCATTACAAAACTTCTTGATGAGGAACAACCCTCTGTCACTGACAACCATCTGAATAACCAGCAAAAGCCTCTTGAGAAAATCTCTCTACAAGAAGAAACAATTACTAGAATCCCTCCATTTCCAAAGAGATTGAAAATGTAGCCTAAACCAACTCCATCTGAACCTAATTTTGATTTCATGGGATAGCTAAAAGATGTCTGTGTTAAAATTCCCCTCATCTAAGCCATCAAGGATGTGCCCATTTACACCAAATCCATAAGGGATTTATGCCTTAGGAAACCAGGAAGGAAGAGAAAAGACCCTCAGACAGTCCATGTTATAGGACAACTTGCTGATATCATGTTAGGTAAGTTGACTGTCCCAAAATATGCAGATCCTGGAAGCCCTGTGGTTGATGTAAACATCAATGGTACCTTATCAAAAATACCTTGATTGACCTAGGTACAACCATCAATGTAATGACAAAAGAAAAAATGACCAACCTTTAGCTAGATAACCTAAGACTACCCCCATAGTACTCTAGTTAGCAGATAGGTCCATAGTCAAGCCAGAGGGGATTATTGAAGACCTTGTTATCACATTGGATTCATGGGAATACCATGCAGACTTTATGGTTTTGTAGCCCAAGGCTAGCCTAGGAGGATATCCACTTATCCTAGGGAGGCCCTGATTAGAAACAATAGATGCCTTCATAGGATGTCAGTCATGAAATATGATAATTTCCAATGGGATTGTAACAAAGAAATTGGTCCTTTATCCACCTGTTCAACCTTTTGCTGATATGGAGCAGTCCATTTGGCCAGACCTAGGGGATCCTGATCAATATTCTCTTTAGACATTAATGACAATTGAAATAGACCCACTACTAGCTATTTAGGATGAAGATGAAGTACTTTCCAATGTCATACAAAATAATTATGGAACATACATATAGGAAGACCCATGTCTAATATGTATGGTCTGTCCCCTTCACTGTGTTTTGCCTACATCACTACTCTAGCTCATGCTTCCACCAGTAGAATGTTTCGTCAGCTGCTACCTCATAGTTGAGGTTTCAACTTATCAGGGTTGGATGTTGCCTTTGTTATGCTTATGGTAGCACCAGTTGACATTACACCAAGCAGAACACTTAACATCAACAGTGAATTGACATTTGTCCAGAAGACTAAATTAAAATGCTACAAACTCATAAGACAACATTTGCATGGGACTGTCATGATATGAAGGGAATTGAACCCAATCTTTGCATGCATAGGATATACATTAATGAAGGATGTAGACCAGTTAGGCAGCCTCAGAGAAGGATGAACCTTGCACTAAGAGACATAGTGAAGAATGACTTGCAAAATTACTGGATGCAAGATTCATATACCCAATATCAGATAGCCAATGCGTGTCTCCACTGGTTATAGTGCCAAAGAAAGGAGGTAAGTAGAGAGTTTGTTTAGACGATAGAGAATTAAATACTGCCACTAGGAAATATTATTTTCCTCTTCCTTTCATTGACTAGGTCCTAGACTCTTTGGCTGGTACAAAGTACTTTTCTTTTCTTCATGGATTCAGTGGATATAACCAGATCAAGATGACCCTTAAAGACTAGGATAAGACCACATTTACATTCCCATGGGGGACATATGCCTATTCTGTTCTCCCATTTGGACTCTACAATGCTCCTGCCACATTTTAGAGAGTTGTCTTAAGCATCTTTGTTGACTTTTCTCATGACTCTATAGAAGTTTATATGGATGATTTTACCACTTATGGAGAGTCCTATGAGGAGGCCTTGAAGAACCTTGAAAAAGTATTGCAGAAATGTCAGGATTATAATCTGTCCCTTAGTCATGAAAAATATTTCATGATGATGTAGGAAGGAGTAGTGCTTGGTCATTTTGTGTCCAAAGAAGGAATTCAAGTGGATCCACACAAGATTGAAATCATTTCAACCTTACCTGTCCCTCAAAAGCATAAGGATGTTAGAAGTTTTCTCGGTCATGAAGGGTATTATAGAAGATTTATAAAGGATTTCAGTAAGATTGTTGCTCCTTTGTTTGTCTAACTCTCTAAAGATGTAGAATTTAATTGGACAGCTGACTGTTAGATATCCTTTGACCATCTCAAAGAGTCATTAACAAAGACACTTGTACTTAGAGGACATAATTGGGCAATATCTTTCCATATACATACAGATGCCTCTAATTTTGTAGTAGGGGCTATGCTAGGACAGAAAGAAGGTATTGTGGAATATGTAATTTATTACATCAGCAAAAATCTTCAAGGTGTTGAACTTAACTATACTGTTACTGAGAAAGAAATGTTAGTTGCTGTGTATGCAATAAATAAGTTCAGGCATTATATCACTGGTTATCCTATTTTCATTCACACTGACCATGCAACAATAAGATATCTTATGAATAAACCAGTGGTAAGTGGCAGATTGGTTAGATGGTTACTGCTACTTCAGGAATTTGATATCACCATTGTAGACAAGCCAGGGAAGGCCAATGTTGTTGCTAATTTTCTCTCCAGGCTTCCCACTTGTATTGAAGAACCAGTCATTAATGATTCTTTTCTAGATGAACACTTATTTGCATTGACTGCACAAACTCCATGGTATGCAGATATAGAAAATTATCTTGTCACAAGGACAACACCTCCACACCTCACCTAGAGAAAGGTGCCACCTTGTAGAGAAAAACTTTCCTTATTCATGGGTATCTGGTTATCTCTTCTATACAAGACCTGATCATATTATGAGAAGGTGTATTAGGGAAGATGAAGTGTATAACATCCTTAGAGATTGTCATGATGAACCCTGTGGTGGACACTTTGCAGCCAAGAGGACAACAATCAAAATTTTGAATATTGGTTATTATTGGCCAACATTGCATAATGATACAATTCTCTATACAAGATGTGGCCGTTGTCAAAGGAAGGGCAAACCTACAAGAAGTGATGAAATGCCTCTACAACCACAACTAGTGGCCACAACATTTGAAAAGTGGGGCATTGATTTTATTGGACCCATAGATCCAGCTTCTAACCACATGGAATATATACTTGTTTGCACTGATTACCTTACAAAATAGGTGGAAGTTTAAAAGCCTTGATAGTAACCAGAGATAGTAAGGTTACTATATTCCTTTATAAATAAATATTTACAAGGTATGGTGTTCGAAGGGAAATAGTCATAGATCAAGGACCATAGTTTACATCTGCACTAATTTCTAGCCTTGTTCAAGAATATGAAATCAAACATAAAAAGTCCACCCCATATCATCCACAGTCCAATGGTAAAGTTAAGGTGAACAACAAAGAGGTTGAGGCAATATTGACAAAGACACTTGCAGTGTATAAAAAGGATTGGGCAGCAAGACTCTTTGAAGCAGTTTGGACATATAGAACTACATGGAAGACTACAACATGATACACACCTTATGAGTTAGTTTATGGCAAGAAGGCAGTCCTTCCTATTGAGTTTGAATATAAAACACTAAGAACAACTGTCCAACTTGGTATGGACCTGTCAAAAGCTCAAGAAGAAAGATTGCATCAGCTTAATGCATTAGAGGAGATTAGGATGGAAGAAAATCATCACACTAAATTAATCCAAAACCAGAGAATCAATTGGCATGATTAGTACATCAAAACTAAGAACTTTCAGGTAGGTGATTAGGCACTTCTTTATGACTCCAGATACAAAGATCATAAGGGAAAGTTGTAGACCATATGTTAGGGCCTTATGAGATCAAGGAGGTTTTCACAAATGGTGCAGTTCAATTAACCACTATAGACCAAGTCAAATTTTCACTGACATGGTTAATGGGCATAGATTGAAATTGTATAAGAAGCCTTTGGATAAAGCTGTATTTCTTCAGTAATTAAAGGAAATTATGACTCATGATGTTCCAGAGCCTCTTGCCTCAGATGAGGTCTCCAGTCAAATACCAACTGACAACACTATTTTAAACATAAACCCAACTGCCAAATTGGATGGCATTTCGCAGCCCTTTGCATCTACAGTGGATTCTAGCTAGGTATCAATTGATAATACTATTCAAGGTTTAGGTCAAGCTATTTGCTTGACTAAAGTTCCATAAGTCAGTTTGAGTTCTCCAAACTTTGTACATAAATATAAACACACAATGCACACACACCACATAGCAATAGAAATGAAAAAAGTGATCTTTCAATCTAAAGTTCATGCTCCATCATTTTAGTTCCATTCTCCACTAGGAATTTCCTTTGGCATTCAAACACTTCATCGGAGGGACCTATAACCAAAGGTAATTTACTATTACATGGGACCTGTCTTTGTTGCACCCGCAACCACAGGTTCTCATTCAATTGGGACCTGTCAAAGCTACACTCGCATCCGCTACACATGGGACATGTTTATTTCATGATGTGATTGCATGCATGCAAGCAATCTTGCCTGTAATACATTTTTGCACCCACATATGCTTGCCACCATATTTTCAAAAGATAAGTACTTCCTTGCCATGTGTCGTACATCCAACACATTTCGTCAGCACCCCATGTCAATCTCACTATCACATCATTGTGATTCGCTCCATCTTGTTCGTCGAGTACATCACCTCAAGCCATCATGCAATCATGTTTACATGCAACAATTCCAGTCTCGAATGGTATTTATCTCATTCATCACTTTAATTGAAACTAATTGCTACTTCTTTCATGACTTTATTTATTTGCATTTAATTAATATTACATACTAGATCCATTCGACATGCTTCAATCTATTTGTCCGTACCCTTGCCAGTCATTCTCATTTGAGGACAAATGAACTTTTAGTTGGGGGATTTGAATCATTCCACATACATTCAAACTTCAAATCAACTTCCAAACCCCTTATTTCATAATTATTACCATCTGCTGCATGACATTCAAGCTAAGCTAGCAAATGATAAATGCAGTTGGTAATAATGTTTTGGTAGGTAGCGTTGGGTATCAAACAAACAGGAGATCAAGAACACAACAAATTGAAAATAGAGGATTGAAACAGAGGATTAAGAATAGTAAGTTGAAATGGCAGATTGAATTTTCCTGAGATATCATAATGGCTAGTGACCTAATAAGAAGAGAGCATACTGTTCACACAACATTATTGGCTGACGTTAAGTCCTTGCCAGTTTTTCAATAGGTAGGTTGGTTGCAGTATTTTCTCAAGATAACATAGTGTAATGAGTACATCACTCAAAAGTTTGTAGAGACATTCCATAATGAAGAAGTTGTAGTAAAAGTTTTAAAGGTTGATGTTTCTATAGTAGCCATAGCTGAGGTCATAGGGTTACGAGCAGCTAGGGAGGAATTTTCTATTAAAGAGGACACCAATTCTGTAAGAGCTGAGTTCATACGATCGAGAGGAAGGTTGGAATCAACCTCTCAATGTACTAAATGAATTTACTTACCCTGGTTTTGGGCCTCACGAGCTTAGACTTGGGTTATGTTGGTGCCTGAATTGACTGTCAGTTCTTGAGCAATTTTTATGCAGGCACCATCCCATAAAATCCAAAAAATTTTCCAGTTTTGGCACCCCTTCAGTGTTTTGTAACATCCACATCATCTTTCTTGAAGAGGGGGTCTTCATGTTTTGTCCATCGGCATGAGTTTGGAATGTGTCTTGGCGATCATGATTGGTACCAATGGCGTGTTGTCTTCTATCGCTAAGACTTTACCTATCGGCGTAGGTGTTTTGTGGCTTACCGACAGACTTGGTCTCGCCGACGAGGGTTTTGGAGTGCTATCGCCAAGACTTTGGCTATCGGAGTGAGCGGGCAAGTGTTGGACCGACGTTGGTTGTCTAGCCGATGAGGGATGTTCAAGGTGGTCGTCGGCAGGAGTAGTGCTATCGGTGAGAGAGTTTTCGGGTTCGCCGACGCCTGAGGTCTCGCTGACAGAGTATAGTTTGTTGGCGCCATCGGTGTAATGGAGGATTATCGGGTGAACGGGCAGATTGTTGGCCGATGGCGCAGGTCTGGCCGATGGAGTTGCCATTGGCGAGTATGGGGTAGTGTCTAGCCGATGGTGGTAATAGAGTTCAGTTTCGGCGTGACAGGGGCTATCGGGCTAGCTGTTGGAAGGTCCGCCGATGGAGAGTGTTTGGCCGATGTGATGTTATCGGCGTAAGTCACATCGACAGGGGGGCAGTGTAGTGTGTGATCGGAGAGACTTGTGAGGTCGGGGTAAGTTTTGTGGAGCTGGCCGATGGTTCTCCTCTGGCCGATGGGGATGTTGGTGACTTGTGGAGGTGTTGGCATTGGCGAGACCGCTGGAGTCAACGGGAGATTTTTGAGGAAGGCCGATGGTGTATGTCATGGCGATGGGCTGTGGGCGAAGGGTTGTGTGTTGAGCGCGGCAAAACGCTCGACACTTAGTATGTGTGTGACGATGTTCTTAAAGTGATAGAGGGGTTTCCGTACTATGCATGTGGGATTAATTTCCCTACACATTTGAAACCTCAGGAAGCACCTTTTGGCGGGAAGCTCCATTTTGATCGCTGCGACAGTCTTCTGGGTGGTTGCGGGTTGTTGAGCCATCAATGGCGATAGTGCAGGGGTATGGGTGACGGTACAAGCAATTAAGCTGCCTGATCGTGGATGAAGACTTTCAAGTGGTGGCACAAAGCTCAAGATCCCCCCTGTCTGTCGCATTTAATCTGTGAAGGCCATTTTCAAATGGAAGGAATGTATCTGGCGAATTTTTGACTTCTGGCCATGTAATTAATTGCTGAATGTACATGGTTCTGTATATAATGGTCTGGCTGTGTTACTTTTTGGAGGTTGGACGTTTTTGGGCTTTCTGCTCTGGCTCTGAACATAAGGTGTTCACATTTTGAAAGGCATTTTTTGCTACAGACTCGGTCCTTAGTCTGGTGTACTAATCTATCTTGGCTTGTAAATGATGATTTTCTCTGTGATGGCCTTCTATGCAGATTGATTTTAAATGAAAAACACTTGTGTGTGTATTGCTTCTGATTGTCTCCTGTATGTCATTTGTTTTCCTTTCAAACAAGGTTGTCAAGGGCTTCCAAGTTTTTCAGTATGTGCATACTGTGTGTCTGATTTATTGCGTCTGCTCAAGGAGTAGTTAAATAGGCTTTTGATCAGATACAAAGGGAAATAGATTGCATCATAGGATCTGTTAAGTATGATCATTAATGATACTCTTTCTTGGATATGTTGCTGTTAGGCAGTAGCATTATTCTTAGGTCCTCTGGATATGAATTTATGTTGTCATGGGGAGACATTTACAGTCTTAGATATGACTCTGCTGCCCAGATAAGGCACTGGTTTGGGAATCTGTCTGTTCAATGGGTTTAGGAAAGTCCCATAACTCCAAACACCATTTCAAACCATCTCATCCTTCCATCTGTTAGTTGTAGGATTAGAAGTAGGAAACCCCTGCATGCTCTCATACCCGACCAGACATATATGTCCAAGAACGTTGCCCACCTTGTGATCTATCATACAGATCTTGGTCCATACATGAGAGTATTCTGCCTGTTGTTGTCAAGTTAGATCTTTCTATCTTTGAGCTAGTCAAGGTTATATCTTGAGTTATACGGACACCCCCCTTGGTGCGGCAGAACCAGAAGTGAAGGGGAGGGGCTCACGCAACCTCCTGTATTAGTTGGCTAAATCTGCATGTGCATAGGAACTGGCAAACGCTGATGCTGATTCAGAAGAAAAACCAACAAATTGGCGACTCCGCTGGGGATTGAGAAGTAAAAGTACTATCTAATCATCTCCAGTAATATATCTGTGACCCATCCGAGTCACCAACAAAATGGCGACTTTGCTGGTGGAATGAACCTGGAAAAGTAGCTTTCAGCTATTGAAAATTTTGTCCTCTCTGGAGAGGTGGCGACTCTGCAAAAGATCTAAATGCACATGAAAGATGGATGTATGTGACGTGACAAAAATGTGTTGTTCATATTTCTGCATCTGTATGAGAAAAGGTACCTTGTTCCTTCCCCTTTATATATTTACTGTTTTGCTGCATAGGTTAGATGCCAGGGGAGGTTACAGGTCTTAGGCAGACAAAGGATGTCTAAGAGTAAGTTTTTTATGAATCCAAGTATGAATTATCCCGTACTCAGTGGTGAAATGTTGGAGAAAAGAATAGAAGAGATAAAAAATAGGTTGATATTCTTAGAGGCTGAGCAGGCCCAGTTAAAAAGCAATAACCCTGTTATGTCTGCCAGTCAGAAGGCTAAACCTCTTCTCAGCCCTTTTGATCCTTTGTATGACCAACTGGATTTGTCATGGGTTGATTATAAAGTAGAAAATATGCCTGCTAGGATATACCGTCAGATGCCTAGATTTAGTGGTCACAGTGTGTGTGATGGGAATGCACATATCCAAGATTTTCACAGTTTCATGGGAAAACATTCATTTAGAGATGAGGATATGTGGATGAGGTTTTTTGTTAGGTCCTTTGATGCAAAAGCAAAAGACTGGTATTTGAGCCTTCCAAAGAGATTTTTTGCCTGTTGGGATGAGCTTGCTGACTGTTTCAAAGAAGAATTTGCAAGAGAACCTGCTGATCTTGTTGCAGAATTGATGAACATCAGAAAACAAGATGAAGAGCCATGTGTTGATTTCAGTCATAGGTTTGCAGTAGCCCTTTCACAGATCCCAGAAGTCTTCAGACCTGATATTTCAGCCTGTGTTGGCATATTCTTTGAGGCTTTTGAGGAGGGCTCTAGTGCAATACTGAGGGATTTCAAGGTGACAGGTATGCAGATGGCATACAAGTTCGCCGAAAATATAGAAAAATTCAGAATTGGGCGCCTATTGATATCCCTGTCCCTAGGCCTTGGTGTGAGAAATGGTTGTGAAGCTGCAAATGACCAAATGATTATGGCATCATGTGCAGATAAAAATGAAAATGAAAGCATAGAGGTTGAGACTGCTGTATTTGAACATAATGCTAACAATACTGCTCAACTGGATTGTTCACCAGTTGAGGATGCCAGTGAAAGGACTAGTGAGGATTCCCATTGCAATGATGAGGCATATGACCATGAAAACAATAACGAGGTTGTGGACAGCAATGAGCAATTTTTGGAATGGACCTGTGGAGACAATTGTGAGTATTGTACTCAAGACAGAGAAGATGTAAGCAAACAGAGAAGCAGTCCTATGTGTGACCCATTGCCTTCCTTTCAAACACATGGAGATCATGAAGAGCAGTCAGGGATTGAAACAAGTGCTAGTTCAGAGCATGATTGTTTTTCATTTGATGGCTGTTTTGCTTATGACACACAAGCTGATACTCCCCCACAAAGGGAATCCATTGGTGATGAAGATGCATGTTCTGCTGCCCATGAACAAATGGCATACTATGATCAAGCTGATGTACCTAGATCACCCATCTTTGACACATATGGTGATGAGGATCTATTTGAGTATGGTGAGGATCTAGACATTGTTTTTGGTTTGGATTCTGTTTCTCATCCTGATGAAAGAGGAAACAACATGCATCAGGTAATTGACTGTGAAAATGTGCTTGATTTGAAAGAGGTGCCAGAGCCTGATCTTTTCCAGCTTGGTGCTACTATTGGTTGTGTACATGATGTGCACAATTGTGAATTTGAAAGCTTTTCTTTTGAGAGGCCAGCATATGAGATGAGCCCTGATTTTCCTAGCTGCATGGTGGACTTTGAGTGTTTTCAGTTTTCAATCCAGCTAGGAGATCATTTTGCAATGCATAATGCTGATACAAATGATAACATGTGTTATATTCCATTTGAGTATGCATTGCCTGATACATTCTGCATCCACTTGTTGCCGGATGCTAAAGGTTATCTGCACAAAGATGACAGTGACAAGCTAAATCAGAAGGTTGAATGTGCAGATGACCAGGTTTGTTTATGGTTAGATCATGGTAGCATTCTCAGGCTTGACCCAGTGCATGCAGATGAAAACAAGATATTTGACAAACGGAGATATAGGTTTTTCTTTTCTTGGTGGCCTTAGGCCATCAAGAGTGTTTGGTGATGCAGATCATTATAACTTCATGACTCTGTGCCCAATGGATAGGGGATTGGTCTGCATCCCAGAGTTCTGTGGTTCTTGCCATGCCTACAAGAGGCATGCATCCTCAGACAGAGCCACTGTTGGTGCCTGAATTGACTGTCAGTTCTTGAGCAATTTTTATGCAGGCACCATCCCATAAAATCCAAAAAATTTTCCAGTTTTGGCACCCCTTCAGTGTTTTGTAACATCCACATCATCTTTCTTGAAGAGGGGGTCTTCATGTTTTGTCCATCGGCATGAGTTTGGAATGTGTCTTGGCGATCATGATTGGTACCAATGGCGTGTTGTCTTCTATCGCTAAGACTTTACCTATCGGCGTAGGTGTTTTGTGGCTTACCGACAGACTTGGTCTCGCCGACGAGGGTTTTGGAGTGCTATCGCCAAGACTTTGGCTATCGGAGTGAGCGGGCAAGTGTTGGACCGACGTTGGTTGTCTGGCCGATGAGGGATGTTCAAGGTGGTCATCGGCAGGAGTAGTGCTATCGGTGAGAGAGTTTTCGGGTTCGCCGACGCCTGAGGTCTCGCCGACAGAGTATAGTTTGTTGGCACCATCGGTGTAATGGAGGATTATCGGGTGAACGGGCAGATTGTTGGCCGATGGCGCAGGTCTGGCTGATGGAGTTGCCATCGGCGAGTATGGGGTAGTGTCTAGCCGATGGTGGTAATAGAGTTCGGTTTCGGCGTGACAGGGGCTATCGAGCTAGCCGTTGGAAGGTCCACCGATGGAGAGTGTTTGGCCGATGTGATGTTATCGGTGTAAGTCACACCGACAGGGGGCAGTGTAGTGTGTGATCGGAGAGACTTATGAGGTCGGGGTAAGTTTTGTGGAGCTGGCCGATGGTTCTCCTCTGGCCGATGGGGATGTTGGTGACTTGTGGAGGTGTTGGCATCGGCGAGACCGCTGGAGTCGGCGGGAGATTTTTGAGGAAGGCCGATGGTGTATGTCATGGCGATGGGCTGTGGGCGAAGGGTCGTGTGTCGAGCGCGGCAAAACGCTCGACACTTAGTATGCATGTGACGATGTTCTTAAAGTGATAGAGGGGTTTCCGCACTATGCATGTGGGATTAATTTCCCTACACATTTGAAACCTCAGGAAGCACCTTTTGGCGGGAAGCTCCATTTTGATCGCTGCGACAGTCTTCTGGGTGGTTGCGGGTTGTTGAGCCATCAATGGCGATAGTGCAGGGGTATGGGTGACGGTACAAGCAATTAAGCTGCCTGATCGTGGATGAAGACTTTCAAGTGGTGGCACAAAGCTCAAGATCCCCCCTGTCTGTCGCATTTAATCTGTGAAGGCCATTTTCAAATGGAAGGAATGTATCTGGCAAATTTTTGACTTCTGGCCATGTAATTAATTGCTGAATGTACACGGTTCTGTATATAATGGTTTGGCTGTGTTACTTTTTGGAGGTTGGACGTTTTTGGGCTTTCTGCTCTGGCTCTAAACATAAGGTGTTCACATTTTGAAAGGCATTTTTTGCTGCAGACTTAGTCCTTAGTCTGGTGTACTAATCTATCTTGGCTTGTAAATGATGATTTTCTCTGTGATGGCCTTCTATGCAGATTGATTTTAAATGAAAAACACTTGTGTGTGTATTGTTTCTGATTGTCTCCTGTATGTCATTTGTTTTCCTTTCAAACAAGGTTGTCAAGGGCTTCCAAGTTTTTCAGTATGTGCATACTGTGTGTCTGATTTATTGCGTCTGCTCAAGGAGTAGTTAAATAGGCTTTTGATCAGATACAAAGGGAAATAGATTGCATCATAGGATCTGTTAAGTATGATCATTAATGATACTCTTTCTTGGACATGTTGTTGTTAGGCAGTAGCATTATTCTTAGGTCCTCTGGATATTAATTTATGTTGTCATGGGGAGACATTTACAGTCTTAGATATGACTCTGCTGCCCAGATAAGGCACTGGTTTGGGAATCTGTCTGTTCAATGGGTTTAGGAAAGTCCCATAACTCCAAACACCATTTCAAACCATCTCATCCTTCCATCTGTTAGTTGTAGGATTAGGAGTAGGAAACCCCTGCATGCTCTCATACCCGACCAGACATATATGTCCAAGAACGTTGCCCACCTTGTGATCTATCATACAGATCTTGGTCCATACATGAGAGTATTCTGCCTGTTGTTGTCAAGTTAGATCTTTCTATCTTTGAGCTAGTCAAGGTTATATCTTGAGTTATACGGACACCCCCCTTGGTGCGGCTGAACTAGAAGTGAAGGGGAGGAGCTCACGCAACCTCCTGTATTAGTTGGCTGAATCTGCATGTGCATAGGAACTGGCAAACCCTGATGCTGATTCAGAAGAAAAACCAACAGGTTATTAAGTACCTTACATGTGATGGAAGACAATCTTTACTTTATACTATTCATTTTAAACTCCCGAGCCATCTTCGCCATGGAAGGATAGTTAATGTTCCTAATTTTCTATTCAATTTACTAAAGAGGATGTTTGTAGAATACAGAACAAGAAATTGTTAGTCCTCATTGTCCCACCATGGTTTGATTGTCATGTTAGTGAAGAGGAGTATGTCTATCCATTACCCTGAGTTTTCTTGGGAAAGGTTTCTTGAAATTGATCATATTAATGAGGGGCCTGTGAGAGTGGAACTAGAAGTAGAAGAGACACAAGTAGACACTTCTCACCCAGAATCTTCTCTGCCTGTAGCCATGTGTTACATCCCCAACTTACAACTAGACTTAATCATTAACTTAGTATGATATCAAGAGGATTAGACATAGTTAATTGATTTGATATTGTCAAAATATCTGATTTAACTCTTTATTATGAAAAATTTATTGATGATGATTTGCTTTATAAATTGATTAAATTAAGTTATGAAATATGATGATGATGATACACTGATCATGATCTTGTGGTCTGAGTGTGAACAGGAAAATGAACATCCTTCGAAGAAGGAAGGAAAGTATCATCCTGGAGGGAAGGTTAGACATTGTGAAAGAAAAGGGTCGAATAGCCATCTGAGTATCAACTATTATGTCCTTCTTCTTTATGCATAAGTTGACACGTGTCATGCCTTTTTTCTTAGTTCTCTTATCCACTGAGAGTTGTTATGTCCTTGATGCCATTAAGACTAGTTGTGGAGACTAGTCGATGTTCTGGAAGCATCATCTCATGTTGAGGAGACAATCATGTAGAGAGTGATGGAAGTCTCTCATATTCTTTTGTTCTCTAGGATAGTATTCCTTAGTCCCTTGACTAAGGATGATAGTTGAATTTGGAGAAGAATCTCTCGACAACATTTGACAAACTAGATGTGTTCTTGTGTGCTTCCTTGTTTTCATTTTTTAATCCTATTTGTAAGGATTTCAAACCCTTTTGTAGGATAAATTTCCATGATAATAATCATATTATTATCTCTTATGTTATTATATTGGATCTTAGTCAAATGATTTTAACTTGTTTGGTCAGTTTAGTGAAGGATGGAGAGCTTTAAGCTCATCCACCTTCGAGCATGATGCCCGATGCTAGCCTCCTTTTGAGGAACCGACTGGGTGAGGAAAGGTGGTTACCTTTATTTTTGGCATGCATAGAATTGTAGGAGGTTAGAAACCAAAAAAGGAAGTGCATTCACAGCAGGCAGTAGTTAGTTTTTGGTTTGGAGGTTTTGGCCTTTTCATGGAGATAGAACAACAAAAAGAGTGAAAGTTGGATATAGAGCTGAGTGCACTTGTAGGAGTGTGGAACTGGTGTGACGAATCTTTTACTATCGTTGCTTAGGTATTACAAGGATGTAATCCTATTCATCATTAATGATTTAAACATTTTAACAAAGAACTAAGTTTAATACTGTTTAAAATCTCTATCTGAATGAAGCTCGACGCTGTTACAACTGAGCATTTTGATTTCTAAGTGTTATCATCCGATGGCTCTAGGCCTTAAGGCCAAGCTTTCCAAATTATCTCTTTAACATGAATGAACTTGTAGCCTTAATGGCTGAGCCATCTTTACTAGTTTGTCGTCAGCTGTTGAGTCGAGTTTTGATCTTTTAGAAATCTTTATAGATTGCTCAAGGCCATATGGCTGATTATATATATTTGAAACTCTGTTTAAACTGCATTCCAAGCTGAGAGGCCTAGTTATATAAAAATAATATGAATGATACTCTAGGTTGAGAGGCCGAGTTATATAAAAACACTATGTATGATACTCCAGGCCAAGAGGCCAAGTTATATAAAAAAACTATGTATTATACTCAAGGCCGTGAGGCTGAGTTATTTAAAAAGACTGTGTTATACACTCCAGGCTGTGAGGCTGAGTTATTTATAAAGTCTATGATTCATACTCAAGGCCATAAGGCTAAGTCTTTTGGGATGAGTGTATTCATGCTCAAGGCCGAATGGCCAAGTCTTGATAAGAAATTCTTTTTGTGTCGGTGTTAGGGTCACACGACCCGACTGTAACACTTTTACATCATATACTATACAAATGATAACTAGAGCTTGAGCCGTATCGGTTGGGTTGGTGAAGAAATGATGTCCCTCATCATATACTAACTTGAATAGAGTATAAACTCTTGAGTGGAGTAGATAATAGCTCCCTATCCATTATTAACTAAAGTTAATGATACAATCTTATGACTGTGGTTTTAGCCGCGAAGGCATTATTGATTCATGCTATGGACATTTGACTGTGATGATAGCTGGGATAACACTGTGAATAACATTGTGTTGACAACACCACAATTGACACAAATCAAGCTTATATGAGAAGTCGATTGTGAAACACTTTCTGTGTTATCTTGATTATCAAAATTGTATACTTATATTCTCAAACATAGAGGAGGATGAACCATTGCGAACATGGCCTCAATATGAAATCATTGAAATGAATTTATATTAGAATATTCATACAATCATTATGAGTCTACATGTAAGACCTTTTGTTAATGATATAAGTTATGAATAGTATACTTTTACTCTATCAAGGGTAGGGTATGCCTTAGGTACATGTATACCATTTCGTCATATGAGATGACTTGTTTCCAAAAATGTGAACCATGTATGGCCTAGGGGTCAAATGGTCAACTAATGTGAAATGAAACAAACTGTGTGATGAGGAGTCACTAGAAACTTATAACCAACCTATGGAGGGAGTCAAATGTCTAAGCATGGATAATGATTCAAATTGATCCCACTTATATAAGACCTAAAGAATTGGGTCGTTATAAACAACTGTAGGACATGACAACTCATAAGTCAAGCTAGGGTGGTGGACATACGGCGACATTCATGGTGTAATGTATTTGTATGAAAACTTTGGCCAAAGTGCTGCATCTATCTTTGCATGCATCATCAGTCCATAGTGTTCCAGATGGCCTAGTGTCTCCAGTAGTGTCATACAAGTTAGAGGGGATCTATAGTGTGTGACCGTGAGACATTAGGAAGGACACAACACCAGATACTTAGATGGCTAACCTATTAGGGTTCTAATGTCTAACCTTTCCATGAAGGGTAGGGCCTCTTCTAGTTAGGAAGATGAGCAGGGGACCATAGGTCTGTGGTTAGAGGAAAAGCACCAGGATGATGCTCTCCTTCCCAAGCATGAGACAAATTGAGGCTTATGGAGACAAATGTCATTGTTCCAGCTATAGTAATTACATTTTGTGACCAGTTGGTCTATTGTGATGTAAAAACTTGATTATGATGCCTAGAGCATATTTTGTATTTGATTAGTGATGGTTACTCACTAAAGACTGTAATGGTCTACTAGATTGTAAGTTATGTTATATCTTGATTTGATTAACATGCTTAATGGATGGAAATAATATGTTTCTTTTGATTCAAATTTTGATGAACTCTATCAATTCTTAGTTAATGACTTGATTAAGTTTTTTGTTTTAAGTTAAATCTTGAGCATTATGGAAAGTGATGTTACACCATGCATTTGTTGAGGAGCAGCCAGTTCCAAGCTTTGCTGAACCAATTAAACAACCTGCTAGTTCCCCTGCACCCACAGTCTCACCTATTTCAAACCCCAGTTGCAGAACATGTATTTCCTTAGACTAGAAGCAATAAAAAGAGAAAGCTAAAATAAAAATTGTAGTCTAGAGCTTCTAGCTCACAAACCCCAGCTTCTAAAACTATATGTGAAACCCCACCTTCTAAAACTGTATGTGAATCCCCAACATCTGAAACTCCCCATGAAGCTTCTTCTATTCCAAGTGCTACCAAGAAAAGGAAATCCACTTGTAGAGATAAGGACAGACAAGGAACCCCTGTTCAAAAAAATAGGCGTTTAGGTCACCTGAAAGAAAAAAAAAGAACTTTTAGGGAAACTTGAGAAGAGGAATGTGGTTGACCTTGATACTAAATCCAAGAGGGAGCACATTTTTGTTGACAGAGGACAAAAAAATTTGGGTTACACACTTGTTCAGGAGTCTAATGAGGAGTTTGAGGAAGAAGAAGATATATGGACAACCAAGAAAAGTCATAGGCCTCCCTTGGATAATGAAGAACCAGATTTCTCAATCCCTTAAGATGAACCACAGGAAGAAGAATTACTGTTAGAATCCAAAGAAACAATAGAGGGTGAGAAAGATGAGTTACAACGAGCAATGCAGAAGATTGTAGAGTTGGAGGAGAAACTTAAGGATTATCAACAGAAAGAAACTGGACTGAATGACAAGGTTAAGAAGTTAGAAGAACAATTGCATGATTACCAGAAATAGGGATCAAGACTTGAACAATTGGCCCAATTGTCCATCATTGAGATAAATAGGAGAAATCAAGAGCCTATGTAGCCAAAAGAGTAGTCTATAGAACCTACTCCAACTACATTACTTTTAGTCACCTTACTTGAATGTGGAATGAAATAGATAAACTAGTAAAGGAACAAGGTGAATTGAACATGGTAAGGAAATTAAGATGAAGATTGCAGAGATAGAAAGGTTGAAGTTCAAGGCAGACAGAATGGTAGACATGATTGTACATTTGATGAGATGTAGGCCACCTGCTAGGGTGTATACCCTCTACTTTCAAGAATAGTACCTGAGTTTTCAATTTAGCCAACTATACAGTGATGCCCCTATCTCCTTATTGACACCTAACTTGTTCCTAACCACTTACCAAAAAGCTACCCCTGAATTGCAAAACCAATTATGTGAATTCTACCTACATGAACTTGCCATTCCTTATGACACTTAGTGGAATCCCCTAGTTGTAATTGGGGATGTACAATTGAGGGCTTTGGCCTCATTTATTCAGAATGAGCATAAGAGGGGAGAATTAATGCAAGAATATTTAATGAAACAGAGAAGTCAATCCCTCTCAAATTGAGTGTAGAATATCCAAAGCCCTGGAAGATAGTGGAGGAATGAGTGGACTTGATTGAACGTCAAGAGGTAGAAAATAAGCTATTGGAATGCAGAGCCATGGACTATCATAAATTTGGGGAATTGGTAGGAAAAATTGGTAAGGAAACCGTGACATTTTCACAAGACATATGGAAGGAATTGCGACCAACACTACAGAGAAAGGAGCCTCACTATGTCTTTAACTTGTCAGCAGAAATTCATAGAGCACAAAGATATATAAGGTCAACTAAGGAACATGGGATAACATGGTTACCAGTAGTCTTCTATCCTCCTCTACTGATCTATCCTATTTCACATTGGATGGGGCATAAGACTAATCAGACTGTAGAACAAAATATATGGAACAGATTGGAAAGCTAGAAAGGATTCTACCTTAGACAAGAAAGAGGAGTAGAAATAACAAACTACAAGACGATAGCCCTGTAGTGCAATCTGAGACCTTGGTTGCTGGAGGACCAACAAGATGATTAGTTGGGGGTGTTATGGGACCATCATTTGTCTTATTTTTATTGCTTTAATTACTTATTTCCCAAAGACATTTCTAGACTTGTATATGTATTAATTATGTCCATGTTTATCCTTAAGACACTGAAGCATGAAGATGGTATATAATATGCTGATAATTAATTATGTGTGGATAATAGATTGTTCATGTGATGAGTTAGTATTTTATGTTGATTCTAAGTGGTAGTGATGCATAAATATTATATAGAGTACTAACTCCTCATGCAACAAAAGATTGGCTTCATATCATGAAGAACATTGAACAACCCGTAGCTGAAGGAGATGCTGATATCCACATAAGATGATACAGGTACCTACAACCAAAAGAAGAAGATCCTAAATTAACTGGAATGAGTCACCCATGACTCTATAACGATTATCTTTCAATAAATGATGCAGTTGAGGAACCCAGATCGTTCTCTATGATTCTGTTTCTAAGTCATGATTATTCTTTATGGATAATGAAGAGGTAGAATTATAGTAGGACTGTGTTTTCTCTGCTACCTTCATGTTAGTTAGTTTCCTCTTTTTGGTTGCTCTGTAATAAAGTCCTTTTCCTACGATGTGGGATAATGGGCAGTTAAGACATTTATTGTTCAGTAGCTTTACTCATAAAAAGACAATGCTGATCTCGATTAGTTAGATCAGAGGATAATAGATAGATTTTGTTTCATACGGTTTTGAACAAAAATACAATAGTAGATTTTGTTGTATCTTTGTTACTTTTGGCATTCAATGAAGAATGTGTTTTTAGTTTTGTTTATGATTACAAAGATTTAGTAGAAGATTTAGTTAGATCTTATGGGATCATAGCCACTCAAGCTGGCCACTTGAGGTACTGTGCTTCTCCACCTTGTTCATATGTTTAGTTTATGAATTGTATGTTTATATATGTGTGTGTGTATGATTGATGTTTTGTTGTTATGAATCATGTGAAGTAGTTTAACCTTGGTAGTTTGTGTTGTCAAGTCCATTGAGTCAAGGTGATAATCGACTGAACCACTTGTTAGTTCCTTTTTTACTTAGAAGTTACATAAAGACATTTGATTACTGCTATGTTGGATAATCTAGTTACTTTCCATTATTCTTGTTTACTTAGAATATTGTAATTGCTTTATTTCCCTTCTAACACAACCTCTAGGATAAAACTCAGGAATCCTTAACTGTACACACAGTATAGGCATCATCCAAGTGTTATGTCACAAAGAGTAACCTTGGGGGATTTTTCCTATTAAGGTTTAGCTCCCGGGTCCTATAATTGCATTTAGAGCATTTTGCATGTTATTTCTGACTCCCGATGAGAAAACCCTTGGATCTTGTGACAAATAGGACCTAGGGGGCTGCACTTTAATGAATTTTGAGCAAAAATGGCAGGGTGGACTTGGGTGCTAGCGCCCTAGTCTAACCCTATTTTGGGTTTGCCCTAATTTCAAATGTCAGTTTTATGACCGTTAATTAGGTCCTAACTTCTAAAGTTTGAATTATGAAATTCTTAGTGGGAATCTTTGTAGTTGCATATATAACCATGATTAGGTTTCATTTTCAAACTAGAGATGGAAATTGGACAAATTTATGCATACTTGTGATTAGAGCATTCAAAATATTCATTGTGTGGCAGAGCAGAGCATTGTTATTGTGTTTATGTTTGGAGATTTGGCATCCATCTCCTCATGGCATGAAGAGTATCCTCCTTCCATAAGATCTTCACTACAAGATGATATCAATTGTGTTTTCAATCATTTATCACTTGGATTTTTGCCTCTATCCCACCAAGATACGCACTCTCATCTGACAATGGTGTTTAGAAGACTTGAATGTCTCTCCAGGGCTTGACCAAGGCAAGACTCTAAACACCACAGCCCCCTCCCACACTCCTTGTGATTGCAGGTTACAGGTGTTGAGTCCCATGGAGTGGAGTTGCAGGAAGGAGTAGCAGACACAAAGGATTTGGGATCTAAAAAGAAGAACACTGGTGCTTTTCCTAGACTAGGGCGCTAGTCCCCGTGTCCTCCATAGTGGAATCTCTAGAAATTGAAGTTGCAGTCATATCAGTGTTGGAAGGAGATCCAAATCCTGCAAAGAAACATGTACTTTAGACTTGGGCGCTAGTCCCTGTGTCCCCAACTTTTCCACCTTCCGAACTTAAAAAAATAGTAAGTTAAATATCTTTGTCCTTTGCCTCAGTATGAAAGGATTTGTTGTAATTTGATAAATTGCTTACTGATTTGTATAATTAGGGTTTCTAAGAATAATTAAACATTAGATAGAGACATTGTTTGATATATCCAAGAGTCCATAGCTTCCCAAGTGGCTGACCAACCTGATAGGTGATTACTCTCGCTTAGTGGAGATTCAACTCGGTTAATAAGCCCTTGGAATGTTTGCTGGGAAAGGAGGATTACACATAAACCACTAAAACATCCTTGAATTAATCCTCTCACCTTTCCTTATACAAAAAATTTAGTGAACCCGTGTTTTTAAACTTTGTGGCACCTTGATGAGTGTTGTTTGATAAATTTGCATTCATTCATCTTATCGCACTCAAAAAATCACAAGAAATTTAAATTTTTTTTTTGGCATTTTAGGCTTGTAGTTTAGCATAATTTGAATTATTTGTTATTCAATTTCATTATATTTTTGTCATTTTTATTAGATCTGATTTAAATTGCAGAAATTCATAATTTAGAATACATTTGCATTGCATTTGTGTGATTCATTTGACAAAAAATGCTTGAAAAAGTGCAATTTTCATAAAAACTTAGTTTTGCATTAGCTAGGGTTTGTAGTCAAAATATTGTTTCAGATTTTACTACCATTTTCAAATGCTCATTAGGATTGATTTATAACTGTAGTGTTTCATCATAGTGGTTTGCTTGCAAAATTTCATGCCTAGGTTTTAAAAATCGTGATTTTTCACTAGATTTTGGCCTTATCGTCTCTCTAGATTTGCACCATAGGTGTCTTGTAAGGGATTTTTCTGCACTAATTGGCTGTTATCAAGGTTATTATCTTTTTCCCCTCCTAAAATTCTTTACAACACCCTTTTTACTAGGCCTTTGCATTGAAAAGTGGTGAAAAATTGCATATTTTGACTATATTTTCCTAGGGTTTGACTTAGATTTGCACTCCAAGCATGTTGTGATGGATTTTATGGCTTTAGGTGACTGATATTACTTCTGTAACCTTCTGAACCTCCTAAAATTCTTTACAACACCCTTTTTATTGGGTCTTTGCATTGAAAAATTGCATATTTTGGCCTATTTTTACTAGGTTTTGACTTGTCATCACTCTAGATTTGTTTCAAAAGCATGTTGTGAAAGATATTTTTGCATAATTGGACTAATATTAGGTATATTATTTTCTATCCCTCTTGAAATTTTTCACAACACCTTTTCTCCTAGTGATTTGCATTGAAAAAAGTCAAAAAATCAAGCATTTTTTATCTTTAACATATCTTGCTCCTAGGGTTTGTTCTATTAGTTTGTACATGCTTTTGTATGAGTATTATAACTCAATGCCCTAGTAGAAATATCCCTTTAAGAAGAAGTATAAGACTCATGGGATCTAGTGCTTTTGAATAATTTGACATTCCTACCTCTAAAAATCCATTGAATACCTTCTTTACAAAAGGTGAGACAAATTTTGCAAGACATTATACCTTCTACAACCACCATGGAAGATCAAACATTTCATGATGTCGATGACACTATTGATGTGGTCGCACATGTACCTGATGAACAAATAAACCAACTTGATAAAGACTTAGCTAAATTTCAAGCATTTGTTGGAAATGAACGGATAGTGGAAGAAGCTGTCCCTATGGCCCACCACATAAGAGAATTGATAAAAGAAGGACAAGATGGTATTAATGTTGTTTGAGGTTTAATGCATATAGTACACAATAATGTCATGATGGCGAATGAATGTGTGAATGGTATTAAGAGCATGTCATCCTCCTCTCATATGCAAGTATCGACACCTATACCAACTACGGGAATATTTCCATTTACATATTTGATTTTAACCACCAATGTAAATGCTTTTAGTAATGCTACCACTAGTATTGAAGTATCTAATGGGACAAATTCACAAAATTACAAAGCTGTGGGATTTAACTATGAAAACTTGGTATCTAAAGGGACTTCTTCGATGAATAAGTACTCTCAACCGCCTCTCCATCCCACCTATTTGCAACCATTATCCACTTATCAATATGTCCAACCACCATTGAACTATTCCCAGCCTCCACCCATCACTACTCAGGCTCAATCACTGCCCAAATTTGGTTCTAATTCCTCGCAACAAACCGCATCTCCTAATGATGCAATCTTAAACCAACTATTGCAAGGCATGACTTCCTTACAACAAAAGGTGACAAACTTGACAAATTCTTCACAACCTAGTATACCAACTTATCATGGCCATAACCCTTTATCTTATGCAATCTTGAGAACTCCTATACCTGAGAGGTTTGAGACTCCTCTCTTTGAAAAATATGCTTGAAAAGGTGATCCTAATACTCATGTGGCAGCATTCACAGCTATGTGTAGCGATTTCTATTTTGAAGAGGATTTGTTAGCAAAACTTTTCCCGTGATCTCTCAAAGATACTTCTTTAGAATTATTTTTCTCTTTACCTCCGAATTCAATACATTCCTTCTCACAATTAGTTGATCAATTTTTACAACATTTTCAAGCAAATATTGGACCTCAAGTCTTCTTGATTGATTTAGTTCATTGCAAGCAAGAGATGAAAGAGAAATTAACTGAGTTTATCAATTGGTATCAATCTCTTTATGCACAAATTCAATACCAAATGAAGGATGAGGATGTTCAGAAGGTGTTTATTACAAATCTACAACATAACATCTGTGATAAGATTCTCTTGATGAAGTATAACTCCTTTCAACATTTATGCACATCCCTTCGTGACTATCAACTTTCGTCTAGTCAGTATGAAAACCAGAACTCATCGACTCAAGTTGGTCAATCCATGGGTGGACCATCATAAAACAACTTCAAGAAGAATAATAGGAGTTTCATTAAGGTTAGTGGATCGAATTCAAACAAATTTTCACAAGTGTCTGCTATCACTAATCCAAAGAAGGTACCATATCAACAAAGAAAGTTTACTCCGATATCTGAATCCTATCTTTCTATCATGAATCAAGATCTAAGTAATAATCTTCTGAAGCTTCCCCCAATCAAACTTTTAGATCCTAGTAGAGCACAAGGACCTTATTTCGATGCTAATGCTTTTTGTCATTACTACTGGACACAAGGACATGAGACCAAATGATGTATGCATCTTAAACATGAAATACAAGACCTCATTGACTCAAATGTGATACAGGTATCAGGTGTGAATGATAATGGGAATAAGTTAGTTGCTTTGTCGAATCAAAACTTACAGATCTTCACCAATCCCTTTCCTAAGCATACTGATAACAATTTGATGGAACAAAACACCCTAGAGGTAGATGATGATTATTTGGACTATGATGAGATAATTGCTACGATTGAAGTGGATAAGGAAAACACTCAAGTGTCAGCTCATCCACAGAAAAGTGGTATTTATTCTGAAGTTCCTCCTCTGTTATCCCTTCAGGGATTGAGAGATAAGCAACATACATTAGAAAGATAGATGGAATAAAAGACTGATAAATGAAAAGATTGAAATAGTACAAGATAGTCCTTGTCACTATGACAAATGAACTCGACAATGGAAGCTCGCTAAAAATAAAAAAGAGCAAGACGATTATCATCAGGTGGAAATAATAGTGGTTCTCCTCCTCATAAGCAACAAAAGACTTCATATACACAAGGATATAAGAAACAAACATCACATGTACTTCCTGACATTAAACAAGAATCTCATAAGAACCACTCAAGCTTCATACAAAACTTGATGGAGCATCTCTCCAAGAGGCTTGCAAGTATCAAAATTTAGTACGATTGTACTGGCAGGTAAGTATTTCTAACCCTTTACCTATGTGATTAGTTTCCCCCGTGATGTGTTATGTGTTGTTTAGGCCTACTAGGTTTACCCCTGATACTCTCGTAAGGTCAAGGATACTAGGAGACCGCCTCTGTTGTGACCCTTCTTCTATTTGTATCATCATTCTTTTATATTGCTTCTCCTCTATTTTCATTGTTGTGTGTTGTTTTCGACGAACATAGCGTTGCAGTTGGTGATTTGGAGGCACCCTCCTACGTGACTGTCCTGAAGACACTTGTTTCTCCTCTCTTGCTTTATTGTTTCCCTTCCTCTAGTGGTTCTATCTAGCGAGCAGATGATAGAAAACATTTTATACTGATGCGGACCTATTGTCCCTTTAGCGAGTAATAAAAAAAATGGATCTAGTCCATACATGACAATGGGGTTGTTATATATTATCCGATGCTTGGCTAGTAGAATCACTCTATGTGATCTTGATGTTGTCTTATTGCAATTACAAAACATAAAAATACTGCTGCTCTGTGCACTTTGTCTATCTTGAATCTTGAATTCCTTGGTTCTCTATGTGTTGTTGTTTATCATGATTATATAGACACTAACACTTTTCTTGCAGGAATGTGTTTGCGGGAACATTTGGCAATCATAAAGTACATTTCACCTCTGAGGGGCATGGGCTTTGCGAGAGCTAGTGTTCCCTTGTGTGTTTTCTTCCTACCTTAACGTGCTTGATATCGGTACACGACATCAACCACCTTAAGGTGGGGGCATATATAAGGTAAGTTGTCTGTTGTGGATGCTAGTAATGTGTGTTTGTGAATCTTGAATCTATTGCAATCACTTAAGCCCTCTATGGAGGTGGGATATCGTGCATATCCTTTTTTATCTTAAGCCCTCCGTGTGAGGTAGGGATGGTGTATTTCTCGAGGAGAGTGCATAGTCCTGTCATTTTCAAAAGTCCTCTGCAGAGGTGGGGAGCGATTCTATGACTAACTCAACCCTTAAGCATGTCTTCAGTGATTGTTGTGGTGAAGCCCAATCATCAGTGTGTGCCTGTAATATGCCTAAGATTGTGATGAACCTAGAAATATGTGCACTCCATCGCTTGGCTGTCGTGTTTTTTTCGTGTCTTCCATGTGTGTGTATGGCATGTTTGTTCCCAAGCATAGTCTAAAGACTGGTGGCGATGAGTCCCTCATATGCTTTAGGATTTGTTTGGCGTGCTTTATTTGTATGGCATGTTTGTTCTCAAGTGCAGTCTAAAGACTAGTGGCGATGAGTACCTCCTACATTCTGAGATTTGTTTTGTGTGTTTGTTGCCCAATGTGCGATCTAAAGACCGGTGGCGATGAGTCCCTCCTGCATTATGGGTGGCGTGTTTACTTTCCTATACTTGCATTCTGTATTTCATATATATATGAGAAAAAGAAAAAGAAAATCATCATTGTCTTCATTGCATTTACTGTATTCACTATGTTTTGCATGTCTTCAATGCTGTCTTCTTTGTGTTTTGCGTGACTGTAACAGTCTTCTCCATGTTTTGCGTGCCTGTTATTGTCTTCAATGTATTTGGCGTGTCTTCTCCGTGCTTGGCATGTTTGCTATATTTGTTGATCGTACTTGAATGCATGTATTGGCCTTGAGTTTATACATACATTAAAGTGGGGGCTAAATGTTATGTTAGAAAAAGTAACCTTGGGGACTTTTTCCTATTAAGGTTTAGCTCTTGGGTCTTGTAATTGCATTTAGAGCATTTTGCACATTATTTTTGACTCTCGATGAGAAAAACCTTGGGTCTTGTGACAAATAGGACCTAGGGGTCTACACTTTAATGGATTTTGAACAAAAATGGTAGGATGGACTTGGGCGTTAGTGCCCTAGTCTAGCCCTATTTTGAGTTTGCCCTAATTTCAAATGTCAGTTTTATGACTGTTAATTAGGTCCTATGCTGACATCTAAAGTTTGAATTATGAAATTCTTAGTGGGAATCTTTGTAGTTGCATATATAATCATGATTAGGTTTTATTTGCAAACTAGAGATGGAAATTGGACAACTTTATGCATACTTGTGATTAGAGCATTCAAAATATTCATTGTGTGGTGGAGCAGAGCATTGTTATTGTGTTTGTGTTTGTAGATTGGCATCCATCTCCTCATGGCATGAAGAGCATCTTCTTTCCATGAGATCTTCACTTCAAGATGATATCAATTGTGTTTTTAATCATTTATCATTTGGATTTTTGCCTCTATCCTGCTAGGATATGCACTCTCATCTGATAATGGTGTTCAGAAGACTTGAATGTCTCTTTGGGGCTTGACCGAGGCAAGCCTCTAAACACCACAACACCCTCCCACACTCCTTGTGATTGTAGGTTACAGGTGTCGAGTCCCATGGAGTGGAGTGGAGTTACAGGAAGGAGTAGCTAACACAGAGGATTCATGATCTGAAAAGAAGCAGGACACTAGTGCTTTTACTGGACTAGGGCACTAGTCCCCGTGTCCTACATAGTGGAATCTCTGAAAACAAAAGTTACAGTGTAGATCAGTATCAGAAGGAGATTCAGATCCTGCAAAGAAACATGTACCTTGGACTTGGGTGCTAGTCCCCGTGTCCCTAAATTTTCTGCCTTCCAAACTTCAAAAAATAGTAAGTTAAATATCTTTGTCTTTACCTCAATCTGAAAGGATTTGCTTACTAATTTGCATAATTAGGGTTTCTAAGCATAATTGAACATTAGATAGAGACATTGTTTGATATATCCAAGAGTCCACAGCTTCCCAAGTGGCTGACCAACCTGATAGGTGATTGCTCTCGCTTAGTGGAGATTCAACTCAGTTAATAAGCCCTTGGAATGTTTGTTGGGAAAGGAGGATTACACATAAACTACTAAAACAACCCTCAATCAATCCTCTCACCTTTCCTTATACAAAACACAAAGAAGAATATGATTCCTTGGTTTGACAATGTAAATTTAGCACATTATGTAACCGGTAGATTGCTGGATAAGAGATCTGTTGGTCTATTGAGTAGTATGTATGTCCTTTCTACATCAATATATTGGTAGATAATGGAGTTCGACAATAAGCATAACACAAATCAAACCATTATTTTCATTTACAAATAAATGTGTCTTTAAATGTATAATTATCATCTATATGCTCATAATATTAAGATAGAAAATGATCTAACATGTAACATTGATTCTCTAAAGTATGCCTATTATAGAAAATTATCATGAAACCAAGGGTCATCAATTCATCATGAGAAGATAAAGATCTATCACTAATATCCTTGCTAAATATATTATCAATAGACCATGTGAATTATTTGTTACAAAGACAGTTGCCGTTACACCAAAAGATCAACTTGTTAATGCCCGATACAACCACTAGAGTTAATGAATCCACGAGAGGTAGTTAAGCCTTGTCACGAACCCAAGCGTTGTGCTACACAACACAAGGAGACCAAGGGCGCACACCCTTCAACAATCCCCCTAGCACAAGCAAGGGGTTTGAACCCGTGACCTAGGCTCTGATACCAATTGTTACAAAGATGGTTGCTGTTGCACCAAAAGATTGACTTGTTAATGCCCGATACAACTGCCAGAGTTAATGAATCCATGGGAGGTGGTTAAGCCTTGTTTTGAACCCAAGCGCTGTGCTACACAACATAAGGAGACCAAGGGTGCACACCTTGCAACATTATAAAATATAAAATAAGCACTAGCATGAGTGATATGGGGGATAACAACCTCATGTGAAGGTTAATGTAAACAAGTTGCATCATGTAGATGTACATCACTAGTGGTAGGAGTATAATCATTATAAAGCTCATCACTAGGATAGTCATCATAGATAGGTGACCTGAAAGTGAAAATATCATTATGAGGTTAATCAAGAGGAGAACCATATTTAAACACATCACTACGAATGGGAGGAGGTAGGTGTGTAAGTGAAGGTGAGACACACATATCAATATCCCAAGTATCCTCACAAGATGAAACATCAAAATCTCATTAACCTAGAGATATGGAACCATCATGAGATGCTTACTAAGCATAATAATATCATGAGTAGTCAATGGATTCAAAAAAGCATCATATAGAGAAACATTCCTAGATATAATACATGAAGATACAGATACATTATAAACCATAATAAGATAGGAAGTAAATTATGTGGTGAGAAGGGTGGAAAAGGTATCGACAATGAGAATCTTGCAATAAGAATACACAAGGATAAATCCAACCCTAATTAAATATTAATTGAAAGATGAAAGCAATAAAAAAATATCAAATCTACAACAATGAGGTAGAAAGATTAAACCCTAAGGTTAAACCCTAGAGGGTGTAAGATTGAGCATGGTCACAAAAATGAAAAGGAAGAAAATAAATCTCTTTAAATGTCTAAGATAATTAATGCAATAAAGCAATATAATAAACATATTAACCTAGATAAAAGTGTTGGGTATTAAACACACATACCTCATTGTATATGAAATAATAATGAAATAAACAAATTAAAGTGTACCTTGATGCTAGAGAGATGATGATTGTTTATGAAATGAGTAGACTAAGATAATCGTGTCTTCTAAACCTTGTGATTATTTGTGAACTTGGGTTAGTCTTGCATCTATGGTCTTGATCCTCACAACTACAATTTTAACTTGAATAGTGCATTTATGAACTTTTGTTACCTATTTGATCCTAAGGACTTCAAATTTTAGGTATATGGGAGAAATAATCCCTTGATGTTTGCACTTGCAAAGAGAATTGACAAACATGGTTGAAACTTCTTGATAGTTTCTCAGTTGTAGTCAAGCCCCATTGATCAATTCAACGATTTTGATAAGAATGGAAGATAACAAACAACAAATGACAATGACAACGATACAATTGTGATGACACTAGGTGATAGATACTTAAAACTTGATGGAAAGCAATTCAATGGATTCTATCATGACCTAGTGCAAGAACTAAGGTTTCACTATTTGTTAATGCAAAGGTTGATGTGATTGATGCAAGTACTAAGTAATGAATGCAAACTAATCCCTTGGGATAGACATGTGATGGGGAACTATCTTTAGGATTGATTGATAATCCTCAATGACCTAGAGGCTATGTCCTTTGATACTTGTCTTAGATGCATAGTTTGAGTTCTTTGGCATGATAAATGTTTAATAGCAACTTAGTTAGAAGTGGGTTGGCTTGTGCCCATTGCTAAATTTAAATTTGAACAAAGTGGGTCAAAACCACATGTGTGACCCTACCTTGGTCAAGACCACACCTATGGTTTTAAACTTAGGGGAAGATATTGTAATTTGATATTTGGAAATGTTTTATATATGGTAAAAAAGTTGTTTCTAATGATCAATAGGAATACCAAATCAGTCAAAATCATGTTCTAAGATAAAAGACTTAGAATACATACACAAAACAACATAAAATGAAGGGTAACAATGCAAAGTATGTACTTTTCACCCTTATAGATATCAAACCTGAATTAAAGGAAGTAATGTGTAACTTGGGAGAGTGTGTTGAAAGATCAACTTTTTAGTGCTAATAGCTTAGTGGTAAAGATTAATTATGAAATACAAACCCAAAAAAAAAAAAGAAGAAAGAGGGTTGTAGTAGTTAGTGGCTAAGCGAAGCCTCTCAAGTTGAAATAGCTTAGTTACAAAGTAAAAGTTGACCAGCTTGGAATCAAAGGCCCTGCCTAGAGAGAGAAACAGGTGCAACTAAAACATGTTCAAGAACACAGCTTAAAAATGAACAGAAATGTAAAGAGATCACCCATCCAAAATGGAAGTACCACAGGTCTTCCCATCTTCAATGACACGCCATTGGTTACACCATAAATGTTCTTGATGTATCGAAGGTTAATTACCTAATATTTGACGTATATATAAGTAAAGAAGAGAAGTCATCCTTAGAATTATTCTTTCTGAAATGTGCTGATGTGAGGCAGGATTGGAAATTATGGGCAACTTGGATGCAGCAGTCTAACCTGATGAGCCCCTAGGATGTATGGAAGAATCCTTGGAATATGGAAAAAAAAAAATAATAATTTATAGCTGTTTGCTTTAACGATACTTGTAAGTTACTGATACTGATGATATTAAATTCATTTAAAAATCCATCCAACATGATATGATTTTTCTAAATATAAATAATCAACTGGTACTCCTTAGGGACTGCTGCTGCAGCACAGTTCTTGTTTAATGGTTTGGATTTTGATGTTTTGAAAGATTTTTTTTTTTATAAAAATATTAGATAATTTTAAATATAATTATTTAATGGTTTTGATTTTGATGTTTTGAGTCTTTGAAGATTCTTTTTATGAAAATATTAGATAATTCTAAATGCAATTATTTAATGGTTTTGATTTTGATGTTTTGAGTCTTTGAAGATTCTTTTTATGAAAATATTAGATAATTCTAAATATAATTATTTTATGATTTTGATTTTGATGTTTTGAGTCTTTTGAAGATTCTTTTTGATGAAAATATTACATAATAAATATGTCATGTACTTAATTTAATGATTTGGTGAAGGGTTGTAATTCAATTGGTTGAACATAATTGATGAGGATGATATCATGTTTTTTAATTTTGGGCCAGGGTCAACCAGGACCTAAATTTGATGGTCGTATAGCTGTATTTAGACATTTTTACCGTAAAATACAATTAAAATTTGAAAAAGACTGTATCACATGAAATGAGAGATTTTGAATAAATTGTTAAAATTTATAGGATTATGATGATATATATATATTTGGTTTATATATAATTTACTTATATTAAAGTATGTCATAGTATTTTAAGGGCACCTTTAAATGGATAACTGTCATAAAAAATTTGTTCGACAGGTAGGGTCGACCATCAAATTTAAGCCCTGGGTTCAACCCCTCCATGACTTTAACTCATCATATTGTAATCCCCTTATTCAAAGGGCAAAGATGCCAATATCTATGTAATCCAATTATTTAATCAACCAAATAAATAAATTTAATGAAGACCAGCAGAATCTGAGTCTTGTCTACAGCTTTGTAACTAGAGACTCCATACAGATGAGATTGAGACTTAACTGAATTTAAAGACCTTTTTTGTCAACTTGAAAACAGCTTGCCAGAGTTTAAAAACTTTTTTTTCTAAGTTTAAAAACATGCCAGAGATTTTACTGAATCTAATTAGTGTTGAATGTAACACTTTGTTTGTTGATGAAAGGTTTGTTATACATACAATTGCAAATACATTTTTTGATTGCATAAAATCTAATTCGGTGTCTTATAGCAACAATCACCAGCTTTTACTGCATGTTATGGGTACAAATTAGCCTTATTACAATTCCCTACCTGTGTGTCTTTTGATTTTGCAACTGCTAATTACATAAAAGGAAAGTATCAACTTTCCTATCAATCCTAGTGTCTTTTAAAAAAACAGTTTATAGTAATAAATACCAGTTTCAAAACTCGTCTCTTAAGCTTCTAGGCCATTATTAAAGTTTATAAAAATATTATTTCATATTTTTCCACAGCAACAAATGGTTTTGTAACAGTAAACAATATAATATATTTGTCTAAATTCTCTATCATGTAAATAAATCTTTATAAAGTAAATAAAAACCCAAAAAATATGGGACGAATATTATGAAATTCACCCTATTTGGGGACCTTGCATATGTACATAGTAAGACAAGCTTTAATAACCTTTACAAAGTTTATCCAGAAAAGCATCGATAACCACTACAAAGTTTATCCAGAGAAGCTTCAATAACCTCTATAAACTTTATCCAGAAATATTTTTACAGTATGTTTTCCTTTCGAAATCATAGAAGGAATTCAATACTCCTTGGCATTAAGCTGAAGAAGATCATTTATTTGTGCTGTCAAGTCATAACAACAGGGTGTTTATTCTGCACTCAGAAAATTAAAAAAACCAAAGGAGTTCAACAGTTAAAATCTAAACCTCTTGCACTAAGAAAATTAAAAAACCAAAGGAGTTCAACAGTTTAAATCTAAACCTCTTGCTAGTACAAATGATGTGAAAGTCGGGGCTTGATGATAACCTCCAAAGGCACTGCCTTTGCCATTATCAAACCAGCCCATTCACTCATGTCAGTGATTCTTCCATCTGGAAGAAACCAATCAAAGCTTTGCAACAACCTTGCAAGAGTTGTTTGCACCACACAAATCCCCAAAGAAGCTCCAGGACATCCTCTTCTCCCTGCCCCAAATGGAAACATCTCAAAGTCATTCCCTTTCATATAGATGTTATCTATCTCTACTTCCTCCTCTATGAAACGCTCCGGTATAAAATCCAATGGCTTGTTCCACAATCTTGGGTTCCTATGAATTATCCATGCATTTACCATCGGAATTGTTCCTGCAGGAATATGATAGCCTCCCACCATGCAACCCTCAAAAGATTTGTGTGGCCCCACTATAGGCGCCGGTGGATAAAGACGCATAGTCTCTTTCACTATTAATTGCAGGTATGTTAACTGGGGTATATCTGAGTCCTCCACCAGTCTCTTCCGTCCAACTTTAGAATCAAGTTCCTCTTGTGCCTTCTTCATTACATGGGGATGTTGCAATAACAATGACAATGCCCACTCCAGGGAAGTTGAAGATGGATCAGTCCCTGCACTGAACATATTCTGCGAGGATACAATATTAATAGCAAGAAAAAGAGATAAAATCAAAACTTGCAAGAAATTGATTTACTTCTAATGTATTGACAATTCAAATGTTTTTTGTGCAGAGATTTCATAAAAAACCACGTGTTAATAAATACTAAATTTTTATCTTAATCTACGGGTGCCCATTCACCCTTTTCTGTTTAAAAAAAAATAAAATAAATACTAAATTTTTGCTCGCCTAAGTTCTCATATCCTCACTTTTGAGCACTAGATTGATAGATTGAGGACATTTATGTGTTGATCGAAAGGAGGCCCTTGCAGAGCTAAATTTGTGTCACGCGAGGGCATTTATACCCTTGGTCTAAGGGAGGGCCTTGTATCAGACTGGTGCTAAGTCATCTCTTGATCCCTTTTCCAAATCAACAGGTCTGTTTATTGGCATGAATCAGCTATTTGTCATAGTTAAATTGCAAATCTCATAGCTAAGTTGGTAAGTTTTAGGTAGGCAAATTGGTAAGTTAGTGTTTGGGACAGAATCCAATTAAGATGTGCACATGCCCTGAATATGGGAACTACTGTTGGACCCTATACTCACCTCTTTTCATCTCTTCACTATTGCCCACCTCTTCATTGGTATCATTTCCCCACTGTATTAAGCTGCTTTTCTCTTTCTGGATGCACCCTAATTACGCTTTGCTGACCACCTATTTTCTCATGCACACCCTTAACATAATTCACTTGTTTAGTTTGTAAAGTCAAAGGATCTAAGTAAATCACTCTTTCTTGGATTCCTACCAAGTAAGTTTGTAGAGCCACTGGTGAACCGAATGTGTGTGCGGCTAGTTACATCTTTATAAAGACAAGTAGCTGAAGCGGTGTTGGTTGAATGTGTAAATGGTGGCTGAATGAGGGTTTAGTTGAACTTGTATATGGAACAGGGTATTGTTGTTGAAGTTGGCCCATTTGGATGATAGAAACCACAATGCCAATGCAAGGGGTGCAGGATTCTGTGAAGCATAGTTTCCAGAAACAAGAAAAGGAAATTTTGATGACAAAAGAAACATGGTGAGAAACATGATTGCAGAGGTTTCAGCCAAAGAAATGTATTATATATAAATACTTATGAAATTGACCATTGCTACTGGTTCGAACATCATGCTTGACAATATCTCTGCAACCCGAAGGGCTAGTAAACCTGCAACTAGTAAATACACTGAAAAGCTTGGAAGACAGAAAAACAAATTAGGCATTCAAAAATTCACTTGCAGTTAGAAATGACCCATTCACATTTCAACAAAAGAAATATGAAACATATACCTCATGTTGCATTCCTTGGAACTAGGCTGTCTAATGCATTAGGTGGTTGTTCAGTGCTAATTTATCAGATGTTACTAGGGGCACATTCTAATTCTGAGAGTCCTAATATAAATCAAATAATGAGTCTTCAGAAAATCCGAGTAGTATCTCCACCATCTACACATAATTTATAAATAAACAAAAAATACCTAAACTGGCAACGTCAAAACAACTTACAATAGCAGTTGCCTTAATAAATGCATCTTTATCAGGTATTGCTTCACCATTCTCCTCTGCCTGCGAGATCAACACATCAACAAAGTCTTCCATCACTCCCTCCTCTTTTAATCCCTTCTCCCTGTGCTTCTCCACAATTCTCTGCATATACAAGTCTAATTCCCCCTGTACCTTCTTCATAGCCTTCTCATACCCCTGCAAATCAAGCCACTTCAACCAGGGAATATAATCCCCAATATTAATTACTCCTTGAAGCACGAAGGACTCTTTAATCAAACGGGTGACTAGATCTATGGAAATCCCCAATTCCTCTCCAAAATACCTATCATGTATGATCATAGTCATCAGAATTTTAAAAGTCAACTGGGACAAAACACTTCTCACGTTAACAATACTCTGCAACTGTGCCTGCTGAAACAGAGAATTTACTGTTTTACAAATCTCTTGCATTCTCTTGGGTTCGAATGACTGGATTCTTTTGGAAGAAAGAAGCTCAAATACACAGATTTTTCTAGCATTTCGCCAGTAGGGGCCATAAGGAGCCCAGCCTGGCATAGAATAATTGTAGCCCAAATGCTGGCCATGTGCAAGCTGAGGACGAGAAGCAAAAGACCTATCATTTACTGTAAAACATTCTTTGGCCAAGGTTGAAGAACTTATCACTAAAACAGGGTAGTTGCCAAATTTCAAATGCATAATAGGTCCATAAAGTGGTGACAGTGAATTGAAAATCTGGTGAATAGGCTTGGTTTTATCTGTGAAAAGATGAAGGTGGCCAATTATAGGAATAGCTCTGGTCCCTGGAGGGAGATGCTCCTATAATTTCTATGGTGTTTTAGTAGAATTGTTGCCACAAGAAAAAGTGTGGCAGCTCCTACCACAATAACAGACGTCGTAGAAAATGTTACGTTCGTGAATACATCCATTGCTTAAACCTCTTTGTTTTCTAAATGCTATGTCGAGTATACGTATAACTGTATATATTGAAACTTGGACTGGGATTTTTGCACCATCTCACAGAAAAATCAAGAAAGAGTATGAACAGAGTCAAAGACATGAGATAGATACGTGTTGGTTATTGGTTCTTGTGGTATCTAAGACAGTTACCTGCGTGAATTATTTTTATAATAGATTTGTTAAGAATTTTTAAATACTGGGAATGTGGTTTAGCTGTAAATCCTTGGAAGTTTACCATCGCTAGCATAGGTTCTCAGGGCAGACTTTCCAAGACTGTACCTCTTCCGTTATCCATTACCCAAAAAATAATTTCGCTGAGATTAAGACATTCTACAGAGCCTTCAAAGCAGATTGGCAGTCTTAGGGACATTTAAATGGTTATTTTTAAACATCATCCACTTCAACAGTCAAATGTCAATTTTAGCCAATAAAAAAAGAATAAATATTTACCACATTTTAATTTGGATGAGGTGTAAATTTACTATTGATTATTTCACCATTGGATGATATTCAAGTAGAGTGCTCAAGAATAGTATGTCAAGTGTTAAGTCAAAGCTGCCTTTGTTTGAACAAGAAATTTTTAATACATGTTTCTTAGAATAAGAGGGCACAGTTAGAAATATTGAAGAACAATAAGTAATGCCCCTAAACCCTTATCCCTTACCCCTAAACCCTAAACCCAAGCAACCCTAAACCTCTATCTTCCTATCTCTCCCCTATCTCCCTATCTCTATCATCCCTTTACCTCTCAATCTCTCTCCCTATGTCTCTAGACATCTCCCTCACTTTCTATCTCCATATCTCTCCCCCTTGTCTCTCTCTCCCTCTCTCTCCCTAAACCCTAAATAATGCCCCTAAACCCTAACCCCCAACCCCTAAACCCGAGCAACCCTAAACCTCTATCTCCCTTTCTCTCCCCTATCTCCCCATCTCTACTGTCCCTCTACCTCTCAATCTCTCTCCTTGTCTCTGAACATCTGCCTCACTCACTATCTCCCTATCTCTCCCCTCTGTCTCCTCTATCTCTCCCTATTTGTCTCCTCTCTCTCTACCTATCTCTCGCCTCTCTCTCCCCTATCATTCCTCTATCTCCCTATCTCTCCCCTCTATCTCCCCCCTCTCTCTTATCGACAAAGGAAATGGAAATAAGAAAATTAGGACTCTCTCTCTCTCTCTCATCGACAAAGTAAATGGAAATAAGAAAACTAGGACATGCAAAGAGGGATGATGATATAGATTGGGAGGATGAAATGGAAACAAGATAAAACAAAAGTTAATTGGATGGTAAGAATGATGAGAGGAGAGGTGAAAAACAATAAAATAGGGAAAAATTGGTGGAATCTAAAGGAAAAGGAAAACTAGGAAAGCTAGGGTTAAGAGGTGAAAAAGAGAGGGGAGGAGGTGGAAAAAGAAGTCAAATGGACACAAAGAGATGAAGATGAGAGAGAGAGAGAGAGAGAGAGAGAGAGAGAGAGAGAGAGAGAGAGAGAGATGCATAAATTTTGTTTTAACTATTTTATAACATGCTCACATTTTTTCCTTCTTTGGGAAATTCCAACCCTAAGCATTGAATTTGCCTTAGGCATCCAACCCAAAGGGTTGGAGGTAGCTTTTAGATGCCAAGAGCATGTTTTTCACAAAAAGTTAGAAATTTTGACCAAATATCATGCGTGCTCCCCCAATGGTTTACACATTTTTCAATTTGTCTATGAAAAAATGTTAGGACAACTTTAAGTTTTTTATTAGCTTTCTAACCATGTATTTTTTTCAAAAATCTGATAACATTAAGGTTTCCATCTTCAATTTCTTTTGCTAATGCGTTCTTTTTTTTAGAAAACCTATGTCTAGTATTTCTAGTGTCATTTTTTACACGTTTATCGAAATTTGAAACAAATTACATTTTTAGATTCTAGACTCAATTCTATACACATTAAAAAAAATTGATTTCTTATTAGTTTTCAAAAAATTGGGGGGAGCATGCTCAAATTTTTATTTTTTAGGATGTGTCCACTTTGAAAATTCATAAAAAAATTTATATATTCATAAAAAAATTAGTAGAAAAAATAAGCATAAACTACATGGTGTTAGTTAATACCATTGCGATTTGTCTAATATTTAAAAAAAGTTGACATTTTAGGGGGAGCACACCAGACACTGTTATATTTTTCTAACAAAAATAGGAGCACTTTATGTGCACCCCTATTTGAACCTCTTAATCTCCACCATTTTTAGAAAAAAATAGTAGTTTTGAAACTAGACTCAGAGCACTACAAAACTTTTTCTTATCAGATCTTCTAATTTTGAGCATGGCCATCTTCAGTTCCTCATGCAAGATCGGTTTTTTTTTATTTCAGAAAAAATGGCCACTTTTGACCCCCTTTTGGTACCCTAAAATTAGATTTAAGGAGTTTGAGTCAAGCCCCACAAAAATGTTCATAAAAAAGTGTTAAAATTGATGAATTTAACAATTGAGGTCAAGTGGTTAAAAACTTTAAAAAATATGTTCTCTTATGATATTTGAACATGGTGATGCTAATAAGCCCCATTAGAGTTTGTTGTGCTAGGTGTCAGAGGTGACTTACTCCATTCATTTTTCCTTATTCAAACCCTTGGATCGATTTAATGACTTTGCACAAATGAAAAGATACACCAAATAAAATGTAAATGTCCATTATGTCCTTATCAATGCTAATGTCGATGTTATGCTCTTGTAAGGATTATGCAGTTTATCCTTTTATAATGTTATGATGTAATGTAAATGCCTCTAGTTTGTCCTTGTATAAACACCCTAGCATGTAAATTTGAATATTATGTGTTCAATTTGATAGGTAATAGCTAGTTGGAATTGAATTGATTTAGACTTGTGATTTAATTTGATTGTAGGATTTTGGGGATTTAATTTGATTGTAGGATTTAATGCTTGAGTGAATTTGCTAAATTTCACGTAGAAAAATTCCATATAAACACTAGATAATTGCACTAGGGAAAACCAATCAAGGTAGGTCCAAAATTAATGGGGGAAAGTGAAAGGGATGTACTTTTCATCCTTAACACTTTGCCCCCACTTTGACTTGAATGTAAGCTACTATGAATCATACATGTCAAAGTTAACAAGAAGCCAACATGAAAATAAATGGTAGGTACATATACAAAGGATATGGATATGAATGATGATTTATATGTGATCCTTGTAGTGATAAGTTTGTGTTGAAATCTGCAAGGACAAAATTCCATGAGTTGTATTTCAAAAAATCTATTTAATAAGCATGAGCAACTACTTAGCAATGTGAACAAACAATGTGCAAAAGTAGAAAACAATGGAGGTTGTGAGGAGCCATCATAAATGTGGGGTTGTGAAGGAGCTGCAAAGAAAACTAATATGTGACCTAACTACAAAGGATCTTGCAAAAGAAACTAATATATGTGGTTGCGAAGGAACCTACCTAAGAAACTAATACATATGTGGTTTCAAAGGAGCTTGCAAAGGAAACTGATATATGTGGTTGTGAAGGAGACTGCATAAGACTATTGTATGTGGTTGTAAAGGATAATGGACAAGAAAAATGTGTGGCTATGAAGTAGCTTGCAAAGCAAATTGATGTGTGGCTACGAAGGAGCCTACAATAAAAAATGATATATGCAGTTGTGAAGGAGATCATGATATAACAATGTTGGTCTATGAAGGAGTCATCATAACCATGAGACAATCACTATAATCATAAACATCAAAGGATGTTAGTGATATTATATGCACCTCCTCCAATTGGTTACATGAGAAGGATATAAAGAATTGGAGGAGAAGAGAAAAAGTGATATGTAAAAGATATGATCATGTTAGCACAAGAAAAATGTAATAATGGCATAGATAACATTGAAGAGACCTAATGTCTCAAGTTACTGCTTGGACCTCATTTATTTAATCGTTGGTTTTGTTCATGTCATGTTCTTTGTTCATCGGGTTGACTGAACACTATCGGTATATCCATGTATGTGTTTCACCGATGGTAGTGACCATTGGGATGACGTTCACTATCAATGGGTGTTCGAAGTCTTACACCGATCTGCATGGTTTCACCAATGACTTATGTCTATCGACATAAGGTTGGTCATCGGCCAAGCTCTTGGTAGTCGCTCTGATGTGAATGGTCACCCCGATGGAAGTTGGCGAAGCATTGGGCATCGGCGTGAGAACCTTCATCGGCGCAGTGTAAAGTGTTTGGGCCAATGGCAGAGGTCACTCCGATGAAGGGCGATGAACTTGGGGATCGCGTAGGCTATATGTTATAGGTGAAGGAAGCAATCCGATCACCAATGGAGTGGGTTAGGCCGATGGGTTTTTGGTTTGGTATCGTCGGCAACAAAATTGCCAACGATAGTATAATCGAGTCATTGGCCATATACACTGAAGAGAAGTTTGCGACCTGATGCATGTGGGACTAAAGGTCTTGCTGGAATGTGAACCGTTGCGATGGTTAGAAGGCAGCGGCGTTGGAGAAGTTCAGATTAATCAGTTAGGGCAAAAGTGATGTAACGGTTCTTTGCCCTTGGAGACTGATAATATAATCTCAATCTTCTGGCATCGTTAGTAATGATGAAACTATTTGAATTATATAGTTTATTCTGTAGATGTGCAGATGTAATAAATGGCTTTGTATAATTGTTATAGAATTGATACCTGAACAAAAAATAAAGCTGGGTATCTTTATTGTAATTTGTTAGATTACTGTAATAAAGATAACTTCTATTGTGGTGGTGGGTTTTTTACCTGAAAGGGTTTTCCCACGTAAATTTAGTGTCGTTCTTTGTTGTCCAGAATGTGCTTTTTTGTTTATCTGGTGTATTCATCTGTGGTGTTTTGAATTGCAAGTTACCTGTCTGCATTATCCCCTTTGAATTAACATTAGAGAAGCTATATTCCGCACCTCTGCTTTCCTAACAAGTGGTATCAGAGCCTAGCCAGTTGTGTTATCCTTGTTGGTAGGTTGGGTTTTTTGTGTTAGTTCAAAAAGTGGGAGTTCTGTAGAGGTCTATTCTGTTAAATAAGATGGCAAGTACATCAGGAAAAATAGACATTGAAAAGTTCAATGGCACAAACTTTGAGTTGTGGAAGATTAAGGTTGAAGATTTGCTGGTCGACAAAGATCTTTGGATTGCTGTGTCAGAGGTTAAACCTACAAGCATGAAACAAGAAGATTGGGACCTATTTGATAGAAAAGCCAGAGGACTGATAAGATTAAGTCTTGTGGATTTTGTTCTATTGAACGTCCATGAAGAGAAGTCAGCCAAAGATTTGTGGAAGAAGTTGGGAGATATTTACTAGGGCAAGTCCTTGGTGAATAAACTGTTCCTCAGAAAGAAATTGTATTCTCTAAAGATGGATGAAGGTGCATCTGTAGCAGACCATCTGAACACATTTAATTTGATTGTTGCACAGTTGACGTCTGTAGGTGTAAAAATAGAAGAGGAAGACCGCTGTATGCTTCTATTGTGTTCCTTACATGACTCATGGGATCATCTTATGATGGCTATTGGAAGTACAACAACCACGTTTACAACTGAAGCGGTTGTTACCTCGTTGTTATCTGAAGAGATGCGGAAGAAATCTTCTGAGACAGCCAAAGAGGCCCTATCTGTTTGAGGTAGGTCAAAGGAAAAAGGTAAGAAGAAGGACAATAAGTCTAAGTCAAAATCAGAGGAGAGATCAAAATCTTCTGGCACAAAGTCCAAAGTGAAGTGCTGGAATTGTGGGCAGAAAGGACACATTAGAAGAGACTGCAAAGAGGAGAAAAAGAAGAAGAAGAAGAACTCTTCTGACAATGATTCTTCTCAGAGTGATGCTGATGCCTTCGTTGCTGCCTTGGCAACACCTGCATCTGAAGATGTGTGGCTAGTGGATTCAGGAGCATCTTTTCATATGACATCTCACAGAGAGTGGTTCACAAAGTATGAACCATATGCTAGTGGGAAGGTGTTCCTGGCAAGTGATTCAACACTGGAAATTGTTGGCCAAGGAAGAGTCAGAATCTAGTTCCCGGATGGCAGAATAAAGGGAATGAATGGAGTTTTACACATACCAGGTCTGGCTCGAAATTTACTTTCTGTTAGTAAGCTTAATGATGTTGGAGTGCAAGTTACTTTTGTGATGGTGGCTGTAAGATGACTAGAGGTTCTATTGTACTGGCAAAGAGTGATCGCATTGGAACTCTGTATAGGTTAGATGCTAAACCAGTGTGCTGTAATAGTGTCTCTATAAAATCTAAAAAAGCTACTATTGTAACACATGATGCAAACTCTATGGAAGTTAAACTTCCTGTAGAGAAAACAATGCTCTGGCATCATAGACTTGGTTACATAGGTGAAAAAGGTTTAAAAACCTTGAAAAACAAAATCCTGGTAGATGGGTTGATTGATTGTAATCTGGAGTTTAATTTCTGTGAACATTGTATATATGGAAAACAGAACCGTGTTTCTTTTTACTCTAGTTCTCATAAATCTTCTGGTGTTCTAGACTATGTACGTTCTGATGTTTTTGGTCCAGTTGATGTTCCTTCTTTATCTAAATCAAGATACTATGTATTGTTTATTGATGATTATTTAAGGAGGGCATTTGTATATTTTTTGAAAAATAAATCAGAAGTGTTCAGTCGGTTTAAAGAATTTAAAACTCTTGTGGAAAATTAGACTGGTAGAAAAATAAAATGCTTGAGAACAGATAACAGTGGTGAATGTTACAATGCAGATTTTGATAAGTATTGTGTAGATCATGGTATAAAAAGGCACAAAACTACACCTTATACTCCACAGCAAAATGGAGTTGCTGAAAGGTTAAATCAATCGTTGATGGAGAAAGCAAGAAGTATGTTGAGTTATGCTGGTCTTGAACAAAGGTTCTGGGCTGAGGTAGTTGCTATAGCTTGTTACTTGCTGAATCATTCTCCTACTTCGGCATTGGTTGATAAGACGCCTATGGAAGCGTGGTCTAAAAAGAAGCCCTCTCTAAGACATCTTCGTGTCTTTGGCTACGAGGCATATGCTCATATTCCTGAGGTAAAGAGATCTAAGTTGGATTACAAAGTAGTCAAGTGTATCTTTATTGGCTATGGAGTTGGTGTTAAAGGATACAAGCTTTGGAATCCTGAAACTGAAAAAAGTAATTTATAGCAGGAATGCAATTTTCAAAGAGCTAAAAACTTTGGTTATTGATCCTCAGCCAGAGAAGACAGAAAAGAAGAAAGAAAAGAGTGTTGTTACTATTCCTCTGATCCATGTAAAAGAGGAACAACAAGCACCAAGTGTAGATGATTCAGATGAGAGTTCTAGTAGATCTAAAGATTTTGATCCAGAGCAAGAACCTGAACCTGTACCTTAGCCATGGAGGAGGTCTACATGCAAAAGGAGACAACCAGATAGGTATGTATTTTCAGTATTTGATTCTAGTTGTGCCTATGCTTTGCTTACTGATACTGATGAACCTAGGACTGTGAAAGAAGCTATTAGTTTATCTGATTCATATTCTTGGTTGGAAGCCATGGATAATGAAATGTCATCATTAGAGAAAAATGGAACCTGGGATCTAGTGCCCTTGCCTGAAGGTAGAAAACTTGTGGGCTGTAAGTGGGTATTTAAAAAGAAATATGGTCCAGATGGTAGTATTGATAAGTACAAGGCAAGATTGGTTGCTAAGGGGTATTCCCAAAAGGAAGGTATAGATTATGGAGAAATCTTTTCTCCTGTAGCTAAGCAGACATCCATTAGATTTCTGTTGTCACTTGCAATAGCATATGATTTTGAAATTAAGCAGATGGATGTGACAACAACATTTCTTCATGGAGATCTTGAAGAAGAAATTTATATGTCCCAGCTAGAGCATTTTGTGGAAAAAGGTAAAGAACATCTGGTATGTAAACTTAAGAAGTCTCTTTATGGTTTGAAGCAATCTCCCAGAATGTGGTATCAAAAATTTGATACATATGTTTTATCTTTGGGATATGTGAGATCTAAATCTGATCATTGTGTCTATTATAAAACTAAAGGTGATCGGATTCTTATAATTGCACTGTATGTGGATGACATGTTATTCATTGGCAATGGTAAGGGGATGATCTCAAATTTAAAAGCTCAGTTGTCCTTGAAATTTGAAATGAAGAATCTGGGAGCAACAAAGTACATTCTAGGAATGGAAATCAAAAGGGACAGATCTAAGAGAAAGCTTTGGCTTAGCCAGAGCAAGTATGTTACAAATGTTCTTGATAAATTTAATATGTTTGATTCCAAACAACTAGTTGTTCCAGTTTTGCAGGGAATGAAACTATCTGTTGAAGATTGTCCAGAGCCTTCGAATGAAATTGACGACATGAAAAAAGTGCCTTATGCAAGTGTTGTTGGCAATTTAATGTACGCAATGGTCTGTACCAAACCAGACATTGCCCAAGCAGTGGGAGATTTGAGCCAGTTTATGGCGAATCCAGGCAGATCACATTGGGATGCTGTGAAAAGAGTTATGAGGTATTTGAAGGGAACTTCTGATTATGCTATTTGTTATCATGGAAACTCAGTTGGATCATAGAGATCTATCAGCATTCAAGGATATGTTGATTCTGATTGGGTAGGGGACATTGACAGTAGAAGATCCACCAGTGGATATGTGTTCACGTTAAATGGTGGTGCTATCAGTTGGATGAGCAAGTGACAGGCTGTAGTCACTTTGTCCACAACAGAGGCAGAGTACATGGCAGCTACTCGTGCATGCCAAGAAGCCATTTGGTTGAAGAGGTTGTGTTCTGATGTTGGTTTTAATATAGGGCAGATACAAATTCACTGTGACAGTCAAAGTGCTATATGTTTGGTGAAGAACCCTACATTTCATGCTAGGACAAAACATATTGATGTCCAATATCACTTTGTTCGTGATATGGTGGAAGACAGGAAGGTGAAGCTGGAAAAGATTGACACTTTGGAAAATGTCGCTGATGCCTTAACTAAACCAGTGAGTACGGCCAAGTTCAAATGGTGTTCAGATGGAATGGGTCTTCGGGCCCATAATTCTTAATAACTGAGTGAGGATTAAGAGGTAGCAGTAATCTCTTCGACAGGTGGAAAATTGAAGAGACCTAATGTCTCAAGTTACTGCTTGGACCTCATTTATTTAATCGTTAGTTTTGTTCATGTCATGTTCTTCGTTCATTGGGTTGACTGAACACTATCGGTATATCCATGTATGTGTTTCACCGATGGTAGTGACCATCGGGATGATGTTCACTATCAGCGGGCATTCGCTATCGGCAGGCATTCGAAGTCTTACAACGATCTGCATGGTTTCACCGATGACTTATGTCTATCGGCATAAGGTTGGCCATCGGCCAAGCTCTTGGTAGTCGCTCTGATGTGAATGGTCACCCCGATGGAAGTTGGTGAAGCATTGGGCGTCGGCGTGAGAACCTTCATCAGTGCAGTGTAAAGTGTTTGGGCCGATGGAAGAGGTCACTCCAATGAAGGGCGATGAACTTGGGGATCGCGGAGACTATGTGTTATAGGTGAAGGAAGCAATCCGATCACTGATGGAGCGGGTTAGGCCGATGGGTTTTTGGTTTGGTATCGTCGGCAACAAAATTGCCGACGATAGTATAATCGAGTCATTGGCCATATACACTAAAGAGAAGTCTGTGACCTGATGCATGTGGGACTAAAGGTCTTGCTGGAATGTGAACCGTTGCGACGGTTAGAAGGCAGCGGCGTTGGAGAAGTTGAGATCAATTAGTTAAGGCAAAAGTGATGTAACGGTTCTTTGCCCTTGGAGATTGATAATATAATCTCAATCTTCTGGCATAGTTAGTAATGATGAAACTATTTGAATTATATAGTTTATTCTGTAGATGTGCAGATGCAATAAACGAATTTGTATAATTGTTATAGAATTGATACCTGAACAAAAAATAAAGTTGGGTATCTTTATTGTAATTTGTTAGATTACTGTAATAAAGATAGCTTCTATTGTGGTGGTGGGTTTTTTTACCTGAAAGGGTTTTCCCATGTAAATCTGGTGTCATTCTTTGTTGTCTAGAATGTGCTTTTTTGTTTATTTGGTGTATTCATCTGTGGTGTTTTGAATTGCAAGTTACCTGTTTGCATTATCCCCTTTGAATTAACATTAGGGAAGCTATATTCCGCACCTCTGCTTTCCTAACAAACATCATCTAGAACAACAAGATATAATCTTGTAAGCATATGCATCAAAGTGCAATGAGATGTTACCCAATGTTGCCCCCAATAGTGAGGATAATAAACAAAAGCCAATATGTTGGATTTTGAAAACATAGTCAATAAGTCATGAGAATGTAATCATTTAAGCATAAGATAAGTGTTATGTAAGAGATAAGAACATATGCATAGATATGAGAACATAATCCATAGGATGTATAATATCACTTAAGGTCAAGGATATAACAAGGAAGGTATGTAGGTGAGAAACAAGTGTGATATAGTAAATGTGGATAAGTGAAAAGAGCTATGAGATATGACATAGTTGAAGAGCCGATGCAAATTTATCTCTAAACCTACAAGTTACTTCTCCAATTTATGCCTTGTTCTTGCAATTCAACACTCAACACTACATAAAAAAATATGATAATAGATAGGGGAAAAAATGTTGTAGGAAGAAGACAAACAACACAATTAAATGCATGTTCATTCTATAAAATCAAAAGCACCAAAAAGTCATAGCCACAAAATGGCTATACATACTTCAATCATATGTCTAACTCTTATTGTTGAAAAGGCTTTATAAACTTTCAAGAAAATACAATTGGTAGGTGTAAAGATAAATTCCACAAGCTTTGCTAACATCCTCCCTACCTATGTGAAAATGGGATCTTTGGAATAGGGTATGGACATCCATCAAAGCATAAAGGATATGGGAATTTTGTTAGATGTTGTAACTAAAACTGCCCTAGTAGACATGTATACAAAATGTGGAAGCACAGATAAGGAACGTGAACTATTTGATAAACATCTCAAAGAGATGCCATCTCATAGAATGCAATGATTACAAGATATGTACAAAATGGATTTGTTGATAAGGCTTTAAATTTTTTTAAGAAAATGCAATTGGCGAGTGTAAAGCCAAATTCCACAACCTTATCCGATATCCTCCTTGCCTATGCCAAAATGGGATCTTCAGAATAGGGTGTGGACAACCATCAAAGCATAAAAGATATAGGAATTTTGTCAGATGTTGTATTTGTAGCTACCCTTGTAGACATGTATGCAAAGTGTGGAAGCATAGATACGACATGTGAATAGTTTGGCATGACACTTCAAAGAGATGCCATCTCATGGAATGCAATGATTGCAAGATATGTACAAAATGGATTTTCTAAAAAGTCTTTAGAAACTTTCAAGAAAATTCAATTGGCAGGTGTAAAGACAAATTCCACAACCTTTTTCTAGCATCCTCCTTGCCATTGCCAAATGGGATCTTTGGAATATGGTACATTGACATCCTTCAAAACATAAAGGAAGGGGGATTTTTTTCAGATATTATAATTACAACTACTCTAGTAGACATGTATGAAAAATGTGGAAGCATAGACAAGGTACGTGAACTATTTGACAAAACATCCCAAAGAAATGTCATCTCATGGAATGCAATAATTCCAAGGCATGCACAAAATAGATTTTTTGATAAGGCTTTCAAAAATTTCAAGAAAATGCAATTGGCAGGTGCAAATCCAAATTCCACAACCTTTTCCAACATCCTCCTTGCATGTGCCAAAATGGGATCTTTGGAATAGGGTATGACATCCATCAAAGCATAAAGGATATGGGAATTTTGTCAGATGTTGTAGTTGCAACTGCCCTAGTAGACATGCATGAAAAATGTCGAATCATAGACAAGGCATGTGAACTATTTGACAAAACACCTCAAAGAGATGTCTCATGGAATGCAATGATTGCAAGATATGCACAAAATGGATTTGTTGATAAGTCTTTAGAAACTTTCAAGCAAATGTAATTGGTGGGTATAAAGCCAAATTCCACAAATTTTTCCAGCATCCTCCCTATTTGTGCCAAAATGGGATCTTTGGAATAGGATATGGACATCCATCAAAGAAAAAAGAATATGGGATTTTTGTCAGATGTTGTAGTTGCAACTGCCCTTGGAGACATGTATACAAAATGTGGAAGCATAGACAAGGCGTGTGAACTGTTTGACATAATTCCTCAAAGAAGTGTGGTCTCATGGAATGCCATGATTGTATGATATGAACAAAATGTATTTTTCAAGGATGCTCTCAAAAGATTTGAATAAATCAAGCACTTTGGAACATATCCTAACATATTATAATATTTGCTTGTGTTCTATTTGCATGTAGCCATGCAAGTTTAGTTTATGAGGGTTGAACGTACATCTATCACATGCGTAACTCTTATTGTAAATTAATAATCAAATCTCTCTGTGACTATTAGGAATTTCTTAAGGGATCTTGTCATACAATTTCAGTCATGTCACATTTATGGATATATATGATTCAAGAATTAGTTAGTTTTCTAGAACTATAAAATGTTATAAATGCTTCACAATAATCTTTTTCTTAATGCATGTGAGACATTCTTCAATACATTAATTTGCCTTATAATAGATTAATATAGTTAATTAGAGATTTCAAATACAAACATCATAAATTGTAGAACCTTATAGCAAATTACCCGTGTGTTAATACCAAAGGTCCTATCCAACAACTCATCTATTATTATAATATTATCCAATATGGACATGTCATGCTTTTTGCAAATATGTGCCTAAGTGGTGTTGTCATTGATGTCAACATATTCTTGTTGTCATTGGTGTCGACTGTGCCTTATTTTGTTGCCTATTCAGGAGATTGGAATGTTGAGGATATTGAGAAAATTAATGAAGACTCAATGTTTGCGGACCATATGGCTGTGTAGAGGATTGTCAGAGGTTGTTCTAGTTAATAATTGAGAAGTCCGCATGAAGATTTGAATAAGCTATGGCCATCTGAGTAGAACCAGATTTTACAAAATTCAGAAGAGACAGAGTAACAGTAAGTTGGTCTGGATTGCTCCATAGTGAAATATTATGGTTTGTGGATTTGAAGGCATGTTTGGGAACTCAGTGTGTATCATCAACTCCAGTGGTTCATGGTTTGGAGGTCTGCAATCCATCTTTCTGGTTTGATAGTCATGGCAGACAGTGTTCTTGAGGTTCTGAAGGAAGATACAAATGATTCTGGTAATTTGGTTTAGAGTGGATGTTATTGGTGAATTCAATGTGCTTGTGGAGGTCTCTGGATCATGTGGCTACTGTGTTAGAGGTACGCATTGGATTTTGAGCTTATTATTGAAGATTTCCTCTTTGAAGTTGATGTTCTTCCTAGTCTTGGCCGACCGGATGTTCTTCATGTTGTGGATGATCTAAAGATCATTTTATGAAGCGTGATGTGTTAGTAGAGGAAGATTCAAGTCTCAGCTATGTTTGACCAACAGTGTAAAGATCCGTATTAAGTTTATCTGACCTTGTTGATCATTCCAAGGTTGATGAAGTGTATAAATACTTGTTGAAGAGTTGTTAAAAATCATCCTTGAGAAAAATAGATTAAATCCGAATAAAGGATTAGAAGCAGAGCAGAGAAGAAAAGGAGCAAGAGAAGTATAGAGTAAAAAATCAGTGAAGAAGAATTTGGGGCAAAGCAGAAGTTTTGTGAGCATTCATTAAAACTAAACCAGGCATGAAGTAGATGTTATTTCTCAGTTAATTCTTTCTATTCTAAATAAATTCTGTAGGCAGTGAGCCTCTCTTTTGAGCAGTGAGCTCTCGGTAGTGTGCCTGAAGGCATGTGCCTTCTACTTTTCTAAAGTACTTTTAATAAGGTACAAATCTTTGTGGGTTAACCCCCACCGTGGTTTTTCCCTTAACCAGGTTTCCACATCAAAATCTTGGTGTCAAGTGTGTTGCTTATGTTTTTGCTCATATGTTGTTGATCTATTCTTTAATGTTTACATCATTAATCTAATAGTAAGTTAATAAAGAAGGTTAAAAGTAGAAAAAGTTTACTTTGTGTGACAACTGATTAACCCCCCCTCTCAGTTGTCTGGTATAATTCTAACAATTGGTATCAGAGCCAAATCCTCTTATAAAAGCTTGGCCACTTGAGGAGATTGAGGATGTTGACCTACAAGAAGGATAGTCTAAAATTTGATGGAACAAATTATTCTATTTGGAAGAATCGCATGGAGTGCCATTTGTAATGCATGGGTGATGCCTATTGGGTGATAACCAGTGTTGAGTATGAACCTCTAGAGAAAGGTCCTTTAACTCCAGATCAACTCAAAGATGCTGAAAATAACCTTCGAGATAAAGAAGCCTTATTGAGTGCCCTAACTGATTCAGAAATGACAAATGTCTTTGGTCTAAAAATTGCTCATGAAATCTGGAAAAAGTTGGAGAATCTGTATGAAGGTGATAAGTTTGTCGAATGTGCCAAGCTGCAAAGTCTGAGAGGAAAATTTGAAACTCTGAGGATGAGTGAAGATGAAAACATCACAATCTACATGCAAAAGATAAACGAACTTGTGTGTGGTATCAGGTGTGCTGGTGGAACTTTGGAAGAATTAGAGATTGTATCAAAAGTGCTCAGATCTTTACCTAATTCATACAAACATAAGTTTGCTACTATAGAGGAGATTAGGATTGTCTCAGAAGTTACAATAGATCAATTGGTTGGCAAAATTTCATCTTTTGAATTTAGTGAGTTTGGTGATTCTCTTCCCAAATATGAATATGCATTTAAGGCCAATGTATATGGAAAACAAAGATATGATCCAAGTGAAAGCTTGTCTGCAAGATCAAATAGATTTGTGAAGACAAGGAAGGATCTTGAAGATGTTGAAATTGAAACTAAGGATCTTGAAGCTCTTCTTGCCAAAAGATTTCCAAGAGGATCCAGTAAGTATGAAGGGAAATTGCCACTCAAATGTTTTTCTTGTAATAAGATTGGTCATTTTGCCTCAAGATGTCTGGAGAGGTTTTCAAAACCAAACCCTAACAGATACAAAAATCAAAACAAATGTTACTATGTCCAAGAAGCTGGAGAAGGAGTCACAGATGATGAATCTGATCATGGAGGTTGCTCTGAATATGATTGGGTGTTCTTTTCTATCAAAGAAGAAGATCCGGTGTCTATTGAATCTGCTAGCTATGCAAATATAGAAAGTGCCTTGGCTACTCAGGTTATTGAGAAAGATGAATGGGTGATTGATAGTGGATGTTCTCATCATATGACTGGAAACAAGAGTAAGTTTGTGAAATTTGAAAATTATGGAGGGCTTGTGAAATTTGGAGACAACTCAGCTGGTAGAATCCATGGCAGAGGATCCATCTCTTTTGATGGTAATAATAGCACCAATGATGTTATGTATGTGGAAGGACTAAAACATAATCTTCTCAGTGTTGGACAGTTGGTTGACAAAGGTTATGATCTTCGATTCAAGGATGGAAAATGTAGAATCTTGGAGAGCTTTGAAACTCAAATTGCATCCGGTACTCAAACTAGAGGTAACATTTTTCATTTAAGTAGTTCTGGCAAAATCTATTTGATTGCTCAGATAGATCAAAGTTGGTTATGGCATAGGAGGATGTGTCATGTGCATTTTGATAACATTGTCAAAATAAGTACCACTCAAGCTTAAAGAGATCTTCCAAAACTTGTGAAACCTAATAGCATGTGTAGAGAATGTCAATTAGGGAAACAAAAAATTTTTTTATTCAAAAGTAAGGAACAAACTTCAAGTGGACGATTGGAACTCGTACATACTGATCTTTGTGGTCCTGCTAGAATTAGGAGTGTGCAAGGAGATAGATATTTCATGTTGCTGATTGATGATTACTCTAGGATGATGTGGGTAACTTTTTTAAAAGAAAAATCAGAATCTCTTGACAAATTTAAGGTGTTCAAAGTGATGGTGGAAAATGAGATTGGTGAAAAATTGAAATGTCTAAGATCTGATAGAGATGGAGAATTCACTTTCGGTGAGTTTGATCCTTTCTATGAAAAGCATGGCATAAAAAGACAATTATCTGCTCCTAGGGCTCCCCAACAAAATGGAGTTTTGGAAAGAAAGAACTGGACCATTCAAGAATTTTCCAAGACCATGATGATGGAAACAAATGTTCCTCAAGTTTATTGGAGAGAAGCTGTAAGTATTGTTGTCTACACTCTTAACCAGGTGCAGATCAAAGGCAATTCTGGTAAGACCCCTTATGAACTATGGTTTGGTCATCCTCCTACTATGAGATATTTCAAAGTTTTTGGTAGTAAATGCTATATCAAAAGAGATGAGGATTTAGGAAAGTTTGATACAAGAAGTGATGAGGGAATATTTTTGGGGTACTCTACTCAAAGTAAGGCTTACCAGTGCTTTAACAAGAGGTTGAAAAAGATTGTTGAAAGTGCTAATGTTAGAGTTGATGAGAGCAAGGAAGAACATTCCAGGTTCTGCGGATATGATTCAGATGATCAAGATGAAAGTCAAAGTCAAGGAAGGTTAGTTCAAACTCTGGCTCAGATTCAGACTGATTCATAAACTCTAGGAACTAAGAAAATAGTATAGATGTTGAGGAACAAGCTCAAGAAATTCCCAAAACCCCCAGGTATGTAAGAATGAATCATCCTGAAGATCAAATCATAGGAGATAGAAATAAAGGTGTTCAAACTAGGAGAAGAGTTGTTGAAGATCAAGAAGAGATTTGTTTAATTTCAAAGATTGAACCTAAATCAGTAAGTGAAGCCTACAATGATGAAACTTGGGTAAAAGCAATGGAAAAAGAATTGATGCAAATTGAAAAGAACCACACTTGGGATCTTGTTCCTAGACTTGAGGACAAAAATGTGATTGGAACCAAATGGGTCTTCCCGAATAAACTAAATAAAGATGGTGAAGTTGTAAGAAACAAAGAAAGGTTGGTATGCAAAGGCTATTCTCAAGTGGAAGGAATTGATTTTGAAGAAATTTTTTCTTTGGTGGCAAGAATAGAGGCAAATAGATTGTTTCTTGCATTTGCTGCTTTCAGAGATTTTAAAGTGTATCAGATGGATGTCAAATCAACATTCCTGAATGGAGATTTGGAGGAAGAAGTCTACATTGAGCAACTAGAAGGATTTTAGTTGTTTGATCAGGGAGATATGGTTTGTAGACTGAGAAAAGCCTTGTATGGACTCAAGCAAGCTCCAAGAGTCTAGTATGCAAGATTGGATAAATATTTGCTTAAGATAGGTTTTAGCAAAGGTACTGCTGATAGTAATCTTTACTTCAAGATTAATCATGAGGACATCTTGATTTTTTAGGTCTTTGTTGATGATACCATTTTTGGTGGAAATGAATGTATGTGCAAAGCATTTGCTGATTAGATGAAAAGTGAATTTGAGATGTCAATGTTTGGAGAGATGAATTTCTTCCTAGGTCTGCAAATTGTTTAGTCAGATAAAGGTGTAAGGACCCGCTTGATCCAAACTTAAATTTTCAAAAATTTTACTTTATTAACAAGTTCTTATGAGATATATCAAGACTTTCATTGAGTACTCAGGAAAAACTTCAGCCAAAACGGGCCATATGTTCAAAATGGAACATTCTTAAGCCAACCCGGGCTCTTCTATCCTTTGGGCAAATAGGTTCATACGGAACCAAGTCATACGGACCTTATCGCTACATGATTCGGGTAGAACAAATAGTGGCCAAAAGGCCTAGTGGGTCAAACAGACCAATACTCTATCCAATCCGGGATACATAAACATAACAGCCTAACGGGCTAAAGAGGACATGAATCATTATGCTCTGGCCAGAGACTTCTGACTCCCTCGGGACCAATACAGGTTCATGAGTCACTTCCTGGGGACCACAGTCTGCCCAGACACTGTATTGAGGATGTCGACCAGGGAACACATAACATCAACTTGTACTCACCTCAGTTTACGGCAACGTCGGGTACAAGTAATCCACCTCGGGGATTCTTCTGAGTACTAGGAGAGTTTCTTAAGTTACCTAGTTAACCTTTAAACTAAAGATCGAGATTATGAAGTTGATTATTAAAGAGTTACCCTATATCTGAGGGACCTGAGTACTGGGGGCATCCTTTGCCTTCCAGACTGCCTACATACCCTGTATCCACAGGACCAAGGCCCTCTACAGATGCGATCTACACGACAAATGCGAACATGTAGTTCTGTCTTGCACTATGTTTTATGTAACTATGGTTGGTACACAGTTCTTCGCCAACTGCCCATTCACTCAAGTGATATAGAGACAGAATTCCTAAGAAACTAGTATTGCAAACACACCTCCCGGGAGTGTTTGGCGTTTAAGTTTTCAAGTGTGAATAATTTACGTATCACGCATATTTCCCCGATGAGGTCTTCCCGTTGATCGTCCTATAACAATTTTTGATAGTCTCACCTTTTTCTTTTTCTTAATCTTTTTAGTCAGGCATTCGAGGAGATTTTCCCTTCCTGCGGATTTAACTTAGACATGTTCCTTATTACTCCCCGACGATTTAGAGGGATGGTGCCCAGACATCATTGTTGCAGCTATGTTAGGCGTGAGGTACTTGGTTCAACATGACGGCATTACCCGTAAACGTGACCCAGAGGTACCGTAAATACCGAACACTACGAATGTTTGAGTTTGGACGTTTATTTACAAGGTTTACCTAGCTAATGTAAAAGATTTATCTATATCAAAATAAATAAAATGATAAAGGGAACATGCTTGATAAATTAGTTTATGCAAATTGAATAGGCCTAGAAATGATACAATTACTGACATTAATTCATAATTGTACATGCATAAAACTAGAAAAGTTATTTTATCCATAATGCACATAAGGATGTAGTCTTAAGAGAAACAAGGAAATCTTATCTTATCATATAAGTAAAGAATTGATACAATTTCTTGCAGGATCATTGCTAACTTCCCTTTAAACCAATAAGTCATAAAACAAAGCAGACATCTTCAACAAGAGCATTATTTCCATAACTTGAGTAAAATTAACAAGGTTCTCATTAACCAAACTAGTCAATAGATATTCTAATTGTCCAACCAATTTAAAATTTACATAATTTATGTTCATTTGACTTTAATACACTTGTCCTTGCAATTTACATGCTCAAAAACAAGATGGTTCATTTACCCCATTATTAGTCATTCTCCCCGGCAACTTTAATGTTTTAAGTTGTTTTAGTGTGCTTTTACCTAAGGAAACATAAGTATTAATTTAAGATGACTTTTTTAATTGTATTCAATTTTCCTAACATTTAGAAACTTAATAACATGGATACTCACTCATAGAGGTTCTCCTTTGTTAAATAGGACATTCTGCTAGTGTCTATATGTGGCCCAAAGGGCTAATTCTTTAGATTCATAGATAGTTGTATTTACAAAGTTATCTAGAACTTTATATTATTGTTTGATTAGCGAGTTCTTGTATAGGAATGTTGAGTATTTAATTGATTGACATTAACATGGTTCACATTTTTCTTTATATACAATGATTCATTCATATGATATATCCACCAAGAATTTTAATGTGATAATGGAAGAACTCAATCATTAGTCCAAGATTTTCGTTCTTGGCCTATTATCAAGGTCTTTTCTTAAAGTACCCTCCTAGGTTCATATATTATTCAAGTCCCTTTATAATTAAGAACCAATGTTTTAACATTATCTAGTTAATTATATATTAATAAGTCTATATATGTTTTTTGACTACAAAATACCTTTTGTTAAATAATGGCATCTATTTAGACAACCATCCCAAAACTTTGTGTCCTAATAAGGTGATCCATAGTTCCAAAGTATTTTCACAAGGCATTATAGAGACTATCCTTTCATATTAATATGTGCTCAAAGTGATTTGTTGAAGATTTAATTTATAGAATTGCAAAGTTCTAGATATTGGGTTTGAACAATAGCTACGGTCTTATGACAACCAAGGAATCCAAATCTACCATTGACCTTCAAGAGAATGTGACTGGCGGGTGTAAGGTCAAATTCTACAACCTTTACCAGTGTCCTTGCATTTGCCAAAATGGGAAGCTTCCTAAACAGGGTATGGACATACATCAAGCATATCGAAAGAGGGGAAATTTTTGTCAAATGTTAGAGTTGCAAGTGTGTTGATGGACATGTATGCAAAACGTTGTAAGACAGACCAGACATGAGAATTGATTGACAAAATGACTTAAAAAAAATGTGGTTTCACGGAATGCCGGGATAGCTGGGTACACTCAGAATGGGTTTGTTGAAGAATCCTCAGAAACTTTAAATCAAATATAATTAGTGAGTGCAACGCTAGACTCTTCACCCTCTACCAACATCCTTCATAGTTATGCTTGAGCAGGAAATGGTCAACTGTGGATGCACAAACCAGCGTGTGAACTGTTTGACAAAATGCCTAAAGAAATATTTTCTTGCAACGATAGTCTTTTTGAGAACTCTATTTTGTATATGGTTGTATTTGATATATGTTGAACTTATACAAAGGATCTACTGTGGGCATGCAGCGATGAAATTCAAAGTAATTTCCATTCAGTAAATGGTCCGAGGTGTCAATTTTGATTTGGGGTGTTGGTATGTTGTATACCACCATGGAATTGAAGATATTTCTAATGCGTATTATTAAATCATGATATCCGTGGTTTGCTGTTTTTGTTTATTAGATACCACGGCCAAATTAAAGCAATGCTATGGCATTTTATAAGCTTACTGATGTCTATTTTTATCTTTGTTTTAGGTGAATGCGAAGGAGTAACTACTAGGCGATGGCATCCTAACAACAAATAATATAAAAGGGGCCAAACAAAGAAGGTTAGGCAGAGCGAATATATGTGCACAGAACGGATTTGATGAAAAGACTTTAAAAACTATCAAGCAAATGCAATTGTCAGCCGTAAATCTAAATTCCACAACCTCTGCCAGTGTCCTTTCTACCAGTGCCAGCGTGGGAGTTTTGGAACAGGGCACAAACATTCATCAAACCATAATTGAAGGAGGAATTTTGTCAGAAGATGTAATTGAAACTAACCTAGCAGACATGCGTGGAAAACAGGGAAGCATAGACAATGCATTCGAACTGTTTGATAGAATACCTCAAATAGAAGTCATCTTATGGAATACAATGATCGCATGATTGAAAAGGCTTTAGAAAATTTTAAGCAATTGTAATTGGTGAGTGGTAAAACCAGACTCTGCAACTTTTGCCAGCATCCTCCCGTTTGACAGAATGCCTCAGATGGATGTCATCTCATGGAATGCATGATCACAGAATTGCACAAAATGGAGTCGTTGAAAGGGCTTTAGAAACTTTCAGGCAAATGCAATTGGTGAGTGTAAAGCGGACTCCTCAACCTTGCAATAGTCCTCCCTACCTAAGCCTGCGTGGGCTCTAGAAACAGGGCATGAACAACAGATTTCTCTCGCATAGCGAATGGGGGATTTTTGTCAGATATTATACAAGAAATGCTTTGGCAGAAAGAGATGCAAATGTAGAAACTCATACAAGGCATGAGGACTGTTAGAATGCCTCAAAACAAGACTGCAGGACTGCTAAAAAAATGAATTTGCGAACGAGTCCTTAGAAACCTTAAACAAGAAAATTGGCAAGTGTAAAACTAAATTCTAAAACCTTTGCCATAACTCTACACAGTTTGAAATTTAAAACATACCTTCAAAAAAAATAAGTCTAAAAACTATTAACAATAATCAAGAATCAATTTTCAAAAGAAACAGAGCAAATGAGGAAGAGGAGAAAACTTACAGATTTCTCCAGTACTCCAAAAACAGAGATCAGTGTTCCTCTTCCTCACAATTGTAGGCAATTTATAAAAAAATCCATCCTCCACTCTTTTTTTTTTTTTGATAATGCATCCTCCACTCTTTTTTTTTAAAAGATAATGCATCCTCCACTCTTTTTTCTTAATGATAATGCATTCTCCACTCTTTTATTTTAATGATAATGCATCCTCCACTTTTTAGTGGATTTGCAAATCTTATCCTCAATTTTTTTTTAAAGTGTAATCCATTGTTAAATTGTTTATTATTTGTATTTTTAAATGAATATACATTTTATCTTTAGTTTTCAAATTTAGAATTCAAAAATTGAGTTGTGACAAAAGGTATCTTTATATCTGAGTCCAAGTATGTGAAAGAATTGCTGAAGAAGTTTGGGATGGAGGATTCAAAGCCAGTAGGTACACCTATGGTAACTGGATGCAAGTTAAGTAAAGATGATGACTCTCCCAAGGCAAATTAGAAAAGGTATAGATCACTGATTGGAGGATTGCTCTATTTGATTCAAACCAGACCTGGCATCATGAATGCCATTGGACTTGTTGCTAGATTTCAAGTTGATCCAAAAGAATCCCTTACAGATTTCTCCAGTACTCCAAAAATAGAGATCAGTGTTCCTCTTCCTCACAATTCTAGGCAATTTATAGAAAAATCCATCCTCCACTCTTTTTTTTTTTTTTTTGATAATGCATCCTCCACTCTTTTTTTTTTAAAGATAATGCATCCTCCACTCTTTTTTTTTTAAAGATAATGCATCCTCCACTCTTTTTTCTTAATGATAATGCATTCTCCACTCTTTTATTTTAATGATAATGCATCCTCCACTTTTTAGTGGATTTGCAAATCTTATCCTCAATTTTTTTTTAAAGTGTAATCCATTGTTAAATTGTTTATTATTTGTATTTTTAAATGAATATACATTTTATGTTTAGTTTTCAAATTTAGAATTCAAAAATTGAGTTGTGACAAAAGGTATCTTTATATCTGAGTCCAAGTATGTGAAAGAATTGCTAAAGAAGTTTGGGATGGAGGATTCAAAGCCAGTAGGTACACCTATGGTAACTGGATGCAAGTTAAGTAAAGATGATGGCTCTCCCAAGGCAAATTAGAAAAGGTATAGATCACTGATTGGAGGATTGATCTATTTGATTCAAACCAAACCTGACATCATGAATGTCGTTGGACTTGTTGCTAGATTTCAAGCTGATCCAAAAGAATCCCACATTGTGGAAGTCAAAAGAATTTTCAGATATCTCAAGGGGACAATTGATTATGGATTGTGGTATCCAAAGGACAATGATTTCACTCTTCATGCATATACAAATGCTAATTGGGCAGGAGATGTGGATGATAGAAAAAGTACAAGTGGTGGTGCATTTTTCTTGGGAAGAAGATTGGTCTCTTGGATGAGCAAAAAAAAAGAGGAAATATCTCTGTCTACTGCAGAAGTAGAATATATAGTAATAGAAAATAATTGTACTTAGGTTTTGTGGATGAAGAAAATGTTGAAAGACATCAGAATTGTGTTTGAGGAGCCAGTCACAATCTTTTGTCATAATTTTAGTGCAATAAGCATCTTAAAGAATCTGGCGTTACATTAAAAAACAAAGCATATATCTATCAAGTTTCATTTCTTGAGAGAGAAGGTAAATCAGAATGAAGTCAAGTTGGAGTTTGTGTCTTCCAAAGATTAGATTGCAGATATCTTCACTAAGCCTCTTCCCAAGGATACCTTTGAGTATCTCAGAGAGAAGTTAGGGGTTATTAGTCCTCCGAATCAAAACTAAGATGCATTGAGGTGCATCAGTCTGGTGGAATTCTCAATCATATCTTGAGATCTAGATTGATGTTGAGAAAATACTACTCTAAGGAGTAGTTAGTATGCAAATGTTGGAGATCAGTCTGAAATAAAAAGGGGGAGTAAAGATTACAAATATGTGCCCTTTTCCATTGATGTCAAAGGGGGAGAGAAGACATGTGAATAACTAATTGTTGATGACAGGGGGAGCAATGAAGGAAGTGGTTACAAGTCAAGGGGAGAAGTTCTTGTCATGATGGTTGAATTAGTTTTTCACATCATATGTTGCCATCAATGACAAAGGGGGAGATTGTTGCAAATATGTGCCTAAGCGGTGTGTTAGATTTAGGGCACACAACTAAGAGGGGGGGTGAATCAGTTGTGCAAAACTTTCTCCAATAAAACACTTAAATCTTCTTAGTGATTAGTAGTATATTAATAATGAACCATAATGCATTCAAATCAAGAGCAAAAACACATCAACACATAAGACACCAAGATTTTGATGTGGAAAACCCGGTTAAGGGAAAAAACCACAGGGTGATTAACCCAAGATTGTATTCTCTGTTAGAAGAATAGAAAGAACAAAATGGTACATGCCAATTAGGGCTCACTGCCCGAGCGCACTGCACACAAGAGGCTCACTGCCTACAAGAGACACACTATCTATAAAGAAATAAATATCACATACATGAACTGGAGAATAGCATCTTCACCATGCTTGAATCAATTCCATTTAAGCCCAATACTTCTGCTCTGCCTTTCACTCTCCTCCTCGCTACAACACTCTCATCACCACAAGGACAACTTTGAAATGACTTCACAACCCTTATTTATACAAGACATCAATTTAGGAATGATCATCTAAGTCGGAAAACATCTACCAGAACATCCATAAGAAGTGTAACTTATCCGGTCAGCCAGTCTCAGAAAGAGCATCATCATCCAGAGGTTAATCTTCAATAGCGAGCTCCAACTCCAATGCGGACCACTAACACATGCTTGACAAAATCCAAAGTCCTTCACAAGATTTCCTGAATCACCAAGAACATCTGCACTTCATCTGCATACTGAAATCCTTCTCTCTTTCATCCGGAGCTTCAAGAACACAGTCTGTCACCACTATCACCAAAGAATGGATACTTCTGGACCTTCCATTCATGAACCAATCAAGTTGACACATCACAAGGACTTCCTTAATACTCCCTCAAATACGCAAAGCAGGAAACTTCATTTCTGGATCTCACCGGACCTTTCTTGTTACACTCTGTCACCTCTGAACACCTGTCGGAACCGGTTTTACTTGAGCGGCCACAACTTATTCATATATTCATGTGGACCTCTGAAATATCTACTGGATCACCTACATACACATATCTACAAACCCTTTAATCCATATCCTCTGATCCTCATCCTATCTTGGACTTTTGCCTTATTGTCATCACCGTTCTTCACTGTTCCTAATTGAGACTAATTTTCTCAATATCCTCAGCTCATGGCTCATCCAAACCTTATCATTAATGCAATAGGAGTATGTTGACATCAATGACAACACCAGTTAGGCCCATACTTGCAACAATCTCCCCCTTTGTCATTGATGACAACATAAGATGTGAAAAACTATTTTAACCATCAAGTTAAGAACTTCTTCTTACTGTCACATCTCCCCCTATCAGCAACAACTATTCACATGTCTTCTCTCCCTTTACTGCTCCCCCTTTGATCAGGAACCACTTATTTTTCACATGTCTTCTCTCCCCCTTTGACATCAATGGCAAAGGGCACATACTTGCAAATCCAACACTTCAGAATCATACCTGCTGCTCCCCTGAGTAGCAGCTCCTCATCAATTCGGATCACAAGATATGACTGTGATATCCACTGGACTGATGCACCTCAGTGCACCTTAGTTTATCACCAGAGGGGCAATAACCCCTAACTTCTCCCTGAGATACTCAAAAGAGTCCTAAGGTAGAGGTTTAGTAAAGATGTCTGTAATCTAATCCTTTGAAGGCACAAACTCCAATCTGACTTCATTCTTGTTCACTTGCTCTCTTAAAAAGTGAAACTTGATGGATATGTGTTTAGTCTTTGAATGCAGTAACAGATTCTTAGATATATTTATAGCACTTGAATTATCACAGAAGATTGTGATAGGTTTTTTATACTCCACTTTGATATCTCTTAGCATCTGCTTCATCCATAAAACTTGAGTGCAACTACCTACTGCTGCAATATATTTTGCTTCAGTTGTAGATAGAGATATTGCCTCTTGTTTCTTGCTTAGCCAAGAAACTAATCTTTTCCCTAAAAAGAATGCTCCACCACTAGTACTTTTCCGGTCATCCACATCTCCTGCCCAATCAGGATCTATATATGCATGAAAAGAGAAATCATGATCTCTAGGATACCACAGACCATACTCAACCGTCCCTTTTAGATATATAAAAATCCTCTTGATTGCCATGACATGGGATTCTCTAAGATCAACTTGGAATCTAGCAACAAGACCAACATCTTGCATAGTATCTGGTCTAGTTTGAGTGAGATACAACAATCCTCCAATCATTGATCTGTACTTTGTCTGGTTTGCCTTAGGAGAGTCATCATCTTTGCTCAACTTACATCCGGTTGCCATGGGAGTATTCATTAGCTTTGAATCTTCCATCTCAAATTTCCTCAACAATTCTTTCACATATTTGGTCTGAGAAATGAAGATTCCTTTCTTTGTTTGAGTAATTTGTAGACCCATGAAGAAATTCATTTCACCAAGCATAGACATCTCAAACTTACTTTTCATTTGATTTGCAAAAGTTTTACACATACTATCTCTTCCTCTAAAGATGATATCATCAACAAATACTTCAACAATCAAGATGTTTTCATGATCAATTTTGAAATATAGGTTACTGTCAGTAGTACCTTTGTTGAAACCAATCTTTAAAAGATGCTTATCCAATCTTTCATACTAGGCTCTTGGGGCTTGCTTCAGTCCATACAGTGCCTTCTTCAACTTGCACACCATATCAACATGATCAGACAATTGAAATCCATCCGGTTGCTCTATATACACTTCTTCTTCCAAGTCACCATTTAGAAAGACAGACTTGACATCCATCTGATATACCTTGAAATCCTTGAAGGCAGAAAAGGCAAGAAATAATGTGATTGCTTCAATTCTTGCCACTGGAGCAAAAGTTTCTTCAAAATCAATTCCTTCTATTTGAGAGTAGCCTTTGCAGACCAATCTGGCTTTATTTCTGATTACTTCACCAACTACATTTAGTTTGTTCCGGAAGACCCATTTGGTTCCAATCACATTCTTGTTTCTAGGTCTGGGAACAAGATCCCAAGTGTGATTTTTCTCTATTTGCACCAGCTCTTCCTCCATTGCTTTAGTCCAGTTTTCATCATTGCAAGCTTCATTCACTATCTTAGGTTCAATCTTTGAAATCAAATAATACTCTTCTGAATCTTGAGCAATTCTCCTTCTTGTTAGTACTCCTTTGCTTTTATCACCTATGATCTAATCTTCAGAGTGGTTCAGTCTTACATACCTGGGAACTTTAGGAATTTCTTGCACTTCTGATTCTTGATCAGGCTCATTGAAACTTATTTCTTCTTCCTGGTTTGCCGGATTAGCTTGAATCTGATTAACAGATGAGGCTTGGGCTTCTTGAGTCAGAATGCCATTCTGATCATCTTCATCATATTCATAAAACCTTGAGGGTTTCTCAATTCCCTCATCAACCTTCACATTTGTACTTTCTATCATCTTTCTCAGTCTTTTGTTATAACACTGGTATGCTTTGCTTTGAGTAGAGTAACCCAAGAATATTCCTTCATCACTTCTAGCATCAAATTTTCCTAGATCTTCATCTCTTTTAATGTAACATTTGCTACCAAAAACTCTGAAATACCTCACAGTAGGAGTGATGCCAAACCAAAGTTCATAAGGAGTCTTACCAGTATTGCTTCTGATTTGAACTCGATTGAGAGTATAGACTGCAGTGCTGACAACTTCTCTCCAATAGATGTGAGGAACATTTGCTTCCATCGTCATGGTCCTAGATGCTTCCTGTATGGTCTGGTTCTTTCTTTCCACTACTCCATTCTGCTATGGAGTCCCTGGAGCAGACAACTATCTCTTTATTCCATGTTTCTCACAGAACTCTATGAACTCACCGGATGTGAATTCTCCTCCTCTATCAGACCTCAGACATTTCAATTTCAATCCGGTTTCATTCTCTACCATAGCCTTGAATATTTTGAATTTCTCAAAAGCTTTTGATTTCTCTTTCAGAAAAGTTACCCACATCATTCAGGAATAGTCATCAATTAGTAACATGAAGTATCTATCACCTTGCATACTCCTGATTCTTGCCGGGCCACAAATGTCAGTATGAACTAAGTCCAATAATCTAGTAGAAGACAGTTCCTTACTCTTGAATGTGATTCTGCTCAGCTTACCCAACTGACATTCTTTGCACAAGCTATTAGTAGGTTTCACCAATTTTGGAAGATCTCTTACAGCCTGAGTATTGCTTATCTTGATGATATTATCAAAATTCACATGACACATTCTCCTATGCCATAACTAACTTTGATCAACTTGAACAAATAAACAACTTTTACCAGTACCAACCAAGTGGAAGATATTACCTTTAGTTTGGGTACCGGATGCAATCTCTATACCGGAGCTTTCAAAGATCTTGCATTTTCCATTCTTGAACTGGAGATCATAGCCTTTGTCCACCAATTGTCCAACACTGAGAAGATTGTACTTCAAGCCTTCAACATATAGAACATTATTGGTTTTGTTCCTTCCATCAAAAGAAATAGTTCCTCTTCTTTTGATTCTACTAGCAGAATTATCACCAAACTTCACCACTCCTCCTTCATACCTTTCCAAATCTATGAACTTATTTTTGTCACCTGTCATATGGTGAGAGCAACCACTGTCAATGACCCAATCATCCTTTTCTTCAACTTGGGCAGCCAGAGCTCTTTCTACAACTTTATGATTGACATATACAGAGGATATTGGTTCTTCTTCCTTGATGGCAATAAACACCCATTCACTTTCAGATTTGTTTCCTATCTCTGATTCATCGTCTGTTACTCCTTCATTATCATCTTCTTCATGAACATAGTAACAATTCTTTTGGAACCTTGATCTGTTAGGATTTGGCCTTGAAAATCTTTCCAGACATCTTGAGGCAAAATGACCAATCTTATTGCAGTTAAAACACTTAAAAGGCAATTTTTTTTCATACTTACCGGATCCTCTTGGTAGTCCCTTTGCAATGAGGGCTTCAAGTTGAGCAGTTTCTACTTCTTCTTCTTCTAGGTCTTTTCTTGCTTTTTCATACCATGACAGTTTGTTTGATGAGTTCTCTCTCCTATATCAAACCTTTGTTTACCTTTTACAGAGGCACTAGCTTTGAATGCAGATTCAGTCTTGGGGGGATCATCTCTAAACTCGGTCATTTCAAATGCAGCCAACTTGCCAGCCAATTGATCTCTTGTAATAGTTGTATGGGCTCTGAATTCATCAATGGCAGCAACCTTGATTTTGTAAGAAGCAGGAAGGGATCTGAGAATTTTGCCAACAATCTCATTTTCATCCAAGACTCCACCAGCATTTCTAATTCCACAAACAAGCTCATTTACTCTTGGCATAAAAGTAGTAATATTTTCATCATCTCTCATCTTCAAGTTTTCAAATTTCCCTTTCAGACTCTGTAACCTTGCACATTTAACATACTGGTCTCCTTCATGCAAAAGTTCTAATTTTTTCCAAATCTCAAAAGCAGTTGGTAGGTCAATAACATTTGAGAGCTCTGAATTAAATAATGCGCTTAGAAGAGCTTCTATAGTCCGCAGATTGTTTTCAGCATCTGTGATTTCATTTGGAGCTTTTGGACCACCCTGTGGAGGTACATACTGTGTTGTAACCATGGTCCAGTATGCCATTCCCATGCATTGCAAGTGACACTTCATGCGACCTTTCCATAGATTAAAATTTGTTCCATCAAACTTCAGACTATCCTTCTTGTAGGACAACATCTTGGATCTCCTCAAGTGGTTAAGCTCTTTTAGAGGAACTTAGCTCTGATACCAGCTGTTAGATTTAGGGCACACAACTGAGAGGGGGGGTGAATCAGTTGTGCAAAACTTTCTCCAATAAAACACTTAAATCTTCTTAGTGATTAGTAGTATATTAATAATGAACCATAATGCATTCAAATCAAGAGCAGAAACACATCAACACATAAGACACAAAGATTTTGACATGGAAAACTAGGTTAAGGGAAAAAACCACGGGGTGATTAACCCAAGATTGTGTTCTCTGTTAGAAGAATAGAAAGAACAAAATGACACATGCCAATTAGGGCTCACTGCCCGAGCACATTGCTCACAAGAGGCTTACTACCTACAAGAGACACACTGTCTATAAAGAAATAAATATCACATACATGAACTGGAGAATAGCATCTTCACCATGCTTGAATCAGTTCCATTTAAGCCCAATACTTCTACTTTGCCTTTCGCTCTCCTCCTCGCTACAACACTCTCATCACCACAAGGACAACTTTGAAATGACTTCGCAACCCCTTATTTATACAAGACATCAACTTAGGAATGATCATCTAAGTTGACAAACATCTACTAGAACATCCACAAGAAGTGTAACTTATTCTGTCGGCCAGTCTCAGGAAGAGCATCATCATCCGGAGGTTAATCTTCAATAGCGAGATCCAACTCCAATACAGACCACTAACACATGCTTGACACAATCCAAAGTCCTTCACAAGATTTCCTAAATCACCAAGAACATCCGCACTTCATCTGCATACTGAAATCCTTCTCTCTTTCATCCGGAGCTTCAAGAACACAGTCTGTCACCACTATCACCAAAGAATGGATACTTCCAGACCTTCCATTCATGAACCAATCGAGTTGACACATCACAAGGACTTCCTTAATACTCCCTCAAATACACAGAGCAGGAAACTTCATTTCCGGATCTCACTGGACCTTTCTTGTTACACTATGTCACCTCTAAATACCTACAGAACCAGTTTACTTGAGCAGCCACAACTTATTCATATCTTCATGTGGACCTTTGAAATCTCTACTGGATCACCTACAGACACATATCAACAAACCCTTTAATCCGTATCCTCTGATCCTCATCCTATCTTGGACTTTTGCCTTACTGTCATCACTGTTCTTCACTGTTCCTGATTGAGACTAATTTTCTCAATATCCTCAGCTCACAGCTCATCCAAACCTTATCATTAATGCAACAGGAGTATGTTGACATCAATGATAACACCAGTTAGGCACATACTTGCAACACAGTGTTGTCATTGATGTCAACATATTCTTGTTGTCATTGGTGTCAAATGTGCCTTATTTTGTTGCCTATTCAATAGATTGGAATGTTGAGGATATTGAGAAAATTAATGAAGACTCAATGTTCACAGACCATATGGCTGTGTAGAGGATTATCAGAGGTTGTTCTAGTTAATAATTGAGAAGTCCGCATGAAGATTTGAAGAAGTTATGGCCATCTGAGTAGAACCAGATTTTATAGTATTCAGAAGAGACAAAGTGACAGTAAGCTGGTCCAGATTGCTCCATAATGAAATATTATGGTCTACGGATCTGAAGGCGTGTTTGGGAACTCAGTGTGTATCATCAACTCTAGTGGTTTGTGGTTTGGAGGTCCACAAGCCCTCTTTCTAGTTTGACAGTCATGGCAGACAGTGTTCTTGAGGTTCCGGAGTAAGATACAAATGATTATGGTAATTTGGTTTAGAGTGGATGTTATTGGTGAATTCAATGTGCTTGTGGAGGTCTCTGAATCATGTGGCTACTGTGTTGGAGGTCCGCATTAGAGTTTGATCTTGTTATTGAAGATTCCCTTTTTGAAGTTAATGTTCTTCCCAGTCTTGGCCGACCGGATGTTCCTAGCATGTTGCAGATGATCTAAAGATCATTTTATGAAGTGTGGTGTGTTAGTAGAGGAAGATTCAAGTCTCAGCTATGTTTGGCCGATATTGTAAAGATCCACGTTAAGTTTAGCTGACCTTGTTGATCATTCCAAGGTTGATGAAGTGTATAAATACTTGTTGAAAATCATTCTTGAACAAAATAGATTACATCTGGATAAAGGATCAAAAGTAGAGCAGAGAAGAAAAGGAGTGAGAGCAGTATAGAGTTAAAAATTAGTGAAGAAGAATTTGGGGCAAAGTAGAATTTTTGTGAGAATTCATTGAAACTAAACTAGGCATGAAGTAGATGCTATTTCTCAGTTAATTATTTCTGTTCTAAATAAATTTTGTAGGTAGTGAGCCTCTCTTTTGAGTAGTGAGATCTGGGCAGTGTGCTTGAAGGCATGTGCCTTCTACTTTTCTAAAGTACTTTTAACAGGGTACAAATCTTTGTGGGTCAACCCCACCATGGTTTTTCCCTTAATCGGGTTTCCATGTCAAAATCTTGGTGTCAATTGTGTTGCTTATGTTTCTGCTCATATGTTGTTGATCTATGCTTTAATGTTTACATCATTAATCTAATAGTAAGTTAATAAAGAAGGTTAAAAGCAGAAAAAATTTATTTTGTGTGACAACTAATTCACCCCCTCTCAATTGTTCGATCTAATTCCAACAATGCCCCTGCTCTTATCCTTGTGTGGCATAGTCCTGAATGTGTGTAGCATCCTCTCCAATGTCTATCTCAGGAGCATCCTCAAACCCATATTCACATAAAGCTCTACATGCATGGAAAATATGTGGAGACCAATGGTGCCTACTAGTCTCACCCTCACTAGCCTATGAAAGATGGCTCCCATATAGAAAAAACTGAGTGAGGGAACTAATAGAATATAGCTTCTCCACCTCAACACTCTCCTTTAAAGTAGAAGGTAGTGAGATATGTTGAAAGGATGGCCTCACTAAGGGTCTAGTTGGACGGTCCTGGGCATGATGTACCCCCTCCACATCCTGTGCAGAGCCACCACCTCTACCCTGGAAACCCCACATGTCAAAATAGTCTGGAATGTCATTGAGGATAAACTCACAATAGAGTTTCCTCAAAAATACTTTGTGGTGCAGTGCACCATGTGAATTTCATGCCACCATGAGGCAATCTTGTAATATTTGAAGTCTTAATCATGTTATGAGTGTAATGAGGTCATGCTAGGACCATTTTAAATGTATTTAAGTCTTTGATTAGGTATCTAGGTGGTTTTGTTGTCAAATATTGTAAAATCTTGCAAATATTGTCAAAATTGAAAAAAGTGCAAGAAATGGAATATGAAGAGTCACTTTGTAAAGGGAAGGGTTTTGGTCATTGGAAACTTAAGGGGCAGATGTAATATGTTTTAAAGAGCCTTGTGAAGGTGAGAAAGCAGAGAGAACATTGTATCTTGAAGTAATTTTGAATAAAAGTATCTTGTTTGCTGCAGATTCAACATTTTTTTTCTGTTGGTTTAAGGGTTTGAGAATCTAAAAAGGGAAAAAAAGGCTATTCCACAGATGGAAGCTTTTGTAAATCAGTGGAATGGGTTAGTTTAAGTTGTTTTTAAATTTGATTATGTTTGCAAATATAGGGGAAGTCATCTTGCATAAGTATTATTGCTGCCCTAATTGATTTTCATTAGTTTTGGTTCAAATTTGATGGCTAAGAGTTGGGGTTTGAAGAAAGGTCAATCGTGAAGGATGGGAAATGGTTTAGTAATCTTATGTAGATCATATTTGATGTGTTTGAGGTGTTAGTGAGGTGAGTAGAGGCCTGGAGTCTAAAGATCCAATAAACCCTCATGCAAACTAGCTGAATTAGGCCATTAGGACAGTGGGACAGTCAATTTTAGGGGCTTGTGTTCCAAAGTAACCCCACCTGCACTTGATATATGTCATAAAAGAGCCAAATGGGTATCCAAAACAGGTTTTAGTTTGTGCGTTTGAATTCAGGTTAAGAAATTATGTCAAAAAAACCCTTTTTGTTGTCCTAATTAGGCCTCCTCGAAAATGGGACAATCATTTTTAAGGCCATTCTTTCCAAAACAACCTAATGTGATTTTGAAGTATGTTAAATAAGGTTGAAATGGGTATTTGAAACTGTATTTGGTTCCTAGAAATCTAACCTGGTTTAAAAGTTATGAGCGGTTTTGTCTATTAGGAGGGCTACAAGCGAATTAGCGTCTTAGGTATGAGTTATGGAAGAATTGAAGAACCGGTGTTGCAAGAGAGTCTTATAGGCTTAATCCTATCATTTTCATTATAATCAAAGTGTTCTAGGGTCTAGTGAAGAGTTTGAAATTTGATTTAGTGTTTTGGTGTATTGGTAACATTGAAGAATCATGTTTCTTTGAAGTGAATTTTGGTGAATGCTAGAGTGAATTTTCAAAATCAGTACTTTATGTCTTTAGAATTTTTTGAAGCCCACCATTCTCTGCATCACTTTGGGACCTTATATCATCAAAAACCATCCACCACCTATCCCAAAAGTTATTAGATATTCCATTGTGTACACACTAGTGAATGTGGAATCTTTTACAACTCCTGTGCAATAGCTCATTACTTCTAGGATCAACAAATAGGGCACATAGATCAAATTTCAAAAAAATGTATTTCACTTGTTTGTATGATAATTTATTTGCATAGTATTGTTGTCAACTCTCCCTATAATTGACCCATTTGTTGATTTGGCTTGTCATGGAATTGATGTGAGAAACAATTGACTCTAGGGATGTAGAAAGGGATCATCGGTGACAATCGGTTGCATTTAGATTTTTAATGTTTCAATTAAGATTTCAAGTTGTCTTTTGTTCTCTTCAATTTTCCCTATAAAATTTTCTTGTGTCTCACGAGGATGCTGAGAAATTGAAGCGGAGTTTGAGGAGGGTTATTTTGAGTCTCCTCTTCACTTTGAATCTCATCATTCCCTTTATTTGGTGGATTAGGATTTGGGGGTGTTTCATGGGGTTCATTGGCTGAAGATTCAAAATAAATTTATTCAATCAAAACATTGAAAAACAAATGATTCATTTTAACCTACTAATGTCATCTTTCTATTTCTTTTTAAACTTGTGTCTCCGTTTGATCAAGATAGCATGCTTAGACTAGGTTAGATTTCTAAATTCTCTTATTTGAATTTATTCAGTTTGTAAACTTTTTATTTTGTTTTCATTCTTATTTATTGTGTTATTTTATTCTCTTATCTTATTTGACTTTCCTTCTTTAGTCCTTTTTCATATTTGATTGAAGGTTTTTTATTTACGTTATCTTATCATTTCAATGGTAAATTATCCTCATTTCTATTCTTATTCTTATTTTTGGTTTGATGGATAATCACTATCATCCCTCCTTTCTTTAGTGTTCTTATCTCCTATCTTGTAAACCGTGTAAACCTCTCTCTCTTTTAGAACTTGATCTGCAGTTCATCTCCTTCATTCTCTCTTTCTCATCCTGATGATGGATCACGGAGTGTGATCCGAAACGTCTTTTTTTTTTTTGATGCTCAAAAAAAGCTACACAGTTTAAACCAGAAGTTTTTAGATTCAAATGATTCATTTTCAAATTTAGAAAAAACATGGAAACCTTACCTTGTTCAGCTTGTTGACTCTGTGGAGATCATGCACGACATCCTTGAGTGTGGGAATGACTTGGTCACATAGTGTTGAGTGGATTCTCCTCTAATTTCTTCAAAACATGCTCACACAATAACCTTGGTCACATTTTGGAGCTCTCAACAAATTTGTGAGTGAAAATGAGTGTGCTACATTCTACATTTTTTTTAATATTTAGGAGCTCAAATGTGAGCACGTTATAGCATGCTTGCATTATTTTTTGTTTGGACCAAAAAGTGGTTTGGCCACTTTTTGGTCCCCTGTCTTTTTTCACATGCCTAATAAGTCATATTTAGATTTAGAGATCTAGGAAACATTTTTTTGTGTTAGAGGCCAAATCAGATCTTTTCATTTTTAGATCTAGCCCTATTATTAGATTCTAGTGAACATTTTGTGTAAGTCCCTTTGTGTAAACAACAGTTCACATTAAGCTATTGAGTTATCTTGTATGGCCAAGACTTGGTAGGGAGAGACCTCGGGGTAGTCATTTTCCAATTTATGGGATTTGATTCCTTTTTGGAGAGGTAAGGTACTTGATATCTTATTTAAGTTGAGTAGTGTGCTAGAACACCAATCAACATATATGATATTATATGTATTTAGGTGGATGGAGAAGTCAAAATGTGGCATTCATCCCTTAATTTTGTTATATCCAGTCATGTGGACAACTTGTATAATTAATTATATCAAGTGATGAGTAGGCCCTCATTGGGATTATCCCTCCATTTTATTATGATGAGGTCTATATAAAAGAGGCGATTATCATTGTAAGGATATGTGTTGAGTATGATATTCTATTTGGGATCTCTTGGAGATATAGCATGGAGTGGATTCTTCCATAAAAAGTATTGTAGGGTGCTATCTACATCAAGAGTTTATTCTATTTATGTATATATTGGATATTAGGGCATCTTGGCTCATAGACATCTCTTGTGCTATGTGGGATCCATCTTGTACATTGTCTTATTTCCATTATGATATTTGTGGATCTTTATCAAATAAATTAGGGTTTTTCTTAAGTATACAACAATCTAGCATGCAATTTCAAGTATTTTGCATTTTAGTTACAATATAATAGTTACGTATTTTTCTAGTTAGAAATGGGAATTTAAGCCCAATATTAAAATTTGAATTTGCAAGTTTAGAAGTTAAGTTTGTGCCCACATATTTAACCTAAGTCAATTCCACACTTATAAATTTAACATGGAATAATGAATGAATAAAATAAAAATCAAGACATTCTTAAAAATGTATGAAAATAAAATCAAATTAAGAATAAAATAATTGCCAACTTTCTCACAAAAATATATCATTTTATACCCAAATTGTTACACTAAAAACAAATGCATCAAAATACATAGTAAAGAAAAATTAAAGTATTTTTCATATGCAAAATTAAATTAGAAGAATCACCATTGTCATACTTTTGTAGAAGCATGTTGGAAGGGCCCCTCAGTATCAATATCACTAAATTATATATCACTAAAAATCACACTTTAGTGTGCAATGGGTATTGCCAAAGAGATCTTAAAAGTGAATTACCAAGTCCTTAAGCAAATGATGTGCTACCTCAAGCATAGCTCCCCATGAACATGAAATGGTTGATAGAAAGTAAGTCTCTCCTTTACTTTATCTATCTTTCCCTTTATATCCCTTATATTTATGGATTATTGGCATGAAATGACCAATCAAAAGTTACTCTCTCTTTTCTATATCTCTCTTTCCATTTATATTTACTCTGTGTGTGTGTGTGTGTGTGTGTGTGTGTGTGTCCCCTTCTCTCTATCTCTTGCCTCTCCATCTCCCTCTTTTGCTCTATCTCTCTATTAATCTCCCTCTATTCTTCTCTCTTCCTCTCACTCTAATCATACATACATATATCTTTCTCTCATTCTCTATTTTCCCTATCTCTCTTTGTCATCTCTCTCTTTCTCTCTCTACTTCTCTATTCCTCTCTCTAGCTCTTTCTCCCTCCCTCTCTCTATCTTCCTCTATTTCTCCCCCTCATTATCTCTCTATCCCTCTCTCTCTGTATATATATACACACATACACACATGTATGTATATATATATAGAGAGAGAGGGAGAGATATACATATATAGAGAAAGAGAGATATAGAAGGATAGAGAGGGGATATATATCTATATATACCCTTCTATATCTCTCTTTCTCTACTTATCTCTCTCTCTCCTGCCCTCTCTCTATCTCTCTACCATCTCTCTCTCTCTATATATATGTGTACCTTCCGCTCCCTATCTATCTCTCTTTGTCCTTGTCTAATCTCTCTCTCTCTCTCTATGTCTCTCTTATTTTCTCTCTCCCTCTCTCTCTTGCCCTCCCTCTGTCACTCTTTCTCTCTATCTCTCTTCCTATATATCTTTCTCTTATATATATATATGGGTATGTGCAGGATCATCGTGGGCCAAACAGTGGCAATGGAAAAAAAATCACATTTTTACTTAGCCAAATTCATGAGTTTTCCAACTTTGACTTTCATAGGCATGTTAAAAATATCTGTTATAAACAAATATCCATTTTACAAAACATAAAAAGGGAAAAAAGAGGTCACGATTTGCAAACCCGTGGCTTGCAAAACACAGACCTCTCCCAAAATAGATATCAGAGCAGTTCTAGAATGGATATCTAATTCAAAGAGGTAAGTTCTTACATTATTTTGTTTGTTTTGTATGTTAAAGTATTTGTTTTTGGTTTTATATGCTAAATGGGTATGTTTTATATTTAAATGGGTAAAATGGATGAACAAGAAGAAAACCCAAACCCTCCACCACCAAACCCTCCGCCTCCAACAATCAAAGAGAAAATTGAAAGAAACATTGATAAAATAAGTAGGATTATAGAAATGTATCACCACCACCCTCGATTGTCTTCAATGACATCAAATTTAGATGGAATTATTAGTCATGTTCAAACCCCCTCAAGCCAACATGAATCATTTAGGTAATGGTGAGAAACCAAGAAGGCAGAATATGCTGACAGTTTATCATATGATCAAGTGAAAGAGTTAGACATTACCAAAGCTACATATGTTAGCCCAATATTTTTTCAATCCTAAAACTAGATTGCATGTTGATGTTCATAATCCTAGGTATTCAATCAAATGATGTACACATGATGGTATTAGTTAGAATTTTTGGGATCGTTGGTGGATGGTTTTTGATAAACCACCCAACAACAATTTAGATGTACCTTTGTATTTCCTTCGTAAACTATATACAGAGTTTGTAATGGGTCATCGTGTGAATTATTTTGATTTTAGAGAGTTTTAAGGAGTAGGTAAGGGAATGCCTCAAGATAGACTTGGGGAAATGAGACAAGTACAAGGTCCTTTTATTCCCCCTCTTGATATCCCTACTCCACCCCCAATTTAGTACCCAAAAGTTCTTGCAAATGCAACATAGCAGGGCCTCAGTGCCATACACTCTTTGACCAAGAACTTGATTATATAGACTTCTTAGTTTGCACAACCACATGATGTTGGCGGTGATATTAGATCGCCTAATTTTACCAAACCCTCCTTGTCCACACATGTTTGTGTACCCCATCATTGCATTTTTTGCAATCAGTTGTGCTTAGGTCCTCTTATGGAGAGTAGTGAGCCACCCTTCATGAGATGAGACAGTGAGGTCCAGAACTTAAGCTGAGGGATCAAGGACAAGAGCAGAAGCACAAGTATCAGTGGACCGTAGAGAAGGAGAAGAGCATGGACAATCTTTTATTCAGGTAAAATTTAAAGTTAAATTTCATGGTGTATTCTATTTGAATAATATAAACACATATTAGTACTAATGTATCTAAGGGGGATAACAGTTGATGACAGAGGAGGAGTTGACAAAAGTTCATCATGGAACTTTGTCTGCCAGCTAATTTGGCTATGACTTGACAGTATAATATTTTCTACACATGAACTTTTTTTTATTGTATGCATTTATTTCTTTGTGAGAAATTATATATTAATTTATATCTTGATGTTAATTTAATTTTATAGTCAATCCAAAATGTGAATGATGTGGCATCTTTGCCTATAGTTATTAATCAAACTCCTGATCAGCCCAATGGACTATCATTCGCAAAATGAATTTCTAAACCCCAACAAAGGGTGGAGGTAATTTGTTTGAACTGTAATTTAATTGATAATTTAGAAAACTTAAATATTTGATTATCGTAATTTAGATAAATAATAAAATAGAGAATAGATAAATTGATCTATTAATTTAAAAACTATTATGATTATTTGTATACATAGAGTCTTACATTCTTGTCATTTTTCATATAGGAGATATTAGTTGGTTCATCCATGATGAGTCCTTCTCAATCGATGCAGGAGGCCTCGATGGTGGTATGTGCTTGTTTTCTAGTAGATAAGTTTTTGTGTAGCACACTCTAGATTGTTTATGTGTAACACATCTAACCTTTTCTAATGTATGCATTTCCTTTTTTGTTTAATAATTATATATTAATTTATTTCAATGTTACTTTAGTTTTACAGTCTCTTGAGAATGTGAGTGGTGTGCCACCTTTTCCATCACGCTTTAGTAGGACACCTGATCGTCTTAAGAGAAAATCATTTGTAGAACGATTGTCCGAATGACAAAAAAGAGTCAAGGTAACTGAATTGAATTTTTCTAAATAATTGATAGTTTATAGAGGTCTTATAGTTGATTGTAGTGATTTAGATGTATGTTAATAAATGAAAGTTCTAAATTGTAGTAGATAAGATTCTATTTACTAACTCTAACTTATTTATATTTGCCATTGAATCTAGATTAATCAAATTTGTGGTTTGACTTGTTAATACAGTCAACTTTGCCTCCATTAACTAATAGACATCATGGTATGAAGAGGACACTTTTCAAGGATCCATTACAGATTGAGGATCCATCATAGATTGAGGATTCACCAAAGACATAGGGTCAAGTGGACCTTTAGTACTTGATGTAGCGATTTGGCATGTAGATTGTATATAGATTTTGAGACACAACATATGTGACATTTTGTAAAGAATGTTTTGAGTTGGCATATTTGCCAATTTTTTTTTATATGTCTACCATTATGGACTAGATTTTAATATATATACACCTTGATATACAATATAATTTAAATTCCTTGTGTGCATGTATTCCTACTTTGAAACTTAAAAGTTTGATGTATAATCAGTTTATAATGGTTGAGTTATAATCAATAACATGTTACAAATTTATTTCTTATTATATTTGATTGTTTTTCTTGGTAGAAAGATGATATATGTAGTTTCATACCTCAAGACATAAACTTGATCTTAATTGCCACATGATTGTAGTTTCAGTTAGATATAGGATTTTCATGAAATGACAAATTTGAATGGTTCACACATGTGTAGAGCTATAGAAAATTTTCATCTCCTCCATATGTAGTTGTAACCTTCATTTTTCAAGTACAAACATCAAAAAGTAGTTTTAGATAACTAAATTGACCATCAAAACTTCATTTCTAGCCTCCTTTCTTCATGTTTTCTCTATTTTTAGTCTTAATCATGACATCTGCAATCTAGAACAACAATTTGGTACCTCATGGAAGGATGCAACAATCATATCTAAGGCTGCAATTCTGGTACATGATTATAAAGTTCATTTTCATTTAGCTCCAAGACCTCGATTCCTTCATCTTTGACCATTTCTAGCTATGATTGTGTAGGTAAAAAATGATATAGGTCTGAAAATCAAGTTGTTTCATGGTTGGTATAGAAAATTAGGAGTTCAAAATGTTGTCACAACAACACTTTGAAAAAAGGATTTCAAAATTAGGTAAATGGGAAAATATTGTTTCATTTCATCTCCTAGAGTTTGTCTTCAAACTCATTGACATCTTATAGCTTTCATTTTGTACGTAGAAAAGAAGATAATTCCATTTCATGAAGTTTCCACCATGTTTCTACCTTGTTTCTAGATGTTTCCATAATGTTTTTAGCCTCACAAACCATGTTGTCAAATTTGTTGTTGTGGGAAACTTTAAAAAATTTATCATTTTTCCTTGGCCTCCTAGATCTTCACCATTTATGCATGACCAATCTTAACTTGTATAGCCTACCCTTGACTATAAATGATTTCTCTTGAGCTATGACAATCATTCCTTCAATTTGTTGACAATCTTAACTTGTATAGCCTACCCCTACCATAGTGCAACAGACCTCCACAATCACTCAGATGGTTTGAAACACTGAGAGCCCAAAGTGCAAAAAATAGGGCTAGGTTGAATTGGATTAAATGTGGGGACAGAGGATTTAAATATTTCTTCAATCTCCTAAAAAGTAAATTTATGAAAGAACAAATTGATTCTATTGTGGAAGAAGGCACTACTTATACAGAGCTTGATGATATTAAGCATCTTTTTAAAAATTTCTATGAGAATGTCTTTAAAGTAGAAGATGATAATGTTGTATGTGCTGATGCACAGAGGCTCTACTCCTTGATATGTCTTAGGAAAATTGATGTGGCAATGGCAGAAAAGTTGAAGCAGAACTTATCCAAAGAAGAAATTAAGTGTGCCATTCAATCCATGAGTAACTATAAATCTCCTGGGATTGATGGGCTGCCAGTAGAATTTTACAAAGACAATATTGAATGGATAGTTGATGACCTTTTTGAGGCGTATCAAGAGGCTATCAGTAATGGATCCTTGGGTAAGGATATTAATAGAGGTATAATTAAACTTTTTCCCAAAGGGGGTGATAAATCTAATTTGAGAAATTGGAGGCCTATAACACTGCTCAATGTTTCATATAAGATTATTGCCAAAGTGTTGGCAAGAAGACTAGTAGACATTCTACCTGCAATAATCAATGTGACTAAACTGGCTTTATCAAAGGCAGATATATCTTATAAAATCTTATTACTAGTTGGGAAGCTACACACTAGGCTAAGCAATTTGGGTAGAATGCAGGGATCCCACTGTTAGATTTCGAAAAAGCTTATGACAGGGTGGAGTGGTCATTTATAATCTACATTCTCAAGGCCTTCAGCTTTCCATGGCAATTTTTAAAAATGGTAGAAATGCTATTTAGAGATGCTTCAGCCCAGGTTGAAGTCAATGGTTCTCTTTCCTCTTCATTTCTAATGGGGAGATCCATTAGGCAAGGATGCCCTTTAGCCCCAGCCTTATTTGTAATTGCATATGAAGCCTTGTTTTATTTGCTGAGAATTGATAAGATCCCAGGAAGATTTGAAGGTATTAGACTCCCAAATGGTAATCCCTTGCTTAATATGCAGTTTGCTGATGATACTGCATTGTTTCCTGATTTAGAAAGAGAAAATATGGAAACCTAAAGCTCATATTGAATGTATTTTTTTTGCCTCAGGTGCAAAGGTCTCCTTTAATAAATCCTTCCTCATTGGTTGGTCTAAATCCCCACCAATTTGGCTCGGTGTGGATGATTGGCAATGGGGTGGTCCTAAAAAGATAGTCAGGTTTCTTGGCATTCCTTTTGCTCTTGATCCCTCTCTCAAGCAAATGTGGGGTTGGCTTTTCACAAAATTGAGGTTAAGCTTAAGAGTTGGAATAGGCAGGCCATTTCTCTAGCTAGAAAATTTTAAGTATGCCAAAAAAATTTATCTGCATATACTGTGTATTATGCTTCCATGTAGCTTTTCTCTAACTTGTAGATTAAGAGCATCCAGATAGAAATCAGATTTTTCTTATGGTCAGATGGCAAAGGAAAAGGAAAAAAGCATCATGTCAATTGGAAATGGTGTTGTACTAGCAGAGATCATGGTGGGTTAGGGTTGAAAGATTTGAAGTTACATGGGATAGCACTAGTAGCTAAATGGATTATAAGCTCTATGAAAGGCCTTGAGCCTTGGAAAGTTCTTGTGAGAGATAATATTAAACTGGTTAGTCCTAAAGATGCCCCAACCCCAAGCTGGAAAAATTTACATCCTCTTGACCTCCTTTTTGGGGATTTTAAAGTGAAGCCCTTTGGTACAGTTGTTTTTGCTTCCATTTGGAAGGCTTGGGAACTCTGTAGATCTCTTATTGTTGTCCTTGGTGGAGACAATGCTATGATTCAGTGGGGATATCACAATTCTATATGGTGGTCCCTAAAACATAAGGAGAAGCCCCTGGCTCTTATCCAAGGCTATTCTGGATTTAAATGGCACAAGTTGGGCCTATCTTCTTTCCAAGAAGTGACAGTTCCTAAAGGCCTTAAAAGTTGGGATTCTTTAAAAGTTGAATTCAGGTTGAAAGACACTCAAAGGAGAACTTATTCTATGTTTGTCTCTGCATATTCAGTCATTCCTGCATAGCCAAGCTTCTTGTGTGTGTAGGACTGGGTGCATATGCTAAAGTGGAAAGATAGAGGCAATTTAACAGGTTGTGTTTCCAAAAGGATCTATAAGCTTCTTGGGGATTCTGATGAGATCTTCAAACATTGTGTAAAGGCTTGGGACTGTGATATTAGTTTTAGAGACCTTCGTTATTTTTTATGTCTTTTTGGTCTAAGCCATTGGAACCCAAGAAAGGATGTTTTAGGTGGTTGTTAGGGTTGAAGAAATTGCCAGTAGGTTTCAACAGTTACATTTGTAGTCTTTGTAATGTCCCTGAAAGTTGTGATCATATTTTCTTTGACTATCCTTTTGCCTGTTAGGTCTGGAATATGTTTTTGAGCAGTCTTCCTAACTGGTCTTTATCTGATTCTAAATGAAAAATTGGAATTATTTTTGGTCATTTTTCTGGTCTTGATTCTAAAAATAAAATATTTTGGTTAGTTCTAACAACTGAAGTTTTGTGGATACTGTGGAAAAAGAGGAATGAGGATCAATTTCAAGGCAAGCCTAGAATTCTTACTAGGTCTAATTCTAGGCTCACACATATTGACATCTATTTGCAGGTAGCAGTTACTGTGGAGGATCAATTGGCCAATCTGTCGAAGATGGTTGATAAGGGATTCTCCTCATTGCAAGACTCTAAAGCTATTATTTCTGAAATGAGGCCGTTAGACCTTGACAAAGCTAGCCAATCCTTTAACTCGAGGCTTGAAGAATTGCATTTACAGTTCAAAAACTTGCATCTTCTTGAAGCAGATAATGTTATTAAATCTCAAGTGGATAGACCTCAGGAAGCTTATATGTTTCATGTTGCTCCTAGTGAAATTGAAGAAGATAATATTTATATGGATAGAGAGGGAGTGGGCCATGTTGCTCCCAAACCAAAATGTGAATCAGAATTAGATGATACATGAAGTGACTTGTCCAATGATGAACTGGTATTTGACCTTCCAGAAGTTTAGAAGAATAGTTTAACTGGTATTGTCCAATGATGAACCAGTATTTGACATTCTAGAAGTTTAGAAGAATAGTTTAACTGATATTTGTCTAATTTTGTTTCCGGAACAGCTTTTAGGTCTATTTGAGTATGCAGGGCTTATGATACTATATCTTTGTAAGATGTAAACTGGTTTCCTTTTTTGCTTTTGGCTGTAAAGACTTGAATCTTGTGATGGTGGCCATCTTGGCCACAACATATGTAACGATACAGCTCCAATAATATGATTTGACTATCTTTAATCCAAAAAAAAAATGGATCTCGAAAGAAAATAATCTAAAAGAATACTATAGTTGGAAATGCTCTAGTAGGCTGCTCCACTTAAACATCATCCATTTCAATGGTAAAACAGTCAATAGCAATTTTAGGCCTCATCTACAACAAAAAAATGATAAATACTTATCCTAATTTTATTGGTCAAAATTAACTTTTGACCATTAAAGTGAATAATATTTAAAAGCAGCCCTGACAGACATATGTGCAAAACGTGGAAGCATAAACAAGACAGAAAAATGTCTTCTGCTCTTGTATTTCTGTCTTGTCTATGAAAAACACACCAAGTTCAACAACTTCTGCTTCCACGTACTCAAGGTCTTCCCAGCAGAAGGTCTATGAAAAACACACCAAGTTCAACAACTTTACTTTTATAAAAACTTTACTGTACAAGTCATGACGAACTTGCGCATTACAATTTCTTAGAGGTCGACCCCTCCATTTCATAAAGACGTGTTACATTTTGATAGAAATTCTCTCTCAGAATTTGATAGAAATTCTCTGTCAGAGTTTGATAGAAATGATTCATTGTATAGGACGTTGTTTCGTGAAACTTATCTGGCCACGTAGATATGAAGTCTGCGAGACAAATATCTATGTGGTTCAAGATGATGTTATCTTTGTACCAGTGTTTAAAATAGCTCTGTAGACTATCTTAATCTCAGCGAAATTATTTTTTGGGTAATGGATACCATCTTGGAATGTCTGCCTGCAGAACCTATGCTGGCCATAGTAAACTTTCAAGGATTTACAGCTAAACCACATTCCCAGTATTTAAAAAATCTTAATAAATCTATTATAAAAGTAATTCACGCCGGTAAGACCTCCAAGGATTTACAGCTAAACCACATTCCCAGTATTTAAAAAATCTTAATAAATCTATTATAAAAGTAATTCACGCCGGTAAGACCTCCAAGGATTTACAGCTAAACCACATTCCCAGTATTTAAAAATTCTTAATAAATCTATTATAAAAATAATTCACGCAGGTAACGGTCTTAGATACCACAAGAGCCAATAACCAACACGTATCTATCTCATGTCTTTGATTCTGTTCATACTCTTTCTTGATTTTTCTGTAAAATGGTGCAAAAATCCCAGTCCAAGTTTCAATATATACAGTTATACGTATACTCAACATAGCATTTAGAAAACAAAGAGGTTTAAGCAATGGATGTATTCACGCACGTAACATTTTCTACGACGTCTGTTATTGTGGTAGGAGCTGCCACACTTTTTCTTGTGGCAACAATTCTACTAAAACACCATAGAAATTATAGGAGCCATCTCCCTCCAGGCCCCAGAGCTATTCCTGTAATTGGCGACCTTCATCTTTTCACAGATAAAACCAAGCCAATTCACCAGATTTTCAATTCACTGTCACCACTTTATGGACCTATTATGCATCTGAAATTTGGCAACTGCCCTGTTTTAGTGATAAGTTCTTCAGCCTTGGCCAAAGAATGTTTTACAGTAAATGATAGGTCTTTTGCTTCTCGTCCTCAGCTTGCACAAGCCCAGCATTTGGGCTACAATTATTCTATGCTGGGTTGCTCCTTATGGCCCCTACTGGCGAAATGCTAGAAAAATCTGTGTGCTTGAGCTTCTTTCTTCCAAAAGAATCCAGTCATTCGAACCCAAGAGAATGCAAGAGATTTGTAAAACAGTAAATTCTCTGTTTCAGCAGGCACAGTTGCAGAGTATTGTTAACGTGAGAAGTGTTTTGTCCCAGTTGACTTTTAAAATTCTGATGACTATGATCATAGATGATAGGTATTTTGGAGAGGAATTGGGGATTTCGATAGATCTAGTCACCCGTTTGATTAAAGAGTCCTTCGTGCTTCAAGGAGTAATTAATATTGGGGATTATATTCCCTGGTTGAAGTGGTTTGATTTGCAGGGGTATGAGAAGGCTATGAAGAAGGTACAGGGGGAATTAGACTTGTATATGCAGAGAATTGTGGAGAAGCACAGGGAGAAGGGATTAAAAGAGGAGGGAGTGATGGAAGACTTTGTTGATGTGTTGATCTCGCAGGCAGAGGAGAATGGTGAAGCAATACCTGATAAAGATGCATTTATTAAGGCAACTGCTATTGTAAGTTGTTTTGACGTTGCCAGATTTTTTGTTTATTTATAAATTATGTGTAGATGGTGGAGATACTACTCGGATTTTCTGAAGACTCATTATTTGATTTATATTAGGACTCTCAGAATTAGAATGTGCCCCTAGTAACATCTGATAAATTAGTACTGAACAACTACCTAATGCATTAGACAGCCTAGTTCCAAGGAATGCAACATGAGGTATATGTTTCATATTTCTTTTGTTGAAATGTGAATGGGTCATTTCTAACTGCAAGAGAATTTTTGAATGCCTAATTTGTTTTTCTGTCTGCCAAGCTTTTCAGTGTATTTACCAGTTGCAGAGATATTGTCAAGCATGATGTTCGAACCAGTAGCAATGTGCATGATTGATGGATTTGCTAAAAAGTGGTCAATTTCATAAGTATTTATATATAATGCATTTCTTTGGCTGAAAACTCTGCAATCCTGTTTCTCACCATGTTTCTCTTGTCATCAAAATTTCCTTTTCTTGTTTCTGGAAACTATGATTCACAGAATTCTGCACCCATTGCGTTGGCACTGTGGTCTCTATCATCCACATGGCCCAACATCAACAACAATACCCTGTTCCATATACAAGTTCAACTAAACCCTCATTTAGCCACCATTTACACATTCAACCAACACCACTTCAGCTGATCGTCCTTATAAAGATGTAACTAGCCGCACACACATTAGGTTCACCAGTGGCTCTACAAACTTGGTTGGTAGGAATCCAAGAAAGACTGAATTATGTTAAGGGTGTGAATGAGAAAATAGGTGGTCAGCAAAGCGTAATTAGGGTGCATCAATGAAGGATATGAGAAAGAGAAAAGCAGCCTAATACATGACTGGGGAAATGATACCAATGAAGAGGTGGGCAATAGTGAAGAGATGAAAAGAGGTGATTATAGGGTCCAACAGTAGTTCCCATATCCAGGGCAGGTGCACATCTTAATTGGATTCTGTCCCAAACATTAACTTACCAATTTGCCTACCTAAAACTTACCAACTTAGCTATGAGATTTACAATTTAACTATGACAAATAGCTGATTCATGCCAATAAACAGACCTGTTGATTTGGAAAAGGGATCAAGAGATGACTTAGCATCAGTCTTATACAAGGCCCTCCCTTAGACCAAGGGTATAAATGCCCTCGCGTGACACAAATCTAGCTCTGCAAGGGCCTCCTTTCGATCAACACATAAATGTCCTAAAGACCCTTGAATTCCTCGATCTATCAATCTAGTGCTCAAAAGTGAGGATATGAGAACTTAGAGAGCAAAAATTTAGTACTTATTAACACGAGGTTTTTTATGACATCTCTGCTCAAAAAACATTTGAATTGTCAATACATTAGAAGTAAATCAATTTCTTGCAAGTTTTGATTTTATCTCTTTTCCTTGCTATTAATATTGTATCCTCGCAGAATATGTTGAGTGCAGGGACTGATACATCTTCAATTTCCCTGGAGTGGGCATTGTCATTGTTATTGCAACATCCCCATGTAATGAAGAAGGCACAAGAGGAACTTGATTCTAAAGTTGGACGGAAGAGACTGGTGGAGGACTCAGATATACCCCAGTTAACATACCTGCAAGCAATAGTGAAAGAGACTATGCGTCTTTATCCACCGGTGCCTATAGTGGGGCCACACAAATCTTTTGAGGCTTGCATGGTGGGAGGCTATCATATTCCTGCAGGAACAATTCTGATGGTAAATGCATGGATAATTCATAGGAACCTAAGATTGTGGAACAAGCCATTGGATTTTATACCAGAGCGTTTCATAGAGGAGGAAGTAGAGATAGATAACATCTATATGAAAGGGAATGACTTTGAGATGTTTCCATTTGGGGCAGGGAGAAGAGGATGTCCTGGTGCTTCTTTGGGAATTTGTGTGGTGCAAACAACTCTTGCAAGGTTGTTGCAAAGCTTTGATTGGTTTCTTCCAGATGGAAGAATCACTGACATGAGTGAAGGGGCTGGTTTGATAATGGCAAAGGCAGTGCCTTTGGAGGTTATCATCAAGCCCCGACTTTCCCATCATTTGTACTAGCAAGAGGTTTAGATTTAAGCTGTTGAACTCCTTTGGTTTTTTTATTTTCTAAGTGCAGAATAAACACCCTGTTGGTATGACTGACAGCACAAATAAATGATCTTCTTCAGCTTAATGTCAAGGAGTATTGAATTCCTTCTATAAGATTTCGAAAGGAAAACATATTGTAAAAATATTTCTGGATAAAGTTTATATTGAAGCTTCTCTGGATAAACTTTTTAGAGGTTATCTATGCTTTTCTGGATAAACTTTGTAAAGGTTATTAAAGCTTGTCTTACCATGTACATATGCAAGGTTGTCATGTCCCCATATCAAAACATTGTTAAAGTATAGATTTGAATATGATAAAGATGGTTTGTAAAATATTATTTCGAATGATAGAAATAATTACATACATTATATATTATTTAATAAATAATATTATTGTATGAATATTTGATTATAATTAAAATATAATATCTATATTATAAATTACAATATATATAAATATAATATATTATAAATATATCTAATAATATAAATATGAATATTCTTATAATTATCTTACATTATAATATAAATACAAATAATATAATATAAATCATATATCATTTATTATGATATAAATGATATAGTATAAATAATATAAAATATATATAATAAATCATTTATTATAATATAAATATAAATAAAATAAATAAACATCTTTTAACCTATCCTCTTATGATAACGGAGTTACGTATGGTTAGAATTAGTTTTACCACAAAAGGGAATTAAATATAAAGTAGTAAAAATAATAAGAGGTAAAAATAATAAGAGACATACCTCTTCGAACATTTAGAACTAGTTTTACCACACAAGGGAATTAAATATAAAGTAATAAAAATAATAAGAGGTAAAAATAATAAGAGACATACCTCTTCGAACATATCCCTTGAAAGGGAAATAAATAAAGGTTGTGAGATAGAAGAAAATCATCACGGGAAGAAAAGAAAATTCGATGATATAATTATAAACAACAATAAGAGAATACAAGGAAAGATAAACTCAAATCTGCACAAAGAAAAAGAATATGAGGTAAATAAAGTTTCAGCAGGTAAGTATATTTAACATGCTTATCTTATAATTATTAAATGTAAGATTTGTAAGTATGTATATTTAATTTATGTTTAGTATAAGGATTAATTAAGGCCTTAGGGTAAAACCTAAGGAGAAGGCTTTAGGGTAAAACCTAAAGATTAATGAAGGCCTTAGGGTAAAACCTAAGGGGAGGGCTTTAGGGTAAAACCTAAAGATTAATAAAGGCATGAATTCCTAAGGGTAGATACGAGACTCCTTATTAACCACCTAACACTAAGAAGGTGGGTAGATAGTTACGGTAGGTATGGATCATTCCATGGGAATGGGCCTTGATTGACGAATCAAGGATATTATGGGCCTTGATTGACGAATCAAGGATATTACTATGGACCTTCGATTTAAGTATCGAATGAATGGGCCTTAGTTGACGAACTAAGGAATTATAGGCCTTAGTTGACGAACTAAGGAATAATATTAATGGACCCATAGAATTGAGATGACATCACCTACCTAACGAATCTTCTCTCACAAGGTGGAAGGTGAGGTTAATAAGAGGCCTAAGGATTATCTCACCCAAGGAGAATCATGATGTATGGAAAAATGGATTTATGAAATGGCAAATAGCATATGGTTATGTTTATGATTATCATCAAGATTAAAAGGAAATGAAAAATGGAATACTAATGTTCTCTTTTACAATTTGAAATTGTGCAAGGTCAAGGAAAAATTTTGGCTTGTTAGAAGGGGACATTACAAAGGTCCCCGAATAGGGTGATTTTCATAATATTCGTCCCATATTTGTATTGTTTACTTTTACAAAACCATCAGTTTACTTTTATATTATATGCTATATTGTCTACTTTTATAAAGGCCTAGCAGCTTAAGAGACGAGTTTTGAAACTGATATTTATTACTAATATATCCATTAGGTATTCCACATTTATGTCTCTTCTTTTTTCTGCAGATCTGAATAATTATTTGTGCATTTATCTTTTTAATATTATATTTTTCAATAAACTATTTTTCTCCACATTTGAGGTTCACTGCAAAAAGACTCAGGTTGATAGGAAAGTTGATACCTTCCTTTTATGTAATTAGCAGTTGCACAATGAAAAGACACAGGTATGCAATTGTAATAAGGCTAATTTTTAGCAATAACATGCAGTAAAAGCTGGTGATTCTTACTATAAGACACCGAATTAGATTTTATGCAATCAAAAAATGTATTTGCAATTGTATGTATAAAAACCTTTCATCAACAAACAAAGTGTTACATTCAACACTAATTAGATTCTGTAAATACTCTGGCAAGCTGTTTTATAAGTTGAAAAAAGTCTCTAAACTCTGGCAAGCTGTTTTCAAGTTGACAAAAAAGTCTTTAAACTCAGCTAAGTCTTAATCTCATCTGTATGGAGTCTTTGGCTACAAACTTGTAGACAAGACTCAATTCTGCTGGTCTTCACTAAATTTATTTATTCGATTGATGAAAATAACTGGATTACATAGATATTGGTATCTTTGCCTTTTGAATAAGGGGATTACAATATGATGAGTTAAAGTCATGGAGGGTTGAACCTGGCCCAAAATCAAAAAACATACCATCATCCTCATCAATTGTGTTCAACCAATTGAACTACAACCCTTCACCATATTATTGAATTAAGTACATGACATATTTATTATCTAATATTTTCATCAAAAAGAATCTTCAAAAGACTCAAAACATCAAAATCAAAACCATTAAATAATTATATTTAGAATTATCTAATATTTTCATCAAAAAGAATCTTCATTGACATTGTCATTTGTTATTTGTTATCTTCCATTCTTATCAAAATCATTGAATTGATCAATGGGGCTTTACTACAACTAAGAAAGCATCATGGACCCCCCTTTGCAATATAGAAAGTTTCAACCATGCTTGCCAATCCTCTTTGCAAGTACAAACATCAAGGTATTCTTTCTCCCAAATATCTAAAACTTGAAGTCCTTAGGATCAAATAGGTAACAAAAGTTCATAAATACACTTTTCAAGTTAAAATTGTAGTTGTGAGGATCAAGACCATAGATGCAAGACTAACCCAAGTTCACAAATAATCACAAAGTTCAGAAAAAATTATCTTAGTCTACTCATTCCATAAACAATCATCATCTCTCTAGCATCAAGGTACACTTTATTTTGTTTATTTCATTATTATTTCATATACAATGGGGTACATGTGTTTAATACCCAACACTTTTATCTAGGTTAATTTGTTTATTATTTCTTTATTGCATTAATTATCTTAGACATTCAAAGAGATTTATTTTCTTCCTTTTCATTTTTGTGAACCCGCTCAATCTTACACCCCTTGGGGTTTAATCTTAGTGTTTTATCTTTCTACCTCATTGTTGTAGATTTGATATTTTTGATTGCTTTCATCTTTCAATTAATATTTTATTAGGGTTGGATTTATCCTTGTGTATTCTTATTGCAAGATTCTTGTTGTGGATACCTTTTCCACCCTTCTCACCACATAATTTACTTCCTATCTCGTTATGTTTTATGATGTATCCCTATCTTCATGTATTATATCTAGGAATGTTTCTCTATATGATGTTTTTTTGAATCCATTGACTATTGATGACATTATTATGCTTAGTAAGCATCTCATGATGGTTCCATATCCCTAGGTTTATGAGATTTTGATGTTTCATCTTGTGAGGATCCTTGGGATATTGATGTGTGTCTCATCTTCACTTACACACCTACCTCCTCCCATTCGTAGTGATGTGTTTAAATATGGTTCTCCTGTTGATTAACCTCCTAATGATATTTTCACTTTCAAGTCACCTATCAATGATGACTATCCTAGTGATGAGCTTTATGATGGTTATACTCCTACCACTAATGATGTACATCTACATGATGCAACTTGTTTACATTAACCTTCAAATGAGGTTGTTATCCCCCATATCACTCATGCTAGTGCTTATTTTATATTTGATAATTCACGTGGTCTATTGATAATATATTTAGCAAGGATATTAGTGGTAGTTCTTTATCTTCTCATGATTTATTGAGACCCTTGGTTTCATGTCAATTTTCTATAATACACATACTTTAGAGAATCAATGTTACATGTTAAATCATTTTCTATCTTAATATTATGAGCATATAGATGATAATTATTCATTTAAATACACATTTATTTATAAATAAAAATAATGGTTTGATATGTGTTATGCTTATTATATGTCATTGCCTACTTTGCCATGTGGTTTTCATAGATTACTCTAGTATTGGCCCTAAAACATGTGTTCAACTCTCATGATACCTATATATCACCTTCTAGTGGCCTTTCTTTAGGAGATCTTGTGGATTTTTCTATACATCACGATCATACACCACTTCTTGATGCCCATTGGGACCCTCTTTTGGATCCTTTTATGCTCTCATATGTATGATATATCTTTAAACTATTATGAAGTACCCCCTTTTCATAGTGTTTGCCTTTCATATCATATCAAAATTATTTCCCTATGATTTTAATGAGATTGCATTGGAGTGATTTTCTTCCTTACCAGATCATTCTATTCACTCATTTGATGAGTTGGTTCACCTCTTCCCACAACACTTCCAAGTTAACATTATCTTGTGAGATTCATTGATCTTGCCATGTCGACAACATCACAATAAAAAAGCAAGACTTTATTCTTCTTCAATTACAATCCTTTCTTTTTCAAAATTCTTATCCCTTTCCAAACTCTAGCGTTCATCATGTCTTCGTTGGAAATATTGTGATAAAATTCTTCTAATGAAATATTTTTCCTTCCCATATTTATGTATTACTCTCAAGGACTATGAGCAAATAGTTATTCGGTTTAAGGAACCTACTTTAGCTACCTCACTAACAACTACCACCTCATTATCCCCTTCTACATCATATTATTTTAAATATAAAAGAATAATAATTTATTTTCTAGTAAGAACACTCCACCCACTGCAAACCAAGTTGATACCACAATGTCACACTCTTCTTGGAATCTAGTAGTATCATTGCACCCTTAACATAACCAATGATTAACTAAGGTTGCAACCCACTTCATAATATTATCCATCAACTCTTGTCTCAAAACCTTGTTTTACTTAGACACATTCAACTTATGGGTACTTATCTTCCCCTTCCAAAATCATATGATCCTAAAGAAATTTTCAATATATAGTTGTGTCCCTAGGCATGACAATGAGAGATACATGTGCTTGTGGCATGTTATATAGGACCTTATCAATTCCAACATCATCCATACTACAAGAGTAAATAGTTTGGGTAACAAGTTAGTTTCCCCTCCAAATCAATATCTATAGAACTTTACCACCCCTTTCCCTAGCATTCTACTGCAAATTGTGTAAACCCTATGACCATCACATCTTTCATCTTAGATTATAACCCTACCCATGACACATCTACGCTTGATTAGGACCCTCCTCATATTGTTTTCTTTAGACATGTTATAGGTGCTACAAATATTGGTCCTTCTTCCATTCCTCATTCCACCTCCTTCCATTCCTTATTCCTCCTTCTTCTATTCCCAGTCCCCTCCTACACCTATCATTACTTTCTCCCCAAACAAGATACCTAAACATGATTACCATTGTCCTCTATACATAGAAGAGCTCATGAACCAAAAGCCTATTCTAGGCATTTTAGTGGACCCCACAATCTCATTCAATGTTGTTACAGTTATCTATCATTCATCATCATCAAGATCATGCATAGTCTTCTTCTAATATTTCCTTGCACACACATAATGGAATGTCCATTCCCACTCTTAGTTCTACTATTCTTTCCATACAAGTTGGACCTAAGAGTATGGATGTTTTATGTCATGTTATTCCCATGTCTGACCATTATCACCTTTTGTTTGGGTCATCATTGGATATGACATAAGTTAGTCATTTTGTTATTCATCAATGTCTTAAATTTCCTCACAAGGGTGATATCATCACCATTCCTTGTAGTTGATAATGATCTGTTTTACCTTGGGAATGTTCTCCTTGATTATTTTTGGCCAACCCCATCCACCTTGATTTGATAGCATAACAACATAGTAATTTATCTTTATTAGTCTTATGCCACTAGATGGCCCACCCCTACTCCACAACCTCCTCTTCCTACCATGTCATCCCCACCCATTATGGATTCATCTAGCCCTCCCCTTATGCTTTTGCAACTTAAATAAAAAAAAACAAAACGTTTAAGACACATCCACACATAATTCCCAAAGTAAATCTAAGTGCTACCGTACCCCTAAACCTCCTACCCATCCCAACTAACCTACTTCCCAACCTCCATCTTGACCTACTTCGCAACCTCAACCTAAAGAAAAGCCTCATGAATAAAAATAAATGATAAAAATAAATAAAGAGAATCAAGTTTTTCTTAGTCCAATCCACATGTCCTCCCATTATCCCATAGAAACTAGGCATACCTCCTTTCCTAAAGATAGTAAACCTCCCCAACATTAGTGTTATTCTTAGCTCTATTATTGTTGCTCTTGTTCTACTCACCTATGTCCTTCACCCTTCCTCTCCTAATACCCTTAAGCCATCCACCCTTGACATCATTCCCCCTCTTGCATCACTGACTAAACATAAATTCAAACACTAGCTCGTCCTGCCTCACCACCAACCTTGACCAAATCTTAAGAGTTCTTTTGATACTCTAACATCCTCAATAGTCCCTCTTCATCAAGATCCCATGGCTTCTCTTCCACAAACTCTTGATCTTGGCACTGTTATTATTGTTGACATTCATGTGGATTCTAAGTGTCACACCCCTTTTTGGTTATTTATTTGAAAACTATTAATGTACAGATTTAATATTTATAATTCCATTTTGTATCGCACTATAATAGGACAAATGATACTTTATTAATTTGATAGAATATTAATGATATAGGAATTGATTTGATGCAATTTATATTTTCTCAATTATGATTATGAATTATTCTCTTAATGGACTAACTATTGTATGGATGGATATGTGGTGGATGTAGGATAATATTTCCCTAGCCATGCGGCGAGGGAGAGTAGAATCTAGGAGAGGATGATAGATGGCAACAAGTTGGCAGTTGAAACAAAATGTTTAAGAACCACACACACACTTGTGCAAGTCAATAATATGACTATAGGTGATGATTGGTAATGTTTGGGAGCATGTTAAGTGTTGTTGAAGGGAGTCATAATGATTTATCCTATTACTCAATTTAATATCTGCAAAGTTAGTTATTATTAATGTTATTATTTCAATAGAAAAATATAGCCATAGTCAATTTGATTATCAAGAAGTGCAAGAAGTTGGGTTCGCTTTTTGGCCAAAAAGTGGAAGTCTTTTTTCTAAAAATCAAAGTTTGTAATAGTTGGAGTATAATTTTGAAGCACTTATACATAAAATATTAAAATGATGTAAAAACATGAAATGTAGGATTTTGTTTCTAGTTTTCAAATATGTAATTTATTATATACCCAAATGATAAAATTTGGTTTTGTATAGGATGCAACAAATAGCTTTTTAAAAGTCATCTATTTTGGGCCAAAACATGCACATGTACGACCAACATAATTTGACCTAAATGAAAGTATTTTTCTAATTCCTTTTGTGGAAAGATGCGTATGATTCTGAAGTTTGGTTAGAATATTTTTTTATAACTTTTTGATAAATACTTTTTTAGTTAAATTTTTACTAGCCCTAATTTATGTTTTTTAAAACCCCTCTTGTACAGCCAAATAATTTTAGCCAAACTAATTGTAACTTGATTTTTTTCATTGTGTATAGAATGATGTCGAGATTGGTCAAGCATAATTTATTTTTCAAAAAAAAAATCAAAATCAAAAGTTATTAAAAAATAGTAATATATGTTATTTCAAGTTTATGACAATTTTTGTTTAAAACATTATTAAAAAATAGAAAAATATGTTCAACACTAAAAAATTACATATTTAAAAACTAGACATTGTCATCTGTAATGAGTTTTAATTTCATCTAAAAATTATTAAAAAAAAGTCATCAATCATATTGCCAAAATCCATTCCTTCCAAAAAAATTGAAGCTTTTTGTTTAAAAAATAAATAATAAATAGAAAAATATGTTCAACACAAAAAAAATTACATGATTTAAAACTAAACATTGTCATCTAAAATGGGTTTTAATTTGAACATCCAAAAATTCTAAAAAAAAATTGTTAGCCATATTGCCAAAATATAGCCCTTCTAAAAATATTTTGCCTTCAGTGTTCCACTAAAAGTGGACCCAACTCAGTCGATTTGATTATAAGATGTAATATTAAATAATGAGCATGATCTTACTTCAAATTTATAACTGATAGTGCAAAGTTTATGATATTATTATTACTATTCTATTTTAACATCCTGCATATGGTAACCACTACCAATGGTGAATATGGCCATTAAGGCAGATACATGTTGGTGGAGGCTAAAAATATCCACAATACTAGAGAGGAACAAGTATTGAAGGTGGTGTTGAAACATATATTCATTAGTATTCTTTTCTCTAGTTGTTCTTTGTTGGGGAAGAAAGATTTCATTCTAAACATGGTGTAACATTCTGTAAGAATCATTTCTTTTAGCGTTTGAGTTTTGGAAAGGGGTTGACCAAGTAGTGTGGTTGCTTAAGAGAAGGAAGTTGGTTAGTGTGAAGACCAATAAGTTGTAGGGGAATTTATAGGTATGATTACTCTAGTTGATTCATTCATACCATGATATCTCAGTTAGAATTTGTATGATTTGAAAATGGATATATATTTATAGTTGATTGCATCTATATATTGCATATTTTTTGTGGTTAATGAACTAGCATGAAGTATTCCCTGGTATGTTGAGTTGTTCAAAGTTATATGTGGTATTACCTTATCTACGGCTACTAAGTCATGGACCCTAGCACTCACCTTGTCATTGGTCATAGGTTGTTCAATGATTAGTCATATAAGTATGTTAATGTTGTTTTATGATAATGAGTTATAGTCTTGAGGCCACAGAAGAATGTAACTTCCATGTTATCCTTAGCCACAACCATATCTAACTCTCCCTCACATTGTTAATATCTCTATTGTTTGATTTACTCTCTATAGACATTATCATTGTTATTACTCATACCTATCAACCCTGTGAGTGGTCGCTATGGAACTAGTGTTGATGCATGTTGATTTCCATCACGTTAAATGAAGTCTATACTCACAACTAGATTCGATACCATCTATAGTTATGTGGATCCTCACAATTAATATGTGCAAGGACCCAAATGGGTTGACACTCTATCTCTATGAAGATTCATGTATTTACCTCCTTGCATCTATGCATGGAGTGGAAATGCCATCTTGGCATGTAAAGGAACATTGAGGCCATTTGTAGGCCAATCATAAGTTGTATATTTCTGTGGTTTAGAAAAATGTTCAAGAATTGTAAAGGTTGTGAATGGAAAATCCATAACTTAGCCCCACAAGGATCAAGAACATCATGAATAGTATTAGAAGGTGAAGCCCCATGACATAATGCATCATCCCTAGATGTGTCACTGATAGGCAAGGTTATATCATTATCCATCACACTAGGGGAATGATCATGATGAAACATATATACAATTGAGGGAAAGTTAGTCTATAATGGAAGAACACACAAACAATGTTTTTGAGTGATGAGAAGGGAGATAAGCATGAAAATGACTCAATCATTAAACAAGAATTACCATCAATATGGAAGAAGGATGCAATGTCATCAAGAACCAAAGGACATGAAGTACAATGAAGTGTTATAATGACTTACAATCCTTGATATATGCATGAAAGTTATTGCAAAACAAAGACTCACATTGAGACCATGGTGAAAGATATAATGATAAAGCAAGACCAAGAAAGGGTGGGAGGATATGGATCAAGACGATATCACACAAGGAATGACCCAAACCTTAATCAATCTAATACTAGTAAACCATAGATAAAGGGTGGATCCAAACCCTATTCAAATCTAAAATAAAAGATAGACAATAAAAAAAATTAGATTAGAAACCCTGATGTAAAAGGAATATACTCTAAGGACAAAACCTTAGAGGTTTAGGAATGTTGGGTTCACCAAATTTTATAAGGGAATAAATTATAGCTATATAAATAATTCTAGGGTGAATTAATTGAATAAGTACATTAAAAAGGAACCCTAGCTAGAATTATTGAGTTGGGATCGATTAGGCACATAATTTAAAATAAAATAATAGTACTTAGCTCCAATTTTGATGAAGATTTAACTATGATAGAGGTCAACAATTGATTTTCTAATGTATTAAAAACTAGAATTTATGAGACAATCACCTTAAGTTTGAGAAAAAATATTGTTTGTTATTTTGGTTCACTTACCTACCTACCTACCTACCTACCTATATATATATATATATATATATATATATATATATATATATATATATATATATATATATATATATATATATATATATGAACCATGTGCATGGATTTGAACCTTGCCTATAGATCTAAATTGTGTGAAAGATGATGACAAGGTTATATTTGCGAAGTGGTGTCTGTAAACCATATCTGAAAAGGTGTGGTGTCAATAGACAATGTTTAGGAGTTTGCTAAGCTATGATTGTTCTCTTTTGGTCAAACGCCTATTACTAAATCAATGGTACAAAACTGTAATCAGAGATAAATATAGGGAGTATAGTGGGAAAATATTTCAAGTTAAGTGCATTGGTGGAAATATTTCACATCATGGTAAATGAAGAGAGATCATACACACAAGGTAAATGTGGCAGGTGAATAAATCCATGGAGCATGAAATATATTTTCATGCAAGAGATAAAAGTTGGGGTGTGTCATATTAATTATTTTTCATAATATCTTTGTTATTTCATTGTCCATATATTTTGAGAAAAGAAATCACACAACAAAAAGAATAGAGTATCAGAGGAGCAACCTATATAGCTATAGCACATAGAAATGAAGGCTATAGTCATATTTACTATAGGATTTATTTTCCCTCTCTTTTCTTCTACTTTCCCCCCTTATTTTTCTCTCTCCTCTTATGGGATAAATATATGTGATTCTCAAAATGTAAATTCCATAGTTGGCGTGAGATTTTCATGATCCATGAAGCTATGTAAAAGTTCGTTTGGATTGAACTGTGTATATTTTTCTATCAACATTTCAGATCACACTTAGTGATCCATCACCAAGAAGAGAAGAGTTGGAACTATGGTACTATGCTCATGCCTACGCTATTGTATTTTCTTTTCTCTATCCTTCTACTATTTGGCTCTAGGGGAGCCTCAATGTATGTGCCTTGGCAAGCTAATCCTACATTATGTATGTAGTTGTACTATTTATTATTCAAGATATACAATTTGTATGAGGCTATTACTCTAGCAATTATGAATCCTCTATGGGTATGTTTTGGATCATTTGATGCATACCTATGTTGTGTGAGGTTGGTTGATTGACTATTGCATGGTGTGTTGCTAAGCTCAGGTCATATGGTATAAAGATGTTTATTCTCAACTTATGACCTTTTCATGCTTTCTATATTTTACATTCAAAATATTTCTCTCTTTCTATTTACCTCTCGATTTAGAGTTATCTTAGAATAGGATGGGATCCATCCCTTGATTTGGAGATTGGTTTGCTAGTCATTCCTTGGCCTACAAAACTTTTCATTGTTAGTGGTTTGTGTGTTGTGCATTGGTCCTTGAGACAATAGCTTCAAGAAGTCTTCAAATAGTTTTAGGAGCTATATGGAACTCCAATCAATAGTAATATAATCTATTTTGTATGCATTATATCATTTTTGGCAAATATAACATAATCCTTGCTTCTCTCTCAAGTGTGAAAGGTAATTGGTGTTGCAAGTGATCCTTAGCTCCTATGAACCCTTTTGGTTTCTCTTACATGGTATCAAATATTTAGAACTACCACCTCCTTTTAATTTCTATAATTTTTTTGCCAAGAATTTTCACATGGTGCATCCTAGAGTAAAATAGACCTCACAGTTGAGTCTAGAAGGCACAAAATCTACAGATCAACTATAAACTTGATAAGGTTTGGACAAGTTTTAGATTTAGCCATTTTTAAGGCATCACCAAAAAAATTAGTGGGACAAATATATATATATATATATATTTGATCCAGAATAGATATTCCATCAAAGATGTCAATACTACAATGACTAACACCTACATTATACATTATCAAGTTATGGAGATACAAGTTTCTGATAGGTTTAAGATTTTTTATTGGTAATTTGTATGATATATAAGATATGGGAAGATTTCATTAGTTGTCATAGGCACCATAGTATGGGCATGGGCCCTATAAGTCATGTCAATGTAGTTGGCAGAGTTATTTGGAGTTCCTAGTTATGTGGGGGCCAGCCCCTAGCCACACTTAGCTAAGGGGGGTTTAATCCTTGTGCTTCCAATGTTGGATGATATGGCATTTCTTCACATATAAAACTAGAATGATAAAATTCCAATATTTGTATTATACAATGAAATGAAATGACTACAATATATAGGCATTTGGATGAACAAGTTAGTATGACAAGTGTCCCAGAGGAGTTGAGTTAGCCACAACGATCTAGTGAATTGACTCAACATTTAGGAGTAGTGGTATGAAGTGATGTCAACTTGATGAAGGAGTGGAGGAAAAAAATTCCATCAATCAAGGAGATTGATAATGTGTTCATTATTTCCTAATTTACTTAACAAAATAAAATTATTGAGTAAACTTAATATAAGATGCAATATATAATGAAAAGAACACCCCCTCCTAAGTGCAACTTGGGAAAAAAAAAAATGGGTCCTAGCAAGACAAGCCATATGAGTTGTACCCATGTATAAAATGAAAAAAATCCAAAGTATATAAAGAGTGTTAAGAAGAGAGAGCTAGGTGCCCCCCCAACTGGGTTGCCTCCTTTAGTAAAACTAGAAGGATTAGAATGAAGGATAAGGAAGATCCACACTTACCTAACAACATCCTTTTCCTTGGGAAGTAGTAGACTCATAGGTGCATGAAGGTCTTCCTAATCCAAAAAGGAAAATGAGGAAAGAAAACACAAAAACGTATGTCTCTAGAATTTGTGCAGTTGTTCCCATATGTTAGTGTTGACTAGTGCCAATATCATATCAAAATTTGCAAACCTATTTGAAGAACATGAATACTTAAAACCATGTGTAAAATGATGTAGAATAAGTTCCAAAGAAGTAGTATGTGGAGGTGGAATCTTAGTGCATATAACTACAATACTCATCCCATGGCATATCTTGGTGCAAATAATTATTGAAAGCCCTCTGGGAAGCAACTTTGAACTCTGTAGTGTTAGTAGGAGGAGGTGGAATCATACTACATATCATGTGACCACACTTCTCATTCCACAATATGTCCACATCATATGCCTGAATATGAACAAATGTAGAGGGGGTCATCAAGAGGAGGATCATTTTGTATATCAGTTTTATGCCCATGTGCAATGTTTTGTATGGGAACATCACTTTCAAATGAGGATTTGAGATCTTTATATAACTATTTGATCAAATATTCATGTTGATGAGAGTTTTTACACACTCACAGCATAGCTAAAATTCACAAAAGAACCTTAGCTGTCTTAAAAGATATGCAGAATTAACTAGTAATTCTCAATCTCAAGTTTTTGGATGCTTAGTTGTTATATTCAAGGGGCCTTACTCAATCTAAGGATTTGTTACTAGTAATTGTCATTCCTTATGTGCAAATATCTCAAAATATTTCTCAATTTAATGATCCTTTGCAACTATTTATAACTTTCAAGTCAAACTTTATATGAAGTTTATAGAAATAAACTTGACATTCCAAACTTTATGAAAATTATTAAAGATCATTAGCATGTCCATGTATTTAATAGGATCTTCAATAATTTCCTTTAGATAACTGCGTTTCAGCTAATTAGTTAGAGATTTGTTTTGGAAAAGTTAGAAGAGATTGGGTTAGAAACACTGGATTTCATCCACATACAGTTCTTTGTTACTCATGCATATAAATCTATTTATCCTGATCAATTCAAAACCAAATAAATCCTGAGAAGTATCACGAATTGACATATGAATTTGCAATCTTCTAGGGAAAATACATTAGAAAATACCTGAATCAATTAACACTCTGAAGATAGATGCAAGAAATTGATGTTTGTATTTACTAACATATGATAGCCATTTCAAATTTACAATGTTGTTATGACTTCAATCCTTTGAAATACTAGGAATAAACAAGACTTATAGACACTTTCACAAATGTAGCAAAGAGACCAGACACTTCTGCATACTCTTAAGCACAGACAACAGGCGATCTTCTACCTACAACTATGCTCAAGGCACCATTCATCGGTCACCTCTCTCACACTCTATCCAATTTTGAAGATTTCATGCATTCCTGTGTATGTATTACAAGTAAAGGTGCTCAATATATAGATTTAAACTTTCCACAATATGGTTACTTTCAATGGTCCACTTTCGAACTGTAACATCAACAGTGAAAAAAAGAATCCTGCCAAAAATACGGATCAACATATTCCTCTTATAGTGTAAAGATGCCCTTTGGAATTTTTAACAACCTCAAAATATCTCTTTGTTGCCGCTCTTTCTGTTGTGGTTTTCTCCTCTACTTGTCGCAATTTCCTTGTCTCCATCAGATCTGAATCTCACCAATTTTGTTACCTTCTTTTGTTTAGCACATCCTTGTATATTCTTTGTAAATTTCATCCTTTGTAATATTCTGCACCTTGGCCTGATGCCATCGCATTCGCCCTCATCCATTTCATCGCTCGTTGAATTTGAACTATCTTTGGTTTCTTCCTTTTGCCTCATATTCCCATCGTATGCCTTTTGCCTCGCATCTTGGTAAATCCTTCGCCCTTGCCTGATAAAACATAAAACATAGACCAAAGTCAATAAAATTCAATAAAAAATATATCTTCAATTCATTGCTTTATCCTCTCTAACATATATACCAAGTTTTTATGTTGACCAAAAAGATAGCATATAGAAACTAAAACAAGAAATTAATAAAATGCCCTTAAACCAACCTTGGCTCCAGCCCTATATATGAATTGACATACATAAACCAAATATACAACAACTACAAACCATATAAACAAAATAGAATCAAAAGGTCAATGAAATGTTTTGTAATTACTTTCAATTCCAGTTTTGTATATCCATCATTTGCGTATACCAAGTTTTGTATACTGGATACAAACCCAACATACAAAGTGAGTCTGGACTTCACATATTAGTAAATCAAGTTGAAACAACCTTCGGTTCCATGTTTGGATATGACAGTATTTGCATCTATGTTTTATACATATCTGATACAATATAATGCATACAAAATGGAAGCCAAAAATCTATAACATGAGTTGAAATCCCCGTTAGTTCTGCTCATGTATCGTGACTTATGTATATCATTTACAAACATTACATATAGAAAATAGAACACAAACAGTCCATAAAATGCTTTTTATATCATTTCGACTCTGACCCCCCTTTGTATGCATCGCACCCATTATTGCATTGTATATGGCATATTTTGTTGCATCATTCGTTGTATATTACTTTGTATCCTTGTTGTATGCTACTTTGTATGTCGCATTGCATGTTACTTTGTATCCTCACATTTGTATATTGTTTTGTATAATGCATTGTATCTAGCATTGTACAATAGATTATATCATTTTGTATGCTACCTTGTATACCATTTTATGTATCACTTTGTATGATATTAATACAGCATACAAACAAACTTCAATGCCCAAGCACGTTAATCATTAACTCTCTTTTCTCTTTTTTTTTGTTTATGCATCGACATACTCTTAGGTTGAATTGAACAAGTTCATTTAAAAAACTAGGACTGTATCCCCATAAGACCGCACTACATACATTTCCCCTTTTCTGCTACTGCGGATTCCACCATATGTAAACAATATTTAACCCTTTTGTTTCAGATTTGAATATCTATTTGTATGTTAAATATAACTTTATACCTACAAATGTGCACTTGTTTATGCTCTAGGTTCAACTGAATGTTGCTTACGGGTCTAATATTATATTTTATAAAATTGCAAAACAAGCCTTACAAATGTATACAAGATTAATATGCAAATATCACTGGACTACCCGTAAACCACATTGAATATGCCCTTTACGTCTACGCATGCATACTCAGGACCTGACGAACATTTTACCAAAACACTGCATTTGACATACAAATAAAATTTGTATACGAAGTACAACTTTATCAAACTATTGAATTTTCTCAAAAAAATTCCCAACTTTCAACATATAAGGAATTTTCAAATGACACAAAAGGCAACCTCAACTCATTTTCAACATAGAATTCATGTATCCCATTGGTTTTACCATGCGTTATGTCCATTATGACTTTCAAGCATCAAAGATTTCTGCCCACATTGCCCCCACACATAGAAACACACCAAAAGCAAAAGTAAACAAAGAGGGGTCCTCATTTTGCCTCCAGGTAAAAATGGGGCATGTTGTGAACATCACAAGAACTAGCAACGAAAGAAAACAACAAAATTCCAATAATTCAAGAGGTGAGGCTAAGCTAAAACATAATGTTTAGACTCTGGTTCAACATGAGTATCCTAACCTTTCCTCAATAATATAATGTTCATCAATATAACAATGTAATGATAAGGGATCAAGTGTGTGTGTGTGTGTGATTAACATACTCATCTTGAAGATGAGTTGAAAACACTAGTGACTGGTGTTAAACTACATAGTTGATTTCATCCCTTATAGCCAACTGGATAGAGCCTTGCTGCCAGTAGGCATTCATAGCTCCAACAAGGTTATCGTTACAATTCTCCTAGGTAGAGCCCCACTGCTAGCAGGTGTCCATAGCCTCGATAGAGTTACTTAGATGACTTAAATTAGATTTTAAGTATAATCCATCTTTTTTTTTAATCTATAAATTCATGAGATATAATAATGTAAGTTCATGATGCAAGTTGTGGTCACTTGCTGAAATTAAGCTGAGAATTCCAATGGTAGCAAGGGTGACCTCTGATTTTTCACTTAACACCTACACTAGTATGTTCAACAAACCCAAGGCTATTAGGTGTATCATTGTGAGGATCTCCTTGACTCAAGAAAGTAATGCCGATGAAAAGGATACCATAGACCAGATCAAGAATACCTATACTAACCTGAATCTCAACCTATGTAAAAACTTATATCCAACTCTTGAATTGTAACAATTTTAGTAGAGTTCCAGAGTAACTAGGTGCCTCAGCTTCACCCAATCAAAACAAGGACCCAACAGTGCAAATAAAAAACAAACAAACCAAGCGAACTATACAAACAACTATCTACGAAAGGAAACAACACAAAGCAAGATAGGAAAACAAAGAAAAGAAACAAAACAGTTATCCTCCAAACTATACAAGACACCACAAGGCAAATAAAACTCATAACCACACCCAAAAATACTCATATTTACATGCTTTTTCAGAATATACAAGAGCATCAGGGCAATAGTTATAGTTCTCAGCTTAGTAAATTTATCTTTGAATTTTGAAAAATATGCATTTATTTTGAATTCATTGTATTTAACAACATAATTTCTAATTATCAGCAATTGAGGAAACTCATCATGTTCATGATTAATCCATATGCATGTCTTATTCCCCGAATCTCCATAATCAAAACAATATTTATCATTTACTGGGGAAAAGAAAAATACAACCTGGTGTATTTCTGGCTCTGCTGGACGTATTTGTTCACTGCCCGCCAGTCCTTCATTTGACTTTGCATTTTCACCACTCAACTCAATGCCCTATCCTACTTCAACCTTGAGGACATGCAACTCCTGATATAATTCTTCTACATCTTCATTCAACTTCAACTCTTCATTCTACAAGCTTATCTAATTTTTAAACTCCAGCAACACCTCAATGTCCTCTTTAATTTTCTGTACATTAGCACATGAATGAGTATCGTTATCATCACAATCTAACATATACAAATTTATTATTTCAAAATCATTTGAAAGTGAATGTGAAACAAGCCTTGATTGACAAAAGCACTTCCGTACTTCATTTTCAAAATAGTGCTGGCCTAACATCCAATTATGCATAGCAATTACAAGTCTTTCTGTGTCTTCTATTTTCACCAAGTATTTTTCAAATAACTCAGTCCTATCATTCAGTGGAATGTATGGTTTCATTATCCTACAACAATATTGGATTTGGTCATTCAACTTAAAGTAATCAAATAATAAATCAAGATTAACTTCTTTTCCTACGACTCTTTTATTTGCTGGTACAGAAACCTCTTAAAGCAATCAAATAATAAATCAAGATTAACTTCTTTTCCTATGATTCTTTTATTTACTGGTACAGAAACCTCTTTAATTTTAGTGCATTTTAATTCTATCACCACTTGTTTAAATTTCTTTGTCCAATCATTTTCACTAAAACCTTTCAAATAAGATGAAGAGATTTTTAGTTGACAAGCATTTCCTAATAATCCAATATATTTATTAAATGCATCAAGATCAACTTCACTTTTCTTGTCCTTCTCATTAAATCTTCTTTGCTTATCATCTAATGACTGAAAATGAGGTATAGCCTCTTCTCTATATTTTTCAAAAGATTTATAACTATAATAATTAAATTACTCACATTTGAATTATGACAGACACTTGGAGAATTTTTACCATCATACAACCCAAGGGAAGACATTTTACTATCCTTTATTTCTGGAATTAGTTCTATTTTTGTATTCTTTGGACCACTGATGACTGCTGACACTGCCTCTTCTGGCTGCTCCATAATCCCTTCATTTTCCTACTAATCATCAGCCCTATACACATGTGAGAAAGAAATTAGTCCTTTTAAAGCCAAATCTAACCTTGTAAGAAAAGTCAGACAATTAATTTCACCATACTCTGTGGACTTATGTATGCTGCATCTTCCAAATAAACCAAAATTAGATAAATTTTTAGGATAAAGCTTCTTATTTAAAATTCCTTGAAAGACATGGAGATTAACCTAGAAATTGTCTTCATATGAGCCCATTGAAAATGACACTCTGTTTTCAGATTTTTAGATTTTTTGAATTTTAATGAGATCTAACATATCTCAGAATAACACATGAAAGTTTAGAAAATCAGTCTAATCCTTGAAGTTTGAGCTATATCTTTGCAAAATACATATCCAAATTATCTCAGACAAAAGATATTTGTAGTCATTAAACTCAAAATGATGAAATGTTGATAGGATCCTGTTAACCAGTTCACACAAAAAACACCTTAAATCTAATTAGGCCCTCCTTCTAGCACCAAATTACTGTTGATGAGAGTTTTTACACACTCATATCATAGTTAAAATTCACAAAAGAACCTTAGCTATCTTGAAAGATATGCAGAATTAACTAGTAATTCTCAATCTGAAGTTTTTGGATGGTCAGTTCTTGACCATGTGGGATAAATCAGCAGTTCATTGTGAAGCTTTTATATTCAAGGGGCCTTACTCAATCTAAGGATGTGTTACTAGCAATTGTCATTCCTTATGTGCAAATATCTCAAAATATTTCTCAATTTAATGATCCTTTGCAACTATTTATAACTTTCAAGTCAAACTTTATATGAAGTTTACAGAAACAGACTTGACATTCCAAACTTTATGAAAATTATTAAAGATTATTAGCATGTCTAGGTATTTAATAGGATCTTCAATAATTTCCTTTAGATAACTACATTTTAGCTAATTATTTAAAGATTTGTTTTGGAAAAGTTAGAAGAGATTGGGTTAGAAAAACTGGATTTCATCCACATACAGTTCTCTATTACTCATGCATATAAATCTATTTATCATGATCAATTCAAAAGAAAATAAATCCTCATACATAAATCCTGAGCAGTATCACGAATCGACATATGAAATTGCAATCTTCTAGGGAAAATACATTAGAAAATACCTAAATCAATTAACACTTTGAAGATAGACGTAGAAAATTGATGTTTGTATTTACTAACATATGATAGCCATTTCAAATTTACAATGTTGTTATGACTTCAATCCTTTGAATTACCAGCAATAAACAAGACTTACAAACACTTTCACAAATGTAGCAAAGAGACCAGACACTTCTGCGTACTCTTAACCATAGACAACAGGCGAATTTCCACCTATAGCTATGCTCAAGGCACCATTCATTGGTCACCTCTCTCACACTCTATCCATTTTTGAAGATTTCATGCATTCCTATGTATGTATTACAAGTAAAGGGGCTCAATATATAGATTTAAACTTTCCCCAATATGGTTACAACATTTGATTCAATCAACGGTCCACATTCCAACTACAACATCAATGGTGAAAAAAAGAATCCCGCCAAAAATACGGATCAACATATTCCTCTTATAGCATAAAGATGCCCTTTGGAATTTTTAACAACATCAAAATATCTCTCTATTGTCGCTCTTTCTATTGCAGTTTTCTCCTCTACCTACCGCAATTTCCTTGTCTCCATACGATCTGGATCTCACCAATTTTGTTGCCTTCTTTTGTTTAGCACATCCTTGTATATTTTTTGTAAATTTCATCCTTTGATATATTCTCCGCCTTGGCCTAATGCCATCTCATTTGCCCTCATCCATTTCCTCGCTCGTTGAATTTGAACTAACTTTGGTTTCTGCCTTTTGCCTCATATTCCCATTGTATGCCTTTTGCCTCGCCTCTTGGTAAATCCTTCACCCCTGCCTAATAAAACATAAAACATAGACCAAAGTCAATAAAATTCAATAAAAAAAATATCTTCAATTCATCGCTTTATCCTCTCTAACATAAATACCAAGTTTTTATATCGACCACAAACATAGCATACAGAAACCAAAACTAGAAATTAATAAAATGCCCTTAAACCAGCCTCGGCTCCGGCCCTGTATACGAAATGACATGCATAAACCAGATATACAACAAATACAAACCATATAAACAAAACAGAATCAAAAGGTCAATGAAATGTTTTGTAATTACTTTCAATTCTAGTTTTGTATATCCATCATTTGCATATACCAAGTTTTGTATATTGGATACAAACCCAACATACAAAACGAGTCCGGACCTCACATATTAGTAAATCGAGTTGAAACGGCCTTTAGTTCCATGTTTGGATATGACAACATTTGCATGTATATTTTATACATATCTGTTACAATATAATGCATACAAAATGGACGCCGAAAATCTATAACATGAGTTTAAATTCCTGTCAGTTCCACTCATGTATAGTCACTTATGTATATCATAGACAAACATTACATACGAAAAATAGAACACAAACAGTCCATAAAATGCTTTGTATATCATTTTGACTTCGGCCCCCTTTGTATGCATTGTACCCCTTATTGCATTGTATATGACATGTTTCATTGCATCATTCTTGTATATTACTTTGTATCCTCGTTGTATGCTACTTTGTATGTCGTGTTGCATGTTACTTTGTATCCTCATGTTTGTATATTGTTTTGTATAATGCATTGTATCTAGCATTGTACAACAGATTATATCATTTTGCATGATACATTATATACCATTTTATGTATCACTTTGTATGATATTGTGCATATACAAAACCCGATATAGTGTACAAACAAACTTCAATGCCCAAGCATGTTAATCATTAACTCTCTTTTCTCTTTTTTTTGTTTATGCATCGACATACCCTTAGGTTGAGTTGAACAAGTTCATTTAAAAAACTGGGACTGTATCCCCATAAGACCGCACTACATACATTTCCCCTTTTATACTACTGCAGATTCCACCATAAGTAAACAATATTTAACCCTTTTGGTTCGGATCTGAATATGTATTTGTATGTTAAATATAACTTTATACCTACAATTGTGCACTCGTTTATTCTCTAGGTTCAATTAAATGTTGCTTACGGGTCCAAGATTATAGTCTATAAAATTGTAAAACAAACCTTACAAATGTATACAAGATTACTATGCAAATATCACCTGACTACCCATAAACCACATTGAATATGCCCTTTATGTCCATGCATGCATACTCAAGACCTGACAAACATTTTACCAAAACATTGCATCCAACATACAAATAAAATTTATATATGAAGTACAACTTTATCAAACTATTGAATTTTCTCAAAAGAATTCCTAACTTTCAACATATTAGGAATTTTCAAATGACACAAAAGGCAACCTTAGCTCATTTTCAACATAGAATTCATGTATCCCATTGGTTTTACCATGCATTATGTCCATTATGACTTTCAAGCATCAAATATTTCTACCCACACCACCCCCACACACAGAAACACACCAAAAGCAAAAGCAAACAAAGAGGGATCCTCATTTTGCCTCTAGGTAAAAATGGGGCATGTTGTGAACATCACAACAATTCATAGTAGTGAAAGAGTACATAGTATGCTCCATGTGTTCCTCGTTGCAATAGCAAGTTTCAATGGTGCTCCTTAACACCAAGCTTCCAATTTACAAGTACAAGTATGTGCAAGTCTTTGTTTGTAGGTATGGAAAGTTTATAGACATTAGATAAAACACACAAAGAAAAACCAAATATGTGTATCAAGGTAATCTTGTGGTCAATGGTCATTTTTGGTGGTCAATGGTTAACTCCAAAAGTATAGAATTGACCTCACAGATTATGGAAAAAAACCAATTTCAAATTTCATTTTTTGCTTGTGAGTCATCCAAATTTAAGTGATCTAAAACTACTTAAAAATAATAATCAAAATAGTAGACAAATACTTATCAACCATCAAAATCAATTAAATATTATCTCTTTTATTTTAAAATTTTAAAATATTATCATACATCACAATTCTAAATTAAATTATATTATTTTTTATATTCATTAAACTTAATTTTAATGAAAAATATTTTATTTCTTTAAATTATATAAAAGCAATTTTAAAAAATTAAAATTAAAATTAAAAGATTGAATACAAATATTTTAAACTAGTAGAATAAAAATGAATACAATTAGAAAAAACTACTTAAAAGATTGGATATGAAATAAACATAATAAAAATGAGATAAGTTCTTAGCAATACCTAAATAAGTTTTTTTATAACAAATTCATAGAATTAAAAAATTAAAAAGATAAATACAAAATAAAATGACATTTAAAAAAAAAAATGAAAAAAATTTAACGGAATTCAAATTTAATCTCGAAACAAAATAATCTAAAAGAATTTAAAATTATATTTTCTGCATATAATACCTTGCCTCTCACTCTCTTGCAATAGTCGATGATGAATTATTTATTAAAAATTTATAAACAAAAATATTAGTATAAGTTGTTTTCAATGATAGCTATCGGTAGTTAGACTTTGTTGCAGGCCTCACCTATGGGAGTTCCCTTAAAAAATTATTTAAAAATAACATTTCTATTTTCAATAGAAAAATGTAAGAAGATGATATAAAAGATATTAAAAAGTAGTTTTTTAATGATGTTAAATAGGAAGAGTTCAAATGATTGTAATAATATTTTTATTAAAATAAAAAAAATTATATATATAAATATATAAATGTTAAATATTATATTTAAATATAGATTTACTATATTTAAAAATATTAGTTTTGATATCCAAATTTTAGTAATAATGAGTTTGCCAAATCTATCTAAAATACAATTTATCTATTCAAAGATTATCAACTCTCCAAATTAACTTTGGACCCTCAAAATTCATCCCAATTTTATCCTCTGAACCAATTAAACACCCTCTAAATCTAAATCAATTGCATTCCCTTTGAAGCCCTGCTACCTTGTTTTAACATGGGATTGTAGAATCATCTTGCTTCCACCATTCCCCTATTAGTTGGATGAGCCTTCCTCTTCTTTCTTTCAACCATAATCCACTCATTAGATTTTATGTCATGGGCTCTATGAGTTGAGGTTGCTAGAGAAGAGCTTGTAGGAGAAAAAACATCAAGCTTTGCTAAAGAATTTGACACCTTACCCAAACCAATTGGAGGAGTGTTGGTCTGAACAGAAGGAGCCACATGAGAAACAGGAGAATTAGTATATTTAGAAGAGTCATGTTACTAGCATCATCCATAAGGGAATCTATAGATTTAGAGGAGAAACTATTTTTAGAGGCCTTAGATAGAACATGGTCATCATAGTTGATCACATTGTCTCAATGTTCAACCCCAACCCATCAAGTAGCTTGTCTTTGTCAAGGAGCAAAAACAAAAGATTTAGGGTAGCGTTCAACGAAATGACCTATATTCGAACATGATATGCATCTAAATTCAATAGCTTGATAATCAATTTGTTATTTCCAATGTGTACCTCCAACTTTTAATAATGATTATGTAATATAAAAATTAAGGTGATGCTAATTTCTACATTACATTAAATATGTGCTGGAATGGAAAACACTAACTTGCAAGGAACTAGAAAACAATTTATAGAAATAAGTTACAAAGAAGAAAGGAGGAAAAAGAGAGGAACTTGGAACCATACAAATGAATCCAATGCCCAAGATGGCAGTGCATCGCATGGACATTCACACTAAGCGTTGTCATTCATATGGCTCAAAAACTTGAACATTTCCCAAAAGACGTGAAAATCCATCCAACAGTTCACCCAATTTGCAAAACTAGAAAAGGGAACACAATAGGAAGACACCAAATAATAATAGAGATGAAGATAATAAAGATAAACTAAATAAATCAAAGGAAGTATTGAAATAACAAGAGGAAGGAAGAAACTAACAAACCTCCATGCGGTTGAATGCTTCCCAAATACCTGTAGTTGAAGACAAGAAAAAATGTTGGGGTTGTTTGGGGGGTTTGCCTTCAAGTCAAACCCCTTCTTCGGTATTTCTACTTCCACAACAACTAGGATAAATATATTAAAAAAATAGTGTGTGTTCTTAATCTAAGTGCATCTAGAAATAAGAACAATAACTAAAATGAAAGATTGAAGGATGTGATAATCCTAAGGTGCTCGAAGGAATAAAAAATTAAATGCTTGCAATAGTAAGAAACAAGAATAATATCACCTATAAAGGCTTGAGGAATCCAAGAGGGCAAAAGAGCTAAAGAAGAATGTTGTGAAAAGCTATAGAGAGTTGTAGAACTTTAGAGAGCCAAGAGAGAACCAAGAGAGAGCCAAGGGAGAGCCAAGAAGTTGAAAATAATGAAAAGATAGATTCAAAAAGAGATGAGGAGGGAAGAGGAAGAGACTGATGAGTCATTTGGATTCATACCAAGCTATTACCACTAACCTGCAAAAGGTGACAAGTGGCGAAATGCTCAGAAATTGCCACCAAACAAGAAATTGTTATAGGACACTAGCATGTTGTGTGAACATCCATGTGAAGTGCTAGTGTCCAGACAATTTGGGCTCAAAAACAACGAGACACTAGGACATCACAAAGATAACACAAAAGTGACAACATATTTAATGAAAAGACAACATAGAAAACAAGTCCTAAGCACCATGGGAAGGAAAAAGGATAATGCAAGGGCTAAAATAAGCCTACAAACAAACTAAGGGAATGAACACTAAAGAAGGCTAAAATATATTGTGAAATTGCAAGGATATGCAATTTTCAATGTTACAAATTATTCAATGTTACAATTTGACAATTAAACCCAACAAGAATTTAGCATAAGTAAAATGTGTAAGCATCTTCTTAAGTAGTGATATGGAAATTTTCTTACTAAGCATATTTCCAATAAAGGAAAGAAACTCCATAGACCAAAAATGTAAAGCTAAGCTTGGGAGCTTCATCCATACTAGAGAATCAAGACAAGACTCAAAGAGGGGATTAAATTAGGGACCCAGGTTTTCATAGCCAAATAAACTTTGCCCTAGAACCAAGGGCCTCCCTTGATTAGTGCTTCTCTATGAGATGAAAATTTGTTGACTACCAAGAACTAACCCTTGGCACATTGGTAAATGAAAAATCCTCCTGTTGACAAGGGCTTCCAATGTTGTGTCAGTTACTCATGGAGCTTAACAAGACTAGGCCAAAAATTTTAAATTTAAAAATTAACGCAACTTGTTGGATCCATTCCACTCTCTTATCCACATTTTCTCTAAAATCCACCATCTCAATTCGATCCTTGGTGAGCACCTTATCCCTAGAAGATTTAGGAACAATGGATTATTTGCAACCAAAAGCAAGGTATGAATACCCTTAAGAGTCTAGCATGCTTGACCTATCCATTTTTTGTCTCGAACCCAACTTCTAGTTGACATTGTCCATGTAATAAGTACACATAGGATCGAGCCACTCCAAAACCAAATTTCCACCACTAACCCCAAGCTAAGAGGGATTGGCTTTGGATTCAAAACCCACCCTAAAATTTGCTAGAAAGGATGAGACATCTTCTACACATACCGATAAATAGTCTTTTGAAACTATGTGGCATGGTCTAGGGGGTCCATGGAGTTAGGTGACAACAAATGTGAATTAGACCAAGCAAAAGAACCATAAATTGTAGATTCATTATATGCACCCAAACACCTATTTGAGATCTAGTCATCTCTAGAAAATTCCTTAAAGATAGAAGGATGGAGCACATGAGTCTCTAGGGTTTCGCAATGTGCTCTAGAGATATTTGGGAGCGAGTTCTCCATATTAATAATGTTTTATTTTTCTAAAAAAATATTTTCTTAAAAGTAAATTGTTTGATAAATTTAACTTTAAAATATTCATGTAATAACACTTATAATTAAGAATATTTTTTTAAAATAGCAATAATAAATAGAACAATTAAGCACGTGTATTCCAATAGATGGAACTAAATGTAAAAAATTATTTAACAATTAATTATATAATTAATAGATAAAAATTGAAAAGAAAGAATACTTGGTCAAAACAAAATAATTAGGACTTTTCTTCTTAACAAAAAAAAATGAAAAAAATTTAAATTGAGGTTGTTTATGTAGATAAAAAAGATAAACAAATAAACAAAATACTACCTAAAATTATACAAAGGTAAAGAAAATAGAAGGCAAAGATTCTAATAATTACACTAAAATTAATTCATCTTAATTTAATGATATTAATGCTAAATATTATAATATAAGTACATTACACTTACATAAATAATTCTAAGGTAAATTAATTAAATAAGCACATTAAATAAAGAACCTTGGAATTAATGAGTTGGGGCACATAATTTAAAATAAATAATAGTACTTAGCTCTGATTTTGAGGAAGATTTGACTGTGATAGATGTCAACAATTGATTTGCTAATGTATTAAAAACTATAACTTATGAGACAATCATTTAAATTTGAGAAAAAATGTTGTTTGTTATTTTGGTTCACTTCCCTGCCTATATATATAAACTCTGCAAGGAAACACAAGACACCAACAAATAAATAAAAATGTGGATATTACCAGCACTAGCACTTGCACCCATAGGAGGTTCAAGGAATACGCCTATAAGAACAAGATGACCGGCATGCGTGAGACAATTCCGAACACTATAATGCTCACATATAAAGCCTATCGGCTAATTAATAAATTCTTTGACTTGACAAACGTTGACTATATAATATTACTTTCCATTGAATTATTCAACTCGTCCCTTTCTACTATTTAATCGCAAATTGTAATTAATCCCATGTGATGTGGGAATACTGTATCACAGGAAAGGGAAACTTTTCAACGGACAATTAAAAAGTATATAAGATTATGGTATTAAAATATTTATTTAATTAATAAAAATATTTTTTTTAAATAAAATATATTTTCACATTAATATGGACAACTCTTAAACATCTTGTTCTTGCTGCGGTACATGCAGCAACTACATACATCGACTTTGACCAGGCAACATGCCTATAGCAGCAACCATGACTAATCTTGCATAGACCTGCTCAACTTTCTACCAGACCCAGAGCGCTGAGGCATACGCTCAAACCTTCTGTTTCAACAAAAATACCAGATTGAAAAATAAATGCTGCCTTATCTCCACACGCTATGAGTTGCATTACTCCTCCGCAGACACGAACTAGAGCTTGCAACTCAAGCTCTGATACTAATTGTTGAGAAACATACACAGCCAAGAATTTAGAATGCACAGTAAAACTCAAATCAAGCAGGGAGCAAGAACACAATCACAACACAGTGATTTACCTTGGAAAACCTGAAACCCAAAAACAAGCAATGAAGATCTTCATATTAACCCTCAACCCCAACCGGGCTGAGCCTCGAGGCTTCAACCAGCGACACATACAATGGAGTCACCAAGCCATTATATAGACTTCCATACATGCAAAACCATGGGCTCAAAACCATGAGCTCCAAAACCATAGACCAATACAACTAGTACAAAACCATGTGCTAAAGACCACTAATGGTTAATCCACTAACTCTAACTCAAGAACTAGTTTAAACCAACAAAAAAGTGGTAAATATTTATTCTATTTTTATTGGCCACAATTGACATTTGACTATTGAAATGGATGATGTTTAAGAATAACCCCTAACCTTACACTTCTCTCCCCACTCTATATTATCCACCAAATATTGGCTATCCTTGTTTGGTTTCATTAAATCCAGCCTGCTTTGCTTTAGAAAATTTCATTGTAACCTTCCTTTAAAATTTTATTGGCCAAAATTGACATTTAAATGATGTTTAAGAATAACCCTATTTTGGTGAAGATTGTTTTATATCAATTTGAGAAGCTATTTATTTTAGAAATTAATTGTTGATTGCAGGATAGTTTTCAGTTGAGATGGTTGATGCTTTGGGGTTGTCCTAGATTGCAAAATCTTTCAGATTTATTAAAATGTTAAATCATTTGGAAGAATTGTCCATTACTTACTCCTTCCAGTCAGGTGTTGAAGGGACGTCTTTGTCAAAATCACTTGCAAAACTCAGTAACCTTTAAACATTGAATTTTTACAATGTGCCATTAAATGGAGAACTGGTTCTGAGCAGTTCAACTCATTTGGAGTCTTGTACAAATAGCTGCATGAATAGCCTTCGAATGATATCCTTTATATGGGTACGTTTTTCAAAGTTGGTAATTAGTGGAGAGATATGCCCCAGCCTTAAATATCTCGAGATTACAATTACAACCAAACTAATTGAAGCGGACTTGAAGCTGGTAAAGACGCTGGACTTTCTTTTACTGCATTACTGTGGGAACTTGAAAACAACATCAGGGTTGTCTTGTCTAACAAGTCTTGAAGAATTAATCATAAGTGGATGTGATAAGTTGGAGAGTATAGAAGGTGTTCAAGAGTTGGAAGGATTGAAAATTCTGGTGATTAAATTGTGTGGACATGCAGGCGTGTATTGAATTTCATTTCTGGACTAAAGGTGCGACTTACATTGTCTGTTTTAAAAAACTAAATGTTTGCGTATTTTAATATGTTATTGCTTAGTTAATGTTGGGGAACTTAACACTAAGTTTTCAAATGTTTCACTGTAAACCCCCATTTTTATTATGGGCCGGCTTATTCTGTTGACCATCCCCCCCTTCCGGCTGATATTTTTAGTTTGCTTTTTACCGTTTTTCATTTTCCCTAAACGATTTCCCCGCCGGTTTCGCTTGCGGGTTTCCCTTTATTAATGCCCAATGCTTTTCATTTCCCTCTCTACTTTTAAATGTAAGTCAAAAATTACATAGCCAAAATCAGTATTAAGCTACTGTAAATATAATTAATACTATTTTAATTATTCTTTATGTATGCATTTCAATGATACCAGATCTATCATTCATATATCTTATATAATTTCCCTTTATTATGTATAATACTATCTTATATATAAGCGAAAAACCAAATTCAACAATAATAAATAATATCTATTATTTCAATTAATAAACAATATAGAAATAGATATTTAAATATACTGTAACGGAAATAGTATTATATTTACCAGTATCATAGAAATAGAGTAATTTATATAAAGTCACTTTGTCCATTTTCCCATCTTGCTTTCCAGCATATATATGACACTTATGGTATTTGAAGGTGATACCTAATTAATAATTCTGGCATCGTAATTTAGAATCAGTATAAGAACAAGAGACACATTGCGTCATGTTCCTGTCAAAATAGAAGCTGGATTGTGGATGCAAAATTGTCAGATATGGGAGTAGAAGAATAATATATGGGGATTGAAGAATAATATTATGTAGATTGAGAATGCATATTAAGTTGTGGCTTGCAACCTGTACTCTATCAACTATTTTCTTCATATAATTCACTTATATGATCAATTGATCTGCATGGTAAATGATTTTGTCAACAATTTTGTCCATATAATTTCGTTCTGACATTATTGTGCTCTTATGAGTTCATACTAGATCCATTAGTCTATTTGTCACCTATTTTCCAGTACTTGTGTGGTCGTTCTCCCTTGAAAAGTCAGCAAAGTAACAGAAAACATGAGACTGGTCTCTTTAGCATCTCACAATGTGCTTGATCAATTACTTTGAGAGTTCATGTCACTGAATTTCAAACTATGCGTATTATAAGCCAATATTTAGCAACCTTTCATAAGAGGAATGCAAATTTGTGAATCTGTAACATACAAGCAATTCATCATTGTTCTAGATTGTATTTGTTGAATATGTCAATGTATAATTAGATGATAGATTGAACAAAATTGCATCTATTTTGGAGTTAGATTGGAGAGCATATTGCTTTGATTAGAAGTTGTATGGATTTGAATTTATGTAGAAGAAATTCATTATGGCATTGATGCCTATTATGGATGTAGCTATCATATCATAAGGATAAACAATTAATTTCTACTCTATCAAATGCCCCAAGCCATTGACTTTTCTTGAACTTAGGATCTCTAATTTTGACAACATAATAACCCCAAGTATTATATCTTGTTGCCTTTCTAGATGTTTGACCTTTGTGTGAATCGAGGTTAGGTGTTGACTGCCTTGATTCTTGTCAACAATGTCTTATTAGCCTATTTACTTTAGTAATTTTTACATCTTTTTTAGTGAAATAACATAAAGCTTTAAGGATGTAAGTGTAGACATTCTATAATTTTAATTCTTAGAGAAAATAAAGCAACTTACAAATGTTAAAATGATTCCTACATCTACAAATTGTACAACATTCAAAATACAATTTAGTAGTTCGTAGTTATAACTAGTTAGTAGTTATAACTTTCTCACAAATAATGAAATGTAATATACAATTGTTAAATATTAAAAATATTTTAAAAATTTTATATAATTTTTACAAATTGAATCTTGTTCTATTTAAAAGCCATGTTTTAACTTAAAATAATAGATACAAAAATAATAATCAAAATATATATCAAAACTTCTTTATTATTATTTAATATAATAAATTTTTTTTATTTAAATATAACTATAATATGCAAAAATTAAATTATTAGTACATTGGGTACCCTCTACTATTGTTAAAAAATATTGCAAATTTAAAACTAAATTGAATCTCTTGAGATCAAAATAGTTTGTAGGAAAAAAGACTTGTAAATTCACACACCATATTTATTCATTGTGCCAGCACTCTTTTTGAGTCCCATCGGTGGTTCTTGACCACTTTGACCATTTAATTTTTAAAGATACAATTAAATAATTTGAACCCATTAGTATATGCTTTTCTAAACAAGGTACTCACATGAAGTTAAGTGCATGCCAAGGGTGCCCATGTTTTATTGTTTGATATGTAGCAAAGTTCTATTAATTTAAAAGAAAACAGTCCATCTTTAATAACAACTTTAGCCGTGCATACCATAGTATATTCAATCTTTTTAAGTTGTACATGTTATTGTCCATTAAACAAGCAAATTATAAGGAAGGTAGTTTGATAAATTCTCAAATAAAATTGTTAAAACAACTTATAATACTTCAATTAAAAGCATTACTAATACAACTATAAACAAAAAAACATTACTATTATAACTATAAACATCGAGGCTAATACAACTATAAACATTGAGGCCTGATATGTAATGGTAGCAAATATCAGACTAGTAAAAGTACCAAATGTGCTATCAAATGGCCGATAGGCACAAATATTTATCAGCCTATCACTTAATAGTATATATTTATATTTTTATTGGAAAGTCATTATGTGTAATAGTTGTTGAACAAGGTTATAAATACTATAAATATTTGTGTCACCATAAATCATTATTGAGTGCTTTGTAGTAGCCAAAAAACTTCTATAAAGTCATTTTGAGAATTGAGCAAAGCAGAGATAAGGCATCAACCATGTTCAAAATAATCTTAGAGCACACTTGAATTTTTATGGATTGACCACAATAGTGTTTACTCTTTAAGTATTGTAGGCACGATAATATATTAGTGTATATGCAAAGTTGTTATAATATTAAACTTCTACTATTTACTCAAACAATATTAATTATTGATAATTCTATTCTTGTTAATCTATCTAAACCTACGATGACAATTTCATTCTTTAAATCCTATTGGCGAGTAAAATACAATAATTAGCCATGAATTGCAATGACATTGACATTGTATGATTATAATTGAAGCATTGAAAATGTGCATTGTTCCTCAATCCAAAAGGAGATTGATAGAGTGTGACCCTATTTGTCCTCAACAATGGATTTATACTCATTGATTTACTTCTTTTTGTGAATGATAATGATTGGAAGTGGATCTTGTCAACATAAATACCATGTCAAAGATTTGTTCTATAAATTGATAGTCCATGTAAACCTGTAATGATAAATTTCATTCCATCTTATAGTTCCATTCTTTATATGTCAAATTTCCTATCTAGTCAATGACAATAATCTTTAGTCAGTTTCCTTCTAGAAGGATTTCTATTCCAACCCCTACTTGTTTTCTATTTCAGTTGTGACACAAATGTCAAAAGAAGTTTTGGAACAAAAATATAAGCAATTCATATGTCAACTACATTCTTTTGAATATTAACAAAGAAATCATTGTATCACTAATAACAAATATATATCAATGTCATCTAATTAAATTAATTACAATTTATGGCTACATACTAAAGTAATAAGTACACTTCCAAAACAAATCTGTTTCTTCTTTGTTGGTCATGTATGCTTTTTCCCTAAATAATAGTATTACAATAGGTTTACATTTGTGTTTATTATCAAAATGCATGGAGTCTATAACCTTGCAAAGCAATTGATATTATTCGAGTTATTCTCAAATTACATTATGATAAATGCTTCTCAATTATACCTTTGATCACTAATAGACTTTACAATACTTAATAGTGTTATTGATTAGCTTATATGCATAAATATGTATAACTCTTTTAGCTAATAACTGATGGAACCACTTTATCCACCAAAGCAACTCAATGTGAGCTCTATACTTCCAAAATATACGAGTATTGTTGCAAAATTTACATCTTTCATCAACAAGAAGTCATTCTGCTAGTGTGATATTAGAAGATTTGTATTTCACAATTTACCTAAAACAAGAAACTTGATATATAAGAAGCTCACTTGAAGGTCAAAGAATAAATGCCCACACTTGAAGGTTAAAGGTCTCGTTTGAAGTGGTGGATATTTTTACTGAGATTTGGCCAAGTTCTTTTGCTGAGTCCTAACTCTTGTGAGAATGAAATAAACCATTAATTTTAGAGGAAAGCAAAACCTTGGAAACACATTATTTGAATTTTTAAGTGTTACATATGTGTATTAGTATTTATCAAAAATGACAAAATAGCATAGTCTGCACATCCACAGAAATTATAGTAAATCTTAAGACAAACATGTATGGAAGAAAAATCTCAATATTTAAACAGTCATTACCTGAAAGTAAAGCAGCAATGACAAACTTTTGTTGTATACCTCAGATTAGTTCCAACCGCCACCATTTATCCCAATATTTATTAAACCATTACCAGAAAGCTAAACAAGAATGACAAAGTTTTTCCCTGCGTACTACAAATTAGCCCCAGTTGCCCACATTTATCCCTAGTATTTATTTAGACACTAATGTAAGAAAAGCAACAATGACCTAAATTCTTTTGTGTACCTCAAATTACTTTCAGTTTCCCCTCTTTACCGCAAATTTAATCTTAGGCTAGCTAAAAACACAACAACAATATTAAGCTTCTTCTTCTAGAGCAACTTAGCTTCCAATTGCTCCTATTTACCCCTGATACATTATTTAATTGCATGCTAGCTAAAAACAAAGCAATAACGATGAACTCCCCCTGTTACAATAAGTTAGAATGGTCTTGTCTTTTTAAATGATAAATATTATGAGTATGATTATATTTGAAATAAGACAGAATAATATCACCAAATAAACAATCAAGATGATTCAGAGTAGTGTATCTAATTAATCATAATGTGAATACATGAAGAGTGACAACTACCTACCCGTGAAATCACCAACTACTAAATCTTACCACTAAGATTATGTTACCATACAACAATAATAAATCAAGGCAATAATAGTTATGCCTAATAGTTGGTAGGGTCCTGATAATTTAAACAACTTATGTTAAATTTTGCCGATCTTATTCTACACATCCATAGGTGTTCCATTGCACATGATGGAAGGTTCAAACAAAAGAGTTTAAGTGCTTTGTACATATCAGATGCTTGATGCATTTAACTCAATTGTTAGTCTCCATTCATCAGTGCTTTCAATACTGACTCATGTCATTGTCTACCTAAAAATTATCATCTAAAATACTGCTTTAATTTATTGAGCTATAAAATCATTAACATCATAAGAGATTGTATCTCAGCTATTTGGAAAGATTTTTAAAACATATATTTGAAATAAGTTCGATCTCTCTTTTCTTGCATTTACCCCCATACAGAAACTATCTATATAATTTGGGTGGGAGATTTGTGAAAGTGAATGCAAAATTTTGCAAATAAATAGAAAACCAAACATGACACTGGTCATGTTTTATACTGCCTAAAATTTGGTTTCATACCCGTGACTTCTTCAAACATTTATAGGTAGTCCAGGTTTGTTTATAAACCTATTTTATTTGATGCAAATAATTCTGAAATTCAAGACACTTTCTTGCGTCTATGTTTGTTTATAAACCTATTTTATTTGATGCAAATAATTCTGAAATTCAAGACACTTTCTCGCTTTTTGGACTACTGCAGCTACAAAACAATTGCAAGAGGAGGTTCACAAAGATTTAAGAGCATGAATCCAAGAAGTTGATATTACTATTCCTCTTTGCAAAGGATCATACTATTACTATGAAAAAACATTGGAGGGAAAGCAATATACACGACACTGTAGGCAACACATTGTTGAGGGTGAAGGGCCTGGCTCTATTGATGACATAATGGAGACAAGCCCTGATGCATAGTTATTTTCCTGTATTAGCTTATTCACCATTAGGAAACAATATGACTAGAATACCCATTGAAATCCACTGAAGAATTCATAAAGGAAAAAGAAAATCCTACCACCAAATAAACTATAAATATAACACAATTTTAGTTTTCTTAAAGAAAAGAATTTTGAAGTAAGTCACAATTTTGTGGATTAAGGAGATTGATTGTTTGGGCTTGTCAAAACCAGACATTTGAAATCCTATATTGTTGGAATGCTCATAACCCGATAAACTTTTGCCAACCTAATCTATATAGAGCCCAATTTTAAACCAATAAGACAGCATTACATGAGTACAATCAAATATGATACAGGTTACTCACCCATTTTTAATAAATCTCAATTTCCTTCTTTACTTATAAATTTAGTACATACATTTTCCCTATACCTGAATCATATATTTTAGATAGTTAATCCGTAAACTTGAACTTTTTGTAGAAACAGAATAAGATGTGCAAACTTACTCGTTATTGAGTCTCGACCCATCTATTTTCCCCCACTGAGTAGATATCACCTCCTCCTCTTTTTACTTGTTAGTGTACCTTTTTATCATCTGAATCACACAAGTCCTATACCCATTTACCTGAATTATAAAATCATCTATACTCATATATTTGAATGACAAAATGGTCCACGCCCATTTATCTAAAATTTAAAAAGGAAAAAAAACACACCCTTGCAAGGTGCTGACAACTGGTTATGGAAGCGGTGCCCTAGCATAGGGTCGTGCCCCCCTATGGGCTATGGCTCCACATGGGGCTATGCCCCCTATGGCCCAGGTCATTAAAAAAAAATCTTGTGTTTTTTTCAATTTATTTGTTATAAATTTTATTTTTATTTTCATTAAAGAAAATTTTGTTCTCTGATCTCTTTTTTTAATGAATGGATCAAAAAGAAAAGCTACAATGCCATTCACAGGTGGATTATCTAGTCCATGTATTCTGGCAGTAACTTCCTGAGCTATGCTAGGAAGGGGGATTTTGAATAAGGTATGGATATTCAACAAAACATATGACCTATACCCATTAATCTGCATCTCATATGGCGTATACCCATTTATCCAATTCATAGAATGGCTTACACCTATTAATCTGAATCACATATAGCCTATATCCATATCCAAATCACAAAATGGTCTGCATGTATTAATATCAATCGCAAAATCAAAATCCAAATACTATTTATCTAAATCACATAAGTCCCATACCCAAGAATCTAATTTGAATCAGAATTTGGCCTATACCTATAGCCATTTATCTGAAAGAAAAAATGCTTACGCCCATTGGCCTGAACAATAAAATCGTTGATATCCATTTATCTAAACCTTATATGACCAAAACCAACCAATTTATCTGTATTGCATGTGGCCAGTATCTATTTATTTCAATCATATATGGCCTAAATTTGAAATTGCTAAGCAAAGTCACCAGCTTTTTTGCCCTCACCATGCCAATCCATTTCCTAAAGACTGAGTTGTGTTCTTGCTGCATCCACTGCCTCTTGAAATACCATTACAGTGCTGGACAAAAACTGCCGTGAGAACAGGGGATGCATTTGAGGAGTGGAGGTGTATACATTCCATTTCTTTCTTGTTCGTTAAAAATGTACACCCTTTTTAGACGTCTACACCCTTTTTAAAATTTATTTGTAAAAAGTAAATTTGGACGACCAAAAAATAATGGGACTACCAATTTTTTGGCAGTTACAAGATGTGTGCACATATAGAATGGCCTATCGGCCAAATAAAAAGTTATTGCTGAGAGCAACTTTGATAATTTTTACAGCAAGTTGGTTAAATGATTGTGCAACACAGGTTTTGCATGATCTTAGTGGTGGTGGTAGTTGTATATATGATGAGACGTCTTTAAAAAATATTTATTTTTCTTTCTGTTTTTTGCGAAATCTAATTCTATATATGCAAGTGTGTAAAGACTACAAAACATTGATTCTATTTAAGTGACAACTATTCAGTGGTGGAGAAGAATCCATTGAGGTGTCAAGTAAGGCTGTTCTAAATTGTAGAAGAGAATGAAGAGCAGAAATATTTAATGAAAAAATTAACTGCAGACATTATGGCCACGGAACAGAAAGAAACCATCTTTTCTACCCACAAGTCTGCACACAAAATTCACAATGGTATATAATTGTTTTCCATTTCATTTCTACTCACATTTCACTAAGTTGCCTTGCCTTTTATAGACTGTTAAATGTGTGGATAGCTGTTATCATATATATGGTTTATGTCGTGTTTTGTAGACATAAATTTTCAATTTTTTTTGTTGTTGCGATGGTTTTCAGATTCATGGCAAAAAGTGGAACTGATGTTAGTTACAAGTTTCAATTGTGTGTACATTTTGGGATATTGAAACTTCATTCTAGTGCCTCTAGGATTGGTTTGGGGAATTATTGGCATGGTTGTTTTAGGTGCTTTCTCACTCTATGCCAATTTGCTACTTGCAAATCTGTATAGTTTAGATGGCCAATGCTTTATCAGATACAAAGATTTAGTTGGTCATGTAATATAGATTATATATAGAACTATGTGACTTGTTTGCACTGCAACTGATTGAAAAAATTGAGATAAATTTTGTAAATCGTTTGTTTAAGCTCAGCCTAATTGGAATTGGTAAATTTATGATTCCAATGCAATTGAGTATCATGTGAATTATCTACAAGGTTGCATTGAGACTGGTACTGGTACTGGTACGGGTACGGGAGACTGGTACTGGTACTGGTATGTCTATTTTTTTAATATAATTTAATAATTTTAAAAATATATTAATATGCTAACATTAAAATTAAAAATATCATGACATTGAACTTTCAAAACAAGAGAATTAGTAAAGTTTGACATTAACTTTGAAGTTTAAAAAATTAAATAGTAACACACAAATGTCAAAGAGTTTCATACTACATATCGATATTACATATTGAAATTCAAAAATATTCATAGCCTGGTAGGTTGATATGCATATAGAAAACAAAAATTAGAAATCAGAAATCTATGTCATCATTCTATGTCATCCATCTCTAGGTCCTCAACTATGAGGCTCTCAAAATACTCATCACTCTCAAGCTTAGGTTCCTCTGATGGTAGTAGAATTAGGGGTAAATCATTGAGGCCATCTGGTTCAACCACTTCATCAAGCAAGGCTGCAACTTCTCCATCAGGTGAACTTTGGTCCCATTTTGTTGAAGGTCCCTCCTTGTACCCAGGTTCTACATGAGAGAGAAGGTGAAGTGAGCTATGAATGTACACTAGGTTCTCCACTTTCTTTGACCCTAACCGGTTCCTTTTTAGTGAATGAATAAAACCATAAGTACTCCAATTCCTCTCACAAGATGAAGAGCTAGCTACTTGTGAGAGCAATCTTATTGCAAATGATTGTAATTCAGGGGTTTCACGTCCATGGTTCCACCACCACTCTATAGGGTCTTTCTTTGTATGCATATCATATATGTCTTCCATGGAAGAAAACTCACCATGCCCACATGAAAACTTATTCCATTGAGTCCTCATAATTGAAGCATCCTCACCTCGGCCATAAATATTTTTATTGCAACCCAAAATCCCTTCATTACCTTTCTATCCTCATATGGAGCCCTCTTATTGGTCGCTTGTAGATCATACCATTTAGGATTTAAGGCATAGGCAGCGCAATGAAGGGGTGTGTTAAGTTTGTTCCATCTTCCATGTATCTTTTCTTCTAGCAAGAGATATAGAGAAGGATCTCTTGCATCTGTTATTTTTTTAATTCTTTCACACATGGAATCTATTTCTTCATAAATTTCTCCCAAACATGGCTTGTCTGAATCTACAAATTTGATCACCTCACATATGGGCTTAATGAAGTCCACAACAAATCTAACATCAACCCAAAAATTGGCATCAAGGACCATACCTCTCACCTCAACTGTAGTATCTGATGTAGATTGTCTCCAAGCTGCCCATGCATCACTAACTATTGTGGAACTCAAAGCTCCTTTGACTTCTTGGAGACTCTCAAGAAGAATAAAATAAGAAGCAAACTGTGTATCAGCAGGTTTGAGAAGTTCCACCTTGGCAAATTTTTGATAAATGGCTTGTGCGTGGTGATGGTTACATATGAACATCTATATTTTTCTGCCCTTTTCAATGATATCTGAGATCCACTAGAACTTGCCAATATCTTTGAGTGCATTATTCAACGAATGCACACAACATGGTGTCCAAAATATATGCCTATACTTTTTCTGTACCAACATGTCTGCTACCTTACAAACAGGGGCAGCATCTATAACAACTTGGACTACATGTGATGCCTCCACCTCCTTAATGCCCTCACATAGCTGATTATGAAGGAACTTTGCATTTTTTTCTTGCCCTGAACAATCTATTGCCTTCAAAAAATAAGGCCCTTTGCTGCATGTTACCATGATATTAAGTAGTGGATGATTTCTAGCATCTATCCAGCCATCCATCACAATACTGCATCCTTCTATAGACCACACTCTTTTCATTGGTGTAGTTTGTTTCTCTAATCAAATTTTTTCCTTATCAATTAGAGTAGTGCGAAGCTTTTGATACCCAGGTGGTTTATATCCAGATGGCCCATTGTTGATGGCTTGGACCATCTCAGTGTAGAAAGGTGAGCGAGCAACATTAAATGGTATTCCATTTGCATAAAAGAAGCGTGCAATCGCTTCATCAATTACTTCTCGACCTTGCACATCAAATAATCTTCCAATGGGGTTTGAGCTGCCACTGTGTGATCTCTTGCGAGAATATCCCCCTACTAAATCTTTTGTTGTCACATCTCTAGAAGACACATCGATCTCTGACTCTCTAGTCTGATACTAACTTGCAGAAGATGCCCCTGTTGTTGAAGCATGAGAGCTGAAATGAGACACTTTCCCATCAGACCTTTCTTGCTCCTTAATAGCTTCATTTCGTTCTACATCATTTTTACAAGGATCAACACCTTTTCTAGGTATGTGAAGGAAATGAGCCCTCACCCTTGTGTAAGTACCTTGATATGGCTTAATATCAAAAAGCTTACATGTAATGGTGGCTGTTCCACCCGACCCCTTCGGCCCTGGAATGCGATCGCAATACTTCCACAGGGGGTAGAGGGCTTGTTTTCCCCCACTTGACATGTCTCAATCTACAACAAAATTAGAAAGACAAAGGCAAACATTAAAATGTAAAATTAAAATAGTTAACAAAATATTATTATAGTCAAACAATTCAGTCATTTTTCAATTTTAATAGTGAAAAAAATTAAAAAATGTGCAGAAACTCTGAAACACTAAAGGCTAAGTTCAGTGAAAAGGATTTTGATTTTATTTTCAGTATGACAGTATGTATTTGAAGCTGACTATTGAATAGAACTAGAAAAGATTGGACATGTTTTAGTCTTTAGACTTTAGTCTTTTAGACTATGGAAAAGAATCAAAGATTGAAAACTTAAAAGAATGGCATTGACATAGTTAGCTTAGGCAGTTGGTCTGTTGGATGGTTTATGCAAATTCTGGTTAACATTTTTAGCAAGCCCAGAGACATACTATCAATTCTAGATGGTTTATGCAAATTTTGGTTAGCATTTTTAGCAAGCCTAGAGACATACTATCAATTCTGAATGGTTTATGCAAATTCTGGTTAACATTTTTAGCAAGCCCAGAGACATACTATCAATTCAGGGCCTAAATTTGATTGCCATATAGCCATATTTAGGCATTTTTTCCATAACATACACTTCATCCATTGGATATGCTGATGGTATACTCTAGAAAGTTAGAAAATGAAGATTTTTTTTTTTTAAATGACAAGATTCAGAGCTTACCTTTAATGGTACGGATGAAGATTGTTGTAGACTATTATAGGGTGAAAATGGCGGTCGTAGAGAGTTTGTAGGCATCAGGACCTTGGCTGGGAGTGGCGAAATGCTTCTTGGGCGTCACGGCTGAAGGAACAGTGCAAAAATGAAAGTGTTTTGACCTTTTAAAAATCACGGACCCCTAACTTTTTCGACGGGGTACTGGGAGACCTCACAGGGTGCATGTCTCGCGTCTCCCGAGATGACGAGATGTCTCTCTCATGTCTCAGAGATGGGAGACATGTCCTAGGTGGTAGGGTTCGAGACTCCATGCAACCTTGATTATCTATCTTAACTATCTAAACATTTTTTCCAGTAGTAGTATTTGAACACATAATAGATGCTATTTTAATTTCATAAGATGAACTTCATATTTAACCAGCTTCCTTCAATGATTTTGGAATACGTAGAACTGTATGCTATTTTCTGCAAAACTGATAGTGGTGGGGATGTGCCAACTAGATATAGTAGGTGGGAGTCATATTTTCTAGACTTAACTGTATGCTTTCTATACTTAGCACCTGAAATTTTTGTAAAAAAAATATGAAGTGCTTGTGCCAAGTATAGTAGGTGGCAGTCATGTTACAGTCCCTTAGATAAGGGAGTTTACAACTTATAGAAGCATGTGCCACTGATAAAAAAGGCACACCTTTGTTGCATCCTAGTATCTAGTCATAATAACATTGGAGGATCACCTAACCAAAGATCTTCAAGCCAAAGCAGCAAGAGTAAGTTACTAGTCTTGCGCTTAGGAGAATCCTTCTTTTGCCTACCCTTTTAATCCACTGTACAGAGGGCAACTTTGACTTCATTTAAGTTTTTAACTTGTTTAACAATTTTATGATAGTTGATCACCCAAACCTTTGGGGATTTGCTCTATTATCCAGATTCAGAAGTCATGGAAGAATTTCCCTACACTAGAATCCTTGAAGGGATGTATCATGATCTCAACTAAACCTCCAAAGGATTATTCAGATTCTACGACTACTAAAATTAAGGCAAATGAGGACAAGTTGAAAGAAAAAACACCTGATGAAGAACCCTAGGGTGATGTAATCTCAAAATATGGTGCGGATGTGCCAAGTGAAGGAAAGGTGATAGTACTCATATGATTCATGTTATTCAATTCAAATAGTTATGTGCTTGCTACTGCTTTCTTGTCCATATTATCCCTGTTTTCTGACACATTTCTCTTCCTTTTGCAAAATCAACATATTTTCTCTCCCTTTTCACTCATTGCCATCTTCTAAGATCTTAAAGTTGTATACTGGCAAGGTTCATATGCCCTTGAACCAGTTACAGAAGATTCTGATGATGATGATGATGATGATGAGACTTTGCAAAGAAACCCAGGTAAAGATGCAACACCCAAGTACAAGCGCCTTATAACTATTAGAGCAGGGAAGCCAAAAGGGGCAACCTTGAAGGATTCCATCAAAGTGGATGAGAAGTAGGTCAGACATGTTAGTTTAAGTGAGCCACAACTTGAAAAGGTTGCTGGCTCTCATTCTAGTCATGTGGTCAGGTAACTTAGGAAGACTTAACCATTTTCTATATTTATTTCTTGGTAGTATCTACATCTTTGGTAGTTTGGTATATACTATTTACTTTGTTATAGATTCACCCAGAAGAACATCTTGAGAGTATATCCAAAGGGTATTCGGGTTGATTCCTCAAATTATAACCCTTTGATTGCTTGGATTCATGGAGCTCAGATGGTAGCCTTGAATATGTAGGTAAATATGCCTCTGAAGCCCATATTTTTCTTGTTAGTTGTGTTTCTAATATCAATAGTCAAATAGATATTCTCTGGTGACCATACCTGTAATCAATTTGTTATCTTTGGTGTGGAGATTATATGCTGATTTTGTATATTTTTGATTTTTTGAGATGCATGTCATTGAGTTGGACATGGTTTGCTACTTGAACTCTTTCATTTCATGACCAACATGGTTATTATTTATTATTATTAATATTCCACATAAATATACATCCCAGGGTCCACTAGGTAGTAGGTGAGGGAATGTTAAAATTAGTTGACAATTTAATTATTAAATTAAAAAATTGTAGTTGCACTAGATTATGGCTTTCCTGCAAGGACTTAAACATCTCGAGTAAAACTTTTTTCTTTATTTGTAGAGCTACCTCTAAGTGGCAAAAGCCCTTGCAAATATTAGTTTGATCCTATCCTTTGTAACTTATCTTCCTAATTTCAATAAAATTTTCAACCGAAAGTTTTTTTTGACACCTATTCTTCTTTCACATGATTAGTAAGGTCTTTATGACACATCTGTTGGCTTTATCCTCCTCTGTTGTTGTCCCTGATGTTCAAACACTTGGCATTCACATTCATTGGCACCTCTTGGCTTCTGATGTGATAATGATGCTCTTGGTGTTTGCTCATGACTATGATGGTTTATGATGCTCAGTTGATATTCTTCTTTAACCATGTTCAGTATGGCATCCTTCATTGGCATTCATTGGCATTTGGTTTTCTTGGTCATATTGTTTGGCATCACCTTGTTTCAGTTCTGGTGACCTTTGGATGGCACATGATTTGTTGGCATTGGCATTGGCATTCATGAGGTTGGCACCATGCTCTCGTATCTACTTGATATGACAGATTGGTGGATGTTTGTTATGGTATTATGCTTCGTGGCATATCATGCTCATCATGGCTCATATTTGATATTTGATCAAGTCAGTTGGCATAGCATGTTACACAATGTTATTTCTCTGGGTTCATTGATGGTTGTTTGATATGTTTTCTTGAGATGGTTTCCTAATAGGCAAATTGATCCTTGGCATGGTACTATGAGGTGCTATTTTAACAGGTATATATATCACATGATAGTTGTTGACCACGACATGCATTTATTTGTATTTCATCATTTGATTCCATATGAAAAGTGAAGGTGACTTGTTATAAGGAGGAGGATATTTTGTCTTATTTATCACCATTCCTTGTGTTAAAATATGTTAAAGTGTTTACCATGGCTTGTATTCTATACAAGGCATATTACATTCCCTAGTGACTTTAATACTTTACACAAGCTTTCATATCAAGCATGTTAAAAGTTTACCTACCAGGCAAGTTATTTTTGGATGGAATAGCTTTCAAAAAGGTTTTCATTGATTTGTTTGACTTGGCCATTCTAGGGCACACTGGAAGCACAGGTAACATGTTTTTTATCAGCCAAAAAGTTTTGGTTTATTTTGGAAAGTGTAAAGTATAGGTTATGAGCTCTTCAACCTAGGGTTTCATACCTTATGCAGAAATGAAGAAATGCTATGGCGAAATCATGAAAGTTTTTGGAATGCATACGAGCTTTCATGACTATGATGGTTTGACTTTTCATAGGATCTCCAAGTGACATTATTCTATTTTTCTATTCAGTCTTTGTTTTATCAACGATAGTTATGGGTGTCTCTTGCATTAAGTTTAGCAACAGTTATGAAGTTTTATCTCTACCGTGAATGATTTATGGTGAATGACTAGTTAAGGTTTTTTTTTTTGAATGCAAACCTCAAAGGAGTTTCAAGATAGTTACAACTATTACCATGCTTATGATATTAGGTTTCTTACCGTAGATTTGAAAATAGTTTTTTTGAAAGACACGGTTCATTATCTGTAGATAGTTTTGTCTAACTATGATTTGGTGCTTGACCTTGGTTTAGTTTACTTTACCACTGTTTATTTGACAGCAAGGTTGTGATGGCTGTGGTTTGAATGGATCATGGTTACATTGATACTATGGTTTATGTGGACAGTGCTAAAGAATAAATGATGATTTGTTTCTGTTAAGCATTTGACTATGTTGTGTGTTAAACCAGTTACAATTTTTGTGACAGATACTTTGGTCTATAACTCTTGATAAAGGCACCAATGATACATTATTATTTAATTGTGACTTCATGGCAGTTATAACACTAGTTTATATAAGGAATAGTTTGATCCTAAACCATGGTTTATAAGACAGTTATTACTTGAAACTGTTTCATGAAAGAAAGAAGGTATTATGAAATGTATAAAAAGGGCATTGAACAGGACAGATGTGTAGTTATGTATACACCTGATATAATGTGAATGATGTAGAGTGTGCAAAATTTGTACATGCATTATTGATATTATATTATTCTGGATCAAAGCGAAACAGAGTATCCCTCTGTACTTGTTTTTTTTCATGATTAAAGCATGTCTTGAAAGGTCAAGTCAGTGAGAGAAGAAATGACCTTTGCCAGTGAGGCAACTGTAGCCAGTGAGGCTTGAATTAATCGCCAGTGAGGCCTGTAATCAATGAGATTCTTTTATTAAGCCAGTGAGGCACTTTTTTGAATGGTTTTTATGCCTTGGAGGGTTTTCTACTTAGGACAATATCTGTGTTATGGTTTGTCATTGATGAGCTTGATTCTCATGTCTATTTGCTGATCATGTGTCATTCATCTTAAAGTCATTTAATTTACTTTGATCTATATGAACACATACTAGATTTATATCACTATCTGAAACAATAATACTGTGCACAAATGAGTCATTATTTTCAGTCTCAATATTGTGTTGATGCATTCTTGACTTTGATCAATCTATTTAGTTGTCCAAATCTTTCATGATGTCATCTACAGTCAATGTAAATTGTTTTTGCATCAAAGTTTTGAAATATAAATTTTAAGGTCACTAAGTCCTGCATACCACTAATTCACCCCCCCTCTCAGTGGTATTGTGCTCCAACAAGTGGTATCAGAGCCAGACCCTTGCAAGAAGTCTAACCAACTTAAGGGTTCCTGGAAGTGGAGTACAATGGGTAAAAAGAATAGGAATAAGGCCTTGAGTAGAGAAAAGATAGATACTGATCATAAAATTGAAAAACAAGTCTCAGTTAAGTCCAACAATGGATTGTTGCATGAGTTAACCATGAATATAGATACAAAGTGTCATAAAGAAATCAGTCATATAGTTAAGAATCTTGACAATGTGAATGTGAGTAGACATGAATTTGACAATTTTGCAGTTGAATTTGATGATGAAGAAGGAGACCTATTTGTGGATGAGTATGATTATGAACAGGATTGTGAGACTAATTTAAAAGAAGAACTCATGTGTGCCTTGGATACAATCAAGGAACTTAGGAAGGAGAATAAGAGATTAGAAGAGCAACTTCAACAAGAGATGGAATTCAAGAACAAGGTATGTTCAGATTTTGAAAAAGCTTCTCTAGAGTTTAAAAATGCCAGAAATCAAATTGTAGAATTAAAAAGTCATGTTAATGAATCTGATAAATTGATTATTAATCTAAAAACTAAAATTGAGGAAGCAAAAAGAATAAAAGATGTAACAAATTCTGATCTTGAGGTGAAAAGAATTGAATGTCTTAGACTTGAAAGTGAAGTTGTCAATCTAAAGAATAGTTTGGATGTTGTCAAAATATAGAAGTTTATGAAAGGCACAAATGCTTTAGACGAAATATTAAGTAGTCAAAAAAACTACAAGGATAATTTTGGCTTAGGATATGAAAAAGGGGAAAGGTCTGGTGTTAAAGATGAAGTTAAAAAGGAAATAGTTTTTGCAACAGTAGATAGGAAGAGTTTCAAAGTTAGGTAGACTCCTAGGCAGAAGATAGATCTGAATTATCATTCTACTATTTTTGATGATGACAAGAAGAGAGCAAAGGATAAAACTGCTGATATTGGACGAAGAAGAACCCATAGTTTTTTAAGACCTTCATCTATCGGGCAATATCATTCGGTCAGGTATAACTAATCTTAGTTTCATGGTTATTGCTATGTCTTTCATAAGTATGGTCATAGAGCTAGGAATTATAGTTATTATGATTTGTCAAATCAAAACTACAATGTTGTTTGCTATAACTGCAATAAGGTTGGACATATGAGAAGAGATTGCTAGATGCATGAAAGATATGATCATAGAAATTCAAGGAATAGATATCATTATTTCTCTAACAATATGATATACTATAGATGTCATAAGTTAGGACATAAGGCATAGCATTGCAGAATTAAGTTGAAGAAATCATCTGTTAACAATAAGGAAATAGTCGACCTGATTAAGAAAAAGAAAGAACATGTTTGGGTTTGGAAAAGAAAACTGGATCCAAGAAAAGTACACCTTGACCTTGTGCACACTGCACAAGTAGCTTCATTTGTTCCATGAGAAGTAGCACGTTGTAAGGGGAGGTATTCCATGCTCTATCCTTACCCCAAGGACAACTAAAAGTAGAAATAGTTCTTTTAGACAGTGACAGTGAGTTTAAAACTAAGACATGGTTGATATCTGAATGAAACTGATGATATTGATTCAGTGAGAATAGTTATACAAAGTTTTGAATGGTTTTCTTGGTGAAAGCGATTGGTGTTTGTATTAGTTTCTTTTTCTCATGATGACACAATGTTTTTCTTGCCATGATTCTGACAAGTATTTTGATGGTGATAGTTGGTGAAGTATGTCTTTTTTTTGTACTTTTGATAGTAAATATCTATCAACACATTGTTGGTAAGTGCAGAATCAGAATCTGCAGATCTAGTCAGCATCCCTTGGTTTTAGTTTGCCTGATGATAGAATGTGCTTGAGGTTATTGTTCTTGCTTATGTCAAGTAATTATAAGTTATCTTAGTGATGTTTTTGACTCACAGTCTGATAATGGAAACAATCCTAGTATGTTTTAATGCTCATAGATGGGGGACTAACTTAATGTCAAAAACACAATGCAATTTAGTTTATAGATCAAGACAGTAGATCATGATGTGTGATAGTGCATATTTGATAATGATAAGTATAACAATGATGATCTCTGACAGTGAAGAACAGATAAGGCATATGCACTTTTAAAGGTATATAGTTAAGTATGGTGTCTTGTTGAGAAAACAGATGTAAATTCAGGCTCTACATTCTTTGGGACACGATTAGTCATTGAAAACAATGATATTAACCTATTCACAAAAGGGACAACATTGATGGCAAATGCGCTGGTAGTCATGTTTGTAAAATATGGCAAGTATGTAGGATAGATTGATTGGTCATGCTCTGATCAGTGATCTTTGTCTTATGTTATGCATGCTATGGCAGTAGTTTGCGCTCTGATAGTGGTCTTTGAATATAAAAGCTTTGACAGTTTGTTGTTTTCTAATTATACAGAATGTGGTATACATGTTGAAGTTTGGCCTTTGTAAATGGAAGAAGATAGTAAGTGCAGTGATGCAGCTTTGACACTTGAAGAAAGTTGGAAAGCAATGTTGTTTTATACTCATGGGATGTGTCTTGAAACTTAGGTAATATCCATGCTCTTGGTAATTTTTGACAATGTCATCTAATAAGAATCCTTGTAAGTATTAGTTTGAATGATAATACTATGTATTGACAAGGTTGATGAAGTAATCATCAATGAGAAAAAAATGCAGATACTAGTGTTGTTTATTTTAAGATTTCAAGATGGTTTAAGTTTCTTAAGATGTATAATGATATGATGCTTCATACAAATGTGCACGAAAAATTGTGTGAGAACAGTATCTTACAGACCAGTTATTTATTGTTGAGTATGCAAACATTGAAAGTTATCCTGTAATACAGATCAGGGGTATGGTTGTATTGTTGTGGTACGAAGAGATCTTGACATTATATTCAGTTTACAACACAGTGATATATTGTTGTCACAGTGTGTATTTCCAGGACAGAGGTTATTGGTTTAGCATCATAATAATGATGATAGTTTGACACAGGATATACAAGATAGTTGAGGTTGTTTCCCTGATGATCAATTAACAACTTGCACTATAATGATTGAATATAGTGGTCACATGCTCTAGTATATGCTTGTCAGTTGGCACATATTTGCATATCATGCACATCATCATATTGTTGTTGATGTTCATGGTACATATTGTCTTTGCACTTGATCTTCTGTGTTCTTATGCTTTTTGGTATAAAGATCTTTTGTGCTCGTATGGGATGACAACAGTGCATTTGATGCTCATCTCGGCTGCTATAGTTACTATATTGTTTTCATTTTGATATTACCAGTTGACATGATACTGAAAGCATGATATAGTGACAAGGTTGTTTACAGTGATAGTGACAAATAGCATGGCAGATCATGTGCACAATTCTGTGACATTTTCAGTTGATGGACTTAGGGGGAGTTTCTTGCATATTTCTAATTCCTGATGGTTTTAAGTATCTTATGACAGTTGGCTTAATTTCCACTTGATGATTGGCATTACTTATACCAACATTCTCAGTTGTTTGTCCATTTTTATGCTTATTATGGTGCCGACAGCTTCTTGTTTCAATATTTTGGATTAGATAGCCTTGGTATAATTGACAGCCTTGGTATGATTGGTATGCTTTTCATTTTTTGGTTATAATGTCCATTTCCAGATTTTTGTATACTGCGGCCTTTGCATTCTTTCACTCCCTTTGCCCTGATGTCAAAAAGGGGGAGAAGAGAGGTGTTTTCCCATCATGGACAAAGGGGGAGTATTGTTGGCTTTATCCTCCTCTATTGTTGTCCCTGATGTTCAAACACTTGGCATTCACATTCATTGGCACCTCTTGGCTTTTGATGTGATAAAGATGCTCTTGGTGTTTACTCATGACTATGATGGTTTATGATGCTCAGTTGATAGTTTTCCCATCATGGACAAAGGGGGAGTATTGTTGGCTTTATCCTCCTCTGTTGTTGTTCCTGATGTTCAAACACTTGGCATTCACATTCATTGGCACCTCTTGGCTTCTGATGTGATAATGATGCTCTTGGTGTTTACTCATGACTATGATGGTTTATGATGCTTAGTTGATATTCTTCTTTAACCATGTTCAGTATGGCATCCTTCATTGGCATTTGGTTTTCTTGGTCATATGGTTTGGCATCACCTTGTTTCAGTTATGGTGACCTTTTGGATGGCACATGATTTGTTGGCATTGGCATTGGTATTCATGAGGTTGGCACCATGCTCTTGTATCTGCTTGATATGACAGATTGGCAAATGTTTGTTATGGTATTATGCTTCATGGCATATCATGCTCATCATGGCTCATATTTGATATTTGATCAAGTCAGTTGGCATAGCATGTTACACAATGTTATTTCTCTGGGCTCATTGATGGTTGTTTGATATGTTTTCTTGAGATGGTTTCCTAATAGGCAAATTGATCCTTGGCATGGTACTATGAGGTGCTATTTTAACATGTATATATATCACATGATAGTTGTTGACCATGACATGCATTTATTTGTATTTCATCATTTGATTCCATATGAAAAGTGAAGGTGACATGTTATAAGGAGGAGGATATTTCATCTTATTGATCACCATTCCTTGGGTTAAAATATGTTAAAGTGTTTACCATGGCTTGTATTCTATACGAGGCTATATTACATTCCCTAGTGACTTTAATACTTTACACAAGATTTCATATCAAGCATGTTAAAAGTTTACCTGCCAGGCAAGTTATTTTTGAATGGAATAGCTTTCAAAAAGGTTTTCATTGATTTGTTTGACCTGCACATTCCAGGGCACACCATAAGCACAGGTAACATGTTTTTTATCGGCCAAAAAGTTTTGTTTTATTTTGGAAAGTGTAAAGTATAGGTTATGAGCTCTTCGACCTAGGGTTTCATACCTTATGCAGAAATGTTATGGCGTAATCATGAAAATTTCTGGAATACATACGGGCTTTCGTGACTGTGATGGTTTGACTTTTCATAGCATCTCCAGGTGACATTATTATGTTTTTCTATTCAGTCTTTGTTTTATCAACAACAGTTATGGGTGTCTCTTGTGTTAAGTTCAACAACAGTTATGAAGTTTTATCTCTGCCGTGAATGATTTATGGTGAATGACTAGTTAAGGTTTTTTTTCTGAGTGCATACCTCAAAGGAGTTTCAAGATAGTTACAACTATTACTATGCATACGATATTAGGTTTCTTACTGTAGATTTGAAAACAATTTTTTTTAAAAGACACGGTTCATTATATGTAGACAGTTTTGTCTAACTATGATTTGGTGCTTGACCTTGGTTTAGTTTACTTTACCACTGTTTATTTGAAGAGCAAGGTTGTTATGGCTGTGGTTTGAATGGATCATGGTTACATTGACACTATGGTTTATGTGGACAGTGCTAAAGGATAAATGATGATTTGTTTATGTTAAGCATTTGACTATGGTTGTGTGTTAAACCAGTTACAATTTTTGTGACAGATACTTTGGTCTATAACTCTTGATAAAGGCACCAGTGATACATTATTATTTAACTGTGACTTCATGGCAGTTATAACACCAGTTTATATAAGGAACAATTCGATCCTAAACCATGGTTTACAAGATAGTTATTACTTGAAACTGTTTCATGAAAGAAATAAGGTATTATGAAATGTATAAAAAGGGCATTGAATAGGACATATGTGTAGTTATGTATACACCTGATATAATGTGAATGATGTAGATTGTGCAAAATTTGTACATGCATTATTGATATTATATTAGTCTGGATCAAAGCAAAATAGAGTATTCCTCTGTACTTGTTTTTTTTTCATGATTAAAGCATGTATTGAAAGGTCAAGTCAGTGAGAGAAGAAATGACCTTTGCCAGTGAGGTAACTGTAGCCAGTGAGGCTTGAATTAATCACCAGTGACACCTGTAATCAGTGAGATTCTTTTATTAAGCCAGTGAGGCAATTTTTCAAGTGGTTTTTATGCCCTGGAGGGTTTTCCACTCAGGACAATAACTGTGTTATGGTTTGTCATTGATGAGCTTGATTCTCATGTCTATTTTCTGATCATGTGTCATTCATCTTAAAGTCATTTAATTTACTTTGATCTATATGAACACATACTAGACTAATATCACTATCTGAAACAATAATACTATGCACAAATGAGTCATTATTTTCAGTCTCAATATTGTGTTGATGCATTCTTGACTTTGATCAATCTGTTTAGTTTTCCAAATCTTTCATGATGTCATCTACAGTCAATGGAAATTGTTTTTGCATCAAAGTTTTGAAATATAAATTTTAAGGTCACTAAGTCCTGCATACCACTAATTCACCCCCCCTCTCAGTGGTATTGTGCTCCAACAAGTGGTATCAGAGCCAGACCCTTGCAAGAAGTCTAACTAACTTAAGGGTTCCTGGAAGTGGAGTACAATGGGTAAAAAGAATAGGAATAAGGCCTTGAGTAGAGAAAAGATAGATACTGATCATAAAATTGAAAAACAAGTCTCAGTTAAGTCCAACAATGGATTTTTGCATGAGTCAACCATGAATATAGATACAAAGTGTCATAAAGAAATTAGTCCTGCAGTTAAGAATCATGACAACGTGAATGTGAGTAGACATGAATTTGACGATTTTGTAGTTGAATTTGATGATGAAGAAGGAAACCTATTTGTGGATGAGTATGATTATGAACAAGATTGTGAGGCTAATTTAAAAGAAGAACTCATGTGTGCCTTGGATACAATCAAGGAACTTAGGAAGGAGAATAAGAGATTAGAAGAGCAACTTCAACAAGAGATGGAATTCAAGAACAAGGTATGTTCAAATTTTGAAAAAGCTTCTTTAGAGTTTAAAAATGCTAGAGATTAGATTGCAGAATTAAAAAGTCATGTTAATGAATCTGATAAATTGATTATTAATCTAAAAACTGAAATTGAGGAAGCAAGAAGAATAAAAGATGTAACAAATTCTAATCTTGAGGTGAAAAGAATTGAATGTTTGAGACTTGAAAGTGAAGTTGTCAATCTAAAGAATAATTTGGATGTTGTCAAAATACAAAGTTTATGAAAGGCACAAATGCTTTAGATGAAATATTAAGTAGTCAGAAAAACTACAAGGATCATTTTGGCTTAGGATATGAAAAAAGGGAAAGCTCTGGTATTAAAGATGAAGTTAAAAAGGAAATAGTTTTTGCAACAGCAGATAGGAAGAGTTTCAAGGTTAGGCAAACTCCTAGGTAGAAGATAGATCTGAATTATCATTCTACTATTTCTGATGATGACAAGAAGAGAGGAAAGGATAAAACTGCTGATATTGGGAGAAGAAGAACCCATAGTTTTTCAAGACCTTCATCTATCGGGCAATATCATTCGGTTAGGTATAACTATTCTTAGTTTCATGGTTATTGCTATGTCTGTCATAAGTATGGTCATAGGGCTAGGAATTGTAGTTATTATGATTTGTCAAATCAAAACTACAATGTTGTTTGCTATAACTGCAATAAGGTTGGACATTTGAGAAGAGATTGTTGGATACATGAAAGATATGATCATAGAAATTCAAGGAACAGATATTATTATTTTTCTAACAATATGATATGCTATAGATGTCATAAGTTAGGACATAAGGCATAGCATTGTAGAAATAAGTTGAAGAAATCATTTGGTAACAATAAGGAAATAGTTGACCTGATTAAGAAAAAGAAAGAACATGTTTGGGTTTGGAAAAGAAAACTGGATCCAAGAAAAGTACACCCTGACCTTGTGCACACTGCAGAAGTAGCTTCATTTGTTCCATGAGAAGTAGCATGTTGTAAGGGGAGGTATTCCATGCTCTATCCTTACCCCAAGGACAACTCAAAGCATAAATAGTTCTTTTAGACAGTGACAGTGAGTTTAAAACTAAGACATGGTTTATATCTGAATGAAACTAATGATATTGATTCAGTGAGAACAGTTATACAAAGTTTTGAGTGGTTTTTCTTGGTGAAAGCGATTGGTGTTTGTATTAGTTTCTTTTTCTCATGATTACACAATGTTTTTTTTGCCATGATTCTGACAAGTATTCTGATGGTGACAGTTGGTGAAGTATGTCTTTTTTTTGCACTTTTGATAGTAAATATCTATCAACACATTGTTGGTAAGTGCAGAATCAGAATATGTAGATCTAGTCAACATCCCTTGGTTTTAGTTTGCTTGATGACAGAATGTGCTTGAGGTTATTGTTCTTGCTTCTGTCAAGTAATTATAAGTCATCTTAGTGATGTTTTTGACTCACAGTCTAATAATGGAAACAATCCTAGTATGTTTTAATGCTCATAGATGGGGGACTAACTTAATGTCAAAAACACAATTCAATTCATTTTATAGATCAGGACAGTAGATCATGATGTGTGATAGTGCATACTTGATCATGATAAGTATAACAATGATGATCTCTGATAGTGAAGAACAAATAAGGCATATGCACTTTTTAAGGTATATAGTTAAGTATGGTGTCTAGTTGAGAAAATAGGTGTAAATTCAAGCTCTACATTCTTTGGGACAAGATTAGTCATTTAGAACAATGATATTTCCCTATTCACAAAAGGGACAACATTGATGGCAAATGCCTTGGTAGTCATGTTTGCAAAAGATGGCAAGTATGTAGGATAGATTGATTGGTCATGCTCTGATCAATGATCTTTGTTTTATGTTATGCATGCTTTGGCAGTAGTTTGCGCTTTGACAGTGGTCTTTGAATATAATAGCTTTGACAATTTGTAGTTTTCTGATTATAAAGAATGTGGTATACATGTTGAAGTTTGGCCTTTGTAAATGGAAGAAGACAATAAATGCAGCGATGTAGCTTTGACACTTGAAGAAAATTGGAAAGCAATGTTGTTTTATACTCATGGGATGTGTCTTGAAACTAAGGTAATATCCATGCTCTTGGTAATGTTTGACAATGTCATCTAATAAGAATCCTTGTAAGTATTAGTTTGAATGATAATACTATGTATTGACAAGGTTGATGAAGTAATCATCAATGAGAAAACAATGCAGATACTAGTGTTGTTTATTTTAAGATTTCAAGATGGTTTAAGTTTCTTAAGATGTATAATGATATGATGCTTCATACAAATGTGCATGAAAAATTGTGTGAGAACAGTATCTTACAGACCAGTTATTTATTGTTGAGTATGCAAACATTGAAAGTTATCCTGTAATACAGAACAGGGGTATGGTTGTATTGCTGTGGTATGAAGAGATCTTGACATCATATTCAGTTTACAACACAGTGACATATTGTTGTCACAGTGTGTATTGCCAGGACAAAGGTTATTTTTTTAGCATCATAATAATGATGATAGTTTGACACAGGCTATACAAGACAGTTGAGGTTGTTGCCCTGATAATCAATTCACAACTTACAATATAATGATTGAATACAGTGGTCACATTCTCTAGTATATGCTTTTCAGTTGGCACATATTTGCATATCATGCACATCATCATATTGTTGTTGATGTTCATGGTTCATATTGTCTTTGCACTTGATCTTCTATGTTCTTATGCTTTTTAGTATAAAGGTCTTTTGTGTTCGTATGGGATGAGAATAGTGCATTTGATGTTCATCTCGGCTACTATAGTTACTATACTATTTTCATTTTGATATTACCAGTTGACATGATACTGATAGCATGATATAGTGACAAGGTTGTTTACAGTGATAGTGATGAATAGCATGGCAGATCATGTGCACAATTCTGTGACATTTTCAATTGATGGACTCAGGGGGAGTTTCTTGCATATTTCTAATCCCTGATGGTTTTCAGTATCTTATGACAGTTGGCTTAATTTCTACTTGATGATTGGCATTACTTATACCAACATTCTTAGTTGTTTGTCCATTTTTATGCTTATTATGGTGCTGACAGCTTCTTCTTGTTTTAGATATTCTGGATGACACAGCCTTGGTATAATTGATAGCCTTGGTATGATTGGTATGCTTTTCATTTTTTTACTTATAATTTCCATTTTAGGTTTTCTGTATATTGCGGCCTTTGCATTCTTTCACTCCCTTTGCCCTGATGTCAAAAAGGGGGAGAAGAGAGGTGTTTTCGCATCATGGACAAAGGGGGAGTATTGTTGGCTTTATCCTCCTCTGTTATTGTCCCTGATGTTCAAACACTTGGCATTCACATTCATTGGCACCTCTTGGCTTTAGATGTGATAATGATGCTCTTGGTGTTTACTCATAACTATGATGGTTTATGATGCTCAATTGATAGTATTCCCATCATAGACAAATGGGGAGTATTGTTGGCTTTATCCTTCTCTTTTGTTGTCCTTGATGTTCAAACACTTGGCATTCACATTCATTGGCACCTCTTGACTTCTGATGTGATAATGATGCTCTTGGTGTTTACTCATGACTATGATTGTTTATGATGCTAAGTTGATATTCTTCTTTAACCATGTTTAGTATGACATCCTTCATTGGCATTCATTGGCATTTGGTTTTCTTGGTCATATGGTTTGGCATCACCTTGTTTCAGTTATGGTGACCTTTTGGATGGCACATGATTTGTTGGCATTGGCATTGGTATTCATGAGGTTGGCACCATGCTCTCGTATCTCCTTGATATTACAGATTGGCGGATGTTTGTTATGGTATTATGCTTCATGGCATATCATGCTCATCATGGCTCATATTTGATATTTGATCAAGTCAGTTGGCACAGCATGTTACACAATGTTATTTCTCTGGGCTCATTGATGGTTGTTTGATATGTTTTCTTGAGATGGTTTCCTAATAGGAAAATTGATCCTTGGCATGGTTCTATGAGGTGCTATTTGAACATGTATATATATCACATGATAGTTGTTGATCACGACATGCATTTATTTGTATTTCATCATTTGAGTCCATATGAAAAGTGAAGGTGACTTGTTATAAGGAGGAGTATATTTGGTTTTATTGATCACCATTCCTTGTGTTAAAATATTTTAAAGTGTTTACCATGGCTTGTACTCTATACGAGGCCATATTACATTCCCTAGTAACTTTAATACTTTACACAAGCTTTCATATCGAGCATGTTAAAAGTTTACCTGCTAGGCAAGTTATTTTCGGATGGAATAGCTTTCAAAAAGGTTTTCATTGATTTGTTTGACCTACCCATTCTAGGGCACACCGGAAGCACAGGTAACATGTTTTTTATTAGCCAAAAAGTTTTGGTTTATTTTTGAAAGTGTAAAGTATAGGTTATGAGCTCTTCGAACTAGGGTTTCATACCTTATGCAAAAATGAAGAAATGTTATGGAGAAATCATGAAAGTTTCTGGAATGCATACGGGCTTTTGTGACTGTGACGGTTTGACTTTCCATAGCATCTCCAAGTGACATTGTTATGTTTTTCTATTCAGTCTTTGTTTTGTCAATGACAATTATGGGTGTCTCTTGCATTAAGTTCAGCAACAGTTATGAAGTTTTATCTTTGTTGTGAATGATTTATGGTGAATGACTAGTTTGTTGGCAAGAGACACTGTGTGGCTTCATGAGTGTTATCATTGATGGCAACAAAGTCCATCCCACACATCTGCAGGACATAGTGTGTCTATACCGAAAGTCAGATTGAAGAGTATTTTGGTCCGGTGACCAGGAACAGAGCATGCAGCAAGGTCTGACAATCAGGTCTGGATCTCTCAGAGGAAGTATCTCAGTAAAGTGCGGACTTGGGGAAGTCAAGAGGAGTACCATGACTAATATATTCCAGAGATTGAGCCTCTGGTGATGTAAGAGTGAAAAGATATGAACACCTAACTGTTGGGTTCTTGTTTGGCAGAGTAGACTAAGGAAGAACTGACCAGTAGAGCTCCAGACCTTAATCCGGATGAGATATTGATGGTAATCAAGTTTCTTAAGGGATCATTCATGATTGGCTGACATGATTGATGACTTCTATAAGCATCTCTTTGATATGCATCACTTGGTAAGCAAGGATTCAGCCGACAGACCAGAGTTTGGGAAATATTGAAGTATTCCGGATGCCGACTAGAAAGATGTTGAAATCCCTTGTGCGGATATATATACTAGATGGATTTCGATGAGAAGGTGTGTGTCGTGTGTTGGGTAGTGCGAAGAAAAGTAGAGAGCAATGTGGAAGCAGTAATATAGGTCCTGTATGTGACAGAATAGCAGCACCAAAGAAGAGGAAGAATGAAGTGCAGTAGATCAGTGTATTGAGCCTAATCAGAGCTGAACCTCAGCATATGTGGATGCTTCTCATTAGTTCAAGTATCTTGTTACTTTCTTTGTACCTTGTAGATAGTGAGTCTCTTGTAGGCAGTGAGCCTCTTGTGAGCAGTGTGCTCGGGCAGTGAGACCTAATTGGCAAGTGCCATTTTGTACTTCTATTCTTTTAACAGAGAATATAATCTTGGGTTAGTCACCTTGTGGTTTTTCCCTTAATAAGGTTTTCCATGTCAAAATCATTGTGTTATGTGTATTGATTTTGTTTCTACTTTCGTGGTTATGGATGCTTATTTGTTTTGATGTTGCACTAGTTAATAAAGAAGAACAGAAAGTTAAATTAATTAAGATAACTGATTCACCCCCCCTCTCAGTTATCAACATAGTTAAGGTTTTTTTTTCTTGAATGCAAACCTCAAAGGAGTTTCAAGATAGTTACAACTGTTACCATGCATACGATATTAGGTTTCTTACCGTAGATTTGAAAACAATTTTTTTTAAAGAACTCTGGATCAGGAAATCCAAGGAACAGGCCTAGAAGACCTCCGGTAAGGCAACCAAATGCTCAAAGATATCCATCCTTCAATGGATACTGCCTCAATTGCAATAACTTTGGTCATAAAGCAAATCAATGCAGAAGAAGAATGAATTAGACTAATTCATCCTTCTCCAGACAGTGTTTTAATTGCAAAAGGTATGGTGACAAATCTCATGAGTGTAGAAATATGCAAATGAACAATTCATTCAATGGTAGATGCTTTGCATGCAATAGAATGAGACATATGGCTAATCAGTGTAGATCAAGAGGATATCACTCAAATATGCAAAGAAATGTTGTTTTCTACAATTGCAATAGGTCCGGTCATATTGCCAAATTCTGCAGAAGTAAGAATTAGGACAAAAAGGGTCTGGTGCATCATAATCAAAACCAAGACAAAGGAAAAGGAAAAGTGAATGGGTGTGAAATTCAAAGGGAGATGAACAAGATTTGGGTGAAGAGGAGTACAAAAAATGTTGAGGATGGATCCGCACTAGAATCTGGTGCTGATATTCCTTCTGGAAACTAAATAGATGAGCTCTAGCTCAGGGGGAGTCACAAAAGAAAACAAGTTCCCCCAGCCAGTCAATTGGTGCCTGAAATTGGCACATGGAAAGTTGCGGATTAAAGGGTTCTCAGAGAAACATCTAAATAAGCCTTGGTAAATATATGGAAGATCCGCAAGAAATTTAGAAGAGGTTAATCTTCCAAGATTGATTTGGTTTAACAGTCATCTGGTAAGAACATGATTTTCATAGTTAGATCCAGTATGATTCAAATTTGAGGTATCTTGATTTGCATATAAATGGAATGATTGGAGAAAGGTAGATAGATTGCTAATATTCACCGAGAATAACTCTAAGTGCATCTCAATGATCCAGAAATATCTCTCAGGACAAGGAGAACAAAGCAACTAGAATAACTTAAGTTGTGCATTTATTACAATGTGAAATTAGGGTTTGCACAGAAATATAAGGGTTCTCTTGTTCATCATTTGAACATTTGCATTCGAGAAGAAGAAAAGAAGGAGCTTTGAAGCAAATTGCCTCAAAACTTCTTAAAGATCAACATCAGAAGTCGATTCAACCAGCAATCTTATCCGACTCATATCGTGAACCCTAGAAGTGTAAAAAGGTATTTTCACTCTTGAAAATCTCTCACTGAATCTTTTTGAAAGATGGCTACTCTGAATGTTGTCAAAATCACTAATAGGCCACGTCCTAAATTCAAAAAACACTCGTACAAATATCTGGAAGTTGATCCCTTAGGTGCATTCTCTAGCATTCCGCATGGGGTTTTGCATGTAGAAGATATTAGGGTTTACATACACGCAAACATTGAAGAATTTGGGGAATCCAAGCTGATGGGTATCTACCACAAGGAACTGATAGATGAATTACTTGAACTTAAACCCCAATACAAGGCCATCCGGGATAAGCATTTTGGACAGTGCATCCATTTCCCCTGTTTTGTAGAAGATGAGTTGGTCCGATATGTTTTGACCAGAGTGCATGATGACTTCATGTGGTTGAATAGACCATTTACGATCACAAAAGATGCTATTAGGGTAGTAACCGGTTTGCACTCATCTGGAGGGTTACCTGTTCTCAAATCAGTCAAAAACCAAACTGTGAGTGAGGCTACCACATCAAAATTTGACAAGAGAGCAATGACAATAGAAGATATCACTGATCCGGATATCAAGTTTGCCTCCATGATAATTGGTTACAAGATATATCACTCCAGCAGGGAAAATTCAATACCTGGAACTGCAATTTACACTTCTTATCAGATGCTAAGAGAAAATGTTGATTATGATCTTTGTGAGCTTCTCCTAAACCAATTGTTAGAGAATTTATAGAAAATAAAGAAAGATAAAAAGAATTCATTCAAGTATGGTGGCTTGATACTTTGCCTATTCTTCTACTATATGAATGAGCTACCTGAAACTAGTGGTTGGATATGGCAAAATGACAGACCTCTTGCCATACAAATAAGGGATTATTTGTATGGGCTTGGTGATGCCAAGGCACAAAATACAACACTGTGGGGTTACTTCAAAAATTTCCAAAGCATAATGCAGGCCAGAGAGAGAATCCCCCAATCTCTAGTTGAAAAATACAAAGATACAGTGTGCTTCATGGTAGACACTGATCAATGCCTAATGGAGGCAGTGGAACCTAGAATAGTGTGGATTATGCCAATGGGCTATGAGGTGGATGAGAAAATTTGGAACTACATGTCCAACATCTACTAAGTCAGCCTAAGGACTCTAAGGCAGAAAGATTTGGAACCTTCCAAGAATTGAGTGTAAAAGTTCACATTGAACTTAGACAGCCTGAGATCAATAGAAAAGTAAGAAGGGAAGTAGAAGAATTCACCAAGAGGCATGGAATATCAAAGTAGGTAGTTGATGCCAACAGAGAGAAGATGGAAAGGATAGAGAAAGAAAGGCAAGAAACATAAAAAGAAAGTGCTCCGATGCAAGCCCCCTCCTAGACCAAATCCTCCAGAAGCTCTACACCTGCCACCTCTAAGAGCCAAAAAGCATCAAAACCAGAAGCCCAAACATCTGGAAAGGGAGAGAAGAGAACAAAGAAAAAGGTCACAAGGTCCTATACGAGTCAGAAGGATGATGAAGAAACTGAGACCGATAAGAAATCAAGAAAATGAAGAAGAAGAAAACATTCGGTGAACCCTCTACTGGTCATAGCAAGGAAGAAGAAGTAGAAGAGTTTGTTGAAAGGCCTACTCTGTCCATTGATGATGTAGTCAAGGCAGTTACTGTGGATGGGAATCTGCAACCAATGATAGAATTCTATGATGAGTATAATGACGCAGATAAAAGGATCTTGGAAGAAGCCACAATTAAGTACTTAAACATATATAATAGGGCATTTATTGAAATCATCTCTCTAATTCCCAAAAGTTTAGAGAAGGAACTTGAAATGAGAAAGGAGAATGCCAAGGAAAAGGACTTAGAGATCAAAGAATAGATTGCTATTCAACTCTATCCCTCCATCACTCCAAAGCAAATGAGCATGATCTTCAAATACTGCAAGGATGAGTTTAGGAGCAAAGCCAGAATGAATAAGCTTATGCTCGGAGAGACTGATTAGGTGGCTAAAGTGACTGAAGACATCCTCTGGAATGCCTATAAAAGATTCAATATTCCTATTATAGAGGACTTAGGTGATGAACCCTCTATCATGGATGATGAAGGACTCAATACATCAAAGGAAGATCCTACAAAGAAAAATGTAGAAGAATCAAAAGAGATAGGTGAGGAGAAAACTAAGGACCTGGATTCCTTTGTTCTGGAAGAGGAAGTCCAAGAAGAAGTAAATATCTCTCATCTGGATCACCCTGCCGACTTTGGAACTGAAGAAGAACTAAGAAAAGAAGAGAAAGCAAGTCAAGAAGAGGAGAAAAAGGGAAGAGAAAAAGATCAAACAGAGAAGGTCTCTGTTGACACCTCTGATGCCACAGAAGGAAAGGAAACTCTATCTTCGGCAAGAGACACTGCAGAAGCTGTTAAGGACTCCCTGACAAAAGAAATGATGGAATTGGATGAACCGGAGCTACTTCAAGGACCATTCAATTTTGATTCCCTCTCCCCGGTTCAAACTATGAAGATAGCATCCTTTGCCCAAACAAAGGCAAAAGAAAAACTTCTGAAGTCTCACATGGAGGACTGTGAGCTGATAGAGATTGCATCTAGTGTGTTGGAAAAGATCATGCCATCCTTCCAGAAGGATCTTTCTACCTCCTCATCCAGTAATTTGAAATCTCTTGTTAATTCTGTTAACACACATTTTGATTCTTTGGAGAAAGCAGCTGAAGAGAAAGTCCGGAAAGAGTTTTTGGGTAAGAGATTCTCCAAGGTACAAAGACTTATAACAAATGATAGGAGAAATTTGGATATTGGAATAAAGAGCTTAGAGAATTCTCTTAAAGATGGTGGAGATCTATAAAAATTTTGTCTATCTTGGTCCACTGTAACAACAGACATCACCAAGAAGGTGGAAGAACAAGAGAACAAACTATTAAGTTTATCTCAAAGTTTTGATCCTCTCACATCTTCCATAATAAATCAAGAGTGTCAGACTATTGCAGTCATAAATAAAATAAATAAGCTTGAGAAGGAGAAGAAAAATAGAATAAGTAGGTTAAGTGAACTTATAGGGATAATTATCCCTAAATTAGAGGCCATGCATGAGGCCCTAACTGATGCTCAGACCACAGCTTGGACCAGTGATCTGATAGATCTAAATAGGGTAGAGGCTTTTGTATTCCTGTTGAGTGGTCACATCTCAATTTTGGACAGGATGAAGCAGAGTTGGGCAACAGAATTTGTCTAGTTGAAGACAACTTTTGCAGATATACTTCAGTATATGTAAGTATAACATGTACATATACTTATGGGGCTAAGTATAGTTGGATTTTTGGGAATTTTGGTGTGCGGATTCTACCCTTTGCCATTGATGTCAAAAGGGGAGTGAGTAGCAGTGAAAAATGTGGAACCTAGCTAAGGGGGAGCTCCGGTAAAATGTACATTAGAACAGAGCATCAGCCAAGGGGGAGTGTAGTGTGACACTTAGTCATTTTTCACTAAGTGTTGCCATCAATGCCAAAGGGGGAGATTGTTGGCAAACGACACTATGTGGCTTCATGAGCGTTGTCATTGATGGCAACAAAGTCCATCCCACACATCTGTAGGACATGGTGTGTCTTTACCGGAAGTTAGATTGAAGAGTATTTTGGTCTGGTGACCAAGAACAGAGCATGCAGCAAGGTCCGACAATCAGGTCTGGATCTCTCAGAGGAAGTATCTCAGTGAAGTGCGGACTTGGGGAAGTCAAGAGGAGTACCATAACTAATATATTCCAGAGATTGAGCCTCCGGTGATTTAAGGGTGAAAAGATATGAACACCTAAGTGTTGGGTTCCTATTTGGTAGAGTAGACTAAGGAAAAACTTACCAACAGAGCTTCAGACCTTAATCTGGATGAGATATTGATGGTAATCAAGTTTCTTAAGGGACCATTCATAATTGGCCGACATGATTGATGACTTCTATAAGTATCTCTTTGATACGCATTACTTGGTAAGCAAGGATTTAGCCGACAGACCAGAGTTTGGGAAAATATTGAAGTATTTTGGATGCCGACTAGAAAGATGTTGAAATCCCTTGTGCGGATATATATACCAGATGGATTTCGATGAGAATGTGTGTGTCATGTGTTGTGTAGTGTGAAGAAAAGCAGAGAGCAGTGTGGAAACAGTAATACAGGTTGTGTATGTGACAGAACAACAACACCAAAGAAGAGTAAGAATGAAGTGCAGTAGATCAGTGTATTGAGCCTAACCAGAGTTGAACCTCAGCATATGTGGATGCTTCTCATCAATTCAAGTATCTTGTTACTTTCTTTGTACCTTGTAGACAGTGAGTCTCTTGTAGGCAGTGAGCCTCTTGTGAGTAGTGTGCTCGGGTTTTGAGCCCTAATTGGCAAGTGCCATTTTGTACTTCTATTCTTTTAACAGAGAATATAATCTTGGGTTAGTCACCTCGTAGTTTTTCCCTTAACAGGGTTTTCCACGTCAAAATCATTATGTTATGTGTATTGATTTTATTTCTTCTTTTATGGTTATGAATGCTTATTTGTTTTGATGCTGCACTAGTTAATAAAGAAGAACAAAAAGTTAAATTAATTAAGATAACTGATTCACCCCCTCTCAGTTATCAACAATTGGTATCAGAGCTAAGTTCCTCCAAACAGAGCCTAACAGCTTGAGGAAGATCTGGGAATTCCAATGGATATGTATGGTATGAGGGAACAACTTCAGTCTGCCCTTGATGATCTTGAGCAATCTCACTCTGAAGTCAATAACTTGAGGGGAAGACTCAAACAAGCTGATAATTTCTTAAATGAACTAAAGGAGAAACTGAGTATCTCTATGAAAAAGAGAAAGGAACTACTTCAGCAATTAGCAAGTCAAAGTGAAGCCAATGATACTAATGAAGATCTGAATGAGAAGAACAAATTATGTGAGAAGCTATCAAAAGAGGTCATTATAGTAAGACATGAAATGGAATAAGGGGTTATGAAATTCACCCAAGAAATTGAAGAGAAAAGAAAGATTGAAGATAATCTAAAACAATCTCTCAAGGAGAAGTCAGAAGACTGCGACAAAATGGATAGAATAATCAGGCATTTGGAATCTGATCTTGAAGAAGCTAGAGATAATGAAGAACAACTTGAGAATCAGATTGACACTCTAAAAAGGGATCTTCAAACAACAAATGAATACAAAAAGAAATTCAAGATAAGCTTTGCTCAGCTTGAAGTTCTTCTTGAAATTGAAAAGAGGGTAGATGACAAGAAAGGCTTGGGGTATGAGAAAGGTGAAAGCTCCAGATCTGGTCAGAAGAACTCTGGATTAGGAAATCTAAGGAACAGGCCTAGAAGACCTCCGGTAAGGCAACCAAATGCTCAAAGATATCCATCCTTCAATGGATACTGCCTCCATTGCAATAACTTTGGTCATAAAGCAAATCAGTGCAAAAGAAGAATGAATTAGACTAATTCATCCTTCTCCAGACAGTGTTTTAATTGCAAAAGGTATGGTGTCAAATCTTATGAGTGTAGAAATATGCAAATGAACAATTCATTCAATGGTAGATGCTTTGCATGCAATAGAATGAAACATATGGCTAATCAGTGTAGATCAAGAGGATATCACTCAAATATGCAAAGAAATATTGTTTTCTACAATTGTAATAGATCCGGTCATATTGCCAAATTTTGCAGAAGTAAGAATCAGGACAAAAAGGGTCTGGTGCATCATAATGAAAACCAAGACAAAAAAAAAGGAAAAGTGAATGGGTGTGAATTCAAAGGGAGATGAACAAGATTTGGGTGAAGAGGAGTACAAAATATGTTGAGGATGGATTCACACTAGAATCTGGTGCTGATATTCCTTCCAGAAACTAAATAGATGAGCTCTGGCTCAGGGGGAGTCACAAAAGAAAACAAGTTCCCCCAGCTAGTCAATTGGTGCCTGAAATTGGCACATGGAAAGTTGCAGATTAAAGGGTTCTCAGAGAAACATCTGAATAAGCCTTGGTAAATATATGGAAGATCCACAAGAAATTTAGAAGAGGTTAATCTTCCAAGATTGATTTGATTTAATAGTCATCCGATAATAACATGATTTTCATAGTTAGATCCAGTATGATTCAAATTTGAGGTATCTTGATCTGCGTATAAATGGAATGATTGGAGAAAGGTAGATAGATTGCTAATATTCACCGAGAATAACTCTAAGTGCATCTTAGTGATCCAGAAAAATCTCTCAGGACAAGGAGAACAAAGCAACCAGAATAACTTAAGTTGTGCATTTATTACAATGTGAAATTAGGGTTTGCACAGAAATATAAGGGTTCTCTTGTTCATCATTTGCATATTTGCATTTGAGAAGAAGAAAAGGAGCTCTGAAGCAAATTGCCTCAAAACTTCTCAAAGATCAACATCAGAAGTCGATTCAACCAGCAATCTTATCCAGCTCATATCATGAACCCTAGAAGCGTAAAAAGGTATTTTCACTCTTGAAAATCTCTCACTGAATCTTTTTGAAAGATGGCTACTCCAAATGTTGTCAAAATCACTGATAGGCCACACCCTAAATTCAAAAAACACCCCTACAAATCTTTGGAAGTTGATCCCTTAGGTGCATTCTCTAGCATTCCGCATGGGGTTCTGCATGTAGAAGATATTAGGGTTTACATACACGCAAACATTGAAGAATTTAGGGAATCCAAGCTGATGGATATCTACCACAAGGAACTGATAGATGAATCACTTGAACTTAAACCCCAATACAAGGCCATCCGGGATAAGCATTTCGGACAGTGCATCCATTTCCCCTGTTTTGCAGAAGATGAGTGGGTCTGGTATGTTTTGAGTAGAGTGCATGATGACTTCATGTGGTTGAATAGACCATTTAAGATCACAAAAGATGCTATTAGGGCGGTAACTAGTTTGCACTCATCCGAAGGGTTACCTGTTCTCAAATCGGTCAAAAACCAAACTGTGAGTGAGGCTATCAAATCAAAATTTGATAAGAGAGCAATGACAATAGAAGATATCACTGATCCGGCTATCAAGTTTGCCTCCATGACTCTAAGTCAGCCTAAGGACTCTAAGGCAGAAAGATTTGGAACCTTCCAAGAATTGAGTGTAAAAGTTCACGTTGAACTTAGACAGCCTGAGATCAAGAGAAAAGTAAGAAGAGAAGTAGAAGAATTCGCCAAGAGGCATGGAATATCAAAGGAGGCAGTTGATGCCAATAGAGAGAAGATGGAAAGGGCAAAGAAAGAAAGGCAAGAAACAGAAAAAGAAAGTGCTCTGGTGCAAGCCCCCTCCCGGACCAAATCCTCCAGAAGCTCTGCACCTGCCACCTCTAAGAGCCAAAAAACATCAAAACCGGAAGCCCAGACATATGGAAAGGGAGAGAAGAGAACAAAGAAAAAGGCCATAAGGTCCTATACGAGTTAGAAGGATGATGAAGAAACTGAGACCGATGAAGAAATCAAGAAAATGAAGAAGAAGAAGAAAACATCCGGTGAACCCTCTACCGGTCATCGCAAGGAAGAAGAAGTAGAAGAGTTTGTTGAAAGGCCTGCTCTATCCATTGATGATGTAGTCAAGGCAGTTACTGTGGATGGGAATCTGCAACCAATGAAAGAATTCTATGATGAGTATAATGACATAGATAAAAGGATCTTGGAAGAAGCCACAGTTAAGTACTTAAACATATATAATAAGGCATTTATTGAAATCATCTTTCTAATTCCCAAAAGTTTAGAGAAAGAACTTGAAATGAGAAAAGAGAATGCCAAGGCAAAGGACTTAGAGATCAAAGAACATATTGCTATTCAACTCTATCCCTCCATCACTCCAAAGCAAATGAGCATGATCTTCAAAGACTACAAGGATGAGTTCAGGAGCAAAGCCAGAATGAATAAGCTTATGCTCAGAGAGACTGATCAAGTGGCTAAAGAGACTGAAGACATCCTCCAGAATGCTTATAAAAGATTCAATATTCTTATTATAGAGGACTTAGGTGATGAACCCTCTGTCATGGATGATGAAGGACTCAGTACATCAAAGGAAGATCCTACAGAGAAAAATGTAGAAGAATCAATAGAGATAGGTGAGGAGAAAACTAAGGACCTGGATTCCTCTGTTCCGGAAGAGGAAGTCCAAGAAGAAGTAAATATCTCTCATCTGGATCCCCCTGCCGACTCTAGAACTGAAGAAGAACTAAGAAAAGAAGAGAAAGCAAGTCAAGAAGAGGAGAAAAAGGGAAGAGAAAAAGATCAAATAGAGAACATCTCTGTTGACACCTCTGAGGCCACAGAAGGAAAGGAAACTCTGTCTCCGGCAAGAAACACTACAGAAGCTGTTAAGGACTCCCTGACAAAAGAAATGATGGAATTGGATGAACCGGAGCTACTTGAAGGACCATTCAATTTTGATTCCCTCTCCCTGGTTCAAACTATGAAGATAGCATCCTTTGCCCAAGTAAAGGCAAAAGAAAAACTTCTAAAGTCTCACATGGAAGACTGTGAGCTGATAGAGATTGCATCTGATGTGTTGGAAAAGATCATGCCATCCTTCCAGAAGGATCTTTCTGCCTCCTCATCCAGTAATTTGAAATCTCTTGTTAATACTGTTAACACACATTTTGATTCTTTGGAGAAAGTCGCTGAAGAGAATGTCCAGAAATAGTTTCTGGGTAAGAGATTCTCTGAGGTACAAGGACTTATAACAAATGATAGGAGAAATTTGGATATTGGAATAAAGAGCCTAGAGAATGCTCTTAAAGATGGCGATCTATACAAATTTTGCCTATCTTGGTCCACCGTAACAGCAAACATCACCAAGAAGGTGGAAGAACACAAGAGCAAACTATTAAGCTTATTTAAAAGTTTTGATCCTCTCACCTCTTCCATAATAAATCAAGAGTGTCAGACTATTGCAGTCATAAATAAAATAAAGAATCTTGAGAAGGAGAAGAAAAATAGAATAAGTAGGTTAAGTGAACTTAGAGGGATAATTATCCCTAAATTAGAGGCCATGCATGAGGCCCTAACTGATGCTCAGATCACAGCCCGGACCAGTGATCCAACAGATCTAAAGAGGGTAGAGGCTTTTGCATTCCTGTTGAGTGGTCACATCTCAATTTTGGACAGGATGAAGTATAGTTGGGCAACAAAATTTGTCCAGTTGAAGACAATTTTTGCAGATATACTTCAGTATATGTAAGTATAACATGTATATATACTTATGCGGCTAAGTATAGTTGGATTTTTGGGAATTTTGGTGTGCGGATTCTACCCTTTGCCATTGATGTCAAAGGGGGAGTGAGTAGCAGTGAAAAATGTGGAATCTAGCTAAGGGGGAGCTTTGGTAAAATGTACATTAGAACAGAGCATCAGCGAAGGGGGAGTGTAGTGTGACACTTAGTCATTTTTCACTAAGTGTTGCCATTAATGCCAAAGGGGGAGATTGTTGGCAAGAGACATTGTGTGGCTTCATGAGTGTTGTCATTGATGGCAACAAAGTCCATCCCACACATCCGCAGGACATGGTGTGTCTATACCAGAAGTCAGATTGAAGAGTATTTTGGTCTGGTGATCAAGAACAGAGCATGCAGCAAGGTCTGACAATCAAGTCTGGATCTCTCAGAGGAAGTATCTTAGTAAAGTACGGACTTGGGGAAGTCAAGAGGAGTACCATGACTAATATATTCCAAATATTGACCCTCCGGTGATGTAAGAGTGAAAAGATATGAACACCTAAGTGTTGGGTTCCTGTTTGGCAAAGTAGACTAAGGAAGAACTGACCGGCAGAGCTTCAGACCTTAATCCGGATGAGATATTGAGGTAATCAAGTTTTTTAAGGGATCATTCATGATTGGCCGACATGATTGATGACTTTTATAAGCATCTCTTTGATACGCATTACTTGGTAAGCAAGGATTCAGCCGATGACCAGAGTTTGGGAAAATATTGAAATATTCCAGATGCCGACTAGAAAGATGTTGAAATCGCTTGTGCGGATATATATACCAGATGGATTTCAATGAGAAGGTGTGTGTCATGTGTTGCGTAGTGTGAAGAAAAGTAGAGAGCAGTGTGGAAGCAGTAATACAGGTCCGGTATGTGACAGAATAGCAGCACCAAAGAAGAGGAAGAATGAAGTGCAGTAGATCAGTGTATTAAGCCTAATCGAAGCTGAACCTTAGCATATGTGGATGCTTCTCATCAGTTCAAGTATCTTATTACTTTCTTTGTACCATGTAGACAGTGAGTCTCTTGTAGGCAGTGAGCCTCTTGTGAGCAGTGTGCTTGGGTAGTGAGCCCTAATTGGCAAGTGCCATTTTGTACTTCTATTCTTTTAACATAGAATATAATCTTGGGTTAGTCACCCCATGGTTTTTCCCTTAACAGGGTTTTCCACGTCAAAATCATTGTGTTATGTATATTGATTTTGTTTCTATTTTCATGGTTATGGATGCTTATTTGTTTTGATGCTGCACTAGTTAATAAAGAAGAATAGAAAGTTAAATTAATTAAGATAACTAATTCACCCCCCCTCTCAGTTATCAACATAGTTAAGGGTTTTTTTTTTTGAATGCAAACCTCAAAGGAGTTTCAAGATAGTTACAACTGTTACCATGCATACGATATTAGGTTTCTTACCGTAGATTTGAAAATAGTTTTTTTTTAAAGACATGGTTCATTATCTGTGGATAGTTTTGTCTAACTATGATTTGGTGCTTGACCTTGGTTTAGTTTACTTTACCATTGTTTATTTGACAGCAAGGTTGTGATGGCTGTGGTTTGAATGGATCGTGTTTACATTGATACTATGGTTTATGTGGACAGTGCTAAAGGATAAATGATGATCTGCTTCTGTTAAGCATTTGACTATGGTTGTATGTTAAACTAGTTACATTTTTTGTGACATATACTTTGGTCTATAACTCTTGATAAAGGCACCAGTGATACATTATTATTTAACTGTGACTTCATGGCAATTATAACACCAGTTTATATAAGGAACAGTTCGATCCAAAACCTTGGTTTACAAGACAATTATTACTTGAAACTGTTTCATGAAAGAAAGAAGGTATTATGAAATGTATAAAAGAGGGCATTGAATAGGACAGATGTGTAGTTGTGTATACACTTGATATAATGTGAATGATGTAGAGTGTGCAAAATTTGTACATGCATCATTGATATTATATGAGTCTGGATCAAAGCAAAACAAAGTATCCCTCTGTACTTGTTTTTTTTCATGATTAAAGCATGTATTGAAAGGTCAAGTCAGTGAGACAAGAAATGACCTTTGCCAGTGAGGCTTGAATTAATCGCCAGTGAGGCCTGTAATCAATAAGATTCTTTTATTAAGCCAATGAGGCACTTTTTCGAGTGGTTTTTATGCCCCAGAGGGTTTTCCACTCAGGACAATATCAGTGTTATGGTTTGTCATTGATGAGCTTTATTCTCATGTTTATTTGCTGATCATGTGTCATTCGTCTTAAAGTCATTTAATTTACTTTGATCTATATGAACACATACTAGACTTATATCACTATCTGAAACAATAATACTGTGCACGAATGAGTCATTATTTTCAGTCTCAATATTGTGTTGATGCATTCTTGACTTTGATCAATCTGTTTAGTTGTCCAAATCTTTCATGATGTCATCTACAGTCAATGGAAATTGTTTTTGCATCAAAATTTTGAAATATAAATTTTAAGGTCACTAAGTCTCACCTCCCGCTCTCAGTGGTATTGTGCTCCAACAACATCCTCATTTTCTACTTCCTAGTTTTCTTTAAAATATTCATTGTCACTTTTTTTAGCTCTTGATCCCATTTTTCTGTGCCTCTCACGTCTTTGTTAGCCTAGAATAGGAATGTCGTGGCATTCCCTCTTGAGAGATAAGAAATTTAATGTAAGAATATGTTCGAACAAGTTTGCAAAGATTATGCTAATATATACTAAATTTAGACAATCTTTGTTTGGAAGTGGCCCACATTCTATATAGTAGTGACTAGTGAGGACATTTGTCAATGTTTTGCATTAAAAGCTTCATGCAAAACAATAGGACGGTCTTGCATGTTTTCCAAAGGCTAAACTTTGACAATGGGGAAATTACCTTGTGTATTGTTGAAAACTTGAATAGGATTGTACCCTCATACCTAACGCAGGGACATAACATAGTGGAAAATCACTTTGAGCTTAGGTCTGATCATAAAAGTATACCGATTGTTGGAATTTAGGATATTTAGTGCTGAGGCTTGATCTGAGGTTGGTGGTTGTCTTATTTATGATTTGTATTCTGACATGAGATTTATGTTAGATGGATGATGTTATGTATTTGTTGTATCCATGCTAGTTATCAAGATTGCAGAGTCCAAAATAAATCTCAAATCTTGCATGAAGCGACTCCTTCCTGGCATCATGGAAAGTAGGTTAGTATATCTAAAGCATAAGATTTGCTTAATTGTAAGATAGGGTCAAGGTTTTCTGAATTTTGGCATTTCATAGAGTTGACATTCTTTGTAACTTAAACTTTTATCATTTAATTCTAAATGCAAGGAGATGCCAGGTCATTTTTTAATGTCATTCCTAAAGATTTCCTTTCTGTACATGGTTATATACATCTGTTAATGCATTCAACACAGAGATTAATATGTGAGTTGAATATTACTATTAAGAGAAATTTTCAAAGTAAACGAGAAACATGGCCATATTGCAGATACTTTTGTACGAAAAAAGACCATTATTTTAATTTATAAGGTATCTTTGATGCAATGTTGTACACAAATATGCACCCTAGGGTTTGCCAAGAAATATGTCTGTTCAACATTTTTAATAATTGAATTCTTAAACCACAAAAGACAGATAGCAGTACTAGATCATGGATTCCCTCCTAGAAAAAAATTATATATCATAAATTAACCTCTCAAAAATGCATAGTTATCTATGTTCCAAATCACGATCAAAGTATAAGGCGATTGCTGATGCCCTTGCAAAGTTTAGTTTTATCTTTCCCAGTTCCTACAACTTTCTCAGCCAAAAGTTATATATGCAGATTATGATTCTGGAAAATGGACTTCATCATCCTCATAATTGGTAGGGTTTTCATATTACATTCTCATTGATTTTATTTTCTTGTCTTCTAAACAATTTTATTTGTTTGAATCTCCCACATTTTTGTTCCTCTCAAACTCTTTTTAGCCTAGCAAATGTAATGTTGTTTCATCATCCTCAATAATAGATGAGATACGTACTTCCCATTAAGAATGTGACGTGACAACTCTGCTAATTGTGAGGGTGATGAAGTCCCTTTTCCATAGTAGGATTTTCATGTTAGTTTCTCATTAATTTTATTTTCTTGTCTTACAGAGAATTTTATCTCTTTATACTCTTCACTATGTTGTTCCTCACAAATTCTTGTTAACGTAGAAAACGTAATTTTGTTTCATATGCCACCATAATTGATGAGATATGTATTCCCCGTAAGAATGTTTTGAATGTGATGATGGAGTTTATATTAGTATATGTAAAATGTAGATAATCTATTTCTTTAGAAGGAATCCTACATCCTATTTAAGATTGAGAACATATATTCCTGATTTGCATTATACTCTTGATGCAAAGCAACATGTGAGTCTTGCATGAACTAAAGTTGAAGCAAAACCCATGAATGGCAATCTGTATTGACAGCTAGTTGGAAGTTTGCTTTATCTGACCACAGATAAGACTGGATATCTTGTACTAAGTTGGCATTCTATCTAGATCATGAACAATCCCAGACAGAATAATTGGAGAGATGTAAAGAGAATGTTGAAATATTTGCAGGGAAAATTAGAGTATGTCTTGGATTTTGTCCACAATAAGTAAGGGTTTTTAGACTGTACTGGGAAGGATGCAGTGATAGAAGACTATCCAATTTGTTCACAATAAGTAAAGGTTTTCACATTGTATTGGGAAAGACGCAGTGATAGCAGACTAGCCACTTTTTAATATTGCTTCTGTCTCGGTTCAGCAATTGAATTGTGGAGCAGACAGAAGCAACCCAATGTTGCATTTTCATCAACTGAGGTAGAGGACAAGGTCATAGTTGGAGAAGTCTGTGAGGCCATATTTTGGAGATGGTTTTTCAGGGCTCTTGGACTTCTTCAATCAAAATCAACAAACATCTATGGTGATAGTCATAATTATAATGTCTTTAAGATTGCCAAACAGAATATATGTCAAATAGAAAGAAGAATAATATATTGCCTTTCCCTTCAGCTGAGGATGCCCTTTCAGCGCTTCTTTAATCCAGTTCGAATCCTCCTCCAAAAAGAGGGTTTTTCCTCCTCGACGTCTGAAAAAAAACCAGGACTCATTGCTCCTGTATCAAGTAGCTAGCTAAAACATTCTATAGATTTTATATAAAACCTTCCAACAGACAGACACAAAAAACAAAACTAACACGCCAGTGCAGACTCTTTATTTTTAATCTAAAGTGGGTTGCTTTGGTGGGTTGCTTTTATTTCCTTACAATTCTACAGAACCTATTTCATGTTTTTTAACATTCTTAAGATAACGTCTGCTGAAGCTTTATGTCCGGCGCCGAATTTTTGCCCAAATTAAGTGGGTGAACGTGACGGTGTGGATTCATTCCGAGCTGCTAGGAATCAAATCTAAACTATCCATTGCTCGAATTACCTGATCTAGTTTAAAGATCGCCTTTTAAAGGGCAGATTTGGTGGCCTAAAAGTAAATTCTTCTTATATTCGATAGGCAAGGAACCTTTTTCTGAGAGACTATGCAAATGCCAGAAGCCAGAATCATAATAGTAGGGTCCCCTGCTGAAAGGTTTTTTGAATCTTCTCAATAGTGACTAATAACTGTAAATTCGTTATTGGAAGACCAACCCAAAAACAAATTGTCAGGAAAAACTTTTACCTCAACATTGCAATACAAGACTCTAGAATTAAAACAAACAATTGAAACCAAATTGAGATGATGTATTATTTGTTTTCAACTTGTGAGTATACAATCAGAGATATCAAATGACAGGCATATTTAAAATATAATACAAATCAATTTCTCAGCTGTCAAGCAAAGATCTTTCTGATCTTATCCACCTGTGTCGTACTGATCTGGAGTGACTTAGCCAAAACTTGGCTGGGAATGGTGGGAGTAGAGGTAAAAAGAGCAAAAGGAATTACAGCGTTAACTGGAGCTTGGCTATTAAAAGCTGCTATTACAGAGGCGGTTGTGTTTCCCGTGTTCTGAACATAGTGTATGATGGCCTTGGGGAACACGAAAACATCCCCTGTTCTTATCTCTGTAGAGAAAAGCTTCTTGCTAGTGTCGATAATGGCGGCCGTGAGAGTTCCTTCCAAGACGAAGATTATTTCAGAGGCTCTGGGATGATAATGAGAAGGAATCCCTCTTCCCACCGCAAAATCTACACGAGACATAATTACGCCCAGAGTGTTTATGGCAGGAAGGAAATTGGCTATTGTGGTCGCCACACTTGCTCCGTACGCATTGCCAGATGTATTTCCAGGCTTGCTCAGAACAGATGTAGTAAAATGCTTTGCAGAAACCTTACTAGGGTTTATATAATTCAGCCCATTCATAAAAACTTTGGAAGAAGTAGTGTCTGCTACACAGAAATCCTGCAATGGAGATGGATCTGCTGTTACTGTGTCAAGGCTAATAAAACCAGAAACAGGGGAACCCAAATGTATGCCATTCTGAGACCCGATATTGTACGACAGGGGCATGGTATATCAAGACCAGAAAATTACAGAGGCTTCGCTTCGACAGAACATTAATTGAGAGCTGGATCTCAGCCCTAGTCTGCTGCGGAATCACTGATCTATGCAATGCTATTAAATGGATCGCAAATGCAATGCCCTTGTTGTACGATGCCTGTGGCTTCAATGCATGTCTTTAATATTTGAGCGCATCATGCCGTGCCAACTTGATATTGAATGTTTAAAATTCAATAAAATTTAAACAATAATTCTATTTTTCACCCATTAGCCAATAGAAAAGTAGATAAATAGCATTTATTAAATTATCAAATAAGAAAATTAATTATCAATTATAATATGTTTGAGCAAAAGTTTTAATATCAACTATAGTATGTTTGAGCAAAAGTTTTAGTACTTTATCATGATTGGTTGAAATAATTGAAAAATTAAATCCAAGGGATGCAATAGTAACCTGTGTGGATGCAATAGTAGCCTGCGTGGAGGAACTAATAATACACTAGTTAACTCTAGATTTCTTACAAATTATATATATAATATTAGAAAATATAATAATAAATATAAATATAATACAGATTTTACATATAAATTACATAACAAATATATAAGTATTAAATATATAATATATCTAATATAAATAGATGATTTAATAATATTATAAAATTAAAAAAAAATATTTAATAATTTTCATTATATACAATATAAAAATAAATTATAAGTAAATATATTGTATATTATATCTATAGAATAAATATATTCAATTTAAATATACATAATATTATACTAGATTCATTTTCAAATCTAATTTATCTTGTTGATTTTCTTATATTTAAATATGAGAATGATTTTATATTACATTATCTTATCTCTCTCATAATGGTATTGATTTTTGTATGCCACGACCTACTTAAGACCCTAATCTTCCTTTGAGAAGGGATGCTTGTCTTAACCATACTATGTCTACTCAATCCAATTAAAATGAAATAATTATGATGCTCATGATGAGAACCACTTTGATCATCAACATGATTATGACCATGATGCTTATGTTGCCAAACAAGATCTTACTCTTAATAGTCAACTAATTTTTGATGGACTTACTAATGATGCATCTCTTCGACAATTTGTCACCATTTTGCACTAAAATTTATTAAATGCACCTTTTCGTATATATATTCTACTTGGCATTGGATCTTTGTTAGTCTCTTCTAATAGTGTTCATCTCATCCTTCCTCTTCTTTTTGGTCTCATCATACCACTACTACTAGTTCCATAGTTGCTACTACTCCTATTGTCACTCCTAGTTTTGCCCCTACCATTTCCATACCTACCTCAAGTGATCCCATCCCCCTAATATGCCGCCTACATATCATCCTTATATTCACATACATACTAGTGACATATGGGTAAGTGCAAGAAGATGGGGGGCCAAAAAGGGGTCTTAAGTGGCCACTTTTTTTCTGAAATCAGGAAATACTGGCCTTGGATGAGAAATTGAGCATAGTTACACTCAAAATTTAGAGATGCAACCAAAACAATGTTCGTAGTGCTCCGAGTCTACTTTCTAAACTACTATTTTGTTTTGAAAATGGCATAGATTAAGGGGTTCAAAAGAGGGAGCCACAGAAATTGGTGTTGTTTCTGTCAAAAAAACATAACATAGCATGTTTTGTGGCTCCCTCAAAAGGTCAACTTTTTTTTGGTATTTTTAAAATCGCTTCGGTGAGAAATTAGCTAATAGCATGTAGTTTATGCCCGATTTTTCTGATAATTTTTTGATGAATATTTGATTTTTTACTAATTTTTAAAGTGGACACATCCTAAAAAACAGAATTTTGGCCGTGCTACCCCTATAAATTTTGAAAACTAATTGAAAATCATTTTTTTATTTTTTTAATATTTGTAGAATGGAGTCTAGTTTCTAAATATGTAATTTTTTTGAAATTTGAATGAATAGTTATTTTACAATGAAAAAAAGACCAAACAGTGGTTTTTGCATAAAAACGGACACACAAACAAAAGAAATTAAAGATGAAAGGCTTAACATTGTTAAAATGTGAAAAAAATCACATCGTCAAATAGCTAAGAGAAAGCCTAACATTACCCATGTGTTCGATTTGTTCAACCTTGAAACACGTGCAAATCTGAGGGTTAGCACGAACGAAATTATGTGAAATTTTGAAGAATACAGAAAAACACGTCTGTGACTGTTCATAAGGCACTCCAAGCCTTTGGGTTGGAAATCCAAAGCAAATCCCAAGCCCAAGGCTTGGGATTCCCAAAGCAAGAAATAACGCGAGCGCGTTATAACGCGCTCGCGTTATAACGCGCTCGCGTTATTTATTGCCTTACATTTTTCCCGCAAGCCTGTCTTTTCCCATGTTCGACATAACGCGAGCGCGTTATAACGCGAGCGCGTTATAACGCGCTCGCGTTATGTCCCACTCAAATTTTTTTACACTCAAGGCTATTCATCATAGGGTTAAGGCATAAAGGATAGAGTTGAAAGGTTTACGGATAAGGGATTAGCGTTTAAGGTATAGTATCGAGCCCGTTGAGGGTCTAGGAATAAGGATAGCGTTTAAGGTTTAGGGATGAGGGATGACAGATTATGGTTGAGGGTCGAGGGATCAAAGTTAAGGGTTGAGGGATTAGGGTTTGACATTAAGGGTTGAGGGTTGAGGTTCAAGGGTCAAGGGTTTAGGGATAGGGTTTAGGGTCGAGGGATTAGGGTTAAAGTAGAGTGTGGAGGGTGTAAGGATTAGGGATAGGGTTGGAGGGTTTAGGGATAAGGGATTAGGGTTTAAGGTATAGTATCAAGTCTGTTGAGAGTTTAGGAATAGGGATAGCATTTAGGGATTAGGGATGAGGGATTATAGTTGAGGGATGATGGATTAGGGTTGAGGGTTGAGGGATTAGGGTTTAGGGATAAGGTTTAGGGTTGAGGGTTTAGGATTAGGGTTTAGGGTTGACGGATTAGCATTTAATGTCGAGGTTAGGGTTAGAGTGTTGAGGGTAGAGGGATTAGGGATAGGGTTTAGGGTTTAAGGTTTAAGGATTGAGGGTTGAGGCTTTAGGGATGAGGGTTTAAGGCTTAAGATATAGTGTCAAGTGTTGAGGGTGTAGGGATAGGGTTTAAGTTTTAAGGGTTAAGGGTTGAGGGATATGGATTAGGGTTTAAGGTATAGTGTTGAGGGTCGAGGGATCAGAGTTAAGGGTTGAGGGATTAGGGTTTGACGTTGAGGGTTGAGGGTTGAGGTTCGAGGGTCAAGGGTTTAGGGATAGGGTTGAGGGTCGAGGAATTAGGGTTAAAGTAGAGTGTGGATGGTATAAGGATTAGGGATAGGGTTGGAGGGTTTATGGATAAGGGATTAGGGTTTAAGGTATAGTATCGATTCTGTTGAGGGTGTAGGAATAGGGATAGCATTTAGGGTTTAGGGATGAAGGATTAGAGTTGGGGGATGACAGATTAGGGTTGAGGGTTGAGGGATTAGGGTTTAGGGATAAGGTTTAGGGTTGAGGGATGAGGGATTAGGGTTTAAGGTATAGTGTTGAGGGTTTAGGGATAGGGTTTAGGGTTGAGGGATTAGGATTTGACGTTGAGGGTTGAGGGTTGAGGTTCGAGGGTCAAGGGTTTAGGGATAGGGTTGAGGGTCAAGGAATTAGGGTTAAAGTAGAGCGTGGAGGGATGACGGATGATAGATTAAGGTTGAGGGTTGAGGGATTAGGGTTTGACGTTGAGGGCTGAGGGTTTAGGGTTAGGGTTGAGAGATGAGGGATCAGAGTTAAGGGTTGAGGGATTAGGGTTTGACGTCGAGGGCTGAGGTTTGAGGGTCAAGGGTTTAGGGATAGGGTTGAGGTTGAAGGGATTAGGGTTTAGGGACAAGGTTTAGGGTTAGGGTTGAGGGATTAGGGTTTAAGGTATAGTGTTGAGGGTTTAGGGATAGGGTTTAGGGTTGAGGGATTAGAGTGAAGGGTTGAGGGATTAGAATTTGGCGTTGAGGGTTTAGGGTTTAAGGTATAGTGTTGAGGGTTTAGGGATAGGGTTTAGGGTTGAGGGATTAGGGTTTGACGTTGAGGGTTGAGGGTTGAGGTTCGAGGGTCAAGGGTTTAGGGATAGGGTTGAGGGTCGAGGAATTAGGGTTAAAGTAGAGTGTGGAGGGATGACGGATGATAGATTAGGGTTGAGGGTTGAGGGATTAGGGTTTGATGTTGAGGGTTGAGGGTTTAGGGTTAGGGTTGAGAGATGAGGGATCAGAGTTAAGGGTTGAGGGATTAGGGTTTGACGTCGAGGGCTAAGGTTCGAGGGTCAAGGGTTTAGGGATAGGGTTGAGGTTGAAGGGATTAGGGTTTAGGGACAAGGTTTAGGGTTAGGGTTGAGGGATTAGGGTTTAAGGTATAGTGTTGAGGGTTTAGGGATAGGGTTTAGGGTTGAGGGATTAGAGTGAAGGGTTGAGGGATTAGAATTTGGCGTTGAGGGTTTAGGGTTTAAGGTATAGTGTTGAGGGTTTAGGGATAGGGTTTAGGGTTGAGGGATTAGGGTTTGACATTGAGGGTTGAGGGTTGAGGTTCGAGGGTCAAGGGTTTAGGGATAGGGTTGAGGGTCGAGGAATTAGGGTTAAAGTAGAGTGTGGAGGGATGACGGATGATAGATTAGGGTTGAGGGTTGAGGGATTAGGGTTTGATGTTGAGGGTTGAGGGTTTAGGGTTAGGGTTGAGAGATGAGGGATCAGAGTTAAGGGTTGAGGGATTAGGGTTTGACGTCGAGGGCTGAGGTTCGAGGGTCAAGGGTTTAGGGATAGGGTTGAGGTTGAAGGGATTAGGGTATAGGGACAAGGTTTAGGGTTAGGGTTGAGGGATTAGGGTTTAAGGTATAGTGTTGAGGGTTTAGGGATAGGGTTTAGGGTTGAGGGATTAGAGTGAAGGGTTGAGGGATTAGAATTTGGCGTTGAGGGTTTAGGGTTTAAGGTATAGTGTTGAGGGTTTAGGGATAGGGTTTAGGGTTGAGGGATTAGGGTTTGACGTTGAGGGTTGAGGGTTGAGGTTCGAGGGTCAAGGGTTTAGGGATAGGGTTGAGGGTCGAGGAATTAGGGTTAAAGTAGAGTGTGGAGGGATGACGGATGATAGATTAGGGTTGAGGGTTGAGGGATTAGGGTTTGATGTTAAGGGTTGAGGGTTTAGGGTTAGGGTTGAGAGATGAGGGATCAGAGTTAAGGGTTGAGGGATTAGGGTTTAACGTCGAGGGCTGAGGTTCGAGGGTCAAGGGTTTAGGGATAGGGTTGAGGTTGAAGGGATTAGGGTTTAGGGACAAGGTTTAGGGTTAGGGTTGAGGGATTAGGGTTTAAGGTATAGTGTTGAGGGTTTAGGGATAGGGTTTAGGGTTGAGGGATTAGAGTGAAGGGTTGAGGGATTAGAATTTGGCATTGAGGGTTTAGGGATAGGGTTTAGGGTTGAGGGATTAGGGTTTGACGTTGAGGGTTGAGGGTTGAGGTTCGAGGGTCAAGGGTTTAGGGATAGGGTTGAGGGTCGAGGAATTAGGGTTAAAGTAGAGTGTGGAGGGATGACGGATGATAGATTAGGGTTGAGGGTTGAGGGATTAGGGTTTGATGTTGAGGGTTGAGGGTTTAGGGTTAGGGTTGAGAGATGAGGGATCAGAGTTAAGGGTTGAGGGATTAGGGTTTGACGTCGAGGGCTGAGGTTCGAGGGTCAAGGGTTTAGGGATAGGGTTGAGGTTGAAGGGATTAGGGTTTAGGGACAAGGTTTAGGGTTAGGGTTGAGGGATTAGGGTTTAAGGTATAGTGTTGAGGGTTTAGGGATAGGGTTTAGGGTTGAGGGATTAGAGTGAAGGGTTGAGGGATTAGAATTTGGCATTGAGGGTTTAGGGATAGGGTTTAGGGTTGAGGGATTAGGGTTTGACGTTGAGGGTTGAGGGTTGAGGTTCGAGGGTCAAGGGTTTAGGGATAGGGTTGAGGGTCGAGGAATTAGGGTTAAAGTAGAGTGTGGAGGGATGACAGATGATAGATTAGGGTTGAGGGTTGAGGGATTAGGGTTTGATGTTGAGGGTTGAGGGTTTAGGGTTAGGGTTGAGAGATGAGGGATCAGAGTTAAGGGTTGAGGGATTAGGGTTTGACGTCGAGGGCTGAGGTTCGAGGGTCAAGGGTTTAGGGATAGGGTTGAGGTTGAAGGGATTAGGGTTTAGGGACAAGGTTTAGGGTTAGGGTTGAGGGATTAGGGTTTAAGGTATAGTGTTGAGGGTTTAGGGATAGGGTTTAGGGTTGAGGGATTAGAGTGAAGGGTTGAGGGATTAGAATTTGGCGTTGAGGGTTTAGGGATAGGGTTTAGGGTTGAGGGATTAGGGTTTGACGTTGAGGGTTGAGGGTTGAGGTTCGAGGGTCAAGGGTTTAGGGATAGGGTTGAGGGTCGAGGAATTAGGGTTAAAGTAGAGTGTGGAGGGATGACGGATGATAGATTAGGGTTGAGGGTTGAGGGATTAGGGTTTGATGTTGAGGGTTGAGGGTTTAGGGTTAGGGTTGAGAGATGAGGGATCAGAGTTAAGGGTTGAGGGATTAGGGTTTGACGTCGAGGGCTGAGGTTCGAGGGTCAAGGGTTTAGGGATAGGGTTGAGGTTGAAGGGATTAGGGTTTAGGGACAAGGTTTAGGGTTAGGGTTGAGGGATTAGGGTTTAAGGTATAGTGTTGAGGGTTTAGGGATAAGGTTTAGGGTTGAGGGATTAGAGTGAAGGGTTGAGGTTAGAATTTGGCGTTGAGGGTTTAGGGTTTAGGATCAGGGTTGAAGGTCGAGGGATTAGAGTTAAGGGTTGAGGGATTAGGGTTTGATGTTAAGGGTTAAGGTTCGAGGGTTTGATGTTGAGGGTTGAGGGTTGAGGTACATTTCGGTGTGACATTTAAATTGTCTTGCCGATATACACTGTAAAGGTTATTTTGTGGACTTTCAAGGATTTTTTCACCTGTGTTAATGTTCAACTTGTTTCGCTCTGCATCAAGGGATTACGGTTTGACGTTGAGGGCTGAGGTTCGAGGGTCAAGGGTTTAGGGATAGGGTTGAGGTTGAAGGGATTAGGGTTTAGGGACAAGGTTGAGGTTGAGGGATTAGGATTTGACATTGAGGGTTGAGGGTTTAGGGATAGGGTTGAGGGATTAGGATTTGACATTGAGGGTTGAGGGTCAAGGGATCAGAGTTGAGGGTTTAGGGTTTAGAGATCTATAGGAGGACAAAACGCGAGCGCGTTATAGCGTGAGCGCGTTATAACGCGAGCGCGTTATAACGCGCTCGCGTTTTGTAATTCTACTAAAACGGTAAAAAAGTGGTTACCCCCGTGATCCAGGCCCACATGCTCTGTTTTCTTACTGATTCTGCGCGTGCTCCGACAAAAAAGAAGTGCTTTCATGCTATTGGGAAGTTCACATGCACATTTGACACATTGTACCACCTTTGCATGATCTTTCCACCACCTTTTCTGCTTTGCCAACTTGAGAAGGAGGAAATAACATAGTTTTCAAACCAAATTTGATATATATCTATACAAGTTTCAATTTTTGTAGTATTGCAATGTTAATTTTGATTCAATTTTAAGAATTTAACATTGAAAAGGAAGCAAGTGTTGAAAAACTCAAATTGTTGAGGAGTTTGATGCAAGAAGATAAAAACACTACATAATTGGGTACTCTCTCCATTCAAATCTTCATTTTTTAGGTATGTCAAGTCTTTACATGCATGTTCTTTACATTTTCCTTATTTCAGATTGAATTACTTTATCATGCATTATCATACATGTTTAAAATAGACACATTTCCAATCAAGAAAGCAACCTACAATCTCACATGATGCCATGTATATTTTCTACACTTGGGCTCTTTAATAATTATGTGTAATAAACAAACCTTAGTTCATACCATGATGTCAAACTATACAAGAATAAATCCTTACAACATAAAAAAAATACAATCCCACTATTATCATGTATTCATTTCTTAAGAACTAATATTGGTCTCTTTATCATGCTACAGACAAATTCTCCGTCATGCCGAGGAAACGATCAAGAATTAAACCAACACAGGAAGAGATAGAAGCTAAGAATGCAAAGAAAGCAATGGCTATGAGGGAACTTCGTGAGAAGAGGAAATTGGACACGATAAATGAAGACATACCAATTGAAGAGGAACCACAACCATCACAAAGAGATATGGTATTGGCGGCACAAAGAGAACGAATGCAAAAACTTCGTGGTACGAGAGATTTAAATACCATAGTTGGAGACACATCCTTTATCGCAAGACAACATGTAGGGACACCATCTACCACATCTCAAGTTGAGAGTACATCATCACTCACATGTGATGAAGGAGGTACGCCATCGTTCCCACCTCAACCTCAAGGTATGTCATCTATTCCATCTTCAATCGAAGGTATGCCATCTAACCCATCTCATTTAAATATTGATGAAATTCCTAATGTTGAGATGAATTTACCTAACTTGACACCACCTAGAATTTTGCATAGAAAGCCAAAGTATTTGATTGATATTGATGAGAATATTTTGCAGCCAATGGAAGGTAAGATTCCAAAACGCACTTGTAGAAGATATGCTAATAAGATTTGGAGATTGTTCTTTGAAAAGTTAAATGAGACTGCAAGATGTCAACTATTCGTTGAAATGATGCGAAGTATAAAGTATAGGTCTATCATGAAGATTCTTGGGTTGAGAACATCAGAGGCTTCAAGTGAAAAATCTATTGTCAAGAATCTAATGAGTGCGTATGAGAGTGTGGGTAACACCTCACGCACAAAAGATAGTAATGCAACACGGCGTGTGATTACATCGACTATAGTAAGTAGTCAAACGAGGAAAGCTCGTCTTATTAGAAAGACAAGTCAAAAATTGAGAATTAATAGGAAAACTTTATCAAGAGCCGTTGGAAGACGCCAAAGAATTGAGGACACTAATGCCAATGAATTATGGGCGTTCTCGGGGAGACTACCACGAAAAGATAAACCAATTGTTGAAGCATTGAGGTCACTAATTGAAGACTTTTGGAAGAATTACACAAGGGTATCTCCGAATCAAAGGGATGTGGTAAGAAGGAGAATTGGTAGTCAGAACCGCGAGCCACATCCAAAGCATTTTTTGGATGAGACTCAAACACAGTTTTATGGTAAATTTCTAGAGAAGTATCCTCAAATTAAAATTTGTCAAAGATATTTTGAAATGCTAAAACCTTTCTATGTTAAGATAAATCACACACGCACTACTTGTTGTTGTAGATTACATATTGAATTTTCTAACCATTTTGATGCTTATAGGTCTATATGTTTAGATATGCATACTAACAATGATTTGCAGGGTTGTGCCATATGTGCCCCACCAACATCTTCAAGAGATTTCATATCAAGAATTTTATGTGAAAGAGAGGAAGGTCAAATATTCTACAAGAAATTATGCTTGGATGGCACATGTCATCGTTGCGGTGGCTTGCAACATTTGCCAATATGTGAACATATGGAAATAACACATGCGGTTGGAAATGAACTAGTAGAATTTGGCAAGTATAAAACAGTGGCATACAATACAAAAGATGGTAAAGAAGCAAAGAGGTGTGAATTAGTTATTGAAAAGATTCCAGTGTATCAGTTTATGCCTATATTTCGTGACAGCATAGTGTATGAGTATGCAAGACATGCCCATAGAGCTCGATGGTTGGACTTGCAATTCAAGTTATGCAAGGACACATTTCCAGTTGGTAGCATTGTTTCAGTCGTCGACTTTGCAGAGAACTACAGTCTACAGCCACAGCGTGAGGTGCAATCACAATATTACAACTCCACACAGGTTTCTATATTTGTGCACATCGCATTCATTCATGCGAATGATAGTACAGAGGATGACAGAAAGATCATAAGGGAGTATCATTTCTATATTAGTGATGATCGCACGCATTCTACGGAGTTCGTGCAAGGTTGCTTTCAGGTGTTCTATAATGATTTGGCTAGAAGGGGCATATCGTTCAGTCAGCATATCATATGGTCGGATAATTGTGCATCACAATTCAAGAACTCGCAGAATTTCTATTGGCTGAGTAGGAGGCATAATTTTACAGGTATTCAACATATGTGGAACTTTTGTGAGGCCGGGCATGGAAAGGGGGAGCATGATGGTGCAGGAGCATGTATCAAAAGAGCCATAGCACGAGAAGAGTTAAAGTATAAAGACAATGCAAAGTTGACAGATGCAAAATCGATTGTCGAGTGGTGTAATGCTTCCATGGGTCCAGGTAATGAAGGTAAGTCTTTAGTTCGTAGATTTTTTTGGTTGATAGATGATACTAACATTGCACCATATGAGGATTGTTGTACACTGACAGGATCAAATGAGATGCACTCTTTCAGAAGTTCAATTGCAGGTTCATGGAGTATCCATACACGAAAGATGTCATGCTTTTGTTCTTCCTGTACAATTCAAGTCTGGGATGAGTGCGAGTCAAAGGAGTGGGTTGACGAATGGCAGTTAAGTTATCTTAGCCCACTTGACACGTATCGACCCCCGACGGCACTGGAACTAACACAGATGGAATCGTCAGTTGACTTTGACCACATATCAGATTTAGTTCAACCAGGTAATATAGGGCACATATATGCATCTAATTTCATCTAGTTCAACCAGGTAATGTCATCTTACTTTGTAGTGTTTTTGTAATGTTGACTAATTTCATCTAATTTGCTACACATATCAATGTAGGACACGTATATGCAGTTATTGCAGATGAAGATAATGAAGAGGGAACAGATTATTACTTATGCCGTTGTGTTGAGGCCAAAAAGAAATTGGAGGCCCCTGTTACAGATGGAGAAAACATCGAATACCCTACAGGATCAGTGGTTATTACTGGAACATGGCTTAGAAGGTACCCACATAAGAGTGTTAATATTTGGCTATTTCAGGACTTTGACATGCATCGAAAGATTCTTCATTACTCGAACCTTGTCGTGGCATCCAATGTTCATTTGATAAAGTATCGGGGTAGACCTTTGAACAAAATATTGTGGAAGGTGCGTGAGTCTGACCATGAAGCAATACTTGACACAATAAAGAGTAGAGCAGATCCAGATGGTTCATTGGATTAATTTGTAAGTATTCACATTGATTTTGTAAAGTTATGTTACATTGAGTTGTAAGTATGCACATTAATTTGTAAGGTTTGTCTTTTTTTATTTCCTCCTGCATTTTTACACATATGTACACATTTTTCCATCATCATGTTATGCATTTTTGGTGTCCTGCTCCTGATGCGACCAAACTCATAACTCACCCTACTAGACACCATTTGATGATCTCTCCAACACTCTGGATCCAGGGCGCCCAATCATGATGATGACCTATATACCATTCTCCCAAGGCGCTCATAATGAATGAATGATAAGGAGCGCCTTGACCTCTATAATCAAGGTGATTTTAAGTCACTTTGAGTCATTTGGGGTCAGTTTGAGTCTTTGAGTCATGTTGCAAAAAAGTGTCAATGTTGTCAAGTTGCACAAAGCAACCTTTGCATTTTTGGTGTCTTGCTCGTGATGCGACCAAACTGACTGTTCCAACGCGTCCGAATGGGTACATTTATGCTAGGCATGGTCCTATTTCTCACCCAAACATGTCGAAACAGTCGGAGCTACATTGTACCGACGATATCCCTGAAGAGTCCAAAGTGCAAAAAGGCAGCAATCTTTGACGAGATGTTACTCAAAAACCGTGTCACTTAGAAACATTCCGTCTGAGGCAACGGGATCACGTAGAGTGCCTCTACAATAACCTCTCTCAGTTTTTTATAGCTCTGAGGCATTTGCCCGTGGTGAAAGGTTTTCTGCTGCCCCAAAAATCATCAGAAGGAGGCAGTGTAAAGTTGCAAAGGGGTGTAACTTTCGTCCTGCTCCTGATGCGACCAAACTGACTGTTCCAACGCGTCCGAATGGGTACATTTATGCTAGGCATGGTCCTATTTCTCACCCAAACATGTTGAAACAGTCGGAGCTACATTGTACCGACGATATCCCTGAAGAGTCCAAAGTGCAAAAAGGCAGCAATCTTTGACGAGATGTTACTCAAAAATTGTGTCACTTAGAAACATTCCGTCTGAGGCAACGGGATCACGTAGAGTGCCTCTACAATAACCTCTCTCAGTTTTTTATAGCTCTGAGGCATTTGCCCGTGGTGAAAGGTTTTCTGTTGCCCTAAAAATCGTCAGAAGGAGGCAGTGTAAAGTTGCAAAGGGGTGTAACTTTCGTCCTGCTCCTGATGCGACCAAACTGACTGTTCCAACGCGTCCGAATGGGTACATTTATGCTAGGCATGGTCCTATTTCTCACCCAAACATGTCGAAACAGTCGGAGTTACATTGTACCGACGATATCCCTAAAGAGTCCAAAGTGCAAAAAGGCAGCAATCTTTGACGAGATGTTACTCAAAAACCGTGTCACTTAGAAACATTCCGTCTGAGGCAACGGGATCACGTAGAGTGCCTCTACAATAACCTCTCTCAGTTTTTTATAGCTCTGAGGCATTTGCCTGTGGTGAAAGGTTTTCTGCTGCCCCAAAAATCGTCAGAAGGAGGCAGTGTAAAGTTGCAAAGGGGTGTAACTTTCATCCTGCTCCTGATGCGACCAAACTGACTGTTCCAATGCGTCCGAATGGGTACATTTATGCTAGGCATGGTCCTATTTCTCACCCAAACATGTCGAAACAGTCGGAGCTACATTGTACCGACGATATCCCTGAAGAGTCCAAAGTGCAAAAAGGCAGCAATCTTTGACGAGATGTTACTCAAAAACCGTGTCACTTAGAAACATTCCGTCTAAGGCAACGGGATCACGTAGAGTGCCTCTACAATAACCTCTCTCGGTTTTTTATAGCTCTGAGGCATTTGCCCGTGGTGAAAGGTTTTCTGCTGCCCCAAAAATCGTCAGAAGGAGGCAGTGTAAAAATGCAAAGGGGTGTAACTTTCGTCCTGCTCCTGATGCGACCAAACTGACTGTTCCAACGCGTCCGAATGGGTACATTTATGCTAGGCATGGTCCTATTTCTCACCCAAACATGTCGAAACAGTCGGAGCTACATTGTACCGACGATATCCCTGAAGAGTCCAAAGTGCAAAAAGGCAGCAATCTTTGACGAGATGTTACTCAAAAACCGTGTCACTTAGAAACATTCCGTCTGAGGCAACGGGATCACGTAGAGTGCCTCTACAATAACCTCTCTCGGTTTTTTATAGCTCTGAGGCATTTGCCTGTGGTGAAAGGTTTTCTGCTGCCCCAAAAATCGTCAGAAGGAGGCAGTGTAAAGTTGCAAAGGGGTGTAACTTTCGTCCTGCTCCTGATGCGACCAAACTGACTATTCCAACGCGTCCGAATGGGTACATTTATGCTAGGCATGGTCCTATTTCTCACCCAAACATGTCGAAACAGTCAGAGCTACATTGTACCGACGATATCCCTGAAGAGTCCAAAGTGCAAAAAGGCAGCAATATTTGACGAGATGTTACTCGAAAACCGTGTCACTTAGAAACATTCTGTCTGAGGCAACGGGATCACGTAGAGTGCCTCTACAATAACCTCTCTCGGTTTTTTATAGCTCTGAGGCATTTGCCCGTGGTGAAAGGTTTTCTGCTGCCCCAAAAATCGTCAGAAGGAGGCAGTGTAAAGTTGCAAAGGGGTGTAACTTTCGTCCTGCTCCTGATGCGACCAAACTGACTGTTCCAACGCGTCCGAATGGGTACATTTATGCTAGGCATGGTCCTATTTCTCACCCAAACATGTCGAAACAGTCGGAGCTACATTGTACCGACGATATCCCTGAAGAGTCCAAAGTGCAAAAAGGCAGCAATCTTTGACGAGATGTTACTCGAAAATCGTGTCACTTAGAAACATTCCGTCTGAGGCAACGGGATCACGTAGAGTGCCTCTACAATAACCTCTCTCGGTTTTTTATAGCTCTGAGGCATTTGCCCGTGGTGAAAGGTTTTCTGTTGCCCTAAAAATCGTCAGAAGGAGGCAGTGTAAAGTTGCAAAGGGGTGTAACTTTCGTCCTGCTCCTGATGCGACCAAACTGACTGTTCCAACGCGTCCGAATGGGTACATTTATGCTAGGCATGGTCCTATTTCTCACCCAAACATGTCGAAACAGTCGGAGCTACATTGTACCGACGATATCCCTGAAGAGTCCAAAGTGCAAAAAGGCAGCAATCTTTGACGAGATGTTACTCAAAAACCGTGTCACTTAGAAACATTCCGTCTGAGGCAACGGGATCACGTAGAGTGCCTCTACAATAACCTCTCTCGGTTTTTTATAGCTCTGAGGCATTTGCCCGTGGTGAAAGGTTTTCTGCTGCCCCAAAAATCGTCAGAAGGAGGCAGTGTAAAGTTGCAAAGGGGTGTAACTTTCGTCCTGCTCCTGATGCGACCAAACTGACTGTTCCAACGCGTCCGAATGGGTACATTTATGCTAGGCATGGTCCTATTTCTCACCCAAACATGTCGAAACAGTCGGAGCTACATTGTACCGACGATATCCCTGAAGAGTCCAAAGTGCAAAAAGGCAGCAATCTTTGACGAGATGTTACTCAAAAACCGTGTCACTTAGAAACATTCCGTCTGAGGCAACGGGATCACGTAGAGTGCCTCTACAATAACCTCTCTCGGTTTTTTATAGCTCTGAGGCATTTGCCCGTGGTGAAAGGTTTTCTGCTGCCCCAAAAATCGTCAGAAGGAGGCAGTGTAAAGTTGCAAAGGGGTGTAACTTTCGTCCTGCTCCTGATGCGACCAAACTGACTGTTCCAACGCGTCCGAATGGGTGCATTTATGCTAGGCATGGTCCTATTTCTCACCCAAACATGTCGAAACAGTTAGAGCTACATTGTACCGACGATATCCCTGAAGAGTCCAAAGTGCAAAAAGGCAGCAATCTTTGACGAGATGTTACTCGAAAACCGTGTCACTTAGAAACATTCTGTCTGAGGCAACGGGATCACGTAGAGTGCCTCTACAATAACCTCTCTCGGTTTTTTATAGCTCTGAGGCATTTGCCTGTGGTGAAAGGTTTTCTGCTGCCCCAAAAATCGTCAGAAGGAGGCAGTGTAAAGTTGCAAAGGGGTGTAACTTTCGTCCTGCTCCTGATGCAACCAAACTGACTGTTCCAACGCGTCCGAATGGGTACATTTATGCTAGGCATGGTCCTATTTCTCACCCAAACATGTCGAAACAGTCGGAGCTACATTGTACCGACGATATCCCTGAAGAGTCCAAAGTGCAAAAAGGCAGCAATCTTTGACAAGATGTTACTCGAAAATCGTGTCACTTAGAAACATTCCGTCTGAGGCAACGGGATCACGTAGAGTGCCTCTACAATAACCTCTCTCGATTTTTTATAGCTCTGAGGCATTTGCCCGTGGTGAAAGGTTTTCTGTTGCCCTAAAAATCGTCAGAAGGAGGCAGTGTAAAGTTGCAAAGGGGTGTAACTTTCGTCCTGCTCCTGATGCGACCAAACTGACTGTTCCAACGCGTCCGAATGGGTACATTTATGCTAGGCATGGTCCTATTTCTCACCCAAACATGTCGAAACAGTCGGAGCTACATTGTACCGACGATATCCCTGAAGAGTCCAAAGTGCAAAAATGCAGCAATCTTTGACGAGATGTTACTCAAAAACCGTGTCACTTAGAAACATTCCGTCTGAGGCAACGGGATCACGTAGAGTGCCTCTACAATAACCTCTCTCGGTTTTTTATAGCTCTGAGGCATTTGCCCGTGGTGAAAGGTTTTCTGCTGCCCCAAAAATCGTCAGAAGGAGGCAGTGTAAAGTTGCAAAGGGGTGTAACTTTCGTCCTGCTCCTGATGTGACCAAACTGACTGTTCCAACGCGTCCGAATGGGTACATTTATGCTAGGCATGGTCCTATTTCTCACCCAAACATGTCGAAACAGTCGGAGCTACATTGTACCGACGATATCCCTGAAGAGTCCAAAGTGCAAAAAGGCAGCAATCTTTGACGAGATGTTACTCAAAAACCGTGTCACTTAGAAACATTCCGTCTGAGGCAACGGGATCACGTAGAGTGCCTCTACAATAACCTCTCTCGGTTTTTTATAGCTCTGAGGCATTTGCCCGTGGTGAAAGGTTTTCTGCTGCCCCAAAAATCATCAGAAGGAGGCAGTGTATTAAGTCAGGATGAAAGCCTATTCACTCTAGGCGCCTGTTTTTGACCAAATCACACATGCGCCTTGAACAACTCTGTCTTCAAGGCGCTTTTCTCTAATCTCTGTAACTCTCCAAATCCACTAAGGCGCAAATTTTACCTCTTGGGCTCAAGATATAGGTTCTTCATCCAAGGCGCCAGAATGGTCCAAAGGCGCATTTCACCTCTAACCTCACCTCTGACCTTACTTGGAGGCGCTAAACCTCATCTCATTGCTCTCCTCCATTACAAGCGCTCACTTACCTCAATCTTGGGCGCATACCAACATCTCAACATCCAAATCACCTAGGCGCTCAAAACCTTCAAGACTCAAGGTGCATTTTATGATCAAACAAGGTATCTCCTGAACAAGGCGCTCATAGTCTCATCAGGGCATTAATCATCATCATGAGCACTCATATTGTTCTAGGCGCACAGTTATCTCTGGAATGCTCAAGGCGCACATACCCTTCTCTAGGCTAGTTTACACTTATTCAAGGCGCTCATTCCAAACTTACATGAACTACTCATTACAAGACGCACAAACTAGATGATCCTAGGGCATAAGGGCGCTCATAGGAGTTGTTATGTGTCATTTTGGCCAAGGTTTTCTGGAGCAGTGAAGACATTAGGAAGGGGATGATCGTTTGGATAGTTTTGAATGCTTTATTTCTCCTTGTTTAAACTAGGCGCTCACTGAGGATTGGAGTAGCCTTTGCACCCTCACATCACGTTAATCGGCGTTTCAGAGGCAATCATAGTATAGGAAGATTTGCGCCTTGAAGAAGAGAGTTATCTGGTGAGTGCTTAGGAGTTCTGGCGCCTAGGGGAAAGGTCTAGGTAGAGCGCCTTCAGACTTTCACAGTGAAGTGCCTTAAGGAGTTGGATGATGTTTTTAGCGCCTTAAGGATGATGATGGAGCGCTTTGGAGTCAGGTTAGTCTGGAGCACCTTAAGAAGGTAAAGCACTTCAAATGTAAACACAAGTGTTTTGAGCGCCCTAATGAGAAGTTGTCTTGGCACCATAAGTTGTTCAAACGAAGATATGCGCCTTGGATAGTTGCAAAGACCTAATTTAGCGCCCAAGGTTGGAAGACTCTTTGTGAGCGTCCAGTGTTTGAAAGCTCTTTGTGTTTGGTGCATTAAAATGAATTTGGCACCTAAATAGTATTGAAACACTCAACTGAGCGCCTAAAGCCCATGAGAGAAGTGATATGCGCCTTGATAGGAATATCATGGAAGATGAGTTTACTGAATGGCGCCTTGAATGACTTGGTTGATTAAGTGTTTTAGCACCTAGATATGGGATGAATCATTGAGCGCCTTTGGTTGAGATGATGTCAGCACCTTTGAGATTATAACACCTTGGAGTCAAGTTCGAAGGAGCACCTTGAGAAGGTAAAACACTTCAAATGTTTTCAAGGAATTGGAGAAGTCACTTAGTGCCTAGAAGGAATTCCAGAGCAAGAGGGTTGGAGCGCCTTGAGCTTCAAGTCAGATATGCGCCTAGACCTCTACCCTTTAGCAAGTTGAAGCCCTCTGAGCCTTGACAACGTGAGAATGCCTTATAGTGAATATGCGCCTTGGGCAAGGTTGAATACAAAGTTGAGGAGTATATCATAATGAGTAAGTGCACTGTAGGGTTAGATGATAAAGACTAGTGCCTTGAGTGTCTTGGTCAAAATTTTGACGTGAGAAGTCTTGCAAGATCAAACCCTGGAGTGCGCCTTAGAGAGAACCTATTGATCCTTTGCTTTGACAAGATTTGGGCGCCAGAATGATCCTTAATAAATGGAATGTATCTACACCAATTTTGTGCCTTTAGGGAAGTGATGGTGGCCAGAATGATCCTTAATCTCATGTTTGTGCGCCTAGGTCTAGAAGCAAGATTTGAGCGCCTTAGGATAGGGTTTTTTGCACCTTGTCTTGGAGAGTGAATTTGCGCCTTGGATGATGTTGAAGCGCCTTGGGATGAAATGCGCCCAAACTTATAGAGGGCCTTCAGTGAGGGAGTTGAAGAGAGTGCTTAGAGGAAGGATAGCCTTAAGATCAAACTAAGTACTTAGAAACCTAAGATTAGCGCCTTATTTGAAGTTATACACCTATTCTGGTGCCAGAGAGTGAGTTTGAGTGTGAAGAAGTGAATGTCTGCGCCTTGAAGGGGATACAAAGGGAAGATGATGCACCTTGATGGGTTGATGATGGAAATTTGCGTTTTGGAGCTAAATGTGCGCCTTGAAGGAGATAGTGCATAGAGGTACAATGAATCTTCCGGAGAACATGGATAGACAACTAAGTCTCCAACTTGAGTCTTCTAAGTGAATTGGATAATGAAGAGAGTCTAGTCATTTTGGGCGCTAGTATCAGGATGAATCATCCAAAATGGGTGCCTAGAACTAGAAGGCGCCAATGCATGAGTTCAAGGATCCTCCATTGGAGCGCCTAGCCCAGATGGCTATAGATTGAAAGTTTTAAAGCTAAGTGATGTCTCTTACGTGAATTCCTAGCCCAGGTGCATGTGTTGGGAAAAACTCTTTGGCTCTGGCGCCTAGAATTGGGAGCTTTGTAAGATGCACCAATTGATGAAACATTTCCATTTTGCGCCTAGAATAGAACTCTCTCACATAGTTGAAATTGACTTGATAGAAGGAGATAAGTCTTAAGGACTAGTTTGGCGCCTCACTTGCCTATCTCACCTTTGAAATGTGCTTTGGTTGATGATCATCATTGATGGAACCTAGTGAAATGTAAAGCTATTTGCATCTCCAGAGGATCAAAATTGGATTAGGAGATCATCCTTGCAGTTGAGATTGACAGAGAAGTGTTAAAGGAATCACTTCAAATGGGCGCCTAAGCTAGTTGAGGCGCATATCAATTCCACTGTAACTCCAGACTGACGCTTAGGATCCAGTCATCTCCTAAGGCGCAGTTCCATTCACCCATGACCTCGCTTGGCGTCTAAAACTTGGAAACTCCTTTGGAAAGCTCCTGTTGCGCCTAGAAGATGAGTTTGGGATATCAACTTGCAAAAGGCTTAGAAACTCTTCAAAGATGTTAGGCACAATCCCATGGCACTGGAGCTCAGTTTTGGCGCCTTCAAGGAATAGCACATGAAGGAACTTGGGAGGTCAGGTGCTTGTAAAAGGGAACACCTTGGAACATCTTCCAGGGGTTGAAGTAGTAAGAAAACATCAAGTGAGTCTAGGCGCACTCCCTTGTGTGAACAGTTTAGCTCTGGCGCCTAGCCACAGAGTGAGCCAGAAGAAGTAGTTTGGACATTAGAAGATAGGCGCTCATTCTACAATGAAGCATTCCACCTTCCTAATCAACAAAGACTTGCAAGAATTGACAAAGGAAGCTAAGGCGCACCTTCTACTTGTTTCCACCTCCAGAATGCGCCTAACCTTGAAAGGGGGTTCAAAGATGTTTGTTAGACCTTTTCACTCAAGGCACTCACCTTAGGCGCACTTTCTAAGTCCTTGTCACCTCAAGGAAACACCTAGTTTGGAAGGCGCTTGCCCTGTTCTCCACTCCTTTCAATTGGCGCCTAGAACACAGAATGCATGAAAGGAGCGCCTAGACTCCAGAGGGCTGATTTGGGCGCGTAGCATTTAAAACACTTTCATAATGATGATGTTTTGGCGCCTACTCTTGGAAACAATCCAGAGCATCCATAAACTCTAATTGGCACCTAATGTTGACAAGGCGCAACTTCAGGAGGAGGTCACCTCAACTTGGCGCCCAAGTCAGAAAAACCTGTAAATCCTTCAAATATGCGCCTACCTTGTGAGGTGATGAGTTGAACATTCCAAATCTTCAAATGTTGCTCAAATAAGGAAGACATTGTAACATCAAGGCTTCAAGGCCTGTCCTTGTATTTCCATTGAATGAGTTGTACTTCATGCTATTGAAAGCATTTTCCATGTAATAAGACATTGCAAGTTGATTGAATCAAGTAACAAGACAAGTACCCAACTCTAATGTTGTTTCATTCAAATAGTTATCTTGATGTATATCTTTATGTTATTGAAGTAGTTGATGAATTGTTAGCAAGTAAAAGTGTTTAAGTAAGGAAAATTTTTCGTAGAACTAGTTGGGTATCTTACACTTACACCATGCCTATCCATCAAACATCACAATGCAATCAAAATCCTAACAACATGCCTATGATCCAAGATCAAGTGCAATCATGCAAAGATATTATCAATCACAAGCCTATTAAGAATGAACTAGAGTCTTCTAGTACCATACTTTTCCATCAAACACCATCATGTAATCCATGGCCTATCAAGCCTATCAAAGAAAATGCAAACATCCTATGTAATACAATCAGACTTTAAATATTTGAAGTAGCCATCTACAAATATCCATTCAAAAGTGGATTTATAATGCAAGTATGGACGCCATCAATAAAAAAGATTTGTATTAACCAAATATCCATATACGCATACATCAATATCTGTCGATATAAGTATAACATATATACAAAATAGCCATATAGGCTTACAAGAATGCCATATAGGCATACAATGTCAACTATGTACAATACAAAATATATGTCCACAAATGCCATATAGGCATACAACAGAGGAACACAATAAAAAGTCATTCCCCTCTAGCTGGTGAAGAGAATAAATCACGAGCAGCCTTTGATCTTCTAGGGGATGGAGACATGCATGTGGGTGGTCTACTACGAACCCGAGGGCTACTTCTCCTATTTAGTTCTTCCTGCACCTTTACCTGTTACAAAAAAAAGTATAGATATTAATATATAGAAATTACATGTTATAAAAAAATGAAACATTTAACAAAATAATCACTTACCGCTAACATATAATCTGTCTGCTCGCTTGCCTCAGTAGAAGGAAAAGGCCCTGGTGATGTCATGTCCTATAGAAACCATCCAGATAGAAATTAAACTTCAAATCAATAATCTTTTGATTTTTCAAAAATAGACAACTATAACAATGAATGTAAATTGAAATTTACTAATCTGCCTCATACCCCTGTCAATGCCATAGAGCTATGAATTGCAGAGGCCACACCCTGCTCCATTGCCCTATGAACATGGGGAGGTGTATCCGCAGCCTGCATCATCTGGAAATAAAACAACATTATTCAATTACGAAAACTATAATAGTGATGCAAATCATGGCTCCTAACATACACACACGCTCATCTAAACATGGAAGTACACACAATAAAACACACAAATCACATACAAAAATTTAGTAAGTACAATTCATTCATTAAACTATTTATTTTATTACCTCCGTAAAGCTTTGAAGTCCACCACCGCTGGCAGGTGTTGCCATGAAATCTACAGTGTTAACCTATTCAACATCCAAAATCAGAAATTAGAATACCATTCATATAACGATGCTATTCACATGTAATATTTATAATTGTTTATTAGTTACATACCTCGACAGTAGATGATCTAGTGAAAAATGTAGGTGGAGAACCACTGAAAACTGCATCGACGCTATGACCCTGAAATTTCATTAAAATCATCAATTTAAATTAGTTAATCTTGTATTTCAAAAATAAAATTTAATAAATTAAATTCAATAAACTTGCTAATATTTACCTGAGTATCAAGGCCGAAAGTCTCACTCAGGAGGGTATCTGTCATCGCCATCTGCTCAGCTGCAGATGTAGCCTATGCACCTGCGTCCTGACTGTCCATGGGGTCATAACCACAGGCTGACCCGCAAGCCTGGCAAGTATGCGGTGGGACCCTACTCCTCGCACTATCTCCCAACCCACTCTGTGTTGCAGGATCGGCATGCTCTATGATGCTCTGGGTCAAGGCACTAATCGACCTCAGTGTATCGACCTCAACACTCTCCTTCACAATGGAAGGAATAGAAACATGCTCGTGGGCTGGTCTGCTGATTACTCGTCTCACTACCCGCTGTGGGTCAAGACGTGCCCCTGGTCTATCCTGTGCTGAGCCCCCACCTCTACCCTGGAAGTCCCGCATATCAAAATAGTTTGGCACTTTATTGAGGACAAACTCGGAGTAGAGTTTCCTCAAAAAGTATTGCGGGACCTCATTGTTATTGCATGGAGGATGGTCAAAAACCATCCACCACCTCTGCCCGAAATTGTCCCTTATCGCTTGGTTGTTGCACCAATGGATAGGGAACCTCTTGCATGTAATGGGTGGAGGTTGATTTGTTTGTGGGTTTGTGAAAATTGAACACAAGTCTACTTTTGTAATTTGTAATTTTTTGACATCTTGATATGACAATTTATCTGCATAGTAATCTCTAAACTCTCTCTTTTTATCGGTCCAACTAGTTATTTGCTTGCTAATTGAATTTACATTTGATAACATAGACTCAAGAGATTCGGCAAGCGTGGACCTATGCAAGGTTGAAGTGGAAGGATCTTTCAACCTTGCAATTATATCTTCAATTTGTTTTTTGTTGTTTTCAATTTCCCCCATTATATTATCTTGTGTTCCAGGGGCATGTCGAGGAATGAATGGAGGAGGTTGTTGTTCTGCAGGTATTTCTTCCTCAAGATTTTGTGGATTTTGAGGATTTTGAGGAGGAGGAGGAGGTGCATTAACATTTCCTACAATTAATAAAATATGCATCAAAAATCAACACAAAACCTACCTATTTAGGAAGAAATTCAAACAAAAAAACAAAGATAACTCACCCCTTTGGCGTGCTCGACGTCGCGGCGGCATTTCGGCGATGAATCGACAAATCTTTTGTGTTGAACGGTGTTTTGTAGAACGCGAGCGCGTTTTTGAAGGGTTTTAAGCCGCGGGCGGAGGAAAAACTCACAATGAAATGAACTAAAATGAAATGACAGCGTTTTTTTTTTATATATGAAGCGCTTTATAATGCGAGCGCGTTATAACGCGAGCGCGTTATAACGCGCTCGCGTTATGCCTAAATTTTTTTTCAAAATTTTTTGGCCACTTTTTGGCCCCCCATCTTTTTGCACTTACCCATATCTTCTACCCATGTGTCTCACACCATCCATCATTCCCAACCTATGTCTCACATTAAACCTCCTTCCCAACCTATGTCTTATATTAGCCCTACTTCTCATCACATTTTCACCTCATCTCATAATGTGGTTCCTCCCTCCATGGCTATGTTTGTTACATATTTCTACATATCCTCATTATACATCCTTGACTATTTCACGGATGCCTAATACTACCATTAGCCCTACTCTAACTTGGATATAATGTTACAAGATATGGGTACTCTAAAGAAACAAGTGAATGACAACAAGGATACTATTATATACAGTCACCTACATCACACACCACTTACTTATGAGGTTGTTATATAAACTTTTTGTACAATATATGTGGTGCCAAGATTTGAATTATAAAATTGTGAGGGAGATCCTAACATGCATTTACAAGCTTTCACAATGGTATGCTTAGATTTTTCTTATGAAGATAAGATTTTGGCTAGGTCATTTCCAAGAACATTAAAGGAATGTGTTATACAATGGTTTTATTCTTTGCCTTCATGCTCTATACACTCTTTTGAAAATCTTGCAACTACTTTTCTAAAGCACTTCCCTGTCAATATGGGCTTGAAAGTAAATATGAAAGATTTAACCAAGTGTTCCCAACAAAGTAATGAGCAAAATATTGATTAAATGTTAGACAATTTAAGTCATATAGGATACAACATTAGTGGAGTTTCTCAATCTATTGTAATCTTATTTTGAAGGAATATATCAATGTTTACTTTTGGTGGTGGGTTTACTTATCTAAAGGGTTTTCCCAAGTATATATGTCATCTTATTTTCTCTATTTTGTTCACTTATTATTCTATGTTTAATCAAGGTTACATGTGTTTTAGATCAACAACTTTTATTACAGAGATAAGGTCTATGCAGTTCAAATATGCCATGGTTCAATAACGGCTATGTGGCATTGTAATGAATTAATGAAAATGAAACCAATTGATATCTTAAATGTGAGCATCACTTATAACCTTTATACACCTAAGACAATGTAGATGCCTTAATGAAAGTTTGTAATTTTTCCTAAACCATTTTGGAAGGATGTTTTGCATCAACATACAAAGAAAGTAGTGACATCTCATGTGTGATGTAATTAATTAATTCACTTCACCGATCTTCTAATAGACATATTATAATTTTTTCACATTTACATGAATTAAATGTTGTAATTTCATTTTTTAGGTCAATAGGAGAGCCAAATTAATCATCATTATATGCTAGAACAATATCCTTAAAACTCTCATGCAAAGTGTTGTAAAATTAATAATAAAAGATGCAAGGTATGCACTTTTCCTCTTTACAATAATGAAACTAAATTACAAGTGCCAGAACTATCATTTTTAACTATTGTAAAGGTGAAATTTGCATACTTGTGCCATTTCCCATTTAGGTTTGTGCCTATTTTGAGGAAATAATTTGATATGTGTACATAATATTGACAAATGGCGAAATATAATCCCTAGCCTTTACTATCCCTATACACACATTCTCCAGTTTGCTTTCTAATCCTTATACACGTATATTCTAATATATCCATCTTATTCAAATATTTATATTAATATAAACATTTAAAATTTATTAACATTAGATAGCAAGGGACATTTGGGAGAGTTGAAAATAGAGGCTAGATGTGGTACATTAACATAAAATCATAAGTGTAGAGTCTAGCAATGGTGAGTTGCCAGGTGGAGAAAGGAAATTGCTAAATGATATATAAAGAATTTAATGTTGTAATTAATAGTAAATAACAAAAACAAAATGGGCACTAATAAGCCTGATAAACAAATTGGGGAACAAAAACCCTAGAGTCTATCGTAGGACCTTTGTCATAGAAAGACAAAGAAATGATAATTTGGAATTGTATTTTATAAAATGCTTGTAATAACACCCTTCATTGATAAGACGTTGACAAATATTTATTAAATCAATTTTAAATAATTGCCCATTTTAAAACACACATGTAAGACATGCAATTTGTTTTAAAAATTCCTTTTTCTATATAAAAGAATAAATGCAATACCTTTTTATTAAAATATTATAATATATGCTTTTATTTTAAATCACTTCTATAATATTATATTCCATATTTATTATTTATCAAGCCATCTCTCTCTCCTACTCTATCTCTCTTTCTCTATTCCTCTCTCTGTCAATATCCCTCCCACTCTATTTTCCACTCTCTAGACCTCATTATTGCTCTTATAAATCTTATGTTAAAAGGGAATAGAGTTAGATTTCTAATTGATTTTTAACCCGTGTATCTATTTTTAATTTTAATTTTTAATTTAGAGTTATTTTTTTATTTGGGAAATTTGCTACACATAATCAAAATAATAATGTCCATAATTTTCAATTTGTGGTAGCCTCTTCAATTTGAGCAGGAACTTGGCTATGAAAAATAAGGAATTTATAATCTATTCAAGAATGAAGGTTTCATTAGTCTTGCAAGTTACACTTGAATGCATTGCATGCCTTACATAATTCACACTCCATGGAAATTCATATAAAATAGAGGAATGCTTCCCCTCTTGTCCATCCCTTGTGTTCCTATTGTTACTTGTTAGACTATTGTATGGGCTTCCACCAATTATCAAATTTCAAAACCTCCAATTGAATTAATCATTTCATCAAGTCTTTCCTTTTTCAAATTCTAAACATCTTCCACCTCAATCAACTTACTCTTTTGATGTGTTTTTCCACCCAACTTTTGAGGATAGAATTGTTTTCTCTACAAATTTTTTCAACTAAAACATAATTGAGTGGTATACCCAAATGATACAAAGCAACTTCCGCACCCCCAATTCTAGCAAAGAAAGAAAGGGTATTGATCTCCTTTAGATAGATAGACTTCAAAACAAAAATATGGTATCCTTTAATGAACAAATCAAAGTGATACATTTTTCCTCTTCTTCCACTTTTACATTTACTAATTTATAAAGTTATTGTAAGTGGATGAACAACTAGTACATGCAATATGAAGGACATGATCTTATCCAACAATATATTGGGAAAAAAATATAGAATATATTAGATTTTAATACTTTTAGGATAATATTTATTCTAAAATTGAGTATTTCAATTATATATATATATATATATATATATATTTGGTAATTATGTAGGACACATAAATTAAGAGTAAACATATTTCTAATATAATATATAATATATTAACTTTACTCTCTCTCTCTCTCTCTCTATTCAATCCTTGCAAAATGAAACTAGGGTTAGAATGAATATATGTCCATATCTCTATCTCTCTCTATTCAATTCCTTATTTCTTCCCCTATGTCTCCTCTTTCTCTCTCACTCTATCTTGATTCTTAATTAAAATTTGTATCAATCTCCCTCTCTCTCTCTCTAGATCATGAATCTAGATCTATGTCCTTCACATTGCATGTATTGGTTGTTCATCCACTTACAATAACTTTATAAATTAGTGAATGTTCTAGCTCTTCCTATCTCCATTTTTTTAGATATGGTATAATTGAGTGGTATACCCAAATGATGCAAAGTAACTTTTTCACCCCTAGTTCTAGAGAACAAAAAAATATATTGATCCCCTTTAGATAAATAGGATTAAAAAAAAAAGATGCTCTCTCTCTCTCTCTAGCTCTCTATTTCTCTTTATCTCTCTTTATCTTTATCTCCCTTCCCCCTCTCTCACACACTTCCTCTCTCTCTCTCTCTCTATGTCAATCTACCCTCTCTCTCCCTCTCCCTCTTTCTCTATATCTCTCTATATATATCTCTCTCTTTCTATCTTTGTGCCTCTCCCTTTCTATCTTTTTATCCCTCTCTATCTCTCTATTTTGGTTGAGTGGAGTTGATGATTCTAGGTTATGTCCTTCAAAATTTATGTATTGGTTTTTCATCCACTTACAATACTTTATAAATTAGTGAATTCTCTAGCTCTTCCTATCTCCATTTTTTTAGATACAACATAATAATTGAGTGGTATACCCAAATGATGTAAAGTAACTTCTACACCCTGAGTTCTAGAGAACAAAGAAAGGATATTGATCTCCTTTATATAAATAGGCTTCAAAATAAAAACATCGTATCCTATATTGACAATTTGACATCTATGGAAGATAGGTTTAAAATGTCTCTCTCTCGTATCTATTTTAAATTGGTATCTAATTGTCTCTCAATTCACCCCTCTGTCTCTCTCATTTTTATCTCTTCCTCCCTCTCTCCCTTATCTATCCCTCTCTCTCTCTCTCTAAAGATATTGGGGGATTTTCTTAGCAAGGAGTATTCTTCTTGGTCAAAACCCTTTAACCAATTTAATAGTGAAAACAAAATCGGAGACATGGTAAATGACCTTGCAATATATGCTTAGTTGCTATATAATATTTTGATGCTTGGATTATCCTCTCTAAATGATGATGCAATGATAAAGTATGAGATGTGGGGGTTTGGCGATGATTCAAATGGATTAGGGTTTGCCACATATTTCACATTTATATTGAAAAATAATGATTAATAGGAAAGGAGTTGGTATAAGCCCAAGATTAATTTTGAATTTAAAAGTTAGGAAGTTGAATCTACATCAACCACACTTGCATATTTGACTTAGTATAATAAATGGATAAACTATAAATCAAGTCTAGATTAAAATAATGTGTAAAGATTGAGACTAAACTTAATTATAGAAAAAATGGATAAACTACAAATCAAGTCTAGATTAACAAATGTCACTCTCTATCTAATTCTCTCTCTATCTTTTTGTCCCTCTCTATCCTTCTTTATTCCCCTCTCTCTCTATCTTTTTGTCCCTCTCTATCCTTCTTTATTCCCCCCCCCCTCTCTCTCTCTCTCTCTCTCTCCATGTCTCTTTCTTTTTCTCTCCCTCTTTATTTATCTATATATCTATTTGTTTCTCTCCATCTTTCTCTCCCTATCTCTATATATGTTTCTCTATCTCTCCTTCTCTCTTTCTCTCTTCCTTTCTCTATTTCCTCTTTACCATGTCTCTTCCTTTCACTCTCCCTCTTGATCTCTCTATATATCTTCTTTCTTTATCTCCATCTTTATTTCTCTATCTCTTTGTATCCCTCTCTATCTATCCATTTCTCTCCATCTCTCTTCACTTCTATCTTCATCTCTCTCTGTCCCTCTGTCTCTATCCCCCCTCCTTTCTTACTATTTTTTTAACTTTTTTTTTCTCTCCCTATCTATATCATTTTTTCAAAACCTCTCTTTGTCTCTCTATCCCTATCTTCCCTTCTTTCTTCCTCTATATCTTCTCTATCTATGTCTTGATCTCTCTATCCCTTTATCTCTATCGCCCCTTCTTTTCCACTCTCTATCTCACTCCATCTCTTGATCTCTCTATTTCTTTTTCTATCATTGTCTCTCTATCTCTCTATCTCCCCTTCTTTCTCTCTTCCTTTCTCTATGTCCTGTCTCCATCTCTCTCCTTTCTTTCTCTCCTTCTTTATCTCTCTATATCTCTATCTCCTTTTCTCTTCATCTTTATCTTGATATCCCTTTGTCTCCCTCTCTATCTACCCATTGCTCTTTATCTCTCTCTAGCTCTCTATCTACTTCTCTTTATCTCATTGTCTCTCTCTATCTCCCTCTCTCTCTCTCTCTCACACTCAACTCAAGGAAGATCAATTAAGTTATTAGATTTCATATAGGTTAATTTAATTAGTATCATATATATATATAATAGCATACAATTATAAATGAATATTAAGAAATTATACAGTTATATTTGATTCACTAACTTATATGTATCTATCTTATATTTAATAAAATAAAATTATATATTATATCTTTATTAACTATTATATATTTATTATTTTTTTATGAAAAAGAGCTACCTGTATGACAACGGATATATTAAGATAAGAAGCCAAGTACATAGCTCAAAAGTAGTTGAAGACAATGAAGAGAAAACATAGAGAGATATCCTAAACTATTGGACATAATTCCATATGAACCTAAGCCCATTTGCTAGTTCAATGGCTCTTTCCACTTGAGTAGGGGATAGAAGATCCCCATACTGGTTGAAAAATAGGTAAAAGTCTCCATGTTGTTCCTCCATATACCATGTCTATATACCACCAAATCTTTACCTTCCACCTGATTTTTATTTACTGTTGCAACATCAAAGACCCCGGCCATCATGCCATATTGTGGTCATTTGTTGAAGTTGGATATAGCTGCCTTCGCTGCATTCACCATGTTGCCTTTGACGAATCTAGTAGCCATAAGCTTACCACTGCTTTTCCTTCTTAGGATCATAACAGAGTTTATTAGGAACTCTTCATATAGGAATTTGTCATGGATATGGCCTCCATTAAAGATTAGCCCCTATCACTTTGAAGATTACATTTGTCACCTCCTTAGATCTCATGTTGAAGATTCTTCTAATTTGTGCTTTTGGGTCTTCTACAACATTTTCCTCTTGGTCCTCATCATCTTCCTCTCTTTCCTCCTCTTCTTCCTCCTCTTCTTCCTCCCCTTCACCACTTCCTTCCTCATTGCCCTCTGATTCTGCGGCCTAGCAAATACATATATAGTTGATGGACATCCTATTCGCCATTTCTTTTGTGAAGATTCTTGAAGAAATTCGAGTTGTGACCATTGCATGTGAATTCCTGCCTCTCATATCTCTAAGGATTTAGTTTGTCCATTGAAATCTCATATTCTGTAGGGAAGTAAAATTACAATCTACACCTTCTTAATTTAAGGGACATCCTATCACTCCATCCAAGTCCTTGTTTTGATTCTTTTTATTGGATATTATATATTTATTATTAATTCACATAAAATCATCTAATATATTAATATTAATCATAATTATATAATTTATATAATATATATTATATTATAAATACGATTAGTATATTCACTATTATTAATATGCATAGGTGACAACTGATTGAATGCAAGTGAACCTAGGCATAGTGCATGGACAAGAATCTAGAAAGGAAGCACACACATTTGAAGTAGCTACTAAGAAAAACATAGGGATCTTGAAATCCATTAAGATATGCAAATTAATTCATGACACTCTAGAAAAAAATGGCATGGGTCATAGGGATATAAGACAATCGTCATTCACTTAAAGACATAGCAATGAAACTTCCACAACTCTTCGGCGTACCCATTGCACACCAAGGTGCTATTGCTAGTTTTATATTTTGCATACTTTTTAAATTTTACTGTATGTTTTTTATTAAAAGGGTGTAAAAGTAGATTTTGAAGGGAATTTGGAACCCTAAAACAACCCTAAAAGGTCAGCTAGCTCAAAGGTGACTCAAAGAAAAATAGTAGCAATGCTGCAACATGGGACAACTCAAGAGCAGAGAAAGCTAAAACTGCAGGAAACAATAGCTCATAGTGGTTTGAACCCAAAACATTAAACCTCTTTAAATGGGTTCATACACATATGTTTCCTTTTGGTCAGACACTGACGTCAACTCTAGAGGCCTCACTGTAGATCTCCTTCCTTGCTAAAACATTCTTTCAATGGGCCAAATAACATAGTGTTTGGTGTGCACCTCCTATTTTTATTGTTGTGTTAGATATTTTAAAAATTGGTTGGTATAATTATGGTCAAGACTAAGTACTACAAGTGTATTTTTTAATATTTTTTATTGAATTTTTTGTGGTTTTTTAAAGTGGGTGCATCTGGAAAAATGCATCACTAGGTATGCACACCATGTAACTTGCACAAAAATATAAGAAAATATAAATTTTTAATGTATAAAGAATGAAGCTTAGAACAATCCTATATAATTTTTTAAAATTTGATAAGTGGATCAAAAGTTATAAAGAAAAATATATACATATATATCAGAGGAATATGAAGACAATAGTAAAAGGAAATTAAAAAAATGTCATTAATGACATTGAATTTTTAAAATACTATTGAATATAAAAGCACATCTTCGGGAGATAAAATAGAAGTCAAACCCTTAGGCTTGGTCATCCAATCCTAAAAGGATAGGACTAATTTTTGAATGAATAATGCGAGCATGTTATGTAACATGCTATATAAAACACTCATTTATATAACATGAGGCACATTATGTAGAATGCCTAAAAGTGTGTCAAACACACAAAAAAAACATGTAACCCATGACTTGGTCCCACATTTCTATCTGCACATTGTTTTTGCACCTTTTCTATGAAATTTTATGAGATTATTTTGTTTTATATCATTACAAATGATTGATTTGCATTGGGAAGCAATAGTTCTTCAATCATTATGTGCATTTTATTTGACTAAGAGTTTTAGTTCACTATTAACATAAATTTAGAAATTTGTTAATTTTTGTGAGTAATAATCATTTATTTGTATTTTAAGAGTCTACTTGTGACCATTATGTTGTTTTTAAGTGACCATTATATTCTTTTTATGTAATTGACTATTTTAATTAGGATATATTAATAATTTTGTGTATTAAATATAATTCAAATTTATCATGGGAAGGAACAAGTGGGGAACACCTAAGCAAATTGAAGTGGAGGAAGAAAAATAAAGGGAATGGATGAAAAAGATTTGTCAAATGAAAAAAGTTAGAGGTGAAGGTAGATCATCATTACCAATTGATTTGAATGTAGCTCAACAAGTCCTAAATCACCTATTGAAACAAGAAGTAATTGATAGAACACCAATTCTTGATAATATTTCAAAATTACACCAAATGATTAATTTATAAAAAATGAAAAATATAGCTTATTATGAAAGTCAAGATCATATGCCCATTGAAGAAAACATTAAAAATGAATAAAATTTAGCTAATATATATACAACCAACAACACATGCCAATAAAAACACCACCTAAAATTATTCATAAAAAAAACAAAGTATCTAATTGAAATTGATGAAAATATCTTAAAGCTAATGCTCAATAAAATTTTAGAAAGCACTTGTAAAAGAATTATTAATAAAACATGGATAACATTTTTTGAAAGCTTAAATGAAATAGGAAGGTGTCAATTATTTATTGAAATGCTAAAAAATATTAATTTTAGACACTATGAAGATCCTTAGGCTAAGATCATCCAATATCAATGGTGAATATTGCAATAAATCTAATTAATGCATACTGGTCAATAGGTCGAACTTGTTGGAATTTGCTCCAAAATGCATGATTTGTGCCTTCCCATTTATTTTCAAGTTTTGTTTGGATGATAATAATATGGAGCATCCATATGATATTACAAAATTCAAGTATTATGGTGTGCAAATTTTTATGAAGGATCCATACAAAGTGTTGGTGACCAAACATATAGCTTCACAAATCATAAAGACTTGCACTATCACCTAGGGCCAAGGGTGTGTCATCAAAGGTGAAAGAAAGGCCTATGATTAGAATGTGACATGAAAGGACCCATGGATAAGGATGGACATCTCCTTCTTCTTCTTTAGGATTTATTAAACTAAGGGGGGCATTCTTTGAGGTGTATTTCTTAAAAGACTATAGATAGACAATGATGGAATGGACCTTGAGGCAAACCGTATTTGAGATGTACGTGAAAATCCTATTAATTTATTACTAAGTACCAATGTGTTGGTTTACCTTAAATAGAGGACATAACACCTATATGAGTAGATGTAGCAAGAATGTGGAGACTAGGATCCATTCTTATTAACCCCTTAATATTTTTGATACATTGTCTCACTTCAAACATGGATGCGAGGGTGACAACAATGTAGATTTCAATATGAATGGCCTTCTTGAGATTTATAGACACTTTGCAGTAACATGTTATTGAAATTAGGCAATGTGGTAGGTCAACTAACTCTACTTTAACTACTAAGGTTGACATTTGTTGCTTTTTATTAAGTGTAGTGGGCTGGTGACATATTGAAACAATAGTAGATGGGTGCCTTCATTCATAAGGGCATAATCTAGTCAAATCTTCATTAGAAAAGAACATTATTCAAGTAAAACACAAATGACACCTTAAAGAAGATGACATTGATGACAATGTTTAACAACCCCACAAGCTAGGCTCTATATGTAGGAATGGAAAAAAATATTGCAAGACAATCACATGAACATATCTTACACATCCATAAGTAGATCTATACACTTCTTGTATTAATTTGAAAGGAAACCTTATAAAAATGTTTGCAATGTGTTGGCAAGAGAGATTGGGATACAGTCCAGAGATCTATACCCAAGGTACTCTTATGTAGTTTGTTTATACCCCAACAATAACAATAATAGTAGGGAAGCAAATACAAAAAAGAGACATTAGTATGCGGTACGATTTCATGCAAGTAAACACATAATTTACAATATAATACAAGCATTATCATAGCCAATACTTCTTATATATATTATTATGTAGTCATGTATAATAGGTAGGTCTGTCTCTTCTCATATATCACTCTTATCCTCTCAAATCTCTTACTTTCTTACACTGTTACATACACATCTATATACATCATATAGGGGTATGTCCTTTATTTGACACCTCTCTATCTTCTTCCCCTATTGGCCTTATGCTCCACAAGTCCTTTGCATCGTGTTGCGGTGACTACTCTCGCTCCTAGTATTCTACCAACATCATCCCGCCATTTTGAAATTATGTCTTGTCCTCAAGACATGTTGTGCTAGTTCAAAGGTAGGATGTTTTTGTATATCACCTTGAGCTACACCAAAGTTGTATTCCACTACTTATTTGACATCTGCAACATTTGTATTTGGCCTTCTAGCTCTATGTGTGTATTCTCTGCATCACCCAGAGAACTAGGGGTCTGCATGCCCTATGCCTTCTGCTTGGCCTCTATTAGTATGGTAGTTAAGGATGCTAGTCTCGAGATCACAACTTTTCTTCATTGTTTCACTTATGCTTTGATTTGTTCTCTTTGTTCTTGCACTCGTTGGAGTTGAGCATGCATAACCTCTATTTAGACTCTTATTTCTCCATTTGTATCCTTCATAGGATCATATGATGTGGTTGTTTGGGTTATTTAGATCTAGAATCCATCAATTTGATCTTTCATGGCCTTAATAATGGTGGGCCATTGTAAAGAAACTAATACCAAACTATGGCTTCTCCATTAGCATGCTGCATATTGGTTATTTCTGCTCCTAGTTGTGTATGTGCCTTGGCACACTTATTAAAGTGGCATCCACCAAATTATTTGCTTATTCACCTCCTCTGTTTCTTCTTGTTTAGTCTCCAAGTATTTTCTATGTGCTTGGAAACTTTGTACTAGTTGTTTTAATTTCTATGTAAGAGGTAGGGTTGTGTCCCTTAGAACCTCTGACAACTAATTTTGTATCATATCTACAGCCTCCTATAACTGTTCACTGTTCTCTACATGTTGCAAAATCTCCTCCCTTGCAGTGGAGAGAAATATATCACCAAGTTGTAGTTTATGTAGAGGTGGTATCCCAGCCAAGTTTATTTGTTCACTAATCAAAGGTAGCTGCATCAACTATGGTGTGACTATTGGTTAGATATGTTTTTTTCGCTCTAAGAAGTCCTTAATGGAATGGAATGGAGAACTAAAGGAGGATGCATGATGAGTACTAGATTCTTGTTGATCTTCCTCCTACTGGCTGACATTTGTATTGTGCAAAGGTGGGTGTTGTGGTTCTTCTTGTTGCATATGTAGAGGTGAGCTAACTTCTTCTGTGTCTTTCCCTCTTAGTGTGTCATATGCTTTTTTTGTAGCCTCCTTTGTTTCTTTCTATATCTTCTCCCTATCTTCTTGTGCCATGCTCATAAGGGTGTCAACTCTTTGCTTGGTCTTGAGCTCTGTGGCTTGCATTTGAGCCAACTTGTCTTTCTCTACCTCAGAGATAGTACAATCTATTTTCTTGAGGGCCTCTTGTCTCAGCTCTTCTTCCAACTCTAATGCTTTTTCTCTTCTATTCCTCAGGGCATTAACTAGTTCCTCTGGGAATGTATCTACTATCTCATCCAATGTTTAATTTGTCCCTTGCATGTAGCTTATTACTACTTTTAGGATTATAATTTTATTTCTTTGTGATACCTCAGGGTAGAGGTCCACTGTATTTTGTAGCAATCCATAATGCCTAATGCCATTTACTACAACATTTAGGTCTAATAATTCTTCTTCCTTTTTTGTTTTCTCCTACTCTTCAGTTGCTGCATGGGTATTCTTTTCTTTCTTTTTCCTTTTTAACTTCTCTAATACCTCCCATTCTTCTTCTTCAGCTTCCTCCGTAGACATCTATACAACTTTCCTTTTGGCACATTGTTTTTGCCTTGCTCCTTTCTTCTTTGCACTAAGCTCCACCAGGATTTTTGATGCCTCCTTTTGCCCTATGGATACTGTTTATCCTAATGACTCAGGTTGTGTGACAATTTTGTACTAGTTATTGTGGAAGGCTTTCTTCTTGACCTCCTTGGGGTTTGTGTAGTAGTGCTCACTTTTGGAGCTTATGTAGCTAGTTGTGGGACTATTGCATTGGGTTGTGGAGCTAATGTAATGGGGTTTTGTGTAGATGCACTTGTTTACTATAGTATTCCCCACTTATCATGTAGTTTTGCTTTGTTTTTCTCTAGTTGTTCCTCTGCATTCTCCCTGTGTTGCTTCTCCATTACTTCACAGTATGTTTCAAACCTCTCCACGGTAGTATCCTTAGGTTTACTCAATAAGTTTTTGGCATAGGCCTCTATTTCTTGTGCGGTAACCTCATATAGAAGCTTGGGAATCTAGAGTGTTCTTAGCTCAATTGCCTCCATATAAGTGTAGTCTTTATCCACCATAAATGTGATGGTGTCTGTGTATTTCTTGACTAGGGCATAGCGAATTTGTTCCCTAGATTGCACATTTGTTTGCAAGGCTTTGAAGAACCCGTAGTATGTTGCAGCTTGAAGGAGGTTTTATCCTTAAATTATTTTACATGGTATTTAATTTGTACTGCTATGAGTTTTCCATACTTTGCCCTTAAATCCCAGTAGTTCCTTTAGAAAATAAAATACTAGGAAAATAATAAGAGTTCCATACCGAAAATTGTAGTTGGAGTCTTTTTTTATAGATTCTCCATCAACTACTCCCACAACACTTCACATAGGTCAAAATCTTTATTCTCTAACACCATTTGATATGCTATGTGAATTGCGGTGGTGCTAGCTAACTCTTCTCTATTTGCATACTAAATTGTGTTTGTGATACCCATTGCAGTGTATCAAACCCCAGGATATGTAATTTCTTTCACACTTAGGCTACAACCATCCAGTGTTGCCCTCGTGAGCTCTGTCACTTTATCATTCTTTATTACTTTCATTGTCGGTACCCCTTCAATTGAACTAAGCCTTGTAACGACTTGAATTGCATCCTTTGTTATCTAGTAGAGTTCTTCCAGATAAATATATTCATCATGAATTCTGCTTAGGACTATCCTCAGCCATTCATGTTGGTTGAAGAAATTGGGGTAATCCTTCCAAACGTCCAGCTTTTTGGTTTGAATATTCTAGTATTGTGGAAAATACCTAGCTCTATCTAGTAGTGTGTCCCATAACTCCACAAACCTCATGTGGTCAATCTTTGGAATTGGTGAATGAATATACTTCTGGATGTCTTCTGTGTAGACCACATCCACTGGTATGCCAGAAAAAGCTCCATCTTTGTCAACCTCCATGGATAAATATATGGATACTTTTTATATATAGCCTCAACTTCTCTGTGATATCAACCAATATTGTTGTGGCCATTTTTCTCTTCTGCTTAGCTGAACTTAGGGTTTACAAAAAAATTCTTTATTTTGTACACAGAGCTCAAATTTTCACTAAGTCTTGGATGCAATTGTGATGAATGAGTGAAGTGTTAGGGTTTTTATAGCTTCAACATTGACTTTTTGCATTTAATTCACTTACCCATTTCCTTTTGGTGGGCTTTTTTAGTTGTTAAGTGCTAGTGGTAGACTATAAACGGTTAAGTTTTTTACTTTTCTATGTTACATCTATGGTACATATGATACAATATGAGATTCTTGTTGTATTTTTTATTATTCACCAAATGGATGATAATTTTTTAGCCGCTCTCCATTTACAAACCCTATAGGTCCACTTCGGTCCATTTTTATTAACCTAACTACTCCGCATTCCATAATTTAACAGATGTAGTAAGGGCCTAGCCATCTCACCTTAAGTTTGTCTTGTTTCTTGATTTTGTTGTCGTATAATAGCACTAGGTTGCCAATGCAGAATGTTTTTAGTCATAATTTTCTATCATGCCAGGATTTTTGTCTTTTCCTCTCCAAGATTTGATTTATTTGGCTATTAAAGGGGTTTTAACCAAAATTTCCAATTCTTCGACTCTCTCTGCTAGTGAATCTTCCACATCCAACTGCAAAGTTAGTGCGATACACAATTTTGGTAATAGGAAATTAATAGGTAGGGGGGCATTAGTTCCATAGACCAATTTGAATGGTGTGAACTTAGTTGAGTATTTATAGGCTATGCGGTAGGCCTAGAGTACCGTAGGTATCTCTAATCCCAATCCTCCCTATTGCCATCACACATTTTTGTTAATGATGTTCCAATTATCTTATTCAAGGCTTTGCTTGCTCCATTGGTTTGTGGGTGATATGGGGAAATTTTGTTATGTGTTATCATGAAACTGTTCAAAAGTAGTCCACAATCACGTTATTTATGAAATGTTTGTCTTGATTGCTTGTTAAATTGATTTGGGAATATAATCTTGTAATGATATTTTCATAAAGGACCTTGTGACAGACTTTGCTATGAAGTCTTTTGTCAGTAACGCTTTTACCCATTTGGTCAAGTATTTAACTCTTGTTATTATAAACCTTGCTTTTGAGAACTTTGCTTGAGGATTTATAGGTCCAATGAAATATATGGCCCATTTTTCAAATGGTATTTGTGCTAGAACTGTTATTAATGGCATCTCATCTCTTACAATAGGTTTCCCTACCCTTTGACATATGTCACAGTTCTTCACATAACACTTAGCATCCTTTTGTAGTGTAGGCCACCACAATTTGACTAATTTTACTCTCTTTGAGGTAGTGTCTCCGCAATTGTGTCCTCCATATATTCCTACATGTGCCTCTCTCATGATTGTTTCTATCTCATGTTCATATACTAGTCTTCTTAATATATCATCTTTCCCCAATATATGTAATTCTCCTTCAACCAATGTATATGGTTACACATTCTACATAAGTGTTTGTTTATCTTGTGATGAAAAAGTTTACAGAAATTCCCTTGTAGAGAGTAATGTTGCTATGTCATGTAACTCCTCTGGTACCATGGTCAATCTAAATAGATGTGTGCCAAGAAAATATTCATATTGTTCATTTGGTTCTTCCCTTGTTTCTATCCTAGGTAGACAATCAGGTCCTTAATTATGTTTTCTTGGCTTGACCATTATTTTAAAATCAAATTCTTGAAAGAGGACTAGCCATATACAAATCCGGCTATGAATCACTGGTCTATTTAGAAGGTATTTTAGGGGTTCATGGTCTATAAAAAATACAAATGGAGTAGAAAATAACTAATTTCTAATTTTTTGTAGGGTATAAACCATAGCAAGGGCTTCTCGTTCTGTTGTTGTGTAATTTTTTGGTGCAGGAGCACCTAACAAATCATGTTTTTGTTTGTAATAAGGTCAAACTGACCAATGTTGTTTCTTTTTAGTTGTTGTTGTTCAGTTGTAACTGACTGATTGAGAAATGGTTGGCCTCCCATGGGAGTGATTTAAAAGCATAGAAGAACGAACATTAGGGTCAGTTCTGTTTTGTGTCCTTTTGTGTGTTCATTTCTGGAAGTATGTATGAATTGTATTGAAGAACAATAAAGCTCTGTTTCATCCCCTTTTGTGTTTTCTTGTTCTTAGATTCAAGGATTTTGTAATTGTGATTAGTAGATTTCCTTTTCCTGTAGTCTATTGCAAAATGGTTCACTAAAGCATTCCACCAGTACGGTTCCTATCAGGATCGGTGGAATGGCTTCGTTGTAAAAATATTCATTTTTGTTTTCTATTTTGTTTCCTTGTTCGACGGTGCAGAGGACCAAATTGGAGCATTTTACACAGTAAATGGCCTAGCATCTCCATGTGCTAGGGTTTGGTTGGAGAGTGAATGAGTCGTAGAAATAGCAGAGGAGTTGAAGTCATTGTCGGTGAAACAGGGGCCATCGGCAAAATATTCCTCTCTTGAAGTGATAAGAATAGTCTGGCCGAGTGCAGGAAGACTCTTGGTGTAACGACTTAATAACACCGTAGTTTGCTGAAGAGAGGTTCAAGCCATTGAATGGAAGTCGTGGTCTAAAGATTCATATCGGGATGATAAGGTCATCGAGTAGATAACTTGGCGTTGGACCGACAGTATTGGTCTTACCGATCGAGGCGTATCAGGGTGATAAGGGATAAGTGATACCGACGGAGATCCATGGGAAGAAATTGGCTAGCAGCAAGAGATCTTAAGGTTTGGCCAATAGCATTCGTCTGGCCAATGAGTGATTGGAGTGACTAACATATCAGAGACACAAAAAGGAAGTTCACCGAATGTTGAAGTCACGCTGAAGAGTGGTTGGTCCATTGGCGCATCGGCCTAAATTTGTAAGTGTTCGTTGATGACAAGGGTCGTAGCGAAGAAGATAGTGATCGTATATTAGAATTAACAAAATGAGGGTTGCCAATAGTGTAGAGTCTCACCGAAGACAAAAGTCATCGGCTTATCTGCAAAGCAAATTATAACGTGGCCGATAGTAATTGCCTTGCCGACAAGTGAAAGTCAAAGGTGACATTGGAGTGATCGGTGTATCGGCGAAGTAGAATCTAAAGTAGCTAATAGCACTTTTCTTGCCGATAGGCAAGAAGCGTAGAGTCACCCATCAGGAAGAGTTGCGATGTCGAAGTGACAAGTTTGAAGCTGACCAATTGTGATTTTCTTGCCGATAGGCAAAGAGTGTTGAACCTCACATTGGAGTGACTAAGACTTTGGAGAGATAAGTTGTAAAGTGGCTGACAGACAACGTGTTGCCAAAAATGAAGGGAAGAGATCTGTTCGCCGAGCTTAGGAACAGTTCCAAAAGGTTCAAAAGTTCAAAAGTTTAGTATTTGATCAATTGTCTGTTCCCGCTGTGCGCTCCTCATCGTTTTTCTCCACTTTTGACAATTTCCTGCTAGCAAATGCTACAGGATGGTCCTTATCTCCCTTAGGTTAAGCTAGTACCACTCCTATTGCTATCCCTGACACGTCGACATGCACATAAAATGGTATACTCCAATCAAGGAATGCCAATATAGGTGCTTTTTCTATCATTCTTCACTCCATTCCACATTCTTACCATTTTTCTTCTTGACAAGCTCTTCTAGGGGTACTGCTACTACCACATATATCCCTTAATAAATGTGTAGTGATAATCAGTTATCCAAAAAATGTTTTTACTTCAGATGTTGTCTTTGGTGGGGGAAGTGTCATTATTAGTGTGACTTTAAGCGGGTCCACCATTAGCACTTATTTGCATATAATATGGCCTAATAAGGTACCAAAACATGTACTTCTTCAAATTTAGGGAAATTGCATGCTCTTGCTTCTGTTTAACATTATTCTTAGTGCTTATATGTGATCTTTTACTAACCTATACACTTTCCAGTCATCACAGTACACTTCTAAGAAGTCATGTATAAAGTCCTTAAAGGCATTCACCATTATCCTACTAAATATTGCAAGTGCATTCTTCAATCCAAATGGCATTACTCTATACATATAGGGCCCAAATTCTGATGCAAATGTTGTTTTTGGTTGGTCCTCTTCTCTGATTTTTACCTGATGGTATCCTGAGAATCCATTAGTGAAGGAATATATTTCTCTTCCAGCTACTGACTCCAGTATTTCTTCAGCAAATGGGGTGGGGAAAGGGTCATGCATGCATGCCTTATTTAGTTCTCTGTAATCCACACATATCCTTATCTCTCTCATCTTCTTATTTTGAACTACCATAGGGCTTATTCACTCTGCATCTTCCACAAGTTTAATTATGCCTGCTGCTAGCATTTTATCTAGTTTAGTTTTAACCTTCTTTTTCATATTAGGGTTAAGCCTGTATGATCTTTTACTTATAGGTTTTTCTCCTTTCTTTAACTAAATTTTCATTATACCCACTTCTTCTTTGATCCCCTTCATGTCTGCGAATGTTCTAGGAAACAAATTCTCAAATTCAATTAGAATTTCTGCTAGTTGCGCTACCACCTTTTCACTCCAAGAGTCCCCTATTTTAGCTAGTATAGGGTCTCCTTCCTTTGCTAAATTCTCTTATCTTAGTTTGATTGGTTGGTTGTAATTTTCTTTAGGTTCTACATGTAATTACAACTCCCTTTCACCTTCCTACACTTCTATTTCCATGTTTTCTACATCTTCATTATTTTCTTGGGTAGTTTTATAACATGTATGTGTATTAGGGTTTATTTCTTTATCCAACCACTCAATGTATTTTCATATTCCTTTACTCCACGGTGGTGGAGAACTAACTTGCAGTATATTTTCCTCTCTATCCTCATTAGATGTGAATATTATTTCTTTTATTTTTAGCAATGTGGTATGAATATGCTCATTTTCATCCCAAAAGGAGAATGTGTGACAGAAGTCTTCTTTTAGTTCATGCCAATGTTTTGTTTCTACTCTTCTCTCTTGGTTAATGTACTAGGTTTGGACTACCGGTGTGACTATCCAATAGAATAGTTGTATGTATAGTATATCATCATATTCATTTCTAGCCTTCCATAGCCATATGCATGTTCTTATATTCTCTTTCGGATGGATAGTGCCATCATACTTAGGGATTTCTTCATATTCTCCTTCTCCTGTCATGTATATCTTGTTTGGATTGGAATTTTTAGTACTGGCCCATACTAGATATTGTACTTATGTGTATTCCACTAGCTGGAAGAGTTTCATACCAGTGTGCGGTTTAGTGCTTTTAGTCTTATCTCTTCATTTCCAAAGGTTTGCTCCATTTGTGATAAATATGCAGGTAGGTCTCCAACTCTTGAATATTTCAGTAACTTGATGTGTGATATGCCCTTCAAAATATTGTCTATTTGGTTTGATTTTGAGATTGTACATTTTGCCTGTATATATAGTTCTCCGTATTCATTTTGCCTTGTATTCGATTCTCTTGCGGTAAATTGTGGTAGGTTTTCTTCTGACAACTTGATCATATAAATCCTTCTAGTAATCCCAACTCTTCAGGTATGAATTTTCAGTTGTTCTTCTATCCATGAGGTTAAAACATCCTCACTATCACTGTTGTAGTAATTTGTCTCAAGTTCTGTCTCCCACTCAGAGTTAGGCTCTTCCACAAATTTGTTTCTAGGGAGTTTATTGATTGTATATAGGTTTTTTTTGTCTTCTTCAATGTATTCCTCTGGACTAATCTCTTCTGTATATGTTTCGTCATGATTCTCTCCCAAAGGTATGTGGACTATCTTATCATCATCTACAAATGAAATTTCCTCCTTTCTAGAGTCTACAACACTATTGGCATTCACAAACCATCTTAGTCCTGATAAAGCATTGAATGAGTCTAGTGTTTGTCTAATTGCTACCACTTCTAGGTCTATGATCAGTTTTACTCCCATTACACTAACTTCTACATTCTTCCATGTGCCTAGTGTTGTCATCCTAGAACCATCCACCAAGCTAATGAAATTATAGAAGGTTAATCCACATATATAAACATCACAAAATATGCAATATATAGATGCAACTGACTATAAATATATATCCTTTTTCAAATCATACAAATTCTAATTGAGATATCATGGTATGAATGAATCAACTACACATATTGGTCTTCACACTAACTTCCTTCTCTTGAGTAACCACACTACTTGGTCGACCCCTTTCCAAAACACAAACCCCAAAAGAAATGATTCTTACAGAATGCTATGCCATGTTCATAATGAAATCTTTCTTCCCCAACAAGGCACAACTAGAGAAAATGAGACTAATGAATAGATGTTTCAACACCACCTTCAACATTTGTTCCTCTCCAGTATGTTGGCTATTTTTGGCCTCCACTAACATGTATGTTCCTTAATGGCTATATTCACCATTGGTAGTGGTTACCATATCCAGGGGGTTGAAATAGAATAGTAATAATAATATCGTAAACTTGCCACTATTAGTTATACATTTGAAATAAAATCATGCTCATTAAATAATATCATATCTTGTAATCAAATTGACTATGAGTTGGGTCCACTTTTATTGGAACACTTAGGGCAAAATATTTTCAGAAGAGATGGATTTTGGTAATATGGTTGACAATTATTTTTAGAATTTTTGGATGAAATTAAAACCCATTTCAGATGAAAATGTTTAGTTTTAAAACATGTAATTTTTTTAGTGTTGCACATATTTTTCTATTTATTATTTATTTTTTAAACAAAAATCTTAAATTTTTTTGGAAGGAATGGACTTTAGCAATATGGTTGACAACTTTTTTTAAAGAATTTTTAGATGAAATTAAAACCCATTACAACTGACAATGTCTATTGGTGTTGAACATATATTTCTATTTATTAATTTTTTTAAACAAAAACTATCATAAACTTGAAATAAAATATATTATTATTTTTTAATAGCTTCTGACTTTGATTTTTTTTTTGAAAAATAAATTATGTCTAACCAATCTAGACATCATTCTATATTAAATAAAAAAAAAGTTTCGTTACAATTAGATTAGCTCATTTATGTTGGCCATACACAAGGGGTTTTAAAAAACACAAATTAGGACTAGTAAAAAACTAATTAAAAAAATTGTTTATCAAAAAATTACAAAAAATATCCCAACCAAACTTTAGCATCATATGCATCTTTCCACAAAAGGAATTAAAAAAATACTTTCATTTGGGTCAAATTATGTTGGTCATACATGTGCATGTTTTGGTCCAAAACATACGACTTTTTTAAAAAGCTAATTTTTTTACATCCTATACAAAACCAATTTTTATCATCTAGGTATTAGAATAAATTACATATTTGAAAACTACAAACAAAATCCTACATTTCATATTTTTACATCATATTAATAATCTATGTGTAAGTGCTTCAAATTTTTACTCCAACTATGACAAACTTTGATTTTCAAGAAAAAGACTTCCACTTTTTGGCCAAAAAGTGAACCCAACCTCTTGCACTTCTTGATTATCAAATTGACTATGGCTATGTTTTTCTATTGAAATAATAACATTAATAATATCTAAATTTGCAAATATTAAATTGAGTAATAGGATAAACCATTATGACTCCCTTCGACAACACCTAACATGCTCCCAAACATTATCAAGCATCACCTATAGTCATATTACTGGCTTGCACAAGTGTGTGTGGTTCTCAGACATGTTGGTTCAACTACCAACTTGTTGTCATCTATCATCCTCTCCTAGATGCCCCTCTCCCTCATCGTATGGATAGGGAAACTATTATCTTGCATCCACCTTATATCCATTGATATAACAATTAGTCCATTAAGCAAATAATTCATAATCACAATTGAGTAAATATAAACTATTGGCATAATAGTTATTACATTGTTAACATTGTACGTAACTACTGGTGGTTACGTTAGTTGGGCTATAACTATTATTTCTATTATATCAACCAAATATAACACAATATATATCTGTGTTTGTATGAGCATTTATCATTGAATCAATAAATAAAATTATTACTACCCCTTCATATGGTATTAGAGCTATGGTGTTGTTGATCTGGCTTGTGTGAGGATATTGTGTATGGCACTGAAGTCTGCAATGTGAAGAAGCGTGGATCTCTCGTAAGTATTTTTGTGCTTGTGCATCAAAGTTTGAAGGAAGTAGTTACCATCATGGAAGGAGAGTGATTTTACAATGTTTGAATGTTATTAAAAAATGAGGCCACATTGAATAGAAAGTCGGGGACTGTGTCGAAGGATGCAAAGTATTATTTGTTGATCATGTGAGAGGATTCCTTTTGTTGCATTGGAAATAGAAGACATTGCAATCAATTTGGATTTGGGATTAGCCATGAGGTTTCCCTTTATCTTGCAATCGGTATTATCTAAACAAAGTGTGATGATTTGATTTGTCTTGTAACTAAATTTTTGGCCCACATGATAACTATCTGCTTGGCAGTTAAAGGTGAGTTTGAAGATTTCATTCTATGTGAGTTTGGTAGAAGTTCGTGTGGAGAAGACAAAAGGATAGAAGGTGTTAATTCCTGCGTGTCTGTGATGGCGTGAGAAATGTGAAATCTGTTCGAGTGCTGTAGAGAAAGGTTTGTAAAAGAGGTGTTTAAACCTATTATAAAGGCATTTGATTTGCAATTGTTTAACAAAGTTTCTTTGTGCTCATTGAATCATTGTCAATATACAAGGTACGAACCCATGTTGGTTTTGAAACTATTTTTGGCCTGTAAACTCCATATTGAGTTAGTTTCAAGTCAGTTTGCAATTTTGAGGAGTCAGTTGTACATGTTGTTGTGCGATCAAAAGGGAACGCATTATTTTGTCACTCTATATAGTGGCCTGTATTTTTATAATTGCATTTCCCTCTGTTGTTATTAACTACCCTCTATCACTCCCATCATTTGGATATGTGGAACATCCATTTCCATCAGAAGAAACAACGAGTGGCTATTCTGTGGGGTATAAAAGGGGCTCAAACATTGTAAAATAATCATGGACGGTATGCTTATTAATAGAAAAGTAGATCTAAATGCATTGTCAATGGTGTGTGGTAAACAACATCAACAAAAGATAGAAATTTACTTGCCCATCGATGTTTCATTTGACGGGGCCATCTTTTCTATTCCTGATGAGGCCTCCAAAGACTCATCTAAGATATTAGTTGGTTAAAGTGTAACAAGGTTATATTGGAGGCAGGTGGCATCAGAGAATGGAAGATTTTCGATCATCTCAAGTTAGCTTCTCTCTTTGAGATGATGCTTTGCACATGAGAAGTGTTTTTGGTTTTGGTTGTTTTGCTTTTCTTTGTTGATGCTGATGGATTTGAAGAATGTATGTTTTGTGAAGATTGTTTTTTGGAGACAGGTTTGGGATTTCATGTTGACCTCAATATGGATTGTTGTCCAACGAGCTTCAGAGTATATGATTGAGAATTATACCCTTTCGCAGTCACTAGACAATGATAGAGATCTATTGTATCTCTTAGGGATTGTTGTCAAATAATTCAAGCCTCTGTGATTTGAGAGTTCGAGACTAAATAGCTCAAGAACACAGATCGAAGCTACGCCTTTCCAAGGGTAGATGAGACAGCATGATGGAGCCCTACTTGGTTTAGGATTTGTTCTTTGGGAGAAGATCTTCTATAAAATATGTATTCATATTATGTAATCAACTTTGTTGAGTATATTAACATTCAGGGGGGGTCCCTTGGTACTATTGCAGGAAAAATGTAATAAGGGGGGAATGTTGGCATAATAGTTATTACATTGTTAACATTATACATAACTACTGGTGGTTACGTTAGTTGGGCTATAACTGTTATTTCTATTATATCAACCAAATATAACACAATATATATCTGTGTTTGTATGAGCATTTATCATTGAATCAATAAATAAAATTATTACCGCCCCTTCATAAATGCATAAAATCAATTCCCATATCATGAATATTCTATCAAAGTAACAAAATATCATTTGTCCTATTATCGTGTGATACAAAATGGATTAATAAATATTAAATCTGTACATTAATAGTTTTCAAATAAAAAGCCAAAAAGGGGTGTGACACCTAGAATCCACATGAATGTCAACAATGATAATAGTGCCAAGATCACAAGTCTATGGAAGAAAAGCCATGACATCTTGAGTAATAGGGAATGTTGAAGATGTTAGAGTATCAAAAGAACTCATAAGCTTTGGTCAAGGTTGATGGTGAGGTAGGGTGAGCTAGTGTTTGAATTTATGTTAGTCAGTGATGCAAGAGGGAGAATACTATCAAGGGTGGATAGATTAAGGGTATTAGGAAAGGAAGGGTGATGGACATAGGTGAGTGGAACAAGAGCAACAATAATAGAGCTAAGAATTACACTAATGTTAGGGACATTTACTAGCTTTGGGAAATGAGGTATGCTTAGTTTCTATGGGATAATTGGAGGGTGAGTGGATAGGACCAAGAAAACCTTAATTCTCTTAAATTGTTTTATCATTTATATTTATTAATGAGTCTTTTCTTTACATTGAGATTGAGAAGTGGGTCAAGATGGAGGCTAGGAAGCAGGTTAGTTGAGGTAGGTAGGAGGTCTAGGGGTAGGGTAGCACTTTAGATTTACTTTGGGAATTATGTGTAGATGTGTCTTAAACCTTTTATTTTTTAATCATTAAGTTGCAAAAGCATAAGGGGAGGGCTAGAAGTAGAAGAGGAAGATGAATCCATAATGGGTGGGGATGACAGGGTAGGAAGAGGAGGTTGTGGAGTAGGGGTGGTCCACCTAGTAGTATAAGACTAATAATGATTAATTACTATGTTTTTATGCTATCAAATCAAGGTGGATGTGGTTGGCCAAAAATAATCAAGGGGGAAATTTTCCAAGGTAGAAACAAGTTGGTATCAACTATGAGGAATGGTGATGATAGTACCCTTGTGAGGAAATTTAAGACATTGATGAATAAAAAAATTACCAATCCAAGGATGGCCCAAGAGAATGTGATAGTGGTCAAATGTAGGAATAACATGACATAAAACATCCGTACTCTTAGGTCCAACTTGTATGGAAAGAATAATAGAACTAAGAGTGGCAGTGGACATTCTATTATGTGTGTGCAAGTCAATATTAAAAGAAGAATATGAATTTTGATGATGATGATGAGTAATATATAAGTGTAAAAACATTGAATGGTATTGTGGGGTCCACTAAAATGCCTAGAATAGGATTTTGGTTCATGAACCCTTCTATGTACATAGAGGACCATGGGAATCATTTTTAGGTATTTTATTTGGGGAGAAAGTAATCATAGGTGTAGGAGGGGACTGAGGAATAGGAGGAGGAATGAGGAATGAAAGGAGGTGGACTAAGGAATGAAAGAAGGACCAATATTTGTAGCACCTATAACATGTCTAAAGAAAACGATATTAGGAGGGTCCTAATCAAGCATAGATGTGTCATGGGTAGGGTTAGAATCTAAGATGAAAGATGTGATGGTCATAGGGTGTACACAATTTGCGGTAGAATGTTAGGGAAAGGGGTTGGTAAAGATCTATAAATTTTGATTTGGAGGGGAAACTAACTTGTTCTCCAACTATTTACTCTTGTAGCATGGATGGTGTGGGAATTGATAAGGTCCTATATAAAATGCCACAAGCACATGTACCTCTCATTGTCATGGCCCTTATAAAAGTATTATTTCATATTTTTCCACATCAACTGATGGTTTTGTAAAATTAAACAATATAATATATTTTTCTAAATTCTCTATCATGTAAATAAATTTTTATAAAGGAAATAAAAACCCCCAAAAAATATGGGATAAATATTATGAAATTCACCCTATTTGGGGACCTTGCATATGTACATGGTAAGGCAAGCTTTAATAACCGTTACAAAGTTTATCCAGAAAAGAATCTATAACCTCTACAAAGTTTATCCAGAGAAGCTTCAATAATCTCTATAAACTTTATCCAAACATATTTTTTCCTTTCGAAACCTTCTTAACTAAAAGATTGAATGAATTCAATACTCCTTGGCATTAAGCTGAAGAAGATCGCTTATTTGTGCTGTCAGAAGTCATACCAATAGGGTCTTTATTCTGCACTCAGAAAATGAAAAAACCAAAAGGAGTTCAACATTTAATATCTAAACCTCTTGGTAGTACAAATGTTGGGAAAGTCGGGGCTTGATGATAACCTCCAAAGGCACTGCCTTTGCCATTGTCAAACCAGCCCCTTCACTCATGTCAGTGATTCTTCCATCTGGAAGAAACCAATTAAAGCTTTGCAACAACCTTGCAAGAGTTGTTTGCACCACACAAATTCCCAAAACGGCACCAGGACATCCTCTTCTTCCTGCCTCAAGTGGAATCATCTCAAAGTCATTCCCTCTCATATAGATGTTATCTATCTATACTTCCTCCTCTATGAAACGCTCTGGTATAAAATCCAATGGCTTGTTCCACAATCTTGGGTTCCTATGAATTATCCATGCATTTACCATCAGAATTGTTCCTGCAGGAATATGATAGCCTCCCAGTTCCCACCATGCAAGCCTCAAAAGATTTGTGTGGCCCCACTATAGGCACCGGTGGATAAAGACGCATAGTCTCTTTCACTATTGTTTGCAGGTATGCTAACTGAGGTATATCTGAGTCCTCCGCCAGTCTCTTCCGTCCAACTTTAGAATCAAGTTCCTCTTGTGCCTTCTTCATTACATGGGGATGTTGCAATAACGATGACAATGCCCACTCCAGGGAAATTGAAGATGTATCAGTCCCTACACTCAACATATACTGCGAGGATAGAATATTAATAGTAAGAAAATGAGATCAAATCAAAACTTGCCAGAATTGGGGTTAAGAATACAATGAGGGCTAGAAATAGGGTTAGGGTTAATATTCTGCAAAGATAGAATATTAATAGCAAGAAAATGAGATCAAATCAAAATTTGCCAGAATTAGGGTTAAGAATACAATGAGGGCTAAAAATAAGGTTAGGGTTAGGGTTAAGGTTAGAATGAGGCTTACAACTGTTGATGCTATTAGTATATTTATATTTTTAAAAAATACATATATCTAAAATATGCAATATGAGGCTCCTATTCCACTTATATATGAAAAAATGATTAAAAACAGACAACTCCAATAAAAATATCTCTAAATATATTTTTAAAAATATAGATATACTAGTGGATATATTAATAATAAATACCAGTTTCATAACTTATCTCTTAAGCTGCTAGCCCATTATAAAAGTTTATAAAAGTATTATTTCATATTTTTCCATATCAACTGCTTTTGTAAAAGTAAACAATATTTTTCTAATTTCTCTATCATTTAAATAAATTTTTATAAAGTAAATAAAAATCCTAACAAATATGGAAATTCACCCTATTTGGCGACCTTGCATGGAAGCAATAACATGGTAAGATAAGCTTTACAAAGTTTATCCGGAAAAGCTTCAATAACCTCTACAAAGTTTATCCAGAGAAGCTTCAATAGCCTCTATAAAATTTATCCAGAAATATTTTTACAATATGTTTTCCTTTGGAAATCTTCTTAACTAAAACATAGAAGAAATTCAATACTCCTTGGCATTAAGCTGAAGAAGATCGTTTATTTTTGCTCTCAGTCATACCAACAGGGTGTTTATTCTGCACTCAGAAAATTAAAAAACAAAAGGAGTTCAACAGTTAAAATCTAAACCTCTTGCTAATACAAATGATGGGAAAGACGGGGCTGGATGATAACCTCCAAAGGCACTGCCTTTGCCATTATCATACCAGCCCCTTCACTCATGTCAATGATTCTTCCATCTGGAATAAACCAATCAAAGCTTTGCAGCAACCTTGCAAGAGTAGTTTGCACCACACAAATTGCCAAAGAAGCACCAGGACATCCTCTTCTCCCTGCCCCAAATGGAATCATCTCAAAGTCATCCCCTCTCATATACATGTTATCTTTGTCTACCTCCTCCTCTATGAAACGCTCTGGTATAAAATCCAATGGTTTGTTCCACACTGTTGGGTTCCTATGAATTGTCCAAGCATTTACCATCAGAATTGTTCCTGCAGGAATATGATAGCCTCCCACCATGCAAGCCTCAATAGATTTGTGTGGCCCCACTATAGGCCCCGGAGGATAAAGACGCATAGTCTCTTTCACTATTGCTTGCAGGTATGTTAACTGGGGTATATCTGAGTCCTTCACCAGTCTCTTCCGTCCAACTTTAGAATCAAGTTCTTCTTGTGCCTTCTTCATTACATGGGGATGTTGCAATAACAATGACAATGCCCACTCCAGGGAAATTGAAGATGAATCAGTCCCTGCACTTAACATATTCTGCAAGGATAGAATATGAATGGTAAGAAAAAGAGTTAAAATCAAAACTTGCAAGAAGTTAATTTACTTCTAATGTATTGACAATTCAAATGTTTTTTGAGCAGAGATGACATAAAAAAACCACGTGTTAATAAATACTAGATATTTGCTCTCCTAAACTGCTATCAAGAGGTTCTCATATCCTCACTTTTGAGCACTAGATTGATAGATCGAGGAATTCAAGGGTCTTAGGGACATTTATGTGTTGATCGAAAGAAGGGCCTTGCAGGGCTAGATTTGTGTCAGGTGAGGGCATTTATACCCTTGGTCTAAGGGAAGGCCTTGTGCAAGACTTATGCTAAGTATCCCTTTTACAAATCAATAGGTCTATTTATTGGCTTGAATCAACTCTTTGTCATAGTTATATTTTAGGTAGGCAAATTGGTAAGTTAACGTTTGGAGCAGAATCCAATTAAGATGTGCACCTGCTCTGAATATATGAGAACTACTGTTGGCCCCTATACTCATCTCTTTTCATGTCTTCATTGGTATCATTTCCCCCATTGTATTGAGCTCCTTTCCTCTTTCTCATATTCTTCATTGTTGCACCCTAATTACGCTTTGCTGACCACTTATTAGTTCCTGCCGTGGAACTGTAGCGGAGGGGCAAAGTTTAACTAGTGATTAATGTTTTACTTCTGTAGCCAATCAAAATTCTGATTTGGTTTCTTCAAAATTCATTTGGAATGTTTGCTACATACAAACGGGGGAAATTTTAACTGTTTAAAATTAAAATTCAATTTTGTCAGATTGGCAGTGAAATAGGCGGATGCAAATTTCAAAGCGAGAGAAGGCTCTACTATTTAGGATTCAGATTGTCAGAACAGAGAATGACAATAAGGAGCCATCATAACAAAATTCTAAATGATGCGTAGCCTGACAGACAAGGATCTGCGTTGTCAAGGGTTGTTTTTAATTTATTATTTATTGGCGAACAGGTGGTCGATGTTTAGAGTGGGCTACGTGGGATATGTGCGGTTCAGTATCTACCTTCTTACCAAGCACGATGGGCGTCAAAGCAAACACCATGTTCATAGTGGTTGTCCTCATGGCTTTCTCTGCATACCATGGGTTGTCCTCCATAACTTGGGCTACCATTCTGGATTGACTCGTCTAATTACCACCCCATGCAGTGGCTCAGCCGAAAATCATGGGTTCAGAAGCCACTTAAATCCTAGCTCACTATCTTAAGCATTTGATCTTCCTTCTCCAAACGAGAGTGGCGTATGTTCTGGGTGGTATAATAAGGTTGAAAATAACAGTAAGACAATGGGAGGACAGACAAATTTTGAGGAGGTGATGGTGGAGAGGAGAGTGAAGACAGGGGAAGTTGTATTGAGATTTGTCATGGTGGCTTTGGCCATTGTTTCTGTTGAGCGTGTGGTAACTGACACACAAACTCAAAATATTTTTGTCATTGCCAAAAAGGCCAAGTTCACTGACATGAAGGCCCTTCTGTACGTTTTATATGTTATCTCACTTTTGCTTCTTCTGGTTTATAAATTTTGTCTGGTGTGGAATGCATGCATGGGGGATGGTTATGAAGAACAGTTCTGAGATGGGTTTATCATTATTTGGGAGTCTGATGTGAGGCAAATTAACTGCAGGTTTCTTGTTGCTACCAACGAAATTGTGGCGTCCTATTCCAAAATAAGTTCTAACATATTTTATAGTGCTGCACTAAACTCTGGGGTGACTGACTGAAACAAAAAAATGTTGGGTTGATATCAATCACACATACCCAAGGAGGAGATGTATTGGGTTATGGATTCAATCTTGACAGTATAGCAAAAGCACTTGTTTAATTGTCCCTGCCTATTAGGCAGAAACTTTGTATTTACAACACAAAACGGAGTCTTCTTTTTCCAGGCATTTATGTGACACTTTGACTGTCTAAACACTTTTGGAGATTCAATAAATTGTGTTTACCATTCATTTCTTGCCAATATGAAATGTAGGGTTTTTTACTATTAAAAGTCTTATGTTGCAGAACTTTTTTAAGGAGTTAGAATTTCCCTGGAGTTTTGTAGTTCTCTTTCTAGGGAGACTGATTGGTATGTTAGGGTTTACCTTGCTTGATATCTATTATCTTTATTAGGTTTCTTTTGGTTCTGTTTTAATTGGGATTTTGTTTGAATGACACGGATTTTACCTTATGAAACAGTCAAAAAGATTCTGTACCAGATAGGGTGAGTGGCCATTAAAAATGAGGGAGAGCATTTAAGGCACTTAGACTTGAAAAATGTTTCTTCCAAAGCCTGTAATTTCTGATATTTCCAGGATAATGAATAGATAATGCATCTTTAGTGGCTCATTTGTCACATCAGGCAGTTTCGGGACTTCTTTCCTTTATTTCTTTGTTCTCCTCTGCTTGGGGTTGCCTATTCCTAAAATTTCCTCCTCCAGAAGTGCTCCATGCTCCCATTTTGGCAGGAACTAGGAGGATGCTGGTAAAGGTTGTGAAGTTTAGCATTAGATCTGCCAATTGTATTTGCTTAAATGTTCCCAAGCCTTTTTCAGCAAACCCAATTCGGGTATATCCTGCAAGCATGGCACTTCATTTAACCTACAGTCATTGCATTTGATAAGTCCGATTTTCTTCAAAGCATTTTGTCAAACAGTTCATTTGCCCTCTACTAGTGAATTTTCATTGAGGAGTTAATCAAACAGCTTGTAGGCATTCTATGTATAATTTCGAGGTATATATATGCATTCTGTCAAACAGTTGGTATCCTCCCTCTAGCTTCCCCTTTTGACACATTTCATCAAATAATTCCATCCTTCATAACATTCTTTTTACCATTAAAATTCAACACCATGGATCTGGCTTTCGTACACCCCTGTATCGATTAGCAACAAGAAGTTAACTTTTAAAGCATTGTTTTGTTTCCCCGCTTCTATTTGGAAAGGAAATTCAATTCACACTATAGTTGTAAAACAAATAAGAATTCCTTCCTCATAGGTTGCCTCCCTAACACTTCTGTTATTGCAATGATAAATGATTCTCACATGTTGACACATGCATATTTACCTAATGAGAAATAAAATAGTTCTCTTCTATTCATCCCTTAAATGAAACATCAAGTTCAAATTGAACATATTTCCATGTTCGTTCATCTTCCAACAGCTTTCCTATGAATAAAAGACATTATTGATTCAGTAGGATAGTGATGCAGAGCACCTCTGAACTTCACTCTGCCTCCATATCACCAAAATCAGTCTCTCAGCCTGCAGCTGTGATGAACAGTTCTCAATGAAAAAATTAAAAACGTTTGGGCCACTCAGACAAAAATGACTGAACGGTTATAAAGGTGGAGCTTGAATTTATAACAGCAAGATTCCATTAAAAATCCAAAACTACTAACTAAAAACACTATCTTCCACACTAAGTTCTTGTTTTCTTCTCTTTACATACCATCTCATATAGAGTCAGAGCTCTGTAAGAAAGATCGACAAAACCCCTAAATCTGTCCTTTATCCTCCCTTTTTTTTGTTTAGAAAAAATAAAGATGGGTAGTGCACGTCTCTAAAGCTCCCCACCCAAAGACGACACAAAAAGACATAACATAACTTTGTATGAAGCTTGACACCTCCACAATATTGGACAAAGTTGAAGTTGTGGGCCTTCCATGTGGCTCAGGACTCTTGCTCTGCATCATTGAAAGGAACTTTGACGGATACCCCTTATTGAAGGTAAAGAGCATCGAGGATCTTAGATAGACACACAAAAAAAATTATAAACCTGATTGAGTATTTGCATGCATTAAAGTATTTCTGGTTAGCACTTTGGCCAAGGTTATAGTTAGGTTGAAACAAAATTCTACTTTATGACACTATCTACAATCTTTATTAGCTGTAGCCAGTAACTTTGATCCAGGATTATTATCCCTTTTATGAAGGCAATTTGATTATCCTTATACATGAATTACAGGGTTAAAGGAATTCCTGTCACTTTCATTGCTATAATTTCCCACAAGACATTAGACAAGGAAACTGAGTGCCAACAATCTCATTTCAAAGGTGCTTGATCAAGTTCAATGACATCATGGTAGAGTTTATAGTAAGGTGAGTGAATTTAGTCTTTTTTCAACTGCTTTGGCGATTTCACATGGTAGGGATCTCATTGCCCCTTTCTCCAAAAAGAAATGTGCTTAAACTCAAAATCAACCTGAGTCTTAAAAGGATTGGCAAGGCCTGATTACCACAAGTCTTGTCAAAGTGTCGAAACGTAAAGAGGCACAAATTTGATCAATATTTAAGGTGAATGGAAACAAATTTCTTTTGTAGGACTTCGATGAGGAGGTCACATATACGAAATTGGCGCTTGGCTTGGCCAAGAGCTCAAAAATACCATTTTATCTTTACTTGCTCTCAAAATTTATTGTAGTTTTTAGTGTACCCTCAATTCAAATGAAGAGTTGTTCAACTTAAAAGATGAAATCAACGTGTACCATAGGCAAGAATAGGCATAACTGGAAACTTAGTAGTTTCATCATGTGGTAACTGATACACAAGTTTCAAACATCTGAGTCACAAATGCAATCAAAGCATGGTCTATGAGGGCTACAACCACTCTAATGGGCCCACGTCTAGTGAACAAGAACCAGCATATTATTTGATAAGGCAACACATCACTATGGAAAGACAATACTATCTAAGCATGGTCTATGAGGGCTACAAACTTTTAGTGACAACTCAAACTTACAGCATGAGAATCACAAAATTTAGAACTTGCTCATTACTATTTCTTCAGAAGTCTTGTGTTTCATGTTCCTTAGAACCATGCTTAAGTGCTATTTTCAATATTCTTCTCGCTATCATAGGAAATCTTGGTTGTTTTGCAAACAGAGCATTGGTTAGTTATATCTATCATTTGACATAGAATTTACAGAATTTAAATAGATCAAATTGTTATCTTTAATAGATGAGATTATATTTATATGTTTACAATATTGTTCCTATAAGATGACTATATTTTTTTTGTATTTTCCTTTCTGTAATTGACTATTATAATGATTCTGTTCAGGTATTGGCTCCACTGCAATTTGTGTTTGTGTCCATGGTTCATCTTGCTACCATTCCTATCATTCTAGCTATTGTCTATGGTCTTAAATAGCTCTTGGAAGAGCAGGTAGCAAATCTTTGTTAGTTTGAATTATTACTTCAGTCAATTTCTTGTACAGAAACAGGAGGTTATGATGGTTGTTGATGGTTTTGGCAAAATCTGGATCTTATGATAAGCTCCTTTATTGTTTTAACCTCTTTATTTATTCATTCTTTTATGTCCAAATCCAGTTTAAGAGTTTTGGTCCAGCTACTGTTTATGGTCTTAAATAGCTCTTGGAATCTTGGAGGAAGCAAATCTTTTTTAGTTCGAATGTATTACTTCAGTCAACTTCTACTGTTCTGGCAACATGTTTTATTTCTTACTAATATAAGTTCATGGAGGATTAGTTTAAACTCATCTACAAAGTATCAATTTCTGATGCATGGGTTGTCTAATGGATGGTTTTAGTGTTGATAAATTTTTTGCCTCTTTTGATTGGAATAGAGATCATTTTGTTACAATTTTGTTGTTTGGTTTAAAAACATTTAGATTTGTTTTAGTCCACAACCATAACAGAAAAATAAAAACTTCATGCAATTTGCATCACTCTGCAATCTTGACAAAACCGCCCTGCCAGCATCAGGCAGGAACTACGCTGCAACACGGCCTTGTTTTCTCATGCACATCCTTAACGTAATTCACTTGTTTAGTTTGTAATGTGAAAGGATCTATGTAATCCACTCTTTCTTGGATTCCTACCAACCAAATTTGTAGAGCAACTGGTGGATCTAATGTGTGCGCTGCTAGTTACATCCTTATAAGGACGATTAGCTGAAGCGGTGTTGGTTGAATGTGTTAATGTTTGCTGGATGAGGGTTTAGTTGAACTTGTATATGGAACAGGGTATTGTTGTTGAAGTTGGCCCATGCGGATGATAGAGACCACAGTGCCAACACAAGGGGTGCAGGATTCTGTGGGTAAAGCTTAATCGGCCGGTGCATTGTAAAATGGCCGGCTGGTCGAAATCCTGTCGACGGAAATGGTTTCGACAAGTTGATCGACAAGCAAGGTCATTAAACAGGTCGAATGAATTACAGTGAAGAGGTCGACAGTAAAAGTCGACAACAAACAGAGTCGAAAAATCTGTAAACAGTCCGCACGACAATGTGCCGGCTGTTTATGGTGGGCGGATTCTGTGATGCATAGTTTCCAGAAACAAGAAAAGGAAATTTTGATGACAAGAGAAACATGGTGACAAACAGGATTGCAGAGGTTTCAGCCAAAGAAATGTATTGTATATAAATACTTATGAAATTGACCACTTTATAGGAAATCCATCAATCATGCAGATTGCTACTGGTTCGAACATCATGCTTGACAATATCTCTGCAACCCGAAGGGCTGGTAAACCTGCAACTAGTAAATACACTGAAAAGCTTGGCAGACAGAAAAACAAATTAGGCATTCAAAAATTCACTTGCAGTTAGAAATAACCCATTCACATTTCAACACAAGAAATATGAAACATACACGTCCTCTTGCATTCCTTGGAACTAGGCTGTCTAGTGTATTAGGCGGTTATTCAGTGCTAATTTATCAGATGTTACTAGGGGCACATTCTAATTCTGAGAGTCCTAATATAAATCAAGTAACGAGTATTAAGAAAATCCGAGTAGTATCTCCACCATCTACACACAATTTATAAATAAAGAATACCTAAACTGGCAACGTCAAAACAACTTACAAGAGCAGTTGCCTTAATAAATGCATCTTTATCAGGTATTGCTTCACCATTCTCCTCTGCCTGCGAGATCAACACATCAACAAAGTCTTCCATCACTCCCTCCTCTTTTAATCCCTTCTCCCTGTGCTTCTCCACAATTCTCTGCATATACAAGTCTAATCCCCCCTGTACCTTCTTCATAGCCTTCTCATACCCCTGCAAATCAAGCCACTTCAACCAGGGAATATAATCCCCAATATTAATTACTCCGTGAAGCACGAAGGACTCTTTAATCAAACGGGTGACTAGATCTATCGAAATCCCCAATTCCTCTCCAAAATACCTATCATCTATGATCATAGTCATCAGAATTTTAAAAGCCAACTGCGACAAAACACTTCTCACGTTAACAATACTCTGCAATTGTGCCTGCTGAAAGAGAGAATTTACTGTTTTACAAATCTCTTGCATTCTCTTGGGTTCGAATGACTGGATTCTTTTGGAAGAAAGAAGCTCAAGTACACAGATTTTTCTAGCATTTCGCCAGTAGGGGCCATAAGGAGCCCAACCCAGCATAGAATAATTGTAGCCCAAATGCTGGGCTTGTGCAAGCTGAGGACGAGAAGCAAAAGACCTATCATTAACTGTAAAACATTCTTTGGCCAAGGTTGAAGAACTTATCACTAAAACAGGGCAGTTACCAAATTTCAGATGCATAATAGGGCCATAAAGTGGTGACAGTGAATTGAAAATCTGGTGAATTGGCTTGGTTTTATCTGTGAAAAGATGAAGGTGGCCAATTACAGGAATAGCTCTGGGGCCTGGAGGGAGATGGCTCCTATAATTTCTATGGTGTTTTAGTAGAATTATTGCCACAAGAAAAAGTGTGGCAGCTCCTACCACAATAACAGACGTGGTAGAAAATGTTACGTTCGTGAATACATCCATTGCTTAAACTTCTTTGTTTTCTAAATGCTATGTTGAGTATACGAATAACTGTATATATTGAAACTTGGACTGGGATTTTTGCACCATCTCACAGAAAAATCAAGAAAGAGTATGAACAGAGTCAAAGACATGAGATAGATACGTGTTGATTATTGGCTCTTGTGGTATCTAAGACTGTTACCTGCGTGAATTATTTTTATAATAGATTTATTAAGAATTTTTAAATACTGGGAATGTGGTTTAGCTGTAAATCCTGGGAGGTCTTACCTGCGTGAATTATTATTATAATAGATTTATTAAAAAAATTTAAATACTGGGAATGTGGTTTAGCTGTAAATCCTTGGAAGTTTACTATGGCTAGCATAGGTTCTCCAGGCAGACATTCCAAGATGGTATCCATTATCCAAAAAATAGTTTCGCTGAGATTAAGATAGTCTACAGAATCTTCAAAGCAAATTGGCAGCCTTAAACCACATAAATCCTTGGAAGTTTACTATGGCTAGCATAGGTTCTCAGTGAAACAATTCTTCGTGGAGATCACAGAAGTTTGGCTGCAAACCCTCTTATAAGCATATTATTGGATCCATTTTGAAATTATTGGTGAAGGTTTTAGAGGCATACTCTTTCCGGTTTTCAAACCGTTTCTGTAACAATATTTTTGATAATGATGATAATAACAACAAGATGTCCAACCTTAGTTGTTGAAGACTTAGCACCAACAAAAGAGAGTGATGTAGAGGGCTTCAAACTTCCCTCAAAGCCTGCAAACAACTCCAATGACATTCACAAGTAGAAGACAACCCAAACATATTGAATCCATTATCATAGCATAGCATATGAGAGCAAATTTGCATTCATTTCCTTAGCATTCATCTAGGTGTAACATGAGTCATAGCACACATTTAAATATGCTTTCCCGCTTACCTTCAGCAACTAAAACTTGATTAGGCTGACAAATAAAAACTATAGGACCATCCTAAGCCGACACGTAGAGATTAGACCAAGGCCCCCAAGTGGGACCAGGGTGCTTGGGCACCTTGGGCCCTTGGTCCTAAAATCCCGGAAGATGTCTTTTAATGTGGGCTTAGTCATGTCTTATATTGGTTAAGTCGGGTTTAATTGTCGGGATCGCGATATTCATCGTTATAAGTTCAAAAAGATGTTAAAATAGGTCTCAATTAGCAAAGGTAATAAGATAGGTCCAACCTAGGAGCTAAACAAGGTGTAAAATGCTATTGTACACATTTTACGATGTTACAAAGAGAATGATATCTAGCTATTATAAAGCTAATACAAAAAGGAGAGATGAAGGGTCGTGGTCTTGGAGGTGAAGAGAGGCAACCTGTTGTGAAGTATTGAGATGTTGCTAAGAAGGGAAGTATGGCTAGAGATAGGGAAAGAGCTCACTGCCACTAGAAATTGAATAAACGTAGGAAGAAGAGACATATTTGGCACAGAGGAAGGAAATAAGAAGGGAGCACAACCTTAGGAGGAAGGAACAAAGCATTGTGTGTTGTGCAGAGTGAGGAAAAAGAAAATAGGTATGTAGATCAATATAAAGAGAAGTCAACCTAGAAGGAAAATAGAGACCACATGCCAAAGGGATCAGCTAGAGAAAGGGTATTGAGTTTGGAGTGTTCATTGCCTAGAAAAGGAGAAGTGTGCTGCCAATAGAGAGAGAGAATAAACAAAGTAAAGATGAGGAACAGGGTAGTTGTATACAAGAAAAAGCGAATGTAAACCGATGTTCTAATGTTATTGCAGATGTAATGTTATTTTCTAAATTCATTAAAGTTGAATAGATTATGTGTTGCAATCTTGTCTCTATTGTGTGTTGATATTTAGTGAGTTTTGTTATGTTTTTGAAAGAGGGAAGGCCTCTTGCATCATTATCTCTAGTTGTCTCTTTTTACATGTTACTAATATGGTGTTCAGATTGTATGTTGCATCGTTTGAGATCTACAAGTTGTGTAGTTTTGTGGGTTGTCTATACCTGCATGTTTATGGATAACTTGAATGTGGGTTATGTAAATGCATAAATCTTTAATATTGTCATTGCAAATTATATTGGTTGTTTTTTACCATCTTGGTGCATTGGTATGTTTACATTATAATGAGGTAGAGAGATGGTGTTTAGAGTACCTGAGATAGTTGTACATTGGGACCTATAGAAGTTGACTCTATGAATCATGGTTCTACTTTGAGAGCTACTGCTGGTGTAGTTGTGTTCTTTGATTATGTAAGGATTGTGGGCGATCTTTAGTTAGGAGATGTTTATCATAGTGCCATGTGTAGCTTAAGACCACCTTCAATGGGGACTTTGGTAGTGATGTGGATCTATCAATTTTAAATGGATGATCTTCTATAATGGTTGTTGGTGTCATGAGGAGAGCCTCCTAACACCCACTTTATGTGTTCAATGAGAGTTCATTTACATCTTTAGTTCTATTTATAGAAGATTCTTATCTTCAAGTTTTTTGAAGATGTAAATATCTCAATTTGCCATGGAGGGCTCTTGGAGTCTTTGGTTGAGTTGTCAATTCTGACAATTTAGATAGATGATCCTTGGTTTAAAGAGGATGGTTTATTGTTCCATGGTGGACTCTAGAAATTACTAGTTGGAGTTTTGACACTTGGATAATGATTCTTTAGAGAATATCTAATACCAAGGGACATATGATCTTCCTTGGTGAAGATGCAAATCATGGGGCTAATGGGAGTCCCTAGAGTCTACATGCTTTCTCAATTGTAGTGGGATCATTGGTCATGGTTTGGGTTATAAATCATGATGTCATGGTAAGTTCATAGATTATATAATGAACATGGAATGGGATCTTTGGTGGTGATTTGAAGTAATTTTCTAGATGAATGTTGTGATCATTTTTCCTTGTGATCTTTTGGTTATTATGATGTTGGAGTTGGAGTTCGATTGGCATGAGAGGATGGGTTGTACACCTATATCTGATTTGGGTGAGGCAAGATCTCTTTCTTTTGAAGATAATGTGTTGGAGTGGTGAGTCTTTTAACTTTCTTTTAATATAAATACCAAGGAGTCTACACTTGGAGTTGGAATGGTGTGAAATGAACATGGACCTATTGAAGAGATTTTTATTCAGAGGTAGAACAATATCATACCCCACTCTTAGTCCACTTGGTGGTAAATCATTTGATAGGTATTACCCACGTAGCTTTTAGATGCATTCTTTCTTTCTATCTTGTCTTCTCATGTGTCTTGAGTCTTGAGTTGTGGATGTTAGTTTTGAAAACTTGTTTGAGGAGTAGATGCATGATTATTGTTATGTTTTTTGTTATCTCCTTATGTTTGTGTCTTGATTTGTAGTTCCAACTTTGAGGACAATATGTTTTGAAGAGTATAGGAGATGGCTAGTGGCTTTAGGCATATTCCTTTGTTGTAGGAATAATTGTTTTGTTTGATCTTCCTTTAATTTGAGAGGCTTGCATCTATTGCTGCTATGTTTGAAATTGGGATTGAATGATTAGATATTGATGCATTGAGCACATGTTGGTTTTAGCAAAAGGATATGGTTTGATTTGTTAGTTTTCTCTCTATGGTTTGTTGTGTATCCTAGAGTTTCAATTCATTGCATGTTGGAGTTGAGATTTTTGTAGAGATGATCAGTTACAAGTATTGTACTTCATTATTTATTGGTAGTAGTAGGGATGACTAGGTCTTTTAATCTCCATTTTCTATGTGATGTGGAAAACCTAGAAGAACTAAGGTGATAATGGGAGAGAGTTTTGTAGTGGTTGTGTTTGTAGGTTTGTATATTGGTGTGTTCTTCAACACTATATAGTAGAGGATTTACCCACAACCTCAATTTGAGTGTTGTTGGTGGATTTTTTGGATGTGTTGGTCATTTTCAGAGTAGATATTGCCCATACAATTGGAGTCCTAGAAGGTCTTTAAGTATTTTATTTCTTATTGATGGAGATAGACTTTGAGTAGGACAATGAATATAAAGGGACTTGTGATTTTGGATTGTACTAGATATGTTGATAGTAGAAGGCCTACCTATGATGTGTCTACTCTATTTTGAGGTACTGCTAGTTGGATGTGTTAGTGATATGTTGTGGTTGCTATTCTAGCTATTGTTGAGTATTTTGTAGATACTCAATTTTTTTATGGAGGAAATGGACTTCAGTGTATGTGTTTAGGTTGAAGCATGACATTCAAAGTGTGATATTCACTTTGGTTTCTTCTCTTTCATGCTTATGGAGGATGAACATTGTGGCCAAGATAGTGGTCACTTGTTGAATGATGTGGTACTTGGTTGAGCCCATGAGGAGTTCACTATTTGTTGGTGTTCCCTTTTTCTCTTGGAAGATATATGACACGTGGGAGAATGTTGGGATTAGGTGTGTCATATATCTTGCAAGTCATAATGTTTGGATTATTTAATTATTTATTACTTTTATGTGTTCTCATGAAATGAGATGTCCCACTTTGTGCCTTGGCCATTATATACCATTTGTAATTATTGGTAGTACATGTGTAAATATGCGTGTAAAAGAATATATTTTCATGAAGGATGTGTAATAGAATCTATGACAAAGATTGTGGTTTAAGAGATATTATGATTCATAAGAGCATTGATGAGGAGGTTACATAGTAGACTTATAAGAACATTTTCTATTACTAGTTGGGCATGGGATGTGATTAGTGCATCATGGGAAAGTGCTTGGGAGTTACATATGCTAACTTGCATAATGGAAGTCAAATAGGTTTTTGTAAGAGTTATTTTCTATTCTAGGATGGCTCCACACATATAAGGGTCATGACAATTCATATCATGGTACTTTGTGACCTCGTTTGGACCCGTGATATTGTTTTTTGGTAGTTTTTTAGGCCTCATAAATTCTATATATTGGAGGCATGGGATAAGGGATGTATAGATGGTGTTTTTGTAGGGTTATGTTGTTGATTTTCCTCCAAAGGAAGATGATGTTGATCTCCATGTTAAGGAAAGAGCTTGACATGGCATTGTGACTATTTGTTACTAAATAATGCATTGTTTTGTGCCTTCGAGGCTAAAATTTTCCCAAAAGAGTTTTCCTAGACTATATCTATGACATTCAGATACTTCTTGTGGTTGTTTTTATTCTATCTCTCTCATTCTTTATTTTCTAAGTGTAGTTTTACATGTTGAAATGATGCTAAAATTTATATAGATTTGATTACCATGATATTCTCTTTGAAGGGTTAAACATGGAAATATTTATGTGCTTAATATTTTTGTTTAGTTTTTGGTTTTATGGATAAGGGGCTTGCAAGTAATTTTCCTAACACAAATGATATGGGGGAAGGCATGATGCCCCCAACATAAAGGTGTGGCAATGAAAGCACAATGTGGAATGTGAAGGTAAAATGTAGGTAGTGTAAAGATATGGCAATGGAAGCTCAAATACTATGGGGAAACCATGATGTCCCTAGTGTAAAAATAACTCTAAGAGTGATATGGTAATAGGGCTTTATGCTTGTACCCTTTAATGATCAAATTTGAATACCCATATTATTTTCTAGGTTTAGTTTTGTGTCTATTTTGACTCTAGATGTCTTAGTGTAATTACATATTGGAAAATGGTGCAATCTTGTATGAATTTGAGCTCATTCCTTGAGCCTTCACGTATCCCAATTTACACACATTCCCATATTTCTAACCACACCTTATCCATGTTCCCACACATTCTCCCATATTGTTTACATTTATTGTATAATCCATATTTAGACATTCATTCCATGCACAAAAAATTACCATTTCCTTATCCTAGGTCAATCTTGCATCCATAAATCGAACCCCTAAAATTTCAAAATTCAAATTCAAATATGGCCGATGCTTTCCCATTTCACTAGTTGTTATGAGCTAACTAAACACATGTTTGTGTGATTATCACTATGCACTTGTATTTAAAGATATTTATTTGGCCATTTAAATTCACATCCCAAAAATCATTCATTTTCCTAGAGCATACAAGAAACATTTTTTTAGAGAAACACTTCAATTGGTGTACTAAAGGAACACCATTTACTTTAGAAACATCATGTTGGACATTTCCATGCTTTCCTTTTGTCTAACAATGCTTAACACAATCATAAAAATGATCTCTCCTAGAGGTTGACCTAAGAGAACTTGCTTCGGAGTGATTTGGAAGCCTCCTTGGGTTATTTTTAAATATTGATAGTCATTACACCAAAGCAAGCATCATGGAATTGAACAAAATAAGAAATAGAAGTGTGCATATACACCCCAATCTTGAGACACAAGGAAAATTAGATTAAATTCATTGTAGATGAAATTCTTAAATGTATATGGGTGTCCCTTAAACATTTTGTGGTACATTTTTTCCTTCAAGCTAGATGCAAGGTTTTCATTATGCACAAACTAGTTCATATCACCTTTTTATGATGAAATGAAGTCATCATAATATGAAATATTGGAAGAATGTAGCTAGTAAGCTTTCCACAAAATATAGATTTTGATATATTTATTTTCTATTTTCTAGTCAAAATAGGCTTATTATGAAAATCAAATAATAGTGCTCTTATTGATGTTGTTTCAATTAAAAAAACAAATTAGGATATATACAAAAAGAATTATACGATATGATTTGGGAAATATGTGTTAGAATTAGTAGTTGTTCTCCATTAAAAAATTAATATTAAATAAAATATGGAGATAAACATTATAAAAAAATTTAGTGTTAATTTTGTTTTAAAATTATGAAGATATTTTATTGCTAACTCAAGTTATATAGGAAAATATTACTTGTTAAAAAATATTATAAAGTGTAAGAAACACTTTATTAATAAATATTTATTTTCAATTAGAAACATAATTCATTAGTTTAAATTATTCTCTTTGAGAAAACTATTTTTTTTAAATATTAGTTTAGGCATCTCACTTTAAACCAAAAAGTGAGACACATCTTTATGATGTCACCTTACAATTATATAAATATTTTAAAATAATTAATTTAAAATTTATGTATAACTATTTATATTATTTACTATTAATATTATTAAATTGAAAATTAAACATTAGAACTTTTGTCTTTCATTTTCTCTCTTTTTATATTGTAAAATTTTAGGTGGTATTTTTTTGCCTTCCATTTTCTCTTTCTTTATATTGTAAATTTTTAGGTAGTATTTGTCTAATAGTAAGCATGAGTTTTCCACAGTCCATGATAGTTTTAAGTGAAGTGCTTATGGATTCAATTGTGTATGTTTTTGCTTCTAGGTTTTGGATCATACTCCATGATCATACTCTCCTCTTCCTGATGATGAATCATTGAGTATGATCCGAAACGAAGCAAAAACATACATAGTTAAAACCAGAAACACTTCATTTAAAAGTATTTGTCTAATTTCTTTATCTACATAAACAACTTCAATTTTCTTTCATATTTTTTATTTCATAATTTTTATGTTGAGAAGAAAAATCCCACTTATTTTGTTCCAATAAAATGTTCTTTATTTTCAATTCTTATCTATCAAATATATATAATTAATTTATTATTATTATTTTTTCATTTAGCCCTATCCATTGAAATACACTTCTTAGTTATTCTTTCTTTCTTTCTTTTTTTTTTTTTTTTGCTAAATTTCTCTTGTAAAATGTCCTCACTGTAGAAGTCATGACAGAAATATTTTTTTACTTCGTTTATCCAAAACTTTACTTTTAAATTAATAAATTTCTTTCATAGAACACTTTTAAGATACAGCATATCTATATTTAAATATCTAATATATTTCTGATAGATTTAACAGAAATTTGGCAAACTCTCATAGGTGAGGCCTGCAACAAAGTCTACAGACCAATAGCTAACACTGAAAACAACTTCCATTAATATCGTTAAAGCTATACATTCTTAATAAATGACTCATCATTGATACAGACTACCCTGAAAACAGAACAGATAAGTTAGAGTTATAATTTAAAAAATTTGTATAAAATATAGAGTTTGGGTGATCTCAGACTTTCTGTTTTTCTTTTTTCCAATTTCGTTGAGGGGAGAATATATATAAATTTTTGCCAAGTTGTGTGCAGGAATATGACAAGATTATGAGCATAGTAAGATATTAAAACTCATTCTTTTATGACTTGTATTGTAATTCAGTCAAAAACAAGTTATATCAGATAAAATGAATTTTTTTATAATTTATATCAGTATTTTTACGTTTATAGGAGTCCTTTAGTGAGGAATACTACATAAAATACATACATGGATGATTTAGATTAAAAAGATTACCATCAAACAAATGTTAACCCTAAATTTTTAGTGGTGCCGTTTGTTGTTCGCAGTTCAGTTTTTTTCTGGTTGCTCAGGGTGGCGGTTTCTCAATCTCTTATCGCGTGTATTTTTGCTTCCTTCTGATCGGGGTGGACTGTGTCTTGGATGGTGCTCCTTTCGCGGTTGGTGTTGATGCAGTTTTTTGGTGGCTGGATGTTTACAGGTGGCTGGTGGATTGGCGATCAAAGGTTTTTTTTTGTTGTTCTCTGTTAAGTTTTCCTTCACTTGAGGGTGATGTTTTTTGTTTTACTAGATATTTGTTTAAAATGCTTGATATCAGGCCGGTTTAGAGTCTCTAAATCTGTACTTCTGCCATCCTTAGATATGGTTATAGCTCTGTTAAAAACTTTCTATGCAATTTATGGGTGGCTCACCACCTTTTTCTTAAAAAAAAAAAATGTTGAGAAACAAAAACCTCTTGCCCTTATATTTATTATTACTTAATTAACATTTAACTTATTATCCATATTTGAAAATAAATAATGCCATCCACAATAAGTTAACATTTAACTTATTATCCATATTAATATTTATTGTATCATCCATATTTAGACATTCATTCAATGCACAAAAAAACATCATTTCTTTATCCTAGGTCAATCTTGCATCCACAAATCAAACCCCTAAAATTTCAAAATTCAAATTCAAATATGGCCGAGGCTTGCCCATTTCACTAGTTGTTATGAGATAACTAAACACATGTTTGTGTGATTATCACTATGCACTTGTATTAAAGTTATTTATTTGGACATTTATTCACATCCCAAAAATCATTCATTTTCCTAGAGCATACAAGAAACATTTTCTAGAGAAACACTTCAATTGGTGTACCAAAGGAACACCATTTACATTAGAAACATCATGTAGGACATTTCCATGCTTTCCTTTTGTCTAACAATGCTTAACACAATCATAAAAATGATCACTCAGAGTTTGACCTAAGAGAACCTGCCCCGGAGTGATTTGGAAGCCTCCTTGGGTTATTTTTAAATATTGATCGTCATTACACCAAAGCAAGCATCATGGAATTCAACAAAATAAGAAATAGAAGTGTGTATATATGCCCCAATCTTGAGATACAAGGAAAATTAGATTAAGTTCATTGTAGATGAAATTCTTCACACACACACACACACACACACACACACACACATATATATGGGTGTCCCTTAAACATTTTGTGGTACATTTTTTCCTTCAAGCTACATGCAAGGTTTTCATTATGCACAAACTAGTTCATATCACCTTTTTATGATGAAATGAAGTCATCATGATATGAAATATTAGAAGAATGTAGCTAGTTATTTTCAATTAGAAACATAATTCATTAGTTTACATTATTCTCTTTGAGAAAACTATATTTTTTAAATATTAGTTTAGGCATCTCACTTAAAACCAAAAAGTGAGACATCTTTATGATGTCACCTTACAATTATATAAATATTTTAAAATAATTAATTTAAAATTTATATATAACTGTTTATATTATTTACTATTAATATTATTAAATTGAAAATTAAACATTAGACTTTTTGTCTTCCATTTTCTCTCTTTTTATATTGTAAAGTTTTAGTTGGTATTATTTTGCCTTCCATTTTCTGTCTTTATAGTAAATTTTTAGGTAGTATTTGTCTAATAGTAAGCATCAGTTTTCCATAGTCCATGACAGTTTTAAGTGAAGTGCTTCTAGATTCAACTGTGTATGTTTTTGCTTGGATGTTTTGGATCATACTCCATGATCATACTCTCCTCTTCCTGAAGATGGATCATTGAGTATGATCTGAAACGTGGAAGCAAAAACATACATAGTTGAATCCAAAAACACTTGATTTAAAAGTATTTGTCTAATTTCTTTATCTACATAAACAACTTCAATTTTCTTTCATATTTTTTATTTCATGATTTTTATGTTGAGAAGAAAAATCCCACTTATTGTGTTCCAATAAAATGTTCTTTATTTTCAATTCTTATAATTATATAATTAATTTTTTATTATTATTTTTTTCATTTAGCCCTATCCATTGAAATACACTTCTTAGTTATTCAATTTTTTATTGGTAAATTTCTCTTGTAAAATGTCCTTCGCTGTAGAAGTCATGACAGAAATATTTTTTTACTTCGTTTATCAAAAACTCTACTTTTAAATTAATAAATTTCTTTCACAGAATACTTTTAAGATACAGCATATCTATATTTAAATATCTAATATATTTCTGATAAATTTAACAGAAATTTGGCAAGCTCTCATAGGTGAGGCCTGCAACAAAGTCTACAGACCAATAGCTAACACTGAAAACAACTTCCATTAATATCGTTAAAGCTATACATTCTTAATAAACGAGTCATCATTGATACAGACTACCCTGAAAACAGAACAGATAAGTTAGAGTTATAATTTTAAAAAGGTATAAAATATAGAGTTTGGGTGATCTCAGACTTTCTATTTTTTCTTTTATCCAAATTGGTTGAAGGGAGAATATATATAAATTTTTGCCAAGTTGTGTGCAGGAATATGACAAGATTACGAGCACAGTAAGATATTAAAAAACATTCTTTTATGACTCGTATTGTAATTTAGTCAAAAATAAGTTATATCAGATAAAATGAATTTTTTTAATAATTTATATAGGTATTTTATGTTCATAGGCATTCTTTTAGTGAGGAGCACTACATGAAATACATACATAAATGGTTTAGATTAAAAAGACTATCATCAAACAAATGTTAACCCTAGATTTTTTGAAACAATGTCATAAATGTTGAATAACAAAAACCTCTTGCCCTTATATTTATTATTACTTAATTAACATTTATCTTATTATCCATATTGGAAAATAAATAATGTCAGCCACAAAAAGTTACTGAAGGGAACACATTCCAATTTTAAACACCGGTACAAAAATAACATCATCTTGAACCACATAGATATTTGTCTCGCCAACTTCAGATTTACGTGGCAAGATAAGTTTCATGAAACAACGTCCTATACAATGAATCTTCATTTACACTATAATCGTTTCTATCAAACTCTGACAGAGAATTTCTATCAAAATCTAACATGTCTTTATGAAGTGGAGGGGTCGATCTCTAAGAAATTGTAATGCGCAGTTCGTCATGATTTGTACAGTAACGTTTTTATACTTATGGCCTTCTGCAGGGAAAGAACTTGAGTACGTGGAAGCAGAAGTTGTTGAACTTGGTGTGTTTTTCTTGGGAAGGGTACAAATACAAGAGTAGAAGACATTTTTCTGCCTTGTCTATGTTTTCACATTTTGCATAAATCTGTCAGAGCTGCTTTTAAACGTCATTTATTTCAATAGTCAAAAGTCAATTTTGACCAATAAAATTAGGACAAATATTTATCACTTTTTTGTTGTGAATGAGGCCTAAAATTACTATTGACTGTTTTACCACTGAAGTGGATGATGTTTAAGTAGAGCAGCCTATGAGAACATTTCCAACTATAGTATTCTTTTAGATTATTTTCTTTCAAGATCAAATATGGATTGGATTAAATCTTTATCTATTCTGTATTGCCTATTATCTATGTATTAATTATAAGTGAATATTTTTTTATGTTAAACAAATATTAATTTATTAATACAAGTTTTTGACTAATCATATTAAAATAAATTATCAATAATTTAATTGACACCTATCTTTTAACTCTTATTTTGATTGACTCATGTTTTTAACTCTTGTAAATGAGATATTAAAATAACAAATAACAAATAATCTATATAAACTATACAATGTCCCAATGACATGACAAAGATGATCGATCTTACTGGCATATAAAACCAAGTTTGAAGAGTAAAAACCACACATCCTTTTATAATTTTTCTTTTGTTGATGGAGTTGAGCTAAAAAAAATGACATGTGAGCATTTGTTCATTCCTTGTCCTCAACTATTTTATACCCTATTTTTCCTTAATCTAATGTGGTATCACTTTTTTGTAGCTATGATCTTCTTTCTGGTCATTGGGATGCATTTGGTCTTTTAGGTGGGATCAATTTGTTGCTTGCATTGGGATTAGGTGGAGTGTGAAGGACATTTGGCGGGATTGATGTTGTTAAAGGCTACTTGCACTTACTTCTCAAAGCATACTTTCCACCTTTATGAAATTGTTGGTAAGCATGAACTTTGTCAATATTTTCCTCAAACTCAATTTATTCTTTCTCAAAAAGGTCATGTGCTTCTAACTTGAAAGCAATTCTAGGGTTTGTGTAGTTTTTGCCTAAATTTTAACCTTGAACGGTTGATTTGTCACTATTTTTTTACCCTTGTCGAAATATATCAAAGGTTGTGCAAAATTGAGGACAATCCATTTAATTGTGATCATTAGTAGAATGTAATTGTTATGTTAGAAATTATCCTCCTGCGTGGAATGGCACAATTTCACATATGTTAGCTCCTATCTTTTGGTGTTCTTTCACCCTATTTGTTTTTGGCCTCCCTAGAACCCTGATTGACCTAGATTTAAATGAAGAAATGTCATATTCTGAAGCAACTAACGATTGAACCTAAGAATAGATTTTGGATTTTGGGCATCCTAGACCTCCTTAAGGCAGACTTGAAGGAAAAATCAAGGCCTAGACATGGGCACTCGTGCCCCTGTCCTACCCTATTTTTCTAGGTTTTGAATTTTGGTAGGATCCCGATTTCAAACTTTGGTTTTTGCATGATGTCAGCATGTTATTTCAAATATTTGAATTTCTAAGATTAGGTATTTAAAGAGAATTGAAAATTATTTTATTACACACAATCTATATGCAAGCTTACTATGCCAAAACTTTGCCATTTTTGCTATTAAAAATCAATACTTTGTTGAAGCTCTTAGATTTACTTGAAGTTGCTATCATGGAGATATTCGATGGAGATTAGGAATCAAGATCTTGTGTCTATCTTACTCTTCCTAGGGTTTTGTCAAGCCCTTTGTATGATCGAGAGAAGGGTTGAAGCCTCCAATTTGAGCTTGGGCATCCTCTGCAGATAACAACTACCTTGCCTTCTTGTTCTACAAGTCTTCATTGCAATCCTCTCCTTGAGGTGATGTTGTTTTTGATAATATAAGGTGGCTAAAACAAGGGGCCGAACCCTTACAAAACAGCAAAAAGAAACCCCAGAGGTAACAGCACAAAAGAGCCTCGAAACAACTACGGCATAACCCGCTTAACCAGCATAAATCAACACAGACAGCAAAACCAATCTAAAGACAGTATATATGAAGTAGTAGAGTAGCAATAGCATAAAAGAAACTAGACCTAAGGAGAAAGATTCTCTCCTCTTTTAGCCATAGAGTCAATGAAATCATCCAACTTTTTAGAGTTCTCATTAGTGTCAACAGCAACAGTAGCCCCAAGATCTTGCAGCACAGAAAGATTAAGTAAAACAGCACGCCTGAGCATAGTGGAAAAGGACTGCTCCAACTTCTCAACACAGTCCCTCAGGGCAGCAATGTTATTCCTGTAACTAGCATCTGTCTCCATTTCATCAGCAACTTCCTCCACAAACATCTTTCCTGCTTCATCAGCATTAGCCTCAGAATCTCCAATAGCCCCATAACTCGCCTCCAACAGTTTGTTCCCATTCTTATCATCAGCATCCTCAGAAATCTCCTGCACTTCCATAACCTTAGTCTCATCTCCCTGAGTGGACTCGTCAGATGCACTCTCAGAATAATCTATAAGCTCAGCTTTAGGCGTAGGTTTTCCAGCAATCCTCCCCGACTGCCTAACCCCTAAGGAAAAGCCCTCCTTAATATCCTTAGCAGACAAATTAGATTTGTTGCCCTGACCCACAGGGGTACTACAAAGATTATCAGGGGTCCCCACAGCAACTCCCACAGTATCCACTTTCACTTCTCTTATAACTTTAGAGACCGGCGTGTTAGTAGTGGTCGCCAGGGGAATCTCCTCAGTAGTAGAAAATGAAACCCCTTTTGTCTTAGGAGAAATAGGGGAAGGGCACAGATCTTTAGAAACAACAGTATCCTCAGGGTTGGTAGACATTTCCCCACTATGAGACTGAATAGGCTTAGACGGCTCCAAGGCTAGGTGGAATTTGTATAAACACAGGATGAGACCTTAGTGCAGGGGAATGGGTTTCTTGGAGGGTTTGTTGGCCAACTTAGCTCTAACCCTAAGAACTGAATGCTCAAGGGAAGACAGTAAATAAAATAAAAAACTAATATGAGCATTGCACCTAAAGTGATTCAAAAGGGGAAGATGATAATTGTAGAACCTGGTGAAGAGCCCCTCCAGAGTGAAGTACTTCATAAGGAGAAAACACACCCCATCCCACGGCTTCGATAGCTTAGCGCATTCAAATCCACCTTGATAAGGAATGAGTTCTTCACCATCCCCAAGGAATAACTTCTGGTTAGAATGGTCCACCACTTTAGCTTTCCTCTGTAGTTTGATCCCTTGAGTCAACATGCCAGTCACCATAGCAATAACATTTTTAGAAATCTTAAACCTAATTCCCCCCACAGTGACGAGCTGATTTTGCCAAGACCTAACAAATTGCTTAGATAGATTTTCATCATAACCATTAAGACGTTCCAAATAAGGGCTGATACCGCCTTCCTTACAGTAGTGCCAGACCATAGGATTGTCTTTAAACTCACAACAGGAAACGAGTTCTGTCCGGATTCTATCACCACCCATATTAGCCTTCCAGACAAAAGCATAGAACACCCAAAACTTCATAGAGTTAGTGTGCAAGGTAACATTAGTAGCTTGATCGGGGATAATGATAGTGGTAATAAATCTGCACGCATTATCATTAAAGAGAGCTGCCTTACGAACTAGATGCCTACTCTTCCCATGCTCGATCATGATTTTTTGGCATCCGCTATAATTAACAGGTAAGCAACTCGCCTTACCTGGAGAGGGTACTAAGGTAGAAGTGACATTAAGCAGAGAAGTACAAAAATCACGTACTTCAAGATACACGTCAGCATCTTCCAAGAAAGCTGACAGAGAGAGCTGTCTTTCCAAGAATACTGACTCATCAACATGTCACCTCCTTTTGAATTAAGTCCCTTATGAATAAAGGGATTTGATTAACTTGGTACCAACAACGCTAATTTGAAAATTGTTGGCCAAGGTCAGCCAAGGCGTTCGTAACCCCATTACCCTCTCTATATATATGAGATATATCCACGCTAGGAATCTTCTACAGAAGGATCTGGATATCCACTATAAGATCTTTCAGCCTCCAACCACAAGTCGACACATTATTAACCGCATCAATAACCAGTTTGGAATCCCCCTGAATATACAATTGCTTAATACCAAGAGAAATAGCCAACTTCAGCCCCCATAGAAGAGCAGTGGCTTCAGCATAATTGTTGCTTTGATAGCCTATCCCTCCAGCAGAAGCAGCAACCATCCACCCTTTATCATCCCTTATAATCCCGCCACCACTACCCTTGCCATCTGCCTTAGATGCCCCATCAAAGTTTAGTTTGAGCCAATTAGGCCTTGGGGGAATCCATCTAGTATTTAATCTCTGCAATTGTTAGGAATTATTATGAGCTAGAATTTGGTTTAGAATCTTCCAATTAGCCACAATTTGCTCCTCTTCATGAGAAAGAGGTTTCTCCGCAATTTGGTGTGGGAATTAGTCACACTTTCCATGAGGATCTTAGCAAAGGAATAAAGAACCTGAGAGGTGTCTCTAGCAGCATCCCTAAAAATTTGATTATTGCGTTCTTTCCATAAAGTCTAACCAAGACAAGGTAGAGTTTGGTTCCATAGCTCAACCAGCCAGGGATGAGAGAAGGTAGGACACCAATTGGTAATGACATCCTTAATATCAGAATTACAGACCCACTGAATGCCAAAATTTCTTGAGATCATATTCCAGGCTTCCCTGGCAAAATCACAATGGATAATTAAATGAGAGAATGTTTCCTCCTCTTTTAGGCATAAACATCACCTATTGACCAAAGTAAACCCCCTCCTCTGTAAGTTATCTTGGGTTAGAATTTTGTTATGAACAATAGCCCACCAAAACATGTTGATTTTAGGAATAAGTTTGTGGTTCCAAACTTTCCTCCAAATCTCATTTCTATACACCTTAGGAACCAGCAGATGGTAAGCAGACTTGACAGAAAAAGGTGATGTTGTTATTGTTTCGTTGAGTAAAGCAATGTGTTGATATTTCCTTGATGCTTGAGTCATCTAGGGTTTTACATTTCTACATACACAGATGATATATGAGCACACATATGTGCAGATCTTTATCAATGGCTATTGTTGAGGTAGAATGTTACACCCCATGTGTTTCTATCTACTTACTATTTACCTAGATTGGTTAATTTGTTTGGAAAGTGAGTTATCATAGATTTCTACATCTTTATATGTGTTTTTATCCATTTACTATAGATTGGATATTTTGTGAAAATTGAAATAATTATGAATCTTTGCATCTATGTGTGTTATCTATCTTGAATGCAGTATGATGAGAAAAAGAATAATGCAATGTCTTGTATTAAATGTGGTTATTGTTAATTAATGATGATATTTTGATCAGCTAACTACTGTGGTGATGATCTAAGTGGATGTAGGAACAAGTTGTCCCTCCAAAAAAGAGGGGAGGTATTACTCAGGAGGACTTGGTCTAGTAAACGTAAAAGAGAAGCCTAAACTGAGCAGCACACACACACATCCTATTATGACCTAGGTTGACTCAAGTCAGTATGGGTAGTGGTAAGTGATCTAAGTTGTGAGTCATGATTCTTGATTTTGGTAGTTTCGAACGTACATGTTGTTAAGTGTTTAGTTGTCTAGGAAAGTTTACTTTTGGAGACTATAGTTCATGTAAGTCCACGATGCGATCTTACGTATGAATCGATATGAGCATGAACTTATGTATGTAGACATACCTACGTATATTCATGAGCGTATTGCTCATAGATATGGAGATATCGATTTGGACTATGCAAAAATTGTCGTCTCTCTTATGTTCTTCGACATTAAGTCTATGAAGTTTTTACGACGTTAAATGTATTTTTGGTCATGAGTTATTTTTGATTTTACGATGATAATATATAGATATGTGAATATGTATATATATTGATGTATCTATATATTTATCGTCCCTCTCTCTCTATATATGTATTTAATATAAATATTATTATTATTTTCTCTTAATAGCGGAAATATAATTTTATCATTTTGTGGAAATTGATTTTCGTAAATATTGTTCTATGGTAATTAGAAGAATAGAAATATATAAAATAAGATTTAATAAAAAAATAATAATAAAAGAATAGTTTTTATAAAACAAGATTAAAGGTGTTTAAATCTTAATAAAAAGGTGATTAAATTATAATAATAAAAAAAAAGATTAAAGAATAGTTTTAATAAAATAAAAGGTGATTATAATAATAATATAAAATTAAGGGTTAAAAGTTCTTTTTTAAAAAAGAATATGTTTCTTATGTTTAATGAATGTGTTTAAGACTTAAGGGACATGTTTCATATTAATTGAATGTTGTTTTAGAGTTATGTCTATCGGCCTATGAGATAGGCATGTCTTAAGAGGGTGGCGGGCCCTTAGACTTGGTGGTAGCGCATAAAGCGATTAGGCACATGGGGTGGTCAGTAGTGAGGGACCACACCCTCATAAACTTTTTGCATTTTTTTCCTTAAACCTTTTTAAATCAGCGCAGTTGTCTAGCGCATACCGTGGGAGTAGGAGGTTAGGCCGTTAGAGGCCAACATTGTTTCCCTAGGATTCTGCAAAGATAATATTGGGGCCAAATTGATAGGTGAACATGCCTTATCCTTAAGCCTATGCAAGTGCTTAGGAAATTGTCTGTTAACGTTTTTACTCTAATATTTTTAACAAACACTTTTATCTTTTTATCTTAGCCGTGGAAAATGAACTAATTTTAGATTTTGTAAGCATGTTCTCATAGTGTTGACAACATTGTTTGAGTTGGTTAAGCATGTCATCATTATATCGACATTTTTGAATTGGTTACAGTATAAAAGGAGGTACTCTCCCTCATTTTTATTCGCAACATTATCTAATCAAGAGCCTTTCCTTTTCAAATTTGAGATTTGCATTAGTGTCAAAAGTTTGTCATTTTTCTTTTTTAATTTGTTTTATTTGGAGGAGCGAGCTAGAGTGTTTGAAGGACTTAAGAAAAAGAGTCTTTGATCCATTTGGAGCTATATTCTCAGGCATGGGATTTATTTCTCCTTCTCTATGTTTTTCCTATTTTCAAAACATTATGTGTTGTATTGTTTTAATTGATTGCATTGTAGAATTGTCAATGTTAATGTCTTTTGATTGTATAATAGTTTATATATGTGTGTATATATATATCTAAATAGTAAACTTGTATTGTGAATGTAATCTAGTATCTATCGGTTGGATTTTACCTAGATAGTATCGTGAATCAATCATTGATTGGTATTTATATAGAAAAATTGTACAAGGCGAAAGATAGTGAAAATAGGTTCTAAATAGAATTACTTTGATATATGTATCCTAGTAAAGCATGTAAGAGGTTAACCTTGGGATATGTGATCCATGGAAGAGGTAGATAACCTAGTATAGAGATTGTCATCTTTCCCAGATGAGATACAAGAGTGGGTGAATATGAGACAAAGAAAACTTTGGCCAAAGTGGTGTAAATAGCCAACATTTACACTATCTAGCTTCACTGTGTTCCAGGTTTGCATTACTAAGTAGAGATGTCATATTTTGATGGTTGTAGCCATAGTATGATAGTACTAGTTAATGTAGGACACAACACCTACTCATATTAGGCTTAACTTTGAGGTTGCTATACCAATCCCTTCATTGAAGGGTAGGGCCATTTACCTATTTGGTAAATGTGCGGGGGACCTCAGATAGTCTATGGTTGGAGGTAAATTACTTGATTGATGCTTCCTCTCATGTAGTTGGTGGCTGGGAGTATTGAAGACAGACAAGTATACAAACATGTGATTCTATTTATCATTTAAGCTCTTAAAGCTTCTATGTAATTTATGGAAAAAGTTGTAAAAGTTGAATATTGAATTCTTTTATTGAGAAATGTAATTTGGTTATGCAATAGAAGTTTGTAATATGTTTCAAATGTGCATTATATCAAATGTTTAGAGGAAATTTTTTTATTATTCCTGTTATGAATTCACAACTTATTTACTTTCAAGTTAAACTTAGTAAATCTTAGTTGGTAGAACAAGTGGCATGTTACATGTGGTATCAGAGCTTGGGTTTTATCTCTGGAACCTATGTGCTCACTATGATTTACTATCCAACATTATGAGTCTAATGTTGGAATTCTTGTGCCAGGATGGTACGTCTCAGGATGACTGCGAGGAAATCAGTCACCAGAGACAAGCGCTACCTCACAGCCAAGAAAGAGAGGGAAGCCTTTTTTCGAACCATCGAGGGAACCAACAATGTTAATGACATATGGCTAGGAGATGAGAAAACCCTGAGTCATGTACTTTCTCAGGTTAGCCAAGAGAAACAAAGAATGAAGGATGATGCCAACTTTAATCATCTTCCATCGGTGTCTCCAACCAAGTCAGCATCCTTACCACTTTCTTGGGATATGCCCTCAGAACATAGTGTGAACCCCGCTATGTTGTTTAGGGATCCATGTATTCCTCCCTTGTCTGAGATAATTGTAATTTCTTCTAGTGATGAGTCAGAGGGATATGTACCCCAAGATTATGTATCTAAAGAAAAATCGGAGGGATATACTCCACTCACTCTTGTAGATGAGAGTGAATCTGATGGATACTCTCCTTCAAACTATCTTAATAGTCATTCAATGTAAATCCAAGGATATTTAAATCCTTATCTCTATGAATAAAAAAAAGTTTTCTTATCAAAAGCTTGTGTTATATGTCTTTTGGAAAAATGTTATGATTATAAATGTTCCTTTTGGAAAAGTTAGATGATTTAAGAATGATAAGTAAATAATCAGAGAATCTGACTTGAATGGAACCTACAGGGTAAACTTTATAGGAAAGAATGGTTCGAACCAGAAGTAACCCTAGAGGGAGTGAAGAAGTAGGACAAGGGTCAGGGGACATGAACACAAAGTTGGATCATATTCTTGCGATGATGATAGAGACCAGGGAAAGAGTAGGGATTTTAGAGCAAAAAGAAAAGAATGAAGCAGGAAAAGAAGTCCCTGATGGTGAGAAAGAGGGAGAAAATTCTCATGTTCACACTCGAGCAAGTGAACATGAAAATAAGGGATCACAATGTCAAACCTAGTCCTCATCTTGATCATATATTGAAAGGACTAAAAGAAGAAAGATGGTAAAGGAGCTATCTCAGGATATAAGGAAAAATACACCTCCAAAGTTTGATGGTAGCACTAGTGGGGATGTGGCTGAGGCCTGGCTTGTAGAAATGGAAAAATAATTTGAGATTAGAAACTATTCTAAGGTTACTAAGGTGATATGGGGAGCTTTTCAGTTGGTAGGTGAAGCATCAAGTTGGTGGATAAGTAAGAAGATAGAACTAGGAATTAGTTCAACTCAACTCACTTGGATGGAATTTGTGGAAATATTCCAGAAAAGTTGGTTACCCCAACTTTTCTATAATCAAAAGCTCTTAGATTTTTAGAATTTGAGGCAAGGAGACTCCTCGATTAGTGAATATTAGGAGAAGTTCATACATCTTCTAAGGTATGTGCCTATGTATCAAGATGATGAACATTTCCACATAAGAAAGTTCATTATGGGGTTGAACAATCAGATAGGTGGAGAAGTGGATATGCATGGTCATACCACCACAGACCTTGTATATGAGAAAGATCTAAAGCAAGAGCAGAAATTGAAGTCTATCACCAACTACCGTGAAAAGAATAGGAAAAAGTTTAACTGGTCTTAGAATAAGCAAACTTCTAGAAAACCCAATGAGGTGCAAGGATTTCAAAGGCAAGAAGAAAAGAATTTTTAGAATAATTGGAGTGAACCAAAGAAGGACCAAAAATGAAATAACAATAGTAACTTCAACAATGTTGCTAGGAACATCACCAATTCTGAGAGCTCGCTCCTAGAAAGAAGGGGCCAGTTAAAGGATGTTTCAACTGTGGTGGTGATCACTATGCTAGCCAATGCCCCAACAAACTATTAGGATCACAACCTTGTGGTAATTCTTTTCCACCATAGTGGGAGGTATTTCAGCAAAGGATACACGCTGCAGTAAATAATAAACAGGCTGAATAATAGATCACTACAGTGGAAATAGCAGGGACTTTATTTGGTATACCCATTTCTATTTTAATAGATACTGGTGCCACAAAAAACTTTTTTTCACCTAGATTAGCTAGTAAAATGTCTAGAAGAGCTGGTTATATGGAAAAATCATGGGTTGTTGAATACGCAAACCAGACAAGAGCTAGGGTGGACCAATGTCTGTTTGAAGCACTGTATGGCAGGAAATGTCAAACTCCTATAAGTTGGGATAAGCTAGAAGATAGGATAAGTCTTGGGCCAGAAATGTTGTCAGATATGGAGGAACAAGTTAAGATTATCAAGCAAAGGTTGGCAGAAGCTAATGATAGGCAAAAGAGTTATGCAGATGCCAAACGGGTTCCTAGGAATTTTTCTGTTGGGGATAAGATGTTGTTGAGAGTAAAAACCCATAAGAGTTCAGTAAAGTTTGGAAAGTCATCCAAACTAGCTCTATGCTATGTAGGTTCATTTGAGGTCCTAGAAGAAGTCAATCCTGTGGCTTATAGAATTGCTTTGCCACTAGCTCTTGCTAGGATGCATTTTGTTTTTCATGTGTCATATCTTAAGAAACTTATGTTCCAAGGGATAACCATGTTATTGACTAGAATGCTTTACAGGTACAAGACCCAGGGGTGGTAACAATTGAGCCTCTCAAGGTGCTCGAAATGCATAAGCTTCACTTACATAATAGAGAGGTTCTGCAATGCAAGGTCCAATGAGATCAGTATGTAGAAGATTCTGCCACTTGGGGAGATTATGCTGAGATAAAGCAGAAGTTTCAGCAAGTTATTTTGGATTTTGAAAGTTCTTGAAAAAATATGTTTTGTGATATGATACTCTTTATGTTTTACTATGTTATGATAATACTTGATACTTAAAAATCATCGAGGACGATGATTCACAAGGAGGGAAGTATGTTACACCCCATGTGTTTCTATCTACTTACTATTTACCTAGATTGGCTAATTTGTTTGGAAGGTGAGTGATTATGGATTTCTACATCTTTATATGTGTTTTTATCCATTTAATATAGATTGGATATCTTGTGAAAATTGAAATAATTATGAATCTTTGCATCTATGTGTGTTAGCTATCTTGAATGTAATATGATGAGAAAAAGAATAATGCAATGTCTTGTATCAAATGTGGTTATTATTAATTAATGATGATATTTTTCTCAACTAACTACTGTGGTGATGATCTAAATGGATGAAGGAACAAGTTGTCTCTCTAGAAAAGAGGGGAGGTATCACTTAGGAGAAGGACTTGGTCTAGTAAACGTAAAAGAGAAGCCTAAACTGAGCAGCACACACACACATTCTATTCTGACCTAAGTTGAGTCGAGTTAGTATGGGTAGTGGTAAGTGATCTAAGTTGTGAGTCATGATTCTTGATTTTGGTAGTTTCAAACTTGCATGTTGTTAAGTGTTTGGTTGTCTAGGTAAGTTTACTTTTGGAGACTATAGTTCGTGTAAGTCCACAATGCGATCTTACATATGAATCAATATGAGCATAAACTTATGTAGGTAGACGTACCTACGTATATTCATGAGCGTATTGCTCATAGCTATGGAGATATCGATTTGGGCTATGCAAGAATTATTGTCTCTCTTGTGTTATTTGACATTAAGTCTATGAAGTTTTTACGACGTTAAATGTATTTTTGGTTATGAGTTATTTTCGATTTTATGATGATAATATATACATATGTGAATATGTATATATATTGATGTATCTATATATTTATCATCTCTCTCTCTATATATATGTATTTAATATAAATATTATTATTATTTTCTCTTAATAGTAGAAATATAATTTTATCATTTTGCGGAAATTGATTTTCATAAATATTGTTCTATGGTAATTAGAAGAATAGAAATATATAAAATAATATTTAACAAAAAAATAATAATAAAAGAATAGTTTTTATAAAACAAGATTAAAGGTGTTTAAATCTTAATAAAATGGTGATTAAATTATAATAAAAAAAAGATTAAAGAATAGTTTTAATAAAATAAAAGGTGATTATAATAATAATATAAAATTTAAGGGTTAAAAGTTTTTTTTTAAAAAGAATATGTTTCTTATGTTTAACGAATGCGTTTAAGACTTAAGGGACATGTTTCATATTAATTGAATGTTGTTTTAGACTTATGTCTATCGGCCTATGTGATAGGCATGTATTAAGAGGGTGGCAGGCCCTTAGACTTGGTGGCGAAACATAAAGCACTTAGGCATGTGGGGTGGTTGGTAGGGAGGGACTACACCCTCATAAAATTTTTGCATTTTTTTCCTTAAACCTTTTTAAATCAGCATAGTTGGCTAGCACATACCATGGGAGTAGGAGGTTAGGCCATTAGAGGCCAACATTGTTTCCCTAGGATTTCACGAAGATAATATTGGGGACCATATTGATAGGTGAACGTGCCTTATCCTTAAGCCTATGCAAGTTCTTAGGATATTGGCTGTTAATGTTTTTACTCTAAAATTTTTAACAAACACTTTTATTTTTTTATCTTAGTCATGGAAAATGAACTAATTTTAGATTTTGTAAGCATGTCCTCATACTGTCAACATTTTTTGAGTTGGTTAAGCATGTCGTCATTATATTGAAATTTTTGAATTGGTTGCAGTATAAAAGGAGGTACTCTCCCTTATTTTTATTCGCACCATTATCTAATCAAGAGCCTTTCCTTTTCAAATTTGAGATTTGCTTTAGCGTCGAAAGTTTACCATTTTGCTTTTGTAAATTATTTTATTTGGAGGAGCAAGCTAGAGTGTTGGAAGGACTTAAGCAAAAGAGTCTTTGATCCATTTGGAGCTATATTCTCAGGCATGTGATTTATTTCTCCTTCTCTATGTTTTTCCTATTTTCAAAACATTATGCGTTGTATTGTTTTAAGTGATTGCATTGTAGAATTGTCGATGTTAATGTCTTTTGATTGTATAATAGTTTATATATATGTATATATATAAATCTAGATAGTAAACTTATATTGTGAATGTAAGATAGTATCTATGGGTTGGATTTTACCTAGATAGTATCGTGAATCAATCATTGATTGGTATTTATATAGGAAAATTGTACAAGGGGAAAGATAGTGAAAATAGGTTCCAAATAGAATTACTTTGATATATGTATCCTAGTAAACCATGTAATAGGTTCACCTTGGGATATGTGATCCATGGAAGAGGTAGATAACCTAGTATAGAGACTGTCGTCTTTCCCAGATGAGATAGAAGGGTGGGTGAATATGAGACAAAGAAAACTTTGGCCAAAGTGGTGTAAATGGCCAACGTTTACACTATCTAGATTCACTATATTCCAAGTTTGCATTACTAAGTAGAGATGTCATATTTTGATTGTTGTAGCCATAGTATTATAGTACTAGTTAATGTAGGACACAACACTTGCTCAAATTAGGCTTAACTTTGAGGTTCCTATACCAATCCCTTTGTTGAAGAGTAGGGCCATTTACCTGTTTGGTAAATGTGCAAGGGACCGCAGATAGTCCGTGGTTGGAGGTAAATCACTTGATCGATGCTTCCCCTGATGTAGTTGGTGGCCGGGAGTATTGAAGACAGACAAGTATAGAAACATGTGATTCTATTTATCAGTTAAGCTCTTGAAGCTTCTATATAATTTATGAAAAAAGTTGTAAAAGTTGAATATTCAATTCTTTTATTGAGAAATGTAATTTGGTTATGCAATAGAAGTTTGAAATATGTTTCAAATGTGCATTATATCAAATGTTCGAAGGACAAAAATTTATTATTCCTGTTATGAATTCACAACTTATTTACTTTCAAGTTAAACTTAGTAAATTTTATTTGGTAGAACAAGTGGCATGTTACATAGAAATACCAAAGACGGGGCTTGACTGAGGCAAGCTGCTATATAGCCACAACTATCTTTCTCATCCTTTTGTATGTGTAGGTCGTATTCAAAAAGATCTGGCAGAAAGGTGCGACAGAAAGATAGAAATTGCAGATATAGTCATCGCAAAACTTTTGATTTCAACATAGTGAAATATTTGGGACAAAAGAGTGGGTGCCCTAGTCCAGCTGGGCATTTGTTTTGAGATCTGGAAACATCTGAAGACCCTCTGATACCTGGTTCAATAGATTTTAGTTATTAGAAACTTTTTGGACACTAGAGTGGGTGCTCGTGTCTAATAGACCCTTAATTTCTAGGTACAAACTCTCTATGATCCCTACTTTGTGTTTCTATAATTTGCTGATCAGTACCTATGTCAGAAATTAGTCCGTTATAGAATAATTGATAATTAGGGTTTCATGCTTTATGAATGCCATAAGCTTGTAAAAATCTAATCAAAGAGTCCATTCAATCACAACTAGCATAATAAGGACCTATGAAATCTGTAGCTTGATCCTTCATAGTGAGAAAACTCAGTTCCTACTTCCTTAATGTTTAGTGAGTGAAAGAGGGACTTGATTTGGTTTAGACAAACTATCATTATCCCACTTTTTCCTCTAAACATTTTGGTGAACCCACACTTTAAGAGAATTTGCATCCTTTTTAACATCAGATCTGAAATAGTTTGCTGTCCTAAATAATATTTAGATTGCAAATCCTCTTTTATGAAAATTGCATACATTGAATCTTGATTGATATCTTTAGCCTTTCATTAAAAGAGTTTGAAATTACAACTCTGTGATTTGCATAGTGATATCTTGTTTCATTTTCACAAAGTTTATGCTATATTACTCTATATTTAAGTCTTGGGTTAATTAGAACAAGTTATAATGTCATATTACGTTTTACAAGACTTTAATGTGTATAATGAGTTGTTTAGTTGTGATGACTTCAATATGTTAGATGAAGCCGTTGAGAACTTTATCTCGATTGAATATTCCACTATGACTCCTAAACCGTTGTTGTTTCAAAGAATAGTAAATGCAATCTATGTTCCTAAATCTCAAGAAGAACTTGTGAAGCTAAAAATAGTGATCAACCTATGTTCAAATGTGGCTCAAAAACAATCTAAATCGATGCTCACTGTTAGAGGTCTTTTGCCTTCTTCTCGACCTCTTGGTTACATCCATAACTATGTTAAACAAATAACACATCAAAGATCACAAGAAAGATCCCAACAACCTAGTCACAATATGGTTGCTCATACATGTAACACATGAAATAACAAACAAAGAAAACAATAATCAAGTATTCCAATATCTTTACCAGCTTCTCAACCAATGCTTCCTCAAGCACCTCATTGAGTACATAAAGTTAGTCGAGATTATGATCTTGTTGAGCAGCTTCGTGCTATTCGTGGTAAGATTTCTCTTTGGGAATTTATACAAACTTCGCCTACATACCATGGAATTCTCCAAGAAGCTTTACAAAAGATGATTGTACCACCTGCTGGTAAGCCGAATGATGTATCAGCTCTTTTAGACTGTACATGCATGCAACAAAAATAGACATTTTGTTTGAGCAACATGAGTTGCCTTCTATTGAAGTTCAAAATCAATATGATCCTTTAATCATCTTCATTACAATAAACAAGAAATTGATCAAGCAGATTGACAATGGATCAATTCTTAATGTCTGTGGTATTAATTTGTTACATAAGATTAAGATTGATACTTCATTGATTAAACCACACAGACTTAGCATTCGTGGCTTTGATAATGTTGCAAGACAATCTATAGGCACTATAACTTTATTTGAACAAGTTGGGCCTGTGACTTTATCTACCTTGATTCATGTCATGCCTAGTTCTTTATCATAAAACATGATTCTTGGTAGACCTTGGATTCATGCATTGGGGGAAGTTCCATCTACCCTTCATCGTTCAATCAAGTTTATTTTTAAAAATAAACTTCATACTATTAAAGCTGATCCTGAACTAGATAGTTGTTTACAAATTGAATTACAAAAGAAAGTTGTTCATCATAAGATTCTAAATAACTTGAAAATTGATCCGTCAACTCCTCTTGCCACATATAATGTTGTGCAATATTCTAAACAAATGAATGCATTCCTTTGTGACAATTGGGGTTCATTAGATTTTGCATCTACCTCTATAGGAGAGTGTAAAATTAACAACTCGAATCTTGAAACATCAAATGTTGCATCGATTTCATCTAAAAATTCAAGTTAGAAACATAAAGTTTCTTTGGTAACAAACATAGATAACACTCTTACTTACACTACAGATTATGAGACCTATGAAGCTCCACCTTCTTCTACAGAAATGACCTCTCTTTATAGTTGAGGATTTAAGATACTTTATAAGAATTGTGGCTATGTCAGAAATGGTTACGGTATTAATCAACAAGGAATTTGAGTACCTATAGAAGCTGCTTCACAACATTACTCGAGTGGCATTGGATATAATCCTTTCAAGGAAACCAAATCCTGTAAGCATCCTACTCTTAATGTGAACACAATATCCACACTTATTTGATATATCATGAGATCTTTGACAACAATTGTCCTCCACAAGATGTCCCTTTAGATACTTTCTCAACAGACGAATCAATAATTGAACTCTTGGGAGCTTATGACAATGTTCCTTGTTATCATCATAAATGTGAATTACCTTATTATTTAAATAACAATGCATATTTTGGGAAGTCCACTTGTTTGGTAAATACGACTCAAAAATCTAATGAAGAATCTGAAGAACTACCACAATCACCCAACCTCCCAGATCATAGTACTTTACTTAATGGAAAAACTATTGATGTATTCATGGAGAAAGATAACACTGAAAAGGTTATCCCTATAGGTGATTGTTTAAGTATAGAAGAAAAAGTAATTATAACCAAGCCGTTGCATGAATTTTCTAAATTGTTTGCTTGGAATTATTCAGATATGCCTGGTATTGATCCTCATATTGTAACACATAACATTGTATATTACAACCTGATGCTAAGCCGTTTAAACAAAAGATCCATAAAATAAATCCTAAGGTGGTGTTATTAGTCAAAGTTGAGATAGAAAAGCTTTTACAAGTTGGGTTTATCTGCCCTATTGATTACTCACCTTGGATCTTGAATATAGTGGCTTTTGCTAAACCTGATAATCGTACTCGGATGTGTACTAATTTCGGGATTTGAATCTTGCATCTTTGAAAGATGATTTCCCCCTTCCAAATATTGACATGATTTTTGATTCAATAGATGGCCATGAATTACTTTCCTTCATGGATGGTTTTGGTGAATGAATCTGGCTAAAAAGCTACACAAAGTATGATTAAAATGCTACACCTTATTAGTTTGACCTAATATGAAGTTTTTAAGTATTGCGAATATATATATGGGATCTAATTCGGTGTTTGAGTGAAGGGGTGTGAATGTGAAGACATATATGTGTGACATGAAAAGTAAGGTGATTTTGTGGAGGTGATAGGAGCAGAAGAAGAGAGATCTTGTTCCCATGTAAAAGTAGAGCAGTGAAACATAGCAGTTAGAAATGAAGAGCTTTCAGATAGTATTTCTGTGCTTCATTAGAGTTGTAACCATGCATGTGTAGATGCAATCTAAGAAGTTCAACCTGGTAGTGAGCCATTCTTCCTTCTTCTTTCTTTTTCTTAGCAGTGAGCCTATTTTGGCAGTGAGTCTTTCTTACAGTGAGCATTTCTTTGGGAAGTGAGCCCTAAGGTAGTGAGCCTTCTTGTAATTCGGTATTGTTATTACATAATTATTGTGAGCTAACACTCACTATGGTTTTTCCCTGTTTAGGGTTTTCCACATAAAAATCTTGGTGTTTATGTGTGATGCTTTGTGGTTGCTTCTTCTGTGCTTAATTTGCTTTGTTGTTATCAAATGTGGCAAATGGATTAATGATTTAATAAGTAAATGGTTTAATAGAATATTGATTCACCCCCCTCTCAATATTCTAGGTGTACAACAATTGGTATCAGATCCTAGTTCCTTGGAAGAAGTCTAATAGCTTCAGGAAGACCTTAGAGACTGAACACATGATAGGTAAAAAACATCCTACTCCTCCTGAAGAAATTGATTCAACTGAGACTGAAGAAGAAGAATGCATGCTTGTCAACAAAGAAGAACTCAAGATTTCCTTTGAAGAGCTTGAAAAGGTTGAATTAGAAAACAGGGATCTGAAGGATAATGTCAAGGAAGCAGATGAGTGCATCAAAAAATTGAGGGAGCAAGTCAAGAAGTTCAAAGAAAAATATAAGGAGGTTAGTGAACAATAGATTTATGCAAATGACACCTTGAATGATTTGAAAGTGGAAGTTGTAAAAAGAGCAAAAGCAGAAGAAGACCTAAATCAATTGGTGAAAAGAAAAACTGAAGATTGCACAAAGCTTCAACAAGAAGTTGTGGATCTGAAAGCTGATTTGAAATAGGCATGGATTTAGGAAGATAAATTCAGAGTGATTGCTGCTCAACTTGATAGAATACTTGCAAGTCAGAAGAGTCCTGATGACAAAGAAAGCTTGAGATTTCATAAAGGTGAAAGTTCTCAAGCCGGTCAAGAAAGGAATGTTGAAATCAAGAAGGACAAAGGCAAACAAATCATAATCAAAGGAACATACCTAGAAGACCACCGATCAGGCAACCACATGCTCAAAGGTACCCTTCTTTTAATGGTTATTGTAATGTATGCAATAAGTTTGGTCATAAGGATACTCAATGTAGAAGCAAAGTGAATCAAAATGTTCCATCATTCTCTGGTTAGTGTTTCACTTGCATTAAAGTAGCTCACAAAGCTAATGATGCAGAAGTCAAATAAGGATTATTTTCCATAGCCAGTGCTTTAGGTGCAGAGGGTTTTGCTCATGCATCATTAGAGCTAGGAGAAGCATTACTAATTGTTTTCCTCAACTCTTGCTTGATGCATTTTACAACATCAACAAAGGTCTCCTCATCACTCAACCATGCTCCTACTAAGCAACCAATCTATTCAAGTCATTCATTCTTGAGGCTTGCTCCCTCAAGAAATTTTGATAATGTAGGTAACGTCCATTTTCCATTACCTTCTTCCTGGGTGTTGTTCTAATTCTTACCATTCTGGCATAGAACATCCAAACATTAGCATCTGTTAATGTTGGATAAAATAATCATCAAGTAGTTAGCTCATAGGTCCATGTATTGAACCTGGTAGCTCTGATACCATATGTAACATCACATTCCATAATGCTCATGATTAAACATAAATAATGATCTTAATAAGAATTAGATAACATCATAATTATCGAAAGCATAGTTAAATAAGAATGATTCATTATCATTACAATAATTAAGCATGTTATTCTTTACCAGAACATAACAAAACTTAGAATTACAGTATCCAATAATCTCTCAATAGTGAATAACCTTCACTATGCAAGTACAATGTTATGCTCAAGGCCTCAAATATCTAATTATACACAATAAATGACTATCAAGTCATATTGAGAAAAATAACTATATCTGGAACATATGACATCTATCTTCATGAGCCTTGGCTTATCTTCTACTTGGGAAGGAGAGCATCATTCGAGTGCTTTTCCTCCAACCATAGGCCAGTGGTCCCCAATACAGCTTCCTACCTGGAAGCGACCCTACCCTTTATGAAAGGTATAGATATGAGGAATCATTAGGTTTGCCATCTAAGTATCTAGTGTTGTGTCCTTCATAATGCCTCACGGTCATGCAACTATAAATCCACTCTAAGTATGCATGACACTATTGAAGACATTATGCCATCTGGACCACTATGGATGGATAATGCATACAAAGACAAATGCATTACTTTGGCCAAAGATTTACATACATATACGTTATGCAATGAACATCATCGTATGTCCACCACCTCGACTCAACTTATAAGCTGTCATGTCCTATAGTAACAAATATTTGACCATTCCTGGTCTAGGATAGATAAGTTTAAAAAAAATGTCTGAGTCCATTTCTCGGACATTCGACTCCTGTCTTGAAAACCTAGTCCCAAGGGTTACATTGCTTAGGCAACAAGGAACTTGTGACTCCACGTCACACTATTCGCATTTCATAAAGAAATAACTTGTTCATTCATGTTTTCAACACTTAACCTTCCCTGGTTGGTGTTTACTTTATTCACCTAATTTTAAGGTTTATACTCATTTCATATCATCACAAGGAATACTTATATTGACTCATAGAGTTTATCTCTTTTGAAAGTTCTCTCTCAAGAGATCCTTTTATTATCATATACTTAATAAGAATATTTGCCATTCACCAAGAAGGCATTTACTTTCTTTTATACAACAAAGTTTGTAGTAACATAAGGTAAGTTCTTGTAAAAAGATCATATCAAAAGAATAAGCTTCCCATAGGGAATATGATATGCAATCATGGCTTCCAAGAAGCTATGATCATGTCTATTTTAACCTTCCCACTTCCATGAGAAGTCACTATATCTTTGGCATGCATTATATGCACAAAGAATACCAATATAAGACAGTTGAAGGTTGACATAGTTTACCTTGAGTTGATATATTAAAGTGTTAAGTGCACATGACACCAAACTTAGGTTTACCACTAAGTATAGAGTGGTCTTCTTTCATATGGTTTGGCCATAGTTATCATTACATGCACAATTCTGAAGGTATCGATGTCATATGCTGATACCCTCAACTTATACTCATCAGGCATTATCGCCCTATTAGGTTCATTATTAAACACTATATCTTCATGCCTTATTGACCGATGAACAATTATAAGAAAACATTATTAAAAAGATTCATGGCTCAATAGTGTTTAGAGTGGTTTACCACAAGTAAATCTCTCGCATGCACAGAGATGAAACGACCTTTAGCTGGCTGAATGTCAACAAATTTTAATAAATTTAAATAACATCATAAAAAGAATATAATGCATCCTTTTGGGCCTTCGACAATAGTGTGCAATCACTATATTGAGATAGGGTAATTCATCAAAGAGATATATGAATACATTTGGCTTTACCAGCCAAGAACACATGTTATTAACTATCTCAAGTCGACACAGTCAATGCCATGAATTATTAGAGGAATTTAATAGTATTAAATGCTCTTGGATATGAGCCATAAGATTCTCAAGAATGACATACTTGTACTACGACACAGTACTATATATCTTTCTTGAGAAATGCTTAATCTACACACTGGGCTTGAGCCTTCTCACCCTTCCCTTATGGCTACATAGAAGCCTCTAACAATACTATTTCTTGATATTCTTCTAGATTCTCCCTTCACCAACTCCGCTAAGAGAGTCACCAAAAAACAATTATCATAATGATGCCTCCTTTGAATGGCATTGGATACAATGGAAAGAATATGGTTCTTTTCATGCATTCTATGCTTGCCACCTCACAGGATCTTTTGATCCACACAGTCCACTATGAGCCAGTCTGTGAGGAGGGCTCCAACAAGGTTTCCTCTCAGTCTATATTCCCTCTCCCCACTCCTCGTGGGTGATGGGTATCGAGTGAAACTAGTAAGTGGATAATTTAGTATAATTATATACATATTTCTACAATATCGAGGTGGTCAACCTGAAGGAGGTTCATGCCTTAATAACTTATATAATATCCCTTAATCAAAATAATAAGGGTTAAATAACCACTATGCTATCCAAGATTATCATCATAATGAAAATAAAGGATGTCACACCAAAAGGATGGGGTTTCAGGGTCGAGTAACACTCCCCCTCACACGACTATAAACCTTAGTCAAATAACAAGGAATAAAAGATTCAAAATCCAAATTTGGAAATAAAGAATAAGAGAGTTCTTCATCACTTAACAAGAATAACTCTCGACTTGGGATGATGTTCTAAGAACGTCGTTTAGTTGAGTCGATGCAAACATCGTTGAGATAACACAACCGAAATGATGACTCAAAAAGGAAAATTGACTAACAAAGAAAATACGTAACTCATGCTAACTTACAAGGGTTCATAAGGACATAAAATCTAATACTTAGATGGCAATTTGGCCTAGTTCCCAACATCTATCTCTTCCTCCCAGATGATACTCTCCTTTCGTCTTCGAAGGAAGGCTCATTTCCTATTTTCACTCACCAACATAAAATCATGATCAGTGCATCATCATACGATTCTCAATTCATAATAATTTAAATATTCATTTGAATATGTAATCTCATAACTAACTATCATTAGTCAGTATTCTCATAATCAATGATTAAATCAGATATTTCCACAACATCTAATCATTGAACTATAGTTAATCATCCTGGTTACCACACAAAAATAAGATTAAGCTAAATCATGAGTTGGGGATGTAACTTCTCTAGTGATACTCTCCTTCCATTTTTGGAGTTAGAAATCTCTTTTCTTGGTTACACTCACAGTCATTCAAACTATGATTAGTGTATCATCAACAAATTATAATACATCATACTAAAATAATCTCAACATGTAATCTCATGTCTAATTCTAAGGATTAATCATGATCCATATAATCAATGATTTATCTTGACATTTTCTCAAATGTCAAATCATTAATCTATAATTACTTATCCATTTAATCACATGAAAGTAAAAGTTAAACATAGTCAAAGTTTGGGGATGTAACAAGAATAGATATTCCATCAAAGATGTCAATAGTACAATGACTAACACCTACATCTACATAATGATGGTATAAGTGTATGGATCGTACTGTATGGACCTATATAGATTTGTCCCACTAATTTTTTGGTGATGCCTTAAAAAATGGCTAAATTTAAAACTTTTCCAAACCTTATCAAGTTTACAGTTGATCCATATATTTTTGTGCCTTCTAGAGTCAACTGTGAGGTCTATTTTACTCTGGGATGCACCATGTGAAAATTCTTGGCAAAAAAAATATAGAAATTAAAAGGAGGTGGTAGTTCTAAAGACCTGATACCATGTAAGAGAAACCAAAAGGGTTCATAGGAGCTAAGGATCGCTTGCAACACCAATTACCTTCCACACTTGAGAGAGAAGCAAGAATTATGTTATATTTAACAAAAATAATATATATAATGTATACACGATAGATTATATTACTATTGATGGGAGTTCCATATAGTTGCTAAAACTATTTGAAGACTTCTTGAAGCTCTTGTCTCAAGGACCAATGCTAACTTGGCCCTAAGCAAAATATATAAAGGTAAACATGTTATTATTGGGTTCCTTGTAGCTCTTATGGATCAATGCAATATTAAATATACTTGCAACCTATTCATTTCTCTAAAAACATTCTCTAAACTATTCCTCTTATCACAACTGGTAGCTCATTATACGCTTATCAAATTGGGTGAACCTCTATACTATGAGATTGACTAACCATGAAGAGAGGGAAAATAAAAGAATAGAGATTATATAAAGATACTAATCATACACCATGCCAAAGATACTAAATTTAACCAAGACTTGTAGCCTTCCACAGGGTAAGTTATGGATTGTCCATTCACAAACTTTACAATTCTTGAACATTTTCTAAACCACATACATATACAACTTATGATTGGCCTACAAATGGCCTCAATGTTCCTTTACATGCCAAGATGGCATTTCTACTCCATGCACATATGTACGGAGGTAAATACATGACTCCACATAGAGATAGAGTGTCGACCCATTTGGGTCCAAGTGCACATATTAATTGTGAGGATCCACATAACTATAGATGCTATTGACTCTCGTTGTGAGCCTAGACTCCATCTAACATGATGGAAATTAACATGCATGAACACTAGTTCCATAGTGACCACTCATAGGGTTGATAGGTCTGAGTAATAATAATGATAATATTTATAGAGAGTAAATCAAACAATAGAGAAATTAACAATGTGAGGGAGAGTTACATATGGTTGTGGCTAAGGATAGCATGGATTGAATTCTTTCGTGGCCTCAAGACTACAACCCATTATCATAACACAACATTAACATACTTGCATGACTAATCATTTGACAACTTATGACCAATGACAAGGTGAGCACTAGGCTCCACAGCTTAGTAGTCATAGACAGGGTTATACCACGTATTACTTCAAAAAACTCAACATACCAGGGAATACTTCATGCTAGTGCATTAACCAAAAAAAATGCAATATACAGATGCAGTTGACTATAAATATATATCCATTTTGAAATAATACAAATTCTAAAGTTCTAAGATATCATGGTATGAATGAATCAACTAGAGTAATCATACCTATAAATTCCCTTAGAACTTATTGGTATTCACACTGACCAAATTCCTGCTCTTGAGAAACCACACTACTTGGCCGACCCCTTTCCAAAACACAAACCCTAAAAGAAATGATTCTTATAGAATGCTACACCATGTTTAGAGTGAAATCTCTCTTCCCCAACAAGGCACAACCAGAGAAAGGAAGACTAATGAATATATTTTTCAACACCATCTTAAACACTTATTCCTTTCTAGTATGTTGGATATTTTTATCCTCCACCAACATGTATGTGCCTTAATGGCCATAGTCACCATTGATAATGGTTATTATATGCAAGGGTGTTAAAATAGACTAGTAATAATAATATCATAAACTTGCCACTATCAGTTATAAATTTGAAATAAGATCATGCTCATTAAATAATATTATATCTTATAATCAAATCAATTGAGTTGGGTTCACTTTCAATGGAATGTTGGAGGCAAAATATTTTTAGAAGGAATGGATTTTGGCAATATGGCTGACAATTTTTTTTTAGAATTTTTGGATGAAATTAAAACTCATTTTAGATGACAATGTTTAGTTTTAATGCATGCAATTTTTTTTAGTGTTGAACATATTTTTCTATTTATTATTTATTTTTTAAAGAAAAAGTTTCAAACTTTTTTGGAAGGAATGGACTTTCGCAATATGGCTGACGAATTTTTTTAAATAATTTTTAGATGATATTAAAACCCATTACAGATGACAATGTCTAGTTTTTAAATATGTAATTTTTTTTGTTGAACATATTTTTCTATTTATTAATTGTTTTTTAAACAAAAACTGTCATAAACTTGAAATAACATATATTACTATTTTTAATAACTTTTGATTTTGATTTAAAAAAAAAAAAAATTATGCTTGACCAATCTAGAATCATTCTATACACAATGAAAAAAATCAAGTTATGATTAGTTTAGCTCAAATTTTGTTGGCTATACACAATGGCTTTTAAAAAACATAAATTAGGGCTAGTAAAAAATTAATTAAAAAAACTATTTATCAAAAAATTATAAAAAAATATCCTAACCAAACTTCAGAATCATATTCATCTTTCCACAAAAGGAATTAGATATATACTTTCATTTAGGTCAAATTATGCTAGTCATACATGTGCATGTTTTGGCCTAAAATAGACGACTTTTAAAAGATATTTTTTTGCATCCTATACAAAACCAACTTTTATCATTTGGGTATTATAATAAATTATATATTTGAAAACTAGAAACAAAATCCTACATTTCATATTTTTACATCATATTAATATTCTATGTGTAAGTGCTTCAAAGTTTTACTCCAACCATGACAAATTTTGATTTTCACAAAAAAAACTTCCACTTTTTGGCCAAAAAGTGAACCCAACTTCTTACACTTCTTGATAATCAAATCAACTATGGCTATATTTTTCTGTTAAAATAATAACATTAATAATAACTAACTTTGCAAATATTAGATTGAGTAATAGGATAAACCATTATGACTCCCTTCAACAACACTTAACATGCTCCCAGACATTATCCAACATCACCTATAGTCATATTACTGACTTGTGCAAGTGTGTGTGTGGTTCTCAGTCATTTTGTTTCAACTATCAACTTGTTGCCATCTATCATCCTCTCCTAGATTCTACTCTCCCTCACCACATGGCTAGGGAAAATATTATCCTACATCCACCTCATATCCATCCATAGAATAGTTAGTCCATTAAGTGAATAATTCATAATCATAATTGAGTAAATATAAATTGCATAAAATCAATTCCCATATCATGAATATTCTATCAAAGTAACAAAGTATCATTTGTCCTATTTTAGTGTGATACAAAATGGAATAATAAATATTAAATCCACACATTAATAATTTTCAAATAAATTATAACCAAAAAGGGGGTGTGACACCTAGAATCCACATGAATGTCAACAAAGATAATAGTGCCAAGATCAATAGTTTGTGGAAGAGAAGCCATGACATCTTGAAGAAGAGGGAATGTTGAGGATTTTAGAGTATCAAAAGAGCTCATAAGCTTTGGTCAAGGTTGGCGGTGAGGTAGGGCGAGCTAGTGTTTGAATTTATGTTTAGTCAGTGATGCAAGAGGTAGAATAATGTCAAGGGTGGATGGATTAAGGGTATTAGGAAGACATAGGTGAGTGGAACAAGATAAACAATAATAGAGCTAAGAATAACACTAATGTTGGGGAGGTTTACTATCTTTAGGAAAGGAGGTATGCCTAGTTTCTATGGGATAGTGGAAGGACGAGTGGCCAAGAAAACCTTGATTCTCTTAATTTTTTTAATCATTTATATTTATTCATGAGGCTTTTCTTTAGGTTGAGGTTGATAAGTAGGTCAAGATGGAGGTTGGGAAGTAGGTAGTTGGGGTTGGTAGGAGGTCTAGAGGTAGGATAACACTTAGATTTACTTTGGGAATTATGCGCAGATGTGTCTTAAACCTTTTATTTTTTTATCATTAAGTTGCAAAAGCATAAGGGGAGGGCTAGATGAATCCATAATGGGTGGGGATGATAGGGTAGGAAGAGGAGGTTGTGGAGTAGGGTTGGTCCACCTAGTAGCATAAGACTAATAAATATAAATTACTATGTTGTTATGCTATCGAATCAAGGTGGATGGGGTTGGCCAAAAATAATCAAGGGGAAAACTTTCCAAGGTAGAAACAAGTCATTATCAACTACAAGGAATGGTGATGATAGCACCTTTGTGAGGAAATTTAAGACATTGATGAATAACAAAATGACCAACCTACATCATACCGATCCAATGATGGCCCAAGAGAATGTGATAGTGGTTGGATGTGGGAATAACATGACATAAAACATCCATACTCTTAGGTCCAACTTGTATCAAAAGAATAGTAGAGCTAAGAGTGGGAATGGACATTCCATTACATGTCTGTAAGGAAATATTAGAAGAAGAACATGAATCTTGATGATGATGAGTGATAGATAAGTGTAACAACATTGAATGGGATTGTGGGGTCCACTAAAATTCCAAGAATAGGCTTTTGTTTCATGAGACCTTCTATGTATAGAGGACAATGGTAATCATTTTTAGGTATCTTGTTTGGGGAGAAAGTAATTGTAGGTGTAGGAGGGGATTGAGGAATAGAAAGAGGAATGAGGAATGGAAGGAGGTGGACTAAGGAATGGAAAAAGGACCAATACTTGTAGCACCTATAACATGTCTAAATAAAACAACATAGATGTGTCATGGGTAGGCTTAGAAGCTAGGGTGAAAGATGTGATGGTCATAGGGTTTACACAATTTGCGGTAGAATGCTAGGGAAAGGGGTTGGTAAAGTTCTATTTATTTTGATTTGGAGGGGAAACTAACTTGTTACCTCAACTATTTACTCTTGTAGCATCGATGGTGTTGGAATTGATAAGGTCCTATATAACATGCCACAAACACATGTACTTCTCATTGTCATGCCTAGGGACACAACTATATTGAAAAATGCTTTAGGATCATATGATTTTGGAAGGGGAAGATTGGTATCTAGAAGTTGAATGTGTGGAAACAAAACAAGGTTTTGAGACAAGAGATGATGGATAATATTATAAGTGGTTTGGCCACCTTAGTTAATAATTGGTTATGTTGTGGGTGCAAGGATACTACTGGAATTCAAGAAGAGTGTGACATTGTCCAGTATCCACTTGGTTTACAATGGGTGGAGGAGTGTTCTTACTAGAAAACAAATTATTATTCTTTTATATTTAAAAGAGTATGATGTAGAAGGGGATAATGAGGTGGTAGTTGTTAGTTAGGTAGCTAAAGTAAGTGCCTTAAACTAATTAACTATTTGCTCATAGTCCTTGAGAGTAATAAAAAAATGTGGGAAGAATAATATTTCATTAGAAGAATTTTATCATGAATATTCATTGTAATATTTCCAATGAATACATGTTGAACATTAGAGTTTGGAAAGGGATAAGAAATTTGGAAAATAAGGGATTGATATTGAAGAAGAATAAAGTATCACTTTTTTTAATTGTGACCTTATCGACATGGCAAGCTCAATGAAGCTCACTTACAAGATAATGTTAACTTGGAAGTGTTGTAAAAAGAGGTGAACCAACTCATCAAATGAGTGAATAAAATGATCTGGCAAGGAACAAAATCACTCCAATGCAACCTCCTTAAGAGAATAGGGAAATAATTTTGATATTCAATATGAAAGGAAAACGCTATGACAAGGAGGTACTTCATAATAGTTTAATGATACATCATATGAAAGCATAAAAGGATCCAAAGGAGGGTCTCAATGTACATCAAGAAGTAGTGTATGATCATGATGTATAGAAAATCCACAATATCTCCTAAGAAAAGGCCACTAGAAGGTGATATATAGGTATCATGAGAGTTGAACATGTTTTAGGGCCAATACTAGAGTAATATATGAAAACCACATGACAAAGTAGGCAATGACATATAATAAGCATACCAAAAATCAAACCATTATTTTTATTTACAAATAAATGTGTCTTTAAATGAATAATTATCATCTATATGCTCATAATATTAAGATAGAAAATGATCTAACATGTAACATTTATTCTCTAAAGTATGTGTATTATAGAAAATTATCATGAAACCAAGAGTCATCAATTCATCATGAGAAGACAAAGAACTATCACTAATATCCTCACAAAATATATTATCAATAGACAATGTGACTTATCAAATATAAAATAAGCACTAGCATGTGTGATATGGGGGATAACAACATCATATGAAGGTTGATGTAAACAAGTTGCATCATGTAGATGTACATCAGTAGTGGTAGTAGTATAATCATCATAAAGCTCATCACTAGGATAGTCCTCATAGATAGGTGACCTGAAAGTGAAAATATCATTAAGAGGTTAATCAAGAGGAGAAACATATTTAAACACATCACTACGAATGGGAAGAGGTAGGTCTGTAAGTGAAGGTGAGATACACATATCAATATCCCAAGGATCCTCACAAGATGAAAAATCAAAATCTCATTAACCTAGGGATATTGAACCATCATGAGATGCTTACTAAGCATAATAATGTCACGAGTAGTCAATGGATTCAAAAAAACATCATATAGAGAAACATTCCTAGATATAATACATGAAAATAGGGATACATCATACAGCATAATGAGATAGGAAGTAAATTATGTGATGAGAAGGGTGGAAAAGGTACCCATAATGAGAATCTTGCAATGAGAATACACAAGGATAAATCCAACCCTAAGAAAATATTAATTGAAAGATTAAAGCATTAAAAAATATCAAATCTAAAACAATGAGGTAGAAATATAAAACCCTAAGGTTAAACCCCAGGGGGTGTAAGATTGAGTAGGTTCACAAAAATGAAAAGGAAGAAAATAAATCTCTTTGAATGTTTAAGATAATTAATTAAATAAAGCAATATTAAACAAATTAACCTAGATAAAAGTGTTGGGTATTAAACACACATACCCCATTGTATATGAAATAATAATGAAATAAACAAATTAAAGTGTACCTTGGTGCTAGAGAGATGATGATTGTTTATGGAAAGAGTATCTAGACTAAGATAATTGTGTCTTCTGAATTTTGTGATTATTTGTGAACTTGAGTTAGTCTTGCATCTATGGTATTGATCCTCAAAACTACAATTTTAACTTGAATAGTGCATTTATGAACTTTTGTTACCTATTCGATCCTAAGGACTTCAAATTTTAGGTACTTGCAAGAAAGAATCCCTTGATGTTTGCACTTGCAAAGAGGATTGAGAAGCATGGATGAAACTTTATTTATTGCAAAGGGGAATCCTTGATACTTTGTTAGTTGTAGTCAAGCCCCATTGATCAATTCAATGATTGTGATATGAATGGAAGATAACAAACAACGAATGACAATGATAATGATACAAATATGATAACACTAGGTGATTGAGACTTAAAATTTGATGGATAGTAATTCAATGGATTCTATCATGACCTAGTGCAAGAACTAGAGTTTCACTATTTACTAATGCAAATGTTGATGTGACTGATACAAGTGCTAAGTAATGACTGCAAACTAATCCCTTGGGATAGAAAAATGTGATGGGGAACTATCTTTAGGATTGATCAATAATCCTCATTGACCTAGAGGCTATGTCCTTTGATACTTGTCTTAGATGCATAGTTTGAGTACTTTGGCATGAGAAATGTTGAATAGCAACTTAGTTAGAAGTGGTTGGCTTGTTCCCATTGCTAAATTTAAATTTGAACAAAACAAGTCAAAACCACATGTGTGACCCTACCTTGGTCAAAACCACACCTATGGTTTTAAACTTGTGGGAAGAAAGTGTAATTTGATATTTGGAAATTTTTATATAGGGTAAAAAATTTGTTTCTAATGATCACTAGGAACACCAAATCAGTCAAAATCATATTCTAAGATAAAATACTTAGAACACCTACACAAACCAACATAAAATGAAGGGTAACAATACAATATATGTACTTTTCACCCTTATAGATATCGAACCTAAATTAAAATGAAGTAATGTGTAACTTGGAGAGTGTAGTGAAAGATCAACTTTTTAGTGCTAATAGCTTAGTGGTAAAGACTAATTATTAAATATACTTTTTATTATATTAGAAGTTAGATAAAATCCATACAAACAAAAAAAAAAGTTATAGTTGGCGGTTAAGTAAAGCCTCTCAAGTTGAAATAGCTTACTTACAAAGTAAAAGTTGACCAGTTTGGAATCAAAGGCCCTTCCTAGAGAAACAGGTGCAACTAAACATGTTCAAGAACATAGCTTAAAAAGGAACAAGAACACAGCTTAAAATTGCCTCTAATGTCTCAATGCTTATACAATTGCATAAAATTCTAAATCTATTATTACAAAAAAATACCCATAAAACTCATAACTATTTTCAAATTTCTTCTCATTCCATCCCATCTTGCTACAACTAAAGATAAATATCCGATTTATACAAAAATGAAAATTACCATTTTTGGCAGATTTTCACAACTTTCTGAAATTGCCATTTTTGGTAATTTCACATCCTTATCCGTATGACCATGAAAGTTTCCAAATATTTGAAACTTACTAAAAAATGACTAATTGTCAACTTTCTAATCTAATTGCAAGTAAATCTAGGAAAATATTTAAAAAAAACTAGGAAAATCACAAAAAAGACATTAAAACCTCATTTTGAGGCCCTAGATGATCGAATAAGGTCCCGAAAAAGTGTCAAAATGATGACCAACTAAATTTGCCAATTTGGTGGGTTTTTTATTACACTCTTCAAGATGCATCTGCCCACCAAATTTCAGTGCCAATGGACCTCCAGGTCAAAAGTTATGATCTTTAGAAGTTCCTGTATCATTCTCCTTTGGTTGAAAAAAATGCAACTCCTACAAGTTGTTTTACTGGAACTTGAGCCACTTGTCTAGATCTAGCTTCTTCACTTCCCATTCTGGAATCCATGTATTATCTTCTTGTGTTTGACCTTCCCATTGTACCAAAAACTTGTTGTATTAACCCTATTGAGTGTCTATTGTCTTCTTGTCCAGAATATATGCAATATTTTCCCTTTTCTTTCTCGGAACCTGTTGTTTCCAATCTACTTTAGCCTCACCTTCTTCATCGGGAATGTCACCATGAAAGGAATATAAATCAAAAATATGAAACACAGGAGAAATGTCTAACTGCTCTGGTAAATCTACCTCATAAGCATTGTCATTAATTTTTTTTGTAATCCTGCAAGGGTCAATTTTCTTGTATTTCAGCTTGTTGTATGTTCCGGTGGGAAACCTCTCTCTTCTTAGATAAACCATGACTAAGTCACTTTCATAAGATACTAGATGTCTTCTACCAGCATCTACTGTAGTTTTATACTTTTCATTTCTTTCTTGGAGCTTCTACCTCACCTCTTTCTGTAATTGTTGAATATGTTCTAAATACACTTCTCCATTGAATCACTAATCCTATCTCAAATTGACTGACTTGACTGAACAATGTAAAATAGTGATTTACCTGTAGATCGATTGACTAAATTGTTATAGGCAAATTAAGCTTGTGGTAAGGCCAAGTCCCACTCTCTGGGTTTCTCTCCAATGATGCATCTTAGTAGATTTCCCAAACTTTGATTTACAACCTCTGTCTGCCCATCTGTTTGGGGGTGATAAGAACTGCAAAACTGGAGCTTGGTTCCCATCTTTTTCCATAGTGTCCTCCAAAAATGACTAAGAAACTTGGTATCCTTATTAGATGTGATAGTTTGTGGAACACCATGAAATTGAATAACTTCTTTAAAAACTAATTTTGCCACCCTAGTTGCATCACTAGTTTTCTTGCAGGCAATAAAATGAGCCATCTTAGAGAACCTATCAACAACAACAAAGATGAGATCATTACCTCGTTGTGTGTTTGGAAGCCCTAACACTAAGTCAATACTTAAATCAGTCCATGGTTCAGTAGCTACTGGTAATGGTATATACAACCCTATATTTTGTGAATGTCTTTTAGCCATCTGGCAAATTCTACACCTTGTCACATATATTGTTATGTCTCTTTTCATCTTTGGCCAGTAGTACTAATCTTCTACTAGAGCTATGGTCTTATCCTTGCCAAAATGTCTAGCCAACCCACTGCTATGAACCTCTCTTATAATATTTTCTCTAATGGAGCCAACTGGAATACATAATTGTTTTCCTTTAAAGAGATAACCATCTTGCATAAGATATTCACCTTGAATGTGGCCCATGCTGCCCACTATTGAGGTTTTCAACTGTTCCACAATCTCCCAAAAATCATTGTCAAATTCATATAGATCTTTGATGGCATCAAAACCAATCACCTCATTTTCCATTGCTGTCAATAGTGTAACAAGCCTACTTAAAGCATCTGTAACCTGATTTTGTTTTCCTGACTTGTGCTTGAGAACAAAGTTGTAGCCTTGTAAGAAAGAAACCCATTTTGCATGCCTACTATTCAATTTTTTTTATGTGTTCAAGTATTTCAAGGCAATATGGTCTGTAAACAACACAAACTCCTTGGGCATTAGGTAGTATCTCCAATGTCTCAGTGCTTGTACAATTGCATAAAATTCTAAATCTATTATTACAAAAGAATACCCATAAAACTCAGAACTATTTTCAAATTTCTTCTAATTCCATCCCATCCTGCTACAATTAAAGAAAAATATATCTGATTTATACAAAAATGAAAATTACCATTTTTGGCAGATTTTCAGAACTTTCTAAAATTGCCATTTTTGGTAACTTCGCATCCTTATCCGTATGACCATGAAAGTTTCCAAATATTTGAAACTTACTAAAAAATGACTAATCGTCAACTTTCTAATCTAATTGCAAGTAAATCAAAGAAAATATTTAGAAAAAACAACTAGGCAAATCTTGAAAAAAACATTAAAACCTCATTTTGAGGCCCTGATGATCGAATAAGGTCCCGAAAAAGTATCAAAATGGCGACCTAGCAAATTTACCAGTTCAGTGGGATTTTTATTAAACTCTTCAAGATGCATGTGCCTATCAAATTTCAGCTCCAACGGACCTCCAGGTCAAGAGATATGACCTCCAGAAGTTCCTGCATCATTCACCTCTGGTTGAAAAAAATGCAGCTCCTGCAAGTTGTTTTCCTAGAACTTGTGCCACTTGTCTAGATCTAGCTTCTTCACTTCCCATTCTCGAATCCATGTATTATCTGCTTGTGTTAGACCTTACCACTATACAAGAAACTTGTTGTACTGACTCTATCGAGTGTCTATTGTCTTCTTGTCTACAATCTGTGCAATCTTTTCCCTTTTCTTTCTCGGAACCTCTTGATTCCAATCTACTTCAGCCTCACATTCTTCATCAAGAATGTCACCATGAAAAGCTTATAAATTAGAAATATTAAACATAGTAGAAATGTTTAATTGCTCTGTAAATCTATGTCATAAGCATTGTCATTGATTTTTTTTGTAATTCTGCAAGGTCCAATTTTCTTATATTTCAGCTTGTTGTAAGTTTCAGTGGGAAAAATACTAGATGTCTTCTACTAGCATCTACTATAGTTTTATACTTTTCATTACTTTCTTGGAGCTTTTGCCTCCCCTCTTTCTGTAATTGTTGAATATGTTCTGCATACGCTTTGCATTAATCACTAATCCTGTCTCCAATTGGTAGCTGTACCAAATCCAAAACACGCTTAGGATTCCTACCATAAAAAATGTGAAATAGTGATTTACCTGTAGATCGATTGACTAAACTGTTATAGGCAAATTTAGCTTGTAGTCAGGCCAAGTCCCACTATCTGTGTTTCACTCTAATGATGCATCTTAGCAGGTTTCCCAAACTTTGATTTACAACCTCTGTCTGCCCATCTATTTGGGGGTGATAAGCACTACTGAACTAGAGCTTGGTTCCCATCTTTTTCCATAGGGTCCTCCAAAAATGACTAAGAAACTTTGTATCCCTATCATATGTGATAGTTTGTTGAACACCATGGAATCGAACAACTTCTTTAAAAAATAATTCTTCCACGCTAGTTGCATCACTAGTTTTCTTGCAGGCAATAAAATAAGCCATCTTAGAGAACCTATCAACAACAACAAAGATGGAATCATTACCTCATTGTGTGATTGGTAGCCCTAACACAAAGTCCATACTTAAATCAGTCCATGGTTCAGTAGGTGCTGGTAATGGCATATACAACCCCGTATTTTATGAATGTCCTTTAGCCATCTGACAAATTCTACACCTTGTCACATATCTTGTTATGTCTCTTTTCATCTTTGGCCAGTAGTACTTATCTTGTACCAGAGCTATGGTCTTATCCTTGCCAAAATGTCCAACCAACCCACTATTATGAAGCTCTCTTATAATATTCTCTCTCATGGACCCAACTGGAATACATAATTGCCTTCCTTTAAAGAGATAACTATCTTGCATAAGATATTCACCTTGAATGTGGCCCATGCTGCCCACTACCAGGGTTTTCAACTGTTCCACAATCTCCCAAAAATCATTGTCAGATTCATACAGATCTTTGATGGCATCAAAACCAATCACCTCATTTTCCATTGTTGTCAATAGTGTAACACGCCTACTTAAAGCATCTGCAACCTAGTTTTGTTTTCCTGACTTGTGATCAAGAACAAAATTGTAGCCTTGTAAGAAAGAAACCCATTTTGCATGCCTACTATTCAATTTTTTTGTGTGTTCAAGTATTTCAAGGCAATATGTTCTGTAAATAGCACAAACTCCTTTGGCACTAGGTAGTGCCTCCAATGTCTCAATGCTTGTACAATAGCATAAAATTCTAAATCTATTATTACAAAAGAATACCCATAAAACTCAGAAATATTTTCAAATTTCTTCTCATTCCATCCCATCCTGTTACAACTAAAGATAAATATATCCAATTTATACAAAAACAAAAATTACCATTTTTGGTAGATTTTCAAAACTTTCTAAAATTTGTCATTTTTGGTAACTTCACATCCTTATCCATATGACCATGAAAGTTTCCAAATATTTGAAACTTACTAAAAAATAACTAATCATCAACTTTCTAATCCAATTACAAGTAAATATAGGAAAATATTTAGAAAAAACAACTAAGAAAATCTCGAAAAAAACATTAAAACCTCATTTCGAGGCCTTAGATGATCGAATAAGGTCCTGAAAAAGTGTCAAAACAATGACCTAGCGAATTTACCAATTTGGTGGGATTTTTATTAAACTCTTTAAGATGCATCTGCCCACCAAATTTTAGCTCCAACGAACCTCCAGGTTAAAAGTTATGACCTCTGGAAGTTCCTACATCATTCTCCTCTAGTTGAAAAAAATGCAGCTCCTACAAGTTGTTTTCCTAGAACTTGTGTCACTTGTCTAGATCTAGCTTCTTCACTTCCCATTCTTGAATCCATGTATTATCTTCTTGTGTTAGACCTTACCACTATACAAGAAACTTGTTGTATTGACGCTGTCGAGTGTCTATTGTCTTCTTGTCTAGAATCTGTGCAATCTTTTCCCTTTTCTTTCTCGGAACCTCTTGATTCCAATCTACTTCAGTCTCACGTTCTTCAACAGGAATGTCACCATGAAAAGCTTATAAATTAGAAACATTAAACATAGTAGAAATGTCTAACTGCTCTGGTAAATCTACCTCATAAGCATTGTCATTGATGTTTTTTGTAATTCTGCAAGGGCCAATTTTCTTGTATTTCAGCTTGTTGTAAGTTTCGGTGGGAAACCTCTCATTTCTTAGATAAACCATGAATAAGTCACCTTTATTGAATACTAGATGTCTTCTACCAGCATCTACTGTAGTTTTATACTTTTCATTACTTTCTTGGAGTGTCTGCCTCCCCTCTTTCTATAATTGTTGAATATGTTCTACATACACTTCTCCATCATCACTAATCCTGTCTCCAATTGGTAGCTGTAGCAAATCTAAAACATGCTTATTCCTACCATAAATAATGTGAAATGGTGATTTACCTGTAGATCGATTGACTAAACTGTTATAGGCAAATTCAGCTTGTGGTAAGGCCAAGTCCCACTATCTGTGTTTCACTCCAATGATGCATCTTAGCAGGTTTCCCAAACTTTGATTTACAACCTCTGTCTGCCCATCTGTTTGGGGGTGATAAGCACTGCTGAACTGGAGCTTGGTTCCCATCTTTTTCCATAGGGTCCTCCAAAAATGACTAAGAAACTTGTTATTCCTATCAGATGTGATAGTTTGTGGAACACCATGCAATCGAACAACTTCTTTAAAAAATAATTCTACCACCCTAGTTGCATCACTAGTTTTTTTGTAGGCAATAAAATGAGCCATCTTAGAGAACCTATCAACAACAACAACAAAGATCGAATCATTACCTCGTTGTGTGTTTGGTAGCCCTAACACAAAGTCAATACTTAAAATAGTCCATTGTTCAGTAGGTACTGGTAATGGCATATACAACCCCATATTTTGTTAATGTCCTTTAGCCATCTGACAAATTCTACACCTTGTCACATATCTTGGTATGTCTCTTTTCATTGTTGGCCTGTAGTACTTATCTCCTACCAGAGCTATGGTCTTATCCTTGCCAAAATGTCTAGCCAACCCACTGCTATGAAGCTCTCTTATGATATTCTCTCGCATGGACCCAACTGGAATAAATAATTGCTTTCCTTTAAAGAGATAACCATCTTGCATAAGATATTCACCTTGAATATGGCCCATGCTACCCACTACCAGGGTTTTCAATTGCTCCACAATCTCTCAAAAATCATTATCAGATTCATATAGATCTTTGATGGCATCAAAACCAATCACCTCATTTTCCATTGTTGTCAATAGTGTAACATGCCTACTTAAAGCATCTGCAACCTGGTTTTGTTTTCCTGACTTGTTCTTGAGAACAAAGTTGTAGCCTTGTAAGAAAGAAACCCATTTTGTATGCCTACTATTCAATTTTTTTTGTGTGTTAAAGTATTTCAAGGAAATATGGTTTGTAAACAGCACAAACTCCTTTGGCACTAGGTAGTGCCTCCAATGTCTCAATGCTTATACAATTGCATAAAATTCTAAATCTATTATTACAAAAGAATACCCATAAAACTCAGAACTTTTTTCAAATTTCTTCTCATTCCATCCCATCTTGCTACAACTAAAGATAAATATATCCAATTTATCAAAAAACAAAAATTACCATTTTTGGCATATTTTCAAAACTTTCTAAAATTGTCATTTTTGGTAACTTCAAATCCTTATCCATAGGACCATGAAAATTTACAAATATTTGAAACTTACTAAAAAATAACTAATCGTCAACTTTCTAATCTAATTGCAAGTAAATCTAGGAAAATATTTGGAAAAAACAACTAGGAAAATCTTGAAAAATACATTAAAACCTCATTTTGAGGCCCTAGATGACCGAATAAGGTCCTAAAAAAGTGTCAAAACAATGACCTGCCGAATTTACTAATTCATTGGGTTTTTTATTAAATTCTTCAAGATGCATCTGGCTACCAAATTTCAACTCCAATAGACATCTAGGTCAAAAGTTATGACCTTTGGAAGTTCCTGCATCAGTCTCCTCTAGTTGAAAAAAATGCAGCCACTACAAGTTGTTTTCCTGGAACTTGTGCCACTTGTCTAGATCTAGCTTCTTCACTTCCCATTCTAGAATCAATGTATTTTCTACTTGTGTTAGACCTTCCCATTGTACCAGAAACTTGTTGTATTAACCCTGTCAAGTGTCGTCTTCTTGTCCAGAATCTGTGCAATCTTTTCCCCTTTCTTTCTCTGAACCTATTGTTTCCAATCTACTTTAGCCTCACCTTCTTCATCAGGAATGTCACCATGAAAAGCATATAAATCAAAAACATTAAACACATGAGAAATGCCAATTTTCTTGTATTTTAGCTTGTTGTATGTTTTGGGGGGAAACCTCTCTCTTCTTAGAGAAACTATGATTAAGTCACCTTTATTGAATACTAGATGTCTTCTACCAGCATCTACTGTAGTTTTATACTTTTCATTACTTTCTTGGAGCTTCTACCTCCCCTCTTTCTTTAATTGTTGAATATGTTCTCAATACACTTCTCCATCATCATTAACCCTATCTCCAATTGATAGCTGAACCGAATGTAAAACATGCTTAGGATTCCTACCATAAAAAATGTGAAATGGTGATTTACCTATAGATTGATTGACTAAACTGTTGTAGGCAAATTCAGCTTGTGGCAAGGCCATGTCCCACTGTCTGGGTTTCTCTCCAAAGATGCATCTTAGCAGGTTTCCAAACTTCAATTTACAACCTTTGTTTTCCCATCTATTTCAGGGTGATAAGCACCGCTGAACTAGAGCTTGGTTCCCACCCTTTTCCATAGGGTCCTCCAAAAATGACTAAGAAACTTGGTATCCCTATCAGATGTGATAGTTTGTGGAACACCATGCAATCGAAAAACTTCTTTAAAAAATAATTCTGCCACCCTAGTTGCATCACTAGTTTTCTTGTAGGCAATAAAATGAGCCATCTTAGAGAACCTATCATCAATAACAAAGATGGAATCATTACCTCATTGTGTGTTTGTCAGCCCTAACACAAAGTCCATACTTAAATCAGTCCATGGTTTAGTAGGTACTGGTAATGGCATATATAACCCAGTATTTTGTGAATATCCTTTAGCCATCTGAAAAATTCTACACCTTGTCACATATCTTGGTATGCCAATTTTCATATGTGGCCAGTAGTACTTATCTCCTATTAGAGCTATGGTCTTATCCTTGCCAAAATGTCTAGCCAACCCATTGCTATGAAGCTCTCTTATAGTATTCTCTCACATGGACCCAACTGGAATACATAATTTCCTTCCTTTAAAGAGATAACCATCTTGCATAAGATATTCACCTTGAATATGGCCCATGCTACCCAGTACCAGGGTTTTCAATTGTTCTACAATCTCCCAAAAATCATTGTTAGATTCATATAGATCTTTGATGGCATCAAAACCAATCACCTCATTTTCCATTGTTGTCAATAGTGTAACATGCCTACTTAAAGCATCTGCAACCTAGTTTTGTTTTCCTGACTTGTTCTTGAGAACAAAGTTGTAGCCTTGTAAGAAAGAAACCCATTTTGCATGCCTACTATTTAATTTTTTTGTGTGTTCAAGTATTTCAAGGCAATATGGTTTGTAAACAGCACAAAATCCTTTGGCACTAGGTAGTGCTTCCAATGTCTCAATGCTTGTACAATTGCATAAAAAATCTAAATCTATTATTGCAAAAGAATGCCCATAAAACTCAAAGCTTTTTTCAAACTTTCTTCTCATTCCATCCCGTCCTGCTACAACTAAAGATAAATATATCCAATTTATACAACAATGAAAATTACCATTTTTGGCATATTTTCAATACTTTCTAAAATTGTCATTTTTGGTAACTTCAAATCCTTATCCATAGGACCATGAAAATTTCCAAATATTTAAAACTTACTAAAAAATGACTAATTGTCAACTTTCTAATCTAATTGAAAGTAAATCTAGGAAAATATTTAGAAAAAACTAGGAAAATCTTGAAAAAAATATTAAAACCTCATTTTGAGGCCCTAGATGACCGAATAAGGTCTTGAAAAAGTGTCAAAACGGTGACGTACTGAATTTACTAATTTGGTGGGTTTTCTATTAAACTCTTCAAGATGCATCTGTCCACCAAATTTCAACTCCAACGAACCTCCGGGTCAAAAGTTATGACCTCTGGAAGTTCCTGCATCATTCTCTTATGGTTGAAAAAAATGCAGCTCCTGTAAGTTGTTTTCCTGAAACTTGTGCCACTTGTCTAGATCTAGCTTTTTCACTTCCCATTTTGGAATCCATGTATTATCTACTTGTGTTAGACCTTCCCATTGTACTAGAAACTTGTTGTATTGACCCTGTCGAGTGTCTATTGTCTTCTTGTCCAGAATCTGTGCAATCTTTTCCCCTTTCTTTCTCAGAACCTGTTGTTTCCAATCTACTTCAGCCTCACCTTCTTCATCAGGAATCTCACCATGAAAAGCATATAAATTAGAAACATTAAACACATGAGAAATGTCTAACTGCTTTGGTAAATCTACCTCATAAGCATTGTCATTGATTTCTTTTTGTAATTCTGTAAGGGCCAATTTTCTTGTATTTCAACTTGTTGTAAGTTTTAGTGGGAAACCTCTCTCTTCTTAGAGAAACCATGACTAAGTCACCTTTATTGAATACTAGATGTCTTCTACTAATATCTACTGTAGTTTTATACTTTTCATTACTTTCTTGGAGCTTCTACCTCCCCTCTTTCTATAATTGTTGAATATGTTCTCAATATGCTTTTCCAAGATCACTAATTCTATCTCCAATTGGTAGCTACACCAAATGTAAAACATGCTTAGGATTCCTACCATAAACAATGTGAAATGGTGATTTACCTGTAGATTGATTGAGTGAACTATTTTAGGCAAATTCACCTTGTGGCAAGGCCTAGTCCCACTGTCTAGGTTTCTCTCCAAAGATGCATCTTAGCAGGTTTCCCAAACTTCAATTTACAACCTCTATCTTCCCATCTATTTCAGGGTGATAAGCACTGCTGAACTGGAGCTTGTTTCCCACCCTTTTCGATAGGGTCCTCCAAAAATGACTAAGAAACTTTGTATCCCTATTAGATGTGATAGTTTGTGGAACACCATGCAATCAAACAACTTCTTTAAAAACTAATTCTGCCACCCTAGTTGCATCACTATTTTTCTTGTAGGCAATAAAATGAGCCATCTTAGAGAACCTATCAACAACAACAAAGATGGAATCATTACCTCATTGTGTGTTTGGTAGCCCTAACACAAAGTCCATACTTAAATCAGTCCATGGTTCAGTAGGTACTTATTATGTCTCTTTTCATCTTTGGCCAGTAGTTCTTATCTTCTACCAGAGCTATGGTCTTATCCTTGCCAAAATGTCCAGCCAACCCACTGCTATGAAGATCTCTTATAATATTCTCTCTCATGGACCCAACTGGAATACATAATTGCTTTCCTTTAAAGAGATAACCATCTTGCATAAGATATTCACCTTGAATGTGGCCCATGCTGCCCACTACCGGGGTTTTCAACTATTCCACAATCTCCCAAAAATCATTGTCAGATTCATATAGATCTTTGATGGCATCAAAACCAAACACCTCATTTTCCATTGTTGTTAATAGTGTAACATGCCTACTTAAAGCATTTGCAACCTGGTTTTGTTTTCCTGACTTGTGCTTGAGAACAAAGTTGTAGCCTTGTAAGAAAGAAACCCATTTTGCATGCCTACTATTCAATTTTTTGTGTGTGTTCAAGTATTTCAAGGCAATATGGTCTATAAACAACACAAACTCCTTTAGCACTAGGTAGTGCCTCCAATGTCTCAATGCTTGTACAATTGCATAAAATTCTAAATCTATTAGTACAAAAGAATACCCATAAAACTCAGAACTATTTTCAAATTTCATCTCATTCCATCCCATCCTATTACAACTTAAGATAAATATCCAATTTATACAAAAACGTAAAATTACCATTTTTGAAGATTTTCACAACTTTCTAAAATTGTCATTTTTGGTAATTTCGCATCCTTGTCCCTATGACCATGAAAGTTTCCAAATATTTGAAACCTACTAAAAAATGACTAATCGTCAACTTTCTAATCTAATTGCAAGTAAATCTAGGAAACTATTTAGAAAAAAACAACTAGGAAAGTCTTGAAAAAAACATTAAAACCTCATTTTGAGGCCCTAGATGATCAAATAAGGTCCCAAAAAAGTGTCAAAACGATGACCTACTGAATTTAGCAATTTGGTGTGTTTTTATTAAACTATTCAAGATGCATCTACCCACCAAATTTCAGCTCCAACGGTCCTCTGGGTCAAAAGTTATGACCTCCAGAAGTTCCTGCATCATTCTCCCCTAGTTGAGAAAAATGCAACTGCTGCAAATTATTTTTCTGGAACTTGTGGCACTTGTCTAGATCTAGCTTCTTCACTTCCCATTCTGGAATCCATGTATTATTTGCTTGTGTTAGACCTTCCAACTGTACTAGAAACTTGTTGTATTAACCCTGTCGAGTGTCTATTGTCTTCTTGTACATAATCTGTGCAATCTTTTCCATTTTCTTTCTCGGAACCTGTTGTTTCTAATCTACCTTAGCCTCACCTTCTTCATCAAGGATGTCACCATGAAAAGCATATAAATCAGAAACATTAAACATAGGAGAAATGTTTAACTGCTCTGCTAAATCTACCTCATAAGCAATGTCATTGATTTTTTTGTAATTTTGCAAGGGCCAATTTTCTTGTATTTCAGCTTATTGTAAGTTCTGGTGTGAAACCTCTCTCTTCTTAGATAAACCATGACTAAGTCACCTTCATTGAATACTAGATGTCTTCTACCAGCATCTACTATATAGTTTTATAATTTTTATTACTTTCTTGGAGCTTCTGCCTCCCCTCTTTCTATAATTGTTAAATATGTTCTACATATGCTTCTGCATCATGACTAATCCTATTTCCATAAACAATGTGAAATGGTGATTTACCTGTAGATCGATTGACTGAACTGTTATAGGCAAATTCAGCTTGTGGTAAGGCCAAGTCCCACTGTTTGGGTTTTTCTCCAATGATGCATCTTAGCAGGTTTCCCTAACTTCGATTTACAACCTCTGTCAACCCATCTATTTGGGGGTGATAAGCACTGTTGAACTGGAGCTTGGTTCGTAGCTTTTTCCACAGGGTCCTCCGAAAATGACTAAGAAACTTGGTATCCTTATCAGATGTGATAGTTTGTGGAACACCATGCAATCGAACAACTTCTTTAAAAAATAATTTTGCCACCCTAGTTGCATCACTAGTTTTCTTGCAGGCAATAAAATGAGCCATCTTAGAGAACCCATCAACAACAACAAAGATGGAATCATTACCTCGTTGTGTATTTGGCAGCCCTAACACAAAGTCCATACTTAAATCAGTCCATGGTTCAGTAGGTACTCGTAATGGCATATACAACCTCATGTTTTGTGATTGTCCTTTAGCCATCTGACAAATTCTACACCTTGTCACATATCTTGTTATGTCTCTTTTCATCTTTAGCCAATAGTACTTATATTCTACCAGAGCTATGGTCTTATCCTTGCCAATATGTCCAGCCAACCCACTGCTATGAAGCTGTCTTATAGTATTCTCTCTCATGAACCCAACTGAAATACATAATTGATTTCCTTTAAAGAGATAACCATCTTGCATAAAATATTCACCTTAAATGTGGACCATGCTTCCCACTACCGGGGTTTTCAACTGTTCCACAATCTCCCAAAAATCATTGTCAAATTCATATAGATCATTGATGGCATCAAAACCAATCTCCTCATTTTCCATTGTTGTTAATAGTGTAACATGCCTACTTAAAGCATCTGCAACCTGGTTTTGTTTCCTGACTTGTGCTTGAGAACAAGGTTGTAGCCTTGTAAGAAAGAAACCCATTTTGCATGCCTACTATTCAATTTTTTTGTGTGTTCAAGTATTTCAAGGTAATATGGTCTATAAATAGCACAAACTCCTTTGGCACTAGGTAGTGCCTCCAGTGTCTCAATGCTTGTACAATTGCATAAAATTCTAAATCTATTATTACAAAAGAATACCCATAAAACTCAGAACTATTTTCAAATTTCTTCTCATTCCATCCCATCCTACTACAACTAAAGATAAATATCCAATTTATACAAAAACGAAAATTACCATTTCTGCATATTTTCACAACTTTCTAAAATTGCCATTTTTGGTAACTTCGCATCCTTATCCGTATGACCATGAAAGTTTCCAAATATTTGAAACTTACTAAAAAAGGACTAATCGTCAACTTTCTAATCTAATTGCAAGTAAATCTGGGAAAATATTTAGAAAAAACTAGGAAAATCTCAAAAAAAGCATTAAAACCTCATTTTGAGGCCCTGGATGATCGAATAAGGTCCCAAAAAAGTGTCAAAATGGTGACTGACTGAATTTACCAATTCGGTGTGTTTTTATTAAACTCTACAAGACGCATCAGCCCACCAAATTTCAGCTCCAACGGACATCTGGGTCAAAAGTTATGACTTTTGAAAGTTCCTGCATCATTCTCCTCTAGTTTTAAAAAACAAGCTGCTGTAAGTTGTTTTCCTAGAACTTGTGCCACCTTTCTAAATCTAGCTTCTTCACTTCCCGTTCTAGAATCTATGTATTATCTGATTTTATTAGACCTTCCCACTGTACCAGAAACTTGTTGTATTGACCTTATCGAGTGTCTATTGTCTTGTTGTCCAGAATCTGTGCAATCTTTTCCCTTTTCTTTCTTGTAACTTGTTGTTTCCAATCTACTTCAGCCTCACCTTCTTCATCAGTAATGGCACCATGAAAAGCATATAAATCAAAAACATTAAAAATAGGAGAAATGTCTACCTGCTCTGATAAATCTACCTCATAAGCATTGCCATTCATTTTTTTGTAATTCTGCAAGGGCAAATTTTCTTGTATTTCAACTTGTTGTAAGTTCCAGTGGGAAACCTCTCTCTTCTTAGATAAATGATGACTATGTCACCTTCATTGAATACTAGATGTGTTCTATCAACATCTACTATAGTTTTATACTTTTTGACTCTTTCTTGGAGCTTTTGCCTCCCCTCTTTCTGCAATTGTTGAATATGTTCTGCATATGCTTCTCCATCATCACTAATCCTATCTCCAATTGGTAGCTGCACCAAATCTAAAACACGCTTAGGATTCCTACCATAAAAAATGTGAAATAGTGATTTACCTGAAGATCGATTGACTGAACTGTTATAGGCAAATTCAGCTTGTAGTCAGGTCAAGTCCCACTATCTATGTTTCATTCCAATGATGCATCTTAGCAGGTTTCCCAAACTTTGATTTACAACCTCTGTCTACCCATCTATTTGGGGGTGATAAGCACTGCTGAACTGGAGCTTGGTTCCCATCTTTTCCCATAGGGTCCTCTAAAAATGACTAAGAAACTTTGTATCCCTATTAGATGTGATAGTTTGTTGAACACCATGGAATCGAACAACTTCTTTAAAAAATAATTCTTCCACGCTAGTTGCATCACTAGTTTTCTTGCAGGCAATAAAATGAGCCATCTTAGAGAACCTATCAACAACAACAAAGATGGAATCATTACCTCATTGTGTGATTGGCAGCCCTAACACAAAGTCCATACTTAAATCAGTCCATGGTTCAGTAGGTACTAGTAATGGCATATACAACCCCGTATTTTGTGAATGTCCTTTAGCCATCTGATAAATTCTACACCTTGTCACATATCTTGTTATGTCTCTTTTCATCTTTGGCCAATAGTACTTATCTTGTACCAGAGCTATGGTCTTATCCTTGCCAAAATGTCCAGCCAACCCACTGTTATGAAGAGCTCTCTTATAATATTCTCTCTCATGGATCCAACTGGAATACATAATTGCCTTCCTTTAAAGAGATAACTATCTTGCATAAGATATTCACCTTAAATGTGGCCCATGCTGCCCACTACCAGGGTTTTCAACTGTTCCACAATCTCCCAAAAATCATTGTCAGATTCATACAGATCTTTGATGGCATCAAAACCAATCACCTCATTTTTCATTGTTGTCAATAGTGTAACACGCCTACTTAAAGCATCTGCAACCTAGTTTTGTTTTCCTGACTTGTGATCGAGAACAAAGTTGTAGCCTTGTAAGAAAGAAACCCATTTTGCATGCCTACTATTCAATTTTTTTGTGTGTTCAAGTATTTCAAGGCAATATGTTCTATAAATAGCACAAACTCCTTTGGCACTAGGTAGTGCCTCCAATGTCTCAATGCTTGTACAATAGCATAAAATTCTAAATCTATTATTACAAAAGAATACCCATAAAACTTAGAAATATTTTCAAATTTCTTCTCATTCCATCCCATCCTGTTACAACTATAGATAAATATATCCAATTTATACAAAAACAAAAATTACCATTTTTGGTAGATTTTTAGAACTTTCTAAAATTGTCATTTTTGGTAACTTCACATCCTTATCCGTATGACCATGAAAGTTTCCAAATATTTGAAAATTACTAAAAAATGACTAATCGTCAACTTTCTAATCTAATTGCAAGTAAATCTAAGAAAATATTTAGAAAAAACTAGGAAAATCTTGAAAAAAAATTAAAACCTCATTTGAGGCCCTAGATGAATGAATAAGGTCCCAAAAAAGTGTCAAAATGGTGACCTACCAAATTTACCAATTCGGTTGGTTTTTTATTAAACTCTTCAAGACGCACCTGCCCACCAAATTTCAGCTCCAACAAACCTCCGGGTCAAAAGTTATGACCTCCAGAAGTTCCTGCATCAGTAAAGGTGTAGCCCCTAGCCAAATTCCTAAGTTCTTCTTCCTCCTATGAACTCCTGAATCATAGATTCCTCAAATTATTCAACATCAATCCATATTTATATCTCTAAACACATGGCTCCATCAAGTTGTCTGATGACCTTCGGAAGGGTATAATTTGGATCACAACCTCGAGTGCTCGCTGGACAACTATCCATATTGAGCTTTACACCAAACCCCTTACTAAGCTTTGATACCAGGATGGAGGAATTTCCATCATCTCAAGTTTGCTTCTTGCTTTGAGATGATGCTTTGCATGAGAAGCATTTTTGGCTTTAGTTTCTTGTTTTTTCTTATTGTTGGTGATAGATTTGAAGATATATATATATATTGTGAAGTTTGGTTTTTGGAGACAAGTGGTTTGGTGTAGAGCTCAATATGGATGGTTGTCCAACAAGCACTCAAGGCTGTGATCTGAATTATACCCTTCTGAGGGTCATAAGACAACTTGATGGAACCATGTGTTTGGAGAGCTCAATATGGATTGTTGTCGAATAATTTGTGGAATCTGTGATTCGGGAGTTCATAGTTGTTATGAAAAATGCATAATACTTTTGTTTATCATTGATCAATATTCAAGGTATACATGATATAATTTGATGATCATGAGATACAATTATATAAAGGAAGGTGGAAGAAGGTGGAACCGACGGTTAAGACAGTTAACAGTTTATTAACTGCATACACTCGCTGCAAGCATATCGCTAGTTAAACAATGTAATACACTAACATTCCTCCCCTTATTACATTATTCTTATAAGTGTATCCCTAAAACCTTACAATTTATATTTTAAAAGACCCCCCTTAAGGTTTACATAACAAAACTTACTGATTACAAAATGTTTATACATCTTTGTGAAAATCTTCCTTGAGAATCAGGCCAAGCTCCATCAAGATGTCTCTTAACCCTCATAAAGGTGTAGCCCCTATTTGAATTCCTGAGTTCTTCTTCCTCCTATGAACTCTCGAATCACAAATTCCTTGAATTATTCGACAACAATCTATATTGATCTCTCCAAACACGTGGTGGCTCTATCAAGTTGTTTGATGACCCTCAGAAGGGTATAATTCGGATCACAACCTTGAGTGCTCGCTGGACAACCATCCATATTGAGATCTACACCAAACCCCTTACTTGTCTCCAAAAACCAAACTTCACAATATATATATCTTCAAATCTATCAGCAACAATAAGGAAAAATAAGAAACTAAAGCCAAAAATGCTTCTCATGCAAAGCATGCAAGAAGCTAACTTAAGATGATGGAAATTCCTCCATTCTCTGATGCCACCAACCTCCAATTTGACCTTTGTACTCTTTATTCATTTGATGACTCATGTGAGTCTTTGGAGGCCCCAAAAAAATGGCCTGAAAGACCAAACATAAGATCAAAGAGGAGAATATCTGCAATGAACTTATATCAAATGAACACCTTATAACCCCACTTACAAGAACTAATTGCATAGTTTTGATAAAAATGATTTGAAAATCATAAACCAACTATGAAATCCATAATTAATGCCTTGACAAAAACTTAACAATGCTCAAATTAGATCCCACAACCTATAAACTTTAATGCAATTGCATAGAATCAAACTGCACCTTATGCTGTGTCCTCCTTACACAATAAAAGAATGCGCCCTTTTTTAATGCATTAAAATGATTTTAATGTCATTCACATATTGTTTCCTTCTCCTAAAAATGACTTTGGTTCCCTTCTTTCACCTTTCATGCCTCTTTCAATTGTATATTTTCATTTTACACAAAACATAATGAGTATTCTAAACTGCCATAATCATTAAACAACCCGCAACTTGCTCAAAACTCTAGCAAATGACTTTAAAAAAATGCATTAACCAGAAAAATATGGTTCTAACTAGAGCCAAAAAAGCTTTCTTCTCTTCCATTTTGCACGGCTGGAAGAATGTTGGCGAGGGTTGTGGAGAATGGTTTATCCCAAATGATTTTATTTGTTTGGAAGCTGCGCCTACAGACTACTGAAGACTCTTGGTGGAAACCGTTCCAGCAAATCCATTACGGAGATTTTATGTCTCTCTAGACTGAGCTCCGGCCATAACTGTTGTAACTATTTTATCTATGTTTATCTACGGGTGCCCTCTCCCCTTTTATGGTTTAAAAAAAAAAATTCATTCAAAGTCGCCTTATCTCAGCATGCTTCAATTTCCTCAAAATATATAACTAACAAATCTTTCACGCCAGTCTGCTTTTTAATACGCCCAAATTCTCCTTCGCACCAGGCCTTGAATCATGGCCGCTTTGATACCAGTTGTTATGAAAAATGCATAATACTTTTGTATATCATTGATCAATATTCAAGAAATACACAATATAATTTGATGATAATTTGATGATCATGAGATACAATTATATACACGATATAATTTGATGATCATGAGATACAATTATATAAAGGAAGGTGGAAGTGACGGTTGAGACAGTTAACAATTTATTAACTGCGTACACCCGCAGTTAAACAATGTAATATACTAACATCTTATAATAGAGATAATCAATCTTAAATAGTAAATAAAGTGTTTTAATGAACATTCTGATCATAACTTCTTCATTTTAGATAATATATAACTTTCTCCACATTATACAATTAGACTAACTTTCTTGGTAACTAGTATGAAATTTTTATTATAATTTTATTTTAATTCAAACTTAAAATTAAATATTACTTCTCACTTATATATATATTTTTTAATTATTAATTTTCTTTCTATACAAATGATTATTATTTTGTAATTTTAAACAAGAATATAATAATGTTCTTTGTAACTATTCTTATAGTTTCATTGGAACTTATTTTTTTAGAGAGAAAGTTACTTATATTTGCATTTCCCACAAACAATACTCATGCATGAATAACTTGTTAGAAAACACAGATCTTTCCATACCTTATAACATAGTACTTTGAAGAAATTGATACTTAGAAAACACAGATCTTTCCATACCTTATAACATAGTACTTTGAAGAAATTGATGACTATATTCTTGAGTATTTAGTAAATTTATCCTTAGTTCTTCAAAATTTAATAATGGCATGCAAAGGAGATATATAGGATTTGAATATATATTCTTGTATCCTTATTTTTCTCATTAGTAAATCTACAACTGGAAAACATTCAATTTGTAGATAATGATATAAAGGAGTTGGAGTTGGAATTATCATTGTGTGAAGTTTTAATTATAGATGAATATTTTGAGGTATTTACAACTTTAAAATCATTAAGAAAAAATAGATTTTTCCTTTAAAAAGGTTGATATCAACATCTTTGACATTTCAAATAATTTTATGTAAAAACTAATTCTAAACAAGTAAATGATTTTTCACTTACAAAATTATTTTAATCAAACACTTTGTATAAAGGCCTCAAATGTAAAAACTAATTCTAAACAAGTAAATGATTTTTCACTTACAAAATTATTTTAATCAAACACTTTGTGTAAAGACCTCAAACTACTCTATAAGACATCATTGAAAACATGATAATTTTTGAATCATGCTATTATGGGTGTAAAATAATATACTTACTAATGCATTTTGATGTTAGCTCTACATTTCATTTAATAGTTCCACTTTGTAATGGTTACATAAATTTATTAACTTTCTTTTATTAAGTTATTTTTGCTTCTGAGTTTAAGAGTAGGTTTGTAGGGTGAAGAATTTAGTTTTGAGAATAGAATTATTGGAAATAGATATGATAATTTAAGCATAATGTAGTCAATTTCATTGATTATTTTTATGTATAATAAGTTTTTTTACCAAAACCTTAGGAATTGGATATTTTTTATGGAAGGAGACAGTGTAGTTGACTCTTTCAGTAATGTATCTAGAAAAAGTTCATATCATCATTGGCATTGAAAATTACTCAGTTGCTTTTTAGAAGCCACACCACACTTTAAGGATATGATAATGCACTTGTTAGACTCCTTTGACAAGGCTCAAGTCTTGGGATTTGTTAATGAATTGTGAAATCTTCCCATACCTTATACAAATGGGAGAGTTTTACTCAATGATAACAATTGTTGTAATTGCCAAATCTGTAGGTGCAGAAAAAAAAATATAATGAAAATGTAGAATATGTTGACATACTAGTGTAGGAATAAGGCATGCAAAAAGATTTTGATCACATTAGAGTAAATGTAGAAACGATGATATAAAAAGATTAAGAGGTGTTTTACAAACTTTTGCTATTTTTTACTTAAATTGTGTAATAGATTGTAATATCAATATCTTTTAATTTTATAATAGTTAAATCATTTTCCATATTTGTAAGACATGATTTTTTTTAAGATGATTTAAATTTCAGAATTCTATCATCAAACATTTTCTTGCATCACTTAAATATATTAAAGCATGCTTTTGATTTTAACTTCTATTATGTCGATGCAATCAAATCAAGTGAAATTATATAGGATAAGCTTTGTACGATAATATCATTACATACCAAGTTTAGAATTATAAAGAGAGGAAAGATATGTATATTTAAGAAAATAAATTATTTATTAGGAAAATTAATTTCCATCTTTAAATTATAGTTTATATTATATTCAAATCTTTTTGAAATTTAATTCATAAATATTAAAATATTACATTATTTTCAAATTCTTTTGAGAAATAATCAAACCTTACTTTTTAATCATAATCATTTTATAAAAAAATATAAATATTTTTATATATCAATAATATTTTAAGTGTTACTAACTGTAGGTTAAAAATTGCATACGTTCGCAATTTTACACTACATTTGACAACCACTTTGATGCCTGCTTTCTTTGTGCATTTTAGGCATATGTGTTAGATTTAGGGCACACAACTGAGAGGGGGGGGGTGAATCAATTGTGCGAAACTTTCACAAATTAAACACTTGAATCTTCTTTAGTGATTAGCAGAATATTAATCATGAACCATAATGCATTCAAATCAAAAGCAGAAACATATCAACACATAAGACACCAATATTTTGATGTGGAAAACTCGGTTAAGGGAAAAACCACGGGGTGATTAACCCAAGAATGTATTCTCTGTTAGAAGAATAGAAAGAACAAATGGCACATGCCAATTAGGGCTCACTGCTTGAGCACACTGCTCACAAGAGGCTCACTGCCTACAAGAGACACACTGTCTACAAAGAAATACCTTCATGAATTAGAGAATAGCATCTTTATCATGCTTGAATCAGTTTCATTTAAGCCCAATACTTCTACTCTGCCTTTCACACTTCTCCTCACTACCACACAATCATCACCACAAAACCCACTTCAAAATGACTTCACAATCCCTTATTTATACAAGGCATCGACTTAGGAACAATCATCTAAGTCGGCAAACACCTACAAGATCATTCGCAAGACGTGTAAAACATCCGATCGACTAGTCTCAAGAAGAACATCATCATCTAGTGGTTATTCTTCAAATGCGCACTCTAACTTCAATGCAGACCACCAGCATGAGCTGGACACAATCCAAGGATCACAACAACCTTCTCTGAATCATCAAGAACATCCGCACTTCATCTGTTTGCTAGAATTCTTTCTCCCCTTCATCTGGAACCTCAAGAACATAGTCTGTCATCACTGTCACAAAGGAATAGGTTCTTCCGGACCTTCAAACCACAAACCAATCTACTTGACACTTTACAAGGACATCCTCAACACTTTCTCAAATCGGTAGAATGGGATAATGCAATACCGGACCTCATCGGACCTATCTGTGTCACTCTGTCACCTCTGGACACCTGCCAGAGCTGGCTCTACTTGAACGACCATAACTTCTTCAGATCTTCATGCGGACCTCTAAAAACTTGACTGGAGCATCTCAAGACTTATATCTACAAACCCTTTAAACCGCATCCTCTAATCCTCAACCTATCTTGGACGTTTACCTTGTTGTCATCACTGTTCTTCACTGTTCCTGATTGAGACTAATTTTCTCAATATCCTCAGCACACAGCTCATCCAATCCTTCTCATTAATGCAACATGAGTATGTTGACATCAATGACAACACCTGTTAAACCCATACTTGCAACAATATCCCCCTTTGTCATTGATGGCAACATATGATGTGAAAAACCATCAAGACAAGAACTTCTCCTTACTGTCACAACTCCCCCTATCAACAGCAACCATTCACATGTCTTCTCTCCCTTTACTGCTCCCCCTTTGATCATCAACCACTTGCTTTTCATATGTCTTCTCTCCCCCTTTGACATCAATGGTAAAGGGCTCATACTTGCAATTTCACCACCTCACACTCATACCTGTTGCTCCCCCTGAGTAGCAGCTCCCCAACATCATCCGGATCACAAGATGTGACTGTGATACCCACCAGACTGATACACATCAGTGCACCTTAGTTCATCACTGGAGGGGCAATAACCCCTAACTTCTCCCTGAGATACTCAAAAGAGTCCTTAGGTAGAGGTTTAGTAAAGATATCTGCAATCTGATCCTTGGATGACACAAACTCCAATTTGACTTCACTCTTATTCACTTGCTTTCTCAGAAAGTGAAACTTGATAGATATATGCTTTGTCTTTGAATGCAACACCAGATTCTTAGATATACTTATAGCACTTGAATTATCACAGTGGATTGTGATACGCTCCTCATACTCTACTTTAATATCTCTTAGCATCTGCTTCATCCACAAGACTTGAGTGCAACAACCTGCTGCTGCTATGTATTCTGCTTCAGTTGTAGACAGGGATATTGCCTCTTATTTCTTGCTTAGCCAAGAAACCAATCTCTTTCCCAAAAAGAATGCTCCACCACTGGTACTTTTCCGGTCATCCACATCTCCTACCCAATCTGCATCTGTATATGCATGAAGAGAGAAATCATGATCTCTAGGATACCACAGACCATAATCAACTGTTCCTTTTAGATACCTAAAAATCCTTTTGATTTCCATGACATGAGATACTCTGGGATCACCCTAGAATCTCGCCACAAGACCAACAGCCTGCATTATATCTGGTCTAGTTTGAGTGAGATACAATAATCCTCCAATCATTGATCTATACTTTGTCTGATCTGTCTTAGGGGAGTCATCATCTTTGCTCAACTTACATCTGGTTGCCATGGGAGTATTCATTGGCTTTGAATCTTCCATTCCAAATTTCCTCAATAATTCTTTCACATATTTGGTCTGAGAAATAAAGATTCCTTTCTTTGTCTGAGTAATTTGCAGACCCAAGAAGAAATTCATTTCACCGAGCATTGACATCTCAAACTCACTTTTCATTTGATTTGCAAAGGTTTTACACATACCATCTCTTCCTCCAAAGATGATATCATCAACAAATACTTCAACAATCAAGATGTTTTCATGATCAATTTTGAAATAAAGGTTACTATCAGCAGTACCTTTGTTGAAAGCAATCTTCAAAAGATGTTTGTCTAGTCTTTCATACCAGGCTCTTGGGGCTTGCTTTAGTCCATACAGTGCCTTCTTCAATTTGCAGACCATATCATCATGCTCAGATAATTGAAAACCATCCGGTTGTTCAATGTACACTTCTTCTTCTAAGTCACCATTCAAGAAGGCAGACTTGACATCCATCTGATACACCTTGAAATCCTTGAAGGTAGCAAATGCAAGAAATAATCTGATTGCTTCAATTCTTGCCACCAGAGTAAAGGTTTCTTCAAAATCAATCCCTTCTATTTGAGAGTAGCCTTTGTAGACCAATCTGGCTTTATTTCTGATTACTTCACCAACTTCATTTAGTTTATTTCGGAAGACCCATTTGGTTCCAATCACATTCTTGTTTCTAGGCCTGGGAACAAGATCCCAAGTGTGATTTTTCTCAATTTGCATCAACTCTTCCTCCATTGCTTTGGTCCAGTTTTCATCATTGCAGGCTTCATTTATTGTCTTAGGTTCAATCTTTGAAATCAGACAATATTCATTTGAATTTTGAGCAATTTTCCTTCTAGTTTGCACATCTTTGCTTTTGTCACCTATGATCTGATCTTCAGAGTGGTTCAGTCTTACATACCTTGGAACTTTGGGAGTTTCTTGCACTTCTGCTTCTTGATCAAGCTCATTCAGACCTATCTCTTCTTCCGGATTTACTGGATCAGTCTGAATCTGACTTTCAGAAGAGGATTGAGCTCCTTGAACCAGAACACCATTCTAATCATCTTCATCATATTCATAAAAACTTGAGGGTTTCTCTATTCCCTCATCAACCTTCACATTTGTACTTTATATCATCTTTCTTAGTCTCTTGTGATAACACTGGTATGCTTTGCTTTGAGTAGAGTAACCAAGAATATTCCTTCATCACTTCTAGCATCAAATTTGCCTAAATCTTCATCTCTTTTGATGTAACATTTGCTACCAAAGACTCTAAAATATCTTACAGTAGGAGTAATGCCAAACCAGAGTTCATAAGGGGTCTTACCGGTATTGCTTCTGATTTGAACTTGATTAAGAGTATAGACTGCAGTGCTGATAGCTTCTCTCCAATAGATCTGAGGAACATTTTCTTCCATCATCATGGTCCTAGATGCTTCCTGGATGGTCCAATTCTTTCTCTCCACTACTCCATTCTGCTGTGGAGTCCTAGGAGCAGACAACTGTCTCTTGATTCCATGTTTCTCACAAAACTCTATGAACTCACCAGATGTGAAATATCCACCTCTATTAGACCTCAGACACTTCAACTTTAATCCTATTTCATTCTCTACCATAGCCTTGAATATTTTGAATTTCTCAAGAGCTTCTAATTGCTCCTTTAGAAAGGTTACCCACATCATCCGGGAATAGTCATCAATTAACAGCATGAAGTATCTATCACCTTGAATACTCCTGGTTCTTGTCGGACCACAAAGATCAGTGTGAACTAAGTCCAATAATCTGGTAGAAGTCAGTTCCTTGCTTTTGAATGTGAGTCTGCTCAGCTTACCCAACTGACATTCCTTGCACAAGCTGTTGGTAGGTTTCACCAATTTTGGAAGATCTCTTACAACCCGAGTATTGCTTATCTTGATGATATTATCAAAATTCACATGACGCATTCTCCTATGCCATAACCAACTCTGATCAACTTGAACAAATAAACAGCTTTTACCAGTACCAACCAAGTGGAAGATATTACCTTTAGTTTGAGCACTGGATGCAATCTCTGTTCTAGATCTTTCAAAGATTTTGCATTTTCCATCCTTGAATCAGAGATCATAACCTTTGTTCACCAACTGTCCAACACTAAGAAGATTGTGCTTCAAACCTTCAACATACAGTACATTACCAGTTTTGTTTCTTCCATCAAAAGAAATAGTTCCTCTTCCTCTGATTCTACCAGTAGAATTATCACCAAACTTCACCACTCCTCCTTCATACCTTTCCAAGTCTATGAACTTATTTTTGTCACCTGTCATGTGGTGGGAGCAACCATTGTCAATGACCCAATCATTCTTTTTTTCAACTTAGGCAGCTAGAGCTCTTTCTACAACTTTATGATTGATAGATACAGAGGATATTGGTTCTTCTTCCTTGATGGCAATAAACACCCATTCACTTCCGGATTTGTTTCCTATCTTTGATTCATCATCTGTTACTCCTTCATTATCATCTTCTTCATGAACATAGTGAGAATTCTTTTGGAACCTTGATCTGTTAGGATTTAGCTTTGAAAGTCTTTCCGGACATCTTGAGGCAAAATGACCAATCTTATTGCAGTTAAAACACTTAAAAGACAATTTTCCTTCATACTTACCAGATCCTCTTGGTAGTCTCTTTGCAATGAGGGCTTCAAGTTGAGCAGTTTCTACTTCTTCTTCTTCCAGGTCTTTTCTTGCTTTTTCATACCATGACAATTTCCTTGATGAGTTCTCTCCTGGATCAAATCCTTGTTTACCTTTCACAGAGGCACTGGCTTTGAATGTAGATTCAGTCTTGGGGGGATCATCTCCAAACTCGGTCATTTCAAAAGCAACTAGTTTGCCAGCCAATTGGTCTCTTGTGATAGTTGTATGGGCTCTGAATTCATCAATGACAGCAACCTTGATTTTGTAAGAGGCAGGAAGGGATCTGAGAATTTTACCAACAATCTCATTTTCATCCAAGACTCCACCAGAATTTCTAATTCCACAAACCAGCTCATTCACTCTTGGCATAAAAGTGGTAATATTTTCATCATCTCTCATCTTCAGTTTTTCAAATTTCCCTTTTAGACTCTATAACCTTGCACATTTAACATACTGGTCTCCTTCATGCAAAAGTTCCAGTTTAATCCATATCTCATAGGCAGTTGGCAGGTCAATAACATTTGAGAGCTCTGAGTCAGTTAATGCGCTTAGAAGAGCCTCGTTGGTCTGCAGATTGTTTTCAGCATTTGTGATTTCATTTAGGGTTGTCGGACCACCCTGTGGAGGTACATACACTTTTATGACCATGGACCAGTACACCATTCCCATACACTGCAAGTGACATTTCATGCGACCTTTCCAAAGAGCAAAGTTGGTTCCATCAAACTTTGGACTATCCTTCTTATACGACGACATCTTGGATCTCCTCAAGTGGTTAAGCTCTTTTTAGAGGAACTTGGCTCTGATACCAATTGTTAGATTTAGGGCACACAACTGAGAGGGGGGTGAATTAGTTGTGCAAAACTTTCACAAATTAAAGACTTGAATCTTCTTTAGTGATTAGCAGAATATTAATCATGAACCATAATGCATTCAAATCAAAAGCAGAAACATATCAACAGATAAGACACCAAGATTTTGATGTGGAAAACCTGGTTAAGGGAAAAACCACAGGGTGATTAACCCAAGAATGTATTCTCTGTTAGAAGAATAGCAAGAACAAATGACACATGCCAATTAGGGCTCACTGCCTAAGCACACTGCTCACAAGAGGCTCACTGCCTACAAGAGACACACTGTCTACAAAGAAATACCTTCATGAACTAGAGAATAGCATCTTTATCATGCTTGAATCAGTTCCATTTAAGCCCAATACTTCTGCTCTTCCTTTCGCACTTCTCCTCGCTACCACACACTCATCACCACAAAATCCACTTCAAAATGATTTCACAATCCCTTATTTATACAAGGCATCGACTTAGGAACAATCATCTAAGTCAGCAAACACCTACAAGATCATTCGCAAGACGTGTAAAACATCCGGTCGGCCAGTTTCAAGAAGAACATCATCATCTAGTGGTTATTCTTCAAATGCGCACTCTAACTTCAATGCGGACCACCAGCATGAACTGGACACAATCCAAGGATCACAACAACCTTCCCCGAATCATCAAGAACATCCGCACTTCATCTGTTTGCTAGAATTCTTTCTCCCCTTCATCCAGAACCTCAAGAACATAGTTTGTCATCACTGTCACAAAGGAATAGGTTCTTCCGGACCTTCAAACCATGAACCAATCTACTTGATACTTTACAAGGACGTCCTCAACACTATCTCAAATCCCTAGAATGGGATAATGCATTACTGGACCTCACCGGACCTAACTAGACCTCACCGAACCTATCTGTGTCACTCTGTCACCTCTAGACACCTACCAGAGCTGGTTCTACTTGAACGACCATAACTTCTTTAGATCTTCATGCAGACCTCTAAAAACTTGACTGGAGCATCTCAAGACTTATATCTACAAACCCTTTAAACCGCATCCTCTGATCCTTAGCCTATCTTGGACTTTTACCTTGTTGTCATCACTGTTTCTGATTGAGACTAATTTTCTCAATATCCTTAGCACACAGCTCATCCAATCCTTCTCATTAATGCAACATGAGTATGTTGACATCAATGACAACACCGGTTAAACCCATACTTGCAACAATATGTTTTTAGCTTCTTCTTCTCATTTTTATAAACTTTTGTTTTAGTATTTTGTGATTCTCCTAGCTCAGAGATGATTCACGAAATTTTGAGGTAGATTCACTCAGACGCTAATGCTTAGCAAAAATGTCCACATGTTGTGCTGGCATCCTACAAGTGTGAAATAGTTAGTCAGCTACTTTCGAGACACGTTGAACATTTCCCGCGGCATCTAAGATTTTTGTAATGCCTCTGCACCTTCAAACAACTCTCTTCTCTTGCATGTCAACTAACTCTTCCCTATCATTCGAGCAATAATCTAATTTTTTGAATCTCTCATGCTTTCCATTGGCTCCTCCCTACAACTTTCGTAAAAGGTTTTGTAAAAACTCTCTTTGGCATTCATTGTTCTATAACATCTATTGAGGATTTCATACTCTTTGGAATGGTAGTATTGTCCTTGTGATATCTTCTTGCAACTTGATCATTTGTGAAGCCTCTTCCTTAGGGTTTTGAAGCTATTTGCACTAGATTCCAACCCTTAAGGAGATGCGACCTCCTTTTTGTCATCCTTGCTGGTAACATTGTTTTATCTTGTTGATTAACATTTCATATTTGAAATTTTTGCATACAATCTAGTATATTTACTTTGCAATATCATGGTGTAGACCACCATCTCTTTTTTTGTTGCATGCTCAAGGGTATTCTTCCCTATAAACTAGGGAAACTACCTTTTTAATTTATTTTCATAGTCACTACTCGTAATTCCTAGACACAAGTAGGATAGGAGCACACACTCTATTCTTCTACTCTTTCTATTATTTGCTCCTTATGGAAGTCGAAAAACCAAAGCAGGGGCTTGACTAAGGCAAGCTCCTTTGCATCACAATATTTTTCTTCTGTTTCAGTAGCAATTGCTTTAAGGAGAGACACTCAAACACACGGAGGTTTTGATGGTGTTTCTCCTTTCTTGTCGATTCATTTTATTTGATCTTATTTTATTTGAATAAATAGATTATTTTCATTTTTGGTGTTGAATACTCCTAGGTAGTTATTTTGTTTCTTGCTTTGTTGTGCAGGTATCTAGGATTCGTATAGAGTTGACCATTTTTATTTTTCTGGATTTGAGGACACCAATGCTTAGCGTAGACGTCCCTGCAACATGTTATCATCTAGGGTGGTGAGCCTCTTCTTCAGGTTTAAAGTACCATTTCTTTTGCTCTTTTCGCTTCTGCTTCATTTTCCAAATTTGGTATATAGTTTCTTATTTTCAATATTTTATTAGTTTCTTTCTTTCTTGTAAGCTTCTAGTTTAGTTTCTTTATTTCTGTTGGCATATAAAGTGGTTCTATAAACCTAAGGTATGCTTAGAACATCAAACAAAATAGAACTCAGGTGTAGAGTTAGTGAAAAGCTCCCTTAATTGACACATTTGATTAAGGAGTAGTTTTCTCCACACTACACTAACATATAGTAAAATTTGAAAAGTATGTAAAATATAAAATTAACAGTGTTTAACAGGTTAGCCATCGATATGTTCAATGAAAGTTGCAGAAACTAACTCCTTACTAATAAACAAAACATGTGGACTCGTTACGAAAAAACATAAGGCAGGTATAAACGGTCAATAATTACTTTGAATAGACTTAAGGCTTTCCACTCTTCTTCGCCTCTATTCATTGTAGCCATAAACCCCTTAAGTATTTCAGCTTCTAGTTCTACTTCAGAAAACAACGAGAATGGATGTTGTTATAGGCAACCTAATCAGACTCAGAGGTTAAATTTACCCCACTTTTTATCAGTGCAATTTTCCCCCAAATTATTCAACAAGGTCAAGGGGCAGCGCCCCTTGCGGGGGTTTGCGGGCAGTGCCCCTAAGACAGGGTCAAGGGGTAGCACCCCTTGTGGGTGCTTATTTCTAGTGGGAGCTATAGGGTTAGCAATGTTATGATTAGTCTCCAAGTGAGAGATGATATGGTGTGGAATCTAATCAGTCTCCAAATGGGAGATTGTTGTTATATGGAGCCTAATCAGAGTTGGAGGTTAAATTTACCCCACTTTTATCGACATGATTTTTCTCCAAATTATTTAACGGGGTCAAGGGGCAGTGCCCCTGGTGCGATCCCTATCACGATACAGGGCAGGGTCGAGGGGCAACATCCCTATGGGGGCTCGGGGGCAGTGCCCCTGAAACCTCCAATGATTTTTTATTATTTTATTAAGGCGCCAAGTGTTATTTTTTCTATTGGCTGACATAAAAAACCGTATTTTTGTAACTGACATAAGAATTGATAAAAGAGGCTAAGGGTTAGAGTTTCTGTTGATGTATTGTGGCATTTTGCAGTGGTATTGAGTTGCAAGGACTACTGGTTGTAATCAGTTTGATTTATTGGATAATAATATTGGACTTTCTATTGGTGGATGTAGCCCAGGTTTGGGTGAACCACGTTAAAACATGTCTCTCGCTATTATTATTTTTGTGTATTTTCATTCCTTTGTTTAATCTTTATTTGCATTTAATTGATATCTTCTACATGCAATCCCTAATAAGTGATATTAGAGTGGGTTATGTTTGATTATCATTTGCAAGAATGTCTCACAATTGAGTGTGAGTCTCATGGTTAAGTGGGAGCAATGACGGACAAGGTTAAATTGAAGGTAGATAAATTCAATGGGCAGAACTATCGGTTATGGAAAATGCAGATGGAGGATTATCTCTATCAGAAGGATTTATGGAGTCTATTGGAAGGAATAGCCAAGAAATTGGTAGCAATGACTGATGAGGATTAGAATCTTCTAGACAAAAAGGCACTGGGAACCATTCGGTTGTGCATGGCACCATTTATGGCATTCAATATAATAGAAGCGATGACAACAAGTGAACTGATGAAAGCTTTGGCTAAATTGTATGAAAAACCCTCAGCCTCAAATAAGTTATTTCTCATGAAGTGTTTGTTTAATCTGAAAATGATTGAAGGTGGATTTGTGACAGATCATTTAAATGAGTTTAATACGATTACCAGTTAGTTAACTTCTGTGAAAGTGAAATTTGATGAGGAGGTGAGGGCTCTCTTGATATTATGTTCTTTGCTAGAAAGCTAGAATAGCTTGGTAATGGTTGTAAGTAACTCTATCTTTGGTTTAAACACTTTAAAATTTGATGATGTTCTTGGTGTTATTCTTAGCGAGGAAATGTGATGAAAAAGTTTAGGAGGGTCCACATCAGGTAGTGTTTTGAATGCAGAAAGTAGGGGCAGATCAAAGGAGAGAAAAAGGTTCTGGAGGTCATGGGAAGTCATGAAGAAAATCAAAGGACAAGAGGTTCCAATCTAGAGGACAGAAGGATTGCTAGTACTATGGGAAACCAGGTCATCCAAAGAAAGATTGCTAGTCTTAGAAGAATAAAGGAGACAAACAAGAAGGCAATAAGGAGGTAAATATGGTAAGTAATAAATTTGAAGATGATGCTTTGATTATTTCCATAGATAATGTTGATGATTCATGGGTTTTAGATTCAGGGGCCTCATTTCATTCTATGCCCTATAGAAGTTATTTTTTTATTATGTTCAAAGGGATTTTGGGCTAGTTTATTTGGCAGATAACAAACCTTATTAGATTGTTGGAAAGGGAAGAATCAAGATTAAGTTGCAAAATGGGAATCATTGGCTACTACAATAGGTAGGGCATGTTCCAAGGCTGAGTAGGAATTTAATTTCAGTAGGGCATCTAGCTGATGAAGGTTGCATAGTTACTTTCAATGATAAAAATTGGAAGGTTTCAAGAGGTGCCTTAATAGTAGAAAAATGTGTGAAAGTAGGCACATTATATCTTTGTATAGGTCATAATGTTCCTTCTAGTTTAGCTATTGTAGAGAAAAAACAAACAGGTTTAGGAATGGTTGCTGCAGGTTCGCAGGAAGATACTAAAACAATTGCTGCAGGTTCTGAGACAACACTGTTGCATAATAGTTTTAGGCATATGAGTGAAAAATGTATGAAGGTACTTCATTCTGAGAAAGTTTTACTAGGTCTAAAATGTATTAATATGGATTTCTGTAAAATTTTTGTATGACAAACAAAGAGAGTCAATTTTCTCAAAGATGGGAAGCAAAAGAAAGATGAAAAGTTGGAGCTTGTGCATACAGATCTATGGGGACCAACTCAGGTATCTTCTCTTGGTGGCTCTTGGTATTATGTTACATTCATAGATGATGCAACTAAGAAGGTTTAGATTTATTTCTTTAGGTAGAAATCTAATGTATTTGAAACATTTAAGAAATAGAGAAGCTTGGTTGAGAATGAGATGGTTAAAAGATTAAAATGTCTCAGATCTGATAATGGTGGTGAGTATTACAGCAAAAAATTTGAGGATTATTGTTTCTTTAATGGGATTAGTAGGCAAAAATAGTTCTGGAGACTCCACAGGAGAATAGAGTGGCTGAACGCATGAATAGGACAATTGATAATGGAGCATACAAGGACCATGAGATTACATGTTGGTCTGCCTTTAAACATATGGGCAGAAGCTGTCAATACCGTTGTATATTTAATTAATAGAGGTCCTTCAGTTCCTTTGGGTTGTGGTATTCCAGAGGAAGCATAGACATGTAAGAAGGTGAGTTATTCTTTTTTCAAAACCTTCAGATGTGAAGCATTTGCACATGTAGATTCTGAAAATAGAACCAAGCTGGATGTAAAATAAAAAAGTGTACCTTTGTTAGATATGGCATTGATGAATTTGGTTATAGGATTTGAGATTTTAAAAATTAGAAAATTGTGAGAAGAAGGGATGTTGTATTCAATGAGAAGGTGTTGTACAAAGATTAGTTGCAATAGCATGAGAAAAAAGAAAATGATTATGTGGTGTTGGATGATACTCTAGATAATGATGTTCCAGTGGTTCCTCATGCTCTGCAGTAACAACAAGAAATACCACAAACTCTAGTGAATGCTAGACAACCAACAAGGCTAAGTAGACTTCTTGAAAGGTTTTCTCCCTCTTTGTATTCTATTTTGTTAACAGATGCTAGTGAACCGGAAGGGTATGATGAAGCTATGCAGGTGGATACAAAGGTTCAGTGGGAGCTTGCAATGAAAGAAGAAATGGACTCCTTCCTGAAAAATTAGATTTGGGAATTATGTAAGCTATCTATAGGTCAAAAGGCTTTACCAAACAAATGGGTTTATAGGCTGAAAGAGAAAGATGGAGGTAAGAAAAGATTTAAAGACAGGTTAGTTGTAAAAGGATTTGCACAGAAAAAAGGTATTGATTTTGATGAAATATTTTCTCTGGTTGTCAAGGTGACTTCTATTCATACTTCTTTAAGTATTGTGGTTGCTGAGGATTTGCATTTGGAATAGTTAGATGTGAAAACTACCTTTCTCCATGGCTATTTGGAGGAGGAGATCTCTATGGACCAACCACAAGGTTTTGAGGTTAAAGGTAAAGAGAAACAGGTGTGTAGATTGAAGAAGAGTTTGTATGGATTGAAACAAGCACCTTGCCAATGGTATTTAAAAATTGATAGTTTTATGGCTGAGCAAGGCTACAACCGGTGTAATTCTGACTATTGTATTTATTTTAAGAGGTTGGATAATGACAGCTACATTATTTTATGTTTATATGTTGATAACATGCTTGTAGTAGGGTCTAACATGAATCACATAAGAGAGTTAAAACAACAGTTAGCACAATCATTTGCTATGAAGGATTTGGGGGCAGCAAAACAAATCCTTGGTATGAAAATTTGTAGAGGTAGGAAGAACAGAAAATTGACTCTATCTTAGGTTGATTATATTGAAAAGGTGTTGCCGAGATTCCATATTGAGAATGCAAAATTTGTCAGCACACCTTTGCCTAGTCATTTGAAATTGACTAAGGAGATGCGTCCTAAGACACAAGAGGAGGAAGAAAAAATGTCCAAGGTACTGTAGAGTGTCAAAACTCTACATTTTGTTTCAGTCACGCCGAGTCTATGGGTCCTTTCTGTTTCTATGTATGTTTCAAGATATTGCTGCACCAGTTTCTAATACTCTCTACAGAAGTTGCCAAATGTCAAGCCATAGTATTTGTTTCAAATATTAACTTTTGTGCGGAGCTCGCCACGTAGCAGTTAGTTTCAACATGTTATAAGTTTTTTCTTTGTTGCGGAGGTCGCCACATGTAGTATGCGGAGGCAGCCCCTAAAGTTTCTGTGTCTGCAAAAGGTGCTGTGTGTCTTTTTGATTTGTTGCGGAGGGTGTCGCGTGTTCTTTCCGTATCATGTTATCGCTAGTAATGAAAGATGGTGGGCCACAGTGATGTTAAGTTTCAAGCCAGTGGAGAATGCCATGTGGTGGACGCAGAGATAAAGTTGTTCAGTTTATGACCCTTTTCCGGCAAGAAACGTAAAGTTTCTAAAGTGATGCGGAACCTGCCAAGTGTCATCTTCCACGGGAGTTTCCAATGTTTCATAATGTTTCAAGCAGTAATGCGGAGAATGCCACATGTTAGTTAGTGTGCATGCGGAAGATGCCACCTATCCCAGTTTTCTCCTTTGAAGGCTAGTGAGCGTTGAGATTGTGGGTCCCATTATTAATATGTGTTTCTAAACTAATGTGGGTTGCGACAGTTGTCAACAGTGGAGTTCACCCGAGCACAAAGACATAATTTTGAGGGCTTTGCAAAAGAAGACACGTAGATTTTTTTGAAGGCTGCAGAGCGTGACAAGTGTCATTTTCCTATTCATTCCTAGGAGACAAAGGAGTTTCTCGTTCTGTTGCGGACGTTGCCATCTGTCACAGTATGTTTCAAATTTCAAGTATGCGGGTCTTGCCATGTGTATGTCCCTTAACAGAAGGAGTTGTGCCACATATATTTTGCCCCAGCCAATGAGCTCGTAGGAAAGAGAAAACTGTTGCAGATTTTGAAGGATCGTAACCGCCTGAGACTTCCAATTATCTTTAGTTCCGTTGGGTCGTTGGGATTCGATTGTTGCATACAATCTAGAGTCAGATCTTAGGCTATAAATATGTAATATTTGTAATAGATCTAGGGAGTTTTTAGACATATAGACAGTTTTTAGACATATAGAGAATACAACTAGAGATATTTTTCTGTCAGGGATTTAAGAAAGAAGTTGGAGACTTTTGCTTGACTAGTTGATATCATTTTGCCTTTATTTTGTTATTCTTGATAAGAAGGTTAATGTACCTATGCATGTATTTGTGCCTTTTATATTGCTGAAAAATTAATTAGAAGAACTCAGTTCTATGCCTTGGTTGATATTATCTGTGTCATTGCAAAGTGTCTGATTATGAGCCTTTGATTATATTCATTTCATCTGTTTATGTTAATCATGCAGTATCTGCTCTTTAATATAACTGAATCTTGAGGATAGTTTCACTGTGCTTAATTTGAAGGAAATACTTTCACTCAAGCGCATCACCATAGATAGTTTTTTGCTTAATTGTATTTGTAATCCTGTTAGCCTCTTACCCTTTTCCTCAAAACCCATTTAAGATAGAGAAGAGCCAACTTCTTTCAAATCTGGAGGTTGTTTCAGGTAGCAAGTCCCACATTCCTGAAACTTCCCATGTTGGTGTTAGAACCTACACACTTTTATACATCAATAGTTTTTGGCACGCCTGATGGGACCCGATTCAAAGACTTTGTTCTTTGTTTTCAGAGAATCTTTGCCCTGTATTTTGTGATTTTGATGGAAAATCATAGAAATATCTGCTCATAGGAGCATGTATCTTCCATCTAGCGACTCTACTAAGGATTCTTTCACATATTTTTGTTCTTGCAGACCATGGCAGCCCCTGGTATATATGTGCACCTGAATATTCAAAGAGATCTACCCTTTGTGACTTGGGTTCAAGTCCTTTGGTTCTTCAACAACAAGGTCAAGTTCCTGACACATCCTGAAAGGCATTGCCTCACTTTCTAGGAGATGGCTCTATTTGCCCTGTAGATCACATTTAAGATTTTGCCAGTTTATGCTTTATTCATAATGTCACAACTGAGAATCATGCTCTCTTGTTGCTTGCATCTTCCCTCAAAGGCAAAGAAAAAGAATGGAACAGAATCTTGCAATCCGGTTCAATCACTGGATGGGATCAGCTTGGGGAACTCATCTACAATCAATTCAGATATAGGATAGATGTCAGTACTCTCACCCAGAACCTGATTATAATCAAGAGGCATCCAATGGAGCCCATACATGATTTCAATTCAAGATTTGACAAGTTATGGAAAAAAAATTCTATAGACATGAGGCCTCCTCCAGTCTTTGTTTTCTTATATTATTTAAAGGCTTTAGACCCTGAGATCTCTATCATGATACAATCCCTAGGAGGTAGAAATCTTCCTCAATCATATGATCTTACCATTAAGGCTGAAAGTAGCCTCATATTATCTGGTAAACTACCTTCTCTGCCCTTAAAATCACTGATACCTCATGTAAATACCTTATCTCAAATTCTTTCTAGTAGTCAGATACATACAAATTTTAGTCCACCTACCCTCCCTGTTGATTTGACAAATCATGAGGAGATGAGTGCTGTGAAAGAACTAATTAAAACCCTCTCCCATGAGATCAATGAGTTAAAAGGACAAAACCTATACCATGCTGATCTATGTTTAATGCCTCAAGATTCTTATGAACAAGAGTATGAATATAGCCAGAGAATGCCCAATTGCCTTGAAAATTATCCTCTACAAGCCCCCATAGCTACAAATCAACCTATAGAAGCCATTGACCAGGTTCTCTATCACTTTGATATTCAAGAAGAATCAAGTATCAAGAATCAAATTACAAGCAAGAAAGTGGCTCCTGTGTCTCCTTCTGGTTACTAGCATCAAGCATATGTGGCAAAGGGAAATCTAGAGTTACTGTCAAATCTTAAATCAGATTCAGAAGATGCTTATGAGGTGACGTTTCTAGAAGCTGAAAAGTACTCCAAGAAGGGCTTTGAAGCTGGAAAGTACTAGGTCCATGGTGATGCTGCCTCTGTATTCCATTTTGAGGAGATTACAAATGACATTATAGAAGATGAGTGCCTTTATTATTGCAATAAAGTTTCACACCTGCAGGAGGAAGGCACAGAGATGCATGAGCAACATTTACAAGATGATGAGGATTTGTTCTCACTTTTGCAACAAAGCTATCAACTACTAAATAAGGAAGATCTTGCAATTGAGAAAGTACAAGGTTCATTTGTAAGGCTTGTAGCGTATCATGGAGAAAATGTTGAAATAGAAGAAGATTCAAGACTTGATTTATTTACTATTTTTGAAGATGATTATTGTCTTCTTCTTGATGAAGTTTCACCTCTACAAGATGATGAGATTCGGAGAGACGTTTGCCACAGTGCAGAACCACATATGATGTCACAAATAGAGTTAAATTCTACACATTTCTTCTTGCATGAAGGAATCCCAATCAGATTCAGGACTATTCTGGGTAGTTTTGTCACTTGTCAACTAGATCTTGATGCTATCATGGATAATCATTCAGATGAAGAGTCAACAAAAGAGGTCACCAATGAGTTTCTGGCAGTAGAAGTTTTCAAATGCAAATAGAGGAAAGAGTTTCAGTGTTTTATTTTCCCTCCTCACCCTCCACTGATGTGAGAACAACATGATGATCAGCATGACTGGTGTTTTGAAGCAAAAGAAGATTCTCTAGAGTGCAGAGAAGTAAAAAGGTACAAAATATTGTTATATTTCTTCATACAGTTTGTCTATCATTTTTAGTTTGATGCGGATAAATTAGAGAAACATAATCAGATATGGCAGTTATTTTACTGTCCTGGTGAATGGGCATGCTCCCCTATGTTTTAGTTGTTGGTAATTTAAATTTGCTTTCAGAATATTGCAGTAGCATTGGTCTCAGTAGATTTAAGTTTTTAGTTTCAATTGGTTTTCTTTCAATAATTCTCTGCTATAGTGTATGAGGATCCGGTTAGTCTCAGTGGTTCAGCCTGTCTCAGTATCTTAGATTTAATGATCAGTATACAATGATCAGTCAGTTTCAAGCTCAGATGCATCTTCTTTTTCCATGGATGTTTCAGTCTAAGACATGTAACTCTATATGCCCAATGGATAGGCCTCTGGTCTATGTAACCAGAGTTTTTTGAGGTTCAGAGTGAGCAGTCTCAGAGGCCCAGTCAGTCGCCAAGAATTGTAGAATGTCAAAACTCTACATTTTGTTTCAGTCGCGCTGAGTTTGCAAGTCTTTTTTGTTTCTGTGTATGTTTCAAGATATTGTTGCGCGGGTTTCTAATACTCTCTGTGGAAGCCGCCAAGTGTCAAGCCATAGTTAAAGCCACAGTATTTGTTTCAAATATTAACTTTTGCATGGAGCTCACCATGTAGCAGTTAGTTTCAATATGTTATAAATTTTTGCTTTGTTGTGGAGGTCACCATGTGTAGTATGTAGAGGCAGTCCCTAAAGTTTATGTGTCTACGGAAGGTACCATGTGTCTTTTTGCTTTGTTGTAGAGGGTGCTGTGTGTTCTTTTTGTATCATGTTATCACTAGTAATGAAAGATGGTGGGCCACAGTGATGTTAAGTTTTAAGCCAGCGGAGAACACCACGTGGTGGACGCGGAGGTAAAGTTGTTTGGTTTATGACCCTTTTTCGGTGAGAAACTTAAAGTTTCTGAAGTGATGTGGAACCTGTCAAGTGTCAGCTTCTGCGGGAGTTTCCAATGTTTCATAATGTTTCAAGCAGTAATGTGGAGAACGCCATGTGTTAGTTAGCATGTGCGCGGAAGATGCCACCTGTCCCAGTTTTCTCCTTTGAAGGCTAGTAAGCATTGAGGTTGTGGGTCTCATTATTAATATGTTTGTTTCTAAACTAATGCAGGTTGCAACAATTGTCAACAGCAGAGTTCACCCGAGCATAAAGACACAGTTTTGAGGGCTTTGCGGAAGAAGACACGTAGATATTTTTGAAGGCTGCGGAGCGCAACAAGTGTCATTTTCCTATTCATTCCTAGGAGACAAAGGAGTTTCTCATTCTGCTATGGACATTGCCATCTATCACAATATGTTTCAAATTTCTAGTACGTGGGTCTCGCCATGTGTCTGTCCCTTAACGGAAGGAGTTGTGCCACATATATTTTGCCCCAGCCAATGAGCTCGCAGGAAAGAGAAAACTGTTGCAGATTTTGAAGGATCGTAACCATTGGAGACTTCCAGTTATCTTCAATTCCATTGGGTCGTTGGGATTTGATTGTTGTAGACAATCTAGAGTCAGATCTTAGGCTATAAATATGTAATATTTGTAATAGATCTAGGGAGTTTTAAGACATATAGACAATTTTTAGACATATAGAGAATACAGATAGAGATATTTTTTTGTCAGGGATTTAAGAAAGAAGTCGGAGACTTTTGTTGTGACTAGTTGATATCGTTTTTCCTTTATTTTGTTATTCTTGATAAGAAGGTTAATGTACCTATGCATGTATCTATGCCTTTTATATTGCTGGAAAATTAATGAGAAGAACTCAATTCTGTGCCTTGGTTGATATTATCTGTGTCATTGCAAAGTGTCTGATTGTGAGCCTTTGATTATATTCATTTCATCTATTTATGTTAATCATGCAGTATCTGCTCTTTAATATAACTGAATCTTGAGGATAGTTTCACTATATTTAATTTGAAGGAAATACTTTCACTCAGGCGCATCACCATAGATAGTTTTTGCTTAATTCTATTTGTAATTCTGTTAGCCTCTTAGCCTTTTCCTCAAAACCCATTTAAGATAGAGAAGAGCCAGCTTCTTTAAAATCTAGAGGTTGTTTCAGGTAGCAAGTCTCACATTCCTGAAACTTCCCATGTTGGTGTTAGAACTTGTGCAATTTTATACATCAACAGGTACCATATGCTTCAGCTGTAGGAAGTTTAATGTATGCCATGGTATGCACGAGATCAGATATTGCACATGCTGTAGGAGTTGTAAGTAGGTATATGAGTCATCCTGGATTGGAGCATTGGAATGCGGTAAAATAGATCCTCAAATATTTGAGAGGTACATCCAATAAACACTTATGTTTTGGGGGCTCTAATACCGATTTAGCAGGTTATGTAGACTCAGATTTGGCAGGGGATATTAATACTAGGTGGAGTACTACAGGTTATGTCTTTACTATAGGTGGGATAGCGGTGAGTTGGATCTCCAAGTTACAAAATATGGTTGCTTTATCCACCACGGAAACAGAGTATGTAACTGCAATAGAGGCAAGCAAGGAGATGATATCGATGCAATCTTTCATGGAAGAATTGGGCAAACAATAGGCTAACAGTTCTTTGTATACAGACAGTCAGAGTGTCATACATCTTGCAAAAACTTATGCATTGCATTCAAAGACCAAACACATATAGCTCAGGTATCACTTCATCCGGTCAGTGTTAGATGATGGACAATTAAGGCTGGAAAATATGCATATAGATGAAAATCTAGCTGATATGTTTACAAAGGCAGTAACAAGGGAGAAGCTAAGCTCTTCTTCAGCTTCACTTGGTCTTGAAGACTAAAAATTAAAAAAATAGGACAGTAGAGTCTGGGTGCTTATTTCCAGTGGGAGCTACAGGGTCAACAATGTTATGATTAGTCTCCAAGTGGGAGATTGTTGTTATATGGAGCCTAATCAAACTCAGAGATTAAATTTACCCCACTTTTATCAGCGCAGTTTTCCCCTAAATTATTTAACGGGGTCAAGGGACAGCACCCCTTGTGGGGTCCCTGTCGCGATACAGGGCAGGGTCAAGGGGCAGCGCCCTTGAAACCTCTAACGATTTTTTATTATTTTATTAAGGTGTCGAGAGTTATTTTTTCTACTGGTTGACATAAAAAACCCTATTTTTTTAACCGACATAAGGCTTGATAAAAGCGGCTAAGGGTTAGGGTTTCCATTGATGTATTGTAGCATTTTGCAGTGGTATTGAGTTGCAAGGATTGCTGGTTGTAATCGGTTTGATTTACTAGATAATAATATTGGACTCTCTGTTGTTGGATGTAGCCCGGGTTTGGGTGAACTACGTTAAAATTTGTCTCTCACTGTTTATGTGTATTTTCATTCCTCTGTTTAATCTTTATTTGCATTTAATTGATATCTTCTGCATGCAATCCCTAACAAGGACTTCCTCTATTTTAGCTTCTTCTCCAGACTCGCTTAATTTAGGCTTTCGACTCTTCTTCACCTTCCCTGTGTTAAAATTATGCCACCCTGTGTGTACAACTGTTACTATCCGTTCTTGTGCACAATAAAAACTAAGATCTCCTTTAGAAGACAAACCATAGAATTCCCCCAGAAAATTTGGGGGACCTGCCGATATATGGAAAGTGTATACAATGATTGTAGTGGATGAGGTTCAAATCTCGTCCAACTTGACACGATAATCTCTACTACTCTGAATCTTAGTGATTGCATGGCCACCGATCATGTCAGAAAATAAATTTACATTTAATCTTGACACTGCTTCATCCACTGCCTCGGCTGTTATAAAGGTATAATCTGACGGCAATATTTGAAACATTTGAAAACTTAGTGTTAAGTTCCCCAACATTAACTAAGCAATAACATATTAAAAAACACAAACATTTAGTTTTTTAAAACAGAGCATGTAAGTCGCACCTTCAATCCAGAAATGAAATTCAATACGCCTGCATGTCCACACAATTTAATCACCAGAATTTTCAATCCTTCCAACTCTTGAACACCTTCTATATTCTCCAACTTATCACATCCATGTATGCTTAACTCTTCACTTGACTTGTTAGACAAGACAACCCTGATATTGTTTTCAAGTTTCCACAGTAATGCAATAAAGGAACCTCCAGTGTGTTTACCAGCTTTAAGTCCACTTCAATTAGTTTGGTTGTAATTGCAAGCTCGAGATATTTAAGGATGGGGCATATCTCTCCACTAATTACCAACTTTGAAAAACGTACCCATGTAAAGGATATCATTTGAAGGCTATTCATGCAGCTATTTGTAGAAGACTCCAAATGAGTTGAACCTCTACTATTGCCCAGAACCAGTTCTCCATTTAATGGCAAATTGTAAAAATTCAATGTTTTAAGGTTACTGAGTTTTGCAAGTGATTTTGACAAAGAAGTCCCTTCAATGCTTGACTGAAAGGAGTAAGTAATAGACAATTCTTCCAAATGATTTAACATTTTTACTAAATCTGGAAGATTTTGCAATCCAGGACAACTGCGAAGCATCAACCATCTCAACTGAAAACTGTCCTGGAATCCACAATTAATTTCAAAAAATAAATAGCTTCTCAAATTGATACTAAAACAATCTTCACTAAAATAGGGCTATTCTTAAACATCATTCAAAGGTCAATTTTGGCCAATACAAACATGAAAAATATTTACTATTTTTTTTAACAGATAAAGTGTAAATTTACTATTAACTGTTCTACCATTGAACAAGATGATGTTTAAATAGAATGCTCTGGAATGTATACTCTGCCCTAAATGGAAATCTAATTGGCAACAAAGAAAAACAAAATACCTAGGTATCGATTTGACCTGAGGGAATGCTCCACAATTTTTCATGCCCTTCAACCCGTAATTGAGCTGGGGAAATGCTCCGCACATCTACATGTCCATCATCTCTTACAGGAATCCATGAAGGAATTCTTTTGCATTGTCCTATCTGTGCATCAATCCCAAGCCACAGGAGGGCGGTTGACGAGCCAGCATAGTTATTTAAATTCCCTATAAAATATTCAATTCTCCAATTAAGAGAAAAGTCCCAAAAATGGCCGTAACACCGATCATTTGTTTCTTCTAGGGTTTTTTGGAATCCCCCTTTTTGCTGCATTCAAGGATCATGGTTAAATTTGCATGTTTTGCTACCAGAATAAATAAATAAGAAATAAGGTCTCCAAAGCTTTTTATGAATCTTTTAATGATAGAGATATAAAGAAGCATGATGAATGGCAATGAATCCAAAGCACATACAAGTAAACTTACTTGCCACTCCTGCAAAGTTCAAAGCCAACTACTTTTGAAGCAGAATCAAGGGCTTTTTTTCCATCCGTCCAGCTTATCAAGGTTCTTGCCTTTGCGTTCATATCCGGAAAATGCCGCGAAGGTCAGAAGGTTTGACATGATAGATCGCAGGAATTTAAGATAAGAACGAGCTCGTCTAAACTCCATGAATATCCTGTGGACAACAGATGAGCATATACCGCTGTTAATGGCAGGAGAAATGCCCGGCATCCTCGGTGGCTGATCATATAGTTTTGACGGTGCAGTCGACCTATCCGTTTTCTGTTGATATTCCACAATTTCTTGGGGAGATGAGGAAGAGGAAGCCATTAACGGGCTGGATTTAATGAACGAAACAACAATAGCTAATATTTGGTGGATAATATATAGAGTGGGGAGAGAAGTGCAAGGTCAGGAGGTTGGCTATTCTTAAACATCATCTACTTCAATAGTTAAATGTCAATTTTGGCCAATAAAAATAGAATAAATATTTACCACTTTTTAATTTGGATGAGGTGTAAAATTGATATTGACGGCTATTCTTAAATATCATCCACTCCAACAGTCAATAGTTAATTTTGACCAATAAAAATAGGACAAATATTTACCTCTTTTTGTTGTGAATGAGGTGTAAAATTGTTATTGATCCTTTGACCATTGAAATGGATGATATTTAAGTAGAGTGAGGTCAAGAGAGACTATGAACAAGGGGAAAACAAAGATCATTATATAGTTGTGGGGTCTAAATTTGACAGTTGACCTTGCCTGTCAAAATGTATATTTTGTGACAGTTATTTATTGAGAGCTATCCTATCAATGTGAAAATATATTTTATTTTGAAAAAGTATTTCATAAATTAAATAAATATTTTACTATAATTTTAATGGTCCTTTGAAAAGTTTAATTGTATTTTAAGCACATCACATCAGATTAATTGCAATTTGTAATTAAATAGTTGATAAGGGACGAGTTGAATAATTCAATGGAAAAGTAATATTATATAGTCGACGTTTCTCAAGTAGAAGAATTTAATAATAATATCCACATTTTTCTTTATTTGTTGGTGTCTTGTGCTTCCTTTCTCGTCCGATTGAAATTTGAAGGATGACGGTCTTGAAAAAGTAAAAGACAAAACAACATATCCTATCAGGGCTTAAATTTGATAGTTGTATATGCGTAATTAGACATTTTAGTTGTAAAATACAACTGAAAATTTGAAAAGATCGGATCATATGAAAGGAGAGATTTTGGACAAATTGTCAAAATTTATATAAGATTATGATTAATATGTTTGGTTTTTATATAATTTACTTATACTATAGTATGTCATAGTATTTTGAAGACACTATTATGTTTGGTTTTTATATAATTTACTTATACTATAGTATGTCATAGTATTTTGAAGACACTATTAAATAGATAACTGTCATAAAAAAATTGCTTGACAAGCAAAGGTTGACTATCAAATTTAAGCCCTGTATCTTATCAATACCTAAACAAAAAGAATCTTCTGACACGCTTCTACAAAATAGCACTTGCACCCATAGGAGGTTCATGGAATACGCCCATAGCAACAACTAACAACTTTAGAAAATTTTCTAGCGTGAATTTTAGGTGTGAGACAATTCCGAGCACTATAATGCTCACATATAAAAGCCTATCCGCTAACTATGACAATAGTTCTTTGACTTAGTGTAGTCAATTTTAGTTTTGTGTATGAAAAATTCATACTTCCCCATTTTTAAAAATATTTTTTTGGGTAATGATTGGTGTATAAAATGACACATTTATGTGAGAAAGTAAGTAATTATTTTATTTTAATTTGGTTCATTTTTATAAAGATTTTTTTTTTAATTTTTATTTATTTATTCATTATTTCAAGTTAAATATGTGAGTGCAAAATTGACTTAGGTTAAATATGAGGTATAAATTTAACTCTCAATATTATAAATTCAAATTTTAATGTTTGGTCTCTGTTTTCTCTTTCTAATCACTCGTTATAAAATAACTAAAGTACAAAATATTTCAAATTGTTAGGATGTTGTATAAAAAGATAAACACTAATTCACTATTAAAACATCTAGATAAATCATTTTAAAGATAGTTAGTATACATTTGTGGACATCAAAGCATTATCATGTAACATCAACATTGCATCAAAACTCAAAACATATCACATCCCTATATTTATCTTTGATCACAATTTCGTACCATTGATTTAGTAATAGAGGTTTGACCAAAAGAGAACAATCATAGCCTAGCAAATTCCTAAACATTACAACTTTTCACATATGGTTTATAGACACCACTTGACAAATGTAATCTTATCATTAGGTTTCACACAATTTAGATCTGTAGGCAAGGTTCAATTCCATACACAGAATTCATATATATAGGTAGGGAAGTCAAGAGACACTACTGATAGAATGTTGTCATTGATGGCAACAAGGTTTGGTAAAGGTCCACAAGACTAACTTAGTCAAAATGGCTAAGTATGGGCAAGCTACAGAATATCAGAGATTGGGTCAATATGCCTCCGCAGTTGAAGATCTTTATATGTGGTTTAGGTATGTTGTTCATAGATATTTGGTGATCACATTTTCTAGTGTTCAAGTTCTAACTTCCTCTGAAAGTCATATGGTGAATTGTCTAAGTTCGGATGAATAGAGTTAAGCCTAAAACAACTTGTAAAGCACCTAAGCATTTTGGTCCACGTTCCTCCGTTGTTGAGTATTTTGATTTGCGGTTCTAAGGCAATGTAAACACATGTCATAAGCATCTAAATCCAAATTTGTAGCACTTGAAGTCTACTAGATCATATTTGACAAGTTCTCCAGTATCAGCTTCCAGTCTGACAGTATTTCTCTATGATAGAACAATAGTTCTGAGATCCACATTTCTCTATGAAAGAATATTATGCTCCACGGTTCTGAAGGTATGCTAAGAGGTCCATAATAAATGTTGGTTATGATTCTCAGAGTCTCATATGGTTTGTACTGGAAGTTATGGTATGATAGTCAAGGTAGTTGTGTGTGCACTTAAGGGTTAAGACGACAGGCATGTTAGATCTACATGCGGTGAAGATATACTATTTGAATCAATCAATCTAAGTGGTTGAATGATTGGTACTGACCTATATGAAGACTATTGTATGTTTGTTTGGGTTCGCATTGTTGTTTGTGCACAAGATCAAGCTGACAAGGCACAACATTTGTATACACATTTCATGTTTGGCTTGCTGACCTAATTGTGAGATAAATCTTGTTGTGGGTATATATACTCGATGGATTTCAGTGTTGGAAAAATGGATAAGTGTGATAGAGTGTGAATTCTACGACTGTGCGACCTAAGGCAATTTTGTGATTAGCGAAAGGACAGTAACTTTAGGTAGAAGAATAGAATATATGTGAAGCAGAGCAGGAAAGCAAGGAAAACAATATGAAGTCCTTTGAATCTGCATACTAAGCAAATTGGTGTACTGCACCACAGCATTCTATAGATGCACCTGTAGCAGTCCTCTCTTGGCAGTGAGCCATTTCTTTCTATATTCTCTTCTCTTCTATTTGGCAATGAGCCTATTGCAGCAGTGAGCACTTCTTTGGATGGTGAGTCCTTGGATAGTGAGCCTTCATGTAATTCGGTATTGTTATCATAATATATTGTGAGCTAACACTCACTGTGGTTTTTCTCTTTTTGGATTTTCCACATAAAAATCCTAGTGTCTATGTGTTATGTCTTTATGGTTGCTATTCTTATGTTTGTTTTTCTTTCAAGTTATTGAATGTAGTAAATGGATTAATTAATGTGTGAAAGAGAAGTTTTACATAATATTGATTCACCCCCCCTCTCAGTATTCTTTGTGATCAACAATTGGTATCAAAGCAAGGTTCCTTAGAAGAAGTTTAGCAACTTGAGGAAGATCAAGGAAAGAATACTCATGGTAGCCAGAAGGCATCCTACTCCAGGTAGTCTCACAATTGATCAAGAATTAAAAATAGCTCTTGAGGATCTTGAAAAGTCTAAAGCAGAAGTCAGGGATCTAAAGGTGAATGTCCAAGAAGTTGATGATTGCATTCTGAAGCTAAGGGAACAAGTCAAGAAGTTTAAAGAAAAGAGCAAGGAGCTAAGTGAACAATTGAATAAAGCAAATGAAACTCTAAACAATTTAACATTGGAAATTGAAGAGAAAGAGGAGATTGAAAAGCATCTAAATCAAGTTGTAAAGGATAAGTCTGAGGAATGTGAAAAATTGGCCAAAGATGTTTTGCTTCTAAAATATGATCTGGAAGTAGCTAATAGCAATAAGGAAAAATTCAAAATAAGCTCTGCAAAGTTTGAGGAGTTAATTGAAAGTTAGAAGAGTTCAGATGATAAGGAAGGTTTGGGATTTGAAAAATGAGAAAGTTCTAAATCAGGTCAAGAAAACATTGAGATGAAGGAAAACAAAGGCAACCAGTTTTGAAATCAAAGAAGAAGACCTAGAGACCTCTGGTCAGGTAGCCAAATGCTCAAAGGTACCGATCTTTCAATGGCTATTGTTTTAATTACAATAAGTTTGGTCACAAGGCTACTCAGTGTAGGAGTAGAATAAACTAGAATGTTCCATTATTCTCTAGTCAATGTTTCAATTGCAAGAAAATTGGTCATAGATCAAATGAATGTAGAAGTCTTCTAAGGAATGGCTTTAACAATGCAAGGAATACTCAATCCTTCAATGGAAAGTGCTTTGCATGCAATAGATTTGGGCATATGGCTAACAAATGCAGATCAAGAATGAATCCAATCAATAGAAGGAATCAGGTACAGAGGAATGTGGTATGCTACAATTTCAATAAGTCCAGACATGTTGCAAGATTCTGCAGATACAAGAATAAGAAAAGAGACTATCCTACAGAAAAGAGGAAAACAGAGCAGAGAGAAGATAAATGTAAGATCAAGATTGATCTAGTGGAAATCAAGAAGGAAATGAGTAAGGTCTGGATTAAGAAGGATGTTAATGAGGTCAATGATGGATCTGCACTAGCGTCTAGTGCAGATACTTCCTCTGGGAAGTGAATTGGGAGCTTTGGCTCAAGGGGCGCTGTATTGAAAATCCTAATCCCCTAGCCAGATAGTCAGTGCTAGAATCCGGCATGAAGATATGATGAAAATATTTATAGAACAAATCTTTTGAAAGAAATTTTGGTAGAGAAGGATCAAATGCGGAGCACTGTAGAGCAATCTTGATTAACTGGGCTTAACAGAGAAGTGTTTCACAACTTTTTGAAGGACTGCATTTATGACGATTAGGTTAAGGCAATCAAAGGTTAAAAGGCTCAGATTCAAAAGGTTAATCACTTTACATTCAAACTATCAAGTGTCTAAGAAGAACTCAAGTGAAATTCCAAGCAACTATAGTGATTTCCATAGTGATTCAAAGCAAGCCAAATTGATCTCAAGTGAAGAATACCCTAATTCGGCAAAAGAGGTATTTTCTGTTTGAAGCCCTACTATAAATTTGTTTGAGTCTTTGTGGAAATGGAAACACCACAAGTGGTTGATATAATAGAGAGACCAAGACCAAAATTTAATAAACACCCTTTCAAGTCAACAGAGGTCGACCCAAATGGTGTGTTTTTAGAAATACCATTTGGAGTGATGCATGCAGAAGATGTTAGGTCATACATTCATGTTGCCCTAGAAGAGTTTGTTGATAGTAGGTTTTCTTATTTATATGTGAAGCACTTGAGCGGTGAAATTTTTGATTTGAAGGAAGAATATAAGGCATTGGAAGTGAACAAATTCATTCAGTATATAGACTTCTTAACATTCGCAGAGGATGAATGGGTTTGGTATGTTCTGAGAAGGATCCATGATGAATTCATGTGGCTGGAGAGACCATTCATGATCACAAAGGAGGCAATAAGAGTTGTGATTGGATTAAGCTCCACTAGTAGAGTACCAGTATTAAAATCTGTAAAGAATGAAATAGTAATAGTGGCCACCGGAGCCAAATTTAACTAAAGGGAATTGGCAATCAATGATATTGAAGACCATGCTATAAGGTTTGCATCCATGGTGTTAGGTTACAAAATCTACTTCACAAACTGGGAAAATTCTATCTTCGGTACTGCTAAATACATAGCTTATGAGATGATTAAGGAGAATGCAGACTATGATCTCTGTGAACTGCTCTGGCAATAGTTGATTGTGAACCTTAAGAAGACAAAGGAGCAAAAATATCCATTCAAATTTGGTACTCTAATTCTTTGCCTATTCTTCTATTTCATGCAAGACCTACCAATGATAAAGAGCTTGATTTGGACAAGCAATAAACCTGTTGTAATACAAATTAGAAATCATTTAAATGATATAGGAAGTTATGATGCACAAACTACAGCCCTATGGGGCTATTTCAAGAACTTCCAAAGGAAAATGCAATCTAGGGAAAGAATTCCTGAGACAATTGTTGAAAAATATAAAGATGATATTTGCTTTATTGTGAATAAAGATCAATGCATGATGGAGGCAGTTGAGCCTAGAACAGTGTGGATTATGCCTATGGGATTTGGAGTTGCAATAGATGTGCTAGATGGATATGTAGTGCTCATGCTGAGTAAACCTAAGGACACCCTTGAGAAAAGATTTGGAACCTATGAGGAATTGTCTATAAAAGTTCATGTTGACTTGAGAATGCTAGAGAACCAGAAGAAGGCGAGGAAAATAGTAGAAGTATATGCCCAGAGCAAGGGCTTTACAAAAGAACAAATTGCAGAGGCTAGAGCAAAGACACAAGCTAAAAGGGAAGCAAGAGAAAAAGAGGAAAGTGAACCAATTAAGGCTTTGGATGAGCCTAAGAAAAAACCAGAGAATCCCACTGCGACAAAAAGGAGAACTAGAGGTTCTACCTCTACTGTGACTATGACTGCTTCCACTAGTCCCACATCTTCTGCAAGTGTGAAAGCCCCTGCAACAAGACATAAGAGAAAGAAAACAAAAGCCAAAAGAAAGCATGCCAGCATAAAGGTTGATGAGGAGAAAATTGAATTAGATGAGGAGATCAAAAAAATGAAATTAAAGACAATTGAAGCCTTCGGTAGAAAAACTAAGAAAGGACAATCCCCTATATTTGATCAGGCAAAGAAGGAAAAGATTGATGAGTAGATCAAAGTTGATAATCAAGAACTTAATCAAGCTGAGGGGAGCCCTACTCCAGAACAAAATACTAATCAACAAGAGAATATGGACCCAGAACCTCCTAAACAGAACAAAGGAGATGAACTGTCTGAAGAAATGACAAGAGACACTGCTATTGCCTCAAGTGATTCTGTCAGGGAATTTTTGGAGAGGCAACAAGATTTGGATGAGTCAGAACTTCTACAAGGACCAATTAATTTGGCCTCAATGTCTCCTGTGCAGAAATTCAAACTAGTATCAATTGTTCAAGAAAAGGCACAAGAAGAGATGCTAAAGTCACACATGCAGGACACTGAAGTCATTGGTGAAGCATCTAGCATCCTAAAGAAGTTAATGTCATCATACCAAATGGACATATCACTCCTACCAACTGATCAACTCAAAAGCCTAATCAAATTTGTAAGTTCACATTTTGAATCTTTTGAAAAGTCTACAAAAATAAAAGTTAGAAAAGAGTTTGATGAGGTGAGATTAGCTGAGTTGAAGACCATGTTAGTGAATGATAAAGTTTTGTTAGACAATGGAATAAAAGGAATACAGAGTTCCATTAAAGAAGCTTCTGATTTGTACAAATTTTGTTTATCATGGTCGGAAGCCACAAAGGAGTTAGAAGAAAAGATCAAGGATCAGGAACTGTAGTTGGTAAATATATTTGAGTCATTTTACCCGGTAGCTGAGTCAACAAGTAGCAAAGAGATACAAGTTAAATTAGTATTCATAATAACATAAGTAGCCTAATAAATAAGAGGGATCAAATAAAAAATAGAATGTGTCAATTAAGAGGGCTAATAAGTCCCAAGCTAGACTCAATGTCAAATCTTGCAACATAAGCACTGAATGTAAGTACAATAATTGACACACCCTCTAATGTACAAATGGAAAAGAAATTAGTCTTCCTAATAAATGGCCATATTCAAAATTTGGAAAATGCAAAGAAGAGTTGGGATGGAGAGTTAGTTCAAATCAAGACCATTTTCAATCACATCATGCAATCCACAACAAATTAAGTTGAAGATTGTACCTGTACATATGTGGCAAAATATAATAGTTTTTACAATTTTTACTAGATCTTGACACAATTTTGGCTCTTGTACATACACCTTTACCATTGATGTATATAGTAAGGGGGAGCAGACAAGCATTTTTCACTAAGTGTTGCCATCAATGCCAAAGGGGGAGATTGTTGGCAACATAGTCAAGAGACATAGCTGATAGAATGTTGTCATTGATGGCAACAAGGTTTGGTAAAGGTCCAAAATACTAACTTAGTCAAAATGGCTATGTATGGGCAAGCTACAGAGTATCAGAGATTGGGTCAGTATGCCTCCGCGGTTGAAGATCATTATATATGGTTCAGGTATGTTGTTCATAGATATTTGGTGATCACATTTTCTAGTATTCAAGTTCTGACTTCCTCTAGAAGTCATATGGTGAATTGTCTAAGTTTGGATGAACAAAGTTAAGCTTGAAATAGTGTAAAGCACCTGAGTATTTTGGTCTGCATTCCTTCGCTGTTGAGTATTTTGATTTGTTGTTCTAAAGCAATGTAAACACATGTCATAAGCATCTAACTCTAGATTTGTAGCTCTTGAAGTCTACTAGATCATATTTGACAAGTTTTCCAGTATCAGCTTCCAGTCTGACAGTATTTCTCTATGACACAACAACAATTTTGAGATCCGCATTTCTCTATGAAAGAATATTATGTTCCACGGTTCTAAAGGTATGCTAAGAGGTCCATAATGAATGTTGGATATGATTCTCAGAGTCTCGTATGGTTTGTACTAGAAGTTATGGTATGACAATCAAGCTAGTTGTGTGTGCACTTAAGGGTTAAGCTGACAAACATGTTAGATCTACATGTTGTCAAGATATATTGTTTGAACAATCAATCTAAGTGGTTGAATGATTAGTGCCGACCTATATGAAGACTATTGTATGTTTGTTTGGGTCAGCGTTACTATTTGTGGACAAGATCAAGCTGACAAGGCATAACATTTGTATACATGTTTCATGGTTGGCTTGCCCACCTAATTGTGAGATAAATCTTGTTGCAGGTATATATACTCGATGGATTTCAATTTTGGAAAAATGGATAAGTGTGATAGAGTGTGAATTCTATGACTATGTGAGCTAAGGTAGTTTTATGATTAGAAAAAGGACAGTAAAGGTAGACAAACAGAATACATGTGAAGCAGAGCAGGAAAGCAAGGCAGATAGTATGAAGTCCTTCGAATCTGTAAAATGAGCAAATTGCTACTACACCATAGCATTCTATAGATGTACTTGTTGCAGTCCTCTCATGGAAGTGAACCATTTCTTTCTATATTCTCTTCTCTTCTATTTGGCAATTAGCCTATTGCAGTGAGTATTTCTTTAGACAATGAGTCCTTAGGTAGTGAGCCCTAAGGCAGTGAGACTTCATGTAATTCAGTATTTTTATCATAATATATAGTGAGCTAACACTCACTATGGTTTTTCTATTTTTGGTTTTTCCACGTAAAAATCATGGTGTCTATGTGTTATGTCTTTATGGTTGTTGTTTTTATGTTTGTTTTGCTTTCAAGTTATTAAATGTGGTAAATGGATTAATAAATGTGTGAAAGAGAAGTTTTATAGAATACTGATTCACCCCCCCCTCTCAGTATTCTTTGTGATCAACACTATCTTTCCTTAGGAGTTAAAGGACCTTCATCATTCTAAGGGTTCATCACATAGATGACATCATTTGTTTGTTTATCATCATTTGAATCATCCTATTATCATTGTCTCAGCCTCTGCCCCCCCATGAGGGCACACACTCTTTATCAATCAATGGTGTTGAGAAGCTTGAATTCTATCCCGGGATTTGACTGAGGCAAGTCCCTAAACACCATAACCCCACACCTGTTTTTATAGATTCTTGTGTGCAAGTTACAAGAGAAAGATCTAGAAAATATAGAGCTACAAGAAGACTGAGTGCAAAATAGGGTTTCAGGATTTGAAGATAGTTTCAAGATATTCCCTCATCAAGGACATGGGTAGAATCACCCTTGTCTTTCTACCTTTTCTAGGCTTAGATCAAGCATTAGGATATCATTTAGAGCAACTTTCCAATTTGTACCTTCAACTAATTCCTTCAGTTGGGACCGGGGTGGTACCACCAAGGTCCTCCAACACCTCTATTTTCTAGAGACATGTTTTATCATCCCCTTGATTATCCCTGTGCAATCAGTTTGTGGGTTTCTGTTGTATTTCCTCTATTATAAGCAAATCCTTGTAAAACTAGGGTTTTCATGCATTGTCATGTCGTAGGGTTTGAGAAAAAGACTAAGTTAAATGTTATCCATTTATAGCATACAAGACTCCCAAGGTCAATAGCTAAGTCCTCCTTCATTTGGTAGTGATCTGGCTCGGATTTGTCCTTGAATGTTATATGGAATTGGGTCTGATCTAGTTTGTGTGCTAGTTATTGTCATTCTCCTTTTTCATACCAAACATTTTGGTGAGCCCATAGCATCAAGAGTATTTGCATCTTGTTGATTGTTCAAATCAGATCTTGCATTTGATTTATTTCATATTTCTCATTATTCATTTGAAAATCTTGCATAATTTTGAAAAAGTACATATTTAGGCCTTCAAAAAGCTTGTATTTTGTTAAAAATTTGCATTAGGGTTTTAAAAATTATCTTGCATGATCATATTAGTTGCATCAAACATTCAACAAATCTAATTTTGCATAGTAATCTTGCATCTATGATTTGAAAATTCATAATCTCATTGATAATATCCTTTATTAGTACATTGAGCATTATAAAATTTTGTGAGTTTTGTAACCCACTGCCCTAACACCAACACCTTGGTAAGAAGAAGCTGTAGATTGATGGGTTCTAGTACTTTCAATAGCAACAATGTACAAACATTGGAGACTCAAATTCTCAACTCTTTTAGACAAGGTGAATCAACATCTTTATAAAATATTACCAACTCCAATGTGATGGAAGAGAAAACATTTCATGATTCTCAAGACATAATCGACATAGTTGCACAAGTACCTGAAACTCAAATCAAGAAACTAGATAAAAAACTAGCTGATTTTCAAGAATTTGTGGGAAATGAACATCTAGCTCAAGAAGTGATACCTCTTGTTGAAGGTATAAGAGGATTGTTACAAGGATAGGTAGGCGTTGACATGCTCTATGGAATAGCCCATATAGTAGATAACAACATTATATCAGCGGCTAACTGCACAAATATCATAAAAAATGTGTCATCACCTAATAAAAAAGGGTCACAAGTATTGGTACCCATCCTGACTACTTCAATACCTACTTTTACATCATCAATCCTCACTATCAACACACAAGCTTGTAGTAATGGTACCACTTGTATGGTAACATCTAATGGAAACATTTCACAACTTTACAAAGTCATACCATATAATTATGAAAACTCAGATGTCACCTCATGTGTCCATACCCACGAATAACTATTTCCAACTACTTGTTACTTTCATGCCTGCACCGCCAAATACTTTTGTCTCCAATCCACAAACTACATTGTCTAATGATGCAATCTTGAACCAACTTATGTAAAGTATGATATCCTTGCAACAAAAAGTGGTGAATATGACCAATGCTTCATCCCAAACCACTATACCAACATATCATGCTTGCAATCCTTTATCCTACACAATCTTAAGAGCTCAAATGCCTAAAAATTTTGAGACTCCCTGCTTTGAAAAGTACAGTGACAAAGGTGATCCTAACAATCATGTGGCAGCATTCACAACAATGTGTAGTGATTTTTTCTTTGATGAGGCATTGTTAGCAAAACTCTTTCCATAATCTCTCAAAGATATAGCTTTGGAATGGTTTTTATCTTTACCTCCTAATTCAATACATTCCTTCTCAGAACTAGTTGATCAATTCTTGCAACATTTCCAAGCAAACATTGGACCTCCTATCTCATTGATTAACATAATTCATTAGTCGATATCAAGCTCTCTTTGCGCAAATACAATATCTGATTATAGATGAGGATGTTAAAAAAGTATTCATCATGAATTTGCAACCAGACATATGTGATAACATATTGTTAATGAAGTATAGTTCTTTTCAACATCTATGCACAACTCTTCGTGATTACCAACTTTCAGCTAGTCAGTATGAGAATTGTAACTCCTCAACTTTAGTTGGTCAATTTGAAGCTAGAATGTCTCAACAATCATTCAAGAAGCATAACAAAAATTTCATCAATATCAATGGGAAACAGTTGAACAACTTTTAATCACAAGTGTCAGTCATTACCATTTCAAATTAGACTCCATTCAAATTTAGGCAGCAATAGAGACAATTCACTCTATTATCAGATTCTCTTCATTCAAGTAACCAACAATCTTTTGAAACTTACTCTTGCTCATCCAATAGACAGTAGTAAGATGGAGGGACCTTAATTTGATGCTAATGTCTTTTTTCAGTATAACTGCGTGACAGGGCACAATACCGAAAGATGTATGTGTCTTAAACATTAAATTCAAGACCTCATTGATTCTAATATAATACAGGTGACTAGTGTAAATGAGAATGGAAATAAGTCAGTTGATCCTCTGAATCAAAATCTACATGTCTTCACTAATCCTTTTCCTAAACAAAACATCAACAAGATGGTGGAACAATAGAATGAAACAGAGCCTAAAGATGAAATTCTTGAATTTGACTAAATGGTGGGCATGATAGAACAAGACAAGGTGGAAAATGAAGACTGACCTGAATTCAAAGATTCACCTTGTCCAAGAGAAAAAGGCATTTACACTGAGGTTCCTCCTCTATTATCCCTTCAAGGATTGGGAGATAACCAAAATGCACAAGATACGCAAATGGAACAGCCTACATGTAATCACAATAAGAAAGAGACAATTATAATGATGAAAAGTATCCCATTTCATCGTGAAATGCTCATCCATCAAGCAAAGAAGAATAAGAAAGAAAAATAAAGAAAATGAGCAAGGCATGAGTCATCAAAATCTACTAAAAAAAGTGGCGATTCACCTCCCCACAAGCATCAGAAGACTTCAAACTTACAAAACCTTGTGAATCAACCACCGTGCGACTGTCGTGGCAATGAAAATCAAACATGTATGAGTTTCTCACCCATTCCATCAGACTTGATGGAGGATCTCTCCAAGATGCTTGTAAGTATGGCACCCTCTTAAATATTCATATGTTATTGTGTTTTGTTCCCCTATGTGGTGTTAGACGTTTGTTTAGGTCTCCTTGGACGACCCTTTATACTCTTGTAAGGTGAAGGATACAAAGGGACCACCTCAATTGTGACATTACTTGTATTTGTTTCTATATTTTTCTACACTTCCCTTCTTGTAATTGTTGTTTGTGGTACCTTGAGGGCATAACGTTGTGGAGGGTGATTTGGGGGCATCCTTCCACATTGGGGCCCTAAGTCACTTTTGTCTCCTCTCTTATTTTTTGTGATTTCATTCTTCCATTGTAATTGTGGCTCTACTAGTCGACGAATGACAATAACAAATATATACTTCTGATAAGGACCGTATGTCCCTAAAACAAGAAAATGGACCTAGTCCATATAAAAAGATGGGGATAATTTTTTACTGACATTTGACTAGTAGAATCACTTTATGTCATGTATTGTGTTGTGATTTATTGTTGTAACAAACCTAAATGCAATATTGTAAATCTTCTACTATGCACTTTGAAATGTTTTTGTCTCACCTTGTAGCTACACTCGATTCTGAGATACTCAAAGTATAATCTCATGGCTATACTCGGTCTCGAACCTGTAAGTATAGCCTTGGTTTATTTGAATGATATGTTACATTATTTCTATACAATTTTTTTGTGACATGATTTGGTTGTTATCTTATTTTAGATTTTGAAACTGAAGTTTGCTTAGATCTCTGCAATCTTTTATATATATGCATATTGTTGATCAATGATTGTTAGCAAATGATATTGATGTGTTTCTATTGTGATTGTTGGGAACAATTCAACGATTGTAAGCACATGTCACTTTGGAGCATGGGCTTTGCAAAATCTTTTGTCCTTCATGTGTTTTCAACCTTACCTTAAATGTGATTGCTACCGGCAAGCGATAGCAACCACTTTAAGGTGGGGGCATATATTGTGGTAAATGCTTGGATATCTTAGATATTGTGATAAAGTATGTTGCGTATACTACATTTTCATTGTAAAGCACCTTCATGATGCAAGTGGGGTTGTATACTTTGAATATTGTGTGCACATTCTTTCTTTTCACTGTAAGGCGTCTCCGTGATGCAGGTGGGGTTGTATGCTTTTGTTCACCGTAAGACATCTCTGTGATGCAGGTGAAGTTGTGTATATCTCTTAGGAGATTGCATGACTCATTTTTGAAAGTCCTTTTGCGGAAGGTAGGGTTGTGTATTCGCTTGAGTGGTTGCACATCCTTTTTGAAAAAGTCTTCTCGCGGGAGGTGGGGTCGGGTCTTGAGTTACTCACCCTTAAGTGTGTTTTTGGCAGTCGTTGTAGTGTGGTGATGAGCCCCTCACCATTAGGTGTGTTTGGCATGTCTTAGATGGCAAAGCATAGCGATGAGCTCCTCTCCATCACCCGTGTTTTCTGTGTATAAGATGTATAGTGGGTCGATGACACACTCTACGGCCCTCATGTATTTCGTGTGTTTTCTGCATATTTTGTGGTGGCATGTAGCGATGTGCTCCCCCCATGCCATGTGTCTTGAGTGTTTTGTGGTGGTGCATAGCGATGAGCTCCCCCCACGCCATGTGTTTTGTATTTTTTGTGGTGGTCTATAGCAACACACTCCCCCCACACCATGTGTTTTGTATGTTTTGTGGTGGTGCATAGCAATGAGCTTCCCCCACGTCATGTGTTTTGATGGCGACACATAGTGATGAGCTCCCCCATTTCTTGTTAGTGTTGTGTAATTGTTTAATTGCATCTTTCCTTCATGTATTGCATGATTGCATTTGTATGCTTCATATATTACGTGTCTACTTTCATGTATTCGCTTTGTATTGCATGCTTCTATACTATTTTCCTTGTGTTTTACATGATTGTCAAGTGTCTTCTTATGTTTGCCTGAGCTTGGGGGCTAGAGATGGTCTTCCAAACATTGGGCATGTTGTTGGCTTTCGAGATTGACTTGCTTGATGTGTTTTGACCGTATTTTAATGTTGCACTGATCGTGAGATCATACACACATTAAAGTGGGGGCTAAATGTTAAGGAGTAAAAGTGTCCACATGTCTTTTTACCTCCTTGTTTAGCTCCTAGGTCCCTTGATTACATTATATCTTCAAATTGTTTCTCTCGATGTAGGATTACCCAGCACCAAGTTGGAATTGGAATATGGGCCACTTGATTTAACTTACCCTAGACCTAAAGGAGGCTAAAGGACCTAGGTGGTACCACCTAGGTCCCTCCCTTTAGGTTGGGTCAAGTGTCTGTCGACCTTACACCTCCCTGAGGTTTCTCTGTATTGGTTCTTTTGGTTTGAATTGTCGATTCTAAGTGAGAAAGCGTGTATAAGTGTGTTTTTGAGTTCATTATTAACCCAAATGGAGATAGCTAGCTAGAGAACTTGAAGTGGAGAACATTATTTAAGAAAGAAAGAGAATTCATTGTGATCCTAGAGAAATTTATGTGTTATTATTGTGTGTTGTTGCAGATATGGACCTATCATCTATCCTTCCTTAGGAGTTGAAGGACCTTCATCATTCTAAGGGTTCATCACATAGGTGACATCATTTATTTGTTTATCATCATTTGAATCATCATATTATCATTGTCTTAGCCTCTACCCCCATGACGGCACACAATATTTATCAATCAATGGTTTTGGGAAGCTTGAATGTTATCCCAGGATTTGACTAAGGCAAGTCTCTAAACACCATAACCCCTAAACCCCTTTTTATCTTCTTATGTGCAGGTCACAGGAGCGAGATCTAGAAAATACAGAGCTACAAGAAGACTGAGTGTAGAATAGGGTTTCAGGATTTGAAGACAATTTCATGATATTCCCTCATCAAGGAACTAGGCAGAACTACCATTGTCCTTCTGCCTTTTCTAGGTTTAGATCTAGCATCAAGACAACATTCAGAGCAACTTTCTAGTTTGTACCTTAGACTATTTCCTTCAGTCGAGACCTGGCGGTACCACTGAGGTCCTCTGACACCCCTTCTTTTTGTAGTTTGGTTTTATCATCCCCCTGATTATCCCTGTGTAATTAGTTTATGGGTTTCTATCATATTTCCTCCATTATAAGCAAATACTTATAAAACTAGGGTTTTCATTATGATATCCCAATGTTAAAGCATTGTTTAGATAAAGATTTAAATGTTATGGGTTTTTTTTGTGTCCCCTCCATAGTCAATCTGAATAATAGAGAATGCTTCTGGTAATAATTATATTAAATAAACATATATTATTAAAATATAGTATTTAACATGGGTGGCCGGGTGGGTGGGACCTCACATAGGTGAGGTGGCTATCTTGGCAGAGGGTGTTGGGTTGGCAACATAGTTAGCAACCGTCATCAGCATTGGTGCAACCGCCAAGAGAGGCTTTCTTTTCAATAATTAGCTTGCACAATTGGGACGACGGGTGGCAGTTGTACAAGCTAGGTCTCATGCTTAGAAGGACAGGTTTTAATCATTTTTTTGAAAGGAGGTTGGTCATTCTCCTTGGGACTGAAATTGGTTTTTTGCATGAGCGAGCAAAGGTTAAATGGCAATTTCTTCCTTTTATTTCACAAGGTTCTGGGTTTTCTCTGCAGCTTGGTTTATGGCAAATGATCCCCCCATTTCTCATTTTTCATCTCTCGGCCAATCATTTACAGTGCGAAGGAATGGAGTCACCAATTTGTCTAACCAGCAGGGTTAGGCAGATGGCATTTAAAGGCAAGATCATAGAGCAAAGGTTATTGAGGGTGCTTCGACAAAATGATGCCTTCACCATTGGTGCAGTGAAACTCATTTTAGGCAAAGCATTTGTTAGCGATGGTGAGTGGTATCGGGTGGACACTAATATTTCCTCATGGGTGGTGATGTCTTTGCTAGAGGTGTTGACGCCTAAGGAAGAAGTTCAGGTGCTGGTGTTGCACCTATTCAAGAAGAACCTGTTGGAGGGGTTCGATGAAGTGCTAGAGGCTATAGAGAGAGGCATGGGGTTGCCTAGGGAAAAGGATTTGGCCAAGGTTAACCAACTAGGTGAAGTGATAAAATATTTTCCCTTTATTCTAGATATCAAAGGTGATGAGTTAATTGCCCATAGGGCTAGGGCTCGCAGAGGCAGGGATTTTCTTAAGAAGATGCTCAATCTTTCTCTAGTTGAAGGCTTTGAATGGATAGGTGAGTTCAGGGACTATCTCTTTACATAAGGGGAGATTTGATGGGCATGGGTTTATGGTCTGTTTATGGTTTATTGTCAGGTGGTCTACAAGTCTGGGGTTTTATGCATATATTTACTGATGTTCTCGGTTAGTTTGGGTATACTTTTCTATGTTTAGTGTTTAGACAGGGGATGCTCAGCTCCAGGGAGGTCTTTCTAGGGGGCAATTTTGATCAATGTTGTAAGGGTTGGCAGTAATGGTTTACAGTCTTCTGCTCATGGAGCTCAAACAATGTATACAGTTCTTTTTTTATTATATAATATAAATTAAATCTTACCAAAAAAAATATAGTATTTAACAAATAATATTATTATATAACTATTTTTAATATAATTAATTTATTTTTAATTAACAAGGTATATTATTAATATATAAATATAAATATAAATATAATTAATAATAATATAAATATAATTATTATCAATTTAAATATTATTATAATCATCATATATTATAAATATATAAAAATAAATATAATTGCAATTACAAAGAAACTCCATATAATACATTTGTCTTATTTAAAAATACTTATAAAAGCAGCGATTCATATTTGACAGCACTGATTAGTAATGGAAGATACAACAACAATTATTATTAAGGAATGTTGACTTATAGAAGGAGCGATTATTATCAAGACAAACTTCTTATTAAATTCGTGGAGGGAATGAACCATTAAAGGGATCGATCAAGTAGTAAGAGGTGCGATTTGCATGATGTAAGTGTAGTAGCAATTATTATGAGACAATAATTATTATTTAAAGAAGGGAAATCACCTTTCAAAAGGATGCCTCCCTTCATAAGAGCATAAGAATATAAAAGGCATATTGGTGTGAGGGAAAATAGAAAATTAGGAAAGAAGAATATATCTTTGAGTTAAATATATATATTTCTGATATACATATATATTCTAAGTATAAGATCAACACTTGAAGAATATAAAGAAGAGGCATGAAGAGGAAATCATAGTACTGATCTGCCATTGAGATATATAATAGAGGCATGAAATGGAGGAATAAACCACTAATATATTTGTGGTAGCATATTCATGAATTATTATTGCTGATATGATTATTTATAAATGTGAATTTGATTAGTTCATTCTGCACACACCTTCACCCATGATGGAAAAAGGGAGAATTGTAAAAGGGACTGAAAAGAGGGCTCTCTTCTAGGTACACCGCCTATGGGGGACGCAATGAGACCACATGGGCCAGAGGGGTTCTTCCTTTTAGTAGAAGGGTAATGCATCTGGGCTTAGAGAGTGGCTCCCAGGAGACCTTCGTAACCTCTCTTCCCTATCATGGTATAATAATATAAGGAGATCAATCATGAGGAAATGGGGAAGATGGAAAGGCGAGGGGATAATGGATTAATTATAATCCCCACTAGGAATGCCACCTCATATGAATAGCATGGGCCACATGAGGCTAAAGGGGTTCTGCCTTTTTGTAGAAGGGTACTGCCTTTGGGCCTAGAGAGGTTAAGACACCCCACCAAGTGATGGTAAGATGAGGGGATAACGGATAAATTATAATCCTCAATAGGTACGCCACCTCATATGAATGGCATGGGCCACATGAGGCCAAATGGGTACTGCCTTTTAGTAGAAGGGTATTGCCTTTGGGCCTAGAGAGGCTAATACATCCCATCAAGTCACTCTCTTCCATGTTCTCCCATGGTTGAGCATCCTTAAGATAAGATAATAACTAGATTGCTAGATTTACTATGGAATTACTAATGTTTAATCATGATACTCTATTTGATAAGGTACTATTGTAATTGATTTCTAACTAGTTTGCAGGAATTAAATCAAGCCAAGGTACTCTCCAAATCCATTGTTTGCTTGGGAAATTGATAGTTTAGGATAAAAGTTATTATAATTCTTAATAGAGACATTACATAAACCAGAACTTGTCTTGCTTACAACATTTTATTGGTAAGTTGTAACCCTAAGTTGTTGATGGCTAACCTTGCCAGTCACTTCACAAAACCAATTCAGAAATCAAACACATAGCTCAATACAGGAAAATGATAGGAAGTTCTAAACAAGAGTGATAGGAGAAAATTTAAAAAGGGATTCTCTTTATTATTTCATATGGCTGCTTATTACAGAAATTCCATTCGACCAAACATTCAACCTCTTTTTCACACAAAGACTCAGGAACAAAACCAAAAAACTCTCCCCAACACAATCGGCCTCTAATGCCTCAGCACCATTGACTTCATCCTTCTTCTATACCTAATGGCCTTATCCTGTAAAATGATCTGTCTCCACTCCCTAATGTTAGGGTTAGCCGACAGAAGATATCAATTAAGTGCAAATAAAGATTAAACAAAGGAATGAAAATACATAAATAATAACAGCGAGAGACAAGTTTAAACGTGGTTCACCCAAACTCAGGCTACATCCACCAACAGAGAGTCTAATATTATTATCCAGTAAATCAAACTGATTACAACCAGCAATCCTTGCAACTCAATACCGCTGTAAAATGCTACAATAAATCAACAGAAACCCTAGCCCTTAGCCATTTTTATCATGACTTTTATCAGTTACAAAATAGGGTTTTTTTAATGTTGGCCAATAGAAAAAAATAACTCCCGACGCCTTTATAAAATAATAGGCAATTTTTGCTTCAAGGGCGCTACCCCTAGACCCCCATCGTGGGTTCCACCCCCGGGCCTAGCAGGAGGGGCTTTGCCCCCCTGCACTTCCCCATTAAATAATTTGGGGGGAAACCGTGCCGATAAAAGTGGGGAAAATTTAACCTCTAAGTCTGATTAGGCTCCATATAACAACATCTAACACAACCGTTGACCAATAATATGCCCAATCCAATCAAAAAATCTAGAAGAATAAAATAATTATTCCTGCACATCACTGCTATCAGGATAAATGGGAAACACCAGGAAGAGAGTCGATCGTGATGGATATGTCCTCCAAATAATGGCCTGAAAAAAGAGATAAATGAAAAGTCGTTGCTGCCCACCAAGAATATAGCCACTAGAGATAATGTGATCTCATAGGTAGATGAAGAGAACACATGGTAGAAGCACGACCACTATCACCAACAAGGAATGAATGTAGATTTATTACCTTTTCTAAATTGGTCGATCCTAGGAAGGAAAGAAAAATCATGTTCACCAGCTGGGTTTTATTCTTTCTATTGCACGCTTTGAGGCTTTTTGTCTTTAAAAGTGAAGACAACAGATAGCCATGACCTCAAGATAGAAAATATAAATTTAATGTCTCAGCAAGATAAAAATATAACAGCCAAACAAGCTACTGTCATATGAGCAACAGGAGGATCAGGTGCAAAGCGACAGGAGCAACAAACACACCAAAATTGCAGAGAGAAACTTGCTTTATTCAGACAAACCAAATTGTGAGGGATAGGATGCCCCTGCATCACTTGTGATTCTAGGGAAAGATTTAAGTGTTGGAATTAGACCGAACAACTGAGAGGGGGGGTGAATTAGTTATCTACAATATAAACTTTTTCTTCTCTTTAACCTTCTTTATTATCTTACTATCAGATGAATGATGTAAACATTAAAGCATAGATCAAAAACATAAGAGTAAAAATATAATCAACACACTTGACACCAAGATTTTGACGTGGAAACCCAGTTAAGGGAGAAACCACGGTGGGGGTTAACCCATAAAGATTTGTACCCTGTTAAAAGTACTTTAGAAAAATAGAAGGCACATGCCTTTGGGCGCACTACCCAGAGTTCATTGCTCAAAAGAGAGGCTCACTGCCTTCAAAATTTATTTAGAACAGAAAGAAATAACTAAGAAATAGCATCCACTTCATGCTTGATTCAGTTTCAATGAATGCTCAAATACTTCTACTTTGCCCCAAATTCTTCTTCGCACTCTGTACTTCTCTCACTCCTTTTCTTCTCTGCTCTACTCCTGATCCTTTATTTGAATTTTATTTGATTTACACAAGGATATTTTTCAATGACTCTTCAACCAATATTTATATGCTTCATCAACTTTGGAATGATCAACAAGGTCGGATAAACTTGATGCGGATCATCACACTGTCGACCAAACACAACTAAGACTTGAATCTGCTTCTACAACCACTCCATGCTTCACAAAATGCTCTTAAGGCATCTGCAACATGCTAGGAACATCCGGTCAGCCAAGACTGGGAAGAACATCAACCTTAAAGAAGAAATCTTCAATTAACAAAATCAAACTTCAATATGGACCTCCAACATAGTAGCCACACGATCCAGAGACCTCCACAAGAACATTGAAAGCACCAATAACATTCACTCTAAACCATATTACCAAAAACATTTGAATCTTCCTCTGGAACCTGAAGAACACTCTTTGCCATGACTGTCAAACTAGAAGGATAGCTTGCGAACCTCCAAACCACAAACCACTAGAGTTGATGAGACACTGACTTCCCAAACATGCCTTCAGATCCACAGACCAAGATATTGCACTGCAGAGCAATCCGGACCAACTTACTATCACATTGTCTCTTCTGAATACTGCAAAATCTAGTTCTACTCAGATGGACATAACTTCTTCAAATCTTCACGTAGATTTCTCAATTCTTAACTGGAGCAACCTCTGATAATCCTCTACATAGCCATATGGTTTGTATGTATTGATTGTCATTAATTTTCTCAATATCCTCAACAATGTGGTCTTCTATACAGACAACAAAATAGGATACAGTTGACACCAATGGCAACACGAATATGTTGACATCAATGACAACACCACTTAGGCACATATTCACAACAGTCTCCCCCTTTGTCATTGATAGTAACATATGATGTGAAAAACTAAATTTAACCATCAAGAAAAGAACTTCTCCCCTTTCTCTTCTCACTTCTGTAACTACTTGCTTTACTGCTCCCCCTTACATCAACAACTAGTTTTTCACATGACTTATCTCCCCCTTTGACATGAATGGCAAAGGGCACATATTTGCTATCTTTTCTCCCCTTTTTGCTTTAGATTGATCCCAAAATTTGCATATTGACTACTCCCCCTTTGAGTAGTACCTTCTTAACACCAATCCAGATCTCAAAATATGAATGTAAATTCCACCAGACTGATGCACCTTAGTGCATCTTAGTTCTGATCATGAGGGGTAATTACCCCTAACTTTTCTCTGAGATACTCAAAAGTATCTTTGGGAAGAGGCTTAGTGAAGATGTCTACAATCTGATCTTTTGAAGACACAAACTCCAACTTGACTTCATTCTCATTAACTTTCTCTCTCAAGAAGTGAAACTTGATAGATATATGCTTTGTCTTTGAATGCAATACCGGATTCTTGGAAATGCTTATAGCACTTGAATTATCACAAAAGATTGTAACTGGCTCCTCAAACACAACACTGATGTCCTTCAACATTTGCTTCATCCACAGAACTTGAGAACAATTACTCGCTGCTGCTATATACTCTGCTTTTGTAGTAGACAGTGAAATTGCTTCTTACTTTTTTCTCATCCAAGAGACCAATCTTCTTCCTAAGAAGAATGCACCTCCACTAGTACTTTTTCTGTCATCCATGTCTCCTACCCAATTGGCATTTGTATATGCATGAAGAGTGAAATCATTGTCCTTTGAATACCACATTCCATAATTAATTGTCTCCTTGAGATATTTGAAAATTCTTTTGAGTGCACCACAACATGGGGTTCTTTTGGATTAGATTGAAATCTGGCAACAAGTCCAACTGCATTCATGATGTCAGGTCTGGTCTAAGTCAGATAGAGCAGTCCTCCAATCATTGATCTATACCTTTTCTAATTTGCCTTTAGGGAGTCATCATCTTTTCTTATCTTGCATCCGGTTACCATAGGAGTGCCTACTGGATTTGAATCTTCCATTCCAAACTTCAACAACTCTTTCACATACTTGGACTGAGATATGAAGATACCTTTATCTGACTAAACAATTTGCAGGCCTAGGAAGAAATTCATCTCACCAAACATTGACATCTCAAACTCATTTTTTATTTTCTCAGCAAATGGTTTGTACATGCATTCATTTCCACCAAAAATGATATCATCAACAAAGACCTCAACAATTAGAATATCCTCATGATTTATCTTGAAGTATAGATTGCTATCAGTAGTACCTTTGCTAAATCCTAGCTTAAGTAAATGCTTATCCAATCTAGCATAGCAGGCTCTTGGAGATTTCTTGAGTCCATACAGGGCTTTTCTTTGTCTACAAAACATATCTACTTGATCAGACAACTAAAATCCTTCTGGTTTCTCAATGTATACTTCTTCCTCCAAATCTCCATTTAGAAATGTTGATTTGACATCCATCTGATAAACTTTAAAATCTTTGAAAGTAACAAAAGAAAGAAATAATCTGACTGCCTTTATCATTGGCACCGGAGGAAAAGTTTCTTTAAAATCAATTCCTTCCACTTGAGAATAACCTTTACATACCAACCTTGCATTGTTTCTTACAACCTCACCATCTTCATTCAGTTTATTCTTGAAGACCCATTTGGTTCCAACCACATTTTTGTCCTCAGGTCTAGGAACAAGATCCCAAGTGCAATTCTTTTCAATTTACATCAATTCTTCTTCCATTACCTAAACCCAGTTTTCATCATTGCAAGCTTCACTTACTAATTTAGGTTCAATTTTTGAAATCAAACAAATCTCTTCTTGATCTTCAGCACCTCTTCTCCTAGTTTAAACACCTCTATTTTTATCTCCTATGATTTGATCTTCAGGATGATTCATTCTTACATACTTGGGGGTTTCAAGAATGGCTTGGGCTTCTGTTTCTTGAGTTTGTTCCTCAACATCTATACAAATTCTTTAAATCTATGGTGTTTCCAGATCAATCTACATCTGAGTCAGAGTTTTAACTAACCTTCCTTAACTTTGACTTTCATTTTGATCATCTAAATCATATCTGTAGAACCTAGAATGTCCTTCCTTACTTTCATCAACTCTGATATTAGCACTTTCAACAATCTTTTTCAACCTCTTGTTAAAGCACCAGTAAGCCTTACTTTGAGTAGAGTATCCCAAAAATGTTCCCTCATCACTTCTTGTATCAAACTTGCCTAAATCCTCATCTCTTTTAATATAGCATTTACTACCAATAACTTTGAAATATCTCACTATAGGAGGATGACCAAACCATAGTTCATAAGGGGTCTTACCAGAGTTACCTTTGATTTGCACTCAGTTAATAGTGTAGACAACAATACTTACAACTTCTCTCCAATAAACTTGAGGAACATTTGTTTCCATCATCATGGTTCTAGTAGCTTCTTGAATGGTCTAGTTCTTTCTTTCCACAACTCCATTTTGTTGGGGAGTCCTAAGAGCAGATAACTGTCTTTTTATGCCATGTTTTTCATAGAAAGCATCAAACTTATGAGAAGTAAATTCTCCACCTCTGTCAGATCTTAGACATTTCAATTTTTCACCAATTTCATTTTCCACCATCACTTTGAACACCTTAAATTTGTCAAGAGTTTTTGATTTTTCTTTTAGGAAGGTTACCCACATCATTTTGGAGTAGTCATCAATTAGCAACATGAAATATCTATCTCCTTGCATGCTCCTAATTCTAGCAGGACCACAGAGATTAGTATGTACTAGTTCTAATCAACCATTTGAAACGTGTTCCTTACTTTTGAATGAAATTTTTCTCTGTTTCCCCAATTGACATTCTCTACACATGCTATTAGGTTTAACAAGTTTTGGAAGATCTCTTACAGCCTGAGTGGTACTTATTTTGACAATGTTATCAAAGTTCACATGACACATCCTCATATGCCATAACCAACTTTGATCTATCTGATCAATCAATCAACTTTTGTTAGAGCTACTTAAGTGAAAAATGTTACCTTTAGTTTGAGTACTAGATGCAATTTTAGTTCTGAAACTCTCTAAGATTCTGCACTTTCCATCCTTGAATCGAAGATCATAACCTTTATCAACCAACTATCCAACAATGAGAAGATTATGTTTTAGTCCTTCCACATACAGAACATCATTGTTACTATTCTTACCATTAAAAGAGATGGATCCTCTACCACGGATTCAACCAGCTGAGTTATCTCCAAATTTCACAAGCCCACCTTCATAATCCTCAAAATTCACAAACTTACTCTTGTCTTGAGTCATATGATGAGAACATCCACTATCAATCACCTATTCATCTTTCTCAATAACGTGAGCGGCCAAGGAACTTTCCATATTTGCAAGGCTAACAGATTCAGTGGACACTGGGTCTTCTTCTTTGATGGCAATGAACACCCAATCATTTTCAGGGGAACCTGCATGATCAGATTCATCATTTGTGACTCCTTCTTCACCAGTTTCATGGACATAGTAACATTTGTTCTAATTTTTGTATCTATTAGGGTTTGATTTTGAAAACCTCTCTAGACATCTTGAGGTAAAATGACCAATCTTATTACAAGAAAAATATTTGAGTGGCAATTTTCCTTCATACTTATCGGATCCTCTTAGCAATCTTTTGGCAAGAAGAGCTTCAAGATCTATAGTTTCAATTTCATCATTTTCAAGATCCTTCCTAGTCTTCATCAATCTATTTGATCTTGCAGAAGAGCTTTCACCTGGATCATATTTTTGTTTTCCATATACACTGGCCTTAAATGCAGATTCAGGCTTGGGAAGAGAATCACCAAACTCACTTAATTCAAAAGCTGAAATGTTGCCAACCAGATGATCTCTTGTAACATCTGAGATAGTCCTAATCTCCTCTATGGTTGCAACCTTATGTTTGTACGAATCAGGTAAATATTTGAACACTTTTGATACAATCTCTGATTCTTCCAAAGTTCCACCAGTACACCTGATACAACACACAAGTTCATTTATCTTCTGCATGTAGATTGTGATGTTTTCATCTTCACTCATCCTCATAGTTTCAAATTTTCCTCTTAGACTTTGCAGCTTGGTACATTTGACATATTTATCACCTTCATACAGAAACTCCAACTTTTTCTAGATTTCATAAGAAATTTTTAGACCAAACACATTTGTCAATTTTGAATCAGTCAAGGCGCTCAACAAGGCTTCTTTAGCTCAAAGATTATTTTCAGTATCTTTGATTTGATCTGGAGTTGAAGGACCTTTTTCTAGAGGTTTATACTCAACACTAGTTATCACCCAATAGGCATCACCCATGCATTGCAAATAGCACTCCATTCGATTCTTCCAAACAAAATAATTTGTTCCATCAAATCTCAAACTATCCTTCTTGTAGGTCAACATCCTAGATCTCCTCAAGTAGTCAGGCTTTTAGAAGAGGATCTGGCTTTGATGCCAATTGTTGGAATTAGACAGGACAATTGAGAGGGGGGTGAATCAGTTGTCCACAATATAAACTTTTTCTTCTCTTTAACCTTCTTTATTATCTTACTATCAGATGAATGATGTAAACATTAAAGCATAAATTAACAACATAAGAGCAGAAATGTAATCAACACACTTGACACCAAGATTTTGATGTGGAAACCTGGTTAAGGGAAAAACCACAGTGGGGGTTAACCCACAAAGATTTGTACCCTATTAAAAGTACTTTAGAAAAATAGAAGGCACCTGCCTTCAGGCACATTGCCCAGACCTCACTGCCTACAAAATTTATTTAGAACAGCAAGAAATAACTAAGAAATAGCATCTACTTCATGCCTGATTCATTTTCAATGAATGCTCAAATATTTCTACTTTGCCCCAAATTCTTCTTCACACTCTGTACTACTCTCGCTTTGTTTCTTCTCTGCTCTGCTCTTGATCCTTTATTCAAATTTTATCTGATTTGCACAAGGATATTTTTCAATGACTCTTCAACCAGTATTTATATGCTTCATCAACTTTGGAATGATAAACAAGGTCAGCTAAACTTGACACGGATCATCACACTATCAGCCAAACACAACTAAGACTTGAATCTGCTTCTACAACCACTCCACACTTCACAAAAATGCTCTTAAGGCATTTGCAACATGCTAGGAACATTTGGTCGGCCAAGACTGGGAAGAACATCAACCTTAAAGTAGAAATCTTCAATTAACAAACTCAAACTTCAATGCAGACCTCGAACATAGTAGCCACACTATCTAGAGACCTCCACAAGCACATTAAAAGCACCAATAACATTCACTCTAAACCATATTACCAAAAACATTTGAATCTTCCTCTGAAACCTCAAGAACACTCTCTGCCATGACTGTCAAACTAGAAGGATAGCTTGTGGACCTCTAAAGCACAAACCATTAGAGTTGATGACACACTGACTTCCCAAACATGCCTTCAGCTCTGTAGACCAAGATATTGCATTGCAGAGCAATTCGAACCAACTTACTGTCACATTGTCTCTTCTGAATATTACAAAATCTGGTTCTACTCAGATGGCCATAACTTCTTCAAATCTTCGTGCAGATTTCTCAATTCTTAACTGGAGCAACCTCTGACAATCCTCTACGTAGCCATATGGTCCGTATGCATTGATTGTCATTAATTTTCTTGATATCCTCAACAATCTGGTCTTCTATATAGACAACAAAATAGGATACAGTTGACACCAATGGCAACAAGAATATGTTGACATCAATAACAACGCCACTTAGGCACATATTTGCAACAATCTCCCACTTTGTCATTGATGGCAACATATGATGTGAAAAACTGAATTTAACTATCAAGACAAGAAATTCTCCCCTTTCTCTTCTCACTTCTGCAACTACTTCCTTTACTGCTGCCCTCTTACATCAGCAACTAGTTTTTCACATGACTTCTCTCCCCCTTTGACATCAATGGCAAAGGGCACATATTTGCTATCTTTTCTCCCCTTTTTGCTTTAGACTGATCCCAAAATTTGCATATTGACTACTCCCCCTTTGAGTAGTATCTTCTTAACACCAATCCAAATCTCAAAATATGAATGTAAATTCCACTGGACTGATGCACCTTAGTGTATCTTAGTTCTGATCAGGAAGGCTAATTACCCCTAACTTTTCTCTGAGATACTCAAAAGTATCTTTGGGAAGAGGTTTAGTGAAGATGTTCACAATTTGATCTTTTGAAGACACAAACTCCAACTTGACTTCATTCTCATTAACTTTCTCTCTCAAGAAGTGAAACTTGATAGATATATGCTGTGTCTTTGAATGCAATACCAGATTCTTGGAAATGCTTATAGCACTTGAATTATCACGAAAGATTGTAACTGGCACCTCAAACACAACACTTATGTCCTTCAACATGTGCTTCATCCACAGAACTTGAGAACAATTACTCGCTACTACTATATACTTTGCTTCTGTAGTAGACAGGGAAATTGCTTCGTGCTTTTTGCTCATCCAAGAGACCAATCTTCTTCCCAAGAAGAATGCACCACCACTAGTACTTTTTCTGTCATCCACGTCTCTTGACCAATCAGCATCTATATATGCATGAAGAGTGAAATCATTGTCCTTTGGATACCATAGTCCATAATCAATTGTCCCCTTGAGATATTTGAAAATTCTTTTGACTGCCACAACATGGGATTCTTTTGGATTAGCTTGAAATTTGGCAACAATTCCGGCTGCATTCATTATGTCAGGTCTGGTCTGAGTTAGATAGAGTAGTCCTACAATCATTGATCTATACCTTTTATGATTTACCTTTGGGGAGTCATCATCTTTGCTTAGCTTGCATCTGGTTACCATAGGAGTGCCTACTGGCTTTGAATCTTTCATTCCAAACTTCAACAATTCTTTCACATACTTGGACTAAGATATGAAGATACCTTTATCTGACTGAACAATTTGCAGACTTAGGAAGAAATTCATCTCACAAAACATTGACATCTCAGAGTCACTTTTTATTTGATCGGCAAATGCTTGGTACATGCATTCATTTCCACCAAAAATGATATCATCAACAAAGACCTCAACAATTAGAATATCCTCATCATTTATCTTGAAGTATAGATTACTATCAGCAGTACCTTTGCTAAATCCTACCTTAAGCAAATGCTTATCCAATCTAGCATACCAGGCTCTTGGAGCTTTCTTGAGTCCATACAAGGCTTTTCTTAGTCTACAAACCATATATCCTTGATTAGACAACTGAAATCCTTCTGGTTGCTCAATGTATACTTCTTCCTCCAAATCTCCATTTAGAAATGTTGATTTGACATCCATTTGATAAAGTTTAAAATATTTGAAAGTAGAAAGAGCAAGAAATAATCTAACTGCCTCTATCCTTGGCACTGGAGCAAAAGTTTCTTCAAAATTAATTCCTTCCACTTGAGAATAACCTTTACATACCAACCTTGCCTTGTTTCTTACAACCTCACCATCTTCATTCAGTTTATTCTAAAAGACCTATTTGTTTCCAATCACATTTTTGTCCTCAGGTCTAGGAACAAGATCCCAAGTGTGATTCTTTTCAATTTGCATCAATTCTTTTTCCATTGCCTTAACCCAGTTTTCATCATTGCAAGCTTCACTTACTAATTTAGGTTCAATTTTTGAAATCAAACAAATCTCTTCTTGATCTTCAGCAACTCTTCTCCTAGTTCGAACACCTCTATTTTTATCTTGTATGATTTGAGCTTCAGGATGATTCATTCTTACATACTTGGGGGTTTTGGGAATTGCTTGGGCTTCTATTTCTTGAGTTTGTTCCTCAACATCTGTACTAATTCCTTGAATCTCTGGGGTTTTCAGATTAATCTGCATCTGAGTTAGAGTTTGAAATAACCTTCCTTGACTTTGACTTTCATTTTGATCATCCGAATCATATCCATAGAACCTGGAATGTCCTTCCTTTCTTTCATCAACTCTAACATTAGCACTTTCAACAATCTTTTTCAACCTCTTGTTAAAGTACCGGTAAGCCTTACTTTGAGTAGAGTATCCCAAAAATATTCCCTCATCACTTCTTGTATCAAACTTGCCTATATCCTCATCTCTTTTGATATAGCATTTACTACCAAAAACTCTGAAATATCTCACTATAGGAGGATGACCAAACCATAGTTCATAAGGGGTCTTACCAGAGTCACCTTTGATCTGCACTCGGTTAATAGTGTAGACAACAGTACTTACAGCTTCTCTTCAATAAATTTGAGGAACATTTGTTTCCATCATCATGGTTCTGGTAGCTTCTTGAATGGTCTAGTTCTTTCTTTCCACAACTCCATTTTGTTGGGGAGTCCTAGGAGCAGATAACTATCTTTTTATGCCATGCTTTTCATAGAAAGCATCAAACTAATGAGAAGTAAATTCTCCACCTTTGTCGGATCTTAGACATTTCAATTTTTCACCAATTTCATTTTCCACCATCATTTTGAACACCTTAAATTTGTCAAGAGCTGCTGATTTTTCTTTAGAAAGGTTACCCACATCATTTTGGAGTAGTCATCAATCAGTAACATGAAATATCTATCTCCTTGCATGCTCCTAATTCTAGCAGGACCACAGAGATTAGTATGTACCAGTTCCAATCAACCATTTGAAACATGTTCCTTACTTTTGAATGAAATTTTGCTCTATTTCCCCAATTAACATTCTATACACATGCTATTAGGTTTCACAAGTTTTGGAAGATCTCTTATAGCCTGAGTGGTACTTATTTTGACAATGTTATAAAAATTCACATGACACATCCTCCTATGCCATAACTAACTTTGATCTATCTTAGTAATCAATCAACTTTTGCCATAGCTACTTAAGTGAAAAATGTTACCTTTAGTTTGAGTACCGGATGCAATTTTAGTTCTAGAACTCTCCAAGATTCTGCACTTTCCATCCTTGAATTGAAGATCATAACCTTTATCAACCAACTGTCCAATAATGAGAAGATTATGTTTCAGTCCTTCCACATACAGAACATCATTGGTACTATTCTTACCATCAAAAGAGATGGATCCTCTGCCATGAATTCTACCAGCTGAGTTATCTCCAAATTTCACAAGCCCACCTTCATAATCCTCAAAATTCACAAACTTACTCTTGTCTCCAGTCATATGATAAGAACATCCACTATCAATCACCCATTCATCTTTCTCAATAACTTGAGTGTCCAAGGCACTTTCCATATTTGCAAGGCTAACAGATTTAGTGGAGACCAGGTCTTCTTCTTTGATGGCAATGAACACCCAATCATTTTAACAGGAACCTCCATGATTAGATTCATCATCTGTGACTCCTTCTCTAGTTTCTTGGACATAGTAACATTTGTTCTAATTTCTGTATCTGTTAGGGTTTGATTTTGAAAACCTCTCTGGACATCCTGAGGCAAAATGACCAATCTTATTACAAGAAAAACATTTGAGTGGCAATTTTCCTTCATACTTACCGGATCCTCTTGGCAATCTTTTGGCAAGAAGAGCTTCAAGATCTATAGTTTCAATTTCAACATCTTCAAGATCCTTCCTAGTCTTCATCAATCTATTTGATCTTGTAGAAGACCTTTCACCCGAATCATGTTTTTGTTTTCCATATACATTGGCCTTAAATGCAGATTCAGACTTGGGAAGAGAATCACCAAACTCACTTAATTAAAAAGCTGAAATTTTGCCAACCAGATGATCTCTTGTAACATCTGAGATAGTCCTGATCTCCTCTATGGCTGAAACCTTATGTTTGTATGAATCAGGTAAAGATTTGAACACTTTTGATACAATCTCTGATTCTTCCAAAGTTCCACCAGCACACATGATACAACACACAAGTTCATTTATCTTCTGCATGTAGATTGTGATGTTTTCATCTTCGCTCATCCTAATAGTTTCAAAATTTCCTCTAACTTTGTAGCTTGGCACATTTGACATATTTATCACATTCATATAGAAACTCCAACTTTTTCTAGATTTCATAAGCAATTTTTAGACTAAACACATTTGTCATTTCTGAATGAGTCAAGGCACTCAACAAGGCTTCTTTAGCTCGAAGATTATTTTCTGCATGTTTGATTTGATCTGGAGTTGAAGGACCTTTTTCTGGAGGTTTATACTCAACACTGGTTATTGCCCAATAGGCATCACCCATGCATTGCAAATGGCACTCCATGTGATTCTTCTAAATAGAATAATTTGTTCCATCAAATCTCAGACTATCCTTCTTGTAGGTCGACATCCTGGATCTCCTCAAGCAGTCAAACTTTTAGAAGAGTATCTAGCTCTTATACCAATTGTTGGAATTAGACCGGACAACTAAGAGGGGGGTGAATCATTTGTCTACAATATAAACTTTTTCTTCTCTTTAACCTTCTTTATTATCTTACTATCAGATGAATGATGTAAACATTAAAGCATAGATCAACAGCATAAGAGCAGAAATATAATCAACACACTTGACACCAAGATTTTGATGTGGAAACCCAGTTAAGGGAAAAACCACGGTGGGGGTTAACCCACAAAGATTTGTACCTTGTTAAAAGTACTTTAGAAAAATAGAAGGCACATACCTTCGGGCACACTATCCAGAACTCACTACTCAAAAGAGAGGCTAACTACCTACAAAATTTATTTAGATCAGAAAGAAATAACTGAGAAACAACATCTACTTCATGCCTGATTCAGTTTCAATGAATGCTCAAATACTTCTGCTTTGCCCCAAACTCTTCTTCACACTCTGTACTACTCTTGCTCCATTTCTTCTCTGATCTGTTCCTGATCCTTTATTTGAATTTTATCTGATTTGCACAAGGATATTTTTCAATGACTCTTCAACCAATATTTATATGCTTCATCAACTTTGGAATGATCAACAAGGTCGGCTAAACTTGAAGCGGATCATCACATTGTCAGCCAAACACAACTGAGAGTTGAATTTGCTTCTACAACCACTCCACGCTTCACAAAAATGCTCTTAAGACATCCGCAACATGCTAGGAACATCTGGTCAGCCAAGACTTGGAAGAACATCAACCTTAAAGAAGAAATCTTCAATTAACAAACTCAAACTTCAATGTGGACCTCCAACATAGTAGCCACACAATCCAGAGACCTCCACAAGCACATTGAAATCACCAATAACATTCACTCTAAACCATATTACCATAAACATTTGAATCTTCCTCCAGAACTCAAGAACACTCTCTGCCATGACTATCAAACTAGAAGGATAGCTTGTGGACCTCCAAACCACAAACCATTGGAGTTGATGATACACACTGACTTCCCGAACATGCCTTCAGATCCGTAGACCAAATATTTCACTGCGGAGGAATCGGGACCAACTTACTGTCACACTGTCTCTTCTAAATACTGCAAAATCTGGTTCTACTCATATAGCCATAACTTCTTCAAATCTTCATGCAGATTTCTCAATTCTTAACTGGAGCAACCTCTGACAATCTTGTACACAACCATATGGTCTGCATACATTGATTGTCATTAATTTTCTCAATATCCTCAACATTCTGGTTTTCTATACAGACAACAAAATAGGATACAGTTGACACCAATGGCAAGAAGAATATGTTGACATCAATGACAACACCACTTAGGCACATATTTGTAACTTTAAGGTAATCCTAAAAAGGGAGATTACAAGTGGTATTAGAACTTTGATCTTGCCATCCTGGGGATCAAAATAGTCAAAATTCTAAAAAATTAGAATTTGAGAACAATAAATGACTAAGGTTCTTTGATTAGAGTTAATTTATACCAAGGAATTAGAAAACGTAAATACGCATTAAAAAAAGGAAATTGGTGTAAGAAGTGTGGTCATTATAAGGACTAAAGGAGACATGGGGTTGACTATTAGAAGAAAATTATTGGAGGAATGCATTAATGTAAAACACATATAGAAGTTACATGAAGTAAATCGCAAGGAAAATAACATGGAAGAGGTGGAGATGAATAAAATCATATGAAATATAAGTAACACAAGAAATCAGCACCATAATGAAATGGAGCATGTAGATCTATAATGGACAATGTGGATTCAATTACTAAAATCAAATTCAAATTCTTGATTACATTCTTCATCAACTACGTTTCCTTCAATTCTAATACACTTGCTGCTTTGTTTTCATCTTCAACAACATAGATATTCTCTCTTCTAATAATCGTATCTGTCATTGATTGTCTCCACGCTATCTTATCATCATTTATTAAACAATTCTATGACTTGTGAAATAATCAAAGTCTTACTTGAATTTACCTTCTCTACAACATCATTAGATTCATCTCTTTGAATTTTCAAGATGTCCTCATCATTCATAGCTATCATCAATATTGCTTCATCTTGGAATATTGTGCAATCTTGGAATCTCAATACTCTCAAAATCTTCTTTAGCATTGAAAATACTTTTTCATGAACTAAAACTACATCTTCACCTATGACACTTGCATTATCTTAATCAGATCATTGTTATTCAAAACATGAAACAAATGCTTACCTATACATTTGTCTTTCATTAGACCTTTCAAGTATTCTTTGAATCACAATCATTTACACTTCATTAAAGCATGTTCATAAAAATATTCATTTTGAATTAGAAAATGACTCTTCTCAACTTTGAGGTCAATAACATATCAAAAGTAAAACTACAAGATAACAAGTACAAGATCAAATCTCATGATCAAAGATCAAGATGTGTTTTAGATTCTTCACTCTGAGACTGAGAGAGAACTTGTCTTAAGTTATGAACATTACAGTTAGTTACCAGCTCTTGTTGTTGAGAGATATTGGGAAATACAAGCACATGAATCAAAAGAATGGGACGACAAATTGCCCTCATACTTTAGAAAATGCTAACGTTGGTAGTGGATTGAGACAAGAATACTAACAACAATTCTTCAAAGAGATCGATTTAGGAGATCTTGATGGTTTCAGAAGCATCATAATTGTGATTGCTTGAGGACAAGCAATCTTGGGCATGGCGGTATCTTGATGTTAAAGCATCATTTAAATTAAAGATTTAAACATTATGGGGTTTTTTCATGTCCCCTCCATAGTCAATCCGAATAATAGAGAATGCTTCTGGTAATAATTATATTAAATAAACATATATTATTAAAATATAATATTTAATAAATATTATTATATAAATATTTTTAATATAATTAATTTATTTTTAATTAACAGGATATATTATTATATTATAAATATAAATAACAAATATAATTAATAATATAAATATAATTATTATCAATTTATTATTTTTTTTTTTTCCAAAAAAGTGGTAAAAAACCACTAAAATATATTAATAAAAGTAAAATTACAAAATTTCGGATTCGGAGAGGCATACCAGCAGGAAAGAATCTGGACAAGAAAACCTCCAGTTATAGCCAAAATATGAGCAAATGCAACAAAATCAACTCAAAAAGAGTCGCACCAGTATTAACATCTGTAACTAAACTTCAGGATGAAAATCATATAAATTTACATACAAAACATTTAACTGTAATAACCCGAAAGTCAAAGCAAAGCACTAAGGACGCAAAGCCTAATCAATCCGCAATTTCAATGATCTGAACAGCATGCCCCTCATCAGGATCTTCCACATCAGCTTGCTGGGGAGGAGGAGGAGGCAATGGAGGAGGAGCGTAGTTAATTAAGAAATGTAAAGAATTGAAAACCTCTGTAGCTTTAGCTGCCACATGATTCCCCAGCTCTCTTCGATGGCAATGGATAGCATTTTGGAAGGAAACCAGACAGTTATTTTGAAGCCTGTGCATGAAAGCATTGTAAAGACAGTGGAGAGCAGGCGTTCAGAATAATAACCTGCAGTCAAATAGACCTCCAACAAGAGCAGATCCCTCATGCAATTCATAGTCTGCTAATGCAGAATTAAAAGAATCAATAGGAAAATGTATATTTTGTATAAACATAACACCCAAAGCCCTTACCCTTTCGCCATCTTGCAAGAGATCCATCGCATTAGAAAGAAAATGAGAAGCAGCTTGAGAGGGATAGATAGCTACTGGAGAAAAAAGGAAAGATGAACCACAAACCTGGACAATTGCTCTGCCCACAGAAGCCTCATATACTTTAAAGACTTCCTGCAGAGAGTGTAAGTTAGAAAGACCAAGAAGGGGCCGCTCCCAATTCCTAATTGACCAGGAGATTCGGGAGTTTCGCTGAATAGAGCCCATGGTGAACCTGCAAAAGCTGAAGGAATACCAATTGCAAAAAAGGAAGAAACGTTTGGAGACAGCGCTGAGCTTGATCATCACACAATCAAAATAGATGAGTAAGAATCGATCATAATACATGAAATTAAGACCAAACGATATGAAATGCCAACTCCCTCGTGCCAACTCTACCATTGTGCACTAATATCATATATCAAGGTACAACACAGCCGCCAAAAGGATGAGGATAATAAATAAATGACATCAGATAATACGCATGGAGAACCAGAGGACAGAAATAAAAGGAGATATATATAACTAAGTAAAGTTAGCCAAAATTACTAAAACTAAGACAAATTATCCTTCTCCAAAATAGCGCTAACTCCAGGAATTTGAGCAAAAGATTCAGAATCCCATTCAAGAATATCATCATTAGAACTAAAAGCCAGATTAGCTAGAAAATCTACTAAAGTATTACCTTCATGATACGTATGCAAAATTTAAAAATCTTATCTTATTATGATGATCCTAACATTCCACGAAAGTAGCTTCATTGCTCACGGGGAGAGTTTCTAACTCTCCCCTATCTCAGACATGTATCCAGAGTGACTTGCAAACCAGCTTTTATTTCTTCTTGAGTTTTGAAGGATTTTGGCTTACGTCTTCACTTAGAAGGAGAAATAGAACTCTATTTAGGAGGTGAATCTTGACTAAGCGATTGGGAAATAGACAATTTTGTAGCAAAATCAAAGACATGGTTTTCTTCGCCTAACGAAGATACAGAATCAGCTTTCCCTAAATTTAAAAAAGGTAAATGAGCTTGACTAGGATCAAAGAGATTAGAAATAGTTGAGTCATCTACAAAAGAAAGTGGCTTTTCTAATACTACCTCATCCGCCAGTTCCTCAATAAGGTCAGAGGCAACTTTGCGGATAGTTCTGTCAACAAAAGCATTAGCTTCCTCTTCCGTAAAAGGAAAAATAGCCGGTTCTGAGTCAGGCAATTCCTTAACTATTTTCCTAGAACAATTTGCCTCAGAATTAAAAGAGTTAATCAATTTTTTTTTAATTTTATCACTAGATAAAATAGGGATTTCAATATCCTCAGGGATACCAACTGCAAATTCAAAAGGACAGTCTTCTTCTAAACCTGTAGTAGTTTGCAATTCCTCTCTAGAGACAGGGGAATTAATAAAATGATCTAGCGAAGCCTCCCCTAAATTAATAGAATCTAAATTTTCCTTATCAAAGAAAGCTTCTGTAGCAACCTCACAAGATTTACAGGTATGCAGCATTTCAGCTTTATCAATGGCCATAGGGTTTTCAAAGACAATTACTTGTTTCCAATTTCCAAATTTTGAGTGAAACTCCATAAATTTGGGAAAAGGAAACGAAGTATTGAGCACTAAGGAAAACCGAACCGGCAAATCAGGTTTCTGGAAGGAGGACAAATCATGTTTAATGAAGAAACCCAACTTCTTGGCACAGAATTCAATAATGGAAAGGTCCCGATATTCCAGAGGTAAATTTGGCAAAGAGATCCAAAAAGGAACAAAATTCATATTAGCCTTAACTGGGTCAAAATTCGGTTCCCATTTTTGGAGACAAATCCCTTTGCCACAATAAAACCACAATTTTAGGCCAAGGGTTTCATCACGAAAACCGCCATTTTCAAAAACCACCGTAAAGATACATAAATCGTTATTCAAAAAGAAAACATCCGAGACCCCTTGCCATGTAACCCTAACCCATGCAAGAAAATCAGCAGTATTAAATGTAGGGTTCCAAACCTTACCAATAAGGGCTCGAGAAGTAAGATCTTGAACATAAGGGTTTACCATATCCTCAGGGATTTGAATGTTAACAGTCTCCGTGGAAACCCTATCCTCCCAAACAAGATCGTTGCCAACATGATTGTGAGTAACCGTTCCAGATTTTGCCCTCCAAACCTGGCGAACCCTAGAATCTTGACGTGAGGTAGCATTCTGAAGATGTTGACCCTTGTGACTGCTGCCATAACGAATATGATGATACTGAAAAGGGTCAAGACGCATCGAAAAATTTCTGTGACGAACATTATGAAAATCCTCGCGAAAACTCCTCCGCTCATACTCCAGATAGAATGAGCGCCTCCGTGCCCTAAGTGCCACATAAAACAAACTTTGTTACGAGGGTAAAGGTCTTCTTGTGAAGACCCCATTATTTTGTCGCATTATTTTGTCGCCATTATCAATTTAAATATTATTATAATCATCATATATTATAAATATATAAAAATAAATATATTTGCAATTACAAAGAAACTCCATATAAAAATCTTATCTTATTTAAAAATACTTATAAAAGCAATTATTCTTATTTGCATCAATGATTAGTAATGGAAGATATAACAACAATTATTATTAAGGAATGTTGAATTATAGAAGTGTTGGTAAATAGATTTGTCACTATAGATTTGAATGTGACTCACCCAACGAGCAGTAACAAATGTCCCAATAGTTGGAAAAGGTGTTACTGGATTAACAACTTTCCTCTACATTTGAGAGGGGCAGCGCCCTCGTATGATGGGGGTGTCTGTAGTTTTGTGTACTTTTAAATTGAAAGTACAAAAAGGAGGAAAAGGAAAACTAACAAGAAAAATGATTTACTAAAACCCTAACAATAGACATACGAATACTGGTTTGGATTTCACAAACTTGAAACAAATTATAAAGCACACTTTTATCGAGGTTTGATGCTTTGACATAGTTCCTTTCTATTGAAGAGATGTCATAACAAACATTGTACTTTTGGGATTTGAGCTTATGAATAATTTTCTTGTTCATCTCAACATATCTTAAATCTTCTTCAACAATCTCCATGCACATCTTGGAAACATCTATATTAAGCTTCTCAAGCTTAGCTCTTCTGATTGTAGAGTAGAAGCCAATGCCTTATCCTTGCCAGTGTATCTTTAGAAAATGAAGAATTTGTGAGAGTACATAAAGGTTGCCTTTTCATGAGATCTTGACAATTCTAAATATATCCAAAACATATTAATGCTTGTCATTGTCTCCTCCGTTCATGCTCAAACTTTGATTTGTAACATCTATGATTACCACATAGATGACCAAGATGATGATTTAATCCATCTGCACTCCTTTTGTAATCTTAGTTTTATAGAGATAAAAAATAATTACAATGATAACATTACATCTTCTAGTCACATCCTTCATATCTTCTCACCATACTATAGAATGAATCCCAAAATGTAATCACACCATGCATAGTATAAATAACTTTTGCATTTCAACCAGTCTTCTCTACATAGCGTTGTGATACGGAGTAGTAGATGGCATATGGATTTTCATTAGCAAATTAAATTTATAGGAAATTTCTAAATCCATTACAACAAATCCATTTTGTACCTATCCTTCAATCATTGCATTCAGTGAGCTTTGTTAAATAGTTTATGTGCATCTTTTGTGCTTCCACAATTTGCATTCACATCTACCAGAGGAATTTAAAACCTTTTGAACAAATCTATCTTGAACATATCATGCAATCTTTGTAATCTATGAGACCACATTTCTTATGGCATGCTGTCAAATAGTTCATGTGCTTAGTCTATGTTCCCACATTTTGTATACATTATTTCAAGGGCCGCTACAACTAAGATAAATCCTCCTATTATGCTATGGTAGATTTCCATACCAGATTTCAAGGTTCTTATTTGGGCATAGCCCACGATAAGAAGTTGGAAAAAGTTGTAGAATTTGACGGTAGACCTGCCAAAATCCATTTTCTTGAAACTTTGTAGCATTGTTCAATAAAACCATTATGTGCAGATTATGCAATCTTTGAGGCATTATGTCAAAAGTTCACTATTTTATCTATGTTTCCACATTTTGTAGTCATGCCTTACCAAAGCATTTCAAACTATAATAACAAATAAAATTCATCCTGCCACTATACTTTGATGGGCGACCATATCCTCCTCCAATATAGGCCGCGGACTGGGAGGATGCTGGCAAAGGTTATGGAATCTAGTTTTACACTTGTGAACTGCACATTCTTAAGAGTTCCTAGCACCATTTCAACAAAACCATTTTGTGCATATCCTACAATAGCAACAGTCCATGAGAACAGGACTACATCCATCATCTCTCTGCAATATAAATATGTTTATCAATCAAACCATGAATGTGCTAGATACGACAGGACATTCATCGGATGGAGGAGATCAGCCAACAATATGATGGGCATCATATCAGAAAATAGAAGCTTTGCACAAGCCTTAGATGGTCACGGGCCTTTATTCGGAGATTAACAGATCGGTGCATCCATTTAATGAAATGTTTTTCTTTTCAGTTATAATTAGTTATCAAAGGTCATGTCTTTTTGTAATGGGTCTGTAGCTTGTTGCCTCTCACATATAAGAGAGACCAAGACCCGAGAGAAAAGAGGAGGGTAGTAGTTCTTTCTGAAGCATTTTAGGGGACTTAGTAAGAAGATAGATTGCACCCATCCCACTCATCCACTTTCATGTTCCAAAAACTTTACAATTTTTATACATACATACATATACATATACATACATATATATATATATATATATATATATATATATATATATATATATATATATATATATATATATATATATATATATAATGAAGCAATATTATGGAGAAGACTGTACTTAAATGGTAACCTTTTTTCAGTGTTCAACTGTTGTGTTAATTTTCATGTTTATATGCTACTATACTATCTCCAAAGTGATTCTCTTAAGTTATTCAAATTTAGATAATTTGTCACAACACATTTGTTGTTGATGTGTGATCGATTTCGCTGGTTTCTACAAGAAGTTGATTTAAGTCCTCCCAAGTAGTTCATGTTCATTGGTCTCTGCCAGGAGTTAAAATCCTATAAACTAACGATCTTGGTTAGGTTTCCTTCTTACCATAATTAAAATTACTTTCAATTGTTCACAATAGTTTAAGAGAATACCACTGGGATTATGAAAGAAGAGTACAATAATTTACAGACCTGCATGTTTTGTATAAGGTGCGAAACATTCCAAGTGCCCAACAATGTACAAAACATTCCAAGTGCCCAACAAGTTAGAGTTAAGTTGCAAAAAAGATCCACCTATCTTGCACATCTGCTTCCATAATCATCATTCATCCATTGACTCAATTCACCCAATACAATAGGCACCGATCAATTTTAGAACATTTTATCCAAATCCAATTTACAATCTTGATACTTCAAACATTTTTAGGAATTAGTAAGCAAGCTCTGTATCTACTTCACAACTATTTGCCACCGTGAAGGCCAAATTAAGTTTGCACTAATCATTAAGGTATACCCACCTAGGTCTGGCAGAGCCTGAAGTGAAGGGGGTTTCAGCCATATCTACCTCATGTCAATTAGCCAAAAATGTCAAGAGAGCCTGGAAACCTCTTAGGGTTAATGACTTGCATTTTTGAGACCTAACAGAACTGAAAGCAATTTTCATAAATTGCAGCAGAGAAAAAATTAGAGATTGAAGTGGAGATCGAGGAGTTCAGTGTGCCCACAGTATACAAATAAGCATCCGAGATATCCTTGCAATTGCTAGATTATAATTCAGTTTTGTAATGAAATAAGATGGAAGGTCCTGCAAAAACAAAAAATAAGAAGCAACAGGGTGAAACTAGTCAGTCTAAAAATAAGAAACAGAAAACTGAAATAGGGTGAGAATTGAAAGAAAAGGAATGAAAATTAAACCAAGACCTAATTGATCAATTGCCTGGCTCAGGGCCAAAATCTAGGAGGTCTGCACAATTGAGGGCCCATGTAGAAAGGTTAGAGGATAAATGCAAACATATAGGAAATTTATATAATCTGTCAGGACACATTTGATGTTCATGTGTGGTTATCTTGATTAGTTTCTGGTTGGAGTGAATTAAACATCCTTTCAAATAATTCATTTTGATTGGTTCTTCCCAAGGATTAAAATCCTTTTAAATGATTATTGTGATTAGTTTCCCTCAAAGCCTTATTTAAAGTTTATTTACTTTCTCAAAACTACAAATATCAACATTAGGAACAACTCATAATATTGTAGCTACTTCACACCTCTTTGCCATTGTGAAGGTCAAATCAAGTCTACACCAATCATTAAGGTATACCCACCTAGGTCTAGCAAAGCCTGAAGTGAAAGGGCTTTAGCCATATTTGCCTCATGTCATTAGCCAAAAATGTTAAGAGAGCTTGGAAACCTCTTAGTGCACAGCTGTTATATGACTATTGTCATTGTTGTGTATTACAATATCCAGAGGAGGCCATGGAGAGAGGACGTGGACAGCGTAGAACTACTATATCATAGAGAGGAAAGTGGGTGGAAATAGATATGACAACAGAATCTGCAGATACAATAGAGGTAAGAAGAGAAAGCAACCTCAACCAAAGGAGGAAGGTGTTTATGAATTCACAAATACTACAACATAGAGGAGATAAAGTCATTTTTTGTCCATGAGGCCTCTGAGGTCAAACTTATTGGTTGAAAATGCACAGGAATAGTGATTAAATGTGATTCTATGATCGAGGGAAAAGTTTGAAAATTAGGATGGCCAAAACATGATATGAATATGTCACATATATGACTAAAGTGAGGTTTTGTGTTGGATAGCATATTCATTGAAATGATATAATTGGTGTACTAAACATTATTTACTATGTTGTGTATTATAGGGGCCAGACGAGGCCATGGCAACAAATCGTGTCATATCAAATGAGGACACAACAGATGAAGTGGGACATCAGGTACTCAAATTTTGACTTAACTTAGGAAAAAATGATCTGAGGGCATTTTGTGATACGTCCATCTTTTTTCACAGTATTATTGAAATTTATAATGTATTATCTAATTTTGACATAAATTAATGCATGTTGTTGATTATTTTAGATGGAGATTGGAGCAAATGCAGACCCTGAGCGTTCAACTAGCAAAAGAAAAAGATATGTACGTGGACATGGACCTAAAACTGTTAAATCACATAGATGACAGTGGGTGGAAGAGGATATGACAATAGATCCTACAGACACAACAAATGATTGCACTGAACAAGAGGTTGGTCAAGACTATAGTACATGGTATGAATACTTTGAGAAAATTGTTGTTTGTGGATGTTCTGTATGTCATGGAAAGAAACAATTCAAATGAGTGATTGCACAAAGACATTACATATATGATGAGCTTCCAGTCGGTAGTATGCCTCCTACAATCGATTCAAATCCAATAGGAATTGTGGTAAGGAATTTTCTAATTTGATATAAATAACATGTATACTTTGTTTAAACATTGTTTTATATTATTTAAATAACTAATTTTTTTCTTAATGGATACTTGTAGGATAAAGTTCTTGGTTTAAAGTTTCCTGGATCACCGACTTCCATCCTAGAGGGCAATGATCATTCATCAGATGATACATCTAACAAAAATATGTGCCAATATACCATCTTCGAAGATGAGGAATTGATGAAAACAAGTAATAGAACAAGAACCAATTTAAAGATGCATAATTTACTTAAAGACAAGGGGAAGGTGGATTACATACCCTATGAGAATGAATGTGATGGAGATGATGACTTGCCCTTGAGTTTGAGATCAATTTACAAAGAAACATTTGATTGTTGACTATATTGCGCTTGGTTTAGTGATCAACAACTACCTAGAGTGTACGAGGTGTTTCAATTTTGGGGATACAGCTACATGATATGACCCTCCAATATTCATGGAGCGGATCTAGGCCTCTTTATCATCCAAAATGTACATGTGGGATCTAAACATAGAAACAATTCAGAATAAACCACTAGGAGATTAATGCCATATTATGGTCCATCATATTATAGTGGTGAATGGAGAAGGCTAGCAGAATATAAGCCTAGCATGTCAGTATATGGTCTAAATTCAAATATGTATACATATCATCTCCAATTGGAAAGTGGAAAATAAATGAATAGAGGTCATTTTATGTATATAGATGGACGTGCATACACACACAAAAAATATTGTAGGATTTATAAATAGTAGTAAGGGATGGGACCCTACTGTAAGACCGAATTGTCAATTTGTTGAGGTTATAAATGATAAAGATGGAGATATGGAAAGAGAGGTTGATAGATTGATAATGGTTGAGGCTATTATGGACCTTACTATTGGGGATGAGTTATTGATTGATTACCCCTTCTTAAAACGCACTCCTGCATGAAAGAAAAGGGAAGAACAAGGTCTCCGTAAGGATGTTCTTAAGGGCAAAAAACCAAAGAATAATAAATGAGTGTGGACTGATGTTTTATAAACTATGTTGTCAAAATTATGTTTTCTTTAAATTATTGTATAAAAAATGTAGTCTATAAAATAATGTTCTATTATTCAATTGATGTATATATGTTCATACAATTTATATTTTTATTTTTTAAGCCATATTTGATTATATTTTGTTGAAATTGATACATTTGGAATTCAGTGCAATTGTTGCCAAACATTAAATAATGCTTGCGTTTGTTGATAAGTAGAAGATGTTGATGAAACACATACTAATACCCAAGATCCAACTGGGTTATTAAGGTTTGGACGGGATGATCCAAACCATCCTTTAAACCATACCAGGCAGAAAAGAGCAACATTGAAGAGAATACTACCAGCTAAGAAATTTGAAATGCTGATGAGATCCGCATACACTGATGACATGCTAGCTAGCCTTAATGATGATGATCATGATAGTGAAAATGTAGTGCATGAAGAAGGATTGAATGAAATGCTTACAAGTTTCTTTGAGGATGGAAACAATGATGACAATAATGATCATATGGTTGACAGTAATGATGATAGCAGGGGTAATTACCACCAATGTAATGTTGATGATAACAACCTGAAAGACTCCATCAAGCAAGCAGCGAAGACACTCGTGTTCAAATCAGGTGCAAGTAGAACTTTAAAACTGACATGCACATTAATATTATTAGAAATCAAGTCACTATTTCATTGGTCAGACAAAGGATTCACTACCCTACTAAAGTGAATTGAAATATGTTTCTTACTTTGCATTTTCAATTGGTGTACATAATTCGTAAACATTCATCAACTTCATTTAGATTTCTTTAAGGGGAATTTAAAACCATATATTGTATATAATCAGTCCTAGTATAGATTAACATATCAAACATGTTCATCATAAGTCAAACACTCAATTGATTTAATCTCTGGCAATCTTACAGGGCACTAAAAACTAAAATATTCCCTGAAGAGAATGTGTTGCCATCAACTTGCAGAGAGGCACATTTGTTGTTGGCTGAGTTGGGGATTGAATATAAGCAAATTCATTCATATAAAAATGATTTCATTTTATATAGAGATGAATATGAAAACAAGGTAGAATGCCTTGTATGCAAAGAGAAGAGATATTGTACAGATGTACAAGGTCCTACAGTTCCAAAGAAGGTTTTACGTCACATGCCAATTATACCTAGACTTCAACAAATGTTTCATTGCAAGTCACTGGCACAATTGATGGACTAGCATACAAAGAATAGGAGTAAAGATGGATTCATGCAAATTTTGGCCAACTCCAAAGCAATGAAACACATAGAGGAAAAATGGCCAAGAAAATTCAAAGATGAACCCCGTAGTATTAGGTTTGGTCTTGCAATTGATGGAGTGTGCCCATTCTCTTTCCTAAGATCAAATTATAGTGTTTGGCTAGTTGGATTGATAGTATACAATATTCCCCCATAGATGAGTGTTAGAAAGAAGCACCTTATGCTGACTCTCATTGTTCCAGGAAAACATCAAGTTAAAAACATGGATGTTTATCTTGCGCCTTTTATTGATGAGATGCAACTGCTATGGAAAGGCATAATAATGTATGACATATCACGTCCCCCATCAAATAGGTCCTTCATGTTGTATGGTGTGCTATGTTGGACTATTCATGATTTCCCAGGACTTGGTGTTTGTTCGAGTAAGATAAAATATTTACTTATTTACACTCATAATTTATTTCCATCCCAACTTTCATACTTAGTTTTATACTATTTTTTTGATGTTATTAACATTACTTATTGAAATGTAGGGCTTCAAACAAAGGGGATATTTGCATGTCCAATATGTGCAGAACAATTTCAAGGGCGGTATTCTAAAGATCTACATAAATTTATTTACGCAAACAACAGGGTTTTTCTACCACTAGATCATAAGTTTAGAAATTGCCTGAAGAATCAATTTGATGGAAAAGTTGAAAATAGAGGCCCTCCCATGATTATGGATCCAGGTGATTGGCTTAAGAAGTATGAAGATGCTGAATTGAAAGCTTGGGAGGATTTTTTTTGATCAGGGTGATTCAATTGAAGAACCAGAACAAGTTGTAGTTAATATGCCAGAAGGAATGAAAAGGAAATCCATATTTTATGAGCTCCCTTACTGGAAGGATGTATTAATATCTCACCTATTAGATCCTATGCACATCTTCAAAAATGTCCCAGATTCTATATTTCGACATATATCAGGCAAAGAGAAGGGCACCTTGTCTTTGAGGAGAGATATTGCTCTTTCGTGTACCAAAATTGATAGAAAACATTTGTGGCCAAACAGGGAAAATGAAACATATGTAGAAGCTCCATGGATTTTGAAAAAAAAAGAGCTAGACCAACTAAAAAATGTCATCCATTCAATAAGGACACCTACTAGCTATGGGTTGTCATTGGCTAAAGCTTTTACAGTTGATGGACATATCACAGGATTTAAAACACATGATTTTCATAATTTTATGAAGGTATTATATATCATCATTTAACATTTACTGGTAACATTGATTAAGTACTGAATATATTTTGATATTTTATTGTGTGAGAAAAAATTACTAATGACCTTTTCATAAATGTGTTTGATAGCATATCATGTCATTGGCAATTAGGGGGGATTCCTGTCTTACAGTTGACTTAAGGAATGTCATAAGTTGATTGTCAGAATTTACAAGGTATGTGGTTATATGAAATGTTCATGTGTGAGAGACATAGAGATATTATATTGCATTTTAATTTTTGACTAAAGGTTCATACTAATTTACTATTCTTATATTAGGTAGGTGACCTCCAAGGAGATCCACGAATGTAAAGTGCCAAAATGGAAGAAGGAAATTGCAGAAATTGTATGCGTATTTGAGAAGGAGCTCCCTACAAGTTTCATGGACCTACAGGTCCATTTACTTATACACCTAGTCGATGACATTGAATTGGCGGGTGTCGTATCAACGAGGTGGATGTTTTTCTTTGAGAGGTATATGAAAACTCTAAAAAGATATGTCTGACAAAAGGCACATCCAGAGGGTTGCATGGCTGAAGGGTATGTATTGAATGAAGCATTTTTCTTCTTGTGTAAATTCCTTGGTAAGGATTTTGAAGATGGGCCACGCTTCTGGGATGAAGAATGAGCATAAGATATTATTGATGGAGAAAAACCACAATCTAATGGTGTTCAAGTAGAAATTAGTAAGTAAATTTATGATCAGTGTGGTTTTTCTTGCAATTATTAATTTACTCTATAATTTATTTGTCAAATTAACAATGTGGCATTTGGAGTTTGAAATAAACTTGTTGACATGTAATAGGTGTAGACGAAAGTGCTATACTCAATAAGTTCATTTTGTACCACATGGACTTTATGAAAAAATGGATCGATCTGTATGATAAAAAGAGAGAAGTGTTAGAAGCAAGGAGACAATTTAAGAGATCAAACCCAAGGAATACTCCACTTCCCACTGATCTGCTTGGGGAATGGTGCAAAGATTGCACACTAGAATGGGTTACTGAACAAATTCAAAATCAAATAGAAGATGCAGATATAGATTCAAACATGACAGAAGATGAAATCAACATGTCTAGAGGATGTGAAAGAAAGGTACAGTTGGAATTTTACAAAATGTTGTTTCCTTATAGTTTTGACACTATTAACTATTTTAATATGCGTCATTATATTTGTTTTAATTGAAATAAATGGTCTTTCATAGGTGAGGAAATATCCAACAATGTGGTCATATGGTCGACATTATCATGTAGAAAGTGTAGATGTAAAGAGATGATCCTTCAATTGTGACATCATGGTTGACTTCAAGCAATCCAATCGATCAAGCTCAAAAGATAAGAATGTAATTGAAGGGAATCTACAATATATTGGGAAAATACAAGAAATTATTGAGTTGGATTACCGCTCTTTTAAATGTTGTGTTTTTAAGTGTAGATGTTATGAAGAATTTGAGAGGACACGAAGACATGATACCCATAGTGGATTGTTTTCTATAGATTCCGTATGTTTCCTACTGGAGGATAAGGAGCCTCATGTTCTACCAATTCATTGTGAGCAGGTATTTCTTTAACTCAAACAAGAAGTGGTAGTGATCATTAATCTATTAATTAAATATAGTTTATTGCGAATATATACATGTGTTTATTAATCAATAAAATTGTTATACCATATGTCTAATAGATGTATGTCGTTCATGTGTAGGTGTTTTTCTATGAAGATATTTTGGACCCAAAATGGATATTTGTCATACATTATGATCCAAGGTTAAGGTATGTATTTGATGATACATTAGTGGATACTGAATGAAACAATGATGGCTAAGAAAATGAGAGAGAGGGAGTAGAGAACATCAAAGAAATTGACATCCATGATGATGTTGAAGATGGTTATGTTTAGGCACAAGAAGACACCAATCCGGAGTTAGATGATGTTATGGAAGACAACAATATGGATGGTATAGAAAATGATGATCCAAACACATCTGGTAACAATATAGATGGTCTACAGTCAAATTTCAATGATGATGAAGATGATGCAGATCAAGATGAGGATGATGATAATATTAAATACTTGAAAGAACATATGAACATTGACAATGATACACTTGATAACATTGTAGCACACAATAATGTTAATGACCAAGACTTCTAAATTTTTAGAATTATTAAATTTTTAGAATTATTTGCAATCCATGTTTAAAAAAGGATGATTCTTATGGCCTAAACTTTGTAATGCTTCAGTAATATTATTTGTGTCGATACAAATTACCTGTTGCAATATCCTTAAATTGTTCAATCTTTGGTATGAATTGTTGGCAGAAAAAATTAGGATTACTTGGATGCAATTACCTTTTCATTGCTTTATATTTTGCTTTAATGTCAAGGTCTCAGCCTAATCCTCATTTTGCACTAAAAAGAAACCTTAGGCTTAACTCTACATTGGCCTCGATTCATTGCAAGGAAGTTATGATTGAAGATTTGATGACTAAAACATATTTTAATGGGGAAGATGTTTTTCATCATGATGCACATGTTGCACATATGGATAGGCAAGACATGAATCTTACTACACAAATACTTATATCAGACCTTTACAAATTTGAACAATAATGTTAATTATTCAAATTTGATTGATGTATATATGTGAATGATTTGCATAAGCTTAGCTGACATTCAAGTTTCATGGGGATAAATTGGTATTTGCCTCACAAACACCACCCAAGATTTAGTACTCAGTTATCTCTACTTATGAATATCCTTACTGCAATATGTTCTTCCCAATAATTAACCTAAAACATTTAATCTACTCCTTGAACAGAAGTAAAAGATTAAACATTTAATATAGAAAAACCCATATCCCAGAACCTCAAATAACCCTTAGCTATTTAGATTCAAAAGAAAAACACACACAACATGGAGACAGATAGCTAAATACATGCAATGAAGCATTACTCATATAACATCAACATGAAACTGAAAACATATATGCAAACATACATTTGACATATAACTCATAAACTTATACATAAGAGATAGAACATCCTAGAAAGCTTTGTATTTTCATTACTTCTCCAAAATTTCCAAGTCTTCAACAACTATAAAATGAGTAATACAATTCCATTATATAATATGAAGATGTACCCTCTGCATTTAATACATTTTCTTTCAAATACAATGGATACAGATAGGTGCCAAATGGCGTTGAAGAAACATTAATTGCACTGAAGGAAAAGAGAAGAAGATGTGGTTGGCCTTGAGAAGCACGCGAAGCTGCCTGGGGATCTGCATTGTTGTGGTTGGGAGATAGTAGTTGAGTTGTCATCTAGGAGATCCATACTTGTCCTACCACTCACCGAATGTATTTTCAGCCGGCCAATGAAATGAAATGATTTTTGCCATCTTACCATTATGGCTGACATATTTTGTATCTAGGATACTTTTGACATTTTTATTAAATAATTTGAATGTAATGTCTACAACATGCAACCTATCAAGCGTCCAACTTAACACATGCAAATATGGGTCTCCCTTATCACAACAAGCTGGAATTAACTGATTTCCATTATCAATGATTTCCTTCTTCCACTTGTTCATATCTTTTATTGTCCCATCAGCTTCTAGAATGTGGGGTAACCACTTTGTGTTCTGCTTCTCAATTGCTTGCATTTTATCCTTCAATATTGTATCCAATTTCAATTGATGAGTAGCCACATCCTCAAATTTCCCTAGCATACCTGCTACTAACTCCATCTCAGAAGGGGTATTTAGATCATATTTAGAGTACTTAAGAAAATATCTAATTTTTCCAGTTCTTGGTAGCCACCTGGTCTTCCTAGTTAACAGCCTCTGTTTATATGATTCATGTTTCTCAAGTGCTATCCTTAATTGGGAGCAGGACCTATGGGTCTCCTCCAACCTGGTCAATATCCTGTTGATCCTATACTTGATAAAATTTGTGGCTACATCCTCCACTTTACTTTCTATTTCTTCCTTCATCTCCTTATTTTCCTCTTTCAGTTCCTTTATTTATTGAAGCAGAGGTTGTATGTCCACTGGTAATGACTCTGCAGTCTATATAATTGGAGGGGTTTGAGATGGGCCAACTTCCAATTGATGTTGACTCTCATAAGTATTAAGTGTGCCCATTGCTTCTGTGTATTTCTCCAATAATTCATTGTACTCTTTCTGCAGTTTGAGTGTTACTGCTTCTGCAAAATGTGTTTTTTGTACATTCAAGCTGGCTGCCTGAGGAGTAGGGGTGTCTGACATTACTGTGATTTCATGAAAGGATTTGTAATTCTATTTTGAAGGAAACCAACCAAATGATCTAATTTAAAGGAGTTTAACTTAGGGCAGAGACCAATAGATATAAATGATTCAGATGGACTTCAATCAACTTCAACTAGAAACCAATCAGATAACCACACATGAACAACAAATGTGTCTTGACAAAGTATATGAATTTGAATAATTTAAAAGAACCACTCTGGAGACAACACAACAACATGTAAGCATGAAAATTAACACAACAATTGAACACTGAAATAGATCACCATCTGAGAATATTCTGCTCCATTATATTTTATTCAAAGTATATATATATCAATTTGCATAAGTCTTCTAAAAGTATGAGAGATGATGGATGAAAAGTAATTTACTAAATATGCTTCTACTTCCTACTATTGCCTCCTTTCTCTATCATAAAATGATTGATTTATATAACAATATTTTGAAGAGGATGTACCTCTTCATAAGTGTCTTTTGGAACTTAATAACAACTTAACAATAATAAACAACACTTTAAGCTCTAGTTAACCACAAATGGATTTGGGACATATGATCTAAGTACTTTTGGCTCAGGTGTGTATCGGCATACTCCACAATATTCCTTTTTGCTATCTCCATTGATATCATCTTCTCTAGATGTCGACAGGCTTCTCCTAATGCTGGATCCTTGTCTTTGGCTACCTCCAAAGCTCCCTGTAATATCAATTGGCATTCATTTGTCCACTCTTCCTAATTTTTCAAATCTTTCTTGTTACTAAACAATGTAGGAATGCCTTCTTTTGAAGCCTCTATGAATTATTCACCCTCTACTTGAATTTTTTCATGATACCTTTTATGTTTCTTAATTAATTCTTCAGTAATGGTGATTTCTTCAATATCAGGGGCTTCTCTGTTTTGTATTTCACAAAGTTTCTCATGGAGCTTGTCGTTTACCCTGTTATGCTCTTGAATGATATTGTGATTTTTGGCATGTGTATCCCAAAACCTTTTCATCCAAACCATCATGTTTGTATACCTCTTTTGAAGTACCACATAAAGTGTGTTAATCCTAACTAGAGATACCTGATCATCCAACTATAATTCTTTGCCTTTGTTTTTTGCTTATGAACCCTCTCCCTGAGTGAATCTTCTAGTAGATCCTCCAAATGCATCCTTTAGAAAATCATTTTCCTTAGTCATTTTCTCACAGCTCAGCTTGTACATATCTCTTTCCTTGATCAACAATTAAATTTGAGCTTTGTTTAATTTGGCAACATTTATGCCAATATCAGCTATGACAATAGGATCAGTCTCACCTGCTTTCAATGTAATGACATGTCCAAATGCCTTTTCTGTATCGATGATTGCATGCTTCTTGTGTGGAGGGTACAAAGCCCAAATCATAAGAGAATTTTCATCAGCATTGTATTTTGTCCCAGTATAAACTTTTGTCACTCCTTCTGGACTGAGTTTGTATTTGTCATTATCACTATGTAAAAAACTGTCAAATATTAAAGCAGAATTCATGTCTAAACCTAGAAAGATTATCACACCAGACTCCACTAATATTTGTCTGAACCCTTATCAGGAGTCATCTCTCTCATCTCATTTTCCACCTCTATTTTCAATGCATCCAACAAAAGATGTATTGTTTGGCAATTTTATTCTGTTGGGAGGACTTAGTTTTCTGGTCGATGTGCTTGTCTTTTACCCTTAATTCTTACCTTTTTGGGGAGACATTGTAAAGCTTACCCAATGTACTAGTTGGAGGAATGATTCATACCATCATCGGTGTAACTTAAATCATTGCTATGAGATTCACATGCCATTCTGATGCTTTGGGTCTTCCCGACATGTTTCTCCATTACTTTATTCATCGGTAGGACTCTTCTCGAAATATTCTTGTAGTTTTCACTATCGGCATAACCCACATAGTCGGTGAGATCAAATGAATTCACTCTGATTGTATATGTCCCTCTAATGTGCATCCTTTGTTATTCAATGTGATGCGACAAGTCGGCAATACTCTTATCGAAACTTTGTGGTCTTTATCATCGTAGTGACCCATGCAGTCAGAGAGACCTAGGGAGTTTGCTCTGATTATATATGTCTCCCCAACACAATTGTTAAACTATTTTGCTCTGTTAGTGTGAGTGTACACATCTCTCCCTGATACACATCCATCGGTATGAGGCACAAGATCGGTATAACTTGGAGATCTTGTTCTGACTATCTTGTTTTTATCGATGAATATTCATTGGTGAAACGTTAAGTGACATCTTGCCTATCATTTATTCTTGTTGTCTATGGACCTCTTATCACTGAGAGTTTACTTGTCTCTCCCTGACCATGGATAAAATACTTTGTATAAGATTATGATTTGAGGATCTTGAAAGATATACCCAAGGTCTTGCCGATGAGGATGAAATTAAGGTTTTCTTGACTATGATCATGGAAATGTTTATCAAGGTTAGATTGATGGGATTTAACAAAGGTTATAATATGGATCTTGTCACACAAATTTTTGCAATTTGTATAAAATTACAAAGTGGCCAATTAATGTGTGGTATATATCAAGGATAAGCAGATGGGGACTAAGAAAATTTTGAGATTTTTCAGTCCTAACAGCAATATAGGCCTTTGTGAACCTAATGATAACATTGCCATTTCTAGACAAGATAGATATGGTCCTAGGGTCATACCTAGTTGCTACAGCTCTCATCAAGTCTGTGTTTATGAAGACATCAGGGCATATTAATTTGGCTAAGTCAAGGGTCTAGACATGGTAGATTGAGGCTCTGTAATCAATTCGCTTATGCCAATGCTCAAACAGACTCCAAGCAGACACATGGATCCTAGCATCTCAACAATCTACATAGAGGTCATATATTTTATCATTTTTGCCAACCTCCCCTAATTTTGTTAGAGGTTTCTTAGATGATCTAGGACATTAAATCATGATATCCTCATCTAGGCTACGTTTTGAGGTTGAATCTTGACCTGATTGACTCATTTTGTATTTGTGCAAGAAACCTAGGGTTTATGCAATCAACTGTTGCTCTAAATGCTTTAGAAAGTACTTACAAATAGAAAGACTAAGTACAGGGGAGAGATAATAAATTACTAGGTTTTTTATGTTGCAGAGGCTTAGAATTGCTTTTCCTTGCTTATTTTGATGATTCTCTAGCTCTAAACATGATTGCTCCCTAAAAAATGACAGGAAATGCTTAGAATTATGTTGTTATAACATCAAATTCCTATACCACTCTCTGTATTAATGGAGGTCGCTACAACCATAACTCTTCTCATGCCACAGTCATTCAAAAATCTCCTTTGTTTACAAGTTTGAATTTGGACCATTGATCGATTCATGCCTTTTTGGAATCCACGGCTTCGATTCATTGACTAGATTTGACAATCTTAGTCATCTTTGTTGACAAGTCATCACCCAATGAAAATGAGCCAAATCATCAATACCTTCCCTACACTTTATGTCATCCTTGGCTCAAACTGGACGCGTCACCTTTTCGCAGTGTTGCAATCGGGGAGGGCCCACCATATACCTACTGCATGATGGTGTGATATAGCATCCATGCACCTTTATTATACTTGCTTTTCAATCGGTGCATGCCATGTATCGTTATCTCACTACCCCATAGTGAATATTCCTCCTGTAAAGATTCCCTTGCACTTGAGCGCAGCCATTGGATCTTAGGCTTGCTCTATGGACATGTGGCGGTGAACAGCTGGCTGAGGTAAGATTTCAAAGTAAACACCTTGTAAGTAGATTGGATAGGTGGTACCCTATCGTAGCATCATGGCTGGGAGCTGGCATCATCTGATATGCTTCGTGAGGGTGCAATATTCACTTTATAAGACCTTCGGACATTTGAACATTGATTAGGCCCTAAACTAGGTGCTAAATTCGGTGCTAAATTTGATGCTAAATTCGGTGCTAAATTCAGTGCTAAATTGCACCTAATTTAGTGCCTACTTGTTCTGATCGATGCAAAAAATAGCGCCATCCCGATAAATAGCACCGAATTTTTCAAAAAATTGGAGAAAAATACATTAAAATAGTGGGTGGAAGCAAAAAATAGAGCAAAAAAGGGAGCTAATCATAGGGATTTGTTGTAGTGACTTCTTCCAACTCTAAATATCCCTCCATCTTCCTTACCTCCATTACTACCAACGCCTTATTATCCCTTTATCCATAAGTATCCTTACAATCCTAATCATGGCCAACAAATGCACATGTTGTCTAAACATAAAGCTTTCCCTCATTCCACCAACCCCGCTTCCATTAAACCCATGGGATTCAAAAATAAAAATTTGGATGCCTCTACCTCTAAAGCCAGAAATCCTACCAAGAATCCTAAATATTCTCATGCCTCAAGGCACCAATGCAAAGAATCACAACCAAGTACATCTAAAAAGCCATCTGAGCCCATAACTCTACAAGAAGAGCCCACGGCCAAAATGGTTTGGGTTCCAAAGAAAATAAGAAAACAAGCTGAATGAGGCATCCTTATCTACCTTCAAAATTCCCAACCATCTCCTTCCATCCAAATCACCATTCCATTCAAAAAATTGACAAATCCCACTAGAAAAGCAAAAATCATAAAAAATAATAAGTCTATGTGGGTTCCTAACTCATTCCATAATCCATCTCCTAAGCCAACATCCCCATTGCTTCATACATCACCTTCCCATCTAAAGCTTCAATGTTTATCATGGTGTGTGCAACCGTTGCTCATCGTTCCATTCCATTATGTAACATTTCCACATACCTCCATCTCCCTATCTTTCATCCATTATCCTACATATCTCCCCATCCTATGCCTGTGGTCCATGCATTTGCATAAATCACTATCGTCTTCCATGCATAAGCCTTCCATAATCCACTTTCCCTATCCATTATATTTCCTTGCATAATCCACTTGACAAATCCACTATCCACCTAATCCATCTCCCATCCATGCAATCCCCTATCAACATCTATGAGCACACTTGACATAGTCCATGCAACGAAATCCATCTCTAACGGGACTACCAACATTCATCGAACTAGACATTTGAGTCCCTTCTATGTGTTACCATGGTGAAAACCTGGCAAACAGGTGCCATGTGTAATTGTCATTCCAAAAAAAAAAATCCATCCAATAGTGAAAACCACTTTGTGGTGCTTTGGATGAAAAAAAAAATAATAGTACAAGATAAATAATTCATCCTCTAGTGAAAACCTAGTAAAGTACGCGCCTTGGATAAGTACCATAGTGAAAACCTGGCAAACAAGCACTATGTGTAGAGACTAGCCTCCATCATTTACTTCATTTGTTTGATCACAACTTTCCATAATATCATCTACTATCTTGCCTTCCATAATCCACATCATAAATAAGGAATCATACAATCTAGGTGATCTTGTTCTTGAATTGCATGCTTTTGGTTTCATTTGGATTCGATTCTTTGATGGTGGTAGGATTAGGTTTCAATTATATGCTTGATCTTATTAACTTGATTTTTACCTATCAAAGAATCAATCATCTTATATAGTCCTCAACTAGGATCAATCATCTTTCCTTCATTGTCCATCCTTATTTCCCTTATCTTCACCCTACAAAACAAGTGTGTTAGGAATACATAGGTCCATATCATTTTCCATCTATATATTTGTATTACCATTATGTGCATTACCATTAGAATAACACATTTCCATTATTACCATTTTCTTTTGCATAAACATCCATATAAACCATGAAAATACAAAAATGCATAACATCATAACATAAGTGCATCCATCATCATTATAGCATCACATAGATAACAAAAATCACCATCATATATATATATATATATATATATATAATCAAACAAGTCAATATACAAGTGTCTACATATACAAAATGGGACATCCATGAGCCATCAAAACTGTATGTACAATCAGCTCATCAGCCTCATCATGATACAAAATATACACAAATAAGGTAGCCCTAGTGACTACTAGCAGCTCCCTCACCCTATCCACCACCACTAGGTCATGTCCCTGGTCTACCATCTCTAGGAGGCCCCATCACCGAAGCTATAGACCTCGATCCTCCTATCCTCCGTGAACTTGAAGCCCCTGATTTGCTCTTGAATCTAGGCTACCTCTGCTCCACAGGTACTGCTCCATAATACAAGCCTCTATAATACTCGGCCGCACCCTGTGCTCTCCTCAGCTCTCCCTGTGTCTATGTCAATTAAGTGGCCAGATACATGGTGGCTCCATCTATCCCCAATATGCTACTGCTCTATCCCTCTCCCCTGTCATAGCCTATACCTGCTACACTGTTGAATCTCTCTTAGTCCTTAGGGCATCCCTCTCAGCTCTCATAGGTTGCATCTACTGTAATGCAATATCTCTCTCCAGCCTCATAGCCTACTCACTCTACCTAGCTACATCTCTCTCTCTTGTCACCCTCGCAAGCATACCATCATCCTGCCCATCACCTCCCTGCACTATAGCCTGCAGCTATGCATGGTAATCCTGAGCCTGTGCTCTAGTATGCCTCAATCCCAAGACCATCTAATGTCTATCTATCTCTACCCTCCTCAACCTGAACTGAGCCCATTGCCTCCATCTCCTTTCCTCTCTAATCTTTGCCTAAGTTGCTGAATCCCAACATCATCATCTCCTAGCATCTGTACCTATGACTGTGTAAGTACTTGTGGCTGAGCCTGTCCCTGTCCCTGAATCCCTAGAGCTACTGGTAGTACTACCTATATTGGTGGAGCTCGTCATCGTCTCCTCCTCACTGGCCTCTCCATCCCAATCTCCCCTATCTCCCCAGGCCTTGTCAACCGAGTCAGCTTAGTTGTGGTCTAGTATGCATCATAATCTTGTAACGTCCCTAGATCTACAGGACCCTATCCCCACTACCATACAACTAGCTGTAATCCCTCTCTCTCAGCTAAAGCCGTATCAACCACTATCTCTAAACCCCAATCAAACACCTCCTGCCAAGTCCTCCCAAACATCACATCACCTACTAGTACTGCCTGTGGTATCTTGAACTGCCTCAACACCCTCTCGAGAAAATAGTGCTCTATAATGTATATGCCGTGACCAAAAATATATCTAGCCTACCTAGCATAGACAAGCTTTTCATCCTCCCATCTCTCACAACTAAGAGATGGCCTCCATATAAACATATCAGCCTCATCTAGAGTCCACCTCTAGTAAACTATACCCCTGCGCTATCGATAGGTAAGAGCTCCCCTATACATTCTCGCATATGGCTCTCCTGCTACCCTAGCCACCCATCCATCTGGTCTCGTCACTGGGATGTGCTCATATGCCCATACGTGCAACACTGTGACCCTCGTAGACATACTAGCTCCACAAATATATGCACAATCATGCAAATAATGATATAGCTATCCCAGTACACACTCAACCCATGCATATCTAGTCCCATATGCGAACATCCCCTCCATCATTGTCCCCCATCCAACTGGAAATCCTCTCTCTCATCTATCTCCAACCAGCCATCTGATAATAGCTACCACTACCCAGTATAACCTATCGCAGAGCTCCTCCATCCTAGCCATCAGAATCTCTGCGCCCTCAACCCCAATGTCTAGAGTCACAAACAATCACCTAAATACAGCTGGACCCAAGTCAAGATCATAATCTACTCTGTCTCCATCAATCAGGATGAGTAGAATCCGGAACACATCCTCTAGTGTAATCGTTGCCTCTCTCGTCGACAACAAGAATGAACTATTCTCGCTCCTCCATCGCTCAACCATCGCTGTCATAAGCCCTCAATGTGCCTATACTGGATCTAATCTTGATACATGCTCTAAACCAATGATATCTAAGAACAACTGCTCCTCTGCATCCAACAATATGACCAATCACAAATCCCTAGGGTGTGGCTCTCGCGGCAACAATAGTGGCAGTATATCCTGCATCATTCCGCTCACTATATCAGTCTCTTGTGCAAAAAAAAAATTGACTTTTAACTGCTAAACACTGCCTATCTTTACTAAAAGTGACCCACTTTTCTACATGCGCTAGCCTTTTGATCATAAGCGAACCATTTCCCTATAAGCGAACAGTTTCTGCTTACAAGCAACTTGTCTACTATAAGCGCACTACTGCTAGTTAAAAGCAACCTGAATTCTTGTAAGCGTTCACTTTTTGCCTAAAAGTGATCGGGTTTTCCCATATGCACATTTTGCTTCTCTCCCTGACCTAGCCTACTAGAAGTGACCTCATTTTACCCTAAGGATCTACTTTGAGCCTATAAGTGACCTATATTACCATAAGTGACCACTTTTAATCTAAACATGACCTAAACTTCCTATCCTTAAAACTACTCACTTCTGGTGACGTGTGTGCATTTATTACACTTTTAACCTAAAAAAATCATGCATTACACAAAAGTTTTGGTACATTCCGATGTGCCTTCTCCTACTGGTCGTCCATGTGTCCTCACTCGCTTGGCACAATGATCACTACGCAGAATCACCATCCTGACAACTCTCTGACACTCTAAGCACTATCACACTCTAGAGTTCTCGATTTCTCCAAGACAACAAGCACAAATGAGCCTATTTTCCCTTGAGGGACCTACTTATACCCCTAATTCTTCTATACTAAAGCCTATTTTCTTCTGAACCATCCCAATTTCTCCCTACCAACCCCATTTTTCTTTGTGTCAACCTTGTTTTTAGCCTTTCATCTTATCACAAGCCAACCCAGCCCTTCCTGGTTAGCCTGGCTTACCTCTCGAGAGGAATCACTTTGTTTATTGAGTGAATCATCATATCTTCTTTGACACAATGTTCTGACAAACATTGTATCAAAGAGGGGCAAAATGTAGACACCCAAAATTGACCTAATTATCATTAGTATCAAAATATTGCGTTAGCTATCATTTGCATTTGTCTAACACACTTGAGCAATTTCCCTATTCTATCAAAATCACCTATTTCTTCTATTAATTAAATAAATTCATATTTATTTAATTAATTCTGTATCTATTTCTTCTATTTTCTCTAATCTATAATTAAATAATCTTTAATTATTTAATTATCTCTATTCTATCTATTTTAATTAAATAAATCTTATTTATTTAATTAAAAATAGCTTCATAAGCCCACTTTCCAATTAATTAAATAAATTTTATTTATTTAATTAATTTTCCTTATCACTTATCTTTATCTTTTATCATGAGCTAACATGTGTGTATCTTTTATTTAAAAAACATGTGTGGTACTACATCTTTTATTTAATATCTTTCACATTTAGTACTTTTTATGTACACGGTCACACATAAGCCTTATCTTCCTTCCACTTGTCATCTACACATTCACCTATGATTATCAATTCATTCTAACCATTCACATAGCCATCAAATCTCCACCATTGATTGATTTTGGTTGAGGTCTATATAAACACCCTCTCATTCCATACTACATCTATCCATCATTTTCATATAGCGTATACATTATCATCTTGAGAATATTGAGAATTTTAGCATCCATCTAGCATATTATCATTATCATACATTCATTATGGCAGCTTTTATCTTCATAATTGTTTATTGTTGAGAAGCAATCCACATCATAAACAAGGAATCATACAATCTAGATGATCTTATTCTTGAATTGCATGCTTTTGGTTTCACTTGGATTCAATTCTTTGATGGTGGTAGGATTAGGTTTTCAATTATACGCTTGATCTTATTAACTTGATTTTTACCTATCACAACAGTAAAAACATGCTTCTCAACAAATGAATACTTTACCTCATAGTCATGTAGTACTTGGCTGAAAAATGCCACTGGCTGCTGCAAACCTTTATCATTTTGTTGACACAATATGGCTGAGATGGTATCCACCTCTCCAAAGGCATATAGAATGAAATCTTTCTTGTAGTTTGGATTAATGAAGGTAGAGGCAACTACGAGAGCGTCTTTGATATGCTCAAAGATTCACTTACCTTCCTTAGTCCAATTGAAAGGTATGTTCTTCTTTAGCATGGGAGTGATGGGTTGTACAAAGCAACAATGTTTGGAATAAATCTCCTCACAAAATTAATCCTGCCTAGAAAGCTCTGCAAGCCTTTCTAGTGTGTAGGCAATGGTAAATCTAGATTGGCTGAAACTCTTTCAGGGTCAATAGAAATACCATGCTTTGAAACAATATGGCCCAAGAGTTTACCTTCATGAACTAAAAATATGCATTTTGGGGGGTTCAAGGAAACTCCAAACTCTCTGCATCTCTAAAAAATCTATTTCAAGTGATCAAAATGATCATTAGAATCTTTAAAAAAAATTGTTATGTCATCTAAATAGACCAGCACTATTTTATTCATAAGTCCATGGAAGGCCATTTCCATTGTCCTCTGAAAAGTTGCCCCTGCATTGGACAAACCAAAAGGCATCTTCCTATAGGCCATGGAACCCCACTTAGTTGTAAATGTAGTTTTATATTGGTCTTCTTCCTTCACCAGAATCTGGTTATAGCCTGAATATCCATCCAGCAAGGAAAATCTGTCAGAACCAGAAATAGTTTGCAAAATTTGTTCCATTGAAGGAAGAGGATAGCGATCTTTTAATGAAGCTTGATTTAGATCACGGAAATCGACATAAAGTTGAATTTCTCTGTTCTTTCTGACTGGTACTAAGTTGGAGACACAAGATGTATGCTTTATAGGGAATATTATACTACTCTCAATTAACGTGTTTAGCTCAGCTTTCATCAAATGCTCAAGTTTAGGATTGAGGGGCCTTTGTTTCTACCTGACATGCTTGGCATTAGGTTCTAACTTGATGGTATGTTCAGCTAAACTAGGATCAAACCCTCTTAAATCTCTATACTCCCATGCAAAAACATCACTAAACTCTTGACATAACTGAATAAAAGACTGTTGTTCCTCTTTAGTACATACCTTTCCCAATTTCAGTAGTTTACCTCTAAATATCTCCACTATCTCATAGTGCTCCTGCTTCACAGTCATGCTGCATTTGTCTTTTCTGATTTGATCATCCAAATTGAAAACAAATTCTAAGTTCACAAGTCCTTTTGGTAGTTTAGTAGACTTGAGTTGAACAATTTGGCTACCATATTGTTGTTGTCACTTATGCTGATTATCAGTTGCAAACTTTGCTTCTACAACCAAAAAACTCAAAATCTGCTCATCGCTATCAAAAACCTGCCAACTCACAGTATTGTCAGGTACATATGGTTGTTCCTCTATGTTATGAATTTCATTCAGAATCTCAAACTAAGATCCTAAAGCAGCAAGCCTGTCTGCATGTTTATTTTGGTTTCTAGGAATTGAAAGCAGGTTAAAAGCATCCAAAATTTCAATCGAATCCCAAACTTGATGCTTGTACTTTTTAAGCAAATCATTCTCAATAACATTCAAGTTTCTAACTTGTTTTACAATCAGCTCAGAATCACCATAAACTTGTAAACATTTTATACCTCTTTTCTGAGTCCATTCTAAACCATGAATTAGGGCTTCGTATTCAGCCACGTTGTTTGTGCATCTGACAACAAACCTCAGTGTTGAATAGTATTTATCTCCACTAGGTGAAACAAGCATAGCTCCTCCACCAGCACTTATTTTACTCCTTGATCCATCAAACTACAGCTTCCAAAGCTAATTATCTTACTGTTGAAGTTGACTTTGATCTTTAATTAGATTAGGAATCACTGCATCAGGTTCATGTATCATATAAATGCCTAACCCTACCTCATCAGTGTGATGGAAAGGGTCATCTTCATGATCTTCAGTTGCTTAGTTATCTAAATTTATATATTCCATAGGTACACTAGGATCTAGGCTCATGGATTGATCCTGCTGCCCATGGGTGATGTAGATGTTAGCATTTATTGGGCTAGGGATATATGGCTCAACATGGTCTTTGGCAAGAGGCTCATATTGTACGGTTACTTTCATACCATATCTTGCTGTAAAAAATAAGTGGGACTAATCAGAAGATAAAAACCCACCCAATTTGGTAGTAAATTCCTTGGAAAGGCATATAGCAAAGCTAGGTGGCAGATCAATGATGTAAATGTCCTGATGAATCACAAAATTAGGATAGGCATGCAAGGTAATTGGCAGATTTCTAATTATCCCTACAGTATTAACAACAGACTCGTCTAATTGGACTACTCATTTTGATAGGGGTTCATAAACTAATCCTAATGAATCAGCTAGACTCTTGGGCATGATAGAACTACTTGCCCTAAAATCTATCATGTATTTATGAACAAGTTTGTCGCCAATAATTAAACTCAGATAAAAAAGAGGGGTTTTACCTCTTGAGCTTGCTGTTCGTTCTTGATTTCTAGGCTGTTGGCCAATACCACTTTAGCCTTTTCTTGGCTGGCAGCTTCAGAGAGAGAAAGCTTAGCTAAAGCTTTTTGTAATAAGTTCTTTTGACCGGGGATGTGCAATGCATCCATCACTGATATATTGACAATGGCTTTCTTAAGGTGGTCAAAAACATTAAAGGAAATAGGACTTACCTTTTGTTGTCCTAGTGCAGAAGTAGCAACATTTTGCCTTTGTGAAGGTTGTGATTGCACCTTAGGCTGATCTTTTTCAGGTACAACTTGATTTCTTTACAGAATTTGCACCTTCAGTTGTGCTATAGGGATAGACTGTGATGAAGAAGCTTGAAATTTGTTCTTGGCAGGTTGCTGCTATACATTTGTAGCTTGTTGTTCCAAATCTACAACCCTCTTTTTTGACCTTGTGTTGGCTGAAAACAGGTGTATTTTGTTGATTTTGGCCTTGAGGGTAACTAACACCGCATAATTCATTACCTTGCTAGTTCATTAAGGCCACGTCAACATTATCTTGTTGAGCCAGAACCTCATTCGAGACACTTTCTAAACTAGCATAACTATTTTGGACCATCAGAGCCTGATTTCTTATTCCATTTGTACATGTAGCCTGGTTATGGGGTTGGTGACATAGATAATCCCAGTCACTAGCTTGAGCCATATTGTTCTGAGTGGGTATAAGCTCTTTTGAAGAGCTGGTAGCATTAGGATTATAGGATTGAAAAGGTCGAGGGTTATAATTTCTTCTTTGCCCCTAAGGATCGGCTTGAAAGGGTGGCCTATTTGGCTGATTGGGCTAATACGGGGCTTGGTAAGGTCTATACTCTTGACCACTATGCCTCTTGAAACTTACCAACTCATTCACAATGGTTTTTAGTGTCTTTTAAAGCTATTGAAATTCTTGAGCTTGGACTGGAAGAGTGGTTTCTTGGGCTCCAGCTTGGTGTCCTATTATTGGAATTGGTGGGATGACAGCTAAAGGAGGCACTGCCATTGGCACAGATTGTTGGATTTCTAGTAAAATAGGTAAAGGAGGCCTTGGGGCTATTTTCCCTGCCTAAATAAGGTAATTCTCCGCACTAATAGAAACCTCAAAAGCATTAGGAAGGGTGGATCCACCCATAGATTGGATCATTACAGAAATTTCACTATTCAAAGCCTTAAGATAAAACAAAAATGCATGTCTTGGCAGAGGCTTTACCATTGTGGGGATCCTATCCCAAGTTCTCTGGAATCAGTAATTGAAATATGTCATGTGTTCGTGGGGGGCCCTTTTGATGGTGCTCAACTGCTCCAGTAATGAGAGATGATTGGACTTATCTTCAAAATTCTTGTGCAATCCATCTCCCAGCCGATCCCATGTCGTAATTAAGTTCTTTGCAAGACCTTTGAACCATTGCAAGGCTTTACCCTTTAGTGATGTAGCCAATAATCTGATTGCTATGTTTTCTTGGGTAACATTATGTACTAAACACACTGTTGCCACATGCTGAATGTTCTCAACAGCTAAGTGTGATCTTCTTCAGTGAAATATAGTAGTCCTTTGAGTGCTGCAACTGGAATATCATCACGTTGGGCAAGTTGTAGTGGGTTGCCTCCGTTAAAAGGCTCAAATGCGAATTGTCTGGCCATTATGGGTATCTACACTATCAACACTAGACTCCTGCTTCTTTGTGTTGGAGTTGGAGGACTGAGTCTCAAAGGTGTTGATTTTGACCTCTTTGATGAATCAGCTACTCTACTCACTGTTCTACCCCTTCTTTTTAGTGGAGACAACTATAAATAGTCTAATGAATCTGAACTGGATCTGGTTTTCATAAACTAGAAACACTAATCTACATGCAAGACTAGAGAAAATGAGTCGCATGTATATTGTAAAAAGCCTCCAAAGGATGGAACACTGCTACATATACCAAAACAATATCTTTGAGGATTGAAAAACTTCTCTGAAAGCACTTTTAGAGTCCCACCAGGCATGCCAAAAACTATTAGCAATCGGGATTGCACCCTTAGCAAAGATAAACTTAGCTATCCTGTTGCAACATTGGAACACTCCTAGGCCTGTGGGTTGCCTAAGCTTGGAGTGAACCTCCAGAGTGAGTTGGTTCTCCAAATGATTTTTCCTAATCTAAAAGATTTCTGAGGGAAAAGGGAGAAGATGAACTGAAATGAAAACTAACTTAAACAAAAAACAACTTCTAAATTCTAACTTAACTCAATACTTTTACTCACAAGCAACTCCTCTGACATGAATTCTCACAAATTCACTTAGAACATACAATTCAAAAGTAATTTGCATGAAGGCTTAGATTCAAACTCAACATGCAACCTGGATCATATGAACGAATTGCACAACACATTAACAATAATGAAATATGACAAAGGATAAATTATTCATTATTACAATGAGACATCAAGTCAATATTGTAATCATGAGGAAAAAGAAGTGTATTAACTAGGAGTGCAAAGAAAAAAATATAAACTAAGTCAAAAATCTGTCTACAAACTCTTTGTCTGTGCTCAAGAGAGAAGAAACAATGATATCCACTGCCTAAAACCAAGTCCTCCACCCCTTTTATAGCCAAAAAGGCTTTCTAAAATGAGAAAGGATGGAACAACTCAACAAAAACTCAAAAAGGCAACTTTCTAAGTCATTCCCAAGTTTCATAAAAAAACCTCCAAAACAGGGCCAAAAATGCCTCCAAACTAGGAATAACAGTTGTCAAGCTCTTTTGTCAAGTGGCCCCCACCAAAAGGATGCAAAAATTTAGGCTTTATCTAACTGGAGACTAAAATAGAAGGTCTATTTTGCTTAGTTTTTTTCCAATTTTGCCTAGAGAGAAAAATCAAATCCAAAAAGGAAAGACTCTTGCTAGATTTTCTCTATCTTAACTGCATAAATAACAAATATTTACAAGCAATTTATAGAAACATTGCTTCAAATATTGTTTTACAATGACTAGCAGTTTATCCCCATATTTATCTCAATTTGTTTTTTTTGTAAAAAAACAAAAATACAAGGCTCCTATGTTTCATTTGCCAAGTATAATATATTGCATAGCATTTGATTTTTCTATAAAAAAATCATAAAAATATTTGGAGGCATATTATAGTTTTGCAAAAAATAAAGCCTATGAGGCTTATCTTCTATTTAATCTACAAAATATTCCTAAGGCAAATGACCTGTATGTGATCTATCTCCAATGGGAACTTAAAATGAGCTTTTAGCTATGGATGTGCATCATAATCAAATTGCAGTAAGGCACAAAGCCTAGGCAATAAACATTTAAGAGGACCTAAGGCATAAAATGACCTAAGTCATGAGACTAGGCATTTGCACTATACCACGATGGGTATTACTTTGGAAATAAAAATGATTTGAATGTGATAAAATGCCCATCAATTGAATTAGGGCATATGCAAACCCTAAAACAAAAAGACCTTGCCCCCTTTTCTCGGCTTCATTTTTTACTTCAAACCTTCGAGAGATGGCTCTCTTCCAGGCCACCACCATAACTAGGGTTTCATCTTGAAACTCCTCCAACAAATTTTGACAGGAAACCAAAGGTAAGACCCCTCTGTTGAATATGTGTTCCATTTCTTCATTTAGGAGGTACTCTAGCTTTAAAGTCGCCACTGTGTTTACATTCTCTGATGCATTTGTTGCTCTCTGTTTGTTACCCATTTCTCGTGTTCTGGCCATCATTGAATGGGGTTTTGGAGAAGGAAAATCTGTGATTTCTAGCTATGTCTCTGCATTGTTTTTGATACATTTTATTTCTCTTTGCCTCTCCTTGAGTCGCCACCTTAGTTTTCTTTACCACGGCCATAAAGAGAGACTAGGCTTTGCTTGAAACTCCTCCATTTTCTAATGGATCTTGTTGGATTTTGCACAAATCTTGATACAGAAAACAAAAGGTAAGACTCTACCTGCAAATTTAATCATTTTCCTTATTACTGAGGCAAATTTTGGCCCTAAGATCACGGCTGTGATATATTCATCTGATAAAGTTTTTTATCTCTGCTTTGGTCACTCTTTGTTTCTATATGAGGGGCCCTCGTTATGAACTAGGTCAAACATATTCGAGGCTTTACGAGGCAAGCAAACGCGGCCCTATATTTGCATCTTCACTCAGAAATGATAATAAGTTCTCTGGCAAAATCCCTTTGTATTCTTCATGGAAATGGACTTCAATATGACTCAGAGACTTTGATATAGAATACATTTTCATTTCTTGTTCTATTTACTTTTAAGTGCTCATTCAAGCATACTTAACTTGAAACCCTAAGCTCTTTCCTACACAGACGACTTCCTCTTTCCATCTCAAATGGACTTTGCTATGTTAAAAGAAAAGAAATATATTTGGCTATGGCCAGAAAAGGAACATCTGAATGATACCTTTTAATATGAAAATCTCTTGTTCTGAATCTGAGGTTTAAAACTGCATACGCGGCCATTGAAAGTGAGGTGATGTGACTCTTGTATAACTTCCTCTGTATTATAGGTCATGGCTTGATGTGACTATCCATCTGTCATTTCTGAGTGCTCCTTTCCCTGATATGAGTTTGAAACCTTCATTTCTTCATTGTATCTGTGGTTCGAGCTGAAACCCTGAAGCTCGATATGTCATTGAAACTTCACTTCCTTCATCATGATAAAGATAACAAAATGTTTACCATTATGACTGTGCTTAAATTTATGGCTTGGGATAGCACTTCCTATAGGTGGCTTTGAATACTAAGACTTCTGATGGGTTTTGAGCACATCACATATACTGAGTTTCACTTATCATTTTCTGTATATGCAAAAACAATTCTAGATTCATTTGTTTCATCTATATGCTATTTCCTTTTCTAGCATTTGAAATTGCAAATTATATCTTGAACTAACATAGTTAAAGCTTCATAGTGCTTGATCTGATGGATGTGACACTTCCATTTCATTTGCATACACTTGATATGCTATCTCATTTGATATGATCATGTTAAATCTCTTTTGCATCTCTTGTAAATAGACATAGACATTGAGATTACATTCTTTTCTTGTCATATTTGAACTGATACATATATAGAGGTACTTAGCATGCTTCCATTTGATCACTGTGGTAATTTGCTTATACACTTGGTATAACTACATTCTAATTCATATTAGACAATCTGTGTAGCTAAATATGTTTACTATGATAGAGGCTTGCCCACATGTTATTAAGCTTACTTTACCTTCTATATATTGCACCATATTCTATTTGAATGATTATGACTCTTGGTTGGATGCCCACATTGTATGGATGAAAGCATTATGGCAATAATTTATTTTTTGTATCTTCACTTACTTCATTGTGTACTGCTATCCTCTTAATCCCTAATTGTCAAGATGTTGTTCCAACCTGTCATTTATCTCTCAGTCTTGGCAAAACAATACTTGATGTGAGGAAAGATTTTGGTCCATCTTTGTTGCTCCATCTTGGTTCACTGAAGATGCTATAATGAAGTTTAGATTCATTTCAGCCATCATGTTGGGTGCAATGCTATGATTGAAACAGTCATCCATCATTGAATGATGTATTTCATTTGCATTTTTCTTTTTTGGCATACAAATTTTGGAATGGCACCTGATGTTCTGGCTGTCCCATACATGGATTTATGATGGCATGTCTCTGTAGCAGCATTTATACATATAATCTCTTGACTATCTTGCATTGATTATAGTTGTTCCATTACACTTGAACTACAACTTGATGCTCCATGGCTCTTGTTTGATTGTTCCAATATCATGATTTTGAATGCATATAAGAACAATATATGATATTGTAACTTTGTTGTTGAGAATACCTTTTAATTCCACACCTCATTGGGCAGTTTTGTAAAGAGCTCAACGCTCATTGATTATTCTCACTTCAACTCACCCTGAATTGGTAATCAGAGGTGGGCATTGAGCTTGAAGCTCATAGGTTGAGTTGATGTAGCATTCCTTCAGTTGACAGGGGCAGCATGCTGAGCTCTACCCTTGTGGGAGCCTACTTTACACCACATGCTGATATGTCTTCAAACAACTACATGACTTATCCTGTATCTGCACATGAAACAAACATGTTAGATAAAATTGGTGAAATACAATGATCATTCCATTTTCAGTTCCTCTTGTCCATGGATGATCTGTTACTCTAATTCAATGCATCATAAGCATTGCATTATATCATTTGCTGATGAAGTACATAATGTGAACCATATTTGAAGCTCTAACTATTCCTTTCATCAAAATGCAGGTCCACTTAGCATCAGGAGCAAGGATGGAGCAGCAACAAAGACCAACATCAAACCTAACAGGCAATGATGGATATGCTTCTCACTATATACTTATTTCTCTTTTCATCTTCAATTGTATAGTGCACTTCCTAGGTTGTGTTGGCTCAGCTATACCTAGGGCTTATGTGGGTCATTTGATCTATTATGTTTCATTCAATGCAATGTTTATTTATTTTATGTATTTCATTTGTAAAATGAATAATCATTGTAGTGAAATGAAATAATTCATCTTTCAAACAACCTTCTCCAAATGAATGATCAACTAAACTTTTCCTTCTGTCATAACAATGAAAACTACAGTCTTCATGTACCTTAGACTATGCAAAATGGATCATAGCAGAAAAATGTTAAAACCTTCACTTTAAAATGAACGTGTTATACCAACTCTACCGATTTGAGCTGTAAGTGAAAAATGGTAACACTCACAACCAGCTATGAAGACAACAAGCATCCCATACTACTTTTAGTCATCACTAATTAAGGTGTAGTATAAAAACTTATAACTCATGAGGCCATTATTAATATTTCCATAGTCCACTAAGTATCTGACTCATCTTATAACTAGATATGCTTATTCACAGTATCTTTTAGTTTTACATCAACTAAATCTAATGCCTATACTATCAATCATTGGACTAATTTAATAATTAGAATCATGAGAAACATATTGCAGGTTGACATAACGTAGGGAGATCACAATCATTCTACTACAACAATGTCAATACTAAAGTCATGAGAGGGGTAGACACTGGCATCCATCGCCTGCATACCACTGGTGAAAGTTGGGCTAGTATTGGCATCTATCACCTGTATGCCACTGGCGAAATCCTATCTAAACCCTATGAAACTAGGTAGCCCCTGGCATCTATCACCTGTATGTCATTGGTGAAATCCTATCTAAACCCTATGAAACCAGGTCCCTGGCATCTATCACCTACATGCTATGGGTGAAAGTCTGGTAACCCTATGATACTGGGTAGCTCCTGACATCTATCACCTGCATGCTACTGGTGAAATCCTACTAACCCTATGATAAAACCAATTACTTCTTTAGGTAGAGCACGTTCCCTGACTCCTGTCAAGCTGGAGAAACAATAATCTTATCTATAGGCGAGTCATAGGATTTATAATGTTGGTGATCACCACAGATGGAGTGGAACAAGCTACGTTCTAGGAGGTATTGCATACCACCTACCTATGCCCTTGTAGAGCCCTTACTCCAACCGTCATGTAATTCCAAGAAGTCAGCTCATGTATCGATCTCGATTCAGCATTATGACATTTATAAGGTATAAGAACATGGCTTTAAAACATACAGTCCTAAGGGCTTACACCCTAGAATAGTCAACGGGGTTACAATTACCATACATGGATCCATAACCTATACACATGGTCTTTGTTACATCCCTCTTTTTGGAAACAATTATGCTATTCACTTTCTTGCAAATTTTGGTGATATATTATGTTGAGGACGACATGGAAACTGATGATTTATTTTACAAAGTTAGTTCTATGAAATTATAGAAGTCTATTGATTATGATCAATGTGATATTGTAGACTAAATGTCTTTTTGATAAATGCAATGATGTTTTGGATATATTATGTTTTGATTTGGAAACATAGGTGCTTTGACCACAAAATTGTGTGTGAGACTGTCGTTGCAGGAACAGGTGGACCGTGTTCGACGGGAAGAGAAAGTATCTTCAAGAGAGAGTATAGACTCTGGAAATTAATCATGGGTGTTTGTTAATGAGAATGCCAAACAGGTAGATAAACCTTGGAACCATCAATTTAGTCTTGTTTGTCGGATGGGTTAGTTAACTAGATGTCGACGTTAGAGGATAAAGTGTAATATGCTAGTTGAAAATCATCATATAGAATCTTGGAGTCGTCAATGTCGTCGTAAGTCCTCCATAGCAAGTCAACTTATATAGACGTTTATTATTTCGTTTATAAGTAATTAGATAAACCCTCTTGTGGTGAACTGCGGATCACATCTCGTAGTCAAAGGACACGAGAAGTCATTTTGAGCGTCTAACGATGTAGGAAACTTGTTTGCGTTATGATCAATCCGTCGAGATTGTCGTAAAATGCGTCGAACTTGTGTTGTGAATTATTCTTGTTGGAGATCGACAAATGTTGATTTTGAAGCCTTAGCATGTAATAATTGTATGGCATGGGTCTTTTTCTTTTAGCTTTATCCGCTACCTTGTCGTGTCTAATTCCCAACTCAGCTTTAAGCTACTCTAGAAGGATTAGATGTTTTTTTGTTCAAGTGGGGACGGAGTTGTTATGTCCTTTAGCTAGCCACGTCGCCATAGGAGCCACCACCTTTTGAATGACCGTAATAAGTGGGAAGTCGGGTTTAAAATTAGTTATGTCGACCTTCCCGAGTTTAGGCATGTTTCGGTAGTCTTTTAGTGCTTTAAGTACTCTCACCATAATGCGAGAGGGAGGAGGATGGGCGGTTGAGTTTCAAGAAACTGCAAATTAATGACTGATGCCCATCATTAAGGTGGGTGCAAAGGCATCAGGGGTGATGGTGTAGAATCTTTAGCTAAACCGCAGAATGTTAGGAAGTTTCTCCTGCGCGGTATGGAAGTGAGGCGAGTGGTAGTTACAAATGGAGAGAGAAACTTAAATGGAAAGATTCCTTTGCGAGGTGGGATATAAAGGAGTAGTCTGTTGTGTAAAGGAGGAGAAAACTGCGGAGAGGGAGTTATGATGGTTCATGGTGATCGGGCAGGTGAGAGGAGTTTTAGTTAGTGGTTGTCGTGGTTTGTAGGGAGAAAAGAGAAACGTGGGTGAGGTGTGAGAGACACTATCGATGGAAGAGAGAGGTCTATCGCTATGTGAAAGGAGAGTGATTGAGTAGTGGGAAGTGGTTGAGAAGTGGAAGAAAAACCGCGTAGAGGTGAGAGGTTTTGAGGAGAGGGATTAGTTTTCTGAAAGGGATCGACTTTTGAGGAGTTAGGAGTGAGTTTGTAGGGATTGTCGTGGGCTTTAGAAAGAGTGATACGGCAGAGAATATAGAGAAAGGCATTTGAATCCTTCATCATGGAAGGAGGTGGGGTTTGGAGAGGTTAGGAAATAGAGAGATAGGGAGGATAGTCGGGAGGAGACTATGGTGGTTTTGAAAGGAGGAAATAAACGGCAGAGAGAGGAATGAGTTCGGGGGGAAGTCTGTCGGGTTTTGTCATAGGAATCGATAGAGAGATAATGGAAGGAGCTTATCTGTGGTGGTCGGCAGTGAGGATTGAAGGGAGGCTTCGGCATTCACTGTGCTCTTCATTGCTGAATAAGGTAATATGCTTACAACAAATATAATATGATGATAATGTCTTTTTCTGCGTTTCTGTGAGAAGTTGATCATCATAAATGAATCATTGCTGTATTATGGCAATAGAAACCTCTAAAATAGTATTGCTGTTGTTTGTTAATACTCGAGAACTTAGAAAATAGATCATTACCTCTCATGGTTGACGTCGTATGATGTTAGAACATAACTCTCAATGTGCATTCACCTAAGAATGATCACCGCATGATACAACTATAAACTACAAACTTCAAACAGCCGGTAAAGACGTAAGCTAAATGAAGTTCCTTTAAGACTGAGATATCAATTTTCAACCGCCCTTGGAACACTTGAAACAATAGCTCCATAGTGAGAAAACACTTTGCTCCACATGCATGTTGTGTGGGAGATTAAAACCACATATTTAAAGCATGTTTGACATAAACTTTAATGTGTTTGATAGCCGAAGTTGTAGTTGCAACTAGCTTGAGTCATTTTCATCTTTTATCTTTTGTTAGAGGTCGACCATGTGTTTGGTCATCTCTAAGGTCATAAGAAAGAGTCCAAATCTTTCATTATTTTATTTTGCGATTCTTACTTCAATAACTTATGCGAAATTAATTGACTTGGAAAGGGAAGTAGGGAGTTAATGTACTGGTGTCAAAAACTGTCATGGTTTTGTAACAAGGAAGTAGAGTGGGAAAACCCACATTTTGAATCTAGATTACGTTGCATGCGACGATTCTAGTATCGTTTTGTAGGCCTTAAGAGTCTAGAACCCTTGAATTCTGGGATAACGGGAAATTGTTTTAGATACTCGAGTGTGTTGTGCAAACATGGAAACTGAGTAAACAAGTGTGAAACCACTTAGGAGTGGGCACTATTAAACAATGTTTTTACATGAATATGAGTTTATGAAACTATGAACTCGAGATTAGAGTAAATGTTGCGCCATGCGCTATTACAGGAGGAAATCCTAAACCCTTGAGGTCATCAAGGTTGTTAGTTGGTACAAACTATACAAATAGGAAACTATAGGATTTTGATCAGTTCAAGTCAAGTAGGGTGGGTGAACCAAGTCATGCGTTCTTAGAACGCTAATTAAAAATAAATCATTTGGCCAAGGTGGTGTACTATCCTCAAGTGCATCGAACGTTCACCGTAACTGGATGGTGTTTCTTGTGGAGTGTCGTACATGACTAGAGGGTATCTAGGGATCTGCATGATAACAAGACATGTAAGTTACAACACCAGATCTCAGATGGCAAACACCGATGGTTATCCTAAGTCTATCCTCTTGAGTAGGGTAGGGCCACTTCCGATTAGGAAGGAGTGCAGGAGACCGACGGTCTGTGGTTGGAGGTTAAGCTCCTTGAAGATACTTTCTCTTCCAAATTTGAGGAATGCCGAGTCTTGAATGTGATGGGTCGATAATCGAGATGCATGTTAATGGTATGTTTCCAATATTTGTTTGTTTCAAGAAAATTTCATATTGTTAGAAAATAAAATGTTTAATGTATATCATTTCTTTCAGTTTTATATAAATGAGATCATGATTATGATAAAATGAAAAATGTTGTATTGGATTATAGATAAGTTTCTTTTGTATTTGATTACCTAGTAAAAAAAAATTTACCTTTGTGAAAACCTAGTTTTTCTTGCCTATTCGGATGTGGATGTTACATATGGTATCAGAACTAACCAGGTTCAGCACTGGGGCTGATGAGTCCACTAACCTAATTAGGAAATCAACATCATGTGTGTAGCTAATGATTTGATTTATTGTGCCAAGATGGTATACACCAAGAAAACCGCAAGAAAATCCTTCGCGGGTAAGAAGCGTTATCTGCAAGCTAAGCAGAAGCGGCTTGCAATGATCAAAAACATAGAGAAAACTAATGACGAAAATGACATTTGGCTTGAGGATGTGGAAACCTTAGCCAATGCAATGTCATGACTTAAGCGAGTGAGGTGAGAACTCCTAGAGGGAGCAGCGATGATAGCTCGAATCATGATCAACTGCTGCTCCTGGATTGTAACTGATAGTGTACTTGTTAGTGTACCTGAGGGTGTACCTAGTAGTATACCCATGATCACTAGAGATCCTCGTGTAGTACCTAGAGCTGAGATTATTGAGCTATCTTCTGATAGTGAGTCTAAGGGGTATACACCTCGTGATTATGTGTCGAACAATGAATCCGAAGGTTACACTCCATTAGTTAATGCTGAGTAAAAACATGAGATATGTCTATCTCTAATGATGTTGAAACAATTTTGCAAAATGAATAAAGACAAAATTTTGGTTTGAGAACAATTATGATTATGATCAATTGTTGTGTTCTTTTGATGATGTTTAATATGATAAGCGTAAAACTGATTAGTATATGCTTAAACAAGTGTGAAACTAAATTAGCATGGACCAATCAGAGTTTAACGAGGGGGAGGATCAGGAAGGTCATAACTCTCGGGAAAACTCCACTGACAAGTTGGATAGGATTCTAAACATGCTCACTGAAACCAAGGAAAGGTTGAACAAACTAGAGAAGAAAATGGATGGAACTAGCAACACAGAGGGTGGAAACGAGAACTCGTATTATTTAAGCAAGAGTAAACATCGGGATAATGGCACGTCAAGTGAACATCTTGATGACAGTGAAGCCCAAAGAAGAACCAAGGATAAACTTGCATTAGAGTTATCTAAGGATATGAAGAAGGTTAACCCTCCAAAGTTTGATAGAACAAAAACTGGAGATGCAGCAGAAGCATGGTTGACAGAGATGGAGAAATATTTTGAGATCAAAAATTACTTTGAAATTACTAAAGCCGTGTGGGGAGCCTATCAGCTATCGGGGGAAGCGTCCACTTGGTGGATGAATAAGAAAATGGAGCGAGAATTAAGTCCCTTGAAGGTGACATGGGATGAGTTCATGGAACTATTCTGAAAATGGTGGTTACCTTAGTTATACTTTGATCAGAAGTTAATGGATTTCTAAAACATCAGGCAAGGTGAACTATCTGTGGTCGAGTACGCAGAAAAATTCACTAGGTTACTGAAGTATGTTCCCCAATACCAAAAGGATGAAAGGTTCCGAATCAGAAAGTTCATCATGGGACTCAATCCTCAGATCGGTGGTGAGGTGGAGGTGCATGGTCCAAGCACAATGGATCGAGTTTATGAAAAGGAAATTAAACAGGAGCAGAAGATCAAATCTATCTCTACTTAGCATGATAAGAAATGCAAGAAGTTTGATAAGAACTACAACGATCGGTCTTATAAAAGGAAAAATGAGAAGGGATATGGAAATAGGAGGTTTGATAAGGGAAATCGAAAGAATCAAGGAGGATTTGGTAATGAGTGAAGAGGCAAAGATTTTAAGAGAAATGTAAATTTTAAGAAGAATGGTGATTCTGCAAGTAGGCCATCTGAGAAGTGAGGACCTATAGGAGGATGCTTTTCTTGTGGAGGAGATCATTATGCCAACCGTTGCCCCAACAAGAAGCCGAATGGGAGGCCTAGGAACACGGAGCTTCCTTCACAACAGGAAGCCTTTCAGTAAAGGATTCATGCCGCTCTTGACAATCGGCAAGCGGAGTATCAGATCACTCCTATTGAGATGACAGGTACCTTATTTGGAGTTCCTGTTTCTATTCTATTTGATACTAGTGCAACAGAAAATTTTGTGTCACCTAGAGTCCTAAGTAAATTTTCTAGAAAAGCTGGTTTTATGTCAAAACCCTAGACAATTGAGTATGCAAATAACTCAAAGGCTTAGGTAGAGCAATGTTTGTTTGAAGCTAGGATTGATGTTCCTAACTTCACCACTGAGGCAAACTTATATGTATTGCCTTTAGGGTCCTACGATGTCATCCTAGGAATGAATTGGTTGTGGAAACATCGAGCCAAAGTAGATTGCTTTCATAAAACCATTGAGTGTCTGGATGAGATGGGCAAAATAGTAAATCTCCAAGGGATACAGAGGGAAATAAAGGTTAGATCCATTTCATCAAAACAACTAAAGCGGGCTAGGCGAAAGGGATGTCAACTTTTTGTAGTCAAGATGGACCTAGTAGAGGAAACCTCGGAGAAACAATCATTTGAGGAAAGATATCCATATCTATGCAACTTCAGGGATGTATTTCCTAAGGAATTACCAAGCTTGCCTCCGAAGAGAGCATTTGATTTTGGCATAGATATTAAACTAGGATCGGAGCCAATCTCTAAAGCTCTGTATCGTATGACTACCACCGAACTTATGGAATTAAAAGCTCAGTTGCAGGAGCTTTTGTCTAAGAATCTAATTAGGCCAAGTGTATCACCATGGGGAGCCCTAGTTATTTTTGTCAAAAAGAAAGATGGGACTCTCAGGCTGTGTATAGATTATAGGATGCTTAACAAGGCAACAATAAAGAACAAGTATCCCTTGCCACGTATTGATGATCTATTTGACCAAATGCGTGGCACATCAGTCTTTTCCAAGATAGATATGAGATCTAGATACCATTAGTTAAGGTTGAAAGACGAAGATATTCCCAAGACAACATTTAGAACGAGGTATGGTCATTATGAGTTTACGGTGCTGCCGTTTGGATTGACCAATGCACCTGCTGCTTTCATGAATCTTATGAATAGTGTTTTCAGAGATTGTCTTGATAAGTTTGTGTTAGTTTTCATTGATGACTTTCTGATCTATTCCAAAAATGAAGAGGAGCATGCACGACATCTTCAAATAGTCTTGCAACGATTAAGGGAACACAAATTGTATGCAAAACTCTCAAAGTACACCTTCTTTCAGAAAGAAGTACAGTATTTGGGGCACATAATATCAGCCGATGGGATATCAGTTGATCCGGCCAAAATTAAAGCTATTATGGAATGGCCTGAACCTACCAATGTGTCAGAGGTACGAAGTTTCATGGGATTGGCAGGGTATTACAGGAAATTTGTGTTGAATTTCTCAAGCATTGCTAGCCCAATTACCTCTTTGCAAAGAAAAGGAAAAAGGTTTGTTTGGACGGATGAATGTCAAAGGGCTTTTGACTTGTTAAAAGAAAAATTAACAACCACTCCAATTCTGAAAGTTCCTGATCCTGAGGGAGAGTTTGAGGTTATCACTGATGCCTCAGGGGAAGGATTGGGAGGTGTGCTTATGCAAGATGGCAGGGTAGTAGCCTATGAGTCAAGGAAGCTAAAAAATTATGAGCAGAACTATGCTCCTCATGACCTAGAGATGGCAGCAGTGGTTCACGCCCTTCAGATGTGGCGACATTATTTGTTGGGAAGGACTTTTATTTTAAAATTTGATCACCAAAGCCTTCACTACATATTCACACAACCTAATCTCAATGCAAGGCAAAGGAGATGGTTGGAATTAATATCAGATTATGAATTTGAAATTTCTTATATCAAAGGCAAGGAAAACCGAGTAGCTGATGCCTTAAGTAGAAGAAGGCACATAGCCTCTATAATCTCCATACATGCTAACTTTAAAGACTTAGTATTGCAAAACTTATCTGGGGATGAGTATTATGAACAAGTGAAACAGGCTCTACACTCAAACCCTAAGGACCCAAGATATGACGGATTCAGTTTTGAATCCAATAGATTGATGAGATTCAAGGGAAGAATCTATGTTCCTGATTTAGTAGAACTTAGAAACCTTGTGTGGAAGGAAGTTCACTGTGCTCCTTACTCTGGACATCCTGGTGTAACAAAACTGTTAGCAGATGTCAAGCCATTATATTTTTGGAAGGGAATGAAAAGCGATGCTGCAAAGTTTGTAGCTAGTTGTTTGGAGTGTCAGAGAGTTAAGGCAGAACACCAACACCCTGCTGGATTGTTATACCCACATGATATTCCAGAGTGGAAATGGCAAGTTATTAGTATGGATTTTGTCTAGGGGTTACCAATGTCTAAAAATAGGCATGATGCAATATTGGTTGTTGTGGACAAACTAACCAAGGTTGCACATTTCATACTGGGAAATTTGACAGATGGAGCACATCTTTTGGCTCGAAAATTTGTGCAAGAAATTTTTAGATTACATGGGGTACCTGAAAAGATAATATCTGATAGAGATGCTCAGATAACTTCATGGTTTTGGCAAACCTTATTTTCTGCATTAGGAACTAAATTGAATGTAAGTACTACTTATCATCCTGAAACTGATGGACAGATAGAAAGAGTGAATCAGGTATTAGAAGACCTTTTGAGAATGTATTGCATGGATCAGCAATACAGATGGGAGGAATACCTACCTCTTGTTGAATTTGCCTATAACAACTCCTATCATTCTGCCATTAAGATGGCGCCATTTGAAGCATTATATGGAAGGAAATGCAGAACTCCTATAAGCTGGGATAAGCTGGAAGGTAGGATAAGCATTGGACCTGAAATGCTTGCTGATATGGAAGAAGAAGTTAAAGTGATTAGGAAGAGGTTGGCAGAAGCCAATGATAGGCAAAAGAGTTATGCAGATTGCAAACGAGTGAAACCCCAAAAGAGTTCTATAAAATTTGGTAAATCTTCTAAATTGGCTCCTTGTTATGTCAGACCTTTCGAAGTTCTTGAGATTATCAATCTGGTTGCCTACAAAGTTGCTCTACCACCAACCTTGTCTAAGATGCATAATGTTTTTCATGTTTCATATTTAAAGAAATATTTTGTAGGTAATAACTACATCCTTAATTGGAATTCGTTACAGATGCAAGAACCCGGGGTGGTTGTGATTGAGCCACTCAAGGTGCTCGAAATGCATAAACTTCGTTTATGTAATCGAGAAGTTTTGCAATGCAAAATTCAGTGGGACCAATATGGCGAGGATAGTGCCACTTGGGAAGACTACAAAGACATTTACCAAAGATTTCCAAAACTTTTTAAAGACATTAATGTTGCATTATAAAAAGTTTATTTTAAGTTTAAATTTTGCTTGATAAACTTAATCATCAGGGACGATGATTTTTAAAGGGGAAGGATATGTTACATCCCTCTTTTTGGAAACAATTATGCTATTCACTTTCTTGCAAATTTCAGTGATATATTATGTTGAGGACGACATGGAAACTGATGATTTATTTTACAAAGTTAGTTCTATGAAATTATAGAAGTCTATTGATTATGATCAATGTGATATTGTAGACTAAATGTCTTTTTGATAAATGCAATGATGTTTTGGATAAATTATGTTTTGATTTGGAAACATAGGTGCTTTGACCACAAAATTGTGTGTGAGACTGTCGTTGCAGGAACAGGTGGACCGTGTCTGATGGGAAGAGAAAGTATCTTCGAAAGAGAGTATAGACTCTGGAAATTAATCATGGGTGTTTGTTAATGAGAATGCCAAACAGGTAGATAAACCCTGGAACCATCAATTTAGTCTTGTTTGTCGGATGGGTTAGTTAACTAGATGTCGACGTTAGAGGATAAAGTGTAATATCCTAGTCAAAAATCGTCATATAGAATCTTGGAGTCGTCAATGTCGTCGTAAGTCCTCCATAGCAAGTCGACTTATATAGACGTTTATTATTTCATTTATAAGTAATTAGATAAACCCTCTTGTGGCAAACTACGGATCACATCTCGTAGTCGAAGGACACGAGAAGTTGTTTTGAGCGTCTAACGATGTAGGAAACTTGTTTGCGTTATGATCAATCTGTCGAGATTGTCGTAAAATGCGTCAAACTTGTGTTGTGAATTATTCTTGTTGGAGATCGACAAATGTCAATTTTGAAGCCTTAGCATGTAATAATTATATGGCATGGGTCTTTTTCTTTTAGCTTTATCTGCTACCTTGTCGTGTCTAGTTCCCAACTCAGCTTTAAGCTACTCTAGAAGGATTAGATGTTTTTTTGTTCAAGTGGGGATGGAGTTGTTATGTCCTTTAGCTAGCCATGTCGCCATAGGAGCCACCACCTTTTGCATGATCGTAATAAGTGGGAAGTCAGGTTTAAAATCAGTTATGTCGACCTTCTCGAGTTTAGGCATGTTTCGGTAGTCTTTTAGTGCTTTAACTACTCTCACCATAGTGCGAGAGGGAGGAGGATGGGCGGTTGAGTTTCGAGAAACTGCAAATTAATGACTGATCCCCATCATTAAGGTGGGTGCAAAGGCATCGGGGGTGATGGTGTAGAATCTTTAGCTAAACCTCAGAATGTTGGGAAGTTTCTCCTGCGTAGTATGGAAGTGAGGTGAGTGGTAGTTACAAATGGAGAGAGAAACTTAAATAAAAAGATTCCTTCACGAGGTGGGAGATAAAGGAGTAGTCTATTGTGTAAAGGAGGAGAAAACTACGGAGAGGGAGTTATGATGGTTCGTGGTGATCGGGCAGGTGAGAGGAGTTTTAGTTAGTGGCTGTCGTGGTTTGTAGGGAGAAAAGAGAAATGTGGGTGAGGTGTGAGAGACACTATTGACGGAAGAGAGAGGTCTGTTGCTATGTGAAAGGAGAGTGATTGAGTAGTGGGAAGCGGTTGAGAAGTGGAAGAAAAACTGCGTAGAGGTGAGAGGTTTTGAGCAGAGCGATCAGTTTTCTGAGAGGGATCAACTTCTAAGGAGTTAGGAGTGAGTTTGTAGGGACTGTCATGGGCTTTAGAAAGAGTGATACGGTAGAGAATATAGAGAAAGGCATTTGAATCCTTCATCATGGAAGGAGGTGGGGTTTGGATAGGTTAGGAAATAGAGAGATAGGAAGGATAGTCAGGAGGAGACTGTGGTGGTTTTGAAAGGAGGAAATAAACGGCAGAGAGAGGAGTGAGTTCGGGGGGAAGTCTGTCGGGTTTTGTCATAGGAATTGACAGAGAGATAAAGAAAGGAGCTTATCTGTGGTGGTCGGCAATGAGGATTGAAGGGAGGCTTCGGCATTCGCTGTGCTCTTCATTGCTGAATAAGATAATATGCTTACAACAAATATAATATGATGATAATGTCTTTTTCTGCGTTTCTGTGAGAAGTTGATCATCATAAATGTATCATTGTTGTATTATGGCAACAGAAACCTCTAAAATAGTATTGCTGTTGTCTGTTAGTACTCGAGAACTTAGAAAATAGATCATTACCTCTCATGGTTGACGTTGTATGATGTTAGAACATAACTGTCAATGTGCATTCACCTAAGGATGATCACCGCATGATACAACTGTAAACTACAAACTTCAAATAGCCGGTAAAGGCGTAAGCTAAAAGAAGTTCCTTTAAGACTGAGATATCAATTTTCAACCACCCTTGGAACATTTGAAACAATAGCTCCATAGTGAGAAAACACTTTGCTTTACGTGCGTGTTGTGTGGGAGAATAAAACCACATATTTAAAGCATGTTTGACATAAACTTTAATGTGTTTGATAGCCGAAGTTGTAGTTGCAACTAGCTTGAGTCATTTTCATCTTTTATCTTTTGTTAGAGGTCGACCATGTGTTTGGTCATCTCTAAGGTCATAAGAAAGAGTCCAAATCTTTCATTATTTTATTTTGCGATTCTTACCTCAATAACTTATGTGAAATTAATTGACTTGGAAAGGGAAGTAGGGAGTTAATGTACTGGTGTCGAAAACTGTCATGGTTTTGTAACGAGCAAGTAGAGTGGGAAAACCCACATTTTGAATCCAGATTATGTTGCATGCGATGATTCTAGTATCGTTTTGTAGGCCTTAAGAGTCTAGAACCCTTGAATTCTGAGATAACGGGAAATTGTTTTAGATACTCGAGTGTGTTGTGCAAACATGGAAACCGAGTAAACAAGTGTGAAACCACTTAGGAGTGGGCCTATTAAACAATGTTTTTACATGAATATGAGTTTATGAAACTATGAACTCGGGATTAGAGTAAATGTTGCGCCATGCGCTATTACAGGAGGAAATCCTAAACCCTTGAGGTCATCAAGGTCGTTAGTTGGTACAAACTATAGAAATAGGAAACTGTAGGATTTTGATCAGTTCAATTCGAGTAGGGTGGGTGAACCAAGTTCATGTGTTCTTAGAACGCTAATTAAAAACAAATCCTTTGGCCAAGGTGGTGTACTATCCTCAAGTGCATCGAACGTTCACCGTAACTAGATGGAGTTTCTTGTGGAGTGTCATGCATGACTAGAGGGTATCTAGGGATCTGCACGATAACAAGACACGTAAGTTACAGCACCAGAGCTCAGATGGCAAACACCGATGGTTATCCTAAGTCTATCCTCTTGAGTAGGGTAGGACCACTTCCGGTTAGGAAGGAGTGCGGGAGACCGACGGTCTGTGGTTGGAGGTTAAGCTCCTTGAAGATACTTTCTCTTCCAAATTTGAGGAATGCCGAGTCTTGAATGTGATGGGTCGACAATCAAGATGCATGTTAATGGTATGTTTCCAATATTTGTTTGTTTCAAGAAAATTTCATATTGTTAGAAAATAAAATGTTTAATGTATATCATTTCTTTTAGTTTTATATAAATGAGATCATGATTATGATAAAATGAAAATGTTGTATTGGATTATAGATAAGTTTCTTTTGTATTTGATTACCTAGTAAAAAAAAATTTACCTTTGTGAAAACCTAGTTTTTCTTGTCTATTCGGATGTGGATGTTACAGTCTTATAGGTGTTTGGGTTAAACTACCAACACATGTACATAACACATTATACCCTAAAGAGTTGTGTCATAAATACATAAGGAAACAACTCATAATGTAACTCAACACTATTACATCATTCCATTGTTACTGATGCAGTCAAGGTAGGAGGGTCTGGTGAGGGACTATCCAACCTTGCAGCCTTAAACAATTAACACTAAGATCATATAGATATGGAACAGAAGCTAACATCTAAGCCATAGAAAGATAACAGTTATTCAAGAATGCATAACACAAGATGTATCTTGGGAAAACCCTAATAGGGAAAAACCTAGCCTTTAAAGCTCGGTCTTAATATATTATACTTCAAATCAAATTACACATGCCTCAAGGGCTTTACAAATGCGAGGCCACAACCAAGGGATTACAAATGATTCATACACCAATATTATTTCATGATTTCTTTCTTCTACAACTCAATTCTTTGCTCTGCATCTCATTCCACTGTCTTCTCTGTTCTCCACTCTATTCTGGTACTCGACCAGATCTAATTAAATTAAGATCTTGCTTCATATATTTGTTCCATCGATCACTACCACACTGCTACTTTGTAACAAATCATTATCCTTCATTTATATCCTCTGCAATCTTTCTAAACATCAACAAGTCAGACTAATTGCAATGGCTAGTTTATGAAACATGTACACAAAATAGGTTGGGCCTAAACATAAGGCATTGCTCCACAAATGCATAGAACTTCATGTGGATCACTATTGAAGGTTGGCAAGGTCCTAAACTTCATCATCCAATTCTCCTTTTCGCTCCGCAAGTCATGGGATTGATCCGCAAGCTGATTTAGACTCACTGAACACTGTCAGCTCTATTCTACAAAAACAATCAATCTTTTGATAACGATATCTCTTCAAAATCAAAGCCAAATGATCTAAATTCTTGATATGTTATTACTAACTATGTCTAGATGTTAATTCTAGATCCACTGGCTCTAATATTGAAATGCTGGAACTCTCCAAGGTCACTCTTTTTGCAATCTGCAACTTCACTGTCAACTGTCTCCATTGTTCTGAATGCTTCCAGATGCTCCTACAGCAGACTCTCAAGGTTATTTGAAAAGGGAGCCTCTTCACTTTGATCTGTATTATGTCAAATTCAAGGTTTGACGATATATTTTCAGGTACTTGCAACTGCCTCAAGGTCGGTGGTCTATTCAAGTCCACCCTGTACAACTGCCTCAAATTCTTCTAAGGTCAACGTTCTACTTGCAATCCTTGCACTACCTGTATGATCGGTGATCTGAGAAAGTCTTCTCTGCAAGTGGCCTCAAGTTCTTCCTCTTGTCATGGTATAGGTTCGGCGGTCTACTTGAAAGCCTTAATGATCGACGGTCTGTGCAAGTCTTCTCTGCAAGTTGCCTCAAGATCAATGTCTATTTCAATCAAATGCATCCTCTAGAACAATCAAGTCAATTCACTTTCTTAGTTTCTCTGTAACATTGTCTTCTCTCTAGTCTTTAACACAATTTCCTCTGCACTCATCAAAATCTTACAACTTCCACTCTGCTTATATTTCTTCTGTACTTCATTTTGTTTCCCTACCATAATCACTTCAATCCAGTACACAATCCTTCTCCTCTGGTAGAATGTCTAGTCATTCCCTCTTTCTCTGTCACATGAACTCTTTTCTCTGCTATGCTTTACACTTGTTCATACAAACTTTTCTTGCACTATTTTCTCTTATTATTAGTTTAAAACACAATTCTTCTCAAGATTAATGCTTCACCTTCTTGTAGTTTCTCTATCAAGTTTGATGTCTCAAAAGGTTCCTCTACCTCTCCATAAACTATCTTTGCATCAATAGGCTCTTCTTCTTCTGCACAAACTGTCTCTGAATCAGTTACTACTTCTCCTTCATTAGCTTCTTTGATAATAAGCTCTTGATGACATTCACTACTTGATTCTTTTCTTCTCCAAACTCTTCTAACAAAACTTCTTTCATTCTAATGGTATCTTTCACTGTGATGACTCATGTCACTTCTCCCTCTGTAGTTTGAATTACTGTCCTTGTTCTACTTTGTATAAGGTTTTCCAACACATGAATACTTCAGTCTATATCTTCCTCTGAACATACCAGTAATATGTTTCCATTCATGTCCATCAATCCATCCATAATTCTTCTATATACAACCTGCCATAGATTTTCTCCTTCCCATTCTATTCCAACATATCTTTTTAGAATGATTCCTTAATCCACAAAACTTACAAGGGTAAAGATCCCAACACAACTCCTTCTCATGTCCATGTCTATTACAATGTGAACAATATATACCTCTTCTTCCCTGATTTGATTTGTTTGTCATAACATCCCTATCTCTATCATATCCAAGGACTTCACTTCTTGATCTGATTATTGGTTCAATAAGTTCTGTAATTCCTTCTTGATGCTTTCCCAATCCTTGTCCTTCATATCCCATTTGTTGCACGATTTGAAACCAATACCATCACCAATAACTCTAGGTTCTGCCACACTATCATCTTTAATTTCACTTTCTAAAGGAGCTTTTGTATCATCACACAAATCATTAGTATCACAAGAAACATCACAAAATTCAGGCTTAGATTTTAGATTTTCATTTCTTTATATGCTACAAGTGACTATTCTTAGAACTGATCTTTCTGCTCATTTAATTATGATATTTCACTTTTTTGCAAACTATTCTCTTTCTTCAATTCTTCCAAGCTATCTTTTAGATCTTTGTTTCTCTGGTCAACCTTATAAAACAACTTAAATCCTTCTTCTAGTTCTGCAAATTTCTTTTCAACATCCTCAAACAATTTTAGCTTTATTTCCAGGTCTTCATTTTTGCTCTTTACATCTTCCAGTTCTTCTTCAAGGGCATCAAACTTATCTACTCCTAGATATTTCATCTTCTCCAACAATTCTGCATTATACTTCTAGATTTTGCACAGTTCATCGTCCAAAATATCTTTTTCACATATTAGGGTTTCATTTTGTTTCTTCATCCCTTTTCCAGTCTTCCCCATTTGAAAAAAACTAGATAAATAAATGAATTTGAAAAGCTTACCAAATATTCCTTGCGTTGATCTTCTTCAGTGATGACACTTGTTACTACTAGGGTTTCACACAACACTTTATCTGATTTGCCACTTCTAACAGATTTGCAACCAGCCTAGTAGATTTAAAACCAACTCTGATACCACTTGATGCAGTCAAGGTAGGAGGGTCCGGTGAGGGACTGTCCAACCTTGTAGCCTTAAACAATTAACACTAAGATCATACAAATATGCAACAAAAGCTAAGATCTAAGCCATAGAAAGATAATAGTTATTCAAGAACGCATAACACAAGATGTATTCGGGGAAAACCCTAATAGGGAAAAACCCAGCCTTCAAAGCTCATTCTTCATATATTTACTTCAAATCAAATTACACATGCCTCAAGGGATTTATAGATGCGAGGCCACAGCCCAGAGATTACAAAAGATTTATACACCAATATTATTTCATGATTTCTTTCTTCTACAACTCAATTCTCTGCTTTACATCTCATTCTGATTTCTTCTCTATTCTGCTACTCGACCGGATCTCATTAACTTAAGATCTCACTTCATATCTTCATGCCATCGATCACTACCACACTGCTACTTTGTAACAAATCATTATCCTTCATTTATATCCTCCACAAGCTTTCTAAACATCAACAAGTCAGCCTAATTGCAACGACTAGTTTATGAAGTGTGTACACAAAATAGGTCAGGCCTAAACATAAGGCACTGCTCCACAAATGCATAGAACTTCATGTGGATCACCATTGAAGGTCGGCCAGGTCCTAAACTTTATCGTCCAATTCTCCTTTTCACTCCATAAGTCACGAGATTGATCCACAAGCCAATTTAGACTCACTGAACACTGTCAGCTCTGTTATACAAAAACAATCAATCTTCTTATAGCAATATTTCTCCAAAATCAAAGCCAAATGATCTGAATTCTTGATATGTTATAACTGACTATGTCTAGATGTTAATTCTAGATCTACAGCCTCTAATATTCAAATGCCGAAACTCTCCAAGGTTGCTCTCTCTGCAATCTGCAACTTCACTGTCAACTGTCTCCATTGTTCTGAATGCTTCCGGATGCTCCTAGATCAGTTACTCAAATTCATAGTAGTTATGAGATAGAAACTCAAACCCATAATACTACTATTATATACAACATCCTACTTTTAAGTATGTATCCCTTACATATTACCAATCATAAAAATTAACTTACAATTACTCACCAAACCAATGTAAAAGTAAACCATCATACCATATAAATGGTAATACTTATTGTTAGTTGCTCAAAATTAGCAAAACCAATCATAAGAAAATTCCATCCTAACTCATCCCAAATCTAGGCATAAATTTAGAGTAGGCATATCATCCACACCTATTAAGAGTTGTTCACACCATCCTATCATAATGGATTAGCTTAGAAATAACGTTAAATGCAAAGTAACAAGTTTCCTTAACACATTTATAACTCTATCATGGCCAAGTTTATCATGTCCTTATTTCTTAAAAGAATGGACCTCTCTAGGTTCTTGAGTCTAACCTATACTTATCACTGATCCCCTACACACTACCTTAGAGTTCATCACCCAAAACTCTAATAATCTTAGTCCCAATAAGTTTGCATGAGAGACTAACCATGATGGTAGTAACTCTAAAAGTTCATCCAAGAGTAGAGTAGATTAGGGAAACTAAACTCCACAAGCTTAGAATAGGTAAGCTTGATGATAATGGAGGGCATTTATTGGCTCAGGCCTATATAGTTAGGACACATTAATTGGAATGTGAGTTCATAGCCATCTGATGCAATTTCAGTTTCAAACTTAAATGCACTAAAGAGGGAAGGTTGATCAAGTTTAGGAACACCCCATACCTCAGAGTCATTCCCTAAACCCCTCCCATACGAACTTAAGGTTCAAGGGCATCCTTCGCCCAAGAACTACCTACATACTTGCTTCCAAACGGAATCGAAGTCACATGTAGTTCTCCTCACATGCTATCTCAAGGGTTTTATACATAGGTTCCTACTCTCAAGGTTTTATTGCCACTAAAGTAACTTTCCTCCTAGAAGTGAAATAGAAGGAATACCAAAGGAGGATGGATAACCATAAAATGGTTTAGGACCAAATGGTGTAATACATCACTAATTATCAATACTCATTCCAAAACAAAACCACAGTTCATAGAGTTTTATTAATTTCTATAGCATACTCCAATAAGGTTCCTCTTAATGGTTCCCATAAATTAATAAGGATTAACCATAGGCAAAGAAACACAACTAAGTTCACAATATATAGAAAGACTGTACAATAGAGAGCTTGTACCCAAGGACACTGAGATCCCCAGTTAGACCTCTCCATCACTATGACTTGTAATTCTACCTAGACAAGCTAGAACCCTTCTAATTAAATGATGCACCTTAGATGATAGAATCATATGAGGACAAAGTGCCCAAGCCAAATCCACACTTAGAATTTAAGTATAACAGTATAACCAATATAAATTAATCCACCCATAATAGAGCGCAAGGCAACAATAACAATTGTTAGAATATCATCACAAAGCGATGATTATGCAAGGCCCTATATGGCTCCACATGATGTCCTACCATAATACAATTCAATGATATCAATATCATAATCATAACACATTATGGTGTCCTTGATTAGAAGCATTTAACATGCATCTTCAAGGCCATAGGAAAACTATAAGGAGCTTGAAAAACTTACACCAATAATTTAAACTTGCTTTAAACATGGTCAATACTTGATTCATACTCTAGATGGTTGGAAACACTATATCCCTGGAACCAACATATAAAGATATACATCGAATAATAATATTCTTAATATTTTAATTTCATTTGTCTTATGGCACAACCCCACATTCTTATGACAGTCTAGATCGTGGTTGAGATAATGTTCACACTTGCATTCATATTAAATATGACCTTAATGGTCATCAATAAGGTGTTAGGAGATGTTATACACTATGATCACAACTATTTTATCTCTTAACTCAATCTTGATAATACCATCAACTCTAAAGGATAGATTGTCATCCATTTAGTGTGCAATCATACAATAGTGCAATACAACTATAGTGCTTTTTTTCTTGGTTCCCAGGATATTTCCAATATCAAGGTTCTCATACTTAAGAACATCATGTAGTCAATTAATGCCTCTAACCCCAACCGTAAACTAAATACAAAAAGATATCAACTTCCAACATTAAAATGTGTTCAATACAGTGTGGTTCCAATGCCACTAAATGAAGTCATCATTGTACAAAAGTAATCAATATAAATAATAGTTCCTATTATCAATCCTAATCCTGAAAAATTAACCATCCTTTCATTCCATCTTTCTTAATTTGTCCCCACTTATATTGTTCAATTATTTCAAAGCTAGAATTAAGGATATGGAGTATAAACAATACCCAGAGCCCACTGATCAATGATTTAGGTGGTCAACTTCATAAGCATCTGATAGCAATATCACCATTATGATCTCTATAAATGCTCAAGGGTAGCAACCTTAAATGGTTTAAAAAAGGATAATAGTCCAAAACGCAATGAATCATGATGCATATCTTTGCCTAGCCACATTATAACCTTATGCATGCCCGAGCCTAACACAAGGTCACTATTTCCACAATCAACGTGAATAGTAAAAACAATAGAAAAGTCACTCTAGTGAACCAGGTAAGCATTTGCCTAATGACTGCAGACTGTTTGGAAGCTCCCTACCCCAAAATAGTTGACATCATACTTGACAGCATTTAAGATAAATATTTCTTAAATATAATCCAAAGGTCTTTAAATTCTTAGAGCAATAGGGAGGAGAATTGAAATACTACAATGCTATGTTTGTATTTTATTTCATACCCATCTCATTCTCCTCTGAGATTGTGCCATTTGTGTGGTTCAAAGGACATGATTTAACATTGAACATAATAAAGATCACACAGATTTAATAGAGAAGTGCAACAATCAATAGTAGATATATCTACACTCAACTATCGTGAACTATAAAAGAATAAATGTCTATGCTTACAGCAATCCCAATAGTGCTCTGTAGCTGCTCCCAAGATATGATGTATTTCTTAACCATCGTGGGATAGATGTGAAGAAAAATGTAGCCAGTCTCATCTTTCATAATCTCAAGAACAAGGGATTCAAAGTCTTTCTTGACAAAAATTCAATTCAAGTTGGAGACAACATACCTCGATCAATAGAGGAGGCTATTCACTCAACACCTATGCATCTTGTTATTTTTTTTGCTAATTATGTACACTCCATTTGGTGCTTGAAAGAGCTAAAGCTGATCCTCAAAACATGGGCTCCCATCATACCAGTATTTTGTGGAGTTGAGCCTTCGGAGCCTGTTGTTTTGGGGCGTTTAGATTCATCCAGGCAACTGGAGAATGGCTGCCACAACCTCTGCATACTGCCCAATGACCCCATCTAAGTCTTCCTTCTCTCACTCCTCCCTTCTACTCTTCTCCATGCCCTAACATCTTCCATAATCCTCTGCAACTATTAAAATTCCTATCTTTATCAACTGATAATCTTCCTCTCAACCAATGAACAAATTCAGACCCATGAACTTGTAGCCACCATAAAACGGCTCTCGTCTCTCCTAATGAGAGTATCATTTAAACATAGATATCTATTATGATAAAAGAGTCTTTCAACTGCTTAGAGAGAGCTCTTGTGATTCAAGAGGTGGCGTGAGCATTCATGGATGCTTGTGCCTACCTTTTTCCTATCTGATTTGCATCTATTAAATGAGCTCTACTTAAATATCATCCAATTCAATGGTCAAACAACTAATAGCAATTTTACACCTCATTTACAACAAAAAGTGGTAAATTTTTGTCCTATTTTTGAACAGCCATTAAATGGGGTGAGGAGAGCCATTCCTCATTAATGGCTTGGTAGTTGCTCTACCATGTCTCGCTATAACTCTCTCCTCTCGTCGCCTGATGCATCTAAATCCCTCTTCAATGAGGTAGTTGGTGGCTTGACCAACACCTCTTTGTTTTCTTTTTATTATTATTTTGTTTTTCATTTTTTTTATCCTCGTGGAAGACTCCTTCCACAGGGGATGTGACAGAAAAAAAGCGGAGATGCATTTAGAATGCATGATCACCTCCGCGACTTCGGAAGACAAATGGCAGACAGAGCGGTCCCTCCTTGGTTGTGGTGGCCAGAGCATCTTAGATCTATGGTGTGCTACTTCTTTATATCTCTATCATTAAAAGATTCATAAAAAGCTTTGGAGACCTTATTTCTTACTTATTTATTCTGGTCGCAAAACATGCAAATTTAACCATGATCCTTGAATGCAGCAAAAAAGGGAATTCCAAAAAATCCTAGAAGAAACAAATGATCGGTGTTACGGTCATTTTTGGGACTTTTCCCTTAATTGGAGAATTGAATATTTTATAGGAAATTTAAATAACTATGCTGGCTCGTCAACTGTCTCTTGTGGCTTGGGGTTGATGCACAGATAGGACAATGCAAAAGAATTCCTTCATGGATTCTTGTGAAAAAGTTGCAGTATTTACGAGTTGATGGACATGTAGATGTGCGGAGCATTTCCCCAGCTCAATTACGAGTTGAAGGGCATGAAGAATTGTGGAGCATTCCCTCAGGTCAAATCGATACCAAGATATATTTTTTTTTTGTTGCCAATTAGATTTCCATTTAGGGCAGAGTATACATTCTAGATCATTCTATTTAAACATCATTTTGTTCAATGGTGGAATAGTCAATAGTAAATTTATACTTGATGGACACAAAAAAATGGTAAATATTTGTCATGTTTTTATTGACCAAAATTGACCTTTGACTATGGAAGTGGATGATGTTTAAGAATAACCCTATTTTAGTGAAGATTGTTTTAGTATTGAGAAGCAATTTATGTTTAGAAATTAATTGTGGATTCCAAGATAGTTTTAGGTTGAGATGGTTGTGTTGCAAGTACGGGCCTAACCGGTGTTGTCATTGATGTCAACATACTCGTGTTGCATTGATGAAAAGGATTGGATGAGCTGAGTGCTGAGAATATTGAGAAAATTAGTCCTAATCAGGAACAAAGATGAACAGAGAAGACAGTAAGGTAAAATTCCAAGATAAGATGAGGATCAAAGGATGCGGTTTAAAGGGTTTGTAGATATGTGTCTTAAAGTGATCCAGTAAAGATTTTAGAGGTCCGCATAAAGATCTGAAGAAGTTGTGGCCATTCAAGTAAAACCGGTTTTGGCAGGTGTTCAGAGGTGATAGAGTGACACAGATAGGTCCGGTAAGATCCGGAAATGCATTATCCTATTCTGCGGATTTGAGGGAGTGTTGAGGAAGTCTTGGTGAAGTATCAACTCAATTGGTTCATGGTTTGAAGGTCCACAAGCATCTATTCCTTTGTGACAGTGGTGACAGACTGTGTTCTTGAGGTTCCAGATGAAGGAGAGAAGGATTTCAGTAAGCAGATGAAGTGTGGATGTTCTTGGTGATTTAGGAAATCTTATGGAGGTCTTTGGATCATGTCCAATTTGTGTTGGTGGTCCACATTAAAGTTGGAGCTCGCAATTGAAGAATAACTTTCGGTTGATGGTGTTCTTCCTGAGACTGGTCGACCGGATGTATTACACATCTTGCGGATGTTCTTGTAGATGTTTGCCGACTTAGATGATTATTCCTAAGTCAATGCCTTGTATAAATAAGGGATTGTAAAGTCATTTCAAGGGGTGTCTGGGGAGATGTGAGTGTGGTATCCAGGAAGAGAGTGAAAGGCAGAGCATAAGTTTTGGGCCTTAAATGGAACTGATTCAAGCATGGTGAAGATGCTATTTTCTAGTTCAACTATGTGATTCTGTAGACAGTGAGTCTATTGTAGGCAGTGAGCCTCTTGTGAGTAGTGTGCTTTGGTAGTGAGCCCTAATTCATGTGTCATTTTGTTCTTTCTATTCTTCTAACACAGAATACAATCTTAGGTTAATCACCCTGTGGTTTTTCCCTTAACTGGGTTTTCCACGTCAAAATCTTGGTGTCTTATGTGTTGATATGTTTCTACTCTTGATTTAATGCATTATGTTTCCATGATTGATTTATTGATATGCTGCTAAATAAAAAGAAGGATTTAAGTGTGTAATTGGAAAGAAAGTTTTTGACAACTGATTCACCCCCCCTCTCAGTTGTCTGTCCTGAATCTAACAATTGGTATCAGAGCCAAGTTCCTCTAAAAAGAGATTAATCGCTTGAGGAGATCCAGGATGTCGTCCTACAAGAAGGATAGTCCGAAGTTTGATGGAACCAATTTTAATCTTTGGAAAAGTCGCATGAAATGTCACTTGCAATGTATGGGAATGCAGTACTGGATCATGGCTTCAACTAAGTATACTCCTCCACAGGGTGGTCCGAAAGCCCCAAATGAAATCACAGATGTTGAAAACAATCTGTGGACTATAGAAGCCCTTCTAAACACATTATCTGATTCAGAGCTTTCAAATGTTGTTGACCTACAAACTGCTTTTGAGATTTGGGAAAAAATGGAACTTCTGCATGAAGGAGACAAGTATGTTAAATGTGCAAGGCTACAGAGTCTGAAAAGAAAATTTGAAAATCTGAAGATGAGAGAAGATGAAAATATCACTACTTTTATGCCAAGAGTAAATGAGCTTGTTTGTGCAATTAGATGTGCTGGTGGAGTCTTGGATGAAGATAAGATTGTTGGCAAAATCCTCAGATCCCTTCCCGCTTCTTATAAAATCAAGGTTGTTGCCATTGAAGAATTCAGAGCCCATACAACTGTCACAAGAGATCAATTGACTGGTAAATTGGTTGCATTTGAAATGATCGAGTTTGGAGATGCCCCCCCAAGACTGAATCAGCATTCAAAGCCAGTGCTTCTATAAAAGGAAAACAAAGGGTTGATCCGGGAGAGAACTCTTCAAGGAAACTATCATGGTATGAAAAAGCAAGTAAAGAACTGGAAGAAGAGGAAACTGAAACTGCTTACCTTGAAGCCCTTATTGCAAAAAGACTGCCAAGAGGATCTGGTAAGTATGAAAGGAAATTGCCTTTTAAATGTTTTAATTGCAATAAGATTGGTCATTTTGCCTCAAAGTGTCCGGAAAGATTTTCAAGACCAAATCCTAACAGATCAAGGTTCCAAAAGAATTGTTACTATGTTCATGAAGAGGATGATAATGAAGGAGAAACAGATGATGAATCAAAGACAGGAAACAAATTTGGAAGGGATTGGGTGTTTATTTCCATCAAGGAAGAAGATCCAATGTCCTCTGAATCTATCAATCATAAAGTTGTAGAAAGAGCTCTGGCTGCCCAAGTTAAAGAAAAGGATGATTGGGTCATTGACAGTGGATGCTCTCACCATATGACAAGTGACAAAAATAAGTTCTTAGATTTGGAAAGGTATGAAGGAGGAGTAGTAAAGTTTGGTGATAATTCTGCTGGTAGAATTAGAGGTAGAGGAACTATTTCTTTTGATGGAAAGAACAAAATCGGTAATGTACTGTATGTTGAAGGATTGAAGCACAATCTTCTCAGTGTTGGACAATTGGTGGACAAAGGCTATGATCTTCAATTCAAGAATGGAAAATGCAAGATCTTTGAAAGTTCTGGAACAAAGATTGCATCCGGTACTCAGACAAAAGGTAATATCTTTCATTTAGTTGGTACCAATAAAAGTTGTCTATTTGTACAAGTTGATCAAAGTTGGCCATGACATAGGAGGATGTGTCATATGAATTTTGATAATATCATCAAAATAAGAAACACTCAGGCTGTAAGAGCTCTTCCAAAACTGGTGAAACCTACAAATAGTTTGTGCAAAGAATGTCAGTTGGGAAAGCAAAGCAGAGTCTCATTTAAGAGCAAAGAACAATCTTCTACTGGAATATTGGACTTAGTTCACACTGATCTATGTGGTCTGGCAAGAATCAAGAGTGTATGAGGTGATAGATACTTCATGCTACTAATTGATGACTACTCCTGAATGATGTGGGTAACTTTTTTGAAAGAGAAATCAGAAGCTTTTGAAAAGTTCAAAATATTCAAGGCTATGGTAGAGAATGAAACTAGATTGAAATTAAAGTGTCTGAGGTCTGATAGAGGTGGACAATTCACATCTGGTGAGTTCATAGAATTCTATGAGAAGCATGGAATAAAAAGATAGTTGTCTGCTCCTAGGACTCCACAACAGAATGGAGTAGTGGAGAGAAAGAACCAGACCATCCAGGAAGCATCTAGGACAATGATGATGGAAGAAAATGTTCCTCAGATCTATTGGAGAGAAGTTGTTAGCACTGCAGTCTATACTCTAAATCGAGTTTAAATCAGAAGCAATACCGGTAAGACCCCTTATGAACTTTGGTTTGACATCACTCCTACTGTGAGGTATTTTAGAGTTTTTGGTAGCAAATGTTACATCAAAAGAGATGAAGATCTAGGCAAGTTTGATGCTAGAAGTGATGAAGGAATATTCTTGGGTTACTCTACTCAAAGCAAAGCATATCGATGTTATAACAAGAGATTGAGAAAGATTGTAGAAAGTACAAATGTGAAGGTTGATGAAGGAATTGAAAGACCCTCAAGGTTTTATGAATACGATGAAGATGATCAGAATGATGTTCTGACTCAAGGAGCCCAAACCCCTTCTACAATTCAGATTCAAACTGATCCGGTAAATCAGGAAGGAGAGATGAGTTTCAATGAGCTTGATCAAGAATCAGAAGAGCAAGAAACTTCCAAAGTTCCTAGGTATGTAAGACTGAACCACTCTGAAGATTAGATCATAGGTGATAGAAACAAAGGTGTACAAACAAGAAGGAGAATGTTCAAAATTCAGATGAATATTGTTTGATTTCAAAGATTGAACCTAAGACAGTGAATGAAGCTTGCAATGATGAAAACTGGACTAAAGCAATGGAGGAAGAACTAATGCAAATTGAGAAAAATCACACTTGGGATCTTGTTCCCAGACCTAGAAACAAGAATGTGATTGGAACAAAATGGGTCTTCCAGAACAAACTGAATGAAATTGGTGAAATAATCAGAAATAGAGCCAGATTGGTCTGCAAGGGTTACTCTCAAATAGAAGGAGTTGATTTTGAAGAAATTTTTGCTCCGATAGCAAGAATTGAAGCAGTCAAATTATTTCTTACCTTTGTTGCCTTCAAGGACTTCAATGTATATCAGATGGATGTCAAGTCTGCCTTCCTGAATGGTGACTTAGAAGAAGTATACATTGAGCAACCAGATGGATTTCAATTGTCTGATCATGCTGATATGGTCTGCAAGTTGAAGAAAGCTCTGTATGGACTAAAGCAAGCCCCAAGACCCTGGTATGAAAGATTGGAAAAGCATCTTTTAAAGATTGGTTTCAACAAAGGTACTACTGACAGTAATTTGTATTTCAAAATTGATCATGAAAACATCTTGATTGTTGAAGTGTTTGTTGATGATATTATTTTTGGAGGAAGAGATAGTATGTGTAAAACCTTTGCAAATCAAATGAAAAGTGAATTTCAGATATCTATGCTTGGGGAAATGAATTTATTCTTGGGTCTACAAATCACTCAAACAAAGAAAGGAATCTTCATTTCTCAGATCAAATATGTGAAAGAATTGTTGAAGAAATTTGGGATGGAAGACTCAAAACCAATGAATACTCCCATGGCAACCGGATGTAAATTGGGAAAAGATGATGACTCTCCTAAGACTGATCAAAAAAAGTACAGGTCAATGATTGGAGGATTATTGTATCTCACTCAAACTAGACCTGACATTATGAATGCTATGGGTCTTGTTGCTAGATTTCAAGCTGATCCTAGAGAATCTCATGTCATGGCAATCAAGAGGATTTTTAGATATCTAAAAGGAACAGTTGAGTATGGATTGTGGTATCCCAGAGATCATAATTTCTCTCTTCATGCATATACAGATGCGGATTGGGTAGGAGATGTGGATGACTGGAAAAATACCAGTGGTGGAGCATTCTTTTTGGAGAAGAGATTGGTCTGTTGGCTGAGCAAGAAACAAGAGGCAATATCTCTGTCCACTGCAGAAGCAAAATATATTGCAGCAATAGGTAGTTGCACTCAGGTTTTGTGGATGAAGCAAATGCTAAGAGACATAAGAGTGGAGTATGAGGAGCCTATCACAATCTTCTATGATAATTCAAGTGCAATAAATATATCTAAGAATCCAGTGTTGCATTTAAAGACTAAGCATATATCTATCAAGTTTCATTTTCTGAGAGAGCAAGTGAACAAGAATGAAGTCAGATTGGAGTTTGTGCCTTCCAAGGATCAGATTGCAAACATCTTCACTAAACCTCTACCGAAGGACTCTTTTGAGTATCTCAGGGAGAAGTTAGGGGTTATTTCCCCTCTGGTGATGAACTAAGATGCAATAGAGTGCATCATTCCAGTAGATATCATAGTCATATCTTGTGGTCTGGATTGATGATAGGGCGCTGCCAGTCAGGGGGAGCAGCTGGTATGATTCTGAAGGGTTGGAGTTGCAAATATGAGCCCTTTGCCATTGATGTCAAATGGGGAGAGAAGACATGTGAAAAATAAGTGGTTGATGATTAAAGGGGGAGCAGTATTGGAAGAGAAGACATGTGAATGATTGTTACTGATAGGGGGAGCTGTGATAGTAAGGAGGAGTTTTTGTTTTGATGGTGAAAATAGTTTTTCACATCATATGTTTCCATCAATGACAAAGTGGGAGATTGTTGCAAGTATGGGCCTAACTGGTATTGTCATTGATGTCAAAATACTCTTGTTGCATTGATGAAAAGGATTGGATGAGCTGAGTGCTGACGATATTGAGAAAATTAGTCCTAATCAAGAATAGAGATGAATAGGGAAGACAGTAAGGTAAAAGTCCAAGATAAGATGAGGATCAGAGGATGCTGCTTAAAGGGTTTGTAGATATGTGTCTTAAAGTGATCCAGTAAAGATTTCAGAGGTCTGCATAAAGATCTGAAGAAGTTGTGGCCGTTCAAGTAAAATTGGTTCCAACAGGTGTTCAAAGGTGATAGAGTGACACAGATAGGTCTGGTAAGATTTGGAAATGTGTTATCCTATTCTGCAAATTTGAGGGAGTGTTGAGGAAGTCTTAGTGAAGTATCAACTCGATTGGTTCATGGTTTGAAGGTCAGCAAGCATCTATTCCTTTGTGATAGTGGTGACAGACTGTGTTCTTGAGGTTCTGAATGAAGGAGAGAAGGATTTCAGTAAGCAGATGAAGTGTGGATGTTCTTGGTGATTCAGGAAATCTTGTGGAGGTCTTTGGATAGTGTCCAGTTCATGTTGGTGGTCCGCATTAAAGTTGGAGCTCGCAATTGAAGAATAACTTCCGGTTGATGGTGTTCTTTCGGAGACTGGCCAACCGGATGTATTACACATCTTGCGGATGTTCTTGTAGATGTTTGCTGACTTAGATGATTATTCCTAAGTCAATGCCTTGTATAAATAAGGGATTGTAAAGTCATTTCAAAGGGTGTTTGGGGAGATGTGAGTGTGGTAGCGAGGAAGAGAGCAAAAGGCAGAGCAGAAGTTTTGGGGCTTAAATGGAACTGATTCAAACATGGTGAAAATGCTATTCTCCAATTCAAGTATGTGATTCTGTAGATAGTGAGCCTCTTGTGAGCAGTGTGCTCAGGCAGTGAGCCCTAATTGGCATGTGCCATTTTGTTCTTTCTATTCTTCTAATAGAGAATACAATCTTGGGTTAATCGCCCCATGGTTTTTCCCTTAATTGAGTTTTCCACGTCAAAATCTTGGTGTCTTATGTGTTGATATGTTTCTACTCTTGATTTAATGCATTATGTTTCTATGATTGATTTATTGATATGCTGCTAAATAACAAGAAGGATTTAAGTGTGTAATTGGAAAGAAAGTTTTTGACAACTGATTCACCCCCCCTCTCAGTTGCCTGTCCTGAATCTAACAGGTTGATGCTTCACGATTGTCTTGGATTGCAAAATCTTCCAGATTTAGTAAAAATGTTAAATCATTTGGAAGAATTGTCTATTATTTACTCCTTTCAGTCAGGCATTGAAGGGACTTCTTTGTCAAAATCACTTGAAAAACTCAGTAAACTTAAAACATTGAATTTTTTCAATGTGCCATTAAATGGAGAATTGGTTCTGAGCAATAATAGAGGTTCAACTCATTTTGAGCTTTCTACAAATAGCTGCATGAATAGTCTTCGATGTTGGTGTGAATAGGGGTTTTTTCTAACTAGTTTAGTTAATTTCCCCTTGTGTGGATAATTCATATTATTTAACTATTTATTAGTTAAATAATATTCACACATCACACATAATTCACATGTTAAGTTGACTTAGTGAGTCTACTAGATGTTCTAGTTGTTGATAGTTGTAGTGAGTTATCTTATCCTACACATGTGCTCTAGTCAGCATCCTATCCTCTAGTTGTCACATGTGATAGGAATGTGACACTTGTCAATGTTACCATATTTGTGCTTTTGGTTCTTGTGATATAGGTATGAAAGGATACAAGGTGATATGTTATGTTTTATAAGTTTAAGGGAGGTTTAAAAGGAGTCTTAAAGTGTTTTTTAAACTTTAAACCTTCAAGTGTTATCTTGACATTCTTTAAAGGTCATGAAAGAGGTTTAAATTATTTTTAAATGTTATACTTTCCAATTTCACCTTTTATCCTTCAAAAAGCCCTTTTTTCATGTAGCATATGAGTCAAAGGTCAATAAGATAAGAGGTTTTTCTACATCCAAATCAAGTTTCCACGTTGCATGTGAAGAAATCAACAATGAATAGGAATTTTTTCACGTAAAGGATACCTTAATATCCCCCAAAGAAGCCCGCAGTTGGTTTTGGAGGGAGTTATTTAAAGTTTTACATGGAGTCTGAGTTAAAAGCACTAGCCTTGAGTTTGGTATCTTCGGGTTCAGGTTCCTTGAGTTTAGTTAGGGTTGTTTTGTCCCCCTTTTAGGCTTTCTTCTAAGTTTTGTACCTTTTTTTTCCCTCATGAAGATGGTAGACTAGGGTTTGCTAAGGTTTTGAATGCAGGGTCACAATCAGCAACGCATGGAGGAGAACAATGACAATAGTCAACAAGCATGCATGTTTGAATGAATGTCTCTAGGGGTTTCAAGGAATGGTCAAGGTCAAGAAGAGAGCAGATTTGGGAGAACAACAACAACAATGATTTCTAAAACTAAATAGTGACATGTAAAAACTCATAGAGGTCTGTGAAGGAGACCACAGTATCATGTTCAAATGAAGTCTCAAGGGGTTACAGAGATGTTTATAAAAACACAGCTCCAAATAAGTAAGAGGTTTCTTTCTTTTCAAAATATAGCATTGAAATGCATGAGGATATCTCAATTTCATTGTTTGTGAGCTTTCCTAAATGCATGCCTCTATTACAAAGCTACATATATACAGTAGTTTCTATGAGAAGAACATTTTTTGTATCATGCAACCCATTTCAAAGCTTATGATAGCATATAGCGAGTGGCTATATGAAACAATTCTATCTCTGCAGTGTTTGGGGAACTGACTTGTTAACTGGAGACTGTGATGTCATTTTTATTCAAGATCAAGGAGTCATCCTTCTCAAGAGGCCTTAACTATAATAATGATGAAATTTATCCAATCATGAAAGGACATAGTGATAGTCAATACAAGAGCAAGTGCCTCCATGCTAAATGACTGTCATAACAGTCTAAGGGTCAGTAAAAAGGATTAGCAGACATCATGAGAGACTGTCACAGTGGACAGTGAGTAGAGATCAGCATTTTCACAAGAAGATAGTGTTGGTGCCTGCATGAGTATTTAGGTTCCAAGCATTTAAATTTGCAGGCACCTTCCCAAAAATCAAAAAAATCTAACACTTTCAGCCTCTACAATAGAAAAAATGCAAAAATCAGTTAAGGTGCAGGTGTCTTTGTATATACAGGGGTGTTTGTATATACATTGGCGGGCTTGCAAAATCTCTATCGGCCTCCAAAAAATGGTGAAAAAATGAGTTATATGCATATTGAGTTTGCATATACAAGGGGGAATCTTTCACAAATTCCCAGCAATATTCGTTGCTTGCATATCGGGTTGCATGTATATTTGGTTTGTATGTTTAGACATACAATGGTTAGATACAAAGAAAAGATACATTGCAGGTATATTCCATGGAAGATTCTGCTTGTATATAGGGGTTTGTATGTTGTTGTATATTTGGATATACAATGGGTTTATACAAGTGGCAGATGTCAAAAAGGTTTCAGATTGGGCTAAGTTGTGGTCGGGTTCGTAGGTATGTGCAAAGGATTGCATGTATGTTTTGTTTGTATATTCGAATATACATTCGCAATATGCAATGTCAACATGCAAGGAAAGGATGCAATTGGTGGGGCCCACCGGTTGTATGTTTGGGATTTTATATTCCAAATATACAATCGAATGTATAACGAAGAGATGCAGGAAAAAAGATACAACATGGATTTCAAAGGATTCTCCAATCTGCCTCATGAATAGGTTGACGTCCGCGACTTGTATGTATGAAGCGATAGATGCAGAATAAAGATACAATCTGGACCCGATGGAGATTTCAAGTTGCTTCATTAACATTTGGGATCTGCGGCATGCATGTATATGGCATTTGTACATGCCGATATACAAAAGGTGATATACAAGCCAGATTTCAAGGTGGATGCAATATGTTTCATAATTTCTGAAATCCGTGCCTTGTATGTATAAGAAGATATGCAAGGAAAGATGATGCAGGCCGGACCTGATAGCGATTACAAGGTGTTCTATAAGTTTTTGGTGTCCGTGGCTTGCATGTGACGGTTGTATGTATATGCATTTGCTCTTGCATATACAAAGGATTTTGGAGGGCGAAAAGGGCAAAATTAAGAAAGGGAAAAGTCAGCGATATAAGCATGAGGTGCCTATGTGGCACGTTTTCACTGGTTGGCGACTTTTCTGCAGGATTTTGATGCCATTGATCTCAACAGAGGAGGGAAATCAACGGCTATCTTTCAAACTGGCAGCAGCGATGGTTTTTTTTTGTGTGCAGGCTGTTTTTAGGTGGGAAAAGTTATGAGGCTCGCTGGCTGCTGCACTCCAGGAAGCACGGGTAGGTGAGCCATTAATGGCAGCACTTGCAGGGGGATGTTGGATGGAGTGACAGGCCAACTACCAGATTTAAGATGAAAATCTTTGAGCGGCGGCTCAAATCCCGAACTCACCTACTCCTTCATCTTTGTCCCTCTACTGCATTCATTGTTTGGGCGCCATTCTCATGGTGCAACGCATTTGGCAGAATTTTGATTTTTGTTGATGTGCCATGTAATTAATTTACTGAGTGCGAAGTCTTGCTATAAAAAGCAAACTGTGTTACTCTTTTGAGGTTGTTGAAGACTTGGGCCTTTTTTTGTGTAAATAACAAAAAATAGAGCATTTCCTGGCTGTGGTATCTCTGTGGAGTTTATGAGTTGCACCTTGAATGTACATTGCATACATTTTCAGTTTCAGCGTTGTTTTATATGAAAAATGCTTATGGCATGTGTCTAGCTGTCCCTCTCCACTTGTTGCATGCATTTCTTCTTTTGAATTTGGTTGCTAAGGGTTCCTCAAATTCTAGAATATAGATTTATGTATTGCATGCTTGATCTTTAGACTTCCATTCAAGGAGTGGATTAAATTGTTTTAGGTTGAGTATGGAGGAGATTGTATGTCAACTGAGATATCTGTAAGTAGAGGCAATTAAATACCCATCCTTGGGTGATGTTTGTAAGGCAAGCATCAATCTAACCCCTTGAAACTTGAATCCAAAATGCAATCCGTTCTTGTGTATACATCTAGTTGACTCCTTGCCTTGAGATAGGAACCGGTATGCTTCTTGTGTAGTAGTTATGTTCCAAAACCCCTATCTTGCATCCAATCCATCAAATTCAAATCCATTCATATTTCCAACCTGTTAGTTGTAGGAGTAGGATTAGGAACCCCCTGCATACTCTCATTGATAACCAAACAAATATGTCCAAGAATGTTGCCATCCTTGTGATTTGTCACACAAATCTTTGTCCCAAAGTGAGAGTATTCTGCCTGTTATCACAAAGCTAAATCTTTCTGTCATTGGGTGAGTCAAATGTTACATCTTTAGCTATAAGGACCCCACCCTTGGTGCGGCAGAACCAGAAGTGAAGGTGGTGCAGGAGCACCTAATAGAGCATCTTGGAGCAAGAAGACACAAATGATCATAGGAGGAGTCCATGGAGTCCATCAAGTCAAATGGAACAGTCTAAAACCAATAATGACATATTGTAATGGTCAAGATGATGTAATGGTTAAATGTCCTAAGGGTCCTGGTAAGGACCCTAGGACCAAAATGATGTAAGTTGGGCCAATAGTGCCTCTAGGGTCAAATAAAAGTCAAATGTAGGTGTCTAGGATTAGGAATAAGATATAATAATCCTAAGGAAATCAAACACAATGCTTTGGTAGGGTAAAAATCCTTTAAACCAAAGTTTTAAATTCAAATTTTTGTAATGAGCATTAGGCGGGAAAAGCCTTTTTGATTAGTTTTTGGAAGTTTAACCATCCCTAACTGATGGGAATTGGTTGTAGAAGTTAGGGATAAGTTATGTAAGCTTAGCCAAGGCATTTGGTGGTACGGAAAAAGGCTTTTGGAGGCCTGATTTTGTACGGCAGACAGGGGAATAACAGAAAAACTCAATTTTCTTGCATTTCCTTCCTGTTTCTGTGGTCTTTTTGATTGTTGGTGTTGGGTAAATGATCTAAGTTCTCATCTAACCCTAGTAGACCTTATTTTCATGCTCTGAGAAGGTTTTGTAGGTAGTTTATTGCTGTTTATAGTGACTGTCACAAGGAATAGCAGGTTGTCCTGTGCATTTTAAGAGGTTTCAATGCCTCATAGGACCTTTCCATGGATGTAGGATCCTGATTCTCATGGAATAGGTCCTTATTAACATGTACTATATGATTTCTAACTTGGCAAAGTAGGAGGAATGAAAATGGGGAGGTGATCACCATTTGAAGTCAAGTTTGCATGTGAAAAGAACATGAGAATGGTGGCATAGTTATAGCAGCCAGAGATCCGTCCTAACAAGGTGATTTTTTTATGATTGGTATTGTTTGGTATGGCCAAGGAGATGGTGTTAGACCTTTGAATGAGGTCTGGAAGTGACTGGAGATGGGAGATCTAGCAAAACCTAGGTTTTAGGGCCTAGAAATAAGGGTTTTGTATTTCAAACATTAAATGAGAAGATCTTAGTCTGAAACCTAGAAAATCCTTTGTTGTAAACCCTTTACTAAGACTATTTCAAGGTTTGGAGAGTAGGTGACAAGTTTGTCATAGGTTTCCTTTGTAAAGTGGGTGAATTAGGCCTTGTAGGAAGGCAGCAAGGTGTTAGGACAGTCAAATTCGGTCCAAAACAATAGTACATGAGCCTGAGGTATGTTATAGAAATCAATAGAGGGTACTCAGATCAATCTTTTTTTTTGAGAGTGCTTTGGGAAACTTTGGAGAAAAGTGCAAGTTAGTCGTTGAACAGGGCTACAAGGATTAGGCCTGGTTAAGGGGAATTGTCAAGAACCTATCAAATTGGTTTGTGAAACCTTTTGAATCTTGTTGATTGTGGTAGGTTGAGACCGTAGAAGGTGGAAGATTGTATCTTGGGAGTTGGAAACAAGTTTGAGCCCTTTGGTGGAGTTTAGGACAAGAAGGAAGACTAGAGAAGTCTTATTGGTTGAAGCCCACAAGCTATTTGAATCTCTTGATCTTGTTAGATTATCATTGGAGTCCTGACACCTCTGCATCATAGTGGTATCAGAGCAGCAAGTAGGTCCTTGAGGGAGTGGTAGGATCTTGTGAAACAGTAAGGGTTTGTGAAAGTGTGAAGATGGCCCCTAAAAAATTAGATGGTTAGGGAGAACAATGAATTGAGAGAAGCCTTAGAGGCTAGAGAAAAAGAGTTGAGGGATAGAAGAGAATAAGATGCTGCAAGGCAAAGAGAATTAAGACAAGTGAGAAGAGATAATGCATCAATCTTGGCAAGGTTGGAAGCATTGGAGAAGAATCCTAGAGGGGATGCACAAAAAGAGCAAGAAGGGGATGAACAAAATGAGCAAGAAGGGGATAATGGAGGACATGAGAAGGTAGATGAGAACCCTCCTGAGGATGAGTTGGATGTTGAAGAAAGGAGATTTGTGAGATTGCTTAAGGAAGTTCAAGGTAGTGGAACAAAGGCAAACATAGAGTTACCTATCTATCAGGGGAAGATGGATAGTGAAGAGGTATTAGGGTGGATAGATGCCCTTGAAAATTTCTTTGAGTATGAGGAAATAAGTAATGAGAAGAAGATTAAATTTGCAAAAACAAAGTTGAGAGGGACAACACTTACTTGGTGGAGTAGTGTACAAACAGAAAGAGTGGCTAGAGGTGGAACAAGAATCACTTCCTTGGGTAGGATGAAGGATATGATGAAGGATTAGTTCCTTCCATCTGATTATTCTATTCAAACAAAGAGGATGAGGCAGAACTTGAAGCAGAAGGACATGGATGTTATGTCCTATACTAAGCAATTTCATAAGCTTAGTATTAGAGGAGGATTGGAAGATGAAGAAGAGAAAGTGGTAAGATACCTTAATGGGCTTAGGTACAACTTGCAAGATGAAATTGGTTTAACCATACCAAAATCACTCAGGGAATGTTTTCAATTAGCCATAAGGGCTGAAGAGAGGGTGAAGAGGAAGCAAGAAAGACAAGGAGGTAGTGGTAGAGGATATAGAGGTAGGGGCAGGCCAACTAATGAAGGGTAGAGCAACAATGAGAAAGGCAAAGAGTTTTCTGCAGATCAGAGAGGTGGATATAGAGGTGAAGATAGGTTTAGATCAGGTAGAGGAGTATTCACAGGCAGATGTTATCATTGCAATGAAGTGGGACACACATATTTCAAATGTCCTAAGAGAGATGATGTTGATAAGAGCAAGGAGAGAAGAATTCATTTGGCACAAGAAGAGGAAAAGAAAGAAGACCAAGAACCAGCACCAGTCTATCTAGTAACAGATGGAGAATTGCTCATGGTGGAGAAAGGCAAAGTGCAGCAAGCACCACAGGTATCCATTTTTAGAACTAATTGTTTAAGCCATGGAAAAATGTGCAAATTGATGGGCATGTGTAGGATCATGATGGGCCAAACTATACCTCTAAGTGGCAATGAAAATACAAAAAATCAGACTTTATCAAGTTCATGTGAAAATTTGAATGGATTATCTACACAATTTGAAAAAGATGTAAGAACAAAATTTGTAGAGAATTGAATCTAGTTTATAGGCTACTATTTAAAAAAAAAAAAAACTAAATTTACTTAGTGAAAATTGAATATTTCAATGAACAACTTTTAAATTTTTTAGAAAAGAATAAAAAGTGGGTATATGTCCAGCCAACCTAACTACGAATAAAATTATATATATATTTTTTAAATTTTCAAAATAAGTAGAGGACTCATGTCTGGATGTGATGCATATTTATTTGAAATTTTTTTCCAATAAAATAATTAGTTATGATTTTTTTACTGTGACTTTTTTAAAAAACTAAAAAATAATTTTCTAGCCAACCTAACTCGATAAAAAAAATTGAAATTCAATTTTTTTTTAACCTATAGCTAGAAATGCATAGAGTGTGACGCAGGTTTCAGATCTCAAAAAGGTGAAATGGTTTGAAAGTTATGGATGTTTTTCAATCAGTGTGTCCATCAGGATTTCAGAGACACGGTATGTAGAAAATTATTAATAATTATTTAATAAAATGATAACCAAACAAATCTTATATTTTTAGAAAGCTAACAATTTTTTCTATAAACCCTTTTCATTTTATCAATTTTGCATTAAAAAAAGTCGTCAGCACGAAGGGTGAAGTTCGAAGAAGAGACTGAAACATGAAAACACGTTAGAATCCATGAAAAGTCAACAACCAAAACGGATATCCGTTTTGCTTTGGTAAAAGAAACTCAAAATGGATATCCGTTCTGAAAATGGATATCCGTTTTGGAAACAGATATCCATTTTGGAAATGGATATCCGTTTCCTTGATCTATGACAAATTTTGTACCATTGGTTTTGGATGAAGAGAAGCAACATATTTGAAACATCGAGGCGATAATACAAGAAGTTAAAGTTAGTTGGTCATTTATAGGTGTATCTATTGTTTCATATCACATTACACATAGAATTCTAATTAACAATCTAGTTTCCTCATTTGGGGGAACTTTTTTTTATCCATTTCTAATGGAAATATTTAGTTAAAAATTGGTGGCTCCTTGTGAAAAGTATGGGCTCTTATCAAGCACACATAACCAAGAAGGTTGATATCCATTTTTGTTAAATTTTTGTTGATCACATCTTATGAATAGGATGTTGCTTGGTGATAGTTCTAGGTTTAGTGAACAATATTCTCAAGCTTATTGCAATTTTTACACTTGTGACCAAACTTGGTACCAAACCCTTTCACCTTTTCAATTAAACTTGATAGTGTCATCTCACTCCATGCAAATCAAATGAACATTAGGACCATGTGAATGAGATTAAGGATAGCCTTGAAATATGAATCTTTGTACTGTTGATTATCCTTTTAGCATGACAATCCTTTAGGATCATTGTACCCAGGTGCAACAATCCTTCAATCTTCTTTTATTTATATTTATTTCCTCTTCATACACAAGATTCTCGTGCCTTGTAGTCATGACAATCCACAAATCACCTAACTGTCCTTAGTGAGACTATATCTTATTTTGACAGTGATAGTCATCGTCCATTCACAAGTCTCCTCTTTAACATAGATACCCTTTGCACATGTTTTGACTTCATGATTTTTCTTTTGTATGTTGTATTATGGTATGAAAATACTATGGCCCCTTCTTCATCCTCTTGTATAATGAAATTGAAGGTTGACACTTACAGTTACTCTTCTTTATTACTTGGTGATAATGAATCCCTAATTTTTTATTGTCTTGAAGCCAAATTTACCACTATTGAGATAGTCAGAGTTGATTCTTGATCATGAATATTGCGAATTACTTCAAATATCCATGGACAATTTCAATTGTGTTTCTTAAGACATCCATGCCTTGACTATCCCTTGATGTTGGTCATGATTGTGCTTGGATGCCACTAAAGTTTTCCTTTGACAAAGTCGTATTTGTAGTCCACCTTTTGATGATGTTCAAACAATATAAATACTTATTCTTAACATAAGCAATATATTTCTCACAAATACCAATGCATTCTACTCATAAGGTTCATGGCACCATGCCTAAAGGTATGATAGTCAGCAGTGTACTATTATGGCAGCCTATGGTTGGTTTGACAATCTATAATAGTGATAGCATTCATGCCTAATAGTCCTTATCGTTATTGTCACAATATATTTTACATTTAAGGCCTTGTCTACAACATACAAAGTTTACCTTTCTCACCCATACCTTCAGTATATAAAGGACATTGATAGGGAATTTTTAATTTCCACTCAGTTAGTGCAATCTAGGAGAGGATAGATTGTCTAAAGTTGTAATCTATTTCCATTTACACTTTCCATAACTGCAATTGCTTAGTGTTTATTCTCAACCCCGGTATATGAATAAAATGTGACCTATTGTTCTAATAGGCCTATAGGGACAAAGAGGTGATAAAGCCTTTAATTTTAAACATGACATGGTTTTGATAACTTCCCATATTGGTAAGGTCCTGGATGACAATCCTTTGATGCACCTAATTGTAATAGGTGTTATGATAGTCCTTAGTATCTTTTCATTTCTTTCTTGAATGGCCTACAAATAAGACATAAGACCTATTAGATCCTTCATAAATAAGAATTCTCATACATTACATTTAAACTTAAACTCCCTAAACATCCATCAATCCATCCATTAATATCAAAATGCCATGAATATCCTATGATCAACCATTCTAATTCCTAGGATAGTCATATATTGCAATTTTGCTCCTCTATACTAAAATAGCCCAAGGAATATCTACCCTTGAATTTGTATTTTAACAATCTAATGTCTTTACGAATAACATTGAGCCTTCTTTTGGGACAACATTTTTGCCTTTAGAAGCTCCTCATTTGATGATAGCCTAAAATAGAATAAGTGGATAGTCATAACATTTTAGCATATAATGGGAAAACCCTAAAATGTGATAAAGTCTATACATTATCTTTTCCCATCCATGTCACGAAGCAACTATTCAAATGCTAGGCCAACATGATTTAAACAATCATAAGGGCCAACAATCCACTCCAAATGCATGGGAAAAGCACAACTCTTGGATCCCATATTAATCATGTTCACATGGCTACTAGCATCTTCAAGTGAGTCAATACAAAAATTGAAAGCCTCAAACTCATACATTTCAGAAAAATATACCTAATTATAAATTTGATATGCATGAATAAGGAAGTCCTCATGCAATACAAACTAAAATGTGTCATATTTAGACATGTCATCAAGTTGAACTACATCATGTTGAGACTTGTGTTTACTTAAGCATTACAAGTCACTTGCCTCTTTGCATGCTTCAAAGTTCCAAACAAAGGACTCGACTTTAGGTGTAGCAGAGTCCTCATCAATGACTAATTTACACGGCCTTAAACAAACTAAAATTATATATCATCTTTATGCTTATATGGAGGCTATATCATCTTTACAATTGTATGTCCAGGCTCTTTAGGAGTCTTCACAAATGTGTCCAAAGTAAGATTACTCAAATCAAATAATGGCTTATATCCAGAGCTTTATTAAGTTGATACCTAGGTGGATTAGTGTGTAAACATTCATATTAGATGGTAATTCACAAGTTTATAGGATAATAAAATGAATCCCTAGTCTAGAATCCAAATGTAAATGATAAAATGGATATCTGTTCTGTAGTAGCAATATGGACGTTGCAGAGTGTCTGTCGGCAAAGAATTGGGATTTAAGAAATGGATATTCGTTTCCAAAACGGATATCCATTTTGTAAATGCAGAAAAAAGACAAAAGGAATATTGTTGGGCCTGACATCCGCAACCAGAGACCCTCTACTGTCGAAATACTCATGATTTCTAGCTATGACAGTGAAAGGAATATTTTTATGCACTTTTGGAGACAATTTTCTTGTTACAATCATAAGGGTGACATTTTTGTTCCCCTAATGGGGAGCAACAGTCGTCATAAAGCAAAAAGGAGGAGGAAAGTTACATTGGAGGAAATTGAAGCAATTAGGGAAAAAGATAGGGAAAGGAAGAGGATTGGAAGAGTGGGTTTGGCGGATGCTCATCAAGGTGAATCTTCTTCTTTACCATCTAATGACATGCAAATTGAAGATGTTAATTTTGATTATAATGAAATGTTAGATAAGAATGAAATTCACCATGATATTGCAAATGAAAATATTGAAAAATGTTATGAAACACCTATTCATAATAGCAATACCATGGACAAAGAAGAAGAAGAAAAATGAAGACGTGCACTTGAAGAAAGTGGATATGAACATCATGATATTGAAATTGCACTCCATAATCTATTTGTTGATAAAATTGATGAGGTTGATAACATGGATGAAACAAGAACAATCAATGTATCTCCAAATTTCATAAGAAGAGAGGACATTTGTCAAGAAGAGAATAATCGTGATGAAATTGGAAAACACACAAGAACCCCAAAATGGTTACTTGAAATTGATGAGAACATAATGGAAAAACTTGAAGGCAAGAGGTCATCACGAATGGTTCGGTTGTGGGATACAAAACTCTTCAATGAATACTTTGAGAAGATAAAATTAACCGAACAATGCCAATTTTTTGTGCAATTATTAAAGATGTACAAAATGAGACCTTTACTAAAGAAATTAAAGATTCAGTTAAATAAAGTGTCTGATTGGAATAAAATTATTGTTAGAAGCCTTTTCAATGCACTCAATTCTATTGGAAAGACTAGCAAGGAGAAAGATAAAAGAGCTGCCCATAGAGTAATAATAACCTCAATAGTAAGCAAACAATTAAGAAATGCTCGATTAATGAGGCAAACTTGTGTTGACTTAAGATTGAATCGTAAAACATTGTCAAAAGCACTAGCATTAAGATCAAGGCTAGATAGTCCTCTTGCCAATGATACTTGGGCTTTTAGTGGTAGGCTTCCACGAGTTGACAAGAAGATAATTGATAGCACAAAGGAAGAAATTGAACAATTTTGGCACACTAACTCTAGGGTATCACCAAATGCAAAAGATGTTGTAAAGTTAAGAATTGGTGATAAAGACCGCACACCACATCCTAAACATTACTTGGAATGTAGCCAAACAACATTGTACAAACAATATTGTGAAACCCACCCAGGTATGACAATCTCACAAAGAGCATTTGAATCTCTTAAGCCATTTTATTGTGTACCTCTTAAAGTTCATAATACATGATGTTGCAAATACCATGTAGAGTTTTCTATGTACCATAAATTATTATGCAATATTCGTTCTACTTTGCACACTAATGAAATATTACAGGAGTGTGGTGCAATTCAACTACCAAAGTCATCTAGGGACTTATTAGATTTATTTCTATGTATTAGAGATGATGGTTGCATGTTCTACAAGAATGATTGTTTAAATGAAAAGTGTTTACAATGCGGTGGGTTATCAAAGTTTGTATCATGTTTTCATGAGGGCAACGGGCATGATTTTGGAAAGAGAATGGTTGAGAAAAAGAGATATGAGACAGTGAAATACAATTTGAAAAGTGCAGGTGAAGGTTCTAGATGTGAGTTGATTGTAAGAGAGGTAAGTATTGCTGATTTTATTGATGATTTTAAGAAAAAACTTTTCTACAAGTATGTCAGACATAGCCACAGGTCTCGATGGTTAGATCAACAGTTCAGGATGTGTAAAGACTCTTTCCTGATTGGAACTATTGTCTCTGTAGTTAATTTTGCAGAAAACTATACATTGCAACCCCAAAATGAAGTTCAACCCCAGTACTACAATTCTATTTAGATTGCTATTTTTGTTCACATCACCTACAGACATGCCCCTGAGAGTACAGAAGAGAACAAGAAGATTGTTAGATAATACCATTTTTACATGAGTGATGATCGATCTCATTCAGCAGAGTTTGTGCAATATTGTTTTCAACAATTTTATGGGTTCTTGCAAGAAAAATATATTAGAATGGATCAACATCTCATTTGGTTAGATAATTGCACTGGTCAATTCAAGAATGCTCGTAGTTTCTATTGGTTGAGCAAAATGCATGTAGAGAAGGGTATACCTCATATTTGGAAATTTTTTGAAGCCGAGCATAGAAAAGGTGAACATGATGGAGCAGGTGCATGCATGAAGAGAGATCTTTTTAAAGAACAACTAAAGATTAGAGGTGGTGCTACATTCAGTGATACAGATTCCATTGTTAAGTGGTGTAATTATGCATTGTCACGAGGAGTGGCTCTTGATTTTGAAGTGCACAGGTTCTTTTGGTTGGTTGATGATGGGATAGCGATAGAGAAATTGGAATGTTAGAGAATCAGTGAATCATCAAAGATGCATTCATTTCAAAGATCAGATGCAAGTACATGGACTATTTAGACACGAGAATTAGCTTGTTTTTGTCAGAGTTGTATTAAATGTGATTGGAACAATTGTGAGTCAAGTGAGTCAGTAGATGCATAGATTCCACAATATTTAATCCCTTTATATGAAGGTCAATCATCTTCCATCAATGACATGGAGAGCTCATTTGACTATGAACATCTTTCAGACCTTGTACAGCCAGGTCATGTTTATGCAGTTGTTGCACCACATGGAAATGAAGAGAGGTTAGACTATTGGTTAGCACGATGTGTACAGGGAAAACAAAAGCTAACACAACCTATGATAGATGATGATGGGTTCACATATCCTACAGGATTAGTTGTTATTGCTGGGACTTGGTTACGAACATATATGATTAAAAAGAATGGCATCCCGACATTTGAAGACTTTGAGAAGCATAAAACCATATTGATGTATTCTCACCTAGTTGTAGCAACAAATGTCAAGTTACTAAAGCATCGTGGAAAACCAAAATTAAAAGAACTATGGACAATTAGTAATGTTGATCATGAAGCAATATTAGATACTTTGAAGGTAAGAGATGGCCCCTCAGGTACGCTTGACTAGCATTTAAACTTCCAGATGGACAAGTATGACATTTTTTTATCTTAACTTGTTCTTGTTTTTTCTATTTTTTAGAATTGTTTTATTAAAAATCTTGTTACTTTAACTATAATGCATGCTTTTGACTATACAGGACTGCGAATAAAGTTATTTTACATGGCATCCTAGATTATTTTGCATGGCATCATAAATTATTTTGTATGGCATCGTAGGTTATTTTGACTATACTTGAGGTATGATTTTTAGTTCTTATTTGTATTTCTTAATATTTCACATTTGTACCTTTTTCTACATAATGCATTCCATGAGATGACATGTATTTGATGTCTTTTGTCAAATAGTTCATGTGCCTTGTCTATGCTTTCACATATTACATACATGTGTCACATGGCAATTGCAACTACAACATCTGACAAAATTCTCATTTCTTTGAGGTATTCCACCAAACAGTTCATGTGCCTTGCCTATGCTTCCTTACTTTGCATTCTTATAAAAGTCCTATAACAGTCATAATTAATCTTCATACTAATCTTGATAGTAATCTTGCCATCATTGTATTCCATGAGATGACAGTCCTATAACAGTCCTATACATGTCTACTAGGATAGTTTTAACTACAACAGTCCTACAATAGTCCTAAAATAGTCCTAGAACAATCCTATAATAAGCGCAGCATTTAATGTACATATTTATGATATTCATGTTTACTTAAATTTGCTTGTTCATGCTTCTCACAGGACATCACCTCCCCTACCCATCCAACTCTACAGAAGAAGAGAGATAAGAAATGATCAAGAGGGATCACCAATTGGCGGTAAGTGATTGATTACTTATGCCATGTTATATATTTTGAATATTAAATTCTATATTAATGTGCACGTTGTTTGATTGTATTAATAGGTGGAAATTCAAAAATCTTTATCGAGGAGGTCTAGTCGATGAGCGATAGAGGATGAGTCATTGACTGGTTCACCATCTTCATGGCCTAGCAAGAGCCATAGATTATTTGATAGCAATCTGGATAGGAGATTTGATTTTGGGACATTTTGTTACATATGCCTATTTGGCTTTGTAAACATACTTTTGTATGTTATCGATGTATATCGTTGTATATACCCATATGGTTTTATTTGTACATGCCTATATGGCTTGATATATACACTATACATTATTTTCATGACATTATGCATATATGTTTCTATAAGATCCTAATTTGGCACAAGTAGGGAGAATTCTTGCAAAGGTTATGGAATTTGGTTTTAAACGTTCCAATTGTATTTGCTTTAAAGTTTCTAAAGCCTTTTCAAAAAATCCATTTTGTGCATATCTTGCAATCATTGCATTCCATGAGATCGCATCTCTTTGAGGTGTCATTCCAAACTGTTCATATGCCTTGTCTATGCTTCCACACTTTGGATTTACACCCACCAATTGCATTTTCTTAACATTTCCTTTCAATCCTTATCAAAAATTATGTTTTGTGCACATACTGTAATCATTGCATTCCTTCATTTACAACACATGATTAAATAAGAAGATGCATATTTACAACACTTAAGAATATGTAGTAGTGTTGCTCATGTCACCAATACTATGTTTACATCTTCACATACATGGCTTACAACATGTGACAATATGAATGATAAAGAATGTTTGCATCAACACGATGGCACAACATGAACAAATTGCACATTTGCATCAATTTCATTGGTTCAATGATTGAGAATGTGTCAACTTGAACAATATTTTTTGTTCTTCTCATCAAGACATTCATGAAAGAAACATTGGTTTCTTGATATTCAATCATGCATTGTTGATCTTCAAAGTGTTAAGGATGTTTGACGTGATGAAGAAACTTTTTATTTTGATGTATTTCAACTCCAAACTTCCGCCTAGAAGTGAAGGCGCTAATCCTTGATCAAACTAACCTAAAAGTGCGCCTTGGTACTTAGGGCGCTAGATTATGATTGATCAACCTAAAATGTGTGCCTAAGGCTAGATAGTGAATTAGAATGATAAAATGCATTATCAAAGGAGTTTATAGTTATTGAAGGCATCAAATGATGACTTGGGCGCACATCTACCTCTCTACACCATCAAATGTGTGCCTAGATTAGTGAGGTGCCACTTCATATCTCTATGACTTTGGATATGCCCCTTGATAATGAATACAAGGTGCTAATTATTGAATAAACAACCTAGAATGAGTGCCTTACTATTTGAGGTGCTAGTTCATGCTTCTAGAACACCAAAAGTGCGCCTAGATGTTGAGGTTGCTCAAGCAACCTTGAAAGTGCGCTTTCACAAGGAGGTTAAAATGTATTATCAAAGGATTAAGTTGAATCAAGAAATCATCATTGAAGATGAGTAAAACATGATTGTGAATGACACACACTTTTCATCATCTCTAACCTCACAATTGCACCTTCCATTGGAAGCTCATATTGTGCCTAAAGGAATGGTACTGAGATATCATCCATGTCAATGATTGAGAATGTGTCAACTGGAACAATATTTTTTGTTCTGCTCATCGTGGGGCCAAATGAACTATGCCAACATGTCGAGGTGGGTGGGTAAATGCCAGGGGAGGTCTCTTTTTGTGTGCCAAGCATCCCCGTGATTCTAGGCAAGAGGCTACCGGCAAAGTCCCTTAAGATCCCTGAGACCAAAAAATTGCCAAACTTTGACGGAGCAGTTCTTAGAATTTGTGATAGCTGGGAATGTTTTGTTTGGACCTACAGGTGCACATGGGATCTATCCACAATAACCTCTCTCATTTTTGGTCAACTCCATTCCGTTTGCCTGTGCCGAAATCAAATGCATTGTTTCAAAATGCTTCAATTTGATGCAGTGGAAAGGTGCTAGGTGTGACATTTTTCATTCCATAACTCATATGGTCGAAGGGACTGTGCTAACTCATCGGGGTGGGTGGGTAAATTCCATTGGAGGTCTCGTTTGGTGCGCCAAGCGTGCCAGTCGTTCTGAGCTGTAAGCTACTGACAAAGTCAAAAGTTGCTAGGATTGAAATTTTGCATTCTACAGGTCCTGGGGTCGAACAGATTGTGCCAACATGTCGGGGTGGGCGAGTAAATACTAGGGGAGGTCTCGTTTTGTGTGCAAAGCAGCCCAGTCCTTCTGAGCTGTAAGCTACCGGCAAAGTCACTTTGCCGGTAGCTTACAGCTCGGAAGGACTCAGATGCTTTGCACACAAAACAAGACCTCCCCTAGCATTTACTCACCCACCCCGACATGTTGGCACAATCTGTTCGGCCCCAGGACCTGTAGAATGTAAAATTTCAATCCTAGCAACTTTTGACTTTGTTGGTAGCTTACAGCTCGGAACGACTGGGACGCTTGGCGCACAAAACGAGACCTCCAATGGCATTTACCCATCCACCCTGACACGTTGGCGTAGTCCATTCGACCCCACGAGCTATGGAATGAAAAATGTCACACCTAGCACCTTTCCACTACATTAAATTGAAGCATTTTGCAACAATGCGTTTGATTTCAGTACGGTCAAACGGAATGGAGTTGACCAAAAATGAGAGAGGTTATTGTGGATGGACTCCACATGCACCTGTAGGTCCAAACAGAACATTCCCAACTATCACAAATTCTGAGAACTGCTCCGTCAAAGTTTAGCAGTTTTTTGGTCTCAGGGATCTTAAGGGACTTTATCGGTAGCCTCTTGCCCAGAATCACTGGGACACTTGGTACACCAAACAAGACCTCCAATGGCATTTAACCGACCACCCCGACATGTTGGCACAGTCCGTTTGACCCCACGAGTTATGGAATGAAAAATGTCACACTTAGCACCTTTCCACTGCATCAAATTGAAGCATTTCGCAACAATGCGTTTGATTTCGGCACGGTCAAACGGAATGGAGTTGACAAAAAATGAGAGAGGTTATTGTGGATGGACTCCACGTGCACCTGTAGGTCTAAATAGAACATTCCCAGCTATCACAAATTCTAAGAACTGCTCTGTCAAAGTTTGGCAGTTTTTTGGTCTCAGGGATCTTAAGGGACTTTGCCGGTAGCCTCTTGCTCGGAATCACTGGGACGTTTGACACACCAAATGAGACCTCCAATGGCATTTACCCGCCTACCCCGACACGTTGGTGCAGTCCCTTTGACCCCATGAGCTATGGAATGAAAAATGTCACACCTAGCACCTTTCCACTGCATCAAATTGAAGCATTTTGCAACAATGCGTTTGATTTCGGCATGGTCAAATGGAATGGAGTTGACCAAAAATGAGAGAGGTTATTGTGGACGGACTCCACGTGCACCTGTAGGTCCAAATAGAACATTCCCAGCTGTCACAAATTTTGAGAACTGCTCCGTCAAAGTTTGGCAGCTTTTTGGTCTTAGGGATCTTAAGGGACTTTGCCGGTAGCCTCTTGCCCAGAATCACTGGGATGCTTGGTGCACCAAACGAGACCTCCAATGACATTTACCTGCCCACCCCGATGTGTTGGCACAGTCCGTTCAACCCCACGAGCTATGGAATGAAAAATGTCACACCTAGCACCTTTCCACTGCATCAAATTGAAGCATTTTGCAACAATGCGTTTGATTTCGACACGGTCAAACAGAATGGAGTTGACCAAAAATGGGTGAGGTTATTGTGGAAGGACTCCACGTGCACCTGTAGGTCCAAACAAAACATTCCCATCTGTCATGAATTCTGAGAATTACTCCATCAAAGTTTGGTAGTTTTTTGGTCTCAGGGATCTTAAGGGACTTTGCCGGTAGCCTCTTGCCTGGAGTCATTGGGACACTTGGCGCACCAAACGAGACCTCCAATGGCATTTACCTGCCCACCCCGACGCGTTGGCACAGTCCGTTCAACCCCACAAGCTATGGAATGAAAAATGTCACACCTAGCACCTTTCCACTGCATCAAATTGAAGCATTTTGCAACAATGCGTTTGATTTCGGCACGGTCAAATGGAATGGAGTTGACAAAAAATGAGAGGTTATTGTGGATGGACCCCACATGCACCTGTAGGTCCAAACAGAACATTCCCAGCTATCACCAATTCTGAGAACTGCTCCGTCAAAGTTTGGCAGTTTTTTGGTCTCAGGGATCTTAAGGGACTTTGCCGGTAGCCTCTTGCCCGGAATCACTGGGACACTTGGCGCACAAAACGAGACCTCCAATGGTATTTACCCACCCACCCCGATGCGTTGGCGCAGTCCGTTCGACCCCACGAGCTATGGAATGAAAAATGTCACACCTAGCACCTTTCCACTGCATTAAATTGAAGCATTTTGAAACAATGCGTTTGATTTCGGCACGGGAAAATAGAATGGAGTTGACCAAAAATGAGAGAGGTTATTGTGGATGGACCCCATGTGCACCTGTAGGTCCAAACAAAACATACCCAGCTGTCATGAATTCTGAGAACTGCTCCATCAAAGTTTGGCAGTTTTTTGGTCTCAGGGATCTTAAGGGACTTTGCCGGTAGCCTCTTGCCTGGAATCACTGGGATGCTTGGCGCACAAAACAAGGTTTTTTAGAATGTGACTTTATCCTTCCACTCCTTATCGAATGACGAGTTTATTCTCAGAGTTTGATGGCTTTTATGAGCATATACACGATGTTTTAGGATAGTCATAAAGGGTAGTTTTTGGATAGCCATGTGTATCTTTTTAACAATCATAAAGGGCAAGTTGTACATGGACTATGACAGTCCCAAAACTCATATAAATCATCCATTTTGGTGTTTGACAACCTTATAAATCCATTAGATCATTTATACAAACCCTAATGCAACTTATAAACCCTCTTTGCATAGTAATTTCATGAATGACTATCTTATATGATTGTTTTGTGCATTTTAACAGCCCAATGAGGATTGTATGGTGTTGTCATCTTCATGATTTTAACTTGATGCAGAGATAGGATAAAACTCAACATGATAGAGGCATCATTACAAATGGATTGAATTGCAATAGTCGGAGAGCCAACCTCCTATCAATGAGAGTTCAATGATAGTAAATAGAGAGCTACTTGACCATAAATAGGATTTACATACATACATACATACATATATATATGATCTCGTAGGCATCTAGGTTTCATACACAAGTTGTAATAGTTGTAGAGCTAACCTCTTATCAGCGAGAGTTGAATAATAGTAAATAGAGAGCTTCTCGGCCATAAATGGGATTTGCATACACACACACCCACCTGAAATAGATTCCACTAGCTTTCAATTACAATTTCTCTTAGGCCCTAACACATCCATAATGGGCTGTACTAAACAAAGAAATAGTAGGAAAATAGTAAAATCTGCAAAAACAGAGTTTCTTGACATTAATTTCATTCGAACTTGTCTTCAATTCATCTTCAAAATGTTTTCAATACATCTCCAATGCCTTTTCCATGAAGGTTTATGCATATTTATACATGATTTGAGGGAAACCAATAGTCTCCAACTGGATTTTGAGTACTTGACTGTTCATCTTCCATACTTTTGCATTTTTTTTACATTTTTCATATGACAACTTTGCCATATTTACAAAATTTGACAAGATGAAGACTAAATACATGATGGAATGGTTTATCATGACCTTATTAGATTTCAAGCTACTATGCTTGATTAGGGCATATAAGGAATTTTGTCATATTGATTCTATTGATCTAAAACCATTCTCAATGCTAAACATATCATCAATGGACTAAAGAACTATCATCATAATGTATGGCATCATGGGAAGTATCATGACATGCACACAAGGAATTTAAATTATATTGTATATCAAGGTGTATATATATTAAAATCTAGTCCATAATGGTATACATATACAAAAATTTGGCAAATATGCCAACTCAAAACATTTTTTACAAAATGTGGCATATGCCATGTCTCAAAATCTATATACAATCTACATGCCAAATAGCTACATCAAATGCTACAAGCCACTTGACCCTCAATCTGTGATGGATCCTCAATTTGTGATGGGTCCTAAAAAAGTGTCTTCTTTGTACCAAAATGTCTAGTAATTGATGGAGGCAAAGTTTCCTGCATTAACAAGTCAAAACACAAATTTGATTAATCTCTTCAATGGTAAATAAAAATAAGTTAAAGTTAGTAAATAGATTCTTATCTACTACAATTAAGAACTTTCATTTATTAACATACATCTAAATCACTACAATCAACTATAAGACCACTGATAAACTATCAATTATTTAGAAAAATTCAATTTAATTACCTTGACTCTATGTTGTTGTTCAAACAATCGTTCTGCAAATGATTTTCTCTTAAGATGATCAGGTGTCCTAGTGAAGCATGATGGCAAAGGTGGTACATCACTCATATTCTCAAGAGACTACATAAAAGCAAAGTAACATTGAAATAAATTAATATATAATTATTAAACAAATTAGGAAATGTATACATTTAAAAAGGTTAGATGTGTTACACACAAACAATCTAGAGTGCACTACACAAAAACTTATCTACTAGAAAACAAGCACATACCACCATCAAGGCCTCCTGCATCAATTGAGGACTCTGAATTATCAAAATGACAAGAATGTAAGACTCTAAATGAATATAATCAAATATTTAAGTTTTCTAAATTATCAATTAAAGTACAATTCAATCAAATTACCTCCACCCTTTGTTGGCGTTGAGAAATTTGTTCTGCAAATGATAGTCCCTTGGCTCGATCAAGAGTTCAAGAAAAGACTATTGGCAGAGATGCCACATCATTCACATTTTCGATTGACTATAAAATAAAATTAACATCAAGATATAAATTAATATATAATTACTCACAAAGAAATAAATGCATAAAAAAAGGTTGATGTGTAGAACAAATTATACTGGCAAGTCCAAGCCAAATTGGATAGCAGACAAAGTTCCATGATGAACTTCTGTCAACTCCTCCTCTGTCATCAACTGTTATCCCACTTATATACATTAGTACTAATAAATTTTTTTATATATTCAAATGGAATAGACCATAAAATTTAACTTTAAATTTTACCTGAATAAAAGATTGCTCATGCATTTCTCCTTCTCTATGGTTCACTGATCCGGTAGCTTCTACTCTTGTCCCTAACCCCTCAGCTTGAGTTCTAGACCCCATTGCCTCATCTTATGAATGGAGATCATACTCTGATGTGTTCAACGGTGGCTCACTACTCTCCATAATAGGACCTAAGCATAAATGATTGCAAGAAATGCAATGATGGGGCACACATACATGTGTGGATGACGACGGTCTAGTAGAACCAAGTGATCCAATATCATCACCTTCATCATGTGCTTGTGCAAATTGAGATGTCTGTATAATCAAATGCTCGGTCAAAGAGTGTATGGCACTAAGGCCCTGTTGTGTTGCATTTGCAACAACGTCTGGGTGCTGCATTGGGGGTGGAGAAGGGATAGCAGGAGGGGGAATATAGGGACTTGTACTTGTCTAATTGCCCCAGGTCTATCTTGAGGCATTCCTTTGCCCACTCCTTGAAACTCTCTAAAATCAAAATAATTAACATGTTGACCCATGACGAACTCTGCATAGAGTTTACGAAGGAAATACAAAGGTAAATCTAAATTGTTGTTGGGTGGTTTATCAAAAACCATCCACCAACGATCCCAAAAGTTCTGACTAATGCCCTCATGAATACACCATTTGATTGAAAACTTGGGCTTATGGACATCAACATGCAATTCGGTTTTAGGATTGACAAAGTGTTGGGCTAACATAGTTTTTGTAATCTCTAATTCTTTGACTTCATCATATGACAAACCGTTAGCATATTCAACCTTCTTGGCTTCTCTCCATTGCCTAAATGATTCGTGTTGGGTTGATAAGGTTTGAACATGATTAATGATTCCCTCTAAATTCGATGTCATTGTAGACAATCGAGGGTGGCGGCGATACATTTCTATGATCCTACTTATATGACCAATATTTCTTTGAATATTCTCTTCTATTGTTGAAGGGGGAGGGTTTGGGTTTTCATTTTGTGCATCCATTTTACCTAATTAAAAAATGAAAACATACCCACTTAGCATAAAAAACCAAAAAAATTGCTTGAATATACAAAACAAACAAAAAAAATGCTAAAGATCTTACCTTTCTGGATCGGATATCCGTTCACCTCTGATATCCATTCTTCAAAGATGCCACTACATTTTGCAAGCCGCGGGTTTGCAAAAATGCAGTGTCTTTTTCACTTTTTATGTTTTTCAAAATGGAGATCTATTTTGAAAATGGATATCCGTTATCAAAACAGATATCCGTTTTCTTTTTCTCAATTATTTTCATTGCTTTTTATTTTAGTGTTTTAGTATTTAGGCATTTTAGCTATAAAATACAATCCAAATTTTAGAAAGGCTGTATCATATGAAAGGAGAGATTTTGGACAAACTATCAAAATTTATATAGGATTATGATGATATATATATTTGATTTTTATATGATTTACTTATACTAAGGTATCTCATAGTATTTCAAAGGCACTTTTGAATAGATAATTGTCATAAAAAAATTTTAAACACTAACCCCTAAACCTCTAAACCTTAACCCCTAAACCATAAACCCTAAACCCTAAATAATGCCCCTAAACCTTAACCCCTAAACCCTAAACCCTAAACCCTAAATGCGAGCAACCCTAAACCCTATCTCCTATCTCGCCCTTATCTCCCTATCTCTATCATCAGGCTCTACCTCTCAATCCTTCTCCCTATTTCTCTGGACATCTCGCTCACTCTCTATCTCCCTATCTCTACCCTTTGTCACCTCTATCTCTCCCTATCTGTCTCCTCTCTCTTTTTATCTAGCTATCTCCAAAACTGAGAAACCCTAAACCCAGGTACACCCTAAATCCAATCAACTCTAAACCTATATCTCCCTATCTCTCCCCTATCTCCCTATCTCTATCATCCCTATACCTCTCTTGATCTCTCTCCCTATGTCCCTAGCCATGTGCCTCACTCTCTATCTCCTTATCTCTCTCCTCAGTCTCCTCTCTCTATCTCCCTATCATTCCTCTCTCTCTATAAACCCTAAATCCAAACCCTAAACCTCTAAACCTAACCCCTAACCCCTAAACAATTTAAATCCTAAACCCTAAATAATGCCTCTAAACCCTAACCCCTAAACAATTTAAATCCTAAACCCTAAATAATGCCCCTAAACCCTAACCCCTAACCCCTAAACTTGAGAAACCCTAAACCCCTAAACCCTAAACCCCAAACCCCTAAACCCTAAACCACTATCTCCCTATCTCTCCCCTATCTCCCTACCACCTTTGTCCCTCTACCTCTCAATCTCTCTCCCTATGTCTCTGGCCATGTCCCTCACTCTTTATCTCCCTATCTCTCCCCTCAGACTCCTCTATATCTCCCTATCATTCCTCTCTCTATAAACCCTAAATCCAAAACCCTAAACCTCTAAACCTAACCCCTAACCCCTAAACAATAAATCCTAAACCCTAAATTATAATGCCCCTTAACCCTAACCCCTAACTCCTAAACCTGAGAAACCCTAAACCCCAAACCCCTAAACCCTAAACCAAAGTAACCATAAACCACTATCTCCCTATCTCTCCCCTATCTCCCTATCACCTTTGTCCCCCTACCTCTCAATCTCTCTCGCTATGTCTCTTGCCATGTGCCTCACTCTTTATCTCCCTATCTCTCCCCTCGGACTCCTCTATATCTCCCTATTGGTCTGATGCAGAGCACATAGTGGAAGCTCTCAAAACATGGTGAAATACCCATCAAAACCCATAGTTCAAATAGATTAAAGCTTAATCAGCTTTAAGAAACCTTCTCAAAGTCCCAAATAACATCAAATCATATACATTCTTCCTATCGGTAAGATAAACACTATCGGCCGACTCAGAAATTATTATACCGATGCTCCGATCACTCCACTTTTGACGAGCCTTTGAACCTTTTGCTGTGACATATATCCATCGTCCCAACTTTAAACTAGTCTTCCGATCTCCCATCTCACGCTGAAATGCATAACTACAACTTCGTATATACATAACTTGACTTGCTGTGCCGGTTCTTTCTACCGTTTCTTCCGATCACTCCTTGTATCATTTGAAATGAATATTTTCATTGTATCTTCACAACACACATTTGCAACCTACAAACCTGACATACAATTGTAGTATACACATGAAATATACTCACATACAATTGTGATATACACATGAAATGTTCTAGACATACAAATGCAGTATACACATAAAATGTATATTCGCATACATTTGCGATATACACAAGAAATGTTCTTCAACATACATAAGCGATATATACATCAATTGTATACCTGATATACGTTAGTGATATACACACGAGATGTATCTTCTCATACATTTGCAGTATACATATGAAATGCATATTCAGTGACAAAACATGAGTATGCATATTCAGTGACAGAACACGAGTATAGATGGAACATGTGACTGAATATGCATTTCATGTGTATACTACAAATGTATGAGAAGATACATCTCATGTGTATATCGCTAACATATATTAGGTATACAATTCATGTATATATCACTTATGTGCGTTGAAGAACATTTCTTGTGTATATCGCAAATGTATGTGAATATGCATTTTATGTGTATACTACATTTGTATGTCAAGAACATGAAATAGAGAGTGAGTGAGATGTCTAGAGAGATAGGGATAGAGATTGAGACCTGTGGAGGGATGATAGAGAGAGGGAGATAAGGGAGAGATAGGGAGATAGAGGTGGAGGGATATTAATTTTAATGACCTCCACATTTTCCATAAATTCTTCTCCACTGAACCCTAGACCATCACCCAAATCCTTACTTTCCTAATAAAAGCCCTTCCCCAAACATCATTTGATCATGTGACTCCTTCCATCACTACACAGGTGCCCAGGTACTTTCCATTATTCATCTAATACTGTAATCCCAATGTCATAGCTCACATTCCCACACCTACATTCAGAGACTCCATTCCCCCTATTGACACCATCATTGATAATCATTATGTAAGGACACTCCCTTGAATAATAATTAAACCATGGATTATCTCGTATCCCCATCTTACACTTTCCTCACCTTTGAACCCTTAGAAGATGACATTTAGTTATCCCCACCATTACCAATCACACTTTCTAGCAATCCCACATAAGACATCTTACCCATCACTTCACCTAGGTCATCACCAATTAAATCACCTCATTACTCCATTCAACCATACCCATACCACCCATTTCTCACTCCACAACCTGTATTAACACATGATTAAACCTAACCCCTAAACCCTAACCCATAACCCCTAACCCCTATTTCCTAACCCCTAACCCTAAACTTGAGAAACCATAAACCCCTAAATCCTAAACACTAAACCCAAGAAACCCTAAACCTCTATCTCTCTATCTCCCTATCTCACTATCTCCCCATCACTATCATTCCTCTACCTCTCAATCTCTCTCCCTATGCTTTGGCCATGTCCCTCACTCTATATCTCCCTATTATTCCTCTCTCTCTAAACACTAAACCCTAAACCTCTAAACCTTAACCCCTAAACCATAAACCCTAAACCCTAAATAATGCCCCTAAACCTTAACCCCTAACCCCTAAACCCTAAACCCTAAACGCGAGCAACCCTAAACCCTATCTCCTATCTCTCCCTTATCTCCCTATCTCTATCATCCCTCTACGCCTCAATCCTTCTCCCTATTTCTCTGGACATCTTGCTCACTCTCTTCTCCCTATCTCTCCCCTTTGTCACCTCTATCTCTCCCTATCTGTCTCCTCTCTCTTTCTATCTAGCTATCTCCAAAACTGAGAAACCCTAAACCCAGGTACACCCTAAATCCAATCAACTCTAAACCTATATCTCCCTATCTCTCCCCTATCTCCCTATCTCTATCATCCCTCTACCTCTCTTGATCTCTCTCCCTATGTCCCTGGTCATGTGCCTCACTCTCTATCTCCTTATCTCTCTCCTTGGTCTCCTCTCTCTATCTCCCTATCATTCCTCTCTCTCTCTCTCTCTATAAACCCTAAATCCAAAACCCTAAACCTCTAAACCTAACCCCTAACCCCTAAACAATTTAAATCCTAAACCCTAAATAATGCCCCTAAACCCTAACCCCTAACCCCTAAACCTGAGAAACCCTAAACCCCTAAACCCTAAACCCCAAACCCCTAAACCCTAAACCCAAGTAACCCTAAACCACTATTTCCCTATCTCTCCCCTATTTCCCTACCACCTTTGTCCCTCTACCTCTCAATCTCTCTCCCTATGTCTCTGGTCATGTCCCTCACTCTTTATCTCCCTATCTCTCCCCTCAGACTCCTCTATATCTCCCTATCATTCCTCTCTCTCTATAAACCCTAAATCCAAAACCCTAAACCTCTAAACCTAACCCCTAACCCCTAAACAATAAATCCTAAACCCTAAATTATAATGCCCCTAAACCCTAACCCCTAACCCCTAAACCTGAGAAACCCTAAACCCCAAACCCCTAAACCCTAAACCCAAGTAACCATAAACCACTATATCCCTATCTCTCCCCTATCTCCCTATCACCTTTGTCCCTCTACCTCTCAATCTCTCTCGCTATGTCTCTTGCCATGTCCCTCACTCTTTATCTCCCTATCTCTCCCCTCGGACTCCTCTATATCTCCCTATTGGTCCTTTATTTCTCTCTAAACCCTAAACCCTAAACCTCTAAACCTTAACCCCTAACCCCAAAACTCTAAACCCTAAATAATGCCCCTAAACCCAAGCAACCCTAAACCTCTATCATCCCTCTACCTCTCAATCTCTCTCTCTCTCTCTCTCTCTCTATGTCTCTGGACAAGTCTCTCACTCTCTATCTCCCTATCTCTCCCCTCTGTCTCCTCTATCTCTCCCAAACTCTATCAGTCCGCTCTCTCTATCTCTCTTTAAACTGTAAACCCTAAACCCCTAAACCTGAGCAACCCTAAACCTCTAAACCCTAAATAATTCCACTAACCAACCTCTAAACCACTTCTCTATATAGGTGCAACTAATACCACTTTTTCATTGTTTTCTACATTTAATTATATTCTTTTCCATTTTCCAAGTCCTACATGTGTCCAAGTTGTATTGTTTGTCAAGTTTTTAGTCTAATTGCTAGTCCCAGCTCTCATGGTTATTAAAATGTTAGTATAGTTAGATTTATGCTTTGGTAACATTAATTTACACATTGTTGCACAAACAACCACACTGAAACATAACCTTACCTAATTAAGGTTAACCTTTAAGGTTCTTTCATAAATGGCGAGCTTAATAGATCCAACTAGTTCAATGTTCTTATAGTCCATGCTTACCCTTCCAAGATAGTTCATGCCATGTTAACTTTGCATTATGTTCTAACATATCACATGAAGGACATCATCATCACAAGGAATAACAATGTCATGAAGGATTAACGAAGGTGTGGCCTCACCACATAAAGTATCATTCATAATTTTATCACTAGAGGGTAAGGGTATATCATGTGTATCCTTCTCAAACCATGTATCATGAATCAAATCATATGAAGGATTGGGTAAAGCAATTTAGGGCATGAAATCCAAAACGCCCTGAAACACATCCCCTGCTGCCCCACCATTCCTATCCCCAAAATATTGGAACATAGTCTAAAAGTGATTATTTCACATGATGAACAAAACTGAATATTTTATTATTGATTATTTGAGTAATTCATTAGTGATGATTCTTAGTGTTTAACAAATCCTTATGGATCAATGTGTAAAGAAGCTACCAATGTTAATTTGCCCTCCTCCTTCACTAGAAACAGTCTTTAAGGAGGTTCATATATTGATGGGAGATCCAAGATTTAAGAGGAATATTTTCAAAAAGAGTAAAAATCCTTTTTCCCAATTTTTTTTAGAAAATGGATATCCGTTTTGAGAACGGATATCCATTTCAAAGTCAAACTTTGCCAAGTCACGAATTTGGCTAAGTAAAAACATGATTTTTTTCCTATTGCCACTATTTGGCCCATGATGATCCTGCACATACCCTGATTATAGATTCAGGTTCACATGATAATCTGGTTTCCTAGGATATGGTGCACAAATTAGGATTGAAAACATTTGATCATCCTAGTGCTTACAATGTCACTTGGGTAAGCCAAGAGCAGCAAGTAAGGGTTAATCAGAGGGCATATGTTGATTTTTTAATTGGTCCATATCATGATTCTGTTTTATGTGATGTTATTTCAATGACATGTGGGCATATAATTTTGGGAAGACCATGGCAACATTTAAGGAGGACAATTCATGATGGTTATACTAATAACTATTTGGTGCACAAAGATGGTAAAAAGTTTAAACTAATACCTTTACCTTGTGAAGACAAGAAAGAACATGCCATTGTTTGTTTTGGAGAGAAATTGAAGTTGAATATGCAGGTTAAGGATGGTTGGAGACAGTAGGAACAGTTGCAGCAGAAGGAGGTTTATAACAGTCCAAAAGAGCAGCAAATTTGGGACTTAAGTTATGTCAAGGTTGGGGACATTGATTTCCCTATAAGGAGGTAGGAAAAGGAAGGCAAACAATAGGAAAAAGCAGATCAAAACCTCAAGATGGGAAGAGCAGAAGCATTGCGCAACAGGGTCCTAGGCAAGGACACCAAAACATGTTTTATGATGCTAACATTGTTTGTGAAAACCATGCAGGTGAAAGAAGGAGAAGGATAACCCTTGGAGAGTTCATATTCCCTGTCACAAATCAGAGGAATATTCCAACAAGACTGCAGGATGTTTGGAGCAGGTCACATGCCTCTTGGGACAAGAGTTTTTATCATGCTAGGGAGTATGGTGCAGGAGCACCTAATAGAGCATCTTGGAGCAAGAAGACACAAATGATCATAGGAGGAGTCCATGGAGTTCATCAAGTCAAATGGAATAGTCTAAAACCAATAATGACATATTGTAATGGTGAAGATGATGTAATGGTTAAATGTCCTGAGGGTCCTGGTAAGGACCCTAGGACCAAAATGATGTAAGTTGGGCCAATAGTGCCTCTAGGGTCAAATAAAAGTCAACTGTAGGTGTCTAGGATTAGGAATAAGATATAATAATCCTAAGGAAATCAAACACAATGCTTTGGTAGGGCAAAAATCCTTTAAACCAAAGTTTTAAATTCAAATTTTTGTAATGAGCATTTAGGCAGGAAAAGCCTTTTTGATTAGTTTTTGAAGTTTAACCATCCCTAACTGATGGGAATTGGTTGTAGAAGTTAGGGAGAAGTTATGTAAGCCTAGCCAAGGCATTTGGTGGTACGGAAAAAGGCTTTTGGAGGCCTGATTTTGTATGGTAGACAGGGGAATAACAGAAAAACTCAGTTTTCTTGCATTTCCTTCTTGTTTCTATGGTCTTTTTGATTGTTGGTGTTGGGTAAATGATCTAAGTTCTCATATAACCCTAGTAGACCTTATTTTCATGCTCTGAGAAGGTTTTGTAGGTAGTTTATTGCTGTTTATATTGACTGACACAAGGAACAACAGGCTGTCCTATGCATTTTGAGAGGTTTCAATGCCTCATAGGACCTTTCCATGGATGTAGGATCCTGATTCTCATGGCATAGGTCATTATTAACATGTACTATATGATTTCTAACTTGGAAAAGTAGGAGGAATGAAAATGGGGAGGTGATCACCATTTGAAGTCAAGTTTGCATGTGAAAAGAACATGAGAATGGTGGCATAGTTATAGCAGCCAGAGATCCATCTTAACAAGGTGACTTTTTTATGATTGGTATTGTTTGGTATGGCCAAGGAGATGGTGTTAGAACTTTGAATGAGGTCTGGAAGTGACTGGAGATGGGAGATTTAGAAAAACCTAGGTTTTAGGGCCTAGAAATGGGGGTTTTGTATTTCAAACATTAAATGAGAAGATCTTAGTCTGAAACCTAGAAAATCCTTTGTTTTAAACCCTTTCCTAAGACTATTTCAAGGTTTGGAGAGTAGGTGACAAGTTTGTCATAGGGTTCCATTGTAAAGTGGGCGAATTAGGCCTTGTAGGAAGGCAGCAGGGTGTTAGGGCAGTCAGATTCGGTCCAAAACAATAGTATATGAGCATGAGGTATGTTATAGAAATCAATAGAGGGTACTCAGATCAATCATTTTTTTTGAGAGTGTTTTGGGAAACTTTGGAGAAAAGTGCAAGTTAGTCGCTGAACAGGGCTACAAGGATTAGGCCTGGTTAAGGGGAATTGTCAAGAACCTATCAAATTGGTTTGTGAAACCTTTTGAATCTTGTTGATTGTGGTAGGTTGAGACCCTAGAAGGTGGAAGATTGTATCTTAGGAGTTGGAAACAAGTTTGAGCCCTTTGGTGGAGTTTAGGACAAGAAGGAAGACTAGAGAAGTCTTATTGGTTGAAGCCCATAAGCTATTTGAATCTCTTGATCTTGTTAGATTATCATTGGAGTCCTAACACCTCTACATCAGAAGGGGAGGTAGCTCAAGCAACCTCTCATATTTGTTGGCTGAATTTGCCTGTGCATTGGAACTGGCAAACCCACTGCCGATTCAGACACCAACAGATTTGGTGACTCTGCTAGGGAGAGAGAGAGTCAAATATTTAAAGGCTAGAAAATCTAGTTTCTAGTGAGATTGTTGCAGCAAGACCAAAAAATGACTATGTGGTGCTCTCTTGGCATGGTGAATCCAGAAAACATAAGTGCCTTGTTAATTTTCTGTCCTCTTTGTGAGAGGTAGCAACTCTGTTGATTGAACCTATCATGCTGCAACGTATTTCCAGGTATTCACCTTTTCATTAAAAAATGATGAGTTTAGAGCAGCAATCCTGATTGTGCTCTCAAAGAAGACCATTTGTTATTGAAAGATATAAATCCCTAAATTTTAAAGGAATATGTAGTTACCCAAATGCTATTCCAAATAAAATTAGAAAATGTTTGCCAAAATATAGTGGATCAAATTCTGAATCGGCAAACAAACATGTGCAAAAAATTTGTAATTTAATAGAAGATTATGAGGTAAAGGATGAAGATGTTGTAATGAGACTCTTTGTTCAGTCATTAGGAGATGATGCTAGGGTTTGGTTTTTAGATCTACCTGTATGTTCAGTTTCTTCATGGATAGATTTAGAAGTTGCATTCCTAGGGCAGTTTGGTGAAAGGTTTGATGTGGTCTCATTGATCATACATTTTATGAATATCCAAAAGCAAGATGAGGAACTGGTTCCAACCTTTAATCTTAGGTTTATTAAGTTGCTCAAGCAGATCCCTGAATATATGAGACCTAATAATGCATTATGCTTAGCAATTTATTTGGCTGCATTTGATGAAGAAATGAGTTATTTATTGAGAGATAAGGAACCAGCCACACTTCACCAGGCCTACCAATTTGCTATGGATATAGAAAACAAATGAGAAATATGGAATGCCAGTAGGTTTCATGGCTGTAAGTTGTCAAAATGGTTTTCAAAGTGAGTGTATTTCTACTATTCCAGTATGTTCATTAAATAATGATTTTGCAGAGGGAAATATATTTCAGAATAGCATTTGTAGTCATGATGTGATGATACATGAAGAAAATGTTATAGAAGATGTAGGCACATTTTGTAATGATGAAAACAAAGACTGTTGTCAACCTCTAGAAGAGAAGCCTGCAGACACAAAATGTCCTTCAACTGATCAAATGAAAGATATACATGAGGTTGTGTCTTGTAGTAATGTGCATATCCTAATTATTCCTGATATTTGTGTGAAATGGATATGCAGAGCTTCACTCTGAATATAGAGGATGCTATTTCAAGGGACAACAGTGAATGTATTAGTGATTGTCAGCATTCAGATGCATATATGAGCCTTTCAGATGATGAAATATATATGGATGTTGAATATGAGTGTTTCCTTGAAGATTCTAACCACCTTCACAGTGCATAGGTTAAAAATTTTGTTTTTGATTATCAAGGCATTGGTGAAGAGGAAAAACAGGGTCACTATTTAGAGGTGAATGGACAGGTTGTAGATGTGTGTGCTCATACAATTGGGGATAGTGCTGGTTGTAGGGGTAACTATGAGGGTTTTGACATAGGACTGCATTCTGAAGTATTTCTGCCTTCTTTTGAGGCATTCTAGGTGGACCTTGATGATAAAATTGCTGAGCACAATGATGATGAATATCTGTATACTTATAAAGATAAATTTGATTATGAGATGTTGCTTGTGCCTGAATATTGCATGTTTGATACAGAGGAGCTTTTATTTTTTGAAGAAGGGCAAAATTCTAATGTGGATTCATTTGTTTCATGTGAGTCTGTCATTCTTCCAAGCAACATCAGTAACTCATATGATGATGATAGTCTACTGCTGAGAATGGTAGATGCTTATGAATTTTGCTGTAGACTTGTTGAAAGAGAAAAGAGTAGCAGCACAACCAATTACAATGCTGGATGCTGCAAATGGTTAAATACTTTCAAGCTTCATTTGAAGAAATCAAAAGAGAATCAAGTATTTGACAAAGGAAAATTCTGGTTTTTCCTTTTTGGTGGCCCTGGGCCGCCAAGTTTATTTTAATAATGTGTTTTGTGATGCAGGTTGGTAAGGTTTTGACTCTATGCCCAATGGATAAGGGACTGGTCTGCATCCCAGAGAACTGTAGTTCTTGCCATGCCTACAAGAGGCATGCGTCCCCAGACAGAGCCTTTGTTGGTGCCTGCATGAGTATTTAGGTTCGAAGCATTTAAATTCGCATGCACCTTCCCAAAAATCCAAAAAATTCTAACACTTTCGGCCTCTGCAATATAAAAAATGCAAAAAATAGTTAAGGTGCAGGTGTCTTTGTATATACAGGGGTGTTTGTATCTACATGCAGGTCAAATGTACATTGGCAGGCTTGCAAAATCTCTATCGACCTCAAAAAATGGTGAAAAATTGAGTTATATGCATTTTTAAATGCATATCGAGTTTGCATATACAAGGGAGATCTTTCACAGATTCCCAGGAATATTTGCTGCTTACATATCGGGTTGCATGTATATTTGGTTTGTATGTTCAGACATACAACAGTTAGATACAAAGAAAAGATACATTACAGGTATATTCCATGGAAGATTCCTGCTTGTATATAGGGGTTTGTATGTTGTTGTATAATTGGATATACAATGGGTTTATACAAGCAGCGGATGTCAAAAAGGTTTCAGATTGGGCTAAGTTGTGGTCGGGTTTGCAGGTATGTGTAAAGGATTGCATGTATGTTTTGTTTGTATATTTGAATATACATTCGTAATATGCAATGTCAACATGCAAGGAAAGGATGCAAATGGTGGGGCCCACCAGTTGTATTTTTGGGATTGTATATTCCAAATATACAATCGAATGTACAACAAAGAGATGCAGGAAAAAAGATACAACACCGATTTCAAAGGATTCTCCAATCTGCCTCGTGAATAGGTTGACGTCTGCGGCTTGTATGTATGAAGCGATAGATGCAGAATGAAGATACAATCCAGACCCGATGGAGATTTCATGTTGCTTCATTAACATTTGGGGTCTGCGGCATGCATGTATATGGAGTTTGTACATGCCGATATACAAAAGGTGATATACAAGCCCGATTTCAAGGTGGATGCAATATGTTTCATAATTTCTAAAATCCACGCCTTGTATGTATAAGAAGATATGAAAGGAAAGATGATCCAGGACGGACCTGATAGCGATTACAAGGTGTTCTATAAGTTTTTGGCATCCACGGCTTGGATGTGATGGCTGTATGTATATGCATTTGCTCTTGCATATACAAAGGATTTTGGAGGGCAAAAAGGGCAAAATTGAGAAAGGGAAAAGTCAGCGATATAAGCATGAGGTGCCTACGTGGCACATTTTCATTGGTTGACGACTTTTCTGTAGGATTTTGACGCCATTGATCTCAGCGAAGGAGGGAAAATCAACGGCTATCTTTCAAACTAGCAGTAGTGATGGTTTTCTTTGTGTGCAGGCCATTTTTGCGTGGGAAAAGTTCTTAGGCTCACTGGCCGCTGCACTCCAGGAAGCACGGGTAGGTGAGCCATTAATGGCAGCACTTGCAAGGGGCATTGGATGGAGTGACAGGCCAACTACCAAATTTAAGATGAAAATCTTTGAGCAGCGACTCAGATCCCGAACTCACCTGCTCCTTCCTCTTTGTCCCTCTGTTGCATTCATTGTTTGGGCACCATTCTCATGGTGCAGCGCATTTGGTAGAGTTTTGATTTTTGTTGATGTGCCATGTAATTAATTTACTGAGTGCACAGTCTTGCTATAAAAAGCAAACGGTGTTACTCTTTTGAGGTTGTTGAAGACTTGGGCATTTTTTTGTGTAAATAATGAAAAACAGAGCATTTCCTTGCTGTGGTATCTCTGTGGAATTTATGAGTTGCACCTTGAATGTACTGTTGATGGCTGTTTTGATGCAATCATAACAATAAGTTAAAATTCACATAAAATGAACTGAAACTATACTTGAAAGACAAGAAGGAATCATTTGGTGATTCAACTAATCCCAAGTCTACAATGGTTCGGTTGGTCAAGTTCAGTTGGTCAATGTGAAGCTGTAATGTTCAAGGGGCCTTACGTAGTTTAGGTTTGTTTTGTGGTTTACTAGCCTAAGAATATGCAAAAAGGTCATGAGATATGTCAATGCTTTTCATTCCTTTGCATAAGAGTGATACTGGGCTGCAAGTTTCAGAGGGTTTTCTTGGATTTTTTTGCAGCTTTCTTCTTGATCTGTTTATGAAAACTGTCTACTTATAGCTCTGTTATCATGCTTCTTCAAATTTGAGACAATTTCCTTTGGATTTCTACGTTTTCAGCTAGATATTTCAGATGGGTTGGGAAAAGTTAGAGAGATCTAATCTACACTTCATCTAATCTACAGAAGGATCTAAGTGTTTCTGTTATCCACTATGTAAATACCACAGTAATTTGATCAAATCCACAGTAAAAACCCTAAATGTAAGTTCTGAGCATTTTCACAAACATACATTTAAAATTGCAAGCTCTCAAAGAAGATATTTCAAAATACAAAGAAGGGCAGGAGAACACTCAGAAGATAGATGCAGAACTCCAGATTCTATTGTATTAGAAACGAATAGCCATACATGATTTACAATGTAAGAATGACTCTTAGTTTCATTGATCATACTACAGAGAACTTACAAGCTTTACAGATACAGTAAGACAGCCAGACATTCCACGCACATCTTACTGCAGACAAACAGGCGACCTCCTTCTTCTACTTCTAAACTATGCTAACTTGCTGTGTTTTCCTAAAATCTCTGTTGTGTAGCCCCTGTTGTAAAGTATTACAGTGTAGAGAGGCACAATATATAACATCCTGATTGTCCTCACTACAGCAAAAAACCCTAACTGACCCCCTGGTTCAAACCTCTAGTTACAACAATAAATGCAGGTGAACCAGTTCTCAAAAATATCTCAGAGCCATGGTCAAATCTGGGCGAAATATTGCCCCTTCTGAGAAGTTCCAGCAGCTGAGCAATAACTTCTGTTTGTCTTTTGCAGAAATACCTCCAGCTGCGACCTTCCTCTTCACTTGAATGGCTTTGACTTTTTGCATTTCATCTCTATCTTCTTGCTCCTGAGATCTGATCTTCTGCCTCCATGAGGTCACTGTATTGACTTTCCAGCTGCTTCCTCAACTGCAAGCCTGCAAGACAAGACCAGCAATAAGTTTCACATTTATCACAAAAAACAGTAGGAAACTAGAATAAGCATTTAAATCCAAGTGACTGCGCAAGATCGCGGAAATCAGATCCAAAATCCTCTCAAAACGCGTCAAAAATGCGCCCAAGCTGCTCAAAATTGATGGGTCAACCATCGCTGACTGAAAAAATGTCAGAGGCGCCAAAAAAAAACACTTCAAAACTCCACCGCTTCATTTCCCGCCCATCGGCATGATATTCGCAGTCGGTGCGTCAAAAAAAAAATAGGTTAGTCGATATACCTCATCATCATGATATTCTGGAAAATATGATGCTTTCCCTCCTGAAGGTCCAGATGAACGTCATCATGATATTTGACTTCTGCATATGGAGAAACGAACAACAACATCATCATCATATTTGAAGGAGAATAGGAGGATGCGACTATAATCATGCTGTCGAGGAGAGGAAGATGATGGTGACGTCATCATGATATTCGGGCTTCATTGAGATGCTAAGGATGACGTCATCATGATATTCGGTTAAGATCAGGGGGATATTTGATATCGGGTCACCTAAGGAGCATGATCAGGATGATGAAGTGAATATGGTCCTTTCGCGGCCAAGGTAACCCTCTCGAGAAAATCAGCATGATGAAGATCATCATCATATTTGGGGCGTATGTCGAACTGGGAAAAGGACGTCATCATCATGATAATCGGGAACCGGATCGGGTCTTGGAAAATATCTCGCTGAAAGAAAGAAAATGATGATGATGATGATCAGGATATTTACCTCTTCGTTATTCAGATCGGGATGACGTCATCATGATATCCGGAGCCTTCGCTAAACTTGAAACATGACGTCACCATGATATTTCGCCAACCGGATCATGTTTGAGAAAAATCCTGCCGAAAGGAAAATATGATGATCATGAGCATGATCAGGATAAAAATATGATGATGATGATGATCAGGATGTTCTCAAAAAGGTTGCATTTTCGGCAGGAGGACTTGGCGAAATATCGGGCGCACAAACAAGATCATGATGATGATGTTGTTAACAGGACAGGATAAAAATGATGATGATGACGTCATCATCATATTCGCGCTAGGGTGATTGTAAAATATGATGATGCTGTTCATCAGGATATTTACTTCTCATCGATTTATCATGATGACGTCATCATCATCATTTGTCTTCGAAGCACAAGGATAAGTTGGTCATCATGATATTTCGGCTAGGGTGATATTACAAAATATGATGATGCTGTTTAAGAAATGCAATATCGAACCCTTCTTAATAGATAGGCTGATCATCATGATGTTTCGGCAAACGGATATCAGGAGGATATAAAGATGATGATCCTCCTTCGAAATTATCATGATGATGTCTTCATTACTTAGCGAATTTCAGAGAATGTTCTGTGAAAGATCAGGATGATGATCAAGAAGTCGTCATCATCATATTTCGAAGTTCAGCAAATATCATGATGACGACCTTGCGAAAGGGAGACCAGGAGGATTTGAAGTCGTCGTCATCATCATATTTCGAATGCCAGCAAATATCATGATGATGACCCTCCAATAGGTTTTGAACGTGCGCATGTAAATATGCCGAAGGTGATTTTGTTAAGTCAGGGTGATCCTATACCATCAGCATGATATTTTAAGATCAGGCGATGCAAGGATATCATGATGATGCTCGCGATACAAAGGCCGCTCGATGGGGGGAACTTACCTCGACTTAAAGTTAATGTCATCATGATAATTGGACCTCAGGATATTATCGGGGGGGGTTTAAATATGATGATGATGATGCTCTTCAGCAAAACCGAGTTTATAATATAACCTTCCTAAAAGATATCATGATGCTGCATAATGCGAAGATCATGATGATCCTGTCAACATGACTTAGAATAAAAAATAAAATGATGATGCTCCTGCGAATATCAGGTTTGACCAAGACTTTGACCGTGCATAACTTTCACATATGGTCGAATTTTCAAGTGAAGTAAAAGGCAAACCTGCATGAAATTTCAAGCTCTTTCAAAATATGAGGTCACAGAAACAAAATATGAACTTTGACAAACAGACCTCATGATGATGACCTACCTTATGCAATATCATGATGATGATGCACCTGACCTTCATTTTTACCAGACCGCCAGGAAGCAGAAAAAACACAAGCAGAAGCAAAAAGCAAGACATCAGCAGGGGTCCTCGTTTTGCTAAGGAGCAAAATGGGGCGTGTTGTGAACATCACAACAACTAGCAACCAAAACAAAACAATTAAATTCAGAGTGTTCAAGGAAACTAGGTGAAATGAACTCATAACTTCCAACTATCTTTTCCTGCAAATTACTATTCAGCTTGAGACTCAAGGTGTTCAATAAAGATGCATGAATTTCCATTTTCAGTTTAGTTGTGTGCATGTGATTAATTATCCTCATCTTGAAGATCGGTTGAACAAACCAGTGACTGACATTAGCCTACGTAGGTGAGGATATTCCCTCATAGCCGACCGGATAGAGCCTTGCTGCCAGCGAGCGTCTATAGCCCCGGCAAGGTTATCGTTACAATTCTCCTAAGTAGAGCCCCACTGCCAGCGAGCGTCCATAGCCCCGGTAGAGTTACTTAGATGGCTTAATCTGGATTTTCAGTATAATCCGCTTTATTCATTTATTCATTTATTTTTTTGTTTTCTAATTTGGAAAGATTTCACAAGATATAGTAATTGTAACTTCATGATGATGCAAGGAGTGGACACTTGCTGAAATTAAGCTGAGAATTGTAATGGTAGCAAGGGTGACCTCTGATTTTTCACCTAATATCTACACTGGTAGGTTCAACAAACCCAAGGATTTTAGGTGTGTCATCGTGAGAAACCTGCTTCGAATTCTCAATCACATTTATTGAATACAAAACTTCAGAAGATGAACAACTCTCTACATTCATGACAGTGACAGGTTATGTGTAAATTGCAAATGGTTAACCTGAATATCCTAAATTATATACTGTTTTGAATGGTTGCTAGTTCTGCTCCTTAATACTCTACAGTAAAATAAAGATCCCTGCTGAGGAGACAACAAACAGACCAAGCAAACAGGCTGTACAAACAGCACAACAACAAAAGACAAAACTGTACAAACAGAAAGAAACAAAAAGAAGACAAGCTATACAAACAACCAACCCAAAAGGAAAACAGCAAAAGAAGGACTGTACATTATCTACAGCATTTTACATTGAGAAAGAAAGGACTGCCTCATCCTGACCTTCAAGCCTGGAAGTAGTGTTTCAAATGCTGGCCATTAACTGGTAATGGCACATCTTCCCCAGTCAAGGTCTTAAGTCTAAAGGTGTTATCTCCTATTATTTCTGAGACTTGTAATGGACCCAGCCATAATTTATCAAATTTTCCATGGCTTCCTTTCTTTTCATGTGCTTTGTCCCAGCACAACACTAAGTCTGATATCCTAAATGTTTTGACTCTTGCCCTTTTGTCAAACCACCTCTTAACAACTGCTTGGTGTTTGGCAAACTTCTCGAGGGCTTGACCTCTTTTCTCCTCTAGTTGCAACATTTGCACTATTCTGGCTTCCCTATGGTTATCAAAGCCCAGATATTCATTGGCAAACTTCCAGGTTGGTATTCTCAGATTGACCGGAAGTATGGGATCAGTCCCATAAACTAGGTGGTAAGGTGTGCTACCTAGAGCTGTTTTGAACTTGGTCCTGTCTACCCATAATGCATATCTTAATAGGGTATTCCACTCTCTAGGACTTTTGGCAATTAACCTCTTGATGATGTCTAATAAGATTTTGTTTGTTGATTCAGCCAGTCCATTACCTTGAGGGTAATAATTTGAAGAAAACCTTAGAATGATCCCATATTCAAATGCCCATTTAGAAAATTTTAAAGAAGAAAAAGCAGGGCCGTTATCACATACCAATGAATAGGGCGTTCCAAACCTGGTGATGATGTTTTCTTCAAGGAACTTGATAACTACCTCAGTTGTGGAAAACTTGCAGCAGGTGGCCTCAGTCCACCTTGTACAATAGTCCGTCACCGTCAGTATAAACTTGTGTCCTGCAGAAGATGGGGGATTGATGACCCCGATAAAATCCAAGCCCCATTGTGCAAATGGTCTGGACTCGATCACAGGCTGTAGTGGATTGGCCAGATTTCTTCCTCTGTCTGCTGCAGTCTGACAGGTGTGGCAGCTTCTGATATGACCCTTAGTATCTTTGAATATAGTGGGCCAGTAATAGCCCGCTCTCAGTATTTTGTGTGCTGTAGCTAAATGGGAACCATGGCCGGTTCCGTATTTGTCATGTAGTTCTGTCAACACTTTATCAGCTTCAGCTCTGTTTATGCATCTCAAATAAATTCCATCATGGTTCTTCCTGAATAGAAGACCTCCTTGCACCATATAATGCTGTGCCTTAATCTTCAAGGCTCTCCTCTGAGAAGCCTTCATCTTGCCTGGGTACCTTCCAGCTATCAGGAAGGTGCTTAAATCATCGTACCAGCCTGATGCGTCTTGGGAATTCAATACATACTGCTGTTTTATCAGATTTGGATCCGTGTTTGCTATTGTCTGCACCAGCGCCTGCCCTCTGACCAGCTTTGCGGGAATGATCTCCATGTCGAATTCTTGCAGCGTGGTGATCCATTTGGCTCTTTTTTCTCCAGGCTCGTTCTGCATCAGCAGCATCTTTACTGCTGCGTCTGGTACTATGGCTTTAATCTGGCTGCGCAGGATGTAGTGTCTGAATTTTTTCACAGCCTTCACCAATGCAAATGCCTGTCTTTCGATATCCAGATATCTCAGCTGTGCATCCTTCAGAGGCGCACTCATAAATGCTATGGGCCTCTCGTCATCATTTTCACTTTTCTGTGTCAGGGCAGCAGCGACAGAATGAGAAGATGCAAAGGAGTAGATGTAAAACGGGCATGTGTAGTCTGGACTTGCCAATACAGGGGCATTAGAAATTGCTTCCTTGATATCTTCAAATGCGGCTTTGGCTACGGGCGTCCATTCCATCTGTGCATCTTTCTTTAACATGGCATTCAACGGCTGCACAATCTCTGCAAAACCTGTTATAAACTTCCGAACAAAGTTGATTTTACCAAAAAATGATTTCAATTCTTTCCTACTGTTTGGTATTTGCAAATTTTTTATGGATTCTATTCTATCCGGATCAATTGAAATTCCATTTTCAGAAATGACATGGCCTAATAATTTACCTTCAGTTACGCCAAATATACATTTCTTAGGATTAAGGGAAATCCCATACCTTTCACATCGCTGGAGTACTTTTCTGAGGTCCTCAGCGTGGGTGGATGCATCCTTGGAATACACAGTTAAATCATCCATATACACAACAATGCATTTACCTGATAATCCACGAAAAGCAACGTCCATGGCCCTCTGAAAAGTGGCACCTGCATTAATCAGACCAAAAGGCATTCTTCTATACGCATAATTTCCCCATTTGCAAGTGAAGGTGGTTTTTAGTCTATCCTCTCTGTCAATTAAAACCTGGTTATAACCTGAAAAACCATCTAAAAAGGACATCATCCTTGCGCCATTTACTGCTTGCAGTACTTCATCTATTGGGGGCAAAGGATAATTATCCTTTTCAGATGCCTTGTTTAAGTTTCTAAAGTCTACGCACAACCTGATGTCTCCGTTTTTCTTCCTTACTGGCACTAAGTTAGCTACCCAGACAGAATGTCGGACTGGAAAAATTATTCCAGCGGACAGTAGTTTTTTCACTTCCTCAAAGATTAAAGGCTCTAGAATGGCGTTTACAGGCCTCTGTTTCTGCCTAAATGGTTTGACTTCTTTTCTTAAAGGTATGACGTGAGTTATGATGGACTCATCAAATGTTTTCAAGTCTTCATAAGCCCATGCTATGACATGTTTATATTTTTGCAGAACATCCAGAACCTCTTTTCTGATTTTCTCAGAGCAAGCTTTCCCAATTAGTACATTTTGTGGATTTAGCTCAGTCCCTAAGTTATGTAAATCACACTTACCCCCTTCTGTTTTGGGTAAGTCTTTCTGTCTTATTATTCCGTCGAAGTCAAAGATGTGTTCTAATTCAATTACTCCTTTTGGCAAGAAGTTGCTCTTTAAGTTGATCATATCTTCTTCGTCCCATGTTACTTCAGGCCTTTCTTGTTCATCAATAACTTGGGCCTCAAATGCCTCATTACAAGTCAGAAAATCAATAATTTGCTGATCCTCTCCAAATACATGAAAGTGTGTAACGTTGTCTGGTATACTGGGCACGTTAACTAGCTCAACAGCAAATCGTCTTAATCCTGACAGTGTCAATGGTTCTAATGTACTAGCAGCAACTGCTAATGCATCTGGCCTGTGGTTCAGCTCTCTAGGAATATGCTCTATGTTAAAAGCATCAAATGAATCCATTAAACCCCAAACTCTATGTCTGTAACTGATCATCTTCTTATAATTGCAGGCATATAGTTTCCTCACTTGTCTGACTACTAATTCAGAGTCTGAAAACACTCTGATGGCTTTTACCCCTTTTCTGATGGCCATGACAAGTCCTAAAATTAGGGCTTCATATTCAGCAATATTGTTAGTGCAGGAAAATTGTAATCTATATGCTGCCAAATGAGATTTACCTTGAGGATTAATGAGTTCAACACCTGCACCTGCACCCTGTTTTGATTTGGACCCATCACATTTTAACGTCCACATGCCATCCTTCTTTTTCTGATCTTTTACCTTGGCATACTTTGTCTCTTTTATTGCCTGTGGGGTGTTGTCTTGTTGATTCATGGGTTTTTCCGCTTGGTTATCTTGCATATGTGTGCTTGTAGTTTGCAACTCAGAAAGATAACTACCCTCATCTTCTATTTCTTTTCCTAAATCTGGGATCAAGGCACTTATATTATCCTGAACATATCTCTGTGTTAGATCAGGATGCTCATTTTTCTCTTGTGACTCTACCTTCCCTATGCACTTCTTGTATTCATATTCAATGATGTCTTTGCATATTTCACAATTCTCCTCAGAATGCTGCCTATCATGGACTCTACACCTATTTTTATATAACTTACATTGGACTGGGAGATTGTGTGTAACGCACTTTTCCAGCTCTTGTCTAATGGCATGACCAAATTTGCCTATTGCATTGTTTTCCTCATCTGAAGAATTTCCGTCAGACTCAATGAATAGTGCTGTTCTATTGCTGACATACTTCTTCCTAATGTTTAACATCATGATCTCTTCAATCTGCATCCCATTGTTGGTAACTCTATAGACACCTGGTTCAACAGCAGCATATAATATTTCATTGGTTCGATTATACTCTGTTATCATATGTTTCATTCTGGGCTCTGCCCCTATTCTGATCTGGTTTGGGATGCCTCTCCATGGTAACCACATGTGTGAAAAGTCAGTAGCCATATACCCGTTTAATGTCTTGGACCAATCCCTACTCAGCAACATTCCATAATTTACGGGTATATCCACTACTTGGATGTCAATGATTTGGCTCACCCTAGGGTCTGAAGCTAACTGTACCTGTATGTTCATGAGTTCTCCTATCACACTAACCTCGGTCTTATCTAATTGTGTGACAACCTTGGCAGATTTGGTGGGAGTCAGCCCGAGAGTTTTACATATTCCTAAGGGCATTACGTTGGCTGAAGCACCAGAATCTACCATGCAATTGTGTATATTCTTCCCACACAACCTAACAGTTAACAAGAAAGGTTGAGTATCCCTCTTATCCACATGTATTACTACATTGGTGTTGGAAGGCTGCTCAACTTTCTTACCTTTCTCCTTAGGTGGTGAATCACTACTAGGAACAGTTATATCAGCAGACACCATGTTTGTTATGGATGTATCCAGGGATTTTAAAAAAGCATTTCTGATCCCTGGGGTCTTCAATAATTCATTTAGAGGTATGCTGACCTTCATTTTCTTTATTTCCTCTGATAAGTAATTCATTAGTCTTGTTGTCTCTACTGCTTCTGTCTTACTTGTTTGATCCTTTTGCACTGCTGTTCCGTTATTTGTGTGCTGACTAGCTTTAAGTATGGCAGGATTGTTGCTAGCATTCTGATCTAGGGGTGTATTGATGTTATTCGGAGGAGTGGAAGTGGTGAAAGGTCCTCCCGGCCTAGGGTTGTTCCTCAAATTGTAGGTGTGGCTTTTATTTGTCTGTTGAAAGGCCTGCACCTCCTCTGTTTCATTTAATATCTCGTTTTCAGATTCAAAAGGAAACTGAAAAGCATTTAACACAAAGGCTGATTCGGGATAAAGACTTTCACAACAGTATGGTTCATCCTCTAGCAATTCATCCCCCTTCTCTTCTGCAGTTGCAAAGGTAAACGTTTCTAAGACTAATGCTGTGTCATATTCTGAGGGTACTACCTCATTACCCTTAGGAATGAGAAATTCTGAGGTAGGAGGCTGTACATCTACGTTGAAGATACTAGCTGCCAAGTGGAACTGTGGACAGTCATGCTCAGCATGGGCATTAGTATTGTGAAATCTGCACCAATTTTTGGGTGCTGTATTGGCCATTTGTATGTTAGTTATTTGTTTTGCACCATGATTATCCGTATTCTCGAAAGGAGAAGCCAGAGTACCGTTGTTGGGCCCAGTGTTCCATGTCTTGGGTGGCCTAGGTTGATTCTGGTTCTTGTTATTATTGCCCCAGGTCCTATTATCTATCACTGGCCCCCTATTTTGCATTGGTTGCCCCTGACTGGGGCCTTGATGCTGATTGTAGTTTTGGTTCTGATTGTACTGCTGGTTCTGGTTGAGACTATAATTCTGATTTTGGCCTTGGTTGTGACCTTGAGGTGGATTGTAGTTTTGGTTGCTTCTGCCATAGAGATTCTCATTTCTTAGCTGTGTCACTTCGGTTGTTAATCTCTTCAGATGTGCAGTAATTTCTTTGATGTCTTCCCTATCATCTTGTGCTTTTGCCACAGTTATATCCCTAGGAAGTTGGAAGAAAGGCTGACCATTATTTTGACTGTTATTGGAAGTACTAGCCGTGTAAGGAGCTATAGCCTGGATTGGAGTAGGATTATACACAGGTGTGTAAGAAGGAACTGGATTTATTAGTGGAGCAGGCTGCACAGGGACTCCATTCCATGGGTGTGCCTGATTCTGCACCCCAAAATTTCCTCCAAATGGACTGTAAGCTGTATGTCTCATTTCTTGGTTCACTGAGGCTGCCTCTTTATAGGCTTTGGATACTAAATCTATGTCAGGTTTCCTTTTGACAAACATGGCAGTTAAAGGATCCAAAGCAGCATAGTACATAGCCAACAAGGGAGCATCAGCTATGGTATAAGGGGCTGCTAGCCTAGAATAGGCCTTTTGGAATCTGTCATTGAAATTATCAATTAGCTCTCCCTCACCTCGTTTTATAGCAGCCAACTTATGATACAAAGCACAAGGGTCAATGGGTCCTCTAAATCTTGACAGAAATGCTTCTTCCATAAGTGCCCAGGAAGAAATGTAACTATTGGGTAAGTTTACATACCAGCTAGAGGCCTGCTCATTAAAGGTGTAAGGAAACAACCTACACACAACATCCTCGTGCTCTAACATAGCCCTAAAACATGCTTCCTTAAATATTCTAATATGATCTTCTGGGTCTTGATGCAACTGGTATTTGGGACATATCTTTTCCGGATTTTTTGGCATGTCATGATAATCATTGAAGAATATGGGAGAATTGACATCGAAATAAGCCATTGCAGGTGTTAGAGCTTGACCTGAACTTGCAGAAATACCTGGATTGATTGGTGGATTAGGATTTAGAGGAGGATTGAGACCTCCAGAAGTGCCTGAACCAAGATGTAAAGATCTGAACAGTGATCTATCGGGACTTACAATACTACGAATGTTAAAAGGTGACCCAGGGGGTGTTCCAGATGAACTTCCTGCTTGCGATATCTTTGGATTCCAAATCAAAGGGCTTTTACTTCGCCTTGTATCAGGTAGTTGCACAAATATATCTCCTGAACTGGACCTAGACCTAGTCACTCTGTTACTGTCGTTAGCCAGTTTGAAATGAAACCTAACTCAGGCAGGCCCTCCTTCTAGCGCCAGAAAACTGTTGATGGCTGTTTTGATGCAATCATAACAATAAGTTAAAATTCACATAAAATGAACTGAAACTATACTTGAAAGACAAGAAGGAATCATTTGGTGATTCAACTAATCCCAAGTCTACAATGGTTCGGTTGGTCAAGTTCAGTTGGTCAATGTGAAGCTGTAATGTTCAAGGGGCCTTACGTAGTTTAGGTTTGTTTTGTGGTTTACTAGCCTAAGAATATGCAAAAAGGTCATGAGATATGTCAATGCTTTTCATTCCTTTGCATAAGAGTGATACTGGGCTGCAAGTTTCAGAGGGTTTTCTTGGATTTTTTTGCAGCTTTCTTCTTGATCTGTTTATGAAAACTGTCTACTTATAGCTCTGTTATCATGCTTCTTCAAATTTGAGACAATTTCCTTTGGATTTCTACGTTTTCAGCTAGATATTTCAGATGGGTTGGGAAAAGTTAGAGAGATCTAATCTACACTTCATCTAATCTACAGAAGGATCTAAGTGCTTCTGTTATCCACTATGTAAATACCACAGTAATTTGATCAAATCCACAGTAAAAACCCTAAATGTAAGTTCTGAGCATTTTCACAAACATACATTTAAAATTGCAAGCTCTCAAAGAAGATATTTCAAAATACAAAGAAGGGCAGGAGAACACTCAGAAGATAGATGCAGAACTCCAGATTCTATTGTATTAGAAACGAATAGCCATACATGATTTACAATGTAAGAATGACTCTTAGTTTCATTGATCATACTACAGAGAACTTACAAGCTTTACAGATACAGTAAGACAGCCAGACATTCCACGCACATCTTACTGCAGACAAACAGGCGACCTCCTTCTTCTACTTCTAAACTATGCTAACTTGCTGTGTTTTCCTAAAATCTCTGTTGTGTAGCCCCTGTTGTAAAGTATTACAGTGTAGAGAGGCACAATATATAACATCCTGATTGTCCTCACTACAGCAAAAAACCCTAACTGACCCCCTGGTTCAAACCTCTAGTTACAGCAATAAATGCAGGTGAACCAGTTCTCAAAAATATCTCAGAGCCATGGTCAAATCTGGGCGAAATATTGCCCCTTCTGAGAAGTTCCAGCAGCTGAGCAATAACTTCTGTTTGTCTTTTGCAGAAATACCTCCAGCTGCGACCTTCCTCTTCACTTGAATGGCTTTGACTTTTTGCATTTCATCTCTATCTTCTTGCTCCTGAGATCTGATCTTCTGCCTCCATGAGGTCACTGTATTGACTTTCCAGCTGCTTCCTCAACTGCAAGCCTGCAAGACAAGACCAGCAATAAGTTTCACATTTATCACAAAAAACAGCAGGAAACTAGAATAAGCGTTTAAATCCAAGTGACTGCGCAAGATCGCGGAAATCAGATCCAAAATCCGCTCAAAACGCGTCAAAAATGCGCCCAAGCTGCTCAAAATTGATGGGTCAACCATCGCTGACTGAAAAAATGTCAGAGGCGCCAAAAAAAAACACTTCAAAACTCCACCGCTTCATTTCCCGCCCATCGGCATGATATTCGCAGTCGGTGCGTCAAAAAAAAAACAGGTTAGTCGATATACCTCATCATCATGATATTCTGGAAAATATGATGCTTTCCCTCCTGAAGGTCCAGATGAACGTCATCATGATATTTGACTTCTGCATATGGAGAAACGAACAACAACATCATCATCATATTTGAAGGAGAATAGGAGGATGCGACTATAATCATGCTGTCGAGGAGAGGAAGATGATGGTGACGTCATCATGATATTCGGGCTTCATTGAGATGCTAAGGATGACGTCATCATGATATTCGGTTAAGATCAGGGGGATATTTGATATCGGGTCACCTAAGGAGCATGATCAGGATGATGAAGTGAATATGGTCCTTTCGCGGCCAAGGTAACCCTCTCGAGAAAATCAGCATGATGAAGATCATCATCATATTTGGGGCGTATGTCGAACTGGGAAAAGGACGTCATCATCATGATAATCGGGAACCAGATCGGGTCTTGGAAAATATCCCGCTGAAAGAAAGAAAATGATGATGATGATGATCAGGATATTTACCTCTTCGTTATTCAGATCGGGATGACGTCATCATGATATCCGGAGCCTTCGCTAAACTTGAAACATGACGTCACCATGATATTTCGCCAACCGGATCATGTTTGAGAAAAATCCTGCCGAAAGGAAAATATGATGATCATGAGCATGATCAGGATAAAAATATGATGATGATGATGATCAGGATGTTCTCAAAAAGGTTGCATTTTCGGCAGGAGGACTTGGCGAAATATCGGGCGCACAAACAAGATCATGATGATGATGTTGTTAACAGGACAGGATAAAAATGATGATGATGACGTCATCATCATATTCGCGCTAGGGTGATTGTAAAATATGATGATGCTGTTCATCAGGATATTTACTTCTCATCGATTTATCATGATGACGTCATCATCATCATTTGTCTTCGAAGCACAAGGATAAGTTGGTCATCATGATATTTCGGCTAGGGTGATATTACAAAATATGATGATGCTGTTTAAGAAATGCAATATCGAACCCTTCTTAATAGATAGGCTGATCATCATGATGTTTCGGCAAACGGATATCAGGAGGATATAAAGATGATGATCCTCCTTCGAAATTATCATGATGATGTCTTCATTACTTAGCGAATTTCAGAGAATGTTCTGTGAAAGATCAGGATGATGATCAAGAAGTCGTCATCATCATATTTCGAAGTTCAGCAAATATCATGATGACGACCTTGCGAAAGGGAGACCAGGAGGATTTGAAGTCGTCGTCATCATCATATTTCGAATGCCAGCAAATATCATGATGATGACCCTCCAATAGGTTTTGAACGTGCGCATGTAAATATGCCGAAGGTGATTTTGTTAAGTCAGGGTGATCCTATACCATCAGCATGATATTTTAAGATCAGGCGATGCAAGGATATCATGATGATGCTCGCGATACAAAGGCCGCTCGACGGGGGGAACTTACCTCGACTTAAAGTTAATGTCATCATGATAATTGGACCTCAGGATATTATCGGGGGGGGTTTAAATATGATGATGATGATGCTCTTCAGCAAAACCGAGTTTATAATATAACCTTCCTAAAAGATATCATGATGCTGCATAATGCGAAGATCATGATGATCCTGTCAACATGACTTAGAATAAAAAATAAAATGATGATGCTCCTGCGAATATCAGGTTTGACCAAGACTTTGACCGTGCATAACTTTCACATATGGTCGAATTTTCAAGTGAAGTAAAAGGCAAACCTGCATGAAATTTCAAGCTCTTTCAAAATATGAGGTCACAGAAACAAAATATGAACTTTGACAAACAGACCTCATGATGATGACCTACCTTATGCAATATCATGATGATGATGCACCTGACCTTCATTTTTACCAGACCGCCAGGAAGCAGAAAAAACACAAGCAGAAGCAAAAAGCAAGACATCAGCAGGGGTCCTCGTTTTGCTAAGGAGCAAAATGGGGCGTGTTGTGAACATCACAACATGTACATTGCATACATTTTTAGTTTTAGCATTGTTTTATATGAAAAATGCTTATGGCATGTGTCTAGCTGTCCCTCTCCACTTGTTGCATGCATTTCTTCTTCTGAATTTGGTTTCTAAGGGTTCCTCAAATTCTAGAATATAGATTTATGTATTGCATGCTTGATCTTTAGACTTCCATTCAAGGAGTGGATTAAATTGTTTTAGGTTGAGTATGGAGGAGATTGTATGTCAACTGGGATATCTGTAAGTAGAGGCAGTTAAATACCCATCCTTGGGTGATGTTTGTAAGGCAAGCATCAATCTAACCCCTTGAAACTTGAATCCAAAATGCAATCCATTCTTGTGTATATGTCTAGTTGACTCCTTGCCCTGAGATAGGAACCCGTATGCTTCTTATGTAGTAGTTATGTTCCAAAACCCTTGTCTTGCATCTAGTCCATCAAATTCAAATACATTCATATTTTCAACCTGTTAGTTGTAGGAGTAGGATTAGGAACCCCCTACATACTCTCATCCATAGCCAGACAAATATGTCCAAGAATGTTGCCATCCTTGTGATTTGTCACACAAATCTTGGTCCCAAAGTGAGAGTATTCTGCCTGTTATCACAAAGCTAAATCTTTTTGTCATTGGGTGAGTCAAATGTTACATATTTAGCTATAGGGATGTCCCCCTTGGTGTGGAAGAACCAGAAGTGAAGGGGAGGCAGCTCACACAACCTCCCGTATCTGTTGGCCAAATTTGCTTGTGCATTGGAACTGGCAAAGCCACTGCCAATTCAGACACCAACAAATAGCACCAAGATGCAGGTTCCAATCAAGTCAAAGGGTCAGTCACAAGATAGGAAGGGATGCTATGATGTATTTTCAAGAGTTTGAAGGTCTGCAATAGGTGTAGATCTGTAGACACACTGCCAAGATAGTGGAAAAGACAATTGACTGCATGATAGTCACAAAAACATAAAAAAGGGGTCAGCATACTAGGAACATCAGAGTAGAAACTATAAAGGTCTGCCACTTCCAAAGTGAGTTATGGGCATGATGGTCAAAGAGGATGTGGAGAGATGGATCTAACATAGTTTTACCAACTCCTAAAAGGTTAGCACCATGAGAATGAGGCCAAGGAAAATAATAGAAGTCTGATTCCTAGTAGAAGCTTCACTGATTTGACAAAGTTTAAACCTATAGTGGTGAGATACAAGGCAAAAAGTTGAGATGTATATGCAATTAGTGATAAGATAAAATATGCAAAAGGATCATGTAGGGTTGTGATAGAAAAGACACAAACTTGAATGAACACCTTTAAGGGCACTGTAAATGGGACAGTCTACTCAAAGATATAGTGACAACAAGAAATCATGAGAGACTGTCATAGTGGATAGTGAGAAGGAACAACAGATAGAAGAAGGCACAAGGACTTGGGATAGTCATTAGTCACTATAAAGAAAATTATATGGAGAGATCAATACACTATGATATTTATACAGAGATTGAGGGTTTAAGTGCATGCCAAGCCATTGGAGGAGCTAACCCTAGATCTTTGCATATCAAAATAGAGATATCATGTGAATGAAAGCTACCCAATGAATGAGATCATCTCTGAGGGTCTATAAAAGAAGATATACAACAAGCAAAACTGAGATGTAGTAGTCCATCAGATATATGAGGAGCTATCCATCCTGAAGCTTTGAAGAAAAATTTTCAACTAGTAGCTTGTCAAAAATCTCAGAGTTTTAAATCATTAGTTAAGACTTGAAGAGGTCTCAACAAGGGTTTGGTAGGTGACAGTTTAGGTGAGGGTTTGTAAAGGACCAGGGAATTTTTTAGTGGCAAAACTTCACCAATTGGCAAATAGTTCAAATCTAGAAATTCAAAATTGGTGAATATATTGTAACTAGCGAAGGGCTAAATCGCCTAATTTTTACAAAAAAAAATAATTCTTGGTTAAATCGCCTGAGAATTATTTTTTTAAACTAATAAATTAAATTATTTCGCTAATTAAATTATGTGTCATTAGAGTCAATTCGCCAATAGTTTTTAATATAATTATAAATCTTAATTGGATTCGCCATTAATATTATATTCTTGTCATTACTTTCGGGGTAATATCACCATTATTAATAAATTATCCTATACTTTAGGGCTAATTTTGCTTTGAATATGCCCTTGACTTATTACTGTTGATTATCATTTTAGTCAAACGGTTGTAGTTCAATTCCAGGGCCCTTTTAGCATGTGCCTTTTAAAAGGCTTGCTGGGGCCCAAAATTTCTTTTGGGCCACAAGATTAGATTATGATCGTGTGGCCCAAAACAAATTTTGAGCCTCAACAAGCCTTTTAAAAGGCACATGTTAAGAGGGTCGTGGAATTTCATCACATCTGTCTAATCAAAATGATAATCGATGCAGAGAATTCTATTTTATTTGTCTTTTTTTAAGTGAAATATTTAAAAAATAATTAATCCAATGCATTTTGGATAGTGAATTTGTGCTTGGTGGTGAGGGGCTCTGTCCCTTGACCCCGCTTGTATTGCGATAGGAGCACGTCGAGGCCGCTGTCCCCGGACCCCGCAAGGGGGCGCTCCCCCCTTGACCCCCACAAGGGGGTGTTGCCCCCTTGACCACGCTGGTGGATACCACCCCAGGGCCCTTGCTTCAAACTTTTAAAAAAAAGTATATATGGGGGATTACATCGACCAAATATGTAATTTTTTGAAGGAAGGATTTGCCATTATAATTAATTTCTTTAGTAATTATTTTCTTAGATTCTCCATTGGTTTTAGTTTTTTTGTGAATTTTCACTAGGATTTGCCATAATTTTACAAATTTTTTAATAATGTGCATAGATTCTCTAGGAAAATTAATAGTTTTTTTCAAAAAAAAGAAATATTCACCAAGAAAATTATAGCACTTCGCTAGGATTCGCTAGGATTTTATAGGTTTTTTTAGGGGGAGTTCCTTAAAGTTTATCCTTGCAAAGGACTGTGGTCATGATGGTGATAGCAGGGGGCTGTTAGTTATTGTAACACATAAGCTGTTTAAAATCAATGGATATATCATCATTTATCTCAAGTTGTGGTTGATGGACACCATTTTGTGATGGTATGGTTCCCAGAAATGACTAGGATAGTCAAACACTAGGTGAACAGTCACAGTGCATGCATCAACAATGAAGGAGACAACATCTTTGTCAAAGTTTTCATGGTCTTGTGAAGGTTTCTTTTGCCCAAGGTTATTTAGGGATAGCATGTAGCCCTTATCGTAATCACAAGATTGAGTGATGTCACCTTCAGTGGAATCTAGGGACAACTAAAGTCATCATTGTTGGCTATTGGCGTCACTGTGAGTTTGATATGTGGGCAAAGAAGAGGATAGAAAGCTTGTCACAAAGACATAGCAGAGGACTATCAAGAAGAATGTAAAGAATGTTTATCAAGGCAAGAAAGAGTCACAAAGCCATGCAAACAATCAGTCAAGACCATCAGAGTTGCAAGGTAGTTTTGGGAGACACCTAGAATAGACATAGTTACAAAATCAAATAGAGGAAAGACTGTGGATAGTAATGAGTAGTGGGAAAATTTCAGACTCTGGATATTAGTAAAAAACTTTGTATGACAATAAGGTAATCAAACAAACAAGGTTTGTACTATCATGAACAGTCAAAAGTTGTATCTTATTGAAATGTGTATGATGGAGTTTGAAGATAACAAGTGCCCTTGCCTATGAGAAGAACAATGACTTGTAGACAGTGAAGATCTCCAAGGAGTCCAAACCACATCATACACATCAAAATCACATGCCCTATCATTATGCAAGCGGGGTTGGAAAAGAGTTAAAGCAATTTTAACCATCATGCAAGCATCTAGGAAGGTTGAGAGAACTATTGGAGCATGAAAAGGAGTAGTTCCACTTCTCAAGGATGCACTTCCCAACTACCTCCACTCTTCAAGACACAATGGAGCATTTCAAGGAGTTTGAAGGAGTCAAGCAACAATTTGAAGACCAAATCAAACTAGGACTCTTCTTGGGCATCCAAAATAGGTTTTCTATTTTGAAGGGTTTATAACTTAGTCAATTTGAACCCCTATAGGCTCTCTTTTGTTTGGGATGACATATAAGACCCCTACGAAACTTTTTAAGGTAGTTCTTGCTAGTTTTCCAACTCTGAAAGGTTGGAGATTGTAACTCAAATCAGTTGTTTTCTAGCTAGACACAAGGGTAGAAACTTGTATTGTAACTCATATTCAAGGTAACATGAAATAAATAAAACTCTGTTTTCACCTTCTACTTCTCTAATTTATTGTGTGCAAACTGAATGATTGATGAATGTTCTTGTGAAATCATTTGAATACTTGAATGTATGTCTCATTCTAGCACCTTTATGCAGTTGATAACATGTTTTGGGTAGGTTGTAGATTGTGTCATCACATGGAAGCAGTCTTGTTTTGTGAAAACATTGTATTTTCCTTCCAATATTGCAAAATGTGAGACCTTTTTACAAAATATTGATACTCAGACATGGAAAAAGTTGAGTTGTGTCTATAATAAGCTGAGTTATGAGCAAGATAGTGTGTCTAAACAAGAAATATAGGTCTGAGATTAGTTTGGGTGCATCACCACATAGTTGTAGTTTTCCATTTCATGTCTTTTATCCCCTTTTCCTCTGTGAACATCAGTAGATTATGAAAGGCAGCTAGGTGTGCGTAAAATGCTTCCTACACTAATCTAATAAGGGGAGGAGAGTGCAAATTCAATTTTATCTTTACAATTACAACTATGTTCACCCACTAATAGAGATATTGCAGCAAACATAGACACAAGAATGTAAGACAGAAGAAGAGAGACACAAGATATACGTGGGGAAAACCCTTATGGGTGAAAAACCCCACACTCCAAAACACAACTCAAATGTATTCCGTAAACAATGAAGGTTACAATACAACATAGAGCCAATGCTCTTGCAAGAGTCTTTGACACTCGTATATGGAGATGATCTAGTAGCATAACAGTACCTGTCAAACCTGTAATACTTCTCCTCTCCAAAGCACCTATTTATATAGAATATACAAGGCAAAATTAGCTCTATCTTGGGATGGGCATCCAACATGGCCTCATGGCCCAAAACCCACACCTATGGATACTTGTCCAACTCTGTAGGATGCTCCTAACACTTGTCAAGTCACCCCATCCTAAAGAGGTCACCTATTCCCAAAATGGGTAATGACAGATGCTTCTATGACTCTTACAACTGTCATAGAATCTATCATAACTGTCATAACTTACAGCTGTAAGAGAATCTATCATACACATGCTATAAATAGCATATTCTCTTACAACATGTCATAACCCACCTTAGGGCACCCAAAGATGCCTTACTCAAAGATGCTCTTTGACACGTCTTCACCTGTCATAGAATCTCCTATTTCTGACTCTTACATGTCATAACTTTGTCATAGGAATCTGTCATATAACCATTTCAGTCAATATTCCCTTACATAACATCCAAGATGCCGACACATGGCAAAATATTCCTACCACTAAGTGGGACGCCTATCTCCTCATGTGAGGACAAAAATACACGTGGTCATATGCCATGTAGGATGACACATCATCGTGCCAACTCCCACAATATGATAGCATAGGATTTGCATCCAATTAATACAATCGGCAATAAATAAATAATTAAATACAATGTAAAAATACAAGGAATTACCAAGGTTGAGACATTTTAATTCCCAACATTCTCCCACTTGTCGAACACCTTGTAAGAGCCAATAGAATTAATAGGATTTAACTACTATAGGTCGAGAGGCCCATAGACTCTGAACACCATCTGAACTTCTCTGTGCCCACTGGTTTCATCAATACATCTGCAACATTCTTCAAATTATCTACCTTCTCCAAATTTACCTTCCCATCCTCTACCATGTCTCGTACAAAGTGAAACTGTACATCAATATGCCTTGTTCTGGCATGGAAAGTTAGATTCTTCGCAAGGCAAATTGCACTCTGACTGTCACAATTGATTGTAATCTGACCTGCATCAACACCAATATTTGAATACAATCTCTTAAGCCAAATGGCTTCCTTGCAAGCATGAGTTGCTGCCATGTACTCAGCTTCTGTAGTGGACAAAACAATCATAGGTTGTCACTTACTCATCCAACTAATGGCAACACCAAACATAGTGAACACATAAGCACTGGTGGATCTCCTACTGTCAATGTCACCTACCCAATCAGAATCCACAAATCCATGAATACAAATTGAATGCAAAGGTTCTGTAGCATTACCATGATAGCATATGGAATATTCGAAAGTACCACTCAAATATCGAAACACTCGCTTAACTACATCACAATGTACTCGTCCAGGATTACCCATAAATCGACTAAGGACTCCCACTACTTGGGTAATGTCTGGTCTTGTGTAGACCATGGCATATATCAAACTACCAACAACACTAGCATAAGGTACTCTACTCATGTCCTCCACCTCACTAGGAGATTTTGGACAATCACTAACAGACAACTTTGTCCCCAATGAAATAGGAACACACAATGGTCTACAATCTGCCATGTTGAACCTATCCAACACGGTCTTCACATACTTATACTAGCTTAACCAAAGTTTTCTGTTAGCTCTGTCTCTTCTGATTTCCATTCCCAGAATGTACCTGTCTGCCCCAATATTTTTCATCTCAAATTGTGCTGACAACTGAGACTTCAAATCAAAAATCATATTCTTACCGTTCCCAATCAACAACATATCATCAACATAGAATGCAATAATGAGAATGCGATCATTGTCAAACTTGTAATACACACAATGATCAGATTTTGATCTTAGAAATCCAACGGACAACACAAAGGCATCAAACTTCATATACCACATCCTAGGAGACTGCTTCAAACGAGACAAAGACTTCTTAAGCTTGCAAACCAAATTTTCTTCACCTTTCTCTATGTAATGCTCTGGCTGTGACATGTAAATCTCTTCCTCCAAATCACCATGAAGGAAAGTTGTCTTCACATCCATCTATTCTACCTCTAAGTCATAAGCAGCTGCAAGAGATAACATAAATTCAATGGATGTGAGCTTTGCAACGAGAGAGAAAATTTCACCATAATCAATTCCCTCCACTTGTGAATACCCCGTCGCAACTAATCTAGCCTTGTACTTTTAAACACTGCCATCTACACTAAATTTCTTTTTGAGCACCCATTTGCATCCAACGGGTTTCCGTCCATCAGGAAAAGGTACCAAGTCCCATGTTTTGTTCTTTTCCAAAGAAGTAATCTCATCTTCCATGGCCTCCTTCGAGCAACCTGCATCTTTCATGTCCATAGCCTCTTTCATAGTTCTACGCTAATCAGTGTTAGTAAGTAAAGCAAAAGCACAACTAGAATCAAGTAATGTATAACCAAACCTATCCGATTGCTTTCTTATTCATGTAGACCTCCTCATTGGCTGAGGTTGAGGTTCTACTTCTTCTTCTAAGCTTTCAGAGCTGCTAGAGCTCTCCTCATCATTAGGTCTCACAGGGTCTGTCGGTTCAGTCTTCTCAAGGGTAGAAGGAAACTGAATTGCATCTTCTTTCTTTTCTATCTGTTCTAGCTATAGAACAATGGAAGAAGGTGTTAGCTCTCTGAAGATAACACTTCTGCTATACAACACCTTTTCAGCCACAGGATCCCACAGCTTGTATCCTTTCACATTGACACCATAGCCAATGAAAATACACTTGACAACCTTGTTCTCCAATTTAGACTGTTTCTCCCTAGGCACATGTGCATATGCCTCACAACCAAAAACATGAAGATGCCTAACTGAAGGCTTCTTACTAGACCACATCTCCATAGGTGTCTTACCAACAAGAGTTGATGTAAGAGACATGTTTACCAGGTAGCAAGTAGTGGCAATAGCTTCAACCCAAAAATTTTGTTCGAGGCTTGCTCCACTAAGCATACTCCTAGCCTTCTCCATTAGTGTTTTCTTCATCCTCTCTGCAACTCCATTTTACTGCAGGGTGTATGGAGTTGTCTTATGTCTTTCAATGCCTTGCTCTTTATAGAACTTATTAAACTCTGTCAAACAAAACTCACAACCATTATCAATTCTCAAACACTTAATCTTTTTACTAGTCTAATTTTCAGCAAAGGCTTTAAACTCCTTAAATCGACTAAAGACTTCAGTCTTGCTTCTGATGAAATAAACCCATGTCTTTCTACTGTAATCATCTATGAAAGATACAAAATATATAGATTTTAAAATTGAAGGAACATTAAAAGGACCAAACACATCAGAATGAATAAGATCCAATACACCAGAAGACTTGTGAGAACTAGAGTAAAACTAAACACGGTTTTGCTTCCCATATATGCAATGTTCACAAAAGTCAAACTCGAGATTACAATCATTTAACCCCTCAATGAAGTTTTTATTTTTCAGGGTTCTAAGACCCTTCTCACCAATGTGGCCATATCTCAAATGCCATAACATAGTCTTTTCATCAGGAAGCTTAGCTTTCATAGCATGTGCACTACCATCAGGACTAGTTACAACAGATTTCTTCACTGCTTGTTCAGATGGTGGGGATGAAGTGACTGCAACTCGTTTCTTTGAGTCAGAAGAACTATTACAATGTGAAGTGCATACCTCCAGCTGAAACAGAGTACCTCTTAGAGTACCCTTTGTAAGCACCATAGATCCTCTAGTCATCTTGCATCCATCCTTCAAAAAGACAACTTGCACACCTGCATCATTCAACATACTTACAGAAAGTAGGTTATGTGCAAGGCCTGGAATGTGCATAACTCCAATGATCCCCTTCACTCATCCATCAGGGAATCAGATTGAGACTCTTCCATGAACAACAATCTTTAGATGAGAGTCATCACCCAGGTACACTCTTCCACCATCAAACTCTTCATACTTCATGAACCAGCTTCGATGAGAGGTCATGTGGAAAGATTAACCAGAATCAATCAACCACACATCATCAGATGCATGGGTGGCCAGGGCTGCAATGAAGGCATCACCATCATCTTGTGACTTGTCAGAATTTGAATCTAGGGAAGTCTTCTTTTTCTTTTTCTTCTCTTCTTTGCATTCCTTCCAGAAATGCCTAGATTTTCCACAGTTCCAACAGAGAGCCTTGGACTTTCCAGGAGATTTGGATCTCCCATGGGATTTGGATCTACCCTTCTCAGCTTTCTTGTCCTTCTTCTCTTTCTCTTTGGGTCTTCCACGAACCGCAAGAGCATCTTTGGCTGACTCAATTGTCTTCGTCTGCATTTCTTCAGATAACAGTGAGGATGCCACATCTTCCATCTTGAAGGTGGTAGTGGTGCTTCCGATGGCCATTACAAGATGATCCCATGAATCTAGAAAAGAACAAACCAGGGTCATGCAACAATCCTCCTCCTCCATTTTCACACCCATGGATGTCAACTATGCAACGATCATGTTGAAAGCATTCATGTGGTCCACAATAGATCCTCCGTCTTCCATCTTTAGAGTGAACAACTTCTTTTTCAGAAAAAGCTTGTTCACCAAGGACTTGGCCTGATAAACATCACCCAGCTTCTTCGAAAGATCTTTCGTGCTCTTCTCCTCATGGACATTCAATAGGACAGAGTCAACTAAACAGAGTCTTATGAGATCCTTAGCCTTTCGATCTTTGAGGTCCCAATCAGCTTGTGACATTGCTATAGGTTTCACACTGGATACAGTTTCCCATAGGTTACAATCAACAAGTAGGTCCTCCATCGTGAGTTTCAACAACTTGAAATTAGTGCCATTAAATTTCTCCACCTCTAACCTTCCAAATGTGGTTGCCATCTCCTTACTGCAACAAGATATAGAATGCTCTACACAACACTCCCACTCAACCTAAGATTAACTCAAAAAACCCCTACCCAGCAGCTAGAACCAAAACTGGCCAAGCTCTGATACCAACTGAAAGGAAGCTAGGTGTGAGGAAAACACTTTCTACACTAATCTAATGAGGGGAGGAGAGTGCAAATTCAATTTTATCTTTACAATTATAGCTATTTAAACCCACTAACAGAGATATTACAGCAAACACATACACAAGAATGTAAGACAGAAGAAGAGAGACACAAGATATATGTGGGGAAAACCCTTACGGGTGAAAACCCCACACTCCAAAACACAGCTCAAATGTATTTTGTAAACAATGAAGGTTACAATACAACATAGAGCCAATGCTCTTGTAGGAGTCTTCGACACTCATATCTAGAGATAGTCCGGCAGCATAATAGTATCTGTCAAACTTGTAATACTTCTCCTCTCTAAAGCACCTGTTTATATAGAATATACAAGGTAAAATTGACTCTATCTTGGGATGGGCATCCAACATGGCCTCATGACCCAAAACTCATGCCTATGGACACTTGTCCAACTCTGTAGGATGCTCCTAACACTTGTCAAGTCACCCCATCCCAAAGAGGTTACCTATTCTCAAAATGGGTAATGGCAGATGCTTCTACGACTCTTACAATCATCATAGAATCTGTCATAGCTATCATAACTTACAGTTGTAAGAGAATCTATCATACACATGCTATAAATAGCATATTCTCTTTTAACATGTCATAACCCACCTTGGGGTGCCTAAAGATGCCTTCCTCAAAGATGCTCTTCGACACATGTCTTCACCTGTCATAGAATCTCCTATTTCTGACTCTTACATGTCATAACTTTGTCATAGGAATCTATCATAACCGTTTCAGTCAATATTCCCTTACACAACATCCAAGATGCCGACACATGGAAAAATATTCCTACCACTAAGTGGGACATCTATCTTCACATGTGAGAAAAAAAATACACGTGGTCATATGCCATGTAAGATGACACATCATCGTTCCAACTCCCACAATATGACAACATAGGATTTGCAATCCAATTAATACAATAGGCAATAAATAAATAAATACAATGTAAAAATAGAAGGAATTACCAAGGTTGGGACACCTTAATTCCCAACAGAGTAGAGTAGTTTAGGTGAGAAACCAAGGGACCCAGCCCTTCATCTGGAGGTTAAACTTCAAGTTTTACAAGGTCCCACACCTAAAAGCTATTCCAATTGTATCACGGGGTCTTGTTAAATCACATTGAATAAGAGGGTGAAATCTCGTTGATAACAGTCACATGATTACAACTCCTTGATTGTCATCCTTGTCTTTATAAGCAAGGCTCTCTTTGTATTTTATAATAGTTTCATATACAGTTTGGTGTATATAATCTTTGCTCCATTATTTTAGCATATTCTCTTTTATCTTTGTGTGGAAACTTGTCTTGGTTGCAAGGATCCTGGCTTGTTGAGTTACATTGACTCTTACATGGTATCAGAGCTTGATCTGCAATTTCCTTCTCTTATTAGAGAGGTTTTTCTGGGAGTTGTGTTTTAGGTGCATCTTGGTTCAAATCAGACATCATCATTGCGATTAGGAGGTGCCAAAACCTAACGATCACTTGTTCAAATGCCAAAATAAGAGAAGTTGAAACAAAAGGCATTTTTTTTTGCCTCTGCCCTGCCATATGGACAGCAGGGAATATTCCTTACATAGTGGCATATTCTGGGAATCTCTATATCATCGGCTTGCATCATATTCTTAGGGTAAAATTTTTTATATCTGCTAGTTATTATTTTGTTTCTACGGACTGCTTTTTGGAAAAGCATTGTAAAAGTTTTTTGAAAAATATATAAAAAAAATTATTAATTGGGTACTAACAGGGTACCCTGTGTAGGGCTTGTCGGCCCTATACCATCGAGTACAACAGGGTGCCCACAGTAGACCCATTTTAAATGGATCGCAGGAGGGGTTAAAACCCCCGATCCGTAGCCAAGGGCTTGGCAGAGGGGAAAACCCCCACCAGGACCCCATCACATAGGCCTTCATGGACATTTTAAACAATTTTTTTAAAAGTTCGCAGATATTTAAATCAACTTTGGCCAGTCTTCATTAGATCTATGTCCCGACAGTCAAAGATTTGTCAATGACAGTGTTCCTTTTGACACAGTCAATAGAAATTGAGTGACTCAATATAGTTAACAGAAATTTGATGACCTGTTTACCCTTGACCTAGTTAGATCTAGGCTGAAAGCACTTAAATGTGTGACAATCTTTGCTATATCTGGCGGTCTTTACATTGTTTGAAGGTAAATAGAGACCAATGTTTAATTTCATTAGTGGACATTTTAAATTGTCTGACTTACAGGAATCTTCATACATTGGCAAACATAAACCCTCACGCTGTGTCTAAACCACCAACAACAGGGTCTTGACCGGGCATCTAAATTCGTTGGTTGTCTCTTTGGTGGTTTCCTTTGCAAATTCCGTAGCTTTAAATTTTTAACCTGCAGTTTGTATAGCCCGTCAATGGTTTATCCCTGCTCCAAACTGCTCAGTGGTTTCTTCAAACATGCCCAACAGCGTTATTAAAACAACCAACAGTGGTTTTGGTTTTTTATTCTCATTGGCGGCTCAATCTCCAACAGCAATTTCAGAGATCAGAGAGGGCAGTTTCATGATCCCAAGGTTGTTTTATCATCCAAACTGGTGGTTTTGCTTTTCAAACCAGTGTTTTTACTAATGGTAGTTTTCTGACAATTACAAAATATTCTGACCGAGAAGAATATTCCATCAACAATGGGCCTGTTTTGCCCCTCAAAGCCCTAAAGTAGGGCTTTTTTTCTTTTTTGCATAACTTTTATCCACATCGTCAAAATTAGAAAAATGAGATATCATTGGAAAGATGAAGAGAGCACTTCGTAGTGGTATCAGTCATTTTCTCAGATTTTTCTATTTGACAGCATTTATTACAAGTGTAGATAGGGCAAAAATTAGATTTAGTGTTAAAAATAGCAAACTACTAAACCCTATCAAGCACCATGAAGTACAAAACTAATATGAAAATGCAAAACAAACAATCAAAATGCAAACCAGAATCACACTAGCATTGATTCTTCAAGCTATTAAACCTCCCCAACATTAGTGTTATTCTTAGCTCTATTATTGTTTCTCTTGTTCCACTCAGCTATGTCCTTCACCCTTCCTTTCCTAATACCCATACGCCATCCACCCTTGACATCATTCCCCCTCCTGCATCATTGACTAAACATAAATTCAAACACTAGCTCGCCCTACCTCACCACCAACCTTGACCAAATCTTATGAGTTCTTTTGATACTCTAACATCCTCAATAGTCCCTCTTCATCAAGATACCATGGCTTCTCTTCCACAAACTCTTGATCTTGGCACTATTATTATTGTTGACATTCATGTGGATTCTAAGTGTCACACCCCCTTTTGGTTATTTATTTGAAAACTATTAATGTACATATTTAATATTTATAATTCCATTTTGTATCGCAATATAATAGGACAAATGATACTTTATTACTTTGATAGAATATGAATGATATATGAATTGATTTTATGCAATTTATATTTTCTCAATTATGATTATGAATTATTCACTTAATGGACTAACTATTATATGGATGGATATGAGGTGGATGTAGGATAATATTTTCCTAGCCATGTTGTGAGGGAGAGTAGAATCTAGGAGAGGATGATAGATGGCAACAAGTTGGCAGTTGAAACAAAATGTTTAAGAACCACACACACACTTGTGCAAGTCAATAATATGACTATAGGTGATGCTTGATAATGTTTGGGAGCATGTTAAGTGTTATTGAAGGGAGTCATAAAGGTTTATCCTATTACTCAATTTAATATTTGCAAAGTTAGTTATTATTAAGGTTATTATTTCAATAGAAAAATATAGCCATAGTCAATTTGATTATCAAGACTTGTGCAAGAAGTTGGGTTCACTTTTTGGCCAAAAAGTGGAAGTCTTTTTCCTGAAAATCAAAGTTTGTAATAGTTGGAGTAAAATTTTGAAGTACTTATACATAAAATATTAATATGATGTAAAAACATGAAATGTAGGATTTTGTTTCTAGTTTTCAAATATGTAATTTATTATAATACCCAAATGATAAATTTTGGTTTTGTATAGGATGCAAAAAATAGTTTTTTAGAAGTCATCTATTTTGGGCCAAAACATGCACGTGTACGACCAACATAATTTGACCTAAATGAAAGTATTTTTCTAATTCCTTTTGTGGAAAGATGCATATGATTCTGAAGTTTAGTTAGAATATTTTTTTATAACTTTCTGATAAATACTTTTTTAATTAAATTTTTACTAGCCCTAATTTATGTTTTTTAAAACCCCTCGTGTACAAAAAAATAATTTTAGCTAAACTAATTGTAACTTGATTTTTTTCATTTTGTATAGAATGATGTTGAGATTGGTCAAGCATAATTTATTTTTTCAAAAAAAAAAATCAAAATCAAAAGTTATTAAAAAATAGTAATATATGTTATTTCAAGTTTATGACAATTTTTGTTTAAAACATTATTAAAAAATAGAAAAAATGTTCAACACTAAAAAAATTACATATTTAAAAACTAGACATTATCATTTGTAATGAGTTTTAACTTCATCTAAAAATTCTTTAAAAAAAGTCATCAATCATATTGCCAAAATCCATTCCTTCCAAAAAAATTGAAGCTTTTTGTTTAAAAAATAAATAATAAATAGAAAAATATGTTCAAAACTAAAAAAATTACATGCTTTAAAACTAAACATTGTCATCTAGAATGGGTTTTAATTTGAACATCCAAAAATTCTAAAAAAAAATTGTTAGCCATATTGCCAAAATACAGCCCTTCTGAAAATATTTTTCCTTCAGTGTTCCACTAAAAGTGGACCCAACTCAGTCAATTTGATTATAAGATGTAATATTAAATAATGAGCATGATCTTATTTCAAATTTATAACTAATAGTGGAAAGTTTATGATATTATTATTACTATTCTATTTTAGCATCCTGCATATGGTAACCACTACCAATGGTGAATATGGCCATTAAGGTAGATACATGTTGGTGGAGGCTAAAAATATCCACAATACTGGAGAGGAACAAGTGTTTAAGGTGGTGTTGAAACATATATTCATTAGTATTCTTTTCTATAGTTGTTCTTTGTTGGGGAAGAAAGCTTTCATTCTGAACATGGTGTAACATTCTGTAAGAATCATTTCTTTTAGTGTTTGTGTTTTGGAAAGTGGTTGACCAAGTAGTGTGGTTGCTCAAGAGAAGGAAGTTGGTTAGTGTGAAGACCAATAAGTTGTAGGGGAGTTTATAGGTATGATTACTCTAGTTGATTCATTCATACCATGATATCACAGTTAGAATTTGTATGATTTGAAAATGGATATATATGTATAGTTGACTGCATCTATATATTCCATATTTTTTGTGGTTAATGCACTTGCATGAAGTATTCACTGGTATGTTCATTTGTTCAAAGTTATACGTGGTATTACCTTATCTACGACTACTAAGTCATGGAGCCTAGCGCTCACCTTGTCATTGGTCATAGGTTGTTCAATGATTAGTCATATAAGTATGTTAATGTTGTGTTATGATAATGAGTTATAGTCTTGACACTATAGAAGAATGTAGTCCATGTTATCCTTAGCCACAACCATATCTAACTCTCCCTCACATTGTTAATTTCTCTATTGTTTGATTTACTCTCTATAGACATTATCATTGTTATTACTCATACCTATCAACCCTGTGAGTGGTCGCTATGGAACTAGTGTTGATGCATGTTGATTTCCATCATGTTAGATGGAGTCTATACTCACAACTAGATTTGATACCATCTATAGTTATGTGGATCCTCACAATTAATATGTGCAAGGACCCAAATGGGTTGACACTCTATCTCTATGAAGATTCATGTATTTACCTCCTTGCATCTATGCATGGAGTAGAAATGCCATCTTGGCATGTAAAGGAACATTGAGGCCATTTGTAGGCCAATCATAAGTTGTATATTCTGTGGTTTAAAAAAATGTTCAAGAATTGTAAAGGTTGTGAATGGACAATCCATAACTTAGCCCCACAAGGATCAAGAACATCATGAATAGTATCAGAAGGTGAAGCCCCATCACATAATGCATCATCCCTAGATGTGTCACTGATAGGCAAGGCTATATCATTATCAATCACACTAGGGGAATGATTATGATGAAACATATATACAATTGAGGGAAAGTCGGGCTATAATGGAAGAACATACAAACAATGTTTTTGAGTGATGAGAAGGGAGATAAGCATGAAAATGACTCAATCGTTAAACAAGAATTACCATCAATATGGAAGAAGGATGCAATGTCATCAAGAACCAAAGGACATGAAGTACAATGAAGTGTTATAATGCCTTACAATCCTTGATATATGCATGAAAGTTATTGCAAAACAAAGACTCACATTAAGACCATGGTGAAAGATATAATGATGAAGAAAGACCAAGAAAGGGTGGGAGGATATCGATCAAGACGATATCACACAAGGAATGCCCCAAACCTTAATCAATATATACTAGTAAACCATAGATAAAGGGTGGATCCAAACCATATTCAAATCTAAAATAAAAGATAGACAATCAAAAAATATCAAATTAGAAACCCTGATGTAAAAGGAATATACTCTAAGGACAAAACCTTAGAGGTTTAGGAATGTTGGGTTCACCAATTTTTTTAAGGGAATAAATTACAACTACATAAATAATTCTAGGGTAAATTAATTAAATAAGGACATTAAAAAAGAACCCTAGCTAGAATTATTGAGTTGGGATCGATTAGGCACATAATTTAAAATAAAATAATAGTACTTAGCTCCAATTTTGATGAAGATTTAATTGTGATAGAGATCAACAATTGATTTTCTATTCTATTAAAAACTAGAATTTATTAGACAATCACCTCAAGTTTGAGAAAAAATATTGTTTGTTATTTTAGTTCACTTCCCTACCTACCTACCTACCTACCTACCTACCTACCTACCTACCTACCTACCTACCTATATATATATATATATATATATATATATATATATATATATATATATATATATATATGAACCATGTTATGGATTTGAACCTTGCCTATAGATCTAAATTGTGTGAAAGTTGATGACAAGGTTATATTTGTGAAGTGGTGTCTGTAAACCATATCTGGAAAGGTGTGGTGTCAATAGACAATGTTTAGGAGTTTGATAAGCTATGATTGTTCTCTTTTGGTCAAACCCCTATTACTAAATCAATGGTACAAAACTGTAATAAGAGATAAATATAGGTGAATAAATCCATGGAGCATGAAATATATTTTCATGCAAGAGATAAAAGTGGGGGTGTGTCATATTAATTATTTTTCATAATATCTTTGTTATTTCATTGCCCATATATTTTGAGAAAAGAACTCACACAACAAAAAGAATAGAGCATCAGAGGAGCAACCTATATAGCTATAGCACATAGAAATGAAGGCTATAGTCATATTTACTATAGGATTTATTTTCCCTCTCTTTTCTTCTACTTTTCCCCCTTATTTTTCTCTCTCCTCTTATGGGATGAATATATGTGATTCTCAAAATGTAAATTCCATAGTTGGCATGAGATTTTCATGATCCATGAAGCTATGTAAAAGTTCATTTGGATTGAACTGTGTATATTTTTCTATCAACATTTCAAATCACACTTAGTGATCCATCACCAAGAAGAGGAGAGTTGGAACTATGGTACTATGCTCATGCCTACGCTATTGTATTTTCTTTTCTCTATCCTTCTACTATTTGGCTCTAGGGAAGCCTCAATGTATGTGCCTTGGCAAGCTAATCCTACATTATGTATGTAGTTGTACTATTTATTATTTAAGATATACAATTTGTATGAGGCTATTACTCTAGCAGTTATGAATCATCTATGGGTATGTTTTGGATCATTTTATGTGTACCTATGTTGTGTGAGGTTGGTTGATTGACTATTGCATGGTGTGTTGCTAAGCTCTGGTCATATGGTATAAAGATGTTTATTCTCAGCTTATGACCTTTTCATGCTTTCTATATTTTACATTCAAAATATTTCTCTCTTTCTCTTTACCTCTCTATTTAGAGTTATCTTAGAATAGGATGGGATCCATCCCTTAATTTGGAGATTGGTTTGCTAGTCATTCCTTGGCCTACAAAGCTTTTCATTGTTAGTGGTTTGTGTGTTGTGCATTGGTCCTTGAGACAAGATCTTCAAGAAGTCTTCAAATAGTTTTAGGAGCTATATGGAACTCCAATCAATAGTAATATAATCTATTTTGTATACATTATATCATTTTTGGCAAACATAACATAATCCTTGCTTCTCTCTCAAGTGTGGAAGGTAATTGGTGCTGCAAGTGATCCTTAGCTCCTATGAACCCTTTTGGTTTCTCTTACATGGTATCAAATCTTTAGAACTACCACCTCCTTTTAATTTCTATAATTCTTTTGCCAAGAATTTTCACATGGTGCATCCTAGAGTAAAATAGACCTCACAGTTGAGTCTAGAAGGCACATAAATCTACAGATCAACTATAAACTTGATAAGGTTTGGACAAGTTTTAGATTTAGCCATTTTTTAGGCATCACCAAAAAAATTAGTGGGACAAATATATATATAGACTACCATAGATTTGATCCAGAATGGATATTCCATCAAAGATGTCAATAGTACAATGACTAACACCTACATTATACATTATCAAGGTATGGAGATACAAGTTTTTGATAGGTTTAAGATTTTTTATGGGTAATTTGTATGATATATAAGATATGGGAAGATTTCATTAGTTGTCATAGGCACCATAGTATGGGCATGGGCCCTATAAGTCATGTCAATGTAGTTGGTAGAGTTATTTGGAGTTCCTAGTTATGTGGGGGCTAGCCCCTAGCCACACTTAGCTAAGGGGGGTTTAATCCTTGTGGTTCCAGTGCTGGCTGATATGGCATTTCTTCACATATAAAACTAGAATGATAAAATTCCAATATTTGTATTATACAATGAAATGAAATGACTACAATATATAGGCATTTGGATGAATAAGTTAGTATGACAAGTGTCCCAGAGGAGTTGAGTTAACCACAACAATCTAGTGAATTGACTCAACATTTAGGAGTAGTGGTATGAAGTGATGTCAACTTGATGAAGGAGTGGAGGCACCTAACTATTGTGAATTAAGCAGTGAATGAGGTCTAGTGGAGGAAAAAGACTGACTTCCATCAATCAAGGAGATTGATAATGTGTTTATTATTTCCTAATTTACTTAATAAAATTATTGAGTAAACTTAATATAAGATGCAATATATAATGAAAACAACGCCCCCTTCTAAGTGTAACTTGGGAAAAAAATGGGTCCTAGCAAGACAAGCCATATGAGTTGTACCCACGTATAAAATGAAAAAAATCCAAAGTATATAAAGAGTGTTAAGAAGAGAGAGCTAGGTGTGCCCCCAACTGGGTTGCCTCCTTTAGTAAAAATAGAAGGATTAGAATGAAGGATACATAAGATCCACTCTTACCTAACAACATCCTTTTCCTTGGGAAGTAGTAGACTCATAGGTGCATGAAGGTCTTCCTAATCCAAAAAGGAAAATGAGGAAAGAAAACACAAAAACGTATATCTCTAGAATTTGTGCGATTGTTCCCATGTGTTAGTGTTGAGTAGTGCTAATATCATATCAAAATTTGCAAACCTATCTGAAGAACATGAATACTTAAAACCATGTGGAAAATGATGTAGAATAGGTTCCAAAGAAGTAGCATGTGGAGGTGCAATCTTAGTGCATATAACTACAATACTCATCCCATGGTATATCTTGGTGCAAATAATTATTGAAAGCCCTATGTGAAGCAACTTTGAACTCTATAGTGTTAGTAGGAGAAGGTGGAATCATAGTACATATCATGTGACTACACTTCTCATTCCACAATATGTCCAAATCATATGCCTGAATATGAACAAATGTAGAGGGGGTCATCAAGAGGAGGATTAATTTGTATATCAGTTTTATGCCCATGTGCAATGTTTTGTATGGGAACATCACTTTCAAATGAGGATTTGAGATCTTTATACAACTATTTGATCAAATGTTCATGTTGATGAGAGTTTTTACACACTCACAGCATAGTTAAAATTCACAAAAGAACCTTAGCTATCTTGAAAGATATGTAGAATTAACTAGTAATTCTCAATCTCAAGTTTTTGGATGGTCAATTCTTGACCGTGTAGGATAAATCAACAGTTCATTGTGAAGCTGTTATATTCAAGGGGCCTTACTCAATCTAAGGATGTGTTATTGGTAATTGTCATTCCTTATGTGCAAATATCTCAAAATATTTCTCAATTTAATGATCCTTTGCAACTATTTATAACTCTCAAGTCAAACTTTATATGAACTTTACAGAAACAGAGTTGACATTCCAAACTTTATGAAAATTATTAAAGATCATTAGCATGTCTAGGTATTTAATAGGATCTTCAATAATTTCCTTTATATAACTATGTTTCAACTAATTATTTAAAGATTTGTTTTGGAAAAGTTAGAAGATATTGGGTTAGAAAAATTGGATTTCATCCACATACAGTTCTCTGTTACTCATGCATATAAATCTATTTATCCTAATCAATTCAAAAGAAAATAAATCATCATACATAAATCCTAAGTAGTATCATGAATCGACATATGGAATTGCAATCTTCTAGGGAAAATACATTAGAAAATACCTGGATCAATTAACACTCTGAAGATAGACGCAAAAAATTGATGTTTGTATTTACTAACATATGACAGCCATTTCAAATTTACAATGTTGTTATGACTTCGATCCTTTGAAATACTAGGAATAAACAAGACTTAAAAACACTTTCACAAATACAACAAAGAGACCAAACACTTATGCGTACTCTTAACCATAGACAACAAGCAAATTTCTACCTACAGCTATGCTCAAGGCACCATTCATCGGTCACCTCTCTCACACTCTGTCCAATTTTTAAGATTTCGTGCATTCCTATGTATGTATTACAAGTAAAGGGGCACAATATATAGATTTAAACTTTCCCCAATACGGTTACAACATTTTATTCAATCAACGGTCCACTTTCCAACTATAACATCAATGGTGAAAAATATAATCCTGCCAAAAATACGGATCAGCATATTCCTCTTATAGCATAAAGATGCCCTTTGGAATTTTTAACAACCTCAAAATACCTATCTATTGTCGCTCTTTTTGTTATGGTTTTCTCCTCTACCTACCGCAATTTCCTTGTCTCCATCGGATCTGGATCTAACCAATTTTGTTGCCTTCTTTTGTTTAGCACATCCTTGTATATTCTTTGTAAATTTCATCCTTTGGAATATTCTCTGCCTTGGCCTAATGCCATCGCATTTTCCCTCATCCATTTCCTCACTCGTTGAATTTGAACTAACTTTGGTTTCTACCTTTTGCCTCATATTCCCATCGTATGCCTTTTGCCTCGCGTCTCAGTAAATCTTTGCCCCTACCTGATAAAACATAAAACATAGACCAAAGTCAATAAAATTCAATAAAAAAAATATCTTCAATTCATCGCTTTATCCTCTCTGACATATATACCAAGTTTTTATATCGACCACAAACATAGCATACAGAAACTGAAACAAGAAATTAATAAAATGCCCTTAAACCAGCGTTAACTCCAGCCCTGTATATGAAATAACATGCATAAACCAGATATACAACAAATACAAACCAAATAAACAAAACGGAATCAAAAGGTCAATGAAATATTTTGTAATTACTTTCAATTCTAGTTTTGTATATCCATCATTTGCGTATACCAAGTTTTGTATATCGGATACAAACCCAACATACAAAATGAGTCTGGACTTCACATATTAGTAAATTGAGTTGAAACGGCCTTTGGTTCCATTTTTGGATATGACATCATTTGCATATATATTTTATACATATCTAATACAATATAATGCATACAAAATGGATGCCGAAAATCTATAACATGAGTTGAAATCCCCGTCAGTTCCGCTCACATATCGTCACTTATGTATATCATATACAAACATTACATATGGAAAATGAAACACAAACAGTCCATAAAATGCTTTGTATATCATTTTGACTCCGCCCCCCCTTTGTATGCATCGCACCCCTTATTGCATTGTATATGGCATGTTTTGTTACATCATTCGTTGTATATTACTTTGTATCCTCGTTGTATGCTACTTTGTATGTCGCATTGCATGTTACTTTGTATCCTCATGTTTGTATATTGTTTTGTATAATGCATTGTATCTAGCATTGTACAACAGATTATATCATTTTGCATGCTACGTTGTATACCATTTTATGTATCACTGTGTATGATATTTTGCTTATACAAAACCTGATACATTGTACAAACAAACTTCAATGCCCAAGCACGTTAGTCATTAACTCTCTTTTCTCTTTTTTTTTGTTTATGCATTGACATACCCTTAGGTTGAATTGAACAAGTTCATTTAAAAAACTGGGATTGTATCCCCATAAGACCGCACTACATACATTTCCCCTTTTATACTACTGTAGATTCGACCATATGTAAACAATATTTAACCCTTTTGTTTCAGATTTGAATATGTATTTGTAGGTTAAATATAACTTTATACCTACTATTGTGCACTCGTTTATGCTCTAGGTTCAACTAAATGTTGCTTATGGGTCTAAGATTATATTCTATAAAATTGCGAAACAAGCCTTACAAATGTATACAAGATTAATATGCAAATATCACCCGACTACCCATAAACCACATTGAATATGCCCTTTACGTCCGTGCATGCATACTCAAGACCTGATGAACATTTTACCAAAACACTGCATCTGACATACAAATAAAATTTGTATACGAAGTAAAACTTTATCAAACTATTGAATTTTCTCCAAAAAATTCCTAACTTTCAACATATAAGGAATTTTCAAATGACACAAAAGGCAACCTCAGCTCATTTTCAACATAGAATTCATGTATCCCATTGGTTTTACCATGCATTAAATGTCCATTATGACTTTCAAGCATCAAAGATTTCTGCCCACATCGCCCCCACACACAAAAACACACCAAAATCAAAAGCAAACAAAGAGGGGTCCTCATTTTGCATCCAAGTAAAAATGGGGCATGTTGTGAACATCACAACAACTAGCAATGAAAGAAAACAACAAAATTCCAATAATTCAAGAGGTGAGGCTAAGCTAAAACATAATGGTCAGACTCTCGTTCAGCATGAGTATCCTAACCTTTCCTAAATAATATAATGTTCATCAATATAACAATGTAATGATAAGGGATCAAGTGTGTGAGTGTGATTAACATACTCATCTTGAAGACGAGTTGAAAACACTAGTGACTGGTGTTAAACTACATAGTTGATTTCATCCCTTATAGCCAATTGGATAGAGCCTTGCTGCCAGCAGGCATTCATAGCTCTATTAAGGTTATCGTTGCAATTCTCCTAAGTAGAGCCCTACTACCAGTAGGCGTCCATAGCCCCAATAGAGTTACTTAAATTGGATTTTAAGTATAATCCATCTTTTTTTTTTCTTTATCTATAAATTCATGAGATATAATCATGTAAGTTCATGATGCAAGATGTGGTCACTTGCTGAAATTAAGCTAAGAATTGCAATGGTAGTAAGGGTGACCTCTGATTTTTCACTTAACACCTACACTAGTATGTTCAACAAACCCAAGGCTGTTAGGTGTGTCATTGTGAGGATCTCCTTGCTTCAAGAAAAGTAATGCCAATTAAAAGGATACCACAGACCAGATCACGAATACCTATACTAACCTGAATCTCAACCTATGTAAAAACTTATATCCAACTCTTGAATTGTAACAATTTTAGTAGAGTTCTAGAGTAACTAGGTGCCTCAGCTTCACCCAATCAAAACAAGGACCCAACAATGCAAATAAAAAACAAACAGACCAAGCAAACTATACAAACAACTATCTACGAAAGGAAACAACACAAAGCAAGATAGGAAAACAAAGAAAAGAAACAAAATAGTTATCCTCCAAACTATACAAGACACCACAAGGCAAATAAAACTCATAACCACACCCAAAAATACTCATATTTACATGCTTTTTCAGAATATGCAAGAGCATCAGGGCATTAGTTATAGTTCTCAGCTTAACAAATTTATCTTTGAATTCTAAAAAATATGCATTTATTTTGAATTCACTGTATTTAACAACATAATTTCTAATGATCAGCAATTAAGGAAACTCATCATGTTCATGATTAATCCATATGCATGTCTTATTCCCTAAATCTTCATAATCAAAACAATATTTAACATCATTTACTGGGGAAAAGAAAAATACAACTTGGTGTATTTCTGGCTCTGCTGGACATATTTGTTCACTGCCTGCCAATCCTTCATTTGTCTTTGCATTTTCATCACTCAACTCAATGTCCTATCCTACTTCAACCTTGAGGACATGCAACTCCTGATATAATTCTTCTACATGTTCATTCAACTTCAACTCTTCATTCCGCAAGCTTATCTGATTTTTAAACTTCGGCAACACCTCAATGTCCTCTTTAATTTTATGTACATCAACACATGAATGAGTATCGTTATCATCACAATCTGACATATACAAATTTATTATTTCAAAATCATTTGAAAGTGAATGTGAAACAAGCCTTGATTAACAAAAGCACTTCCCTACTTCATTTTCAAAATGGTACTGGACTAACATCTGATTATGCACATCAACTACAAGTCTTTCTGTGTCTTCTATTTTCACCAAGTATTTTTCAAATAACTCAGTCCTATCATTTAGTGGAATGTCTGGTTTCATTACCCTGCAACAATCCTAGATTTGGTCATTCAACCTAAAGCAATCAAATAATAAATTAAGATTAACTTCTTTTCCTATGATTCTTTTATTTGCTGGTATAGAAACCTCTTAAAGCAATCAAATAATAAATCAAGATTAACTTCTTTTCGTATGATTCTTTTATTTACTAGTACAGAAACCTCTTTAATTTTAGTGCATTTTAATTATGTCACCACTTGTTTACATTTCTTTGTCCAATCATTTTCACTAAAACCTTTTAAATCAGATCAAGAGATTTTTACTTGACAAGCATTTCCTAATAATCCAATATATTTATTAAATGCATCAAGATCAACTTCTCTTTTCTTGTCCTTCTCATTAAATCTTCTTTGCTTATCATCTAATGACTGAAAATGAGATATAGCCTCTTCTTTGTATTTTCCAAAAGATTCATACCTGCAATCATTTATACTCACATTTGAATTCTGACAGATACTTGGAGAATTTTTACCATCATACAACCCAAGGGAAGACATTTTACTATCCCTTATTTCCAGAATTAGTTCTATTTTTGTATTCTTCGGACCACTGATGACTACTGACACTGCCTCTTCTGGCTGCTCCATAATCCCTTCATTTTCCTGCCAATCATCGGCCCTATACACATCTGAGAAAGAAATTAGTCCTTTCAAAGCCAAATCTAACCTTGTAAGAAAAGTAAGACAATTAATTTCACCATGCTCTATGGACTTATGTATCCTACACCTTCCAAATAAACCAAAATTAGATAAATTTTTAGGATAAAGCTTCTTATTTAAAATTCCCTGAAAGACATGGATATTAACCTGGAAATTGTCTTCATATGAGCCCATTGAAAATGACACTCTATTTTCAAATTTTTAGGTTTTTTGAATTTTAATGAGATCTAACATATCTCAGCATAACACATGAAAGTTTAGAAAATCAGTTTAATCCTTGAAGAATGAGCTATACCTTTGCAAAATACATATCTAAATTATCTCAGTCAAAAGATATTTGCATTCATTAAACTCAAAATGATGAAATATTGATAGGATCCTGTTAGCCAGTTCACACAAAACACACCTTAAATCCAATTAGGCCCTCCTTCTAGCGCCAAATTACCATTGATGAGAGTTTTTACACACTCACAACATAGTTAAAATTCACAAAAGAACCTTAGCTATCTTGAAAGATATGCAGAATTAACTAGTAATTCTCAATCTCAAGTTTCTAGATGGTCAGTTCTTGACCCTGTGGGATAAATCAGCAATTCATTGTGAAGATGTTATATTCAAGGGGCCTTACTCAATCTAAGGATGTGTTACTGGCAACTGTAATTCCTTATGAGCAAATATCTTAAAATATTTCTCAATTTAATGATCCTTTAAAACTATTTATAACTTTCAAGTCAAACTTTATATGAACTTTACATAAACAGACTTGAGATTCCCGTAGGGTCGGTCTCCCTTGTTTGGAATCTGTACCAACATCAGCAGTCTTTTGGCCTTTACAAGTCTTTTTCTTAGGGGTAATCCATTCGTCTTGTTTATTACCACTACTAGTAGGACCGATTTCCACTGTCAAAGAAGGATTACCTGATTGAAGAGAATCATCCTGGATTGACACAAGGGCTATCGCATCATCAGTATCTGCTATCACTTTAGGAAGAACCTACGGATCGTTCCACAAAGATTTACCTTCTTCAGCATCCCCCTCTATCAGTTGGCCCCGTATTTCCCCCTCCTCAAACCCATTGGTGGACTGTTGGTCCATATAATTATCTATATCTAAAACATCATTCCGACAAGCCTTGTCCAGAACCTTCTCAGTATTATCATCTGGATAAGAATTATCCCCATTACCCAAGGTCATCTAACAATCTTTCTCCATAGCCTGCACAGGATTTTCAACTGGGAAAGCATTTTCCGCAGTACCCCCATTCCCAGATTGCCAGGGGTAACATTATGGGGGTCAGTCATCTTGGCCATTTGCTTTGCTTTACATTGGGTCATCATATGGCCCTTCTTCTTGCATATCTAATAGAAAGTGGTAGCATTTTCATAAAGGATTGGCTAGGTCCAAATCCCATATTTAGAATTCAACTCGATGGACATTGGGAGAGTTTGGTTAATCTCCACATTGACACAAAACCGAGCATAAACACAACGGGATTGAGAGCGGGTAGTATGGTCCACAGTAACATACTGGCCAAAGGAGTTGCCAATAGCGGTAAAAAAAATTTCATCCCAGAATTCCAGGGGAAACCCTGGTAATCTGACCCAAACAGGAGCAGACTTATTGAGGTTCGAGCTACGGTCAAACCCAGGTTTCCAAGGGCACAAAGCAAGCGAATGTGATCCATAAAGCCAGGGTCCCCCAGCAAGAGTAGCTATCATATCCTCCCTATTCGTGAATTTAAATAGGAAAATCCCTCTTGCCATAGCAATAACCGAAACACTACCTTTAATTCTCCACCGAGAGATCACCCATTTTCAGACCATCTCAATATTGGAACGAAAGGAAAAGAACTTACCTACTAGAGCAAGATCCATGGTCACCACGATTTCTTCAATCAGAACATTCAGAATATCCAGAGCTGTACCTTCTGCGGAAACTTTTTTGACAGGAAGTCCCAACATGCATTTAGAAGAACCCATCTTTTCCCCTGTTAACACTCTCTTCCATCTGTTGGAAGGATCATCCTCCATTAGGTTCGCAGTCTCAGAGGCACTGCCCAAGGCAGCAGCCTCCATTGACACCGAAAGCACTCAGAGCAAAAACCCTAAAAAATCCTAAACAACCATGAAAAGCTTACTGTATTGTTAACAAATATTTTTTAAATTAAGACCAGGGATGTACCCCCTGGGCGACATGCAAATGCCCCACTCCACATGTCGTGGGTAAGTCAGGATACAAGATCCTGGGGGCCTCAGGAAATTTTACACCAGCCCAAGCTGGTGGGGGGCATCTTGTAGAGGACATGGGGGTGGGCTTGGTTCCTTAATATGGTTACACTCGACCTTACCTCAAGGTGTCCCCATGGCGAAACATGGGGGTGGGCATTGGTACATGCATCGCCATAAGTGCGACCCCTACCTCCAGGTGTCCCCATGGCCACTACAAGGGAGTCCCCGCCCGGTGGGATTTGAACTTGGGTCTATGGTGTGAAACTCCTCGCTCCCCACCACTAGACCCAAACCTGTTGGGCTAAAATTAAGACCAGTGATGTACCCCCTGGGTGACATGCAAATGCCCCACTCCACATGTCGCGGGTAAGTCAAGATACAAGATCTTGGGGGCCTCGAGAAATTTTACACCAGCCCGAGCTGGTGGGGGGCATCTCGTAGAGGACATGGGGGTGGGCTTGGTTCCTTAATATGGTTACACTCGACCTTACCTCAAGGTGTCCCCATGGCGAAACGTGGGGGTGGGCATTGGTCCATGCATTGCCATAAGTGCGACCCCTACCTCCAGGTGTCCCCATGGCCACTACAAGGGAGCCCCCGCCCAGTGGGATTTGAACTTGGGTCTATGGTGTGAAACTCCTCGCTCCCCACCACTAGACCCAAACCCGTTGGGTTAAAAATTAACACCAGGGATGTACCCCCTGGGTGACATGCAAATGCCCCACTCCACATGTCGCGGGTAAGTCAAGATACAAGATCCTGGGGGCCTCAGGAAATTTTACACTAGCCCGAGCTGGTGGGGGGCATCTCGTAGAGGACATGGGGGTGGGCTTGGTTCCTTAATATGGTTACACTCGACCTTACCTCAAGGTGTCCCCATGCTGAAACATGGGGGTGGGCATTGGTCCATGCATTGCCATAAGTGCGACCCCTACCTCCAGGTGTCCCCATGGCCACTACAAGGGAGCCCCCGCCCGGTGGGATTTGAACTTGGGTCTATGGTGTGAAACTCCTCGCTCCCCACCACTAGACCCAAACCCGTGCTAAGCAGAAAACACTAGAGATCAATTCCCTCAAACCTCTAAATGAGGATCTTATCCTGGAATATGAGGGGTTTCAACAGCCCCACCAAACAGTTTGAGGTTAAAAACTGTGTTTTAGATAATAAATTAGATATCTTGCTTCTTCAGGAAGTCAAAATGAATGAGGAGAGCTTTAAGAAAATAGCTGATTACATATGGCCTAAGGCTGCGTTTTGCATCAGTCCAGCAATAGGGGCTTCTAGTGGGATTGTTACAATGTGGAACAGGGCTAAAATTTAGGGTTCTCTTGTGGCTTCTAGCAAGCATTTTCTGGTTATCAATTTCTCCTTGCCTTCTCTCAATTGGTATCTAATCAATATTTATGCTCCTAATACTAGAGTTCTGAGGCAATCTTTGTGGACTGATTTGAGTAGCTTTCTAACTAATTCCCCGCGCTCTAGATGGATGTTGGCTGGTGACTTCAACACTCCATTATATCCCTCTGAGAAATCTGGCGGGATCCTTGATTACTCTGACATCATGTTCGACTTTGCAGAGTTTATTAATGTTTGGGGATTGCTTGATGTGGAACTGCAAAATCAGACCTTTACCTGGTCTAAAAGACGAAGAGGAGACCATATGATCTAGGTCAAATTAGACAAGGTTCTTATTTCAAGTAACTGGGATACTCACCATAATATGCATTTGCAGGCTTTCCCTAGAACCATATCTGATCACTGCCCTATCTTCCTTCATTGGCAAGATCAATGCCAACGGGGCCCTTTCCCTTTCCGCTTTGAAGCAATGTGGATTAAGCATAAAGACTTCAGACAACTCATGACTCAATGGTGGCAAATCCCTATCCAGGGTACTCCTATGTTCAGACTGTTTAAAAAGCTCATGCATATCAAACAAGAGGTTCGTGGATGGAATAGATACAGTTTTGGTCATGTGTTTGGTCAGAAGAAACATATAGCTGGAAAACTAGAGGATATTCAGTTGCGAATTGCTCACAGAGATGTTTCAGAAGACACTACTAAGGAAGAACATGCTCTGATTTCAAACTGGAGGAATCTTATGTGCTGTGAAGAGGTCTTTGGAAACAGAAATCCAGAATTCAGTGGCTTAAAGAGGGAGATAGGAATACAACTTTTTTCCATATTTCTGCCATGAAACATAGGAAGGCTAACTCCATCACAAAATTATGTTTGGGAAATGGCACTATTATCACTGAGGATAATGAGATTAGAGAACAAGCAGCGATATTCTTTCAGAATTTGTTGACAGACCAAGCTAATGCTGACAATGGCAGGACTATGAATCAATTCATGGACAACATTCCCTATCTGATAACTGAGGAAGATAACCTGGAAATGTTAAGGCCTATATCTGAGAAGGAGGTTCGCACTATTTTATTCTTTATGGGTCCCTTAAAAGCTCCGGGTCCTGATGGCTTCCCTCCTATTTTTTTCCAGGAATATTGGGATATTGTGGGGGCTGATCTTACCGCTGCAGTCCGTGATTTCTTCAAAACTGGTAAACTTTTAAAACAGCTCAATAATACCTTTATTGTCCTTGTTCCTAAAAAGCTTAACCCCACCAATCTTTCTAAATTTAGACCTATTAGCCTGTGTAATACTGTCTATAAGCTTTTCACCAAAGTCCTTGTCATGAGAATTCAACCTTTTTTAGATAAAATTATTTCCCATTCTCAAAATGGTTTTGTCCCAAGTCGTCAAATTCTGGATGCTGTGATCTCCACTCATGAAACTATTCACTCCATGGATAAGAGTAGAATTCCTGGCATGGCTCTTATGTTGGATATCTCTAAAGCCTATGATAGGGTCTCTTGGACTTTTCTGTTTCAAGTTATTAGGAAATTTGGGTTTAATGAAAAAATATTTCTCCTCATTTGGATGGCTGTTTCCTCTGCCAAATTCCTAGTCCTGGTGAATGGGGTCTCTAGGGGTTTTTTCTCTTCCTTGAGAGGTCTCCGTTAGGGGGATCCTCTTTCCTCGTACTTGTTTATCATAATGGCGGAGGCTCTTGGGAGATACATTCAAGCTAATGTTGCTTCTAAGCATCTTGTGGGCATCAAACCTGCTTCCTCCCTTGCTCCTATGTCAGTGCAGCAATTTGTTGATGATACCATTCTTTTTGGCATCTCCTCTATAATTGAAGCTCAGAGATGGATGAATATTTTAAACCTTTATGCCATTGCTTCTGGGCAAAGCATAAATTTCTAAAAGAGTAATGTGTACTTTTTTAATACTCCTAATGATCTCAGACAAAAAATTATTAATATCCTGGAATGTGCTGAAGGTGTTCTTCCTGCTATCTATCTGGGTCTTCCCTTCACGGTTAAAGAGGTGTCTCACATTTTCTAGAACAGTATATTGGAAAGAACTCAGTGGAAGTTGATTGGTTGGAAAGGGAAACTACTTAGTAGTACTAGCAAATTATAGCTTCTTCGGGCCCCCCTACAAGGTATACCCACTTATTTCCAGTCTCTTTTTAAAATTCTTGCTTCTTTTGCTGACAAGCTGGAACAGATCCAAAGACAATTTTTATGGATGGGAGTAGAAGACAAACAGAGAATGTCCTTGGTCAGCTGGGCAAAAATGTGTCTTCCTAAATCCCATGGAGGCCTCAATATTAGATCCATATGCAACATGAATAAAGCCTTTCTCTCAAAAAACAATTGGAACCTAATTCATCAACATAAAGATTGGGGGGAAATCATGCAAGCAAAATATCTGCATGGCACTGACTAGTCCAAATTCCTCCAACAGGAAGGTTTACCTTAGGGATTTGTCATATGGAATAAAATGCTGAAATCTAGAAGCCTTCTTATGCAAGGGAGTAGATGGAAATTGGGTAATGGTATGTCTATCAAGTTCTGGACTAACATTTGGATAAAAGATACGGCTCTCATTACTCAGGGGGATTATGGTGAAATTGTTGGCATTGCTACTTAGTTTTTTGGCGATAAAGTCAGCGACTACATGTTCAATAATAATGGCAATAGGAGCTGGAAAAATTTATTTGATTGCTGCACTCATCGCCCTGCTCTCACCTCTAAAGTTCGGGCTATTCAACAGCTACTTCAGGGGGTCAGAATCCCTCTCTTCCCTTGTGAGGATGAGCAGTTTTGGTGGCCAGATAAGCATGGACATTTCTCTGTTAAGTCTGCCTATCATTTATTGGTTCCAGCCGCTCATAGAAAGGAGATATGGGGCAAAGTTTGGAACCACAAACTTGTGTCGAAGATAAATATGTTTTGGTGGGCTTATGTTCATAACAAAATTCTGACCCAAGACAACTTACAAAAGAGAGGCTTTACCTTGGTCAATAGATGTTGTCTATGCTGTGATAAGGAGGAAACTATTTCCCATCTTTTCCTTCATTGTGATTTTGCTAGGGAAATATGGACCTTAATCCTAAGTAATTTTGGTATTCAGTGGGTCTGCAATTCTGATATTATGGAAGCTATTACCAGCTGGTATCCTCCCTTCTCTCATTCCTGGCTTGTTGAGTTATGGAATCAAACTCTACCATGTTTGAGCTGGACTTTGTGGAAAGAGCGCAATCATAGGATTTTTAGGGATACTGCTAGAGATGCCTCCCAGGTTTCTCACACTTTTATTAAGACTCTTATGGAAAGCATCACTAGTGCCCATATCCGAATTGCGGAGAAACCTCTGACCCATGAAGAGGAGCAAATTGTGACAAATTGGAAGATTCTCTATCTTATTCCTGCTCATAATAATACCAAATTGTTACAAAGGCTTAATACCTGATGGAGTCCTTTGATTCCTAACTAGCTAAAACTTAACTTTGATGGGGCATCTAAGATGCATGGTACAGCTAGTGGGGGAGGGGTCATAAGAGATGACAAAGGGTGGATGGTTGCTATCTATGCTAGCAGTCTGGGTTGTCAAAGCAATAACTACGCTGAAGCTACTGCTCTTCTATGGGGGATTAAATTGGCTATATTCCTTGGCATCAAGAACTTGAATATCCAGGGGGACTCTAAAAGGTTATTGATGCAGTTAACAATGTTTTGACTATTGGCATTAAGTTGAAAGATATCATTAGGGATATACAGATTCTCCTACAAAAAATTCCCAATATGGATATCTCCCATATTTACTGCGAGGGTAATGGTGTTGTTGATGCCTGTGCCGATCTTGGACAAAGGTTTTCAAATTGGCGTTATTGGCGCCAATTTGATCATATCCCTTTAAATCTTAAGGGTCTCATTCTTAAGGAGGCAACTGGTTAAGGATGAGTCAGATCTATTGGCAAGACAACTCACTTTGTCAGTTCCTTGGGAGGGTGCTGACGTGCCTCTTGAAGTACGGGTCCTCTTGTACCTTTTTACTTGTCATGTCTGCTCCTTGCGTTCATAAGGCTCCTGGGCTGCTTGATCATTTTTGTGCTTGCTGTGTAATTATGATTAAGCATGGGATGAGCACGAGTCATATTTGTAAGGTTTCCCATATTTATGATAATGCGTGCTGTTTTATCACTAGCATCATTAGCTTTGATCAAGGGAATAATGTTACCGTAAACACGACTGGGGAGATTTGGGGTTTTTGTGAACTGCTCTATATTTCTGCCATGGGTGGCGATAGAATCAGAACCGAACCAATCTCTTGTTGTGAGTTCAAAGACAACCTGGTGGTATGGCATTATTGCAAAGAGGGTGGGATTAGTCCCTATTTGGAGTGGCTCAACGGGTATAATGAGAATTTATCTGAACAGTTTGCTAGGTCTTGGCAGAACCGGCGTGTTTCTGTGGGCGGAATAAGTTTTGAAATTTCTGAAAGTGTGATTGCCATGGCCACTGGTATGTCTACTCAGGGGATTAAACTGCAAAGGAAAACTAAAATTGCAGACCTTTCTAGTCAGAAGCTCTTTCTTGGAGATGGCAAAGGATTAGTCCCCTATCAGGGGGGATTTGACAGAGCCAAGCTGCCCGAGCCTTGGGACGGTGTGTGTTTTCTCCTCATGAAGTATTTCACCCTAGAGGGGCACTTCACCAGGTTTTACAACTATCATCTCCCCCTTTTGAATTATTTTTGTCGCAATGCTCATATTAGCTTTCCTTTTTATCTACTTTCTTCCCTGGAGCACTCTGTCCTTAGGGTTTGTGCTAAATTGGATAAGAAACCTGCTAAGAGACCCATCCCCCTTCATTAGGGCCTTATCCTTTGTCTCTATAACCACCATCTTGCCCTAGAGCCTGTGAAGGCTATTCAAACCAATAGTGGGGAATTATCTTCTAACCCTAATGATCTTCATGGTGTTGAAGAACCATGCCCTTCCCCTGTTCCTACTAAGACAAAAGATGTTTCCTTATCTACTCCTGAGGAGATTCCTGTTGATACTCCAGGTTCTACTGTCAGTTCGAAGGGCAAAAAGAGGAAGACTGATGCTGGCGGAATGGACATTGGGGGGGCTGTGGTAGGGGCCCCAAAAAATCCTAGTAGGAACCCTGTGGGACAAAGTAGCAAGTCTCATTCTTCTGCTAAGGTTATTAAGGATGGTTTCTCCTCTGGAGTTCAGCGATCGGGGCGAATAGCTGGCAAACCTGCTCAAAAAGTGAAACTTATTGATTATTCTGAGAGCGCTTCTGAGGAATCCTCCCAGGGGGATGAGGATAAAGATATGGATGTCCAAGAAATTTCTGAGGAAGCTGATGGTAAGTAGGAGATGCATGTAATGGAGGCTACTACTGAGGATGCTGCTGATTCTGCTGACAGTGCTGGCAAAGCAAGTGAGATGTTTGTGGAAGAAGCTGATGATGACAGGGACACTGATGCTGGCCTGGGAGTTGAGATCGTGGTTTTGCGGGCTCGCATTGAGAAACTGGAACAAAATCTTTCCACCGTGCTCAGGAATTCTATTTTTCTTGATGTTTCTGTGCTGCAAAACTTGGGGGTTACTGTTACTGCTGACAATGATGATCTTGCTAAGAAATTGGATGACATTATTAAATCTATGGGTAAGTAAGGAGAGAATCTGCCTCCTTAGACTTTGCTTTTATATTGATGATACTCTGCTACTCTGTAATTACTATCTTAGTTTATAGCGGTTGGTTTTGCTATTTATGCTGGGAAAACAGTATTTGATGTATCTAGTTTAAGGCACTTTTTGTGCTTGTTGCCTTTATGGCCTCTCTGCTTTTTGTAAGGGTTCGGTCCCTTGTTTAGCCGCCTTATATTATCAAAAATAGACTTGAGATTCCAAACGTTATGAACATTATTAAAGATCATTAGCATGTCTAGGTATTTAATAGGATCTTCAATAATTTCCTTTAGATAACTGCGTTTTAGCTAATTATTTAAAGATTTGTTTTGGAAAAGTTAGAAGAAATTGGGTTAGAAAAACTAGATTTCATCCACACACAGTTCTCTGTTACTCATGCATATAAATCTATTTATCCTAATCAATTCAAAAGAAAATAAATCCTCATATATATATCCTGAGCAGTATCACGAATCGACATATGGAATTGCAATCTTCTAGGGAAAATACATTAGAAAATACCTGAATCAATTAACACTCTGAAGATAGACATAGAAAATTGATGTTTTTATTTACTAACATATGATAGTCATTTCAAATTTACAATGTTGTTATGACTTCAATCCTTTGAATTACCAGCAATAAACAAGACTTAAAAACACTTTCACAAATGCAGCAAAGAGACCAGACACTTATGCGTACTCTTAACCATAGACAATAGGCAAATTTCTACCTACAGCTATGCTTAAGGCACCATCCATCGGTCACCTCTCTCACACTCTATCCATTTTTGAAGATTTTGTGCATTCATGTGTATGTATTACAAGTAAAGGGGCTCAATATATAGATTTAAACTTTCCCCAATACGGTTACAACATTTGATTGAATCAACGGTCCACATTCCAATTGCAACATCAACAGTGAAAAAAAGAATCCCGCCAAAAATACAGATCAATATATTCCTCTTATAGTGTAAAGATGCCCTTTGGAATTTTTAACAACCTCAAAATATCTCTGTTGTCGCTCTTTCTATTGCGGTTTTCTCCTCTAGCTGCCAAAATTTCCTTGTCTCCATCGGATCTAGATCTCACCAATTTTGTTGCCTTCTTTTGTTTAGCACATCCTTGTATATTCTTTGTAAATTTCATCCTTTGTAATATTCTGTGCCTTGGCCTGATGGGTAAAAGCAAGAAGTTGGGTCCACATATAGGGGAAGTGTCATGCAAAAAAAAAATCCCAACAGGAACGGGTACCCGTTTTGAAGAAAATGGGTACCCGTTTAGGAACAGGCACCCGAGCCTAGAACGGGTACCCATTTCTAAAAATAATAAAAAATAAAAACGGGTACCCGTTTTTTTTACTATTTTAGAAACGGGTACCCGTTTTGTTTTCTATTGTTTTCTAGAACTAAAATGGGTACCTGTTTCTAAAATTTTGAATTTCGTACCCACGCTTTTGGTTTCATTCTAGGCTCAGGAAAGGCATGGGTAGCCGACCTTGAGCCTTGGACCTGCAAGTATTTCTCTAAGTATAGAACTAGAGGAAAGACTGACTTCACCTATATGGCTGATGACATTTTTTTCTGAATTTTTTTACGAAATTAAAACCCATTACAGATCATAGTGTCTAGTTTTCAAATATGTAATTTTTTTTGGATTGGACTTGTTTTTCTATTTATTATTTAATTTATGAGCAAACTGTTCCAAAAACTTGAAATGACAGGTGTTTGTATTTTTTTAATAACTTTTAATTTTTAAATTTTTTTTTAAAAAAAATTATGTCATCAATCTACACATCATTCTTTACACAATGAAAAAAAAAAAATTAATTTTATGATTTTTTTTGCTCAAATTATGTTGGCTGTACACGAGGGGTTTTCAAAAGTATCAATTAGGCCTAATAAAAAATTATTCGAAAAAAAATTATAAAAAAATATCCTCATCAAACTTCACTATACTACACATCTTTTCCCAAAAGGATTTTGAAAAATAATTTTATTTAGGTCAAATTATGTTGGCCGTACACGTGCATGGTATGGTTAAAAAAAAGTGACTTTTAAATAGTGGTTTTTAGAAATGCCTATTGAAAATCAATTTGTATCATCTGGGTATTGAAAAAAATTACATATTTGGAAACTAGACTCCGAGTACTACATTTTATATTTAGTGACTTTTTTAAAGATTCCATCTCTAAGTGCTTCAAATTTTAAGGTCAAATATGACAAATTTTGAAAATAAGGGAAAACACTTCCACTTTTTGGCCAAAAAGTGGACCCAACTTCTTGCACTTACCCTGATGCCATCGCATTCACCCTCATCCATTTCCTCGCTTGTTGAATTTGAACTAACTTTGGTTTATGCCTTTTGCCTCGTATTCCCATCATATTCCTTTTGCCTCGCCTCTCAGTAAATCCTTCACCCCTGCTTGATAAAACATAAAACATAGACCAAAGTCAATAAAATTCAATAAAAAAAATATCTTCAATTCATCGCTTTATCCTCTTTGACATATATACCAAGTTTTTATATCGACGACAAACAAAGCGTACAAAAACCGAAACCAGAAATTAATAAAATGCCCTTAAACCAGCCTCAGCTCCGGCCCTGTATACGAAATGACATGCATAAACTAGATATACAACAAATACAAACCATACAAACAAAATGAAATCAAAAGGTCAATGAAATGTTTTGTAATTACTTTCAATTCCAGTTTTGTATATCCATCATTTGCGTATACCAAGTTTTGTATATCGGATACAAACCCAACATACAAAACAAGTCCGGACCTCACATATTAGTAAATCGAGTTGAAATGGCCTTCAGTTCCATGTTTGGCTATGACGGCATTTGCATGTATATTTTATACATATCTGATACAATATAACACATACAAAATGGATGCCGAAAATCTATAACATGAGTTGAAATTCCCGTCAATTCTACTCATGCATCGTCACTTATGTATATCATATACAAACATTACATATGGAAACTAGAACACAAACAGTCCATAAAATGCTTTGTATATCATTTCAACTCCGGCCCCCCTTTGTATGCATCGCACCCCTTATTGCATTGTATATGGCATGTTTCGTTGCATCATTCATTGTATATTACTTTGTATCCTCGTTGTATGCTACTTTGTATGTCACATTGCATGTTACTTTGTATCCTCACGTTTGTATATTGTTTTGTATAATGCATTGTATCTAGCATTGTACAACAGATTATATCATTTTGCATGATACATTGTATACCATTTTATGTATCACTTTGTATGATATTTTGCATATACAAAATCCGATACAGTGTACAAACAAACTTCAATGCCCAAGCACGTTAATCATTAACTCTCTTTTCTCTTTTTTTTTAAAATTTATGCATCGACATACCCTTAGGTTGAGTTGAACAAATTCATTTAAAAAACTGGGACTGTATCTCCATAAGACCGCACTACATACATTTCCCCTTTTATACTACTACGGATTCCACCATAAGTAAACAATATTTAACCCTTTTGTTTCGGATCTGAATATGTATTTGTATGTTAAATATAACTTTATACCTACAATTGTGCACTCATTTATGCTCTAGGTTCAATTAAATGTTGCTTACGGGTGTAAGTTTATATTCTATAAAATTGCAAAACAAGCCTTACAAATGTATACAAGATTAATATGCAAATATCACCCAACTATCTGTAAACCACATTGAATATGTCCTTTATGTCCGTGCATGCATACTCAAGACCTGACAAACATTTTACCAAAAAACTACATCCGACATACAAATAAAATTTGTATACGAAGTACAACTTTATCAAACTATTGAATTTTCTCAAAAAAATTCCTAACTTTCAACATATCAGGAATTTTCAAATGACACAAAAAGCAACCTCAGCTCATTTTCAACATAGAATTCATGTATCCCATTCATTTTACTATGCGTTAAATGTCCATTATGACTTTCAAGCATCATATATTTCTACCCACACCGCCCCCACACACAGAAACACACCAAAAGCAAAAGCAAACAAAGAGGGGTCCTCATTTTGCCTCCAGGTAAAAATGGGGCATGTTGTGAACATCACAACAATTCATAGTAGTGAAAGGGTAAATAGTATGCTCCATGTGTTCCTTGTTGCAATAGCAAGTTTGAATGGTGCTCCTTAACACCACCAAGCTTCCAATTTACAAGTGCAAGTATGTGCAAGTCTTTGTTTGTAGGTATAGAAAGCCTATAGACATTAGACAAAACACACAAAGAAAAACCAAATATGTGAATCAAGGTAATCTTGTGGTCAATGGTCATTTTTGTGAGTCAATGGTTAAATCGAAAAGTATAGAATTGACCTCACAGATTATGGAAAAAAACCAATTTCAAATTTCATTTTTTACTTGTGAGTCATCCAAATTTAAGTGATCTAAAACTACTTAAAAATAATAATCAAAATAGTAGACAAATACTTGTCAACCATCAAAATCAATTAAATATTGTCTCTTTTATTTTTAAATTTTAAAATTTCATCATACATCACAATTCTAAATTAAATTAAATTATTTTTTATATTCATTAAACTTTATTTTAATGAAAAATATTTTATTTCTTTAAATTATATAAAAGCAATTATAAAAAATAAAAATAAAAATTAAAAGATTGGATACAAATATTTTAAACTAGTAGAATAAAAATGACTACGATTAGAAAAAACTACTTAAAAGATTGGATATGAAATAAACATAATAAAAATGAGATAAAAGTTCTTAGCAATACCTAAATAAGTTTTTTTATAACAAATTCATAGAATTAAAAAATTAAAAAGATAAATACAAAATAAAATGACAATTTTTTTAAAAAAATAAATAAAAATGAAAAAAATTTAACGGAATTCAAATTTAATCTCGAAACAAAATAATCTAAAAGAATTTAAAATTATATTTTCTGCATATAATACCTTGCCTCTCTCTCTTGCAATAATCGATGATGAATTATTTATTAAAAATTTATAAACAAAAATATTAGTATAAGTTGTTTTCAACGATAGCTATCGGTAGTTAGACTTTGTTGCAGGCCTCACCTATGGGAGTTCCCTTAAAAAATTATTTAAAAATAACATTTATATTTTCAATAGAAAAATGTAAGAAGATGATATAAAAGATATTAAAAAGTAGTTTTTTTATGATGTTATATAGGAAGAGTTCAAATGATTGTAATAATATTTTTATTAAAAAAAAAATAGATTATATATTTAAATATATAAATGTTAAATATTATATTTTAATATAGATTTATTATATTTAAAAATATTCAGTTTTGATATCCAAATTTTAGTAATAATGAGTTCACCAAATCTATTTAAAATACAATTTATCTATTCAAAGATCATCAACTCTCCAAACTAACTTTGGACCCTCAAAATTCATCCCAATTTTATCCTCTGAACCAATTAAACACCCTCTAAATCTAAATCAATTGCATTCCCTTTGAAGCCCTGCTACCTTGTTTTAACATGGGATTGTAGAATCATCTTGCTTCCACCATTCCCCTATTAGTTGGAGGAGCCTTCCTCTTCTTTCTTTCAACCATAATCCACTTATTAGATTTTATGTCATGGGCTCTATGAGTTGAGTTTGCTAGAGAAGAGCTTGTAGGAGAAAAAACATCAAGCTTTGCTAAAGAATTTGACACCTTACCCAAACCAATTGGAGGGGTGTTGGTCTGAAGAGAAGGAGCCACATGAGAAACATGAGAATTAGTATATTTAGAAGAGTCATGTTACTAGCATCATCCATAAGGGAATCTATAGATTTAGAGGAGAAACTATTTTTAGTGGCCTTAGATAGAACATGCTCATCATAGTTGATCACATTGTGTCAATGTTCAACCCCAACCCATCAAGTAGCTTGTCTTTGTCAAGGAGCAAAAACAAAAGATTTAGGGTAGCGTGCAACGAAATGACCTATATTCGAACATGATATGCATCTAAATTCAATAGCTTGATAATCAATTTGTTGTTTCCAATGCGTACTTCCAACTTTTAATAATGATTATGTAATATAAAAATTAAGGTGCTGCTAATTTCTACATTACATTAAATATGTGCTGGAATGGAAAACACTGACTTGCAAGGAACTAGAAAATAATTTATAGAAATAAGTTACAAAGCAGAAAGGAGGAAAAAGAGAGGAACTTGGAACCATACAAATGAATCCAATGCCCAAGATGGCAATGCATCGCATGGACATTCACACTAAGCGTTGTCATCCATATGGCTCAAAAACTTGAACATGTCCCAAAAGACGCAAAAATCCACCCAACAGTTCACCCAATTTGCAAAACCAGAAAAGGGAACACAATAGGAAGACACCAAATAATAATAGAGATGAAGATAATAAAGATAAACTAAATAAATCAAAGGAAGTATTGAAATAACAAGAGGAAGGAAGAAACTAACAAACCTCCATGCAGTTGAATGCTTCCCAAAAACCTATAGCTGAAGACAAGAAAAATTGTTGGGGTTGTTTGGGGGGTTTGCCTTGAAGTCAAACCCCTTCTTTGGTATTTCTACTTCCACAACAACTAGGATAAAAAAAAAAAAAAAAATAGTGTGTGTTCTTAATCTAAGTGCATCTAGAAATAAGAATAATGACTAAAATGAAAGATTGAAGGATGTGATAATCCTAAGGTACTCGAAGGAACAAAAAATTAAATGCTTGCAATAGTAAGAAACAAGAATAATATCACCTATAAAGGCTTGAGGAATCCAAGAGGGCAAAAGAGCTGAAGAAGAATGTTGTGAGAAAGCTATAGAGAGTTGTAGAGCTTGAGAGAGCCAAGAGAGAACCAAGAGAGCACCAAGGGAAAGCCAAGGGAGAGCCAAGAAGTTGAAAATAATGAAAAGATAGATTCAAAAAGAGATGAGGAGGGAAGAGGAAGAGACTGATGAGTCATTTGGATTCATACCAAGCTATTACCACTAACCCGCAAAAGGTGACAAGTGGTAAAATGCTCAGAAATTGCCACCAAACAAGAAATTGTTATAGGACACTACCATGTTGTGTGAACATCCATGTGAAGTGCTAGTGTCTAGACAATTTGGGCTAAAAAACAACGAGACACTAGGACATCACAAAGATAACACAAAAGTGACAACATATTTGATGAAAAGACAACATAGAAAACAAGTCCTAAGCACCATGGGAAGGAAAAAGGATAATGCAAGGGCTAAAATAAGCCTACAAACAAACTAAGGGAATGAACACTAAAGAAAAGCTAAAATATATTGTGAAATTGCAAGGGTATGCAATTTTCAATGTTACAAATTATTCAATGTTACAATTTGACAAATTAAACCCAACAAGAATTTAGCATAAGTAAAATGTGTAAGCATCTTCTCAAGTAGTGATATGGAAATTTTCTTACTAAGCATATTTCCAATAAAGGAAAGACACTCCATAGACCAAAAATGTAAAGCTAAGTTTGGGAGCTTCATCCATACTAGAGAATCAAGACAGGACTCAAATAAGGGATTAAATTAGGGACCCAGGTTTTCATAGCCAAATAAACTTTGCCCTAGATGTAGTGCCCCCTCATCATTGGCTTGTGATAGTGGTGGTTTTGCATTGCTCTCTGTCAAATTGGTGACAGTTGTTTGTTGTTCATTGCATTGATTCAGTTTGAGGCAGTTGATTAGTAGGTCATGATTTATGTTTATTTTGATGAACTATGTTTGACTGGTATAATTAGACAGGTATTATGAGTTTATGATGGCACTACTGTTATTTTAGTTATGATGCGAATTAATATCATCATGTGTTATTTGAATTGTGGTGGTTGAATTTAGATAAAAGTTGTTATGATATTGTTTCAAGAGCAAAGACGGTGTAGTACTACTCGCTTCGAGTACCCTACTACGCTGCGATTCTCTGACTCTCTATGTGTGTTGGCATATATGTGTTTGATTTTATACAACCAATTGCTCGGATGCAGGCTGCAGGTACCGAACCTTGACTCCACCTGATATAGCAGGTTCGAGCGGGTTCTTACACCAATGGGTATTAATGATGGGAGCTAATGCAAGGTCTATTCCACTAGGTCGGTCCTTATTTTCTGTTGTTGTCTCGTGCCGTGGTCTTGCCTTGTTATGTTGGGTATCTCATGTTGTGATGTATAGTCAAGTCATTGTAATAATGTTTATTTGTGGTTGGAAAAATACTTTTATGATCTATTATTAACTAATAATGCTTCTATTATGATTATTACATAATATTTGGTTGGTTTAGAACTTGGATTGATTCCTTGGTTGGATTTTAAAATAGACTAGAGTTGATTATCTATTGTTCAAGAGCATTTATGTCATTAATTTGGAATTATGGATTATCATTTTATATTGGCTCAGAATAATTTTGATATGGGAAATAAATGCCTTGAGTTGTCGTATATGAGTCTCTTTGTTCTGTAGAGTGTTATCATTGGAAATGTTTGGTATGTAATTTTGAGTTGCTTATTGTTGGTTTAATTGTTTCATTTAATAGAGATTATTAATCTATTTTGTAAATAAATAATATTAATTTTGTGAAATATTAAATATTTGATAGAAATTTAATTAATAATTTTTATAGTAATAATAGATAAATTATAAATATTTAATATCATATTAAATGAGTAAATATCTTTTGTTAGATACTATTTTATATTGTATTTATAAGTTTAATTTTATTAATAGTGAGTTGTCGTTTGAGTGGTTATAAATTATAAGATTGGAAGAATCTTCCTGGTGGTGGAAAATGTAATGAAATTTAATGTATTTAATTTTTTAGGAAGTGGATTCTAGTAACGGGAGAGTTATGGGATGGAATTTATGGTTTTGGCTATTTTTATGATAGGAGGAATATTTGAAGGGATCATGGAAAATTTTAGGGGGGAGACAAGATTTGGGGGTTTTTGGCAGAAGAGGAACAGGAAGAAGGAAGGAAAGCAAAAGGGTAGAGGATTCAGAGTCTCGAGGATAAAATTCCAGGTATGTCAATCGAATCAATGGATTAGATATTGTTTGTGATAGTTATGTATTCAAATGTGTATCTCCCTCACTCTTTAGTCATTGGTCTGTAGCAACTCTTTTGATCTTTTTAGAACTGCACCTCAACAATTTCTTCCTGCTGAGTGTAACAAAGCACATTCTTTATCATCCATGATGAGTTTATAAATACCTTGATGATAAAATTTATCTTGGCTCAAGCATCAACTCTTGCTCTCATTCTGCCATCTCATTCCTTTAATTCTTTCCACTTGTTCCCTTTCCTTCATTTTTGTGAAGTTTGATATGAGGACTCAGGGCCATTTTATGGAAGACATTTTTCCATGCTCGCCTAAGTTTAATGCTTCGACCATAACTCCTAAACCTTTTCGAATTTGAGAAAACTGCCCACGTAACTACTCAATATGGGCCATTCTGCACAAAACCCATGTCCCAGAATTTTGAGATTCATCTTCATTTGCGCGCAGTTTGAGATAGAAGTTGGCTGCCTGGAAACTACTGAAAAAATATGGGTTTGACTATATCTATGTTAAATCTGCATTTTGACCATTCCATAGAAGCATTGAACCTCAGTTTTAAATCTGCATTTTGATCATGCTATGGAGGCATCCAGTCTCTGTTTAAACCTGCATTTTAGCAATATTATCAAATCTTTGTGCCATCCACTCATTAAATTTGCCTCTGCATGACAATCCATTCTTTTATTTCCTCTGCTTGTCAATGGTATTATACCATAATCTCTATACACTTGCTGGGTGCGAATCTCTGTATATAATCTTCTTAATATCATTCTATGAACATAAACTTGTAGATAGAAAAATATTTCTTCTTGCCAAGCAATAATTAGATTTGTATAATGGTAGATGCCTTTGTGAATATTCAGTTATGTTTTAAAATCATCATTTGAGGCATCTCCATTTTAGCTTAAAAGCTTGATTGCTTAAGAAAAGTTGCCTTTTCTCTTAACCTACATAGAATTAGGAAAGGTAACATTCTATTATTTTTTTCCTTACTTTCTTATAAGGGAGTGGAAACTAGTTTAGAGAGAAAATAGAAATATAGTATGTTATCTTAAAAAAATATATGTATATATATTTCCTTATCTTTTAAGAGATTTCTCTCATTATTATGGAATGTTAATTTGTTTAGTGAATTAATATAATAAGGTTTTAATTTAGTAAGTTGTTAGAGAGAGAGAGTTGTGGAAATTATGAAGAATACTTAGGGAAGATGTTTTTAGAAATTTGGTTAAACTTCTTATTAGATAAAAGAATTTGGAGATGTTTTATTCTTTAAATTTAATTTCTCTTATTATTTAATTGAGTAATGTTAGGGAAACTATTTATTATTCATTAGGTATTGTATTTAATTTTATTTATTTATTTTATCCAAAGTACAATATAGAAATGAATTCGATATTGTGTTTATTTTATTTCATAGTTATTTATGTTATCTGAAATAAGTTAAAATCTCTTAAGTGATGCATAGTAGTATTATCCTTGGTACTCAAGTATTGCTAAGTTCTTGAAATTACATTTTTCATTTGGGTATACAACCTAATGGTGTGTTTTGCTAGATATGGTTAATTATTAAATAAAAGTTATGCTTGGGATATAAGTATATTTGTTGTAGGTGTTTTATGTCAATGGGAGTTTATTTATTTAGTGAATTTGTGGCAGTTGGAAAAGGTAATGGAAGTTGTGCGTTTAGGGAAGTCGTAGATTCATGAGGTCATAGTTGGTTATATATGAATGGAAGTTTTTGCTCTTGGTAACAAAGATATGCATTTCAGTAGGAAATGGTAGATGATATATTATTAGATAGGAAATTAAATTGGAAGTTGGTTTTCTTAGCGAATCTGTTACATATGGATAGTGTGAAATTTATAATCATTTATAGTGTTTTTGATTTGAAATGATATTTGGTAAAAAGGTTAGTTGGGCATCTATGCCTATAGGAAATTGTATAGGTTTATAATGGTTGTTTTATAATGTTTGTAATTGAAGTTGTGATTCGTATAATGGTTTTGGCACGTGATCGTTCTTGTGAAATAGGAATGTAATCTTAAGAAATCTAATTATGAATGATGTTGTAGAGCTTGTAGTTTAAGCCTGTAAGGGTATATATAAAAGTTTAAATTAGTAGATTGTGGTAAATAGTCTATTGCGATAGTAAATTATGCTTTTAAAGATATTTATCCTATTTTCATGAATGTGCTCGTAGAGTTAGTAGATTGGAAGGTGTTTATTGGAGAAATATTTATGTTATAGTTGTTTTGATTTTGTTTGTAATTGTTTTAACGTCAGAGAAAGATTTGCTTATTGTAAATAAAGTACTTATAGATGTTTATTTAGAAATGATAAGTGGCAGATCTTAAATGGTAAGTTAAATTAATTAGGGTTGTAATGATTTGAAAATTGTAGTAGGGCAGTTAGTAGATGGCATGTAAAGGGAATTACGAATATTGTTGTGGTTCTACAATTGGTAATTGTTAGGAAATGGACTTAAGGGAATGTATTTGCTTTTAGTTGTCTTTGGAAATAGTAGAAGTAATTCGTATTAATGTTCCTGATTCATGAGGTAACAATATTGTGCTTCGGGTATTAATTACCTTGTTAAATATTAATCTTTTGGTCAGGCTTGTAATATTCTATTTCATGCTTCGTGAACAGAGGATATCATCGTATATGTAGTTTCTTCATTTTAGATACTTTTATTTTGGAAATCAAGGAATTGTGTTTGGTTATATTAAGGGTAATTAGAGTGTCTTTGACTTGGGATCAATTTATTAATGGAATTATTTTATGAGCTTTCTTTGACCTTTGTTTAAGTAAGGATGTTCAGTTTATGGTTCACCATTCTTGCCCTATTAACTCCTAAAGTTTTGAAGTTTTGCTATTTGTGATAACTTGATGTAAGTTGATTTCTTGATTGAATCTGGAGTCCTTTGAAACTCTTACTTGATCTCCTGCTTGGTTATAGCTTATGTTTGTATTGGAGTATTATGTTACCTTGGGGTGGAGCTTGGTCTATGTTGGTTTGTTGTGAAGTAGGAATCTTGTGTGATGTCATGGCTGCTTGTTGTCAATGTGGAAGGTTGACCTTGTCTGATTATGGTTTCTTTATCTTTGGTTGGACCTAACTCCAGAGGTGAGGTGTCTTGATCGTTGGTCCAGATAGTGGCATGTCAATGTAATGGGATATCTGGATTTTCATATCTTATAATGAATGAGAATGGTCTCTTGAATATAGTTCTTGGTTTCTTGATGGCATTGCTTCAAATTTTGAAGGGATTCTATGGACCTATTGTTGTGGCCTAGTGAATGGTGTAAGTTATGGCTCAGATCTGATTGGTGATTATTACCTGTATGTGTGGTATGTATGTTTGATCAGAGAACGCTAAGGGAGTGGCTTTCATGGTGGGGCCGGTGCCTAGTGAGAGGTCGCCTGGGTAACCCCATGGAAGTTGTAAGCATGTGGAAAACTTAATAACTTAATCAAGAGGGTTGGGGTATTAAAACACTTAACAAGATAAGTAAGAGACCTCACCCATGCCTTGAGTGCTCTCACAGGCTAAGGATGGGATGAGAAGGCCTGGTTGGCAAGGCCGACCTCCTTGTCTCCATGAGAGGACCTGTCGGCTCCGCATGTGTCACCCTATGGGGCCGGCGCCTAGAGAGAGGCTGCCAGGGTAACCATAGATGGGGGCCGGCTTCTGGGGATAGATAGCCTGGGTAACCCATGTTAGGACCATGCGATGACACTCTCCTTACGCAGTTCTGTTGTTTCTTGGTAGTACCTCTAGAGTGATGTCTTGTCTTGTGCAGCTTTGATGATATGGTCAGTTGTGTCAAGTCAGTTATCATTCTTTTATTTTTGGATGTTGTTTCTTGGCTTAGTGGAATCCTCGTCTTTATCTCCTAGCTCGGAGGGGTGGACCTCAGGGTTCTACATGGTTGGGTGGTAAGAGCTATCCATTGGTCTTTTTTGGAGATGTAGTTCGAGTTCTGCACAGAGGTGTTCCAGTTCCAGTTTGCTTCCTACCTTCGGTGGTGTTGTATACTTTCTTATGCATTCTTTTGTAAACCAACAAGATCGGTCTTGTAATCTTGTAATCTTGTAATCTTGTAATCTTGTACTAAGACCTTGATAAATTAACTATCTTGCTAATGTAAAAGTTGATTTGATTTATAGCAGTAGTAAAATGGTTATCACTTGTGTGGTTTAAACTTTATATTCCCTAATGCAGTTATGTTTCCCTAGAGGAGTTAGAAGTGCACTTTTCTTCATGTTGTGTATTATGACATCTTTGGTTTCTCTTATTGCTTTTACTTGCTTCAAAAAAAAAAAATTAGTTCTGTAATTTTGTGCTTTTAGCCTTGCACTCTAGGGTTGCATGACGGGGCATTACACTAGAACCAAGGGCCTCCCTTCATTAGTGCTTCTCTATGAGATGAAAATTTGTTGACTACCAAGAACTAACCCTTGGCACATTGGCAAATGACAAATCCTCCTTTTGGCAAGGGCTTCCAATGTTGTGTCAACTACTCATGGAGCTTAACAAGACTAGGCCAAAAATTTTAAATTTACAAATTAACACAACTTGTTGGATCCATTCCACTCTCTTATCCACATTTTCTCTAAAATCCACCATCTCAGTTTGATCCTTGGTGAGCACCTTATCCTTAGAAGATTTAGGGACAAGGGATTATTTGGAACCAAAAGCAAGGGATGAATACCCCTAAGAGTCTAGCATGCTTGACCTATCCCCTTTTTGTCTTGAACCCAACTTCTAGTTGACATTGTCCATGCAATAAGTACACATAGGATTGAGCCACTCCAAAACCAAATTTCCACCACTAACCCCAAGGTAAGAGGGATTGGTTTTGGATTCAAAATCCACCCTAAAATTTGCTAGAAAGGATGAGACATCTTCTACACATACCAATAAATAGTCTTTTGAAACTATGTGGAATGGTCTAGGGGGTCCATGGAGTGAGGTGACAATAAATGTGAATTAGACCAAGCAAAAGAACCATGAATTGTAGATTCATTATATGCACCCAAACACCTATTTGAGATCTAGTCGTCTCTAGAAAATTCCTTAAAGATAGAAGGATGGAGCACGAGTCTCTAGGGTTTCGCAATGTGCTCTAGAGATATTTGGGAGCATGCTCTTCATATTAATAATGTTTTATTTTTCTAAAAAAATATTATCTTAAAAGTAAATTGTTTGATAAATTTAACTTTAAAATATTCATGTAATAACACTTATAATTAAGAATATTTTTTAAAAATAGCAATAATAAATAGAACAATTAAGCACGTGTATTCCAATAGATGGAACTAAATGTAAAAAATTAGTTAACAATTAATTATATAATTAAGAGATAAAAATTGAAAAGAAAGAATACTTGGTCAAAACAAAATAATTAGGACTTTTCTTATTAACAAAAAAAAAAAGAAAAAAATTTAAATTGAAGTTGCTTATGTAGATAAAAAAGATAAACAAATAAACAAAATACTACCTAAAATTATACAAAGAGAAAGAAAATAGAAGGTAAAGATTCTAATAATTACACTAAAATTAATTCATCTTAATTTAATGATATTAATGCTAAATATTATAATATAAGTACATTACACTTAAATAAGTCTAAGGTAAATTAATTAAATAAGCACATTGAACAAGAGACGCATTGCGTCATGTTCCTGCCTAATTGTGTTTGTACATTTTGAACTAGGACAAGGACTGTTGTTTGATAATGAAACTAGATATAAACTATGGCATTAGTGGTTGAATTTTTACATTACTATGTTATACATTTGTTTTTAGAAGGTAGAAATAGTGATAAATAAGGACGAATTGATTTAGGTGTAGTGAACTTCTAACATTTGAAATGAAACTATCACTTATCAACAAAAAAATGAAGTCACAAACTTGAACATGTTTTTCTTGAATTAGTATATAGTATGGTTCAATTAACTCTATTGTGCACCATATTGAACTGCTCTAAAACATTTATTACAAATTGTTTATTGGTTATTATGCTTAATTGCACATATTATTGAATTAATTAAGTTATTGGTTCAATGAGGCATGCACTTGTGGAAAAGTGGTTTGTTTAGTGCCAATTACATGCAGTATTATAATAATTGAGTTATTGGTTTAATGGTCAACCTACTTGTGGCTTATCAAGCCTTGTTATCCATGATAAAATTTGAAACTATTAATATTATTTAAAATAAGAGTAATTACTTAAATAATCTAAAAAATATAAACTTCCAAAATTAAGTATAACAATAAAGAAGTAACTAATATAAGTTACTATGTACATACATGGATAATAAATTTTAATTTTAATTTAAGAAGTATTTTATTTATTTATTTTTACTTTAAAACTATTTTATTTACTTTGTACATACATTGATAATAAATTTTAATTTTAATTTAAGAGATATTTTATTTTATTAAATCTTTAAAGTTGTAAGTGAGAATAATAATAAACACATTTGTTGAAAGAACTTGTACAAATTAAAGTAAAATATTTCAATGTTCAATTTGAAGTTTAAGAGAAAGGCAACCTTTTATAAGAGATTATTTAAGAAGGAAACCTTTTACATATATAGCACTATGAACTTAAAATTCATGATTCTGTGAGGGGAACATTTTTTTAAAACTGGCTGCGTAAATTAGCAGATGCCCCAATTACTTAATTTTCCTGATTATTTTTTTTAATTTTTTGATGTATAAAGAATAAGGAAAAACCAAAACTGCTGTAATAAACTTGCATTACTAGTTGAAAATTGCAACATGAACATATGAATATTAAATAGTTTCTAATCCACAGAGGTTTAGTAAATAGAAAACATATTGTAGTCTATTTTTTGCAAAAGACAGAAAACATAAACATATATTGCAGGACAATGCAACAACAGAAATCAAAACATGGTTTGTAATTTAAACAGTACGAAGAGTATGGAAGAGTTTGTTGTGTATAAGATATATGTAGCAAAAATGCGGTTTGTTATGCTTTAGCAAATGATTGATGACAGCTCTGTAATTCAGATTTGTTGTGATGATGCGCTGTATTTGCTTCCTACAAGATGAGTATGAAGAAGAATATGAGCATAGTTTATTGTATCAAACAAGCTACAATGAGGTATACTACAGTATTGGTGCACAAATTAAATTTGAGTGTTATAATTTTTATTTATAACAAAGAAATTGCAAGAAAAACTATGGATGTACCTTAGTATATTGGCATGATGTTATTATTCATCAAGCCAGGATGCATTAATAATGACATTACTCTTATTCAACGTGGAGTTTCCTTTCTTCGAGAAGTCTCACAACATGAAGATAACTGCTTCTCGCAACATGAAGATAACTGCTGACTTATCTTCAAGGTACTCCTGATAGGTTATCTTTTGGAGGCCTAGTAGCAATATCTAGGTCAGGGACAATGTATGGTTTGATTGTTGTCAGAGATTAGAATGGTATAGTTGCATTTTGAGCAGAATGCATTGAAAGCGCTGGAAAATACATTGGCTATTTTCAATTACACGAGGATTTTTTTGTTAATATTATTTTAAATCTGCAAAGATAAAAATTAGAGATTTCAAGAGTAGTTACTTGAAATGTTGAGTGCAGCAAATTGTTTAGGCGATCCAATGTTCTTTTGTCATTCAATGCATTGATATATGTTGACTGGCTTGTCTGAAGCATGTTGTCTTTGGAACCCATCCGTTTAACAATATTTTTGAAAAGCATTGTTGGAAATTGATTCCTTTTTACTTGTTCTATTGTTAAGAAATGGTGCTGTAAACTCTGGTGAATCTACACCTACAAGTGTAAAAGTTGTAAGTTAGGAGCAAAAGTGTATATAAAACACACAATTAGCAACCACTGGTCAATGTTTTATTAATAAGCATACTAAGCAAGTTTAATGAGGCATTGATGGGGGAAAAAATAAATGATAAACAAGGAACAGACACATGGAAAAAAATTCAAGGAAGGAAAAATAGAACACAGGGTATGTATGATGCATTTTGCGACAAAAGAAGAAATTACAGAACCTTGACAACAATACACAGAAAACTATCAGGTATTGAATATTGAACTGTTTAGGATTGGACAAATAACCTTGCCTTAGAGGTGACTAATACCACACAATAGTAACATCCGTAGTGCTAGATTGCTTTCAGTTCTATTGAGCTTTGTAGTTCTTGTGTAGTTCGTTCGGTTACAAAGTGCAGAAATAGTTATCATTGTAAATTTTGTATTGTTTCACCAAAATATAATTTATGTGTATATCGCAAATGTATGAGAAGATACATCTCTTGTGTATATCACTAAAGTACATCAGGTATACAATTCATCTGTCTATTGCTAATGTATGTTGAAGAACATTTGCTATGTATATCACAAATGTATGTAAGTATTATTTCGTGTGTATCCTGCAATCATATGTCAGGGTTGTATGTTGCAGATGCATGCTACAAATGTACATTGTGAATGTGCATTGTGTTAGATACAAGTGATGACTGGCCGTATCGGTGAAACGCAAGAATATACAATGGATTACCGCCTATAGCAGGTCATGCAGTGTATATGCAAGCTGAATGTATCGGTGTATTAGCAAAGGTTTTGAAGTGTTTAGTGATGATTGAAGTCTAGCTGACGGCGAAGTTTGATGTTAAGCATATCGTTGTGAGGTGTGATATCGGACGACGAGAGGATTACACCGATAGTCTAACTCATGCCGACGGAGGATAGTTCGAAGGGTCATCGGAATAACCGGTGCATCAACAAAAGAAATTTTAAAGTTGCTGACAGTATTAAGTCTGGGCGATGGAAGTCAAATGGATCATGGTGGCATCGGCCTATCGGCAGAAGGGTTTTTGGCTTCACCTTGAAGTTATCATCTATTTGATTTTGGGTTCATGCTATTCTATTATAAATTTTAAAGGTGAGCGAAGGTAAACCTGTTCCTCCTCGTTTACAATGCGAGTTGTCAAGTTACTCTTTTTTGGTGTGCCTTCTACAGTTTAAAATGTAGTATTTGGTGCTATAAGCTTTATACAGAATACATGTCTTTGTTTCATTTTTTTAAGCACAGAATACGTATCTCGATCCTTTATAGAGATGAAAGTCTACGTAGTAGGTAAAGGTTAAATGGGATGTGCTCTATTTACAAAGCAAATACTCAAATTCCTATCCCATAACCAAAAAAAACTTAAATGCCTCTTAAATTTCAACTTTGCATGTTGAAACAGGGCATTTGGACTAGTATGATGTCTGGAACAGCACTGTAGACTCTCATTCTACTGTTGATCACATATTTCAGTGATTGGAATAAAGAGGTAAAGCATAGTATTAGTGCAGGGGTTGTCAGAACCATTATTTTAGTATGCTTGGAGCTCGAGAGAGGAGGTTGTTCTGATTTTAGAAAAGCAAATGCCTAAACACCCAAAGGACAAGGACAGGTACGATTCTTGGATGAGTTTGACATTGAATTTCAATAATAGGTGCACTTTTAAAATACTAGCAATAGAAATGTAAAAATTCCTCAGATTTCACAATGGATAATAGAAAAATATGTAACCAACAAAACAATTTCAATGATGGGCATATCTTAAAAACTAGCATTGGAAGCAGGAACATAAAAACAAACACTTATTGCATAGATTTCAATGATAGGCAGAAGGGAAAAATGCAACCAACCAAACTCATTATAAGGCACAACTCAGTTTATGCTAGCCATTATACACTAGAATTTACTGTTAAAACGTTTTAGCCAATTGCTAAGGTGGAGCATAAGTGGGATAAACTATACCAAAATTAACATCATAGCATTGTTGATATGATGTCATATACTTTGAAATTTAAGTTCCTAAGAAAACATATCATAAGAACTAGTCAAAACAAAATTTAATGCACAGATACAACTCTTAATCTGACTAGTTGTCCAATCTGGTGAGGATTTGACAAGATGCAAAGTTTGGATCCCATAGGATCACTATTTGGATCCCATAGGATCACTATTGAAATTATGATAACGAAGAGGAGGCAGAGGCTTCAACACAACAATTACTCAGTCAATCATTTATCTTCAACATAGTCAGATTATTACATTTAATGGCTTTATAAAGCCTTTCAACATAGTAACTACGTTCACCTTTAATGTCAGGCAAAATATTTTGTATGCAAGATCATCAATCTCTCAACTTTAAACCCATATCGGAGCTTAAGAACCAATAACAATGCAGCTCTCATCTAGAACTAAGCATATGGGTATAATTGATGTGTTGCACAGAATATTATTAACCTGTTAACTTTACACTAGTTTATTTTTTTGAATTGATAATTATAGGGTTTAAATTTTTTATTAGAGGTTATTTTTATTTAATATTTTTTATTAATTTTTAATGAGAACAAGTAATAGATATGCAACTTTCTAATCCCCATAACATATGTAGTTCCATATATCCTGATTAAAATCATCTATTTCCTATATCAATGAGCAATCTATTATGTACGTCATATTATGAAATATTGACAGGCATTCCTATTTACTAGTTCAAGCATAATATTTTAACATATTTGTACATATTATAACGAGCAATCAAAAAGGAACAACACATTGCATGTTTAAGTACACATTGAATTGGTCAATATTTTAATACCTATTTACTAAATAATTACAGAGAATAATATGCTTTAACTAGGAACAATGCATAATATTTTAAAATATGTAAAATATGAGCATATAGTTTTAACAAACTTAGAATCCCTTTGCCTAAAATATTGTTTAGTGAACTTAGGAATCCTAAGAAAAAATAAATTACTTTTATTAAATCATTAAATCTCAAAGCTACTAAGTTGACCAATCACAACTTAGGATAGTACTATAATAATAAGTAAAATCCAGGAAATAGATACAAGGGAACATTACATCAGTAATAATCCAACATTATTTTAAAAGCACTATCTAAAGTAATACTTGGATGAGTTTACAGATTGGTATACTACTGATTTTTCTTCTTACTTATCTCATGGGAGCGTCCAGTAATTATTTAAGCAAGCCAGTTTACAAATAATTGTCACCACAAATTACAAGGGTGCCATATACAACCAAGTTTGAGAGAATCCAATAAAAATAAATATCTTTTTTGGGCATTTTCTAATGTGTAGGAACATGTGCATACATTGATTAGACAAATTATATACTTACATCACTTTATTCCCAATCAACTTAATATATTGGGCTTGGAATTATTTGCTAGATTTTAAGGTGCTCTTCCCACTAGCAGGTGGTCCTATGAGAACCACAACAAGACTTCTACAATTCATACCGCCTGACCCAGAACTAGCCATGGCTAGTTTAATATTACCTATAGAAAAATTAAAAAGGAACTAAGCATCATTTAAGTTATACTAATTAAATTGTACCTAACACCAACTGAAACATCTTACAGGTTTTCAGTTAATAGGGCATATACATGACACCAGACACTGACCGAATTAATTATTAGCAATACTTTCAGAGACCAAATCATAATTATCATCGTTGAATGACTAAAAGCAGTCAAAATAAAAAATGTAATCTTGTAGTTTTTTTGAAAATAGGACACAGCCATGACACTATACACTGATCCAAATGACTATGAGCAATTATTTACAAACCCAATTCATGATTGTCATCATCAAGTGATTAATAGTAATTAACATAAAAAAAAAGTGTAAGCTTACAGCTTTTTATGAAAAATAGAGCACAGCCATAGGATTTTACACTAACCCAAATGATTATTAGAAATTAACTTGCAAACCCAATTCATTATTATTATCCTGGAAAGATTAATGCCGCTAAACATGGACAATCAATCAATAAGAGCACAAATTTGTGAAAAAAATAGGGCCAGCCATCAAGCCTTGAGTGACCTAATTAATTAATAACTATATGGAATGCCTGACAGTGGTCACCATATATATTTTATTTTATTTTATTTTTGGGCATAAAATTTACTCAGCGCTATGTTCTTTATAACTAATGTTTGAATTTTAGTTAGCCACGTGACAGCTAATTCACTCTGCATGCATTCCATCTGGTAGCCTGCTTCATTATTAACAGCCACACATGGGCAATTTCTGTGGGGGTAGATTTGGGAGCGGCCTGCAACAGGAAACAACCATAACCTAGATTTCAAATAGTAAACTAGATATAAGCGCAATTGTACTAGGGCACCATAGAAAGTAACCTTGATGACGAGCTACTTCCTAGGAGCCTTTCCCCCGGTGGACTTGTCTGCTTTGTACGGGCCATCCTTCTTCCCTCAAACAGATCTGCAATGGCCAAATTAAAATTGTGCTCATCCATCGCAAGTGAATAATACCCACAAATTGCATGGAAATGTTGTTAGGTAATTCCAAATTTTATTTAAAAACATAAATGTGATATGTTACTAGAGATTTCTTCAAATTTATGTTGATTGATACGCTGCAGAGACTTTGTTTAGCCTGCAAATCCTATAAAGATTTTGTTAAACAACTGTACAAAGAAACTGTAATATTTCAAGATTGATGTGAAATTTTATTGAATGTGTTAAATTAATATAAATTCTTGTGAAACGAACAGAGAAATTGAAAATCGGATCAGTTAGGTGAGCGAAATTTGTTATTTTTATTTTGGGATTTGCAAAAGTTAAAGAGAGCTCTCACCACGAGGTTTAAGAGTTGTGTTTGTTCTGATGGACATCTCACCGTCGGTTCATTTTGATTGTAATGAAGAATGAAGGGCATCCGTTGATTATTATCCGTGGGCATGAAATGTGATTGGTTGGAAATGTGTAAATCATGGATCGACTCTAGCTCTAGCTTTAAAATCGATCCCCCTGTACAAAAGCCAGAAGATTTTCCAAATTTAATAAATGATTCATTAAATGTGTGAGATGGCAGATGTGGGGGGCCGACTAGCAATTAAATATTTATGAAATAATTTTAAAAGAAAATTTATTTTTCTCCTTACTGTTTTTAATATAAACCAATAGGAAAAAAGAAAAATAGTATTTTTACATTCAGTTTAAATAAAAATTAAATCTAAACTATAGAATTTCTGTCCTAAAATTTTAATTCTTTGTTTTCATTGGTTGGAAAAAAAAATGCATCCAGCCAATGCATTAGTATACCTGCCGGAGGCAAGAACTAATAAAGAACCTTAGAATTAATGAATTGGGGCACATAATTTAAAATAAATAATAGTACTTAGCTCTGATTTTGAGGAAGATTTGACTGTGATAGATGTCAACAATTGATTTGCTAATATATTAAAAACTATAACTTATGAGACAATCACTTAAGTTTGAGAAAAATGTTGTTTATTATTTTGGTTCACTTCCCTGCCTATATATATAAACTCTGCAAGGAAGCACAAGACACCAACACGTGGATATTACTAACACTTGCACCCATAGGAGGTTGAAGGAATACGCCGATAAGAACAAGATGACTGAAAAATTTCCCAGGGCCGCGTGAGACAATTCCGAGCACTATAATGCTCACATATAAAGCCTATCGGCTAATTATTAAATTCTTCTACTTGACAAACGTTGATTATATAATATTACTTTCCATTGAATTATTCAACTCGTCCCTTATCGACTATTTAATCACAAATTGCAATTAATCCCATGTGATGTGGGAATACTGTATCATAGGAAAGGGAAACTTTTCAACGGACAATTAAAAAGTATATAAGATTATAGTAAAATATTTATTTAATTAATAAAAATATTGTTTTAAAATAAAATATATTTTCACATTAATATGGACAGCTCTTAATAAATAATTATCAAAAAATATATATTCTGATAGGCAAGGTCAACCATCAAATTTAGACCCAACAGCTATATAATTATCTCCTTTTTCCGTCTTGTTCACAATCTTTTCATGACCTCATTCTACTTAAACATCATCCACTTCAATGAAACAGTTAATAGCAATTTTACACTTCATCTAAGTTAAAAAGTGGTAAATATTTATTCTATTTTTATTGGCCACAATTGACATTTGACTATTGAAATGGATGATGTTTAAGAATAACCCCTAACCTTACACCTCTCCCCACTCTATATTATCCACCAAATATTGGCTATCCTTGTTTGGTTTCATTAAATCCAGCCCGCTTTGCTTTAGAAAATTTCATTGTAACCTTGTCGTTATGGCTTCCTCTTCCTCATCTCCCCAAGAAACAAATGATCAGTGTTATGGCCATTTTTGGGACTTTTCCCTTAATTGGAGAATTGAATATTTCATAGGAAATTTAAATAACTATGCTGGCTCGTCAACTGCCCTCCTGTGGCTTGGGATTGATGCACAGATAGGACAATGCAAAAGAATTCCTTCATGGATTCCTCTGAAAAAGTTGCAGTATTTACGAGTTGATGGACATGTAGATGTGCGGAGCATTTCCCCAGCTCAATTACGAGTTGAAGGACATGAAGAATTGTGGAGCATTCCCTTAGGTCAAATCGATACCTAGGTATTTTATTTTTCTTTGTTGCCAATTAGATTTCCATTTAGGGCAGAGTATACATTCCAAACATTCTGTTCAATGGTAAATTTATACTTCATGGACGTAAAAAAATTGTAAATATTTGTCATATTTTTATTGGCCAAAATTGACGTTTAAACATGTTTTTATTGACCAAAATTGAAGTTTAAATGATGTTTAAGAATAACCCTATTTTGGTGAAGATTGTTTTATATCAATTTGAGAAGATATTTATTTTTAGAAATTAATTGTGGATTGCAGGACAGTTTTCAGTTGAGATGGTTGATGCTTCGGGGTCGTCCTGGATTGCAAAATCTTTCAGATTTAGTAAAAATGTTAAATCATTTGGAAGAATTGTCTATTACTTACTCCTTCCAGTCAGGCATTGAAGGGACGTCTTTGTCATAATCACTTGCAAAACTCAGTAACCTTAAAACATTGAATTTTTACAATGTGCCATTAAATGGAGAACTGGTTCTGAGCAATAGTAGAGGTTCAACTCATTTGGAGTCTTGTACAAATAGCTGCATGAATAGCCTTCAAATGATATCCTTTACATGGGTACATTTTTCAAAGTTGGTAATTAGTGGAGAGATATGCACCAGCCTTAAATATCTCGAGCTTGCAATTACAACCAAACTAATTGATGTGGACTTAAAGCTAGTAAAGACGCTGGAGCTTCTTTTACTGCATTACTGTGGGAACTTGAAAACAACATCAGGGTTGTCTTGTCTAACAAGTCTTGAAGAATTAATCATACGTGGATGTGATAAGTTGGAGAGTTTAGAAGGTGTTCAAGAGTTGGAAGGATTGAAAATTTTGGTGATTAAATTGTGTGGACATGCAGGCGTATTGAATTTCATTTCTGGACTGAAGGTGCGACTTACATTGTCTGTTTTAAAAAACTAAATGTTTACGTATTTTAATATGTTATTGCTTAGTTAATGTTGGGGAACTTAACACTAAGTTTTCAAATGTTTCAGAGATTGCCGTCAGATTATACCTTTATAACAGCGGAGGCAATGGGTGAAGCAGTGTCAAGATCAAATGTAAATTTATTTTCTGACGTGATCGGCGGCCATGAAATCGCTGAGATTTAGAGTAGCAAAGATTATCATGTCAAGTTGGAGGAGATTTGAAGCTCATCCACTCCAATCACTGTATGCACTTTCCATATATCGGCAGGTCACGCAAATTTTCTGGGGGAATTCTGTGGTTTGTCTTCTAAAGGAGATTCTGGTTTTTATTGTGCACAAGAACAGATAGTAACACTTGTACACACAGGGCGGCGTAATCTTAAGTTTAACAACACAGGGCAGATGAAGAAGAGTCAAAACCCTAAATTAAGCAAGCCTGGAGAAGAAGCTGAAATAGAGGAAGTCTCTGAAGTAGAACTAGAAGCTGAAATACTTAAGGGGTTTATGGCTATGATAAATAGAGGCGAAGAAGAGTGGAAAGCCTTAAGTCTATTCAAAGTAATTATTGGCCGTTTATACCTGCCTATGCAGCCTTAATAGGCCCACATGTTTTGTTTACTAGTGAGGACTTATTTTATGCAACTTTCATTAAACATATATTGATTGCTAACGAGTCAAACATTGTTAATTTTATATTTTGCATACTTTTTAAATTTTACTATATGTTTTTTTTATTAAAAGGGTGTAAAAGCAGATTTTGAAGGGAATTTGGAACCTAAAACAACCCTAAAAGGTCAGCTAACTCAAAGGTGACTCAAAGCAAAATAGTAGCAATGCTGCAACATGGGACAACTCAAGAGCAGACAAAGCTAAAACGGCAGGAAATAATAGTGTTGGAAGAATTAATCTTCCGTCAGAATAATTAATGCCTCTACCCCCACATCAGACTCTAGCTCTGTTGGCCTGCCAGAAGTTATTGAGGTAGGTGATTTTGAATTTGGATGTATTTTTTGAGCGCCCATTTTCTGGGTATGAGGAATGAGACAAAAAGGAGGGAATGCAAGTTGACTGTAGATGAGAATGGAAGTAAATGAACCTACACAAGTAGAAGACAGAGAAGAAGAATAGTTATCCTGCAGCAGTAGAGGAATGTGAAGTAGGAATATAGAGAACAACAGAACAGCAGAGAGAATAGAAAAGTCTGGTGTGCAGTAACACAAAATATAAGCAGACAGCTACGGAGTTCTAGGCAACTCCAGACAGATAGTGTGCAGCTCTAGAGATTGGGGCAGAATAGGAAAACAGAACAGTAGCTCTGACTGTAGTTTGTATATGAAGTTTGAATGTATTTCTGTAAAGAGGAAAATATATAAAAAATATAGGGTAAGTGCAAAAAGATGGGGGGCCAAAAAGTGGCCAAAATAATTTGAAAAAAATTTAAGACATAACACGAGCACGTTATAACGCGCTCGCATTATAACGCGCTCGCGTTATGGCCAGCTATAAATTAAAAAAAAAAGCAACTCATCATTTCACTCCTATTTTCTCCTCTGCCCGCGGCCTCCAAACCCTCGAAAACGCACTCGCATTCTACAAAACGCCAATCAACACAAAAGTCTTGTCAATTCATTGCCAAAATGCCGCCGCGACGTCGAGCACGCCAAAGAGGTGAGTTATCTTTATTTTTTTGTTTGAATTTCTTTCTATATAGGTAGGTTTTTGTTGATTTTTGATGTATATTTCGTTAATTGTTAGGAAATGTTAATGCACCTCCTCCTCCTCCTCCTCCTCCTCCTCCTCCTCAAAATCCACAAAATCCTGAGGAGGAAATACCTGCAGAACAACAACCTCCTCCATTCATTCCTCGACATGCCCCTGGAACACAAGATAATATAATAGGGCAAATTGAAAACAACAAAAAATAAATTGAAAATATAATTGCAAAGTTGAAAGATCCTTCTACTTCAACCTTGCATAGGTCCATGCTTGCCGAATCTCTTGAGTTTATGTTAACAAATGTAAATTCAATTAGCAAGCAAATAACTAGTTGGACCGATAAAAAGAGAGAGTTTAGAGATTACTATGCAGATAAATTATCATACCAAGATGTCAAAAAATTACAAATTACAAAAGTAGGCTTGTGTTCAATTTTCACAAACCCACAAACAAATCAACCTCCACCCATTACATGCAAGAGGTTCCCTATCCATTGGTGCAACAACCAAGCGATAAGGGACAATTTCGGGCAGAGGTGGTGGATGGTTTTTGACCATCCTCCATGCAATAACAATGAGGTCCCGCAATACTTTTTGAGGAAACTCTACTCCGAGTTTGTCCTCAATAAAGTGCCAAACTATTTTGATATGCGGGACTTCCAGGGTAGAGGTGGGGGCTCAGCACAGGATAGACCAGGGGCACGTCTTGACCCATAGCGGGTAGTGAGACGAGTAATCAGCAGACCACCCCACGAGCATGTTTCTATCCCTTCCATTGTGAAGGAGAGTGTTGAGGTCGATACACTGAGGTCGATTAGTGCCTTGACCCAGAGCATCATAGACCATGCCGATCCTGCAACACAGAGTGGGTTGGGAGATAGTGCGAGGAGTAGGGTCCCACCGCATACTTGCCAGGCTTGCGGGTCAGCCTGTGGTTATGACCCCATGGACAGTCAGGACGCAGGTGCACAGGCTACATCTGCAGCTGAGCAGATGGTGATGACAGATACCCTCCTGAGTGAGACTTTCGGCCTTGATACTCAGGTAAATATTAGCAAGTTTATTGAATTTAATTTATTAAATTTTATTTTTGAAATATAAGATTAACTAATTTAAATTGATGATTTTAATGAAATTTCAGGGTCATAGCGTCGATGCAGTTTTCAGTGGTTCTCCACCTACATTTTTCACTAGATCATCTACTGTCGAAGTATGTAACTAGTAAACAATTATAAATATTACATGTGAATAGCATCGTTATATGAATGGTATTCTAATTTCTGATTTTGGATGTTGAATAGGTTAACACTGTAGATTTCATGGCAACACTTGCCAGCGGTGGTGGACTTCAAAGCTTTATGAAGGTAATAAAATAAATAGTTTAATGAATGAATTGTACTTACTAAATTTTTGTATGTGATTTGTGTGTTTTATTGTGTGTACTTCCATGTTTAGATGAGCGTGTGTGTATGTTAGGAGCCATGATTTGCATCACTATTATAGTTTTCGTAATTGAATAATGTTGTTTTATTTCCAGATGATGCAGGCTGCGGATACACCTCCCCATGTTCATAGGGCAATGGAGCAGGGTGTGGCCTCTGCGATTCATAGCTCTATGGCATTGACAGGGGTATGAGGTAGATTAGTAAATTTCAATTTACATTCATTGTTATAGTTGTCTATTTTTGAAAAATCAAAAGATTATTGATTTGAAGTTTAATTTCTATCTGGATGGTTTCTATAGGACATGACATCACCAGGGCCTTTTCCTGCTACTGAGGCAAGTGAGCAGACATATTATATGTTAGCGGTAAGTGATTATTTTGTTAAATGTTTCATTTTTTTTATAACATGTAATTTCTATATATTAATATCTATACTTTTTTTTGTAACAGGTAAAGGTGCAGGAAGAACTAAATAGGAGGAGTAGCCCTCGGGTTCGTAGTAAACCACCCACATGCATGTCTCCATCCCCTAGAAGATCAAAGGCTGCTCGTGATTTATTCTCTTCACCAGCTAGAGGGGAATGACTTTTTATTGTGTTCCTCTGTTGTATGCCTATATGGCATTTGTGGACATATATTTTGTATTGTACATAGTTGACATTGTATGCCTATATGGCATTCTTGTAAGCCTATATGGCTATTTTGTATATATGTTATACTTATATCGACAGATATTGATGTATGCGTATATGGATATTTGGTTAATACAAATCTTTTTTATTGATGGCGTCCATACTTGCATTATAAATCCACTTTTGAATGGATATTTGTAGATGGCTACTTCAAATATTTAAAGTCTGATTGTATTACATAGGATGTTTGCATTTTCTTTGATAGGCTTGATAGGCCATGGATTACATGATGGTGTTTGATGGAAAAGTATGGTACTAGAAGACTCTAGTTCATTCTTAATAGGCTTGTGATTGATAATATCTTTGAATGATTGCACTTGATCTTGGATCATGGGCATGTTGTTAGGATTTTGATTGCATTGTGATGTTTGATGGATAGGCATGGTGTAAGTGTAAGATACCCAACTAGTTCTACGAAAAATTTTCCTTACTTAAAGACTTTTACTTGCTAACAATTCATCAACTACTTCAATAACATAAAGATATACATCAAGATAACTATTTGAATGAAACAACATTAGAGTTGGGTACTTGTCTTGTTACTTGATTCAATCAACTTGCAATGTCTTATTACATGGAAAATGCTTTCAATAACATGAAGTACAACTCATTCAATGGAAATACAAGGACAGGCCTTGAAGCCTTGATGTTACAATGTCTTCCTTACTTGAACAACATTTGAAGATTTGGAATGTTCAACTCATCACCTCACAAGGTAGGCGCATATTTGAAGGATTTACAGGTTTTTCTGACTTGGGCGCCAAGTTGAGGTGACCTCCTCCTGAAGTTGCGCCTTGTCAACATTAGGCGCCAATTAGAGTTATGGATGCTCTGGATTGTTTCCAAGAGTAGGCGCCAAAACATCATCATTATGAAAGTGTTTTAAATGCTAGGCGCCCAAATGAGCCCTCTGGAGTCTAGGCGCTCCTTTCATGCATTCTGTGTTCTAGGCGCCAATTGAAAGGAGTGGAGAACAGGGCAAGCGCCTTCCAAACTAGGTGTTTCCTTGAGGTGACAAGGACTTAGAAAGTGCGCCTAAGGTGAGCGCCTTGAGTGAAAAGGTCTAACAAACATCTTTGAACCCCCTTTCAAGGTTAGGCGCATTCTGGAGGTGGAAACAAGTAGAAGGTGCACCTTAGCTTCCTTTGTCAATTCTTGCAAGTCTTTGTTGATTAGGAAGGTGGAATGCTTCATTGTAGAATGAGCGCCTATCTTCTAATGTCCAAACTACTTCTTCTGGCTCACTCTGTGGCTAGGCACCAGAGCTAAACTGTTCACACAAGGGAGTGCGCCTAGACTCACTTGATGTTTTCTTACTACTTCAACCCCTGGAAGATGTTCCAAGGTGTTCCCTTTTACAAGCACCTAACCTCCCAAGTTCCTTCATGTGCTATTCCTTGAAGGCGCCAAAACTAAGCTCCAGTGCCATGGGATTGTGCCTAACATCTTTGAAGAGTTTCTAAGCCTTTTACAAGTTGATATCCCAAACTCATCTTCTAGGCACAACAGGAGCTTTCCAAAGGAGTTTCCAAGTTTTAGACGCCAAGCGAGGTCATGGGTGAATAGAACTGCGCCTTAGGAGATGACTGGATCCTAAGCGTCAGTCTGGAGTTACAGTGGAATTGATATGCGCCTCAACTAGCTTAGGCACCCATTTGAAGTGATTCCTTTAACACTTCTCTGTCAATCTCAACTACAAGGATGATCTCCTAATCCAATTTTGATCCTCTGGAGATGCAAATAGCTTTACATTTCACTAGGTGCCATCAATGATGATCATCAACCAAAGCGCATTTCAAAGGTGAGATAGGCAAGTGAGGCACCAAACTAGTCCTTAAGACTTATCTCCTTCTATCAAGTCAATTTCAACTATGTGAGAGAATTCTATTCTATTTGCACCTGGGCTAGGAATTCACCTAAGAGACATCACTTAGCTTTAAAACTTTCAATCTATAGCCATCTGGGCTAGACGCTCCAATGGAGGATCCTTGAACTCATGCATTGGCGCCTTCTAGTTCTAGGCACCCATTTTGGATGATTCATCCTGATACTAGCACCCAAAATGACTAGACTCTCTTCATCATCCAATTCACTTAGAAGACTCAAGTTGGAGACTTAGTTGTCTATCCATGTTCTCCAGAAGATTCATTGTACCTCTATGCACTATCTCCTTCAAGGCACTCCTTAAAAACATTGGAAGTGCTCAGGACTTACCTTACTCCAAAGCGCCACAATCCATTCCTTAAAGCACAAAGAATTCTCAAAGGCGCCCCTATTTACCTCTAAGCACTCAAATATCATTTAGATTCAAGGCGCACATTTAGCTCCAAAACGCAAATTTCCATCATCAACCCATCAAGGTGCATCATCTTCCCTTTGTATCCCCTTCAAGGCGTAGACATTCACTTCTTCACACTCAAACTCACTCTCTGGCGCCAGAATAGGTGTATAACTTCAAATAAGGCGCTAATCTTAGGTTTCTAAGTACTTAGTTTGATCTTAAGGCTATCCTTCCTCTAAGCACTCTCTTCAACTCCCTCACTGAAGGCCCTCTATAAGTTTGGGCGCATTTCATCCCAAGGCGCTTCAACATCATCCAAGGCGCAAATTCACTCTCCAAGACAAGGTGCAAAAAACCCTATCCTAAGGCGCTCAAATCTTGCTTCTAGACCTAGGCACACAAACATGAGATTAAGGATCATTCTGGCCACCATCACTTCCCTAAAGGTGCAAAATTGGTGTAGATACATTCCATTTATTAAGGATCATTCTGGTGCCCAAATCTTGTCAAAGCAAAGGATCAATAAGTTCTCTCTAAGGCGCACTCCAGGGTTTGATCTTGCAAGACTTCTCACGTCAAAATTTTGACCAAGACACTCAAGGCACTAGTCTTTATCATCTAACCCTACAGTGCACTTAGTCATTATGATATACTCCTCAACTTTGTATTCAACCTTGCCCAAGGCGCATATTCACTATAAGGCATTCTCACTTTGTCAAGGCTCAGAGGGCTTCAACTTGCTAAAGGGTAGAGGTCTAGGCACATATCTGACTTGAAGCTCAAGGCGCTCCAACCCTCTTGCTCTGGAATTCCTTCTAGGCACTAAGTGACTTCTCCAATTCCTTGAAAACATTTGAAGTGTTTTACCTTCTCAAGGTGCTCCTTCGAACTTGACTCCAAGGTGTTATAATCTCAAAGGTGCTGACATCATCTCAACCAAAGGCGCTCAATGATTCATCCCATATCTAGGCGCTAAAACACTTAATCAACCAAGTCATTCAAGGCGCCATTCAGTAAACTCATCTTCCATGATATTCCTATCAAGGCGCATATCACTTCTCTCATGGGCTTTAGGCGCTCAGTTGAGTGTTTCAATACTACTTAGGTGCCAAATTCATTTTAATGCACCAAACACAAAGAGCTTTCAAACACTGGGTGCTCACAAAGAGTCTTCCAACCTTGGGCGCTAAATTAGGTCTTTGCAACTATCCAAGGCGCATATCTTCGTTTGAACAACTTATGGTGCCAAGACAACTTCTCATTAGGGCGCTCAAAACACTTGTGTTTACATTTGAAGTGCTTTACCTTCTTAAGGTGCTCCAGACTAACCTGACTCCAAGGCGCTCCATCATCATCTTTAAGGCACTAAAAACATCATCTCCACTCTAGGCAAAAACATCATCCAACTCCTTAAGGCACTTCACTGTCAAAGTCTGAAGGCGTTCTACCTAGACCTTTCCCCTAGGCACCAGAACTCCTAAGCGCTCACCAGATAACTCTCTTCTTCAAGGTGCAAATCTTCCTATACTATGATTGCCTCTGAAACACTGATTAACATGATGTGAGGGTGCAAAGGCTACTCCAATCCTCAGTGAGCGCCTAGTTTAAACAAGGAGAAATAAAGCATTCAAAACTATCCAAACAATCATCCCCTTCCTAATGTCTTCATTGCTCCGGAAAACCTTGGCCAAAATGACACATAACAACTCCTATGAGCGCCCTTATGCCCTAGGATCATCTAGTTTGTGCGTCTTGTAATGAGGAGTTCATGTAAGTTTGGAATGAGCGCCTTGAATAAGTGTAAACTAGCCTAGAGAAGGGTATGTGCGCCTTGAGCGCCTTGAGCATTCCAGAGATAACTGTGCGCCTAGAACAATATGAGCGCTCATGATGATGATTAACACCCTGATGAGACTATGAGCGCCTTGTTCAGGAGATACCTTGTTTGATCATAAAATGCACCTTGAGTCTTGAAGGTTTTGAGCGCCTAGGTGATTTGGATGTTGGGATGTTGGTATGCGCCCAAGATTGAGGTAAGTGAGCGCTTGTAATGGAGGAGAGCAATGAGATGGAATGTCTTGTAGAGATTGGCGCCCAGAGACCTATTTTTGCACCTTTGATGATGACCATTTTTGCATAAGAGTTTAGCGCCTTAGAGTTGTAAACTTTCTCTTTGGGCACCCCTGAGTGAATGTTGGCACCTTGGACAACTAAATACACCTTTGATGGAGTGGAGCCCAGAAGGGGAGTAGGAGGAAACCCAATCTTCAAGATTCATCAAGCTTCAAAGTTTAGGTCAGAGGTTATCCACTTTATCCAAGGAAGGTGTTATTATCTACACTCCGAGAAGGTAATGTCAAAGGCCATCATGAAGGATCACTTCATCAACTTCAAGTCCTTCAAGTTCAAGTCCTTTCACCTAGCAAGTCCAAGAGAGATTTCTACTCCGATTCATGAAGTAAGCTTATATCATCCTTATCTACTTTGCAAGAAGAAGAAACATTACAAAGTCAATCAAATGAGTTACAAGTACCATACATCCAATTGCAAGGAGTGAACCACCTTAAGGAAAAATAGTTCTCTTGAAGTTACTTGAAATGTCAAAAGGTTTAGCGCCTCCAAGTAAGGTCAGAGGTGAGGTTAGAGGTGAAATGCGCCTTTGGACCATTCTGGCGCCTTGGATGAAGAACCTATATCTTGAGCCCAAGAGGTAAAATTTGCGCCTTAGTGGATTTGGAGAGTTACAGAGATTAGAGAAAAGAGCCTTGAAGACAGAGTTGTTCAAGGTGCATGTGTGATTTGGTCAAAAACAGGCGCCTAGAGTGAATAGGCTTTCATCCTGACTTAATACACTGCCTCCTTCTGACGATTTTTGGGGTAGCAGAAAACCTTTCACCACGGGCAAATGCCTCAGAGCTATAAAAAATCAAGAGAGGTTATTGTAGAGACACTCTACGTGATCCCGTTGCCTCAGATGGAATGTTTCTAAGTGACACGGTTTTCGAGTAACATCTCATCAAAGATTGCTGCCTTTTTGCACTTTGGACTCTTCAGGGATATCATCGGTACAATGTAGCTCCGACTGTTTCGACATGTTTGGGTGAAAAATAGGACCATGCCTAGCATAAATGTACCCATTCGGACGCGTTGGAACAGTCAGTTTGGTCGCATCAGGAGCAGGATGAAAGTTACACCCCTTTGCAACTTTACACTGCCTCCTTCTGACGATTTTTGGGGCAACAGAAAACCTTTCACCACGGGCAAATGCTTCAGAGCTATAAAAAACCGAGAGAGGTTATTGTAGAGGCACTCTATGTGATCCCGTTGCCTTAGACGGAATGTTTCTAAGTGACACAATTTTTGAGTAACATCTCGTCAAAAATTGTTGCCTTTTTGCACTTTGGACTCTTCAGGGATACGTCGGTACAATGTAGCTCCGACTGTTTTGACATGTTTGGGTGAGAAATAGGACCATGCCTAGCATAAATGTACCCATTCGGACGTGTTGGAATAGTCAGTTTGGTCGCATCAGGAGCAGGATGAAAGTTACACCCCTTTGCAACTTTACACTGCCTCCTTCTGATGATTTTTGGGGAAACAGAAAACCTTTCACCACGGGCAAATGCCTCAGAGCTATAAAAAACTAAGAGAGGTTATTGTAGAGGTACTCTACATGATCCCGTTGCCTCAGACGGAATGTTTCTAAGTGACACGGTTTTCAAGTAACATCTCATCAAAGATTGCTACCTTTTTGCACTTTGGACTCTTCAGGGATATCGTCGGTACAATGTAGCTGCGACTGTTTCGACATGTTTGGGTGAAAAATAGGACCATGCCTAGCATAAATGTACCCATTCGGACACGTTGGAATAGTCAGTTTGGTCGCATCAAGAGCAGGACAAAAGTTACACCCCTTTGCAACTTTACACTGCCTCCTTCTGATGATTTTTGGGGCAACAGAAAACCTTTCACCACGGGCAAATGCCTCAGAGCTATAAAAAACTGAGAGAGGTTATTGTAGAGGCACTCTATGTGATCTCGTTGCCTCAGACGGAATGTTTCTAAGTGACACGGTTTTTGAGTAACATCTCGTCAAAGATTGCTGCCTTTTTGCACTTTGGACTCTTCAGGGATATCGTCGGTACAGTGTAGCTCCGACTGTTTCGACATGTTTGGGTGAAAAATAGGACCATGCCTAGCATAAATGTACCCATTCGGATGCATTGGAATAGTCAGTTTGGTCGCATCAGGAGCAAGACGAAAGTTACACCCCTTTGCAACTTTACACTGCCTCCTTCTGACGATTTTTGGGGAAACAGAAAACCTTTCACCACGGGCAAATGCCTCAGAGCTATAAAAAACCGAGAGAGGTTATTGTAGAGGCACTCTACGTGATCCTGTTGCCTCAGATGGAATGTTTCTAAGTGACACAATTTTCGAGTAACATCTCATCAAAGATTGTTGCCTTTTTGCACTTTGGACTCTTCAGGGATATCGTCGGTACAGTGTAGCTCCGACTATTTCGACATGTTTGGGTGAAAAATAGGACCATGCCTAGCATAAATGTACCCATTCGGACACGTTGGAACAGTCAGTTTGGTCGCATCAGGAGCAGGACGAAAGTTACACCCCTTTGCAACTTTACACTGCCTCCTTCTGACGATTTTTGGGGAAATAGAAAACCTTTCACCACGGGCAAATGCCTCAGAGCTATAAAAAACTGAGAGAGGTTATTGTAGAGGCACTCTACGTGATCCCGTTGCCTCAGACAGAATGTTTCTAAGTGACACAGTTTTTGAGTAACATCTCATCAAAGATTGCTACCTTTTTGCACTTTGGACTCTTCAGGGATATCGTCGGTACAATGTAGCTCCGACTATTTCGACATGTTTGGGTGAAAAATAGGACCATGCCTAGCAGAAATGTACCCATTCAGACGCGTTGGAACAATCAGTTTGGTCGCATCAGGAGCAGGATGAAAGTTACACCCCTTTGCAACTTTACACTGCCTCCTTCTGACGATTTTTGGGGAAACAGAAAACCTTTCACCACGGGCAAATGCCTCAGAGCTATAAAAAACTGAGAGAGGTTATTGTAGAGGCACTCTACGTGATCCCATTGCCTTAGACGGAATGTTTCTAAGTGACACAGTTTTCAAGTAACATCTCGTCAAAGATTGCTACCTTTTTGCACTTTGGACTCTTCAGGGATATCGTCGGTACAGTGTAGCTCCGACTGTTTCGACATGTTTGGGTGAAAAATAGGACCATGCCTAGGATAAATGTACCCATTCAGACGCGTTGGAATAGTCAGTTTGATCGCATCACGAGCAGGACACCAAAAATGCAAAAGTTGCTTTGTGCAACTTGACAACATTGACACTTTTTTGCAACATGACTCAAAGACTCAAACTGACCCCAAATGACTCAAAGCGACTTAAAATCACCTTGATTATAGAGGTCGAGGCGCTCCTTATCATTCATTCATTATGAGCACCTTGGGAGAATGGTATATAGGTCATCATCATGATTGGGCGCCCTGGATCCAGAGTGTTGGAGAGATCATCAAATGGTGTCTAGTAGGGTGAGTTATGAGTTTGGTCGCATCAGGAGCAGGACACCAAAGATGCATAACATGATGATGTAAAAATGTGTACATATGTGTAAAAATGCAGGAGGAAATAAAAAAAGACAAACCTTACAAATTAATGTGCATACTTACAACTCAATGTAACATAACTTTACAAAATCAATGTGAATACTTACAAATTAATCCAATGAACCATCTGGATCTGCTCTACTCTTTATTGTGTCAAGTATTGCTTCATGGTCAGACTCACGCACCTTCCACAATATTTTGTTCAAAGGTCTACCCCGATACTTTATCAAATGAACATTGGATGCCACGACAAGGTTCAAGTAATGAAGAATCTTTCAATGCATGTCAAAGTCCTGAAATAGCCAAATATTAACACTCTTATGTGGGTACCTTCTAAGCCATGTTCCAGTAAAAACCATTGATCCTGTAGGGTATTCGATGTTTTCTCCATCTGTAACAGGGGCCTCCAATTTCTTTTTGGCCTCAACACGACGACATAAGTAATAATCTGTTCCCTCTTCATTATCTTCATCTGCAATAACTGCATATACGTGTCCTACATTGATATGTGTAGCAAATTAGATGATATTAGTCAACATTACAAAAACACTACAAAGTAAGATGACATTACCTGGTTGAACTAGATGAAATTAGATGCATATATGTGCCCTATATTACCTGGTTGAACTAAATCTGATATCTGGTCAAAGTCAACTGACGATTCCATCTGTGTTAGTTCCAGTGCCGTCGGGGGTCAATAAGTGTCAAGTGGGCTAAGATAACTTAACTACCATTCGTCAACCCACTCCTTTGACTCGCACTCATCCCAGACTTGAATTGTACAGGAAGAACAAAAGCATGACATCTTTCGTGTATGGATACTCCATGAACCTGCAATTGAGCTTCTGAAAGAGTGCATCTCATTTGATCCTGTCAATGTACAACAATCCTCATATGGTGCAATGTTAGTATCATCTATCAACCAAAAAAATCTACGAACTAAAGACTTACCTTCATTACCTGGACCCATGGAAGCATTACACCACTCGACAATTGATTTTGCATCTGTCAACTTTGCATTGTCTTTATACTTTAACTCTTCTCGTGCTATGGCTCTTTTGATACATGCTCCTGCACCATCATGCTCCCCCTTTCCATGCCCGGCCTCACAAAAGTTCCACATATGTTGAATACCTGTAAAATTATGCCTCCTACTCAGCCAATAGAAATTCTGCGAGTTCTTGAATTGTGATGCACAATTATCTGACGATATGATATGTTGACTGAACGATATGCCCCTTCTAGCCAAATCATTGTAGAACACCTGAAAGCAACCTTGCACGAACTCCGTAGAATGCGTGCGATCATCACTAATATAGAAATGATACTCCCTTATGATCTTTCTGTCATCCTCTGTACTATCATTCTCATGAATGAATGCGATGTGCACAAATATAGAAACCTGTGTGGAGTTGTAATATTGTGATTGCGCCTCATGCTGTGGCTGTAGACTGTAGTTCTCTGCAAAGTCGACGACTGAAACAATGCTACTAATCAGAAATGTGTCCTTGCATAACTTAAATTGCAAGTCCAACCATCGAGCTCTATGGGCATGTCTTGCATACTCATACACTATGCTGTCACGAAATATAGGCATAAACTGATACACTGGAATCTTTTCAATAACTAATTCACACCTCTTTGCTTCTTTACCATCTTTTGTATTGTATGCCACTATTTTATACTTGCCAAACTCTACTAGTTCATTTCCAACCGCATGTGTTATTTCCATATGTTCACATATTGGCAAATGTTGCAAGCCACCGCAACGATGACATGTGCCATCCAAGCATAATTTCTTGTAGAATATTTGACCTTCCTCTCTTTCACATAAAATTCTTGATATGAAGTCTCTTGAAGATGTTGGTGGGGCACATATGGCACAACCCTGCAAATCATTGTTAGTATGCATATCTAAACATATAGACCTATAAGCATCAAAATGGTTAGAAAATTTAATATGTAATCTACAACAACAAGTAGTGCGTGTGTGATTTATCTTAACATCGAAAGGTTTTAGCATTTCAAAATATCTTTGAAAAATTTTAATTTGAGGATACTTCTCTAGAAATTTACCATAAAACTGTGTTTGAGTCTCATCCAAAAAATGCTTTGGATGTCGCTCGTGGTTCTGACTACCAATTCTCCTTCTTACCACATCCCTTTGATTCAGAGATACCCTTGTGTAATTCTTCCAAAAGTCTTCAATTAGTGATCTCAATGCTTCAACAATTGGTTTATCTTTTCGTGGTAGTCTCCCCGAGAATGCCCATAATTCATTGGCATTAGTGTCCTCAATTCTTTGGCGTCTTCCAACGGCTCTTGATAAAGTTTTCCTATTAATTCTCAATTCTTGACTTGTCTTTCTAACGAGATGAGCTTTCCTCGTTTGACTACTTACTATAGTCGATGTAATCACATGCCGTGTTGCATTACTATCTTTTGTGCGTGAGGTGTTACCCACACTCTCATACGCACTCATTAGATTCTTGACAATAGATTTTTCACTTGAAGCCTCTGATGTTCTCAACCCAAGAATCTTCATGATAGACCTATACTTTATACTTCGCATCATTTCAACGAATAGTTGACATCTTGCAGTCTCATTTAACTTTTCAAAGAACAATCTCTAAATCTTATTAGCATATCTTCTACAAGTGCGTTTTGGAATCTTACCTTGCATTGGCTGCAAAATATTCTCATCAATATCAATCAAATACTTTGGCTTTCTATGCAAAATTCTAGGTGGTGTCAAGTTAGGTAAATTCATCTCAACATTAGGAATTTCATCAATATTTAAATGAGATGGGTTAGATGGCATACCTTCGATCGAAGATGGAATAGATGACATACCTTGAGGTTGAGGTGGGAACGATGGCGTACCTCCTTCATCACATGTGAGTGATGATGTACTCTCAACTTGATATGTGGTAGATGGTGTCCCTACATGTTGTCTTGCGGTAAAGGATGTGTCTCCAACTATGGTATTCAAATCTCTCATACCACGAAGTTTTTGCATTCATTCTCTTTGTGCCGCCAATACCATATCTCTTTGTGATGGTTGTGGTTCCTCTTCAATTGGTATGTCTTCATTTATCGTGTCCAATTTCCTCTTCTCACGAAGTTCCCTCATAGCCATTGCTTTCTTTGCATTCTTAGCTTCTATCTCTTCCTGTGTTGGTTTAATTCTTGATCGTTTGCTCGGCATGACAGAGAATTTGTCTGTAGCATGATAAAGAGACCAATATTAGTTCCTAAGAAATGAATACATGATAATAGTGGGATTGTATTTTTTTTATGTTGTAAGGATTTATTCTTGTATAGTTTGACATCATGGTATGAACTAAGGTTTGTTTATTACACATAATTATTGAAGAGCCCAAGTGTAGAAAATATACATGGCATCATGTGAGATTGTAGGTTGCTTTCTCGATTGGGAATGTGTCTATTTTAAACATGTATGATAAAGCACGATAAAGTAATTCAATCCGAAATAAGGAAAATGTAAAGAACATGCATGTAAAGACTTGACATACCTAAAAAATGAAGATTTGAATGGAGAGAGTACCCAATTATGTAGTGTTTTTATCTTCTTGCATCAAACTCCTCAACAATTTGAGTTTTTCACCACTTGCTTCCTTTTCAATGTTAAATTCTTAAAATTGAATCACAATTAACATTGCAATACTACCAAAATTGAAACTTGAATAGATATATATCAAACTTGGTTTGAAAACTATGTTATTTCCTCCTTCTCAAGTTGGCAAAGTAGAAAAGGTGGTGGAAAGATCATGCAAAGGTGGTACAATGTGTCAAATGTGCATGTGAACTTCCCAATAGCATGAAAGCACTTCTTTTTTGTCGGAGCACGCGCAGAATCAGTAAGAAAATAGAGCATGTGGGCCAAGATCATGGGGGTAACCACTTTTTTACCGTTTCAGTAGAAAGACAAAACGCGAGCGCATTATAACGCGCTCGCATTTTGTCCTGCTATGGATCCCTAAACCCTCAACTCTAATCCCTTGACCCTCAACCCTCAATGTCAAATCCTAATCCCTCAACCCTCAGCGTCAAATCCTAATCCCTCAATGTCAAATCCTAATCCGTCAACCCTCCAACCCTATCCCTAATCCTTACAACCCTCAACCCTTAAATCTGATCCATCAACCCTCAACATCAAACTCTAATCCCTCAACCCTCAACTCTAATCTGTCATCCGTCATCCCTCAACTCTAATCCCTCATTCCTAAACCCTAAATGCTATCCTTATTCCTAGACCCTCAACAGGCTCGATACTATACCTTAAACCCTAATCCCTCTACCATCGACACTCTTATTTAACCCTAATCCCTTGACCATTAACCCTATCCCTCAACCTCAACCCTCAACCCTCAACTCTCAACATTAAACCCTAATTCATCAACCCTAAACCCTAATCCCTCAAACCTAAACCCTATCCCTAAACCATCAACCCTCAACACTATGCCTTAAACCCTAATCCCTCAACCCTAACCCTAAACCTTGTCCCTAAACCCTAATCCCTCAACCCTTAACCCTAATCTGTCATCCGTCATTCCTCAACTCTAATCCCTCATTCCTAAACCCTAAACACTATCCCTATTCCTAGAACCTCAACAGGCTCGATACTATACTTTAAACCCTAATCCCTCTACCATCGACACTCTTATTTAACCCTAATCCCTTGACCATTAACCCTATCCCTCAACCTCAACCCTTAACCCTCAACCCTCAACCCTCAACTCTCAACATTAAACCCTAATTCATCAACCCTAAACCCTAATCCCTCAAACCTAAACCCTATCCCTAAACCATCAACCCTCAACACTATACCTTAAACCCTAATCCCTCAACCCTCAACCCTAAACCTTATCCCTAAACCCTCAACCCTAATCCCTCATCCCTCAACTCTAATCCCTCATCCCTAAACCCTAAATGCTATCCCTATTCCTAAACCCTCAACAGACTCGATACTATACCTTAAACTCTAATCCCTTATCCCTAAACCCTCCAACCCTATCCCTAATCCTTATACCCTCCACACTCTACTTTAACCCTAATTCCTCGACCCTCAACCCTATCCCTAAACCCTTGACCCTCGAACCTCAACCCTCAACCCTCAACATCAAACCCTAATCCCTCAACCCTTAACTCTAATCCCTCGACCTTCAACCCTGATCCTAAACCCTAAACCCTCAACACCAAATTCTAATCCCTCAACCCTATCCCTAAACCCTCAACCCTCAATGTCAAATCCTAATCCCTCAACCCTCAGCATCAAATCCTAATCCTTCAATGTCAAATCCTAATCCCTCAACGTCAAATCCTAATCCGTCAACCCTCCAACCCTATCCCTAATCCTTACAACCCTCAACCCTTAAATCTGATCCATCAACCCTCAACACTATACCTTAAACCCTAATCCCTTCAACCTCAACCCTATCCCTAAACCCTTAACCCTCGAACCTCAGCCCTCGACGTCAAACCCTAATCCCTCAACCCTTAACTCCGATCCCTCATCTCTCAACCCTAACCCTAAACCCTCAACCCTCAACATCAAACCCTAATCCCTCAACCCTCAACCCTAATCTGTCATCCGTCATCCCTCAACTCTAATCCCTCATTCCTAAACCCTAAATGCTATCTCTATTCCTAGACCCTCAACAGTCTCGATACTATACCTTAAACCCTAATCCCTCTACCATCGACACTCTTATTTAACCCTAATCCCTTGACCATTAACCCTATCCCTCAACCTCAAGCCTCAACCCTCAACCCTCAACCCTCAACCCTCAACTCTCAACATTAAACCCTAATTCATCAACCCTAAACCCTAATCCCTCAAACCTAAACCCTATCCCTAAACCATCAACCCTCAACACTATACCTTAAACCCTAATCCCTCAACCCTCAACCTTATCCCTAAACCCTAATCCATCAACCCTCAACCCTAATCCCTCATCCCTCAACTCTAATCCCTCATCCCTAAACCCTAAATGCTATCCCTATTCCTAAACCCTCAACAGACTCGATACTATACCTTAAACTCTAATCCCTTATCCCTAAACCCTCCAACCCTATCCCTAATCCTTATTCCCTCCACACTCTACTGTAACCCTAATTCCTTGACCCTCAACCCTATCCCTAAACCCTTGACCCTCGAACCTCAACCCTCAACCCTCAACATCAAACCCTAATCCCTCAACCCTTAACTCTGATCCCTCAACCTTCAACCCCGATCCTAAACCCTAAACCCTCAACGCCAAATTCTAATCCCTCAACCCTTCACTCTAATCCCTCAACCCTAAACCCTATCCCTAAACCCTAACCCTAAACCTTGTCCCTAAACCCTAATCCCTCAACCCTCAACCCTAATCTGTCATCCGTCATCCCTCAACTCTAATCCCTCATTCCTAAACCCTAAACGCTATCCCTATTCCTAGACCCTCAACAGGCTCGATACTATACCTTAAACCCTAATCCCTCTACCATCGACACTCTTATTTAACCCTAATCCCTTGACCATTAACCCTATCCGTCAACCTCAACCCTCAACCCTCAACCCTCAACTCTCAACATTAAACCCTAATTCATCAACCCTAAACCCTAATCCCTCAAACCTAAACCCTATTCCTAAACCATCAACCCTCAACACTATACCTTAAACCCTAATCCCTCAACCCTCAACCCTAAACCTTATCCCTAAACCCTAATCCCTCAACCCTCAACCCTAATCCCTCATCCCTCAACTCTAATCCCTCATCCCTAAACCCTAAATGCTATCCCTATTCCTAAACCCTCAACAGACTCGATACTATACCTTAAACTCTAATCCCTTATCCCTAAACCCTCCAACCCTATCCCTAATCCTTACACCCTCCACACTCTACTTTAACCCTAATCCCTTCAACCTCAACCCTATCCCTAAACCCTTGACCCTCGAACCTCAACCCTCAACCCTCGACGTCAAACCCTATTCCCTCAACCCTTAACTCTGATCCCTCATCTCTCAACCCTAACCCTAAACCCTAAACCCTCAACCCTCAATGTCAAATCCTAATCCCTCAACCCTAAACCCTATCCCTAAACCCTCAACACTATACCTTAAACCCTAATCCCTCAGCCCTCAACCCTAAACCTTATCCCTAAACCCTAATCCCTCAACCCTCAACCCTAATCTGTCATCCCCCAACTCTAATCCTTCATCCCTAAACCCTAAATGCTATCCCTATTCCTACACCCTCAACAGAATCGATACTATACCTTAAACCCTAATCCCTTATCCCTAAACCCTCCAACCCTATCCCTAATCCTTATACCCTCCACACTCTACTTTAACCTTAATTCCTCGACCCTCAACCCTATCCCTAAACCCTTGACCCTCGAACCTCAACCCTCAACCCTCAACGTCAAACCCTAATCCCTCAACCCTTAACTCTGATCCCTTGACCCTCAACACTATACCTTAAACCCTAATCCATATCCCTCAACCCTTAACCCTTAAAACTTAAACCCTATCCCTACACCCTCAACACTTGACACTATATCTTAAGCCTTAAACCCTCATCCCTAAAGTCTCAACCCTCAACCCTTAAACCTTCAACCCTAAACCCTATCCCTAATCCCTCTACCCTTGACACTCTAACCCTAACCTCGACATTAAATGCTAATCCGTCAACCCTAAACCCTAATCCTCAACCCTCAACCCTCAACCCTCAACACTATACCTTAAACCCTAATCCCTCAACCCTCAACCCTAAACCTTATCCCTAAACCCTAATCCCTCAACCCTCAACCCTAATCCATCATCCCTCAACTATAATCCCTCATCCCTAATCCCTAAATGCTATCCCTATTCCTAAACTCTCAACAGACTTGATACTATACCTTAAACCCTAATCCCTTATCCCTAAACCCTCCAACCCTATCCCTAATCCTTACACCCTCCACACTCTACTTTAACCCTAATCCCTCGACCCTAAACCCTTGACCCTTGAACCTCAACCCTCAACCCTTAATGTCAAACCCTAATCCCTCAACCCTTAACTTTGATCCCTCGACCCTCAACCGTAATTTGTCAACCCTCATCCCTAAACCTTAAACGCTATCCCTATTCCTAGACCCTCAACGGGCTCGATACTATACTTTAAACGCTAATACCTTATCCGTAAACCTTCCAACTCTATCCCTTATGCCTGAACCCTCATGATTAATAGCCTTGAATGTAAAAAAAAATTGAGTGGGACATAACGCGAGCGCGTTATAACGCGCTCGCGTTATGTCAAACATGGCAAAAGACAGACTTGCGGGAAAGAAAAATGCAAGGCAAAACATAACGTGAGCGCGTTATAACGCGCTCGCGTTATTTCTTGCTTTGGGAATCCCAAGCCTTGGGCTTGGGATTTGCTTTGGATTTCCAACCCAAAGGCTTGGAGTGCCTTATGAACAGTCACAGATGTGTTTTTCTGTATTCTTCAAAATTTCACATAATTTCGTTCGTGCTAACCCTCAGATTTGTACGTGTTTCAAGGTTGAACAAATCGAACACATGGGTAATGTTAGGCTTTCTCTTAGCTATTTGACGATGTGATTTTTTTCACATTTTAACAATGTTAAGCCTTTCATCTTTAATTTCTTTTGTTTGTGTCCGTTTTTACGCAAAAACCACTGTTTGGTCTTTTTTTCATTGTAAAATAACTATTCATTCAAATTTCAAAAAAATTACATATTTAGAAACTAGACTCCATTCTACAAATATTAAAAAAATAAAAAAATGATTTTCAATTAGTTTTCAAAATTTATAGGGGTAGCACGGCCAAAATTCTATTTTTTAGGATGTGTCCACTTTAAAAATTAGTAAAAAATCAAATATTCATCAAAAAATTATTAGAAAAATCGGGCATAAACTACATGCTATTAGCTAATTTCTCACTGAAGCAATTTTAAAAATACCAAAAAAAAGTTGACCTTTTGAGGGAGCCACAAAACATGCTATGTTATGTTTTTTTGACAGAAACAACACCAATTTCTGTGGCTCCCTCTTTTGAACCCCTTAATCTATGCCATTTTCAAAACAAAATAGTAGTTTAGAAAGTAGACTCGGAGCACTACGAACATTGTTTTGGTTGCATCTCTAAATTTTGAGTGTAACTATGCTCAATTTCTCATCCAAGGCCAGTATTTCCTGATTTCAGAAAAAAAGTGGCCACTTAAGACCCCTTTTTGGCCCCCCATCTTCTTGCACTTACCCTATATTGCTATCATTTTCTGATGTCTTCTCTGTTCCTGTGTATTTTTTCTTTCTGTCCATCTATATACATTTGCTGTAGCATTGGTTTTGTTTTTTGTTTTTCTGGTGGCCAGTCAGTCTGCCTCCCCTGCGCTCCCCCTGTTTCTGCCAACAAGTGGTATCAGAGCCCTATTTTTTCTAGGCAGTCAAGTTTTTTGTGGGTGTTTCATATAAGCCCTAGTTTGTCTAGGCATTCGCAGCCTTCTTAGATTTGAGAAGCATGGCAGGTGGGGACAGCAAAGGATGACAGCAGCCACCAAACTTTGATGGGCAGAACTATGACATCTGGGCTAAGAAGATGAAGACTATTCTGGTTGCTAATGATCTATGGGATTTGGTCACCAATGGGTTCACACACATCACAGACCCAATAGCCTATGCAACCCTTACAAATGCTCAAAGAAATCAGTTGAAGGAAACAAGAATGAAGGATGCAAAAGCCCTCAATCCAGTTGAGGCAGCCTTGACAGAGGCTATTTTCCCCCGCATTGTAGCAGCAAACTATTCAAAATAGGCATGGGAAATATTGTAGAACAGCTATAAGGGAACTGACAAAGTGAGGTCAGTCAAGCTCCAGTTGTTTAGAAGAGATTTTGAAACCCTTCAGATGAAGGAGAGTGAGTCTATTTCAGACTTTCACACTAGAGTTTCTACCATGTTGAATCAGCTAAGGATAAATGGAGGAACCATGGATGATCAAAGGATTGTTGAGAAAATCCTAAGGAGTCTACCTTCTAGATTTGACCCTATTGTCATAACCATTGAAGAGACAAAGGATCTGTCCAAGATGACAGTGGATGAGTTGATGGGCTCTCTACAAAGCCATGAGCAGTGGTTAAATAGATCTGTTCCTTCTCTTGAGCAAGCCTTCAAGGCTCAAACCTATGCAAAAGGTAGGGGAAGAGGAAGAAATAGCAGAAGTAAAGGTCAAAGAGGTAGAGGAAGAAGCAACTCCAGGAGAGGAGTTTCAAACAGCCAAGAAGAGGCAAGCACCTCACAGCCAAGCTATCAAGAAAGGAAGAAGAAAAGTAGTTCTAATCAAAGGTATGACAAAAGTAATGTGAAATGCTATTACTGTCATAAGTTTGGCCATTATGCTAGTGAGTGTAGAAAGAAACAGTGTGACCATGGAGGTCAAAACACTAATGTAGCAAATGAGAACAAGGCTGAAAATGAAAATCAGTCTAAGCTGTTTATTGTATGCAATCTTGCTAAGAAGAGCAGCCCTAAAGTCTGGTATTTGGATAGCGGGTGTAGCAACCACATGAGTGGTAATGAAAATTTGTTTGCCTCCATTGACAGAAGTGTCAAGTCTGAGATCATGATGGGGAACAGTCAAAAGGTTCCTATCATAGGAAGAGGCATCATCACAATCCTTAGCAAGCAAGGAGAGAAAATGCAGATCTAATATGTATATTATGCCCCAGGCATAAAACATAACCTACTGAGCATTGGACAGATGGTCCAAAATGGTTATAGAATCCTGATGGAAAATGGAGGGTGCACAATATTTGATAAAGGAGGTAGTAAGAAAGTCATTGTAGCAATGGAGATGACGAGAAACAGAATGTTTCCCCTGTCGCTATCTCCGGTGCCATGTCCGGCACTAACTCCGATGCTATCTCTGGTGCAGTTTCCAGCACTATCTCTGGCGCTCACAACAGTGGGACAACAAATAGCCTTTAGGACAGTCATCAAAGACCCATCCAAATTGTGGCATTTAAGGTATGGGCACTTAAGCTTTTCTGGTTTGAGTTTAATGTCTAAGAAAGGCATGGTTAGAGGGTTACCAAACATTGTAGAGCCCGATGGAAAATGTGAAGCCTGCATTTTAGGAAAGCAGCATAGACAACCCTTTCAATCAGGGCATTCTAGAAGGGCAAGAGCACCATTGGAATTGGTGCATTTAGACTTATGTGGCCCTATGAAGACTCCCACACTAGGTGGGAATGTATATTTCATGACCTTCATTGATGATTACAGCAAAAAAATTTGAATTTTTTTTTGAAAAATAAATCAGAGGCCTTTGAGAAATTTAAGGAGTTTAAGGCATCGGCTGAAAAGCAAAGTGGCCGACATATCAAGGCCCTAAGAACAAATAGAGGGGGAGAATATATCTCTAAACAATTTTTGAATTTCTGCAGGTATGAAGGCATTCATAAACAGTTCACAACAAGGTATACTCCACAGAAAAATGGAGTTGTTGAAAGGAAAAATAGAACCATCACAGAGATGGCAGCAAGCATGCTGAAAGCAAAGGGACTGTCAAATGATTATTGGCGTGAAGCTGTAGCAACAGCGGTCTACCTATTGAATAGGTGTCCTACAAAGGCCGTTCGTGATAGAATTCCACAAGAGGCGTGGACAAATTGTAAATGGAGTGTTGAGCACCTAAGAATCTTCAGATGTGTGGCATATGCATTCGTGCCTAAAGAGAAGAGGTAGAAATTTGATGATAAAGGTGAGAAATGTATCTTTATAGGCTATAGTGAAGAATCACAAGCCTACAGATTATATAATCCCATCACCAAAAAGATTGTGAATAGCAGGGATGTTGAGTTCATTGAGAATGAAGCATGGGATGGAATGGTGGACAGCACCACGGGTATTTCAGTCACAATACCCCTTAAAGATGAAGAAGCTCCGGATGACAGCAACTCCGGAGGAGCTACGGAGAGCAGCAGCTCGGGGAGAAACTACCGTAGAGCATTGGAAAATAGCAGCTCCGGAGGTGTTCAGCAAAGCAGCTCCAGAGGTGGACAACAACACTGCAGCTCCGGAGAATAGCAGCTCCGAAGGTCGACAGAACAGTAGCTTCAGAGGTCATTGTAGCAGCTCCAAAGGTCATCAGCACAACAGCTCCAGAGGTCACAACAGTAGCTCTGGAGGTCACAACAGCAGCAACTCCGGAGGTAATTCAGACCCCACACTCGGATCATTGATGCCACGGAGGACAAAGAGTGTGAAGGAGATTTATGCCAGCACAAGGTATGCTGATGATGATGAGGATTTGAATTTTACATTATTTTCTTCTAGTGATCCAATCTACTTTGAAGAAGTTGTGAAAGAAGAGAAATGGTGTAAGGCCATGGATGAAGAATTAGATGCCATAGTGAGGAATGACACATGGCAACTAACAGATTTACCCAAGGGTAAACAAGTGATTGGAGTTAAGTGGGTCTATAAGACCAAGTCTACTGCTGAAGGAAATATTGAAAGACATAAGGCAAGACTAGTTGTCAAAGGATACAAACAACAACTTGGAAGAGATTATGATGAGATATATGTACCAGTTGCAAGGCTAGAAACAGTTCGGGCAGTCATTGCAATAGCAGTCCAACATAAGTGGAAAGTGTTTCAAATGGATGTAAAGTCAGCCTTCTTAAATGGAGTGTTGAAAGAGGAAGTATATGTGGAACAACCACCTGGCTATGAAGTCCCAGGGTAAGAGGACAAAGTATATAGGCTCCAGAAAGCCCTCTATAGGCTGAAACAAGCACCTAGGGCATGGTACAATAAAATTAACTCATATTTGTTAAGCAATGGCTTTAGCAAAAGCAACAGTGAGCCCACTCTTTACATCAAAGCAGCTGAAGGTAAAATTTTGATTGCTAATTTGTATGTAGATGATTTAATTTTTACTGGCAATAGTGATCTTTTCATTGTTGATTTCAAAGAGGCAATGGAGAATGAGTTTGAGATGACAGACTTAGGTCTGCTGAAGTATTTTCTTGGCATTAAGGTCAAGCAAACAGAGCATGGCATATTTATTTCACAAACTAACTATGCCAAACATATAGTGAAGAGATTCAAAATGGAGAATAGTAAACCTGCCCCTACACCAACAGCTACAGGTTTGAAGTTGAGTAAAGAGGACAGCAGCAAGAAAGTAAACCCAACCCTCTATAAGAGCATGGTTGGAAACCTCATGTACTTGACAACAACTAGGCATGATTTGATGTATGTTGTAAGCCTGATTTCTAGGTTCATGGAGAAGCCTAAAGACACACATTGGCAAGCAGGAAAGAGGATCCTGAAGTATGTGAATGGCACATCAGGTTATGGCATATTGTATGATGTTTCTGATGAGTTTAAGTTGGCTGGTTTCACGGATAGTGATTGGGTAGGAAATGTAAATGACCAGAAGAGCACATCTGGCTATGTATTTCACATGGGTTTAGGAGTGATATCATGAGCATCCAAGAAGCAACCCATTGTTTCTCTCTCTACAGCAGAAGCTGAGTATATTGCAGCAAATGCAGCAGCATGTTAGGCTATTTGGTTGAGGAGGATCCTTGCATACATGTATGAGTAGCAAGAAGATGGTACAACCATTCATTTTGACAATGTTTCATCAATAGCCCTAACAAAGAATCCAGTCTTCCATGGACGTAGAAAGCACATTGAAATCTGTTATCATTTTATAAGAGAGTTGGTAGAACGAGGAGAGATTCAGTTATAGTATTGCAGATCCGAGCAGTAGCTCGCTGACATTTTCACAAAGGCATTGCCAAAAGATTCCTTTGAACAGCTAAGAGATAGGCTAGGCATTGTTGACAGCTCCGGAGGTGTGCAGCCCCAGAAAGAGGACAGCTCTGAAGGTGAGCAGTTCTGCAAAGAAGGCAGCTTTGGAGGCTCAGATCCAGAAAGACAACAGGAGAGCTCCAGAGGTTCAACTCTGGAATGTATGTGTAGCTCCAGAGGTGCTCCGGAGATGCAGAAAAAGAACTCCAGAGGAAGTCAGCTCCAGAGATGTAGATAGAGTGCTCCGGAGATGCAGAGAACAGCTCCGAAGATGATGCAGAATGGTTTAGATAGCTCCAGAGATTTGCTCCAGAAAGGCAAAGGCAAGGGTATAACTTCGAAGATCAGTTCCAGAAAGAAATTACTGATTAACATCTGACTTTAGATTAAGGGGGAGTGTTGGAAGAATTAATCTTCTGTCAGAATAATTAATGCCTCTACCCCTACATCAGACTCCAACTCCGTTGGCCTGCCAGAAGTTATTGAGGTAGGTGATTTTGAATTTGGATGTATTTTTTGAGTGCCCATTTTCTGGGTATGAGGAATGAGACAAAAAGGAGGGAATGCGAGTTGACCGTAGATAAGAATGGAAGTAAATGAACCTACAGCAGCAAAAGACAAAGAAGAAGAATAGTTATCCTGCAGCAGCAGAGGAATGTGAAATAAGAATATAGAGAACAATAGAACAACAGAGAGAATAGAAAAGTCTAGTGTGTAGCAGCACAAAATACAAACAACTACGGAGTTCCAGGCAGCTCCAGACAGATAGTGTACAGCTCCAGAGATTGGGGCAGAATAGGAAATAGAGCAGCAGCTCTGACTGTAGTTTATATATGAAGTTTGAATGTATTTCTATAAAGAGGAAAATATATAAAACATATATTGTTGCCATTTTTTGCTGTGTCTTCTTTGTTCCCGTGTATTTTTTCTTTTTGTCCATCTATATACATTTGTTGTAGCATTGGTTTTGTTTTTTGTTTTTCTGGTGGCCAGTTAGTCTGCCTCCCCTGCTCTCCCCCTGTTTCTGCCAACAAATAGCTCATAGTGGTTTGAACCCAAAACATTGAACCTCTTTAGATAGGTTCATACACATATGTTTCTTTTTGGTCGGACACTGACGTCAACCCTAGATGCCTTACTGTAGATCTCCTTCCTTGCTAAAACATTCTTTGAATGGGCCAAATAACATAATGTTTGGTGTGCACCTCCTATTTTTCTTGTTGTGTTAGATATTTTAAAAATTGGTTGGTATAATTATGGTCAAGACTAAGTACTACAAGTGTATTTTTTAATATTTTTTATTGATTTTTTGTGGTTTTTTGAAGTGGATGCATCTGGAAAAATGCATCACTAGGTATGCACACCATGTAACTTGAACAAAAATATAAAAAAAATATAAATTTTTAATGTATAAAGAATGAAGCTTAGAACAATCTATATAATTTTTTAAAATTTGATAAGTGGATCAAAAGTTATAAAGAAAAATATATACATATATATCTGAGGAATATGAAGACAATAGTAAAAGGAAATAAAAAAAATGTCATTAATGACATTGAATTTTTAAAATGCTATTGAATATAAAAGTGCATCTTTGGGAGATAAAATAGAAGTCAAACCCTTAGACTTGGTCATCCAATACTAAAAGGATAGGAGTAATTTTTGAATGAATAATGCGAGCATGTTATGTAACATGCTACATAAAACACTCATGTTATATAACATGAGGCACATTATGTAGAATGCCTAAAAGTGTGTCAAACACACAAAAAAACATGTAACCCATGATTTGGTCCCACATTTCTATGTGCACATTGTTTTTGCACCTTTTCTATGAAATTTTATGAGATTCTTTTGTTTTATATCATTACAAATGATTGATTTGCATTGGGAAGCAATAGTTCTTCAATCATTACGTACTTTTTATTTGACTAAGAGTTTTAGTTCACTATTAACATAAATTTAGAAACTTGTTAATTTTTGTGAGTAATAATCATTTATTTGTATTTTAAGAGTCTACTTGTGACCATTATGTTCATTTTAAGTGACCATTATATTCTTTTTATGTAATTGACTATTTTAATTAGGATATATTAATAATTTTGTATATTAAAATATAATTGAAATTTATCATGGGAAGGAACAAGTGGGGAAGACCTAAGCAAATTGAAGCGGAGGAAGAAAAACAAAGGGAATGGATGAAAAAAATTTGTCAAATGAAAAAAGTTAGAGGTGAAGGTAGATCATCATTACCAATTGATTTGAATGTAGCTCAACAAGTCCTAAATCACCCATTGAAACAAGAAGTAATTGATAGAACACCAATTCTTGATAATATTTCAATTTGTATTTAAAAATTACACCAAATGATTAATTTATAAAAAATGAAAAATATAGCTTATTGGGAAAGTCAATATCATATGCCCATTGAAGAAAACATTAAAAATGAATAAAATTTACCTAATATATAAAACCAACAACACATGCCAATAAAAACACCACCTAAAATTATTCATATAAAAACAAAGTATCTAATTGAAATTGATGAAAATATCTTAAAGCCAATGCTCAATAAAATTTTAGAATGCACTTGTAAAAGAATTATTAATAAAACATGGATAACATTTTTTGAAAGCTTAAATGAAATAGGAAGGTGTCAATTATTTATTGAAATGCTAAAAAATATTAATTTTAGACACTATGAAGATCCTCAAGCAAAGATCATCTAATATCGATGGTGAATATTGTAATAAATCTAATTAATGCATACTGGTCAATAGGTTCAACTTGTTGGAATTTGCTCCAAAATGCATGATTTGTGCGTTCCCATTTATTTTCAAGTTTTATTTGGATGATAATAATATGGAGCATCCATATGATATTACAAAATTCAAGTATTATGGTGTGCAAAGTTTATGAAGGATCTATACAAAGTGTTGGTGACCAAACATATAGCTCCACAAATCATAAAGACTTGTGCTATCACCTAGGGCCAAGGGTGTGTCATCAAAGGTGAAAGAAAGGCCTATGATTAGAATGTGACATGAAAGGACCCATGGATAAGGATGGATATCTCCTTCTTCTTCTTTAGGATTTATTAAACTAAGGGGGGCATTCCTTGAGGTGTATTTCTTAAAAGACTATAGATAGACAATGATGGAATGGACCATGAGGCAAACCATATCTAAGATGTACATGAAAATCCTATTAATTTATTACTAAGTACCAATGTGTTGGTTTACCTTAAATAGAGGACATAACACCTATATGAGTAGATGTAGCAAGAATGTGGAGACTAAGATCCATTCTTATTAACCCCTTAATATTTTTGATACATTGTCTCACTTCAAACATAGATGTGAGGGTGACAACAATGTAGATTTCACTATGAATGGCCTTCTTGAGATTTATAGACACTTTGTAGTAACATGTTACTGAAATCAGGCAATGTGGTAGGTCAACTGACTCTACTTTAACTACTAAGGTTGACATTTTTTGCTTTTTATTAAGTGTAGTGGGCTGGTGACATATTGAAACAATAGTAGATGGGTGCTTTCATTCATAAGGGTAGAATCTAGTCAAATCTTCATTAGAAAAGAACATTATTCAAGTAAAACACAAATGACGCCTTAAAGAAGATGGCATTGATGACAATGTTTAACAACCCCACAAGCTAGGCTCTATATGTAGGAATGGAAAAAATTATTGCAAGACAATCACATGAACATATCTTACACATCCATAAGTAGATCTATACACTTCTTGTATTAATTTGAAAGGAAACCTATAAAAATGTTTGCAAGGTGTTGGCAAGAGAGATTGGTATACAGTCCAGAGATCTGTACCCAAGGTACTCTTATGTAGTTTGTTTATACCCCAACAATAACAATAATAGAAGGGAAGCAATTACAAAAAAGAGACATTAGTATGCGGTAGGATTTCATGCAAGTAAACACATAATTTACAATATAACACAAGCATTATCATAGCCAATACTCCTTATATATATATATATTTCATTATGTAATCATGCACAATAGGTAGGTCTATGTCTCTTCTCATATATCACTCTTATCCTCTCAAATCTCTTACTTTCTTACATTGTTACATACATATCTTTATACATCTTATAGGGGTATGTCCTTTATGTGACACCTCTCTATCTTCTTCCCCTATTGGCCTTATGCTCCGCAAGTCCTTTGCACCGTGTTGCGGTGACTACTGTTGCTCCCACTATGCTACCAACATCATCCTGCCATTTTGAAATTATGTCATGTCCTCAAGACATGTTGTGTTAATTCGAAGGTAGGATGTTTTTGTATATCACCTCGAGATGCACCAAAGTTGTATTCCACTACTTCTTTGACATTTGCAACATTTGTATTTGGCCTTCTAGCTCTATGTGTGTATTCTCTGCATCACCCAGAGAACCAGGGATCTACATGCCCTGTGCCTTTTGCTTGGCCTCTATTAGTATGGTAGTTAAGGATGCTAGTCTTAGGATTACAACTTCTCTTAATTGTTTCACTTATGCTTTGATTTGTTCTCTTTGTTCTTGCACTCGTTGGAGCTGAGCATGCATAACCTCTATTTGGAACCTTATTGCTCCATTTGTATCCTTCATAGGATCATATGATGTGGTTGTTTGGGCTATTTGGATCTACAATCCATCAATTTAATCTTTTATGGCCTTAATAATGGTGGGCCATTGTAAACAAAACTAATACCAAACTATGGCTTCTCCAATAGCATGTTGGATATTTGTTATTTCTGCTCCTAGTTGTGTATGTTCCTTGGCACACTTATTACATTGGCATCCACCAAATTCTTTTCTTATTCACCTCCTCTATTACTTCTTGTTTATTCTCCAAGTATTTTGTATGTGCTTGGAAACTTTGTACTAGTTGTTTTAATTTCTATGTAAGAGGTAGGGTTGTGTCCCTTTGAACCTCTGACAACTAATTTTGTATCATATCTACAACCTCCTAGAACTGTTCACTGCTCTCTACATGTTGCAAAATCTCCTCCCTTGCGGTGGAGTGAAATATATCACCAAGTTGTAGTTTATGTAGAGGTGGTATCCCAACCAAGTTTATTGGTTTGCTAATCAAAGGTAGTTGCATCAACTATGGTGTGACTATTGGATGGATATGTTTTTGTTGCTCTAAGAAGTCCTTAATGGAATGGATAGGAGAAGTAAAGGAGGATGCATGATGAGTACCAGATTCTTGTCGATCTTCCTCCTATTGGCTGTCATTTGTATTGTGCAAAGGTGGGTGTTGTGGCTCTTCTTGTTGCATATGTAGAGGTGAGCTAACTTCTTCTGTGTCTTTCCCTCTTAGTGTGTCATATGCTCTTTTTGTAGCCTCCTTTGTTTCTTTCTATATCTTCTCCCCGTCTTCTTGTGCCATGCTCATAAGGGTGTCAACTACTTGCTTGGTCTTGAGCTCTGTGGCTTGCATTTGAGCCAACTTGTCTTTCTCTACCTCAGAGATAGTAGGATCTATTTTCTTGAGGGCCTCTTGTCTCAGCTCTTCTTCCAACTCTAATGGTTTTTCTCTTCTATTCCTCAGGGCATTAACTAGTTCCTTTGGGAATGTATCTACTAGCTCATCCAATGTTTAATTTGTCCCTTGCATGTAGCTTATTACTAATTTTAGGATTATAATTTTATTTATTTGTGATACCTCAGGGTAGAGGTCCACTATATTTTGTAGCAATCCATAATGCCTAATGCCATTTACTACAACATTTAGGTCTAATAATTCTTCTTCCTTTTCTATTTTCTCCTACTCTTCAGTTGTTGCATGGGTATTCTTTGCTTTCTTTTTCCTTTTTAACTTCTCTAATACCTCCCATTCTTCTTCTTCAGCTTCCTCCATAGACAACTGTACAACTTTCCTTTTGGCACATTATTTTTGCCTTGCTCCTTTCTTCTTTGCACTCAGCTCCACCAGGATTTTCGATGCCTCCTTTTTCCCTATGGATATTGTTTATCCTAATGACTCAGGTTGTGCGACAATTTTTGTACTAGTTATTGTGGAAGGCTTTTTTCTTGATCTCCTTGGGGACTGTGTAGTAGTGCTCACTTCTAAAGTTTATGTAGTTAGTTTGTCCGGCTGTTGCATTGGGTTGTGGAGCTGATGCAATAGGGTTTTGTGTAGATGCACTTGTTTCCTATAGTATTGCCCACTTATCATGTAGTTTTGCTTTGTTTTTCTCTAGTTGTTCCTCCGCATTCTCCCTATGTTGCTTCTCCATTACTTCACGGGTCATCCCATAATAATGGGTTACACTTTTTGGCCAAACTTGACATTGAAATCAATATTTTGAACTAAATCTTCATGTTCTAACACCTATAGCCGCTAAACCATTAGGAATTTGAAGATGATGCAAACTAGTGATTTGTGAGATTTTGTTTGTAGATTCTAAATATATTTTTTTAAAAAAATTGGAGTTAAATTGTAATTTTTTTTGCATCTCCTTTGATAACTGGTTTTTAATAGTAAACAACATGTTTTTAAAGTGATGTGTACTCCATACCACATAACTTTTTTTCTACAAAGGATAAAATTCTGATTCTTTTTAATTTAGATTGGTAACACTGCTATATAGTGTATGCATTTGGTTTCATAATGTTTTGTTGAATATGTATTTTTTAATTAATTTTTGAAGTCAAACCAATTATAATTTAGACATAGGCGTATTTCGTAAAACATAACTTTTTCTGTATGTATCAAAATTCAATTTTTTTTCTTTTGTTGAAACAAGGACATCAATACCTAGTGCATAGATATTTTTTAGAATTTTTTTTATTAATTTACTAATTTTCCATGTGTGTAGAATAGAGAACTTGATGTTCGGTGAAAAACATACATTCACAAGAAATAAAAAATAAATATAATAATCAAATTAAATATATTTAAAATTATATTTTTTGGGAAGCTTATAATAAGGACTACATACTTACAAAGCATAAATTTTATATGAATTCATTCGATCCCTCAAAAGATAAATCAAAATTGGTTTTTTATCAGCATTTTGATAGGTGTAGAGGAGACTCCATTATAGGTATGGTTTAAAACTAGCGGGGTTCTATCCAAGGGGGTTTGAATATAAGGGGGTTTGATCAAACCCTCTTTAATTAAAATTCTTTAAATGGAACCTTTCAATGGTTAAATCATTATATTTTCTAAAAATAGGTGATTTCAGCAAAAATCAGGATGTCCCAGAAAGTGTAACCCATTATTGTGGTAGCACTCTTTGAACGGTATGTTCCAAACCTCTCCACGGTAATATCCTTAGGTTTACTCAATAAATTTTTAGCATAGGCCTCTATTCCTTGTGCGGTAACCTCATATAGAAGCCTAGGAATCTAGAGTGTTCTTAGCTCAATTGCCTCCATATAAGTGTAGTCTTTATCCACCATCAATGTGATGGTGTCTATGTATTTCTTGACTAGGGCATAGGTAATTTGTTCCCTAGATTGCATGTTTGTTTGCAAGGATTTGAAGAACCTGTAGTATGTTGCAGCTCAAATGAGGTTTTATCTTTAAATTATTTTACATGGTATTTAATTTGTACTACTATGAGTTTTCCATACTTTGCCCTTAAATCCCAGTAGTTCCTTTAGAAAATAAAATACTAGGCAAATAATAAGAATTCAATACCAAAAATTGTAGTTGGAGTCTTTTTTTATAGATTCTCCATCAGTTACTCCCACAACACCTCACATAGGTCAAAATCTTTATTCTCTATCACCATTTGATATGCTATGTGAATTGCGGTGGTGGTAGCTAACCCTTCTCTATTTGCATAGTAAATTGTGTATGCGATACCCATTGCGGTGTATCGAACCCTAGGATATGTAATTTCTTTCACACTTAGGCTATAGCCATCCGATGTTGCCCCCGTGAGCTCTGTCACTTTATCATTCTTTATTACTTTCATTGTCAGTACCCCTTTGACCGAACTAAGCCTTGTAACGGATTGAATTGCATCCTTTGTTATCTAGTAGAGTTCGTCCAGATAAATATATTCATCATGAATTCTGCCTAGGACTATCCTCAGCCATTCATGTTGGTTGAAGAAATTAGGGTAATCCTTCCAAATGTCTAGCTTTTTTATTTGAATATTCTAGTATTGTAGCAAATACCCAGCTCTATCTAGTAGTGTGTCCCATAACCCCACAAACCTCATGTGGTCAATCTTTGGAATTGGTGAATGAATATATTTCTAGATGTCTTTTTTGTAGACCACATCCGCTGGTATGCTAGAAAATGCTCCATCTTTGTCAAACTCCATGGATAAATATATGTATACTTTTTATATATAGCCTTGACTTCTCTGTGATATCAACCAATATTGGTGTGGCCATTTTTCTCTTCTGCTTACCTAAAATTCTAGGGTTTACAAAAAAATTCTTTATTTTGCACACAGAGCTCAAATTTTGATGAAGTCTTGGATGCAACTATGATGAATGAGTGAAGTGTTAGGGTTTTTATAGCTTCAACATTGACTTTTTGCATTTAATGCACTTACCCATTTCCTTTTGGTGGGCTTTTCTAGTTGTTAAGTGCTAGTGGTAGACTATCAACGGTTAAGTTTTTTACTTTTCTATGTTACATCTATGGTACATATGATATAATATGAGATTCTTGTTGTATTTATTATTATTCACCAAATGGATGATAATGTTTTAGCCGTGCGCCATTTACAAACCCTATAGTTTGACTTCCATCCATTTTTATTAACCTAACTACTCCGCATTCTATAATTTAATGGATGTAGTAAGGTCCTAGCCATCTCACCTTTAGTTTGCCTTGTTTCTTGAATTTGTTGTCGTATTATAGCACTAGGTTGCCAATGCAGAATGTTTTTAGTCATAATTTTCTATCATGCCAAGCTTTGTCTTTTCCTCTCCAAGATTTGATTTATTTGGCTATTAAGTGGTTTTTATCCAAATTTTCCAATTCTTCGATTCTCTATGCTAGTGAATCCTCTGCATCCAACTGCAAAGTTAGTGCGATACATAATTTTGGTAATAGGAAATTAATAGGTATGGGGGCATTAGTTCCATAGACCAATTGGAATGGTGTGAACTTAGTTGGGCATTTATAGGCTATGCGGTAGGCCTAGAGTACCGTAGGTATCTCTAATCCCAATCCTCCCTATTACCATCACACATTTTTGTTAGTGATGTTCCAATTATCTTATTCAAGGCTTTGCTTGCTCCATTGGTTTGTGGGTGATATGGGGAAATTTTGTTATGTGTTATCATGAAATTGTTGAAAAGTAGTCCACAATCACGTTATTTATGAAATGTTTGCCTTGATTGCTTGTTAACTGATTGGGGAATGAAATCTTGTAATGATATTTTCATAAAGGACCTTGCGACAGACTTTGCTATGAAGTCTTTTGTTAGTATCGCTTTTATCCATTTGGTCAAGTATTTAACTCTTGTTATTATAAACCTTTCTTTTGAGAACTTTGCTAGAGGATTTATAGGTCCAATGAAATCTATGGCCCATTTTTCAAATGGTATTTGTGCTAGAACTATTCTCAATGGCATCTCATCTCTTATGGTAGGTTTCCCTACCCTTTGACATATGTCACAGTTTTGCACATAACACTTAGCATCCTTTTGCAGTATAGGCCACCACAATTTGACTAATTTTACTCTCTTTGAGGTAGTGTCTCTGCAATTGTGTCCTCCAGATATTACTTCATGTGCCTTTCTCATGATTGTTTCTATCTCATGTTCATATACTAGTCTTCTTAATATATCATCTTTCCCCAATATATGTAATTCTCCTTCAACCAATGTATATGGTTACACCTTCTGCATAAGTGTTTATTTATCTTGCGATGAGAAATTTTATAGAAATTCCCTTGTAGAGAGTAATGTTGCTATGTCATGTAACTCCTCTGGTACCATGGTCAATCTAAATAGATGTACGCCAAGAAAATATTCTTATTGTTCATCTGGTTCTTCCCTTGTTTCTATCCTAGGTAGATAATCAGGGCCTTGATTATGTTTTCTTGGCTTGACCATTATTTTAAAATCAAATTCTTGAAAGAGGACTAGCCATATACAAATCCGGCCTTGAATCACTAGTCTATTTAGAAGGTATTTTAGGGGTTCATGGTCTATAAAAAATACAAATGGAGTAGAAAATAACTAATTTCTAAATTTTTGTAGGGCATAAACCATAGCAAGGGCTTCTCATTCTGTTGTTGTGTAATTTTTCTCCACTTTTGACAATTTCCTGCTAGCAAATGCTATAGGATGGTCCTTATCTCCCTTAGGTTAAGCTAGTACCACTCCTATTGCTATCCCTGACATGTCAACATGCACATGAAATGGTATACTCCAATCAAGGAATGCCAATATAGGTGCCTTTGCTATCTTTTTCTTTAATGTTTCAAAGGAGTTTTGACATTCTTCACTTCATTCCACATTCTTACCGCTTTTCTTCTTAACAAGCTCTTCTAGGGGTGCTGCTACTACCGCATATATCCCTTAATAAATTTTTAGTGATAATCAGTCATCCAAAAAATGTTTTTACTTCAGATGTTGTCTTTGGTGGGGGAAGTGTCATTATTAGTGTGACTTTAAGCGGGTCCACTAGTAGCACTTATTTGCATATAATATGGCCTAAAAAGTTACCAAAACATGAACTTCTTCAAATTTAGGGAAATTGCATGCTCCTGCTTTTGTTTAACATTATAATTAGTGCTTGTATCTGATCCTTTACTAACCTATACACTTTCTAGTCATCACAGTACACTTCTAAGAAGTCATGTATAAAGTCCTTAAAGGCATTCACCATTATCCCACTAAATATTGCAAGTGCATTCTTCAATCCAAATGGAATTACTCTATACATATAGGGCCCAAATTTTGATGCAAATGTTGTTTATGGTTGGTCCTCTTCTATGATTTTTACTTGATGGTATCCTGAGAATCCATTAGTGAAGGAATATATTTCTCTTCCAGCTACTGACTCCAGTATTTCTTTAGTGAATGGGGTGGGGAAAGGGTCATGCATGCATTCCTTATTTAATTCTCTGTAATCCACACATATCCTTATCTCTCTCATCTTCTTATTCTGAACTACCATAGGGCTTATCCACTCTGCATCTTCCACAGGTTTAATTATGCATGTTGCTAGCATTTTATCTAGTTTAGTTTTAACCTTCTTTTTCATATTAGGGTTAAGCATGTATGATCTTTTACTTATAGGTTTTTCTCCTTTCTTTAACTGAATTTTCATTATACCCACTTCTTTGATCCCCTTCATGTATGTGAATGTTCTAGGAAATAAATTCTCAAATTCAATTAGAATTTCTGCTACTTGCGCTACCACCTTTTCACTCCAAGAGTCCCCTATTTTAGCTAGTTTAGGGTCTCCTTCCTTTGCTACATTCTCTTATCTTAGTTTGATTGGTTGGTTGTAATTTTCTTTAGGTTCTACATGTGATTACAACTCCCTTTCACCTTCCTACACTTCTATTTCCATGTTTTCTACATCTTCATTATTTTCTTAGGTAGTTTTATAACATGTATGTGTATTAGGGTTTATTTCTTTATCCAACCACTCAATGTATTTTCATATTCCTTTACTCCACAGTGGTGGAGAACTAACTTGCAGCATATTTTTCTCTCTATCCTCATTAGATGTGAATATTATTTCTTTTATTTTCAGTAATGCGGTATGAATATGCTCATTTTCATCCCAAAAGGAGAATGTGTGACATAAGTGTTCTTTTAGTTCATCCCAATGTTTTGTTTCTACTCTTCTCTCTTGGTTAATGTACCAAGTTTGGACTACCAGTGTGAGTGTCCAATAAAATAGTTGTATGTATAGTATATCATCATATTCATTTCTGGCCTTCCATACCCATATGCATGTTCTTATATTCTCTTTCAAATGGATAGTGCCATCATACTTAGGGATTTCGTCATATTCTCCTTCTTCTATCACGTATATCTTGTTTGGATTGGAATTTTTAGTACCGACCCATACTAGATATTGTACTTATGTGTATTCCACCAGCTCGAAGAGTTTCATACTAGTGTGTGGTTTAGTGCTTTTAGTCTTATCTCTTCATTTCCAAAGGTTTGCTCCATTTGTGATAAATATGCAGGTAGGTCTCCAACTCTTGAATATTTTAGTAACTTGATGTGTGATATGCCCTTCAAAATATTGTCTATTTGGTCTGATTTTGAGATTGTACATTTTGCCTATATATATAGTTCTCTGTATTCATTTTTCCTTGTATTTGATTCTCTTGAGGTAAATTGTGGTAGGTTTTCTTCTGACAACCTGATCATATAAATCCTTCTAGTAATCTTGACTCTTTGGGTATGAATTTTCAGTTGTTCTTGTATCCAGGAGATTAAAACATCCTCACTATCAGTGTTGTAGTAATTTGTCTCAAGTTCTGTCTCCCACTCAGAGTTAGGCTCTTCTACAAATTTGTTTCTAGGGAGCTTATTGATTGTATATAGGTCTTTTTTGTCTTCTTCAATGTATTCCTCTGGACTAATCTCTTATGTATATGTTTCATTATGATTCTCTCCCAAAGGTATGTGGACTATCTTATCATCATCTGCAAATAAAATTTCCTCCTTTCTAGAGTCTACAACACTATTGGCATCCACAAACCATCTTAGTCCTGACAGTGCATTGAAAGAGTCTAGTGTTTGTCTAATTGCTACCACTTCTAGGTCTATGATCAGTTTTACTCCCATTACACCAACTTCTACATTCTTCCATGTGCCTAGTGTTGTCATCCCAGAACCATCCACCAGGCTAATGAAATTATAGAAGGTTAATCCATATATATAAACATCACAAAATATGCAATATATAGATGCAATTGACTATAAATATATATCCATTTTCAAATCATACAAATTTTAATTGAGATATCATGGTATGAATGAATCAACTGCACATATTGGTCTCCACACTAACTAACTTCCTTCTCTTGAGAAACCACACTACTTGGTCGACCCCTTTCCAAAACACAAACCCCAAAAGAAATGATTCTTACATAATGCTATGCAATGTTCATAATGAAATCTTTCTTCCCCAACAAGGCACAACTAGAGAAAACAAGACTAATGAATAAATGTTTCAACACCACCTTCAACATTTGTTCCTCTCCAGTATGTTGGCTATTTTTTGCCTCCACTAACATGTATGTTCCTTAATGGCCATATTCACTATTGGTAGTGGTTACCATATCCAGGGGGTTGATATAGAATAGTAATAATAATATCATAAACTTGCCACTATTAGTTATAAATTTGAAATAATATCATGCTCATTAAATAATATCATATCCTGTAATCAAATCGACTATGAGTTGGGTCCACTTTTATTGGAACACTTAGGGCAAAATATTTTCAAAAGGGATGGATTTTGGTAATATGGCTGACAATTATTTTTAGAATTTTTGGATGAAATTAAAACCCATTTCAAATGAAAATGTTTAGTTTTAAAACATGTAATTTTTTTTTAGTGTTGCACATACTTTTCTATTTATTATTTATTTTTTAAACAAAAATCTTAACTTTTTTTTGGAAGGAATGGACTTTAGTAATATGGTTGACAACTCTTTTTAAAGAATTTTTAGATGAAATTAAAACCTATTACAACTGACAATGTCTATTGGTGTTGAACATATATTTCTATTTATTACTTTTTTTAAACAAAAACTATCATAAACTTGAAATAACATATATTATTGTTTTAATAGCTTCTAACTCTGATTTTTTTTTGAAAAATAAATTATGTCTAACCAATCTAGACATCATTCTATATAAAATGAAAAAAAACTCATGTTACAATTAGTTTAGCTCATTTATGTTGGCCATACATGAAGGGTTTTAAAAAACACAAATTAGGGGTAGTAAAAAACTAATTAAAAAAATTGTTGATAAAAAAATTACAAAAAATATCCTAACCAAACTTTAGCATCATATGCATCTTTCCACAAAAGGAATTAGAAAAATAATTTCATTTAGGTCAAATTATGTTGGTCATAAACGTGCATGTTTTGGTCCAAAACATACGACTTTTTTAAAAAGCTAATTTTTTTACATCCTATACAAAACCACCTTTTATCATCTGGGTATTAGAATAAATTACATATTTGAAAACTTGAAACAAAATCCTACATTTCATATTTTTACATCATATTAATAATCTATGTGTAAGTGCTTCAAATTTTTACTCCAACTATGACAAACTTTGATTTTCAAGAAAAAGACTTCCACTTTTTGGCCAAAAAGTGAACCCAACTTCTTGCACTTCTTGATTATCAAATTGACTATGGCTATGTTTTTCTATTGAAATAATAACATTAATAATATCTAAATTTGCAAATATTAAATTGAGTAATAGGATAAACCATCATGACTCCCTTCGACAACACCTAACATGCTCCCAAACATTATCAAGCATCACCTATAGTCATATTATTGGCTTGCACAAGTTTGTGTGGTTCTTAGACATGTTGGTTCAACTACCAACTTGTTGTCATCTATCATCCTCTCCTAGATGCCACTCTCCCTCATCGTATGGATAGGGAAACTATTATCTCGCATCCACCTTATATCCATCGATATAACAGTTAGTCCATTAAGCATATAATTCATAATCACAATTGAGTAAATATAAATTGCATAAAATCAATTCCCATATCATGAATATTCTATCAAAGTAACAAAATATCATTTGTCCTATTATAGTGCGATACAAAATGGAATAATAAATATTAAATCCGTACATTAATAGTTTTCAAATAAAAAGCCAAAAAGGGGTGTGACACCTAGAATCCACATGAATGTCAACAATGATAATAGTGCCAAGATCACAAGTCTATGGAAGAGAAGCCATGACATCTCAAGGAATAGGGAATGATGAGGATGTTAGAGTATCAAAAGAACTCATAAGCTTTGGTCAAGGTTGATGGTGAGGTAGGGTGAGATAGTGTTTGAATTTATGTTTAGTCAGTGATGTAAGAGGGAGAATAATGTCAAGGGTGGATGGATTAAGGCTATTAGGAAAGGAAAGATGATGGACATAGGTGAGTAGAACAAGAGCAACAATAATAGAGCTAAGAATTACACTAATGTTAGGGAAATTTACTAGCTTTGGGAAATGAGGTATGCCTAGTTTCTATGGGATAATTGGAGGATGAGCGGATTGGACCAAGAAAACCTTAATTATCTTAAATTGTTTTATCATTTATATTTATTAATGAGTCTTTTCTTTAGATTGAGATTGAGAAGTGGGTCAAGATGGAGGCTGGGAAGCAGGTTAGTTGGGGTGGGTAGGAGGTCTAGGGGTAGGGTAGCACTTAGATTTACTTTGGGAATTATGTGTAGATGTGTCTTAAACCTTTTATTTTTTAATCATTAAGTTGCAAAAGCATAAGGGGAGGGCTAGAAGTAGGCGAGGAAGATGAACCCATAATGGGTGGGGATGACAGGGTAGGAAGAGGAGGTTGTGGAGTAGGGGTGGTCCACCTAGTAGTATAAGATTAATAAAGATTAATTACTATGTTGTTATGCTATCAAATCAATGTGGATGTGGTTGGCCAAAAATAATCAAGGGGGAAATTTTCCAAGGTAGAAACAGGTTGGTATCAACTATGAGGAATGGTGATGATAGCACCCTTGTGAGGAAATTTAAGACATTGATGAATAAAAAAATTACCGATTCAAGGATGGCCCAAGAGAATGTGATAGGGGTCAAATGTAGGAATAACATGACATAAAACATCCATACTCTTCGGTCCAACTTGTATGGAAAGAATAATAGAACTAAGAGTGGTAGTGGACATTCTATTATGTGTGTGCAAGTCAATATTAAAAGAAGAATATGAATTTTGATGATGATGAGTGATATATAAGTGTAAAAACATTGAATGGTATTGTGGGGTCCACTAAAATGCCTAGAATAGGATTTTGGTTCATGAGCCCTTCTATGTACATAGAGGACCATGGTAATCATTTTTAGGTATTTTGTTTGGGGAGAAAGTAATCATAGGTGTAGGAGGGGACTAAGGAATAGAAGGAGGAATGAGGAATGAAAGGAGGTGGACTAAGGAATGAAAGAAGGACCAATATTTGTAGCACCTATAACATGTCTAAAGAAAACAATATTAGGAGGGTCCTAATCAAGCATAGTTGTGTCATGGGTAGGGTTAGTATCTAAGATGAAAGATGTGATGGTCATAGGGTGTGCACAATTTGCGGTAGAATGCTAGGGAAAGGGGTTGGTAAAGATCTATAAATTTTGATATGGAGGGGAAACTAACTTGTTACTCCAACAGTTTACTCTTGTAGCATGGATGGTGTTAGAATTGATAAGGTCCTATATAACATGCCACAAGCACATGTACCTCTCATTGTCATGGCCCTTATAAAAGTTTATAAAAGTATTATTTCATATTTTTCCACATCAACTGATGGTTTTGTAAAATTAAACAATATAATATATTTTTCTAAATTCTCTATCATGTAAATAATTTTTTATAAAGGAAATAAAAACCCCAAAAAAATATGGGATAAATATTATGAAATTCACCCTATCTGGGGACCTTGCATATGTACATGGTAAGACAAGCTTTAATAACTTTTACAAAGTTTATCCAGAAAAGCATCTATAACCTCTACAAAGTTTATCCAGAGAAGCTTCAATAATCTCTATAAACTTTATCCAAACATATTTTTTCCTTTCGAAACCTTCTTAACTAAAAGATTGAAGGAATTCAATACTCCTTGGCATTAAGCTGAAGAAGATCGCTTATTTGTGCTGTCAAATATCATACCAACAGGGTGTTTATTCTGCACTCAGAAAATAAAAAAACCAAAGGAGTTCAACAGTTAATATCTAAACCTCTTGGTAGTACAAATGTTGGGAAAGTCGGGGCTTGATGCTAACTTCCAAAGGCACTGCCTTTACCATTGTCAAACCAGCCCCCTTCACTCATGTCAGTGATTCTTCCATCTGGAAGAAACCAATTAAAGCTTTGCAACAACCTTGCAAGAGTTGTTTGCACCACACAAATTCCCAAAGCGGCACCAGGACATCCTCTTCTCCCCGCCTCAAATGGAATCATCTCAAAGTCATTCCCTCTCATATAGATGTTATTTATCTCTACTTCCTCCTCTATGAAACGCTCTGGTATAAAATCCAATGGCTTGTTCCACAATCTTGGGTTCCTATGAATTATCGATGCATTTACCATCAGAATTGTTCCTGCAGGAATATGATAGCCTCCCAGTTCCCACCATGCAAGCCTCAAAAGATTTGTGTGGAACCGGTGGATAAAGACGCGCAGTCTCTTTCACTATTGCTTGCAGGTATGTTAACTGAGGTATATCTGAGTCCTCCACCAGTCTCTTCCGTCCAACTTTAGAATCAAGTTCCTTCTTCATTACATGGGGATGTTGCAATAACGATGACAATGCCCACTCCAGGGAAATTGAAGATGTATCAGTCCCTACACTCGAACATATTCTGCGAGGATAGAATATTAATAGCAAGAAAAAGAGATTAAAGCAAAACTTGCCAGAATTAGGGTTAAGAATACAATGAGGGTTAGAAATAGGGTTAGGGTTAGGGTTACAATTGTTGATGCTACTAGTATATTCATATTTTTTAAAAATATATATATCTAAAATATGCAATATGAGGCTCCTATTCAACTTATATATGAAAAAATGATTAAAAACAGACAACTCCAATAAAAATATCTCTAAATATATTTTTAAAAATATAGATATACTAGTGGATATATTAGTAATAAATACCAGTTTCATAACTCATCTCTTAAGCTGCTAGCCCATTATAAAAGTTTATAAAAGTATTATTTCATATTTTTCCATATCAACTGCTTTTGTAAAAGTAAACAATATTTTTCTAAATTCTCTATCATTTAAATAAATTTTTATAAAGTAAATAAAAAACCTAACAAATATGGAAATTCACCCTATTTGGCGACCTTGCATGGAAGCAATAACATGGTAAGATAAGCTTTACAAAGTTTATCCGGAAAAGCTTCAATAATCTCTACAAAGTTTATTCAGAGAAGCTTCAATAGCCTCTATAAAATTTATCCAGAAATATTTTTACAATATGTTTTCCTTTGGAAATCTTCTTAACTAAAACATAGAAGAAATTCAATACTCCTTGGCATTAAGCTGAAGAAGATCGTTTATTTATGCTCTCAGTCATACCAACAGGGTGTTTATTCTGCACTCAGAAAATTAAAAAACAAAAGGAGTTCAACAGTTAAAATCTAAACCTCTTGCTAATACAAATGATGGGAAAGACGGGGCTGGATGATAACCTCCAAAGGCACTGCCTTTGCCATTATCATACCAGCCCCTTCACTCATGTCAATGATTCTTCCATCTGGAATAAACCAATCAAAGCTTTGCAGCAACCTTGCAAGAGTAGTTTGCACCACACAAATTGCCAAAGAAGCACCAGGACATCCTCTTCTCCCTGCCCCAAATGGAATCATCTCAAAGTCATTGCCTCTCATATACATGTCTATCTCTACCTCCTCCTCTATGAAACGCTCTGGTATAAAATCCAATGGCTTGTTCCACACTGTTGGGTTCCTATGAATTGTACAAGCGTTTACCATCAGAATTGTTCCTGCAGGAATATGATAGCCTCCCACCATGCAAGCCTCAATAGATTTGTGTGGCCCCACTATAGGCCCCGGAGGATAAAGACGCAGAGTCTCTTTCACTATTGCTTGCAGGTATGTTAACTGGGGTATATCTGAGTCCTTCACCAGTCTCTTCCGTCCAACTTTAGAATCAAGTTCTTCTTGTGCCTTCTTCATTACATGGGGATGTTGCAATAACAATGACAATACCCACTCCAGGGAAATTGAAGATGAATCAGTCCCTGCACTTAACATATTCTGCAAGGATAGAAGATTAATTGTAAGAAATAGAGTTAAAATCAAAACTTGCAAGAAGTTAATTTACTTCTAATGTATTGACAATTCAAATGTTTTTTGAGCAGAGATGTCATTAAAAAAACCACTTGTTAATAAATACTAGATGTTTGCTCTCCCAAGCTGCTATCAAGAGGTTCTGATATCCTCACTTTTGAGCACTAGATTGATAGATCGAGGAATTCAAGGGTCTTTAGGACATTTATTTCTTGATCGAAAGACGGGCTTGGAGGGCTAGATTTGTGTGAGGTGAGGGCATTTATTCCCTTGGTCTAAGGGAGGGCCTTGTGCAAGACTTATGCTAAGTCATCTCTTGATCCCTTTTACAAATCAACAGGTCTATTTATTGGCATGAATCAACTATTTTTCATAGTAAATTGCAAATCTCATAGCTAAGTTGGTATATTTTAGGTAGGCAAATTGGTAAGTTAACGTTTGGAACAGAATCCAATTAAGATGTGCACCTGCCCTGAATATGGGAACTACTGTTGGCCCTTATACTCACCTCTTTCATGTCTTCACTATTGCCCACCTCTTCATTGGTATCATTTCCCCATTGTATTGAGCTCCTTTCCTCTTTCTCATATTCTTCATTGTTGCACCCTAATTACGCTTTGCTGACCACTTATTTTCTCATGCACATCCTTAAAATAATTCACTTGTTTAGTTTGTAATATGAAAGGATCTAAGTAATCCACTCTTTCTTGCATTCCTACCAACCAAATTTGTAGAGCAACTGGTGGATCTAATGTGTGCGCGGCTAGTTACATCCTTACAAGGACGATTAGTTGAATGTGTAAATGTTTGCTGAATGAGGGTTTAGTTGAACTTGTATATGGAACAGGGTATTGTTGTTGAAGTTGGCCCATGTGGATGATAGGGACCACAGTGCCAACGCAAGGGGTGCAGGATTCTGTGAAGCATAGTTTCCAGAAACAAGACAAGGAAATTTTGATGACAAGAGAAACATGGTGAGAAACAGGATTGCAGAGGTTTCAGCCAAAGACATGTATTATATATATATATACTTATGAAACTGACCACTTTTTAGGAAATCCATCAATCATGCAGATTGCTACTGGTTCGAACATCATGCTTGACAATATCTCTGCAACCCGAAGGGCTGGTAAACCTGCAACTAGTAAATACACCGAAAAGCTTGGCAGACAGAAAAACAAAATAGGTATTCAAAAATTCACTTCCAGTTAGAAATAACCCAGTCACATTTCAACACAAGAAATATGAAACATATGTTAGGGCGGTGAAGCCCACTCACCACACCACATGGTTTCCATGTAACGGAACCTGTTGGAAGTTACAAAGTAACTTACGAAACTGCAAAGTAACTTAAAATTAGTTTACAACTTCTTCTCCTATTTCTGTTGGAGATCACTTCTCTGCTGAGCAGTGTGTTGAAGCTGTAAATGTACATTGATTCTGACTTCGTAGGAACAGCCAGAGTAAAGGCTGTGTGTATACAAATAACAGAGAGACAATATAAATATTGTTGGGGATATCCCATTCAGTGTGGACGTAGCCTGCTATGCAGGTGAACCACGATATATCTGGTGTTTGTTTTTCATTCTAAGTATGTGTGTGTGGACGTAGCCTGCTATGCTACTCGTCCTGATATTGCCCATGCAATGGGAGTTGTCAGCCGCTTTATGAGTCATCCGGGCAAACCCCATTGGCAAGCGGTTAAATGGATCCTTCGCTACTTGAAAGGGACATCTGACTTTGTGCTCCGTTTTGCCGGGCAGGACACTCAGCTGTGTGGTTATGCCGATTCTGACATGGCTGGCGATTTAGACAAGCGGAGGTCCACTTCTGGTTATGTTTTCACATTCGCCCGGGCAGCGATCAGCTAGGTCTCTCGTTTGCAACCGGTGGTTGCTCTTTCCTCAACTGAAGCAGAATATGTTTCTCTCACTGAGGCAGCCAAGGAACTGATATGGTTACAGCGTGTGCTTGGTGAGTTATGGGGTCAGCCTTCCATGCTTACCTTGTTTTGTGACAGTGCCAGTGCCATTCATTTGGCTAAGAATGCCGCTTTTCATAGCCGCACTAAGCACATAGAAATTAAATACCACTTCATTCGTCACGCTGTTAATGAAGGTAAACTTAAGCTAGATAAAATTCAAACCGACCAGAATCCGGCGGATGCTCTGACAAAGGTCGTCAAATGAGAGAAGTTCATTTTCTGCCGAGCTTCTCTCGGTCTTGTTCGTCCGTGATTTGTCTATCTTGGGGTATCTCTCAGTTGTGTCTCTTCTCTGTTGGTGACTGGTCTTCAAGTGGGAGTTTGTTAGGGCGGTGACGCCCACTCACCACACCACGTGGTTTCCATGTAACGGAACCTGTTGGAAGTTACAAAGTAACTTACGAAACTGCAAAGTAACTTAAAATTAGTTTACAACTGCTTCTATTTCTGTTGGAGATCGCTTCTCTGCTGAGCAGTGTGTTGAAGCTGTAAATGTACATTGATTCTGACTTCGTAGGAATAGCCAGAGTAAAGGCTGTGTGTGTATACAAATAACAGAGAGACAATATAAATATTGCTGGGGATATCCCATTCAGTGTGGACGTAGCCTGCTATGCAGATGAACCACGATATATCTGGTGTTTGTTTTTCATTCTAAGTACGTGTGTGTGAATTTCTCTGTTTCACTCTGTTTTATAATCTCAACAACATACACCTCATGTTGCATTCCTTGGAACTAGGCTGTCTAGTGTATTAGGTGGTTATTCAGTGCTAATTTATCAGATGTTACTAGGGGCACATTCTAATTCTGAGAGTCCTAATATAAACCAAGTAACGAGTCTTCAGAAAATCCGAGTAGTATCTCCGATTCTCCACCATCTACACATAATTTATAAATAAACAAAAAATACCTAAACTGGCAACGTCAAAACAACTTACAATAGCAGTTGCCTTAATAAATGCATCTTTATCAGGTATTGCTTCACCATTCTCCTCTGCCTGCGAGATCAACACATCAACAAAGTCTTCCATCACTCCCTCCTCTTTTAATCCCTTCTCCCTGTGCTTCTCCACAATTCTTTGCATATACAAGTCTAATTCCCCCTGTACCTTCTTCATAGCCTTCTCATACCCCTGCAAATCAAGCCACTTCAACCAGGGAATATAATCCCCAATATTAATTACTCCTTGAAGCACGAAGGACTCTTTAATCAAACGGGTGACTAGATCTATCGAAATCCCCAATTCCTCTCCAAAATACCTATCATCTATGATCATAGTCATCAGAATTTTAAAAGCCAACTGGGACAAAACACTTCCCACGTTAACAATACTCTGCAACTGTGCCTGCTGAAACAGAGAATTTACTGTTTTACAAATCTCTTGCATTCTCTTGGGTTCGAATGACTGGATTCTTTTGGAAGAAAGAAGCTCAAGTACACAGATTTTTCTAGCATTTCGCCAGTAGGGGCCATAAGGAGCCCAGCCCAGCATAGAATAATTGTAGCCCAAATGCTGGCCTTGTGCAAGCTGAGGACGAGAAGCAAAAGACCTATCATTTACTGTAAAACATTCTTTGGCCAAGGTTGAAGAACTTATCACTAAAACAGGGCAGTTACCAAATTTCAGATGCATAATAGGTCCATAAAGTGGTGACAGTGAATTGAAAATCTGGTGAATTGGCTTGGTTTTATCTGTGAAAAGATGAAGGTGGCCAATTACAGGAATAGCTCTGGGGCCTGGAGGGAGATGGCTCCTATAATTTCTATGGTGTTTTAGTAGAATTGTTGCCACAAGAAAAAGTGTGGCAGCTCCTACCACAATAACAGACATCGTAGAAAATGTTACGTTTGTGAATACATCCATTGCTTAAACCTCTTTGTTTTCTAAATGCTATATTGAGTATACTTGAAATTTGGACTGGGATTTTTGCGCAATCTCACAGAAAAATCAAGAAAGAGTATGAACAGAGTGAAAGACATGAGATAGATACGTGTTGGTTTTTTTGGCTCTTGTGGTATCTAAGACAGTTACCTGCGTGAATTATTTTTATAATAGATTTATTAAGAATTTTTAAATATTTATCACTTGTGATTGATTTGGATGAGGTGTAAATTTACTATTGATTATTTGACCATTAAAAAAGTGAATGATATTTAAGTAGAGTGCTCAAGAACAGTATGTCAAGTGTTTATTCAATGCTACCTTTGTTTGAACCAGAAATTTTTAATTCCACATGTTTCTTAGTTCATAAGAAGGCACACTTAAAAATATTGAAAAACAATTAAGTCTAAATCTTAATCATTGCTGTATTTGGATGATAAATCTTTAATTTTGACTAGATTCTTCTTTCTTTTTTAAGTTTCCTTAAACATGCCATAACTCATCTTTCAAGATGTTAATGTTTCTTATACTAGAATTTTAGAATTCTAGTGTGTTATTCATTTATAAAGGGTTTCAAAGGTTTTTAGTGAAATAAGTTAGATTTTTTTAAAGTTCATGTTGTCAATTATTTTGTAGATTAACAAACAATTATAGTGAGTTGTTTAAAAAGTTGCAGTGAGTTTTAGGTGTTGTGGTTTAGTATGGAGACTTTTACACGTCCAGCGTTACCATGTTCTCAATTGTAAGTCATTTGGACAAGAACTCACAACTTTATAATTGTCTAAATATGTCACTATAAGTGTGTATAATAGTACAAATGCACTTGCAGCATTGTTAGAATACATGTGGTGATGACTACGAACATGGTGATGTTCTAGGAGATTCTTAGAGGTATTACAAGCAACATGAATTTACTAGGAGTTTGTCTTTACTTCTACAAGCCATGTGCATTGTTTGGCTATAGTGCATAAAGACATGTATGTGGTTTAGGTGAAGTGAGTCAACAACTTTTGAACCAATTTGAGCAACATCAACTCATTATGTGCGATGATAATCTATATATGGAAAAGTCATGTTAAATGTAATGTGCAGCATGTTGACTTTAGGATATGGTCATGTTTGTTTTCTTGTGTGTTTGCTATTCCTTTGGTAGATAAATTGAAGTTCTAGTTTGTATTTTCCTATGTAGTTATAACATTAGTCTACATTAAGCCTAATATAGTATATGTAATGGTGCATGATCATTTTGTTGAGATTTATTTTCCACATGATGATAGAGGATGAGTTGATAGTCTCAAGTTTGTGCAGTAATGCCTAAGGGGCAATTCATCATTTTTAGAGGCCATTAATTAACACTATTGTTCTTTATTTATTTATATTTCTTTATCTAATTGTAAGATCAGAAATTGTATGCTCTACAAACCCCATTTTTATGCTTTACAATTATTTTAGTTTGCGTTTTATTTTGTAGTTTTATCCTTTGTTTTGACCCTTGTTATCTTCTTGATGTAGGAGCATCTAGGTGCACGTGTAATCAGCATCATCCAAAAACATTTCAGGTTTGGTTTTCAGTTTTAGTTTGTTTTGGGTTTTAGTTGGCTTCTCTTGACTTTGGAAGCGACAAAACATTCAATGAGAAAATATCATGTCAAGACAATTCAATCGATTCAGTAATATTATTGTGTAAAATGTTTTAATAAGCACTTTGAGTTTTCACTTGCGAGAAGTTTGGATAATCTGGTCATTCTAGCGTATGGTCGAATTTCTGTCAATGAACTCATTTTCTTCGAAGGGATCTGCAAGTTCAAAGCAGTGTTGTATTTGATGAAAGTTGTTTTGAGTTAACATTGAGAAGTTATATAAAGGGCTTGCAAAGCCGTGAGGAGTATTTGAAGTTTAACCAATGCAATTTAAACATAACCATTGCTGTAGAGTCATTCGAAGCCATTGTCAATTGCAAAATATAATGTTTGTTGTGTTTGCATTGATGATGAATCCCCTAGAGGAGACCATGGATAAGCAGATTGTATGATGTTCATTGTTGGATCCTAATTATATGGATGCACGCCGTATCATACTCATGGAAGATGTTTTATTGTTTCACTTGCAGATATAAGATATATTGAAGATATGTTTTCATTTGTTTGCAATGTAATTGGCATGGCTTGTTTGGGAATATAGATATTTGTTTGTTATAACATATGCGTAGACTTTATTCTGTTTGCCATTCCCACTTTACTTAAATATCATCCACTTCAATGGTCAAACAATCAATAGTAATTTTACACCTCATTTACAACAAAAAGTGGTAAATATTTATCTTATTTTTATTGGCTAAAATTGACCTTTAACTCTTGAAATGGATTATATTTAAGAATAGCATGCCATTCCAACCAAGACTAGGCACTATTTCATGTTTGAAGATTATTATTCATGCTTTCTATATATGCAGCGATACATCTTATGAGGCCGAGGAAGTATGCTGATGGGCGCGACCAATGTACGAGAATGTAAAGCGCCATGATGGAGAAGATTTTCTTATGCTACGTTTTAAAACATTCATATTAGAAGTTTTATATTGGGTGAACTCTTCTTTGAGAAGAATGTGAATCGGCAGCACCAAAATGATTCAAAGAAATTCAATATTAAAAGAGGCGGCGTGGGACCAGGATGGACATGGGGACGTTGGATAAATCACCTTACATAATTTTCACAGCAAATATACAATGCCATACTATCAGAGCGCCCAGCTAGGGACGAAAACTGTTTGACAAAATGCCTCAAAGGGCCACAGGCAGCATAAGGCCTTTGGTATTTTGCCACAATCCATTTACCATGCATGGATGGAGAAGTACGATGATCCATATGGTGCTTTGTATTTGTTTTAACACTATTAAATTGTGACTGCTTGTCTTATTGGACGATTTGGCTTGGAGAAGGCCGCAAGTATCATGGGTAATATAGGTCTTTTGACTCAAATTTGAAAACTACCATTTCCTTTGATCTATGTATCTTCACCTTCTGAATTTGAGAACCGACAAAGGGATTTTTTGCTGTTATAAAAACCAATGCCAGAAATGAGATGGGGGATCGACCTCTGGAAAATAGACAAAGTATTTGCATCTGTAGAAGTTGTGGAGTGAAGCCGGTTTGAGATTGTAGGAGTCGACCATTGGAGAAGTAATCCACCGATTTGTTGTTGAGAGTAGGCACAAAAGAAGGTGCAGTGTGTGGTAGAGCTGCCAAGAAGTTGCATACATAAAGAATGCTGAAGGTATGTGAGGATTGCGTGAGGAAGCAAAGGTGTGCTTCCTACGCTAACCTTGAGAGGAGTATTATACAAATTTCAAACAAAATATTATAGAGATTTCAAGAAACACATAATACCATAAACACAATAACAATAAAACCATAACTCGGTGATTTAAGTGGGGAAAACCCTTTCGAGAGAAAAATCCCACACTCCAAAATCTGCACAATGTATTATCAAATCTTGAAACAGATTACAACACACTTGCAATGCAAGTTCTTATAGGAGTCTTCACCTCAATCTAGAGGAATTTCGGCAGCATACAAACTTGCAAACTAACTCTCACACCCTAAAAATGACTATCTCAAAGTACCAATATATAATATTGCATTGCATATGAGAACCTTCTAGAGATAAAACATTTCTTCTTCGAAACATCTAATAAAATCTCATGGCCAACTTATCTCTATCTCCATATAAAAGATATTTCTCAAAATAGCCACTTTTCACCTATCACAAAATCTTCTTTTTTTGGCTTGTTTTATTTTTATTTCCATGCAAGGTTGAGACACTTTTTTTTTTCCTTTTTATTTAAATTTTTTTTAAAACGCTTTATTTCTAACATTCTCCCACTTGTTGAATACCTTGCATGAACCAATAGAAAATAGGTAGTTAATTGCTGGGGGCCAAAAGGCCCATTAATTTGGAACACTATCTAAACTTCTTTGTGCTCACAGGGTTTGTGAATGCATCTGCAACATTTGCCATAGTCTCTACCTTTTCCAGCGTCATCCTGCCATCCTCGACCATATCTCTCACGAAGTGATACTAAACATCAATGTGTTTGGTCTTGGCATGAAAATTCGGGTTCTTTGCAAGGCAAATTGCACTCTGATTGTTGCAATAAAATGTAACTGCACCTTGTTTCAATCCAATATCTAAACACAAACGCTTCAACCAAATGGCTTCTTTACAGGCATGAGTAGCTGCCATATACTCTGCCTATGTAGTGGACAAAGCGACCACAACTGTCACTTTCTCATCCAACTAATTGCACCACCATTAAGAGTAAATATATATGCACTAGTGGACCTTCTGCTATCGACATCACTAGCCTAGTCTGAATCCACAAAACCACAGATACTCAAGGAATGTTGATCTCCTATACCATGAAAACATATAGAGTACTCTGTTTTACTCTGTAAATATATGAAGACCCTTTTAACTGCATACCAATGCACTCTTCCAGGATTAGACATAAAACGAAAAAGAACTCCCACTGCTTGGGCAATGTCTGGCCTTGTATAGACCATAGCATACATTAAGCTTTCAACTGCACTCTGGTAAGACACTCTGCTCATGTCTTCCATCTTCGATGGGGATGTAGGAGATTGTGAAATAGATAGCTTCATTCCCAATGTAATAGGAACACAAAGTGGTTTACAATCCTACATGTTAAACCTTTGCAAAACTGAACAAACATACTTACTCTGGCCAAGACATAACTTTTTGTTCTCACAATCTCTTCTAATCTCCATCCCAAGTATGTGTTTTGTTGTACGAAGATCTTTCATTTCAAATTTTGCAAAGAGCCAAGATTTCAATTATGCAATCAAACCTTTGCCTTTCCCAATAAACAACTTGTCATCAACATATAAAGCAATTACCAGGAAACAATCACCATCAAATTTAAAATATACATAGTGATTAGATTTAGACCACACAAATCCCAAACTCAACACATATGTATCGAACTTCTGGTACCACATCTTAGGACTTTGTTAAGGCCATATAGAGATTTCTTTAACTTACAAACCAACTTGCTTTTACCTTTCACCTCGTAGTGCTTTGGATGTGTCATATAGATTTTTTCCTCTAAATCACCATGAAGGAAAATAGTTTTCACATCCATTTGTTTGACCTCTAGGTCATAAGCTATTGCAATAGATAATAAAAAATGAATGGATGCCATTTTAGCAACAGGAGAAAAGATCTCACCGTAATCAATACCCTCAATGTGAGAGTATACCTTCGCAACCAACCGTGCCTTATTATTTTCAACATTTCCATCTGAACCAATCTTTTTCTTAAACACCCATTTACATCCAACAGGTTTCCATCCTTCAGGCAATGGTACTAAATCCCATGTATCATTTCTTTCAAGGGTTGCCACCTCTTCATCCATGGCTATTTTATAGGACTCTGCATCATTCATACCCAAAGCCTCTTGCATAAATCTTAGTTCATCAATGTTAGTACTCAAAACAAATATACACTTCCAATCATCAAGTGAATACCCATACCTTTCAGGTGGTTGTCTATGCCTTGTAGACCTTCGAACAAGTTGAGGTGGAGGTTCTTCCACTTCTTTATCCTCTTCTTCCTCTTCTAAAGATTCAGAGCTTGATGATCTCTCCTCAACTTTTGGGCTATCTTGGGGCCTCGATTCAACTTTCTCAGGCATAGAAGGAAGTTGAATCACATCTTTTTTCTGTTCAATTTTTTTATGTTGTTCTAGCTAAAAAGTAACAAGAGGAGATTTAGTCTCTCTAAAAATAACACTTTTGGAAGAAATTACCTTATGTGCAATAGGGTCCCAAAGCTTGTATCCTTTCACACCACAGCTGTAGCTAATGAAGATACATTTGACAGCCTTAGAATCCAACTTTGTTCTTTTCTCCTTAGGCACATGCGCATATGCCTCAGAACCAAAAACTCTTAGATGTCTAAGTGAAGGCTTTTTGCCTGACCATGCCTCCATTAGAGTTTTATCAACAAGCACTAGTGTAGTAGATCTATTGATCAAATAACAAGCAGTGGCATCAACTTTAGCCCAAAACTTTTGTTCTAGACGAGCTCCACTCAACATGCTCCCAGCCTTCTCCATCAACATTCTGTTTATTCTTTTTACAACTCCATTATGCTATGGAGAATACTGAGTTGTCTTTTGTTTTTTAATCCCACAATTTGTACAGAATCTGTCAAAATTTACAGAATAGTACTCACTGCCATTCTCAATCCTCAAACATTTAATTTTCTTTCCAGTCTACATTTCTACCATAACCTTGAACTCCTTAAAACGACTGAAAACTTTAGATTGACTCTTTAAAAAATATACCCATGTTTTGCTACTGAAATTATCAATGAAAATAGCATAATAAACTAATTTACCAATAGAAGCAACATCAATAGGACCAAATACATCCGAATGAATTAGATCCAAGATACATGAAGACTTATGAGAAGACGAGTAAAACTAAACACAATTCTGTTTGCCACAAATATAATGTTCACAGAAATCAAACTCTAGATTGCAATCATTTAACCCCTCAACAAGGTTCTTATTTTTCTAGGCTTTCAAAACCTTTTCTCCAATGTGACCAAGCCTTTGGTGCCATATTATGGTCTTCTCTGCAGGTAACTTTGATTTGGTAGACAAAGCACCCTTGGGTACCCAAAAGCCACAACCATCCATAGAAGAGGAAACCATATATTTTTTTAGCGAAGTAGTTTCTAGCTTAATTTTATCAGAAGTGCTATTATACTCAACCGTGCATGCATCGAGCTAGTATAATGTACCCAATCCACTTCCTCTTACTATCACCATAGTACCTCTCACCATTTTCACACCTACTTCAGAAAACTATGCATGCAAACCTGCATCTATTAGCTTGCTAACAGATAATAAATTTCTTGCTAGTCCTAGGATATACAAGACACCATCAAATCGTCTGACTCTACCATCAGAAAATTTCACATGAATACAATCATGACCAACAATGTCAAGGAAAGAATTATCACCCAAATACACCTTACCACCATCATAGTTTTCATACTTATTAAACCAGTTTCTATTAGGAGTCATGTGGAAAGATGCACTTGAGTCTATCAACCATGCATTATCACCTGCACGAGTGGCCAAGGCAGCAATAAAGGCATCTCCATCTTCCTTTTTGAACTTAGAATTAGAATCTTACTTCTTTTTCTTTTTCTTTGTTTCTTTACATTGCTTTCAGAAGTGTCCAGATTTGTCACAGTTCCAACATATTGCCTTGGACTTACCAGGAGATTTTGATCTCCCCTTATTCTTGGACTTGGAACAACCACACTACTTCTTATCTTTTCTTCGTTCTTTTGGTCTTCCTTGAACACTCAAAGCCTCTTTGGCACTTAGAGAGACCTTCCTTCTCATCTCTTCGGAGAGTAGAGAACCAACAACATCCTCCATCTTCAAAGTGACTGAAGTGCTCCCAATGGCCATGACTAGGCTGTCCCATGAGTCTGGCAGCAAACACAACAAAGTTTGGCACCTTTTTTCTTCATCCATCTTAACCCCAACTGAGGTCAACTGAGTCACCAACATATTGAAAGTTTCTAGATGATCAGAAATATGTCCATCTTCTTCCATTCTCAAGGAATACAACTTCCTCAAGAAAATCTTATTTACTAGAGATTTGGCTTGATATATTTCACCCAACTTTTTCCATAGCTTCTTTGAAGTGGGTTCTTAGTGAACATTTATCAGAATTGAGTTTGCAAGGCATAGTCTTATGATACCTTTATCTTTTCTATCTATTACATCATATTTTGCAGCCAAAGTTGGATCTGTAGGCCTCTGGACATTTTCATCCACTGCATCCCATAGATCTTAATCAATTAGCAGATCTTCCATCTTCAGCTTCCACATTTCAAAATTCGTGCCAAAAAAATTCTCTACCTCAACTCTTCTAGATATACTCCCCATCTCTATTATCCTGCAATACAGAATATGAAATACTCTACACAAGATCCCACTCAAACTTGATTAGCTCAAAAAATCTTGTACCCAACAAATAGAACCAAAACTGGCCAGGCTCTGATACCACTTGTAAGGAAGCAAAGGTCTACAAAAATGCTTCCTACGCTAACCTCGAGAGGAGTATTATGCAAATTTCAAACAAAATATATTACAGAGATTTCAAGAAACACATAATACTATCAACATAATAACAATAAAACCATAACTTGGTGATTTACGTGGGGAAAACCCTTTCAGGAGAAAAACCCCACACTCCAAAACCTGAACAATGTATTATCAAATCTTGAAATAGATTACAACACACTTGCAATGCAAGTTCTTACAGGAGTCTTCACCTCAACTCAATCTAGACGAATTTCAGGAGCATTTCGACAGCATACAAACTTGCAAACTAACTCTCACAGCCCAAAAATGACTCTCAAAGTACCAATATATAATATTACATTGCATATAAGAACCTTCTAGAGATAAAATATTTCTTTTTAGAAACATCTAATAAAATCTCATAGCCAACTTATCTCTATCTCCATATAAAAGATACTTCTCAAAATAGCCGCTTTTCACCTATCACAAAATCTTCTTTCCTTGGCTTGCTTTATTTTTATTTCCATGCAAGGTTGAGACACTTTCTTTTTTCTTTCTTTTTCTTTTTATCTTTTTATCTTTTATTTTTAAAATGCTTTATTTCTAAAAGATTATGTGCAGGGATTGACAGGTTGGAGGAACTTCTTGCATAGGAGATGCCATTAGAAGGCCCTGATTGTACATAATATGTTGCAGATTTTAGGTAAATAAAATTGAAATGAATTTCTTGTTGCAATCTGTATGTGAAATTATTATGTTTTGAAATCAAGCTATGATTTGACGAATTGTGTAAGTGTTGTGAGTTTGTGTTTGAGTAATTGTGGGCAAGAGGAGTTTCTGTCTGCATTATATGGTATCAGAGCAGGTAATCCTAAGCATGGAGAGGATCCACTAGGACCTGTGGGTAGAGAAGAGGAAGCAGTTGTGGGAAGCTCAAAAGGATTGTTGCGAGTGGGAGAGAGTACTGATCAATTAAGGACTAGGAAGCCATAAAATATTTTTTCTTACAGATTGAGAGTGAGATGTTTGGAAGATTGCAGGTGCTGGCATGAAGATATTCATGACGAAGCCCATGATATGGGAAGGTTGGAACAAGTATCAAAAGAGGAATATCTCCTTGATGATCATGAATATAAATGCACAAGGATGGATAGATTGGAAACATGGCAATGTGGAGAGGATGTCAAGAGTGAAGAGGTTGCATCGAAGAGGAAGGCATGGAGAAATAAGAAGAGAAGAATGAGCAAGAGGATGCAAGTGCAGTAGCGGTTGAAGATGAAGAAGAGATGATGATAGAAGAGGTTGAAGATACAATTGTGGAGATTGAGATGACAATGATATAGCTTGAAGAGGTTGCAGCAGATGAAGGTGAGCATAATGTTGCAGTAGAACTGAGGAGGATACAATTGGTGGATTGTTTTAGACCTTAGTGATAACGATGGAGTGGTTTGAGCATCTTTCTAGTGAGGATGAGAAGATGGATGTTGTAGTAGTGAAATAGAATGAGGTAAATTTGGAAAATTTTGAGTTTGATTTACCTTTATGTGCAAAGACAAAAGTAGAGGATGAAGTTGTAGATTGGTGTATAGAGATTGTAGAGGATGTTGCATGTATTGATGAGGGATTTTGGTGGAGGTTGTCAGTTTGTGGTGGGATTGATCCCATGGAAGAGGAGAGAAGAGAAGTGAGTAATTGGAGGAGGAGAAGAGAGAGCCAATGGTGGAGGAGGGTCCTGGTGAAATGCTGGAAGAAGCGGAAGAAGAAATTTTTCTATCTAAATCAATGATGGAGATTTTTGTAGGTTGTTTACAACCTGAAAGGGTAGTTCTATTACCCAACTCCATTTTGTGAGTCCTACTCACAAAATTTTCCTACCCGACGTGTTTGATGCAAGAGCATCCAGGTGCACATGTAATAAGTTCATCACCCAAAAATATTTTAGGTTTGGTTTTCAGTTTTAGCTTGTTTTGGGTTTCAATTGGCATATCTTGACCTTGGAAGTGACAAGACATTCAATGAGAAAATATCAACATGTTGTCAAGAGAATTCAGTCAATTTAGTAATATAATTATTGTGTAAAACAGTTTAATAAGCACTTTCAGTTTTCACTTGCAGGAAGTTTGGATAATCTGGTCATTCTAGCATATGTTCAATTTTTTGTCGATGAACTCATCTTCTTCAAAGGGATCTATAAGTTCAAAACAATGTTGTGTTTGATGAAAGTTGTTTTGAGTTAACATTAAGAAGTTATATAAGGGGCTTGCACAGGTCGTGAGGAGTATTTGAAGTTTAACCAATGCAATTTTTGCCATTGTCAATTGCAAAGTATAATGTTTGTTGTGTTTGTATTGATGATGAATCCCCTAGAGGAGACCATGGATAACTAGATTGTATGATGTTCATTGTTGGTTCCTAACTATATGGGTGTGTGTTGTATCATACTCGTGGAAGATGTTTTATTGTTTGAACACTTGCCGATGCTTGTAGATATAAGACATTGAAAATATGTTTTCATTTGTTTGCAATGTAATTGGCGCTACTTGTTTGGGAATGTAGATATTTGTTTGTTATAACATATGCATAGACTTATTCTATTTTCCATTCCAACTGGTAGTCTACTCAAGACTAGACATTATTTCATGTTTGAAGATTATTATTCATGCTTTCTATATATGCTACTATACATCTTATGAGCCCAGGAAAGTATGGTGATGGGAATGACCAATGTAGGAGAATGTAAAGCACCACGATGGAGAATATTTTCCTATGCTATGTTTTAAAACATTCATATTAGAAGTTTTATATTGGGCAAACTTTTCTTTGAGAAGAATGTGAATTGGCAACACCAAAATGATTCAAAGAAGTTCAATATTAAAAGAGGTAGTGTGGGACCAGGATGGACATGGGGATATTGGATAAATCACTTTACATAATCTGCATAGAAAATATACAATGTGATACTATTAGAGCGCCCAGCTAGGGACTAAAACTGTTTGACAAAATGCTAAAGGGTTGCAAGCAACATAAGGCATTTAGTATTTTACCACAATCCATTTACCATGCATGGAAGGAGTCGTATGATGATCCATATGGTGCTTTGTATTTGTTTTAACACTATTAAATTGTGACTGCTTGTCTTATTAGATGTTTTGGCTCTTGGAGAAGGCTGTGGGTATCATGGATAATATAAGTCCTTGACTCAAATTTGAAAACTACTATTTCCTTTGATCCATGTCTCTGTACCTTCTGAATTTGAGAACCGATGAAGGGATTGTTTGCTACTATAAAAACCAATGCCAGAAATGAGATGGGGGTCAACCTTTGGAAAATATACAGAGTATTTGTCTTTGTAGAAATTGTAGAGTGAAGCCAGGTTGAGATTTTAGGAGTCAGCCATTGGAGAAGTAATCCACTGATTTGTTGCAGAGTAGGTGTAAAAGAAGGTGCAATGTGTGGTAGAGTTGCCAGGAAGTTGTATACATGAAGAATGTTGAAGGTATGTGAGGATTGTGTACAAGGATTGAGAAATTGGCAGAATTTCTTGCATGGGAGAGGCCATTGGAAGGCCTTGATTATACATAATATGTTTCAAATTTTGAATAAAATAAAATTGAAATGAATTTATTTTAGCAATCTGTATGTGAAATTATTGTGTTTTGAAATTAGAATATGATTTGGTGAATTGTGCAAGTGTTGCGAGTTTTTGTTTGAGTGATATTTGTGGGTAAGAGGAGTTTCTGTCTGCATTACTTCTTATGCCTAGTCCTAGTTCCTCTTTTGTTATCATATGTGAGTAAAATGATATCTTGTCATGAAGGATGTCTAAGAGCATCTATGACAAAGATAGTGTTGTAAGCTCGATATTATAATGCATAACAACATTGATGAGAGGGCTACATAATTGATTTCTAAGAACATTGTCTACTATTATTTGGGCATGGGATTTAATTAGTGCTTTATGGGAGAGTGCTTGGAGTTACATGTATGACAACATACATAATAGAAGCCAAATATTCTCATGTAAAATTTATTTTCTATTTTGGGATGACTCCACACATATATGAGGGTCATGAGAATTCATACCTTGGTAATTTTGGGACCTTGTTTAGGCCCATGGTGTAATGAAACAACTTGCACTATAATAGAAGATTATAATAGAAAATATGTTGCAAATACTTGATACTAATATGCCACTTCGAGGGGGTAACCTCCTAATCCACTTTGAGGGGGATACCTCCAATAGTCTTCAATAAGAACACAAAACTCAATATGATGATAATAACTAACCTCTACCTCCTATATATACCACACTTATGTCATGGATGCCACCCAAGCCGACCTAAATACCTATATAATACTATATTAATGATTATATAACTTCAAAAAGAGTTAAGATAGCCACAAGTCGACTCCTCATAACCATATACACACTATAGTGTTAGAGGTGCAACACACGATATTATTTTTTGGTGCTTTTTGGCCTCCTCAAGTCTACATATTAGAGGCATGGGATGGAGGATGTATGGAAGGGTGTTTCTCTAGAGTTATGCTATTGGTTTTCCACTAAAGGAAAATGATGTATATTATTTCATAGCTTGTCAAGATTTTCCTATTGATTTCCCTCTACTATTGATTTCATAGCCTGACAAGCTTATGAGAATCTATTGGAATAAATTGGTTGTTTATTAATCCTTATATGAGTGGGATTTCATAGTGGATTTGGTTTGTTATTTTAGGAAACAATATGGTAAGCACTAACTTGGAATGTCAAAGAGGTTAAATAGAACCTATGTTGGGTTGTGGAAGCTCAAAGTGGTGGATCTTGGAGTTGGTCATGTGTTCGCATGGTTGTGACATGGAGCAAATGTTTGGCATTATGTGACCACCCTCTAGCATGGTGGTTATGTTCCTTTATCCTATGGTCATGTGCAGTGGATGAGTGTTCATGTTCGGTGGTTCCTTGTGGTCTCTTGGTTGCATGGAAAAGTTGTATCCATGTTGACTATTGTATGAAGTGCTTATGTTGGGTTCATAGTTTTAGCCCTTGGTTTCATGAAAGCACTAGATGATTAGCTCCTAGATGCATGTGAGTTTTTGAGTTAGTCTTTTAGTGATCTGGAAGGTCCTAGACAACTTGGTTCCTCCATTTGCATGTGCTTAATGATGGTTGTGGAATTGGTCTACTGGTGGCTTGGTTCTTAGACAACCTTTAATCCTTATGGATGATTGTACTTGCATAATACAAACTCATATTGCTTGGATATGTGGGTTTTACAAAATTTTAATTAAAATCTACAGATATGCTTATTTGTGACATTCCATTATTTTGGTTTACAAATTTGGTTTTTTAGATTTGTGAGTTTTTGGATGTTTTTAAATGGATTTATATTTCCATGTATGGTTTTACAAATTTTACATTTTAGTTTTAAATTTTGTGCTTTTGTAGATATGTGAAAAGACTATTATTTAGGGTTTTTTGGATGGAGACAGTTGTAGATTTACATGCATTATTTGTGCATGGTTTGAGGAGGTTGGTTGTAGCCTTCTTGGGTGTTGAAGTGTTGGTATGTGCTTTGCCATTTAACATTTCTACATAGTTGCTTTTTAATTTCCTAAACTATGGTTAATTTGTTGTGGGTTTATGGCAAATCAGATTTAGATTTGATTTGGTGTTTGATTCATGGAGAGTCTACATGTTATCTCTAGTTGTCTCTTTTTTACATGTTACTAATATGGTGTTCAAATTATATATTGCATTGTTTGAGATGTACAAGTTGTGTAGTTTTGTGGGTTGTCTATACTTGCATGTTTATGGATAACTTGAATGTAGTTTTACCCATACCAACAAATCTTTTATATTGTCAATGCAAATTCTATTGGTTGTTTTTTTTGCCATCTTGGTGCATTGGTATGTTTACATTATAATGAGGTAGAGAGATGGTGTTTAGAGTACCTGAGATAGTTGTACATTAGGACCTATAGAAGTTGACTATGGATCATGGTTCTACTTTGAGAGCTACTGGTCCAGTGTAGTTGTTTTCTTTGATTATGTAAGGATTGTGCGTGATCTTTAGTTGGGAGATGTTTATCATAGTTCCATGTGTAGTTTAAGACCACCTTCAATGGGGGCTTTGGTAGTGATGTGGATCTATCACTTTTAGATGGATGATCTTCTACAATGGTTGTTGGTGTCATGAGGAGAGCCTCCTGACACCTACTTTATGTGTGCAATGAGAGTTCATTTACATCTTTAGTTCTATTTATAGAAGATTCTTATCTTCAAGTTTTTTGAAGATGTAAATATCTCAAGTTGCCATGGAGGGCCCTTGGAGTCTTTGGTTGAGTTGTCAATTTTGACAATTTAGATATTAAGCTACACATTCTCCCATATTGTTTACATTTATAAATTGTATCATCTATATTTAGACATTCATTCCATGAACAAAAAATCACCATTTCCTTATCCTAGGTCGATCTTGCATCCACAAATCAAACCCCTAAAATTTCAAGATTCAAATTCAATTATGGCCGACACTTGCCCATTTCACTAGTTGTTATGAGCTAACTAAACACACATTTGTGTGATTATCACTATGTACTTATAATTAAAGATATTTATTTGGATATTTATTCACATCCCAAAAATCATTCATTTTCCTAGAGCATACAAGAAACATTTTTTAGAGAAGCACTTCAATTGGTGTACTAAGGGAACACCATTTGCTTTAGAAACATCATGTAGGTCATTTCCATGCTTTCCTTTTGTCTAACAATGGTTAACACAATCATAAAAATGATCTCTCCTAGAGGTTGACCTAAGAGAACTTGTCCCAGAGTAATCTAGAAGCCTGCTTGGGTTATTTTAAATATTGATAGTCATTACACCAAAGCAAGCATCATGGAATTGAACAAAATAAGAAATAGAAGTGTGTATATATGCACCAATCTCGAGACACAAGGAAAATTAGATTAAGTTCATCGTAGATGAAATTCATAACATATGTAATGGGTGTCCCTTAAACATTTTGTGGTACATTTTTTCCTTCAAGCTACATGCAAAGTTTTCATTACGCACAAATAGTTCATATCACCTTTTTATGATGAAATGATGTCATCATGACATGAAATATTGGAAGAATGTAGCTAGTAAGCTTTTTGATATATTTATTTTCTATTTTCTAGTCAAAATAGGCTTTTACTAAAATCAAAGACTTTGTTCAACACACATGCAAAAAATACAAACAATAGTTTTTTTTTGAAAAATAATAGTGCTCTTATTTTTTTAAAATTAATAGTGCTCTTATTGATTTAATTCAATTAAAAAAACAAATTAGAATATATACAAAAAGAATTATATGGTATGATTTGGGAAATATGTGTTGAATTAGTAGTTGTTCCTAGAAAAACATCATAAAAGAATTAGTGTTAATTTTGTTAAAAAATATTGGAGATATTTTATTGCTAACTCAAGTTATATAGGAAAATATTACTTTTAAAAAAATATTATAAAGTGTAAGAAACACTTTATCAATAAATATTTAAAATATTTGTTTTCAATTAGAAACATAATTCATTAGTTTATAATATTCTCTTTAGGGTTTGATTGTTATAATTAAGATATATATATTTTTAAATGTCACTTTAAGCATCTCACTTAAAACCAAAAAGTGAGACATCTCTATGATGTCACCATACAATTATATATATATATATATATATATATATATATATATATATATATATATATATATAGCTCTCATTCCCACCCCACTATGACTGTAAATGCCTCTCGATATATATATATATATATATATATATATATATATATATATATATATATATATATATATATATATATCGAGAGGCATTTACAGTCATAGTGGGGTGGGAATGAGAGCACTCATTTTTTCTACCTAAATTTATTAAAAAAATAAAAAATAAAAACAAAAAAATAGAAAAAAATTAAAAACAAAAACCAACAAAAAAATTGGAAATTTTATGGAAATAAAGATGGAGAAAATCACCAAAAAAGAAATTGAAAAAATAAAAATAAAATAAAAATAAAAATGAAAAAAAAAAGTCAAAAAAGTTGAAGTCACAAAAGGTATAGAAAACAAAAAAAACATGAGAGCACTCATTTTTTCTACCTAAAAATAAAAACAAACAAAAACCAAAAAAGAAATTGAAGAAAATAAAAAATAAAAAGCAAAAAAGAAATTGGAAACTTTAAGGAAAAAAAATGAGAAAATCCAAAAAAAAGAAATTGAAAAAATAAAAATAAAATAAAAATAAAAATGAAAAAAAGAAAGTGGAAAAAGTTAAAGTCACAAAAGCTAGAAAACACAAAAAAACACAAAGTGTAGAAGATATTTCTCACTTTAGATATAATTTTTAAAATATAAATATACTAGTTTACTATTAATATTATTAAATTGAAAATTAAACATTAGAATTTTTGTTTTTCATTTTCTATCTTTTTATACCACCTAAAGTTTTTGGTGGTATTTTTTTCCCTTCTATTTTCTCTTTCTTTATATTATAAATTTTTAGGTAGTATTTGTCTAATTTCTTTACCTACATAAACAACTTCATTTTTTTTTCATATTTTTTTATTTCATGATTTTTATGTGGAGAAGGAAAGTCTCACTTATTTTGTTCCAATAAAATGTTCTTTTATTTTCAATTCTTATCTATCAATTATATAATTAATTGTTATTATTATTATTATTTTTCATTTAGACTTATCCATTGAAATACACTTTTTAGTTATTCCATTTTTTATTGGTAAATTTCTCTTGACAGGAATTTTTTTTACTTCAAGTTTATCAAAAACTTTACTTTTAAATTAATAAATTTCTTTCACAGAATACTTTTAAGATACAGCATATCTATATTTAAATATATGATATATTTCTGATAAATTTAACAGAAATTTGGCAAGCTCTCATAGGTGAGGCCTGCAACAAAGTCTACAGACCAATAGCTAACACTGAAAAGAACTTCCATTAATATCGTTAAAGCTATATAACTCATCATTGATACAGACTACTCTGAAAACAGAACAGATAAGTTAAGAGTTATAATTTACCCCACTAGATTTGATTTTTTTTTTTTATAAAGATTGCTCCACTCTCTTATCTCTGAAATGACACAATGCCAACCATCTCAATCTGAAAGCATTATGTGGAGAGGGTGAGTTGAAGGGGGCGCTACAAATCCTGGTTACAAAGTCCAACACGTATCAAGATCTGCAGTGCCAAGAAAGCGCTTTCACAAGGCAAACAAATCCACTCTCACATCACTCAAAGGGGTTATGCATTTGCCAACATGCTGCAAAAACTTTTAGTTTTTGAATTTTTTCTATTTTATTTAGTTTTTTTTTTTTTTAATTTATTTTAATTTTTTTATATATTTTAAATATCCTATATTCTTTAATATAGTGAACTCTGTATGCAAATATTGTGTTTTTTTTTGGGAGAGTATGTAACTCTGCCATAAATTGAAATTGACATTTTTAAATATAGATAGGCATTATAACCTTCTTTTTTTGTTTTTTTTTATAGATTGGAATCTTATAAAATTATACGGAATCTTGGAATCTTTCAATGCTTCAACTCCACCATGTTCTGATTGTAGAATGCCTCTGACATTTTTAAATATAGGTAAGCATTATAACTTATTTTTATTTTCTTTTGTTTTTAGATTGGATTCTTATAAAATTATAGGGAATCGTGGAATCTTTTAGAACGCCTCTCATGACATTTTTAAATATAGGTAGGCATTATAACCTATTTTTATTTTCTTTTGTTTTTGGATTGGAATCTTATAAAATTACACGGAATCTTTAGTGCTTCAACTCCACCCCTACTTGATTGTAGAACGCCTCTTGAGGGTGTTTAGTTTGTGTCTTTTAATAAAATAATAAATATGAGTAATTTAATTCTCTTTCTTTTTTATTTGGTTATCTTCGTAATAACAAAAAATAGTGTCTATTACATGACTAGATATGGATCATTAAATTTTTTGGTTGATTGTTTGGGTCACTTTTGCATGTGTGGAATTGTTCTACACATTAGTGGAATTACTTATTACAATTTCAATCTATTTAAATAAGTTTAATTTTAATTTAATTTTAGTTTCAAATTAATTTAAATTTCAAACTAAGATTGATAAGGTTCAAATTAATTTAAATCTACAGTGTTGTTCTCAAAATCAGCTACGCTCGTTTTTGTAGATATCCCCCACGAAACTTGTCCATTTCGTGAATCTACACTCTAAGATAGCAAATCGAGAAAAAAATTTCCTTAGTCTCATGCAAAGTCATTTGACATTCTAAACTCGTCTACGACATTCCCTTGAATTGATTTCTCAATATTCACGAGAATCATTTAAGTCATAAATTGGTTAAAAGGTCAAGTTTTAGTCATTTTTTAGGTGTTAGCCATTTTTGTTTTTTTTGTTCACATGTAAGAGCGGTATTTATAACCGCTATTACATGTTTAGAAGCTTGTTCACATGTAAGAGCGGCATATTTAGCCGCTATTACATATGTTGAACTTTGTGTTTTATGAAACGGCGGTGAAATCACCTGCCTTTACATATCTTATTTGGTGGAACTTGCAGGAGTGGCCGAAACTTCCGACTGAGCAAGATCTTCAAATCTTTTGACTGGAGTGCCATTAATGGCCACTCGTGCCGATTCATTTAATGTTTGTTTTTAAGTTTTAAGTACTCGTTGTGCCTTTTGTTTATTTATCGTTTATGCTCGAACCAGCGCCACGGAGGAGAGTCCGAAAGGAAATTACCGCAGTCTGGATCCATCTTTGGCGTCTCTTTTCTCTGGTAGGTTCGTTTGTTTTGTTTGTTTCAAATTTCTTTCTTTCGTTTTGCATTTTTAACTATTCTCATGCTAGGTTAGGGTTTCATGTTTTCTCTTGTTGATTATTTCTTGTGATAAACTAGGGTTTGTATCATTTGTTTTCGATCATTGTTGTTTGTTGTTGTTGTTTTATATTGAAAATGTCAGTGTTGTTCATTGCTTTATCAATCCCAAGTTCATACCCTAAAGTTTCAATGCCTGTAGTGGTGGATTTACCGCTCAACCCTTTGATACTTCCTAAACTACCAACATGGATGGGCGGCGAATTACACCTCCCATACACGGTAATCTCTTACCCATCGTGGTGTCAATTCACCTGATCAAACACTTCAGACTAAATCTAGCATCATATGCAACGACGGTAATTTCTGCCGCCCATGCAGCATGGTAAACCTTCCACATGCAAATCGGTTGAAATCCCCGCCCCTACACCAAAACCCTTGAAGTTTAACACTTACCTGCATGAGCGGTCATTTCATCCGCTCTTGCATGTTAACTGATAATCTCCCAAATGCTCGAGCGGCATTTTTATCCGCCCCTACATCAAAAACTTATTTGGTCATTTCCTTGCCATAGCGGCGTTTTCACCCGCACGAGCATCCAGTGTTGAGGAAACTCACGACTTGCTGAAGCGGTGTTTTTCCCCGTCCAAACACTTGAAGTTTTTACTCATTCACATGCGATAGCAGTCATTTCATCCGCCCGAGCATGTCAAACCAAAAACTTCCAAAATATATGCAGAAGCGGCGTTTTCAACCGCCTTTACACCTCAAGTCTTTCCCAACCTGCAAAGGTGGCCAAATCACCCGCTCAAGCACATTTTCTTGATTTTTTCCCAACACTGGAAAATTAACTTTTCAAAACCAAAAGCCCGCTTTCGCCTTCACCTTGATTTGCGCACTCAAGCCCTTTAAATGCATGCTTTCCTATCCATGATCGTCAAAACGCAGTTGACCCAGTTTATCCAATTTTTCCCCTAACTGCGAGATCATGGCCTTTTGCAGTTCTCAATCAGCGTTCGCGGTGTTCAAGTTCACAGTTCTCTCTAGAGCTCATGTCAGAATCATCTCCGTCAAAGTCCAGAGCCATGAAGTACAAGTACCAGGGTGTCTTTCCGGTAACGGCAATGCAGTCAAACGTTGACGAAATCAGAGACACGAAAATTGGGCACGTAGACATGGCCGAGTTCATAGATAGAACTAAACAAGCAAATCCCTCCAAGCATATGCAGAAAATCATTGACAGGAGTATTCAATTGGTTGCATGATTTCCAGTCAGTGTACATAATCCTGAATTTGTTCTACAAGTGGCCAGCCACTACAACAGAGACACTAGAGCTGTGACGGACTCACAGCAAAATGTAATCATGAGATTGGACGCAGAATTCATGGACAAAATCTTCATGTGTCCACCAATTGAAAACGTCAGGCAAATTGATTTTGCTCAGGGTCAACAAGACTATGACAATGACTTGGAATCTGCTAGGAGGCACATAAACAGCAAATGGTTAAAGATTCCTAGGGTAACTTTGACCAGATGGCCAAAAGACCTTCACAGGAGTGATTTTGTGGAGGAAGTGTGTGATTTGATTACTCTCTTGAGTCGCATCAGAGGACTCCCTTCTGCTTCCAAATTCCAGGACTGGATGTACACTTACATCAAGGTGATTCTACGGGGTAACCAGAAGATATTCTGGGGTGAACAGATCAGCAATGCTTTACACGAGCAACTGGTAAGAGTCAATACTACCTTCAAATTTTACATGACCTCTTATCTTGTCTATGCTGCTGCAAGCATAAGGAACTTTCCAAGTTTAACTCAAGTAGGGGACAGGAGATTGGTCCCAGTGTATGAATACTACCCCCAAATCACTCTGAAGGGGTCAATTCATCATTTCAGAAGAGTCAATGATGCATTCTTCTCAGTTTTCATGTGCTTGTGGGATGGCGAACTAGTTCAAAAAAGAGTTTCTGATGAAGCATGGCAAGTTGTAAATTCTTTTGGTTGCTTGTTCTTGCAATTTCCCACCTTTACATATCTTCGGGTAGGATACTATCCTAGTTACCCTTACATGTTGCCACGGTATCCCAGTGATCGCATTGTTCTTAAATGGAGCTTTGCAGACAACTGATTGTGGTACACAACAAATAGATGGAGCTTAAGAGGTCAGGGATAAAGTTTCCCATTGAAATTGGGAGGTATTTGGTTCAATCTGCCAACAAAGCAAAAATAATTGACTCTAAGTTGCAGTTGGTCACCATGAAGACCTATAAGAAAAGAAATCATTTTGACTTTAGAAGGGTTCAAGATAAAATCAAGAGGAAGTCAAATTTTCATGAGCCAATGGTCGAAGACATATGGGCAGATCTCAGGACTCAAAATGAGATCAGAAAACTAGATTTCTGCAGACTTCATCTAAGCCAAATTAAGGAATTAGGACTCGCTGATATTCTAGATGGAATGGAGGACGATGGAGATGTCTTAGATCACAAATATGAGGCAGAGAATGTTGAGGCTTCACCTCTCCCAGAGGTGAAATGGTCAGTCAAAGAGGAGACATCCATCAGGAAAAGATTTCAACCAATACTGGCAAACACCAACTTGTGGTTGAAAAGCAAAGGGGTTCAGTTGAAAGAGTTCCTTACAGGGTCTGAAGAAGAGATACGGAAGCAAACAGGTAAGAAGGTGGAAAACTGAACTAAGAATAAGAGTGACACCCCTTCTTCCTCCAAGGTACACAAACCAAAGATCAAATTTGTATCCAAGGGAGGAAAGAAGAAGGAAACCACAGAGGCTTCAGATGCCACTAAGTCAGATGTTGAAGATACTAATGATGATCAGATGGAAATTGAAGATGTTGAGACCAAGGAACAAAATGTTCAAAAGTCTAGGACAAAGGTATCTAATGAAGCTGAACAAGGTGAAGATGAAGTTACAGAGGTAGAGCAACTTGATGGTTCCCCTCAGATTCCTATGAAAGATCTTCCTTCCAAGACACAAGTCCTTACATCTCTTCCTCATGTTCTAGTTTCTGATGGTTTGCCAGCAATTTCAAATGTTCCTCTTACTCCATTTTTTGTTGTTTCTTCAGACAATACTCCTCCATCCATGAAAGCTAGCTTTGGAACTATTTTTGATTCTTCTAGTTCCATTCCAAGCTTATCTTCCCCATCTTTTGATATCGGAGAACAAACTGTCTTAGAGAACCTTCTGGATGCTTCACAGAAGGTTGTTGATACAGGTGTCATGTTTACCAACACAAGTCCAATTGTCACTATCATGGGAACAAGCACGGAGCCGGCCAAGCAAGTAGGAGATCCCCCTCCAGCTATTGATGCATCTATACTTCCTCCATAGCTATCTGCCTATACTCCAAAGAGGAAGAAGCAAGCCATCTCACTTGATGAGATTGACATTGAAAAACTGTTGCCGGTGAAAGCAAAGAACCAGAAAAAGAAGCCTAAGACTGTTTCTAGGCTGGTCATTGAAAAGGGGATCAGATATGCTGAAATTGCCAAACCTCCTAAAGATGCCACAGTTGATACTTTTGACATGAGTAATTATGTCATCTCAAGGGTCGAGCTTGGTAAAGTGACTCACGAGGGTATCAAAGTAGATTTCCAGACCACTGCCAGTACCCTACTTGAAAAGTATGATGAAGCCAAGAGGGAAAGGGAGCAATACAAAGCAAAAACAGAATAACTGGTTGCTGTCCTTCAGAAAATAGTGAAGTCATCAGAAATAGTAGAACCTATGGCAGTGACAGTGGAAGATCCCCTGATACAGAAGGTTGAAAAAGCCCAAGCTAGAGGCAAGATAGTGGGGGATGTAGTGGAGCGGTTGTTGGCCCAAGGACGAGCTCTATTAAAAACCGCTGTGGAAAGAAAGGAGAAAATGGACAAAGCTAAAGCTGAGCTGGACAATCTGGTAGATCTACTTTCACAAGAGCTGCAAGATCAAGAAGAGAGCCTAGAAGAGTGGATAGATATGAAGAAGATCAAGATTAAGAATCTAATCACCATTGCGGTTGTCACCAACAGGGAATCATATCTCAAGACCAAGGAGACTCTAGCTCATCGTATTTTCATAATAAAGAGTCTACTTGAAGATCTGTGCCAAGCTCAAGAAGCCAGCGAAGATAGTGATGTCACACTCCTACACTGGCTGGAAGAACTTCCTTGCACCTTGACAAGGGAAGATCATAGTTTCCTCATAGCACAAGAAATGATAAGTTCTTTTGAAGAAATGGTACAAAAGAAATTTGAAGAGGAAGCTCCCTCTGTGCTCTCAATGGATAACCTCTATGATCAACATTCAACTCTAGAGAACCTGAAGGATAATTTAGACAAGCATGAAAAGGCAGTAAAGGCGGTGAAAGATTCAATTCTCTGAGCTTGCACCATCTCTGAAAACACAGCGAAACCAGATGCATGCGAAATGTCAGTTGTTCAAACCATGTATCAGAACTTCCTGAGGAAAAAAGATGGAGGAAGCTAGTGCCTTAGCTTGTTTTTCTTAGATGTTATGTAAATGGAATTTTGTTTTGGACATCTACACATGTAATTTTCTAAAATGTAATTACATGTGAAACAAGAGAAGTCATAAGTCAAATAGGACTCTCTTGTTGAATAAGTCAAAGTAGTTGTAGATTTCCTAGATTTTCTCAAGGTCTTTCCCTATAAATAAAGGGGACCTCTTTTGTAAATATTATCTTTTGTCTATTGCAAGAAAACTCTAGCGAATTGAGAAGCAAATCAAGACTTTGTGCTTTTTGTGAAAATCAATATTCAAATACTTATCAATACAAGAAAGCAAGTTCAATTCTAATCTTTGTCTTGGGATTATTTGTGTTGTGATAGTTTTGTTCTTACGTCTTGCTATCATAATCTTATTTGATAATAATTGAAGTGTGGAGTTTGTTTCAAGTGATTGAAGAGCGCTCTTAATTTGATTCTGATAAACTTTGTGTTATCAAATCAATTGTGGGTTATATGTTCATGTTTGTGAGAATACAATAGTTTGGAGACTTTGTGCTGCATGTTGTTATATTCGATTTACTTTTATCATCTTGAAGAGGAGTGAAGACTTTGGGCTGCATTTTACTTCAAATAGTTTCGTTTACAAGTAGTAAGTGAGGTAACAGAAAACTTTGTGTTTCTGTGATTTTGTGATAATTTATAAGTCTTATATCAAGAGTTTGAAATATAAACATCTGTTCTGAAAAAAGAGAATGAGATGAGATGGAACCACCACAAACATAGTTTTTAGTGTACATAAATTTTATAAGTTGTTTGATTTGCAAAAGTTAAGTAATTAGAGGGAACCTCCCCTTGCTGAGAGGAGGGACTTTGTCTCATCATAGTTGTGGCTGATATACCCATTTTGCTGTTAGTGAGTTAATGACAAAATATTCACCCAACATACAGAAAAAGGTTATGATTGAAAAATCTACAGAAAAAAGAAGGTTCATAAGGTTGAAAACAAGGTCCCTAAAAAAACTAAGTACAAAAAAAATAACAAGTTGTTTAAAATTCTTAAGCAAGTGCACCCTAACATGAGCATACATAGAAGACCATAAAGAGCAGATCGGGGCATATAGAGCAAAGGAAAGCATAAGAACACAATATATTATATATAATATTATAATAATATATCTAATCTATATTATAATATATCTAAAGTATGCCAAAAGATATCCTTCTTGAGGTGCCTATTTTTTTAATCAATTTACCATACATAGGTGGAATAGGCGCCTTGAGAAAGATATCTCTCTATCAATATTTTTATATCAATTGACATCCATAGTAGAAATTATATGAAAAGATCAATTCTGAGTGACTTCACATTGACAATTATAGCGAGAGAGTGAAAGGTAAAGTATTATATGCAGAAAACAAAGTTTTAGGTATTTTGACTCATTTGACATAGACAATTCCAAATTAATCTAGTCTCGTCAAAAAGGATAGGGGAGAGGGACCCATAGTGGGTCACCCTAACTTCACCCCTCCACCTGGCGCACCACATCACCCGAAATAAAAAAAATGAATTTTCTAGCTCGATGTTGACATGGACTCCCTAAATATTTGGTTTTGCACCGTTGGATTGTGTTTTGCCATGTGGATGACACGTATTTGTGGTGGGGGCAATTTTTTGGCTCTTTTTTACCACCAATTGATAACCAAACACAACTTACCCCAGTGGCAGGTAGTCGCATCATAGGTTGTGCTCAGCATGCCATGTGGCATGCAAGCAACTCACCACCTTTTCTTCTCACTCTCGCATTTACACAATGCCACTCCCTCACTTACTTCCCTATTGTCGTGTTAACTTCACTTACCTCCACATTTCACTAGGTTATGTGCCTCTAGTTTTTGCAACTATGGAGTGTTCAATGCTCTCGTCCCACTCAACAAATGTCAGCACACCATTACTGACTCTGCTCTCCACATTTGGTTGTTGTAGATGGCACTAAAACTAGGTCACCTTCGCACTGGAAACTACTTGGCTTTGGTGATGGCTCCATTAGTTTCTCCTTCCACTCATGGCTTTGCTCATTTATCCTTTGACCTTGGTAAGGACATCTTATCCTACTAAGAAAATAATCTTTCTAGCTCAAAAAAAAAGAATTTATTTGGTTTTTTCATGTTTCTTTGTCATATGGTTTATACATGCAATATCTCGGTTTGGTTTTTTCTATTTTCAATGAGTTTTCTTCCATATATTGCTTTCTGTGGTCATAAATGGAATGGTCTTTTTCTTTTTGGTCTGGTTGTAATCATTAGACTTTGATAGTCAAATGGGTTTGTTGTTTATGCATGGGTATTAACATTTCTGTCCTATTTCGATATGGGTTTTTTTCCATCACTTGTTGTCTGTGGTCATAAGGTTCTTTTTGTTATCTATCTGGTTCTTTTTTTTTTCTATCTAGTTAAAATGGGGTTATTGTTTATCCATGGGTATTCAACTATTTTTTATTTTTTTGTTTGCAATGGGATTTTTTCCATCCATTGCTGTCTGTAATCGTAAATGGAAGGTTCTTATGGTTTTCTCATTGTTTGTAATCATGAGGGTTCAGTATTAAAATGGGGTTATTGTTTATCCATGGGTATTCAATTATTTTGTGTTGTTTGCATTGGGATTTTTTCCATCTATTGCAGTCTGTACTTGTAAATGGAAGGTTCTTTTGGTTTTTAGGTTGTTCATGAGAGTTCTGCATTCAAATGGGGTTACTCTTTATCCATGTCTATTGATTGTTTTTTTTTTTTTTGCAATGGTTTTCTTCCATCTTTTGTTGTTTGTGATCATTAATGGAAGGTTGTTTTGTTTTCTATGTCGTCGTAATCATGATGGTTCTATATTGCTTTAACTTTTTGGTGGAATGTCTAGTTCAATGCTTAAGGCTCTTTGTTTCTTTAACTTTGTATAGCAAAGATTCGAAGGATTCCAAATGTCAAAACTAGTGTTCAATGGTGTTTGTTGTAACACTTTATCTACTTTACGAGTAGTATTTATCAACATAGCTTAATGATCATTTTCTATGTTTTGTAACACATTTATTGGTTTTGGAAATTGCAAAATTATGTTTGAGCATCACTGTGACTCTTTAATTTAAGTTACAAATTTTAGTTTATAGTTTGTAATTGTAGAAAATGAAATGACAAATGTTTTAATGGTTGACAATTTTTTTCTTAGAAGTATATTTTCAGTTTAATTTAATATCATATTGAATACATTTTAAAGCATGCTTACTTCAAAATTCAATCTGTAATATGTCCTCTTTTCATAGTGTGTCACCTAACTTGACCCCTCCACCTGGCGCACCATGTCATTCGAAATTAAACAAATTTGTCTCTGCCACCAGGTCGATGATATGGACACCCTAAATATTTCGTTATGTTGTTCATGAGTCTTATCTCTTTTATCTACACACACACACATATATATCTATGTGTGTGTACACATAAAACCAAAAGAACCTTCCATTTACGACCACAAACAACAATAGATGGAAAAAATCCCATTGCAAACAACAAGAACCAAACCAAGATATTTCACACTATGTCCTAGTACTAAAAGATATTTTGTAAAATTTGACACTATGTCCTAGTAGTGAAAGATATGTTTTAATTTGTCATCCACATATATCAAATAATTGATTCTCATCCTAGAGCATTTAAGGAGCAAGCAATAGAAAAACACTTGGATAGGGTCAAGTCTGAACTTAGAGGAGAAGTCTATAGTCATTGAATCAACTAAGATGTTGGAATGAATTCTAGATAGAGTAAATATTCTATATTAATTACCAAACTAAGATATTGCATGCATAAACCATAGGACAAAAATACAGAAAAAAATTCCCATTGCAAACAACAAAAACCAAACTAAGATATTTGTCTATATAATCACATTCATATAGCCATTTTCCACTTCATTCTACTACAACTTATAGCCTAGGATAATTTATATAGTAGAAGGGTCCATCCCATTATTTTAGACTTGAACCTACCTTTTCAAAAATCAAATTCCAAGTTTGGCCAATTCTGCCCCTTAATTTTCCTACTTTGAGCTAATTAACTACACATTTTGCAAAAATTGATAGTATGTCCTAGTAGTGAAAGATATTATTTAATTTATCATCCACACATATCAAATAATTGATTCCCATCCTAGAGCATTCAAGGAGCAAGCAATAACAAAACACTACCAGATAGGGTCAAGTCTGAACTTAGAGGACAAGTCTATAGTCATTGAATCAATTAAGATGTTGGACTAGATTCTAGATAGAGTAAAGATTCTATATGAATTACCAAACCTAGATATTGCATGCATAAATCATATGGCAAAAAAATAGAAAAAAGAAAATAAATCCTCTTATTTTTTGAGATAGAAAGATTATTGCCTTAGTAGGATAAGATATCCTTACTAGGCATAAACCATACGACAAAAAAATAGAAAAAAATTCCATTAACAATAAAAAAATATTTTAATACCCATGGATGAATACCGAACCCTCATGATTACAACTAGTTAGAAAATGAAAGAACCTTCTATTTACGAGCAGATAAAACACCATCACACACACACACACACACACACACACACATATATTATGTTATGAATTATATATATGCATATGCATATGCATTTGCATATGTATATTTATATTACATTATGAATGTATATGTATAAACAATAACCCCATTTGAATACTGAACCCTCATGATTACAACCAGTTAGAAAATGAAAAGAACCTTTGGTTTACGAGCATATAAAACACTGTCATATATATAGTTCAATATGAAAAGGGGGGTTTGTAATGTGGTTGTCATAGTTTGAATCCTCCTTTCCACAAAACATTCCAAGGGCTTTTCAACTGAGTGCTTCTACTATCAAGAGGAGAGTCATCTATTAGATTGGGTTGCCACTTGGTTTTCTGTTGGGAAATTCATAAGTTATCAGACAATGTTGCTAATTAATGCTTTAATGCTCTTGAAATCCTAATTGAAGAAAAATAGTAATTAAATCTGTGAATTACGACAAATGATACCAGAATTAGACAAGGGCAAAGAACCTTAAGTCACTATTTTTCACAGTTCAGAAAATAAAAATGTCGAGGCCAATGGTGATGGCGCCCTAGTCCAAGGTACAACTTTTTTTGTATATTCCCAATCTCCTTTTGGCAATAATCTCTGTTGTGTCTTCTATTTTCGGTGATCTAACTATGGAGGACAATGTTGATGATGCCCTTGTCTCGAAATCCTGCATAGTGTCTGCTTCTTTTCAGATCCCTAATCTTCAATGTTTTCCTATCTTCCCTACAACTCCACTTTCTCCAGATCGGATACCTATAACCTACAATCACAAAGAGTTTGGGAGGGGGTTGTGGTGTTTAGAGGCTTGCCTTAGTCAAGCCCTGAAGAGACATCCAAGTCTTCTGAACACCATTGTCAGAGAGAGTCTGTATCCTTGTGGGATAGAGGAAAAAATCCAAATGATAATGATGATAAAACACAATAAATGTCACCTTGATGATGAAGCTCTCATGGAAGGAAAAAGCTCTTCAATGCCATGAGGAGAAGAGGTAATCCAACTTGCAAAAAACAAACACAATAACAATGCTATGCTCTGCAACACAATGAAAATCACAAGTAAGACAATAGCTCACAATCATAAACATCTTCTAGATATCTTCTAGTTTGAAAATGATAACCTAAACATGCTTATATATGCAACTACTAAGATTCCTGCCAAGAATTTCATATTTGAAACTTATGATGTCGGCCTGGAAACCAATAACTGTCACAAACCTGACATTTGAATTTAGGGCAAACTCAAATTAGGGCTGGACTAGGGCACTAGCACCCTTGTCCACCCCCTGTCTTTGTTCAAGGATCATCAGAATAGACCCCCTTAGGTCCCATTTGTCACAAGACCCAAGGGTTTTCTCATCAGGAGTCTGAATTATCATGCAAGATGCTCTAAATGCAATCTAAAGACTTGGGAGCTAAACCTCAAAGGAAAAAGTCCCTAAGGGTGCATTTTTCTGACATAACATATATATATATATATATATATATATATATATATATATATATATATATATATATATATATATATATATATATATATATATATATATATATATATATTTGTGTGTGTGTGTATGTGTGTGTATTACATTATGAATGTATATATATGCATATGCATATGCATGTATATATGTATATAGACATATATGTGATTGTGTGTATGTATGTTTGTAAGAAGATGTCTATACATATATGCATACACAGTCGGAGGTGTAAGGCACACCAATAAAGCATTGAAAACAGAGGACATAAACATGAAACAACTGTCAAACTTATTACCAATTTCTAATTTTTTAGAAAGCAATCAAAAAAAGAGGACACAAAGTTAACAGTTCAGACCACACAAGAATTCAACCAAGTCAATTAGCCTCTCCATTATTCCCTTTTGTTATACATTTCCTATCTCATGTACTTTTCTACTTAGTTGTTTTACAAACTTAATTTTCCTACAAAACCATGATGTATTCAACTTTGTATGTGTATAAATCATGTCCGTTACATTTATGTTTTGCAAATCCTTATAAATCATTTATGTATGCCACCTAATATGAATAATAAAATACTAATGAATAAACAAATATGATGTGTACATTGATTGGTGCCTATTTGTGCTATTTTTAGAAATATTTGACTATTAATTGAATCAACTAAAATAATTAATGGCCCCACTATGGTGAACTCCTATACTCATGATCTAAATGCACGAAAATCCTATCAACTAGGACTACCTTTTAGTAGAGAACTATTCTACATGAACAAATCATTCTACTAGAGAACTATTCTACCAGAGAATTGCATTGGGGAGACTTGCTTACCCAAAGGCATTTTGGGTTAAGCTATGTTGCAGTCTACAAATTAAACTAATTTGATGATAAATGCAACATAGATCAGCACTATAAATGCTTTAACATTATCAAGACTCCCCATATAAACTATGATATATGGTCAAAGAAAACTATAAATGTCACCATGAATAAGTTGTGAAATAGATGACTTCAAAAACCAGATCTAAATGCATGAAGGAACCTATCAACTAGGACTGCATTCTAGTAGAGAACATGGATACATGAACAAACCATTCAAATACCTAAAGTTAAACATGAAGAAACCTAAGGTACTATAAGGTGGTAGCATTGGGGAGACTTGTTACCCAAAGGCATTTTGGGTTAAGCTATGTTGTTGTCTACATATCAAACTGATTTGTCGATAACTGCAACATAGCTTAACACTAAAAATGCTTTACCATTATCAAGTTTCCGAACAATGTCCAACTTCATATGAGCTATCACCAAAGCCATCTCCAAAGCCTAAGTGATCATGTTTTGGTGCCATCTACAGCTACCAAACGTGGAGAGAAGAGTTGGTAATGGTGTGCCAGTGTTTTTGAATGGAAATGACATGAGCATTGAACGCTCCATAGCTACAAAAACTAGCAACACAATACCCAATGAAATGTGGAGTGAAGAGGAGTTAATGCAATAGAAGGGAAGTAAGTGAGGGAGTGGTGATGTGTAAATGAAAGAGTGTGAGAAGAAAATGTCGTGAGTTGCTCACATGCCACATGACATGTTGAGCACAACCTATGATGTGATTCCCTGCCACTGGGTAAGTTGTGTCTGATCGATAGTAAAAAAGAGCTGAAAAATTTCCCCCGCCAAAAATACGTGTCGTCCACGTGGCAAAACACAATCCAAATTTGTAAAATGAAATATTTAGGAGTCCACCTCATTACATGCATGTTTGAGTATAAATGCATATGACTCAAATGAAGACATGCCATCTAAAACAATAAAGAATGTGAATCCCATGTTGACCTTGAAAGTTAGGTTGCAACACTATCATGCCCTCAACATATCATTGTACTTAAACACGTTTTATGTTGAACATTGGATGTTTACAAAATGCGAATCATTGACATATGCTAAACATAGATATGAAATCCCCTTTCATTAATTTGAATCAAACTACAAATTGTGGTATTACAAAATGCAAAAAAATGCCTCCCTAGGCTGCAATTTCAAACTTGTTTGTATACAATGATTGGTTGCTACCAATCTCATTCAAACCATGTTAGAAAAACTAGTGGACTTGAAGTGACATAGCTTGTTGTTTCCTGGATGCTTGACAAATTACTCCCAACCATGTTCTCCTCCCTTGCTGGTGGACTTATAGTGCTTCTCAAATGGGATGGGCTTAGGGCTAGAAATTGAGTATTGTTCACATGGGATGGGGTTAGAGTTGGAAATGGACTGTTGCTAATGTGGGTTGGGATTACAGTTGGAAGTGGAGTGATGGTCACATGGGATGGGGTTAGACTTGGAAATTGAGTGTCAGTCACATGGGATGGGGTTAGAGTTGGAAATTGAGTTCTAGTCACATGGGATGAGGTTAGAGTTGGAAGTTGAGTGCTGGTCACACGGGATGGGGTTAGAGTTGGAAGTTGAGTGCTGGTCACATGGGATGGGGTTAGAGTTGTAGGATAGATAGGGATATGAATGTTCACCATCTCCCTATACAATGCATGATTTTCTGGCAAAGGGTTTAGGGGGTTTCCTAAATGCCTTTGTCTATCTAGATTCTTCCTTGCCATTTCAAGCTCTCTTTCCTTTCTATCATACTCCCTTTAAATCCTCTCTTGCTCCTTTTCTTGCCTTTATTAAACTTTTTGTTCTCTTGCTTGTCGTGCAAGATCTCTATCTAGTTTGGCTTGATCCTTCAATTCCCTTGTAACAAGATGTGATGCCTTTCTGTCCTTAATCTGTTATCTCTTTCAAATTTTTATCTCCTCAATTTCTTTCTTCCTTTGCTCTTGTTGCATTGAAAGGTTCACGTAATTGTCTATTGTTAATAGTTGGGACTACTGGCTCAACCGAATTCCACTATCCTCTATAGTCCCGAGTCTTTCCTTCACAATATGAATGGGAAGTTTCAGAAATTTGCTAATGCATGAATCTACTTGGGAACGCAATGATTGGCGGGAATCTCCATGAATGCTATGTTCATCCTCATTGCAAACTGCCTTAGTATCCTGGCTCAAATATGCAATATCTCCACCATCAGCTTCTCCACACTCGGCATAGTAATGTACCATTTAAGGTACATTCAACGTGGGCGATAGAGAGGGGAAGGAAAATGTGTTTTCTTCTTGCTGGGGATGCAAATCAATTCCTAAATTCATGGCTCCCTCCACCAACCATGATGGTTGGCTTGGCGAAGACGGGAGGCTATGTCCATCTAGGCTTTGTTCTTGTTGACTTTCAGCCATGTCATCGAGTAGTTGACCCCCCATCATAGGTTCAAGTGAATCATGAAAATTTGTTTCCTCACCCACTGTGTCTATTGTTGTAAGATGTAAATGACCATCTACAAGGGCTGATAGCAATGTGTTGTCAACTTCCACTTGTGACACATCGACCCTGGAAAGACTAAGGATGTTCTACACTGCAAAAGCATCATTGTGCATGCTTAACTAAAAAGTATCACTAGGGTACATGTCCTACATTAGAGAATCTAGATTTAGGGGCCATATACCTCTTCTTTTAAATCCAACAGTGATGTTTGAACTGTGAGTGCTTTCTAAAATTACTTGCTACCCAATTTTGCCAATTCTTCTCTTTTTATTTCTATGTTCGGAAACCCTGCTAGCTACGCTATTCTTTCTGATTTGAAGTATGAATTGAATGCTGAAAATACACTCACATGCAATGGCTATAATTTGTGTGAGGTGTGCACTGGTGGTGTCAGAAAATCAATACCCAAAGACCTAGCTTCTTGGATGGTTGTCACAGCTACATGGCTTCCACAACCATCAAATATGAGCAAGTACCTATTTGTTAGTGATACTCCACTTGGAATTGATCATGCAAAATGATGTAGCTAGTTCATAAATAGCTCTTTAGTCATCCAAGCATGGGGCTGGGAATCCATGCAAGCACCCAATTTGTAGCCAACAATGTAGTTTGTACGTTGCTTTTTACCTTCGAAAAGATAGAACCTCGGTATGCTCTGTCCAGCAATATTAACACTGTTGGAGTAAAATCAACACTGAGAGGGGGGTGAATTAGTGTTGTATTAAAAAGAAGTTATTTACTTCTTATCAAATTTGAAAAGAGAAATTGAAGCAATCAAACTTGACAATATGCTTTAACAAATGAAGGAGTCAAATACTAAATGTTCAAGCATGTAGGGCAAATGAACCACACAAAAATGGAGACCATGACACATTAGATTTCACGAGTGGAAAACCCTCATTGGGATGAAAAACCAATCATAATTGCCTCATTGGATTAATCATGAAAATTATCAATTACATAGCCTCATTGGCTTTTAAGTCTCACTGACATATCATTACCTCACTGGCACAAAGAAGCCTCACTGGTTGATATAATCACCTTGAAAACAAAATAAAACAACTCAGGGGGTTACCTTGATTCTCTTCAATACAACAACATTTATAACCTCCCCAAAGCACATACAAACCCTTATCTCTCACTGTATACAAGTCTGACAATCTTTCTACAAGCAGACTCTATCACATGTCTTATATCTCGTTTCTCAAGATTATAACTCGAGATAGTACAAAGAGGATGAACTCCTAATCACAATGATGTCATGATGCACTGTATCCAATTCTCATTACCACAAATCTCATTCACAAGAGTCTTCAAGAATGTTAGTATTATCATAGACCAAACAAGCAAACTTTCTGCACTACATTACAAATCCTAACTGATCCATTTCCTACATGTCTTTGTTCATACTGAAACCATACTTCAAATTTTAAACTTTTAAGCATCAGATCACACACTGCTTACAGTCTGCCTCTGCATTATGCAAACAAACCCTAACAAAGAACTTTCTCAATCATTCTAGATCACTAACACTTTTCTCTGCCATCTTTTAAATTCTATCTCCCAATGAATACTGGTTTTCAATCAACTTCAAACTCCTCAATATTCCTTCCTATCTACTCAATGTTTCACCAATTATATATTTGGATGTAGGTATCTCTTTTCTCATTACAACAAACCTTGTCTACAAACTCCATGTGAAAACTACAAAGTATCATTCATGTTTGACTGCAAAACTCCTATAATCCATCACTATTTTCTTCAATATTCATATGGACATATAGGTATATGTCTCTACTTTCAATTTGACCAGATCTCCTTCAAATTTCTCTCATACAAACCAAGATATAATTTTTTCTGGCCCTCTCTGTCATTAGAAGTCTTAATAAATTAATTTTTAATTTTTTATAACCTTTCACCCGTCAAATTTAGAATGCCTTGAATGACTATTGACATTCAAAAGGAAAATCAAACACAACCTTTCAATTCTCCTTTCGTGTCATCGAAAACTTCAATCTAGAGCATTGATGATCTTTTGGCACTCAAGACATAAAACATAGCTGAAGTGACTGGTTTACATAGGTTGAGGGGTCGGTTAAAATATGATGTCGATGACTTCAAGTGGTAACTTAAGTTACTATTAACCTACAATTACAAGTTAATGAATGAAAAGACAAAAAGCATGACAGTTATATCAAAGTTATCATAGGATGTAGTTACTGCATATATTTTAGGGTTTTGAGATGAAACCCTTAGGTTTTAGAGACATAATATAGCACAAATGATTGACAAAGATTCTCAACAACAACCATGACTATTTTTACAAGACTATTAAGCCCTCAAATAAACATAAACAAGAATTTTATGACATAACATACTTACAGACTCCTATTATGATGTAGGTTCAAAAACTAAAGACAAACCCTAACATTTTCACTGAACTCAAATGGTCACCAACCTTGACATACTGAAGTTTATTTAAATTGCAAAGAGCACTATGAGGTAAAGACCTTAAAACTATGAATCGGGACATAAACAAAGGTAACCTTGTAACACATACACTTGTGAAAACATCATTCCCTTTTTCCATACTTATGAAGACAAGATGAGTGATTCCTCATCATTGTGCCAACACCTCTCAAGTCAACCCAACTGAGAACATCCTTCTGCACTCTATATGATGGGCACCAACCTCTAAAGCATGTGAACACTTGAGGTAACCTATGAATGATCCTGTGACCCAAATCATCATCTAACATGACGTTAACCTTCTTTACATAAGATGATCTATTCATCAACATGACGCATCAACACATTGTCATAACCTCTGCAACTGATCCAACGTGAAGACATTCTCTGCATGAAGAACAACAATTCAACTCTTTGCATGATATAGCCATCAACCTTTTGAGAAAGCAATCAATCATTAGGGCTTAAGATCTCCTGATTGGCAAAGACAACCAAATTCCATAACTCGTAATATCCATAACTCACCTCTTGACATGATGGACTTATGAACACATTATAATTCCTGAACATCAACAAGATAACATGTGATTATCAAATCACAAAACATGACATCATACCAATCCATCATGTAATCCACCATGACATCATACCAACTAGTTTAACTGAGATGAAAGGAATCAAGAATTAAGCAAACAACTCCAAGTTCTCAAACAAATCCTACTACATTATGCACAACATCAACTGAGACCACCATAGCATGAAGTATGAAGCATGTGGACAAATGAAGCATGATAAACCTTCTAACCACCTACTGATGATAAACCTAGCTTTGACATCAATGAAAAAAAATGCTAATGCTTCTACAAACACAACATAAAATTTCTATCCATTCCCTACTCTTTTGAATTATTTATGAAACGCTTCTGCTACCTCTTTTGGCCAACACTTGCATGGCTCCATTTCTCCCAGCCTGAATTTTAGTTTTGTCACAATTCCAAATTCTATGTGGTCCATATGGGTTGGCTTCATACGCTTTGGACAAGATATCATAGAATGCAACAACAACAATAGGCCTAAGGTTTAAATCTCTATCTCTATCAAGTCCTTTCGTTGTCCTCAATGTCAATTCAAGATGATGCCTTTTAACCCAGTCCACCAAGAATTGCCAAGCAGCCCATCCTTAAAAAGGTTTAGTTTTGTTTGGCAAATTTGTGTGACTTCTACTTTGAGATTAATAATATCCATCCCATGGACTACTGCTATCATTTCTTTACACCATTCCACTATCAAACCCTCTTCAGCTGATGTCAATACTGTGGGAGGACCTTTTTTTGATGTTGATGTTAAACTGCCAAGCATTGTCATAGGGATTCCCCGCTTTTTGGATGCACTCTTTGTCAAAATTCCATTATCCTCCACATCTTTCAATTGTAAATCCATATCCTCTTTCCTCTACTCCCATTGAACTTAAACCTTCTTGCTTCTAGCAGCTGCATTGACTTGAATATTTGGCTCAGCTGGTTGAGGACTGCACTTGTTAGCAACATGAGTGTCTTCATCCGGCAAGAACCTAATGCCTCTTTTTTCTAGAGGCATGGTTGTCTTTAGTCTCTTGGTGCCACAATGGGTATGCATTTGATCTTTGCTCTTCATCTATACATTGGAACAAACACCTTTGAACATTAGTTTTGAAATTTGGAATCTTTTGAATCTTTTTAGTACAAAGTTAAAGAAACAAAGAGCCTAAAGCATTGAACTAGACATCCCACCATCATGTGTTGATTAGTAGAGAGGCATGTAGGGTGGTGCAGCCTAACTATCAGGATCTACTTGGGCTTGTACATGACAGGTACAAAAAATATAATTACTTGGGCATGCATGCAGTGAGGTTGATAATGTAAACTCTTTGCAACAAGATAACAACAAAGAGAAACAATCAGCTCTACTAATATTAATCACAACCAATACAACAATTGTCATACCATTTTCTTCATCTCTATAATTGTAGTTTTACTTCAATTTGTAAGTTTAGTCGGAGAGTTCATAGTGATGCTCTGAACAGAAGATTTGTGATGTTCTATGTTTGATTTGATAGTTTGACATTTTGATTTATTATGTTCTATGTTTGATTTTATAGTTTGACAGAGAACTCTTGTATGTTGTATGTTTGATTTTACAATTTGGTTCTTATGATTTCCTATGTTGTATGTTTGTTTTTACGGTTTGACATTTTACAGTTTGTATGTTGTATGTTTGATTGAACAGTTTGACAGTCTCACATTTTATAGTTTGTATGTTGTATGTATTACTATCCTTTGTGGGTTGCAGTATGTTGTATGTATGTTGCATGTTGTATGAGGCTAGACTATAGGTCATAGATCACTCACCATTTTTGGAGTATTTGCAGTGCACATATGACAATATTTTTCTATCAATAGAAATAGAAATATTTATAATTGCTTCCAAAACATGCAACATGTTGATGATTGATCACTTGAGTTGTCTGAAGTTTTGATGTGTAAAAATGTTTCACTTTTTACCCAGAAAGTATTACACTATTATGGACCATGGCAACATTATTTCTTTCTAATAAGTTTTAACATGCTCTTATATTGACTCTTTCTTAGAAAATTGTAAATGCATTTTCTAGCTCGGTATCTAGGTATTCCCATGTTAGTGTACCTTGGATAACCATAAACAAGGGTTCAGACATGACTCGGCTATGATTTAGCATCTCAAAACTAGGTAGTAGTTTCAAATGTTTTCAAACATGTTCACTTTGTTGACAATTAAAATACCTTCTTGTGACAATAGAAGCTTTACTGAATTTTTCAATCAATAAAATCTGATTACACAAAAATTTATGGTACAATTATTGGCCAACTATTGTGCTTGATTAGTAGTGATGGGTAGAAGGTGGTAATTCTTGCCTTGGTTAGCAGTTCTCATAACTGCAATTACTAGTGGAGTATGGATACATGCAATTTCAATTTTGAATAGAATATATGTATGAACAATTAAGGAACATACATCTATGTTTGGAAACTTAGATTTTGAAAGTTGTGTAAATGCTCCTACATTGGTTGTCTATATATTTGAGATTTTGCTCAACAAATTAGAGACACAAGTTCTTTTGCAATGTCTTATATTGTAAGTTGTTGAATTAGCAAAAGAGATTTAGTAGCATGGTGTTTATGTGTTGCTAGTTTCATTGAAGACATCCCACACATGTAAAATATTGTAGTAATAACACCTACCAATGGTGCTGACATAGTCACATTTTATAGTTTATATGTTGTATGTTGTATCTATTCTCACTATATTAGGGGAAACCATCTTAACATCTAGGTCATCAACATTACATAAGTATATACATCAACATCGACATCATATGCATTAGATTACTTTCTTAGCATGTCTTTGATGTTGTTTCATGGGAAAGGGATTTGATTCATTATTAAGGAAGTCATCAACCTTCCCTTTGCAAACAATAAACAATACAATTTAAACCTTTCAATGGTTGTTTCAAAAACAATTTAAACAAAAAAGCAATACAATTAAACCAAAAAAACATTTTGTCTAAGCATTTCACTACCTTTATTTCCCACACTCTCGCATTCAACGATAATTGTATTTAAACTAGGCATTGGTGTTTGGTTTAAAATATATGTTGTTTTGGTTTAAAATGTATTGTTGTTTAGCTTAAAGTGTTTAAACTATATTGTTTCTATTTTCCCACACTTTAATTTAAATAGCAATATAGTTTAAACAATTTAAACTAAAATAGAATAAACGAAAAAAAAATACAAAATAGCAATACAGTCTAAACAATTTAAGCTAAAACGGTTAAAACGAAAACAACAATACAGTTTAAACAAGTGAAGCTAAAAAACATAAAACCAGAACAATACAATTTAAACTAAAACAACAAACATTTGAAACAAAAATATACATTGCAGTGATGTTGGAATATGGAACTTACATGAATGTTGATAGTAGTGTGCAATTCAAAGTTTCTAGAAGTCTTTTGTATGGGATGTTGGAAACTTGAACTAGGAAATCAGGGGTTTATGTAGGAAAACTATGAAGGAAATGTTTGCAATTTATGCACTCTCATTTGACTGGTTCAAATAGTTTTTATTGCACTTCCTTGAATGATTTGATGGATGTCTATAAATTTGAATTTGGTATTAAATATGAAAGGTGATTTATTTGGTCGAATTCTTGTTTTCTATGAATTGTTTGAATTCCTTTAATGTTTTTTTAATAGCTTTATTGGTGAGCCTTAAACCTTCGATTGTGTGAAATAAATGGCAGAGTTGATTGATTTGGTTGAATGCTTTTTTGGGCTGGATTTTAATAAATTTTTGTCCTCTTGTTTTGACGACTTGTTTGGTGAGCCTTACACCTTCAGTTGTGGTCGTTTTGTAGGTATTAAGTTAAATCAACTAGTAGTTGGGCATTTATTAGTCTAGGAAGTGCACTTGGGCATTAATCGATTTTATTTGGGACTCCAACTTATCAAAATATGAAACTTTTCTAGGATGGAAGTCCATATTGGATGGGACAGTTTATATTCTAATGATGTTTAAAAATGTTTATTTATTCCAACATGGAATTCAGACTTGGTTGATCACTGGTCTTTAATTTGGAAGATAGTACTATTTAGTATTTAATATAAACTCTTAACGTGACATTTTGGTTTATGTTGGATCATGCACTTGTCTACAAGTGCAAATCATGTCAGTTGCATTTATGCTTTGGAAATCCTTGTAAATAATTTGTCCATGCCACCTAATATGAATAATAAAATATTAATGATAAAACAAATGTGATGTGTACATTGATTGGTCCCTATTTGTGCTATTTTTAGAATTTTTTTAATAATTAATAGATCATTTAAATCCAACTTCTGGCCCCACGTTGGTCAACTCCTATACCACATATAGGAGCTCAACCCACTATCAGGCCCTCTCCCCTAATCAAAGAGTTCACACTAAAAACTTTTATGCATTCCGTTTGGATGTTCAACACTTTATAATAAGAAATTCATCAATGGCCCACCAAAAATTGACTTGAATACTTTTAGATTATTTTCTTTTGAGATCAAATTTGAATTCGATTAAATCTTTATCTATTTTGTATTACATAGAATATTTTTTTATGTTAAACAAATATTAATTTTTTAAGGTAAGTTTTTTAACTAATCATATTAAAAATAAATTATCAATAATTTAATTGACTCTCTTATTTTGATTGATTCATATTTTTAACTCTTATTAAACCGGTATTAAAATAACAAATAATCTATCTAAACTATACAATGTCCCAATGACATGACAAAGATTACACTAGCATATTCTATGCTGGTAGAACCAAGTTTGAAGAGTAAAAACCACAAATCCTTTTATAATTTTTTTATAAGACTTAATGTGCACATTAACTTGGGCCCACCACAAGTGAGCAACTTAAGCTTCACCTACTTAAAATAAAAAATTAAAGTTTAACACGAAGTTTAAACCAAAGGCCAAAATAACTAAATGTAAGTTGATAAAACACATGAATTGATTTTTGGTAAAAGCTTGACCTACTTCTTTTTATTTGTTCTATTTTTTAAATTAATTTTATTGCTTTGAGTTTAAGTTTAAAAATTAATGTGATTTTAATTTTTTTATTATATAAACCTGGTTTTCGGGTCTAGGAACCCATCATAAAAAGGGCTAGAGGTCGATAGTAGCAACACCACCAGAAACCAAAACCACCAAACCCACAACAAACTTTCATTACTAGTGATCCCAACCCAAAACAGAGCAACACTAAATAGTAAACCACCAAAAAAACATAGTTATCCCATCCCCAACCTGAGAGTTTATCATCCCATAGTTAGGGCAAATTACAGAGGTCCATATAAGCTACAAACAAAATACATACTAATAAAATAGAGTACCGTAACTAGTGTCTTCATTAAACATCTCCACCAAGTCATTATCAGAGTCATAAGCACATGAGCATGAAGGACGCTCATGAACAGGAACCGCCACCTCCATCTTACCCGCGATATCATCAACCACCTTTCAAATTTCTAGCACCCACACCTCCACATCATGCATATGCCCCACCACCTTCTCCATATTTTCCTCGTTCTACTTGGTAATCTCAATTAAATCTTCATGCGGTAAAATGGATGCCACATCTGTGGATAACATGGATGCCACCATGAGGGACTACGCAGCGCTAAAAACATTCCACTGCCTCATGGGTACTTCTTGGATCCAACAACAAGTGTGCCAATTCCTCTCAGACATGTTCCCCCTCCTTTCCATCCACTTCCTTTGCAACCCTTAACAATCATCCCAACCACTCACATAGGATATGGTTTTTGATCTTCGCCTCCAACCCATCGATAAAACCTACCATTGCTTGCTCCCCCATAAATTTCCTTAGGGATTTCCTTGCTGCATATCTTCTTATCTTTTTCTCTTCCTGCACCAACTTACCACCCATCGTCGAGCTTTCTCCCTTCCTCCTCAAAATCCTCCTTCGACCACCACCTATCACCTTTTTTCCTTTATCTTCCTTCAAATTCTCCATATTACCCAGTACACCTTCCTTGCCACCACCAGAAACCATACGCCTTGACAATTACACATTGAGAGGAGAGCAAAACCAGATGTTACCAAACCCAAACATCGAAACATATCTATCAAGATCTCCCTTCACCATCGTAAACAATGAGTGGAGGCTGACACTTCGCATACACTGCCAGTCCCTTCCACACATTCCAACCATTATTACCAATTAAGGAACCAACTTACCATTTGGCCCTTATCAGGTAGATTTGACTTTAAATTTATAAATAATAATAGAAAATTAGATAATTTTAAAAAAATAATTAATTTAATATAATATTTTATTGGGATTTAATTGTTTAACTTTTGATTCATTTTTATCAATTTATAGTTTTAAATAGTGGTTCAAAGTATGAATAGTTTACTTAGCACTCATTGTATTTAGGTGATGCTCATATGAGCTAAACATCGAGACTTTCCAAAATGTTATCCATCTCAATACTACTCCAACATTGTCAAGTGCACTTAACCATGGAATTTCCCTTAAAAAGACAAATTAACATGCTACCCCATTTATAAAAACTTCAACAAATGTTGTGCCTTATGAAGCATTAATTATAGAATTCCTATGTTTTTTTTTCTTGGTAAATTGATGACATGGGGTCAGCTCCCTTTGCATTATATTAACCAAATTTAACAAAACATTGAGAGTTCAACATTACAGTTTATGAACAAAAAAATAGGGATTTAGCAAAATTCCCTGTGAATCTTCCTATCCCTACCCCTATTACAAGCTTCTATTCTACTTTTCTATCTACTCTTTTCATCTATTCCATACATTATATGCAATTAAAAATAGAAAGAGTAATACACAATGGCCGCTCCACCTCATGCATTCTCATCCTCTGCATAGTATTGGTCTAGCACCTCATTCATCGAGTCATATTCCACCTCTAGGCCTGCAAGTTTCTTTAGGAAAGTGAGTCCCCTTACTGCTCTACACTGATGACCATCTATTTTGTTCTCCCCAGCTTCTGAGAGGAAGGGCCACTAATTCACAGCATCCCCTGCAAAATTTATTCTATGGAAGTCTTCAGTTAATGGCACACCAATTCCATATCTCACCACTCCCACCACCTCCTACCAACCGCCTCTGAAATTTGGTTCAACAAATTCCTCCATCATCTTTTTAATTGTGGATTTTTGTTCATTTAGGTCTATCATTACTGCTAGAAACATGGAGGACAGATATGTATTTACCCTGTAACTGTTGCAATTTCTCATGAAGTCTTCACCCAAAACCAATTCAATGGAAAAGAGTACTATTCCATTCTTCAGCTTAAACACCATGCTCAACTTCTTGTCTGTTACTTGGCTAAGGAAAGACATTTGTCGCTTCCTATAAACAAGTTGAATTGGGGTTTCCATTACTTTCGTTGTCTCACTTGCAAAAACCACTATGAAAATGGAATGTTTCCTTCATTTTCCCTTGCCAATTTAGCACTCTTCACACTCTCCGCAAACCACCTTGCCCTGGTCAAATTGGATAGCCTAACAAAGGATTACGTTGGTGCTATCATTATTGTTCACCTCCCACAGCAGATCACCCAATGTGATGATAACTTGGTTAGCTAGCTCATTGGCTTCCATATTTCCCTCCCTTAGCACATGATTAAACACAACGTGTTCAAAACCTTCCAATGCATTTTCAACTTCCAGTTTAGCATAGCTTTGGTTCGCAAGGCATTTACAACTAACATTGAGTGCCCTTCCACCTCTACCCTTTTAACTCCTAGGCATTGCCATAGATTAAGACCAAGGATAAGCGCTTGGAACTCCACTTCATTATTGGTCCCTTGTGCAAACTTCTTTGCTGCCTTCCCTAGAGTCTTAAGTCTTTCCCATCTCTGACCAAGTATCTTTCTCTCGAGCTACCTGGGGTTCCATTAATGGCGCCATCAAAATTTGTCTTTGCCCATCCCTCTTCCAGAGGACTCCACCTTGTTCCCCTTCTCCTTTTTGGATGTCAACATCTCCACCCCCATTAACGGGGGGTATAGAGTTCCTATGTTATCTATAAATATATTTTTGGTTTATATGGTAAACCTTTTTTTTTAAATATTGAAATAGAACAAATTATAACATTTGATTTTGATTTTTAATTATTTACAAATCTATTTTTTTCTTCTATTATATGATGAGAAGTACATGTGTTGTAACAAATTCTTTTGACAAGAGTATATTTTGTAAATGTTTATGGTAAAAAAATTAAGCTCTTCATGCCTAGGTAAACAAATGTACTATTGCTCTTAAACTTTGGAAGCTTTAATAAATGTTAATAATGTAATTAATATGTTAATATTTAAATTTATATTCAATTATTGATTATAGAAAGTAATATAAATATAATTATATTGTATTTATATTTATATTTACATTCTATTATAATATATTATAATATACTATAATAATATATTGATCATAATATATTTATAAGTATTATAATAATTATTGTGGGGTGTGGTCAAGTGGTTGGGCCACTTGGTTATCATGATGGAGACTAAAGTTCAAATATCCATATATAGGTATTTCAACTATGCTACTAAAGATAGTATTATCAAACTCAAAAAATATTGATGTTGGATGAGAAATTGAAGATAGCTACACTCAAAATTTGAAGATAAACAAAAACTAGAGTCGTAGTGCTCCTAATCTAGTTTCTAAACTACTAATTTTTTCCAAAAATGGTTGAGATTAAGAGGTTCAAAAAGGGGGAGCACACAAATTGGTCTTATTTTTCTCAAAAAAACACAACATGGCATCTGATGTGTTCCCCCTAAAATGTTAACTTTTTTTAATATTTCAATAATCACTCCAGTGAGAAATTAGCTAACACCGTGTAGTTTATCCCTAATTTTTTTGATAATTTTTTCATGAATAATTAGTTTTTAAGTAATTTTTAAAGTGGACACATCCTGAAAAACAAAAATTTGAGCGTGCTCGCACCTAAAATGTTTGAAAACTAATCGGAAATCATTTTTTTTTAAATACATGTAGAATGGAGTCTAGTTTCTAAAAATATAACTTATTTCAAACTCGATGAATGGTTAAAAAACAAAGTCAAAAATACTAGACACTAGTTTTTGACAAAAAATGGACACACTAACAAAAGAAATTCAAGATGAAACCCTTAACGTACTCAAAATGTGAAAAAAATTATATGGTTAGATGGCTAACAGAGAGATTAAGATTATGGTGGTATTTTTTTTGAGTTTTCATCAAAATAAGTGCAAACCTAATGGGGAGCACACTCCAGATTATGTGGTTTTTTCTACAATCTAGAAAAACACATCTTTGGATGTCCTAAACATAGTCCAAGACTTTGGGTTGGAAGCCCAAGACAAATCCAAGCCTTAGACTTGGAAATAACCAAGGCAACACAATGCGAGCACGTTATAACACGCTCGCACTTTGTGCATTCACATAATGCGATCACATTTTGCAAAAGCAAATCTCTCTCTCTCTCTGAGAGGCAGAGAGAGATAGGGAGAAAGTGATATATAGGGACTCTCTCTCTCTGTATTAGTCCCTCTCCCTCCATCCCTCTCCAAGAGGTAGAGAGAGATAGGGAGATAGGGAGAAAGTGATATATAGGAATTCTCCCTCTCCCTCTCCCTCTCCCTCACTCTTGCTCTCCCTCTCTCTCTGAGGCAGAGAGAGATAGGGAGATAGGGAGAACGTTATATACAGAGATAGAGAGAGATAGAAAGATAGTCATAGTTTTCGTTTTCCATTTCCTTCATCGATAAGGGAGAGGGAGAGATAGGGAAATAGAGGAATGATAGGGGAGAAGGAGGTAAGAGATATGGAGATAGTGAGAGATAGATAGGTAGAGAGAGAGAGAGGAGACAAATAGGGTGATAGAGAGTGAGTGAGATGTCTAGAGAGATAGGGAGATAAGGGATATAGAGGTTTGGAGTTCCTTGGGTTTAGGGTTTAGGGGTTAGCAGTTATGATTTAGGGGTTTAGAGAGAGAGACTACTTTTGACATGCAACCCTAAACCCTTAACCTAAGCAAATCTAAACTCCTAAACCCTAAATAATGCCCCTAAACCCTAAACCTGAGAAACCCTAAGCCTTTAAACCCTAAATAATTTCCCTAAACCCTAAACCAAAGAAACCTTGAATCTCTATCTCTCTATCTTTATCATCCCTCTACCTCTCAATCTCTCTTCCTAAACTTGAGCAACCCTAAACAATGCCCCAAAACCATAAAACTAAGAAACCCTAAACACCTCTCTCTCTTTCTCTAGATAGAGAGTGGGGGACATGTCTAGAGACATAGGGAGAGACTGAGAGGTAGAGGCATGATAGAGATAGGGAGATAGAGGTTTAGGGTTTAGGTGTTTGGGGTTTGGTTTTTGGGGCTTCAGGGTTGCTCAAGTTTAGGGCTTAGTGTTTAGAGCTTAGGGGAATTATTTAGGTGTTAAGGTTTGGAGGTTTAGGGTTTAGGGAGAGAGGACTAATAGGGAGATATAGAGGACACTGAGAGGAGAGATAGGGAGATAGAGAGTGATGGACATGGCTAGAGACATAGGTAGAGAGATTGAGAGGTAGCAGGGTGATAGAGATAGGGAGATCAGGGAGAAATAGGGAGATAAAGGTTTAGGTTTTCTTGAGTTTAGGGGTTGAGAGAGAGACTTGTGTTTAGGGTTTCTCAGGTTTAAGGTTTAGGGGAATTATTGAGAGATTGAGAGGTAGAGGGATGATAAATATAGAGAGATCTAGAGATTTATGGTTTCTTGGGTTTAGGGTTTAGGGGTTAGGGTTTAGTGGAATTATTTAGGCTTTAGAGGCTTAGGGTTGCTTGGGTTTAGGGTTTAGGGGCATTATTTAGGATTTAGGGGTTTAGGATTGCTTGGGTTTAGGGTTTAGGGTTGCATGTCAAAAGTAGTCTCTCTCTCTCTAAACCCCTAAACCCTAAACCTTAAACCTGAGAAACCCCAAACCTCTATCTCCATATCTCTCCCTTATCTCCCTATCTCTTTGGACATCTCACTCACTCTATATCACCCAATCTCTCCCCTCTTTCTGCTCTATCTCTCCCTATTTGTCTCATCTCTCTTTCTACCTATCTATCTCTCATTATATCCATATCTCTTACCTCCTCCCCTATCATTCCTCTATTTCCCTATCTCTCCTTCTCCCTTATTGATGAAGGAAATGGAAAAAAGAAAACTCTCTCTCTCTCTATCACTTTCTCCCTATCTCTATCTCTCTCTCTCTAACTCAGAGAGGGAGAGAGAGAGAGAGAGATGTTTATGGTCTCTCTCTCTCTCTCTCTCTCTCTCTCTCTCTCTCTATCCTAGTTTTCTTGTTTCCATTTTCTTTGTTGATAAGGCATATGGAGAGGGAGGAAGAGGGAGAGAGGGGAGAGATAGGGAGATAGGGGGAGAGAGAGAGAGAGAGTCCTAGTTTTCTTGTTTCCACTTCCTTCATCGATAAGGGAGAGGGAGAGATAGGGAGATAGAGGAATGATAAGGGAGAAAGAGAGAGAGAGAAAGAGGAAAAAGATAGGGAGATATGGAGAGATAGATAGGTAGAGAGAGAGGAGGTAGATAGGGAGAGATAGAGGAGATAGAGGGGAGAAATAGGGAGATACAAAGTGAGTGAGATGTCTAGAGAGATAGGGAGAGAGATTGAGAGGTAGAGGGATGATAGAGATAGGGAGATAAGGGAGAGATAAGGAGATAGAGGTTTATTGTTCCTCGTGTTTAGGGTTTAGGGTTTAGGGGTTAGGAGTTATTGTTTAGGGGCATTATTTAGCATTTAGGGGAGAGAGAGAGAGAGAGAGAGAGAGAGAGAGAGAGAGAGAGAGAGAGAGAGAGAGAGAGAGAGAGAGAGAGAGAGAGAGTCTACTTTTGACATGCAACCCTAAACCTCTATCTCTCTATCTCTATTATTCCTCTAACTCTCAATCTCTCTTCCTTTGTCTTTGGCCATGTCCCTCACTCTCTATCTCCCTATCTCTCCCCTCAGTCTCCTCTATATCTCCCAATCGGACCTCTCTCTCCAAACCTAAACCCACAAAACTGTAAACCCTAGACCCTAAATAATGCCCCTAAACCTTAACCCCTAATCACTAAACCCTAAAATCGAGCAACCCTAAACTGCTAAACCCTAAACCCAAGCAACCCTAAACCTCTATCTCCCTATCTCTCCCCTCTCCCTATCTCTATCATCCCTCTACCTCTCAATCTCTCTCCCTATATCTGACCATGTCCCTCACTCTCTATCTCCCTATCTCTCCCCTCGGTCACCTCTATATCTCCGTATTAGTCCTCTCTCTCTAAAGCCTAAACCCTAAACCTCTAAACATTAACCCCTAACGTCTAAACCATAAACCCTAAACCCTAACCCCTAAACTCTAAACCCTAAAGCTAAGCAACCCTAGGAGAGCGAGAGACAAAGGAGATGAGGTAAAGAGGGGAGGGAGAGAGATAAAGATAGAGAGATTATTTTTGACATGCAACCCTAAACCTGAGCAACCTTAAACCCTAAATAATTGGACCCTAAACCCCAACCCCTAACCCATAAACCCTAAATCCTAAATAATTCCCCAAAACCCTAACCCCTAAACCCCTCTTTCTCTCTACCCCTAAACCCCTAAACCCCTAAACCCCTAAACCCTAAATAATGCCTCTAAACCTTAACCCCTAAACCATAAACCTCTATCTCCCTATCTCTCCCTAATCTCCCGATCTCTATCATCCCTCTACCTCTCAATCTCTCTCCCTATGTCTCTGGCCATGTCCCTCACTCTCTATCTCTATATCTCTCCCCTCGGTCTCCTCTATATCTCCCTATCAATCCTCTCTCTCTCTCTTTCTCTCTATCCCCTAAACCTTGAACCTCTAAAACTTAACACCTAACCCCTAAACCATAAACCCTAAATAATGCCACTAAACCCTAACCCCTTTCCCTAAACCCTAAACCCCTAAACCCCTAAACCTTAAATCCTAAACGCAAGAAACCCTAAACCTCTATCTCCATATCTCTCCCCTATCTTCCTATCTCTTTAGTCCCTCTACCTCTCAATCTTTCTCCCTATGTCTCTAGACATGTCCCTCACTCTCTATCTCCCTATCCCTCCCCTCTGTCTCCTCTATCTCTCCCAATCTATATTGGTCTCCTCTCTTCATCTCTTTCTAAACCCTAAACCCTAAACCCTAAACCTCAAACCACTAAACCCTAACCCCTAAACCCTAAACCCTAAACCTGAGCAACCCTAAACCCTAAATAATTCCCCTAAACCCTAAACTTGAGGAACCCTAAATAATGCTCCTGACCCCTAACCCCTAAACCCTAAACTCTCTCTCTCTAAAGAGAATAGAGAGATAGTTTTTCTTTTGCAAAACACGCTCACATTATAACGTGATCATGTTATAGGCTCAGTAACACCGAGTAATGAGAGCGCATTATAATGCGCTCGCGTTATGACTTGTATGGGACCAAAGAGTCTTGTGGCGACTTTTTGGACCCTCATCTTTGTGCATATATCCATTATCAAACTCAAAATCAACTAATCAATTTACATAGGCTCTTTACTAATAAATCATTTGCTCATTAGTATTTAATGAATATTTATTCTAAGGAACAAACTCAGAAAAGGTGATTTTGGGATGTGAGACAATTTTTCAATTCAAAACTACTACAAAATATAGATTAAAATACCAATTTCAACTATGCTACTAAGGATATTACTATCAAACTCAAAATCAACTAATCAATTTACAAAGGCTCTTTACTAACAAATCATTTGCTCATAATATTTAATGAATATTTATTCTAAGGAACAAAATCAACTTCAACTATATTAGTCAATCAAACTCAGAGTCAAAGTCAACCCTAACAACTTTAATATTCATTCACCTAGTAAAATACCAATACATATAGCTTGAAAGAATGTGTTGATCTCAAACTACAAAGGGTCTTTACTAACACTAGTAGAATTTAGCAAATAAATGACTACGTGACTAAAACTTTTAATCACGACAACTAAAAATGACTAAATTCTACTATTTTTTTGCAACACAACTATAAATGACTAATTAATGACTAATTTGATCATCAGGTAAAAAAAACAACTAAATAATTAGTCACACAAATGAAAATTAGACAATATGATATTAAAGTGGGTAATTAGAAAAATGAGGGAAATTAATTTTTTGATTTTTGCAAGAAAGGAGGGAACTCTATTTTTTTTGGCAAAAGGACTGAAACAATATGGGCTCATGAGGAAAGTTTCAGTTTTGAGAGGAAAACCCTTACTTTCTGCTTTTATCATTCTAAGATGGATGCCTTCTCTACTATTTGCTGCTTTGAAGAGGAAGGTTGCAGTGTTTTTGGACAGTTACCTAAGTTTCATTCATCTAAGATCATGGGACAGCTTCATGGCAAAGTTTATGACCATTTCCAATCTTCATTTGCATGGTTGGTTATTTCCTTTGCCTCTTTTCTACATTTTTCCATCTTCTTGGGGTTGCTTTGTTTCATTTCTGAGTTACAGAAAGCAAATAAGGGAGTGTTCTTTCTTCATGTTCTTGCATATCAATGTCTTCTTTGTCTATTTGAAGGCTCTTTCCCTTATTCCCACAGGTTAGGGTTTTCTTTTGTGTTTGATATGTATTTTCAATTTGAAATGCTGCTTTGTAGAGCTCTGTTTTATGTATTATGGAGGCAACATTATGCAATAGAAGTTTTTAGATTCAAAACCCTTGCAATCTAGCCTTTGGACAGTGTTTCAAATCATTATGCTTTGGGATCTAGGGTTTCAAGAGTGCAACAAAGAGACAATGGTTTTGTTTCAGGGATATTGGCTTGTTGCATTGCCATTAAAGCCATTGTGTTAGGCTCATTAACGAATCAATAGTCATAAAAAATGGAGATCAATCTAACTGTGCATCAAAATGAGGATCTAGTTTCTTGGACAAGGAATGGGAATCAAGTTATTGTGAGGGTTAGTGATTTTGTAGTGGTTGTGTGCTTAGGTGACTCTTCAACACTACAAAGGTTAGTCTTGTTTTCACTTTTCAAATTTTGGTATAGTTCACAATGCGATCATACTTGCAAGATCATATAAAACTACATAATCATATCTTTGTCTATGAACTAAAGGTAAGTGCATAGACGTATTCAATGGCAATGGAGAAAGTTAGCTTGGAATCACTTCTTCCTGCTCAAACTGAAACCTCAAGTAGAGATACAAAACCATCCATAAATTGGTCATGGCACAAAGAACCTATTAGAATTTGAAGTGGTGAACATTTCTCTAGCAATGGCTTGCTAGAGCAATTGTACACAACGAAAGATACAAGTGATTTTCTGTGGTATTCAAATAGGTATATATCAGCCCTTATCTCTTATATTCACTAATATTCATTAAATTTCAATAGGAAATATTATTTTGATTGTCTAACTTTGCTGATGTTTTCTAGAATTTGGCTTTGTTGTAAAATCTTCTGGTATATGTGCTTCAAGGTGTAAAAGTTACACAGGAATGATTTATGATGCTACATTTTATTGTTTTATCAATGCAGTGTATATGTTGACGAAGATGAACCCTTGTTAAAGAACAAGAGTCAAGTATATTTGCATGTTAAGACATGAGGGCATGTACTCCATGTGTTTGTCAATGAACAATTTGTAGGTAAGCAACAACTCCACCCCACTGATTGAAAGTGGGGTGGGATGTGATTGGGTGTGTATTTGGGTTGCTACCTGACTGTTGTTTGTTTTATAGGAACTCAATTAGGAAGTTATACCAATACTTCGTTTACAATACATATTCCAATCACCTTGAAAGTTGGTACAAATAAGATAGATCTACTTAGTGTGACAGTTGGATGACAGGTTAGCTAAAGCCTAAAACCTATAGTCCTCAACAAAAAGTAGAAATATATGTTAATTTTTTGCTTGCTAATACTATCTACTCCAAAAACTCTAGGATCTTGATGCACGTGATGTGTATAGTGAACTAATGCTCTTTAATGTCAACTTTGATTAAACAGAATTATGGACCATTTTTTGATACATGGGAAGCAAGAATCAATGGTACTATCATTTTGCTAGGTCTTAAAAATGGCACCAAAGATTTTACCTTTTGGAATTTGTTGAAGATACTATGCCCTGCATTTCCTATAAGTTAATAAATATCAATCTCATATGACGATATCCTTTGCCATATAGTTTGACAATAAGTGCTAAAGTTCTCTAGTAGTGTAGAAATATTACATGTCGTGATAAACAAGCATTGTTATGCATTTTAGTGAAATGTACAATGAACTCAACAAAAGCTTTTACCATTAGCCATGATAGATGGTTGGTATCAAATTGCAGTGTATGGAGTAGAAAAATGGTAAAGCTTTTTCTATAGGATTTTTTAGGGAATCCCATGAGTTTGGGGAGACCAATTTTATATTTATGATGTTTGTTTGCTGAGATTTTCCCAGATAAACTCCTCAAGCAATAAAGAGTAGGTAACTATCCAATACTGACCCAAGCCAAACTTACAATGACAAAGGCAAATGGCTGTAGAATTTATTATACCAATTCCCAAGCCCTGGTATAATAAAACATTTTCTTTATTTTTAAGGCTCCAAGTTCACTCTTAACAAGTTTATCATGCTCTTTGTGTCACAGGTTTTAGATTAGTAAGTCACAAATATGCATGGTAGGTGATAGATTGGACACTGATATTTTATTTGGCCAAAATGGTGGCTGCAAAATGCTTTTTGTTCTTTCAGGTAATATAGAAACTATTTTTGTCTTTTCCCTTTCCTAGCATTGAATGTGTATGCATATTGTGTTCAAACATTTCAGAGGTCTCACATTCATGATGACAGTCCAATTTTCTTTATAATATCTTTGGTATGACTTACATATAGTGAACATAAAATGTGGCTTACCATACATGAAAATACATAATTTGCATTCATATACTACATATACGATTATGTCTGTGATTATATGCACATTATGGAAAATTACATATATATCATTCACATTTATCATATTCAACTTGTTTCTAATTCTTATGATACAGGTGTGACTACATTATCCATGCTTGAAAACCCTAGGAATAGTATTCAATCTGACTTTTATAAAAATAAGGTGTCAGATCTCCTTGCCAAGAAATCTACTAATGTATATGCATAGAAGCAATAAGGTATTTGAGCTAACTCATTCTCTTTTGTAAATTTTGCTGTCAAATGTCATGTTTCTCACCACTATTTGTATATAAAATAGAGATAAATTGGTAGCACCTCTTGTGCTTTTACAATTGTAATTTTTTGAATGCACAAGTAGAAATCAAGAATTCCAACATGGTTATATTACTAGAAGACAAAGTGTTATGACCTAAGCCATGATAGTACACACTCTCACTTTGGTTAGGTAGGTAGACTTGCACAAACTGACACTAGACAACATATTTCTCGCACAAACTTCATGGCACCAAACTCAAACCTCAATGGCAACACTCTAGGCCATTGGCACTCTTCCATTCAACAAATCAGTTAGCCAGCTACTACATTAGTGTTAGCTAAGTTGACACATAGTGCAGAGGACTTCCACATAGGTTAGACTCAGTATCTGTGCCAAAGTTTCAATCACATTCCAATTGTTACAAAAACATTCATGGATGAGGTCTAGACCTAAATATTCAACCACCTCCCTTAGATATGAAAAATCCACCCATGACATACCAAGAAGAAATAATTCCATTCACAGAGATAAAATACAAATGTAATAGAATAGTTGATTCACTTTCCATGCCATCCTGATCTAGTGATGTTACGTGTATGAAATTGCAATAAATATAAGATAATAATGAATGATTTTGTTACAACATGACTTTCTTTAATCACTACTTGTTTGGTATGTCAAGCGGGTGCCATTTCCAACTTCTTGAAAATGAGTTCTGGTCGAAAAGTCACATTGCTAAAAGTGTAAACAAATGCATAATTTGGTGTTTTCTGGATGCTTCCAAATCTTTCTATATTGCCAATTTGCAGTTCTCAACATCATGCAAGCTTTAATCTAGTGCTTTTTTAGTAGGAATTTTAAATTGTTACATAATTGGTAGTTGACCCTTGAATGGACCCTAGTTTTTCTATATTTTATGATTTAAAAAACTAGTATTTTTAAAATGGTTTCCTCATCAAACATGATTCAACTAGTCAAATATGGCCAGGGTGAAGATTTTGAAATGATTTGGATCTAAATACTCTATAGGGCACTGAACAAAGTTGTTGAATTATAAACTATATTGCAAATAAATATATTGGTTCCCATTCTGGCTTAGGTCATAGGATTAACCCATGGGTTAAACGATGCCATTGACTTAGAATTTTTCTTACAAGAACAATTGGATATACATTCTCTAATCTCATCCCATATAATCTAATTGACCCCAAAAAATTTCTCATTACTTCAGATTGGGAATTGTTCATTTGTAACAGAGGAACTAAGTTTAATCTAGAAAATGGTGCCCTAAAAGCCATTGGCAGCCTCAAGCATTGTGTTGCTAACTATTTGGGGACTATTTGCAGACAACAGGTTTATAATCTAATCTTTATTTTTGAGATTATGTTTCTCACTCTACGTCTCAAGAACAAAATATGGCATCTTGAAACTCATTACACATTTGTATATTGCAGTCTAATTGTGAAACGTTACCCTTTGTATTATTAGATCGGGGGGAATTTCACAAGTTCCCTCCGATATGACTCGGTCTCTTTGATAATATTCAATGCAGATCATTTTCTTTTTATCGAAGGGACTCTAAAAATTCTCCTCTTGATGTGTTGTACTTTGCTTGATGATGATCACATTCTTTCATGCACGGTGTTTCATCAGAGGGACATTAAAGTACCTCCCACCGATATAGTATAGCCTCTTTGATGATGATTGTTTTATCAGGGAGACATGAAAACTTAGCTCCTGTCGATATGGTGTTGTCTCTCTGATGATGGATGTCCATACCTTGTTCCAAAGCTCCCATTTTGGCACAGGCAGGGAGTATGCTGGCAAAGGTTGTCGAATTTGGCTTTACACCTGCTAATTTTATTCTCTTGAAAATTTCTAAAGCCTTTTCAACAAATCCATTTTGTGCATATCCCACAACCATTGCATTCCATGACATGACATCTCTTTGAGACATTTTGCCAAATAGTTCACATGACTTATCAATGCTTCCACATTTTGCATACATGTCTACTAGGGCAGTTGAAACTACAACATTTGACAAAATTCCCCTATCCATTACTTTTTGATGGATGTCCATACCTTGTTCCAATGCTCCCATTTTGGTGCAGGTGGGAAGGATGATGGCAAAGGTTGTGGAATTTGGGTTTACACCTGCCAATTGCATTTGCTTGAAAGTTTATAAAGCCTTTCCAACAAATCCATTTTGTGTATATCCAACAATAATTGTAGTCCTTGAGAGATGACATCTCTTTGAGGCAGTTTGTCCAATTGTAATATCTGACAAAAATCTCCCATCCAGGTAGAGAGGATGCTGGCAAAGGTTGTACAGTCTGGCTTTACACTTACCAATTGCATTTTCTTGAAAGTTTCTAGAGCATTTTAAAAAAATCCAATTTGTGTGTATCCTACAATCATTGCAGTCCATGAGACCACATTTTTTTGAGCTAGACTGTCAAAAAATTCATGTGCCTTGTCCATGGTTCCACATTTTGCATGCATGTCTACCAAGGTAGTTGCAACTACAACATCTGACAAAATTCCTCTATCCTTCATGCTTTCATGGATGTCCATACCCTATTCCAAAGCTTCCATTTTGGCACAGGCAGGGAGGACGCCGACAAAGGTTGTAGAGTCTAGATTTACACCTACCAATTGCATTTGCTTGAAAGTTTCTAAAGTCTTCTCAAAAAGTTTAATTTGTGCATATCTTGCAATCATTGCAGTCCATGAGACCATATTTCTTTGAGGCATTTTATCAAACAGTTCATGTGCTTTCTCCATTTTTCCACATTTTGCATTAATGTCTACCAGGGTAGTTGCCACTACAACATCTGACAAAATTTCTCTATCCTTTATGCTTTGATGGAAGAATTCATAAGCACTGTATTGATATCTTGTAGAGTTTTGTATTGATACCTCTATTTTCTTACAATGTATGATGCTATATATTTTTTTATAAAATATTAAGGGGTTTGTAAAAGGATAATAAAGGATCATCGAAAGGGTATCAAAATAGTGTGTGATATCTATTCAGGTCCATCAAATCTTAAGAAGACCTCTCTATGAACTAGGTTAAGGTCTGCATAACTTTAACCTTTGTCAAACTTATGAAAGCTTATCCTACTCCTGTGCAAATATTTGTAAAGATCGCACTAAGATTTGTAGAAAGATCATTCAAAGGCCAAAGTGGACGTATGAAGAGGTCACCATGAGTTATTAACTAGGCCTACAAAGATCAAACTATTTCTACAAGGGATAAAGGGTATTCTCAGGTATTGGTATGATGGATGCTTCTTATTTCATTCAAAAATTCTATTCTCATTTAATAAAGATCTCATAGAGTGTGGAGAGTGTCTTAAGATCTTGTGTAGTTATAGAAGCCATTAAAATTTTTAAGGCTAGTGTCAAACATAGTGAAGTGCATGTTATGCATAACCTTTAAGAGAACTTTCAAGTATTGCAACATGTTCAAGGTACAATAATATGGAGTCATCATAATAAAGATGTAGAGTCATTCCAAAGATCTCCATTACCTTGAGTTACCTTGAGCCTAGACTAATAGTGTCAAGATAATGAGCAGGTTGTGAATATTGTTGAAACATGCATAGTGAAGTTTCAATGACATATAAGGGTCTTGTTGGTTGATATGGGACAATGGGTAGTATGCACAAGGAAAAAGAGATTTGGAATTGATGAAGAAGAAAACCTATAGAAGCTATCACAAGGTCTTTAAAGTCATTGCAGATCCTTGAAAGACTATGGGCATAGTGTTCAAACATCACCGAAACTTAGTATATAGATGCAGAGGTTTGTGAACTATGAATGGACTATGAAACCCTAAAAAGCATTGAGGAAGCACTATAATCTTGGATAGTGTCATCACTGTATTCCAAGGCTATATGAGGATAGTTTCTCTATCATCGGAGGTCTACAAATGGACAAAGGTGGTGACATGATTATTGAACTTTGCCATGAAGTTGTCAAGAGTAAAGAACTCTACCAATAGTTTAGGTTATGTATAGTGAACCTAGAGGTATGTCAACATTGTCAAACACTTGTACAAGTTTAGGAAACCCTAGAAAAACCATACCAATAGACATGAAGGACCCACACATCAATGTCAAACACATTTTGAAACTCTACAAGATATTTAAGGGTTTATGAGGGCATTGTAGAAACCTAATAATAGTAGGAAGATGCAGAGGAAAGAGACATCATGGGTAGTAAGTGAAATTCTAAAATAATTACAAAAAGAATAAAAATATGTCTAAGATGTATGAAAGTTCTAAAACTCATGCATAAGCTTTGTATAAGTTGAAAGTCTTCATGAGAACCCTAAAGAGTCCAAGAAGCCTACATAAGAGTAAAATAGCATTATCAAGATGGTTTAAAAGTGTCTGTAGGTTTGGAAGTCATTCAAAGTTTGTACAAGTTCTCTCAAGAATTATCAATTCATCTTGGAGGCCTTGTATTATAACCTACAAGTCTACATATTATTAATAGTTGCTATGGATTATAGTGAAAGTATCATATTACCTATGCACAATGGAGTGATGGAGTATCATAGTGAATGCACAGTAAATAGTATGCCTAATACAGTATTCTATCAATGATCAGTGACAATAGTTGGTATGACGGTGACAGTTTGCAATTTTCTAATTGTGATAGTTATGGTCTTATACTTCTTGCTTGTGACAGTCAAAAAGTGGCTTGCTAATGACAGTGGTTGCTTGTGACAGTGGTATTTTTGATAGTGGTATGCATTTGCATCCTTCTTTGATCATTAGTTACACATCATTGGTGTCAAAGGTAATGGTGTTTGTTGATGCAAGGTAAGTTTCAAAGGTGTTGATAAAAGTTGATGCAAGGTATGGTACTTATACATATAAGTATTCAAACAGAGTTGTTTTGTGATCATTCAAATATTTAGTGGAAGTGAGTATTGTTATTTATTCTTCAAAAAGGTGCAAGAGGTGTGATTGTATGATTACAAGAGATACAAGGTTGGGAAATGTCATGTTTTGATATGATCAAAGGTGAATAGATATGGTCTTTTGAGACAATTATATTATCAATGCATAGTGAACAATGGCATATTTACTTCATTTTCTTCTAACAGTGGTTACTTGGTTTTAGACATGAATGCTTTCCTCATTGGTTTGACATAAGTGTCTTTGTGCGCAGTTGGTTTGTAATGGCAGTGATTACAAAGACAATATACAAATCCATGTGTATTATGCCTCATGTTCCTAATGGCAGCAGTTCTTTGATGGTGTGACAGTAAGCCTTCTAACTTGACGGTGCCATTTCATGATTTTAGATAGTGCTTCTATATGTTTCTTGTCCTTATATCCCTTCTGCTCAGATGATTAGTTGCAGGTCTCTACTGGTAGTGTTATAACTGTTTGTATAGCATAGTAGAGTGGTATGTGAAGTAGAGTGGAGTATCTCCAAATAATTGTCTAGGTAAAAATTGTGCACCTTTTATTTATTTAAAATTAATAATGTTGGCTCTAGATGACATTGACAATTGCTCTCTTATTTTTTATGTTAACTTCTTTCATGTCACACAGGCTGCCAAGGAATATTCTGAACAATTGGGTGTAGATTCATTCATCAAGTTGTTTGAATAGTTCAAGTCTTATGAACAACTATATTTCTTCTTGGGTGCATATTTGAGCTCCAGGTGATATGACTTTGGATCGTCACTTGTATCATTTTGTCATTGATATTCATTGATCTATTTGAGGAGGTAATTTTGTAGTAGCTTGGGAACATTGTACTTATATGGTAAACTGTATTTTCAATGTCATTGGTAGTGAGGATCCTGACATTCACTTCAAATACATTGAAGCAGCAACCAAAATTGGACAAATCAAGGAGGTGGAACATGTAACCAAAGAGTCAAACTTTTATGATGTTGAAAAGACAAAGAACTTTCTTATGGAAGCAAGACTTCCAGATGCTCGTCCACTGACAAATGTTTGTCTCTTAGTCAATTTTAAGCATGAGAACTTAGTCAATTTTAGTTCCTATATGCTCTCCCATGCTTGGGATGAGATATAGGATCCTTAGGCTTCATTTTTCAAGTAGTTCTTTCATGTTTTGGAGTTGTATAAGCAAAAAATAGAGCATTGTAACTCAGTTTTCTCAGTCACAACACTAAGAAACACACATTGTAACACATTTTTCAAAGCAAAGATACATATTTAAGTCTTGTATCTGCTGTAAGAACACCTTTTCTCAATAAAATTTTAGCATTTTGCCTTCTTAATAGCTGTTTCATTATGTGCAAATGAATGATTGATTATGTTTTTCTGTGTTTTATGTTTAGACCTCAAAAGCATTGTCTCATTTCTAACACTTTCTGGTAGAAATCAATGAACAAAATGAATAAATGACTAAAAATAGTTTAGCCATAAATTTGGTCACGTCATAAATGACTGAAAATAAACTACTAATGGTCACGTGACCAAGCTCAGTGAATAAATATGATTAAATATATGACTAAATTAACGACTAAATATACTACCAAATTGATCAATCAGAACCACCAATAAATGACTAAAAATGGTTTAGTCATAAATTTGGGCGCGTTATAAATGATCGGCAATAAACTACTAATGGTCACGTGACCATGGTTAGTCATTTATAAGCAATTTTTAGTAGTTTTTTAATCATATATTGTTGTTTTTGTACTAGTGTAACAAATCATTTTCTCATCAATATTTAATGAATATTTATTCTAAGGAACAAACTTAACTTCAACTATACTAGTCACAATTGTGCTTGATATGAGTCAAACTTGGAGTCAAGGTAAACCATAACAACTTTAATCTTCATTCACCTAGTAAAACCCCAATACATATAGCTTGTAAGAATGTGTTAATCTCAAACTACTATTTGGCCTACCCTAAACCGCTATGTCATAACTCATCTATCGACTAACCAACAAATACTACAATTACAATATTACAAAAGCAAGTGCTCGCCACTAAGTGGTACTTGTTTTTATTACCTTTAATTTCATATCAAATTTTCTTATCACTCGTTTAATTAGTTTCTTCTAATTATCTTCATTTTAATTTCTTGTAGTTTGAAAATAAATTTTGATTAATCTTTTAATTTTAAGTTGGTTTTTATAAAACATGAAGAAATATTTGTTTTAATTAAAATTAGGATTAATGACTATAAAATAATGTAATTTAATTATTTTAATTTAAATTTGTGATATGACAAAATTTATAAATCTAAAAATTAACAAGAATGAAAGTATGTGATCTCTTAAATGAATAGTCCAAGGGAGTTTTGAGTTGTTTTTGTACTCCCAATTCTTGGGCTATTGCCAACCATCCATTGTCTTAATCTAATGGTTGATGGGATTCATATGATGTCTTATATGGTGAATGAAGAAAGAGATCACATTGTAGACACCTAATATTGACCAACACATTCATGTCACTACATCACCTTCACATCACTTCCTGACTTAATCATTCAATTTCCATTCTTCCATATTAATTAAATAATTCATCTATCTCCATCTTATTCCTCCATATTAATTAAATAATTTTAATTATTTAATTAAACTAATTTCCCTCCACACTTTGATTAAATAAATTCAAATAATTATTTATTTAATTAAATATTTCATTTCCTCCAAATAAATAAAATTTAATATTTTATTTATTTATCCATGTACACATGAAATTAAATAATTAATTTATTTAATTTCCCTACTTTTCCCTCTCACCATAATTTCCTCTAATCAGAACAGTTAACAGATCAATCAAATCAGTTGACTCAATCTATTATGTTTACAAATCAATCAATTTTGTTAACAATCTAATCAATCCAGTTAACAAATCAATCAATTCAGTCAATCATTAATCAAATTTGTTAGCTCCCCTAATTTATGAGAGGACAAGGACACTTGTCACTCTCATTTGTTCAAATCCTCTCATCCAATTCTAGCCATTGATTTCTCTAATCATTTTCCACCATTGATCTTCATTTCTGAAGGTCTATAAATGGAACATCTTCCACACCTCACATCCATCTCTCATTTTTGGTAAACTTATGTTGTTGCAATTCACTCATTCACTTTGGGAGATCAAAGTTATGTTGTTTTGATTAAGCAATCCACATATCCATGACATATCAAACTAGCACATCTATTGAGTTCAAGTGCATTCCAATACGCTCAATCAGTGAGGTTGAGTTTGTGTGCAAAGGAAGGTGAAGCCACATGGATGGAGTAATAATTAAATAGCTATCTTCTATAGCTCTTTAATAAAAAATTAACAGATCAATCAAATCAGTTGACTCAATCTATTATGTTTACAAATCAATCAATTTTGTTAACAATCTAATCAATCCAATTAACAAATCAATCAAGCTAGTCAAATCATTAATCAAATTTGTTAGCTCCCCTAATTTATGAGAGGACAAGGACACTTGTCACTCTCTCATGTGTTCAAATCCTCTCATCTAATTCTAGCCATTGATTTCTCTGATCATTTTCCACCATTGATCTTCATTTTTGAAGGTCTATAAATGGAACATCTTCCACACCTCTCATCCATCTCTCATTTTTGGTAAACTTATGTTGTTGCAATTCACTCATTCACTTTGGGAGATCAAAGTTATGTTGTTTTGATTAAGCAATCCACATATCCATGACATATCAAAGGAGCACATCTATTGAGTTCAGGTGCATTCCAATACGCTCAATCAGTGAGGTTGAGTTTGTGTGCAAAGGAAGGTGAAGCCACATGGATGGAGTAATATTTAAATAGCTATCTTCTATAGCTCTTTAATAAAAAAAATTGACTACAAAGTCACTACAAAAGAATTAATGTGCATGGGAGATTATTGGAAATATTTTTCATCTGGATGCTATTATAGGTCCCACTTTATTACATAAATCTATTACTCCTACTCAAGACTTCTATTTCCATAAATAAAGAACATTTGAAGCTCATGGGCACTGCCTCCAAAGGAAATTCCTTCCATCCTAATATCATTCTTTAGTTCTATAAGACTGGTTATCAGATGACAGATATACTATGTCAAGAAGATTTGGGCTAGGCTCCTAGTGATCATAAAAAATACATATGCAATATAGCATCAAACCTCTATGTAGTATAGAAACAATGACCTACAAAAAATGTCTATAGAGGTTGATAGAGGCTTCGATTCAGGTAAGCAATGAAACCAAACAATGATCTTTTCATGTAAATCACAATTGTTGACTGGCTTTTGAAGCTACGTCAGTTGGAAACAAGAAAATTGGGATGAAGAGATCGTGGCGCCATGTATGGAAGGTGCAACCCTTGTAAACATGTTGAAACACCTTTTATGGAGGGTGTGACCCTTGTGAACAAGTCACGACCTGCCTAACAGGTAGCCAAACTTTGAACAAAGCATGGTAATCAACATGCTAATACAAAAACCAATAAAGGCTAAAATGAAACCTTCAACACCGATGGATAAACTTGTAGATCTCCCTCTATTTGGTTAAATATAAACCTTTGAGCATAGCATACACCAAAAAAAATCCCCTCAAATTAGAAAAAAATAGCCAAACCAATGCCAAAAAACACAAAAAATGTCAAACTAGAGCGAACCAGACATAGAAAATTGCTTGCAAATCTTCAATTTGAAAAAAAATTCAACTGATAATTTTTCTCACATCTATGACACACCTATGATAGGGCTATGTGTGGGATGAAATTGAAATTAGGAAGGGAATTGTGATTCTAGGCTCTAGTACCATATAGGAGCAATAATGAAATGAATGCAATAACTAGAACTTGCACAAGATGAATGTGCACACAAAGCAAGAGATAAAACTATCATAAAATGTATAGGAATGTAAAATCAACTCCTTGCATATGTAGGACAAGGAGGAAGTGAGAAGATGAGAGTTATACACTAACTAACCCTCCATGATGTGTGACACATGTAGAACACTTGGGACAAGTGTGAGAGCGTGTGGATTGCTTAATCAACAAATTCATAGGCCTAAACGGCATAGATGGTGAAGCCATTACAACATTCCAAAAAAAAAGAAAAAAAAAACACATAACAACACCCAGTTACTTGGGGATCTTGTCAAGAACAAAATATACCTTAGTAGCAAACTCACCTAGCCATTCCACTTGTTTCAGGGAAAGGGGAGGTGCCATGTATCCAATGTAGAAGTTGAGGTTTCAGGGAAAGGGGAGGTGCCATGTATCCAATGTAGAAGTTGAGGGTATCCATGTTGTCCCTCATGACTCTGTCTTGGAAAAAGATATGGCTTGTTTCATCTCTTCATTCTTTAGGGCCTCTTCAATCATGAAAATTCCCCCACAACTACCTTTCTTGGGATTTTTGCTGAGGTGGGACACATCATCCATCGTAGCCTATTGAAGGTGAGGCACCACCAGCATGTGAGCTACCAACTTAGACCTTTATGGCCCTGAGCCAAGGTGAAATCACATAGGAACATCCCCAGTAGTTGGTGATCATGCATGTGCTCTGAGATTGCCATGACATTGATCACCTACCGGATAGCACACTCTATTTCCTTCATTTGCACCAAGAACATCCTTCATAGATAAATCGATAAGTCGCTGGTATCGCATGGGCACTCCACTCCCTTCACACTAATGCTTGCCATCCTACAAATTTTGTAGCTTGGAATGCTAACCATTGTTGGATTTATAAATAAACATAGTTCTAGATGTGGTACCATAGCACTCATCATCTAGTTATAGTTTCAAAAAACCTATGGTGGAGAGCCACCATAACCATCAAGGGACTTGTGATGAGGTCTAATCTTTCCCTTTCCGTTCTACCACCAGAAGTCAAACTCCATTGGTAACAACTTCAAGAGTCTCGCAAGTGATGTTGGCATTGTACCTTCAAAATCTGAGAGCTCAAAGAGAATATGTATCCATGTATCGAAGTGTAATTGAGTTAAAATTATCCAACCAAGTTGGCCAACTTAGCCTAAATCTGAAATGAGCCTGGCCACAGCTAGATTGGATGGTACATTGGGGAATCCCTAGGCCCATATTGATATAATTCTCAAATGTTGCCTTCCTTGTGGAGTTACCTAATGAAAAACAAGCCTTATCATCCTGACGTCTTATTAATATCTATTAACTCATTCCTGGAATTTGGCAGAAACACCACATGTCCAGGGCGAATGGCCCCCCTAGCAATGACTAAGCTCATTTCTCTAAAAGGAGGGGAGAGTCACCCCTGACTTCTTTCAAAAAGTCCCTTATTGATAGACCTTTGGAGATCTTTGCTATTGGTTGGGTGGCGTTGCCGAGATCTAAAGAGCCAAATTCCCCAACGCCATAAGGATCCCTGCAGGTGTTACATCCCCAACTTATGATTTAGCTTAATCTTATTTTTGCATGGTAATCAAGATGATTAACTAGAGGGTAATGATTAGATTTTGTGGAAAATATCAGATTAATCATTGTTTATGAGGAAACTAACTAATGCTGGTTAGCTATGAGATTTCAAGTTGAAATGATTATTTAATTATTATGATTCATTAAACATATGATGATACACTAATCATGATTTTATGGTGGTGAGTTTGATTAGGAAAGTAATCATCCTTCAAAGATGGAAGGAGGGTACAATCTGGGAGGAAGAGATAGATGTCGGGAAAAGGGGTTAAACAACCATCTGAGTATCAAACTTTGTCCTTCGAATCTTTGCTATTAGGGTGAGTTTTGTCTCCCATGTTAGTCTTTTATTTTCTCTCTTCGACTAGTCAACTGGACTCTTCTCGACATCTTCAATGTCAATTTGTCGAATTAACGATGTTCGCAAGAACATCTCTATTTGAGTTGCTTGCCAATTTCGGAAAAGTTATCGAGGACCCTTTGGTTCCATGTTGGTTTTCCGCATTATGTATTGTGACTATTTTACCTCGATATTTATGTCTTTTGATGAACAATGTTTCCAGGGGAGCAGTGCTCGACCCCATAGTCGCATCGTAAGAATGTGTGTTTATCTATTAGTGATGATATTTGTTAACCCTTAAACCTTATGTAAGGGAGTATATGTATATTCATATAAGTTATACTTGTTTAAACCCTTCATGAGGTTGAACATGGTTAATATATATATTATTATTTTATTCAAATGTTGTTTATGTGTTGATGGGGGCACTTGGCCAGTCACCACCTGCGAGGAGTGGGAAGGAGAGTGTTTGCTGCCCTATTCTCAAGCCATTATCTCAACCGACCTATTGTTAATCGAAAAGGTGGTGAGCTTTAAGCTCAGCAAAAATTGTTCTTGTTATGGCTTGCATGTAAAGAATCAGTTACTACTGATTTGGATAGGGAGTCTTTGTTGTGGTCATTGGTTGGATTGGGTGTGATGTTTTTTTATTATGCCTTTAGGGAGGACTCTGGGGTTGGAGAGATAGAGTGTTCATTATAGAGTTATTCCTACTACAGTGAATGCTTGAAGGAGTCAAGTTGGAATTGTGTATATATTGTGCCCAGCTGCTACCTTTGAACGAGCTTTAGCTATAGGTATGAGTTGTAGCTCAATGTTTTATACTTGGTAATCATTTTTGATAAGAGCCTTCGATTGTTATTGAGTGGGTGTTAATGGTGTCGACCCACATTATACTTGCATTGTTATCCAATCGCTTATGAAGTCATCTCATTCATATGGTTAAATATTACATATTCTTGTTATGATAATTGTTACCACCTTTGCTAAGGCCATAGATAATACATTGTGTGTAGTTAAACCTCAGCCAACTTGGGGTTGCAATAGATGACTATGCATATATGAAGCCTACAGTATGTTGTATGGCAGGGTTTCAAACCCTATTAAACTTCAATAATTACCTATCATCGTTAAGATGATTGTATTTACTTAGAGGCTTTATCATTTATTAACTATGATAAACTTGTGTAGGGTTATTAACTCATGATTGATAGATTTCGAGCCTAGAAACTTGCTGCTATAATGATGTTTCATAATAATTGTGATAGCTGCGAAGGCTTGGAAGATGTTTTATATGTATAGCCCGATAGGGCAACTGTGCTTTCAATGATTGTGATAGCTGAAGGCATTGGCCTATGTTATCGATAACTAGAGCCTTGCAAGAGAGGCGAAATCATATTGTGTTATAGACTTATGATAACTATGTAATACCAATCCATATTATGATGAACACTGTTCCAGTCTTGATGGAAAACTCTTTCTTGAACCATTGTTCTTACCATTATACTTATCACCTCAAAGAGAATGAAGTAAACCTTTGATTGCATGTATTGTATTTTGATACTAAATGATTTCTCATGCTAATGAGAAGGTTCTTGTGGACATTTTATTGTCTTTTAGCTCCTATGGGTTTGAGCCAAACTTCCTTATTCTTTTACAAGAATAGACCCTTGTCATCATAAATCATGTTGTGTAATAGTACATGTGAATGCCTTCTTTTTGAATGGCTAAGTTACTTTTTTAAGAATTTGGTATCAAGAAGGTCTCTTAAGATTGAACCTTGTTAAAGGGAATCAACTCTATGAGTCACTATAAGTTCACTCATTGACATTATGACCTAAATGCAAACCTTGAGATGAGGTAAACAATGTAAACATCAAGCCAATATGATTAGGTGTTGAGAACATGATTAAAACTTTTTCTGCAAACAAATGTAGGACAAAGTGACATGGAGTCACTAGTACTCGGTTGCTTAAGCAACAAGAACCTTAAGAATGTGTTATCAAGACATAAGTTGAATGTCCATGGAATGGACTAAGACGATTTGAACTTAATTGTTCTAGACAGAGAAGGGTTGAATTATATTTACTGTAGGACATGACAACTTATAAGTTGAGTCAAGGTGGTGGACATATGACAATGTTAATTGCATAACATTTATATATGTAAATCTTTGGCCAAAGTAATACATCCATCTCTGCATGCATTGTCAGTCCACAGTGCTCCAAATGGCATAATGTCTCCAGTAGTGTCATACATAGTTAGAATGGATCTATAGTTGTGTGACCAAGAGGCATTATGAAGGACACAACACCAAATACTCAGATGGCTAACCTAGAGGTTCCTTATATCTATACCTTCCGTGAAGGGAAGGGCCACTACCAGGTAGGAAGTTATGCGGGGACTGCCAGTTTGTGGTTGGAGGAAAAGCACCTGGATGATGCTCTCCTTCCCAAGCATGGGACAATCTGAGGCTTATGAAGATAGATGTCACATATTCCAGATGCAATGCTTCTCATTATATGACTTGATAGTCAATTATTATGTATAATTTGATAGTTGATGCCTTGAGCATAACTTTGTACATGCATAGTGAAGGTTATTCACCAATGAGATGTAATTGGATATTGTAATTGAAAGCTTTGTTATATTCTGGTTTAGAATAACATGCTTAATTATTGAAATGATAATGATTCATTCTTGCTTAGCTTCAATTTTGGATAACCATGATGTATTCTAATTCTTGGTTAAGATGAATATTTATGTTAATTATTGAGCATTATGGAATACGTTGTTACAATAGGTTAGGTCAAAGCCTCGGACACTAACTCCCTATTTCCAAATCTAAGATTTAGTTCCCCCTTGTTTGTATTGAGGGCACATGATTTTTGGCATGCCACAGAGCCAAATGTATATCATTCAACTCCATTTGCAAGCTTGCCACTTAAGGCATTACTAGAAATTGGATCAGTCTTTGGACTGACATGGTTCTTGGGTGGCGGCATAGGCTACTCATCTTGCTCACAGTTGGAATGAGGTTGCATACATTGAGGGATTTTGTTACAATCCTTTGTTTCTTTGTTCCCCTCCCTATCTATTGATTTCAGATTCTTTGGTCCTTTGGTAGATCTAGGGCATCTAATTGCATTGTGTGATCTACTTCTACAATTCAAGAAAAAAATCTTAGCTCCTCCAATTCCAGCACCTAAGTCCATACATAATGTGGCGAGTGAAGAAGGATTTATCGCAAGAATTCTTGAATTTTTGTGACATGGATTCTAGCATATAGGTACGAATCCTGCTCAAGGAGCTTAGTGTCAATATCTATGAGGGTCCTGAGGGATCGACCAATTTTTCTAGGAAATCCTCAGACCAGAACTCCATTGGTAAGTTATATAGTCTAATTCTTTGGGCTCATCGTAAGGGCTGAGTCAAGTAGGATTAAAATTTGGAACCCACTTCCGGATGTACAGAGGGACATCATACATCTTCCAAGAAATTTACCTTTTAGCATTTTGTCTCTTTATTCCTTTGACATGAAATCTATGGTGAAGAACCCCTTAGGTAGAAAATTGATGACACATGGATTTTTCCAATACTCTTCAACCCATTGTCATATCTGGAGTCTAGACATCTTTTGCTCGATGAAGCGACAAATGACGACAGTGTTTTGTAACAATTCAATGTTTTCCCCACTCTCCTTCATGATGTTGATGATGTGAGATGGTGGACATGCACCATCCTGCTTTCAGTTCTTATAGAAGATCCGACCATGCTCCTCATAAGGGCTTGCCTTGCAGGCGTCACTCTTTTTTGCCATTTTTGGTACTCCATATATATATATATATATATATATTATATTTCTTCTTTGTTTTAACTATAGAGAATAAAATTAAATCAGAAACTTATTTAAACATAATAATGTTTTTTTAAGGAAAACACACACACACACACACACACACACGCACACACACATATATATAAGGTAGCAATAAACCTTTATATAAACTAAAAGTTTCTAGATTTTCTAGAGATCTAGTAAAGGAAGAAATTCATAAAAATTTAAACAAAAATCTATTCTACATTATTATTTTTAAATATAAAACATGACATATAAATATTTTTTTAAAAGCCTATAAAGAGAAATATTTCCTTAATGCATTAAGGTTAAAATTTCCTTTTCTTACTTCAATATTTAGCTAAAATGTAGTAGGAACTTAGAGAGGGAGAAAGAGAGCCCAAGAGTCATTTTCTTTCCAAGGATAATAAAGCAAACATTATACTTTTCTTTACAATATTGTAACTTCATATAAATTATAACAATACGAGGGTAAACTTTCCATTCTTTCATTCTCTAGGAATATTTAACTTCACAAAGTGCAAGATACACATATATATTGAACAAGAGAGATTAGACCAACTCTCCTACACTCCCCATCTCATTTACAAATCTGAAATAGCTTAGGCTTTTAATAGCCTTTATAACAATACTAAATCTCTAAATCAATGTCTAAGTTTTCACAAGGAGACTCTTCTCCTTCCTGCCCTTCTTCTTATCCATGAATCTTTCAAATAAACACAACAACACTAACATGGCCAATGGAGGGCTCACCACCAAACCATAGCATTTCTTGCAAGCCACCCTGAGCTAGGAGGCCGTCAAGTAACCCAAGGTCATACAAACATAGGGAAATCCATAGCATACATATCAAACACACCAACTCTCATCCCATGAAGACTCACAAACTGAATCTATTACTTGGATTCAAAAAGGGGGAGAGAGTGGACACCACTTCTACAAGGGGAAAGACAAAGATGAACTCATAATACTCATTTTCACAACTCAAGTTCACACATGTAGCCTCTTGCTATTTATCGCTACTTATAACTCTCAAGAAGAACAAAGGAACTCTTGCCTATCAAAACTTAATACCAAAACACCAAGAACAAAGCACCAAGCCTTCAACTCCTATCAAGGAGTGGTCTTTCCCTGAGGAGGTTGACACCTCTCTCAAGACCCCACATACAAGGCAAGCTCCTAGACATGGATATCACTTGCTCAACACAACCCTTACCTAAATACAAAATAACACATTAAACACTACATAAACATTCTCAAGCATACATGGAAAGGAGCAAGTAAAAAACACTACAAATGCTAAGCCTTGAAAACTTGAGAGCCTACCTCTTGAGCTTCCAAGTTTGAAGATGGTTGTAGGAGTTCTTCTAAGAGCTCGATCCAAGATCTCCTTCCAATACTTGCTCAAAATCTCCTCTCCAAAGCCAAAATCCTTCCAAGCAAAAATGACCAAAATCCCTTTCATCTCCTCAAAGGGGGAGATAAGTAGGGTTTCAAAAATAATTCCCTTGAATGGGAAGATGACACTTGTCACCTTCCCATTCATCCACAAGAGAACACCTCCCCACAAGTTCTCTCACACATATGTGAGAAATTGGGGAGTGGAGAGTACTTGGGGTTCTCTTCCCAAAATCTCTTACATTGTATGCTCACACATGTGAGGCCTCTGGGATTCCCCAAAGTCCATTCATGAACCTAGGATAGTGGGAATGGGATGGTGACAAGTCACCAACCCCTCTTCCCAAACCCTAACTCGTCACTCTTTTCCCAAAGCCATTTTAAGTGGTCATAGCTTGGTCAAAACTCAAAATTTGTGGTCCAAAAGGTACCTATCCCATAGGTAATTGACTTAGGGCCATAATAATCATAAAATAATCAAAATAAAGCTCAAATTACACCTTTTAAAAAGCTCCAAAATCCCATGCACGTAAATTGGACATGGATGCCAATTCATCATCTAACTCATCCCAAGACAACCTTAGCAGACTCAATAATGAAAATAAACAAAGTATCAAACATATTACAATCATTCGTAAATCCCACAAAACCCTAGTCGGACCTTAGGGAATAGGAAAGTATTATGAGGTTTAATTACAGGGGGTTACCACTTGTGAGACCTCTGAATTTCTATTGGCCATGGAAACACCTGCATACTCCAACACACAAATCATTAGATCCAATATACAATAGCCAAAGAAACTTAAATTACATCACACCCAAAGTCACACAATCATTCAAATGGTCATAGTAAGGATGATACCCAATTTTTATATGACAAGGTATTATTCAATTCAATTCTAAATCAACTCTCTTTTAGTCATCATAGTCCTGACCATACAAGCATAGATAAATTTACCAATTCATTTAACTCAATAAAATCCATTTGCAATCCAAACTAAAATACGTAAGGTAAGACATTCATTCATCATTGACAATTCATAACATAACATAGGTAATCTAATTAAACCATCATCAATATAATGAACATAGCTCTCTACTCTAATCACATCATAATGTCTATCACATGTCTACTGAATAGGATCAATATCCATAATAATATCCAATGTCACCTTAAAGTCAAGAGATAACAAGTCTATCAAGATGAATCAAGAAGTCTAATAAAGGTGGCCTCACAAAAATTCACTAAGGATCATTTCCAAACACATTTGAGTGACATACAATTAATCTAAATTAAGACATACATCTCCTATACATAATTGAGTCATAACACAACTAACTTTTAATTAGATCCACATCTTATCTATCGAATAGGATCCCAATACCATATACATATCCTAAGTCTTGGTGTAGCAATACAATTAGGTCTAATACTGCAACTAAATGTGTTGCAAAAGGGTGGGCCTCTCACACCCAAACATATAAGTAGCTCTCCTGACTGGACTAGAATTCAAACTAAGACAATGCACGCAAGATAACAAGGACTGCAAAAGACCTAACTTAGTGTACTAAAAAAAGGTGGCCCCCATTTTCTTTGAGAAAATAGGGCATGTTGTGTAACTAACAACAAATTTCAACAAAAGAATTACATGTCTACTAATCTAGAATCTCTAAGAAAAATAACCACTGGGTGGGTGCAAAAAGGTGGGGGGCCAAAAAGTGGCCAAATTCTTAATTTTTTTAAAAAAGGCATAAAGCACCTGTGTTATAATGTGAGCGCATTATGTCTGATTATAAGAAAAAAACAACTTTTCTCATTTCTTACCTCTACTTTTTTTTGCAAACTCGTGGCCTGCAGACCCTTGAGAGTGCACTTGCATTATTGGAGGCTAGTTTCTTCAGCAAATTCTCACTGATTCTTCATCAAAATGCTGCCACGACATCGGTCAGGCCAAAGGAGTAAGTTTTTCTTGTTTTTTGTGTGAATTTGTTACTAAATAGGTAGATTTAAATGGTGTTTTGATGTAAATTTCTTTAATTTATAGGAATTGATAATCCACCTCCTCCCCCTGAAAATCTTGAATCACCTAAACACCAAATACCTGATGTAGAACAACCCCAACAACAAACACCTCTAGTAATTCCTAAATATGCCCCTGGAACACAAGTAAATTTAATGGGGAAAATTAAAAATAATAAAAAACAAATTGAGGACATAATTGCAAGGTTGAAAGATTCTACAACTTCAACCTCACATAGAGTTGCGCTTGCTCAATCTCTTGAATGTATGTTATCAAATGTAGTTTCAATTGGCAAGCAAATCTCTAGTTGGTCAGATAAGGGGAGGAAGTTTAGAAAATTCTATGCCGATAAATTATTTTACAAACAAGTCAAAAAAGAACAAATTACAAAATTGGACTTGTGTTCCCTTTTCACATCTACCCATGAACAAATCAACCTCTACCCCTTACATGAAAGAGGTTCCCTATCCGTTGGTGCAACAACCAAGCAATAAAGGACCATTTTGGGCAGAGGTGGTGGATGGTTTTTGACCATCCTCCATGCAACAATAATGAGGTCCCACAATATTTTTGAGGAAACTCTAGTGCGAGTTTGTCCTTAATATTTAGTCCCAAACTATTTTGATATGCGAGACTTCTAAGGTAGAGTTGGGGAGTCAGTACAAGATAGACCAGGGGCATGTGTTGACCCACAGCGACCAACGAGATGTACACTATCCAAACCATCCTATGAGCACATGTTTATCCCTTCCATTTTGAAGGATAGTGCTGAGGTCAAGACACTACAGTCCATTAGTTCCTTGACCTAGAGCATCATAGAGCATGCCAATCCTGCAATACAGTGTGAGTTGGGGAGACTTTGAGGAGTAGGGTTCCACCCCATACTTTTCAGGATTGCAAGTCATCCTATGATTATGACCCCATGGATAGTCAGGACGTAGGTGCGTAGGCTACATCTACAGTTGAGTAGATGGTGATGACAGATGCCCTCCTGGATGAGACTTTCGGTCTTGATACTTAGGTAAATGTTAGCAAGTTCATTGAATTTAATTTATTAAATTTCATTTTTGAAATGCAAGATTAAATAATTTAGTTTAATGATTATAATGAAATATCAGGGTCATAGCATTCATTCAGTTTTCAACGGTTCTCCACCTCTGTATTACACTACGACAAGTATTGTCGAGGTATGTAACTAGTAAACAATTATAAATATTAGATGTGAATAGCATTGTTATATGAATAGTATTCTAATATCTGATTTTGGATGTTGAATAGGTTAATCTTGGAGATTTCATGGCAACACCTCCCAATGGAGGTGGAGTTCAAAGCTTCACTCAGGTAATAAAATAATGAGTTTAACTAATAAATTGTACTTACTAGATTTTTGTAGTTTATATTCATATTGTTGATTACATTGCATTGCACATATTTCAAAATCTAATGTGTAGTAATGCTTTGAGTTATGCAATGTGTAGTAATTCGAAAGATGACAAAATTTCAATTACAATATAGTCTTTTAGAAAGTCAACATACGCAATTATGCAATTACTTCACATTGCATAACTAATAACTAGGAGCAGCTGCCAATTGCATTTTCTTGTAATGGCATTCTATGAGACCACATTTTATTGAGGATTTTTTTCAAACAGTTCACTACCTTGTCTATGCTATGGATGTTTGGAAAAAATCTATCAAAGCATAATAGTAAGCTATAGCATAGACAAGGCAATGAGCTGTTTGAAAAAATACCTCAAAGAAATGTGGTCTCATTGGAATGCCATGACAAACAAATGCATAGACAATGACATCAACATGAGACCACATTTCTTTGAGGCATTTTTTCAAATAGTTCACTGCCTTGTCTATTCTACCATATTTTCCATACATGTCTACCAAAGCTTTTTGATCCCCTCCACATTGTTCTTTGATAAATTATCTCTAATAAATTCATCTACTTACCACCAATTAGACCCCTTGAAACAAATCTTCCCCTTTTAAAGGCATATGATCCCAAAGGTTTTTTCTAGTATTACCATGCCCTAGGACATGGTACCGGAGAGGTGAACAAGCCTATGACATCTTATATAGCATATGATTGACTCCAACATCATCTAGGTTTTAGGTATTAATTATGGGGGCAACAAGTCACCCCTAACCAAAATCTTCAAATCTACACTAACCCATTCCCCTACAAACTATGTCAATCCTACTGCCTCGATTTCTTCCATCCCTACTTTTGATCCTACATCTAACCCACATAAGTCTTTAATGAGGACCCTTCCTTTAATACTACTATATTCTTTGATATGATAGGCACATTAGACATTCAACCTTATAATTTCATTGTTGAACCCACTCCTACACCTGCCATCACCTTCTTGCTTGACAATGTGCCTACTGATGATTATAGCAATTCTCTGTAGATTGAGGCACAAGTACACTATAAAATGATAGTTGAATCAAGGTGGATCTTTTAAGCCTTATTAATGTAGTTATAGACGAACACTTATACATCACTACGTTGCAAAGAGATTCTTATCCCCCTCAAATATCTCCTAGTGTACACATAATGACACTTCTACACCTACTTTTGGCTCCCTCACCCTACTAATCTAGGTAGGACCTAAATTCCTAGATGTATCATATCATATTATCCCCACCTCAGACCATTATCTATTCTCTTAGGTCATCCTTGGCTCATTGCAATGTGGGTTGTCCATGAACTGTCATCCCCTAGTGCCTTAAATTCCCCATGATGGTCATGTCTTCACCATTTCTCATAGCCTATACCAACTAGCTGTTACCTTAAGACACTTCTCCTTAGATTATTTTTTGTCAACCCCTTCTGGTCCACCTCAACCTCATACCAATACTCTCTTTCACCTTTACCTATCTTATGCCTCTAAACGCATTGCTCCCCGCACCCCACAACCTCTTTCTATTACTTCACCTACTCCACTAGCTATGCCCCTATCTTCCCCGCAAGCCACCATATATTCCACCTATTACTGTCTACTTCACCTTCCTCATTGACTTCTATCTCCCCTCTAACACACCGCCAAGATAAAGTAAAAGAAAAAGTGTAGGACCTTTCCCCATCCACTTCTAAAATTAGGCCTAAGAAACTTCCCCAACACTACACCTAACCTACGAAACAACCCATATCTACCCTACCTATTTCCTAATCTACCCCTACCAAACATCCCAAACCTAGTTTGCTTCTAACCCACCCTTGACAAACCTCAAGACAAAGACAATGATAAGAAATTTTTAAAATAAGGTGTTTCTTGTCCTATCTTTCCTCCCTTCTATTATCCCACAAACTCTTGATATTCCTTCTTCCTGTAAACCCATAAACTTACCTAATGTCTATGTGATTTCTAGTACCATTCTTGTATCCCTTGTTCTGCCCCTCATTCCCATCACCAATCTTTTCCTGACATCTTAAAACCCTCTAGCTTAGGCATTGTCTTACCTCCATCACTACCAAACAAACAAAAATTTGAGCACTACCCTACCCCACCCTACCATCAACCTAAACCTAAACTAACACCTTCACTCCCTCTTTGACTTCTTGTACATCTACTCTCTCTCTAATTGAGGTGGCTCCTCTTCTAAAGCCTCATTATCTTAGTATGCTCATGTCTACTGGAAACATAGAGGATCAGAGATTAGTGGAATATTCTCTACCTAATCCATCAACCCATGTAGTTGGTGGGTGTCTCTTTGACTTAATTGTTTATTTTCACATGTTATTAGTAAAATTCACTCGCTTACTGACCATCATTCCTTCTATAGAAATTTAGGAGGGCACTGATCTTGTTGCATCTAAAAAATGTCCCCTTTCTACTTGTCTTGATGCTACTATGGTCCCTCCTTTGTTGACCCTTATACCACACAATAGTCCTGAATCCTCATATGACCATGATTGGGATAAGGATGACTTATTGGATGAGGAGTTCAATGAGTAGGCATTGTATCTTCATCTAATTTGTATATATGTATGTGACTTGTGTGCTTTATTGAGTGTACTTCCATGTTTAGGTGAATGTGTGTGTTAGTTCCCTTGAAGGACCCATGCTACTCTTATAAGTACATCACCATGTTATATTTTTGTAATTGAATAATGTTATTTTATTTTCAGGTGATGCAGATGGAGACACCTCCTAATGTTCATATGGTAATGGATCATGGTGTGTGTTCCACAATTGATAGCTCCATGCCTTTGACGGGGGTATGAGGCAGATTAGTAAATTTCAAATTGCATTCGTTGTTATAGTTGTTTATTATTGAAAAATCAAATGATTATTGATTTAAAGTTTAATTTCTATCTGGATGGTTTCTATAGGATATTACAATGCCACAACTTGATCCTGCTACCGTGGCAAATGAGGAGAGAGATTATCTGGCAATGATAAGTGATTATTTTGTTAAATATTTCATTTTTATAATGTAATTTGTATATATTAATGTCTATACTTTTTATTGTAACATCTAAAGCTCCATGATGAACTAAATAGGAGGAGCAATCCTCAGGTTCAAATTAGACCACTCTCATATGCGTCTCCATCCCCTCGAAAATCAAAGGTTATCCATGATCTATTTTCTTCACCCAGAGGGGAATGACTTTTTATTGGGTTCCTTTGTTGTATGCCTATATGGCATTTGTGGACAAATATTTTGTATTGCATATAGTTGACATTGTATGCCTATATGGCATTCTTGTAAGCCTATATGGCTATTTTCTATATATGTTATACTTCTATTGACAGATATTGATGTATGCCTATATATGGCTATTTGGTTAATGCACATATTTTTTGTTGATGGTGTCCATATTTGCATTATAAATCCATGCTTCAATGGATATTTGTAGATAGTTTACTTCAAATATTTAAAGTCCAATTGTATTAGATACACTCTTCCTTTATATAATTATAAATATATAAAGTTTGAACATTATTCTCCTCTAAGATTATTGAACATTAAATCAATGATATGAATATAATAATACATGATAAAATATAACACCTAGGTCTCTCTACCACTACACATCTAAGCCCATACTCTATAGGATCATTGTAGCATGGTAAGGAAATTCATGTAATTATACAATGCACTTTGAAGTATGCAACTAAAAATGACCAAGACATTATTACATGTGACCTCATACCTTTAGAAGTTTGTCATATAATTCTTGGAAGACATCTACCACTCCATGTGTATGCTTCATGCTACCATTCCACATGTATGCTTCATGCTACCATTCACGTGTATGCATCATGCTTCTTGTGTATACTTCACATGTTCACATGTATGATTCATGGTTCCTATGTATACTTCATGTTTTCACATGTATGCTTCATGCTTCCTGTGTAGACTTCATGTATTACGTGTATTCACATGTATGCTTCATGCTTCATGTGTATACTTCACGTATTACATGTATTCACATGTATGCCTCATACTTCGTGTATTAGGTTGATAAGGACTAACATAAAAGGGAGAGCAGTTTATCATTGAGAAAGACATCCATAATATTCTTGAAGAATACAATTAAGAATACAACCTTAGGCACTATTGCAAATAAATGAATTTAGGTTCTCATGAATAGTGATGATATGATTTAGGTTCTGACATTTCAAAGGTGAAAAGTTGTGACCCTTCGAATAGGAAAGACTATGACCCTTTTATAATGAAGGGCGGTGACCATGCCCAATGTAGATGTGCCCAACTAGATGTGTTGGAGCTAATGGTTTGTCCCCACGAAGAACAAAACAAAAATTAGCCTATTGTAACTTTACATTACATGCATCTGATGATTTTTAGAGCATAAAAAAAACTTTCACCACAAGCAAATGCCTCAGAGATATAAAAAATTGAGAGATATTATTGTAGAGGGGCCCTACATGATCTCATAGCCTTAGATGGATTGTTTCTAAGTGACACAAGTTCCAAGTAACAACTCGTCAAAGATTGATGCCTTTTTGCACTTTGGACTCTTAAGGGATATAGCCAGTACAATGTAGCTTAGACTATTTCAACATGTCTGGGTGTGAAACAGGACCATGCCTAGCCTAAACATACCCATCCAAGCATGTTGGAATTGTCAATTTGGTTGGATGAGGGCCAGAACAAAAGTTACACCCCTTTGCAACTTTACACTGCATGCATTTGACACTTTTTCCATCAATTGAAAACTAGACACCATCGGCAAACACCTCAGAGATATCAAAAATAGAGAGAGGTTATTGTAGATGGGCCTTACATGATCTCCTAGCCTTAGATGGATTGTTTCGAATTGACACACTTTTCAAGCAATAGCTCGTCAAAGATTGTTGCCTTTTTGCACTTTGGACTCTTAAGGGATATTGTCGGTACAATGTAGCTCAGATTGTTTCGACATGTTTGGGTGCAAAACAGGACCATGCCTAGCCTAAATCCACCAATCCAGACATGTTGGAATAGTCAATTTAGTTGCATGAGGAGCAAAATGAAAGTTACAACCCTTTGCAACTTTACGCTGCATGCATTTGACTCTTTTTCCATCAATTGAAAACTTGACACCACAAGAAAACACCTCAGAGATATCAAAAACCAATAGTGGTTATTGTAGAGGGGCCCTATGTGATCCTGTAGCATTAGATGAAATGTTTTTAAGTGACACAGTTTCTGAGTACCAGCTCGCCAAAGATTGTTGCCTTTTTGCACTTTAGACTCTTAAGGGATATCACTAGTACAATGCAGCTTAGACTATTTTGGCATGTTTGGGTGTGAAAAAAGACTATTCCTAGCATAAACCCACCAATCCAGATGTGCTGGAACTGTTGGTTTGTTCGCATGAGGAGAAAAATAAAAGTTACACCCCTTTGCAACTTTACACTACATGTATTTGACCCTTTTTCCATCAATTGAGACAGATTATTGTAGAGGGGCCCTCCATAATCCTATAGCCTCAGACAAAATGTTTATGAGTGACACATTTTTTGGGTAACAACTCGTCAAAGATTTCTTCTTTTTTGCACTTTGGACTCTTAAGGGATATCGCCGGTACAATGAAGCTTAGAATGTTTCAGCATGTTTGGGTGGAAATTTTTTATGTTTTAGGTGAGATGATAGTTGATAAAGGGTCTCCCAAGTCTGATCTAGGGTTGCAAAGGTCAAGTTTGCAAATTGAGGTCTCCAGATGGTCAAATGGTGAAACCATAAATATGCATATAATTTGCCCAATATTCACTGTATATGTGTAAAAATGCAGCAGAAAAAAAAGACAAACATATGTAAATTTGGAACCAAAACATATGTAAACTTGAAATATAGAAATGAAAGGTCTAACTATCAACTGCAATACATTAATATCAATAACATGACTTTCCAAAATCAATGTGCATACTTAAAAATTAATATAACAAACCATCTGGGTCTGCTCTACTATTTATTGTGTCAAGTATTGCCTCATGGTCAGACTCACTCACCTTCCACAGGGTCTTGTTCAAAGGTCTACCTCAATATTGTATCAAATGAACATTGGATGCCATGAAAAGGTTCAAGTAATGAAGAATCTTCTGATGCGTGTCAATGTCCTTAAAAACCCAAACATTAACACTCTTATGTGGGTACCTTCTAAGCCATGTTCCAATAACAACCACCGAGCCTGTAGGGTATTCGATGTTTTATGCGTCTATAACTGGGGCCTCCAATTTATTTTTGGCCTTAACACAACAACACAAGTAATAATTTGGTCCCTCTTCATTGTCTTCATCTGCAATAACTACATAAACATGCCCTACATTGATATATATAGCAAATTAGATGAAATTAGTCAACATTACAAAAACACTACAAAGTAAGATAACATTAGGAATTTCAAAAACTATGCAAGTAGATATATAAGCTGGTTGAACTAGATCTAATATGTGGTCAAAGTCAACCAATGATTCCATCTATGTCAGTTCCAGTTCTGTTGAGGGCCAATACATGTCAAGTGGGCTAAGATAACTTAACCACCATTCGTCAACCCACTCCTTTGACTTGCACTCATTCCATGCTTGAATTGTACATGAAGAACAAAATCATGCCATCTTCTGCATATGGATAATCATTGAACTTGCATTTGGGCTTTTGAAAGAGTGTAGCTCACTTGATCCTCTCAATGTACAACAATCCTCAAATGGTGTAATGTTAGTATCATCTATCAACCAAAAAAATCTACGAACTAAAGACTTACCTTCATTACCTAGACCCATCAAAGCATTACACCACTCGATGATTGATTTTTGCATTTGTCAACTTTGCATTGTCTTTATAACATAACTCTTCTCATGCTATGGCTCTTTTGATACAAGTTTCTGCACCATCATGCTCCCCCTTTCCATGCCCGACCTCACAAAAGTTCCACATATGTTGAACACCTATAATATTATGCATCCTTCTCAACCAATAGAACATCTGTGAGTTCTTGAATTGTGATGCACAATTATCTGACCATATGATATGCTGATTGAATGATATGCCCCTTCTAGCTAAATCATTTTAGAACACCTGAAAGGAAGCTTGCACGAACTCTGTAGAATGCATGCGATCATCAATAATATAAAAATTATACTCCCTTATGATCTTTCTGTCATCCTTTATACTATCATTCACATGAATGAATGCAACGTGCACAATTATAGAAACATGTGTGAAGTTGTAATAATGTGATTACACCTCATGTTGTGGCTATAGACTATAGTTCTCTGCAAAGTCGACAGCTGAAACAATACTACCAAGTGGAAATGTGTCCTTGCATAACTTGAATTGCAAGTCCAACCATCGAGCTCTATGGGCATGCCTTGCATACTCATACACTATACTGTGACAAAATGTAGACATAAACTAATACTCTGAAATCTTTTGAATAACCAAATCACACCTCTTTGCTTCTTTACCATCTTTTGTATTGTAGGCCACTGTTTCATACTTGTTGAACTCTACTAGTTTGTTTCCAACTGCATGTGTTCTTTCTATATGTTCACATATTGGCATATGTTGCAAGCCACCACAATGCTGACATGTGCCATCCAAGAATAATTTCCTGTAGAATATTTGACCTTCCTCTCTTTCACATAAAATTATTGAGATGAAGTCTCTTGAAGATGTTGGTGGGGCATGTATGCTACAATCCTACAAAACATTGTTAGTATGCAAATCTAAACATATAGACTGATAAGCATCAAAATGGTTAGAAAATTCTATATGTAATCTACAACAACAAGTAGTGTGTGTGTGTGTGTGTGTGATTTATTTTGACATAGAAAGGTTTTATCATTTCAAAATATCTTTGACAAATTTTAATTTGAGGATACATCTCTAGAAATTTACCAAAAAACTGTGTTTGAGTCGTATCCAAAAAATGCTTTGGATGTGGCTCATGGTTTTGGCTACCAATTCTCCTTCTTACCACACCCCTTTGATTTAGAGATACCCTTGTGTAATTCTTCCAAAAGTCTTCAATTAGTGATCTCAATGCTTCAACAATTGGTTTATTTTTTCTTGGTAGTGTCCCCGAGAACGCCCATAACTCATTAGCATCGGTGTCCCTGATTCTTTGGCACCTTCCAACAGCTCTTGATAAAGTTTTTCTATTAATTCTCAATGCTTGACTTATCTTTCTAATTAGATGAGCTTGTCTCATTTGATTACTTAATATTGTTGATTTAATGACATGTCATGTGACATTACTATCTTTTGTGTGTTAGGTGTTACCCACACTGTCATATGCACTCATTAGATTCTTGACAATAGATTTTTTACTTGAAGCCTCCGATGTTCTCAACCCAAGAATCTTCATGATGGACCTATACTTTATACTTCGCATCATTTCAATGAATAGTTGACATCTTGTGGTCTCATTTAACTTTTCAGATAACACTCTCCAAATCTTATGAGCATATCTTCTACAAGTGTGTTTTGGAATCTTACCTTCCATTGGCTACAAAATATTCTCATCAATATCAATCAAATACTTTGGCTTTCTATGCAAAATTCTAGGTGGTGTTGTGAAAGGTAAATTCATCTCAACATTAGGAATTTCATCAATATTTAAATGAGATGGGCTAGATGGCATACCTTCCATCGAAGATGGAATAAATGACGTACCTTAAGATTGAAGTGGGAATGATGGCGTACCTCCTTCCTCACAGGTGAGTGATGATGTACTCTCAACTTGAGATGCGATAGATGGTGTCCCTCCATCTTGACTTGTGGTAGAGGACATGTCTCCAACTATGGTTTTCAAATCTTTCATAGCATGAAGATTTTGCATTCGTTCCCTTTGTGCCACCAATACCATATCTCCTGTTGATGGTTGAGGTTCCTCTTCAATTGGCATGTCTTCGACAATTGTGTCCAATTTAGTATTCTCACGAAGTTCTCTCATAAGGTCTATTACTTTATTTGCATTCTTAGCTTCTTTCTCTTCCTGTGTTGGTTTAATCCTTGATTGTTTCCTTGGCATGACAGAGAATTTATCTATAGCATGATAAAGAGACAAATATTAGTTCCTAAAAAATGAATCCATACAAATAAATGAAATATATGTCATTCAACCCTTCATACAAAATGTACATACAATCATCATGTAGAAGAGTAAATGTCACTCAACCATGATGACTAAACAAGTGCACTAAGAACACAAGGAAAATGGAAAGCAAAATATTTTGAAGTATTTCTACCTTGCAAGAATTTATCATGTGACTTTTCTCTAGCCATTTTCTAGCGTATGGTCCCTACCAATATAATATCCACAAATATATATGTATGCAAAATGTGGTAGCATAGACAAAGCACATGAATTTTTTGATGGAATGCCTTAAAGAAATGTGGTCTCATGGAATGCCATGATTGCAAGATAAGCACAAAATGGATTTTTTAAAAGACATTACAAACTTTCGAGAAAATACAATTGGCTTAAGTATAAATCAAAATTCCACAACTTTTGTCAACATCCTACCTTTGGAACAAGGTATGGGCATCAATCAAATCATTGAAAGAAAGGGGGGTTTTTGTCAAATGTTATAATTGCAACTCCCTTCACAACAATGTATGAGAAATATGGAAGCATGGACAAGGCATGTGAATTGTTTGACAAAATGCATCAAATAGATATGTCATGGATTGCAATGATTGCGGTATATGCACAAAATTGATTTGTTGAAAAGGTTTTTAGAATCTTTCAAGCTAATGCAATTAGAATGTGTAAATCCAAAATGACAACCTTTGATAGCATCCCCCTACAATTACATTTTCCAAAATGGGCTATTTCAAACAAGGTATGGGCATCCCTCAAAGCATAATGGAAGGGGGATTTTTGTCAAATGTTATATAGTTGCAAATTCCCTATTAGACATGTATTCAAAATGTGGAAGCATAGACAAGGCACATGAACTATTTGACATATAATTGCTCAAAGAAATGTGGCCTCATGGAATACCATGATTTTATAATATGAACAAAATGATTTGGTAGACATGTATGTAAAATGTGGTAGCATAGGCAAGGCCCAAGGAGCTATTTGAAAAAATAACTCAAAGAAATGTGGTCTCATGGTGATGGACATTCTTTTTGATCAGTCATTCCAAACCACAAAGCAACAAAACTTAAAACCCTATAAAAAAAAATATTTTCAAAATAGGGGCAACAAATTACTGCATACTACAACAATGCATAGATTGATTCTGAGCCATCCCTTGTAAAACTCTTTCCACCACTACATCTAGTGACATATACACATCAAATAAATGAATACTAATATACATATAAAACATGCAACTGATATAAACACAAAATATATGCAAATCTGCATCAAAGAATAATAAAAACAAAAATAAAATTAAAAAAAGCTAAAGCTTTAAAATCCACAGAGAAAAAAGATACTAGTGTGTAAAAGTCAACCAATCTAACATAAGGTGTCCAATTACTAGATTACCTTCTCTTATCTAATTTTCATGTAATTTTTATAATTCAGACGACATTTCTTTGAGGCTTTTTTTCAAACAATTGGCAAGTGTAAAGAATTGTGTCATTTAAAATGTGCCAAGAGGGCCTAAGGTTATAATGAGAAACAAACAATGATAAACATGGAATATGCATAATAACAAAATCAAAGCATTGTATTAAGCATGTATGATAAGGGATGATAAAGAAACATAATAGAATTAAGGAAAATGTAAAGAACATGTGTAAAGACTTTCGACATACCTAAAAAATAGAGATTCGAATGGAGAGACTACCCAATTATGTAGTCTTTTTTTCTTCTTGCATCAAACTCCTCAACAATTTGAGTTTTTCACAAACTTTCTTCCTTTTCAACATTCAATTGTATATCACTCAAATAGAATTACTAACAACAATACAATTAACCAATGTATAATGTTAAATTCCTACATTTCAATCACAATTAACATTGCAACACTATAAAAATTGAAACTTGAATTGATATATATCAAATTTGATGTGAAAACTATGTTATTTCATCCTTCCTAAGTTGGCAAACCAGAAAAAGGTGGTGGAAAGTTCATGCAAAGGTGGTAGAATGTGAAAAAATTGCATGTACACTTCCCAATAGCATCAATTTTTTTTTGTTGGAACTCGCACATAACCAGTGGAATAATAGAGCATGTGGTCCTAGATCACGGGTGTCCTGGCTATTTTACCATTTTTATAACAAGCTAAAACATGCTCATGTTAACTCAATAGCCCTTATTGTTCCTCAACCCTATACTTAAAACCTAGACCATACACTCTCAACCCAAGTCACCCTAGCTTATATACCCTCAATCCATATCGTAAACGCTAAACCCAATATCCTAAACCCTAATCCACATACCATACACGCTTAATCTTATACACTCAACAAGCTAAATAAATTATCCCTCAATTGTACCCCTTAACACTCTACCCTCTACCCTCTACCCTCAACTTATTACTAAAGCCCTAATCCCTCAACCCTTGAAACCCTATACCTTAAACCCTAAACCCAAAAACCTCAGCCCTCAACCCTAAAAACTATACAGGCTCAGGTCCTTATATACCCTAAACCCAAAACCCTTACATACATATATACAAGCATGCATACATACATACATACATGGGTAAGTGGAAGAAGATGGGGGGCCAAAAAGGGGTCTTAAGTGGCTACTTTTTTTTCTGAAATCAGGAAATACTGGCTTGGGATGAGAAATTGAGCATAGTTACACTCAAAATTTGGAGATGCAACCAAAACAATGTTCGTAGTTCTCCGAGTCTACTTTCTAAACTACTATTTTTTTTTGAAAATGGCATAGATTAAGGGGTTCAAAAGAGGGAGCCGCATAAATTGGTGTTGTCTCTGTCAAAAAAACATAACATAGCATGTTTCGTGGCTCCCTCAAAAGGTCAACTTTTTTTTGGTATTTTTAAAATCCCTTCAGTGAGAAATTAGCTAATAGCATGTAGTTTATGCTTGATTTTTCTGATAATTTTTTGATGAATATTTGATTTTTTACTAATTTTCAAAGTGGACACATCCTAAAAAATAGAATTTTGGCCATGCTACCCCTATAAATTTTGAAAACTAATTGAAAATAATTTTTTTCTTTTTTTAATATTTGTAGAATGGAGTCTAGTTTCTAAATATGTAATTGTTTTGAAATTTCAATGAATAGTTAATTTACAATGAAAAAAAGACCAAACAATGGTTTTTGCCCAAAAACGGACACACAAACAAAAGAAATTAAAGATGAAAGGCTTAACATTGTTAAAATATGAAAAAAATCACATTTTCAAATAGCTAAGAGAAATCTTAACATTACCCAGGTGTTCAATTTGTTTGACATTGAAACACGTGCAAATCTGAGGGTTAGCACGAACAAAATTATGTGAAATCTTGAAGAATTTGGAAAAACACGTCTGTGACTGTTCAAAAGGCACTCCAAGCCTTTTGGTTAGAAATCCAAAGCAAATCCCAAGCCCAAGGCTTGGGATTCCCAAAGCAAGACATAACGCAAGCGCGTTATAATGCGCTCGCGTTATGTTTTGCTTTGTATTTTTCTTTTCCGCAAGTCTGTTGTTTATCATGTTTCACATAACACTAACGCGCTCGCGTTATGTTCCCCTTAAATTTTTTTATGTTCAAGGCTATTAATCATGTATGTATGCCTATATGTATGTATGTATGTATGTATGTATCTATGTATGCCTATATGTATGTATGTATGTATCTATGTATGCCTATATGTATGTATGTATGTATCTATGTATGCCTATATGTGTGTATGTATAGTGTCGAGGGCAGAGGAGGGTAGAGATGGGAGTGAGCCAGATAGGGGAGGAGAGGGGTGGATAAGGATTGAGTGATTAAGGTTTAAGGTTGAGGGTTGATCGTTTAGTGATAGGATTTAGAGTTTAGGGATAAGGGATTAGAGTTTAGGACCTTGAGGGATTAGGGTTTAGGGTTGAGGCTTTAGGGATAGGATTTAGGGTTAAGGGTCAAGGGATTAGGTTTAAGGTAGAGTGTTGAGGGTAGAGGGATTAGGGATTAGGGTTTAGGGTTGAGGCTTTAGGGATAGTGTTTAGGGTTAAGGGTCAAGGGATTAGGTTTAAGGTAGAGTGTCGAGGGTAGAGGGATTAGGGATAGGGTTTAGCGTTGAAGGTTTAATGATTTAGGGTTAAGGCTTTAGGGATGAGAGTTAAGGGATTAGGGTTTAAGATATAGTGTCGAGTGTCGAGCATGTAGGGATAGGTTTTAGGGTTCAAGTTTTAAGGGTTAAGGGTCGAGGGATCAGAGTTAAGGGTTGAGGGATTAGGGTTTGACGTTGAGGATTGAGTACATTGAGGTTCAAGGGTTAAGGGTTTCGGGATAGGGTTGAGGGTCGAGGGATTAGGGTTAAGGGATAGGGTTGGAGGGTTTAGGGATAAGGGATTAGGGTTTAAGGTATAGTATCAAGCCCGTTGAGGGTCTAGGAATAGGGATAGCGTTTAGGGTTTAGGGATGAGGGATTAGAGTTGAGGGATGACGGATGACGGATTAGGGTTGAGGGATTAGGGTTTAAGGATAAGGTTTAGGGTTAGGGTTGAGGGATTAGGGTTTAAGGTATAGTGTTGAGGGTTTAGGGATAGGGTTTAGGGTTGAGGGATTAGGATTTGACGTTGAGGGTTGAGGGTTTAGGGTTTAGGGTTTAGGGATAGGGTTGAGGGTCAAGGGATCAGAGTTAAGGGTTGAGGGATTAGGGTTTGACATTGAGGGTTGAGGTTCAAGGGTCAAGGGTTTAGGGATAGGGTTGAGGGTCGAGGGATTAGGGTTAAATTAGAGTATGGAGGGTGTAAGGATTAGGGATAGGGTTGGAGGGTTTAGGGATAAGGGATTAGGGTTTAAGGTCTAGTATCGAGTCTGTTGAGGGTTTAGGAATAGGGATAGAATTTAGGGTTTAGGGATGAGGGATTAGAGTTGAGGGATGATGGATTAGGGTTAAGGGTTGAGGGATAAGTTTTAGGGTTGAGGGTTGAGGGATTAGGGTTTAAGGTATAGTGTTGAGGATTGAGGGTTTAGGGATAGGGTTTAGGGTTGACGGATTAGGGTTTAGAATTGACGGATTAGGGTTTAGGGTTGACGGATTAGCATTTAATGTCGAGGTTAGGGTTAGAGTGTCGAGGGTAGAGGGATTAGGGATAGGGTTTAGGGTTGAAGATTTAAGGATTGAGGGTTGAGGCTTTAGGGATGAGGGTTTAAGTCTTAAGATATAGTGTCAAGTGTTGAGGGTGTAGGGATAGGGTTTAAGTTTTAAGGGTTAAGGGTTAAGGGATAGGGATTAGAGTTTAAGGTATAGTCTTGAAGGTTGATGGTTTAGGGATAGGGTTTAGGTTTGAGGGATTAGGGTTTAGGGTTGATGAATTAGGGTTTAGTGTTGAGAGTTGAGGGTTGAGGGTTGAGGGTTGAGGGTTGAGAGTTGAGGTTGAGGGATAGGGTTAATGGTCAAGGGATTAAGGTTAAATAAGAGTGTCGAGGGTAGAGGGATTAGGGTTTAAGGTATAGTATCGAGCCCGTTGAGGGTCTAGGAATAGGGATAGCATTTAGGGTTTAGGGATGAGGGATTAGAGTTGAACAATGATGGATTAGGGTTGAGGGTTGAGGGATTAGGGTTTAGGGATAAGGTTTAGGGTTGAGGGCTAAGGGATTAGGGTTTAAGGTATAGTGTTGAGGGTTTAGGGTTGAGGGATTAGAGTGAAGGGTTGAGGGATTAGGATTTGACGTTGAGGGTTGAGGGTTTAGGGTTTAGGGTTTAGGGATAGGGTTAAGGGTCGAGGGATCAAAGTTAAGGGTTGAGGGATTAGGGTTTGACGTTGAGGGTTGAGGGTTGAGGTTCAAGGGTCAAGGGTTTAGGGATAGGGTTGAGGGTCGAAGGATCACGGTTAAAGAAGAGTGTGGAGGGTATAAGGATTAGGGATAGGGTTGGAGAATTTAGGGATAAGGGATTAGGGTTTAAGGTATAGTATCGAGTCTATTGAGGGTTTAGGAATAGGGATAGCATGTAGGGTTTAGGGATGAGGGATTAGAGTTGAGGGATGACAAATTAGGGTTGAGGGTTGAGGGATTAGGGTTTAGGGATAAGGTTTAGGGTTGAGGGATTAGGGTTTAAGGTATAGTGTTGAGGATTTAGGGATTGGGTTGAGGGTTGAGGGATTAGAGTGAAGGTTTGAGGGATTAGGATTTGACGTTGAGGGTTGAGGGTTTAGGGTTTAGGGATAGGGTTGAGGGTCGAGGGATCAGAGTTAAGGGTTGAGGGATTAGGTTTTGACGTTGAGTGTTGAGGGTTGAGGTTCAAGGGTCAAGGGTTTAGGGATAGGGTTGAGAGTTGAGGGATTAGGGTTAAAGTAGAGTGTGGAGGGTATAAGGATTAGGGATAGGATTGGAGGGTTTAGGGATTAGGGTTTAAGGTATAGTATCGAGTCTGTTGAGGGTTTAGGAATAGGGATAGCATTTAGGGTTTAGGGGTGAGGGATTAGAGTTGAGGGATGATGGATTAGGGTTAAGGATTGAGGGATTAAGGTTTAGGGATAAGGTTTAGGGTTGAGGGATTAGGGTTTAAGGTATAGTGTTGAGGGTTTAGAGATTAGGTTTAGGGTTGAGGGATTAGAGTGAAGGGTTGAGGGATTAGGATTTGACGTTGAGGGTTGAGGGTTGAGGGTTTAGGGTTTAGGGATAGGGTTGAGGGTCGAGGGATCAGAGTTAAGGGTTGAGGGATTAGGGTTTGACGTTAAGGGTTGAGGGTTGAGGTTCGAGGGTAAAGGGTTTAGGGATATGGTTGAGGGTTGAGGGATTAGGGTTAAAGTAGAGTGTGGAGGGTATAAGGATTAGGGATAGTGTTAGAGGGTTTAGGGATAAGGGATTAGGGTTTAAGGTATAGTATCGAGTCTGTTGAGGGTTTAGGAATAGGGATAGCATTTAGGGTTTAGGGATGAGGGATTAGAGTTAAGGGATGATGGATTATGGTTGAGGGTTGAGGGATTAGGGTTTAGGGATAAGGTTTAGGGTTAAGGGTTGAGGGATTAGGGTTTAAGGTATAGTGTTGAGGGTTGAGGGTTTAGGGATAGGGTTTAGGGTTAATGGATTAGATTTTAGTGTTGACGGATTAGCATTTAATGTCAAGATTAGGGTTAGAGTGTTGAGGGTAGAGGGATTAGGGATATGGTTTAGGGTTGAAGGTTTAAGGATTGAGGGTTGAGGCTTTAGGGATGAGGGTTTAAGGCTTAAGATATAGTGTCAACTGTTGAGGTTGTAGGATAGGGTTTAAGTTTTAAGGGTTAAGGGTTGAGGGATAGGGATTAGGGTTTAAGGTATAGTGTTGAGGGTTGATGGTTTAGGGATAGGGTTTAGGTTTGAGGGATTAGGGTTTAGGGTTGATGAATTAGGGTTTAATGTTGAGAGTTGAGGGTTGAGGGTTGAGGTTGAGGGATAGAATTAATGCTCAAGAAATTAGGGTTAAATAAGAGTGTCGAGGGTAGAGGGATTACAGTTTAAGATATAGTATCGAGCCCGTTGAGGGTTTAGGAATAGGGATAGCATTTAGGGTTTAGGGATGATGGATTAGAGTTGAGTGATGACGGATTAGGGTTGAGGGTTGAGGGATTAGGGTTTAGGGATAAGGTTTAGGGTTGAGGGCTGAGGGATTAGGGTTTAAGGTATAGTGTTGAGGGTTTCTTTTGTCAAATGTAGATTTATGGGTTTAATTATATTGATTACCTGTCTAGTTTTGGGGTGTGGATGTTTTGGAATCAATCAGGAAGTCTTTAGGAGACTTTGTGGAAGTGGATTGGAAATCACTTGACAAAACCCCTACTATTTATGGTTGGATAAGGATTTGTCACAAACTAGAACTTCTGCTTCCAAAGAAGATTTGTCTTTCTTCCTCGATGGGCATTTTCTATCAAGAACTTGATTATGAGGGCTTGCCCCTTCATTGTTATGCCTATCATATGGCGGAGCATCTGGAAAGCTCTTGCAGGAAATAGGAAAAGTTCTCCCTCAAAAACCTTGTGGTCATTCAAGTCTGAAGGGGAAGGTTTGGAAAGAGATGTGATCAATGCAAAGGATGTGATCAATCTATATCAGGACAAAACGTGAGCACGTTATAACGCGAGCACATTTTGTCTTGCTATTGAAATGGTAAAAAAGTGTTGACCCTCGTGATCCAGGCCCACATGCTCTGTTTACTTACTGATTCTACACGTGCTCCGACAAAAAAGAAGTGCTTTCATGCTGTTGGGAAGTTCACATGTACATTTGACACATTGTACCACTTTTGCATGATCTTTTCACCACCTTTTCTAATTTTTGTAGTGTTGCAATGTTAATTGTGATTCAATTTTAGGAATTTAACATTATAGATTGGTTAATAGTATTGTTGTTAGTAATTATATTTGAGTGTTATTCAATTTAACATTGAAAAGGAAGCAAGTGGTGAAAAACTCAAATTGTTGAGGAGTTTGATGCAAGAAGAAAAAAACACTACATAATTGGGTACTCTCTCCATTTGAATCTTCATTTTTTAGGTATGTCAAGTCTTTACATGCATGTTCTTTACATTTTCCTTGTTTCGGATTGAATTACTTTATCATGCTTTATCATATATGTTTAAAATAGACACATTCCCAATCAAGAAAGCAACCTACAATCTCACATGATGCCATGTATATTTTCTACACTTGGGCTCTTTAATAATTATGTGTAATAAACAGACCTTAACATACCATGATGTCAAACTATACAAGAATAAATCCTTACAGACTAATATTGGTCTCTTTATCATGCTACAGACAAATTCTCTATCATGTCGAGGAAACGATCAAGAATTAAACCAACACAGGAAGAGATAGAAGCTAAGAATGCAAAGAAAGTAGTGGCTATGAGGGAACTTCGTGAGAAGAGGAAATTGGACATGATAAATGAAGACATACCAATTGAAGAGGAACCACAACCATCACAAAGAGATATGGTATTGGCGGCACAAAGAGAACGAATGCAAAAACTTTGTGGTACGAGAGATTTGAATACCATAGTTGGAGACACGTCCTCTACCGCAAGTCAACATGTAGGGACACCATTTACCACATCTCAAGTTGAGAGTACATCATCACTCACATGTGATGAAGGAGGTACGCCATCATTTCCACCTCAACCTCAAGGTATGTCATCTATTCCATCTTCGATCGAAGGTATGCCATCTAACCCATCTCATTTAAATATTGATGAAATTCCTAATGTTGAGATGAATTTACCTAACTTAACACCACCTAGAATTTTGCATAGAAAGCCAAAGTATTTAATTGATATTGATGAGAATATTTTGCATCCAATGGAAAGTAAGATTCCAAAACACACTTGTAGAAGATATGCTAATAAGATTTGGAGATTGTTCTTTGAAAAGTTAAATGAGATTGCAAGATGTCAACTAATTGTTGAAATGATGCAAAGTATAAAGTATAGGTCTATCACGAAGATTCTTGGGTTGAGAACATCAAAGGCTTCAAGTGAAAAATCTATTGTCAAGAATCTAATAAGTGCATATGAGAGTGTGGATAACACCTCACGCACAAAAGATAGTAATGCAACACGGCGTGTGATTACATCAACTATAGTAAGTAGTCAAACGAGGAAAGCTCGTCTCATTAGAAAGATGAGTCAACAATTGAGAATTAATAGGAAAACTTTGTCAAGAGCCATTGGAAAATGCTAAAGAATTGAGGACACTAATGCCAATGAATTATGGGCATTCTCGGGGAGACTACCACGAAAAGATAAACCAATTGTTGAAGCATTGAGATCACTAATTGAAGACTTTTGGAAGAATTACACAAGGGTATCTTCGAATCGAAGGGATGTGGTAAGAAGGAGAATTGGTAGTCAGAACCACAAGCCACATCCAAAGCATTTTTTGGATGAGACTCAAACACAGTTTTATGGTAAATTTCTAGAGAAGTATCCTGAAATTAATATTTGTCAAAGATATTTTGAAATACTAAAACCTTTCTATGTTAAGATAAATCACACACGCATTACTTGTTGTTGTAGATTACATATTGAATTTTCTAACCATTTTGATGCTTATAGGTCTATATGTTTAGATATGCATACTAACAATGATTTGTAGGGTTGTGCCATATGTGCCCCACCAACATCTTCGAGAGACTTCATATCAAGAATTTTATGTGAAAGAGAGGAAGGTCAAATATTCTTCAAGAAATTATGCTTGGATGGCACATGTCATCGTTGCGGTGGCTTACAACATTTGCCAATATGTGAACATATGGAAAGAACACATGTGGTTGGAAACGAACTAGTAGAGTTTGGCAAGTATAAAATAGTGGCATACAATACAAAAGATGGTAAAGAAGCAAAGAGGTGTGAATTGGTTATTGAAAAGATTCCAGTGTATCAGTTTATGCCTATATTTTGTGACATCATAGTGTATGAGTATGCAAGACATGCCCATAGAGCTCGATGGTTGGACTTGCAATTCAAGTTATGCAAGGACACATTTTCGGTTGGTAGCATTGTTTTGATTGTCAACTTTGCAAAGAACTACAGTATACAGCCATAGCGTGAGGTGCAATCGCAATATTACAACTCCACATAGGTTTCTATATTTGTGCACATCACATTCATTCATGTGAATGATAGTACAGAGGATGAAAGGAAGATCATAAGGGAGTATAATTTCTATATTAGTGATGATCGTACGCATTCTACGGAGTTCGTGCAAGGTTGCTTTCAGGTGTTCTACAATGATTTAGCTAGAAGGGGCATATCGTTCAATCAACATATCATATGGTCGGATAACTGTGTGTCACAATTCAAGAACTCACAGAATTTCTATTGGCTAAGTAGGAGGCATAATTTTACAAGTATTCAGCATATGTGGAACTTTTGTGAGGCCGGGCATGGAAAGGGGGAGCATGATGGTGTAGGAGCATGTATCAAAAGAGCTATAGCACGAGAAGAGTTAAAGTATAAAGACAATGCAAAGTTGATAGATACAAAATCAATTGTTGAGTGGTGTAATGCTTCCATGGGTCCAGGTAATGAAGGTAAGTCTTTAGTTCATAGATTTTTTTGGTTGATAGATGATACTAACATTGCACCATATGAGGACTATTGTACACTGACAGGATCAAATGAGATGCACTCTTTTAGAAGCTCAATTACAGGTTCATGGAGTATACATACACGAAAGATGTCATGCTTTTGTTCTTCCTATACAATTTAAGTCTGGGATGAGTACGAGTCAAAGGAGTGGGTTGACGAATGGCAGTTAAGTTATCTTAGCCCACTTGATACGTATTGACCCCCGACAGCACTAGAACTAACACAGATGGAATAATTAGTTGACTTTCACCACATATTAGATTTAGTTCAACCAGGTAATATAGGGCACGTATATGCATCTAATTTCATCTAGTTCAACCAGGTAATGTTATCTTACTTTGTAGTGTTTTTATAATGTTAACTAATTTCATCTAATTTGCTACACATACCAATGTAGGGCACGTATATGCAGTTATTGCAGATGAAGATAATGAAGAGGGAATAGATTATTACTTATGTCATTGTGTTGAGGACAAAAAGAAATTGGAGGCCCCTGTTACAGATGGAGAAAACATCAAATACCTGTTGTGACCAAATCACACATCGCCCCATTGCAAATGGGGACCCCCTTTTTTTGAGCTCCAATGCTTTGCATGACGTTTTAGATGATGCCTTAGGTTTGTTTACTTTGCCAATCCAACAATGAGTCTCTCTCCTAGAAGATTTTGCTTTATAACTGGAGGTCTTGTCTAGAGGATGAACTTGCAGTGATGAAGACTCTTGATCAAATTCCATTCAAGTAATGAATATTGAGACCCATCTTGATGTATGTTTGAGATCTTGAAAATGACTAAGTCTGGTAGCCTGAAATCCTGAAAATCCTGAAAAATTGACTAAGTCTAAAATCTGGTGAATCCTCCAAATTCTATATTTTGCATGTTAAATCCGGTGGATTCGAGACCTATCTCAAACATCCTGAAAGGTATATTGAAAAATATTTAAACTTTAAGAAATTCATTCTTATACTTAAATATATTTTTCAATATACCTTTACCCTCAAGGACCCTGAAAAAATGAAATTTTCTGAGAGGGCGCAAATTCCCCATCTAGTGCGATAAAGGCTAGAGGATCTCCCAACCTTGAACCGATGCACCAATTTTAGAGGATCTTGAAGGCCTTAACCGGTGTGCCAAAAGGAAAATAAGAGGATTTCGAATGCATTAACCACCACGCCAAACAAGGAGGATTCAAAAGGTGTGAACCAATGCGCCAATTCTAGAAGATCTTCAATCCCTTAACCAAAGCGAAAATTCTAAAGGATTTCAAAAGTGCCAACCAATGCGCCCTTGTGGAGAGATAAGGTAGAGGATTTCAAATCCCTTAACTAGTGCGCAAAACAAGAAGATCTCAAATGTCTTAACTACCACGCCAGCTTGTAGAAGATTTCAAAAGTGGCACCCAAAGCGCCTAGTAGAGGAAGATCTCTTACCCTTTTTAAAACCAATGTGCCTAAATGAAGGGGAATTTGAACCGTTGATCTAATGTGCCATCTAGGGGAAAGCAAAGGTAAATTCAAGAAGACATTCAAGAGGAAATCAAATCCTTGAACCATTGCGCCACCTCTTAGAGGAAATCAAATGCATGAACCGATCCGTCAAAAGGCAAAATTCAAGAAGAAATCAAATGTGTCAACCATCACGCCAACCTCATAAGAGTTTTTAGAGGATTTGAAATCCTTATCTAAATGCGAAAATCAAGAAGAATTCACCTCCTTGATCCAATGCGCCACCTTTGGGTGATAGCGAAATGTAAATTTTGTGAAGAAACTCAAGGATTTCAAAACCTCATCTAGTGCGCCACACAAGGAGGATTCAAAAGGTGTGAACCAATGCGCTAATCCTAGAAGATCCTAACACCTTCAACCACTGCGACCACTTCAAGAAGAATCCAAAGTCAAGACTTAAAGCGAAATTCTAGAGGAAATCACACCCTTGATCTAAAGCGCCACTAGTGGAGGGTGGTCCAGTTTAAGATTTTAGAGGCTTAACAAGGCATATTCAAGAGGATTTTGAATACCACATCCAATGCACCAAGGTGGAAGGGCAAATTTTAAGTGTTAAGTGCAAATTTTGTAATGTTTCCAGAGGATCCTCAACACCTCATCTAGTGCACCAGCCCTAGAGGATTTCAAAATCCTCATCCAATGCGCCATATGAGGAAGGATTGCTAAGTGTTTTGAGGACTTTTTAGAGGATACAAAGTTATGATCTCTTGCATTTGAACCAATGTGCAGCTATTGGGGGAAGTCTAGAACAAGTTTTGACACATTTTAAAGAGGATCTTAAATACCCTATCTAATGTGCCAAGAATACATGAAGACATCAAAACTTCAATCCAATCCACCATAAGGAAAGATCAATTTTGAGGAAGGTGGAGTTATCTAGAAGATGTTGGGAATCAAAGAATCACACCCTTGATCCAAAGTGCCATCTTGTGAAGGGAGTTTGGCTTGAATCTAAGACAAGCTTTCATCCAGAGGATCCAAAAAATTAGATCTACTGCGCCAAGTAAGAAAAGATCAAAAAGCTCATCTAATGTGCTAATAAGATAGAGATCTAGAGAACATCATCCACAGCACCCTTTTCAAGAAAATACATCAAGAAGATTTAAGATCCTTGATCTAGTGCACCACATATATTGCGTAGCCTAAGGTAAGAATCAAGAAGAGATTAAAATGATCATCCAATGCGCTCTAACAAGGAGGATCTTGTAAGTGGCAACCAATGCACCTAGCTGATAAAAGGATTCTAAACTGTTAACTGCTGCACTAAGGGGGGGGGATAAGGTAGAAGAGTCAAGGCTTGGTTTCATGGAATTGCAAGGGGATCTCAAACTCAGGATCTAATGCGCCCATTCAGTCTGTAGTTTAATGCAGATTTTATGAAACCTTTTAAGAAGAAATTGAAACTGCCATCTAATGTGTTCCTAATGATTGATACTTAGTTGAAATTTGTAATTGTTTTCAAGAAATCCATTAATTTGGCATCTAATGCACTTGAGGTTGTAAAAGGTTAGAAATTGATTTATAATGATTATTTTGTGTTGTAGGATCGAGGATTGATGTTGTTTTCTTTCTCTATGTTACAGGAATGTAAATGATGTTAAGGAGTCATCAGAGGAGCAAATGTTTAGAGTCATCTTCGAGTAAGGGATGAAGTCAAGAGGTAGTTTTCAAGGAAAGAGAAGGATATATCATAAGCTACTCAGAGTGATCACTTCAAGTTCAAGATCAACATGCTTCATCAACTACATCATGATCATCAAGACAAGGTTTTCATCCACATCCTATTTCAAGTAGCTGCTCCAAAAGGATCATCCTATCATCAAGCATTTCCAAAGTTTCAAGTTCCTTCGATGCCTTCAAGTCTCTTTGAGAAGTCAGTTACTCCATATGCAAAGAAGACATCATCATCTTCATCAAGACCTCTAAGGAATACTTCAAGATCAACTTCAGTCAAGGAATCATCAAGAGCAAGTGCTTGAATTTATGTCAAGTTTAAGAATGCATCATCATCCAAAAAGCATCATCCATGAGATTATATCAAGTTTCGTATGCTCCAAGGCATTCATTCATTCAACTTCAAGTTCCATTCAACCTTCAAGTCTTTGAGAAGAGTCTTCTACTCTGATTAATGAAGCAAGCTTCATCATCTACTCTTACATGAACGAAGTATACACCATCATCATCTACTCTATTACTCACTCTTCAAGAAGGAGCATCATCAAAGAAGATCATCATATCAACTTACCTACAAGAAGAAGAAAGAATCATGAAGTTAATCAAGTGAAGCAACAAGTATCATACATCCAGTTTACAATTCAAAAAAATAAGGCAAGATCAACAAGATACATTCCTAGACATTTCAAGCATACAAGTTCAAGCAATCACATCGAATACATCATTAAAAGATGATGCAAGTTGGGAATTCATCAAACCTGCTGAAGTGGCACCTATGTGACATCTACATCATTGTTCAATCATATCAGCTGCATTATTTTAAATGCATTAAATGTATCATTTAATAAAAGAAGCCAAAGGGATGCCTTTGTGAAAGATGTTTTAAATGATTTCGCCTTATCTTATCACATTAGAAAATGTGCCTTCATTGCCTCTCTCTTTTGTACTAAAAATAGCAAATTGTTGTAAATAGCTATGAGGTGGCATGATCTGAGCCCTTGGCTATCAAATTGATCTCAGCTATTCATTGTAATCTGGAGACTATATAAAGGCCTTGTTGTCTCATTTGTAATATATAGAGTAGAGAGTAGTTTAGTAGGAGTAGAATAGGAGAGACTCAAAATTTCTTAAGAGGACTTGAGATTGTTGTAAATATTGCTCAAGATTAATGCAAAGAACATTGGAGTTCACTTGGTGTTTAAGTGTTATCTTGTGAAATCACATGGTTTCTTGTACTTTCATAAAGTGGAGAGATGTTTCAAAGTAGATTAGAAATAGATTAGAAGTTCTTTGTTGTAATGTATGTTGTATTGGATATTTGATCAACTCCTAGCTCATGCTTTTAACATTCATCGCTGGTGAAGTGTTGTGTAAAGCTAGTCTGAGCCTTATCATTTGCTTAAGTTCGATTGTGGATGCTTGTTCGATCTGTGCCATTTGATGGGTGCTCATATAAGTCTTCATGATTTGAAAACCATTCGCGTAACCTTAGGAGATTGCACCAACTTCATGTAGTTGTAGGCATCCTTGGCGAAGTGGAGTCAGGTTAATTTAGGAGTTTGTCAATTCAAGCATCATCATTGCCTCATTGACCTTAGATTAGATTTTCCTAAAACCCTTATCTTTTTTTCATTTTCTTCATTATTGAAGTCTTGTGTATATATCATCCACACTGAAAAGGAGAAATAAGCTAAGTGTATGGAGAAGTCTGCGTAAGTCTCTTTGTGATTATCAGCAAGATCACATGTAATCACTAAGTTAACCCATCATAAATCATAAATAAGGAACCTTGGAGTTACTTCACTGGATCACATAGTTCAGCCTTTGAAGAGCTTTATTCAAGAGAGAGTGAGATACTCTAGTGTTTTACTCTATTGTTGACTTGTCTAAAAACAAACATCAACAATACCCTACAGGCTCAGTGGTTATTACTGGAACATGGCTTAGAAGGTACCCATATAAGAGTGTTAATATTTGGCTGTTTCAGGACTTTGACATGCATTGGAAGATTCTTCATTACTCAAACCTTGTCATGGCATCCAATGTTCATTTGATAAAGTATCGGGGTAGACCTTTAAACAAAATCTTGTGGAAGGTGTGTGAGTCTAACCATGAAGCAATACTTGACACAATAAAGAGTAGAGCAGAGCCAGATGGTTCATTGAATTAATTTGTAAGTATTCACATTGATTTTGTAAAGTCATGTTACAATGAGTTGTAACTATGCACATTAATTTGTAAGGTTTGTCTTTTTTTATTTCCTCCTGCATTTTTACACATATACACATTTTTACATCATCATGTTATGCATTTTTGGTGTCCTGCTCCTGATGCGACTAAACTCATAACTCACCCTACTTCCTCTAGATACCATTTGATGATCTCTCCAACACTCTGGATCCAGGGCGCCCAATCATGATGATGACTTATATACAATTCTCCCAAGGCGCTCATAATGAATGAAAAGAAGACCAAGGGCACCCAATCTTAATAGACTTATTTCTTTCAATTTTGATGATCCAAACTCTTGCAAAATGACATCCACTTTCATGCCTTTAGATCTTCCTTCACATACAGGGCGCCAAATCAAGTTGAAAACTCTACATAATGGCGCTAAAATAGATGAAAGGAGACATGAAATGCACCTTAGGACTCCATGCTAAGGTTTGAGCCATTAAAGTCTCTTGATATTAGGCACTCATGATGATGAAACTTAGAGAAATTTCCTTTCCTAAGTGCTCATCTAAGATGTTTGAATGATAAGGAGCGCCTTGACCTCTATAATGTACATTGGGTGCCAAAATCAAGGTGATTTTAAGTCACTGACTATTCCAATGCGTTCGGATGGGTACATTTAGGTTAGGCATGGTCCTTTTTTCACCCAAACATGTTGAAATAGTCTGAGCTACATTGTATCGACGATATCCTTGAAGAGTCCAAAGTGCAAAAAGGCAGCAATCTTTGACGAGATGTTACTCAAAAACTGTGTCACTTAGAAACATTCCATCTAAGGAAATGCGATCACGTAGAGTGCCTCTACAATAACCTCTCTTAGTTTTTTATATCTATGAGACATTTGCCCTTGGTGAAAGGTTTTCTGCTGCCCCAAAAATCATTAGAAGGAGGCAGTGTGAAGTTGCAAAGGGGTGTAACTTTTGTCCTGCTCCTGATGCGACCAAACTGACTATTCCAACGCATCTGGATGCATACATTTACGCTAGGCATGGTCCTATTTTTCACCCAAACATGTCGAAACAGTCTGAGCTACATTGTACCGATGATATCCCTGAAGAGTCCAAAGTGCAAAAAGGCAGCAATCTTTGACGAGATGTTACTCAAAAATTGTGTCACTTAGAAACATTCCGTCTAAGGCAACGCGATCAAGTAGAGTGCCTCTACAATAACCTCTCTCAATTTTTTATATCTCTGAGGCATTTTCCCGTGGTGAAAGGTTTTCTGCTACCCCAAAAATTATCAGAAGGAGGCAGTGTAAAGTTGCAAAGGGGTGTAACTTTCATCCTGCTCCTGATGCGACCAAACTGAATATTCCAACGCGTCCGGATGGGTACATTTAGGCTAGGCATGGTCATGTTTTTCACCCAAATATGTCAAAATAGTCCGAGCTACATTGTACTAACGATATCTCTGAAGAGTCCAAAGTGCAAAAAGGTAGCAATCTTTGACGAGATGTTACTCGAAAACTATGTCACTTAGAAACATTCTGTCTGAGGTAACACGATCACATAGACTGTGTCTACAATAACCTCTCTCAGTTTTTTATATCTCTGAGGCATTTGCCCGTGGTGAAAGGTTTTCTGCTGCCCCAAAAATTGTCAGAAGGAGGCAGTGTAAAGTTGCAAAGGGGTGTAACTTTCGGCCTGCTCCTGATGCGACTAAAATGACTATTACAATGCGTCTGGATGGTTACATTTACGCTAGGCATGGTCCTATTTTTCACCCAAACATGTCGAAACAGTCCGAGCTACATTGTACCGACGATATCCCTGAAGAGTCCAAACTACAAAAAGGCAGTAATCTTTGACGAGATGTTACTTGAAAATTGTGTCACTTAGAAACATTTCGTCTGAGACAACGCGATCATGTAGAATGCCTCTACAATAACCTCTCTCAGTTTTTTATATCTCTGAGACATTTGCCCGTGGTGAAAGGTTTTCTGCTGCCCGAAAAATCATCAGAAGGAGGCAGTGTATTAAGTCAGGATGAAAGCCTGTTCACTCTAGGCACCAATCTCAAGTTGCACAATCATGAATGGGTGCCTAGAGTAATAAGGCGCTACATCATGGTTCCAGGACCTTGAAATGGCACCCAAGCATGTAGGAGGAATCTTCAAGGAGCCAGAATGTTTTTGAAACTCTAAGGAACTAGTCCAAAGACTCTATGGTGCCATCTTGATACCTTTGAGTCAACTTTGGAACTCAAACGTATTGAAACAAGGTCTAGGAAGCTAGGCGCCATCTCTTGCCAGTTCAACCTCTCAGATGCGCCAACATTGGAAAGACTCTTAATGAGCACCTAAGTTTGAATTGATCATGTGATTGAAAGTTTGGTGATGTATTGGTGTGAGATGATCTTCAGTTGAAGCAATCTAAGTTCTAGGAAGGGTTTAGAAGTTATCAACCTCTTCACTAAGTTAGGCGCACTTTACAAGCTTTCTTACCCAAGAGTTGCACCTCATTAAGACAAGGCGCATCTTAACCTCCAGGACTTTTCCAAAGAAGCGCTTTAGTTTATTAGCACCTTTGGACCTTGTTTTGCATTCTGAAAGAGAAGGCGCACTTTGGAGGCATTTCTAACCCAGATTGACGCCTAGGTATAGTCATCTCCTTGGAGCATTACAATGTGTTTTAAAATGAAGGAGGACATTTCATAAGTTGGGGAATTGATCATTGAAGACCTTGGAGTGTTTGAATTACTCTAAGCAAGAAGGTGCATTTCCATGGAGTAGCATACTCTAGATAACGCCTAATGCCATCAAGGCGCAATTCCACCCTCACTTTGGTGCCTATCATCAAGAAGGGGCATTGGGCATTCCTTGAACAATTCTGAGTGTTTGAAGTTCATGAAATCACCAAGGAATGTTGGGTGCCATGTGTATCCTCAACAAGCTTGAGTTTGTGCCTAGACAAGTTGGCACTTATTCATGTTTTAACTTCCCTCTTGAAGCGCCTAACTTGGGAAAACGTTATCTTGTTGTTAGTCAAGTGTTTGATGTGTTTTGGAGACTCCAAAAGACTTCCTCTTGCTAGGCGCTCTTCTTGGCAACTACAACCTTCAACTGGCACCTAGATCCTGAAGAAAAACACTTAGACTTCAATTTTCATGCACTTAGACTTCAAGGCGCCAAAACTAGTAGGAAAATATTTGGGGGGAAACCACGCTGATAAAATTTGGGTAAATTTAACCTCCGAGTCTGATTAGGCTCCATATAACAACAATATTTATATCATGTCCCTTTTCTTTATGAAACAAGTAGTATGTGTCAAGTCATAGGGATAACACTTTGGTCCTTAGAAATTTCTCTGTAACTTTTGATAAGATTATCTACTATTATGTGGATGCTTGATAGTATTATCCTAATCCATTGGACTAGCGTGGCTATGAGGTTAGAAAGTGTTGCAACCTCCATCCTTTAAACTTCTCCACCTTGTTATGGGTTGTTTTGAGTATTTTCACTTGCTTTCTCTTCGAGAATATTTTCTAATGATACATGATGTGTCATAGATCATTCAACTTGATAAACAACATGGAGGGATTCTCATGCCTCCTATACTTCTTGCAAGTTTCTTTATAGATAGCTCACATCATTGTCCATCTAGGTGGTCATTTCCCTAAATATTATGATAAGATAATCATGTTAATGAACTTTGGATTGAATGAGAATCAACATGCTTTGTCTTGACTAGAATAGTTGGGATGGACAAAAATCTATTGATTCTAGGTTGGGTTGTTAAAGGTCAAGAAGTTTTGGTGTCTAATGCCCTCTAAATCTAAATATTCAAAATCATAGTGGTTCAATAAGTTACAACAAAATAGTTAGGTAGACAATAGACTATAAGGAACAAGGACTACACATGAATCCAAAACAACACTAGTCAATAAGGACATCACAAGTAACTCAACATTACTTCCAGAGGCGTTCACAAAAACAAAGGGGAGAACACAACTAGAGAATGCTAGACTGTAGTAGGGATGAGTGTCCGATGTAGAGCACATAGTGGAAGCATAGAATTATCAACTTTTGAACCTTCGAACTCACTCTTCTGCCGACACAATGATCTCACAAATGACAACATTCGGACCACACCTGTCGGTGAGACTCCAAACATCGGTGAACTCTAATCTCATTGGGCCGATACACTAATGGATTTCAACTGTCAGTGTGACCCCCTTCATCAGTGAATCTCTCAACTTCTCTTCTGATGCGCAGATGGGATTATCTTCTGATACACCGATGTCTTTGACTTCGAACCACACTCGTCGGCAAGATAGACCACTATCGGAGAAGCCTAACCAAGGTCTGCTAATACGCCGATATGACCAACTCTTGACGTCGATACAAGGTTCTTTTACAAGCAAAGGGCGCCTAGGCTTATGGGGCTCAATTTGATGTATTTATTGAAAGTTCAAGGTGAATTGATGCTTATTGAAAATGCCACTTAGTCCTTCATTTGCATTATAGGCACCATTTCCTATTGACTTATATACTCCTCCTCATGCTAGGGTGCCATAATGAAGTGGTTTAGACAATAGGTGTGCTTCACTTACTAGAGGCTTGTTCTCCTTCCACCTTAGGTGCACTTTTATGGTGGAACAGGTGTCAATGGGTGCCTTGTCTTAAATGAATGCTCTCTCTAAGTTGGGCGCACTTTTGAGGCTTTATGAGTTGCAAATTGTGCCTTAACCCTTCATGCTTGTTGCTCAATGTTTGAATGTTTAAGAAAGTCTCCTTTAGGCACTCAGCTTAGTGACTTTTTCTCAAGGCACAATCATTCTAATAACTTGGATATTCATCCTAGTGTTTCAGGATATCAGGCTACCAGACTTAGTCATTTTCAGGATCTCAAACATAAAGAATAACATGATAATTCATTTTTTTGTATTGCATATAGTTGACATTCTATGCTACTCATAAAGAATATTAATATTTTTTGTTCAACATGATGATTCATTTTTTTTTTAAATACAACTTTTATCTTTTAGTTCTAAAATGAGGTTTAGGTGATACTTGAATAACAATAGCTAGCTTATTGGATCAACAAACATCCTATGTAATACAATTAGACTTTAAATATTTGAAGTAGCCATCTACAAATATCTATTCAAACGTGGATTTATAATGCAAGTATGGACGCCATCAATAAAAATGATTTGTATTAACCAAATATCTATATAGGCATACATCAATATCTGTCGATATAAGTATAACATATATGCAAAATAGCCATATAGGCTTACAAGAATGCCATATAGGCATACAATGTCAACTATATACAATACAAAATATATGTCCACAAATGCCATATAGGCATACAACAAAGGAACACAATAAAAAGTCATTCCCCTCTGGCTGGTGAAGAGAATAGATCACGGGCAGCCTTTGATCTTCTAGGGGATGGAGACGTGCATGTGGGTGGTCTACTATGAACCCGAGGGCTGCTCCTCCTATTTAGTTCTTCTTGCATCTTTACCTGTTACAATAAAAAGTATAGACATTAATATATAGAAATTACATGTTATAAAAAATAAAACATTTAACAAAATAATTACTTACCGCTAACATATAATATGTCTCCTCACTTGCCTCAGTAGCAGGAATAGGATGTGGTGATGTCATGTCCTATAGAAACCATCCAGATAGAAATTAAACTTCAAATCAATAATCTTTTAATTTTTCAAAAATAGACAACTATAAAAATGAATGTAAATTAAAATTTACTAATCTACCTCATACTCCTGTCAATGCCATGGAGCTATGAATTGTAGAGGTCACACCTTGCTCCATTGCCCTATGAACATGGGGAGGTGTCTCCGCAGCCTGCATCATCTGGAAATAAAACAACATTATTCAATTACGAAAACTATAATAGTGATGCAAATCATGGCTCCTAACATACACACACGTTCATCTAAACATGGAAGTACACACAATAAAGCACACAAGTCACATACAAAAATTTAGTAAGTACAATTCATTCATTAAACTATTTATTTTATTACCTTCGTAAAGCTTTGAAGTCCACCACCGCTAGCAGGTGTTGCCGTGAAATCTACAGTATTAACCTATTCAACATCCAAAATCAGATATTAGAATACCATTCATATAACGATGCTATTCACATGTAATATTTATAATTGTTTACTAGTTACATACCCCGACAGTAGATGATCTAGTGTAAAATGCAAGTGGAGAACCACTGAAAACTACATCGACGCCATGACCCTAAAATTTTATTAAAATCATCAATTTAAATTAGTTAATCTTGCATTTCAAAAATAAAATTTAATAAATTAAATTCAATAAACTTGCTAATATTTACCTGAGTATTAAGGCTGAAAGTCTCACTCAGGAGGGTATCTATCATCACCATCTACTCAGCTGCAGATATAGCCTGTGCACCTGCGTCCTGACTATCCATGGGGTCATAACCATAGGCTGACCCGCAAGTCTGACAAGTATGGGGTGGGACCCTGCTCCTCAAACTATCTCCCAACCCACTCTGTGTTGCAGGACCGGCATGCTCTATGATGCTCTGGGTCAAGGCACTAATGGACTAAAGTGTATCAACCTCAACACTCTCCTTCACAATGGAAGGGATAGAAACATGCTCGTGGGCTGGTCTGCTGATTACTCGTCTCACTACCTGCTATGGGTCAAGACGTGCCCTTGGTCTATCTTGTGCTGACCCCCCATCTCTACCCTGGAAGTCCAGCATATCAAAATAGTTTGGCACTTTATTGAGGACAAACTCGCAATAGAGTTTCCTCAAAAAGTATTGTGGGACCTCATTATTATTGCATGGAGGATGGTCAAAAACCATCCACCACCTCTACCCAAAATTGTCCCTTATCGCTTGGTTGTTGCACCAATGGATAGGGAACCTCTTGCATGTAATGGGTGGAGGTTGATTTGTTTGTGGGTTTGTGAAAATGGAACACAAGTCTAATTTTGTGATTTGTAATTTTTTCACATCTTGGTATGACAGCTTGTCTGCATAATAATCTCTAAACTCTCTCCTCTTATCCATCCAACTAGTTATTTGCTTGCTAATTGAATCTACATTTGATAACATAGATTCAAGAGATTCAACAAGCGTGGACCTATGCAAGGTTGAAGTGGAAGGATTTTTCAACCTTGCAATTATATCTTCAATTTCATTTTTGTTATTTTCAATTTGCCCCATTATATTTTCTTGTGTTCCAGGGGCATGTCGAGGAATGGATGGAGGAGGTTGTTGTTCTGCAGGTATTTCCTCCTCAGGATTTTGTGGATTTTGAGGAGGAGGAGGAGGAGGAGGAGGTGCATTAACATTTCTTGACAATTAATGAAATATACATCAAAAATTAACTAAAACCTACCTATTTAGAAATAAATTCATACAAAAAAACAAATATAACTCACTCCTTTGGCGTGCTCGACGTCGTGGCGACATTTTGGCGATGAATCGATAAGGTTTTTGTGTTGAATGGAGTTTTGCAAAATGTGAGCGGGCTTTCTAGGGTTTGCAGGCCGCGGGCATAGAGGAGAAGAAAGAAATGAAATGAGATTAGAAACCTTTTTTTTTAATTTATAGCAAGTCATAACACGAGTGCATTATAATGCGCTCACGTTATGACTTAATTTTTTTAAAATTAATTTGGCCACTTTTTGGCCCCCCATCTTTTTGCACTTACTCACATACATACATACATACATACATACATACATACAAACATCCATACATATACATATGTATACAAGCATACATACATACATACAGGCATACATACATACATACATACATGCATACAAGCATGCATACATACATTCATACATACAAGCATACATACATACATACATACATACATACATAAAAATATATATACAAACATACATACATCAAACATACTTAAAAAACTTGAACATAACACATTCCAAGTGAGACAAACATTGGGCAAACTTTTGCAAAAAAGAAAAAAATGCAAAGAAAAACATAATGCGAGTGCGTTATATGTTGCATTGGGAATCCCAAGCCTTAGGCTTGTGATTTGCTTTGGATTTCCAATCCAAATGCTTGGACTGCCTTCCCAACATCCACAAATGTGCTTTTGCATATTCTATAAGATTTCACATAATTGCGTTTGTGCTAACCATCATGTTTGCATGTGTTTCAAGGTCGAACAGATGGAACACTTGGGTAATCTTAGGCTTTCTCTTAGCTATTTAACGATATAGTTTTTTTTCACATTTTGACAATGTTAAGCCTTTCATCTTTAATTTCTTTTGTTTGTGTGTCCATTTTTTGGCAAAAACTCGTGTTTGGTATTTTTTTCTTTATAAATTAACCATTAATTGAAATTTTAAATAAATTACATTTTTATAAACTAGACTCCATTCTACACATATTAAAAAAAATTATTTTCAATTAGTTTTCAAAATTTATAAGGGTTTTTATTTTTCAGGATGTGTCCACTTTGAAAATTAGTATAAAATCAAATGTTCATTAAAAAATTATTAGAAAAATCGGGCATAAACTACATGTTGTTAGCTAATTTCTCACCGAAGCGATTTTAAAAATACCAAAAAAAAAAGTTAACCTTTTGAGGGAGCCACAAAACACGCTATGTTATGTTTTTTTTTATAGAAACAACACCAATTTCTGTGGCTTCCTTTTTTTAACCTCTTAATCTATACCATTTTAAAAAATAATAATAATTTAGAAAGTATACTCAAAGCACTACAAACATTTTTTTTGTTGCCTCTTAAAATTTTGAGTATAACTATACTCAATTTTTCATCCAAGGTCAGTATTTCTTAATTTCAGGAAAAAAAAAGTGGCCACTTAAGACCCCTTTTTGGTCCCCATCTTCCTACACTTACCCCACTATAGGTGAATGAATACATAAACAACAAAGTCAAGACTTACCATAGTACAAAATCTAACATCCTTGAAACCTATGTGGACATAAATTTATTACATTTCTTAAAATTTGCTAAGACAATAATTGTCATCACAACTAAAATATCAAGCAAGTGTATTATTTTCCCTTCAAATGCTTAGGGGTCTATTAAATACACAAGTATATAAGTAGACATGTAAGCATTGATCACTTGGACATTGCTCTGTTGCAAGCCAAGTGTCCTTAGCCTCGAGAAAGGTGTATGTGATCCCACTCTAGGTAGAGCTCTACTACTAGCTAGACATTCATAACCTTAGTAGAGGTTACTTGAATCACCCAAATAGTTGAGTTCTTTTGATTTTCTTTTTCTTTTCTCATATTCCTCTTTTAACTTTTTTTTCTTTTGATCTTTTCATTTCATTATTTTTTACAAAGGTATCTCCATTCACAAGTAACGGAGCGTATTTCTAGATTTAATCTATGGTGCACAAAATTAATATGATAGCATATGCCCTTGAAAACTTGTCTACCTTCATCTTCTAGATAGTTGAATTTCTCAAGGTGGTTCCTAAGGATACCATTTAGGAGTTTTGTAAACTCAATAGGTGAACAAGTTCACATAGGTCAAACTCCTTTGGTGAGTTTGGTTAGTATGATAATGAGTGATATTGCAAGCAACATACACAAACATGCAGATGGCTTATATGATGATGATGTAGATCTAATTCATTATTGCCTTTTATAAATCAAAGTGTGCTCTAATTGTGCTTTCATATAAAATTAAGTGCACATTGAATGTATTTAAATATAATGATATAGCAATATGTTCGACAAGTATTAATTCAGCTCATAACGACTAGTAGAAAGAGGCGAAAATGTTTGAATTTGAAGCTTTTAATTTCAAATTCATTCTTACATATTAACTTTAAGAGACAAATCTCTTATTAATATGAAGAAACTAATAAAAATCTTATTATAAACAAATTGAGATAATATATCATTATTACTCTTCCAACCACTTTATTACAATAAAAACATGCTTATGAGCATAATAATTTTAAAAGTTAATATTAAATTTTTTCATTATGTATAGTAATTTGTTTTTAAAGTTACATACAATAGTTTGTCATTTTAACTATATTAAATATTTATTATAACATACTAAATTATTAAAATGAGGTAAACTTGGATGGTCAAAGGTGAACTTTGATGGTCAAATCTCTCATTAATGTGAGACAAAATGAAAATGAAACGACACTCAATTGGTATAAGACTGACTATGATATTTTATATCAATAAGACTGACTTTCAAAATGGCAATTTTAAAACGGCACGTAATTAGTATAGGACTGACTTTCTTTCAAAATAACAATTTTAAAATGGCACGCAATTGATATAACACCGACTTTCAAAATGATAAACGTCACATAATTGTTCTACCTAACTCAACTTGTAAATAATGTAGACCTGTCGAAATTTCAGTACAAATTCATTGTATTCTTTCACATATGAAGTATCTTTCAGCGTCCCTTGGCTTTGCGAGGGATTAAATTGTCAACTATTTATGACAAACAGCATGGTAGGGCCTATATAGCATTCAGTATGACGGAAGTACTACCTAATGGAACAGTTAATCATCTACTTTGTTGACAGCCTTTCACTGGCCTTGCATCTCTTTCCCCACTCTATGTATTACCCCCCAAATGTTGGCTATTCTTGTATCGTTTCACTGAATCCAACCCGCTTTGCTTTAGAAATTAAGTCCCATTGTAATCTTGCATTAATGGCTTCCTCTTCCTCAAAATTATACGATGCATTCATCAGCCACCGAGGCCCCGACGTCAAAGAAACCCTCGCCAAAGAACTTTATCAACTTCTTGAGAATCGAGGGTGCCGGACATTTCTAGACCGTCCAGAGATTGAAGTGGGGGATTCTCTTCTTCCTGCCATTAACAGCGCCATACGCTCATCTATTGTTCAGATAGCTATTTTTTCTAAAGGATATGCAGAGTCCTCATGGTGTTTAGACGAGCTCGTTCTGATGTTAGACCAACAAGAACATGAACGCTCGCTCTTCATTCCTGTGTTCTATGACGTCGAGCCTTCTGACCTCCGTTACATCGAGAATGGGAAGTATGCTGCGGCATTTTCCAAATATAAACTCAAAAGCAGGAACCTTGATAAGTTGGAGGGATGGAAAAAAGCCCTTGATTCTGCCTCAAATGTAAAGGGCTTTGAAAGCAAGAATACAGGGTAAGTTTACATGTATGTGCCATTGTGCCTTCGATTCATTGTCGTTTCCTTGTATGTGCTTTGGATTTATTGCCATTCATCAGGTTTTTACTTTTTTTTTTTTTTTAATTTCCAAATACATGGCATTTATTCTACCTTACCTCAATGTCTTTTTAAAGAAATGAAAATCTTCTTCTCGGGTTGCAGCAATTTGTGTGAAATGATTGTTTCCTCTGTGGAGAAAGAAATGAAAAAGAGGATACCATTACATGTTGCGCCATATCCAGTTGGACTAGATGAACTTGTCAGAGATTTTGAAAGCAGATTTGCAGAGGCAGTGAAGATAGTAGGGATCTTTGGACTTGGGGGCTGTGGTAAGACCACCCTGGCTAAAGCACTCTTCAACAAGAAGAGTTCAGAGTACAATGCATCCTCTTTTCTCTATGATGTGAGAGAATCACATGCCAAACATGAATTGCACGTTTTGCAAAAAAAGCTTCTGAAAGATCTCTTTAGTGAAGACAAAGAATTTCAACATACTGAGGAAGGAACACCACTGCTGAAGCATCGTCTGAGGAAGGCAGAGTCTTTGCGTTTTCTTGTAGTGATAGATGATATCGATCATCACGACCAGTTACATACCCTCTTATTTCAAGATCTTCTCAGTTCTGATAGCTTAGTAATTGTCACAACCCGTGACGAAGGTGTGTTAAAAGGTGCAGATATCAGTAATCGTTATAAGATGAAAACAATGGATAATGATCATGCTAAAGAGCTCTTCTGTAGCCATGCTTTCGGCGGAAAGATCCCAACCTTTCCATGCGACGAGCTGGTTGAAAGATTCGTGCAATTCTGTGGAGGTTTACCCCTCTCACTCAAAGTTTTGGGCACCCACGTTTGTGGAAGGGATGAGAAGTATTGGAGCTTAGAATTGGAAAAAGTAAGGGATATCCAGCCTAATGATGTTAGGCGATGTCTTAAAATCAGCTTTGACAGTTTGGACAGTGATGAGAAACATATTTTTATGGATATTGCGTGTTTTTATAATGTCAAATTAAAAGATATCGCTATAGAAGTATGGAAGAAGTCCTGCAAGACAACTGAACATGCAGTTCAAAGACTGATAGATAAATGCCTTGTTGAACTAGAGTATGATGAAGTAGAGTATGTTGAAGAATACAAGATCACACCTCGGAGGAGAAAAGGAGATGTATTTAGAATGCACGATCACCTCCGCGACTTGGGAAGACAAATGGCGGACGAAGCGAACCCTCCTCGGTTGTGGCGGCCAGAGCATCTCAGATCTAAGGTGTGCCGCTTCTTTAAATCTCTAAAATTTAAATCATAAAAAGCTTTGGAGACCTTATTGGTACTATTGCAATGAGTATTTTTATCTAGTGATTAATCTATCTAGAGTAAACCATTCATGTTGATGGCATTAATCTTAAGCATGTAAATTTAACCATGACTGTGGAATGCTTCTTTTTAGCTTTCCCGCGATTATATGTTTGCAAGGGCGGCGGAGCCGCGGATGGTGTTTGCGCATTACATGCTTTACGAGCCGGACGGCGTGGAGACACTGAAAAAGGAAATTGAGCTGGCACATAGCAAAGGCATTGATGCCTTCGCCCTCAATTCCAATGTCTGGCGCCCCAACCGCGCAGACGACATGTTCCAGGCCGCTCTAGACTCTGCCACGGATTTCAAGCTTTTCTTCTCTGCTGACATGTCTATCAACAGCGAGGGTAAAACCCTCTCTTCTGACGACCTCATTGCCATGCTCACCACCTACGCAGATCACCCCAACCACCTCACTTACAACGGCAAGCTTTTTTTCGCCGCATGGCTTGGGGAAAATACGCCCTGGCCCGAAATCTTTCAAGCAGCCGGCGGAAAGGATAAATTCTTCTTCGTTCCCTTTTTCCCCACGAATGGAGAGTATGACGCCGTCCGGGAAAAGCTAAACGACTTCAAAGATGTTATCGATGGTCTCTCCGCTTGGGACACCTCAGCTTGGCCGTATGAACATCCCAACCTCAACAACCCTCCCTCGGTCTTGAAGGATCGAAACTATCTGAAAGCCTGTAAGGACAAGGGCAAACTATTCATGGCCAACGCCAGCCCCTGGTTCTTCAACCACTGCAACTGTCAAGTGAAAGGCAACTACGAGGGCCCAGGGCTCTGGATTGCAAAGTGGCAGCAGCTCATAAGTTTGAATCCGCCTTTCGTAAAGATCGTAACGTGGAATGATTGGCAGGAGAGCACGTACGTTGCGCCGCCTTACAGCGCAGCCGCCAAAAAGTTCGGCGCCGATACATTCAGCCACTTGGCCTTCTTGGAGCTGGGCGAGCACTACATAAAATGGTACAAATCTGGCCAAGAGCCTGTGCTTGCCGAGGATGCAGTCTACTTGTTTTATTACACCCAGCCCAAAATCATAAGAGGCACTTCTGACGGAGGCGCAGTGTTCCCGGCTGAAAGGCTGAGTGATAATCTCTACGTCACTACCGCGTTGAAGTCGGCTGCGGAGGTGGTGCTGACGTCCGGAGGAACTTCCAACACGTTTTCTGCTGCGGTAGGAATAAATACGTATTCCATGCCTTTTGAGGTTGGGCAGCAATGGGCTGTCCTGAAGCGGGGAGGAGCTGTGGTGAGCACGGTGAGTGGAGCAAAAGCCATCACTAATTCGCCGCCGGTCAAGGCCAATCTTAACGCCTACTCCACATGCACTAGGCTAGAAGCATCTATACGTAATTAGATATGGAATACTGGTCATATCCACACCGTTATGCGGGCTATTCTTAAAAATAATGCATTTCAATAGTCAAAGATCAAATTTGGCCAATAAAAATAGGACAAATATTTACTACTTTTTATTGTGAATGAGGTGTAAAATTGCTATTGGTTGTTTGACCATTGAAATGGATGATATTTAAATAGAGTGCATTATGCATGGTGGAAGTTTACTGAGAATAAATTGGGACTTTTAATGTCCCTAATTTGAACAAGGACTGCGTTAGGCTAGGCCTCTTGTAATATATTTTAAAAATTGCAATTAATTGGCAATGTCCATAGTGATAGGTAATTTGCCTACAGTTAAAATTTTTAAGAACATGAAAGATGATATAAAATGTATGAGCATTAAAGAGTCACAATTCACTCAATTTAATCATAAAACTAGTTGAAGATGAATTCAATATCATAAGAGTTATATTACACCCTTTAAGTTTTAACATTTATCATAATTAGCTTAAACTTCCTCTCCACTAAGTCAATGTAATAAGTCTAAAATGAAAATTGAAAGTCGCATCTTTCTTGGTTATTACAAATTTCAACAACTAGATAACTTCATAATAATATGTTAATTATTGAGAATAATAGAGATGAATAATATGTCAATTTGATTAATAGGTTGCTATAGCTAAAAATGAACTGAGAATATTAAAATAATGCCCTTATTTTGATGGTCTTGGAGATCATGGTATGCCACAAGGTTTTAGTGATAAAGTATTGATAGAGTCTAATATAATTGTAGAATAATATGTTGTTCACTTCAAGACCTAGTAAGTCAAACAATGAGAGCCACTGCTAAGATTATTGAAAACAATGGTTTTAACATTAGACACAAAGACTGTCATTTCTTCACGAGCCTTTGTCCTTTTTGGGACATCTTCTAAACCATGACTTCCTGTGATCAAAAGAAACGAATATTGTTTACAATCTAAAGATAAGCAAATATTGATAACATACATACAGGTAACTGTTGAAATATAAATATATTTCACAAATTCTGATACTAAAATTTTAGCAATACTAATGCAGTTGATTCTGATAATTATTTTTTCGTTCTAGAAAAGGATTTAACTGTTGTATTATCTATGAAAGATAAGAAATGAACTACTATAACATATTTCAAAAGTTTATATATATATATATATATATATATATATATATATATATATATATATATATATATATATGAGTTATAAATGGAATAAAGATGGTTTTTTGAAAGGGTTGGTACCATTTCCTACACCAGGCTCTGCTTTAGCCTTCTTTGAATGATGAGAAAAGGCTCGAGTATTTCTCTGCAATAAAATCAAACCCATAATATATAATTTCTTCTAAAAAGCTAGAATTGAACACATAATTAAATCAAATATATAAACATAGTCATTCATGAAAGGCTTTTTGGTAAGATTTAACAAATTTGGAGTTAGTAAACAATTTTGACTTGACACTTTTCCACCATTGCCATCCTAAATCCATTGTTTTTCACTAGTTATGATGATTTAATGGGTGCTGATTTTTTCAGCTCAGATGATGATTTAGCTGCAGAAAATTTCACATAATCGTATTTCCCTGGGCATTTGGCTTCCTGTTTACCAACCAGTAGTCATATAGTAGTCATATGCAGAAATTCATTTTTCTCAAATAGATGAACCTAGAAACATTAATTTTGATGTACCATTTTCAACCATTTTAATAAATATTTTATTTCATAAAGATTTCAAGGACACTTCAAATAGGCTATTCTTAAATATCATCCACTTCAACAGTCAAAGGTCAATTTTAGCCAATAAAAATAGGACAAATATTTACCACTTTTTGTTGTTAATGAGGTGTAAAATTTCTATTGACTAGTTGACCATTGAAGTGGATGATATTTAAGTAGAGTGCTTCAAACATGTTCTGTTTCCTGAAAACTTACTCTCTTTATCATTTTTTATTAGAAGTTTGAAGTACTTTTTCAAATTATAACTCTTGAGATGCCTTTTTTATAGGCCATAAATATGATTGTGGGTTGGTACTGACTCTTTGTGGCTCATATGTATGTTATCTGACCATGTCTTTTAATTGATGATATGAAATGGAACTAAAAGTCATCTATAAAACTTTCTATAATCTATTTTAATTTGATATATAGCTGGATAAACAAGACAGAATGTTACACACCCCACACACGATATCAAGTGCAGTTCGAACAGTACCATCTTTCATTCTTGGAGTCAAATCTTCCATTCAATCCAGATATTTATTGACTCATCTACGAAACATTGTACCTTGACCTAGAAACAAAAATTTCTCCTCTTCCTTCCCCACCCAATTTTAATTTGATTTTTCATTAGAAACAAAAATTTCTCCTCTTCCTTCCCCACCCAATTCTAATTTGATTTTTCATTATTAATCCATTCATAGGGAACATTCCTATAGTAAAAACAAATTTTAGAACTAAAAAATCATAAAATGATGCAAACTCATCATAACATAATCCATTAATTTAGACATGAGCAACACAGTTGGAATTATAAAGCTCAACTTATAACACTAACCTAAAATGGCATTGCATTTTCTTGCTATAATCTATTAATGTTAAATCCAATTGTAGTAGAAGAGAAGAGCCAAAGAAGGTAATGAAATAAACTTAGTAGAAGAGAAGAGTTGAAGAAGGTAATGAAATAAACTTATTGTAAAGAAATTGAAGATCTAGAGTTTGTATTTATAGTGACTTGTTGGACAACATAGACAAGGCAATGAACTGTTTGACAAAATGTCTCAAAGAAATGTGGTGTCATGCAATGCCATGATTGTAGGATATGCACAAAATGGTTAAAAGACTCTACAAACTTTCAAGCAAATGCAATTGTCAGTTGTAAAATCAAATTCCACAACTTTTGCAAGCAACATGCCTGCCTATGCCAAAATGGGAGCTTTGGAATAAGGTATGGACATCTATCAAAGGATAATGGAAGGGGTATTTTTGTCAAATGTTATAGTTGCAGCTGCCCTGGTTTTCAATTTCAAGGAAAACTATTTCTTTGCACCACAAACCATGCAAGAGAAAAAATTACTAGCTTCCATAATATTAATGTATTGGTGCTTTTTAAATTGAATTCCAATTATTTTTATTGATCTAGAACAATTTACTGGGTGAAATAATTAACTTTTAATTTGTAAGTTAAAAAAAAAAATAGCACAGATGAAATCAAAAGATTCATCTAACTGCAAAATGTCAATAATAATGACACGTCTCTTACAGTATTTGCATGTCTAACCTCTTACAGTATTTGCATGTCTAACCGAGAGGTGTCAATAATAATGACACATGTTTCTCATAGTATCTATAATTTGTCTACTCTCCTTCCAGCTGTATATTTTTTGTTTTAAAAGGGTTAAATGTGATTGGCACCCTACTAACAGATATATGAAGTCTGTAGTTTACAAGCTTTTAGCATCTTTTTCGACTAGCAACCTATATTTTACTGTATTTTAGTTTTTCAATGAAAGATGTGCTATTCTAAATCGATTTCTGATAATTGTGGCTAGTAACCTGTATTTTACTATATTCAAGCTTTTCAATGAAAGATGTGCTATTCTAACTTTCATCTATGTTTTCAATAAAATGATAGGTTGCTTGGAATCTCTCTTGAATGGATTCATTGCCATGCATGGACTTATTTTCTTGGCCAACTTTAAGTTCATGTCTTTTCTATGTGATGGAGATGTTTGTCCACCAATTTACATCATTTGATGAAATTCTTCTATTTTTTTTAGATATGTCTATACCCTATTTTTGAAGCTAGTCTATACCCTGTTTTTGAAGCTAATTTATACCCTATTACAAAGCTGCAATATTCTATACTGACAGCATTTGGCAGGGGCTCCAGCTGCAATGCAGCTCTTGTTATCTTAAAGTAAAGTTTGTGATAAAATTAATTTTAAAATATTCATTTTGTAACATTTATAACGAAGAATAGTTTCTTTTTCTAATATCAACAATAAATGGAATTAAGCATGTGTATATAGATGTGACTAAATGTAAAAAAATATTTAACAATTGATTATACAATTAATTACGCTAGTCACATCATGGATGGAGAACAAGAGCTGAAAGATTCATAAACATTAAAGATTCCAGATTCGATGAAATTTTATGAGATTCTAATAATATATATATGCCAATCACTACCACCACCACCACAGAGTAACATGCATAGTGGGGCATAAGAAATGACAGGTTGAAGAGAAAAAATTTATCAAAAACTCTCCTACACTCCCCTACGCTCTCCTACACTCCCCTACATATATATTGAATAAGAGAGATTAGACCAACTCTCCTACACTCCCCATCTCATTTACAAACCTCAAATAGCTTAGGCTTTTACATAGCCTTTATAACAATACTAAATCTCTAAATTAATGTCTAAGTTTTCGCAAGGAGACTCTTCTCCTTCCTTTCTTTCTTCTTAGCCATGAATCCTGCATATAAAAACAACAACACTAACATGGCCAATGGAGGGCTCACCACCTAACCATAGGCTTTCTTGCAAGCCACCCCCGAGCTAGGAGGCATGCCTTCAAGTAACCCAAGATCATACAAACATATAGGGAAATCCATAGCACACACATCAAAAACACCAACTCCCATCCCATGAAGACTCACAAACCAAATCTATTAATTGGATTCAAAAGGGGGGAGAGAGTGGACACCACTGGTACAAGGGGAAAGACAAATATAAACTCATAATACTCATTTTCACAACTCAAGTTCACACATAGACTCTTGCTATTTATCACTACTTATAACTCTCAATAAGAACAAAGGCACTCTTTCCTATCAAAACTTAATGCCAAAACACTAAGAACAAGGCACCAAGCCTTCTAACTCCTATCAAGGATTGGTCTTTCTCTAAGGAGGTTCACACCTCTCTCAAGACCCCACACACAAGGCAAGCTCCCAGACATGGAGAGCACTTGCCCAACACAACCCTTAACTACATACAAAATAACACATTAAATACTACATAATCATTTTCAAGCATACATGAAAAGGAGCAAGTAAAAAAAAATACAATTGCTAAGCCTTGAAAACTTGAGATCCTACCTCTCAAGCTTCCAAGTTTGAAGATGGTTGTAGGAGTTCTTCTAAGAGCCCAGTCCCAGATCTCCTTCCAATATTTGCTCAAAATCTCCTCTCCAAAGCCAAAATCGCTCCAAAGCAAAAATGATCAAAATCCCTTTATTGTCCTCAAAGGGGGAGATAAGTAGGCTTTCAAAAATAATTCCCTTGAATGGGGAGGTGACACTTGTCACCTTCCCATTCATCCACAAGAGTGTTCCTCCCCACAAGTGCTCTCACACATGTGTGAGACATTGGGGAGTGGGGAGTACTTGGAATTCTCTTCCTAAACTCTCTTATATTGTATACTCACACATGTGAGGCCTTTGGGATTCCCCCAAGTCCATTCATGAACCTAAGATAGTGGGAATGGCATGGTGACAAGTCACCAATCCTTCTTCCGAAACCCTAACTAAGCACTCATTTCCCAAAGCCATTTGGAGTGGTCAAATCTTGGTCAAAACTCAAGATTTGTGGTTCAAAAGGTACCTATCACATAGGTAATTGAATTAGGGCCTTAAAAATCATAAAATAATCAAAATAAAGCTCAAATTACACCTTTAAAAAAGCCCCAAAAGCCCATGCAAGAAATTGGACACATAAGTAAATAAAAAATGAATATAATAATCAAATTAAATATATTTAAAATTATACTTTTTGGGAAGCTTATAATAAGGACTACATACTTACAAAATATAAATGTTAAATGAATTCATTTTATCTCCCAAAATGTAAATCAAAAGTGGTTTTTTATTAGCATTTTGATAAGTGTAGAGGAGAATCCATTATAGGTATGGTTTAAAACTAGAGGGATTCTATCCAAGGGGGTTTGATTTAAGGGGATTTGATCAAACCCTCTTCAATTAGAGTCCTTTAAATGGAACATTTCAAGGCTTAAATCTTTATATTTTCTAAAAATATGTGATTTCAGCAAAACTCGAGATGTCCTAGAAAGTGTAACCCATTATTGTGGCAGCACCCCACATCATAATATCTATCACATGTCTATTGAATAGGATCAATATCCATAATAATATTTAATGTAACCTAAAAGTCAAGATAACAAGTCTATCATGATGAATCAAGAAGTCTAACAAAGGTGGCCTCACAAAAATTCACTAAGGATCATTTCCAAACACATTTGAGTGACATACAATTAATCTGAATTAAGGCATACATATCCTATACATAATAGAATCATAACACAACTAACTTTTAATTAGATCCACATCTTGTCCCAATACCATATACATATCCTAAGTCTGGGTGTAGCAATACAATTAGGTCTAATAGTGCAACTAAACGTGTTGCACAAGGGTGGGCCTCACACAACCAAACATATAACTAGGTCTCCTGACTGGACTAAAATTCAAACTAAGACAATGCATGCAAGATAACAAGGACTACAAAAGACCTAACTCAAGATACTAAAAAAAGGTGGCCCCCATTTTCTTTGAGAAAATGGGGCATGTTGTGTAACTAACAACAAATAACAACAAATTGCAACAAAAGAACATCTCTACTAATCTAGAGTCTTTAAGAAAAACAACCACTATAGGTGAATGCATACATAAAAAACAAAGTCAAGACTTACCATAATACAAAATCTGATGTCCTTGAAACTTGTGTGGACATAAATTTATTACATTTCTAAAATTTGCTAGGACTTGTCATCACAACTAAAATATCAAGTGTAGAATTTTCCCTTCAAATGATTAGGGGTCTATTAAATACACAAGTATATAAGTAGACATAAACATTGATCACTTGGACATTGCTTTGTTGCAAGCCAAGTGTCCATAGCCTTGAGAAAGGTGTATGTGATCCCACTGTAGGTAGAGCTCTACTACTAGCTATGCATTCATAACCTTAGTAGAGGTTACTTGAATCACCCAAATAGTTGAGTTCTTTTTATTTTCTTTTCCTCTTCTCATATTCCTCTTTTAACTTTTTTTCTTTTGATCTTTTCATTTCATTATTTTTTGCAAAGCTATCTCAATTCACAAGTAATGGAGTGTATTTCTAGATTTAATCTATGGTGCACAAAATTAATATGATAGCATATGTGCTTATGGTAGTAATAACATTTAAATATCTCAACCCTAAACAAAAGGTAGTTCTTTTCTAATTACTTTATGTATTATTTAAATAGGTCCACACACTTTTGGAAGTCTATAAGGATTTTCTTTTCTATTTATGTTATTTATTATTGTAAGGGTAAAATTTACATATCCATGTCGATTCCTATTTAGTCTTGGATCCATTTTGAGAGGATGACTTCATACAATTACATAGAAACATGTGGTGCAGTCTTGTGGTAAGTTTTTATCCTTCCTTGACCCTTGTGTACCCTCATTTACTCTTACTTTCATGCATTCCCACGCATTCTCTTCATTTATTAGTTTATATTTCCATGCACCCATCCTTGCCTCAAAACATGAATTTCCTTGTCCTAGGTCATTTTTGTGACACAAGGGAGTAATCTCACATAACATAAATCTAATTTAAAATTCAAAAGATTGACCCTTGTCCTTTCCTCTTAACCATTGGGAGCTGGCTAGTACATGTCTGTGCAATGATTAATTATGTATTAGTATTAAAAGACTTCCATCTGGGAATTAAAACATATCAAGGAACATTTTATTATCATTCAAAATCTAAGAACACTCAAGGATCACTCAATAAGAGCATTTCAACTTGGTTCACTAAAAAGAACTATTCTTTCATTAGAATTTACATCTTAGATCATTTGTACACTTGGTTGTTATCTCCTAGCATTCCATCAACATTGTAAAGCAAACCATTCTAAGGGGTTGATTGAGGAGAAAGTGAACCCTATAATTTTTTTTGAAAAAAATGATGAGCAATTATAGTGAGAATATAATATAAAGGGCACCAATCCAATTATTATAAAACAATAGATATGTGATGAACCATCAAAATCTAAAATGTAACATGGATAAACACTTATAACAACAAACTAAAATTAGAAAACACATATGACACTATCTATATAGGTGGAGAACCCCTTTTGGGAAAAACTTCGCCATCAAGGAGATATTGACCTTGTATTAATCGAGAATAAATCTCTATAACAATACAATCCATGCTATCTTAATCAATATTAAAGCATTCTAGTAGGATAACATTACTTATGAATAATCTATACATTATCTCTATTCATGCTTTCAATATATAGACTTAAGGAGGCTTAAAAAACCACCAAATGGTAATAACATGAGCCTAAACAAGGTCCCAAAATACCATGGTAATCATTCTCATGACCCTCTATTCATGGAGAGCATCTTCTGAGAATAGAAAATAACTCTCAATTATGTAACCACCACCATAATGCTAGAAAAGTTAAATTCTAACTCCCAAGTGTCCCATTAAGCAACTATTTATAATGCTTAACTCTTCGTATTCCAAAGTGACCTTTCATATTTATTTTCCTCTTTCAATATCTTTTTGTAATGATAATCCCAAATAATTATAGAATATTGGTGACCTTTCATCTATCTAAGATCATCATCACCTCCTACATGGTCTCCATCAAAGAATCGTGCTCCTTCAAAGAGGGGGACTCCCTAAAAGATCTCAATTCATCATTGGTATATAAAAAAGAAAATACACAATGGAAATCTAATGGTCTATACCTATGTTGTCTTTCCTTTGTCTTTTCTTCCTACTCTTTGAACTTCTCTTTCTCATTAATGTGATCATGCTTTTGGCATAGTTCATGCTGTTATATCTTGCTCTTATTCAATATGATCTTTGAATTGTCTTATCAGTATGTTCAAATGAAATACATTTCTCATGTTAAGTCAAGTTACAATCAATTCAGAAGGTCGTTGAATATTTTTGGAAGAAGGAAGAACCAAAAATTTCAAGTCCTTCAGTATTATGCAAAAATGCAAAGTTTTCTTATATCCTTGTAGGTTTTGGTACACATGCTCATTAGGTCACAATCATGCAAGGATAAAACCTGGTCTATTGTAGAAATTTAAACTTTTGATGGAAGTGATGCAAGCTCTACTTACTTTGTACCTTGAAATCTCCACAAATTGCTTCATACAAATCTTATGTGGGTTCGCACCCTTCAAACACATTTGTGAAAATGCACCAACAACCCACAACCCTATAGTTCTGTAAAGCTTATGTAATGGTTGGGATTGCAAAACTAAGATGCAGTTTCACACACTTGCAAAACTTCTTGGCATTCCTACTTTCCATTTCGTAATGCTTATGCACTTATCTTTTGTGGGTTTGTAGACATTTTGTTCATCATGGAATGATTTCCAGTTGCAAAATTACTTCCTCCTTCCACTTTTTCACAACACTTATGCCCTATAGGTTTTTAAAACTCGTGTGCAACTCAGCCTTACTTTCCAATTGCCAACCTACTTCCACATCTTGCAACTTCACATACTTGTTTTTGTGGGTTTGCAGACATTACCTACATTCATGCTCTCTTGCAATGTATCAATTGATTTTTGCATCTCGCATTCCCACAATACTTGCATATAAATAGAAAGACTACTTGTGAACTTTTTCTAAGCTCAAGCACATGCTACCAAGTTCCAAAATAAAACTAGACTTCCAAAGTCTGCAACTCCACTTCCCCATGCTTACAGGATCCTGATTTCCATGTGCATGACGTCCTTCTGCAATGCATATTCCCATAAAATGCTCAAAAGGATGAAAACTAAATAGCATTAAATGCACACATGTGAATGATTCCCTTATAAAACCAATTCATTTTAACTCATTTTCACATTTACTCAAACCCATTCGCACATTTCAAACACTCATTTGCTCCTAAAAAAATAGATCACTGCAATAGATCATTGCATTCTTGCACAAGCTCACTCATATGTAGATCCTTCCACACATATTCATGAGGTCATTAGTAGAAGGCTATCCAAGTTTGAGTTGGCTAGAGCATCAAGGGATTCAATTCAAACATCCTCTTTTGCACTCCCAATTTTTCCTCATCTATTCATTCCACTGCTCACATTCTTTTGCCTTGAGAAAACATCTTATGAATTTGAATGCTCCAATCCTATGCTTCCTTGAATCTCTCAACTTACATTTGTGCATTTTAGGGTTTTATATTCAAATGTGTGAACTCCCTCCCGTTTTCTACATGCTACTTAGTCCTCCTTATTCTGGTTTTGAATTTGTAGAAATTCAGTTCCTTTACAGACAAATTGCTCTAATCATTTAATTTTTCAATTACCTTTTATAGATTTAAAAATAAAATTAAATAATATAATATACTAAATTAATTATAAATACTAAACTTTAAAAATATATATTTTGACATTTAATTTTTCACAAAATAATCTTTAAGGTGGAAAACAGAAATAAAAATTAAAAAGAGATGAATAAAAATAAAGAAACTTACTAAAGAGGAAAAAAAAAAAAAAAAACTATTACTCTAGGTTACAGAAAAATACTTTAATGGCATTTGTATCCTTCGAATCTCTTTAAAAACCTTAGTTCTCACAACGCTTGCATACAAAATCTTTTAAATTTTTTAGTATAGAAAGTTGGGCAGGGCCGACGAAAAAATCAAATTTCTGACACCACTCTTATATGGAATCTATTAAATTTCTGAAGTATAGGGCCGACGAGGATAATATGTTGGAGTCTGTGCAGCAAAATTACGTTGAATCTCTTTCCCCAAGCTTCCGCACTTGACATTGGTATCAAGGCAACCGTAACGGTTCAAAACAGACGGTTAAACGGGCCCACCTAAGCAAGTCAAAGCTTAGAGTGTGCTGTTTAAGCCCAGTCTGCCTCAAATGTAAAGGGCTTTGAAAGCAAGAATACACGGTAAGTTTACATGTATGTGCCTTCGATTCATCGTCGTTTCCTTGTATGTGCTTTGGATTTATTGCCATTCATCAGGTTTTTACTTGTTTTTTTCCTTAATTATCAAATACATGGCATTTATTCTACCTTACCTGAATGTCTTTCTAAAGAAATGAAATTATTCTTCTCGGGTTTCAGCAATTTGTGTGAAGAGATTGTGTCCCTCGTGGAGAAAGAAATTAAAAGGAGGATACCATTACATGTTGCGCCATATCCAGTTGGACTAGATGAACTTGTTAGAGATTTTGAAAGAAGGTTTGAAGAGACAGTGAAGATAGTAGGGATCTTTGGACTTGGGCATGTGGTAAGACAACCCTGGCCAAAGCACTCTTCAACAAGAAGAGTTCAGAGTACAATGCATCTTGTTTTCTCTATGATGTGAGAGAATCACATGCCAAATGTGAATTGCACGTTTTGCAAAAAAAGCTTTTGAAAGATCTCTTTAGTGAAGACAAAGAATTTCAACATACTGAGGAAGGAACACCACTGCTGAAGCATCGTCTGAGGAAGGCAGAGTCTTTGCGTTTTCTTGTAGTGATAGATGATATCGATCATCACAACCAGTTACATACCCTCTTATTTCAAGATCTTCTCAGTTCTGATAGCTTAGTAATTGTCACTACCCGTGACGAAGGTGTGTTAAAAGGTGCAGATATCAGTAATCGTTCTAAGTGTAAGGAAAGCACAGGTGTAGAAAACAGCTTCCCAAATGTTAATTCCCAGGGGACAGTGTAGACCAGTCACTTTTCAAAAAATAAATAACTCAGATAAGTACATGAGAGAAATCAAAAACAGACAATATTCAGAACATAGACACACAGTATTACGTGGGAAAACCCTTACGGGTAAAAAACCCACCACCACAAGAAAACAATTTTATTACAGTAAGATTTTTAGTTACAAATAAAGAGCTCAGCGTCTTGCTCTGGTTTTTGATTCTCGACTTCATACACCGTTCACTCACTGTACATTTACAGAATGAACCATTTATTCAAGTCTCATCATCACCCTTCACTAATGCCAAAAGATTAGTTTTAACTTCAGTCTGCAAGAGCATCGGTTACCCAACTGTCGCCCTAACTAAACATATCGGCTTCTTCCAGCATCGTGGCAAGTGTAACTATTCATAACTATTCATATTCCCATAGGATCAATAATCCCACATGCATCGGGTTGCTTTTGCTATTCCGGTTTATAACCCTCAACGAACCAAAGAGTATTGTCGGCAATTTTGTTGCCGACAATACTAAGCCTTCAAGTCCATCGGCATAACTAACCCCATCGGCCATCAGACTTCACCTCCCACTGATCAGCATAGTCTTCCTGATCACCAAGGTTACCATTGGAAAGACTTTCACCATTGGCACAAGATTCAGTCCTCGCTCTGACAGTGCTTCGTCTCACCGATACCATCGAAACCTCCATCAGAATGACCACAGTACATCGGCTCAAAACCTTTAGGCTATGCCGACAGGTATCCTCTCGCCGATGTCCTAAAGCACCATCGGTGTAACAACTCATATCGGACAAGATCTCAAGAGTCACACCAAACCCCAGACTCTCGCCGATAGGCATAAGTCATCGAAGTGACTACTCCTGTCGGAGTAACTCCACATAGCTTGGCCGATAGGCCTTATCTCACCGACGATCCGTTGAACGCTTCCATTGGGGTGATACTCGGCATCGAACAAACCTTCGATGCTTACTCCGACACGCTTGTCTTACCGATGCCAAACCAAAACCTTCGTCGGAGTGACTAGTGTCCATCAGCCCGAAGATGTAAAGCTTCGCCGATGGTCTTCGTCTCAGCGATGTCAACTTCGCATGTCCTCGAACCAATGAACCAAGGAACCGTTGAACTAAAGTCGTTGAACCTACCAAATGAACTCCAAAAAAGGTTCAATGAAGAGGTTCAAAGATAAGGTTCAACGAAGAGGTTCAAGCAGTAATTTGAGACACAAGGTCTCTTCAATCTCCCACTTGTCGAAGAGATTACTGCTACCTCTTAGTCCTCATTCGATTATTGAGAACTATGGGTCAGAAGACCCATTTCATCTGAACACCATTTGAACTTGGCTGTGCTCACTGGTTTAGTTAAGGCATCAGCGACATGTTCCAAAGTGTCAACCTTTTCCAGCTTCACCTTCCTGTCTTCCACCATATCACGAACAAAGTGATATTGGACATCAATATGTTTTGTCCTAGCATGAAAAGTAGGATTCTTTGCCAAACATATGGCACTTTGACTATCACAGTGAATTTGTATTTGCCCTGCATTAAAACCAACATCAGAACACAAACTCTTCAACCAAACGGCTTCTTGGCATGCATGAGTAACTGCCATGTACTCTGCCTCTATTGTGGACAAAGTGACTACAGCCTGTCGCTTGCTCATCCAACTGATAGCACCATCATGTAACATGAACACGTATCCACTGGTGGATCTCCTACTGTCAATGTCCCCTACCCAATCAGAATCAACATATCCCTGAATGCTGATAGATCTCTTAGACATTTCTGAGTTTCCATGATAGCAAATAGCATAGTTAGAAGTTCCCTTCAAATATCTCATAACTCTTTTCACAGCATCCCAATGTGATCTGCCTGTATTCGCCATAAATCGGCTCAAAACTCCCACTGCTTGGGCAATGTCTGGTTTGGTACAGACCATTGCATACATTAAACTACCAACAACACTTGCATAGGGTAATCTCTTCATGTCATCAATGTCATTTGAAGATTCTAGACAATCTTCAACAGATAATTTTGTTCCCTGCAAAACTGGAACAACTAATTGTTTAGAATCAGACATATGAAACTTATCAAGAAAATTGGTAATATACTTCCTCTGGCTGAGCCAAATTTTTCTCTTAGATCTGTCCCTTTTGATCTCCATTCCCAGAATGTACTTTGCTGCCCCTAGATTTTTCATTTCAAATTTCAAGAACAACTGAGATTTTAATTCTGAGATCATCCCCTTACCATTGCCAATGAACATGTCATCCACATATAGTGCAATTATAAGAATCCGATCACCTTCAGTTTTATAATAGACACAATGATCAGATTTAGATCTCACATACCCCAAGGATAAAACATACGTATCAAACTTTTGATACCACATTCTAGGAGACTGTTTCAAACCATAAAGAGACTTTTTAAGTTTACATACCAGATGTTCTTTACCTTTTTCCACAAAATGCTCTGGCTGGGACATATAAATTTCTTCTTCAAGGTCTCCATGAAGAAACGCTATTATCACATCCATCTGCTCAATTTCAAAATCATATGCTGCTGCAAGTGACAACAAAAATCTAATGGATGTCAGCTTAGCTACAGGAGAAAAGATTTCTCCATAATCAATACCTTCCTTTTGGGAATACCCCTTAGCAACCAGTCTTGCCTTGTACTTCTCAATACTACCATCTGGACCATATTTCTTCTTAAATACCCACTTACAGCCTACAGGTTTTCTTCCTTCAAGCAAGGGCACCAGATCCCAGGTTCCATTCTTCTCCAATGATATCATTTCACTATGCATGGCTTCCAACCAAGAATCTGAATCAGGTACACTAATAGCTTCTTTCACAGTCCTAGGTTCATCAGTATCAGTAAGTAAAGCATAGGCACAAGTTGAATCAAGTACTGAAAATCCATACCTATCTGGTTGTCTTCTTTCACGTGTAGATCTCCTCAAAGGATGAGGTGTAGGTTCATGTTCTTGCTCTGGATCAGAAGCTTCAGAGCTACTTGAACTCTCATATGAACCAGCTACACTTGGTGCTTGTTGTTCCTCTTTTACAGGGGTCAGAGGAATATTCACAACACTCTTTTCCTTCTTCTCTTCTGTCTTTTCCAGTTGAGGATCAATAACCAACGGTTTCATCTCTTTGAAAATTACATTCCTGCAGTAGATTACCTTTTCAGTTTTAGGATTCCAAAGCTTGTACCCTTTAATACCCACTCCATAGCCAACAAAGATACATTTAACTGTCCTGTTATCCAACTTAGATCTTTTAACTTTAGGAATATGAGCATATGCCTCACAGCCAAAGACTTGAATATGTCTTAGAGAGGGCTTCTTACCAGACCATGCTTCCATAGGTGTCTTGTCAACCAATGCTGATGTAGGAGAACGATTCAGTAAGTAACACACTGTAGCAACTGCCTCAACCCAGAACTTCTGTTCAAGACCAGCATAACTCAACATACTTCTTGCTTTCTCCATCAACAATCAATTTAACCTTTCAGCAACTCCATTCTGCTGTGGAGTATAAGGTGTAGTTTTATGCCTTTTAATTCCATGGTCTACACAATACTTATCAAAATCCGCATTACAATATAAACCACCGTTATTTGTTCTCAAGCATTTTAGTTTTCTACTAGTCTGATTTTCCACAAGAGTTTTAAATTCTTTAAAACGACTGAACACTTCTGATTTATTTTTCAAAAAATATACAAATGCCCTTCTCGAATAATCATCAATAAATGATACGTAGTATCTTGACTTAGATAAAGAAGGAACATCAACTGGACCAAAAACATCTGAATGCACATAGTCTAGAACACAAGAAGATTTATGAGAACTAGAGTAAAACGAAACACGGTTTTGCTTTCCATATATACAATGTTCACAGAAATCGAACTCCAGATTACAATCAATCAGCCCATCTACCAGGTTTTTGTTTTTCAAGGTTTTTAAGCCTTTTTCGCCTATGTGACCAAGTCTATGATGCCAGAGCATTGTTTTCTCTACAAGAAGTTTAACTTCCATAGAATTTACATCATGTGTTACAATAGTAGCTTTTCTAGATTTTGTAGAGACATTATTACAGCACACTGGTTTAGCATCTAACCTATACAGAGTTCCAATGCATTCACCTTTTGCCAGAACAATAGAACCTCTAGTCATCTTACAGCCACCATCCACAAAAGTAACTTGCACTCCAACATCATTAAGCTTACTAACAGAAAGTAAATTTCGAGCCAGACCTGGTATATGAAGAACTCTGTTCATTCCCTTTATTCTGCCATCTGAGAACTGGATTCTGACTCCACCTCGGCCAACAATTTCCAGTGTTGAGTCACTAGCCAGGAACACCTTGCCACCAGCATAGGGTTCATACTTAGTGAACCACTCTCTATGAGATGTCATATGAAAAGATGCTCTTGAATCAATCAGCCAAACATCTTCAGAAGCAGGTGTTGCCAGAGCAGCAATGAAAGCATCAGCATCACTGTGTGAAGACTCAGAGTCAGAGAAGTTCTTCTTCTTCTTTTTCTCCTCTTTACAGTCTTTCTTGATATGACCTTTCTGCCCACAATTCCAGCACTTCACCTTGGATTTCTTGCCAGGAGATTTTGATTTCCCCTCTGATTTGGACTTAGACTTCTTGTCCTTCTTCTTACCTCTTTCCTTTGATCTGCCACGAACTGACAAAGCCTCTTTGTCCATTCCAGAAGACTCCCTCCGCATCTCTTCAGACAACAAGGAGGCAACAACAGTTTCCTGTGAAAACATAGTTGTTGTACTTCCAATAGCCATCACTAGATGGTCCCACGAGTCAGGTAAGGAACATAACAGAAGCATACAGCGATCCTCCTCTTCTATTTTTACACCTATAGAAGTCAACTGAGTAACAATCGTATTGAATGCACTCAGATGTTCTGCTACAGATGCACCTTCATCCATCTTCAGAGAATACAATTTCTTTATAAGGAAAAGTTTATTCACCAAGGACTTGCCCTGATAAATATTATTCAACTTCTTCCACAAATCACTTGCAAACTTCTCCTCATGGATGTTTAATAGAACAGAGTCAGATAAACTCAATCTTATCAGTCCTTTGGCTTTTCTACATATCAGTTCCCAATCTTCTTGCTTCATGCCTGTAGGTTGAACTCTAGACACAACAACCCAAAGATCTCTATAGACTAACATGTCTTCAACTTTAAGTTTCCACAACTCAAAGTTTTTGCCATTGAATTTCTCAATGTCTATTTTGTCTGATGTACTAGCCATCTTTATTTAATTTAAAAAATAACACTCTACAGAACTCCCACACACCAGAATTAACACAAAAAACCCAAACTACCGACAAGGATAACACAACGGGCCAGGCTTTGATACCACTTATAAGGAAAGCACAGGTGTGGAAAATAGCTTCCCAAATGTTAATTCCCAGGGGCACTGTAGACTAGTCACTTTTCAAAAAATAAATAACTCAGATAAGTACATGAGAGAAACCAAAAACAGACAATATTCAGAACACAGACACACAGTATTACGTGGGAAAACCCTTACGGGTAAAAAACCCACCACCACAAGAAAACAATCTTTATTACAGTAATATTTTCAGTTACAAATAAAGAGCTCAGCTTCTTGCTCTGGTTTTTGATTCTTGACTTCATACACCGTTCACTCACTGTACATTTACCGAATGAACCATTTATTCAAGTCTCATCATCACCCTTCACTAACGCCAAAAGATTAGTTTTAACTTCAGTCTGCAAGAGCATCAGTTACCCAACTGTCGCCCTAACTGAACATATCAGCTTCTTCCAGCATCGTGGCAAGTGTAACTATTCATAACTGTTCATATTCCTATAGGATCAATAATCCCACATGCATCGGGTTGCTTTTGCTATTCCGGTTTATAACACTCAATGAACCAAAGAGTATTGTCTGCAATTTTGTTGCCGACAATACCAAGCCTTCAAGTCCATCAGTATAACTAACCCCATCAGCCATCAGACTTCACCTCCCACCGATCAGCATAGTCTCCCTGATCACCAAGGTTACCATCGGAAAGACTTTCACCATCGGCACAAGATTTAGTCCTCGCTCCGACAGTGCTTCGTCTCACCGATACCATCGAAACCTCCATCAGAATGACCGCAGTACATCAGCTCAAAACCTTTAGGCTTTGCCAACAGGTATCCTCTCGCCGATGTCCTAAAGCACCATCGGTGTAACAACTCATATCGGACAAGATCTCAAGAGTCACACCGAACCCCAGACTCTCGCCGATAGGCATAAGTCATCGGAGTGACTACTCCTGTCGGAGTAACTCCACATAGCTTGGCCAATAGGTCTTATCTCGCCGATGATCCATTGAACGCTTCCATCGGGGTGATACTCGGCATCGGACAAACCTTCGACGCTTACTCCGACACGCTTGTCTTACCGATGCCAAACCAAAACCTTCGTCGGAGTGACTAGTGTCCATCGGCCTGAAGATATAAAGCTTCATCGATGGTCTTCGTCTCAGCGATGTCAAGTTCGCATGTCCTCGAACCAATGAACCAAGGAACCGTTGAACTAAAGTCGTTGAACCTACCAAATGAACTCCAAAAAAGGTTCAACGAAGAGGTTCAAAGATAAGGTTCAACGAAGAGGTTCAAGCAGTAATTTGAGACACAAGGTCTCTTCAATCTCCCACTTGTCGAAGAGATTACTGCTACCTCTTAGTCCTCATTTGATTATTGAGAACTATGGGTCAGAAGACCCATTTCATCTTAACACCATTTGAAATTGGCCATGCTCACTGGTTTAGTTAAGGCATCAGCGACATTTTCCAAAGTGTCAACCTTTTCCAGCTTCACCTTCCTGTCTTCCACCATATCACGAACAAAGTGATATTGGACATCAATATGTTTTGTCCTAGCATGAAAAGTAGGATTCTTTGCCAAACATATGGCACTTTGACTGTCACAGTGAATTTGTATTTGCCCTGCATTAAAACCAACATCAGAACACAACCTCTTCAACCAAACGGCTTCTTGGCATGCATGAGTAGCTGCCATGTACTCTGCCTCTATTGTGGACAAAGCGACTATAGCCTATCGCTTGCTCATCCAACTGATAGCACCACCATCTAACGTGAACACGTATCCACTGGTGGATCTCCTACTGTCAATGCCCCCTGCCCAATCAGAATCAACATATCCCTGAATGCTGATAGATCTCTTAGACCCTTCTGAGTTTCCATGATAGCAAATAGCATAGTTAGAAGTTCCCTTCAAATACCTCATAACTCTTTTCACAGCATCCCAATGTGATCTGCCTGGATTCACCATAAACCGGCTCAAAACTCCCACTGCTTGGGCAATGTCTGGTCTGGTATAGACCATTGCATACATTAAACTGCCAATAGCACTTGCATAGGGTACTCTCTTCATGTCATCAATGTCATTTGAAGATTCTGGACAATCTTCAATAGATAATTTCGTTCCCTGCAAAACTGGAACAACTAACTGTTTAGAATCAGACATATGAAATTAATCAAGAACATTGGTAATATACTTCCTCTGGCTGAGCCAAATTTTTCTCTTAGATCTGTCCCTTTTGATCTCCATTCCCAGAATGTACTTTGTTGCCCCCAGATTTTTCATTTCAAATTTCAAGGACAGCTGAGATTTTAATTCTGAGATCATCCCCTTACCATTGCCAATGAACAACATGTCATCCACATACAGTGCAATTATAAGAATCTGATCACCTTCAGTTTTATAATAGACACAATGATCAGATTTAGATCTCACATACCCCAAGGATAAAACATACGTATCAAACTTTTGATACCACATTCTGGGAGACTGTTTCAAACCATAAAGAGACTTTTTAAGTTTACATACCAGATGTTCTTTACCTTTTCCACAAAATGCTCTGGCTGGGACATATAAATTTCTTCTTCAAGGTCTCCATGAAGAAACGCTGTTGTCACATCCATCTGCTCAATTTCAAAATCATATGCTACTGCAAGTGACAATAGAAATCTAATGGATGTCAGCTTAGCTACAGGAGAAAAGATTTCTCCATAATCAATACCTTCCTTTTGGGAATACCCCTTAGCAACCAATCTTGCCTTGTACTTCTCAATACTACCATCTGGACCATATTTCTTCTTAAATACCCACTTACAGCCTACAGGTTTTCTTCCTTCAGGCAAGGGCACCAGATCCCAGGTTCCATTCTTCTCCAATGATGTCATTTCACTATGCATGGCTTCCAACCAAGAATCTAAATCAGGTACACTAATAGCTTCTTTCACAGTCCTAGGTTCATCAATATCAGTAAGTAAAGCATAGGCACAAGTTGAATCAAGTACTGAAAATCCATACCTATCTGGTTGTCTTCTTTCATGTGTAGATCTCCTCAAAGGATGAGGTGTAGGTTCAGGTTCTTGCTCTGGATCAGAATCTTCGGAGCTACTTGAACTCTCATATGAACCAGCTACACTTGGTGCTTGTTGTTCCTCTTTTACAGGGGTCAGAGGAATATTCACAACACTCTTTTCCTTCTTCTCTTTTGTCTTTTCCAGCTGAGGATCAATAACCAACGGTTTCAGCTCTCTGAAAATTACATTCCTGAAGTAGATTACCTTTTAAGTTTCAGGATTCCAAAGCTTGTACCTTTTAATACCCACTCCATAGCCAACAAAGATACATTTAACTACCTTGTTATCCAACTTAGATCTTTTAACTTCAGGAATATGAGCATATGCCTCACAGCCAAAGACTCGAATATGTCTTAGAGAGGGCTTCTTACCAGACCATGCTTCCATAGGTGTCTTATCAACCAATGCTGATGTAGGAGAACGATTCAACAAGTAACACACTATAGCAATTGCCTCAGCCTAGAACTTCTATTCAAGACTAGCATAACTCAACATACTTCTTGCTTTCTCCATCAACGATCAATTTAACCTTTCAACAACTCCATTCTGCTGTGGAGTATAAGGTGTAGTTTTATGCCTTTTAATTCCATGGTCTACACAATACTTATCAAAATCCGCATTGCAATATTCACCACCGTTATCTGTTCTCAAGCATTTTAGTTTTCTACTAGTCTGATTTTCCACAAGAGTTTTAAATTCTTTAAAATGGCTGAACACTTCTGATTTATTTTTCAAAAAATATACAAATGCCCTTCTCGAATAATCATCAATAAATGATACGTAGTATTTTGACTTAGATAAAGAAGGAACATCAACTGGACCAAAAACATCCAAATGCACATAGTCCAGAACACCAGAGGATTTATGAGAACTAGAGTAAAACGAAACACAGTTTTGCTTTCCATATATACAATGTTCACAGAAATTGAACTCCAGATTACAATCAATCAGCCCATCTACCAGGTTTTTGTTTTTCAAGGTTTTTAAGCCTTTTTCACCTATGTGACCAATTCTATGATGCCAAAGCATTGTTTCCTCTGCAAGAAGTTTAACTTCCATAGAATTTACATCATGTGTTACAATAGTAGCTTTTCCAGATTTTGTAGACATTATTACAGTACACTAGTTTAGCATCTAACCTATACAGAGTTCCAATGCGTTCACCTTTTGCCAGAACAATAGAACCTCTAGTCATCTTACAGCCACCATCCACAAAAGTAACTTGCACTCCAACATCATTAAGCTTACTAACAGAAAGTAAATTTAGAGCCAGACCTGGTATATGAAGAACTCCGTTCATTCCCTTTATTCTGCCATCCGGGAACTGGATTCTGACTCGACCTCGGCCAACAATTTCCAGTGTTGAGTCACTAGCCAGGAACACCTTGCCACTAGCATAGGGTTCATACTTAGTGAACCACTCTCTATGAGATGTCATATGAAAAGATGCTCCTGAATCAATCAGCCAAACATCTTCAGAAGCAGGTGTTGCCAGAGCAGCAATGAAAGCATCAACATCACTGTGTGAAGACTCAGAGTCAGAGAAGTTCTTCTTCTTCTTTTTCTCCTCTTTACAGTCTTTCTTGATATGACCTTTCTGCCCACAATTCCAGCACTTCATCTTGGATTTCTTGCCAGGAGATTTTGATTTCCCCTCTGATTTGGACTTAGACTTCTTGTCCTTCTTCTTGCATCTTTCCTTTGATCTACCACGAACTGACAGAGCCTCTTTGGCCATTCCAGAAGACTTCCTCCGCATCTCTTTAGACAACAAGGAGGCAACAATAGTTTCCTGTGAAAACGTAATTGTCGTACTTCCAATAGCCATCACCAGATGGTCCCACGAGTAAAGTAAGGAACATAGCAGAAGCATACAGCGATCCTCCTCTTCTAGTTTTACACCTATAGAAGTCAACTGAGTAACAATCATATTGAATGCACTCAGATGTTCTGCTACAGATGCACCTTCATCCATCTTCAGAGAATACAATTTCTTTCTGAGGAAAAGTTTATTCACCAAGGACTTGCCCTAATAAATATTATTCAACTTCTTCCACAAATCACTTGCAGACTTCTCCTCATGGATGTTTAATAGAACAGAGTCAGATAAACTCAATCTTATCAGTCCTTTGGCTTTTCTACATATCAGTTCCCAATCTTCTTGCTTCATGCCTGTAGGTTGAACTCTAGACACAGCAACCCAAAGATCTCTATAGACTAACATGTCTTCAACTTTAAGTTTCCATAACTCAAAGTTTGTGCCATTGAATTTCTCAATGTCTATTTTGTCTGATGTACTAGCCATATTTATTTAATTTAAAAAATAACACTCTACAGAATTCCCACACACCAGAACTAACACAAAAAACCCAAACTACCAACAAGGATAACAGAACGGGCCAGGCTCTGATACCACTTGTAAGGAAAGCACAGGTGCGAAAAATAGCTTCCCAAATGTTAATTCCAAGGGGACAGTGTAGACCAGTCACTTTTCAAAAAATAAATAACTCAGATAAGTACATGAGAGAAACCAAAAATAGACAATATTCAGAACACAGACACATAGTATTACGTGGGAAAACCCTTACGGGTAAAAAACCCACCACCACAAGAAAACAATCTTTATTACAGTAAGATTTTCAGTTACAAATAAAGAGCTCAGCTTCTTGCTTTGGTTTTTGATTCTCGACTTCATACACCGTTCACTCACTGTACATTTACATAATGAACCATTTATTCAAGTCTCATCATCACCCTTCACTAATGCCAAAAGATTAGTTTTAACTTCAGTCTGCAAGAGCATCGGTTACCCAACTGTCGCCCTAACTGAACATATCAGCTTCTTCCAGCATCGTGGCAAGTGTAACTGTTCATAACTGTTCATATTCCCATAGGATCAATAATCCCACATGCATCGGGTTGCTCTTGCTATTCCGGTTTATAACCCTCAACGAACCAAAGAGTATTGTTGGCAATTTTGTTGCCGACAATACCAAGCCTTCAAGTCCATCGGCATAACTAACCCCATCGGCCATCAGACCTCACCTCCCACCGATCAGCAGTCTCCCTAATCACCAAGGTTACCATCGGAAAGACTTTCACCATCGGCACAAGATTCAGTCGTCGCTCCGACAGTGCTTCGTCTCACTGATACCATCGAAACCTCCATCGGAATGACTGCAGTACATCGGCTCAAAACCTTTAGGCTATGCCGACAAGTATCCTCTCGTCGATGTCCTAAAGCACCATCGGTGTAACAACTCAAATCAGACAAGATCTCAAGAGTCACACCGAACCCCAGACTCCCGCTGATAGGCATAAGTCATCGGAGTGACTACTCCTGTCGGAGTAACTTCACATAGCTTGGCCGATAGGCCATATCTCGCCGACGATCCATTGAACGGTTCCATCGAGGTGATACTCGGCATCAGACAAACCTTCGATGCTTACTCCGACACGCTTGTCTTACCGATGCCAAACCAAAACCTTCATCAGAGTGACTAGTGTCCATCGGCCCGAAGATATAAAGCTTCGCTGATGGTCTTCGTCTCAGCGATGTCAACTTCGTATGTCCTCAAACCAATGAACCAAGGAACCGTTGAACTAAAGTCGTTGAACCTACCAAATGAACTCCAAAAAAGGTTCAACGAAGAGGTTCAAAGATAAGGTTCAACGAAGAGGTTCAAGCAGTAATTTGAGACACAAGGTCTCTTCACTAAGATGAAAACAATGGATAATGATCATGCTAAAGAGCTCTTCTGTAGCCATGCTTTTGGCGGAAAGACCCCAACCATTCCATGCGACGAGCTGGTTGAAAGCTTCGTGCAATTCTGTGGAGGTTTACCCCTCTCACTCAAAGTTTTGGGCACCCACGTTTGCGGAAGGGATGAGAAGTATTGGAGCTTAGAATTGGAAAAAGTAAGGGATATCTAGCCTAATGATGTTAGGCGATGTCTTAAAATCAGCTTTGACAGTTTGGACAGTATGGAGAAACATATTTTTTATGGATATTGCGTGTTTTTATAATGCCAAATTAAAAGACATCGAAGAAATCCTACAAGACAACTGAACACGCAGTTCAAAGACTGATAGATAAATGCCTTGTTGAACTAGAGTATGATGAAGTGGAGCATGTTGAAGAATACAAGATCACACCTAGAAGGAGAAAAGGAGATGTATTTAGAATGCACGATCACCTCCGCAACTTGGGAAGACATGTAAGGCATTGACACCTTCGCCCTCAATTCCAATGTGTGGTGACCCAACTGCGCAGACGACATGTTCCAGGTTGCTCTAGACTTGAAGCTTTTCTTCTTCTACTCTAGGCTGTCTTGAAGTGGGTAAGCGCTGTGGTGAGCACGATGAGTGGAGCAAAAGCCATCACTAACTCGCCGCTGGTCAAGGCCAATCTTAACGCCTACTCCACATGCACTAGGTTAGAATGAATGAATGGAAGTTTTTAATGACGAGACCATAGCCTATGGGATCTAGAGCCAAAATAGGCTGCATCAAACAAAGAAACAAAGAAACAGCAGAAGCATCCAGGCCTATACGTAATTAGATATTTTATACTGGTGAAATCCACATAGTTACACGTGGTGGAAGTTTAGTGAGAATAAATCAAGACTTTTAAAGTCCCTAATTCAAACAAGGACTGCATTAGGCTAGGCCTCTTGTAATATATTTTAAAAATTGCAATTAATGGGCAACGTCCATAGCCATAGGTGATTTGCCTATAGTTAATTTTTTTATGATATGAAATTTATGAGCATTAAAGAGTCACAATAGAAGAGCTTGAGTCAATTTAATCATAAAGATGGTTGAAGATGAATTCAATATCATAAAGAGTTATATTATACCCTTTAAGTTTTAACATTTATCATAATTAGTTTAAACTTCCTCTCTACTAAGTCAACATAATAAGTCTAAAATAGAAATTGAAGGTGACATCTTTCCGTTAGGATTAGGTGTGTCATACACCTTGCAAGTCCTAATATTTGAAATATTTATTTATTTGTATTTATTATGCATGCACATATTTTGGCCATCCCACTTGGAGTGACACTTTGTGTCACTTGTAGTTTGTATTTTGGCAATTTGTTTTTTATCACTTAGTGTCATGGAAGTTGCTAAATGCAACTAAGACAACTTGTAATGTGTAAGAGTTGCTAAAATGGAAAGAGCTTGAAAAAGGAAATTACCATTGGAAACTTAACAAACATGATTTTAGGAGATTGCGAAAGCATGTTTTTAAGAGCCAAAAATGGAGTGCCATATTTGGAGAGTCAGTTATGGTTTGAGTAACTTTCTATATTACGGTGGATTTGATTCTTCATGACTAGGGGTTGGTTTCTTGTATTGAAACTCCATTAAATTGAATGCTTGAAGAGTCATTTGTGATGAGAGGATTTTTTTATGCAAGGCTATGCTTGGTTTTCTTGAGAGAAGCAAGATGTAAATCTCCATGTTAAGGCTTTGAGCCTGCAAGTGTATTGTAACATTGTTGTTGCAGATTAATACATTGGTTTGATGATTTAGAGTGTGAGGTTTTTTACTTTCCCCACATATATTGGTGTTTCTTCTCTTTTGTCTATTTTCTACTGCTTTCATGTTCTTAAAGTGTTAATTTACAGGCCATTATGCTTCTAAAATTTTCTTAGATCTGTAAGCTACATTATCTTTCCTCTAAGGGTTAATGTGATGGGAAATCAACTATGTATGTTTCCACTTTAAGGACATAGTAGTATGTGCATGCATCAAATTAATAAGTAAAATATAGGATGTTGTAAGGTGTATGTCGAGTTCTCTTTTCCCTTTCACTTTATTGGTTATCACAAATTTCAACAACTAGATAACTACACAATAATATGTTAATTATTGAGAATAATAGAGATGAATAATGTGTCAATTTGAAATACATTAGTAGGTTGCTATAGCTAAAAATGAATTGAGAATATTATAATAATGCGCTTGTTTTGATGGTCTTAGAGAAAATAACCATCGATCTTGTATGTGACAAGAGGTTTTAAAGCAATAAAGTATCGATAGAGTCTAATATATAACTAAAAATGAATTGAGAATATTATAATAATGCACTTGTTTTGATGGTTTTAGCAATAAAGTATTGATAGAGTCTAATATAATTGGGGAATAGTATGCAATTCACTTAGAAACCTAGAAATTTAAACAAAATAGAACAATTAAGAACTATACAAAATGCAAAGTAATCTTTTGAATTTGACACAAATATTGAAATTTATTTTTTTGAATTTGCAAGACAAAACCAAAATTATAATTTTCTTAATGATATCATGTGGAAATAGAAGCATTATTTTCTATACTTATTGGTTGTCAAGCATAATGAATTGTGGATCATGTGGCAACATTGTTTTCTTATAGCAATATCATTGTAATGAAAACAAGAGCATTCTAGTTAAATTTCTATAACATTTGAATTAGCCAAGTCATTTCTACATCATCATTTTAAGTTTATAATTTAAATTTTAAATTTCAAACATTGGGATGATACACCTACTACCATCAATACAATTATGGAGGAGGGTATTAAGGTCCTCTAGCATCCACATGAAGATTTTTATTTAAGTTGGTGCCTTAGGAAAAATTTAGGACATTTGTGCATTTGATGATTTGGAGCTCCAAACATTTGAAGAGAAAAAAATCTTTCATACAAAGTCCCAAGCATAAAATGTTAGATATTCAAGGCCATGCCTCATCTCACTTGAACTAGTGAGTAAACAAAGTATATAGTCTAGACCAAATGACAAGGGCTAGTAGGTGAACAAATCCAAGTCCAAAAAGGTTTTTGTTGAGCCTACAAGGTATGAAAGCCTAGGAATTTCCCTAGTACACTTTCACCTCATATAATTCATTACATTTTATTAATAAAGATGTTGAAGCTAAAAAAAGCCTAATAACTACCTCCACAGCATAAATTCTATACTAGTCTAGGATGATAATTATGCAATTATTGAGCACAAACATACAAAATCCACCACCTCTATAAGATAGGGAGATTTTCTAGAGTAATATAAAGAGGATGCCTAGATAAAATAGTCAATAAAAGAATACGGTCCACCAACCTAGCATAGTACATGCTCCGTAGGGTCCACTTATGCCTTGAACTAGTAGAGGTTTGTGCCTAGTGTTATAACAAAGTACAGGTGTTATTATGGGAAGATTGACTAACCCCATCTTCTAGGCTATAGTGAATGTAAAAAAAAAGTTAGATGTTGATTCTTCCCCAAGGTCGACATAGTCTAACTTGTTGGCAACTTGGCAAACATCATTAATGGAGACACTATTGGTATGATGAAGTTTGGCTAAGCATGATTTTTGATAATGTTGTCATTATTGGCAACAAGTAAAGGAACAAAGATTCAACAAGGTTGGAATAGAGATTTTGGTCTGACAAAGTAGACTTAAGCATTTTGGCTAAGTCTTGATAGAGTACAAAGATAGCAATAGAGAGACAGTATTTTGATTAGTATTGGTCTACAGTTGAAGATCTAGTCTTGCGGTTCTACTAAGATGTCTATAGTCCTTAGATGATATTAAATCCAAAGTTTTAGCTCTTGATCATCTCCAAAAGTGTACCTTCAAGTTGTACAAGTTCGGTATAGCATAGAACAACAGTAAACAGAGCAGAATGCACAATTATTTTGGTCTACATTCCTCCTGTATTGAATATTTTGTTATGCAATTTTGAGGTGTTGTAAAAACATATATGAAGTCTCTAAATCTAAAGTTGCAGAGTTTTGACAATGTTTGACTATGATAGGACATGTGTTCTAATGGTCTGCATTTGGCCACAAGTTGTTATTATGTTCTGTGGTTCTAGAGTTATGTTCTACAATGTCTAAAGTATCTTAGATATGAATTTGAGTAAGTCTTATGGTCCACATTGAAAGTTGGAATATGACAGACAAACTAAACTAGTGATAATCAAAGTTGAAGGTTGACCTGATATTTTACAGTATGCGATAAGATCTATTGATTGGAACTCTATTCTAAGTGGTTCTATAATTGAAGCTGACATACGAGAATGTGTTTCAAGTGTTGTTTTGGTCTGCAAGGTATGCTTTAGGCCGACAAGCTACACAAGGCATAACTACATGCTTCATCTTTGTAGGCCGACCTAATTTGAAGATTGCAAGTGTTGCAGATATTTATATGAGATTCAATTCAATGTTTGATTAGTGGGTAGTGCAAATATGAATGTGTGTATGTGTGATATGTGAAGGTTTTGTTGGTAGTGAGCCAGCATCTCTGGGATTCGTCACATGGCTTAATCGCCTCTCATGGATTCATTAACTCTGGCGATTGTATTGGGCATTAATAGGTCAACTTTTTGGTGCAACAACAATCGTGTTTCCAACAAGTGGTATCAGAGCCAAAGTTTCTGGGTTTGAATCTCCCCGTGAGTGACACTGGGAGGATTATTGGCAGTGATCCAACATCTCTCATGAGATTCGTGACATGGCTTAACCATCTCCCATGGATTCATTAAATCTGCCAGTTGTATCAGGCATTAATAGGTCAACCTTTTGGTGCAATGGCAACTGTGTTTCCAACAGGTTTGTGATTTTGTGAAGGTAACAAGTGCAGAAGAAGAGAGATCTTATTTTCATGTAATAACAGAGTAATGTAGCAAAACAGTTCAGGATGAAGAGTTTTGAGATAGTTTTCTAAGCATCATTGGAGTTGTATCCATGCATTAGCAGATGCAATTTTAGTGGTTCATTTTGGTAGTGAGCTGCTCTTCTTTCTCTTTCTTTCTTATGGAAGTGAGCCTATATGCAGTGAGCATCTTTCTTGATAGTAAGTCCTTAAGGGCAGTGAGCCCTAAGGCAGTGAGCTTCTTTGTAATTCGGTATTGTTACTACATAATATGTTGTGAGCTAACACTCATCCTAGTTTTTTCCTTTTTGGGTTTTCCACGTAAAAATCCTGGTGTGCATGACTTATGTTTTGTGGTTGTTCATTCTATGTTTAATTTGTTTTACTGTTGTTGAATGGGAAAATGGATTAATGGTTTAATAAGTGAATGGTTTAAGAGAATACTGGTTCATCCCCCCTCTTAGTATTCTGGGTGTTCAACATAACTATTGCAAGCCTGGATTATTTTTGAAACCACAACATTAGAGATAAATCCCACTTTCTTAGAAAGAAGCTATAGTGCGTCAAGGTGAAAGGAACCCAAATTTCCCCTTAGCTCATAACATATTACAAAATGATATTAGAGATTCCTACAACACATTCTCTTATGTCATGGGGTAGGATGAAGACATGCATGCCTATCCTTATTAGTTGGTTACCATTTTCTAGATGAGGAAAGAGGATCTAGGTCCTGTTAACATTCAAATTTGGTAGTCATTATATAATTCATAAGTAATTATTGACCTTCAACATCAATGCAGTTTACACCACCTTTTCATACCTAGCCCACATGATTCTACACTAGAATGTTGTTACCAATATATGCCTCTTAGTCTTAAGGAAAATATTTGAAAAGAATCGCTTAGTCCCATAATCACATACACCTTTGTTGTATCCCACCAATCTTCCTAGTATGACTTTGTTAAAATGTTCATGGGACCCAGTCTAGGTTATCTATTAGGGTTGGCTCTCCCAAGAACTTTAAAGGAAGATATTACTAAGCTAAATGATGCAAATAAAGGGAACTAGTAATTTGACAAGGACTGCACCATGATTTTCCTTCATGGAATTACTAAAGAATTTTTTAAGTTGCCTAAGTATGTCATGTGTAGAACATGTTCCCTAGAGTATCTTAGGTACTTAGACATTATGGCGGCATGATACACTCATGGTAAACATAAGAGAGCATTGCATGTCATACCACACACTTCTCATGAGATCACTTTCATGGAAAGGAACATTGCATATTTCTTGAGAAAGAAGCTCCTAGACTTATAATTGGATCTTTGGGTAGATATATGGGTCTACAACCTAGAAGGTATATTTGCCTTCACAATGGAAATCATCAAAATATTTAAGGAAAAAAATTTCCATGAGAACAAACCATAAATAGAGGCCAGAAGGGAGAATGAGTTTAGTAAATTCATTGAACCAAATGAAATCTAAGAGAAGTAGCTAGAGAAAGAATTTAAAATAATTATGCCTCATGAGGCTTTCTACTAGCAATGATGATGTCACACCACCTAAATGAAAATATGCTATCTAATTTCGACCCCCTCTAATAGAACAATAGTGAGATTATAAACAAATTGAGGCTTGGTAGAGATTCCAAATTAGAACTAGCCAAATAAAAGGTCCCATCTTTCCACTATAACCTAGATGCAAAATGGAAATTTTGATATGACTTGGAGCATGTGAAAGGTAGTTTAGAGTTAATTTTTTCACTCTTAAAGGATACACATAGAGAAGGATGCTATGGGTAACCTCATAACCATTGGTTACATCACAATAGAAGGCTCTCATTAGCCTTGGGACTACTCAATGGCCACTAGAAAAAATAAGTGATAGGGATATATAGGAATGAACACAAACTATGTTTAGTAGCCAATAGTTGCCAATGGGTGAGGTAGATTCCTAGGCTATGAGAATTTCTAGGTTCAATCATCCTTCCTATTGAAATAGTGCACTCAAAAAGATATGATCATCTCTAAGAGGTAAGAATAAGCCAAAGAAACATGTTTTCATATATCTCAAACTGATTTAACTAAGAGAAGAGAGAAAAATACACATCGAGGTGCTAGTAAGAATGCCAAAATAACAAATAAAATGGATCAATAGGTTTGGCATCCTATTCTAACTCTATAACATGTTGAAATCCTCTATCTAGAAGTAGTTCTAGAGGTATATCACTGAAAACTACACTATGCTTATCTAAAATTTCTTGAATTTTATAATGAAATTTACCTTTTCTATTCGAAGAGCTTGAGGGATGAATCAAGAAAGTGGCTACCCAAACAACTTGCCCTCTCTAGAAAGTCCTCTCCATCTTCTTTGTTGTCACAACTCTTGAAGCTCCATTCAAAACTCCTCTAAGCACTATCTCCTTGCCTTTTGACTAAAAATTGAACTTCATGGTTCGATAATTTTGGTAGTGTCCTCCAATAGAATGAAACCATTGAACACCCAAGACAACATCAATTTCAACAATACCAACAACATAAAAATCATCACAAACCTTATAGTCTCCCATAGTTATATTTAATTGTTTGACTTCTCTGGTGCATGGTATGGGCAAGTGCACCAAGTTGGTATACAAAAAAGTGTCCAAATGAGTCATTTTCACAATAACACGCTCATGTTATGTTTAAATGGTCATAAGATGCTCATCTTATGGATTGGTAAATACCAAGCCATAACATGATCGTGTTTTGTGGTCCACAAAACATAAGTGCATTTTATTGAATAGAAAATGTGAGCACACCTGCCCATTGCATTTGGTTGAAAGTTTCTAAAGACGTTTCAACAAATCCATTTTGTTAGTATCCTGCAATTAGGGCATTCCATGAGAACACATTTCTTTGAGGCATTCTGTCAAACAATTCATGTGCCTTGTATATGCTTCCACATTTTGCATCTCTCTCTCTCTCTCTCTCTCTCTCTCTCTCTCTCTCTCTCTCTCTCTCTCTCTCTCTCTCTTCTCTCTCTCTCTCTCTCTCTCTCCTCTCTCTCTCTCTCTCTCTCTCTCTCTCTCTCTCTCTCTCTCTCTCTTCTCTCTCTCTCTCTCTCTCTCTCTCTCTCTCTCCTCTCTCTCTCTCTCTCTCTCTCTCTCTCTCTCTCTCTCTCTCTCTCTATCCTCTCTCTCTCTCCTCTCTCTCTCTTTCATCTCTCTGTATTAGTCCCTCTCCCTCCATCCCTCTCTATCTCTTCCTCCATCCCTCTCTCTATCTCTCCCTCCCTCCATTCCCTCTATCTCTCTCTCTCTCTCTCCCTCTATCTATATCTCCTAATCTCCACTCTCTCCCTCTCCCCTTCTCTTCCCCTCTCTATCTCTATCTATGCTTCCCTCTCTATCTCCCCACTCTCTCTTTGAAAGGGCCCTAACTTCAAGGATCTTGATCTATTGGATCATGGTGGTTATGAGAGCTCTTAAGGCATCAGATCTCCTATGTTTTGTATTTCTCCATCATGAGGTGGGTTTTGTTTAGTAAGCGAGGGCATGAGTAGTCATGTTGGTTCTTTCCACAAGGAAGATTTCTAGTACCCCTTGCATGCTTCATCTCATCCATGTTGACAAGCTATGTGGGGAGCCTCTAATGCTATACAAGATTCTTGAAGGTTTGTCTCTAAGAGTCTCACCTCATTGTCAATTCAATTGGTAGTGTCTTTGTAGTTTGTGATGGGATGACCCTAATGATGGATTTTTTATCAAATGAGCACTTGAGTGCTCTAATTTGATCTAGGTTTGGTTGAATCATAGTATCTTAGTTCTAAACTAGGTTATCAGAAGTGATGAATTTATACAATCATTGTTGTCCACCATTCGAGTTAACATCTTTATAATCATACCTATTTGAGATAGGTGCTAATGGATTGGGAAGGATGTACCATTTGAATGAAGGAGGGCTAGCTAGGTCTAAGGGACCTTGTCCCTATTATGTTATTGGTATAGACATATTCAAGGGTACCATAAGTACTGCAAATAAATGGGAGGACAAGGTGAGTGAAACGTGGAAGAAAGAAAATGAGAGGGCTTTGTCTAGAAGGGATTTTTCATTTCATGTAAGTTTCACCAAAATATGTGATATTCTAAATCTTCTCATCACAAAAAGTGAATAAGGTGGACTCAAAACAAAACATGCAATATGTGCTACACCCATATTGATGATATGGGTTGAATTACTCCTACTCTTCCAAAAAATCTAGCTAAGCAAAAGAGAATTTGGCTAATCACTCTCATCTCATGGCAAGTGGATCTCATATATCATAGTGATATGGTTGTGTGGAATGGGAGTCATGTCACCAAGTCCACTCACTTCATGAGGAAGGAGTTCTAAGTGGTAGACTATAGTATTGGTTTGAGGTGTGGAATGTGGAGTTGTTGTCACTTGAACTGTTGGAGAGAGAGTGAGAGTGAGAGAGAGAGGGAGGATAGAGAGATAGGGGGAGAGAGGGAGGGAGAGAGGAGGATGGTGAGATAGAGAGATAGAGAGATAGAGGGATATAGAGAGGGAGAGAGAAAGTGAGATATAGAGATAGATAGAGAGAGAGATCTATATGGAGATGGAGAGATATATAAAGAGATAGAGATAGAGAGAGTGAGAGAGATCTATATGGAGATAGAGAGAGGTGGGGAGATAGAGAGGGAGGGATAGATAGATAGAGATAGAGAAGGGGAGAGGGAGTGATCAAGAGATGCAAAGATAGAGAGAGATAGAGATGCAGAGGGATGGAGAGAGAATTAGAGAGGGGGGAGATTGAGAGATTAGATAGATCTAGATAGAGAGTAGATAGAGATATAGAGAGGGGGCAAGTGCACCAAGTTGGTATACAAAAAAGTGGCCAAATGAGTAATTTTAGCAATAATGCGCTTGCATTATGTTTAAATGGCTATAACGTGATTATGTTTATGCTTGATGAATACCTAATTAGTCTACAAAATCTATGTGAGTTTTTATAAAAGGAACTAAAATAATCAAATACAAGTAACAAGAATCATTGTACTAACAAACTAGATTGGTTCTTATAGTCCCCATCTCTACTCTATTAGAGAAGTCCATTTCCTTAATCTCACCACCTCTCTCTTTTATAGCCTCTCCCTTTATTGCCTCTACATCTATTACTATATGTTTTTTGTTGTGGTGATGATGGTGGGATTGGTCTAGTCTACATCTATTGTTCTATATGCCCCTATGCTCTACATGTCATTGCCCCTCTTAGGGATTGTGTAATGGAGACCTCAGGAGTTAATGGTATTGATTATATCATTTTCATAATTGTGTCCGCCATCTCCCTTAGATTTATGTATATTGGCTCTACATGAGGTAGTTTACAACATAGGATTTCTCAAACTATTAAGCACCCTATCAACTAATTGCACCTCCACCATCTTGATCATGTCCGCAAATGAGGTGGTACTATTGTATACCACTCTTGATATGGAATCCCAATCCCATAGCTCCACCATGTCCCATAGGGATCCACAATCATGTTGTAAGTAGTCAAATTGACCCTCTCCTAAACTGAGTTGAAAAATACTCTCTCTCTCTCTCATTCTCACTTTCCATTTTTTAATATTTTATTTGTTTCTCTTTCTCTCTCTTTGTATATACCTTTGTTTCTTTTGTGAATTCATTTATTATTATTTATTTATGAATTTCTTTATATTTATGTACCATGTTTTCATTCTATTCTTCTATTTCTCCAACTCATTTTGTTTGTTTGTTTGGATATGATCTTATCTCTATCTCTCTCTCCATTTGTTCTTTATCACTTATTTTTTGCTAAATCTCTTCATTTCTATCTTTTACCATTTTTTTCACTCTTTCTTTATTTCTCTCATTCTTTCCAATTGTATTTCTTTTTGCCTTTATTTCATTCTATACTTATTTCCTATTACATAATCTTTTTCCTTCTATATTTCACCATTTCTTTTTGTTTCTTTCTTTATTTCTCTCATTCTTTCCCATTATATTTCTTTCTCCCTTTAATTCAATCTATATTTTATCTCTCATTTTTATCATCTTTTTTCTTTGTTTCTTTCTACCTCTTTTTCTTTGTCTCTCTCATTCTCTCAATTACTCTCTCTTCCCTCTTTTCTTTCTTTCACTCTTTATTTTTTTGTTTCTCTTTGTATCTCTTTTTTATTTGTTTCACTCGTTTTTATTTTCCATTCTTTGTATTTTCTTTATTTTATTCTTTTCTATTTCCTTCTTTCTCTGATTTTTTTCTTCATTTCTATCTTAAATTTCTCTTTCTTACTTATTCTCTATTTATTTATCACTTTATTTTTGTTTTAAATGCAACCCTCCCTCTTTCTTCATTTATTTCTTTTACTTTTAGCTTTCTTTGTGTTTTTGTCTACATCTTTCCTATTTCATAATGTTTATCTTTAATGCTATATTTCTCTCTTTATTTTTTCCTTCTTTCTATTTTTCTTTGCTTCTTTCTCTCTCTTTCTAGACATTGGACCATGGACCTTTGACCTTTCGTTGGGAATTAAGGTGTCTCAACCTTGGTAATTCCTTGCATTTATTATTGTAATGTAATTTATTTACTTAGCCTATGTTGTAATTTTGTTGCACATCTTGTTTTGTCATTTAGTGTGAAGTGGCACAATGAGTTGTCACTCCACTTGTAAGATGACTAGGATGGTCAACATACTCCATGTGGAGATAGGCATCCCTTTTGTGTGGTAGAGGTTTTCTGTCATGTGTCGGCATCTTGACTAGTGTGTAAGTGAATCTTGATTGAAACAGTTATGACAAATTCTTATGACATAATCTATGACATGTATGAGTTAGAAATAGAAGGTTATATGACATGGGAAGACATGTGTCACAAGGCATCTTAGAAAAGGCATATTTGGGCACCCCAAGGAGAGTTATGACATGTTTTAAGAGAATATGCTATTTATAGCTTGTCTATGATAGATTCTCTTACATCTATAAGATATGTCAGTATGACGGTTGTAAGAGTCGTAAGAGCACCTGTCATTGCCCAACTTGGGAATAGGTGACCTCTTTGGGATGGGGTGACTTGACAAGTGTCAGGAACATCCTATAGTGTTGGACAAGTGTCCATAGGTATGGGTTTTGGGCCATGAGGCCACGTTGGATGCCCATCTCAAGGTAGAGCCATTTTTTGCCTTATATTTTATATATAAATGGGTGCTTTGGAGAGGAGATGTATTATGTGATTGACAGGTACTATTATGCTACCAGATTGTCTCTAGATAAAAGTGTAGAAGACTCCTGCAAGAGCATTAGCACTGAAACTGTATTGTAACCTTGATTGTTTACTAGAATACATTTGAGCTGTGTTTTGGAGTGTGGGGTTTTTTACCTATAAGGGTTTTCCCTACGTATATCTTGTCTCTCTCTTCTTCTATCTTACATTCTTGTGTATGTGTTTGCTATAATATCTCTATTGTTGAGTTAACATTGTTGTAACTATAAAGATTAAAATAAATTTGTAGTCATCTCTCCTCATTAGATTAGTGTAGGAAGCGATTTCCACACACCTAGCTTCCTTTCAGTTGGTATCAAAGCTTGATCACCTTGGGTCCTAGTTGTTGGGTAGGGGTTTTCTGACCTAATCTTAGGTTGAGTGGGAGCTTTGTGCAGAGAATTTTGTAATCTTGTTGCAGTAAAGAGATGGTAGGCACATCTAGAAGATTAGAGGTGGAGAAATTCAATAGCACTAATTTTGAATTATGGAAACTTAAGATGGAAGACATGCTTGTTGATCATGGCCTATGGGAAACTATATCCAGTGTAAAACCATCTACAATGGCACAAGCTAATTGGGAACTCAAAGATCGAAAGGCTAAAGGTCTCATAAGACTCGGTCTAGCTGATTTTGTCCTGTTAAATGTCCATGAGGAGAAGAGCACGAAAGATCAAGCTGGAAGAAGTTGGGAGATGTTTATCAAGCCAAATCCCTGGTGAACAAACTTTTTCTGAGAAAAAAGTTGTAGTCTCTAAAGATGGAGGATGGAGTATCTATTGCAGATCACTTGAATTCCTTCAACATGTTATGTGCATAATTGACATCAGTTGGTGTGAATATGGAGGAGGAGGATTGTTGCATGACCTTGCTTTGTTCTTTGATGGACTCGTGGGATCATCTTGTTATGGCTATTGGGAGCACCACATCCACTTTCACAATGGATGAAGTGGTATCTTCACTATTATCTCAAGAGATGTGGAGAAAGTCTTTTGAGGCAGCCAAAGGGGCTCTTGTGGTTCGTGGAAGACCCAAGGAGAAAGGGAAAAAGAAGGACAAGAAAGATGAGAAGGACAAATCCAAATCCTGTGGGAGATCCAAATCTTCTAGAAAGTCCAAGGCTCTTTCTTGGAATTGTGGAAAAATTGGGCATTTCTGAAAGGAATGCAAGGAAGAAAAAAAAAGAAGAAGAATGACCTAGATTCAGATTCTAACAAATCACAAGATGATGGTGATGTCTTCATTGCAGCCCTAGCCACCCATGCATTTGATGATGTGTGGTTAATAGATTCTGGTACATCATTCCATATGACCTTGCATCGAAGTTAGTTCACAAAGTATGAAGGTGGAAGAGTGTACCTGGGTGATGATTCTCATCTAAAGATTGTTGGTCGTCAAAGAGTCTCAATTTGATTTCCTAATGAATGAGTAGAGGGGATCACTGGGGTTATGCACATCTCAGGCTTGGCACAGAACCTACTTTCTGTAAGTATGTCGAATGATGCAAGTGCGCAGGTTGTCTTTTTGAAGGATGGATGCAAGATGACTAGAGGATCTATGGCGCTTGCGAAAAGTACTTGAAGAGGTACTCTGTTTCAGCTGGAGGCATGCACTTCGTAGTATAATAGTTCTTTTAACTCGAAGAAAAGAATTGCAGTCACTTCATCCCCACCATCTAAATGAGCAGTGAAGAAATCTGTTGTAACACATTCTTATGGTAGTGCACATGCTTTAGAAGTTAAACTTCTTGCTAAAAAGACTATGTTATGGCATTTGAGATATGGCCACATTGGTGAGAAGGGTCTTAGAACCCTAAAAAATAAAAAACTTGTTGAGGGGTTAAATGATTGTAATATTGACTTTGACTTTTGCGAACATTGTGTATATGGAAAGCAAAACCGTGTTTAGTTTTACTCTAGTTCTCACAAGTCTTCTGGTGTATTGGATCTTATTCATTCTGATGTGTTTGGTCTTGTTAATGTTCTTTCAATTTCCAAATCTATATACTTTGTATCTTTCATAGATGATTATAGTAGAAGGATATGGGTTTATTTTATCAGAAGCAAGATTGAAGTCTTTAATTAGTTTAAAGAGTTTAAAGCTTTTGCTGAAAATCAGACTAGTAAAAAGATTAAGTGTTTGAGAACTGAGAACGGTGGTGAGTTTTGTTCGATAGAGTTCAATAAGTTCTATAAAGAGCATGGGATTGAAAGACATAAGACAACTCCATACACCCCACGCAGCAAATGGAGTTGCAGAGAGGATGAATAGGACACTAATGGAGAAGGCTGGGAGTATGCTTAGTGGAGCAAGCCTCGAACAAAAGTTTTGGGCTAAAGCTATAGCCACTACTTGCTACCTGGTAAACAGGTCTGCTACATCAGCTCTTGTTGGTAAGACACCTATGGAGGTGTGGTCTGGTAAGAAGCCTTCAGTTAGACATCTTCATGTTTTTGGTTGTGAGGCATATGCACATGTGCCTAGGGAGAAATGGTCTAAATTGGAGAACAAGGATATTAAGTGTATCTTCATTGGCTATGGTGTCTGTGTGAAAGGATACAAGCTTTGGGATCCTATGGCTGAAAATGTGTTTTATAGAAGAAGTGTTATCTTCAGAGAGCTAACACCTTCTTCTGTTGTTCTATAGCCAAAACAAACAGAAAAGAAAGAAGATGTGGTTCAGTTTCCTTCTACCCTTGAGAAGACTGAACTGACAGACCCTATGAGACCTAGTGATGAGGAGAGATCTAGTAGCTTTGAAATCTTAGAAGAAGAAGCAGAACCTCAAACTCAGTCATTAAGGAGGTCTACAAGAACAAGGAAGCAACCTGTTAGGTTTGGTTATTCATTACTTGATTCTAGTTGTACTTTTGCCTTGCTTACTAACACTGTTGAGCCTAGAACTATGACAGAGGCTATGGGCATGAAAGATTTAGATTCTTAGAAGGAGGCCATGGAAGATGAGATGGCTTCTTTGGAAAAGAATAAAACATGGGACTTGGTGCCTTTGCCTAAAGGACGGAAACCTGTTGGATGGAAATGGGTGTTCAAGAAGAAATTCGGTGTAGATGGTAGTGTTGAAAAGTACAAGGCCAGATTGGTTGTAAAGGGTTATTCACAAGTGGAGGGAATTGATTATGGTAAAATTTTCTCTCCTGTTGCAAAGTTGACATCTATTCAATTCATGTTATCTCTTGCAGTAGCTTATGACTTAGAGGTGGAGCAGATGGATATGAAGATAGCATTCCTTCATGGTGATTTGGAGGAAGAGATTTACATGTCACAGCCAGATCATTACATAGAGAAAGGTAAAGAAAATTTGGTTTGCAAGTTGAAAAAGTCTTTGTATGGTTTGAAGCAATCTCCTAGGATGTGGTACTTGAAGTTTGATGCCATTGTGTTGTTGGTTGGTATTATAAGTTTCACAATGATTGCATTCTCATTATGGCATTGTATGTTGATGATATGATGTTAGTTTGGAATGGTAAGAATATGATTTCTGATTTGAAGTCTTCATTGTCAGCACAGTTTGAGATAAAAAATCTAGGGGCAGCTAGGTACATTCTGGGAATGGAAATCAGAAGAGACAGAGCAAACATAAAACTTTGGTTAAGCCAGAGTAAGTATGTGAAGACTGTGTTGGATAAGTTCAGCATGGCAGATTGTAGACCATTGTGTGTTCATGTTTCTTTGGGGACAAAGTTGTCTGTTAATGATTGTCCAAAATCTCCTAGTGAGGTGGAGGACATGAGCATAGTACCTTATGCTAGTGCTGTTGGCAGTTTGATGTATGCTATGGTCTGCACAAGACCAAACATTACCCAAGCAGTGGGAATCCTTAGTCAATTTATGGCTAATCCTAGATGGGTACATTGGGATGCAGTTAAGTGAGTGTTCAGATATTTGAGGGGTAATTCCAAGTATTCCATATGCTACCATGGTAATGCTACAGGACCTCCACATTTAGTTTGTATTCATGGATTCGTGGATTCTGATTGGGCGGGTGACATTGACAGTAGGAGATCCACCAATGCCTATGTGTTCACTATGCTTGGTGGTGCAATTAGTTGGATGAGTAAGCAACAACCTATGTTTGCTTTGTCCATGATAGAAGCTAAGTATATGGAAACAACTCATGCTTGCAAGGAAGCCATTTAGCTTAAGAGATTGTGTTCAGATATTGGTGTTGATGCAGGACATATTATGATTTGTTGTGATAGTCAGAGTGCGATTTGCCTAGCAAAGAATCTAACTTTCCATGCTAGAACAAAGCATATTGATGTATAGTTTTAATTCGTGTGAGACATGGTAGAGGATGGGAAGGTAAATTTGGAGAAGGTAGACACTTTGAAGAATGTTGTGGATGCATTGATGAAACCAATGGGCACAAAGAAGTTTAGATGGTGTTCGGAGTCTATGGGCCTCTCGGCCTATAGCAATTAAATCTTGTTATTTCTATTGGCTCTTACAAGGTGTTCAACAAGTGGGAGAATGTTGGGAATTAAGGTGTCTCAACCTTGGTAATTCCTTGCATTTATTATTGTAATGTAATTTATTTACTTAGCCTATGTTGTAATTTTGTTGTACATCCTATTTTGTCATTTAGTGTGAAGTGACACGATGAGTTGTCACTCCACTTGTAAGATGACTAGGATGGTCAACACACTCCATGTGGAGATAGGCCTCCGTTTTGTGTGGTAGAGGTTTTCTACCATGTGTCAGCATCTTGACTAGTGTGTAAGTGAATCTTGGCCAAAATGTTTATGACAGATTCCTATGATAAAATCTATGACATGTAAGAGTCAGAAATAGAAGGTTATATGACAGGTGAAGACATGTGTCACAAGGCATCTTAGAAAAAGACATCTCTGGGTGCCCTAAGGAGAGTTATGATATTTTGTAAGAAAATATGCTATTTATAGCATATTTATGATAGATTCTCTTACAACTGTAAGATATGTCAGTATCACGGATTCTATGATAGTTGTAAGAGTCGTAAGAGCATCTGTCATTCCCATCTTGGGAATAGGCAACCTCTTTGGGATGGGGTGACTTGACAAGTATCAGGAACATCCTACAGTGTTGGACAAGTGTCCATAGGTGTGGGTTTTGGGCCATGAGGCCATGTTGGACGCCCATCTCAAGATAGAGCCATTTTTTGCTTTATATTTTATATATAAATAGGTGCTTTGGAGAGGAGATGTATTATGTGATTAACAGGTACTGTTATGCTACTAGATTGTCTCCAGATACGAGTGTTGAAGACTCCTGCAAGAGCATTAGCTCTGAAACTATATTGTAACCTTGATTGTTTACTAGAATACATTTGAGCTATGTTTTGGAGTGTGGGGTTTTTCACCCGCAAGAGTTTTCTCCACGTATATCTTGTCTCTCTCTTCTTCTATGTTACATTCTTGTGTATGTGTTTTCTACAATATCTCTATTGTTGGGTTAACATTGTTGTAACTGTAAAGATTAAAATGAATTTGCACTCATCTCGCCTCATTAGATTACTATAGGAAGCGATTTTCATACACCTAGCTTCCTTTCACCCTTGACCCTTGATCAATGATCTCTAGAACTCTAGACCTTAGACTATTGAACCATGGACCTTGAAACTTGGATGATATACCCTAGACCATTGACTTAAGACCCTAGAATGTAGATTATGAACTCCATACCCTAAATCCTAAACCTTGAAACCATGGATTGTGGATTGTAGACCAAGAAATTTTTACCTTGTACTTTGAACCTTGGACCCTAAATGTTAAACATTTAGCTGACTAGTCCCACTTTACACTTTGGTCACAACCGACTTTGCACAAATCATCACAATTTGGTGTTATATTTGTGTATCAAAAGACATTCATTTGCACTCATTTAGAGAAATAGGAATCAATGCCATAATCATCCAGCACTACTTCTCATTAGGTGAATTATGAGAGAATAATCAATTGCATCTACATTCAAGTACTAGAATCAAACAAAGAATCTAATCACACTCATCCTAGGACATGTGAATAACCTAGAAATCATTCTAGAATTCATGTGCATGTTTGAAGATTGTTGCCTATCAAGATATTTTTAAATACTATTAGTGTTCACATTTCATTTGGCTTAATTTGGCATTCATTTGGCTATATTTGGAAGCCTCATTTTATGCACATGGCATAAGGCACCTCAGCTGGGTGTGTGACAGTTATGAAGAGTCCTTCGAACTCTTTCACTCCACTTAGCTTGCCGCATCTACTTGAGATCTCCTTAAGTTATGGGATTGACTTCCATTAACTCAAGGTTACTCAAGGCTATATGTACTTGTCATATTGACTTCCAATTTACTCCAAATTTGTGATTAGCATTCATCTTATAGATCCTGCAAATTCTAATAAATACCACTAGCATGATAGGAAAACCTTGAGAGTGTGACATAGACTATCGCTATCTAGTAGTCCACCTTTTAGTGAATTCATAATGCAAAATCTATAGATTATCATAGGTCAAGGTTGCAGGTATATTTAACAAGTTTGTAGTTGCAACTTAGATCTAGAGCCACAAGGTCAATCCAACATAGTGCAAAAAAAATATTTTGATTCTAATTCACATACAGAATTAAGTGATTCTATGGTGCATCAATTTCATTGTCACCATCAATTGACAATCATCTTTGGTTATAAAGCTAAATATTATCTATCTTCGTTAATTTTTGTTTGTGATGTAATTGTACTTACTGTATAATATTTATTGATCCAATCTATTACACTCCAACCCTAATCAAACACACCTCACACCTTAAATTAATTTGTGCCTATTTACCTAATTAACCTTGACATCATCAATGAAACTCTTCTAACGAGAACTCTCATGTTCAGTAAGTTTTTGGGAGTTTTTACCAAGTCTAAGTCTCAACATTATCTATATCTATATATAGAGAAAAAGCAAAAATAAACGGTCACCTTTTCTATATTTCTTGGTATGGATTAATCAATCATGAAAATGTTACACAGCCAGTTTTACTTTAAATGTTAGAAGACCATCACTAAACATATCGGCTTACTCGATTGGAATGTAATAACAAATTTGCTGATAAGATAATTTTTTTTCCTTCGAAAGACAAGAGGTTTGTTATACAAACAATTACAAATAATTTTTTTGTTCCACAAAATCTAATATCAGAGTCTTATACTAAGAATCAATAGTTTTCACACACATCTTGTGGGTACAAATTAGGCTTACTACAATTCTATCTCTATGTGCCCCTAACAATGCAACTTCTAATTACATACTTTCCTACTGAGTCGCATATGTTTTCTTTTGGAAATTTTTTTGATCTAAAACATGTAAGGATCTCATTTATCCTTGGCATTAACCTGAAGCTGATCGATTATTTGTGCCCCAATCATATGAACATGATGTTCGTTCTGCATTCAAATCCTAAACAAAAACAAAAGAGTTCAATGGTTTATAACTAGACCTCTTACTGATATAGATGATGGGAAAGACGAGGTTTGATGGTAACCTCCAAAGGCATTGCCCTTGGCATTGTCAAACCAACCCCTTCATTCATGTCAATGACTCTTCCATCTGGAACAAACCAATCAAAGCTCTGCAACAACCTTGCAAGAGTTGTTTGCACCATACACATTGCCAAAGAAGTAGCAGGACATCCTCTTCTCCCTGCCCCAAAAGGAATCATCTCAAAGTGATTCCCTTTCATTTGCATGCTGTCTATCTCTATCTCATTCTCAATGAAACGCTCTGGTATAAATTCTAGTGGCTTGTTCCACACTTTTGGGTCCCTATGAATTGCCCATGCATTTACCATGAGCATTGTTCCTGCAGGAATATGATACCCTCCCACTGTGCAAGCCTCAATAGATTTGTGTGGCAACAACAAAGGCGTCGATGGATGAAGACGCAAAGTCTCTTTCACTATTGCTTGCAGGTATGTTAACTGGTGTATATCTGATTCTTCCACCAATCTCTTCCGTCCAACTTTAGAATCAAGTTCCTTTTGTGCCTTCTTCATTACCTGGGGATGTCGCAATAACATTGACAATGCCCACTCTAGTGCAACTGAAGATGTATCAGATCCTGCACTTAACATAACCTGCAAGGCTAGAAATATTAATAACAAGAAAAAGAGATGATCAAAACTTGGAAAAAGTTAATTTACTTATAATGAATATTTTTATGGAAAAGGATGTCATATCAAATATATGTGTTTACGAATGCTAACATTTTACTCTTACAAACTGCTATCAAGAGGTTTCCATATTCTCACTTCTAAGCATCGGATTAATAGATGGACGAACTCATTTGGGTCCTTTAAGACATTTATGTCTTCATCCAAAGGAGGGCCTTGAAGGGCTAGATTGATGTAGGTGAGGGTATTTGTACCTTGATTAGAGCCAAGTCATTCTTTGATGCCTTCTCCAATTCAGTAGGTCTATTTATTGACTTGAATCAAGTATTTGTTTTAACTAAATTGGAAATCTCATAGCTAAGTTTGTAAATTTTAGGTAGGCAAATTGATAAGTTAGGGTTTAGAACATAATCCAAATGAGAGGGGTGCCTCCCCTTAATATGGGAACTACTGCTCAACCCTTTCCTCAACTCTTTTCATCACATCACTTACTATTACCCACCTCTTCACTGCTCTCATATTAATCTGCCTTCCTCTTTTCAACATCTTGATTGATGCACCCTAATTATGCTTCTTTTTTTTTTTTTTCTAAGACCCTAATTATGTTTTTCTGACTTCCTATTGCAACGTTCAGCTTTTGATATTGTAAATTTTTTTACACTTTTTGATAGAGTACTTTTCTTCAGTATAAAAGTTGCATAAATGCTTTGAGAATTTATACCAATAATTTCTACGAAGCGCAGTTTCAAGAAACCAAAAAAAAAAAATTTTGATGGCAATAACAACATGGTGAGAAACAGAATTGTTGAGGTTTCAGAACCAAGAAACATATTTATATATAAATACTTATAAAATTGACCACTTTTTAGAAAATTCTTCAATCATGCACATAGCTACTGGTTTGGACATCATATTTAACAATATCTCTTCAAGCCAAAGGGCTGCTATACCTGCAACTAGTAAGTACACTGAAAAACATGGCACACAGAAAAACAAATTCGTCATTAAAAAATCAGTTCAGTTTCATTTCTTAGAACTAGGGGCACAATCTAATTCCGAGTCCTAATATAAATGAAATAACTAGTTTTGAGACCAGGGCTTAAATTTGACAGTCAACCTTGCTTGTTGTCAAGCATTTTATTTAATGACAGTTATCTATTCAATGGTGCCTTTAAAATACTATAATATACTTTAGTATAAGTAAGTTATATAAAAACTAAATAATCATCATAATCCTATATAAATTTTGACAGTTTATCCAAAATCTCTTCTTTCATATGATACGGTCTTTTCAAAATTTCAGTTGTATTTTACTCCTCTACTTAAATATTATTCATTTCAATGGTCAAACAATCAATAGTAATTTTACACCTCATTCATAACAAAAAGTTGTAAATATTTGTCCTATTTTTATTGGCCAAAATTGACCTTTGACTATTGAAATAGATGATATTTAAGAATAGAAATATTTCACAGATAAAATACCTAAATATAACTATACAACTGTCAAAATTAAGCCCTGCACGAGACTATCCTATCCTAGTAGTATACCTCATTCTCCACCATTGACAAAAGAATTTATAGAACAAAACTGGCAAAGTCAAAACAACTTACAAGAGCAGTTGCCTTAATAAATGCATCTTTATCAAGTATTGCTTCAGCATTCTCCTCTGCCTGCGAGATCAACACATCAACAAAGTCTTCCATCGCTTTTTCCTCTTTTAATCCCTTCCTATGCTTCTCCACAATTCTCTGCATATACGAGTCTAATTTCCGCTGTACATTCTTCATAGCCTTCTCGTACCCCTGCAAATCAAGCCACTTCAACCAGGGAATATAATCCCCAATAACAATTACTCCTTTTAGCATAAAGGACTCCTTAATCAGATTGGTTACCAAATCTACAGAGATCCCCGATTCCTCTCCAAAATACCTCTCATCTATGATCATGGCCATCAGGATTTTAAAAGTCAATTGGGACAAAACATTTCTTATGTTCACAATACTCTGCAGCTGTGACTGCTGAAACAGAGAATTTACTGCCTTACAAATCTCTTGCATTCTCTTGGGTTCAGATGATTGGATTCTTTTGGAAGACAGAAGCTCAAGTACGCAAATTTTTCTAGCATTTCGCCAGAAGGGGCCATAAGGAGCCCAACCCAGAATAGAATAATTGTAGCCCAAATGCTGGGCATGTGCAAACTGAGGGCGACAAGCAAAAGACTTATCATTTACTGTAAAACATTCTTTGGCTAATTCTGAAGAACTTATCACTAAAACAGGACGGGTACCAAATTTGAGATGCATAATAGGTCCATAAAGCGGTGAGAGTGAATTTAGAATCTGGTGAATTGGCCTGGTTTTATCTATGAGAAGATGAAGGTGGCCAATTACAGGAATAGCTCTGGGGCCTGGAGGGAGATGGCTCCTATAATTTCCATGGTGTTTTAGTAGAATTGTTGTCACAAGAAAAATTGTGGCAGCTCCTACCAGAATAACAGACATCGTAGAAAACGTTATATCCACGAATACACCCATTGCTTAAACCTCTTTGTTTTCTAAATGCTAAGTATTAACTATATATATATTGTAACTAGGACTGAAATGTCTGCATCACCTCTCAGAAAAATCAAGTGAGTATGAACGAGTCAGGATGCGTGATTTATTGAGGTTTGCTAGATACAGGAAGTATGGTTCACCTGTAAATCTTCGACATTAAGAAAAACCTGGTAGTTTATCTAATTTAATATCTAAATATGTAAATATTAACATTAAGAAAAACGTGGTAGTATATCTTTGACATTTGTATATTTTGACATTTATATATTTATATATGCAACATTAAAAAAGAATGGTAGTTTACCTAATTTAATATTTAAAATTTGTATATTTAAATAGGTAACATATCTCTTTGGACAACATTTTCTATTATGAAACTTTCAAATTTTATATTTAAACTCTTTCAATTCAATAATATTATGAACTGTTTTTTAATTGTGTATTACATCTATTTTTTATTTTATAAATTCTTGTTTTTTTAAATTTTTTTTTGACAAACTCCCATAGTTGCAATAAAGTCAACTACAATAACACTAAAACAACTTACATTAATATTGTTAAAGTCTTCAAATTTTTAAATAAATATTCATAATTCATAGAGATTACTATGAAAATTGAAGAGATGAGTTACTATTAAAAGTCCAATTATTAGAATCAAAGTATTTTAAAGATGTTGCTCTTGAAAGATTTTTGGCCTCTTGAAACCCTCATACGCTTGCCTATAAACTTTGCTTCCAAATCTTCTCAATGTTGTGGTGATGAGCTCCTTGGCAAGGGGCACTCTAAGTAAGGCTTGGGTCAGTGAGCTATGATACCAAGGCTTATGTATTGCCTACATAGAGCAGCCATAAATTGCCTCTCTATCAACTTTCATCCTCCTCCAGCAATGGTGCTTTTTTCCTTTCAAGATATTCCCTTCCCAAGTCCCCAAATCATTCAAGGAATCCTTGACAACTTCAAGCTCTCAATCAAAGGCATTTTCAAATGGGAGTGTGGTTGTCGATAGTTTAGGGAACATGGAAATATAGGTGACAACCAAAACCTCTAATCAAGAACCCTCACATGGGCAATCTATTAGTGGGCTGCATTCTAGGACAAATAGTTTTGTAAACAAATCTTATCTCATCCTAGAAATAAATTCTAACACAAACATAAGCATTGAAATTGCTAAAAATTATCTAAAGCACCAGGCTCTCATTGGCAAGTTTCATGGATTATGCCCAATTTCAAAGGCTTACACAAATAATCAACCAAGGCATGGAAGCAACCAATTAAGGCACAAGTTGACTTGTTCCACTATGTAAAGGGCTTCTTCATCATCTACTATGAGATGAAAGATGTCACGTCTCAAATTTGACTTTCACTTAATTTCCATAATTTTGAGACTCGTTTAGATAAAATCTGTGATGGTTGGTTAAATTAAGGTGGAAATTGCATGTGAATGTGTTAACTGTATTTAATTAATTGATTAATGATGCTTATTTATGGTGGAAAGATGAATACTTGTGCTTCGACTATGATTTCTTAGAGACTTTAACCTATTAATGGTGGAATGAGTGCACTTGATGCAGGTTGTCGAAGGCGAGAACACCAGTTGGGCAGAGGAGTCCTAGCTATCGGTAAGAATAAGGTGGATGTAATTGGTGTATCACACACACTCATGTAGTTCATGATTGCCTGAAAGTTGCATTGATTGGCTATCTTGCATACTCAAGTTTGCTCTTATCATTTCTATTCATTGGTTAATTTCCATCATGGTGTTCAATGATTCTCCTCGTCATTTTATTCCAATAGTTGTTTTCGTCAATGTATTCCAATATTGCTCGTTTGCATATACGTGTTTATTTTCTGTCAATGATTTCGATGTTTATCTCTTGTGCATAGTAATATTTGGCTACTTCCCATCGTTATTCAATGTTTACTTCATTGTGTATATACATTTTGGAAAGGAAATTAATCATCATTTTTAGATATATAACTTAATGCATGATTATTCTTCCACATTGAATTTTTAAACACACACACACACACACACACACACATATATATTTAAATATTTATAAACTTGAAATCTCATATATTAAAATTCAAAAGAAAAAATATTAAATGTTATATATATATAAGAAAGGATGCATGCATGCGAATGGGAGGCAGCCAATATAGGCGCCCCCAAATATGCTATAAATGGAGATCAAAGCATGAACCTAGGCTGGAGTGGAGGGCTTTTTAATAAAAAATGGAAGATGAGTATATGCAGATATACCATGCAAAAGAATGGAAGTTTGGGACGGTGGTTTTAAAAGCTAAAAATAAAAGGAATGGGGTCTCTTTTGGGATGCCATTTTTTAGGGATTGGAAAATGTTTTTTTTTTAGAAAATACATAGAATAAAAACACAACCATATGTAGAGGAATCAAGAAGGAATAAGAGGAAAGAAGGCAGAAGATAGAGAAGAATAGCACATAGGTAGAATATAGAGTTTTGGGGATTATAGTTTGGAAAGAGAAAAGAAAGCGTAGAGACAAGGAAGATATAATGAAATTACAATCATATACAGGAAAAAGAGAGAAGAAGAAGAACAAGGACAACAAATTGGAAGAAAGAGGAAAGCAAGAGAAGAAATTCTTGGAGCATTTTCAAAGATCTTCATATTTATAGGTTCTTCTTGTTTGTTTACTAGCTACACCATTAAATAGCTTGTTAATTCTAAGAAATTATGTGAATGATTTGTAGATCTAAGTTTGAATGTGCATAATAACCTCTTAAATCATCAATTCCATGAATTATTGTGTTGTTATTAAAGGATTTATGTAGATATCTTTCAAAAATTGTGAATAAATATGCATACATATGCATGTATTTTCCAATACATGCATATATGTGCATATTTATGTCATACAGATGGCTGTTCAAACCAATGATTAAAGAAAAATTAATGTTGTCATGCTGATTCAAAAAAACCAAGACCAAAAATTCTTCCTGTTATTGTATTTTAAACACATTCACTGTTGAAACATTCTTCAATACTATTGTAGCATGTATATGCACTATTGTAGCATGCATATACACTGTTGTAGCACATATTTATGTTGTTGTTCATATATTTTTACCATTGTTACAACATATATACAGTAGCTTTAAACTTCGTATTGCTATTATAATCATTCATACTATTGTTTTAGCTTACTACATCATTGTTCCAGCATATCATACTGTTGTTTTAACTCATTAGATCATTGTTCCAGCCTTACGCACTACTATTTCAAGTTTTCCTACTATTGTCCCAACTTTATACACTATTATTTCATCATCTATGTTGCTGATATAAACTTATGAGACCAATTTTGAGTGCAAATTGATAGCAAATTGATAAAGGACAGAAAGAATAAAACTAGATTTAAGAGAGTAGAAAACATTGATTCTCATTTTTATACAAGAAGTCATACTTGGAAACCTTCATTGGGAAAACATGACTAAAACCTAGCATTTTAACTTACAAAATCGAACCCAATAAATCATTGCATGAATGTTAAAGGCTAAAAATAATCATTGATATATCTTATGCATTAATTGGATGAATAAAGGCATTTACGTGAAAGTAAACATGCATTAAATTGATAGAAAGAATTTGACTTAATTTTTCCTTTTGAATCAAAGAGAAGTGATAGAATGTATTTGAAAAAAGTTGTTTGCCTTGTGATTGATATGATATTTGGAACATTATTTAAGTATGCTGAAATCAAACATAATGATTTGTTTATTTCTTAAGTCATACTTGCATGAAAATGAATATTTAATCTAAACTTAGAAATGAAAAGCATTGCTTGATATGCTTTGTGTGTTTTAGGGAAAGATACCTTCCAAGATGAGTGTCAAATGAAGAATAACATAGAAGTTGGTTTTTTTTTTCAAAACCTACGCTACCATTATAATTGGTTTCATACTTTGATCAAAGTTAACTTTTGGACCATTGAAATAGATGGAATTATGCCTAGTTGTTTTATTTCTCTACCTCATCCTATTATTGAGATGCTGCATTCATGTTAGGAATGCATGTAGGTTAATAGGCATGCACCATATTCCATCATGCTTATTGTTATAGATTGCTAGGCTCTTCGTGCAGGGTTGGGCATCCTTCTTATTGAAGGATTCTGAGGAAGTGTATGCTTCGTGGTTGGGTGGAAAAGCACCCAATCTATGTTCTCATCCTTGGCTTGTGGATGGCAAACTCACTCATCAGCAACTAGAGAGACTTTTAGATTTGATTGACATTATTGTTATTTCCATACTTTTATTATATTGAGATTCCTTCATTGATGTTAGGACAACTAGATGGGCTATTATAATCCTAGGATGTATAGATATTCAAAATTTGTAATAATATGAACTTCTAAGTGGTTTATAGTTGTATTCATGTGAAAATTTGATATTATGAATGAAAGATGTATATATTTATTGTTTTATTTTGAGAATTATGAACTAGAGTTAATCTTTAACTATGGTTAAGTTAATGGAACTTCTAGGACCTTACAAAGGAAGACAAGAATGTGATTTTGGGATCAAGGCCATGGCTCTAGGATGAGCACTTTTATGTTTAAAGCCCTAATACACTTTTTTCAATCCTAATAGTGAATCCTTTCCCACTATCCTTATCTAAGTCCACCTTAGCTACCATTGCAATTTTGGCATGACTTTAAGACTACATGTTTCCAAGGAAACCAAAGATCAATACGATGCTACTTTTGTTGAAATATAGATTGAAATGGACTTAGATAAAGGTCTTATAGAGTTAATTTCTTTGAAGAAGAACATGGATGGTGCTAGTCTTACATACGCAATTATGTGAATATCTATTTCAGGAGTAGAAGATGTTTTGAATATGGACATTTTCTTACTCCTTGTTCAAGGAGGGCTTCTAGTTCTCCAAACCAACAAAGTAAGAGGAATGCTATCTAATGGCAAGGGACAAATCTTCATCATTTTTGTATTGATCCAAATTTAATTCAGAAGATTTCCACTCCCTCCAAGTCGCATGGGGAATTGCCCACACTAATCTTCTTTGTCTCAACAAATTATGCTCCAATTGAGCATTTGATGTTGGAGAAAGTTTCTAACGATGTCATTGCCAACTTTGGTTATGCCCTTAGTGCTATTGAGATGTTGACCACCCCCCCCCCCCCCTCCCTTTGATAGATGGTTCAATTTCCTTCTCACTCCAAGTGGTTGGTCACATGAGCAAGGATAAAAAAATTGGACAATAATCTAGAAGGAAAAAGACTCTTCCAAAAAAGAAAAGGATTCACATAATATGATACTCCACTCCCATGACAAAAAGGGAGAGAATGGAGAGGAATGTTTAGTTTTTCTTTAGTTCTTATTAGATTGTATGTTAAAAAGAAATTACACTTTCATGTTATTAGGGGCAATAATAAAATGTAAAACTCTTTTTGAAAATTATATAATACAAAATGGGAGAGACCCTTACCCCTCACTTGACTAACTAAGAAAAAAGAGTCTAATTAATTAGAGTTTTGCTACAAATAAGATGGATGATATTAGAATTGTTTTAAAAAAAAAAATGGTTTAAGAGAGAGAGAATATATACATTTATCTTATATTTTTTTGGTCAAGTGGTCACTGATTTATTGGTGAGAATACTTGATTCACAAAAAGTCTTTTAAATTTAATTTTGGTTAAGTGTAAAGACTAAACTCTATAACTTATTTTCCATCTCTTTCCCCTCTTTCCCATAGTTTTCCCCTCTCCATGTGTCTTGACCCCTTCTTAAGTTGTATTCCTTATCCCTATGTCATCTATTCTACTTTACATGTCACCCTTTCTCCTTTTTAGGTGTCTTTCTCCTCCTCCTATGTTTTCCTCCACACTTAAGCTATCATTAATTCCATTGTCAAGTTTATTGCTCCAAAAATTAAATGTTTTCGTATTTCCTCTTATTACTAGCTTCAAGAGACTATGTATTGTAATCTTTGTTTATGAGATAATACAATGGGTGTGGATTCTTTTGGAGACTGGGTTTTTCCCTCATGGACAGTTTTCCTAGGGTATATCTTGTGTCATCTTGATGGTATGTTTGTCTATTATTTTGCTTGTGGATTCTGAATAATTGTTTGCATATTTATCTCTCATGGGGTTATGTGGAAATTGTCTTTTATGGATGCAAATTTTCTTTCATTTGGTATCAGATCTTGGTTGCTAGGTTGTGGGAGGAGACATCCCAAGTATTTGTAACCCTTGGCATGAGTAATTTTTTGTGCATAGTTGAATCCATAGCTTTACAAGAAAATAATGGGGACATTTTTAAGGTTACAGGTGTGTTTGTAGACTTGGGTTGTTGCAGATCTAGGGTTTGATAGAGGTTTGGCAAGTGGGTTTTCTATTTAGGCTCTTTCTATGAGGTTTTTAGCAGTGAGCTTTTTCTAGAGGCTTTCTGGACAAAAATAGACCTCGCCATTGAGTCTAGAAAGCCTAAAAACCTATGGATCCATATAAAACTTAAGCATATTTGGGGTCAAAAAAAATTTGGCCATTTTTAGGGCCATTGTAGAATCTTGTTCATACAATCATACAAATCCCATAGTCTATACACTTTGTGAGCAATGGTACAACCTCATGAATCCTATAGAGAATATTCCCTATGTAGGTCTACATTAATAGTTACAGTAGTATGGTCTACAATTTATAAAATTAATAAGTATATAATTAGATCGATGGTACTAGTGATGATGTCATCAACAAATAGCTATTGGTAGCTATGGTACATGCTGAAATTAGTAGAGGGGCGCTGTCAAGCATGGGTACATAGGAGAGTTAATGTGGAAAGATGAGGTCGCATGGATGACCACTTGCTAAAGTCTCAAACATTGGTTATGTGGGCTCTCAGCCCCTAGACATAGCCCACAGCTAGGGGCTTACCCAACACTACTCTCTCCTAGAGAGCCACTAGCATGCCACCCTGTGGAACCACGTTCATTGAGGATCTCAACCCCAAAGCCACCCTAACCTTGCTCTATTGGGTTGCCACCATAGATCACCAAGTTGAGCTGCCAATCCACCACCAAAAGACTGCCTATTCACCACCAGCTTTCCACCTCTTCTAGTGGCACCACTGCCAATCACCCACCAAACACCACACAGTGACTAGGTTTGATTTCTAAGGCATAATAGAGATGATGTTTTCTGAGAGGAAAAACTTTCACTTAGTATGTCAAATTTTGAACTTCTTATAGTTGATGGAAAGCTCTTTCTGAGTATTATATTGTGGTGTTAGATATTTTTGTAGATTTTTTGTTTTGGATAGAGAATGTTGATTGGAATCTATTTTTCTTTTTATGTTTGAACAGATCATATATTGTGTCTATAGTTTCCAATTTTGGACTTCTTATAGGTGACAGAGAGAATTTTCTAAGCACTACGCATTAGATCAAATTTGGAGATGATGTTATGTGATTTGTTCACTTAAATTTTTATTTGATCTATTTATCAGTTCCTTTAACTATGGTACTTTGTGAGTTTCTAGCAAATTAATTCAAGAGGTGATTTGGTGTTTGAGTCATGGAAAAATTACATGTTTGTCTTTGATTATCTATGTTTGACATGATTACCAATGTATGGTTAAATTTGTATGTTATATTGTGAGATCTACAAGTTGTGTAGTGTTTTAGGCTATCTACACTTATAGGTTGCATGGATAACTTGGATGTGGGTTCTCTATACCCATAGATATTTCAATGATTATGCAGATTTTATTTGGTTGTCTTGGTTTATTGGTTTAGTTGTCATTACGAGATAGAGAGTGAGATGGTGTTACTTGATACAGTTGTGTTGTTTGGACCTAGACTTGTTGACTATATGGTACAGTTGTGTAAGACTCGATGGGAGTTTGATGTAGGTACATATTGGGTAGCGATCATGGTGTCATGGAGATTCCTTGTACCCTTGAGGACTTTGGCATGACATGGTTGTTATGTGAACCATAATGAACTATTTCCACATAACCCCATGTGAGAGATAAATATGCAAACAAGTATTCAAAATCCATAAGCAAAAGAATAGGAAAACATACCATCAAGATGACACAAGATATACCTTGGGAAAACTGTCCATGAGAGAAAAACCCAGCCTCCAAAAGCATCGACGCTCAATGTATTATCTCATGAACAAATATTACAATAAATAACCTCCATGAATACTTTTGAATCATCAAGCTCCTAATTGCACTCCATGTAAAAATAAAATGACAATCATGTAACCAAACATCTCAATCTATGCTTCCTCTCCCCACATATGCAACCTAGAAGAGAAGCTCAATCCAAATGACAAACTTGGCCAACAAGCTAAACAACCATGGCCAACAAGCTAAACAACCAACAAGCCAACCTCAACAACTACTCATGTGCTTTCTTTTATAGAAACAAGCTTGCACAAAACCACTAAGTGCTATTGCATAACCATGTCCCTCAAAACCATAAGCTCACTAAACCATGTCCCCCTCATTTACTTTTTGGTACTCAGTTTTCCCTTTTGGTACTAAGTTTTTCCAATATTAAATATTTTCCCAATGTGCAACACACATTAAATATTTTTTCTAAGGTTACATACAATTTGCAAGTGGCCCCAATAATTCCTAACCCATTGTGATGTTCACATCTCTATGATGCACCATAATGAAATGTTACATTTTACATTATACATATTATGCAAGGTGTATAACACACCTTTCTCCACACTTACCCTTTCACCATTTCTTCTATGAATCCAAGTGAGTTGAAACCACCTCCAAGTATCTTATTTTTATACCACTCTTCCTCTTTATCTAATCTCACTTAGAAAAACATAGTTTTGCCTCCAAAAATGCATAAAAGAAGGATTATTTCTCTCATTTGAGGCCACCTACACACTACATGCATAGTACTCCCATAGCATACAATTAATTTGTTAGCATTCTAAATTTTTTTGTTCCCCTTTAACTAATTTTACAACCTACCTCACCTACAAAAACATGTAATTTCCTATTTTAGAAGTCATTAATGAATTGCCTTGTTTTAGATTAGTGAGTACTAGCCCAAGAGCTAACTTTGTGTTAGGATATTTCTTGGAAATAAATGCAAAAATCAGAAAAATAGCATACCACTTCGAGGGGGTGACCTCCAATAATTAAAAAATAATATGCGAATTTAATATTAGAAGATATGATGGTTTTGGAGTGTCTCTCTCTTTCTTATCTATATGCATAACTATGTAGGGACACACCCCTTCATCCTAACTAAGTCATCTTAAGGAATAATGAAGACTAATAAATGAATCTATTAAGGTTAAGCATGCCACAAGTGCTTATCCTTATTATAATTAGGAATATAGAATAATTAGAAAAGTGTTTCCCTTAATGCTTAGCAATTCTAGAATCGTTTCAATGAGTTGTTCATCATTCCATGCTTTTACTATAGATGAAGATGTTATTAAAGAATACCAACACCATTTTTTTAAAAGAAATGGATGGAACTTTGAATTTATGGGGCTTTGAAAATTTGATTGGGTATTAGTGACACCAAATGACATAAATTATAATAATTCGTAATGACCCTCATGTGTTCTAAATGTAGTATTATTTATATGCACTCTTCCTTTAGTTAAATTTGATGATTCTAACTTAGTAAATAAAACTACATTATTAAATTCATCTACCAATTCATCACTACTAGGAATATTAAACTTATCTTTACGAGTGAGCTTATTGAGTTCTGTGTAATGTGGGTACATTCTCCATGACTCATGCTTCTTGTTAACCATAATCAGTGGGGATGAGTAGGCACTTTTGTTGGGATGAATAATATTTTTTAGTATTAATTCATTGGCATGATCATGGTCTTTGACTAGGGGTAGAGCCTTTTGTTGTTGAAATACCTATTGATGGTGTTGAATCATTTCTTGAATTTTTGGTCGATCTTGTTGTTTTCACATCTTGTGCTTCTAAAAAATGTAGTTGTGCCCCTATGCTATAAGACCCTTTCTTAAGTAATTCCTCCATGCTACGAGAGCTAATAATTTCACTTGGTAGTGATTGTATCCAAATAAGTTTATACATTTTCCAATGTGTACTAAAAGCCATGGATAATTCCTTAAAATTGAAAGACACCATTCCTAACTATTTAAGCCACTACACACCCAAAAGTACATCTGCTACCGCAATTGGGATAGAAAAAATTTCTAAATCTAGTTGATAATTCCCATTGAAAGTTTTATATGATGGAATTTACCACCACAAGAGAGTTGTTTCCCATCAACTATCATGACCTGGGAATTAGAGATTGGATATATAAAACAATTGAGCTCATTAGCTAATCTTCTATCAATAAAGTTATGTGTACTACATATATCAACCAACACTCTCACCTTTCACTTTTTGATATAACGAATTACTTTAAGTCTTTATAGTGCACTTGTGCCTTTGAATTCATGTATGGAGATAGTAGTGCATTCTATCTACTAAAGGTATGACCTTGGTAATATAAACATATGGTCCTTATGTCTAAGCCATGTCACCTATCATAACATTTGTTACTATTGGTTATCGATAGTTATCTAAATCTATGAACCGATCACCCAAGAGTTAGAAACTAGAATGGGCTCTAACTTGCCTTCGCACTTGTTCTTCATCACCAATGAATACCTATCTTAGTGCATTAGCACAAATTAATATTTTATTCCTCTAGGTGTTCTATCAAGTGGCAAGGCCAGGATGCTAATAGAGTAGGTAAATGGTAAATAAGAGAATGACACGTGTTTTCTTTTTGGGAATTATAAGTCACGTGCTATTTTATCATTGGTAAAGAACTCAAGAGAACACTACCTCATCATCTCCATTAAAAAGCCAATTTCTTTGAGCCATGTGGTAGTTTTTAATGACTATGCTAGGGTTAATCTTTGCATCGAGTCTATCAATGGCCTATGTCTTTGACTTAGTGCATCAGTGGAACTGATATTATTTAGCCATGTGGTGATTATAATAGACGTTCATGCTCACATGGACTAGTCATCACACAAAAGCCACTAGATTAGGTCCCATATGCTCTTAAGTGTTTTCAAGCATATTCTATGACCAAGTAAACTAAACCACCATGCTATAACCAATCAACATGTTGTACTAAGGTTTCTTCATTACATCAATTTTAAAGAAGGGTAAATTTTGACCTAGTGAATTGGCACATTACCATCGATCAAGGAATAAGAAAAGAGTGGATGATTGCCATTCAAGAGTTCTTTAAATTATGTAATTCTCATAGACATTTTTGAGAAACATTCACACAAGAGAATCCATTAATAATTTACATGTGTAATTCATACGACCCCTATGTGTCAAATAAAAGGTAAGATTGCATCAACAAGTCAACCACTATGCCCTAAATTTGTATTTCATTCTTGCGAAGCAGTGATCAATTTGTGAAGATCTTACAACATAGATCTACCATTTTTTTCAATCTATTGAGGAGTTTGTTGCAGTGAGCTTATCTTGCATCTACATATACACAAATAAAAGATAGGTGAGTAATTTGTTCTCTATAGTGCATCTTTCCTCTTAATTGGATATCATTGTCTTATTATATTGTTCTAGTTTGCGGTGTGCTAAACGACTTTGAGACAATTTCCAAAGTTGTAATTAAACAATTGATTCAAAATCCATAGCTTGTGAGGTTAATTTTGCATATTAAAATGTCTTCCAAGCACAAATCTACTCAAGACCTAACCAAGCTACTACCATGGGTGATGAGGACAATTGAGAAATCCACCAAGAAACGGGTTTTGACAAATCAACTTGAAGATTGCATGGCAGAAATTTGTGACTCTATTACATTCTAGAGTGGGGGTCAATCATTTAATTCATTCTTTAGGTAATCAAGTAGTGAAATCCCACCCTACAATGCATAGAAGTTTGACTTGGATAAAGTGGTTGTGCCCAATTACTTTATTAGCTTAGAATTGGTTGTGGATGACCAATATGTACAACCCTAGAACCCATAATGTCCATGATGAAAACGAGAAAAAATTATTCACCATAAATAAGGAATTGTTTTAGAAGATCTTTTTGAACACACCAGGGTACTAAGAGGGGGGGGATAAATCAGTATCCAAACAAACTTCAAATCCTCTAGAGCAGATTAAAACTTAAACATAACAGCATTAACTTAAACATGAAAGATCATCACAATGCACATCAACACATAACACCAGATATATGTGGAAAACCCCAAAAGGGGAAAAACCACAGTGAGGATAAACTCACAATATATGAAGCTCACTTCTATAAAAATTACAACTTTGTTTTAGGGCTACAACCCAAGGAAGCTACTACTCCTTGTTGACTTTGTTTTAGGGAGCTACAAACCAAGGAAACTACTACTCCCTACTAACTTTGTTTTAGGGTCACTCCCAAGGAAGCTACAACTCCTTGCAAAGTTTGTTTTATGGCTACAACCTAAGGAAGCAACTACTCCCTGAATTGAGAATGAACTTGGAAAAGATTATAGTATGATAGTCCTTCTACTGCCTACAAGCTGACATTGAAATTCACACCTTTTATGATTGTAATTTTGCTTCTTTTGAAGATTGGATCAATTAGGCACACTCTTCACTTCCCTCCTATCACAAAAATGTCTTCAAGATGAATTAGGACAACCCTTATTACTTTTTCTCTTTCTCCTTTAGTCATACATCGTAATTGATGCAGGAGCATCCCTGGTTCAAGAGTAATCTTGCATCAACCAAAAACATTTGCATTTCAGTTTGTTAGCATTTTAGTTCTTTCATTTTCTAGTTCAGTCAGTAGCAGTTTTCAGCTTGTGGTCTGGTTTTGGCATTTCACAACTTGTGGATCTGGACTTAGCATCTACATTCATTCATCTACATCATGTCAAGAATTTAGAGCATTTGGATCAGTTACCAGAAAGATATTGTGATCAGAAGATTGATTGTTTTCTCAGAGCAAAGCATTCTAATAGTTACTGAAAATTAGCTAAAAGAGAAGGCTTGCGGATCATTCCTCGACTTGCGGATCTCATTATCACATCATTCAATGTCCTTTGGTTCATGGCCGACCTTCCCCAAGGGTCCGCATGTTGTTTCATCCATTTGAGGAAGTGTTCTATGCATTTAGGTCTGACCTATCTGTGAACACGTTACAACTCTTCATTGGAGTTTTTGACCTTCTTTAGCTGACACAGAGGAATCTACTGGTTCGAAAATGATATATATTGATGTAATAGATCCTTAGGAAAGTAGTTAGCAATTTGAATCATAATCCATAGTTTAGAATTTGTACGAAGGAGCTTCAAAGTCTTATCTTGCGCATGTATGTAATTAGGCATGTGAGCCCTAATTGTAATCCCGTATGTTGCCGGCCAGATTTTATTTGAATTCTTTGATATATTGAATGACTAAATCAACATTTGTTATGTTTCTTTGAGTTGTTTCCATTGTGTTTACTCTTGTTGCATGGTCCAGATAGTTCATTCTGTGAACCCTCCTACCATGACTGCACCAAGTGGTATTAGAGCAAACATTTGATTCTTTGGAGCGAATTGGCAAAGGGAATGCCATAAGATCTTGTTGTAAGCAGATCTCCAATCTAAGGGAGGTTACTTGTATGCAACTGATTGTCAATTGAGAGGCAATTGTCGCTTGTAGTCCGATCACCAAATTTGAGGCAATTTGCACTTGATCCTAGGAAGATGTCACTACGAAGAGTTCCTCTTGTTGGTACAATGGCTAATAGAATGGATGAGATGATGGAATTGATGAGAACAATGTGAATTCATTTGGATGTTGTTGAAGAAGATAGGTGAAGAGGATTGACACCAAGACCTAATGTTGAAAGTGATGATGAGGAAGAATTTCAATATGCTAAGCAAACTGGCAAAACCCTAGAAGGTAATGAAGAAGAAGAATTGGATTAGATAAAATGTTGCGAGCTATTTCAAAGATTGGAAAAATTCCTAGAGTTGAAGTACCAAACTACACTGGTAATTTGAATCCTGAAGAATTGATTGACTGGATAAATGATATGGAAGAGTACTTTGAATATGAAGAAATTAAAGATCCAGAGAAGGTGAAATTTGCAAAGACAAAGTTGAAAGGACATGCTGCTATATGGTAGAAAGAAGTTTAGTTGGAAAGAAATAGAAGAGGAAAAGAAAAGATTACAAAGTGGGACAACATGTTGACAAAGTTAAAGAATCAATTCATACTTGCTAACTATGAGTTGGAATTATTGAAAAGATTAAACATTCAAGAAGAGCTAAGCTTGGTAAGGATGACATTTTTGGAGGAAGCATATCAGTTTTCCCTAAAAGTTGAAGAGAAGCTGAATAAGAGGCATGATTAGAGATAGAGAGGTGAAGGAGGTAAATTTCAGAGAGGTAAAACATTTTCCAGATACGATGGATATTTGTGGAGTAGAACAAGTTTAACAACCCATCTAAGAAGGATGACAGAGATAACAATGCTTACCAGAGAGATGACAGAAATTTTTACCAGAGAGGAAACCCTAGTGCATACAAAAATGAAGGATACAGAAGAGAAGGAAGAGGATTTGATAAGAGGACATTCAGAGGTACTTGTTTCAAGTGTGGAGGTGAAGGACATAGAGCATTTGAGTGTAATCAAGGTAGTACAAGTAAGAGGACATAAAATGGTGGAAGGATAGCCTATGTTGAAGAAGAACCTATTGGATCACCTAGTTCAGTTGGCAAACTTGAGAAAGGAGAATCATTGGTGATGAGGAGAGCACTATTTCAAGAAGAAACAAATGAGGAAACATCACAGAGGAAAAGTCTATTCAGAACTAGATGCAAATTCAGAGGTAAGTGTTGTAAAGTTGTAATTGATAGTGGTAGTTCAGATAACCTAGTTTTAGAGGAGATGGTGACTAAGATGAAGTTGGAAAGATTGAAACACCCTAAGCCCTATCAGATATCATGGTTTCAGGATGATCATAAGATACTAGTGAGTGAACAATGTTTGGTGAAATTTCATATTGGATCTTATCATGATGAAGTCTTGTGTGATATTATGCCTATGGATGTTTGTCATATCTTGTTGGGTAGACCTTAGTAGTATGATAGAAAAGTTATACATGGTGGGAGAAAGAACACATATACTATAACAACAAATGGGAAGAGAATTACTTTGATTCCTCTGGAATATGATCCTACAGATGTGGTATGTGGGAATGCTAGAATTTTTTTGGTAGATGGAAGAAATTTTTTGGATGGTTTGAAACAGGAAAGTATGTGTTATGCCTTGATTCCTAAAACACCTAAAGTAGTGAAGAAAGAAACTAAAGAATCACAACCGGATGAGATAAGAGAGTTGCTGACAGAGTATGAAGACATCATATCAGATAATGTACCTAAAGGATTACCACCTATAAGGATTATCAATCATCACATGGATCTTATACCAGAAGCAAGTTTGCCTAACAAAGCAGCACACCGGATGACATCAGTAGAGAATTGAATAGATAGATACAAAAGTTGTTGAGGAAAGGTTTGATCAGAGAAAGCTTGAGTCCTTGTGTAGTACCTGCAGTGCTTGCACTGAAGAAGGATGGAGAATAGAGAATGTGTACTGATTCCAGAGCAATAAACAAGATCACAGTTAAGTATAGGTTTCCTTTACCTAGGATGGATGATATCATGGATTGTTTGAGTGGAGCAATATATTTCACAAAGATAGACTTGAAAAGTGGATACCATCAAATTAGAATAAGAGAAGGTGATGAATGGAAGACTACTTTTAAGATAAATGAAGGATAGTATGAGTGGTTAGTGATGCCTTTTGGATTGACAAATGCACTGAGTACTTTAATGAGATTGATGTATGAAGTTCTAAAGAAATTCTTGGGTAAGTTTGTGATTGTGTACTTGGATGATATTCTAATTTTTAGTAAAACAAAATAAGAACATTTGTGGCATATTAGACAAGTTTTGCAAAGGTTGAGAGAAGAGAAAGTGCTGATAAACATCAAGAAGTGTAGTTTCATGAAGAGTTGGTATATTTGGGATTTGTGATTTATGTAGAAGGATTGAAGATGGACCCTGAGAAAGTGAGAGCATTGGAGAAGTTAGACCATTCCATGGATTGGCTAGTTTCTACCAGAAGTGCATCAAAAATTTCAGTTTAGTTTGTAACCCTATGATAGAGACAATGAGAGGTGACAGAAAGCATTTTAAGTGGACATCAGGAGCAAACAAAAGTTTTGAGTTGTTGAAGCAGAAAGTGATAGAGAAACCTATTTTGGCATTAGTTGATTTCAATAAGGTATTTCAAGTTGATTGTGATGCTAGTGGAAATGCAATTGGAGCAGTATTAGGTCAAGAAGGTAGACCAATAGAATATTTTAGTGAAAAGTTGAATGATGCAAGGAAAAGATATTCAGTTTATGATCAAGAGTTCTATGCCATAATTCAAGCCTTGAAGAAGTGGAGACATTATTTTTTGCCTAAGGAGTTCGTGTTGTATACAGATCACCAAGCTTTGTAGTATTTGAATAGTCAAGGTAAGTTGAATCAGAGACATATGAGATGGGTAGAGTTCATGCAGAGTTATACTTTTGTGTTGAAGCATAGGAGTGGAAAATCAAACAAAGTTGTTGATGCATTAAGTAGAAGAAGAAAATTATTGATAGAGATGAGAGTTGAAGTGTTGGGTTTTGATGAATTGAAGAACATGTATGAGGGAGACATTGATTTTGTAGAACCTTGGAAAGCCTATAAGGAACCTGTTGTAATAGATAGAAGTAAGTGGTTGGACTATTTCATTCAAGAAGATATGTTATTCAAAGGAAGTCAATTGTGCATACCTAGAAGTTTAATGAGGGATAATTTGATCAAGGAGAAGCATAGTGGTGGATTGGCAGGACATTTTGGCATTGATAAGATAGTGTCTTTGGTAAGTGAAAATTTCTTTTGGCCTCAAATACATAAGGATGTTTAGAGATTTGTGCAAAGTTGTAGATTTTGTCAAGTTACAAAAGGGAGTAGTCAAGACACAGGATTGTATAAACCTTTGACAGTACCAAAGAAACCTTGGGAAGACATAAGCATGGATTTTGTAATGGGATTGCCTAAGACACAGAGAGGACATGATTCAATATTTATAGTGGTTGATAGACTTTCAAGGATGGCTCATTTCATACCTTGTAAGAAGACAACTGATGCAGTGCATGTAGCTAACCTATTTTTCAAGGAGATTGTGAGGTTGCATGGATTACCTAAGAGTATAGTTTCAGACAGAGACACAAAGTTTGTTGGATACTTTTGGAAGACACTTTGGAAGAAGACGAAGACAGATTTGAAGTTTAGTTCAACTTTTCATCCACAAACAGATGGACAGACAGAGGTAGTGAATAGGAGTTTGGGAAACTTATTGAGATGTTTGGTTGGAGAGAAGACAGGAAGTTGGGACTTGATTCTTTCACAAGTAGAGTTTGCATACAACAATTCGGTAAACATGAGTATCAGAAGAACACCTTTTGAGATTGTTACCAGAGTGAATCCTAGAGGAGTTGTAGAATTGAGAGACATCAGTATAGAAAAAAAGAGGAGTGCAGAAGAAGAATTTTTAGATCATATGAAGACAGTGCATAATCAGGTGAAGAAGCATTTGGAAGACATGAATAGTAAGTATAAGGAAAAGGTAGATGAGAAGAGAAGACCTAAAGAATTTGAAGTTGGAGATGAAGTGATGGTGTACTTGAGAAAAGAAAGATTTCTAGTTGGGACATATAACAAGTTGAAGATGAAAAAGTTTGGACCTTGTAAGATACTCAGAAAATTTGATTCAGCAAATGCATATGAAGTAAAGTTACTAGAGACATTGAGTATATCACCGATTTTCAACATTGTAGATCTATATTAGTATCATGAAATAGAGTTTAGTGACAACACGGAAGAAGACTTGAAGAAGTAGTTACCAAAATAAGCACTAGAGAAGATAGAAGACATCTTAGGACAATAGAGTTAGATGCAACACTAGAGGAAGAAAATACAAAGAATATCTTGTGAAGTGGAAAGGCAGACGGGAAGAAGATTCATCATGCTGAGGTGGACTTTTTCAATAACTAAAGATACTAAAAAAAGGTGGCCCCCATTTTCTTTGAGAAAATGGGGCATGTTGTGTAACTAACAACAAATAACAACAAATTACAACAAAAGAACATCTCTACTAATCTAGAGTCTTTAAGAAAAACAACCACTATAGGTGAATGCATACATAAAAAACAAAGTCAAGACTTACCATAATACAGAATCTAATGTCCTTGAAACTTGTGTGGACATAAATTTATTACATTTCTAAAATTTGCTAGGACTTGTCATCACAACTAAAATATCAAGTGTAGAATTTTCCCTTCAAATGATTAGGGGTCTATTAAATACACAAGTATATAAGTAGACATAAACATTGATCACTTGGACATTGCTTTGTTGCAAGCCAAGTGTCCATAGCCTTGAGAAAGGTGTATGTGATCCCACTGTAGGTAGAGCTCTACTACTAGCTAGGCATTCATAACCTCAGTAGAGGTTACTTGAATCACCCAAATAGTTGAGTTCTTTTTATTTTCTTTTCCTCTTCTCATATTCCTCTTTTAACTTTTTTTCTTTTGATCTTTTCATTTCATTATTTTTTGCAAAGCTATCTCAATTCACAAGTAATGGAGTGTATTTCTAGATTTAATCTATGGTGCACAAAATTAATATGATAGCATATGTGCTTATGGTAGTAATAACATTTAAATATCTCAACCCTAAACAAAAGGCAGTTCTTTTCTAATTACTTTATGTATTATTTAAATAGGTCCACACACTTTTGGAAGTCTATAAGAATTTTCTTCTCTATTTATGTTATTTATTATTGTAAGGGTAAAATTTACATATCCATGTCGATTCCTATTTAGTCTTGGGTCCATTTTGAGAGGATGACTTCATACAATTACATAGAAACATGTGGTGCAGTGTTGTGGTAAGCTTTTATCCTTCCTTGACCCTTGTGTACCCTCATTTACTCTTACTTTCATACATTCCCACACATTCTCTTCATTTATTAGTTTATATTTCCATGCACCCATCCTTGCCTCAAAACATGAATTTCCTTGTCCTAGGTCATTTTTGTGACACAAGGGAGTAATCTCACATAACATAAATCTAATTTAAAATTCAAAAGATTGACCCTTGTCCTTTCCTCTTAACCATTGGGAGCTGGCTAGTACATGTCTGTGCAATGATTAATTATGTATTGGTATTAAAAGACTTCCATCTAGGAATTAAAACATATCAAGGAACATTTTATTATCATTCAAAATCTAAGAACACTCAAGGATCACTCAATAAGAGCATTTCAACTTGGTTCACTAAAAAGAACTATTCTTTCATTAGAATTTACATCTTAGATCATTTGTACACTTGGTTGTTATCTCCTAGCATTCCATCAACATTGTAAAGCCAACCATTCTAAGGGGTTGATTGAGGAGAAAGTGAACCCTATAATTTTTTTTGAAAAAAATGATGAGCAATTATAGTGAGAATATAATATAAAGGGCACCAATCCAATTATTATAAAAGAATAGATATGTGATGAACCATCAAAATCTAAAATGTAACATGGATAAACACTTATAACAACAAACTAAAATTAGAAAACACATATGACACTATCTATATAGGTGGAGAACCCCTTTTGGGAAAAACTTCGCCATCAAAGAGATATTGACCTTGTTTTAATCGAGAATAAATCTCTATAACAATACAATCCATGCTATCTTACTCAATATTAAAGCATTCTAGTAGGATAACATTACTTATGACTAATCTATACATTATCTCTATTCATTCTTTCAATAAATAGACTTAAGGAGGCTTAAAAAACCACCAAATGGTAATAACATGAGCCTAAACAAGGTCCCAAAATACCATGGTAATCATTCTCATGACCCTCTATTCATGGAGAGCATCTTCTGAGAATAGAAAATAACTCTCAATTATGTAACCACCACCATAATGCTAGAAAAGTTAAATTCTAACTCCCAAGTGTCCCATTAAGCAACTATTTATAATGCTTAACTCTTCATATTCCAAAGTGACCTTTCATATTTAGTTTCCTCTTTCAATATCTTTTTGTAGTGATAATCCCAAATAATTATAGAATATTGGTGACCTTTCATCTATCTAAGATCATCATCACCTCCTACATGGTCTCCATCAAAGAATCATGCTCCTTCAAAGAGGGAGACTCCCTAAAAGATCTCAATTCATCATTGGTATATAAAAAAGAAAATACACAATGGAAATCTAATGGTCTATACCTATGTTGTCTTTCCTTTGTCTTTTCTTCCTACTCTTTGAACTTCTCTTTCTCATTAATGTGATCATGCTTTTGGCATAGTTCATGCTGTTATATCTTGCTCTTGTTCAATATGATCTTTGAATTGTCTTATCAGTATGTTCAAATGAAATACATTTCTCATGTTAAGTCAAGTTACAATCAATTCAAAAGGTCGTTGAATATTTTTGGAAGAAGGAAGAACCAAAAATTTCAAGTCCTTCAGTATTATGCAAAAATGCAAAGTTTTCTTATATCCTTGTAGGTTTTGGTACACATGCTCATTAGGTCACAATCATGCAAGGATAAAACCTAGTCTATTGTAGAAATTTAAACTTTTGATGGAAGTGATGCAAGCTCTACTTACTTTGTACCTTGAAATCTCCACAAATTGCTTCATACAAATCTTATGTCGGTTCACACCCTTCAAACACATTTGTGAAAATGCACCAATAACCCACAACCCTATAGTTCTGTCAAGCTTATGTAATGGTTGGGATTGCAAAACTAAGATGCAGTTTCACACACTTGCAAAACTTCTTGGCATTCCTACTTTCCATTTCGTAATGCTTATGCACTTATCTTTTGTGGGTTTGTAGACATCTTGTTCATCATGGAACGATTTCCAGTTGCAAAATTACTTCCTCCTTCCACTTTTTCACAACACTTATGCCCTATAGGTTTTTAAAACTCGTGTGCAACTCAGCCTTACTTTCCAATTGCCAACCTACTTCCACATCTTGCAACTCCACATACTTGTTTTTGTGGGTTTGCAAACATTACCTACATTCATGCTCTCTTGCAATGTATCAATTGATTTTTGCATCTCGCATTCCCACAATACTTGCATATAAATAGAAAGACTACTTGTGAACTTTTTCTAAGCTCAAGCACATGCTACCAAGTTCCAAAATAAAACTAGACTTCCAAAGTCTGCAACTCCACTTCCCCATGCTTACAGGATCCTGATTTCCATGTGCATGACGTCCTTCTGCAATGCATATTCCCATAAAATGCTCAAAAGGATGAAAACTAAATACCATTAAATGCACACATGTGAATGATTCCCTTATAAAACCAATTCATTTTAACTCATTTTCACATTTACTCAAACCCATTCACACATTTCAAACACTCATTTGCTCCTAAAAAAATAGATCACTGCAATAGATCATTGCATTCTTGCACAAGCTCACTCATATGTAGATCCTTCCACACATATTCATGAGGTCATTAGCAGAAGGCTATCCAAGTTTGAGTTGGCTAGAGCATCAAGGGATTCAATTCAAACATTCTCTTTTGCACTCCCAAGTTTTCCTCATCTATTCATTCCACTGCTCGCATTCTTTTGCCTTGAGAAAACATCTCATGAATGCTCCAATCCTATCTTCCTTGAATCTCTCAACTTACATTTGTGCATTTTAGGGTTTTATATTCAAATGTGTGAACTCCCTCCCATTTTCTACATACTACTTAGTCCTCCTTATTCTGGTTTTGAATTTGTAGAAATTCAGTTCCTTTACACACAAATTGCTCTAATCATTTAATTTTTCAATTACCTTTTATAGATTTAAAAATAAAATTAAATAATATAATATACTAAATTAATTATAAATACTAAACTTTAAAAAAATATATTTTGACATTTAATTTTTCACAAAATAATCTTTAAGGTGGAAAACAGAAATAGAAATTAAAAAGAGATGAATAAAAATAAAGAAACTTACTAAAGAAAAAAAAAAAACTTATTACTCTAGGTTATAGAAAAATACTTTAATGGCATTTGTATCCTTCGAATCTCTTTAAAAACCTTAGTTCTCACACCGCTTGCATACAAAATCTTTTAAATTTTTTAGTATAGAAAGTTGGGCAGGGCCGACGAAAAAATCAAATTTCTGAAGTATAGGGCCGACGAGGATAATATGTTGGAGTCTGTGCAGCAAAATTACGTTGAATCTCTTTCCCCAAGCTTCCGCACTTGACATTGGTATCAAGGCAACCGTAACGGTTCAAAACAGACGGTTAAACGGGCCCACCTAAGCAAGTCAAAGCTTAGAGTGTGCTGTTTAAGCCCAGCCTGCCTCAAATGTAAAGGGCTTTGAAAGCAAGAATACACGGTAAGTTTACATGTATGTGCCTTCGATTCATCGTCGTTTCCTTGTATGTGCTTTGGATTTATTGTCATTCATCAGGTTTTTACTTGTTTTTTTCCTTAATTATCAAATACATGGCATTTATTCTACCTTACCTGAATGTCTTTCTAAAGAAATGAAATTCTTCTTCTCGGGTTTCAGCAATTTGTGTGAAGAGATTGTGTCCCTCGTGGAGAAAGAAATTCAAAGGAGGATACCATTACATGTTGCGCCATATCCAGTTGGACTAGATGAACTTGTTAGAGATTTTGAAAGAAGGTTTGAAGAGACAGTGAAGATAGTAGGGATCTTTGGACTTGGGCATGTGGTAAGACCACCCTGGCCAAAGCACTCTTCAACAAGAAGAGTTCAGAGTACAATGCATCTTGTTTTCTCTATGATGTGAGAGAATCACATGCCAAACGTGAATTGCACGTTTTGCAAAAAAAATCTTCTGAAAGATCTCTTTAGTGAAGACAAAGAATTTCAACATACTGAGGAAGGAACACCACTGCTGAAGAATCGTCTGAGGAAGGCAGAGTCTTTGCGTTTTCTTGTAGTGATAGATGATATCGATCATCACGACCAGTTACATAACCTCTTATTTCAAGATCTTCTCAGTTCTGATAGCTTAGTAATTGTCACTACCCGTGACGAAGGTGTGTTAAAAGGTGCAGATATCAGTAATCGTTCTAAGATGAAAACAATGGATAATGATCATGCTAAAGAGCTCTTCCGTAGCCATGCTTTCGGCGGAAAGACCCCAACCTTTCCATGCGACGAGCTGGTTGAAAGCTTCGTGCAATTCTGTGGAGGTTTACCCCTCTCACTCAAAGTTTTGGGCACCCACGTTTGCGGAAGGGATGAGAAGTATTGGAGCTTAGAATTGGAAAAAGTAAGGGATATCCAGCCTAATGATGTTAGGCGATGTCTTAAAATCAGCTTTGACAGTTTGGACAGTATGGAGAAACATATTTTTTATGGATATTGCGTGTTTTTATAATGCCAAATTAAAAGACATCGAAGAAATCCTACAAGACAACTGAACACGCAGTTCAAAGACTGATAGATAAATGCCTTGTTGAACTAGAGTATGATGAAGTAGAGCATGTTGAAGAATACAAGATCACACCTAGAAGGAGAAAAGGAGATGTATTTAGAATGCACGATCACCTCCGCGACTTGGGAAGACGTGTAAGGCATTGACACCTTCGCCCTCAATTCCAATGTGTGGCGACCCAACTGCGCAGACGACATGTTCGAGGCTGCTCTAGACTTGAAGCTTTTCTTCTTCTGCTCTAGGCTGTCCTGAAGTGGGGAAGCGCTGTGGTGAGCACGGTGAGTGGAGCAAAAGCCATCACTAACTCGCCGCCGGTCAAGGCCAATCTTAACACCTACTCCACATGCACTAGGTTAGAATGAATGAATGGAAGTTTTTAATGACGAGACCATAGCCTATGGGATCTAGAGGCAAAATAGGCTGCATCAAACAAAGAAACAAAGAAACAGCAGAAGCATCCAGGCCTATATGTAATTAGATATTTTATACTGGTGAAATCCACATAGTTACACATGGTGGAAGTTTAGTGAGAATAAATCGGGACTTTTAAAGTCCCTAATTCAAACAAGGACTGCGTTAGGCTAGGCCTCTTGTAATATATTTTAAAAATTGCAATTAATGGGCAATGTCCATAGCCATAGGTAATTTGCCTATAGTTAATTTTTTTATGATATGAAATTTATGAGCATTAAAGAGTCACAATAGAAGAGCTTGAGTCAATTTAATCATAAAGATGGTTGAAGATGAATTCAATATCATAAGAGTTATATTATACCCTTTAAGTTTTAACATTTATCATAATTAGTTTAAACTTCCTCTCTACTAAGTCAACATAATAAGTCTAAAATAGAAATTGAAGGTGACATCTTTCCATTAGGATTAGGTGTGTCATACACCTTGCAAGTCCTAATATTTGAAATATTTATTTATTTGTATTTATTATGCATGCACATATTTTGGCCATCCCATCTTCTAGGCTATAGTGAATGTAAAAAAAAAGTTAGATGTTGATTCTTCCCCAAGGTCGACATAGTCTAACTTGTTGGCAACTTGGCAAACATCATTAATGGAGACACTATTGGTATGATGAAGTTTGGCTAAGCATGATTTTTGATAATGTTGTCATTATTGGCAACAAGTAAAGGAACAAAGATTCAACAAGGTTGGAACAGAGATTTTGGTCCGGCAAAGTAGACTTAAGCATTTTGGCTAAGTCTTGATAGAGTACAAAGATAGCAATAGAGAGACAGTATTTTGATCAGTATTGGTCCACAGTTGAAGATCTAGTCTTGCAGTTCTACTAAGATGTCTATAGTCCTTAGATGATATTAAATCCAAAGTTTTAGCTCTTGATCATCTCCGAAAGTGTACCTTCAAGTTGTACAAGTTCGGTATAGCACAGAACAACAGTAAACAGAGAAAAATGCACAATTATTTTGGTCTACATTCCTCCTATATTGAATATTTTGTTATGCAGTTTTGAGGTGTTGTAAAAACATATATGAAGTCTCTAAATCTAAAGTTGCAGAGTTTTGACAATGTTTGACTATGATAGGACATGTGTTCTAATGGTCTGCATTTGGCCGCAAGTTGTTATTATGTTCTACGGTTCTAGAGTTATGTTCTACGATGTCTAAAGTATCTTAGATATGAATTTGAGTAAGTCTTATGGTCCACATTGAAAGTTGGAATATGACAGACGAACTAAACTAGTGATAATCAAAGTTTAAGGCTGACCTGATATTTTACAGTATGCGATAAGATCTATTGATTGGAACTCTATTCTAAGTGGTTCTATAATTGAAGCTGACATACGAGAATGTGTTTCAAGTGTTGTTTTGGTCTGCAATGTATGCTTTAGGCCGACAAGCTACACAAGGCATAACTACATGCTTCATCTTTGTAGGCTGACCTAATTTGAAGATTGCAAGTGTTGCAGATATTTATATGAGATTCAATTCAATGTTTGATTAGTGGGTAGTGCAAATATGAATGTGTGTATGTGTGATATGTGAAGGTTTTGTTGGTAGTGAGCCAGCATCTCTAGGATTCATCACATGGCTTAATCGCCTCTCGTGGATTCATTAACTATGGCGATTGTATTGGGCATTAATAGGTCAACTTTTTGGTGCAACAACAATCGTGTTTCCAACAAGTGGTATCAGAGCCAAAGTTTCTGGGTTTGAATCTCCCCGTGAGTGACGTGGGCTCCCGCGAGTGACACTGGGGGGATTGTTGGCAGTGATCCAACATCTCTCACGAGATTCGTGACATGGCTTAACCACCTCCTGTGGATTCATTAACTCTGGCAGTTGTATCAGGCATTAATAGGTTGACCTTTTGGTGCAATGGCAACTGTGTTTCCAACAGGTTTGTGATTTTGTGAAGGTAACAAGTGCAGAAGAAGAGAGATCTTATTTTCATGTAAGAACAGAGTAATGTAGCAAAACAGTTCAGGATGAAGAGTTTTGAGATAGTTTTCTAAGCATCATTGGAGTTGTATCCATGCATTAATAGATGCAATTTTAGTGGTTCATTTTGGTAGTGAGCTACTTTTCTTTCTCTTTCTTTCTTATGGAAGTGAGCCTATATGCAGTGAGCATCTTTCTTGATAGTAAGTCCTTAAGGGCAGTGAGCCCTAAGGTAGTGAGCTTCTTTGTAATTCGGTATTGTTACTACATAATATGTTGTGAGCTAACACTCATCCTGGTTTTTTCCTTTTTGGGTTTTCCACGTAAAATCCTGGTGTGCATGACTTATGTTTTGTGGTTGTTCATTCTATGTTTAATTTGTTTTACTGTTGTTGAATGGGAAAATGGATTAATGGTTTAATAAGTGAATGGTTTAAGAGAATACTGGTTCATCCCCCCTCTTAGTATTCTGGGTGTTCAACATAACTATTGCAAGCTTGGATTATTTTTGAAACCACAACATTAGAGATAAATCCCACTTTCTTAGAAAGAAGCTATAGTGCGTCAAGGTGAAAGGAACCCAAATTTCCCTTAGCTCATAACATATTCCATAATGATATTAGAGATTCCTACAACACATTCTCTTATGTCATGGGGTAGGATGAAGACATGCATGCCTATCCTTATTAGTTGGTTACCATTTTCTAGATGAGGAAAGAGGATCTGGGTCCTGTTAACATTCAAATTTGGTAGTCATTATATAATTCATAAGTAATTATTGACCTTCAACATCAATGCGGTTTACACCACCTTTTCATACCTAGCCCACATGATTCTACACTAGAATGTTGTTACCAATATATGCCTCTTAGTCTTAAGGAAAATATTTGAAAAGAAGCCCTTAGTCCCATAATCACATACACCTTTGTTGTATCCCACCAATCTTCCTAGTATGACTTTGTTAAAATGTTCATGGGACCCAGTCTAGGTTATCTATTAGGGTGGCTCTCCCAAGAACTTTCAAGGAAGATATTACTAAGCTAAATGATGCAAATAAAGGGAACTAGTAATTTGACAAGGACTGCACCATGATTTTCCTTCATGGAGTTACTAAAGGTTTTTTTAAGTTGCCTAAGTATGTCATGTGTAGAATATGTTCCCTAGAGTATCTTAGGTACTTAGACATTATGGCGGGCATGATACACTCATGGTAAACATAAGAGAGCATTGCATGTCATACCACACACTTCTCATGAGATCACTTTCATGGAAAGGAACATTGCATATTTCTTGAGAAAGAAGCTCCTAGACTTATAATTGGATCTTTGGGTAGATATATGGGTCTACAACCTAGAAGGTATATTTGCCTTCACAATGGAAATCATCAAAATATTTAAGGAAAAAAATTTCCATGAGAACAAACCATAAATAGAGGCCAGAAGGGAGAATGAGTTTAGTAAATTCATTGAACCAAATGAAATCTAAGAGAAGTAGCTAGAGAAAGGATTTAAAATAATTATGCCTCATGAGGCTTTCTACTAGCAATGATGATGTCACACCACCTAAATGAAAATATGCTATCTAATTTCGACCCCCTCTAATAGAACAATAGTGAGATTTTAAACAAATTGAGGCTTGGTAGAGATTCCAAATTAGAACTAGCCAAATAAAAGGTCCCATCTTTCCACTATAACCTAGATGCAAAATGGAAATTTTGATATGATTTGGAGCATGTGAAAGGTAGTTTAGAGTTAATTTTTTCACTCTTAAAGGATACACATAGAGAAGGATGCTATGGGTAACCTCATAACCATTGGTTACATCACAATAGAAGGCCCTAATTAGCCTTGGGACTACTCAATGGCCACTAGAAAAAATAAGTGATAAGGATATATAGGCATAAACACAAACTATGTTTAGTAGCCAATAGTTGCCAATGGGTGAGGTAGATTCCTAGGCTATGAGAATTTCTAGGTTCAATCATCCTTCCTATTGAAATAGTGCACTCAAAAAGATATGATCATCTCTAAGAGGTAATAATATGCCAAAGAAACATGTTTTCATATCTCAAACTGATTCAACTAAGAGAAGAGAGAAAAATACACATCGAGGTGCTAGTAAGAATGCCAAAATAACAAATAAAATGGATCAATAGGTTTGGCATCCTATTCTAACTCTATAACATGTTGAAATCCTCTATCCAGAGGTAGTTCTAGAGGTATATCACTGAAAACTACACTATGCTTATCTAAAATTTCTTGAATTTTATAATGAAATTTACCTTTTCTATTCGAAGAGCTTGAGGGATGAATCAAGAAAGTGGCTGCCCAAACAACTTGCCCTCTCTGGAAAGTCCTCTCCATCTTCTTTGTTGTCACAACTCTTGAAGCTCCATTCAAAACTCCTCTAAGCACTATCTCCTTGCCTTTTGACTAAAAATTGAACTCCATGGTTCGATAATTTTGGTACTGTCCTTCAATAGAATGAAACCATTGAACACCCAAGACAACATCAATTTCAACAATACCAACAACATAAAAATCATCACAAACCTTGTAGTCTCCCATAGTTATATTCAATTGTTTGACTTCTCTGGTGCATGGTATGGGCAAGTGCACCAAGTTGGTATACAAAAAAGTGTCCAAATGAGTCATTTTCACAATAACGCACTCATGTTATGTTTAAATGGTCATAAGATGCTCATGTTATTGATTGGTAAATACCAATCCATAACATGATCGTGTTTTGTGGTCCACAAAACATAAGTGCATTTTGTTGAACAGAAAATGTGAGCACACCTGCCCATTGCATTTGGTTGAAAGTTTCTAAAGATGTTTCAACAAATCCATTTTGTTAGTATCCTAGAATTAGGGCATTCCATGAGAACACATTTCTTTGAGGCATTCTGTCAAACAATTCATGTGCCTTGTATATGCTTCCACATTTTGCATCTCTCTCTCTCTCTCTCTCTCTCTCTCTCTCTCTCTCCTCTCTCTCTCTCTCTCTCTCTCTCTCTCTCTCTCTCTCTCTCTCTCTCTCTCTCTCTCTCTCTCTCTCTCTCTCTCTCTCTCTCTCTCTCTCTCTCTCTCTCTCTCTCTCTCTCTCTCTCTCTCTCAATGTCTCTATCTTTCATCTCTCTGTATTAGTCCCTCTCCCTCCATCTCTCTCTATCTCTTCCTCCATCCCTCTGTCTATCTCTCCCTCCCTCCATCCCTCTATCTCTCTCTCTCCCTCTATCTATATCTCCTAATCTCCACCCTCTCTCTCTCCCCTTCTCTTCCCCTCTCTATCTCTATCTATGCTTCCCTCTCTATCTCCCCACCTCTCTCTTTGAAAGGGTCCTAACTTCAAGGATCTTGATCTATTGGATCATGGTGGCTATGAGAGCTCTTGATGCATCAGATCTCCTATGTTTTGTATTTCTCCATTATGAGGTGGGTTTTGTTTAGTAAGCGATGGATGAATAGTCATGTTGGTTCTTTCCACAAGGAAGATTTCTAGTACCCCTTGGCATGCTTCATCTCATCCATGTTGAAAAGCTATGTGGGGAGCCTCTCATGCTATACAAGATTCTTGTAGGTTTGTCTCTAAGAGTCTCACCTCATTGTCGATTCAATTGGTAGTGTCTTTGTAGTTTGTGATGGGATGACCCTAATGATGGATTTTTTATCAAATGAGCACTTGAGTGCTCTAATTTGATCTAGGTTTGGTTGAATCATAGTGTCTTGGTTCTGAACTAGGTTATCAGAAGTGATGAATTTATACAATCATTGTTGTCCACCATTCGAGTTAACATCTTTATAATCATACCTATTTGAGATAGGTGCTAATGGATTGGGAAGGATGTACCATTTGAATGAAGGAGGGCTAGCTAGGTCTAAGGGACCTTGTCCCTATTATGTTATTGGTATAGACATATTCAAGGGTACCATAAGTACTGCAAATAAATGGGAGGACAAGGTGAGTGAAACGTGGAAGAAAGAAAATGAGAGGGCTTGTCTAGAAGGATTTTTATTTCATGTAAGTTTTACCAAAATATGTGATATTCTAAATCTTCTCATCACAAAAAGTGAATAAGGTGGACTCAAAACAAAACATGCAATATGTGCTACACCCATATTGATGATATGGGTTGAATTACTCCTGCTCTTCCAAAAAATCTAGCTAAGCAAAGGAGAATTTGGCTAATCACTCTCATCTCATGGCAAGAGGATCTCATATATCATAGTAATATGGTTGTGTGGAATGGGAGTCATGTCACCAAGTCCACTCACTTCATGAGGAAGGAGTTCCAAGTGGTAGACTATAGTATTGGTTTGAGGTGTGGAATGTGGAGTTGTTGTCGCTTGAACTATTGGAGAGAGAGTGAGAGTGAGAGAGAGAGAGAGGGAGGAGAGAGAGATAGGGAGAGAGAGGGAGGGAGAGAGAGAGGATGGAGAGATAGAGAGATAGAGAGATAGAGGGATCAATAGATAGAGATATAGAGAGGGAGAGAGCAAGTGAGATATAGAGATAGATAGAGAGAGAGAGAGAGATCTATATGGAGATGGAGAGATATATAAAGAGATAGAGATAGAGAGAGTGAGAGAGATCTATATGGAGATAGAGAGAGGTGGGGAGATAGAGAGGGAGGGATAGATAGATAGATATAGAGAAGGGGAGAGGGAGTGATCAAGAGATGCAAAGATAGAGAGAGATAGAGATGTAGAGGGATGGAGAGAGAATTAGAGAGGGGGGAGATTGAGAGATTAGATAGATCTAGATAGAGAGTAGATAGAGACATAGAGAGGGGGCAAGTGCACCAAGTTGGTATACAAAAAAGTGGCTAAATGAGTAATTTTAGCAATAATGCACTTGCATTATGTTTAAATGGCTATAACGTGATTATGTTTATGCTTGGTGAATACCTAATTAGTCTACAAAATCTATGCGAGTTTTTATAAAAGGAACTAAAATAATCAAATACAAGTAACAAGAATCATTGTACTAACAAACTAGATTGGTTCTTATAGCCCCCATCTCTACTCTATTAGAGGAGTCCATTTCCTTAATCTCACCACCTCTGTCTTTTATAACCTCTCCCTTTATTGCCTCTACATCTATTACTATATGTTTTTTGTTGTGGTGATGATGGTGGGATTGGTCTAGTCTACATCTATTGTTCTATATGCCCCTATGCTCTACATGTCATTGCCCCTCTTAGGGATTGTGTAATGGAGACCTCAGGAGTTAATGGTATTGATTATATCATTTTCATAATTGTGTCCCCCATCTCCCTTAGATTTATGTATATTGGCTCTACATGAGGTAGTTTACAACATAGGATTTCTCAATCTATTAAGCACCCTATCAACTAATTGCACCTCCACCATCTTGATCATGTCCGCAAATGAGGTGGTACTATTGTATACCACTATTGATATGGAATCCCAATCCCATAGCTCCACCATGTCCCATAGGGATCCACAATCATGTTGTAAGTAGTCAAATTGACCCTCTCCTAAACTGAGTTGAAAAATACTCTCTCTCTCTCTCTCTCTCATTCTGACTTTCCATTTTTTAATATTTTATTTGTTTCTCTTTCTCTCTCTTTGTATATACCTTTGTTTCTTTTGTGAATTCATTTATTATTATTTATTTATGACTTTCTTTATATTTATGTACCATGTTTTCATTCTATTCTTCTATTTCTCCAACTCATTTTATTTGTTTGTTTGGATATAATCTTATCTCTATCTCTATCTCCATTTGTTCTTTATCACTTATTTTTTGCTAAATCTCTTCATTTCTATCTTTTACCATTTTTTTGTCTCTTTCTTTATTTCTCTCATTCTTTCCAATTGTATTTCTTTTTGCCGTTATTTCATTCTATACTTATTTCCTATTACATAATCTTTTTCCTTCTATATTTCACCATTTCTTTTTGTTTCTTTCTTTATTTCTCTCATTCTTTCCCATTATATTTCTTTCTCCCTTTAATTCAATCTATATTTTATCTCTCATTTTTATCATCTTTTTTCTTTGTTTCTTTCTACCTCTTTTTCTTTGTCTCTCTCATTCTCTCAATTACTCTCTTCCCTCTTTTCTTTCTTTCACTCTATTTTTTTGTTTCTCTTTGTATCTCTTTTTTATTTGTTTCACTCGTTTTTATTTTCCATTCTTTGTATTTTCTTTATTTTATTCTTTTCTATTTCCTTCTTTCTCTGTCTTTTTTCTTCATTTCTATCTTAAATTTCTCTTTCTTACTTATTCTCTATTTATTTATCACTTTATTTTTGTTTTAAATGCAACCCTCCCTCTTTCTTCATTTATTTCTTTTACTTTTAGCTTTCTTTGTGTTTTTGTCTACATCTTTCCTTTTTTATAATATTTATCTTCAACGCTATATTTCTCTCTTTATTTTTTCCTTCTTTCTATTTTTCTTTGCTTCTTTCTCTCTCTTTCTAGACATTGTACCATGGACCTTTGACCCTTTGTTGGGAATTAAGGTGTCTCAACCTTGGTAATTCCTTGCATTTATTATTGTAATGTAATTTATTTACTTAACCTATGTTGTAATTTTGTTGCACATCTTGTTTTGTCATTTAGTGTGAAGTGGCATGATGAGTTGTCAATCCACTTGTAAGATGACTAGGATGGTCAACACACTCCATGTGGAGATAGGCATCCCTTTTGTGTGGTAGAGGTTTTCTGTCATCTGTCGGCATCTTGACTAGTGTGTAAGTGAATCTTGACCGAAACAGTTATGACAAATTCCTATGACAGAATCTATGACATGTAAGAGTCAGAAATAGAAGGTTATATGACAGGGGAAGACATGTGTCACAAGGCATCTTAGAAAAATGCATATTTGGGCACCCCAAGGAGAGTTATGACATGTTGTAAGAGAATATGCTATTTATAGCTTGTCTATGATAGATTCTCTTACATCTATAAGATATGTCAGTATGACGGATTCTATGACGGTTGTAAGAGTCATAAGAGCACCTATCATTGCCCAACTTGGGAATAGGTGACCTCTTTGGGATGGGGTGACTTGACAAGTGTCAGGAACATCCTACAGTGTTGGACAAGTGTCCATAGGTATGGGTTTTGGGCCATGAGGCCATGTTGGATGCCCATCTCAAGGTAGAGCCATTTTTTGCCTTATATTTTATATATAAATGGGTGCTTTGGAGAGGAGATGTATTATGTGATTGACAAGTACTATTATGCTACCAGATTGTCTCTAGATACAAGTGTAGAAGACTCCTGCAAGAGCATTAGCACTGAAACTGTATTATAACCTTGATTGTTTACTGGAATACATTTGAGCTGTGTTTTGGAGTGTGGGGTTTTTCACCTATAAGGGTTTTCCCCACGTATATCTTGTCTCTCTCTTCTTCTATCTTACATTCTTGTGTATGTGTTTGCTATAATATCTCTATTGTTGGGTTAACATTGTTGTAACTATAAAGATTAAAATGAATTTGTAGTCATCTCTCCTCATTAGATTAGTGTAGGAAGCGATTTCCACACACCTAGCTTCCTTTCAGTTGGTATCAAAGCTTGATCACCTTGGGTCCTAGTTGTTGGGTAGGGGTTTTCTGAGCTAATCTTAGGTTGAGTGGGAGCTTTGTGCAGAGAATTTTGTAATCTTGTTGTAGTAAAGAGATGGTAGGCACATCCAAAAGATTAGAGGTGGAGAAATTCAATAGCACTAATTTTGAATTATGGAAACTTAAGATGGAAGACATGCTTGTTGATCATGGCCTATGGGAAACTGTATCCAGTGTAAAACCATCTATAATGGCACAAGCTAATTGGGATCTCAAAGATCGAAAGGCTAAGGGTCTCATAAGACTCGGTCTAGATGATTTTGTCCTGTTAAATATCCATGAGGAGAAGAGCATGAAAGATCAAGCTGGAAGAAGTTGGGAGATGTTTATCAGGCCAAATCCCTGGTGAACAAACTTTTTCTGAGAAAAAAGTTGTAGTCTCTAAAGATGGAGGATGGAGGATCTGTTGCAGATCACTTGAATTCCTTCAACATGTTAATTGCATAATTGACATTAGTTGGTGTGAAGATGGAGGAGGAGGATTGTTGCATGACCTTGCTTTGTTCTTTGCTGGACTCGTGGGATCATCTTGTTATGGCTATTGGGAGCACCACATCCACTTTCACAATGGATGAAGTGGTATCTTCACTGTTATCTCAAGAGATGCGGAGAAAGTCTTCTGAAGCAGCCAAAGAGGCTCTTGTGGTTCGTGGAAGACCCAAGGAGAAAGGGAAAAAGAAGGACAAGAAAGATGAGAAGGACAGATCCAAATCCTGTGGGAGATCCAAATCTTCTAGAAAGTCCAAGGTTCTTTGTTGGAACTGTGGAAAAACTGGGCATTTCTGAAAGGAATGCAAGGAAGAAAAGAAAAAGAAGAAGAAGAATGTCCTAGATTCAAATTCTGACAAATCACAAGATGATGGTGATGCCTTCATTGCAGCCTTGGCCACCCATGCATCTGATGATGTGTGGTTGATAGATTCTAGTACATCATTCCATATGACCTTGCATCGAAGTTGGTTCATGAAGTATGAAGAGTTTGATGCTGGAAGAGTGTCCCTGGGTGATGATTCTCATCTGAAGATTATTGGTCATCAAAGAGTCTCAATTTGATTCCCTGATGAATGAGTTGAGGGGATCACTGGGGTTATGCACATCCCAGGCTTGGCACAGAACCTACTTTCTGTAAGTATGTCGAATGATGCAAGTGTGTGGGTTGTCTTTTTGAAGGATGGATGCAAGATGACTAGAGGATCTATGGTGCTTGCAAAAACTACTTGAAGAGGTACTCTGTTTCAGCTAGAGGCATGCACTTCACAGTGTAATAGTTCTTTTAACTCGAAGAAAAGAATTGCAGTCACTTCATCCCCACCATCTAAACGAGCAGTGAAGAAATTTGTTGTAACACATTCTTATGGTAGTGCACATGCTTTAGAAGTTAAACTTCTTGCTGAAAAGACTATGTTATGGCATTTGAGACATGGCCACATTGGTGAGAAGGGTCTTAGAACCCTAAAAAATAAAAAACTTGTTGAGGGGTTAAATGATTGTAATCTTGACTTTGACTTTTGCGAACATTGTGTATATGGAAAGCAAAACCGTGTTCAGTTTTACTCTAGTTCTCACAAGTCTTCTGGTGTATTAGATCTTATTCATTCTGATGTGTTTGGTCCTGTTAATGTTCTTTCGATTTCCAAATCTGTATACTTTGTATCTTTCATAGATGATTATAGTAGAAGGATATGGGGTTATTTTATCAGAAGCAAGATTGAAGTCTTCAGTCAGTTTAAAGAGTTTAAAGCATTTGCTAAAAATTAGACTAGTAAAAAGATTAAGTGTTTGAGAACTGAGAATGGTGGTGAGTTTTGTTCAATAGAGTTCAATAAGTTCTATAAAGAGCAAGGGATTGAAAGACATAAGACAACTCCATACACCCCACGCAGCAAAATGGAGTTGCAGAGAGGATGAACAGGATATTGATGGAGAAGGCTGGGAGTATGCTTAGTGGAGCAAGCCTCGAGCAAAAGTTTTGCGCTAAAGCTATAGCCACTGCTTGCTACCTGGTAAACAGGTCTGCTACATCAGCTCTTGTTGGTAAGACACCTATGGAGGTGTGGTCTGGTAAGAAGCCTTCAGTTAGACATCTTCATGTTTTTGGTTGTGAGGCATATGCATATGTGCCTAGGGAGAAACGGTCTAAATTGGAGAACAAGGATATTAAGTGTATCTTCATTGGCTATGGTGTTTGTGTGAAAGGATACAAGCTTTGGGATCCTATGGCTGAAAATGTGTTTTATAGAAGAAGTGTTATCTTCAGAGAGCTAACACCTTCTTCTGTTGTTCTACAGCCAAAACAAATAGAAAAGAAAGAAGATGTGGTTCAGTTTCCTTCTACCCTTGAGAAGACTGAACTAACAAACTCTATGAGACCTGGTGATGAGGAGAGATCTAGTAGCTCTGAAATCTTAGAAGAAGAAGCAGAACCTCAAACTCAACCATTAAGGAGGTCTACATGAACAAGGAAGCAACTTGTTAGGTTTGGTTATTCATTACTTGATTCTAGTTGTACTTTTGCCTTGCTTACTAACACTGATGAGCCTAGAATTGTGACAGAGGCTATGGGCATGAAAGATTTAGGTTCTTAGAAGGAGGTCATGGAAGATGAGATGGCTTCTTTGGAAAAGAATAAAACATGGGACTTTGTGCCCTTACCTAAAGGACGGAAACCTGTTGTATGCAAATGGGTGTTCAAGAAGAAATTCAGTGTAGACGGCAGTGTTGAAAAGTACAAGGCCAGACTGGTTGTAAAGGGTTATTCACAAGTGGAGGGAATTGATTATGGTAAAATTTTCTCTCCTATTGCAAAGTTGACATCTATTCAATTCATGTTATCTCTTGTAGTAGCTTATGACTTAGAGGTGGAGTAGATGGATATGAAGATAGCATTCCTTCATGGTGATTTGGAGGAAGAGATTTACATGTCACAGCCAGAGCATTACATAGAGAAAGGTAAAGAAAATTTGGTTTGCAAGTTGAAAAAGTCTTTGTATGGTTTGAAGCAATCTCCTAGGATGTGGTACTTGAAGTTTGATGCCATTGTGTTGTCGGTTGGTATTATAAGTTTCACAATGATCGCATTCTCATTATGGCATTATATGTTGATGATATGATGTTAGTTGGGAATGGTAAGAATATGATTTCTGATTTGAAGTCTCAGTTGTCAACACAGTTTGAGATAAAAAATCTAGGGGCAACTAGGTACATTCTGGGAATGGAAATCAGAAGAGACAGAGCAAACATAAAACTTTGGTTAAGCCAGAGTAAGTATGTGAAGACCATGTTGGATAAGTTCAGCATGGCAGATTGTAGACCATTGTGTGTTCATGTTTCTTTGGGGACAAAGTTGTCTGTTAATGATTGTCCAAAATCTCCTAGTGAGGTGGACATGAGCATAGTACCTTATGCTAGTGCTGTTGGCAGTTTGATGTATGCTATGGTCTGCACAAGACCAAACATTACCCAAGCAGTGAGAATCCTTAGTCGATTTATGGCTAATCCTGGATGGGTACATTGGGATGCAGTTAAGCGAGTGTTTAGATATTTGAGGGGTACTTCCAAGTATTCCATATGCTACCATGGTAATGCTACAGGACCTCCACATTTAGTTTGTATTCATGGATTCATGGATTCTGATTGGATGGGTGACATTGACAGTAGGAGATCCACCAATGCCTATGTGTTCACTATGTTTGGTGGTGCAATTAGTTGGATGAGTAAGAAACAACCTATGTTTGCTTTGTCCATGATAGAAGCTAAGTATATGGAAACAACTCATGCTTGCAAGGAAGCCATTTAGCTTAAGAGATTGTGTTCAAATATTGGTGTTGATGCAGGACAGATTACGATTTGTTGTGATAGTCAGAGTGCGATTTGCCTAGCAAAGAATCCAACTTTCCATGCTAGAACAAAGCATATTGATGTACAGTTTCAATTCGTGTGAGACATGGTAGAGGATGGGAAGGTAAATTTGGAGAAGGTAGACACTTTGAAGAATGTTGTGGATGCATTGATGAAACCAATGGGCACAAAGAAGTTTAGATGGTGTTCGGAGTCTATGGGCCTCTCGGCCTATAGCAATTAAATCTTGTTATTTCTATTGGCTCTTACAAGGTGTTCAACAAGTGGGAGAATGTTGGGAATTAAGGTGTCTCAACCTTGGTAATTCCTTGCATTTATTATTGTAATGTAATTTATTTAATTAGCCTATGTTGTAATTTTGTTGTACATCCTGTTTTGTTATTTAGTGTGAAGTGACACGATGAGTTGTCACTCCACTTGTAAGATGACTAGGATGGTCAACACACTCCATGTGGAGATAGGCCTCCATTTTGTGTGGTAGAGGTTTTCTACCATGTGTCAGCATCTTGACTAGTGTGTAAATGAATCTTGACCAAAATGGTTATGATAGATTCCTATGATAAAATCTATGACATGTAAGAGTCGGAAATAGAAGGTTATATGACAGGTGAAGACATGTGTCACAAGGCATCTTAGAAAAAGACATCTCTGGGTGCCCTAAGGAGAGTTATGACATTTTGTAAGAGAATATGCTATTTATAGCCTGTTTATGATAGATTCTCTTATAGCTGTAAGATATGTCAGTATGACGGATTCTATGACAGTTGTAAGAGTCGTAAGAGCATCTGTCATTCCCATCTTGGGAATAGGCAACCTCTTTGGGATGGGGTGACTTGACAAGTGTCAGGAACATCCTACAGTGTTGGACAAGTGTCCATAGGCGTGGGTTTTGGGCCATGAGGCCATGTTGGACGCCCATCTCAAGATAGAGCCATTTTTTGCCTTATATTTTATATATAAATAGGTGCTTTGGAGAGATGTATTATGTGATTAACAGGTACTGTTATGCTACTAGATTATCTCTAGATATGAGTGTCGAAGACTCCTACAAGAGCATTAGCTCTGAAACTATATTGTAACCTTGATTGTTTACTGGAATACATTTGAGCTGTGTTTTGGAGTGTGGAGTTTTTCACCCGCAAGGGTTTTCTCCACGTATATCTTGTCTCTCTCTTCTTCTATCTTACATTCTTGTGTATGTGTTTTCTACAATATCTCTATTGTTGGGTTAACATTATTGTAACTGTAAAGATTAAAATGAATTTGCACTCATCTCTCCTCATTAGATTACTGTAGGAAGTGATTTCCGTACACCTAGCTTCCTTTCACCCTTGACCCTTGATCAATGATCTCTAGAACTCTAGACCTTAGACTATTGAACCATGGACCTTGAAACCTGGATGATATACCCTAGACCATTGACTTAAGACCCTAGAATGTAGAATATGAACTCCATACCCTAAATCCTAAACTTTGAAACCATGGATTGTGGATTGTAGACCAAGAAATTTTTACCTTGTACTTTAAACCTTGGACCCTAAATGTTAAACATTTAGCTGACTAGTCCCACCTTACACTTTGGTCACAACCGACTTTGCACAAATCATCACAATTTGGTGTTATATTTGTGTATCAAAAGACATTCATTTGCACTCATTTAGAGAAATAGGAATCAATGCCATAATCATCCACCACTACTTCTCATTAGGTGAATTATGAGAGAATAATCAATTGCATCTACATTCAAGTACTAGAATCAAACAAAGAATCTAATCACACTCATCCTAGGACATGTGAATAACCTAGAAATCATTCTAGAATTCATGTGCATGTTTGAAGATTGTTGCCTATCAAGATATTTTTAAATACTATTAGTGTTCACATTTCATTTGGCTTAATTTGGCATTCATTTGGCCATATTTGGAAGCCTCATTTTATGCACATGGCATAAGACACCTCAGCTGGGTGTGTGACAGTTATGAAGAGTCCTTCGAACTCTTTCACTCCACATAGCTTGCCACATCTACTTGAGATATCCTTAAGTTATGGGATTGACTTCCATTAACTCAAGGTTACTCAAGGCTATATGTACTTGTCATATTGACTTCCAATTTACTCCAAATTTGTGATTAGCATTCATCTTATAGATCCTGCAAATTCTAATAAATACCACTAGCATGATAGGAAATCCTTGAGAGTGTGACATAGACTATCGCTATCTAGTAGTCCACTTTTTAGTGAATTCATAATGCAAAATCTATAGATTATCATAGGTCAAGGTTGCAGGTATATTTAACAAGTTTGTAGTTGCAACTTAGATCTAGAGCCACAAGGTCAATCCAACATAGTGCAAAAAAAATATTTTGATTCTAATTCACATACAGAATTAAGTAATTCTAAGGTGCATCAATTTCATTGTCTCCATCAATTGACAATCATCTTTGGTTATAAAGCTAAATATTATCTATCTTCGTTAATTTTAGTTTGTGATGTAATTGTACTTACTGTATAATATTTATTGATCCAATCTATTACACTCCAACCCTAATCAAACACACCTCACACCTTAAATTAATTTGTGCCTATTTACCTAATTAACCTTGACATCATCAATGAAACTCTTCTAACGAGAACTCTCATGTTCAGTAAGTCTTTGGGAGTTTTTACCAAGTCTAAGTCTCAACATTATCTATATCTATATATAGAGAAAAAGCAAAAATAAACGGTCACCTTTTCTATATTTCTTGGTATGGATTAATCAATCATGAAAATGTTACACAACGAGTTTACTTTAAATGTTAGACGACCATCACTAAACATATCGGCTTACTCGATTGGAATGTAATAACAAATTTGCTGATAAGATAATTTTTTTTCCTTCGAAAGACGAGAGGTTTGTTATACAAACAATTACAAATAATTTTTTTATTCCACAAAATCTAATATCAGAGTCTTATACTAAGAATCAATAGCTTTCACACACATCTTGTGGGTACAAATTAGGCTTACTACAATTCTATCTCTATGTGCCCCTAACAATGCAACTTCTAATTACATAGAAGTAAGGTAGCAACTTTACTACTGAGTCGCATATGTTTTCTTTTGGAAATTTTTTTGATCTAAAACATGTAAGGATCTCATTTATCCTTGGCATTAACCTGAAGCTGATCGATTATTTGTGCCCCAATCATATGAACATGATGTTCATTCTGCATTCAAATCCTAAACAAAAACAAAGGAGTTCAATGGTTTATAACTAGACCTCTTACTGGTATAGATGATGGGAAAGACGAGGTTTGATGCTAACCTCCAAAGGCATTGCCCTTGGCATTGTCAAACCAACCCCTTCATTCATGTCAATGACTCTTCCATCTGGAACAAACCAATCAAAGCTCTGCAACAACCTTGCAAGAGTTGTTTGCACCATACACATTGCCAAAGAAGTAGCAGGACATCCTCTTCTCCCTGCCCCAAAAGGAATCATCTCAAAGTGATTCCCTCTCATTTGCATGTTGTCTATCTCTATCTCATTCTCAATGAAACGCTCTGGTATAAATTCTAGTGGCTTGTTCCACACTTTTGGGTCCCTATGAATTGCCCATGCATTTACCATGAGCATTGTTCCTGCAGGAATATGATACCCTCCCACTGTGCAAGCCTCAATAGATTTGTGTGGCAACAACAAAGGCGTCGATGGATGAAGACGCAAAGTCTCTTTCACTATTGCTTGCAGGTATGTTAACTGGTGTATATCTGATTCTTCCACCAATCTCTTCCGTCCAACTTTAGAATCAAGTTCCTTTTGTGCCTTCTTCATTACCTGGGGATGTCGCAATAACATTGACAATGCCCACTCTAGTGCAACTGAAGATGTATCAGATCCTGCGCTTAACATAACCTGCAAGGCTAGAAATATTAATAACAAGAAAAAGAGATGATCAAAACTTGGACAAAGTTAATTTACTTATAATGAATATTTTTATGGACAAGGATGTCATATCAAATATATGTGTTTACGGATGCTAACATTTTACTCTTACAAACTGCTATCAAGAGGTTTCCATATTCTCACTTCTAAGCACTGGATTAATAGATGGACAAACTCATTTGGGTCCTTTAAGACATTTATGTCTTGATCCAAAGGAGGGCCTTGAAGGGCTAGATTGATGTAGGTGAGGGTATTTGTACCTTGATTAGAGCCAGGTCATTCTTTGATGCCTTCTCCAATTCAGTAGGTCTATTTATTGACTTGAATCAAGTATTTGTTTTAACTAAATTGGAAATCTCATAGCTAAGTTTGTAAATTTTAGGTAGGCAAATTGATAAGTTAGGGTTTAGAACATAATCCAAATGAGAGGGGTGCCTCCCCTTAATATGGGAACTACTGCTCAACCCTTTCCTCACCTCTTTTCATCACATCACTCACTATTACCCACCTCTTCACTGCTCTCATATTAATCTGCCTTCCTCTTTTCAACATCTTGATTGATGCACCCTAATTATGCTTCTTTTTTTTTTTTTCTAAGACCCTAATTATGTTTTTCTGACTTCCTATTGCAACGTTCAGCTTTTGATATTGTAAATTTTTTTACACTTTTTGATAGAGTACTTTTCTTCAGTATAAAAGTTGCATAAATGCTTTGAGAATTTATACCAATAATTTCTACGAAGCGCAGTTTCAAGAAACCAAAAAAAGAATTTTTGATGGCAATAACAACATGGTGAGAAACAGAATTGTTGAGGTTTCAGAACCAAGAAACATATTTATATATAAATACTTATAAAATTGACCACTTTTTAGAAAATTCTTCAATCATGCACATAGCTACTGGTTTGGACATCATATTTAACAATATCTCTTCAAGCCAAAGGGCTGCTATACCTGCAACTAGTAAGTACACTGAAAAACATGGCACACAGAAAAACAAATTCGTCATTAAAAAATCAGTTCAGTTTCATTTCTTAGAACTAGGGGCACAATCTAATTCCGAGTCCTAATATAAATGAAATAACTAGTTTTGAGACCAGGGCTTAAATTTGACAGTCAACCTTGCTTGTTGTCAAGCATTTTATTTAATGACAGTTATCTATTCAATGGTGCCTTTAAAATACTATAATATACTTTAGTATAAGTAAGTTATATAAAAACTAAATAATCATCATAATCCTATATAATTTTGACAGTTTATCCAAAATCTCTTCTTTCATCTGATACGGTCTTTTCAAAATTTCAGTTGTATTTTATTCCTCTACTTAAATATTATTCATTTCAATGGTCAAACAATCAATAGCAATTTTACACCTCATTCATAACAAAAAGTTGTAAATATTTGTCCTATTTTTATTGGCTAAAATTGACCTTTGACTATTGAAGTAGATGATATTTAAAAATAGAAGTATTTCACAGGTAAAATACCTAAATATAACTATACAACTGTCAAAATTAAGCCCTGCACGAGACTATCCTATCCTAGTAGTATATCTCATTCTCCACCATTGACAAAAGAATTTATAGAACAAAACTGGCAAAGTCAAAACAACTTACAAGAGCAGTTGCCTTAATAAATGCATCTTTATCAGGTATTGCTTCAGCATTCTCCTCTGCCTGCGAGATCAACACATCAACAAAGTCTTCCATCGCTCTTTCCTCTTTTAATCCCTTCCTATGCTTCTCCACAATTCTCTGCATATACGAGTCTAATTTCCTCTGTACATTCTTCATAGCCTTCTCGTACCCCTGCAAATCAAGCCACTTCAACCAGGGAATATAATCCCCAATAACAATTACTCCTTTTAGCATAAAGGACTCCTTAATCAGATTGGTTACCAAATCTACAGAGATCCCCGATTCCTCTCCAAAATACCTCTCATCTATGATCATGGCCATCAGGGTTTTAAAAGTCAATTGGGACAAAACATTTCTTATGTTCACAATACTCTGCAGCTGTGACTGCTGAAACATAGAATTTACTGCCTTACAAATCTCTTGCATTGTCTTGGGTTCAGATGATTGGATTCTTTTGGAAGACAGAAGCTCAAGTACGCAAATTTTTCTAGCATTTCGCCAGAAGGGGCCATAAGGAGCCCAACCCAGAATAGAATAATTGTAGCCCAAATGCTGGGCATGTGCAAACTGAGGGCGACAAGCAAAAGACTTATCATTTACTGTAAAACATTCTTTGGCTAATTCTGAAGAACTTATCACTAAAACAGGACGGGTACCAAATTTGAGATGCATAATAGGTCCATAAAGCGGTGAGAGTGAATTTAGAATCTGGTGAATTGGCCTGGTTTTATCTATGAGAAGATGAAGGTGGCCAATTACAGGAATAGCTCTGGGGCCTGGAGGGAGATGGCTCCTATAATTTCCATGGTGTTTTAGTAGAATTGTTGTCACAAGAAAAATTGTGGCAGCTCCTACCAGAATAACAGACATCGTAGAAAACGTTATATCCACGAATACACCCATTGCTTAAACCTCTTTGTTTTCTAAATGCTAAGTATTAACTATATATATATATATATTGTAACTAGGACTGAAATGTCTGCATCACCTCTCAGAAAAATCAAGAGAGTATGAACGAGTCAGGATGCGTGATTTATTGAGGTTTGCTAGATACAGGAAGTATGGTTCACCTGTAAATCTTCGACATTAAGAAAAACCTGGTAGTCTATCTAATTTAATATCTAAATATGTAAATATTAACATTAAGAAAAAACGTGGTAGTATATCTTTGACATTTATATATTTATATATGCAACATTAAAAAAGAGTGGTAGTTTACCTAATTTAATATTTAAAATTTGTATATTTAAATACGTAACATATCTCTTGAAAAGTGGACAAAATTTTCTATGACGAAACTTTCAAATTTTATATTTAAATTCTTTCAATTCAATAATATTCTAAACTATTTTTTATTGTGTATTATATCTATTTTTTATTTCATAAATTTTATTTTTTAATGAAAGTTTTGACAAATTCTCATAGATGCAAAAAAGTTAACTACAATAGCACTAAAACAATTTACATTAATATGGTTAAAGTTTTCTAATTTTTAATAAATACTCATAATTGATAGAGACTCCCATGAAAATAGAAGAGATAAGTTATTGTTAAAAGTCTAATTAATTAGAATCATAGAATTTGAAAGATGTTGCTCTCGAAAGATTTTTAGCCTATTGAAACCCTCATACGCTTGCCTATAAACTTTGCTTCCAAATCTTTTCAATGTCGTGGTGATGACCTCCTTGGCAAGGGGCACTCTACCCAAGGCTTGAGTCAGTGAACTATGATACCAAGGCTTATGTATCTCCTACATATAGCAGCCATAAATTGTTCTCTCTCAACTTTCATCTTCCTCTAGTAATGGTGCTTTGTTCCATTCAGGATATTTCCTTCCCAAGTTTCTTGGTGTAGGGCATCGAGCCCTCTAGATCTAAACCCAAATCATTCAAGGAATCCCTAATGACTTTAAGCTCTCAATCAAAGGCATTTTTAGATGGGAGTGTGGATTTTGATGGTTTAGGGAACATGGAAATATAGGTAACAACCAAAACTTCTAATCAAGAACCCGCACATGGGCAATCTATTAGTGGGTTACATTCTAGGACAAAAGGTTTTGTAAGCAAATCTTATCTCATCCTAGAAGTAAATTTTGACACAAACATCAGAATTGAAACTGCTAAAAATTATCTAAAGCACCAAGCTCTCATTGGAAAGTTTCATGGATTGTGGCCCAAATTCAAAGGCTTACACAAACAATCAACCAACGCATGGAAGCAACCAATTAAGGCACAAATTGACTTGTTCCACTATGCAAAGGGCTTATTCATCATCTACTATGAGATGAAAGAAGACAAGAATTTGATTTTGGGATTAGGGCCATGGCTCTAGGATGAACACTTTTATGTTTAAAGCCCTAATACACTTCTTTCAACCCTAATAGTTTATCCTTTGCCACAATCCTTATCTAAGTCCACCTTACCTACCACTACAATTTTGGCATGACTTTAAGACTACATGCTTCTAAGGAAACCAAAGTTTAATAGGAAAATACTTTTGTTGAAATCTAGATTGAAATGGACTTAGATAAAGGTCTTCTAGAGTCAATTTCTTTGAAGAAGAACATGGATGGTGCTAGTCAAAAGTACTTGATTATTTCAATATCCATTTCAAGTGTACAAGGTGTTTTGAATATGAACATTTTCTTACTCATTGTTCAAGGAGGGCTTCTAGTTCTCCAAACCAACAAAGTAAGAAGAATGCTATCTAGTGGCGATAGACAAAGCTTCATCATTTTTGTATTGATCCAAATGTAGTTTAGAAGTGTCCTCTCCCTCCTAGTCACATGGGGAATTGCCCACACTAATCTCCTTTGTCTCAAAAAATGATGCTCCAATTGAGCATTTGATGTTGGAGAAAGTTTCTAATGATGACATTGCCAACTTTGGTTATGCCCTTAGTGCTATTGAGATGTTGACCCCCACCCTTTGAGAGATGGTTCAATTTCCTTCTCACTCCAAGTGGTTGGTCACATGACTAAGGATAAGAAAGACAATAATGTAGAAGGAAAAAGACTCTTCCAAAAAAGAGAAAGGATTCACATAATATGACACTCCACTCCCATGACAAAAAGGGAGAGAATGGAGAGGAAAGTTCAATCTTTCTTTAGTTCTTATTAGATTGTATGCTAAGAAGAAAATACACTTTCATGTTATTAGGGGCAATAATAAAATGTAAAACTCTTTTTGAAAATTATATAATATAAAATGGGAGAGACCTACACACCTCACTTCACTAATTAAGAAAAAAGAGTCTAATTAATTAGAGTCTTGCTACAAATAGTAATGGATGGTTTTAGAATTGTTTTGTCTTTTTGTTAAAAAAATAGTTAAAGAGAGAATACATAAAAATTTATGTTATATTTTTTTTGCTAGGTGGTCACTGATTTATTGGTGAGAATACTTGATCACAAAAAGTCTAGTAAATTTAATTTTTGTTAAGTGTTTAAAGACCAAACACTATAACTTATTTTCCCTCTCTTTCCCCTTTTCCCCATAGTTTTCCCCTTTCCTTGTATCTTGACCCCTTTGTAAGTCATATTCCTTATCCCTATGTCATCCTTTCTACCTTCCATGTAACCCTTTCCCCTTTTCATGTGTCTTTCCCCTTCTCCTATGTGTTCCTCCACACTTAAGATATCATTGCTTTCATTTCCAAGTTGATTGATCCAAAAATTAAATGATTTCTTATCCCCTTTCATTACTAGCTTACCATTTCTTATATAACTCCAAGTGAGCTAAAACCACCACCAATCATTTTGTTTTTATCTTCTCTTCCTCTTTGTTCAATCTCACCTTCCTCAAGATTGGGACAAATGTGTGGGATGCATTTTCCTTACCCTTCTCTCACTCCAAAACTTTAATAGGAAGTAGCCCTATCCCAACTAACACCATTTAAAGTTTCTCTTAGTCAAAAAAACATGGTTTTACCTCCAAAAATGTATAAAAGAAGGCTTATTTCTCTTCATTTGAGGCGACCTACATGTTGGAATAAGGTGCCATTAACCTTGTAAATTCCAATATTGTATTTTATTCCATTTATTATTTGTTATTTGTAATTACCCATAAGGGAATGAGGTAGTCTCATTGACAGTTGTAATTTCGGTGTTACCGGCGACAGTTACAGAGTACTTTTACTATTGGCAAATGTAAAAACTCATGGTAAATGGGGATAGGCGTGCTCCCTTGAGGAATATACTATTTTTGGCATGTATGACAACTGCAATAATGTTTGGTGAGTGAATCTATAACAGCTGCAAGTTGTCATAAGATTCTGTGATTCTATGACGCATATGACGGATATGTTAGTTGTATATTTGCTATATTTAGCCCAAGGTTCCTGTCTTGGAAAGATACTCTTTTGCTGGAATCTATGACGGTTATGATGTGTCATAAGATGTTGTAAGAGGCTAGATTTAGTCTTGGGCCCCCAACCTTTGCATGGCTATTTTTAGACAAGTGGAAGGTGCTTGTAAGATGGCATTTAATGTTTGTACGTTGGGGAATCTCATGAGACAAAAGGTGAACGCCTAAGATGAGTTAGAAAATATTTCTATAAGTATTTGACATGTATTAGTTGCTGCAATACAGATTTTATGTACTCGGGTGCTGCCGAAATGCTGTCAGATTGAAGAATGGTGGAAAGAGTTGAAGTGTTGTTGTATTGTAAATCATTTTCAGATTACTACAAACATTGGGCCTCTTTCCTATGTGGAGTTTTTTACCCAAAAGGGTTTTCTCCATGTTAAACATTGTGTTATGTTTTCATATTTCTGATTTTGCATTTCTGTGAAGCATAGTTTTGTTTCTGTGTTACAATCTCCATTAATAACACACAGTTAAAGATTACTGAAATTTATCTTGAATCAGATTTCTATTGAAGTAGTGTTTCTTACATTTCTAACATTTGGTATCAGAACCTGGTTAGCTTTGACTCTTGGGTGGTAGTGTGCAATTTGTAGTTGCAGTGGGAGATTTGGTTGTGTTTATTTTGCAGACCTTGTGTTGTTATTATGGTTGCATCCACCCTTGCATCAACCTCTCGATTGGACATTGAAAAGTTCAATGGAACAGGGTATGAGTTGTGGAAGCTAAAAATGGAAGATTTGTTGGAAAAAAGAAACCAGTGGTTGGTTGTCCAAAAAGAGAAGAAACCTTACAATGTCTCTCAAGATGAGTGGGATACACTGGATAAGAAGGCACGGGGAACCATCCAGTTGTGTCTTTTAGACTTTGTCCTGTTGAATGTCGCAAAGGAAGAGACTGCATACAAGTTGTGGAAATGGTTGGGTGAGATCTATCAAGCCAAGAGTATGGTAAATAAACTTTATTTTAAAAGAAAATTATTTTCCATGAAAATGCAAGAAGGTGAATCAGTTGCAGAGCATTTAAATTCTTTTAATTTGTTAGTGAGTTAGCTTGATTCAATAGATGTTGAGGTTAGTGAGGAAGATAAATGTATCTTACTTCTTTGTTCTTTACCTGAGTCTTGGGAGAATGTTATCCTTGCTATCACTACTAACCTCATGGATCTGAAGTTGGATGCTCTTGTTTCAGTGCTACTGTCACAGGAATTGAGGAAAAAGAGTTTGGATAGTTCAGGGGATGCTCTCAGTGTCAGGGGAAGGTCTAAGGAAAGAGGACCTAAAGGAGATTAGAAAGGGGCTAAGGACAAGTCCAAGGGCCGGTCTAAGACTCTTGGTAAAAAGAATAGAGTTAAGTATTGAAACTGCGGTAAAAGGGGACATGTGAAGGAGTGCAGAAATCCCTAGAAATAGTGGGAGAGTGCTTTGGATAAGTCCCCGAATGCAGGTGAAGAAGTTTTACTTTCTGCATGTAATCTTGTTTCTAATGATCACTCGTTGATTGAATCAGGATGCTCATTTCATATGACCCCACATAAGGAATGGTTCTCCTCATATGAAGAATATGATGGAGCTAATATCTACCTTGGTGACACCTCTACATATCTGATTATCAGGAAAGGAAAGGTATTATTATTTCAGTGATGGGAGGAATAAAACCATCCCTGGTGTTTTGCATGTTCCTGGATTAGCTAGAAATCTAATTTCAACTTCAAAGTTGAATGATTTGGGAATGCATGTGACATTTGACAAGCATGGCTGCAGATTAGTGAGAGGGAACTTGGTGGTAGTGAAGGGGAAGAGATTCAGAAGCTTGTTCAAGCTTGAAGCCACTACAGTTTAAGATACATCTTATGTATCTGAGGCTAATACTGAAAATGTATATATGTTATGGCACCGAAGATTGGGCCACACAAGCAATAATGTATTAAAAACTATTAAAAATAAAAATTTGTTGGTTGGTTTCTCCTATTCTGATAAGCACTTTAATTTCTGTGAGCATTGTGTGTTTGGTAAACAAAATAGAAAATTATTTCCTTCAGGAAGCAATAGAGCAAAAGAGAAGTTAAAAATTATTCATACGGATGTGTTTGGACCTGTGGATAATGAATCTATTGAAAAATCTCGTTATTTTGTAACCTTCATTGATGATGTATTCAGATTTACATGGATTTATTTTATGAAGCATAAGTCTAAAGTTTTCACTAAGTTTAAGGAATTCAAAGTCTTAGTAGAGAACCAATCAGGTTTAAAGATAAAAATATTAAGATCTGACAATGGAGGGGAATATTGTTCTAAGGAATTTGATGAGTTTTGCAAGCATGCAGGTATAATCAGATAAAAGACAACTCTGTATACACCATAGTAGAATGGTGTTGCAGAAAGGATGAACCAAACAATTATGGAAAGGGCCAGAAGTATGCTTAGTGATGCACAGTTGGATAAATGCTAATTGCACAGAGGCTATGTGTACTGCTCGCTACTTAATAAATAGATCTCCTTGTAAGGCTCTTGATTCAACACCTTATGAAGTGTGGACAGGTAAAAAACCTTCTATTTCACATTTAAGGTTTTTGGTTGTGAGGCTTTTGTTCATGTGCCTAAGGAAAAGTGATCTAAGTTGGATCCAAAGGCTTAAAAATGTACATTCATTAGATATGGTGATAATTTCAAAGGTTATAAGCTTTGGAATCCACTAACCCGCAAGATTATCTTTTCTAGAGATGTTATTTTTAGGGAACTTATAGCTATTTCTGAACCTGAGCAGCCAAAAGAAAAAGCTGAAAAGGTAAAGAGAGTGCACTTTGTGTTAGAGCAGCAAGATGCACCTCAAGAAGAATAGAATGATGGATTGGGGGGTGAAGAAGAAGAAGAATATTTGAGTAGTTCTGATGAAGATGAGTCTGTAGTTACAGAAGAAGTTGTTGCGGATGATCATGCAGAAGAACGAGTAGTCTCTTACTCCACCCTTGAGGAGATCCACAAGACAATAGAATCCAGTTGACAGGTATCTAGCCCACTAGATTTCTATTGTGTATATGCTTTATTGAGTACTAACAATGAACCTAGATCCTACAGGGAAGCTATTTCTGTAGATGATAGTGAGGCTTGGCAGTTAGCCATGCAGGAGGAAATGATGGCTTTAGACTCTTGTAACACCTGGGATCTTGTTCGTTTGCCCAAAGGAAGAAAGGTCGTAGGTTGTAAGTGGGTCTACAAAAAGAAATTTGGAGCAGACGGGTCATTGGAGAAGTACAAGGCTAGACTGGTAGCCAAGGGCTACTCCCAAAGAGAGGGAGTTGATTTTGGTGAGATATTCTCTCCTGTTGCTAAATTGACTTCTATTAGATTTCTCTTATCCATTCCTGCAGCTTATGATTGGGAAATTGAGCAAATAGATGTTAAGACTACATTCTTGCATGGAGATCTTGAAGAAGAAATTTATATGCAATAGCCTACAGGTTTTAAGGTAAAAGGGAAAGAACATTGAGTTTGCAGATTAAAGAGGTCTCTTTATGGTCTAAAATAGTCCCCCAGAATGTGGTATCAAAAGTTTGATTCATTTGTTTTGAAATTGAGTTTTGTTAGAAGTGAGGAGGATCATTGTGTTTACATTCATTGCGTTGATGATTCTATATTGGTTATTGCTTTGTATGTTGATGACATGTTATTTTTCAGCAATACTAAGGGTATGGTCAGTGAGCTTAAAGCCCAACTTTTAGTTTTTTTTTTAGATGAAGGATCTTGGTGCCACAAGGTATATTTTGGGAATGGAGATCAAGAGGGACAGAGTTAACAGAAAGCTTTGGTTGTCACAAAGTAAGTATGTGAATACTATTGTGCAGAGGTTTAGTTTGCAGGACTATAACCCAATTAGAGTTCCTTTACCCATTGGTACTAAGCTTTCATTAGATATGTGTCCAAAGACTGAAGATGATCTTGAGGATATGTCTAATGTGCCATATGATAGTGCTATAGGGAGTTTGATGTATGCAATGGTTTGCACTAGACCAGATATTGCCCAAGTAGTGGGGGTTTTGAGCAGATTTATGTCTAACCCTGGTAGACAGCATTGGAACTATGTGAAGAGGGTATTTAAATATCTTGCAAGTACTCCTGATCATTGTTAGGTTTATTCTGGTACTAATAGTGCTAATAAATCTTTGGACATATAGGGTTTTGTTGATGCAGATTGGGTTGGTGACTTGGATAGTCAAAGGTCCACTAGTGGCTATGTGTTTACTTTGTTTGGAGGTGCAATGAGTTGGATGACTAAGATGGCAGCCCACAGTTGCTTTGTCCACCAGAGAAGCAGAGTATATGGTTGTTATCTGTTTGGCCAAGAATCCCATGTATCATGCTCGGACTAAACATGTTAATGTTCAATATCACTTTGTTCGAGAGTTGGTTGTAAATGGAGAGATTGAGCTGAAGAAGATAGACACTCAGGAGAATGTTGCAGATTCATTGACCAAGCCTGTGAGCACAAAGAAGTTTGTATGGTGCAGAGAGGCCATGGGCCTTGTTTCTAGTGCCTGATTATTTTTTATTTGTTTTCCTATGGGTTGATTTACAATGTATAATGTCAAGTGGGAGAATGTTGGAATAAGGTGCCATTAACCTTGTAAATTCCAATATTGTATTTTATTCCATTTATTATTTTTTATTTGCAATTACCTATAAGGGAATGAGGTAGTCTCATTAACAGTTGTAATTTTAGAGTTATCGACGATAGTTACGGAGTGACTTTTACTATTGGCAAATGTAAAAACTCATGGTAAATGAGGATAGGCATGCTACCTTGAGGAATATACTATTTTTGGCATGTATGACAACTGTCATAATATTTGGTGAGTGAATCTATGATAGCTGCAAGTTGTCATAAGATTATGTGATTCTATCACGGATATGTTAGTTGTATATTTGCTATATTTAGCCCAAGGTTTATATCTTGGAAAGATACTCTTTTGCTGGAATCTATGATGGTTATGACGCATCATAAGATGTTGTAAGAGGCCAGATTTAGTCTTGGGCATGCAACCTTTGCATGGCTATTTTTGGACAAGTGGAAGGTGCTGGTAAGATGGCATTTAATGTTTGTATGTTGGGGAATCTCATGTGGACACCTAAGATGAGTTAGAAAAAGTTTCTATAAGTATTTACCATGTATTAGTTGTTGTAATATAGATTTTATGTACTCAGGTGCTGTCGGAATGCTGTCAGATTGAAGACTGGTGGAGAGAGTTGAAGTGTTGTTGTATTGTAAATCATTTTTAGATTAATACAAACATTGGGCTGCTTTCCTGTGTGGACTTTTTTACCTAAAAGGGTTTTCTCCACGTTAAACATTGTGTTATGTGTTCATATTTCTGATTTTGCATTTCTGTGAAGTATAGTTTTGTTTGTGTTACAATCTCCATTAATAACACACAATTAAAGATTGTTGAAATTTATCTTGAATCCGATTTCCATTGAGGTAGTGTTGCTTTCATTTCTAACACTACACACTACATGCATAGTACTCCCATAGCATACAATCATTTTGTTAGCATTCTAAATTTTCGTGTCCCACTGTATCTAACATTACAACCTACCTCACTTACAAAAACATGTTATTTCTTACTTTAGAAGACATTGATGAATTGTCTTGGTTTAGAATAGTGGGTATTAGCCTAGGAGATAATTTTGTGTTTGGATATTTCTTGGAAATAAATGTAAAAATTAGCAAAATAGCAAACCACTTCAAGAGGGTGGCCTCCAATAATAAAAAAATAATATGTGAATTTAGTATTAGAAGATACGATGGTTTGGGAGAGTCTCTCTCTTCCCTATTTATATGCATTACGATGTAGAGACACACCCCTTCATCCTAACTAAGTCATCTTAAGGACTAACTAAGACTGATAAATAAAACTATTAAGGTTAAGCATGCCACAAGTGCTTATCCTTTTCATAATTAAGAATATAGAATATTAGGATCATAACATTTTCATCCCCTTCAAAAAAGTGTTGCCCTCAATGTTTTGTAACTCTAGAATATTTTTGATGAATTGTTTATCATTCCATTTTTTACTATTGATGAAGATGTTTTTAAAGAATACCAACACTATTTTTGAATAAATGGGTGGAACATTGAATTTATGGGGCTTTAAAAACTTGATTGGATATTATTAACACCAAATGACATAAATAATAATTCATAATGGCCCTCATGTGTTCTAAATGTAGTCTTATTTATACGGAGTCTTCCTTTAGTTGAATTTGATGATAATCTAAATGTATATCTAAATTAGTAAGAAAATTAAATTATTAAATTCATCTACCAATTCATCAATATTAGGAATATAAAACTTATTTAAGAGTGAGCTTATTGAGCTCCTTGTAATGTGGGCACATTCTCCATGACTCATCCTTCTTGTTAACCATAATCATTGGAGATGAGTAGGCACTTTTGTTGGGATGAACAATGCTTCTTGGTATTAATTCAATGGCATGATCATGGTCTCTGACTGGGGGTAGACCCTTTGGTTGTTGAAATACCTATTGATGGTGTTGAATGATCTCTTGAATTTTAGGTCAATATTGAGTTTTCACATCTTGTGCTTCTAAAAAATGTAGGTGTGCCCCTATGCTAATAATTTCTTAAGTAATTTCTCCATGCTATGGGAGCTAATAATTTCACTTGGTAGTGATTGTATCCTTATAAGTCTATACATTTTCCCATGTATACTAAAAGCCATGGATAATTCCTAAAAATTGAAAGACATTGTCCCTAACTATTTAAGCCATTGCACACCCAAAACTGCATCTACTTCCCGAATTGGGATAACAAACATTTCTCAATCTAGTTGATATTTTCCCATTGAGAGTTTTATATAATGGCATTTACCACCACAAGAGAGTTTTTCCCCATCAGTTATCATGACTTTGAAATTAGAGATTGGATAAATAAAAAAACTAAGCTTATTAGTTAATCTTCTATCAATAAAGTTGTGTACTACCTGTATCAACTAGTATTCTCACCTTTCACTTTTTGATATAACCAATTACTTTGAGTTCTTATAGTACATTTGTGCCCTTGAATGCATGTAAAGAGATATTAGTGCATTCTACTTAATTGGAATTCTCATGCTCAAGTTCCAAATTTAGTTCTTTTGTAGCTACTTCTCCCTCTTCTTCAACCTCATTCTTAATAATCATTAGTATTTTATCACTATTAGCACACTTATGACCCCTAACCATTTATTATTACAACTCCAACATAGATAATTTTTCTATTTTATTTTCCTCTTGTTGAGGAGAGTGCTTACTATTTTTTCTTAGGTTAAAGAAGTTGTCCTCATTTCTATCAATAGAATTAGTCACAATTTTATTTTTCAATCATATGGCTTGAGCTTGTGTAGAACTTATGGTGGTGGAGTTGCCTTTCTCAATATGTAATGCTTATTGCATAACATTCCTAACTATGTAAGGTTCCAAAAAACAAACATCATGCTTAATTTGGTCATTAAGTCCATTGATGTAGAGTTGTAGCCTATGATAAGGTGTCACCTCATGATCTCAAATTGCCAATCTCATATACACAACATTATATTCAGCTATAGACCTTAATTTTATTTTTTTTACTTGGGTAACATAGCTTCCATTTCCATGGTTGCTCATATAGGGTTGCTAAGTCATTACTAAACTCTTTCCAACTATGCATTTACCCTTGCTTGTCACTCATCCTCCATTGGTGCCATTAATAAGGTTTTGATTCTAAATGTAGAGAGAATGCATCATCCTTTGCATTGTTTGTTATATTATGAATTTTAAAGTATTGTTCCATTAAAGTACTCATTCCATCACAAAAATTACATGAAGTAAATAATCCACTTAATTACATCATTTCAAGCAAAAGATAAATCTCATCAACATGAATCAATAAAAGTCATTAAATCTTACAAATCACGTGCTTAATCTAGGTGTTAGCACTATAAAAGAATATACAAAGTCCATTGGCTTTCATGCCATAATTCATCCAATTTACAAGATATGTAATAAACATGAACAACAAGTATAATAAATTAAACAAACTTTCTAGTCGCCACAAACCCACATGGTTCTCCTATGAGTTGAGAGACGGGAACATGGCTCAGGTGCTTTTCCACCCAACCATGAAGCAATTACACTTCCCTGGATCTCTTCATAACATGAAGGAAACCCAGCCCTGCAAGAAACATCTAGCTACCTAGAAACAACTGGCAAGAGGAACACTCGATGGAACCTAAAGTCTAATGTGCAAATCTAAATAATGATATGCAAATTGTCTCACAACATGATGTGGCAGAGATATATATAAATAAAGTTTGCTAGACAAGTATCAATCTTTTTCAATGAATTCTCAGCTTAGGCCTAAGCATTCAAAATAGTTTCAGGTTCAATTCTCAAAAAGAGGAAAATTCATCTCTGATATTCCACATTCGGCATCCTTGCCCAAAAGTAAGCCGAAACACTCATAACTAAATAATCTACTTTCTTTTCAAAATAAATAACAACCCATATTCACATATAAACCAATTCTAATCCCTTCTTTGAACAATTTTATGAAATATTTTTCAAGCAAGTAATTCATCATTTTAATCATACAAATTGCATCTATAAGGCTATTAAATTGATTTTATTTCCTAGTCTATATTTCATTCAAATATTCATAATGCGATAATTTTCTATTTCCAACCAAGTATATCAATTCACTTCAAGAAAGTTGTAAATAAGACAATGGTATATCCACATCGGAACTTACTCCATTCGCAACAAACATAAAAGGAAAAGATGATTTAACCTATAATCTAATCCATTCAATGACTTTACTATTCGCTATAGGAAGAAATCACTAGCTGTGACAGGAAGGTTGACAGTAATAACCATAACAGGAACTGTGACAGGGAGTTTTAAACAAAAAAAAAAGCAACATAATTTCCTAGAAGTCTGCTACATAAGTAATATACAGTCATTAAATAGCTTGGGATAGGAACTAAGCTATGAAAACTCACAAATAGGCTATTGTTGAACTAGTGATAGGAAATATATAGGTCTGAAACAACAATAAAAGATAAAAAGACATCTACAATAGGAACTTAAATCTAAGATAGGAAGGTTTAAACTTGTTGTGACAAGAACCTCCAACAGAATTAGAACTGGTGGTTAGGCTAATATGCACAGGCCGATTCACATTAATCAAAGAGATTATAAACAACTACTTAGTCAACCAAAGTTTAAAGAGAAAACCAATCCAAAATTGAACTAGGCTGCCAAGGAAAAAGGCAACTCTGTGTGAAGTCAAACTGAAAAGAGTGCTTACCACACTAAAACTAAAAGGAAAACACAAGTAGCAAATGATTCAAAACAAGTCGATTTGTAAAAGGATCAGAGGTGAATAAATACGGCAGTCTAAGTAGATGGTAAAGACAAAGACAAGAAAACACAAGATTGATATACACGCTATCTTTTAAACCACAGCAGGATGATAACTTACAAATTGAACACTAAATAGGAAGTATAAAAGACAACTAACGGAAAACACACTATGGTGTCTGGGTTAAACATGGCATAGGGGATTTAAACAACAACTGATTCAAGGTGATATGTAGACCAAAAAGAAGACAATCGTAGGCCTACATTTAATAGAATAACATACAAGACTTTGCAAAACAAAAGAAGAATACCTGGTTTGATTACTTGCCAAAGGGGTCGATTCTGTCTCCTACCATTGATCTTTTCTTCCCTCCTGTCATTGCTCTTCTCTGCTTTCTATTGCTCCAAAACAATGATGCCATCTTCTTTCCGTTGCTACAAATCATGGGTGTGGATTTCTTTGCCATCCTTTTCTTTTATTAAAAATCCCCTCCTAATTTTGGCATCCATAATTTAGGTTTTCTTTTCTTTTCTAAAAAACTCTAGTTCACTCACGTTTCGCATGCCTCTTTGCATTCCCAAAACCCTCCAATTTCTTTTTAAAATAAAATAATCTTCTATTTTTTTGTCACTTGCATGAGAGTAGATTTCTTTTTAATTCTCTTATTTAGATTTCTAAATATAATAATATAATTTATCTATTTTAAATAAAACATAATTGCTTTTAAGTCTAACCAAGATATTGTTTTTCATACAATAATATTTATATAATAGGAAAAACTTATTATTATTTATTATTAAATAATATAATATAAACTATTTTAAATATAAATCAAAAGAACAATAATAGTTTCATGACTATTTCATATATTCAAATAGACTTACTGTAGCAATTAAAACACATGTTTATCTACTCCCAAATCATCAATCACATTTATCAACTAATTAATAATGTATAATAAGTTCATTCAGAAAATTGAATATGACATGAGACTATGTGAGTGTGTGAGTGCATCAGGGGTATATGTTCTATCAATTCTTGCCGAGTGGCTAGAACATCTCTACCTCAACCATGTTCTCGTCTTCGACGAGTACCTGCATTAAGTCGCACTCAACTCCATGTCAATAGGTTAGTTCCCCAAAATCATAGCCGAAGCAAATCATAATGTATATCCATAATTGCACCAATAATATTTAATTATTAAATCGACTTTAAAAATCATGCATTTATAATATTATGAAAATTACTTTCACACATGTGGAATCACTCAAAGTAAAAACAATCATAGTAAATGTTCAATAATCTAAAATAATAATATAGTCCATAAAACGAGATGTGACACTTATACATGAAGTTACATTAGTACCATCAAACTTAGTGATATCTATTTTGGGTAGGTTGAATTTTGGACCTCAAAAAGGTAGTTTTATCCCTTGATTTTGTTTATTAGTGTTGTACCCACCTAGGTGGTTTTGATGAGGCGTCAATTAATATAATAGAACTCTTGTTTAATCCGATCTAAACTTTTATTTAAAGATGACGTAAATGGGTCAAACAAATTATCCTTAATAAAATGTACCACTCTTTCACATCCCAGAGGAATTTTCTCTTAATTTTACGTGGTGGAGAATAAGGGTCATTATATTCAATTTTTGTAAAAATTTTTTTGAATCCTAAAGATGACATGGTTTCTTAAATGTGTATGTATATTGAACACTAGGTTTTTTTTATTAACGGAGGATCTAGTATCTGGTGCGAGTTGTGACCATAAAATTTTAGAACATGGGCTATGATTGAATTTGATGCTCGTCTTTTGACTAAAATTTAACCAATAAATTATTGAATGTATTTTGTCTCTAATAATAAATTGGAAAAAATTGACCCAATCTACTTTTTCATAATCTTTCCACAAATATAAAAATATTTTTATAATTCTGAAATTTACAACCTATATTTAACCAATTAATAGAAAATAATAAAATTAAGATAACTTTAGAAAATAATAAAATTAAGATAACTTTAAAACACATATCATAGAAAGCTAATTCTTTTACATGAATCTTTATTTATTGTATATCTAAAAATCCAAAAAAAAAGGTCAAAATTCATAATGGTTTGAAAGTTATGGTGGAAACACAAACCTTGGCCCAAATCATAGCTCTAATACCACTTATTAGGATATTTCTTGGAAATAAATGCAAAAATCAACAAAATAATTGATTTTTTGGAGGGGGTGACTTCCAATAATCAGAAAATAATATGTGAATTTAGTATTAGAAGATATGATGTTTTGGGAGAGTCTCTCTCTTCCTTATTTATATGCATAACTATGTAGAGACACACCCCTTCATACTACCTAAGTTAACTTAAAGAATAATTAAGACTAAAAAATAAAACTATTAAGGTTAAGCATGCCACAAATACTTATGGTTATTATAGTTAGAAATATATAATATTAATATCATAACATTTTGTTATTTAAAAATTCAAAAGTGTTGCCTCTTGTTTTGTCATAGGCTTATGCTAGGTATTTCATGTTCCTGTTGCAATTCAATGTGTTAGCTTGCTCAGCCCTAGCTCTCTTGTTATACCTTGGTCATATAAATTTATGGTCCTTATGTCTAAGCCATGTCACCTATTGTAACATTTGTTGCTATTGGTTATCGATAGTTACCAAAATCTATGAACCAATCACCCAAGAGTCAAAACTAGAATGGGCTCCAACTTGCCTTTTCCCTTGTTCTTCATCACCGATGAAAACATGTCTTAGCGCATTGGCACAAATTAATATTTTCTTCCTCTGCGCACTTTCAAATGACAAGGCCCGGATGCTGATAGAGAAGGCAAATGGTGAATAAGACAATGACACATGTTTTGCTTTTGGGAATTCTCAGTCACGTGCTATTTTATCATTGCTAAAGAACTCAACTGAGAACACTACCTTATTGCCTCATCATCTCCATTAAAGAGCCAAATTTTTTGAGCTGTAGGTAGTTTTTTATTGACTGCACTACATCATGGAGTGTTCGGCTTATATGGATAATCTGACCAATTACATTGAGATTTTGAATGTGAACTCTTTGAATAACTTGTTTGAATCAGAAAGGATAACAAAAATTGCAGATTATTTGGTCATGATCCACAGCAGAAGATCCAGGATCCAAAAGGAATGGGAGATCAGATAGGTGTTGTATGGGCGACCTTCCATTTGGGACTTTTATGCTTAGCTATGTTACCAGAAACGAGAAACGGAAACTGTAACGGCAACGACAACGTGACAAGAAACGGGATATTTAGAGGTTGCGAAAAAGAAACGGATTTTAGGTATATATATTTTTCAAAATTTTAGATTTATTATAAAGTAAAAAACTCACAATAAAACTAGGAAAAAACAAAAACTACATCTTTATAAATATATATTTTTATAAAATTTGTTTTATAAAAAAACTTCACACTTTTATCTTTTTAAAAAACATAAAACTATTTTTTAATAAATTTGTTTTGAAAAAAATGAAGACTAAATCTATAAAATTTATTTTATAAACTACTTTCCATAATAAATAAACAATATTATAAAAATCTACAAGCTTTTAATAAAAATCACTTTTATTCCATAATAAATAACCAATATTATAAAAAATCTTTTATCTTTTAATAAATATCACTTTCTTTCCAGAAAGAAAAAATAAAATGAAGGTTCACGGCAATGGAGAAACAGTGTTTCTCTACAGCAACGGTGTTTTAGCTGTTCGAAACGGAAAGGCCCCTTTACGTCGCGTTTCTGGTAACTAGGGTGCTTCGCAACGTGGTTGATTATCTGATGGTCCCATATACTGTTTGACCTCATGGACATTATTAAAAACTTTCATTCATTCATTCATGGTTATTCTTTACATTGAGTCAATCAATGGCCCTTGGCTTTGATTCAGTGCATTAGTGAAATTGATAATATTCAGCCATGTGGTGACTATATAATGGACATTCATGCTCACATGGACCAGTCATTACACAAAAGTTGCTAGATTAGGTGCCATATGCTCGTGTTTTCAAGAATGTGTTCTTTCCAAATAAACTAAACCACCATGTTATAACCAATCAACGCACTATACTAAGGACCCTTCATTGCGTCAAGTTTTAAAGAAGGGTAAAGTTTGACTCAATGCATTGGCGCGTTACCGTTGATCAAGGAAGAAGAAAACAATGGAGGGCTACCATTTATGTGTTCTTTAAACTATTTAATTCTCATAGCCACTTTTGAGAAACAATCACACAAGAGAATCCATTAATAATTCACTATGTAATTCATAAAGCCCCTATGTGTCAAATCAAAGGGAAGATTGCATCAACAAGTCAACCGATATGCCCTAAATTTGCATTTCATTCTTGCGAACCAATGAACAATTTGTGAAGACTTACAACATAGGTTTACCAATTTTTCAATCTACTGAGGAGTTTGTTGCAGTGAGCTTATTTGGTGTCTATTGAAAAAGTAGCTTGAAAGATATTCCAGCCTAGAACCGTGTCACCTAAGCTGGAGCGTTTGATTTCTTGCTTTTCCTCCTAATCTCCTGCGCACTTGCGAGCTTGGCAATTTTCTTTTAGAAACAGCTTTGTTCTGTTCTACGTTAAAACACTACTTTATTCCACCGCTGGTGAATAAGAGGTTTTAAAAGGAAATTCATGTGTGTGCTAGAGTTAAATAGATAGAAGGTTTTTGCAGGGAATGACACGAGAAAGGGAGATTGGAGTGAATAGGAGTTGAGACATTATCCAGATTACAGTATTGTTGTGGGTTTGGTGAATTCAACCTAGGACAATTCTCAAAATCAGATTATGCCAAGTTCTAGCAGTTATTGTAAAGTTTTTCTTTTATGTGATAATGAAATCTCTCATTGAATGCTGGTTTTTCCCCAGAGTTAGGGGTTTCCCACGGTAAATCACTGTGTCAAAGTGTGATTGGTTTTCTCTAACTTTTGTTGTGTTTAGTATTTTTGTGAATGGTGTTGTGCATGCTTTAATTCTTTGTTTCAGTCATTTGATTTCTATTATCCAAATCTCTAAATTTAAACAATAGTGAATTTATTGCTGGGTTTCACAACACCAATAGGGGAGTCATATTTTTCACATGGTGTCAGAGAAAATACTCCGAAAGAGAAAATTGGGGTTTAATCACACAAGTGCAAGTTTTGATTTTATTTTTGTGTCCAAGGAGGTTTAAGTTCAAGGGTTTCAGTAATGGAAGCAACCGGTTTAAAAGATTCAGACAGACTTAAGGGGGCTTCAAACTTTGGCGTGTGGAAAGCAAGAATTCTTCTATTATTGGACGAGAATGGTCTGAAGGAACATGCAACCACTTCCATAACTATTCTGAAAGATTCTATGCTACTAGCGACCTACTGGAGAGAAGATGCCAAAGCTAGACGCATTGTTATGGATGGGGTCAAGGATCACCTTGTTCCTCATATTGTAGAATTAGACACCTGCAGAAAGATGTATGATGTCATACTCAAGTTATACCAAAATTCAAAATTGAACAGGCAGCTGATTCTCAGGGATAAACTAAGAAACCCCAAAATCAACAAAGGGGAGAGCGTAGTTGACTACCTTACTAGGATTAGAACAGTAAAAGATGAGCTGGAAACTGCTGGGGTAAAAATACCAGATGATGAGGTTGTCAAGATTGCATTGGTAGGATTCACAAAAGAATGGGACATCTTGGTCAAAGTTGTATCCGAACGGCAAGATATTCCTAATTGGGATCATTTGTGGACTAATTTCACTCAGGAAGAATTATGACTGAGTTATGTTAATGGAGGTAGCAATAGTGGTCGTAAGGGTGAGGTGGAAGAGAATGTTGCTCTTGCCAACAAAGGCAAAGTCAAGAAAGGCTCAAACAATGAGTCTACCTCCAAAGGGGACAAGAAGAAAAAGAAAGACCTGAGCAAAATTAAATGTTACGGTTGTGATTAGCTAGGACATTATGTCAGTCAATGTCCAAATCGAAAGAAAGAAGACAAGAAGAAGAAGCAGACAGCAGCTTCAACGGACGTTGATGAGCTATCCTCTAGACTAGAAAATGAGTTTGCTCTTGTAACCTACTTATCTATCTCGAGTACTACTGGGGTCTGGTATATTGACAGTGGTGCGTCATGCCATATGATAGGAGTTAGAGAACATTTCTCCAAATACAAAGCAGAAGAGATAGGCTTTCAGATAAAAATGGGAAACAAGTCCACTTGCACTCCAGTTGGGAGAGGGACTGTCTCATTTCAGAGGGAGTCAAGCAGTGATATTAAGATCACAGATGTGTTGCATGTGCCATGGATGTGTATGAATCTGATTTTAGTATCTGTAATTGAAGACAAAGGGTACAATGTACTCTTCAGGGATAGAAGGTGTACTTAAAACACAAGGACTGGAAGAAGGTGAAGCAGATTGGGGTTAGAAGTGACAATTTATACATGTTGCAGTTTGCAACTCCAAAGGCACTAATGAATAGTGACAACATTAGGGAAATAGGAGAGTTATGGCATAGGTGGATGGGACATTTACACCATGGGGCAGTAAAATTGCTCAGAGAAACCATAAAAGGAATTCCAAAGTTGAGTACAGAGCACGGTGACACGTGTAAAGGATGTGCACTCAGGAAATTTTCAAAGGTAGCCTTTCCTAAAAGTGACAATAGAAGCAAAGGTGTTCTTAATTTGATACATTCTGATATTTGTGGTCCCATGTCTACTTAGTCTTTGAGGGGTTATGAGTATTACGTAACCTTCATTGATGATTTCTCCAGGAAGACCTAGATATATTTCTTGAAGGCCAAAGATGAGGTCTTCAGTCACTTCTAAGAATTCAAAGCTCTTATGGAGATTATGACAAGCAGGAAGATCAAGGCTCTTCGGATAGACAACGGGGGTGAGTATAAAAGCAAAGCCTTCCAGGAATTCTGTACCAGAGAAGGAATCAAGAGAGAGTGGATTGTTCCCTACAACCCACAACAAAACAGGGTTGCTGAGTGTAAGATCAGGGCAATTGTTGAAGCAACCAGGGCCATGCTGTTTGATCAGGATCTACCTAAGTATCTTTGGGCAGAGGCTTGCAACACAACAGTCTATATTAAGAATAGAGTATCTCATAAGATTTTGGGAAAAATGACACCAGAAGAAGCCTTTACAGGGAAGAAGCCTAAGGTTGGGCATTTTAGGATTTTTGGCAGTATAGCATACTGTCACGTACCATCAAAGAAACAAACCAAGTTAGATTCGACTACAGAGAAAATTTTCTTTGTTGGATACAGGGAAACTTCCAAGGCATACAAGATCTTTATTCTAGGGATGAGGATGATCATAGTGAGACGTGATGTGAAGTTTCTAGAGGAGAAAGCCTTCAAAAAATCTCAAGATTTTCCAGCAGTTGAGCAGAGTCAGCAGATTGAAGTTCCAAAAGTGGATCAAGAGTCTTAGGTACAGGGCACTGTGACAAGAAAAAATGCAGATATAGGTACCTTGGGTGAGTCGAGTCCACAGGATATGGAGTAGCAGAATAAGGAACAACAAGCTCCACATATTCTTGTATCTCCTACCAGTGAGAGAAGGACTAGCTGAGTGGAAACTCAAATTGTGCGAGATGCTTAGGAGTTTATGGGAGCTCCTAGAATGAGTGGTAGGGAGAGGAGACTACCAGCTAAATATTTTGATTATGTGGCATTAATAAACGAGCTCATTGACAGTGAGCCTTCCAATTATCAGGATGCTACACAGCAGTAGGTTTGGCAGGATGCCATGGTGGAGTACAACTACATCATGAAGAACAATGTCTGGGAGGTAGTGCCAAGGCATATAGATATGGTAGTGGTTGGTTCTCGCTGGATCTATAAGATCAAGCATGCTGCAGATGGTAGCATAGAGAAGTACAAAGCCAATTTTGTGGCCTAGGGGTTCTCTCAGAAGGAGGGAATCGATTATGACGAGACATTCACTCAAGTGGCCAGATATACCTCCCTAAGAGCTGTGATCTCATTAGCAGCAGAAATGGGATGGCAGATCCATTAGATGGATGTCAAGACGTCATTCCTAAATGAAATCATAGAGGAGGTGTACATTGAACAACCGGAATGTTTTGTGGTGCATGGGAGTGACTCTCATGTTTGTAGGTTAAAGAAAGCACTATATGGACTTAAGCATGCACCTAGAGAGTGGTATGAGTGCATAGACAGTTACTTGCAGAGCATGGGATTCGTGAAGAGTGAGGTGGACTCCAACCTTTACTATCTCATGGTGGGAAGTGAACCACTCATTCTAGTTTTGTATGTGGATGATTTATTTTTGACTGGTTCATTGAGGCTCATAGAAGACTGCAAGAGGGACCTAGCAGCAGAGTTTGAGATGAAGGATTTGGGGTTGATGCACAATTTTATGGGACTAGAGGTGTGGCAGACAAAGGGAGAGATTTTCCTTGGTCAAGGGAAATATGCTATGGAAATCTTGAAGCAATTCAGAATGCTAGACTGTAGACCCATGTCTACACCGATGATTACAAATTGGTGGAAGATCAATGCATCAAAGCAATAGGCAATAGGCCCCACCTTGTATAGACAACTTATTGGGTCATTGATGTATCTGGTCAATACAAGACTAGACATTTGCTTTGCAGTAACTCACTTAGTCAGTTCATGGTAGAACCAAAGAGAGTACATTAGACAGTAGCAAAGCATGTGCTGAGGTATCTACCTGGTACAGTTGAGTATGGGCTAAGATATACTTGGGGTGACGGTGTCAGGTTGATTGGCTACACTGATGCAGACTAGGCAGGTAATGCAGTGGACAAGAAAAGCACTTCGAGGTGTTGTTTCAGCATGGGATCAGGGGTTGTCTCTTGGTACAGTAGGAAGCAGAAGTTTGTTGCATTAAGCTTTGTAGAAGCAGAGTACATGGCAGTGAGCATGGCAACATGTGAGGCCATATGGCTTCAAAAGTTGTTAGTGGCATTGTTTGGTCAGGAGCTAGAATCGACCATCATTCACTGTGATAATCAGAGTTACATAAAACTGTCTAAGAATCATGTTGTTCATGATAGGTCAAAGCATATTGACATTAGATATCACTTTATCAGGAATTGTGTACAACATCGATTAGTTTGACTATAGTATATATCTACAGATGAGCAGGTTACAAACATCTTAACGAAGGTCTTGATGAAAAGAAATTTTATCTTCTTTAGGGACATGTTAGGTGTAGTAGAGAACACCTTCCTCACTAAGAGGGAGTGTTGAAAAAGTAGCTCGAAAGATATTCCCTGGAACCATGTCACCCAGGCTAGAGCATTTGATTTCCTATTTTTCCTCCTAATCTCCTACGCACTTGCCAGCTTGGCAATTTTCTTTTAGAAACAACTTTGTTTTGTTCTACGTTAAAACACTACTTTATTCCACTGCTGGTGAATAAGAGGTTTTAAAAGGAAATTCATGTGTGTACTGAAGTTAAATAGATATAAGGTTTTTGCAAGGAATGACATAAGAAAGGGAGATTGGAGTGAACAGAAAGGAGTTGAGACATTATCAAGATTGTAGTATTGTTGTGAGTTTGGTGAATTCAACCCAGGACAATTCTCAGAATCAGATTATGCCAAGTTCTAGCAGTTATTGTAAAGTTCCTCTTTTATGTGATAATGAAATCTCTCATTGAATGTTGGTTTTTCCCCAAAGTTAGGGGTTTTCCAGGGTAAATCACTGTGTCAAAGTGTAATTGTTTTTTTTAAACTTCTATTGTGTTCAGTATTTTTGTGAATGGTGTTGTGCATTCTTTAATTCTTTGTTTCATTCATTTGATTTCTATTACCCAAATCTATGAGTTTAAACAATAGTGAATTTATTGCTGGGTTTCACAACACCAATAGGGGAGTCATATTTTTCACAGTGTCGACATACACAAATAAAGGATAGTTGAGTACTTTGTTCTCTGCAATGCATCTTTCCTTTTAATTGGATATCATTGTCTTATTATATTGTTCTAGTTTGCAATGTGCTAAACGACTTTAAGAAAGTTTCCAAAGCCATAATTAAAGAAGTGATTCAAAAGCCCTATTCGGTGAAGTTTATTCTACATATTAAAATGTTTTCCAAGCACAAATCTACCCAAGACCTAACCAAGCTGCTCCCATGGGCTATGACTATAATTAAGAAATCCACCAAGAAAGGGGTTTTTGACAAATCAACTTGAAGATTGCATGGAAGAAATTTGTGACTCTTTTCTAAACATTCTAGAGTGAGGGTCAATCATTTAATTTGAAATCCCACTCTACAATGCATAGAAATTTGATTTGGGTAAAGTGGTTGTGCCCAATTGTTTTGTCAGCCTAGAATTGGTTGTGTGGATGATCAATATGTATAACCCAAGAACCCACTATCCATGATGCAAATGGGAACAAATTATTCACCATAAATAAGAAATTGTTTTAGAAGATCTTTAATTTGAACCCTGAGGCCAAAGCCCCCTTAGGCATGAAAAGCTTGGGGATACAATATAATAGGCTTAGATAGAGCTACATGGCTAAGTGGCTCCCAAATTACAAAGACAAGGTAGAGAGAAACAAATTAGAGCTAATCACTAATGAAGAAATTGAGCCCTTAAACATGCAATCATTTGCAAATTATTTCCAAGACACATATCAATGCATGTGTTAGGTCATGGGATCCATATCTACAAAGGGGTGAAAATTAATGAAAGGAGTGTGCATTTCATCTAAAATAGTGCCAACACTTGAGCTACAATTCCCAAATTACTAGTTAGGAGGACTTCCTAAAGTGTTTGGAGATTCTACACGAGCTTCATCATTCTCTGCTCCAACTCCCATAGTGCTCCCATAGAAGCCATGCCTTTGAACTCGTCCTCGACAACTAGTAAGTTCTCCTATAGGAATTTCTAGTCCATTGCTACCACTACATCCAACCCAAGTCTAAATTATTGTCATACAAACATTTCTACCACTAGTACCATTACTTCTATGGAGTAAGAAAGCCACACTAAATTGGATAGGAAATAAGATGCTACCTCAGAATTTACACAACTCCTAATATCAAGTTCTAAGTAGTTGATGCCAATTACTTCCTTAATGGCCACCTTTATTTCATTCCAGGAAGAATTGAAGATAATGTTTAAGTGTCTTTTCTAGATTAGTCCATGAAAATCCATCTCTACGAAGAGCATGCAAGAAGAAAGGAAGCTCCATGATCCCGTAGGCCAAGATTTGTAGAGAATAATGAGATTTCCAAAAAATGAAGAAAGCAAAGAAAGATTATAATGGTTTGCCAAGTTTGTAATTAAACACCTCTTCATTTATGTAATTTAAAGCTAAATTAAATGAGTATTTTTAAATTGAATAAAAGTGAATAAGAATACAGTAACCAAATTACACATGGACAAATACTATTTTTGCATGAGGCTATCTTAATTGACATCCATGTAATACTTTGAATGAAAGGATAGCCTTCAACATCATTTCCATTTCCATTTCGTTCATTAAATAGTAATAAGATTATAGATTCCTAGGTAATATTTGTGCATATCTTAAAAACCATTTAGACAGGTAGTTCCAGTGTGATGAATTCAAAATAGTTGTGGGTACAACTATTGCATTTCCTAGGTTTCTTTTGAATGGGTCTATATTAATCCCATCATGCTTTGACTCGATCCACATGTTGCAGTGTTGAAGCTGAAGCATGTGCCACTCAAATATTGAGATTGGTTTCAACTATAGAGTGTTGCCTACATCTATCTATTACTAGGACTAGTCAATCAAATATTGTAGGTTAGGCATGTACTTGTACAATCTAGACACATGGAAAAAATTATCCTATCTACTCAAATGTGGAGGTAGAGCATGTTTATAGGCCATGGGTCCTACTTGTTCCAAAATTTGAAAGAGTCCTATATATCCAAATGACAGTTTTGAAATTTTCTAAGAATTTTAAGATTCCCTTTTGGGGTTGTACTCTCAAAAATACTTTGCCTCTTAGGGGTTTTGTTTTTGTTGACATATTTTTTCTATTTATCTTGAGCTTCCTTTAACTTTTGTCAAATCTAAACTACTTGTTGTTCCATCTCTTAATAACATTTATACTAATTGTGACTCAATCTTCTAGCCCTAGACTCAATTTAAGGGTGTCTTGCAAGTTCTCCCATATAGTGCAACATTCAATGTCATCCCCCAAAATCTTTTGTGACTATTATTATAAGCAAACTTGACCAAAATTAGATAATTCTCCAACTACGTCTGATTATCCATCACATACATCCTCAACATGTCCTTTAGAATTTGATTTACTCGTCCATCTCCCCATTTGTTTTCTAGTGGTATGCAATGTTGAGGCTTAACTTCATGTCAAGAGTAGCTTGAAATGTACTCTAAAATATTGAAATGAATAATGAGTCCTAATCTAAGATGATATTTTTAGTACCCTATGCAGTCTTATAGTCATGTCTAAATACAATTGGGCAATTTCCTTAGCATTGGTTGTATCTCAAGTCAGGAAAAATGTGCAACATTTATAAGCTTGTCTACTACTACCAAGATTGCATCATGTGTGTACCATGTCCTTGGTAACCCAATAACAAGATCTATGGATATTGTATCAAATCCCCACTATAGGATATCATGAGGATATAGTAAGCCTATTGGTTATTCATTTTCCACCTTGACTCATTAGCATTTTGAAAACAAATTCCATGAAATTCATAATTTCCTTCTTGGTTCTTGGTGAGTAATAAACTTTTTAAAATGTCCATATAAATTATTGGCTCTAGGGTGTGTTATATGACATCTCATGTCCTTCCTTGAGAAATAACTCCTTTAATTTTGGCTCCCTTGGTACCATAAATCATTGGTTATACTATAAACCCTATCCTTAATAGAATAAGAATGATCTTGAGTAATTCATTTGGGTTAAACATTGCTAATATCTTCCATGAGATTCCTAAGACTCTCATCTTTTCTTGTTCAACCTATATTAGCTTTGACTAATTCATTTTGTACATTAATCATAATGTATTAATCAATGGTCTTTGGCTCAGAGTAGCTACAAATTTATTTTCTTTTCTTGGAATGAATGTTATTTTGAAGTCATAAATTCACATAAAAAATCTATCCACTAGAGCTTGTTGGTGTTTGGTGTCAGCTATGTGAAAATATATGTCAAGATTTGGTGATTACTTTTAAGCGCAAATTAACATTTATTTAGATAATGTAGCCACTTTTGTAGGGCATGTACCATTGCTACCAATTCCAAGTCATGGGTTGAATAGATTTTTCTTGATCCTTCAAATATTAAGACTCATAGCCAATAACCCATGCTTATTGCAACAACACTCCACCAAGTCCTTCACCTAATGTGTTTGTGTAAACTATGAAATTCTTCTACATATCTGGGACTACAAGCACCAAGGCTAAAGTCATTCTACATTTTATTTCCTCAAAGGATTATTCACATCCCTTGGTCCACCAAACAACTTATTTTTGCTTTTATAGTGAGATGATTGGTGTTGTCATCTATGAGAATTTATGGTAAATCTCCTATAGTGTCCTATGAGTCCTATAAAACTTTTAGATTTCTGCAACATGTTTGGGTGTGGGATAGTCAAGTATCACTTAAATCTCAATAGGATCCAACAAAATTTCTTCACTAGAGATTATGTGACCCAAGTACTAAATCTTCCTTTGGAAAATTGGACACTTGGACAATTTCTGGTATAGATTGCTCTCCCTAAGGCACCCTAACACTATTTGGAGGTGCTCTTCATGGTCTTTCATGTCCTAGGAGTGAATCAAGATATCATCAATATATATTATGACAAACTTGTATAAATTATTTATAAATACATGGTGTATGAGGCTCACGGAAGTAGATGGGGAATTTAATTAGTCTAAATGGTACAGCTATGAACTCGTAGTGACCATATCTAGTTTGAAAAGTCATGTTATAAAAATATTCTTCCTTCACCTACATTTGGTGGTAGCCAAATCTCAAATCCATTCATGAGAAAACACTTACACCCTTCATTTGATTGAATAGGTTGTTTATCCATGGTAATGGAAATCTATTCTTGATTGTAGCCATGTTTAACTATCTATAGTCCATAGACAAGCTCAATATACCACCCTTTTTCCTAAAACAATTTATTTACACTCCCCATGGAGACACACTTGATCAAGCATACACCTTCTTAATCAGCTCCTACACCTATATTCTTGATTCATTTAATTCTACATTAATCATTCAATAGGGTGCAATGGACACTAGCTCCATTCTCAACTTCAAGTCAATGGTGAATTCAACTTCTCTTTTAAGAAACAACCTTGAAAACTCCTCTAGAAACATGTTTTCATATAGTTGCAATAGAGGGTGATCATTTGGTGTTGGCTCTCAATCTAAATTCTCAATAGTCACTATGTAAATCTAATTTATGTACCTAATTTCCTTTCCCACCCTAGCTACAAACACAACTTGCATGGATATAGGCCAATATACTCCTTGTAACTCTTTGGCAATGCCCTGGTCATTCACACAAGTAATGGATTTCCTGTTACAATCTATGTTGGCTTCATGTTTTTCTATGCAATTCATTCTAATTATTAACTAGTATGACCCTAATTCGGTGACCAATGGAGTAATTTGAGTGTCTAAGATTCTCATATTAAGATTGCAATTTGTAATGTAACTTGGAATAGGTTGTTTAACACTTGAAGCCATTTCTACCATGCCTAGCTTGGCCTTCACTATATAGGTTAATTTATATTTTTTAACAGAGAGGGAGAAAATAAATCTACAAGTAGCACCAAGGTCAATTAATATAGTCACATCTTCAATTTCAATCTTACCTAGAACCTTGATCACTATGGCTTGGCATTCAGTTGACCTCCACTCCACAACTAAATATATATGGCTATTTGGTTGTCCATTTCCTTTTGATGACCTTGGTCAAAAATTTTATGAGGGACCCTTATGTGGACAATATCTAGCATATTGGGGTCCTCTACATTTGAAACAAGCCATCATTTTTATTTTGTTAGTTGGTTCGACCATATTTTCCTAGTGGCTTGAGCTACTTAACATCTCATAATTTTAAACTATTTTTATTCACTATTCTTGGCCATTTTTGTGGTCTTCCTCTACTATTGGTCAATTCTTCACCGAAACACATAATTTCTTCTTTGCCCAAATTAGTTTTATCCATGCCTAAGATTAGATGGTCACCCTAATTTAGACCATTCTCCTTGTCTCCTCTGAAATGACTTTGACCCTTTTGCTTGCCTTGAAAACATGACCTACCAATTACTTCTTATTTAGCCAATTGACCTCCTAGTTACTTCTTATTTAGCCCTTCTATAAGTTGATAAATTGCAAGATGAGCATTCTCATTGGTGGGGCTTTTTCAAAGATCAAAACATCTCTTCATCCCAATTAACCAAGCTTCTACTTCCATCATGAAGTGGTGCTATCTTCTTAAGTACGTGACTTGCATGTTCTAACCTTTATGGAATCCCTTCAACTCTAGTTTGATGTTGTTTGGGACTTTAGTTACATTCTTAATCTACTATAGAATCTACTTGTCCCCTCTCTTTGTCTCACCTTGGTGGCAATTTATCCTTCAATTACTACAATGCAAGAATAATATATTTCCAACTAACTATGGCAACACATACTCCATTCCATTTCAGTTTTTCTCTTCTAGTCTTGGTTACTCTTCTTCCTCTTCCTAAAAAATTGGTAACTCAACTTCTAAATTCCCACACCCTCTTCCTACCATTTAGCTCATAATGTTGGTCCTTAAAATTTTAATAGTCCCTTAACCTACATCACTAACTAATTAACTACATCGTTAATATTAATTAATATAAGTATTGAACCATGCTCTAACACCATGTGTGACACCTCATTTGGGCTACTATCCTCCTTATTTTGAACTAAGCCTCCAACAATTTATCTGCATCAAGGAAACTTGGTCTTTTGATAACAATGATTCCCTTTGGTATATCATTTTTAGCTTCTCAATGATATTCTAGTTTGTTGGTTCTAGAGTTGTTAATTTAAATAGTCACTCTAATCTACGGGATCACTCACCTTTACATCTACAATTTTGAGGCCAGTAAGCTGGTCACCAGGGGAAAAAGGCTTAGCCCAACCTGTCAAATTTCCTATGGTATAGAGGATAGGGCACGTGTCTTGCTTTGAGTAGTCTAGGTGTTTCATTGAAATTATCCTTGATAGCATTATTAAGGGTTTACTTTATTCAATGTATTAGGCATCACGACGAGGAGACACATACCTATCACATGGTTTACTCTAATAGATCCATAGTCGAGGATCTCCTCAAGGGATCAATGATCACAAAGCCTCTAAATCTTGATTATATTTTTTCTCTTACCTACATATGCTAAAGGTTCTTATAAAGTTAAATTAGCTGAAGATCTTAGGTCTAGAATATCAAGATAAATTTTATTAAGAACCCGACAGATGTGATTTCCCTTCGACCCACTAACTTAATTCTATTTCAATTTTGGATTACTAAAATAATTTACCAAACTTGCTTACCAATGGTTATGTGTAGTTCAAAATTCACTTTGAGAGATCTACAATCTGTATTGCACTTGACTAATCTATGGTTAAGATTTTACCTACATAACTTACAGAAATCCAATAATTTATTCAAGGAGAATAAACTACTCTAAGTAAATTGGGAATTCACTGGCTAAACTAAATTCAAAATAATTGAAGAATTAACTCGAGAACTAAATACAAACAATCACTCTCTTTAGATAGCATTACAAGATATTCCAAAGATAGCTAAAACAATTATAAGCAATCCATTATACATCAAATAATAGATTAATCTAATACAAGAAATACATAGGTGAAACTTAACTTAGTGCAAGCATGCATTGCTACCTAGTTAATCCACCAATGATTTGACTTAAGCCAAAATATTCATCATGACGTAACACTTAACTATTGCCTCCAAATTGTGCTTTCATGCAAGGATTTGAAGATAGTCTACATCTTCTCCTAATTAGAGTTCTTCATGATATGATCCTGAATATTCTCAAGTATGCTTAAGTTCACCTACTACCAGTTCCTACAACACACTAAGACAAGTTAGCCTAGAATGTCTCTCGTTATAGAACCCATTAGGTCTAGATTCATGACAACAAGGCTTGGCTAATTAATCTCAATACTCTCAAACATATCATAGTCATGATATATAAGAGCATTCCCGATAGTAAAACTATGTCTAGTGTCTCAAATAATATAAGGGGGTTAGAATTTACCAGAATTTAATCACAATAATGATAAATTATTGACTTCCAAGGACAACCCAAGTAACAAGTCTATTGTTCCACCTATCCACCCTCATAATGGAGTATATAGTTTCATGTCAATGACAATAAGATGTGGGGCTAGTTAATAATTTTCATAGGATTAGCTAGAGCATGGATTTCACCATCTCGGCTCCTCAATATTAAACCCTACTAAGTCCCTTCTCAAGTTTGTGCCTTACTATAGTCATTATCTTAACCAATACACACACACATATACACACTAGATTTACTAAACATACTAGTTTGAATAATTTTACAACAAGACCCCTAAACTCAACTAGACTTGGTTTCATTATGAGAGGTCTATAACTACTCCATTTTAGGCTTGAGCACAAGTAAACAAGGCAAAAACACCTTAACAACAAGGCAACACTATCCAGCTATAATTGACATGGTCATCATTCTACTCAAACATAATGACCATCATCTAGCCTCAAAAATGTACCAAGATGGCTATTATTCTTAGTAGAAATGACCATAGAGTTTTTCTCTCCATATGTATTATGGCTATTTAACATACTGGGGCCTCATGGATGATTATCTCTTCAACATTTTCCCCTAGCACCTATGATCCGATGTACTTAAACACTGAGACATCCTTGTCATTCACATCTTTTCAGCACTCACATGGACTACACAATCACATAGGGACTAGAATTAGATTTAACAATATCACATTACACACACAAACCATCACAATCAACTTGACTTCACAATTTTTTCTCTTGCTACTACCTAGACACATACCTTAATGATACCTTCTCCAACTCTTTTGTCCTCCTTTACTAATATTTATTTTTCTTTTGTCTACACAAGCTTATTTTCACACACATATCATGGAATCAACAACCTTCAACTTTTTTCTTCTCTTGATACCTACACAATCTCTAATCATTTATTCCTTAAATTTCATTGGTCAAGTTTAATTTTCATTAACTCCTTCAAAATTTTCTTGAGATCTTCTCCTTGTCTTGAAATTATTTTATTTAAGGTTAGATTTTCCATCCATGTATTTTTTGTTTGCAATTGATTGGTCTATTCTTCAGTCTGTGCAGTTGAGTAAAGGAGTTGACTTCCTCTTAATACACATGGACATTCTCTTTAGTCTAAGATTATTTGCTTCCACACATTATTCTTGAGCCTTGCCTAGTTATCATCTCTTGCACAATAACTTGTATTGTTTGACTCATAGGACTTGGCATCTTAACTTTAACACTTGGTTGCTTTATCTTTCTTTTGTTGGCTACTCATGTACCATTACAAGTCACCAATTAGAAACCATGTGAATTATACACTCCACCTTCTACCTAGTTGGCCTAGTCCATATTAACAACCACCTACACTCATAGAATTGTTGTTAAAGTATTAGACTATAGAAAATAATCCATGAGATTAGAAAATCTAAATAATCAAGATATTACTCTAAGAATTAATCTTGATTTGACACTCTAAGGTTTAATTTAAGTTGTGGTCTTACATTATCATAGCATTAAGATCATTATAATGAGTACTCCTTAGTCTAAACACATGGCTTGGTCATAAAACATGTTGTTCAAGTCTTTTTAATATCAAAACCTCAATTTTCTTAAATCAAAATCATGTCTCATCCAAGATATATGTGATATATAAGGTATTATCAGTTCTTAACAAAAGACATACATTTACCATTAGAATTTATCATAAATTATCAACCTTATAATTTAAATCAAAATTAATTTAGTTTATTCCATTTAGGGCCATAATTCACATGGTCCTCAATATTTTTATCTCATTGCTAGTTTTAGGAAAATTTTGAGAAACATTGGGGTTTTATAGAATTGTAGTGATTCCTGGTCTTGATTCTAATCTTGTGGGATAAATTGTGTTGACTTGTATTATTCATGAAAAGAATTTATATTAATATTGTCATGCCATGATTGTCTAGGCACATCTTCCTTTCAGTTTAATACTCTTGTCAATTTAAATCTCTCACAACCATGGTGTCTTGACAATATTTTCAATCTAGATTTAAAGTCACATGTTAGTTTAGTCTTGAATCCATGCATTACCAAGTCTATTTTAGACCTGGGGAATTGATTAATTTTGTTTGACTAGAGTGTCCAATGCATTTGTAGGCTAGACAAGTTTCAAATATGAGTGTATCTCTAAACCCAAGAATATTTGAAGGCTAGATCTATTCTTGGGCTCATGTCCATAAAATGAGAAACTCATGCCTATAGCGGAGTATTTATTAATAAGTGTTACAATATAATATCAAAGCCTTAGTTCTTCACAAGAGATATATACTCTAAATCTAGAGGAACTCCCACAACATAACAATGCTCTAAAGATCAACTATACAATAAGATGCTTCTTTCTTATAATGGCCCTATGCCATGTGCCTTTATTATAGGCACATCATAATAGGAAACCACTAAGTTGTCTTATAAAATGACATGCATTCCTAATAAGAACAATTTTCTAACAAATGACTTTGTCTGATATAAAGAAGTTATCTTGTCCCACAAACTCTTACCCATATCTTCATTGGAGACATTCAAGAACATTGAATCTAAAAGGAATAGGTAGATGGTGTACCTAGCTTTTCATTTAAGTATGTTGTAGTATTAATCTTTCTCTGTGGTAGGTTTCTAACCAACCACTACAATCCACCGGTCACTATCTACAAGCAAAGCCTCCATTTTGAGCTTTCACAACTTGAATCTATGTCCATTAAGCTTCTATATCTCCCATTTTATAGTTATTGTTACTCTCTATACCTAAAATAAAATCCACCTAGGTAGATCTCCAACTCAAAAAAGGATGAATAATATGTTTAAAATATATCCTCTCCTCCCATAGATCTAAACAATCTATTATATAGATTTGATATTAAATGAAGGGAAACAAACAACCTAATGAGAGAAACTATGTAGATAAGTTACAAGATTTTATAAAAAAAAATAGTAGAGTAACAATACACAACATAAGATATACTATAGGAAAACCCTTTTGGAAAAAACTAACCTCCAAAGTAAACTTTGATTATATTATCTAAATAGAATATTACAATACAATATAGAGTAGCAATGCTCTTAACATAAGATCTTCAAACTTTATATTCTAAATTGAATCCAACCACATAACCTTACTTTGAACCTAAAAAAAATCACCATATCATATCCATCAAAAGCCTCCAATACAATATGAAGATCTAGGAAACTGCAAATGGTTTCACAAAACCATGATCCAAGACCTGGTCCAACTTCTGAAAGTTTAGCCCATGTGCCCCTTTACGTGTGTGAAACCTTACATAAGTAACTCTTCTTACACATTTGATTCCTATAGTCAACATGGTCATTTGTAATCCCAAAGATCTCCGCATTTAATTTTACAATCTTCTTTATACAACAACTATATTTAAGCAATCAAAGATGCTTCACTGACACAAACGCAACAAATCCTCACACTCCAAAACACAAACAATTACTCTTCACAATACCACTCACAAGCAGATCCTCTCTGCTCTTCAATTTCAAAAGACATTCTAAAGATTGCAACAACAACAAACCAATGAACTCATAGTTTTATTCTTGTTCAAAGCAGAAATACATACATCCACAACTACAATTTACTTTATCGGCTCTCAATGGCCTCCCTCACAGGCACATAAGCATTCAGTTTTCTTTTCTATGGCAGCAGACTCCTCGTTAGATCTCCTTCTTCATTCCCAGGTATCCACACCACTCAGGCACACCGGACGCCTTGTTTTTCCTTCACTGGTTCTGCCTATAACCTGCGACAAACTGACTATATATCCTTCCTATCCACGCACTGTTCTCTCACTTCTTATCTCCTTCTTACTCTACTGTTATTGATCTCCCACTGCAGCAACCAACCACCATATTTCTTCTCTGCCTTTCTAAGGCCGCGCTCTCTCTTTTCACTCCCGCGCTCAACTTCTATTCCTTCCTCTTTTTAAGAGGTCAAACCCCCTCTCTATTCTTTCACAACAGCCTTTTAAACGTTGTCACTTGAAGCCATTACAACAAAACCGGGTCTTATCTGGTATCCACTTCTTCATTTATGTCCTTATTTAGGTGAGGCAATATCAGCTACCACCGCCAGCCATAAGGCGCTCAAGTCGTATTCATTGCCACACGCATCCGCCATGCTGCCATGATGATCTTTTGAATAATTCCCATGGAATTCTTCACCAACCACGAGTTAATGCTTCACAAGAGCCAAATCGGATTCGATCCTCCCACTTTAGCTCACATTTTGATGTGGATGAGTATAACATTGGTATTGAATGTTTGACCATTCAACTGAATGATGACTGAATTTCCTTTCTGCACAATGATCACCCTGTTTATGAAGTTTCCCATGTTGTCATCATCTCCAGTTTGTATTGGAACTTCCATCATTGTCACGTGTACCTAACCTCAGCATTAGAATCTGCTATCTCGGAAGCGGCACTAGATGGAGCTTTAACTGAAGAAAGATCAACCGCGACAACACTTCCACTATAACTCTTCGACGGACATACGACAACGAAAAATCGACTTCGTTTGATGTGAATCTCATAAGCGAAATCACTGCCAAGAAATGCCATAAGAAGTAAGAACAAACAAACAAAACTGAAAAATTAAACCTGCACTTTTCTTTTTGGTTGATGCGGATCACCGATTCGCCCGGGATGCTCCTGTATCATTCACCTAGTTCACTATGTAAGTCCCTCTTACAACACTCTTACATGTGCCATAAATTCTCTTACACACATCACAATGTCATAGACGCTCTTACATGTATTATAATGTCATAGATAGCCTTACACACATTACAATACAACTTCTAAGTGGCATAGTGTGTCATCAAAGGAATTTCATGGATTCCTCCAAGTGTGATACCCCATTCCAAGAGGGCCCAATTAGTATAACACATTACAATTGTTAAATAAGTATAATGTTCATAGGATTTGTAACATGTACAACACTTAATCCCAACAATGGGAGTGAGAGAATGAGGCAAGAGAAGAAAGATAAGTACAAGAAGATGAGAAAGTGGTATTAGGAGTGTGGTGAAGGGTGGGTAAGTTGTGAATGAGTTCAAGTTTAATGTTATAACTAGTTGGGTAAAAGGGGCTAGAGAAGAAAGAATTGGAGAAAGTACATATGCAAATCAATCCTAGATGAAGAGGTGTTTGGGGATGGAAAGACAAAGTTTGTAGGAAAGGAGATTGATTAAATGGTTGAGGAAAGGATGTGAGAAGAGGAAAAGAAAAGAGAGAGAGAGAGAGAGAGAGAGTATGTGGTTAGAGGAAGGTTGGGAAATAAAGTATATGGGAGAGGAGAAATTGGTGATGGATGGATTATAAGAAATGGGGAAGGAGAGATAAATGGATTATGTTGTTTGAGGTGGATTAGGAGAAAGAGGGGGGTGGGAGGATAAAATGTGGGAAAATAAAGGATGGGAGGAGAGGGAAAATAGGGAGAGAAAGAGTGTGTTTAGGGTGGGTGCAAAGGATTAGGAAGATGACAGGATGTGTGTAAGGTGTGGTGGTACATAAAGAAATGATACTAGTTCTTTTGTATAATATCATCAAAATATTTGCTACATCAGTTATATTCATCCACATTGATTTTAGAACTAAGTACTTCTATCTTTTTCATTTGATTTCCTATTTAATAGAATTAAATTTTCAATTTATCCAATCCTAGATATCATTTATTTAATCTAGGTTAATTTATGCTTAGGTGTATGCAATTATTTGATTAGCCTATATTAGCTTAGGAAAGGTTATTTTCCTATACATTTTCAGTGAACTCCCCCAATCTTACACCACCCTAGGGTTCTACTTTTGGTTTTTTTAACCTTTGCTAGTTTTGGGGTTTTAGATCTATTACTTCTTATTGTATTATCATGGTTTACAAATTGCTAGGGTTTGTGATCTTTTCTTTTAGGGCTTTGAGCTTCATTACATGTGATGTGCCTTTTACTCACTCTTCTGGCATATCTGTATAATTAAATTGATTATATATTATTCATTCAAATTAAAGATATGAATGACATTAAAACCTATTATTAAAAATCATAAATTGAATATCTTTAAATTAAATATTATAAGTTGGAAATATTTATATTAAATAATATAAATTAAATATATTCAAATTAGATATTAAATATACTATATTTTATATATACTTAAATATATTTAAAGATATTCAAATTAAATATCAAATATACTATATTTGATGTATATTTAAATGTTATAAATAAATACTATAATATTAATAAGTTAATTATATTTTAAATGGCATAAGGCCACATAAGTGGCAGTAGTGAATGTCACAATAGAAGCGATCAGAAATAAGGATCACTGACCATAAAGAGGCACGAATATATCAAAGGGAGTATCGTAAGGAAAATGTACTGATTGATATAAAGAAGAATCTATTTGTATACGGTGGCAATTGAAATAAAGTAATAAACAATAGCGATTAAGTTTAGATAGTAATTGACAATGCTAACAAAGGGTTATGTCCCTTGTGAAAGGTTATCCCTCTTCAAAAAGACAACTCAATTCATAGGGAATTAAATGTATAATCTTAGATTGGTGTGAGAGAGGGAGGGGGCATATAGAACTTGAAGAATAAATAAAATATTCAATCAAAAGAACACTGATATATAGGTCTGCAAGAAAGAGATATAGAAAATGATACATTTTCTGATTATATTAAACTGGGTATTTAGTACAAGACAAGATCAAGAAATACAAATAGCCAAGTACATATATACATCAATTGTGATATATATATATATATAATCATAGAAGTGCCAGCAAAATTGTAAGTTATATGGAATAATTGCATCTATACTAAATGAATATAAAGATGAATCAATATACTCACCTACATCTACCATTATACTAGTAACTAATATTATTGATTTTATGGATAATGATTTAAATTTGGAAATAATTGGTCAAGGAAAGGACGAGGCAGTACTGCATGGAGGGGGAACGGTAAAAAAGCCCTCACTAGGTACGCCACCTCATGATGATGGTTAAGGACCACATGAGGCCAATAGAGGATATAGGTCTTGTTGTTGGGCCTAGGGTAGAGGAAACTTGGGACACCTCATCACGTTCCACTCCCCCCTCTCTATGGTTGAACCCACATAGTCCTTGAGACTTGTTGCATTGTTATATGTATGATCTTTCTTATATTTAGAATTAAATATATTTTATTCATATAACATGGTTGCAGATTTCCATGAACAGATTTATATACCTCTTACATGATTTGAATAGATAATTTATTATACATGTTTTGATCTAATGAATTGTATTTCCAATGTTATCTAACATGATTGCAGGGCCTAAACCAGGATTTATTTTGCATACAACATCGGATTGGTAAGTTGTAACCCTAACTTGTGATTCTAGGGCAAGATTTAGGGTAATCCCAAAAGGGGACATTACAAGTGGTATCAGAGCATAATCTTGCCATCCTGTGAAAGAAAGGTTAATGCAAACTTACCAAAGAAGACACACTAAGAATAACAACATCCAAGACAATACCATGAATAACCAAATGAGAGAGGAACTTAGGGTCATCATGGAAAACAATGATAGGAAAACCTAAAGCCCTTATGGAACAAAATCAGAAAGCAAATCAGGCATTGTTGAAAGCAATAGAAAACATAAGCAACACCATGAGTAACATTAGGCCTCATAAGGAAAACAAGAGGGAAGCCACCCCAAGCCAATCGAAGAATGATAATCCATTAAAATCTACCCCTAGAATAACTCGATCTACCTTCTTAACTAGGGAAGGATCCATAAGGGGAGAGGAGGAAATGGAGATACAAGATCAAGATTAGGATCAAATGGTTGATGCATATACAAGACTCGACCCAGAAGCGAAGAGGGATATCTCTTTTCTCGTATATTGTGAGGCTAGGACTAAGAGTTCACATGGAAAACCAAGAAACCAAACCAATAAAAATTTACAACACAAGATGAACAAATTGTCAATACCAAACTTTGATGGGTCAAATAAAATCATAGCCCAAGAATGGATTCAAAAACTAGACACATACCTATCCCTCAACCAAATGTCAGAGGAGGATGCCATTAAGTTTGCCACATTACATTTAGAAGGACCAGTCTATAGATGGTGGTACCATGGATTGATCACACAAGATCACCAAAAGATAAAATCCCATGACACATTTACAGAAAGACTTATTGAAAGGTTCGACCACAAACAACCCAAAGAATACTTCAAGGAATTGACAAATGTTAAACAAGAAGGATCTATTGAAGATTACATAGCCAAATTTCAAGATTTATCCATTATGGTGCCCAGCATATCAGAGAAAAGATGTAGATCTACTTGTTTATAGAAGGGTTGTTAGATGCCACCTGAGGCCTAGTAAGTGCTTTTGACCCCACTACACTCCAAGAGGCAATCCTTAAAGCCACTAGGCTTGATCGTACCCAACCAAATGAAGGAAAATCCTCAAAAAATACAACATCAAAAGACAAATATTCCCATGGAAGGAGTGAACAAAGAGAACCATTCCTTTCCCAAGAAACCTGAGGGGAGCTCCAAAGGAAATGACTATGCTATGATTGCCAAGAAAGATGGGAGCCCGATCATAGATGTAAGCAAAGGGAAGAAGAAGGTAGAGAGATGTGTTTTAGATGCAATGATCCATGGGGACCAGGTCACAAATGTAATGCAAGGAATCTTAAAAGGAAGAAACTATGTTACAAATGCAATGAGAAATGGGAACCAGGGCATAAATGTGGAAAAAGAAGTCAAGTACACAATATAGAAGTCCTATCCAATGAAGAAATATGGGAAGGGAATGAAGAAACATCAAGTAAAAGAATAAAGAGAAGTTAATTCTAGAACCAAGTACATTCCTGTAGATGACGCTACGTGGGAAGAGGTTTAAATTCTTGATCATCCCAATCTGAGATTGCTTGAGGAAGGGCTAACATGTCCCTATAATTAAATCAACTACGTATTATTCATTCAAATTAAACATATGAATGACATTAAAATCTATTATTAAAAATCATAAATTGAATATCTTTAAATTAAATATTATAAGTTGGAAATATTTATATTAAATAATATAAATTAAAAATATTCAAATTAGATATTAAATATACTATATTTTATATATACTTAAATATATTTAAAGATATTCAAATTAGATATCAAATATACTATATTTGATATATATTTAAATATTATAAATTAAATACTATAATATTAATAAGTTAATTATATTTTAAATGGCATAAGGCCACATAAGTGGCAGCACTGAATGTCACAATAGAAGCGATTAGAAATAAGGATCGCTGACCATAAAGAGGCATGAATAAATCAAAGGGAGTATCTTAATTAAAATATAAATGCATATATACTATAATTAAAATATAAATACATCTATACTATTCACATGATCTACCCAAAAATACAAACACAAATGTAAAATAAAACAAGTGCCACGTAGCGGCTAGTACCTGCCATTTGTTTTTGTTTGTATATGTATTGTAGTAAGAGTGACAGATATGAATGCATTGGAACGAGACATTGTAATAGAATAAAGTTTACAAACATTAAGCGATAATTTGTATTAAAACATCATGGTGTGAAATGTCATTTGAATGTTTTATAAAGGTAGAAAAGTCAATAGACAAAATTGTAGTAGATAATCTACACATTTCTTGATCGATGTGAGATTATTATTTTGAATTGACTAGTTTGTGTTGGGAATTAAGGTGTCTCAACCTTGGTAATTCCTTACATAATTTATGTTTGTATTTATTATTCATTACCTATGTTGTAAATAATTGTAAATTCTATATTGTCATATTGTGGGATGTGGCACGATGATATGTCATCCTACATGGAATATGACAACTTGTAATTTTGTCCTCACATGAGAAGATAGGCATCCCACTTTGTGGTAGGAGAATTTTGCCATGTGTTAGCATCTTTTATGTTGTGTAAGGGAATATTGACTGAAACGGTTATGACGGATTCCTATGACAGAATCTATGACATGTAAGAGTCAGAAATAGAAGCATGTAAGACAGGTGAAGACGTGTCATGAAGCATCTTTGAAAAGGGCATATTTAGGCACCCCAAGGTGGACTATGACATGTTGTAAGAGAATATGCTATTTATAGCTTGTGTATGACAGATTCTCTTATAGCTCTAAGCTGTAACCACTATGATAGATTCTATGATAGTCGTAAGTGTCGTAAGAGAATATGTCATAGCCCATTTTGGAAATAGGTGACCTCTTTGGGATGGGAGTTGTCAACAAGTGTCAGACACATTCTACAATATTGACCAAGTGTCCTTAGGCATGGGTTTCGGGCCATGAGGCCAAGTTGGATGCCCATCCCAAGATAGGTTGAATATTGCCTTGTATATGCTATATAAACAGGTGTTTGGAGAGGGAGTTGAATCATAGGTTTACAGGTACTGTTATGTTGCTAGATTGACTCCAAATACGACTGTCGAAGAGCATTGAAGCTTGCATTGCAAGTATATTGTAAACAACTTTCAGATTTGTTAATACATTGTGTAGGTTTCTGAGTGTGGGGTTTTTCACCCAATAAGGGTTTTCCCCACCATAAATCTTTATCTCTCTTCTTTTGTCTTCTTTCTGGTTCATGTGTATTGCTGCAATATCTCATTTAGATGTTCTATGTTACTATAGTTGTAAGGATTAATTTAAATTTGCATAGCCCTCTCCTCATTAGATTAGCGTAGGAAGCATTTTCTGAACACCTAGCTTCCTTTCAATTGGTATCAGAGCCTAGCCAATTTTGGTCTTAGCTGTTGGGTAGGGGTTTTTTGAGCTAATCTTAAGTTGAGTGGGAGTCTGTGCAGAGCATTCTGATTTTTATTACAGCAAGGAGATGTCAAGCACATCCGGAAGAATGGAAGTGGAGAAATTCAATGGCACTAATTTTGAGCTATGGAAGCTCAAGATGGAAGACATGCTTGTTGATCAAGACCTTTGGGAAACTGTTACTAGAACTAAACCAGCTACAATGCAACAAGATGATTGGGACCTCAAGGATTGGAAGGCTAAGCGTCTCATAAGACTTAGTCATGCTGATTCTATGTTGTTAAATGTCCATGAGGAGAAAACTGCAACCTTGCTTTAGAAGAAGTTGGGAGATGTGTATCAAGCCAAATCCCTGGTTAATAAACTTTTTTCTGAGAAAGAAGTTGTATTCTCTTCAAATGGAGGATGGAGGATCCATTGCTGAACATATGAATGCTTTTAACATGCTGGTTGCACAGTTGACATCTGTGGGTGTGAAAATGGAGGAGGAGGATTGATGCATGACCCTACTTTGTTCTTTGCCAGATTCGTGGGATCATCTTGTCATGACTATCGAAAGCACCACTACCACCTTCAAGATGGAAGATGTGGTATCTACGCTATTATCTGAAGAGATGTGGAGAAAGTCTTCTGATGCAACCAAAGAGGCTCTTGCAGTTTGTGGAAGACCCAAGGAGAAAGGGAAAAAGAAGGACAAGAAAGGTGAAAAGGGTAGATCCAAATCTCGTGGGAGATCCAAATCTCCTGGAAAGTCCAAGGCTCTTTGTTGGAACTATGGTAAAACTGGGCATTTTCAAAAGAAATACAAAGAGGAGAAGAAAAGGAAGAAGAAAGCTCTTGATTCAGATTCTGACAAATCACAAGATGATGATGTTGCTTTCATCGCAACCCTGGAAACCCATGCATCTGATGATGTGTGGTTGATTGACTCTAGTGCATCATTCCACATGACCTCGCATCGAGACTAGTTTACTAAGTATGAGGAGTTCGATGGTGGAAAGGTGTAATTGGGTGACGACTCTCATGTAAAAATTGTTGGTCGTGGAAGAGTCTTTATCCGATTCCCTGATGATCGAGTGAAGGGGATCTCTAGGGTTATGCATATCCCAGGCTTAGCACGGAACCTACTTTCTGTAAGTAGTTTGAATGATGCAGGTGTGTAGGTTGTCTTTTTCAAAAGAAGGATGCAAGATGACTAGAGGAGCTATGGTGCTTGCTAAGGGTACTAGGAGAGGTACTCTGTTTCAACTGTAGGCATGCATTTCACAATGCAATAGTTCTTTTGACACAAAGAAGAGGGCAGTAGTCACTTCATCCCCACCATCTAAACGAGTAGTTAAGAGCTGTTGTTTCTTGTTCTGATGTTTGTAATCATGCCTTAGAAGTTAAACTTCCTACTGAAAAGACAATGTTATGGCATAAGATATTTGGCCACATTGGTGAGAAGGGTCTGCGTACCCTAAAAAATAAAAACCTCATTGATAGGTTTGATGATTGTAATCTTGAGTTTGACTTTGGCAAACATTGCATATATGGGAAATAAAACTGTGTTCAGTTTTAATCGAGTTCTCAAAAGTCTTCTAGTGTGTTGGACCTTATTCATTCTGATGTATTTGGTCCTGTTAATGTTCCTTTGTTATCAAAATCTATATATTTTGTATCTTTCATAGATGACTACAGTAGAAGGACATGGATTTATTTTCTTAGAAGAAAATCTAAAGTCTATAGTAAGTTTAAGGAGTTTAAGGCCTTTGCTAAAAATTAGACTTGTAAAAAGATTAAGTGCTTGAGAACTGACAACGGTGGTGAGTTTTGTTCTACAGAATTTGATAAATATTGCAAGGAACTTGGGATTGAAAGACATAAGACAACTCCATAAACCCTGCAGCAAAATGGAGTTGTAGAAAGGATGAACAGGACACTGATGGAGAAGGCTAGGAGTATGCTTAGTGGAGTTGGCCTAGAACAAAGTTTTGCGCTGAAGTTGTTGCCACTGCTTGCTATCTTGTTAATAGATCTCCTACATCAGCTCTTGTTGGAAAGACACCCATGGAGGTATGGTCTGGTAGAAAGCCTTTAATAAGGCATCTTTGTGTTTTTGGTTGTGAGGCATATACACATGTGCCTAGGGAGAAGCGGTCAAAATTGTAGAACAAGGCTGTTAAGTGTATCTTCATTGGCTATGGTGTTAGTGTGGAAGGATACAAGCTTTGGGACCCTATGGCTACAAAAGTGTTGTATAGAAGAATTGTCATCTTCAGAGAGCTTACACCTTCTTCCACTATTTTACAGCCAGAAGAAAAAGAAAAGAAAGAGGATGTTTCACATTCTTGCTACCCCTGAGAAGACTGAACAGAAAGACAATGTTGGACTTGATGATGAGGAGAGCTCTTGCAGCTCTGAAATCTCAGATGAAGAAACTAAACCTCAACCTCAGCTCTTGAGGAGGTCTACACGGATAAGAAAGCAACCTGAAAGGTTTGGTTTTACATTGCTTGATTCTAGTTGTGCTTTTGCTTTGCTTACTAACAGTGATGAACCTAGAACTATATCAGAGGCTATGGACATGAAAGATGCAGGTTCCTGAAAGGAGACCATGGAGGATGAAATGGCTTCTTTGGAAAAGAATCAAACTTGGGACTTAGTGCCTTTGCCTCCTGGATGGAAACCCATTGGATGCAAATGGGTGTTCAAGAAGAAATTTGGTACTGATGGTAGTGTTGAGAAGCATAAGGCTAGATTGGTTGCAAAGGGGTATTCACAAGTGGAAGGTATAGATTATAGTGAGATCTTCTCTCCTGTTGCAAAGCTGACAACCATTTGATTCTTGTTGTCTCTTACAGCAACTTATGACTTAGAGGTAGAACAGATGGATGTGAAGACAACTTTCCTTCATGATGATTTGGAGGAAGAAATCTACATGTCACTACCAGAGCATTACATGGTGAAAGATAAAGAAAATTTGGTTTGCAAACTTAAGAAGTCTTTGTATGGTTTGAAGCAATCCCCTAGGAGATGGTACTTGAAGTTTGATGCCTTTGTGTTGTTAATTAGACTTGCGAGATCAAAACTAGATCACTGTGTGTATTATAAGTTTGATGGTGATCATATTCTCATTGTTGCAATATATGTTGATGATATGTTGCTCATTGGGAAGGGTGAGAATATGAATTATGATTTTAAATCTCAATTGTCAGCACAGTTTGAAATGAAAGATTTAGGGGCAGCTAGGTACATTCTAGGAATGGAAATTAGAAGAACCAACAGAAAACTTTGGTTAAGACAGAGTAAGTATTTGAAGACCGTATTGGACCGATTCAGCATGGCAGATTGTAGACCATTGTGTGTTCCCATTTCTTTGAGGACAAAGTTGTCTATTGAGGATTGTCCAAAATCTCCTAGTGAGGTGGCGGACATGAGCAGAGTACCTTATGCTAGTGTTATTGGCAGTTTGATGCACGCTATGGTCTGCACAAGACCAAACATTGCCCAAGCAGTGGCAGTCCTTACTCGATTTATGGCTAATCCTTGACAGGTTCATTGGGATGCAGTTAAGCGAGTATTCAGATATTTGAGGGGTACTTCTGAGTATTCCATATGCCATCATGGTAATGTTACAAGACCTCCGTATTCTGTTGATATTCGTGGATTTGCAGATTTAGATTGGGTAGGTGACATTGACAACAGGAGATCCACCAGTGTTTATGTGTTTGGTGGTGCTATTAGTTGGATGAGTAAGTGACAACCTGTGGTTGCTTTGTCCATGATAGAAGCCGAGTATATGGTAGCAACTCATGCTTGTAAGGAATCCATTTGGCTTAAGAGATTGTGTTTAGATATTGGTGTTGATGCAGGTCAGATCATGATCAGTTGTGACAGTCAGAGTGCAATTTGCCTTGCGAAGGATCCAACTTTCCATGCTAGAACAAAGCACATTGATGTTCAGTTTCACTTTGTGCAAGACATGGTTGAGGATGGAAAGGTAAATTTGGAGAAGGTAGATACTTTGAAGAATGTTGCAGATGCATTGACGAAACTAGTGGGCACAGAGAAGTTTAAAAGATGTTCGAAGTCTATGGGCCTCTCAGCCTATAGCAGTTAAATCCTATTTTTCTATTGGCTTTTACAAGGTATTCGACAAGTGGGAGAATGTTAGGAATTAAGGTGTCTCAACCTTGGTAATTCCTTGCACATTATTTATGTTTGTATTTATTAATTCATTGCCTATGTTGTAAATAATTGTAAATTCCATATTGTCATATTGTGGGATGTGGCACGGTGATGTGTCATCCTACATGGAATATGAGAACTTGTAATTTTGTCCTCACATGAGGAGATAGACGTCCCACTTTGTGATAGGAGCATTTTGCCATGTGTTGGCATCTTTCATGTTGTGTAAGGGAATATTGACCAAAACAGTTATGATGGATTCCTATGATAGAATCTATGACATGTAAGAGTCAGAAATAGAAGCATGTAAGACAGGTGAAGACATGTGTCATGAAGCATCTTTGAAAAGGGCATATTTAGGCACCCCAAGGTGGACTATGATATGTTGTAAGAGAATATGATATTTATAGCCTATGTATGATAGATTCTCTTACAGCTATAAGTTGTAACCGCTATGACAGATTCTATGACGGTCGTAAGTGTCGTAAGAGAATCTGTCATAGCCCATTTTGGAAAAAAGGTGACCTCTTTGGGATGGGAGTTGTGGACAAGTGTCAGACACATTCTACAATGTTGACCAAGTGTCCTTAGGCGTGGGTTTTGGGCCATGAGGCCAAGTTCGATGCCCATCCCAAGTTCGATGCCCATCCCAAGATAGGTCCAATATTGCCTTGTATATTCTATATAAATAGGTGTTTGGAGAGGGAGTTGTATCACAGGTTTACAGGTACTATTATGCTGCCAGATTGACTCCAAATATGAGTGTCAAAGAGCATTGAAGCTTGCATTGCAAGTGTATTGTAAACAACTTTCATATTTGTTAATACATTGTGCAGGTTTCTGAGTGTGGGGTTTTTCACCCGATAAGGGTTTTCCCCATCGTAAATCTTTATCTCTCTTCTTTTGTCTTCTTTCTAATTCATGTGTATTGCTGCAATATCTCATTTAAAAGTTCTATGTTACTACATAGTTGTAAGGATTAATTTGAATTTACATAGCCCTCTCCTCATTAGATTAGAGTAGGAAGCATTTTCTGCACACCTAGCTTCCTTTCAGTTGGTATCAGATCCTGGCTAGTTTTGGTCTTAGTTGTTGGGTAGGGGTTTTTCGAGCTGATCTTAAGTTGAGTGGGAGTCTATGCAGAGTATTCTGATTTCTATTACAGAAAGGAGATGGCAAGCACATCCAGAAGAATGGAAGTGGAGAAATTCAATGGCACTAATTTTGAGTTGTGGAAGCTCAAGATGGAAGACATGCTTGTTGACCGAGACCTTTGGGAAACTGTTACTGGAACTAAACCAACTGCAATGCAACAAGCTGATTGGGATCTCAAGTATCAGAAGGCTAAGGGTCTCATAAGACTTAGTCTTGCTGATTATGTGTTGTTAAATGTTCATGAGGAGAAAACTGTAACCTTGCTTTGGAATAAATTGGAAGATGTGTATCAAGCTAAATCCCTAGTTAATAAACTTTTTTTGAGAAAGAAGATGTATTCTCTTTGAATGGAGGATGGAGGATCCATTACCGAACATATGAATTATTTTAACATGCTGGTTGCACAATTGACATCTGTGTGTGTGAAAATGGAGGAGAAGGATCGATGCATGACCCTACTTTGTTCTTTGCCAGATTCATGGGATCATCTTGTCATGGCTATCAGAAGCACCACTACCACCTTCAAGATGGAAGATGTGGTATCTGCACTATTATCTAAAGAGATGCGGATAAAGTCTTTTGATGCAGCTAAAGAGGCTCTTGCAGTTCATATAAGACCCAAGGAGAAAGGGAAAAAGAAGGACAAGAAAGGTGAAAAGGGTAGATCCAAATCCCATGGGAGATCCAAATCTCTTGAAAAGTCCAAGGCTCTTTGTTGGAACTGTCATAAAATTGGGCATTTTCGAAAGGAATGCAAAGAGGAGAAGAAAAAGAAGAAAGCTCCTGATTCAGATTCTAACAAATCAAAAGATGATGGTGATGCTTTCATCACAGCCCTGGCAACCCATGCATCTAATTATGTGTAGCTGATTGACTCTGGTGCATCATTCCACATGACCTTGCATTGAGACTGGTTTACTAAGTATGAGGAGTTCGATGGTGGAAAGGTGTACTTGGGTGAAGACTCTCATCTTAAGATTGTTGGTCGTGGAAGAGTCTCTATCCAATTCCCTGATGATCGAGTGAAGGGGATCTCTGGAGTTATGCATATCCTAGGCTTAGCATGGAACGTGCTTTCTATAAGTAGTTTGAATGATGTAGGTGTGCAAGTTGTCTTTTCAAAAGAAGGATGCAAGATGACTAGAAAAGCTATGGTGCTTGCTAAGGGTACTAGGAGAGGTACTCTGCTTCAGCTAGAGGCATTCATTTCACAACGCAATTATTCTTCTGATTCAAAGAAGAGGGCAGTAGTCACTTCATCCCCACCATCTGAACAAGTAGTTAAGAGATCTGTTGTTTCTAGTTCTGATGTCTGTAATCATGCCTTGGATGTTAAACTTCTTGCTGAAAAGACAATGTTATGGCATAAGAGATTTGGCCACATTAGTGAGAAGGGTCTGCGTACCGTGAAAAGTAAAAACCTTGTTGAGAGGTTCGATGATTGTAAATTGAGTTCAACTTTTACGAACATTGCATATATGGGAAACAAAACTGTGTTCAGTTTTATTCAAGTTCTCACAAGTCTTCTAGTGTGTTGGACCTTGTTCATTATGATGTATTTGGTCATGTTAATGTTCCTTCATTATCAAAATCTGTATATTTTGTATCTTTCAGAGATGACTACAGTAGAAGGACATGGATTTATTTTCTCAGAAGCAAATCTTAAGTCTATAGTAAGTTTGAGTTTAAGGCCTTTGCTGAAAATTAGACTTGTAAAAAGATTAAGTGTTTGAGAACTGACAACAGTGGTGAGTTATGTTCTACAGAATTTGATAAATATTGCAAGGAACTTGGGATTGAAAGACATAAGACAACTCCATACACCCCGCATTAAAATGGAGTTGCAGAAAGGATGAACATGACACTGATGGAGAAGGCTAGGAGTATGCTTAGTGGAGCTGGCCTAGAACAAAAGTTTTGGGCCGAAGCTGTTGCCACTACTTGCTATCTTGTTAATAGATCTCCTACATCAGCTCTTGTTGGAAAGACACCCATGGAGGTGTGGTCTGGTAGAAAACCTTCAATAAGGCATCTTCATATTTTTGGTTGTGAGGCATATACACATGTGCCTAGGGAGAAGCGGTCAAAATTGGAGAACAAGGCTGTTAAGTGTATCTTCATTGGCTATGGTGTCGGTGTGAAAGGATACAAGCTTTTGGACCCTGTGGCTGCAAAAGTGTTGTATAGCAGAAGTGTCATCTTCATAGAGCTTAAACCTTCTTCCACTTTTTTACAGCCAGAAGAAAAAGAAAACAAAGAGGATATTGTTCAATTTCCTGCTACCCCTGAGAAGACTAAACAGAAAGACAATATTGGACCTGATGATGAGGAGAGCTCTTGCAGCTCTGAAAGCTCAGATGAAGAAGCTAAACCTCAACCTCAGCTCTTCAGGAGGTCTACACAGATAAGAAGGCAACCTAAAAGGTTTGGTTTTACATTGCTTGATTCTAGTTGTGCTTTTACTTTGCTTACTAATAGTGATAAACCTAGAACTATATCAGAGGCTATGGACATGAAAGATGCTGGTTCCTGAAAGGAGGCTATGGAGGATGAAATGGCTTCTTTGGAAAAGAATAAAACTTGATTTTGGTGCCTTTTCCTCCTGGATGGAAACCCATTGGATGCAAATGGGTGTTCAAGAAGAAATTTGGTGCAAATGGCAGTGTTGAGCAGTATAAGGCTAGATTTGTTGCGAAGGCATATTCACAAGTGGAGGGTATAGATTATGGTGAGATCTTCTCTCCTATTGCAAAGTTGACATCCATTTGATTCCTATTGTCTCTTACAATAGCTTATGACTTAAAGGTAGAACAGATGGATGTGAAGACAACTTTCCTTCATGGTGATTTGGAGGAAGAAATCTACATGTCATTGCGAGAGCATTACATGGTGAAAGGTAAAGAAAAGTTGGTTTGCAAACTTAAAAATTCTTTGTATGGTTTGAAGCAATACCCTAGGAGATGGTACTTGAAGTTTGATGCCTTTGTGATGTCAATTAGATTTGTGAGATCAAAATCAGATCACTGTGTGTATTATAAGTTTGATGGTGATTGTATTCTCATTGTTGCACTATATGTTGATGATATGTTACTCATTGGGAAGGGTAAAAATATGATTTATGATTTTAAATCTCAGTTGTCAACACAGTTTGAAATGAAAGATTTAGGGGCAGCTAGGTACATTCTAGGAATGGATATCAAAAGAGATAGAACCAATAGAAAACTTTGGTTAAGCCAGAGTAAGTATGTGAAGACTGTGTTGGATAGGTTTAGCATGGCAGATTGTAGACCATTGTGTGTTCCCGTTTCTTTGGGGACAAAGTTGTCTGTTAAGGATTGTCCAAAATCTCCTAGTGAAGTGGAGGACATGAGCAGAGTACCTTATGCTAGTGCTATTGGTAGTTTGATGTATGCTATAGTCTACAAAAGACTAGACATTGCCCAAGCAGTGGGAGTCCTTAGTCGATTTATGGCTAATCCTGGATGGGTTCATTGGGATGCAATTAAGCAAGTGTTTAGATATTTGAGGGGTACTTCCAAGTATTCCATATGCCATCATAGTAATGTTACAGGACCTCCACATTCTGTTGATATTTGTAGATTTGTAGATTTAGATTGGGCAGGTGACATTGACAGCAGGAGATCCACCAGTGCTTATGTGTTTGGTGGTGCTATTAGTTGGATGAGTAAGTGACACATTGTCCACGACAGAAGCTAAGTATATGGCAGCAACTCATACTTGTAAGGAAGCCATTTGGCTTAAGAGATTGTGTTCAGATATTGGTGTTGATGCAAGTCAGATCACAATCAGTTGTGACAGTCAGAGTGCAATTTGCCTTGCGAAGAATCCAACTTTCCATGCTAGAGCAAAGCACATTGATGTTCAGTTTCACTTCATACGAGACATGGTTGAGGATGGAAAGGTAAATTTGGAGAAGGTAGATACTGTGAAGAATGTTGGAGATGCATTGATGAAACCAGTGGGCACAGAGAAGTTTAGATGATGTTCGGAGTCTATCGGCCTCTCGGCCTATAGCAGTTAAACCCTGTTTTTCTATTGACTCTTACAAGGTGTTCGACAAGTGGGAGAATGTTGGGAATTAAGGTATCTCAATTTGGTAATTCCTTGCATTATTTATGTTTGTATTTATTAATTCATTGCCTATGTTGTAAATAATTATAAATTCCATATTGTCGTATTGTGGGATGTGGCACGGTGATGTGTCATCCTACATGGAATATGACAACTTGTAATTTTGTCCTCACATGAGGAGAGAGGCATCCCACTTTGTGGTAGGAGCATTTTGTCATGTGTTGGCATCTTTCATGTTGTGTAAGGGAATACTGACCAAAACGGTTATGATGGATTCGTATGACAGAATCTATGACATGTAAGAGTCAGAAATAGAAGCATGTAAGATAGGTGAATACATGTGTCATTAAGAATCTTTGAAAAGGGAATATTTAGGCACCCCAAGGTAGACTATGAGATGTTGTAAGAGAATATGCTATTTATAGCCTGTGTATGACAGATTCTCTTACAGCTGTAAGTTGTAACCGCTATGACAGATTCTTTAACAGTCGTAAGTGTTGTAAGAGAATTTGTCATAGCCCATTTTGGAAATAGGCGACCTCTTTGGGATGGGGGTTGTGGACAAGTGTCAGACACATTCTACAATGTTGACCAAGTGTCCTTAGGCATGGGTTTTGGGCCATGATGCCAAGTTGGATGCCCATCCCAAGATAGGTCCAATATTGCCTTGTATATTCTATATAAACAGGTGTTTGGAGAGGGAGTTGTATCATAGGTTTACAGTTACTGTTATGATGCTAGATTGACTTCAAATACGAGTGTCGAAGAGCATTGAAGCTTGCATTGCAAGTGTATTGTAAACAACTTTCAGATTTGTTAATACATTGTGCAGGTTTCTGAGTGGGGTTTTTCACTCAATAAGGGTTTTCCCCACTATAAATATATGTCTCTCTTCTTCTGTCTTCTTTTTAGTTCATGTGTATTACTGCAATATCTCATTTAGATATTCTATGTTATTATAATTGTAAGGATTAATTTGAATTTGCATAGCCCTCTCCTCATTAGATTAGCGTAGGAAGCGCTTTCCACACACCTAGCTTCCTTTCAGTTGGTATCAGAGCCTGGCTAGTTTTGGTCTTAGCTATGGGGTAGGGGTTTTTTGAGTTGATCTTTAGTTGAGTGGGAGTTTGTGCAGAGTATTCTGATTTCTATTACAACAAGGAGATGGCACACACACCTGGAAGAATGGAAGTGGAGAAATTCAATGGCATTAATTTTGAGCTATGGAAGCTCAAGATGGAAGACATGCTTGTTGACCGAGACCTTTGGGAAACTGTTAGTAGAACTAAACTAGCTGCAATGCAACAAGCTGATTGGGATCTCAAGGATCAAAAGGCTAAGGGTCTCATAAGACTTAGTCTTGTTGATTCTGTGTTGTTAAATGTCCATGAGGAGAAAACTGCAACCTTGCTTTGGAAGAAGTTGGGAGATGTGTATCAAGCCAAATCCCTAGTTAATAAAATTTTTCTGAGAAAGAAGTTGTATTCTCTTCGAATGGAGGACAGAGGATCTATTTCCAAACATATGAATGCTTTTAACATGTTGGTTGCACAGTTGACATCTATGGGTGTGAAAATGGAGGAGGAGGATCAATGCATGACCCTACTTTGTTCTTTTCCAGATTCGTGGGATCATCTTGTCATGGCTATCGGCAGCACCACTACCACCTTCAAGATGGAAGATGTGGTATCTGTGCTGTTATCTTAAGAGATGCAAAGAAAGTCTTCTGATGTAGCCAAAGAGGCTCTTGCAGTTCCTGGAAGACCCAAGGAGAAAGGGAAAAAGAAGGACAAGAAAGGTGAAAAGGGTAGATCCAAATCCTGTGGGAAATCCAAATCTCCTAGAAAGGCCAAGGCTCTTTGTTGGAACTATGGTAAAATCAGGCATTTTCGAAAGGAATGCAAAGAGGAGAAGAAAAAGAAGAAGAAAGCTCCTGATTCAGATTCTGACAAATCACAAGATGATGGTGATGATTTCATTGCAGCCCTGGCAACCCATGCATTTGTTGATGTGTGGCTAATCGACTTTGGTGCATCATTCCACATGACCTCGTATCGAGACAGGTTTATCGAGTATGAGGAGTTCGATGGTGGAAAGGTGTACTTGGGTGACGACTCTCATCTGAAGATTGTTGGTCATTGAATAGTCTCTATCTGATTCACTAATGATCGAGTGAAGGGGATCTCTGGGGTTATGTAAATCCTAGGCTTAGCATGGAACCTACTTTCTGTAAGTAGTTTGAATGATGCAGGTGTGCAGGTTGTCTTTTCGAAAGAAGGATGCAAGATGACTAGAGGAGCTATGGTGCTTGCTAAGGGTACTAGGAGAGGTACTCTATTTCAGCTGGAGGCATGCATTTCACAATGCAATAGTTCTTCATATTCAAAGAAGAGGACAGTAGTCACTTCATCCCCACCATCTGAACGAGTAGTTAAGAGATCTATTGTTTCTAGTTCTAATGTTTATAATCATGCCTTGGAAGTTAAACTTCCTGTTGAAAAGACAATGTTATGGCATAAGAGATTTGGCCACATTGGTGAGAAGAGTCTACATACCCTGAAAAATAAAAACCTCGTTGAGAGGTTAGATGATTGTAATCTTGAGTTCAACTTTTGTGAACATTGCATATATGGGAAACAAAACCATATTTAGTTTTATTCAAGTTCTCACAAGTCTTCTGGTGTGTTGGACCTTGTTCATTCTGATGTATTTGGTCCTGTTAATGTTCCTTCATTATCAAAATATTTTGTATTTTCATAGATGACTACAGTAGAAGGACATGGATTTATTTTCTCAGAAGCAAATTTGAAGTCTATAGTAAATTTAAGGAGTTTAAGGCCTTTGCTAAAAATTAGACTTGTAAAAAGATTAAGTGTTTGAGAACTAACAACGGTGGTGAGTTTTGTTCTACATAATTCAATAAATATTGCAAGGAACTTGGGATTGAAAGACATAAGACAACTACATACATCCCACAGCAAAATGGAGTTACAAAAAGGATGAACAGAACACTGATGGAGAAGGCTAGGACTATGCTTAGTGGAGCTGGCCTAGAACAAAAGTTTTGGCCTGAAGTTGTTGCCACTTTTTGCTATCTTGTTAATAGATCTCCTACATCAGCTCTTGTTGGAAAGACACCCATGGAGGTGTGGTCTAGTAGAAAGCCTTCAATAAGGCATCTTCATGTTTTTGGTTGTGAGGTATATAAACATGTGCCTAGGGAGAAGTGGTCAAAATTAGAGAACAAGGATGTTAAGTGTATCTCCATTAGCTATGGTGTCAGTGTGAAAGGATACAAGCTTTGGGACCCTGTGGTTGCAAAAGTGTTGTATAGCAGAAGTGTCATCTTTAGAGAGCTTACACCTTCATCCACTGTTTTACAGCCAGAAGAAAAAGAAAAGAAAGAGGATGTTGTTCAATTTCCTGCTACCCTTGAGAAGACTGAATAGAAAGATGATGTTGAACTTGATGATGAGGAGAGTTCTGAAAGCTCAGATGAAGAAGTCGAACCTCAACCTCAGCTCTTGAGGAGGTCTACACGGATAAGAAGTCAACCTGAAAGGTTTGGTTTTACATTGCTTGATTCTAGTTGTGCTTTTGCTTTGCTTACTAATAGTGATGAACCTAGAACTGTATCAGAGGCTATGGACATGAAAGATGCAGGTTCCTGAAAGGAGGCCATGGAGGATGAAATGGCTTCTTTGTAAAAGAATCAAATTGGGACTTGGTACCTTTGCCTCCTAGATGGAAACCGGTTGGATGCAAATGGGTGCTCAAGAAGAAATTTGGTGCAAATGGCAGTGTTGAGAAGTATAAGGCTAGATTGGTTACAAAGGGGTATTCACAAGTGGAGGGTATAGATTATGGTGAGATCTTCTCTCCCATTGCAAAATTGACATCCATTTGATTCCTGTTGTCTCTTGCAGCAGCTTATGACTTAGAGATAGAACAGATGGATGTGAAGACAACTTTCCTTCATGGTGATTTGGAGGAAGAAATCTACATGTCACAGCCAGAGCATTACATGGTGAAAGGTAAAGAAAATTTGGTTTGCAAACTTAAGAAGTCTTTGTATGGTTTGAAGCAATCCCCTAGGAGATGGTACTTGAAGTTTGATGCCTTTGTGATGTCAATTAGATTTGTGAGATCAAAATCAGATCACTGTGTGTATTATAAGTTTGATGGTGATTGTATTCTCATTGTTGCACTATATGTTGATGATATGTTACTCATTGGGAAGGGTAAAAATATGATTTATGATTTTAAATCTCAGTTGTCAACACAGTTTGAAATGAAAGATTTAGGGGCAGCTAGGTACATTCTAGGAATGGATATCAAAAGAGATAGAACCAATAGAAAACTTTGGTTAAGCCAGAGTAAGTATGTGAAGACTGTGTTGGATAGGTTTAGCATGGCAGATTGTAGACCATTGTGTGTTCCCATTTCTTTGGGGACAAAGTTGTCTGTTGAGGATTGTCCAAAATCTCCTAGTGAGGTGGAGGACATGAGCAAAGTACCTTACGCTAGTACTATTGGAAGTTTGATGTATGCTATGGTCTACACAAGACCAGACATTGCCCAAGCAGTGGGAGCCCTTAGTCGATTTATGGCTAATCCTGGACGGGTTCATTGGGATGTAGTTAAGCGAGTGTTTAGATATTTGAGGGGTACTTCCGAGTATTCCATATGCCATCATTGTAATGTTAGAGGACCTCTGCATTCTTTTGATATTCGTGGATTTGTGGATTTAGATTGGGCAGGTGACATTGACAACAGGGGATCCACCAGTGCTTATGTGTTTGGTGGTGCTATTAGTTAGATGAGATTTTTTTTCCTTATGATATTTTAAATTTTTTTTTAATAAATATAGGCAGAAAAAATGAGTGCTCTCATCCCCATTGTGCTGTGACTGTATACCGCCTCCCGGCATAATAATTGTTAAAATAAGAAAAAATTAGTTTTGTTTGTTGTCTGTTGGGAATGTTTCCCAACATTTTGTGCATTACTTTTTCTATTTGGGAAAGTTTCCCATCATAGTTTTTAGTTTCCTTTTCAGCTATAGCTGTTAATGTATATATCTTTCTTTCCCTCAATAAAGTTGTTAAGACATTTTGCTGCAAATTTGTGTACAAGCATAACAAATTTCTTCTCTGCCTCTCTTTTTTATAGTTATATATTTTTTCTGGTTTATTTGTTGTGTACTAGCATTTTTTTTAGTTTATTCTTTTCGAACATATGGTATTAGAGCCAAGTTTGAAATCACAATGAATGCTAACAGTACACAACTGCAAATTCCTAAATTTAATGGGAAAAATTATGATTTTTGGAGTTTTCAGATGAAGATTTTGTTCAGGTCACAGGATCTATGGGATCTTGTGTAGAATGGGTATTCAAAACTGGTAGATGCAGCAACATTAGTAGCACTCACACAAAATGAAAGGGATTTACTACAGAATAATAATAAAAAAGATTAGAAAGCATTATTGTTCATTGTGCAGGGTCTTGATGAAACTCTCCTTCCAAGAGTTACAGCTACTACAAAGGCCAAAGAAACATGGGATCTTCTTGCACAATCATTTCAAGGTATAGAAAGAGTAACAACAGTTTGTTTACAAATGCTTAGAAAAGATTTTGAAATTTTACAAATGGCAGATTCAGATAGTTTAGGAGATTTTTTTACTCGTACAATGGGGATAGTTAATCAGATGAAAATAAATGGTGAGGTTATGACTGATCAAAAAATTGTTGAAAAAATTTTAAGAAGTTTGCTTACAAAATATGATCCTGCAGTTATAGCTATTGAAGAATCAAAAGGTCTAACGTCTTTAACTGTAGATGAGCTTATGGGTTCAGTGTACACACATTGAGCATAGAATAAATAAATCAAAAAAGGAGCCACTTGAAAAAGCTTTAAAGAGCAAGGTATGCTTGAAAGAAAAAGAAACCGCACTAGAATCATCTTCAGCACAAAGAAGAAGAGGTAGAAATTCAAGAGGAAGAGGAGGACATTTTCAACAAAGAGGTAGAGGTCAAAGAAACAATAGAAGTGATGAAGAAAATTGTAGTTACACTCAAGCAAGAGGTAGAGGTAGAGAAAATTTTTAGCAAAGAGGTAGAAGTTTTTAGAGGTATGATAAATTATCTATTCAATGTTATTACTATCAAAAATATGGACATATTGCAACTGATTGTAGAAAAAAGATTACAAATGAAAGAAAACAGGAAGTCCAATATGCAAATGAAGGTGAAAGGAAGGAAGGATATGTCTTGCTAACATGCAGTACAAAGGAGAAAGTAAATGATGACAAATGGTATGTTGATAGTGGGTGCAGTAATCATATCACAGGACACAAAGAGATATTTCAAAATTTGGATGAGTCCATCAAATCTGAAGTCAAGATGGGAAATGATTCAATTGCATTGGTCATGGAGAAAGGGAGGATATTAATCACAACAAGACAAGGTGAGAAAAAATATATTGGTGATGTATTTTATGTACCAAGTTTAAAGCATAATTTTTTAAGTGTAGGTCAACTTGTGGAAAAAGGCCACACTATCAAATTTGAAAATGGTTCTGCATTATTGTTGATGGTAAAAACAAGCTGATAACCAAAATACCCATGACTGCTAATAAGATGTTTTCTCTTAGTATCAGAAACAATATGCATTTAATTTTCAGTGCTCTTGTCAAGGACACACAGTGGTTATGGCATTTTAGATTTAGTCATTTGAATTTTGGTGGACTAAATCTTTTGCATAAAAAGAATATTATAACAGGTTTACCATTTATCCAAAGATCGAATGAAGAATGTGAAGGTTGTATTGTTGGAAAGCATCATAGAGAACCCTTTCCAATAAGGGATTCTTGGAGAGCTTCATAGCCATTGGAGCTAGTACACTCAGATCTATGTGGACCAATTGAGGTTGCTTCATTATCTGGTATGAGATATTTTTTGACATTTATTGATGACTACAGTAGGAAACTTTGGGTGTATCCTTTGAAAAATAAATCAGATACTTTCAAGAAATTCAGAGAATTTAAAGAATTAGTTGAAAAGCAAAGTGGCTATTTTCTTAGAATTTGAAGGACTGATAGGGGTGGAGAGTATATTTCACATGATTTTCATAATTTTTGTATTGAAAATGGCATAAAAAGGCAGCTAACAACAAGGTATACACCTTAGCAAAATGGTGTAGCTGAGAGAAAAAATAGAACAATCTTAGATATGGTAAGGAGTATGCTTAATGTTAAGAATTTACCCAAAATTTTTTGGGCAGAAGCAGTTTCTTGTGTAGGTTATATTTTGAATAGATGTCCTACAAACTCAATTTGGGGCATGACACCAGAAGAAGCATGGGGAGGATACAAACCCCGAGTAGATCATTTAAGAATTTTTGGTTGTATTGCTTATTCTCATGTTCCAGATGCACTCAGAAATAAATTGGATGATAAGGCAGAAAAATGTATCTTTGTTGGGTATAGTGAAGAATCTAAGGCATATAGGTTGTACAATCTTGAGACAAAAAAATTGGTGATATGTAGAGATGCAAAGTTTCTTGAAGATCAAGAGTGGTGTTGGAAACTGAAAGAGAAATACCAGCAAGTTAACATTCAAGATGAAGCAGTAAATCAACAACAAATTTTAGTTGTTAACACAGGAGTCAGTAGTAGTAGAATTCAACAGTCAGCACTAAGAAGAGGTTATTCTTCATCTCCACCAAGTCATAGACATGTTTTATCAAGTAGTTCTCCATCATCCACCTCAGAATCTCCAAAAAGGTGGCAGAAAACAAGGAGTTTGTCTGACATATATCAAGAAACAACAGAGGTAAATGAAGATATTTGTCATTTTGCATTTTTTGTTGATAGTGATCCTGTTACATTTGAAGAAGCTATAAATGATGATAAATGGGTTAATGCTATGAATGAAGAAATTGCAGCCATAGAAAAGAATCAAACTTGGGAAATTGAAGATCTCCCCGAGCATAAGAATCCAATTGGAGTAAAGTGGATATATAAAACAAAGTACAATGAGCAAGGTAAAGTGAATAAATACAAGGCCAAGTTGGTAGTGAAAGGATACAAACAAAAATTAGGTATTGATTATAATGAAGTTTTTGCACCTGTTGTTAGAATGGATACTATTCGCATGATTTTAGCTCTTTTAGCACAAAAGGGTTGGAAACTCTTTCATATGGATGTAAAATCAGCATTCTTGAATGGTGTATTAGAAGAATAAATTTACATTGAGCAACCACCTGGTTTTGAGATTAAAGGTCAAAAAGGTAAAGTGCTCAAACTAAAGAAAGCTTTGTATGGTTTAAAACAAGCACCTAGAGTTTGGTATGAAAGGATTGAATCATATTTTTTCAAAAATGGTTTGGAAAAATGCCCTTATGAGCCCACCTTATTCATAAAACAAAATCAGCAAGGAGATGTTATGATAGTTTGTATTTACGTTGATGATTTGCTTTCTACTGGGAATAATGAAAACATGCTTAGAGATTTTTCAATGGCAATGAAGAGTGAATTTGAGATGACTGATCTTGGTTTCTTGCACTATTATCTTGGTCTTGAAATAACTCAAAATAGTGATGGGATTTTCATTTCACAAGAAAAATATGCAAATGTTTTACATCCCTCTCTTTGGAGAATTTTTTACTATTTACTTTTACTTGTTTCATGGATATAATAGACATGTGAATATATTTTAAGTTCATGGGAAACAATGTTATGATTAGAATTAATTTTATGGAATCATGATTATATATCTCTTAAATATGATTAATTCGATGAAACGAATTAAAATGTCTTTTACAACGTGAAAAAAGAGAAATGTTATGATTGTATTATCCTTTGACCGGGATACAGGTATGTTGACAACAATTTGTATGTGAGAATGTTTTGACAGGAACAGGTGGATCAGACTCTTCATGAAGCAAAGGGGAGAGAAAGTATCTTCAGGAAAGGGGAGTATAGACTCTTGATCACCAAAGGGTATTTGCCACTAAAAACAGATATCGGACACTGAAACCTAGCATCTAGAGGTAAGTCTTGATTGTTGTCTAGATTATCAATAAAGTCGATATGAGTTGTAAGGGTAAGTTACTCTTTGTTACGTCATTGTCACGACAAGTAAGATTGATCGACAATTGTGTCATAATATCATGAGTCTTGTCACCAAATTATGAACGATAGATATAAATGTAAGGAATGTGTCGTATGTTATGTCTTATTAAGTTTAATCGACATTAAACACTGACAGTGGTTTGTCGATCGTACACTTTGTCGTTGTGATAACGTATTTCTTCCAAATCACTGTCGTCGTAGCATCTGACATGTCTACAATGTAAACGTAATAATCTGATGAGGATAATGTCGTGAAATAGATTTCAATAACGTCTTAAGTTTATATGAGCATCAAGTGTTATACCATCATTTTAATTATAATGATAAGATATAAATAAAATTTATATATTTATGTTTTCAATTGCCACCGAGAGCAAATAGCTCCATTTTGATAAATAAAGTGTTGTTATTAATCGGGCATTAGCTCATTGGACTATGTTATAAATCATTACTTCTTAATCTCATTATAAACCATAATATGTAATCTTTCCAAACTTTGATGTAGGTCAATAAGACCAAGAGTCGACAAAAAAATTATCTCATGATAGTAATTTATGTCCTCAACTCGTAAACTCTATTTAAATGGAGTGGCATAGTGCCAAAAACCATTTTTGTCACCTCGTTGACCATTTCCTCTTTTAACCAAAAACCCGATGGCATATACGATAGACTTAAATCCACGCCTTTGAGAGTGGATTGCTGTGGGAGGTAATCTATAGTCAAGCATGTTTAAGCTTATCCAAATGGATAAGCCATGGGTAGTTAGGGTTAGAAAAATAGTTCTTCTTCCTACTCACCACCCTTAAGAGCATTCAAGAGGGGAGGGGAGGGGGAAGTCTTAAAAGGATGGCAACAGAATCAATTTCAAAACGGACAGAGGCGAAGGAGGCAATGTAAATTAGGAACTGGGAAAGATGAGAGAATCGAGCGGGAGCTTCAGTCAGAAGTCCTTCAAACAGGGTCTTAAACCTTCCGTTTAAATCTGCAACTATTTATAATATAGTGGATGTGTGAGCTAAAGTCTTACTATAGATTGCAATATTTATTTGAATGTTAATCATTTGTATGAGGAAAACGTATACCATGCATTATGCCACTTCCTCTCTATCATTCATTTAAATAGTTTTAGATTATTCTTTGTATCTTGATATAATGATGAAATTTTTATACTCTTGTTTTATTATGTGTTTAGGCCGTTAGAAGGCCGATAACCTTGAGAGGCTGAGAGCCTGATATCTAGTAATTGAGAACAGCATATGTCTGAGAATCTATGCATATATTATACAATGTCCTCCTACCCAGGAATTAGAAGGTGGGAGGAATTTATAAATGTTTCAAATAAAGAAAAGTATAAATGGAAGATGGGGAATTTGAACCAATACAAGAAATTATGCAATCTACTTTACCAGTAAAGTTCATGTTCCCCAAACAGTGCCATCATATAGATAGGCAGGTCCAAACCAAAACATTGAGCATGGTATTATTAAAAGCAATACTTCCATTAAGTCTTTCCTATAGCTCATGAAATAAAATCAATGAGCCTCTACATAGCTTGGCTAGGCATGGGTCTAGGTGTATATATAAGCAACACTGTGTCACTAATACATCATTGGGCTATAGCTTTAGATGTTATGCTACAAGCATAGTTTATCTTTTAAGGAGGATAGTATTAAAGATGCTTTATATATTAAGATATGTGAATTCTTGTAGTGACAAGTATATTTGTTAAATACATGGATATTGAGCATAAGATATATCCTTTCCATATCTAGTTTTTGTATACGAAAAGAGACCATTAGGTCTAGTTCGTTATTTTATAATTCATGACTCAAAATCCTTTCATAAGTGAAAGAAAATTAAACATGGTACAATTTAGACTTGAAATGAGATATTGATTTTATAGACTCAGCTTGTCAAGGATTGATTAAATCCAAAGTGAGTATCCAAGAAAAATCCATAGATATATTCTAAACCTTAGAGCATATAATTATTATTTTTTCCAACAAACATTGGGAGAGATAATATCATTATGATTTCAAAATGGTAATGATAAATCATGGGATTAGATTTCTTATGTGAAATAGAGCTCTTCTTGTCAAATTGGAATATGATTTAGAGGAATGAGTAAACCAAGAATTTGAAACCTAGATATCCCCTTGAAACAACTACTGTTAAAATAAAATTATCTTGAGAAAGAGAATAGGAGACAATTATTTTCCCATATGTTTCAACATTGAAACTAGTAAACCAACTCAAGGAATACGCATACCAAGGGATGAGAAATTATAGATCTTATGTTCTTATGAACTTATTTTAGTATCAATTGAAGTCAAAACTTAACCCAGTGTTGGGTATTTCTGTTAAGATTTATACCAAGTCGGGTATGTTGGGAGATTCAAGACTCAACCCCACATGATTATTGTATTTAAGCTTATTGTTAAAGATTTATTGACATATTTTTCAAAGGATAAATATGTATATGAATTTGTATTCAGACTTAATGGAAAGTCGATAGACTTAGTAGACCAGTTGGTCGATTGTATTTTATATTCAAATCCTTTATGGTTGAAGGAATTAAACTTAGTCAAAGACTAGGTTTGACAAATGATAGCACTTCTTAAGATATGTAGGAGAGGAGTTATGCCTCATATATTACCCTTATTCTTGTCATGTAAATTTAGAATTTGAACAGTGCCATGAAGTCTAGGGAAAATGAAAGGTACTTGTTTCCATGTTTTGTTATTATCCTGAGATAATAAGGCATTTCTATGCTTTGGGTTAGAGAAACTAAACCCTAGAATTATAACTAGAAAGATTTAGAAATTTATGCTTGTATGTCAAATATGATATTGCCCTTGGTCGACAGTATATGGTCGAGTAACCAAGGAGTTAGACATAAAGAGTTGAAGTACTACTTATACAAAACCTAAAGTGAATCTTGGATAAAAGTCTAAACTTGGTAAATTGTTCAAGGATGCTAGTATGAAGATAGATAATAAAGGGACAAGAGGTCATAGACCCTAGATATTGCAAGTATGCAAAGATGGACTCATATTGCAAATATATTCTAGATTAAGGATTGGTTTGAGTCAAATTGACTGAAATGGATTTACCATATAGACAAGTTTGTGTCTAGTACAACTAAATGAAGGGGTAAAGACCCTAGTTATGTTTATTTGATCTTATTTGTGAAAAGAGTTAATGGTCTCAACTATGATGCTTAACCTAGGTAAGGTAACCACTTTAGTTGTATTGAATCGACTTAAACTCCATTAAGTGTCAATAAGTCTTGGATCTCGGGTATTGCAAGTTGCAACGAGAATCCTTGTCTGGAAAGTTAATCTGTTAGGATTATAGAACCTAGACAATATTTGGAAAACTATTGAAAATGGAAAGACTGAATTAGAATTGATGAGCTTTAAATATAAACCTAGTTCATCGCATCCGGGATGACGTAACCTATTGGGATGATCATACTTAGCTAGAGTGTATCTAGGGTTGTATGATCAATAGTGTTACGTAGGATACATCACATTTACTTTGATGGTAGATACCTTAGGTTATCCTAGGTCTATCCTCTTCGTGAAGGGTAGGGCCACTTCTGAGAAGGAAGGTGTGCAGGAGACCGTCGGTCTGTGGATGGAGGTAAAACTCTCCGAAGATGCTTTCTCTCTCTTCAACCAGAGGCATGTTGAGACTTGTGATATGGAGGTCGACAATCAAGATGCAGTAACCATTTGGTGAGTTAATTTATGCAATCTTCTTTTTGTAAAATTTAACATGTTGTCAAAGATTGGAAATGGTTAGACAAATTGTGTAATATGATGCAATCATGTTTCTTATTTAAGTTATTGATTGAACTTAAATTTAAACAAATTTTATCACCTTTTACCTCTTTGATTTTACTTCATGGTAAAACTGGATTATAGAGTTGGAATTACTTTGGATATTACATATGGTATCAGAGCAAACCGGGTTCAACACATGGACCTATGGGCTCATTATGAAAAAACTCGTTAACATCTAGCAGAATTGCTAATGTTTGAAAACTGGTTTAATGCCATAATGGCATAGGAAAAAAAAACCAAAGAAACTATCAGGAAAACTATTTTCCCAACACTTAACTAAGTCAGTGCTTAAGAGAGAACCAATTGAGGAATTAAAAACTCCAAGAGCAGAATAATTATGCTAAGATTGTATAGTGGAAAGATTTTGGAGACTTTGACTAGAAAGGTAAAACCTTGGTCAGTTGTAGATCAGACTAAGAGCTCGGGTAGAGTGGTGACTGTATGAAATCAAGAACTTAAGGATGGGAAGATCCTAGAATTATATCATAGATACAAGATTAGATGGGTTCTAGTTTAACTCCTAGACGGCTTGGAATGAGCCAAGTGGAATAAAAGAGTCATTAAAAAGACAAGAAGTGATATATTGGCATATAATGTTGAGAAAAATAGTACAAGATTTGGAAATGTATCTGTTTTGCAAAATAACTTATAATCGAAGAATCTTGTGTTCCAACTATAATCTCTGTGTATTGCTATAGCACAATCTTATAATCTGAGTGATGAACGATAGATACTTCAGGAAAAGGAGTGAATATGATATAACCTTTTTATTTACAAATTTGTGAGCATGATGAAAGTCTTAAGAGGCTTATTTATTTGTCAAACTCTAATTCACTATAAGTTTTTGAAAAAAAAATCAAGTGCCATGTAGCAATCTACTTCCTTGTTAGTGACTTAGTCAGTCATGTAGAGCATAATAAGTGAGTCTCTAGATTTTGGACACTTCTTTGGATTTTTGGTAAAATTCCTTTTAATACCTACAAGGATTTACATATTTTCTAATTATTTTGAAATGGTCTATCCACCTAATTTTGAAGATTGCTTATTTTATTACTAGTTGGTCAAAATTTGATTTCTTGTCGGAATAAGTTTGTTCTTTTGACTAATTACCAAAATTGAAATTGTTAATAATTTGATATCGATTTAAGTTATGATGGTGGTTATACAATAACATTTTGGTTGTTCACTATGTTTTATGTAATGTTCATCACTATCATGTCCTGGATGGGTCTCTGATGGTTTGTGTAAGGGAGTAAATTGTAGAAAATGCACCTGATATGTCCTTAACGTTACAGAAGAAAGACACTTTGTGTGGAAAGAAATATGTTTCAAACCCTTTTTGGGTTATTGATATATATATATATAAAACCTACCGGAAGAAGATCTTAAATTGATATCATCTTTTGAATCAAGTGTTATTGCGTGTGGGCAGACGGGTAGTTCAGTAAGCTCAGGTTAATAGTCTCTCCAAGTTGAGCAGGGTGATAAACTTGACTACATGACTTCATTGTGTCATGTTGTGCTTAATTAAAAACCTTGGCCAAGGTGATGCTATTATCTAATAGTGTCAATTAGTTTCTTGTCCTAGATACACACCCAATCAAAGATCATGCTAGTTAGGAGTTGCCTATAGTGCATGACCGACTAGGGATTATGTAGGGTCAAACACCAAAGCTCAGATGGCAATTTAGAGAGTAGCACCGCTTCCAGTCAGGAAGTGTGCGAAGAACTGCTTAAGTCTGTGGTTGATGATGCTTCCTCGCTCATCAGTAGCATGTCGAGTCTTGGAGGATAGTTGAATCAGATAAGGAATTCTAATCTTTTCTCTTGTATCTACTTAACAACTTCTATAATTCTGCTATCAAGATGACTCGATTTGAAACAAAGGACATAAGAAGATGTTGAACTCTTATAAGCTGGTTAAGCTAGAAGATAGGATTAGCATTAGTCCCGATGCTTCACCCCTATGTGCATCACCTAGATGCAATGAGTGCTAAGTGGACCATTCATTAACATGAGAGATGGGTTCATGTGAACCAGTACCCATGAAATATGGGTCATGTGTTTGACTCAAAAACTACATAGTTAAACCCTAAAATAAAATATTATAAATCAAACCGACCAAAAAAGATTGGTGGAATCTAATAATAGATAGAAAAGCTAAGTAAAAGTCAACCATACACTAACACAATTCTTGGTTAAAGAAGAAAGGTTTCATAAGGTATGGAAGTATTCCAAATCAATCCTTAGATATGAAGGACTCTTCAAAATTCTTGAAGTTATCAATTCAGTTGAAATACAGGATCATATTATTTTGTGAGGAGGCACAATGCTTTCTATGATTATATTTGAAAAAGTATATAACAAATGACAATTATATTTCTAGAATGTTTTACAGGGACGAGACCCAGGAGAGGTCATGATCGAGCTTATAAATGTTCGAGGGTCACAAGCTCTGCTTGCTAAACAAAAGAAAGATTACTCATTGCAAGGTCCGGTAGGACAACATGCAGAGGGTTAAACAAAATATCTATCTTATCATGTTTTTGGATATACCAAATCATCAGGGATGATGATTCTTTTGGGGAAAGATATGTTACATCCCTCTTTTTGAACAAATTTTTACTATTTACTTTTACTTGTTTCATGGATATAATAGACATGTGAATATGTTTTAAGTTCATGGGAAACAATGTTATGATTAGAAATAATTTTATGGATTCATGATTATATATCTCTTAAATATGATTAATTTGATGAAACGAATTAAAATATCTTTTACAATGTGAAAAAATAGAAATGTTATGATTGTATTATGCTTTGACTGGGATACTGGTACGTTGACCACAATTTTTATGTGAGAATGTTTTGACAGGAACAGGTGGATTAGAATCTTTGTGAAGAAAATGGGAGAGAAAGTATCTTCGGGGAAGGGGAGTATAGACTCTAGATCACCAAAGGGTATTTATCATTGAGAACGGATATCAGACACGGAAACCTAGCACCTCGAGGTAAGTCTTGATTGTTTAGGTAAGTCTAGATTATCGATGAAGTTGATATGAGTTGCAAGGGTAAGTTACTCTTTCTTACATCGTTGTCATGACAAGTAAGATTGATCGAGAATTGTATCGTAATATCGTGAGTCTTGTCACCAAATTATGAATGACAGATATAAATGTCGAGAATGTGTCGTATGTTATGTCTTGTTAAGTTTAACTGACATAAAACATCAACAGTGGTTTCTTGATCATACACTTTGTTGTTGCAATCACTTATTTCATCCAAATCATTGTCGTCGTAACATCTGAAGTGTGTACGACGTAAGCGTAATAATCCAATGAGGACAACGTCGTGAAATAGATTTCAATAACGTCTTAAGTTTATATGAGTGTCAAGTGTTATACCATCGTTTTAATTATAATGATAAGGTATAAATAAAATATATATATTTATGTTTTCAATTGCCACCGAGAGCAAATAGCTCCATTTCGATAAATAAAGTGTTGTTATTAATCGGACATTAGCTCATTGGACTATGTTATAAATCATTACTTCTTAATGTCACTATAAACCATAATATGTAATCTTTCCAAACTTTGATGTAGGTCAATAAGACCAAGAGTCGATAGCAAATTATCTCATGATAGTAATTTATGTCCTCAGCTCGTAAACTCTATTTAAATGGAGTGGCATAATGCCAAGGACCATTTTTTCCACCTCACTAACTATTTCCTCTTTTAACCAAAAACCCGATGGCATATAGGATAGATTTAAACCCATGCCTTTGAGAGTGGACTGACGTGGGAGGTAATCTCTAGTCGAGCATGTTTAAGCTTATCCAAATGGATAAGCCATGGGTAGTTAGGGTTAGAAAAATAGTTTTTCTTCCCACTCGCCACCCTTAAGAGCATTCAGGCTGGGAAGTCTTAAAAGGATGGCAATAGAATTAGTTTCAAAAAGGACAGAGGCAAAGGAGGCAACGTGAATTAGGAGCTAGAAAAGATGAGAGAATCGAGCGGGAGCTTCAGTGAGAAGTCCTTCAAATAGGTTCTTAAACCTTCCATTTAAATCTGCAACTATTTAGAATATAGTGGATGTGTGAGCCAAAGTCTTACTGTAGCTCGCAATGTTTATTTGAATATTAATCATTTGTATGAGGAAAACATATACCCTGCATTATGCCACTTCCTCTCTATCATTCATTTAAACAGTTTTAGATTATTCTTTGTATCTCGATATAATGATGAAGTTTTTATACTCTTGTTTTATTATTTGTTTAGGCCGTTAGAAGGCCGATAACCTTAAGAGGCTGAGAGCCTGATGTCTAGTAATTGAGAACAGTATATCTCTGAGAATCTATGCATATATTATACAATGTCCTCCTACCAAGGAATTAGAAGGCGAGAGGAATTTATAAATGTTTCAAATAAAGAAAAGTATAAATGGAAGATGGGGAATTTGCACCAATACAAGAAATTATGCAATCTACTTTACCAGTAAAGTTCATGTTCCCCAAATAGTGCCATTATATAGAGAGGCAGGTCCAAACCAAAACATTGAGCATGGTATTATTAAAAGCAATACTTCCATTAAGTCTTTCCTATAGCTCATGAAATAAAATCAACGAGCCTCTACACAGCTTGGCTAGGCATGGGTCTAGGTGTATATATAAGCAACACTGTGTCACTAATACATCATTGGGCTATAGCTTTAGATTTTATGCTACAAGCATAGTTTATCTTTTAAGGAGGCTAGTATTAAAGATGCTTTATATATTAAGATATATGAATTCTTGTAATGACAAGTATATTTGTTAAATACATGGATATTGAGCATAAGATATATCATTTCCATATCTAGTTTTTGTATATGAAAAGAGACCATTAGGTCTAGTTCGTTATTTTATAATTCATGACTCAAAATCCTTTTAGAAGTGAAAGAAAATTAAACATGGTACAATTTATACTTGAAATGAGATAATGATTTTATAGACTCAGCTTGTCAAGGATTGATTAAATCCAAAGTGAGTATTCGAGATAAATCCATAGATATATTCTTAACCTTAGAGCATATAATTATTATTTTTTCCAACAAAGATTGGGAGAGATAATATCATTATGATTTCAAAACGGTAATGATAAATCATGGGATTAGATTTCTTATGTGAAATAGAGCTCTTCTTGTCAAATTGGAATATGATTTAGAGGAATGAGTAAACCAAGAAGTGGAAACCTAGACATCCCCTTGAAACAACTACTGTTAAAATAAATTATCTCGAGAAAGAGAATAGGAGACACAATTATTTTCCCATATGTTTCAAGATTGAAACTAGAAAATTGACTCAAGGAATAGGCATACCAAGGGATGTTAAATTATAGATCTTATGTTCTTATGAACTTATTTTAGTATCAATTGAAGTCAAAATTTAACCCAGTGTTGAGTATTTCTATTAAGATTTATACCAAGTTGGGTTTGTTGGGAGATTCGTGACTCAACCCCACATGATTACTGTATTTAAGATTGTTGTTAAAGATTTATTGACATATTTTTCAAAGGATAAATATGTATATAAATTCGTATTCAAACTTAATTGAAAGTCGATAGACTTAGTAGACTAGTTGGTCGATTGTATTTTATTTTCAAATCCTTTATGGTTGAAGGAATTGAACTTAGTCAAAGACTAGGTTTGAGAAATGATAGCACTTCTTAAGATATGTAGGAGAGGAGTTATACCTCGTATATTACCCTTATTCTTGTCATGTGAATTTAGAATTTGAACAGTGCCATGAAGTCTATAGAAAACGAAAGGTACTTGTTTCCATGTTTTGTTATTATCTTGAGATAATAAGGCATTTCTATGCTTTGGGTTAGAGAAACTAAACCCTAGAATTATAATTAGAAAGATTTAGAAATTTATGCTTGTATGTCAAATATGATATTGCCCTTGGTTGACAGTATATGGTCAAGTAACCAAGGAGTTAGACATAAAGAGTTTAAGTAGTACTTATACAAAATCTAAAGTGAATCTGAGATAAAAGTCTAAACTTGGTAAATTGTTCAAGGATGCTAGTATGAAGATAGATAATAAAGGGACAAGAGGTCACAGACCCTAGAGATTGCAAGTACACAAAGATGGACTCATATTGCAAATATATTCTAGATTAAGGATTGGTTTGAGTTAGATTGACTGAAATGGATTTACTGTATAGACAAGTTTGTGTCTAGTACAACTAAATGAAGGGGTAAAGACCCTAGTTATGTTTATTTGATCTTATTTGTGAAAAGAGTTAATGGTCTCGACTATGATGCTTAACCTAGGTAAGGTAACCATTTTAGCTATATTAAATCGACTTAAACTCCATTAAGTGTCAATAAGTCTTGGATCTTGAGTATTGCAAGTTGCAACGAGAATCCTTGTATGAAAAGTTAATCTGTTAGGATTATAGAACCTAGACAATATTTGGAAAACTATTGAAAATGGAAAAGATGAATTAGAATTGATAAGATTTAAATATAAACCTAGTTCACCACATCCGAGATGACGTAACCTATTTGGGATGATCATACTTAGCTAGTGGGTATCTAGGGTTGTATGATCAATAGTGTTACATAGGATACATCCCCAGTACTTTGCTGGCAGATACCTTAAGTTAGCCTAGGTCTATACTCTTCGTGAAGGTACCTTAGGTTATCCTAGGTCTATACTCTTCGTGAAGGGTAGGGCCACTTCCGAGAAGGAAGGTGTGCGGGAGACCGTCGATCTGTGGATGGAGGTGAAACTCTCCAAAGCTGCTTTCTCTCTCTTAAACTAGAGGCATGTTGAGGCTTGTGATATGGAGGTCGACAATCAAGATGCTTGTAAAATTTAACATATTGTCAAACATTGGAAATGGTTAGACAAATTGTGTAATATGATGCAATCATGTTTCTTAATTAAGTTATTGATTGAACTTAAATTTAAACAAATTTTATCACCTTTTACTTCCTTGATTTTACTTCATGGTAGAACTGGATTATAGAGTTGGAATTATTTTGGATATTACAAAATGATATTTTGAAAAGGTTTAAGATGGAAAATAGCAAACCAGTAATTACACCATTGCCATGGGTGTGAAGTTGAGCAAAAATGATGAAAGCAAAAAGGTAGATTCTACTTTGTATAAAAGTTTGGTTGGAAGTTTAATGTACTTAACTACAAGATGATACTCATCTACAAGTAGGTAAAAGAATACTTAGGTATGTGAAAGGGACTGCAAATCATGGAATTTTTTTATGAAAAGAATGGTGTTTTTAGGTTAACTGGTTATACTGGAAATCAAGATGATAGGAAAAGTACTTCTGGGTATGCTTTTACTCTTGGTTCAGGTGTAATTTCATGGTCTTCAAAGAAACAACCCATTGTTGCATTGTCCTCAGGAGAAGCAGACTTAAAGCATTAATGTAGCCCCAAATGGAAGAAACAATTATATTATGTGATAATCAATCAGCCATTGCACTTTCTAAAAATCTAGTGTTTCATGGAAGAAGCAAGCACATAGACATCAAATTTCATTTCATTAGAGAGCTGGTTAAAAATAACTTTCTTATTGTAGATCCAAAGATCGGGTTGCTGACATTTTGACAAAACCTTTGAAGGAAGAAGATTTCAATGGACTGAAGAATCTTTTAGGGATGAGAAGCTATCCCACAAATCAGATTTTAGGGAGGATGTTAAAATAAGAAAAAATCAGTTTTGTTTGTTGTTGTTGGGAATGTTTCCCAACATTTTCTATATTACATTTTTTGTTTGGGAAAGTTTCCCATCATAGTTTTTAGTTTCCTTTTCAGCTGTAGCTGTTAATGTATATATCTTTCTTTCCCTCAATAAAGTTGTAAATACATTTTTCTACAAATTTGTGTGCAAGGCTGCAAGCATAACAAATTTCTTTTATGCCTCTCTTGTTTTACAGATATATATTTTTTCTAGTTTATTTGTTATGTACTTACATTTGTTTTTAGTTTATTCTTTTCTAACAATAATAACGTACTATGGAATCCTGTTCATCGAAAGCAACCACCACGAGTCTCTTCAAAATGATGATGATATACTATTTTTTGGCAGAGAAAATAAACATCGATCTCTAAGTGGTATAGTCCCCAAAGAAGGAACAACACTGGCATTTTGGATTGGATTCTTTAAGAGGATGTTCTCTGATGAGAAACAGTTTGCATGCATAAAACAGGAGATTGAATGGTAGCTTGTGTCATCAAGTGGAGGAAAAACATTGCATCTATTGGTCAATTAAATGTTGCACCATTTTTTATTCTTGTCATGAGACTTCAATAACCAAAAGCCATTTCCATGGAGAAAAAAGTTGATTTATAGGATTGCTATATAGGCAAAGACATGATTTGTTTAATAGCTGGCATCGTGAAATGGAGAGAAATTTGAGCTCTTTTGTTCATTTTGATTAAAAAAATAATGCAGTAGGAAAATTCGGCTCTAATCAGATGATGTCTCCATACAGAAAAAAGGAACAAGATGGATGAATGGTGCCTTGAAGTCACAAAGTGAGAGGAAAAATGAAACTCTGTTAACCAGTGTATTTCTCTGCAAATTTGCAGGATGGAGTAACATATGTTATTAGAGAGGTTACGGTATTCCTAGATCTTGATATTGAAGGCAAGCCTCATTTCTTTTGCCACTGTTTTATAATGACCTTTTGAGAAGCAAATCAAACCATTTATTTTCCTGTGGAAAGCACTGCTTGCATTTAATTTGTTCAAATAATAACAACAATAACAACTTCAATAATATATTGCTCAGCAAACTTAGAAGACAAATTAGAATGATACACTTTAACAAGTCCTGCAGATTAATTCGGTCTAATGGACATTGAAAGTGGCATCTTCATTATCATCAATATCACAGAAAAACTGTTTAATCAAATTTTCACAACTGAAACAGAACTTGGTCCAGTCCATCCAGTTAACCATAATTTTATGCAAGCGAAACATAGAAATATGTAGTGCCAAATTTATGACAAAATTGTTTCATCACACTAGCCTAAGGATTCTAAGAGGTTGGTAATATTCATCATGGAGTGAGGATAGGATTTGGGATCACATGACAATTGGTTGACAAGGCAGTTCAAATTTGGAAAAAATAAAAAAAGAACACATATGAAAGAACGTAGAATTATATTCAAGAATCAAATATGTAGTCGTTAACGTTAATATAATTTCTTTCTATCCTTAATGATGGAAGTGGGTGTCAATTTTATGAACACCTGAAGTTTGGAAGGACACATTCCTATCATCCAGCAAGCATAGGCTTAGTGGTAAGTGTGGACTGTTGTGAAGAACCTGCAAAAATCCCTAGATGATATGATAGAGTCAAGTAAGGAAACAAATATAGCTAGTCTAACAGCGAAATTTTTGCAGATCTAGGATCCCACGAGTCCCAACCAAGCTAACTCGCAATGGGAAGGAGCCTTAGATTCCAGGTGACATATTATATAGATAGTTTCATGCGCTTTCTCCACAAAGGCCTCTCTTGCAGGATTTGATCTATAGAACAACTTCTGAAGAATGTCCAAAACTTTGTAAGTGGGCCAATATTGCTTATCCCAATTTTAAGATACTTTCTCAAAAATGATTCATCACTACTTATGTTTTACTCATCCTCCCCTCCAATGACAGAGACTGCAAACTTCTGAGCAATGCATGTTAAGGAAAGTAAGATTGTCTAGGGAAAAGGCAAAGATTTTTCTAGAGTTATCACAAGGAAAAGACAAGTTTTGTCTAGAGGTTTCTATAAACTAGATTCTTCCATCAAGCTATTTTTAGAAAAAAAACATTCTAGCCTTTTAGAATTAAAAAATAGAAGTGTCTAGAAAGTTAGAAGCTTCTAGACTTCAAAGTCTTTTGTAAATATATATGTATGATTGAAGACATTGTTGTACATGACATTTTTGGATGAAATATAATTCAAGTTAGATAAATATTTTTCTGAGTTTATTAACATTGTTTTGCCCTGTTTTTATTTGTTGTTATGTTTTGTTGTTTATTGGGCCTGTTCTATCATGGTATCAGAGCCAAGTTCAGCTAGAGGTTCAGCTGCAGGGCAGATAGATTGCTGGAAGTGATATTTGTTTGTTGGAGTGATATTTGTTTGAAGACTATTTTTTTTTTTGGCTAACATGGGCTCAACAAATGAAGTGTTGCCAATATTTGATGGAAGTGGTTTTGCAAATTGGAAGATTGCAGTCAAGAACGCTTTGAAAGAAATTAGAGAACCCCAAAGTGAAAAAGAAAAGGAGCTATGGAAATGCAAGTTGGAACAAGCTAGAGGTATTATTGGTAAAGCTTTAAGCCCCAATCTCAATAGAAGATTTGTTGATATTGATAATCCAATAGAGCTATGGGAGAGTTTAGAAAAAGATTATAAAGATACAGATATTGCTAGCATGTTTAGCATAGAAGAAAAATTGGTGAATTTAGATCCTTCTAATTTTAAAAAAATGACTGATTACTTTAATGAAGTTACATTTTTAAATGCTCAGCTGAAGAAAAAAGGTGTTGAATATGTAAAAAAAGATTTTCAATTGATTGCAATGGTTGAAAGTAAGCTTCCCCAGCCATACAAGGTATTTAAGGAATCAAGGAAAAGGGTTCTTCAACTAAATTCCAATACCCCCCAACAAACTTTTGATCAATTTTGTAAGTCTATTTTAGATGAAGAGGTTTAGCTTATTAAAGAAGGATACATTAAGAAGAATCATGCATATGCAACTAAGAGCATTTTCTAGATATGATGGAAAGAAGAATTGGAAAGGAAATTATAAATTTTGAAATAATCATGGTTCTAACCATTTTTTTAGAAATGATGGTGCATAAAAGCAAGTTGGAAGAAGAGGGATAATGAAAGGCAGCACTACAAGCCCAAGCAAGAAATGTTCAAGGATGGCAAGAAGGATAGGCATAGCTTCATAGCCATCTCTCTAAAAAGGCAAGAGAAACCAAATAAGGAGGTAATTGCTAGACCTGAAAGTAGTGTTAAGGGGGGATACTTTGCTTCAGATTCTAATAAATAATGGATTTTAGGATTAGGGGTGAATCTTATTTCAGTATATAAAATTGCCTAAGTTGGATATGAGTTTGTTGTCACTGCTGATCAAGTTATTGTTAGAGATAGAAAAGACCCAAGCAATATAATTGCTATTAGTAGAGTTGATCATAAAGAGAGTCTATTTAAATTTGTGGGGTTTGTTGATAATGAATACACTCTCTCTCATGCTTTTTAGTGCTTAGATTGATGATATGTCAAAACTTTGGCATGCTAGACTTGGACATATAAATTATAGAAAATTACAAGACATGGTTAGAGGATTAACAAAAAATTTAGCTTCTGAAGGTGTGTGTGAAGGATGTGTGTTAGGCAAACATCATCGAGATCCTTTTGATTAGGCAAAGCATGGAGAGCTAATTATCCGTTGCAGCTCATTCATAGTGATCTATGTGAACCAGGGTATCCTTCACTTTCAGGTGCCAGGTATCTTCTCACTTTTATTGATGATTACACGAGGAGAGTATGGGTTTATTTTCTCGAAAGGAAAAATGAAGTATTTGAAGTTTTTCAAAAGTTTAAGGCATTAGTTGAAAATCAAAGTGGAAAAAGAATTAAGTGTTTAAGGATGGATAATGGGGGTGAATATTGCAATTATGTATTTGAGTCATTTTGTGAAAATTATGGTATTAAGGTGCAAAGAACAATTCCTTATACTCCTTAACAAAATGGGGTGGCTGAACGAATGAATAGAACTCTTTTAGAAATGGCTCATTGTATGTTGCATTTTAAAAGTTTGCATAACAAATTTTAGGGTTTGGTTGTTTGGGTATTTTAAAGTATTTGAGTGTATTGTTTGGGCACACATTCCTGATGAAAAGAAGGAAAAATTAGAACCAAAGAGTTATAAGTGTTTGTTTGTGGGTTATAGTGAAGAATCAAAGGCTTACAAGTTATATGATTTGACAACAAAAAAGGTCTTTGTTAGTAGAGATGTAAAGTTTGATGAGTATTCACAACTTACAGCGATTTCCTCTCAGTCTACAACAACAAATGCTTCTCATTTTTATGATATTTTAGAAAGAAATGGAGCCAATATTTATGAGGATGAGGTGTACACCACTATAAATGATGATAATACTATTGAAAATAAAACTACTAATGCTTGTAATCGGCCATTTTCTATAGGTAGTGATGATGAAGAAGATGTCATTTCAGCTAGACAAAAGACAAGGAGTGTTGAAGAAATATATAGTCAAGGCTCAAAGATCCAAGGAAGGAATGGTAGTGCTCTCATGCCAAAGTATTACAAGTAAATGACCCAATCTCATATGAGCAAGCTAGAGGAAAGAAAGAATGGGAGAAAGCCATGAAAGAGGAATATGATGCATTGATAGAGAATAACACTTGGGAACTTGTACCCTGCCCCCAAGGTAAGAATGTTATTGGTTGCAAATGGGTTTACAAAACAAAATTTAAATCAGATGGTGCTATAGAAAAATTCAAGGCTAGATTGGTTGCTAAGGGGTTCAATCAAAAAGAGGGTGTTGACTATGAAGAAACATTTGCTCCTGTCATTAAAATGAATACAGTTAGAATTATTCTTTCTTTGGCTGCAAATCTTGGGTGGCATATTCATCAAATGGATGTCAAAAATACTTTCTTAAATGGAGATTTATATGAAGAAATATATATGGATCAACCACTAGGGTTTGTGGATCAGCAACATCCTAATCTTGTTTGTAGATTAAAGAAATCACTTTATGGTCTTAAACAAGCACCACAAGCATGGAATGAGAAGATTGACAGGTATTTTCATCTTCATGGATTTAAGAGATGTAAGTCAGATCCAAATCTTTATGTGAAGAAAATTCAAGATGATATTCTTCTTGTTGCAATTTATGTAGATGATTTACTCATTGCTAGACCAAATTTTGGGCTCATCAATGATTTAAAATCAGATCTTAAGAGGACATTTCATATGAGTGATTTGGGTGAACTAAACTATTTTCTTGGATTACAAGTTTGTAGATTACATCATGGATTGTTCATCTCTCAATCAAAATATGCTTTAGACCTTTTAGAAAAGTTTAACATGCTTGAATGCAACCCAGCATCTACCCCATTTCAATCTGGAGTCAAGCTTACTAAAAAATGTACTTCCAAGAGTGTAGATGCCACTTTATATAGACAACTTGTTGGTAGCTTGGTTTATCTAACTCATACTCGACCAGATATTTATTTTGCAGTCAATCTTGTATCTAGATTTATGCAAGCACCTAAAGAAAGTCATTGGCTAGCTGCTAAGAGAATTTTACGATACATCCATGGAACCATACACTTTGGCATCTTCTATGACTATAAATTTTCAATTTCCTTGGTTGGATTTACTGATTTAGATTGGGGTGGTGATATAGATGATAGGAAATCTACTAGTGGTTATGTTTTCAATCTTGGATTAGGACCTATTACATGGAGCAGCAAGAAACAAACAACTACATCATTATCTTCATGTGAAGCAGAATATAGAGCAGCAAAAGAAGCAGGCAAGGAAACAGTTTAGATTCAGAATCTTTTATCTGAGCTTAGTTTTCTACAAAGTTTAGCCAGCACTGTGTATTGTGACAATCAAAGTACCATACAGGTTGCCAACAATCTAGTTTTTCATGCTAAAACAAAGCATATTGAGATTGATGTTCACTACATTCAGGATCTTGTTCAAGCATCTATTGTCAATCTTCAATTTTGTCCAAGTGAAGAACAAGTAGCTGATATATTCACTAAGAGTATGACTGAAGCCAAATTCTTAAAATTAAGAGGAATGTTTGGTATGTTAGAGGTGAACATTAAGGGGGGATAGTAGTATAATGTTCCCCTCTCCTTTGTATTTCCCCTCTTTTGTATTTTCTTTGTATTATTCTAGCCAATCTTAAGGGGGGATGTTAAGGAAAGTAAGATTGTCTAGGGAAAAGGCAAAGATTTTTCTAGAGTTATCACAAGGAAAAGGCAAGTTTTGTCTAGAGGTTTCTATAAACTAGATTCTTCCATCAAGCTATTTTTAGAAAAAGAACATTCCACCCTTTTAGAATTAAAAAATAGAAGTGTCTAGAAAGTTAGAAGCTTCTAGACTTCAAAGTCTTTTGTAAATATATATGTATGATTGAATAAAAAATAGAAGTGTCTAAAAAGTTAGAAGCTTCTAGACTTCAAAGTCTTTTGTAAATATATATGTATGATTGAAGACATTGTTGTACACGACATTTTTGGATGAAACATAATTCAAGTTAGATAAATATTTTTTTGAGTTTATTAACTCTGTTTTGCCTTGTTTTTATTTGCTGTTATGTTTTGTTGTTTATTGGGCCTGTTCTATCAATGCATACTCCTGAGGAATGCTTTCCAAGAAGTAATTTCCTAGGAATGTAACTCTTCTGCAATTACCAAAAGACCATTTTTTAAACTCTGGCATTGAAGGGATATTAGTGTCACATAACAGTCAAGATATATAAGGTATGGTTTATGTGTGGATACAAACGTTTAATAAGTATAAAAGTATCCTAAACAAATCTGAAGAGGAGGAGACTCTGAAGGCAATGAGGGGAGATAAGTGCCCAAGCAGAGACAGGTCACTGCGAATGAAAGACATCAACATTCAAAGTTCATCAAATGACACGGTGCAGAAAATGAACAAACAGAAGAAAAATCATCAATCAACTTACCCATCAATTTGGTGTGGAAAATCATCTGAGGCAAGTGAACAAGATTTGTGAGCTTAGTATTCCTATATGAGCTTCAATTGAAGAAAGGCTGTCTTCTCTCCACGAAATAAGTTGAGTTAAAAAGACCATGAAATAAGTTGAGTTAAAAAGATTGTCAGTCAAAGCCTCCTCCAACACCCCTGCTCTTCTAACGCCACTCGGAGGATTCCGTCATATCAAGAAAAGATAGATGACCAAATCTTACTATTATAGATAAGATTTCATAAAAAAATTTATACAAATGTCTTCTCTCATTTATTTTATTGTTGACTTTTATCACAATAAATTCCATTTGATTTGATTTTGAACGTGGGCTATATTAACTTTATGTCATTTTCGTATGGTTGATATTAATTCAATCATTTATTGTTTGCATAGATTAACGTGAAGCCAACAATAAGAAGTAAAATCTTAGAGCCAATCATAATTTTTGGCAAAGACCATAAACTATAGTCATAACAAAAATAAAAAAATATGATTCGTCAATCGTTGAAAGGACTAATACAAAAGTTTTACATATCGAATAGAGAGTACCATGCCATAGTAGGTACTAATAATGAATACATTAAGAAAAAACTTGTTCCAAAACTTGTCTCTTAAACTGTTAGGCCCCTTACCAAAAGTTTTATAAAGTATATTTCATATATTTTCACATCAGCTTTATTGTTTTCTAAATTAAATTCTCTACCATTTAAATATGTTTCTATAGGGTAGATACAAACCCAAATAGGTTGAATATCATGATATTGTTAGTACTTGTAACAATGCCTTGGAAACAACAACATGGTAAGAGAAGCTTTATTAACCTCTTCAAAGTTTCTCCAGAAAAGTTTTGACAATACGTTTTCTTTTTGGAAGTCTTTTTGATCTAAAACATATGGAATGATCTCATTTATCCTTGGCATTAAGCTGAAGCTGATCGATTATTTGTTCCCCCCAATCATATGAACATGATGCTTATTTTGCATTCAAACCATAAACAAAAACAGAGTTCAATGGTTTATAACTAGACCTCTTGCTGGTATAGATGATGGGAAAGACAAGGCTTGATGGTAACCTCCAAAGGCATTGCCCTTGGCATTGTCAAACCAACCCCTTCATTCATGTCAATGACTCTTCCATCTGGAACAAACCAATCAAATCTCTGCAACAACCTTGCGAGAGTTGTTTGCACCATACACATTGCCAAAGAAGCAGCAGGACATCCTCTTCTCCCTGCCCCAAAAGGAATCATCTCAAAGTGATTCCCTCTCATTTGCATGCTGTCTATCTCTATCTTCTTCTCCATAAAGCGCTCTGGTATAAATTCTAGTGGCTTGTTCCACACTTTTGGGTCCCTATGAATTGCCCATGCATTTACCATGAGCATTGTTCCTGCAGGAATATGATACCCTCCCATTGTGCAAGCCTCAATAGATTTGTGTGGCAACAGCAAAGGTGTGGATGGATGAAGACGCAAAGTCTCTTTCACTATTGCTTGCAGGTATTCTAACTGATGTATATCTGATTCCTCTACCAATCTCTTCCGTCCAACTTTAGAATCAAGTTCCTCTTGTGCCTTCTTCATTACTTGGGGATGTCGCAATAACATTGACAACGCCCACTCTAGTGCAACTGAAGATGTATCAGACCCTGCACTTAACATAACCTGCAAGGCTAGAAATATTAATAACAAGAAAAAGAGATAAATCAAACTTGCAAAATGTTAATTTACTTACAAGTTTGAATATTCAAGTATTTTTATAGACAAGGATGCCATAACAGATCATGTGTGTTGTGGATGCTAACATTTTGCTCTTACAAACTGCCACCAAGAGGTTCTCATATCCTGGCTTCTAAGCACTGGATTGATAGATGGAGGAACTCAAGGTCCTTTAGGACATTTATGTCTTGATCCAAGGGAGGGCATTGAAGGGCTAGATTGGTGTAGGTGAGGGTATTTATACATTGATCCAAGGGATTGCCTTGTGCAAGACTAGAGCCAAGTTATCCCTTGATGCCTTCTCCAATTCAGTAGGTCTATTTATTGGCATGAATCAAGCTAAATTGCAAATTTTAGGTAGGCAAATTAATAAGTTAGTATTCAGGGCAGAATCCAAATGAGACGTGAACCTCCCCTTACTATGGGAACTATTGCTGGACCCTTTCCATACCATTTTTCATCACATCACTATTACCCCCTCTTTATTGCTCTCATTTCCCATCGTATTAAGCTGCCTTCCTCTTTCTCAACACCTTGATTGATGCACCCTAATTATGCTTTTCTTTTATTTTTTTGAAGACCTTAATTATGTTTTGCTGACCTCCTATTTTCTCATGCACATTCTTAACATAACCCATTTGTTTAGTTTGGAAATTTAAAGGATCTAGAGAAACTACTCTTTATTAGACTCCAATGCAGGAGCATCCTTGGTTCCATCACCCAAAAAGAAAATAAATAATAATTACTTTTTTATTTCTAATTTTTTTGTTTTTGCTGTTGTGCTTCAGGTCTTGACTTTTTGTTAAACAGTTCGTTCACATGCAGTTAAACTGATTCCTACAATTCCAGGGAGCATTCTCAGCTATTTCAGGGATCCAAGGAATTCCATTAATCCTCCTCAAGCATCTGTCATGCAAATAGTAAGAAGTAACAGTCAAAAGGCAATTTTTTGGGGGAGAAAAAGGGGCGACACAGTTCAAGTTTGTCAAATTGTCCATTCGCTGCCAAAGTCTGAGTTTTGACCTATTTCTTTGGGAATGGGAAATTATTCACGGGAGAGTAACTATTTTCTCCTACAGCAGGGATTTTCTGTTTTTTTTTTTGTGGGAGGGTTGAGAAGGGGTGTTTCCAGGCAGAGGTTTTGCATCCTTGGCAATCACACACAGAACCCCTGCTCTTCGAAGAAAAGGATTCTGATGGAATTTTTATCTTGGCAGTCCAAGCAGCTAAAGGAAGCTTGACGGGAACAACGTCTTTTGGAATGGTCTCTCTTTCCATTTGGAAAACATTGTTTTTTATCAACTGGAGCAGAGATATTTGTATTTCAGCAACTATCCAGAATAAACTCTGTATTTTTTAATTTTTTCAACTTCTCTTCTACAATCTTCAAGACTGCAGGGATACATCTTGATCTTGCAAATGTCTGTGTTATTTATCAATGGCAGTGGTGTGTTACTTATATTGAGAGAGTTTACTCAGGCTGCAAGGATAGAGCGGTCCTTAATTGTGTTGGTGTAACATTATGCAGTCCAATCCTGACAAATAGTAACGGTTATGTCAGCTACCACTACCTCCTCTTTATGTACCGACAGCTGCATGTTTCTACCGCGTTGAGGTGGTGATTGTATTTGACTATCTTTAGTCTGGGTTGAGTGGAGTGGTAGTAATGGTATTTATGTGTATTTGCTGTAGCAACAGCAGCGAGTAGAATATATATATTTGAGCTGCTTGTATACAGTTGTGGTATGTATGAGAGTTTTATTACTGAAGCAATACAAACAGCAATCCCCTACTCATGGTGGATGTAGCCAATTGGTGAACCACGTTAAAAAAATTTTGTCTTTTTTCTGAGTTTATTTTTCTATGTCTGTTTTATCTTTTCTTTGCTCAACAAATTGGAACCCCTTCCTTGACTGCATCAGACTCCTAGCATTCAAAGTGTTGGAGACACTGGCGCAAAGTTCTAATGGTTTGGATTTGTAAATCTAATGTTTGTGGCTAGTTACATTCTTTATAAAGATGATTGGCTGAAGGAATGTTGGTTGAACTTGTAAATGGTGGCTAAAAGAGTGCTTGGCTGAACTTGTAAATGGAACTGGGTAATATTTTTGCAAGTTGGCCGATGTGGATGATGAGACCACTGTGTTAATGCAGCTATGTAGCTAAAGCACTACAGGGCTATCATCCAACGCAATATCTGCCCCCCTTGAGTGCAAAAATGTTGTCTCTATCTGGACAAATCATTTGGGTTAAAATGCTATCTTTATGTCGGCAGTGAATTCCCATTGGGTGCATCCTGTTGCTGTTAGATACTAGTTTAAACTGCTTGCAATGTTCAGTTATTGATATTGTAATTTTTTAAACACTTTTTCATAGAATACTTTTCTTCATTCTTTTAAATTTATACCAATAACTTCTATGAAGCATAATTTCAAGAAACAAAAAAGGAAATTTTGATGACAACAATAATTTGGCAGACAGAAAAACAAATTAGCCATTGCAAAAATCAATGGCAGTTAGAAATGACCCATTCATATTTCAACACAAGAAATAAAAAACATGCCTTATGTTGCATTTCTTGGAACTAGGGGCACAATCTAATTCTGAGAGTCCTAATATAAATCAAATAACAAGTCTAGTATCTCATTCACCACCATTTACAAAAGAATTTATAAACCAAAAGTACAAAAACTGGCGAAGTCGAAACAACTTACAAGAGCAGTTGCCTTAATAAATGCATCTTTATCAGGAATCGCTTCACCATTCTCCTCTGCCTGCCAGATCAACACATCAACAAAGTCTTCCATCACTCTCTCCTCTTTTAATCCCTTCCTATACTTCTCCACAATTCTCTGCATATACAAGTCTAATTTCCCCTGTACCTTCTTCATAGCCTTCTCGTAACCCTGCAAATCAAGCCATTTCAAAATTCAACCAGGGAATATAATCACCAATAACAATTACTCCTTTTAGCATAAAGGATTCTTTAATCAGATTGGTAACCAAATCTATCGAAATCCCTGATTCCTCTCCAAAATACCTCTCATCTATGATCATGCCCATCAGGATTTTAAAAGTCAATTGGGACACAAACATTTCTCATGTTCACAATACTCTGCAACTGTGACTGCTCAAACATAAAATTTACTGCCTTACAAATCGCTTGCATTCTTTTTGGTTCAGATGATTGGATTCTCTTGGAAGACAGAAGCTCAAGTACACAGATTTTTCTAGCATTTCGCCAGTAGGGGCCATAAGGAGCCCAACCCAAAATAGAATAATTGTAGCCCAAATGCTGGGCATGTGCAAGCTGAGGGCGACAAGCAAAAGACTTATCATTTACTGTAAAACATTCTTTGGCTAAATCTGAAGAACTTATCACTAAAACAGAGCGGCTACCAAATTTGAGATGCATAATAGGTCCATAAAGCGGTGAGAGTGAATATAGAATCTGGTGAATTGGCCTGGTTTTATATATGAGAAGATGAAGGTGGCCAATTACAGGAATAGCTCTGGGGCCTGGAGGGAGATGACTCCTATAATTTCCATGGTGTTTTAGTAGAATTGTTGTCACAAGAATAATTGTGGCCGCTCCTACCAGAATAACAGACATCGTAGAAAACGTTATATCCATGAATACACCCTTTGCTTAAACGAAATGCTATGTTAAATATAACTATATATATTGTAAGTTGGACTGAGATTTCTGCATCACCTCGCAGAAAAATCAATAAAGAGTATGAACAGAGTCAAGACAGTTACCTGCGTGAATTATTTTTAAAATAGATTTATTGGGATTTTCCAAAAACTGGAAGTATGGTTCAGCTACAAATCTTTAGGAAGTTTACTATGGCTGGTATAAACTCAAGTCAAGGCAGACTTTCCAAACGACACCTATTCCAGTACTTATTAACAAGAAAATAATTTCTCTCACATCTTCAAATAGATTCAATACCAAAGCTCGATCCGGAACCTCTCGAACAGCGACTGGACATGGAACAGGCGAGCTGCTTTCTTCCTCCAATGATTGGAGCACAGCATCCATTGAGGCAAGCGCCACAGGGAGGGCCCGTCCTCCATCTACCGCCCCTTCTCTATAGTTATAGTGGGTTCAATCTTTTTCTTGTTTGGAGGCTCTAAACGCTATCTTAAGCTTCATCGGAGGACAGGTCATTGCTACTGTTAAGGATAAACTTTTAATTTTGTCCAGATTCTCCTGTCTGTCTCTCTTAAATTTCCCTTGCGCATGCCACAACTCATCTTTCTAACATGTCAATGTTCTTTCCTGTCAGCTACTTGCTCAGATGCACTCTATTTAAATATCATCCACTTCAATGGTCAATCAGTCAATATCAATTTTACACCTCATTCATAATATTGGTGTGTTTTTGAATTAAACTGTATATTTTTTTTGTTTCAACGTATCGGATCACAAGTAGTGATCTATCAGATCACTAATAGATCACTTTTGGATTAAACTGTGTGTATTTCTTTGCTTCAACATTTCCGATCACACTCAGTAATCCATTGTATTTGCTTCAATGTTTCGGAATCAGAATGGATCACTGAGTGTGATCTGAAAGGTTGAAGCAAAGAAATACAAATAGTTTAATCCAAAAGCACTTCTATCTATATTCTATGGACTGTGGAAAACTCATGCCTACTATTTGTCGTATTTTTATTGGCCAAAATTAACCTTTGACTAATGAAGTGGATGATATTTAACAATGACTGCTAAGATGCAAGTATTTATCAACACTTTTTTAGGGTAAGTATTTCAATTATTAGTTGTATATGTTATCAAATTAGAAAATAAGAATATATTTTCCTAGTGTTAGCTTCCCATTACAATGGTCACACTTAATACATGTAGACTGTAATTAACTACATATCATACATCCCTTCACAATACCCTTAATTTATTGATCAAGATTCATAATATTGAAAAGAATTTTAAAATGTCTTAAGAATTCTACTTATAATCTCTTAGACTTCTCTTATAATATTTGGTCTCATAAATATCATTAAAATCTTTCATTCATTCACCCCTAAATAAAATGGACCTTTAAAAACAATCTATACAATCTGGCCAAATAGAACCGTATGAAAATATTTTAATGATTTTGATAAATACTATCATAATTTAATGCAAGTCTTATTGGCATCTTTTTTATATGGAGAAGAAAGGCTAAATATGGTGTAATATAAAGTAAGCACTAGAAGCAGGCTGCTTAAACATGTTTTGTGCTGAAAATGATAATGATACGGAGCTTTCAATGAAAACTCAAAAACTAAAATGATTGTACCATCCAACCAAACGCATGCTTTCTTTCTACAGGGAAATAAAATGTTTTAAAACTCCAACCTCTTTGTGTGAACGTGCTCTCACATAAGGACTGTTTTGAAAAGGCCTCCAAACGGAATTAAAAATTTCAAAATGAGTCGGCATAAGATTTGGGAATTTAACACGTGGATTAAGGCTTTAAATCATAGTTCCACGGAGTTTCGGGGACGGGGGGACGGGGGGACGGCAGGGGATGCGTTTCGGGTTCGGGGACGGGGGGGGCCTAAATTTGGGGACGGCGGGGGGGCGGCGGGGGAGCGGCGCGCTGAAATACATATAATACTTGAAAAATTAGTTATAAAAAGATGTATAATTGTAGAAGCCTAAGGAATAAGTAAAGTTTAGAGTTTAAACACATTGCCATGATTTCATTGAACTAGTGAACATTGAAACAATGTGAGACATTGGAATGAGAACTAGATGTTTCATAATTTGAATTTCATAATCATTGTTCATAATTACAATCAAGTTTCAAGTTTCAACAATGTTCAAAATATTGAAATAGTAAATACTAAATACTAAATAGTAATGCCAAAATGGTTAATGGCTTGGTGCCACCAATGATGAATGATCTAATCATCCCCAAGCTCCATGTCGATCTCGTCATCACTGGAACTGCTAGACCCCAAATGCTCAAGCTCATCTAAACCAATACCAACCAGCCCTGTCTGTGTAGCATCCTCATCTATCTGTGATGGCTCTTCTGGCTCTACATCCCATCTGGCTGCTGGACTCTCCTTGTATATAGTTGTGGTGCGGTCAATGAGACGCAAGGAACTATGTACAGCCACAAGCTTCTCTGCCCTCCTAGAAGTAAGCCTATTCCTCTTAACAGAGTGGATGAAGCTATAAGTAGACCAGTTCCTCTCAGCAGCAGAAGAACTAGAAACCTGGGACAGCAAACGAATGGCTAGAGTAGTAATCAAAGATCTAGGCCCATGCATAGTCCACCACAACTTGGTGTCCTCCTGTGACATAGTCTCCAAATCTATCTGGGCTGCCTCTGAATATCCCCAAAGAATGGCAAATTTTGACCACTCAGTACGAAGCAAGCTGGCCTCTGTAGAATCATACATTTTGTCAATGGCCTTCATGAACCCTTCCTTCACCTCAGCATCCTGTATAGGTGTGATTCTACCGGGCCTAGGTATGTACCACTTTGGGTTCAATGCATAGGCAGCCATGTGTAAGGGAGTGTTGAGCTTCTCCCATCTACGTTGAATGATTGGATGAATATGCTCGGTGTAGAATTGCATTGTGGGGTCCTTCTCTCGCACAATAGTCTTCATTTGATCAAGCATGGAATCAATGCACTCATATACCTCTCCAAGGGAAGGTGCATTAGAATCCCCAAATCTAATAACTGTGAAGACTGGCTGAATGATGGAGACAATATATTTGGCATCAGCCCAAAAGATATCATTCGTCACCACCTCCTTAACCCTCAATCCCTTCTGTGTCTTTGACTCAGGCCATCGGTTCCATTCTGCTGTCATTACGATTAGTTGCAATGGCTCTTGCAACTCAAGCATCCTCTCCAAGAGAATAAAATATGATGCATACCAAGTCTCTATAGGCTTCAAGAATTCCTTCTTGGAGAAGGACCTGAAAAGTGCATGTGAAGTATGGTGATTGTAGATAAACATCTGCACATCTCTAGCATCACTGATAATTAATTTGATCCAACTGATTTTACCCATGTCCTTAAGTGCATTATTCATAGCATGCACACAACAAGGAGTCCACCAAATATGTCTATAAGCTGCCTCAATCAACTTCCCTGCAGCTCTGCACACATGGGCCGCATCTGTCACTACCTACACCACATTTTGTGGCCCAACCTCCTCTATAGCATCCTTGAGGATCTGGAACTGATAATGGGCATCCTTGCTATGCCCAGAACAATCAATAGCCCTAAGGAAATAAGGGCCCGCTGTAGATGTAACGATGATGTTGATGAGTGGACGGTGCCTAATGTCCATCCACCCATCCATGACTATGCTCCATCCACTTGTGATCCAGGTTCTCTTCATCTTCTCCATCAAAATATTAATCTTGAAATAGTGTTGATCCAAGATTGTTGTCCTCAATTTAGTCTCCCCTGGTGGCACATATGATTGTCCTACCCTTATTATCTTTGACATAGCTTCCTTATAATAAGGAGAGTGAGCCACATGGAATGGAATGCCATTAGCAAAGAAGAATTTGCCAATGGCATCATCTGCCTCATCCTTTGCTTGCACATTGAATAACTCTGCCAATGGTTGTGAAGATGCCATCTTACGTTTCCCCTTAGGTTGTGTTGCACTTGAACTGGATGGATTTGGTGGCCTTTGAGTCTGCAAAGTAGCACTAGAAATTTGATCACCCCTACTCCTTTGTGGCAACATAACAGAAGGTGATGCTTCATCCTCTTTACAACCCCATAATTTTAATATTTCAGCCCTGAACTTCAAGTTACCATCCACAACTTTGCATACATCTACACCTTTGCCTCAGACAAGAAGAAGGTGAGCATTAGTTCTTGTAATGCTTCCAAACCATGTAAGCTTACATATGTTGCACTTCCATTTTCTAGTGCCCCCTCCCTTTGCCGCAGGGTTTGCTTCTATCTTAGATGCAAATTGTTTTAAAGGTGATTTTGGATCAAAGGGGCCCTTGGCCCATTTTTGAAGGAATTGTGAAGGGCACTTATCACAAGCTTTACTCCCAACGGAACTTGTGTCAGTTTGAGAGTGAGATCGAGTATTTGAGGCATGTTCACCCTCCCCTTCTAAATCAAAATCAGGATCTCGATCATCAGATTGAGATGAGTCATTTTCACTGTGAACTTCAACCTCTCTATCCTCATTGTCACTTATGCTGTGTGACTGTGAACTCATTATGATGATGATGCTGCAGCCTGCAAAAGAAAATCAAAAATTAAAATTGAAAAAAGTTAAAACAATGTACAACTTCATTGTTAAGAAAAAAATTTTAAAAATGAAAATCAGAAAAATTCAAAAATCAAAATGTGGTCTCATGGACTGCAATGATTCTAGGATATGCACAAAATGATTGCAGGATTTGTTAAAGCAAGCTGCAAATGCAATTGGCTGGTGCAAAGCCAAATTCAGAATTCCACAACCTTTGCCAGCCCAGCATCCTCCCTGCCTGTGTCAAAATGGGAGCTTTGGAATAGGGTATGGAGTTGGACATCCATCTAAAACATAAAGGATAGAGGAATTTTCAATTTTGTGACTTGTTAGATGTTGTCGTTGCAACTGCCCTGTTAGATGTGTATGCAAAGTGGAAGCATAGACAAGGCACGTGAACTGTTTGACAGAATGCCTCAAAGAAATGTGGAAGCATAGACAAGGCATGTGAATTGTTTGAGTCTTTGACAGAATGCCTCAAAGAAATGTGGTCTCTGCAGTCTGCATAGACAAGGCACATGAACTGTTTGACAAAATGCCTCAAAGAAATGTGGAACAGTGGAAGCGTAGACTGTGATAGAGAAGGCACGTGAACTGTTTGACAGAATGAGGCACAGTGGAAGCATAGACTGTGATAGAGAAGGCACGTGAACTGTTTGACAGAATGAGGCATTCTGTCAAACAGTTCACGTGCGTTGTCTATGCTTTCAGTGTTCACACCTTGACAGAATGAGGCATTCTGTCAAACAGTTCACGTGCCTTGTCTATGCTTCCAGCCTTCCACATTTCTTTGAGGCATTCTGTCAAACAGTTCACGTGCCTTGTCTATGCAGAGACCACATTTCTTTGAGGGAGACCACATTTCTTTGAGGCATTCTGTCAAATAGTTCATGTGCCTTGTCTATGCTTCGGAGCTTCCACATTTCTTTGAGGCATTCTGTCAAACAGTTCATGTGCCTTGTCTGTGCTTGCTGCTTCCACTTTGAGTTTGCAATGTGCATATAGACTACACTCTACAGTCTAACAGTGCAGTTGCACTTGCAACCACAACATCTGAGTCTCTGACAAAATTCCTCTATCCTTTATCAAAAAAATTTAAAAATAAAAACCAAAGCTCCCATTTTGACACAGGTAGGGAGACGCAGGCAGTATGGACTGCAACGATTGCAAGATATGCACAAAATGGATTTGTTGAAAATGTTTTACCATTTTAGAACTGGAAGTTTAGGAAATGGAAATCCGAAATTAAAAACGTTTTAAAATTTTTGTACGCTAAATGCCTCAAAGAGATGGCATCGCGTGGGATATCCCACGCGATGCCATCTCTTTGAGGCATTCTGTTCTTTAGAGGTAAATGTTACTACAAACATTTGACTGTAAGGTATTAATGGTGCTGCACTTCCAATAAGATTGTTCACAGTGGGGAAGAATAGATCGAATGGGGTGCTGCGTGCAAATGGTGGTTGATGACTATATGGAGAAACTTCGATATTGCAGTATAAAAAAAGATCAAAAAGAATGCCTCAAAGAGATGGCATCGCGTGGGATATCCCACGCGATGCCATCTCTTTGAGGCATTCAGCATTCATTACGAATCACCCAAAATAAAACCCTCGGGCCTCAGTACCTGTGATTCTACGGAGGCAGAAAAACTTCAAAGTTCAAACGCAGTTGAAGACTCCTTGAACGCCGGTGAACGGGTGAAGTGAAAGAACATTAAACTTCAAAATAATGAAAAGTAAAACCTAAACAAAAAAAATGAATTTCATGTTTCGAGGGGGGACGCTTGGAAGACTCGGGGATGTCCAGACGTCCCCCCAATGAGAAACGTCTTCTGATGCAGCGGGGGGACGGCGGGGCGGCGGGGGGACGGGGGGGATGTTTCCCTGACGTCCCCCCATCTCGGAAACGTCCCCGTCTCCAAAACGGCACCTTTTTCGGGGGGGACGCGTCCCCGTGGATCAATGCTTTAAATAATCATTTCCTTCGCTTTTACAACCGTTCCTTTCCAAATTATTTATTACTTCATGTGGAATGTTTATGTCTTCATCTTGTTCCATTTTTTAGCTTTGAAATTCGTGTATGAACGTGTAGGGTTGAATTTTTGCACTTTTGTTGAAAATATGTTTTTGGCATCTAAAAGGTAGATGTCCAAGGCAAATTCAACCCTTAGGGTTGGAATTTCCTATAGTTGTAAAAAACGCACTTGCATTATAACACGAGCATGTTTTAAAGCAATTAAAATGCTTTCTATGCATATATCTCTCTCCCTCTATCTTGTTTTCTCTATGGACCCCCTCTCTCTAACTCTTGAATTCTATCTATATGCTTATCTATTTCTCTCTCCTTTATCCCTCTCTCTAATTCTATTTGCCTCTCTATCTCTCTCTCCCTCTCTCTATATTTGTAATATCACTTTCCATAATGCTCAAAATAATTAACATAATTATTCATCTTAATCAAGAATTAGATTAAATCATGAGTATCCAAATCAAAGTAAACAATAATGAATCATTATCATTTTGATAATTAAGCATGTTATTCTAAAACAGAATATAACAAAACTTACAATTTTCAATATCCAATTACATATCATTAGTTAATAACTTTCACTATACATGTACAAAGCTATGCTCAAGGCATCAAATATCAAATTATACATAATAACTGAATATCAAGTCATAAAATGAATAGCACTATATTTGGAACATATGACATCCATCTTTATAAGCCTCAACTTGTCTCATGATTGGGAAGGAGAGCATCATCCAGGTGCTTTTCCTCCAACCACAGACTGCAGTCCCCCACACAACTGCCTACCTGGAAGTGGCCCTACCCTTCACGGAAGGGATAGATATAAGGAACCGTTAGGTTAGCCATTTGAATATCTGGTGTTGTGTCCTTCATAATGCCTCACGGTCACACAACTATAGATCCACTCTAACTATGTATGACACTATTGGAGACATTATGCCTTCTGGAGCACTATGGACTAACAATGCATGCAGAGATGGATGCATTACTTTGGCCAAAGATTTTCATACCCTACAGTAGACATATTTTCGACCCTTCTTACCAGTCTAGAATAATTAAGTTCAGAATGACTTAGTCCATTCCTTGGACATTCAACTCTTGTCTCGAAAACCCATTCTTAAGGTCCTTGATTTCATAATCTTCTGGGAACTAGTGACTCCACGCAACACAATCCCGCACTTCATAAAGAAATAAGTGCGTTCATGATTTCAACACTTAACCCTACTCGGTTGGTCTTTACTTTGTTTAGCTATTTTCAAGGTTTAAACTTAGTTCATAACATCAATGAAATGCTTATAACGACTCATATAGTCAATCTCTTTATTAGGTTCTATCTTAAGAGATCTTCCTAATACCATACATATATAAGATTAATTAACATTCGCAAGATGGCATTCATCTTCTTTTATACCACTAGTCTATAGATAACTAGCGTAAGTTCTTATAAATAAAGAACCTATCAAGAATTACTTCATCATAAGGAATATGACATGCAATCGTGGCTGCCAATAATTCAATATTATATCTATATAAAATAACCTTCTCATCTCCATGAGAAGTCATTATGACTACAATATACACTTTATACGTAAGCAGTCGAGGCTCGACATCATTTATCATTGGTTTAACAAGATAAAGTATCAAGTGCACATGACACCAACTCAGTTGCACCACTGAGTTTAAAGTGTTTGTATCTATCATGAGCTGCGGCCATAGTTATTATGGCATGCAATAGCTCTATGATATCGATTTCATAGGCCAATACCATCGACCTTCCCTTAACAAATAATTATTGCCCTATCGGGCTCAATGATTATATACTAGGTTTTCAAGTCTTATCGACTGATAAATAATTCAAAGGAAATGTTTTAAAAGATATATGGCTCAACAGGATAACTGATATTTCGCAGGTGCTCATGCATGCGAAAACATTTTACAAGTTACATAGCTCAACAAAGATAATTGATATTTTGTAGGTGCATATGCATGCCTAACCACCAAAGGTGTTACGGTCTCAAGCTGGCCGAGTGCCACTAAGACACGGTTCTTCAAAGAATCATCATAAAAAGACTACAATAAGGCTTCAAGATCCTTCAATAACCAGAGATATTCACAAGATATACATATAAATATATATTCATGACTCAAAATGTCGTATACATGTATAATTAGTTTCCTCAAGTCGACACTGTCGATGTCCTCCATTAACTAAAGATTATAAATATATAGGAAACCATTTATATATATGAGCCATGAGCTCTAAAGGTTATCATACCTATGATTACGATACAACAATAAGTGTCTTGCACGCTAGGCTCGAGCCTCCTCGCTCTTTTCTTACGACTGTAACAGCCTTGTAGCCCACTGTTAAATAATATCTCCCAGTTATTCACCACCCCCTCTCTTAATTTCTTCTAGACACAGAATAATGAAAGATAAGAATGAAGTCTCTCTTTTGATAGCCTTCGATAACTATCAAAACATGGTTCTTTGCATGTATTCTAGATGCACGCCACCTCGCGGGATTTTATGATCCACATAGTCCACTATTGGCTAGTCCGTGAGGAGGGCTCTAACAAGCCACCACTCAGCCTAAAATCTCTCTTCTCACTCCTCATGGGTGATGGATATCGGGGTCACAAGAACATGGATAAAATAATATAGCTATATGCATAGTCAAGACACTATTGACATCGACCTCTAAAGAGGTCCACACATATATATAACCACCTTTAACTAAATAATAAGGGTTTAATAACTTCTATAATAACAAAGATCATCATCATAATAAAAAAAAGGACAACACAATAATAGCTTAGGGTTTTCGGGGTCAAGTAATACTCCCCTTCAATCGACTATTGACCTTTATCGATTAACAAGGAATAAAGAAATAATATACCAAATTGGAAAATAAGGAAAACAAGAGAATTCTTTATCTCTTCACAAGACTAACTCTTGACTTCTGACGATGTTCAAGGAACATCATTTAGTCATCATAACCATTGTCGAGATAGCTCCACCGACAAGACAACCCAAAAAGGAGATCGATTTCCTAGAAAGAAAACATGACTCAAAACAACTTACAGAGGGTTCATAAGGACATAGAATCTGATACTCAAATGGCTATTTAGAACATTCCCTGACATCTATCTCTTCCTCCTGGATGATACTCTCCTTCCATCTTCGAAGGATGATTCCTTTCCTGATCAAACTCACCACCAGAAATTCATGATTAGTGTATCATCATATGATCAATAAATCATAATAATTAAATAATCATTTCAATCTTGAAATCTCATCTCTAACTAGCATAAGTTAGTTTCCTCATAAACAATGATTAATCTGACGTTTTCCACAACATCTAATCATTCAACTCTTAACTAATCATCTTGATTACCATAAAACTAAGATTAAACTAAATCACAAGTTGGGGATGTAACATATCTCTCCCCATAAGAATCATCATCCCTGATGATTAATTGTCTTAAAAGTTAATCAACATAATAAGAAAATGTTTCAAGAGCATAATAAATAAGTTTTTCAGAAAAGATGAGGAAATCTCGCAAAGAAATCATCATAGTTTTCCCAGATGGCATTTTCCTCTGCATATTGGTCCCATTGGACCTTGCACTAGGTTATCTATTTGTTACGTAAGCGTAGCTTACACGTTTCGAGCACCTTGATGGGCTCGATCACCACCACTCCTAGGTCCTTCACCTGTAAATTATTCTAATCAAGCATAGGAATTTGATTATCTGCGGTGTTAATCTTTTTTAAATAAGAAACATGAAACACATTACGCATCATGGCAAGAGCTGGCGGTACAGAAATTATGTATGCTAGACTGGGTTGACTTCTTTGAGAACTTCAAAGGGACCCACATATCTAGGTGCCAGTTTGGGCATCTTTCCAAATTTAATGGAACTCTTCTGAGGTTTCACCCTTAGGAGAACTTTCTCTCCCACTGTGAAATGTCTTTCGATGCACTTAACATCTGCATAGCTCTTTTGTCTATCATTGACTTCCACTAGCCTTCTCTTAATTAGATGGACTTGCTCTTCCATCTTTGACAACATTTCTAGACCAAGGCTAACCCTATCTTCTAGCTTGTCCCATCTTAGAGGGGTTCGGCGCTTCCGTCCATATAATGTCTCAAATGGATCCATCTTAATAGCAGAGTGATAGGAATTATTATAGGCAAATTCCACCAAAGGAATATAATCCTCCCATTTGTATTGTTGATCCCTGCAATACATTCTCAATAAATCCTCCAACACTTGGTTTACCCTCTTAGTTTGGCCATCCATTTTAGGATGATAAGAAGAGCTTATATTCAAATGGGTTTCAAGTGAAGAGAACAAGGTTTGTCAAAACCTCGATGTCATTTGTGCATCCCTATCTGAGATAATCTTCTCAGGAATGCCATGTAGTCTAAAAATTTCTTGAACAAATTTTTGGGCTATGACTGGTGCCCCATCCATCAAGTTCCCAGGTATAAAATGAGTGGCTTTGGTGAGTCTATCCACCACAACCAAGATAGCATTGTGCATGTTCCTTGACATAGGAAGCCCTTGCACAAAGTCCATGCTTATAATCTGCCATTTCCACTCAGAAATTTCATGAGGGTATAATAATCTTGCCAGGTGATGGTGTTCCGCCTTCACCCTCTAGCATTCCATACATGTAGCTACAAAATTTGTAGCATCCCTCTTTATTCCCTACCAGAAATATAGGAGTTTCACATCAGCAAGTAATTTTGTTACTCCAGAATGTCGAAAATATGGTGCAAAATGCACCTCCTTCCATACCATATTCCTTAACTCTACAGAGTTAGGTACATTCATCCTTCCTTTAAAACTTAATAAACCATCTGGTTCAAGGTTGAATTCCTCATATCTCAGATTCTGGGGGTTTTCCTCAAGGGTCTATTTTACCTTCTCGTAAAACTCATCTCCCTTAGATTTCTGTAACACCTGATTCCTAAAATCAAAATGTATGGAGATCATTGAGGAGATGTGTCTTCTCCTACTCAAAGCATTTGCCACTTGATTTTTTTTTCCTTGTATGTATTTAATCTTGAAATCATAATCCGAGATGAATTCCAACCATCTTCTTTGCTGAACATTAAGATGTGGTTGAGTGAACAAATATTTAAGTCCTTGGTGATCTATTTTCAGCTTAAAAGGTTTCCCAAGTAAATAGTGTCTCCAGATTTGAAGTGCATGAATGATTGCTACCAGTCCCAAATCATGTGGGGCATAGTTTGTTCACAATTTTTCAATTAACGCGATTCATATGCGATGACTTGTCCATCCTGGACTAGTACACCACCTAAGCCTTCCCCTAAGGCATCAGTAATGACTATAAATTGACCCTCTGGGTCAGTTACTTTCAAAATTGGTGTTGAAGTCAATTTTTCCTTCAATAGATCAAAGGCCTCCTGGCACTTTTTTGACCACTCAAATCTCTTGCCTTTTCTCTGCAAGGAAGTTATAGGATATGCAATTTTAGAAAAAAATTTCACCAACTTCCTGTAATAACCAGCAAGGCCCATGAAACTTCAGACCTCATGAACATTTATTGGTATCAGCCATTCCAAAATAGCCTTGATCTTAGCTGGGTCCACAACTATTCCCTTAGCTGAGATTATGTGGCCCAAATACTGTACTTCCTTCCAGGAAAAAGTACACTTAGAGAGCTTGCCATATAGTTTATGCTCTCTCAACCTCTAAAGAACAATTCTTAAATGCTCTAGATGTTCTTCCTCATTCTTAGAATAGATTAGAATGTCATCAAGAAACACTAGGACAAACTTGTCCAGACAGTCCCTGAATACACTGTTCGTCAAATTCATAAATGTCACCGGTGCATTCGTTAATCCAAAAGGTAGGACAGTGAATTCATAATGCCCATACCTTGTTCTGAAGGTTTTCTTATGGATATCCTCATCCTTCAACCTCAATTAGTGATACACTAACCGAAGATCAATCTTTGAAAACATGGTTGCACCCCTCATTTGATAGAAAAGATCATCGATGCGAGGTAATGGGTACTTATTCTTAATGGTTTCTTTGTTCAACATGCGGTAATCTATGCATAACCGCAAGGTACCTTCTTTCTTTTTCACAAAGATGACCGCTGCTCCCCAAGGTAACACACTGGGTCTAATCAACCATTTATCCAACAATTCCTGTAATTGAGCTTTTAGCTCCATTAGTTTTGTGGTGGTCATTCTATAGGGGGCTTTAGAAATGGGTTCCGACCCTGAAATTATATCAATGGAGAAGTCAAAGGCTCTTTTAGGAGGTAATCTTCATAGCTCATCTAGAAATACATCCTCAAAATCTCTAAGGAAAGGATACCTGTCCATACCTAATCTTTCCTGACCTATGGACTTCTTCTTCCCAACTTCATTAAGTTTTTGAGATTCATAAAACATTAAGTCATCTTGGAAATAGGTTTCCTCAGTCTCATATAATTTTTTCATTTTGACAGCGAAAAGCTGGCATCCTTTTTTGAGCTCTTTTCATTTACAGGGTAGAAATTTGTCTTAGTTTCATTTCCCTAGGTTTTCCTTAAAGAAAGACTTTGTTTCTAAAATCATCAAGGCACTCTACTATTTTGGCATAACAATCCACTTTGGCTTGATGTCTCCATAACCAATTTATCCCTAGGATAACATCATACGAGCCTAGTGGGGCTACATAAAGATTTACTTCCATGGAGAAGTTCAAAAGTTTAACCTTAGCCTCAAACATGCATTGTTCTACCTGACCCTTGGTTTGGCTTGCATACTCTACAGACCATTAGTTTACAATGAATCCATCCTTTCTAGGAATTTTGCTTACAATTTTAGGAGAAACAAAACATTCGGTAGCACCAATGTCAATTAAAACTGAAATTGGAAGACCAAATAAAATACTTGTTGTCTCAATGGTCCAGTTATTTGGTATTCGGCTTGCCTGTTGTCTAAGGTTGCATGAATGCATTGCTAGAATGCCACTTGTTGAGAGGGTAGAGGGTTTCCTCTCGATTGTGATCCCTGTGTCTTGTTAGGACAAAAGTTGGTGTAATGATCTCCGCCATAGGTGAAGCACCCTCCCACTGATCCGCCTCTCCTGAGGTTTTCCAGAATTGTCTCCATTCTTCTTGGAGTAGTTATTACCCTTTTTCTCTCCTTTGGACTCCGTTTGCTTATGCTTGGTCCCCTTATCATTTTTCTCAAAACAATCTCATTTCTTCCCTTTTTTCTTAGAGGATTGCGAGGATTGGGACCAATTGCATCTCTTTTAGTTCCTTTCTCTATAAGTCAACAGAGCTTTCAGTTTCTATTCATGTTTGATGGCCTTCTCATAGACTTGGTCCATTGTAGTAAGACCATGAACATCAACCTCACCCCCAATTTGGGCGTTCAATCCCATTATAAACTTCCAAATATGGAATCTCTCATCATGTTGGTACTACGACACATATTTAAGCAAGCAGGTGAACTTTTTCCAATATTCATTCACAGACAGATCTTCCTGTTTCAGATTCTCAAAGTCTATAAGCTTCTGGTCATAGAATAGCTACGGAAACCATCTTTTCCTAAAAAGTTCCACGAACCTATCCCAAGTAAGGCTTGTAGACCTCAAGACTAGTTCCATCTTTTTATTCATCCACCATGTGGATGCTTCACTTCCTAGCTAGAATGCTCCCCATATTGCTTTAGTGACCTCATTATAGTTCATGATTTCAAAATACTTTTCTAGTTTCATAAACCATGCCTCCGTGGCATCCCCACTTACAGATCCATCAAATTTAGGAGGCATAACCTTTTTCATGTCTTGGGATAGTTCTATAGCCATATAGCTCCTTCTATCCACTTCTTGTCTAGCCTCGAAGTTATTTTCTCCGTGCTCACTTTGCATGGCATCATTATGACGTGTCTCGTCATAACCCCCATCACAGGTATACCACCTGGGTTCTTTCCAACCCCTAACTTCCTATTCAAGAGTTCCTGCTCTCGCTCTTGTATCTTGAAGTAAGGCAATGATTCGATCAAGTTTAGTTTTGTAGTGCCTTGAAGGTTTCCCTTCATCCTATCTATCTCCCATTCTAGTTCTAATATGAACCTTTGTTGCAATCTACTTCTTCCTGAAGTTTGCAAATTAATCACAGATTAGTTTTCCATGTCATTTAATTCATTCATAATACAAATCTATTCTCATTCATGTAATCTTTAACAAGAAAGAAAAGAATGTCAGAATTTTGCAATTGCATTGTAGTTTTCATTGGATTACATATAATCCACCAAAATTACAAAATTTTGTTTACACCTTGCTTCTACAAGTCATTGACAATTTGGGATAACTTTCCATATTCATTTCTCAACCTTGAGATTTATCATTTCAGTTTTAGGAGGTGAGGGTACACCCAGGTACTCCTTCGTAATTTCCTTGGGTACATCATAATCCCTAGGATTATTTTCCATAGCTGGTGCTTTAGGTGCAGAGGGTTCTGTTGATGCATCAGTAGAGTTAGGGGCAGCCATCCTTTCTGCTTTCCTTAACTCCTGCTTAATATGTTTCACAACATCAGTGAAGGTTTCCTCATCAATTAACCATGCTCCTACTAGGCAACCAGTCTATTCAAGTCTTCCCATTCCTGAGGCTCGTTCCCTCAAAACCTTTTGATGACATAGGTAACGTTCAAGTTCTGTTACCTTCTTTCGGGGTGTTGTTCTAATTCTTACCATTCTAGCATAAAACATCCAAACATTAGCATACTTAATGTTCAGTAAAAGTAATCATCAAGTAGTGAGCTCATAGGTCCATGTATTGAATCTAGTAGCTTTGATACCATATGTAACATCACATTCCATAATGCTCAAAAAATTTAACATAATTATTCATCTTAATCAAGAATTAGATTAAATCATGATTATCCAAGTTAGAGTAAACAATAATGAATCATTATCATTTTGATAATTAAGCATGTTATTCTAAAACAAAATATAACAAAACTTACAATTTTCAATATCCAATTACATGTCATTAGTGAATAACTTTCACTATACATGTACAAAGTTATGCTCAAGGCATCAAACATCAAATTATATAAAATAACTAACTATCAAGTCATAAAATAAATAGCACTGTATCTAGAACATATGACATCCATCTTCATAAGCCTCATCTTGTCTCATGCTTGGGAAGGAGAGCATCATCCAGGTGCTTTTCCTCCAACCATAGACCGGTAGTCACCCGCACAACTTCCTACCTAGAAGCGGCCCTACCCTTCACGGAAGGGATATATATAAGGAACCATTAGGTTATCCCTTTGAACATCTGGTGTTGTGTCCTTCATAATGCCTCACAGTCACACAACTATAGATCCACTCTAACTATGTATGACATTACTAGAGACATTATGCATTCTAGAGCACTGTGGACCGACAATGCATGCAAAGATGAATGCATTACTTTGGCCAAAGATTTTCATACATAAACGTTACGCAATGAATATTGTCGTCCACCACATCGACTCGACTTATAAGTTGTCATACCCTACAGTAGACATATTTTTGACCCTTCTTGGTCTAGAATAATTAAGTTCAGAACGTCTTAGTCCATTCCTTGGACATTCAACTCTTGTCCCAATTTCATAAAGAAACCAGTGCGTTCACAATTTCAACACTTAACTCTACTCGGTTGGTCTTTACTTTGTTTAGCTATTTTCAAGGTTTAAGCTTAGTTCATAACATCAATGAAATGATTATAATGACTCATATAGTCAATCTCTTTATTAGGTTCTATCTTAAGAGATCTTCCTAATACCATACATATATAAGATTAATTACCATTCGCAAGATGGCATTCACCTTCTTTTATACCACTAGTCTATAGATAACTAGGGTAAGTTCTTATAAATAAAGAACCTATCAAGAATTGCTTCCTCATAAGGAATATGACATGCAATCGTGGCTGCCAAGAATTCAATAGTATATCTGTATAAAATAACTTTCTCATCTCCATGAGAAGTCACTATGACTACATTATACACATTATACGTAAAAAGTCAAGGCTCGACATCATTTACCATCAGTTTAACAAGATAAAGTATCAAGTGCACATGGTACCAACTTAGTTGCACCACTAAGTTTAAAGTGTTTGTATCTATCACATGAGTTGCGGCCATAGTTATTATGGCATGCAACAGCTCTGTGATATCGATTTCATAGGACAATACCATTGACCTTCCCTTAACAAATAATTATCACCCTATCGGGCTCAACAATTATATATTAGGTTTTCAAGTCTTATTGACTGATAAATAATTCAAAGGAAATGTTTTAAAAAATATACATGGCTCAATAGGAATAACTGATATTTCGCAAATGCTTGTGCATATGAAAACATTTTACAAGTTACATAGCTCAACAAAGATAATTGATATTTCGCAGGTGCATATGCATGTGTAACCACCAAAGGTGTTATGGCCTTAAGATGGCCGAGTGCCACTAAGACACAGTTCTTCAAAGAATCGTCATAAAAAGAATACAATAGGCTTCAAGATCCTTCAATAACCATATATATTCACAAGATATACATATAAATATATATTCACGACTCAACATGTCATATACATACATAATTAGTTTCCTCAAGTCGACATTGTCGACGTCCTCCATTAACTAAAGATTATAACTGTATAGGAAACCATTTATATATATGAGCCATGATATCAAAAGGTTATCATACATGTGATTACGATACAACAATAAGTGTCTTGCACGCTGGGCTTGAGCCTCCTCGCTCTTTTCTTATGACTGTAACAGCCTTGTAGCCCACTGTTAAACAATATCTGCCAGTTATTCACCACCCCCTCTCTTCTTTTCTTCCAGACACAGAATAGTGAAAGATAGGGACAAAGTCTCTCTTTTGACACCCTTCGATAACTATCAAAACTTGGTTCTTTGCATGTATTCCATGCACTCTACCTCGCGGGATCTTATGATCCACGCAGTCCACTATTGGCCGGTCCACAAGGAGGGCTCTAACAAGCCACCACTCCTGGCCTAAAATCTCTCTCCCCACTCCTCGTGGGTGATGGATATCGGTATGGCAAGAACATGGATAAAATAATATAGCTATATGCATAGTCAAGATACTATTGACATCGACCTCTAAAGAGGTCCACACATATATATAATCACCCTTAACTAAATAATAAGGGTTAAATTGTTGCAAATATGTGCTAAGCAATGTTTTCATTGATGTCAACATATCCTTTTTGCCATTTCTGTCAACTGTATCCTATTTCCCTGCCTATATAGAAGATTGGATTGTTGAGGATATTGAGAAAATTAATGAGGATCAATGTATGCGGACCATATGGCTGAGTAGTGAATCGTCTGAAGAATCTCCAGTTAAGTTTTGAAGGGTTCGCATGAATATTTGAAGAAACTATGGCCATCTAAGTTGAACCAATTTTGCAGTGTTCAGAAGAGATAGAGTGATAGGAAAGAGGTCCAGATTGTTCTAGATATGTCAAATGATGATCTGTGGATCTAGAGGCATGTTTGGGAAGTCAGTGTGTATCATCCATTCAAGTGGTTTGTGGTTTGGAGGTCCACAAGAAATCTTTCTAATGTGACAGTCATGGCAGACAATGTTCTTGAGGTTCCGGAGGAAGATACAAGTGATTATGATGATTTAGAAGAGTGCAGATGTCTTTGTTGAAATCAATGTGCTTGTGAAGGTCTCTAGATCATGTGACTGCTATGTTGGAGGTGTGCATTGAAGTTTGAGCTTGTCAAAGAAGATTTCCTTCTTGGTGTTGTTGTTCTTCCCAGTCTTGGCCGACCGAATGATTCAAGCATGTTGTGGATGATCTAAGAGCAATTCTATGAAGCATGGCATGTTGATCAAGGAAGATTTAAGTCCCAGTTATGTTTGGCCAACAGCTTAATTATTCGCATTAAGTTAGATGTTCGTAGTGCCGACCTCGATGTTCATTCCAAGGTTGATGAAGCATATAAATACTTGTTGATGAGTTATGGAAAATCATCCTTGTGCGAAAATAATATAATCTGAAGAAAGGATCAAAAGACAGAGCAGAGCAGAGGAGAAGCAGAAGAACAAGAATTGTTTTGATGAAGAGTTAGAGAAGAAGTATTTGGGGCAGAGAAAAAGTTTTGTGAGCATTCAATGAAACTAAACCAGGCATAAAGTAGATGTTATTTCTCAGTTAAATTCTTTCTGTTCTAAAATAAATTTTGTAGGCAGTGAGCCTCTCTTTTGAGCAATGAGCTCTGGGCAGTGCGCCTGAAGGCATGTGCCTTCTATTTTTCCAAAAGTACTTTTAATAGGGTACAAATCTTTGTGGGTTAACCTCGACCGTGGTTTTTCCCTTAACTGGGTTTCCATGTCAAAATCTTGGTGTCAAGTGTGTTGTTTATGTTTCTGCTCATATGTTGTTGATCCATGCTTTAATGTTTACATCATTAATCTGATAGTAAGTTAATAAAGAAGGTTAAAAGCAGAAAAGGTTTATTTTGTGGGACAATTGATTCACCCCCCCTCTCAATTGTCTGGTCTAATTCCAACATAAATAACTTCTATAATAACAAAGATTGTCATCATAATGAAAACAAAGGATGACACACTAATAGCTTAGGGTTTTCGAGGTCGAGTAATACTCCCCTTTAATCGATTATCGACCTTTGTCGATTAACAAGGAATAAAGAAATAATATCCCAAATTGGAAAATAAGGAAAACAAGAGAATTCTTTATCTCTTCACAAGACTAACTCTCGACTTCTGACGATGTTCAAGGAATGTCATTGAGTCATCATAACCATTGTCAAGATAGTTCCACCAACAAGACGACCCAAAAAATAGATCAATTTTCTAGCAAGAAAACATGACTCAAGAATACTTATAGAGGGTTCATAAGGACATAGAATCTGATACTTAGGTGCCTATTTGGCCCATTTCCTGACATCTATCTCTTCCTCTCGGATGATACTCTCCTTCTATATTTGGAGGATGATTTCTTTCCTGATCAAACTCACCACCATATATTCATGATTAGTATATCATCATATGATCGATAAATCATAATAGTTAAATAATCATTTCAATCTTGAAATCTCATATCTAACTATCATAAGTTAGTTTCCTCATAAACAATGATTAATCTAATGTTTTCCACAACATCTAATCATTCAACTCTTAACTAATCATCTTGATTACCATAAAAGTAACATTAAACGAAATCACAAGTTGGGGATGTAACAATATTTCTCTCTCTATCGACCCCATCTCTCTAACTCTATATTTATATCTCTCCCTCCCTCTCTATCTCTCTCCCCATCCCTCCACCTCTCAATCTCTCTCCCTATGTCTTTGGACATCTCTTTCCCTATCTCTATCTCTCCCCATATCCTTATTTCTTAATCAATCCCTCTCTACCTCTCTATCTCTCTCCATATCCCTCTACCTCTTAATCTCTCTCCCTATGTCTTTGGACATCTCTTCATCTCTTTCCCTATCTCTATATCTCTCCATAACCCTATCTCTTAATTTATCACTCTCTACCTCTCTCTCTCTATCTCTATATCTTTCCCTCTCTATCTCTCCTTCACTTTTTATCTCACTATCTCTCCCCTCTCTCTATCTCTATCTCCCTCTATAAATCCCTTTTCCTATCTCAACCCCCTCCCTCTCCCTCTCCATGTCTCTATCTCCACCTATCCCTCTCTATCTCTCTATCTGCCCCTCTTTCTCTATTTTTCCCTCTCTCCAACTCTATCTATCTATCTCTCCATCTCTTTCTATCCCCCTCCCTCTCCCTCCCTCTCCCTATCCATGTCTTCATGTCTCTATCTCTCTCTCTCCCCCTCCCCCTTTCTATGTCCCCCTCTCCCCCTCTCCCCCTCCCCCTTTCTATGTCTCCCTCTCTAACTCTATAGCTCTATGAGCTTTCTCTCCCTCTCTATCTCTCCCCTCTCTATTTTTCCGCCCTCTCTCTCTCTTTCTTTATATGTATATAGAGATAGAGAGGCAGATAGAGTTAGAGAGAGGGAGGATAGAGAAATAAAGAGATAAAAGAAGAGATAGATAGATAGATAGAAAAGGGGGAGAGAGAGAGAGAGAGAGGGGGGGGGAGGGAGAAGTAGAGAGATAAGAGAGGGAGACATGGAGATATAGACAGGGAGAGGGAGGGAGGGGGAGATAGAAAGAGATGGAGAGATAGAGAGATAGAGTTAGAGAGATGGAAAAATATAGAAAAAGGGGTAGATAGAGAGATAGAGAGAGATAGATGGAGATAAAGATAGGGAGAGGGGGAGAGAGAGGAGGTTTGGGATAGACAAAGGGATCTATAGAAAGATAAAGATAGATAAAAGGGAGATAAAGATAGAGATAAACAGAGGGGAGAGGTAGGGAGATAGAGAGTGAGGGAAATATATAGAGCTAGAGATAGAGATGTAGAGAATAATAGATTAAGAGATAGGGAAAGAGATGAGGAGATGTCTAGAGAGAGAGACTCCTATGTAGATACAAGGTTACATTTGTCCCTCCTAGTACAAACAAGTTCTATTTCACCAACCACATGGAGATTTGAGTCTAGGGTTTCTCTTGGACCATTACTTGATTACCTATTTGATGCACTAGATGCATAGTTACAATAGATCTTATGTGATGGCATGACATCCTAGACCATGAGTTTAGCACCAACATTAAGAAGGTTATGATTTATAGGAGTCTAATATTAATTTCCTCCTTTCACTTGTGTTGAAATGTAATTATATAGTTATTTCTTCTAGGACATGCTCTCCAATCTCTTGGAATCGAATGGTGATTTGTAGATAAATGATACATAGGACAATTCCAATATTAATGTGGGAAAGAGTTTTCCTTGAACTAAATCCAACTAGAAATCAAATCTCTCCACAACCTTATGGAAGATGCTTCAATTTCCAAGACTAGCCTTAGCAACTAACACTAGATGTGAAAACAAGATAGCAGTCGTTCTTGTAACATAACCCAATCAATAAAAGAGAATCCTGTTTTAGCAGATTACCACTTCCACTTCTACAAGATGAAAGAAGACTACAACTTGGGCCATAAATTTGATCATAAGCTTCACACCAAGAAGATTGAGCTAAGGAAATTGTGACATGGTCTAATACAAATATTCAAGCATGGTGTTACCAGTGCAAAAGCAAATAGTAATGACTCTTATCTATGAACATGTGATGGATGAAGAGATCAATCACCTCTTTAATTAATAGGCTAAATAAAATGAAGCATAAGTGATCTGAATCTACTGAGATTCAGAGGAGAACACCTGGTGAGTAGGTCACCAGTAGTGTTGTAGGAATGAACAACAACTGGTTGGAGTTTTCTAACAATCTCGTTGAGAGATGTGTGCCTAATTTATGCCTGCTTCTTCATTTGGATGAAGGGAGTATGTATACATTTTCAAAATTCATGAATGATAATAGTCGCCACATTTCGTGAAGATAATTAATTAATTAACAATTTATTAATGTTGGTTTGGATCATTCCTCCCCCCTTGAAAGGCAATGGGCCCCATCGCATTGATGGTCTATAACAATGAGAAAAGTGTTAGGCAATGTGCGTCCTGGTAAACCACTTGTCTTGATGAGGCATACGATGGTGGTCATGTGACTCCCAGTACTTCTGGTTGGTGTGTTGTAGTATCTCATGAACTTGTTGAAGATGGTGAATCTTGTCAACAAACTTGGATACCTTGTCTACCTCCTTCTCGGCATGTGGTGGTAGCTCATTCATCATGGAATTTGGGCAATCTCGTGGAAGAGATGTATGCCCTAAATAATTTGGGCAATCTCATGGGAGAGATGTATGCCAATTTGGGCAATCTCAGCGGATGAGATGTATGTTATGCAGACTCCATTTGGGAGAGTTCATAAAATTTGACAATCTCAGCGGATGAGATGTATGTCGAAATTTGATAAACTCAGCAGATGAGATATATGCCAATGAGAATTGCTATATGAATGGCTATGCTCCAAATATAAATGAGAATGAGAATGAGCATGTGAATGATCATGTTTGCAATTGTGATAGTTGTTCATCATGGTGTGCTAAGCACACATCTTTTACTTGCTTGTCCTGCATTGAGCCTTCTTATCATGGTCACTTTGAATCTAATGATCGTGTTCACTTAGGTGGCTGTGGTTATCATGTTTGTGTAATGGTTAGTTGGTGCTGCCTGCAGGTGATATGTTTAACCACTCTTTCTTTTACTGTTTAAATTTGGCAGCTTATGCTGCTGGCAATCGTGAAAAGGAGAACTGTGGAGTCCGGATTTCAACAATAGAGGTACTGTGGAAGCTTAGACAACACTAATTGTTTGATCTTACACTCTGTAAATCCATTTACAGAATGCTTCATCTCATCTCAAGTTGGTAGCGATTAATTAGCACAAGGGTTTGGATTGGTGAAGAATGGAGCTCACAGTGCTGCCTCATCTCGACGGAGCGCGAACACAATGGTATCATTTTCTTGCAATAATCATGGCAGACATGGGTTTTCTCACCGATGCCTACTTGTTTTGCGTCCCTCCCATTTCTAATCTACTGGGAAGACTATATTACAGTGGCAACAATAATAATAGCGATGACTGAAGCTGATCACCATGTCAAACACACAGAATATAATCAATAATCAACATGGATGGAACCACTTTATCTTTGTTGATTATCAAACAGGCAATATGAATCAATGTAAACTAGTGTGGAACGACTCATCAATAGATGTGACCTGAGGTGGTGAGAGATAGAATCAACAATAGTGGTAAATCCAGTAATTGCCCCCAACAATTTGGCTTTTTTGGCTGCACTAGTTAGCGTTGATTTGAAATAATCAACCGGTTCTTTACATTCAATCATAAAATACACGATCTGAAGGTATATGAATTCCTTTGTTGTCTCCAGAGTGATACTTAAAAAGTAGAGACTTTTGCTACCTGCAGTGAGCAAGTAATAGAAGAAATATTGAATGATTTTGATTGGGGAAAGGAATTATGAGATTGTCAGGCATCAAACCCGAATATGTGAATGAAACTTCAATCTTCAATGGCGGCTGAGAGATGATGAAGACTGCGAGCAAGCAGATTTAGGAGCTTGTCGACCTGCAGCTTCAAACAAATGACTGCGACCATGCAAAAACTTCAAATGAATGGTGGCCTTGGGCATACATAAAATGTGAAGCATTAGGGGAAATTTACATACTAGCAATTGGACCCATAGGTTCAATGGGCAGGCTGAAAACTTTCTGAAGAAATTATAGAATTTGTTAGATATTTTTTATTATTTATTAATTTATAAGTTATTTAATCCACTAAATTATTTTATCAATTCTTATTGAAATTTCATCACATTAACTATTATATTCTTTCACTTATATTAGTAAATTTCATTTTACAAACATAATTGGGTAAAATTATTATCATCTCAATTCCTTACCAAGTAAATATTTATATTTTTTAAGTTATCATTACTTTACATTCATTTTTATAAAATTTAAAGTGTGTGAAACAGGGTTGCTTGAAATAAAGGCTAAAATATTCATTGAGCACATCATTCAAAACTAAAATGTGCTTGAGAAATTTAAACCTTACTTTCCATCATAAAGACCAAATAACCTAATTAAAATTTTAATATTTTAAAAATAAATGTAACTATAGATAATTTTCTTCTACCATTACAACATGGAATACTTCTCCCATTAAAAAGGAAAGGTCATGTCAATAATTTAAACCAATCCCATGCATATTTTGTGAGCTCCATTAGCTTAAAACTATTTCTTCAATTAAAGTCCACACAACCTACAAAATTCCATTCACGCTATTATTTAAACCTCTTTAGAATATAATTAATCTCCAAAATTTATTGCAGAAAGTAGATAGTTGACAAAAAATTGGATGCTAACTATGTGTGTCTGGAGCAATAAAATCTATTTTTGTAGGCCACTCTCTCACGGAAGATCTCCCTTGAGATCTATATCAAATCTCCCATTATCCAACAATTCAAATATTCTCTTCTACATAACTCCATTTATTAGTGACCAATAAATAAAATCTACATACCTGTCACACTCATAGAGCATAAATAACTTTCTAGTTATTTTATTCTCTACCTAAAAGTTGTGTTTTTTAATCTCTTTATTATCTAGGAATAAATGAAGTTGTGTTTTTTATCTCTTTATTATCTAGGAATAAATGATGATATGGAAAGGATTAAAAAAGCAAGTCCTAAAATCAATTCAATAGTATGTTTCATCTTACACTATTTAATCTTGTCTGGCTTCATTTTAAAAACCTGGAAAAACCTATAACAGATTGTGTGATCTAGTAGTGTCTATTGAGAATTGTGGTTGTAAAAGCTAAAGATTAGGGTCAATAGAATTGTAATGTGAAGGCATACAGGAATTTTATGAGAGTGTGAGAGTTCCTCGCATGGAATGGCTACCCAACTCAATCAATTCATATTTTCCAGCGTCCTCATGACCTGTGCCAAAATAAAAGCTTGGCCACTGGGTAAACATCCATCAAAGCATAATGGAAAGGGGATTTTTATCAGATGTAGTTGTTGCAAGTGCCCTGGTAGATATGCATGAGAAATGTGAAAGCATCCACAAAGCACGTGAATTGTTTGAGAAAATGCCTCAAAGAAATTTGATTTCATGGAATTCTATGATTGCAAGATATGTACAGAATGACATTCTTGATGAGGCTTTAAAGATTTTCAATGAAATTCCCCAGAGAAATGTGGTCTCATGGAATGCAATGATTGTGGGATTTGCACAAAGTGGTGTTCTTAGTGAGGCTTCAAGACTTTTTAAAGAGATGCCTCAAAGAAATGTGGCCTCATGGAATGTCATGATTGCAGGATATACACAAAATGGTGTTCATGATGATGCTATAAGGCTTTTCAAAGAAATGTGGTTTCATGGAATGTCATGGTTGCAAGATATGCACAAAATGGGTTGGTTGACAAGGCTTTAGAACTATTAAACAAATGCAACTGACAGGAGTAAAGCCAAACTCCACAATCTTTGTCAGCATCCTCCCAGCCTATGCCAAAATGAGAACTTTGGAATAGGGTGTGGACATTCATCAAAGCATAATTCAAACTAGATTTTTGTCAGATGTTGTAGTTGTGAATTCCCTAATAGATGTGTATGAAAAATGTGGAAACCTTCATAAGGCGTATAAGTTGTTTGACAAAATGTCTCAATGAGATGTGGTCTCCTGGACTATAATGATTGTAGGATATGCGAAAAATGGGTTTGTTGAAAAGGCATTGGAAACTTTCAAGCAAATGCAACTAGCAGGTGTAAAGCCAAACTCCTCAACCTTTGCCAACATCATCCCAGCCTGTACCAAAATGTGGATGCATGCGGAAGGCACATGACTTGTTTGATAGAATGTCTCAACGAGATGTGGTCTCATGGAATGCAATGACTGCAACATATGCACAAAATGGCTTTTGCGAGGATGTTCTCAAACTCTTCGAACTAATGAAGCACTCTGGAACATACCCTGAGCATGTAAGCTTTACTTGTGTTTTATTTGCATGTAGTCACGCAGACTTAGTAGATGAGGGTTGTAAATACTTTAATGACATGATTAACTCTTAGTGCATTACACCTACAATTCATTATTATGTGTGCATGGTTGACCTTCTTGGGTGTGTTGGCTATCTTAAGAAAACTCTAAACTTTATCATCAAAATGCCAATTGAACCAGTGGTAGTTTTATGGATGTCTTTACTTGGTGTTTGTAGATCATAAATGAATATAGAATTAGGAGAATTTATGGCAACTCTCCTTTTTGAGCATTTATAACTCTTTTTGAGGAGATAGATCACACCCACAGATAGAGGAAATCTATGCAATGTTGAAAGAATTATCCTGGGACATGAGGGCAGTAGGGTATTTTCCAGATTCAGAACGTGTGTTGAATGATGTGGTCTGGAAGAGAAGGAAAAAGAATTATTCCTCTTCCACCATAGTGAAAAGTAGGCAATTACATTTGGATTGTTAAACATGCCCCCTCGAACAACTATTACAGTTGTCAAGAACCTTCAAGTATGTGTTGACTGCCACACTACAAAGTTTATCTCCAAGATTGTTACAAGACAAATTATTGTGAGATGTAAATGGTTCCATTGTTTTAAACATGGACATTGTGTCAAACCTGCAATGATAACAAGGGATCAAGTTTCATTTTCAGTTCTTAAAAAGCAACATTTGGAGGTCTAGACCATGCTATTGACTTCATAAAATGAGATGTATAGTATGCAATGTGCCTCTTTTAACAACACCGACTTGTTCTTAAATTTAGGGCCCAAATTAATGGAGGGACTTGCAAGATCAACTCTTGCAAGATTGCAAATGACAAAACAATTTTCTAAAGTGTAAAGATCAGAGAAAATAAATATAGCCAAGGTGCAAGGATCTATCTAGCATAACAAAGAGCATCTCATATCAAAAGGACTACAACCAAAATAATCTTGTTCACACAAATTGCAATGACATCGTCAGTATATCTTCTTCTTGCTCACCAAAACCTATCAGTGACATCAGAAATCATATCAAACGTCTGCTAAAAGCTGCCTTCAAAATTTCTCATCACAACGCCTACACAAGCATATACCTCATATAATCTCATGACATTAGGATGCTTAATGAGCTTCAACATGCATATTTCCTGTTTAATCTACACAGAGAATAAATAATGCAAGCCAAATTAGTATATAAAAAGATTTCAATTATTTCGAACCAAAACCTTTTCTATTGTGCATTTCCTTACATGACTAATGATTTTGTATTGAAAAACCTTCTCCTTGTCCAAGATTTTCATGGCATAGCTCTGCCATGTTTCCATGTTAATGGCTAATTTAACCTTAGCGAAATTCCCCTCCTAGAGTCCTTCCTAGCTCATATTTTCCAATCTAGTTTTTTTATGTTCATTCCTATTTGCTTGTTCGCCAGAGGTGAAGCCTGAAGGATCATATCGCAGACCTAGACTTCAACTGCAATCTTTAGCAAAAGCGACAAGTCTTTGACCAATTACGTGTTTTCTTTGTTGAAGTTAAGACATTCCAGCTACTATAATATCAATTTATTACTAAATCTTCCAGCTGCTATAATATCAAATATGATATTCCCCATTAGAATTTCCTCTCAAATATATTGTCTCCGTCAAATGCACACCAAGCTATTTAGAATGAATCTGCACCTTACACGTTGAAAAAGAAAAATACGGCAGACTTTGAGAACAAATAAAAATAAGTTAAAATAATAAGTTAAATGAATGGTTGAGATGTATTCTATAGTAGTCCTTTTAATTTGGACCATTTGTCTATGTATTTGAGGTAGTGTTGCTCACTAAGGGAAGGCTTTCAGCCTAATAAAATGGGCCTCCTAACAAACTCCAAAAAACCAAAACTTTTCTCATATAATACAATTAAATTAATATAAATTACTTAACTACATGAGTTATTGTGGGGTCACATATTTCTAAATTATAATTCTTTTAAAACTCAAATTCACTTTTCTTTTTATATTATTTCTTTTCTTGATTTATTTTCCATTTTCTATTTTATTTTTAAGTTATATTTTAAAAGATACACTTTCTAAATTAAAACTCAAAGTTCACTTTTCATTTTATATTATTTCTTTTCTTTTAAAAAAAGGAGGGGTAAAAATTTATTAAAACAAGAAGAAGTACAAAGCAAGGGAATTACATAGCCCTATCAAGCTCCACCAAGTGAGCCAACTGTTGAGACAGATTCGGGGGTAAACAACATCAGTCCATCAAATTCCAATCATTAATATGTTCAGAAGCCCATTTAGCCAAACAATTAGCAACACCATTCCATTCTCTAGGAATATGAGTAAAAGTAACAAACTCCAAAGAATCACAAAGGTTAAGAATCTGAGCAACAATCAAAGCCAAATGCCAGCTGACATCATCTAAATACCGCCTATTCAACAAGTTCACCACAACCTGGGAATCAGACTCACATATGATCCTTCACCAACCCAATTGACTTCCATGCTCCACAGCTGTTAAAATAGCCTAAGTCTCCATAAGATTATTAGTATGAAGACCCTTATAAATAGAAAAGATAAACTGAACATCTCCAGAGCTATCCCGACCAACACCACCAATTCCAGCATGACTAGGATTTCCATGAGAAGAGCCATCCGTGTTGATTTTTAAGACACCTTGAGGAGGAGGAGACCATCTCCCCTCCCTATTCACCTTCAGGGTAGGATGTCTACATCTGTTGCGCATGAGCTGATGCTGCTGAGGCGGAAGATGAAGACGATTGCAACAACCAACATCACAAGGATCCATTAATGCTGTAAGATCACACTTAGCCGCAACAGTTTCTCCCAAAGAATGCAAAATTTTCCACCACAAGCAAGGGGCCACCACCATCTCCTCTTGAAAAATCCATCGATTTCTTTCCAAGCAAAGGTTCCAGATAATAAAAGATGGGCCAATAACCCAAGATGCCTGAAGAAAGGAAGTAGAAACAGGAGCCCTGTCCCACCGATCCACAAAATCATCTAGCGAGGAAACATGCCAACAGGGCTTATTCCACACCCTCCACTAAAAATGCCAAATCTCCCTAGCATAGGAACATTGGAAGAAGAGATGAGAGACACTCTCCTCATAGTTACGACACAAAACACACATAGAAGGGCCTTGGAAACCACGCTTATACAAATTATCCCAAGTGAGACACTGGTTTTGAGCAACTAACCACATGAAGAAAGTACATTTGGACCACGACAACTTTTGCCAACACATGCTTCCACCAAGGGACCGCATTATCCCCAAACAACTACCTACCAAGCTGCTTATAACCAGCAGACACAGATATATTATTTATTATTTCTTTTCTTGATTTATTTTATATTTTCTATTTTCTATTTTATTTTAAGTTATATTTTAAAAGATACACTTTCTAAATTAAAACTCTAGTTCACTTTTATTTTTATATTATTTAATTTCTTAATTTATTTTCTATTTTCTATTTTATTTTTAAGTTATATTTTAAAAGATCACTTTCTAATTTTTTGATTTAAACTCAAGTTTTATTTAAAGAGTGTACTAAAAATGAACATTTTAAATAGTTTTTTTATTTCCCTTTCTCTAAAATATAAATTAGTATATTTATATTTAAAAATATATATCTATAGTATGCCAAGAGGTATCTTCTAGAGGTTATGTTTGTGTATCTCCAGTTTTTTTTCAATCCTTTTTTTGTTTTTTTTCCAATTTATTTTTCTGGTTCCATATTTTTGTGGTTTGCTCCACCTTTCTATCCGGATTTTATTTTTTATTTTCTCCAATTTCTTTTTTTTTTTTTTCAATCTTTTTTAGTTTTTATTTTTATTTATGTACTTGTTTTTTGAGTGTCTCCAGTTTTTTTTTCAGTCGTTTCCAATTTCTTTTTTATTTTTATTTTTTATTTTTTCCAATTTCTTTTTTTGGTTCCATATGTTTTGTGATTTTCTCCACTATTATTTTCTATTTTCTCCAATTTATTTTTTATTTTTTTTCAATTTCTTTTTTGGAATTTTTTTTAATTTTTTTCAATTAATTCTTTTTTGGTTTTTATTTTTATATATTTACACAGAAAAAACAAATTGGAAGATATCTCTTGGTGTACTATAGATATATACTAGTATATTTATATTTAAAAAATATATCTAAAATACGTCGAGGTATACCTTTTTTCCATAATTTCATTGATTTTCTCTTGCAATTTCTTTTTTGGTTTTTATTTTTAAAATTTTCCAATTTATTTTTTGGTTCCATACTTTTCATGATTTTCCCCAGTTTTTTCTCCTTCCAGCAGTTTTCAATTTCTTTTTTAGTTTTTATTTTTTATTTTTTTATTTTTTCCAATTTCTTTTTTGGTTCCATAGTTTTTGTGATTTTGTTTTTTCTCCTTCAACAATTTTTAATTTCTTTTTTATTTTTTCTTTGATTTTCTTAAGTTTTTTTTTAATTTCCTTTTGGTATTTTAATTTTTTTTCTTATAAATTTAGGCAAAAAAATGAGTGCTCTCATCCCCACCCCGATGTGACTGTATAACGCCTCTCGACGTAACTAGTATATTTATATTTAAAATATATATCTAAAATACGCCGAGGTATATCTTTTTTCATAGTTTCTTTGATTTTCTCTTGCAATTTCTTTTTTGGTTTGTATTTTTTAATTTTTCCACTTTCTTTTTTGGTTCCATAGTTTTTGTGATTTTCTCCATCTTTTTCACCTTCCTTTCCAATTTCTTTTTTTGGTTTTTATTTTTTATTTTTACCAATTTCTTTTTTCGTTTTTATTTTTTTATTTTTTTCCAATTTCTTTTTTGGTTCCATAGTTTTTGTGATTTAGCTTTTTCTCCTTCAACTATTTTTAATTTCTTTTTTAGTTTTTTTCTTTGATTTTCTTGAGTTTTATTTTTTATTTCCTTTTTGGTATTTTAATTTTTTTTCTTATAAATTTAGGCAGAATGCCTCTCGGCGTAATGATTTTTTTATTTCCTTTTTGGTATTTTATTTTTTTTCTTATAAATTTAGGTAGAAAAAATGAGTGCTCTCATCCCCACCCCATTGTGACTGTATTACGCCTCTCGACATAACTAGTATATTTATATTTAAAAATATATATCTAAAATATGCTGAGGTATATCTTTTTTCCATAGTTTCTTTGATTTTCTCTTGCAATTTCTTTTTGGTTTTTATTTTTAATTTTCCCAATTTTTTTTTTCAGATTCGTAAAGATAGATATTTGTATTGATTAGGAGTAGAAATTTACAAGCAGGTGCCTATAAGCTGTTTTCCTGCAAACCCACCAAAAAATTAACTTTCAAAGCTGATGCCGAAAAGGCCTCATAGAGCCACATATTCAAAATTGCCATTATGGCTTACTAGACCAACAGAGACTTAACCATATGTAGGTTACCTACTGAGACTTATCATAGTAAACTGAGGATACCAGAGACCGAGCTCTTAAAGGAAGCTGAGCTCCCTTGCCATGGATTGGAGCTCGTCGACCCATTCCACCTCCCCATTGTCCCGATCCTCGATCAGCAAGTTCTGAAGAAAACCATAAGCTTGAAACACACGCTTCTGGTGCTTGATCAATGCCATACCTTTCAGATCAAGAATGAGGGGAAAAACTTTCACCACTTCCAGAGGATCCTTCAGGGTTGAGATGTCTTTTAGGCGGGGGATTCCCGCCCCAGGGATGACTGCACCAAGTGTGAGATTGAGGCCCCTAAGTATTTATGGTTTGAACAATTTTAACATCAATCCCTTCGCTACTCCTCTCGCCACCCTACATCCAAGATGGAGGCAAGAAACTAGGAGGAGACATGTGTGTCTACCTTATAGAATTCATCTACTAATAGGAAATCTTTCCCCAAAATGAGCTTCACCGCCGAAAGTAGAAGACCTTCATGCCTCCGCAGAATTCATTTGAGTCTTTGGTCCGTGATGGCTCCTTTGAAAGCCATCTGACGGACAGAGCTCTCTAATTGAATAGGAGTTGTCATTCCCAAGTTTAACATACCAGCTACATAAATCTTAGCAATGAAGCCAGAACCCTCTGCCATTCTGCTAATAGATAAATGGAGGTAATTGTATAGGTGAATGTGATAAACATTAGGATAAGGCAAATGTATAGAAGTTTGTGGGTGTAAGGATAGGGTAGGGTTAAGTGTATAGAGATAAGTGTGTGCATGGATGGATAAAAGGCTAAGGGAATGAACCCAATGTCACACAAGATCATAACATTTGTCACTATATACATGTATCTAGAAACTTCCTCAAAATGAGCACAAAACTAAATGTGAAATGACATGGGTATGCAAATTTCACCTTTACAATTATATATTTCAAACAATTATCCTTCATTAAAATTATGAATTGCTTCAATTTCATAATCCAATTCATGTACAATTATAGCAGTATTGAATGCAAATGTGAAACATTGTATGAATATTCAATCAATTATATACCCTCCATTAGCATGGGGGACTAAACTAAAATATACATTTCCAAATTTTTAGCTTAGCAGAATTTCCAGTGGTTATTACAATTTACACAAGTGACAAAAGTGGATAAAAGGTTAGGGGAATGAATCAAATATCACATAGGATCAAGCCATTTGTCACTGTATAAATGTACCAAGACACTTCCTCAAAGTGAGCACAAAACTAAATGTGAAATGACATGGGTATGCAAATTTCACCATTACAATTATATATTTCAAAGAATTGTCCATTAAAATTATAAATTGCTTCAATTTCATCATTTAATTCGTGTACAATTATAGAAGTACTAAATGCAAATGTGGAACATTGTATGAATACAAATGTGGAACATTGTGACAAAAGTAGTCATAGGTTCATATGCACTTCTTGTTTGCATCTGATAATAAGTGGCCTTTCTTTGCCCACATTTACCACACTTAAACTGATTTGTTGTAGCACTTTAACTAATTCCTCTTTCATAGTCAGAAAGAGCTTTATCTTTAATCATTTGCCTCTTTGATCTCAATTCATCACTGGCCATTTCATCTGTTGAATTGTTATAGAGTCTTTCAGGCTTCACTTTCCCGAAGAGAACCCTTCTTCTAAAGTCAAGGTTCCTTGGGTCATTCATGTTAAAGTATATTGGTCAACCTATGTACTTAATCTTTTGAGGCCCATCTTTATTCCGTAGATTCTGAAATAGTGTTGTTTCAACTACATCTGCAACCATACCAGGGTCACATTTATTTGCCTTTTCCAAGTCTTCCTGGGCTTAGCTTCATTATAAAAAATTTTTAAAGCACTTGCTACAAGGTCCCTATACTTATCTCCAAGTAGTTAAATTCATTAAAACATAGAAACTCAAAAATATTTCTTTTTTGTTCAATCTTATCTAGATAGTAAAATTAGAATATTAGAAAATTAGAAAAAAAAATATATTCTTTTCACCTCAATCAAATCTTCTATTTCACAGGTTTATAGGGTAGAAATACTAAAGGGACATAAAAAGTAACCAAAAAATAGGTACATAGGATACCTAGTGAAAATAGGGAGCTATTCTAATTATGCTAATGTATGTAGAGGGGGTATCAAAACATAAATTTGAGGGGTAGAGATGAAATTAGTGATGTTTATTAGTACCCTAGGAATGGATGTGCTATTCCATTAGTTTATAAAGTGAATCCCCCAGGATTGTTCGTTATAGCCAAAATTAATCCATTAAGAGACATGATGTTTGAATTTTCCACACAAAGACATACATTGATTAACAATCATTGATCCCATACATTCATTACTCTTTTGTGTGCATCTAGTAAGACCATTAATTGTAATTTTCAATTCCATGTTTATATTAAAGTGTTTTAAGAAAGTAGTAGCAAGATCATCAAAGGACTTGATTAAACCCAAAGGTAACAAATAAAACTATTGAATAATATTAATCCTTACAAGTTGTTGGGAACAACTTAACTAATATTGCATCATCATATATAAAATCAATACATGCTAATGCAAATGACTGCAAAATAACATATGGTCTTTGTTTCCATTATACATCTCAAAATGTGGACCCATAATTTCTATATAAGAAATGGAGATGCAACAATCTCAAAACTAAAGGCATGTGATGTGGAGGATTATATGCAATAATATATTTTTTACTATCCTTAAGTTGTTTCTTTAGATTTTTTATCTGTTACACAAGTTTGTCTAGTGTGATAGTTGGAAAAATAGTGGTTTTAGGAGTATGTGGTATGGTGGAATGGGTGAAGAGGGGCTAGGAGGTAGGAGGCATGGACATAGAGATAAATGGATTATACATATAATGAGAAGTGTTGAATATGGTTTGGGAAGGGGAGATGGTATGAGCTACATGGGTGGAAGGTGTAATAGTAGTGTCTATGGAAGTAGTTGGGCTAGATATGAGTGGGATTCTAGAAGGGATGGAGGTACTAGTGGGTAATGAAAGGTGGAGAACAACCTTTAGGTGAGCCATATTTGTCACTATATACATGTATCAAGACACTTTCTCAAGTACAAAACTCAGGCAAAAACAAAATGGGAAATGGCATGGATATGCAAATTTCACCATTACAATTATATATTTCAAACATATGTCCTTCAGTAAAATTATGAATTGCTTTAATTTCATCATTCAATTCATGTACAATTATAGTAGTACTGAATGCAAACGTGGAATAGTGTATGAATATTCAATCAATTATATACCCTCCATTAGCATGGGGGACTAGCCTAAAATATACATTTCCAAAGATTTTGCTTCGCAGAATTTCCAGTGGTTATTACAGTTTACACAAGTGACAAAAGTAGTCATAGGTTCATCTGCACTTCTTATTTGCATCTAATAATAAGTAGTCTTTCTTTGTCCACATTTAGCACACTTAAACTGATCTATTGTAGCACTTTGATTGATTCCTCTTTCACAGTCAAAAAGAGCTTTATCTTTAATCTTTTGCCTCTTCAATCTCAGTTCATCACTAGCCATTTCATCTATCGATATGTTATAGAGCCTTTCAGGCTTCACTTCCCCTAAGAGAACCCTTCTTCTAAAGTTAGGGTTCCTTTGGTCATTCATGTTGAAATATATTGACCTATACTTCATCTTGTGAGGCCCATCTTTATTACCTAGCTTCTGAAATAGTGATGTTTCAACTGCCTCTGCAACCATACCAGAGTCACATTTATTTTCCTTTTCCAAGTCTTCCCCCTTAGCTTCATCATAAATTTTGTTTAAAGCACTTGCGACAAGGTCCCTGTACTTATCTCTAGGTGGATCATTGCACTTGGGAACATTTATAGGCCTTTCAGGTGGATCATTTGAAATTCTATTTTCTTTTTCTATGTTAAGATTCATACCAATCCTAACCTTTATGTTCCCTCGCCTTTCAAAATTAGGTAGCCTATCTTCTTCTTTTATCTTGTATTTCTTATCAACTTTAGTTTTTGAATATTCTACCCTCTAAAATTTTTGTATAATATCATCTTGTTCTGAATTCCCTTTGTTATCAATCTTGCGCTTTGAAGACACTACCTTTTCTAATCTGGGTATTTCATTTTCTTCTACCTGATATTTTCTCTTCTTGACTCTAGCCTTTGAAAACTCTATCTTGTCAGTTTCAAAATTTCTAAATGATTTATCTTCTCCACCCTTAAGTTTCTTATCAACACTAGCCTTTAAAGCCTCTACTCTCTCAGGTTTAGTTGTTCCCTCTTTCCCTATCGTCTTCTCATCTCTAGGATTTGATGACTCTACCCTCTCAATCTTCTCATACTTGGATTATGTATCTTCAGAAGAGGTTTTATCTTGGGAAGAACTTTTATATTCAGACTTTGTAGGTTTCTTAATGGGTTTTTTGAGTTGAGACTTGGAAGTTTTGTTCTCATTAGTATCACTAATTTCTGAGGAAACAATCTCCTTCCATGATTCAAGTAATTCCTTGGCTTGAGTTCTAATAACCTCTATGGGATGCCTTGTTATAATTCTAAGTTTCTTATGAATCCCTATAGACAAGAGGATGCCGATACTAACAGGAAAACAATGAAGGGCTTGTAGGGCATCAAGACATCTTTGCTTTTCTGATTTGGCAGATCCTTTACTGTGAGTAGCTCTATCTGCAACCTCTTTAGCCTTCTCAAATAGTTCCACTAACTCTCTTTCCACTGCATTTGAAACCATTTCTGAATGTTAATAAATAGTATATCAATTGATGTGTTATCTTGGGTGAGACCTAAAAAATAATCACCACTAATTTTTTGCTCTAAGAGAAGGAAAACTGATGTTTGCGAGAGCAGGCTTTGAGAAACATGTAGTTGTTAGAGAGACATGTTAAATAGACACGACCATTCTGAGGGAAAACACACACACAAAAATTAAAATATTTGTTGTGTCTTACCTAATTTGTACATCATTGACGCAAAAGGGTGCTCCTCTAATGCTCTTCAACACAATTCACAGCCTCACAGCTCTCTTCCTTTGGTTCTCTTATCTTCTTCAACCTGCACAAAAATCATTTATCTTCTTTCACCTTCCTTTGAATCCACTACAATAATCAATTACCTTTCTCTGAATAATCAGCCTCCACATAAGGCGTTTCTTCCATTCTATTCTAAGAGTATTTCCATTGTTTTCATTCCTCTCTCACATTAGATTTCTCACAGTATTCCACTCTATTTTCCTTTGATGGCAGCCTTCTATTTCAATCACCTCTATTCTTTTCTATGGTCACACTATACCCTGCAATCTTGGCAGTGATCCAATGTTTCAATCCTTCATTTTTGTTTTTGACAATGAACTCCACCTCAGACTCTCTCACCTTTTATTTTATTTTCTGGTAGCGCTCTATCTTCCTATGCTTTCAATATTCTATGTATCGAACCCTCTTCATATCCATATATTTTGTTTAATCTTCTATTCTTGATGCCTTCACAAGGAACTGTGTTCCCATTCCCTATGGACAACAAGATGTTTTTATTTTCTGTCCGTGATTTTGCTTGCTATGGCCGCCACGCCCTCTGCTATAATTTCCTCTGATTTTTCTTCCAATGAGGGATGATAAAAATGGCATGTAACTTATTTTAAAAACTGTAGGAAAAACAATTAATATGAAAAGTATATAATAAAATAAGATGTTTCTATTAAAGAATTTAAAAATGAAAGGAAAAAACATAAAAACATATGTTTTTTATTATTTTTTTTATTTTTAAATTTTTAATAAAACAAGAAGTTTCTATTAAAGAATTTGAAAATAAAAGGAAAAAGCTTTTAAAAAACACACAAGATATATATCTTGTGTGTTTATTTTATGTTTTTTCCTTTTATTTTTAAATTTTTTAAAAGAAACTTCTTTATGTGTTTTTTTTATGTTTATATATATAACTCATATATTTATATTCAACCATTCCAATTTCTTTTTTGGTTTTTATTTTTTATTTTTTCTATATATTTACGCAAAAAAATGAGTGATCTCATCTCCACCCTAATATGATTGTAGAATGACTCTCGACATAATAAGAAGTTTCTATTAAAGAATTTAAAAATGAAAGAAAAAACATTAAAAAAAACACAAGATATATATCTTGTGTATTTTTTGTGTCTTTTTTTAATGTTTTTTCCTTTTATTTTTAAATTTTTTAAAAGGAACTTCTATTTTTTAATAGAAACTTTTACTAGTATATTTATATTTTAAAAAATATATCTAAAAGTACGCTTAGGGATATCTTTTTTCCATAGTTTCTTTGATTTTCTCACTTTTTTTTGTTTGCAATTTCTTTTTTGGTTTCTATTTTTTAATTTTTTCAATTTCTTTTTTGGTTCCATAGTTTTCTGATTTTTTCCTTTCAACAGTTTCCAATTTCTTTTTTAGTTTTTAGTTTTTATTTTTTCCAATTTCTTTTTTAGTTTTTATTTTTTTATTTTTTCTAATTTTTTTTGGTTCCATAGTTTTTGTGACTTAGCTTTTTCTCTTTCAATAGTTTTAATTTCTTTTTTGGTTTTTTTCTTTGATTTTCTTAACTTTTATTTTTTTATTTCCTTTTTGATATATATATATATATATATATATATATATAGGCAGAAAAAATGAGTGCTCTCATCGCCACCCCGATGTGACTGTATAACACCTCTCGGCATAATAAATATTTGTTATCCTTTTATCTTCCTATTATATTTCCTTATAAAACTCAAGTTTACTTTTCTTTTTATATTATTTATTTTCTTAATTTATTTGTTCTTTGAAATTCTTTAATCTTTATATTTTTAAAATCTACACTTTCTAAGAAAAGATTTGTTGAAATATTTTTGAAATGCTTTTTAGATTTTTATTCCTAAAGAATGAAAGTATTTTTTTTAGAAAACATAATAATTTCTATAATAGAACTTAAAAATACAAATCTAAAAAACAAAAAGAATATTTATTATTTAGAAAGATGATAATAATAAAAAGATGGTTGAGATAGAATAGGATATGTAGAGTTTAATTAACCATCATGAGTTAATTCATAGGATTTTAGAGAGTTTAATTTTATAAAAATAAATAATTTTATTTTTATTTTGGATGATGTCACTGTAACGGTTGATGTCATCTTTTAGTTGATTTTTGATAGCTCAATATTTTGATGATATCATCCTTAGGAGACCCATTTTTTATGTAAATTTTCCCTAATGGCCATGAATATGATTTCTTTGAAGGTGATTCACCTTGATCTTGATCAAAAACCTTTATAAACTTGAGATTGTTGAACAGTTGATGACCAAAAATGAAAACTATCTGTGAAGAAAACTGCTAACAACAAACTAGTCTTTTTGGTAAAATGATGACAGGGAGATTTGAGATAATTTCTAGATCTAACACCTACTCTGATACCATTGATATGAATTTGCTGAGATCCAAAGGACAACACCTGGTGAGTAGGTCACAGTAGTGTTGTAGGCATGAATAGCATCTGGTTGGAGTCTTTTGGCAAACTCATTGAAAGATGTGTGCTTGATTTCTGCTTGCTTCTCCATTTGGACAAAGGGGGTATGTATACATCTTCAAAATTCATGAATGGTAATAGTTGCCACCTTTTGTGAAGATAATTAATTAATTAACAATTTATTAATATTGGTTTGCATCAATAAGGGATCTCAATTCTACACATCAATGCACTAGAGACACCTATGAGATTTGGGCATGTGACATCAAACTTACTAACTATGCATGAGGCACAATCAAGGTAGGGGCATAAACATAAACCAAAAATGGTTAATGAAGAACTCTCTATGGAACTTCAAGAAAAATATGCCTCTAATGCGTGCACAACATGGTGTCTAGGCTTCACACCATGTTCTAGTCTTGGAAAGCATAACTAGGTATAACAAAACTAGTTCACTTGAGAGTTTCCTATGACCTAGTTCATTCTGAAGGGATGTCTCATCCCTTATATTATGCAACCAGTAATTGAATCTATACTCCTTTGGTCACATCTTCTATTCTATTTAGAAAATTTGGAACAACTCATTCTAGTCACAATCCAAGAGATTGAGGCTTAAGTGTAATGACTTCTTGGTTGGGTCCTTAAAAATGCAAGGAACCATCCTTTGAATCTAAACCCAAAGGCAAAACCAACTGCAACACAACTAATCATCTCTAGAGTTGTAAGGAGAAGCAAGTGCCATATGGCCTAAAAATTTTCTTACAAGGGTTGCTTTTATAGCAAATATTATTGACCTATGAGTACCCCAATCAGTAAGTACCCCTAAATTAGAACCCCACTCCCTTATGTAAGTTTCCCCATCCATCAATTTGTCCCTCATCAAGCCCCTTTCTATCTCACTGGATTCTAAGACCAACATTACTCCATACTATATAAGTTTCCCCATCCCTGACTTCTTGGCATGTGCTAATGAGCTGGCCCATAAAAGCTAATGTGCCTCTTGGGATGACACAAATAGTTATATGTTATCTTTTAATGCTTGTACCATGAACCACTAGAACCCATGAAGCATAAGAAGGAGTTCCTCTACAAAACCTTCATAGTTTTTTGAAGGGGAAATACTTCACCAACCTCATCTATCCTTTGACATCATTTGAAGTAGAGATCAATGTCACCATTAGTTGATGTTAAGATTTGTCATTCTCTATCTCTATCAATCTCATTATCAAGATCAATTTACTTAAGCAATTTCCTCTCTATGTTTAGTTGGGAGAGAGAAAGAGAGTTTGCGAAAGAGTAGAAGAGAGGATGCTAGTCAGAACTTTATCTAGTTTAAAACGCACTCGTGTTATAATGCGAGCACATTTTAAACTAGCTAAAATGATGACTAACAGCTTCCAAAAAGGCATATCATATGATTTTCGATGCACATACTCTATTTTATTCCCTGTTTTGTGTTTTTCTGACATTGAAAGATACTTTTGATGCTTTTGAGCTTCTCCCATCATTGGTTGACAAAATTGGTGCACTTTTTGTTCTTGTTTCGATATACAAGATTCCAATTCCATGTTTTAAATTCAAATTTGATATTGGAAATTATTTTTTCATTTTTTGAGGGATTACAACACTTGATTGAACAAATTAACTATTTTTTTGTCTTATATTGACAAAAAAACATTGTAATTTTGCATTTTTTGTATTATAACTTGATAAATTATCAGATATGTTTTGTGTTCTTTTGACCATTGTTTTATATTGATATAGAATTCAATACAATGCCAAGGAAAGGAAATGACCAAAAATCTAACACTAGAGGAGAGTGTAACTGAGAATGCAAAGAAAAGAGAATGAATGAGACAACTTCATGACAATAAGAAATTGAACTCCACAAATGAAGGTCAATCATCTTTGCCAATGAAATTGGATGATGAAGCATCCAAGAGAGAAATATTTGGAGAAACAAAGGGAATAAACAAAAAAACTTCGTGCAAGCAAGAAATCAAATGTGGGAGTTAAAGGTATGCCATCTTTGCCATCTCAAATTGATATTGTAGAAAATGTTCAACATCAATTGAAAATGATGATGCATTTTTAAATATGAATATAGATGAAACACCAATTGATAAAGTGTTGAGTGACCAAAATTTATCTTGTGATTCAAGTTTTCCATTGAGAACACCTACTTGAATTTTATGTAAAAAGACTAAGTTTTTTATTGAAATTGATGACAATATTCTAAAACCAATGGTTGATAAGATTCTTGAACATACTTGTAGAAGAAATGTGAGTAAGATATGGAATATGTTTTTCAAAAACATCAGTGAAACTCGAAGATGTCAATTATTTGTTGAGATGTTGAAAAATCTTAAGTTTAGGTCAATCATGAAGATTCTTGGCCTAAGAACATCAAGTGGTAATAGTGAAAAGCCTATTGTAAGAAATCTAATCAATGCATATCAAAGCATTGGTTCCACCTCATGCACCAAAGATAATAATGTTACACGACATGTCATTACATCAACTATTTTGAGTAATCAAACAAAGAAATCTCTCTTGATAAGAAAAACAAGTCAAGCACTAAAGATAAATAGAAAATCATTAATGAAAGTTGTTGGGAGGTGTAAAAGAATTGAGGACCTGAATAGCAATGAACTATCAGCATTTTCTGGTAGACTCCCAAGATAAGATAAAGCCATAGTTGAAGCCTTAAAATCCCTAATTGAGGATTTTTGGAGAAATATCACAAGAGTAACTCCTAATCAAAGGGATATTGTAAGAAGGAGAATTGGTTGTCAAAACCATAAGCCGCATCCAAAACATTTTTTAGATATGACTCAAACACAATTTTTCTCAAAGTTTGTAACTACTTATCCTCAAATTCAAATTAGTCAAAGGTATTTTGAAATGACAAAAAAAAAATTATGTCAAAATAAATCACACACACAACTTGTTGTAGAGTTCATATTGAATTTTCCATGCATTATGATGTTTATCGACAAATATGTGTATCGTTGTATGCTAATGATGTTTTGCAGGAGTGTATGATAGAGGCTCCACCTAAATCGGCAAGATATTTCATTTCAAGCATTTTTTTATGAAATAGTAAATGGGTAAATGTTTTATAAGATATCATGTTTGGATGGAACATGCGATAGTTGCAGTGATTTGCAACGTTTGAGAACTTGTTTATTAGTACCTTTTGGGAAATATAAGATAGTGACACATAGTATAAAAGATGGTAAAGAACTAAAAAGGTGTGAATTGGCGAGTGAAGAAATATCAGTATCTGTATTTATCTCTATTTTTTGAGAAAAGATAGTTTATGAGTATGCAAGGCATACACACAAAGATCGATGGTTAGACTTGAAATGCAAGTTATTCAAGGACACATTTCCTCTTCATACGATCATGTCAATTGTAGACTTTGCAAATAATTATACACTATAACTACAAAATGAGGTTCAATCACTACTACAACTCCACTCAAGTTTCTATATTTGTGCGTATAACATTCATTCATGCACCCGACAATATAGAGGAAGATATGAAGATATTGAGGGAGTATCATTTATATATTAGTGATGATCACACACATTTTATAGAGTTTGTGCAAGGTTACTTCCAGATGTTCTATGGTCATTTGAGTAGCAGGAACATCATGTTTGATCAACATATCATATGGTCAAATAAAAATTCATGAATGTTCTATTGGTTGAGTAGGATGCATACATTAAGTGGTGTTCAACATAGATAGAATTTCTTTGAGGCTGGGCATGGAAAATGGGAGCATGATGGTGTTGGAGCATGCATTAAAATAGCCTTATCATGAGAAGAGTTGAAGTACAAGGATAGTGCAAAGTTGATAGATGGAGAATCCATCATTGAATGGTGCAACTCTACAATGGGTCCAGGCAATGAAAGTAAGTCTACAGTTCATATGTTTTTTTGGTTGATAGAAAAATCTAACATTGTAAAATATGAAGATTGTCGTATAGTGACAGGATCGAGTGAGTTCCACTCTTTTAGAAGCTCAAATGCAACTTCGTGGACTATTTATTTTAGGCAGATGGTGTGTTTTTGTTCATCATGTATGGATTTTTCTTGGAATGAGTGTAAGTCAAAATAATGGGTTGATGAATGGCATGCTAGATCTTTAATCCCACATCAAACGTATCAACTTTTAGGAGCACTACAACTCATGCAGATGGAATCATCAATTGACTTAAAATGTTACTTAATGAAAATTAATATATATTTTAGATTATGATGTAGTATTTTTTATCATTTATTGAATTTTAATATTTTTGTGCAATTTAATGTAGGCCATGTATATGTACTTATTGTGGATGAATATATTGATGAAGTAATAGATTATTATTTATGTCATTGTGTTGAAGCAAAAAATAAATTGATAGCCCCTGTCATAGATGGAGAAAATATTGAGTATCCTACAGGATCAGTGATTGTTACTGGAACATGGCTTAGAAGTATCCAATAAAGAAGTCTGATGTGTGGTTGTTCAAGGACTTTGACACACATAGGAAGATTCTTCATTATTATAACCTTGTTGTGGCATCAAATGTCCATTTGATAAAATATGGGGGTAGGCCGTTGAATAGAAACTTGTGGAAAGTTCACGTGTCTAACCATGAAGCAATACCTGAGACCATAAAGAGTAGAGCAGATCCACCAGTGGAATGAAACAAAGGTATGTTATGTGTACAATTATTAAGTTTTGTGATTTGATTACATTTTTCTTTTCTATCCTTATTTCACCTTCTATATTTTTGATAATTTTCTTACCTTCTTATATATTTTCCTTGGTCATGGTTGATTAGCTTCATTTCATTATAGAGCTCATGACTGAATGACATGGTTGTTGATGCATTTGGATATCCCCCAAGGTCATGATTGGTGACTTGGTTTGATCAAGCTAAATCAAGTGGTTGCTTGTGTCATGCTTTAAATGCTGTCATTTGATATGATATGTCCTTTGAATTCAATTTGATGATTGTTCATTCACTTGATAGGTCATGCCATTATGTTTGCTTGAAGGGTCTTGTCTGGACTGAAGTTATATTTCATGATTTCACCTAATTTCTTGGCTTATGTGGGGAGATTTTTATGGTATTGTCTCATTTCATCATGTTGATGTACTCATTTTGGCTAAATAGTGCAATTGCATTTGCATGCAGGATTTGAGTATGATGGAGGTAGGCATAATCCTTATGGGGTTGGTTTTGGAAGGAAAGTAAGGTAGGAATAATCCTTATGCATCCCTAACCTAGCATGGTATGACCCTAATTTTTCATGATTATTTCTCACATTTTTAGGTCATGGAATTATTGTGATAAACTTTTAGGTAACGACATTATGGTACATCAACAAATATGAGGTTTTTATGATGATATGTCCTTTGGAGTCAATTTGATGATTGTTCATTCACTTGATAGGTCATGCCATTCATATTATGTTTATTATACACCATTCCATGATTTTTCATATGCTTTCATATATTACTTAATTTTGTCTATAAAGCATGTTTTTGTCATGCTTCTCATCTTTCACCTTCTAGAAGTCCTTCTTTTTGGGATCCCCTAGAATTTTCTATGGATTTTTTATCTCAACATGTGTTATTCTAAGAAGTCAACAAGTTTAGGAGGTTATAGGGGCCATCATAAACAATAAGGGAAGAGTGTTGGTGTCAATTTCAAGGGTATAGATAGATGAAAGTCATAACAGTGGTAAGGACAACATTAATTCCTAGTAAAACTTTTGGGACAGTCATAACAATGGTAAGGGCAACCTTAATTCCTCATTTTAGGACATTCATACTAGTGTTTTTGTGTTGCATGGGTCTTACTATGGGTTTTGTAGGTTCATAATCAACTCCTAAGAAGTCTTTGAAAGGTTATTGTTATGAAACAAAACTACAAGTAGTTGATTGTCCTAAAATGCAAGAGGATTGTGGCTTGGTTGCCTTATATAATTGTCATGTTCACGTGACTTGTCTTTTCATTCATTGATCACCATAGTCATCTAGAAGGTATTCTTATATTTTGCATGTATTAGGAATGTGATGAGTTGAGAATAACATTTAAATTGACATTAGAGATTAAATAGGATGGTCATACATCCTAGGACAACCATCTCCATAAAAGGTGCAATGCTTGGTGGCAACCTAAAGAACTACCATTTTTCCTTTTAACTATACATAATATTTACCTTTTTACTTGATTACTATTATTTGTATATTAAACCATCTTTCAACTAATATGCTTATTCAACACATGTTTAGTTGAGTGTGGTTTCACATCTTTTTGCACTAAACAAGGCATGGTACGAGAGATTCAATTCTTCTCTATTAAGCATTGTTGTATAATAGATTTGGTTCATTTCTCTATAATAGTTATACATCAATTACATGATAAATTGTTATGAAGGTCACAAATATAAATTCAAGACCTCTTCATGATGGTGCAAGTTGAGGATAGTCATAATCATGAAATAAAAAATGAGGCTAATCATAACGAATTAAATGATGACAATTCTTCCAATGCTAGTGATGATGAGTATATTTGTTACAAATGAGGCTATCAAACAAAATGAACATAAATAAAAAGAGAAAGAAAATGAAATCCATGAAATAATATCTAAGTCACTTCTTTCAAAGCATAAATCACACTTGACATATTTGCACCATACCTATGTTTATATCCAAAATGAAAATAGGTTTCTTTAGGCCTCAAGACTAGTGTGCAACCTAGTGTATTTGGTGAATTGTTGAGCCATTTTATCAAATATTTCCCCTTCATTTGGTCAAAATTCTCTTTCAAACAAGATTCTATGCCCTTAGCAATGATTGAACATTTATGGCAATCCTTGCATGTGTCATTAAATAAAGAGATCATCGTTATGTGTCATTAAATAAAGAGATCAATTATATAAAGGATCTTGGTTGTAGAGGGATTATGTAATATCCCCTACGTGGTAGATGATATTTTTGATTTCCCAAACACTTAATATGACATATTTCATTTGTCGATTAAGTGAAAACCCTAGGACTGAGTTCTGATTATATTTCTGCTTCTTTCAAATTTATCTCTGACATAAAATATATGACTGTGAATTGCAAATCAATAGCAAATAGAGATAGGTAGCCTCTTAGTTGCAATATGATATTATCAAAGTACAAGATATTCAGTTCGGATCAAACTTAATAATTTCAGAGGCATTACAATCTCATAGATCACAAGATATAATGATAGTCATGAATGAGAGAAACTCAGAGCTTACTGTGATAAATCAGTCCTTACAATATTACCAGTATTTCAATGATCGTGGCAATGAATAGCCAAATAGGTTGTTGTCACAGAATTAGAAATGCATTTACAATGTTACATACCAATGATAGATACCAATGATTTTCTATTTACTCAGGAGCTGGTACCTGTGTCCTGGGTATCTCTGATACCTTATAGCAACTTCTTCAATGAAGACGGTTGATCAGATTTAGCTGCTCTTAATTTATACTTCCTTCGAGAAATGTTTCAACTTCTCCTTGACTCCTCATACTAACCTCAATATGATGCTTGGCGCTTTCACGAACAAACTAAAATATGAAACTACTGCTACTTTTCAATGGTATCGATCTGGCTCTTAGAGAGAGTCCTGTATCAATCTCGATTCCTCCAAATAGGCAGCAACAGATATAAACTTCTCCAAAGTCTTCCAAACATGATTCACACCTTCCAAATATTATAAAGACCATGAGCTGTGATTAGGACCTGCGCTGACTTCAAATAAATCTTCAAAGACAATGTTACAAGCTGCGTATGATATTTGAAAGTTAATGCAATTCCTTGAATTCGATTTCTATAAAAATCTTATAATCTTCTTAAACTTCCTTTCTAGTGCTCCACAGGCCCCACAATCCACTAGCTCTCTTGTATGCAAATAGAAGACCCATGAATCCTTTGAAAAACTTATGGTAGTAATTCACCTCTTCATAAAATATAAAAAAAATGACACAATGATTGTTGACTCGATTTTATATGCGTCAGACTTTGTCCCCTCTGAACCAACAATATAAAATAACAATCTTTGCTCTATCTCAGCTCTGCTTATACACAGTAAACTACCTTACGAACCTAAGAAAAATCAATGCATCTCACAAACTAGAAATCTGCGAACACCACTTCAAACTATCAATTTGAGCAATAATAACCAAATTTGCGAACTCCAAAGTGCAATTCTTTTTTATGGGGATCTTTGAACTTAATAGAAGTCTGAGTTTAATAATATATGTCTGATAAATGTCAGAGTCTGTCTCCCAATTGGAAGCAATATATAAAATTCTAATACCACAAATATACCCAAAATATAAACTTTAATCTCAAACAAATATTAAAGCTAATATAGATCAACCGTACATATATCTCTCCAAATTCAACAATGAAGTTTCAATTATTCTGAAAATCTACATGCAATGATCTTCAATAAATCGATAAAATGGTCTCTAATAAAGTTTCAATTATTCTGAAAATGGTCTTTGACCAAATATCGACAACTCCAGAAAAATACCAAAACCCAAAACACTTGAAGCACACCTGTGAAGTCTGAAGCAACTTCACCTCAATGACGGTAAGGGAGCATCACCAAATTGACTAGTGCAAATGCAAGGGAACATCACCTTGACATCAGCAAGTTACATGACAAAAGTCATAAACTCAATACATAAAACATCAAGACATAAGCATGATCAACAATGACTCTAACCTCTCCTTTTAAACTTTCATCAATTAGGACTAGCCTAATTTTATTAAATGAAAGTTTCTGTGTACACAGTCACACTTAACCTTTTTAAATGCTTGCACACTAACTTTTTTCAAATGATTGTTTTTGTGTACACATAACACTTTTTATAAAGTGTTTTAACACTAACTTAAGTAACTTAAATAAAATATTAATTTAATAAAACAAATAAAAATACTTTATAAAATTAATTTACAATTAGAACATTTTTAAGTTACTTCAAAAATGGGGACATGACAATTAGCACTATGAGGAAACATCTACTTTCAATGTCGTCCCTTGATTGATCGATGCCCCAGAACACATTGGATCAAGTGAGAACATCTTTATATAGTAGGGTCATGTTGAAGAACTTACTATCAAACTTTTTCATCAATAGCCAAGTACAAAACTTAGTCTTTACAATCAATTTACTAGTGGCAAGAAGGATAAAATTGAATTTTATTTTGTATTTGATGAAAGCATCCTTGGGATTGTCCATCTACAAGATATAGAAAACATTCCTTATTCAAGTAAGAAGCCTCTTACATATATTCCCCCTTCAATAAACTTATAAAATTGCAATAGGAGTGAAATTTTGCATTCTGCACCTCATGGGGCTGAACAGATTGCGCCAACATGTCGGGGTGGGTGATTAAATGTTAGGGGAGGTCTCATTTCATGCTCCAAGTGTCCCAATCATTCCGGGCTACAGTCTTCCAGCAAAGTCACTTAAGATCTTTAAGACCAAAACACTGTCAAACTTTGACAGATCAGTCCTCAAAATCCATGCCACCTGTTAATGTTTTGTTTGGACCTACAAGTGTATGTGGGGTCCATCCATAATAACCTCTCTTTATTTCTCAACTCCAATCCATTTGACCGTGTCAAAATTAAGTGCATTCTTGCAAAATGCATCAGTGGCATATAGCATTACCTTGCCAGAAGCCATATTTTTCGTTCTACACCTCATGGGACTGAATAGCCTATGCCAACATGTTAGGGTGGGTGGGTAAATTCTATGGGAGGTCTCTTTTGGTGCTCCAAGTTTTCCAATAGTTTTAGGCTACAAGCTTCCAACAAAGTCACTTACGATTTGTAAGAGCAAAAAATTGCCAAACTTTGACAGAGTAGTTCTCAAAATCCATGGCACCTAAGAATGTTCTGTTTAGACCTATAGATGCACACGGGGTCCATCCACAGTAACCTCTCTTTTTTTATCAAATCCAATCCATTTGACTATGTCAAAATTAAATGCATTCTTACAATATGCATTAGTGGCATTCAGCATAACCTTGCCAGAAGTCATATTTTTCATTATGCACCTCATGGAGTCGAACATGTTGTGCCAACATGTTGGGGTGGGTAGTTAAATGCTAGAGAAGGTCTTGTTTCATGTGCCAAATGTCCTAGCCATTCCGGGAGCTATAGGCTTCTAGCAAAGTCACTTAATATCCCTAATAGCAAAAAATGCCAAACTTTGACAAAGCAGTTCTCAGAATTCATAGAACTTGAGGATGTTTTGTTTGTACCTACAGGGGTACATGGGGTCCACCCATAATAACCTCTTTCATTTTTTTCAAATCCAATCCATTTGACTGTGCCAAAATTAAATGCATTCTTGCAAAATGCATCAATGACATTCAACATAACCTTGCCAAAAGCCCTATTTTTTGGTCTACGCCTCATGAGGCCAAACGGACTATGCCAACACGTCAAGGTGGGAAGGTAAATGCTAGGGAGGTCTCTTTTTGTACACCAAGTGTCCCAATCGTTCTAGGCTACACACTTTGTCAGAATCCTGTAGCCCGAAAGGATAAGGCTTTAGAAACTTTCAAGAAAATGAAATTGGTGGGTGTAAAGCCAAATTCCACAACCTTAGCCAAGATCCTCCTTGCCTATGCCAAAATAGGATCTTCATAATAGCATATGGACATCCATCAAATCATAAAGGATATGGGAATTTTTTCAAATGTTGTAGTTGCAACAGCTCTGGGAGACATGTATGCAAAGTGTGGAAGCATAGACAAAGCATGTGAACTATTTGACATGATGCCTCAAAGAAATGATGTCTCATGGAATGCAATCATTGTAAGATATGCACAAAACAGATTTTTTGATAAGGCTTTAGAAACTTTCAAGAAAATGCAATTGGTGGGTGTAAAGCCAAATTCCACAACCTTAGCTAGCATCCTCCTTGCCTATGCCAAAATGGGATCTTTGAAATAGGGTATGGACATCCATCAAATCATAAAGTATATGGGAATTTTATCAGATGTTGTAGTTGTAACTACCTTGGAAGACATGTATGCAAAATGTGGAAGCATATACAAGGTGCGTGAACTGTTTGACATGATGCCTCAAAGAAATACAGTCTCATGGAATGCCATGATTGTAGGATATGCACAAAATGTATTTTGCAATTTGCAAGGATGTCAAAGTATTTGAATTAATCAAACACTCTGGAACATATATTGAACCATAATTGAACATAATATCATTTCATGTAAACATTGAAAAACGCATATGCAATATCAAAACTTTTAAGCATGATACATTATCTATCCTGTAACCATAATTGATCATCATATATATAATGTAAAATATCATATACATAATGTCATGAAAATAACATATAGTTATATATAAAGCCATATAGGCATGTACAAACAAATCCATATAGGCATAAAACAAAATATCCCAAAATCAAATTTCCTATGGAGTGCTATCAATTAATCGATGGCCCTTGCTTAGCCGTGAAGATGGAGAATCAGTCAATGACTCATCCTCTATCATCCATCGACTAGACCTCCTCGATAGAGATTTTTGAAGATCCACCTATTAATACAATCAAACAATATCCATATTAATATAGAAAACATGAAATATACAACATGACATAAGTAATCAATCACTTATCACCATCTAGTGATCCCTCTCCATCATTTTTGTCTCTCGTCATCTGTAGCCAACCTTTTTGCACTCATGCATGATGGGAATGGCTATGCGGCATCGTTTTAGATGGATTTCTCCTTCAAGATCCTCAATACGTGCTCATAAAATAACCCTGCTCACATTTTTGCTACTCTAGAAATGAAAATGAAAATGAAAGGTTGTAGGTCTATGTTTTTATTTAACTAGTAGACAAAAACACAATCACGTTATAATGAAATCACATTTTAGGCTCAATATTGTCAAGCCTAAATGTGATCACGTTATAATTTCCTAGGACCAAAAAGTGAGGTGGACACTTTTTGGTCCCCCATCTTCATGCACATGCCCCATTCTATATATCTAGGTAGAAGTTTCTTGCTAATAATCCAGTTGCTTGGAGAGCGGACCATACTGTTTTAGATGAGAAGGGTATGGGTGAAGATCTAGCCAAAGATATGTACAATGCAAAGGATCATGTATTTAGTTTGGGCTACCAATTGATGTCATTTATAACTTCTCTTTTGTCCTAAGTTGTCTTGGAGTATGGCACATATTTTTAGACAGAAATCAACAAAATTTTATGCATTTCATTTAATTTTTATGTGTTCTAAAATACAATTTACAAAATTTTTGTAGTGACTTCTTACGTCCTTTGTGCTAGATTTATGAAACTTTTTATAAAATCCAAATTTGAACCACCTTCAGCTATATCACTTATCCTCCTATGAATGTTATAAGTGTAAATATGATAAAATAGATATTACTAATCAACTTGCATGCAATGAAGATGTAAGGACTACAGAATGACCAATCTATAGGTGTTCGAACAAATAGGAAATATTTTAAAAATAGAGATTTTATAGAAATAGGTACCATTTATTGTCCTATCAATTTTTAATCCATAGTAAAATCTATATTACAAAATCAAGATATGAAAGTAGAGCCATTCTTACAAATATTTCATTCTAATTAAATTTTCAATAGATGGAGGAATTGGTCCCTTCAAATAAGTTCCTTGAAGTATCTTGCAAAAAGCATAATTTTCATTGTTCTCTGATTAATCTGTGCATATTACTATGTTGTTTCATTTTTCAAGTAGATATTTGAGTTGGAAGTTTGATGTGTTAAGCAAAAAGAATTAGTGGCAATTGAAGGTTGGCGACAAGGCCTTGAATTTATGTGTTGTTTTCTGCTTTAGATGGTGTAGCTCTATGTTCTATAGTCATTTAGTGGTGGTATGGCTCTATGTTAGGTAAGACATTTTGTAGTGGTTTGGTTGTGTTAGGAGAGCCATTTGACTTCAATTTCATTTATCTCTTTTTTGTCTAAGAATGTACTCTGTTAAGAGTTGTTTATAGAAAATTCTATGTTTCATCTTTAATATGTTATTTTGTTTTATCTTTAATAAGTTATTTTATTTGAACTTTCTTTGTAAGGCCTCCCTATATAGTCCCCATTAACTAACCTTTAAAAACAAGTGGTATGCATTTAAATGAGCACTTTATTTTTGACAGACCAAGGACAAAAGTCCTAAAATCTACTTACAAACCATTGGAAGGAATCAAATTTAAACAATACTTAGTCTTCTTGTTCTTTTGTTGCCTTGGTGAATTTAGGAATAGATATCTGGTGGTCTCATTTGAAGGCTCACAACTAATCCATTCTTATACACTACAGCTGTTTTGATACATTGTTTTAGCAGATTTCCTGTTGTCCATAGAACACCAAGAATGAAATCATTAAGAATTTTGAATGTATTTCTTCTATGAAAAAACATAAATGAATGTTTTTTTGTCATATACTATTTGAATATTACATTCTTTTGTTTGGACTATACCAGCTAGATTGGTTATGATAATTGAACTAATGCAAATTATAGAATTAAATGGATTGATGCTCTAGTGCAATTGGCTTAGTGAATACTATCCATTTTTTATGAACTAGATGCTTTATGTTATTTTTACAATGATTATTCATCTTTGTCTATGTAAAATCTTATATACTGCAAATAGCTAGTTACCATATGGCTTTGTAAAATACAAATAGGAACATGCATTTGTTTAGATAATACAAAGCTACATTGCATATGCAAGGACTAGAGCATATCTTTACTTATCTTCTATGATTGATTCCCCTGCTCAAAATTATTTTGGTGCAATGACATCATACACATTGTTGACATATACTTGGAGCAAAGACTTTATATTCCATGTCAAGGTAGCCTGAGCTTTAAATTTCTCTATATTGAAGTTCCATGTAACGTTTCATTCCTTATACACATTCTAAGATTACTGATGCAGTTTTTGTTACATGGATTTGATCCTTTCCCACTTGTATATTCTGTTGATAACTGAGAGGGGTGGGGGTGAATCAGTTATCCTAATTATTTCTGCTTTCTGAACTTTCTTAATAATTAATGCAGCATTAATTCAATAAGCAAACATAACCATAAATGGAAATACACATGACACAATATTTTTGACGTGGAAACCCTGTTAAGGGAGAAAACCACAGGGTGATTAACCCAAGGATTATTCTCTGTTAGAAGAATAAAGAAAAACAAAATGGCACTTGCCAATTAGGGCTCACTGCCCGAGCACACTGCTCACAAGGAGGCACACTGCCTACAAAGAGACACACTGTCTACAAAAAGAATGTTATACAATACTTGAACTGATTGGAAGCATCCACATATGCTGGAGTTCAGTTCCAGTTAGGCTCAGTACACTGATCTACTGTACTTCATCATTCCTTTTCACTTATGCTGCTTTCCTTTCACATACCAGACCTTTCTTACTTCTTCAGCTCTACTCTTCTACTTGTATTTGCACATCCACAACAATAACTCTACATTTCACAATCAAATCCATCATGTATATATATCCGCACAAGTGATTTCATCACTTTTCTAGTCAGCACCCGGAATAGTCAATCTTTTCACAAATTCTAATCTGTCGGCTGAATCCTTGATTACCAAGCAATGCAAATCAATGATATACTTATGGAAATCATTAATCATGTCGGCTAAACACAATTCATGCCTTCATAAACTTCACCAATATCAGTAACACATCCAGAATAATGTCTGATGTTCTGCCAGTCAGTTCTTCCTCTGTTCACACTGTCACATGAGAACTCGACACTCAAACATTCATATCTCTTTATCCTTTTTACACTGGAGGCTCAAACCTTGGAATCTATCAGTCAAGAGACTCCTCTTGACTTCCCCAAATCCACACTTCACCAAGATACTTCCTCTGAGAGATCCGGACCTGTCTATTGGACCTTGCCACATGCTCTGTTCTTGTTTACCGAACCACAACATTCTTCACTCTGACTTCCAGGAGAGATATACCATGTCCTGTGGATGTGTGGGATGACCTTTGTTGCCATCAATGACAACATTCATGAATCCATATAGTGTCTCTTGCCAACAATCTCCCCCTTTGGCATTGATGGCAACACTTAGTGAAAAATGACTAAGTGTTTACACTATGCTCCCCCTTGGCTGATGCTCTATTTTTATATACAATTTCCAGAGCTCCCCTTTAGTTGGATTCCTCATTTTTCACTGCTCCTCACTCCCCCTTTGACATCAATGGCAAAGGGTAGGGTCCGCATACTAAAATTTTTAAAAATTTTACTATACTTAGCCGCATATTACATACTCACATAAACTGAAGAATGTCTACAAAGGATGTCTTCAATTGGATGAGTTCTGTAGCCCAACTTTGCTTCATTCTATCCAAAATTGAAATGTGACCACTCAACAAAAATGCAAAAGCTTCTGCCCTCTTAAGATCTGTCGGATCATTGGTTTGGGCGGTAGTCTGAGCATCACTTATGGCCTCATGCATGGCCTCTAACTTAGGGACAATGATCCTCCTAAGTTCACCCATCCGGCTGATCATGTTCTTCCTTTCCTTCTCAAAACTCTTTATTGCATTTGAGATTGCAATAGACTGACACTCTTGATTTGCTACAGAGGATGAGAGATGATCAAAACTTTGAGACAGACTTAGTAGTTTATCCTCATGTTCTTTTACTTTCTCTCAATATCTTTGGTCACTATCGGCCAAGATAAGCAAAATTTGTACATATTTCTGCCATCTTTAAGAGCATTTTCCAAGCTCTTTATCCCAATATCCATTACTTTCCTATCATTTGCTATTAGACCCTGTACTTCGAAGAGTCTCTTATCCAAAAACTCCTTCTGGACCTTTTCTTCAGCTGACTTCTCTAGAGAACCAAAATGTGTGCTATTATTGTTGACTAGAGTTTTGAGATTACCAGAAGAGGATGTTGTGGGATCCTTTTGAAAAGTTGGCATGATCTTTTCCAAAACTCTGGATGCTACCTCTATAAGCTTACAGTCTTCCATGTGAGATTTCAGTAGTTTCTCTTTGGCCTTCACATTGGCAAATGATGCTATCTTCATTGTTTGCACCGGAGATAGAGAATCAAAGTCCAGAGGCCCTTTTAATAGGTCCGGTTCATCAATCTCCATAGCTACTTTTGTCAAGAAGTCCTTGACTGATTCTGCAGTGTCTCTTGTCGGAGACAGATTTTTCATTTCTTCTGCAGTCTTAGGGCTATCCCTTGGAGCTTTCTCTCCTTCTACATTCTTACCATTATCAGTCATGGTTTTCTCTGTTGGGGTCTTCTCTTCCTCTACAACCTTGGTACTGTCAGCTTCTTTTTCCTTCACTCCTGCTTCTTTCTCCTGTATTGTGTCTTCTCATTTAGATCTGGAAGTTGTAGGGGAAACCAGAGGAGAGATATTTGTTTGTCCATGAGCCACCTCTTCTGAAATAGGGGATTCTGAGCTCTTGTCTTTACCAGAGTCCTCTGTGATGGAAATGTTGAACTTTTTAAGAGTATTCCGGAGAATCTCTTCAGTCTCTTTTGCCACCTTATCGGTTTCACCAAGCATGAGCTGATTCATCCTTGCTTTGCTCCTGAATTCATCTTTGCAATCTTTGAATATCATATTCATTGTTTTGGGATCGATTGCAAGATATAGTTGAATAACTATCTATTCCCAGATCTCAATGTCTTTTGCCATGGCATTGTTCTTTCTTATTTCTAACTCCTTTTCTAGGCTCTTAGGAATTAGAGATATAATTTCAATGAAAGCCTTATTGTATATGTTCAGATACCTTATTGTAGCTTCCTGTAGGATCTCTTGGTCAGCCTCATTGTAATCATCATAGAATTTGGCCATTGGTTGAAGGTTTCCATCCACAGTGACTGATTTGATTACACTTTCTAGAGACAGGGTGGGCTTTTCAACAAATTGTTCATCTACTTCATACCCCATAGGCATGATCTAGACTGTCCTTGGCTCTACTGCCTCCATTAGGCATTGGTCAGTGTCTACCATGAAGCACACTGTATCCTTGTATTTCTCAACCACTGATTTAGGGATTCTTTCTCTGATTTGCATTGTATTGTAAAATTGCTTAAAGTAACCCCACACAGCTGTATTCCTTGCCTTTGCATCCCCAAGATCATGCAAGTAATCCCTGATCTGAATTGCTACAGGTTTGTCATTTTGCCATGCCCATCCATTTGATCCAGGTAGCTCATTCATGAAGTAGAAAAATAAACATAGTATCAATCCACCATATTTAAAGGAGTTTTTCTTGTCCTTTTTGATCTTCTGTATGTTTTCCATTAGTTGGCTCAACAGAAGTTCATAGAGATCATAATCTGCATTCTTTCTCAGCATCTCATAGGCTGTGTATACTGCAGTTCTAGATACTAAATTCTCCCTACTGGAATGATATATCTTGTATCCTATTATCATAGATGCATACTTGATATCTGGGTCAGTAATATCTTCAATGGTCATTGCCCTCTTATCAAATTTTGATCCGGTGGCCTCAGTTACAATGTTGTTTTTGACAGATTTGAGGATAGGTATTCCTCCGGAGGAGTGTAAACCAGTTACTGCCCTAATTGCTTCCTTGGTGATTTTGCAAGGTCTATTTAGCCATAGAAAGTTGTCATGTACCCTACTCAATACATACCGGACCCATTCATCTTCTTCAAAGCAAGGGAAATGAATGAACTAATCAAAGTGTTTTTCTTGGATGCCCTTATACTGAGGTTTGATCTCAAAAGAATCATCTATTAACTACTTGTGGTATATGTCTCTTAGTTTGAATTCCCCAAACTCTTCAATGTTTGCATGTATATAAACCCTAATATCTTCGGTGTGCAAAACGCCATGCAGAACACTGGAAAATGCTCCTAGGGGATCTACCTCCAAGGATTTGTATGGATGTTTCTTAAAAGTGGGGCGAGGTCTATTAGAGATCTTTACTATATTCAGAGTAGCCATCATCAAGGGATCTTACTGAAGAAAATCAAGAACGAAAAATACCTTTTACGCAGTTTAGGGCACACAATGAAATCCAGATTGAGTTGTATGAAGAATCGTCTTGATCTTTTGCAGAGCTCCTTTTCGTTTCTCCTTGAATGTAGAATGAACAAGTGATTAATGAGAAAACCCTTATATTGCTCCGTAAACCCTAATGTCAGGTTGCAATAAATGCTCGACCTAAGTTATTCCAGTTGCTTTGTTTTTCCAAACTAGTCTTGTGAAAACACTTGTTTCTCCTAAAGACTCTTCAAATCTTTTTGCGGATCTCTTGAATGTTTACTAGACCTTCTTTAGATGTTTTTCTAGAAACCCTTTGATCCGCAGCTTCTCATGTGCCAATTTCAGGCACCAATTAACTGGCTGGAGGAATAAGGTTTTCTTTGTATCTCCGCCTAAGCCAGAGATCACCTTTTAATTTCTGGAAAGAATATCAGCACCAGAGTCTAGTGCGGATCCAACCTCTACGTTCTTTGAACTTTTCTTCACCCAAATACTGGACCTCTTTTGTCCTGATTCTTGCTTCTACAGAATTTTACAGTATGACCAGATCTATTGTAGATTTGGCAAACAACATTTCTTTGCATATTTGATTGATATCCTCTTGATCTTCATTGATTAGCCATATGACCTATTCTATTGCATGTAAAGCATCTACCATTGAATGATTTGTTCATTTGCATATTTCTGCATTCATGAGATTTGTGACCATACCTTTTGCAGTTAAAACATTATCTGGAGAAGGATGAATTTGTCTGATTCATTCTCTTTCTGCACTGATTAGCTTTATGACCAAAGGTATTGCAGTTGTGGAAGTATCCATTGAAGGAAGGATATCTTTGAGCATTAGGCTGTCTTATCGGAGGTCTTCTAAATCTATTCCTTGGATTTTCTGATCCAAAAGTCTTCTGACTGGATTCAGAGCTTTCTCCTTTCTCATATCCCAAACCATACTTGTCATCTGCACTCTTTTGACTTCCAAGAAGAACTTCAAGTTGAGCAGAACTTATCTTGAATTTCTCTTTATATTCATTTGTTGTTTGAAGATCCCTTTTGAGAGAGACAATTTGATCCTCAAGTTTTTCTTCATTATCTTTAGCATCTTCAAGATCAGATTCAAGATGTCTGATAATTCTATCCATCTTGTGGCAATCTTCTGATTTCTCCTTGAGAGATTGTCTTAGATTATCTTTAGTTTGTCTTTTCTCTTCAACTTCTTGGGTAAACTTTATAACTCCTAATTCCATTTCATGTCTTACCATACTAATTTCTTTTGATAACTTTTCACACAACTTGGTTTTCTCCTTCAGCTCTTCATTTGCATCATTTTCTTCACCTTGTCTTGCCAATTACTGAAACAGCTCCTTTCTCTTTTTCATAGAGAGACTTAATTTGTCTTTTAGTTCTCTCATGAACTCATCAGCCTGTTTGAGTCTTTCTTTTAATTCATTGACTTTAGAGTTTGACTGTTCAAGATCATCAAGGGCAGTCTTGAGTTGCTCTCTTAAACCATATGCATCCATTTGAATTCCCAGATCTTCCTCAAGCTGTTAGACTCTGTTAGGAGCAACTTAGCTCTAATAACAATTGTTGATAACTGAGAGGGGGGGTGAATCAGTTATCCTAATTATTTCTGCTTTCTAAACTTTCTTAATAATTAATGCAACATTAATTCAATAAGCAAACATAACCATAAATGGAAATACACATGACACAATATTTTTAACGTGGAAACCCTGTTAAGGGAGAAAACCACGGGGTGATTAACCCAAGGATTATTCTCTGTTAGAAGAATAAAGAAAAATAAAATGGCACTTGCCAATTAGGGCTCACTACCCGAGCACACTGCTCACGAGGAGGCACACTGCCTACAAAGAGACACACTATCTACAAAAAGAATGTTATACAATACTTGAACTGATTGGAAGCATCCACATATGCTGAAGTTCAGTTCTGGTTAGGCTCAATACACTAATCTGCTACACTTCATCATTCCTTTTCACTTATGTTGCTTTCCTTTCACATACCGAACCTTTCTTACTGCTTCAACTCTGCTCTTCTACTTTTATTCACACATCCACAACAACAACTCTACATTTCACAATCAAATCCATCACGTATATATATCCGCACAAGTGATTTCATCACTTTTCTAGTTGGCACCTGGAATAGTCAATCTTTTCACAAACTCTGATCTATCGGTTGAATCCTTGCTTACCAAGCAATGCGGATCAATGATATACTTATGGAAATCATTAATCATGTCGGCTAAACACAATTCATGCCTTCATAAACTTCACCAACATCAGTAACACATCCTGAATAATGTCTAATGTTCTGCCAGTCAGTTCTTCCTCTGTTCACACTGTCACATGAGAACCCGACACTCAAACATTCATATCTCTTTATCCTTTTTACACCGGAGGCTCAAACCTTGGAATCTATCAGTCAAGAGACTCATCTTGACTTCCCCAAATCCGCACTTCACCAAGATACTTCCTCTGAGAGATCCTAACTTGTCTGTCAGACCTTGCCATATGCTCTGTTCTTGTTTATCAGACCACAACATTCTTCACTCTGACTTCCGGTAGAGACATACCATGTCCTGTGGATGTGTGGGATGACCTTTGTTGCCATCAATGACAACATTTATGAATCCATAGAGTGTCTCTTGCCAACATATTCATGCTTAAATTGGTTTTGTATTCATATTATTGTTTGTGCATGCAACATGGCAGCAAATGGATCTTTAAAGAAGTAATGCAGACACTAAAGATGACGTCAATGGCACTAATGCATCCTAATGTTTCTTATTGTTCTCTAGCAAATGAAATCTCATTGTCTAATGCTTGCCTAGCCTTCAACACAAAGTCATGTAAAAATAGAGATTTTATACTTGTGTAGATTATAAACAATTAAATTCATATCACAATAGATAGTTAGGGATTTTAATATCACAAAAGACAGTAAATTGTTTTTGATGCTATCTCAAGAGTGTTCAATTTATTCCTATGTTTCTCTGCCACATGATCTATTGCAAAAGTCTTACAAACAAAAATAATTAATTTTGTTAATTTGCATAGTTGAGGACCAATTGCATTTCTTTTGATGTTATTTTTACAGTTGCGAATGTGATAGCTACACTAACCTTGCTACCCCTTCTCTAAAATACAAAAACAAAACAAGCCTCTTCAATGGACATTCATGCATCTATAGTTTTTCCCTTGGTGCAAGAGAGATAGTCTACATTGTTTTCCACAAGCCTAGAAAAAAGTTTTCTTCTAGTGCAAGGTAGGGACTACAGCTACACCTCAACACTTGTTTATTTGTGTCATTTACATGCTTCACTTAATTTATTGTAGACATGATAATAGAAAAATATGTTAGCTCTTGAAAATAAAGAGGGATTTGCTTTTTTCAAGGGTTAGTTGTCTGATGGGCTTGGTGGTTGTATTTAATTGGTGAGGACGACAATATATTTTTTATTATATTATCTAACATCGTTCAAATCTTTTGAATATTTGATTGGGTTAGGTGTGACTCTTGGATGATTTTGACACATTGGATCCCCTACCTATAACAACTTGCCCAAAAGATACTTCTAATTTAGATGTATGCCCCCTCATAATACTGTAATTTGCTAAAAACAAAGATGTCGATATTTATGTAATCTAATTCTTTCCATTAAAAAACAAAACATCATTATTTTGAGCAATATATATTATATAATGAAAGAAAATCATTTGCATTTCTTCTAAGAGGTTTCTTTATTGAAAGAGAAGAATGATGGAACATTAAAGAAATGGTCTCCATCACATAGAAGGATATGCAAATATAGTAGATCCTTTGAATATAGGATTGTGGATAGTATGGAGAGATGTATGAGGTGAATATACCTTTTAAGGTATAAAAGTGCATATATATACACATTGTAAATGTATAGTCTTAATAGTCAATTTGACTCATTTGTGTATAAATGATATCTATTTTTTCTTAGTGATTTGGTATATATTTTCACTTCGGACTATATTGTATGGCATGACTCGATCCTTGGATTGGACCACATGACACAACCTAGTCTATCTATTTTAAATTTTAATTTTCTCACTCTCAAGACAAATTTTACAAAAGTTTATCATTTTCTTATCAATTTGTACACCAAAAGTTTGACGTTGAGCATCTAGAAAAATGGATTTAATGACACTTCCTAGGTCATTAGGATCATCTATCATTAGCATCAAGTACACACATTTAGAACATTCGATTAATATCATTGAATCGGTCTATCTCATATCAATATCAATTACAATAGTTGTATCAACATTGCATCTCTGCTAAATGTGTTTTTCAGCTTTGTACAACTCTTAAGAGACTTGATTGTTATCAAAGAAGTCAATGGTCTTCTTCTTATCCTATAGTAGGCCTCACTATGCTTTTTAACACAACCTTTTTCTCAATGATAGGTATAAAAGACTCAGGTACACATAGGAGGTCATATTGACATCAAATAAGGTTGTACCAGTTAGATTAGGTCATGTAACATGGCCTAGTATAAGACCAAACTACATGACTCAATCATCAATGGTAAAAATCTCTAAATATTTATATCTCCACTTCTCAATCTATATTCCAAAATTAAATATTATATTCCAATCATCTATAGGGTCACATTAATCAATAATTAATGTTAAAATAAACACCACACCAAAATCAAAATAAACATGTCACATCTCGACCTTTTGCTTGCATTTATAATTCAATATATATTTGATGAGACTATTGGAAATTACCTTATGATTTTTTATTATTGGATAATTACATGTGTGTGAATGGTAATTTGTTGTTATTTCTAAAAATGCATAAAATTGAAATTGAAATAATGATGAATTATTATGTTTATGATTATGATTTTATATTTTTCTTGTGCTTCAACTATTATTTAATGGGCTAACCTATTGATGAGAATCCGAGTGAGAGTGAGTGCAGGAACATGTCAAAGATGAGAACATGGTTGAGGTAGAAGTGTCATAGATGCCCAGTAAGACTAGGCATGACGAAAAACCTGATGCACACACACACACTCATGTAGTTGCATACATGCTGCATTATAAATGGTTTCGTTATGCATTTGTGGTATCATGGATATGTAGTTTTAATTGTGCATTATACTTTGAATTTTGTTTATGGTTATGATGGTTTAAACGATTAGTTTACATATATGCAATTTTGCTTACTATGTACATTCTTTTCAATAATGATTTGTTAGGAAAAACAAAATCATCTCTTTTATACTAATGTTGTTGTCTTAATGTCTATTTTAGGTTTCAAAATGTAATTATTTTTCTTTTAATTATATATATAATAGTGATTGATTTCGGTATATATATATGTGTGTGTGTGTACATATATATAATTTATATATGTAGATATATAAATATACATATGCATGGCTAATTATATAAAACAAGTAGTAAAAGCAATGGTAAAGCGAGGTTTTCAAATTAAAACTAAAGATAATTGCATGATGGGCAGTCCATGCACCCACCATACTATGCAAAAGTGTTAGTTTCAGATGGAGAACTGAAGAAAAAAATCTTTGCCGGGTTGACCCATTTTGGAATGCCCGAAATAGGGCATAAATATGTATAAACTACAAAGCAAAAATCATTAAGGAAATCCATCGACAAAAGGGAAGGAGAGAAAATTTTTAACAACAATTTGAGGAGGATCGATTGGCAGCTTCTGGGGAAATCGTTTGGGCATCAACAAATCTGGGTTTTTTTACCAACGATTTGGGGTTTTTCTCATAACAGTTTGGGAGCATTTTTGGAGCATTTAGGGCATCATTTCCAGCTCCTTCTCTGATGCAGGAGCATCCAGGGTGTAAGAGCAATCTTGCATCAACCCAAAAAAAATTTGTTTCTTTTCAATAAGGGCTAAATTTAGCATGGTTACTATTTTTAGGAAATTTGCATTTGTGCACGGTTGGATACAAAATCTTACACGGACCTCCAGAATGGTGAATTGAAGCTAATGGTGAAGAAATCACTTCAATATCATTTGTCATCTATGAGATATTAAATTTTTAAATTCTAAAAATCCTATTGAAATATTCAAAGTCAAATTTGAGGCACTTAGAGGCTCCGAATGGGCCCAAAATTTGGTGGGATACCCAATCAGTCTACTTTTAGGTACTACTTGTGTACAATCGTCTTTTTAAAAAATTTCCGAAAAGGTATTATAATTGAAAATCCAACGGTTGGATCAAAAGTTATGGCCCCGCGAAGTTGACTTGTTTTTGGGGGGAGATGCAAATTCTGAAATTAAGCTGGTGGCCGCCAAAAAGGGCTATATATGACCATTTTTGGGAACCCTTGGGGTAGTAGAGTTAAGGGGGAAGGTGTAGAGTCAAGAAAAGGTGGGAAAATAGAAACCCTAGTTGATTTGGGGTTACAGAAGGCTGAAGATTCTAGAGTCTTGAGAGAGGGAGCTGTAATGTGTTGCAGTCTGTAGGGGATTCATCCTCTAATTGTATTTCAGCTTCTGTAATGTAATGTTTTGCCCATATTAATAAAATATCATTCTATTTTCTGTGTGCAATTTCTGTTATTGTGTGTTTTATGATTTACCCCTTCATCAAGTGGTATCAGAGCTAGGTTCCTGAGTGTGTAGACAGATCGCTGACCATGAGGCAATTTGCACTAGGACCTGAGGTTGTGGGTTTACTGCAGAGATCAAGATGCCTCCATGAAGAAATTGTATTGGGAGGAATGCTTTGACAGAAGAGGGTTTTAGAGCCCTGCAAAGACAAATCGATGCATTGCAAGAGGAGTTGCGAAGAGGGTTTGAGCCAAGAACAAGAGAAGAAAGCGAAGATGAAGCTGAAGAAGATCTATCTGAGGAAGAACAAGAAGCTACAGGAGATCCTGTAGAAGTTAGGTTGTTGACGGCCATTTCTAATATTTTAAAGAGGCCCAGAATCAAAGTTTCTACATATTCTAGAGATTTGAATCCGAAATAGCTTATTGATTGGATCAATGACATGGAGGAGTATGAAGATGTGGAGGACCTAGATCAAGTCAAGTTTGTAAAAACAAAGTTGAAGGGCCACGCTAGTATTTGGTGAAGGAGGTCCAATTAGAGAGGAATAGAAGAGGAAAAGCAAAGATTACCAGATGGGATCAGATGGTGGAGAAATTGAAGAAGCAATTCATTCCTGTCGACTATGAGATGGAATTGATGAAGAAGCTGCAATGATTGAAACAAGGTAACAAGTCTGTTAAGGAGTATACAGAAGATTTTTATAAGATCACTATCAAGATAGGCCATGGAGAGGCCAACAAGGAGAAGGTAGCCCGTTACATTAATGGGTTGAGGCCAAGTATTCAAGAAGAGTTAAGCCTGGTCAGAATGACCACCATAGAAGATGCATACCAGTTTTCCCTGAAGGTGGAAGAGAAGCTAAATAAGAGATTTGAAAACAAGAAAAGGGGAAGAGGTCAAGGCAGAAGGACTAATGGAAGACCCTATGGAGGCCAAAATGAAGATCCAAAGAAAAGTGAAGAAGCTAGAACTAGTCAAAATCAGAGAGGAGATAATACCTACCGCCCTCATGACCAGAATAATGGTGAGCAAAGAGGAAGAGGAAGAGGTAGACCTGGGCAAGGACCTGGAAGAGGAGGTTTCAAAGGAACATGTTTCCAATATGGAGAAGAAGGACATCGAGCATACGAGTGTCCACAACATCAAGGAAGGACAAATAGAAGACCTGAAGGTAATGCACGAGTTGCACATGTTGATGAAGATGCGCAATCTGAGTGCTCTGAAGATGCTAAAAGGGGAGAAACCCTAGTTGTCAGAAGAAATTTGTTGAATGAGGAGAAAGAACCTAATCAGAGGAAGAGTTTATTCCGCACAAGGTGCAAATGTGAAGGTAAGTGTTGTGATATTATTATTGATAGTGGAAGCACTAATAATCTTGTTTCAGAAGAGATGGTTGACAAGTTGAAGTTGACAAGAAGAAAGCATCCGCATCCATATCGGATTGCATGGTTGCAGAAGGACCATAGAACTTTGGTCAATGAGCAGTGTTTAGTGAAGTTCAAGATTGGTGACTACCATGATGAGGTGTTGTGTGACATCATACCGGTCATGAAGCATGAGCATCATTGCTTTGCATTGATTCCTAAGATTAATCAAGAGAAATGTGAAGATGTACCAGCAAAAGTCTCAGAAATATTGGAAAATTTTCAGGATATTGTCTTTAATAATGTACCAGAAGGTTTACCACCAATGAGGAAGATAAGTCATCAAATGGATTTGATACCGGGAGCTAGTTTACCAAATAAGGCATCCCATAGAATGACTCCAACAAAGAGTGAAGAGTTGAACAGACAAGTTCAGGAGTTATTGAGGAAGGGATTGATAAGAGAGAGCCTAAGTCCATGTGCGATACCTGCAGTACTAGCACCAAAGAAAGATGGAGAGTGGAGAATGTGTATAGACTCTCGAGCCATCAATAAGATCACGATCAAGTACAGGTTTCCATTGCCAAGAATGAATGACATAATGGACTGTTTGAGTGGAGCTAAGTACTTCACAAAAATTGACCTGAAGAGTGGGTATCACCAGATCCGTATCAAAGAAGGAGACGAGTGGAAGACAGCCTTCAAGACAAAGGAAGGTTTGTATGAGTGGTTAGTCATGCCATTTGGGCTAACCAATACACTGAGCACATTCATGTGGCTCATGAACGAGGTATTGAAAGAATTTTTGGGAAGTTTTGTTATTGTTTATTTGGATAATATTTTAATTTTCAGTAAGACTTGGGATGAGCATATGATGCATATCAGAAGATTTTTGGAGAAACACAAGGAGGAGAAGTTGTTGATCAATCTGAAGAAATGTAGTTTTGTAAAGAATGAGTTGGTATACCTGGGGTTTTTTATCTCAGAGGAAGGTCTTAAGATGGACCCTGAGAAGGTGAGGGCTATCATTGAATGGCCTACGCCAAGGAGTGCTTCCGAGGTAAGATCTTTTCATGGTTTGGCAAGTTTCTACAGGAAGTTTATCAGGAATTTTAGTAGCATTTGTGCACCCCTAACTGAGACAATGAGAGGGGATAGAAAAGAGTTTAGATGGACTAAAGGAGCAAACAAGAGCTTTGATACATTAAAGCAAAAAGTCGTAGAACAACCTGTTTTGGAACTTCCAGATTTCAATAAGATATTTCAGGTAGATTGTGATGCTAGTGGTAGTGGTATAGGATCTATTCTAAGTCAAGAAGGTAAGCCCATTGCCTATTTTAGTGAGAATCTTAATGATGCCAAGAAAAAGTATTATGTTTATGATCAGGAGTTTTATGCAATAGTTCAGGCTTTGAAGAAATGGAGACATTATTTGTTGCCAAAAGAGTTTGTTTTATATATTGATCATCAGGCTTTGCAGTATCTTAATAGTCAAGGAAAGTTAAATCAAAGGCACTTAAAATGGGTTTAGTTTTTGTATAGTTATACTTTTGTTTTGAAGCACAAGAGTGGGAAGTCCAACAGAGTTGCAAATGCCTTGAGCAGAAGGCAAAATTTGTTGACAGAAATGAAGATAGACGTTGTTGGGTTCAATGAGCTCAAAAGTTTGTATCTTAAAGATCTAGATTTTGTAGAGGCCTGGAAAGCTTGTTTGGAACTTGTTACTTTGGACAGGACAAAATGGTTGGATTTCATAATCCAAGATGGCATGTTGTTTAGAGGAACCCAGTTGTGCATTCCAAGGAGTTCCAAGAGAGAACCTGATTAAGCAAAAGCATAGTGGAGGATTGGCTGGACACTTTGGTCGAGATAAGACCATTACTATTGTTGGTGAAAATTATTATTGGCCACAGTTGCAGCAGGATGTGAGGAAATTTGTGCAGAGTTGCAAAGTATGTCAGATGGCGAAAAGAGCAAGTCAGAATACAGGTCTATATCAGCCACTACCTGTACCAAAGAAGCCATGGGATGATATTAGTATGGATTGTATTCTTGGTTTACCAAGGACACAGAGAGGACATGATTCCATTTTTTTGGTGGTGGATAGATTCTCTAAGATGGCACATTTTATTCCTTGCAAGAAGACTAATGATGCTATTCATATTGCAGAGTTATTTTTCAGGGGGGTGGTGAGACTACATGGTCTACCTAAGAGCATAGTTTTAGATCGAGATACCAAGTTTGTTGGTTATTTCTGGAGGACATTGTGGAAGAAGTTGAAGGCAGATTTGAAGTTTGTTCTACACACCATCCATAGACTGATGGACAGATAGAAGTGGTGAATAGGAGTTTAGGTAACCTACTACGATGCTTAGTAGGAGATAAGCCCAAGGGATGGGATTTGATTTTACCACAGGCAGAATTTGCTTACAACAATTTTGTCAATAGGAGTACAAGTAAATCTCCATTCCAGGTTGTGTATGGGAGTAGCCCAAGAACTGCTTCTGAATTGAGGAGGATGGATAAGGGGGAGAAGAGTAGTGCTAAAGCTGAAAATTTTGCTAAGCACATGAAGAATTTGTACGAAGAGGTAAGAAAGCATATCCATAAGATGAATTCTCAGTATAAGGCTAAGGCAGATCAGAAGAGGAGACATAAGGAGTTTCAGGAGGGTGATGAAGTCATGGTTCACTTGAGAAAAGAAAGATTTCCAGTTGGTACATATCATAAGCTGAAGATGAGGAAATTTGGACCATGTAGAATCCTGAAGAAGCATGATTCAGGAAATGCATTTGAGGTAGAGTTGCCTAATGACATCAATATTTCACCAATGTTCAACATTTCAAATTTGACAGAGTATCATGATGATGGACATGATAAAGGAACACAGTGGGACATTCTAGCACCTACTTCAGAGGAGGAGGAGATAGAGAGCATTCTGGATACCTATGTGGGTAAGAGTACAAGAAACAGGCAGTATACAAAATACTTGGTGAAATGGAAAGGAAGGTTTGTTGAAGATTCATCATGGTTATCTAAGACTGAGGTTAACCATTTTGATTTCCCTCTAACTCTTGAGAAGTGACAGGGTCACTTTTCAAATTACCCCTGGTGTCTGATGCAGGAGCATCCAGGGTGTAAGAGCAATCTTACATCAACCAAAAAAAAATGTTGTTTCTTTTCAATAAGGGCTAAATTTGGCATGGTTACTATATTTAGTAAGTTTGCGTTTGTGCACGGTTGGATACAAAATCTTACACGGACCTCTAGAATGGTGAATTGAAGCTAATGGTGAAGAAATCACTTCAATATCATTTGTCATTTGTGAGATATTAAAATTTCAAATTCCAAAAATCCTATTGAAATATTCAAAGTCAAATTTGAGGCACTTAGAGGCTCCAAATGGGCCCGAAATTTGGTGGGAAACCCAATCAATCCACCTTTAGGTACTACTTGTGCACAACTGTCTTTTCGAGAGCTTTCTGAAAAGGTATTATAATTGAAAATCCAACAGTCGGATCAAAAGTTATGGCCCCACGAAGTTGACTTGTTTTTGGGGGGAGATGCAAATTTTGAAATTAAGCTGGTGGCCGCCAAAAAGGGCTATATATGACCATTTTTGGGAACCCTTGGGGTAGTAGAGTTAAGGGGGAAGGTGTAGAGTCAAAAAAAGGTGGGAAAATAGAAACCCTAGTTGATTTGGGGTTACAAAAGGCTAAAGATTTTAGAGTCTTGAGAGAGGGAGCTATAATGTGTTGCAGCCTGTAGGGGATTCATCCTCTGATTGTATTTGAGCTTTTGTAATGTAATGTTTTGCCCATATTAATAAAATATCATTCTATTTTCTGTGGCAATTTCTATTATTGTGTGTTTTATGATTTACCCCCTTCATCATTCTCTGATGAAATCAATATGTGAATTCTTTGATTGTCTTACTTGCAAGAATTATTGAAAAAATAGAAAATGTGTGAAAGTACCAACAATTTTTGAGATTAAATCGATGTCCATATGTAAATTTAATTTTTTTTTATGTATACATGTGCATACATACATGTATATACGTGTGTATATACATATATACAGTATGTATATGTATGCATACACAAACAACAACTCCGTTGTTTGCTTTTCACATCACGAAATGAATGAAATATAGGCCTCTCTGTTGTTCTGATTTTCAATTCAGTAATGATTCCCAGGATTTGATTTCGTTGTCTAAGAAGGCTATGATTTTGATATATATATATATATACCTAAGTGCACTTTATTTCATTATATACATAGGTAAATATCTACTATTAGAATACAAATCATGAGATTATTGAATGTTTGGCATCTTTGTTGTTTTGTTTATTTTTTTAACTCAATAATGTATATATATATATATATATATATATATGAACCTGTAACTGAATAGAAAGATGATTTTCTCAATTCTTTATTTCAAATTCTATCATGATTGTATTATGAATTAGATTTTACTTGTGAGCATGAAATCATTAAATTAGTCTTTCGTTTGAGATAATTGCACATGTAATGAGGGTTATATATACCCAGATATATATACACATATTAATATATACTATCATGAGCAATACTTGCATCTTTCTTTATATGACTAAAATCTCTTTATCCCTATTACAAAAACAACATTAATATGGTTAGGAAAACATGAATTTTAGATAGTATTTGCGTCTGAAATAAATATCGCATGAAGTTCATGTTAGAAGTATAATATGCATAAAGAATCACTATAGATCTCGTATTTGCAAGAAAAGTAATTTGCAATTCACGTTAAATTTTGCATGAAAAGAAAAAGGAATTATTTATTGGTCATATGCATGTTCTTCCATGTATTGTATTTGTAAAGAAAGTAGTTTAATTTTCTATGCGTGTGATGGGTTTACCTTCTGGGAAAGGGGTGCCGAATATGGGCTAATAGAGAAGGTCGACCCTCTTTTCGGGTTCTACCGATATATTCGTAAGTGCTTTGGCCAAAGCCACATGATTCATTGAAATAGATGAATGTTTTCCTAGTATATTTTATATTCTTTGCCATATCCTAATAGTAGGGCATTGCATGTTCATGTTAGAAATGCATGTAGATTTATCATCCTACCTATTGTTTCCATGTTGCTATTTATTTCATGCAGGGTCAGGTATTTTTTGTGTTAGGAAGAATTCTGGGGAAGCGTAAGCTTCGTGGTTGGGCAAAAAAGCACCTGATCCATGTTCTCGTCTCTTGGTTGTGCGGATGACCATGTGGGTTAGTGGCAGCTGGTGATAATGACTATATTCATATATTATTACTTGTATAATTCTTGTATTTGTACATCATTATTTGTATAGTGTTGACTATACAGAATGAGAGCCAGAGTTGTACCATTTTGTATATCATATTTTTGTACTAACACCTAGATTAGGCACTTGTACATGTGAGATGTAATATGACATTTTTACATATATATTGAAGATGTATCATTTCAATTTTATATTAATGAGTATTTGAGTGTTTATTTATTTCCGTGATATAGTTTATGGGTTGCAAACCTTACATTTGGTATCAAAGTGCATGTCACAACATTGGGAGCTCTGGGGTGTGTTCTGCTCGGCTTGTTCAAGCATGTGTGGGGTCCTTGTGTGTCTATGTGTTGTGATTAGCATATGATTTCTTTCGATATGTCTTCCTTGTATGAGTGTGTCTGAGTGACCTTTGTAGGGTCATGTTCGTGCTTGTGTGACCACTTTTGATAGTGGAGTTATGGGAACCTTTGTGTGAAAGGAAATACCATGTTCTTGAGTGTGATTGAATCTAGTTTACTCTTTGAAGAGTTATGTATTTGTATGTGAAAAATATGATGCTTTGATCATATGCATGATATATGTGAAGAATATTGTTGTGGTAATGCTAGTTTAAATGAACCTTGCATTGTGCACCTTGTTGTGTGTATGTTGGTTGCAAGAGTAGCATACCCTCGTAATGCTTGTCATATTTGTTTATTAATTGCCTTTGTATGGTGATTAGAAATGATTTCTTGAAATGCATATTGCATTGTCTTTTTGAGAGCATGTCCCTGTGTATGGATTAATTATGTGGTTGTAAGAAAGATAGTGTTACATTGCATTGCTAGAACAGATCATTTGGGTAATGACTTATGTCCACAAATTGCATTCTTTCCTAGGATTCATGTGGGAACTTGGGTGTAATTATTGCATTGCATTATTTGAAGAGTTAAAGAGAAAAGGGGTTGTGAAAAGGGTCCTTTGCATAGTCCTTGTGATGTTTGAATCATGAGTGAAGTAGCAAACCCTGCATTTGGTGTTTTTGATTTATGTTTTCCCTATTGTAATGTGTGCATTTAGTATGCTTGTCATCATGTTGTGGAGAAATCTAGCATCATATGAATGGAATGTTGGGTACATGATTGACCCCCAACCTAATTCTCCCCTGTGTTTTGATTTGTGTTGTATGTGAATGTTGCATTAATGTATTATCCATATGCTTGGTGAATTCTTGTTTGGTGAGAAATGTTAACTGCTCTTGTTGTGAGAGTGATGTGTCTAGATATCTTGGTTTGTGAACTTGATTTTGACTTAGCTTAATCTTGGTTACTAGATGTTTGTTAGTGTGTGACTTTGTGTGTCATTGCATGGTGATTGTGATTCCCTTGAATAAGCTGCAACCTTTGTTGCTGGGCATCTTGAGTGGGTTCTGTACAAGATCATGGGGGTCCAAAAAGTGGCGATGTGATGACCAAAATTTCACCCTTGTGACTGACAACTTTTTTTTATCTGAATTTGATGAAACGAAAAGGGTTTATTGAAAAAATTGTCAACTTTCCACCAATATAAGATATGCCTTATTTTGAATTTAATAGATAATTATTATTAATTTTCTACATACATTATGACTAAAGTCCTGATTGATAGGCTAATTGAAAAACTTCTATAATTTTCAAACTATTTCACATTTTTTGAATCTAAAAGATGCGTCACATTCTATACTTTGCATACTATATGATTAAAAAAAATTGAATTTCATAAATTTTTGACCAAGTTATGGTGGTGAGACAAACACATTTTAATAATTTTAAAATGTTCTAATAAAAAAATCATAACTAATTATTTACTAGCAAAAAAATTACAAAAAAAAAAAAATTGGCACATCTAGGCATGTGTCCTCTACTTATATTGAAAGCTTTAGAAAAAAAATATTATTTTTTTCTTGTACTTAGGTTGGTCGGACATACACCTTCTTTTATCTTTTTCCTTAAAATTTAGTACTATTGCATTGAAATTTCAAATTTTCGCAAAATAGATTTACTTTTTTCCAAAAAAGGACTAGTAGCCTAGAAACTACATTCAATTTGCAACAAATTTTGTTCTTACATATTTTTCAAATCATTTTAATAACCTATTCAAAATTTTATGTCAAGTTGCCTAACTCTGTTTTTCTAAATTTTTATTGCCACTTAGGGGCCTAGTTTGGACCCCCATGATCTTGCACTGACCCAGTGATGTTTGTTTGGTTAAGTAGAAATGATCTCATGTTTTTACATGATTGTAGTCTTAGAAGACTTGTTTGCTTAGTGTGATTGAATGTGTTCTCTTACTTTCCTTGGATTTTGGAATCCAGGTGTAGTATAGCATTGTACTCCCTCTCTTGTGATTAGAATTAGTCACATAGTTCATGCAATGTGGAACTTTTGAATTTTGATACTATATTTATTTGACTTTGGTGAATTCACTAAATGTTGTAAGGGCCAGCATTGAATTTGTATTCTTGTTTATGGATAAGTATTGCCATCAAAGTTTGATATTTATTTATCTTGTGACCTTTATGGTCATGTTGATTTACTATTGAAATTAAGCTCATTTTATGCCTTATTGTTGGAATTGAATTTTCTTCCACTTTGGTATTTTATTATTTATTTATTATTGGTGGCTATGCTTGAATGTTTTAAAATGTTGGTCATGTATCATGTTATGTTCTCTATCATGTCCATGATGGGCCTCTGATGGATTGTATAAGGGAGTAGAATGCATAGAGTATACTAGTTCTTGGTGTGCGTGTTACTAGAACTATGGTAGATTGAATTCCTTGGTTTGTTGTTAGATGCAAGTGAATATTGTGTGAAATGTTGAGAAAGTTTTGAAATGGTTTTGTATTTCTATGGATCAGTTGATGTGAATTGAATTCTTGTATGAGCTTAAATGTTGATTCTTGACTGTCTATGTGAATGAGATATGTAGAGAACTCATTTGGATTGAATCTTACTTTTAGTAATCATTTGGTCAAATGTTGACTTAGTCCACCAACTATGGTTGTTCTTGCTTGTCTCGTTCATGTTAGTCTTGGACATGATGTCATGCTCCTAGTGTTTCTACATTAGTGGAGTGTTTAATGTTGTATCCTTTTGAGGTGATTTCCATAACTACACTTATGTTTTGACATAGTGTAGGGTATGATGGAGCCTTAGTTAGTGCATGAGCATGCATTATTTATATGCTTATGGTATTATAGTTGTCTTCTTTCTCTTGTTGAGTTGCCAACCAAGGGAATTTGGTTGCTTCAGGAGTTTATCCTTAGTGTTTTGTGGGTTTCCTAGCATAATGTTGGGAGGGATGCAACTCTTGTATGAAGAGGTTTCTATCCTTTGTATTCCATTTTATGGATACTTGGTGTTTAGTCCACGAGGAAGCCTTGTGTTGCCTAGCCAATCATGAATTTGTGATCTTGTGTTGTTTGACCTTTTTGGTCTAGCTTAGTTAAGAGTTGAAGTGGTGTTGCAAGTAATCTTGCACCTTGTTGGTGTGTTGTGGTTGCCTTAGATGCACTCCTAGTGACTAATAGGTTGATAAGCCTTGCTTGATGGAAGTTCTTATGCTATTAGAGGATGTGGTTTAGATTCTTTCCTCTGATAACCTGTTTGGTTGATCCTAGTTTTGGTGGTGTAGAGCTAGAGCACTGAGAAACCCTCTCTTTTAGGAGTGGAATGTGAGGAAGTACCTCATATAGGGAAACCATGTCTAGAGTTTAGGCATGCTTTTGGTTAGGATGAAGGAGCAGTAGTGGTGCCTATAACCTTTTTGAGTTAGCTTTTCCTGATCCTTGAGTTCTTTTGTTGCAGGTAGTGCCTAAGGAAGGACTGTTGAGAGAGTAATATTTTGTTAGCAATTCTCCTTGACAGTGGATATGGTAGCCTTGTAAGTTTCCTTAGACTTAGTTGAGAGCTTGAGAGGTTATACCAACATAGTCATGGTCCTGAGTTTTACGGACTTGACTTTCTTGTGCTCTGTTGCGCCTTTTGGCTAGAGCCTCTTCTCATTGTAGTGGCAGTTGGAGGATGGAGTGTTGTAGTCTCAGAGGAGTTGTATGCATGATGGTTGGTTTTGACCTAGATCGTGCACCTCTGGAGAATTTTTTTTTTAGACATCGACCTAGTGTTGGTTAGGAGGACTGATCTTTTGAGAATAGGTTGTGTTTTTGTCAAAATTATGATTTTTTCACCTCGTATACCGTGCCATACCCAATTGGTGTTATGGGTGTTTAGGAAGAAGTCTAGGTGTAGGAAAGGAGTGGCTATGATGTTTACCATGTGATTGCATGTGCATTATGATGCTTGATTCATGCTTGTATGTGTATATGATGGTTATTTGGAATGCATTGAAGGTGTGATTATTTCTCTTATGCTTGAATGGTGTGATGCCATTCTATTATGCTTTGGTAAGTGTGCCATATGTTACTTGAATGCATTGTATTGGCAGTTGTTTCATGTGTGTTGTGTGCATTGATTGGCATGCTTTACACCTGTACAAGATCCAGGAATGGTGCTGGTGGAACCCACTAGAATTCTTGACAGACGCAACGTTAAGTTGCGTAATAGAGATATAGTCAAGTATAAGGTCCAGTGGGACCAATATTCTGTGGATAGTGCCACATGGGAGAATGCAGAGGATATAGACCATTCTTTTCTCATTTGAGGACTTAGTTTGAGATACTTTTATTTTCTTAGTGTGGTACTTTATTGCTATAGTGTGATTTTTTGTTTGCATAGTGTGATACTTTTGATAGCATTAGTGAGATGCTTTTATTACTTCAGTGTGTGTGTAATAAGACATCAGGAAAATGTCTCTTCCTAATGGGGAACGATGTTACATGGACCCAACTCATGATTTAGCTTTATCTTATTTTTGTGTGGTAATCAGGATGATTAATCGTAGTTCAATGATTAGATTTTGTTGAAATATCTGAATTAAGCATTGATTATGTGAATACTGACTAATGATAGTTAGATATGAAATTACATGTTCATATGAATATTTAATTATTATGAATTGAGAATCAGATGATGATGCACTGATCATGGTTTTATAAAGGTGAGTGTGAACAGGAAATGAATCTTCCTTCGAAGAGGGAAGGAGATTATCATCCAAGAGGAAGAAATAGATGTCAGGAAATGGGTCCAAATGCCATCTAAGTATCAAATTTTATGTCCTTATGAAACCTTGTATGTTGGCATGAGTCACGTCTTTTCTTTGCTAGTCAATTTCCTTTTTGTGTCGTCTTGTCGATTGAGTTATTTCGACAATGTTTGCTTCAACTCAACCAAAGGATGTTCTTAGAATGTTAATGTGAGTTGATAAATAGTCTCACCAAGTGGCGGAGTGCTTTCTTGTTTCTCTATTTATTCCCGAACTAGGATTATGAATCTATTATTCTTGGTATAATATGCTTTGGGTTTAAAGCGAAGAAGGGGGAGCAATGCTCGACCCCTAAATCACATTTTGATTGTGTCACCATGTTGGTGATGATGTCGCATGATGACATCTTGGTTGTTATAAGTATCTTCATACATCATGAAGATGTATGGAAAGTTTATTAAGATATAACTATTTAAACTTTGTATCAATCCCCATGTTAATATTAATATGTTTATGTGATATGTGTATTGGCTAACATCATCCATGGTTAGTGGAGTGATGAAATGCCATATTGGACCACTAGGATCTTTATCCTCACTATCCATTTACATGTAGCAAGTATTGGACAGAGTGTCTCCAAGGAAGCCGCGGAGTGGAGGAGTGGAGAAACCACCCTCCACTTTGTGGGTTCGTGTGGTAATTACCCTGCATCCTCGGCATGCAAGAAGATCGAAAGTTATCTTTGTGTAAGTCTTTTCATTATTGATTGATTGTTATTCTCAGCATGGGAGAAAAAGAGCAAGAGGAGGGTGATTTGCAATCAGCTGGAAATTGTTGTCAAAGGCCACAGGAAGTTGGCACGATAGTAAGAGCCAACGATAGACTGCATATTAAACACTAAGAGAACTCTCTCAAGTAATATTTGAAGTCTATAAAGACTTACATTAAGATGGATGTTAAACAGTAATAATTCACTATTGTTTTGGGGTCGACTATGTCAACAGTCAAGACTTATGTTTGTTGTGGATATCATTTGAGGCACTCAGGCCATAGTTATCGAAATGATAATCTTTAATTATAGACCCTCAAGGTCTTTATTACTATTGTATAATCTTGATAATGCATTTACTCAGAGATATACTTCAGGCCCTCGAGGCCGCCAATGAAATAGATTGCAAACTTTGTATTGAATGTGAATAAACTATCGCTCGAGGCCTTCAAGGCCGAGCCCAAAACTCACTGTAGAAAACACCATGTCGAGTACCGATATGGCATAGTTGATAATAGTTTAATAATAACACAAAGCTCCTATGATGAGCTCGAGCCGATAGTGCTCATGAGATATTGTGTTTAAAATTATTGTGTAAGATATATGTTTGAAGGTTTTGACCTTCATGTGATCAATGCACCAACCTTGAATTGTTATGATAATCTTTTTATAAACTTTAACCTTTGAACATGCTAAGAGCACTTAAATACATTCATGAAAACTTCATGCATAGAACTTGACTGCTATTGAGGGGTTATTAGTATAACCAAATATATATATATATATATACATATATATCGACCCCTCGATAAAACAGGGTTGCAATATGAAAGTTAATCTAATATAACTCCAAGGCAGCTTTGCATGCATGCCAAGATAATAGAGAGGATTCTCCTCTTGCTTCTTATAACATTATGAGATGGAAAGCTTAATCAGTTTAAGTCTTATATTTTATAATGTAAGTCAAAACCATTTCTTTACTTTTGACTAAACTCCATGAAGGGAGTATTTAACATTAAAAACTCACATGGGTATATGAGTTAATGTCTATTATTAAGACCATTTTAATTGGCTAAGGCAATGTAAGCCTTTGTTATTATGATCTTGAATATAACCTATATGGTGGATCACTTTGAAACTGTGAACCATGGGAAGACCTAGTTTGGAAAACTTGGGTTGACTATTAGCATGTTGAAAAATGGAACAAAGTGACGAGGAGTTACAAGTTCCTCATTGCAAAAAGTAACCTATTATATTTGATATACTCCTAAGATAGGAGTCAATCATCCTAGTAATGGACTATGAATCAAACTGAACCCACTTTTACTAGACCTAGAGAGAGGTCGAATTAAGCATATTGTAGGATGAGACAACTTCTAATTTGAGTCAAGTTGGTGGACATACGATGACGTTCATTGCATAACATACATGTATGTAAATCTTTGTCCAAAGTAATGCATCCGTCTCTGCATGCATTGTCGGTCCATAGTGCTCCAGATGGCATAATGTCTCCAGTAGTGTCATGCATAGTTAGAGTGAATCTATAGTTGCATGACCAAGAGACATTATGAAGGGTACAACACCAGATACTCAGATGGAAACCCTAATGGTTCCTTATATCTATACCTTCCATGAAGGGTAGGGCCGCTTCCAGGTAGGAAGTTGTGCGGGGGACCATCGGCCTATGGTTGGACGAAAAGTACTCGGATGATGCTCTCCTTCCCAAGCATGAGACAAGCTGAGGCTTATGAAGATAGATGTCAAGAGTTCCAGATGCAATGCTTTTTCATTATATGACTTGATAGTCAATTACTATGTATAATTTGATATTTGATGCCTTGAGCATAGCTTTGTACATGCATAGTGAAGGTTATTCACTAATGAGATGTAATTGGATATTTTAATTCAAAGTTTTGTTATATTCTAGTAAAGAATAACATGATTAATTATTGTAATGAAAATGATTCATTCGTGTTTAACTATGATTTGGATAATCATGATGTATTCTAATTCTTAGTTAAGATGAATACATATGTTAATTTATGGGCATTATGGAATGTGATGTTATAAACGATGTCACATCTTGACCTTTTGCTTGCATTTATAATTCAGTATATTTGATGAGACTATTGGACATTACCTTATGACTATTTGATTATTGGATAATTACATGTGCGTGAATGGTAATTTGTTGTTATTTCTAAAAATGCATAAAATTGAAATTGAAATGATGATGAATTATTATGTTTATGATTATGATTTTATATATTGCTCGTGCTTCGGCTATGTTTTAATTGGCTAACCTATTGATAAGAATCTGAGTGCAAATGAGTGCAGGAACATGTCAAAGATGAGAACATGGTTGAGGTAGAAGTGTCCTAGACGCCTGGTAAGAGTTGGCATGACAGAAAACCCAATGTACACACACTCACGTAGTTGCATACATATTACATTATGAATGGTAGTTCTTCATTATGCATTTGTGTTATCATGGATACGTAGTTTTAATTGTGCATTATACTTTGAATATTGTTTATGGTTATGATGGTTTAAACGATTAGTTTACATATATGCAATTTTTCTTACTATGTATGTTCTTTTTAACAATGATTTGTTAGGAAAAAAAAAACCATCTCTTTTATATTAACATTGTTGTCTTAATGACTATTTTAGGTTTCACAATGTAATTATTTTTCTTTCAATTATATATATAATTGTGATTGATTTCGGTGTGTGTGTGTGTGTGTGTGTGTACATATATAAATATACATATGCATGGCTAATTATATAAAACAAGTAGTAAAAGCAATGGTAAAGTGAAGTTTTCAAATTAAAACTAATGATAATTGCATGATGGGTGGTTCATGCACCCACCATACTATCCAAAAGTGTTAGTTTCAAATGGAGAACTGAAGAAAAGATTTGCTAGGTCGACTCATTTTGGAATGCCCAAAATAGGGTAGAAATATGTATAAACTACAGAGCAAAAATCATTAAGGAAATCCATTGATGAAAGGGAAGGAGAGAAAAATTTTAACAGCGATTTGAAGAGGATCAATTGGTAGATTCTGGGGAAATCATTTGGGCATCAAAAAATCTAGGTTTTGTTACCAACGATTTGGGGTTTTTCTCATAGTAGTTTGGGAGCTTTTCTACAGCGTCTAGGGCATCATTTCTAGCTCCTCCTTCTCTGATAAAATCAATATGTGAATTCTTTGATTGTCTTACTTGCAAGGATTATTGTGCAAATGGAAAATGTGTGAAAGTACTAACATTTTTTGAGATTAAATTAAAAGAAGAGGGGTAAAAATTTTAATATTCAAGAAGAATCAGAACAAAACAACAAAAGCTAGCAGGCCAAACAACAAGAAAGAAAAAACAACCACTCAAGTTCCTCTCAAGACCCCAAATAGTCTCTCATGTTCACAGAAATCATCTCCTCTAAAATCCTAGAGTATTTATGGACAAGTGACCCCAGTCCCCAATATTCCACATCCCCATCTGCTCAAAAGCCCACTTTGCCAAACAGTCAGCATCCCTGTTCCATTCCCTAGGAATATGACAGAATGTAACAAAGTTAAAAGATCTACAAAGCCTCAAAATCTAGTTGGCCACCATAGGCAATTGCCAATTCATTCCCTCCATCTACCGCCTATTCAGCATAGCGATCACAACCTATGAGTCCAATTCACAAATAATCTTTCTCCAACCAAGGGCACAACTTCTCTCCAAAGCATAAAGGATAGCAAGAGCCTCCATATAATCATTAGTATGTTTCCCTTTATATGAAGAAAATAAAAATTGGACAACCCCCAAATTATCTCTACCAAGTCCCCGAGTCCCAGCATACCCAGGATTACCTCTGGAAGAGCCATTTGTATTAATCTTTGACACATCAAGAGGAGGAGGCATCCAGCAACCATCCCACCTAAATTTTCTCTTGACCTGTCATCCCACTCTGGCAAAGGGGACCCTCCTATCGCAACCAACCAAACTCATCCTCTGAAAGATGACCAAATCACCCGAATCTATAGAGGCAAACAAATCACATTTTACTGATAAAGTCTCCTAAAGAGCACTAATAATCCTCATCCATAATTGATGAATCAAAATTTTCTTATCCTGAAAAATCCTTTGGTTTCATTCCAACCAAATTTTCCACAGAATAAAAGAGGGGCCTGTGTTCCAAGCAACATTCAAAGAAGAAGTCTTAATTGGGGGACTCCCTAAAAGGTCCCAGAACTTAGCCAAGGAAGAAGCATGGAAACACAATCTATATTCCAAACTCCCCACCAGTAGTGCCAAAGTTCCCTAGAGAAAGGACACGAGAAGAAAATGTGGGAAGAACTTTCCTCACTATTATTGTACAGAACACACATAGAAGGACCTTAAAATCCTCTCTTTCTCAAATTCTCCCAAGTGAGGCATCTATTATGAACAACAAGCCACATAAAAAGGTTGCATTTAGGCCAAGAAACTTATTCCAAACCTGTTTCCACCAAGGAACCCCCGCTCTCCCAAACAACTGCCTATCCAAAACCTGATTACCCAAAGAAAGCGAGAATCTTCCTTTCAGATCAGAGCACCAAGAAAGGATATCTCCCCCCTCTAAGGAACTACAATCCCTACTATTTAAAAGCATATGGATCTCTTGGAGGTCCTCCTTAGAGCCCCTAGAAGACCACTCACTAGGTTCTTTCCATCTAAACACTTCACTTGACCCAAAATCAAAGAAGTTTTATAGTCTTCCACCTTACTCCATCTAGCCTCCAAAAAAATGTTACACAAAGATTGCAAATGTGGATACGTTGAAATGAGAGGAGAGGCCCCATCCTAGGAATCAGACCAGAATAAAGCTTCTAAACCTCTATTGCAAATCCAAAATAGCCATTTCTTGATCAAATTAGCACCTCTTTTAAGAGTACTCCAAATCATAGAGCCTTTCCCCACCAAGGTGCATCGAGGAACACCTTTACTCTCCACTCCTCCTAGATACTTCAAGGTAAGGATTCTAGCCCAATCCTAATCTTGAAGACTGCACCATCTCCAATAGAGCTTAGCCATCAAAACCTGACCAATAAGACTTGTTTGACAAAGACCAAGGCCTCCTTCCTATTTTGGCCTACACACAGAGCCCCACTTAACCAAACTCCATTTCTTCAAGCTCAAATTACCAGCCCATAAGAATTGTCAAGAGAGAGCATCAAATTCTTGTATGAATCTTGAAGGAGCTGCCTAAACAAAACATCTATAAATAGGGAGAGCCTGTATAACTGACTTTAAAAGAGTCATTCTCCTAGCAGAAGAAATCCATCTATAGGTCTAATGAGAAACTCTTCTTTTGAACTTATCAAGGACATCTTGCCAAAACTTGCTAGGCAGAGGACCCAAAGCAATGGGGATACCAAGGTACACAAAAGGAAGAGTACCAATCTAGAATTTAAGGATCTAAACAATCCTGGCCTATATAGGCATAGGAGTATTGAAGAAAAAAAGGGAGGACTTGTCCTCGTTAATCCTTTTCCCGAAAGCCACCAAGTAAATATCCAAAGCACTTTTGAGATTGACTGCCTCATTAACTCTTGCTAAGCCCATCATCGAGGTATCATCCACAAACTGTAAGTGAGAATGAGGAGGCATTCTATTACCCTAGTTCCACCCCTAAATCATCCCTTGCCTCACCCATGACTTGATAAATCTCCCCAAACCTTCTTCCATTAGAATAAAGAGATAGGTTGCACGAAGATCCCCTTGGCGAAGGCCCTAGGATGCTCCAAAAAGCTCAGAAGGCTCACTATTAATGAGAACAGAAAAAGAGGAGGAAGAGACATAACTCATGACCCACTTGATCCACTCATTGTTAAACCCAAAAGCCTCCAAAACCTTTTGCAAGAAAGTCCATTTAACTGAGTCATAGGCTTTGGCCATGTCAATCTTGATAAACATAGCCTTTTCTTTAGAGGTAGCCATGGGATGAATAGCCTCCATGGCAACAACAACCCTGTCCAAAATTTGTTGACAAGCCACAAAACCCCCTTGCTCCTCCAAAATTAAAGTACCAAGCCACAGCTTGAGCCTTTTAGTGATCAACTTAGTGATAATTTTGTAGACCACATTACACAAGGCAATAGGTTTAAAGAGGTCCAAAGAGTCATCTCCTTACCTTTTTGGAATAAGAGCAAGGAACATAGCATTCATGGCCTTTAGCATCTGTTTACTCCTTTGAGATTCCAAGACCACCTCCAAAAGGTCATACTTGAGAATTGTTGGCAACTTGTGTATGTCTGAATATGTTGTCATTGATGGAAACAAGAAAAGGAATCAGATTGGAATAGTGTTTTTGGTCCAGAGAAGAAGACTTAGTCATTTTGGCTAAGTGTTGGCAGTCTATTGAAGTAGTGACAAGGAGACAGTGTTTGAACTGGTATTGGTATGCAGTAGAAGATCATATCATGCGATTCAGGTATGTTGTTCATTGTCCTCAAATGGTCATTTATGCAAGATTTCAGTCCTTGATGAGTACCGAAAGTCCATCTTCAAAAGTCTAAGTCCGACAGTGCAGAGAATAGAGGAAATCATAACAAAACACTCAACGGAATTGGTCTGCATTCCTCCGATGTGGCACATCTTGTTATGCAATTTTGAGATGTTGTAAACACATGTGTGAAGTATCCAAATCTAGAGTTGCAAGTTTTGAACTTCACCAGAGAGTTAGTTATGAATGCCTAAGTATCGCTACTTGGTATGGTATAGTTTGACTGTGACAGAGCATGTGTTCTGGTGGTCCGCATTCCAACACAAAAGAATATTTTGCTTTGCAGTTCTGAAGATATGATCAATGATGTGTGAAGAGTGTTTGTTATGATTTTTGAAGCATCTTGTGGTCCGCAGTGAAAGTTGTTGTCTAACAAAGAAAGTGAACCAGTGGCAATCTATGCTAGAGGCCAACATGACAAGTTTGATCTGCATGAGGTAAGTTCTATTGTTTAGAACTTAATCATAAGTGATGAAACATTTGAGGCCAACATGTGTGAAGGTATCTCAAATATTGTTTGGGTCTGGTATAGATTTTGGAGAATGGATTTGGCCGATAGAGTACATAATACATGACAACATGGTACACTTTATTAGGCTGACCTAATATGAAGGTTTTGCTTGTTGCAGATATTTATATGGGATTGAATTCAATGTTTGAGGGATTTGATGTGATGTAAATGTGAATGTGAAGCATTGTGTAGATGACAAGAGCAGAAGAAGAGAGATCTTGCCTAATGTAAAAATAGAGTAGTGAAATAGAAGCAGTCAAGATGAAGAGTATTTAGATAGTATTTTGAGCATTCATTGGAGATGCATTCATGCATGTGTAGATGCAATCTAAACAGTTCACATTGGCAGTGAGCCACCTTTCTTCATTCTTTCTCTAGGAAGTGAGCCTTCTTGCAATGAGCACTTCTTTGGGCAGTGAGCCCTAAGGTAGTTAGCCTTTATTGTAATTCAGTATTGTTCCTACATAATATATTGTGAGCTAACACTCACCGTGGTTTTTCTTAGTTTTGGATTTTCCACATAAAAATCCTGGTGTTCATGTATGATGGATTGTAGTTGTTACTTATGTGTTTAATTTACTTTGTTATTGCATGTGGTAAATGGATTACTAGTTTAATAAACAAGAAATTTAATACAGCAATGATTAACCCCCTCCCTCTTAGTACTTTGGGTGATCAGCAATTGGTATAAGAGCTTGGTTCCTAGGAAGAAGTTTAACAGATTGAGGAAGATCTTGGAGATTGAACACATGGCTGGAAAAAGGTATCCTACTCCTCCTGAAGAAATTGATCCAATTGAAGGTACAAAAGAAGAATGCATTGAAGATCAACTCAGAGTGGCTCTTGAAGATCTTGAAAAGACTAAAATAGAAAATAGGGAAATGAAAGACAATGTCAAGGAAGTAGATGAGTGTATTAGAAAACTAAGGGAACAAGTCAAGAGATTCAAAGAAAAGCATAAGGAGGTTAGTGAACAACTGAATGATCTAAAAATGGAAGTTGTAGAAAGAGCAAAAGAAGAAGAAGATCTAAATCAACTAGTAAAGGACAAATTAGGAGAATATGCAAAGCTTGAAAAGAAAGTTGGGAACCTAAAGTCTGATTTGGAAAAATCCAAGAGTTATGAAGAAAAATTCAAGATAAGCTCTGCAAAACTTGATGAAATGCTTGACAGTCAGAAGAGTCTTGATGACAGAAAAGGTTTGGGATTTGAGAAAGGTGAAATCTCTAAAGTCAGTCAAGATAAGAATGCTGAGATCAAGAAAGATAAAGGTAAACAAATCTAGAATCAAAGAAATAGACCAAGAAGACCATTGGTCAAGCAACCAAATGCTTAAAGGTACCCTTCTTTCAATGGTTACTATAATACATGAATAAGTTTGGTCATAAGGCTACTCAATGTATGATCAGAGTAAATCAAAATGTTCCATCAATCTCTGGTCAGTGTTTTGTTTGCAAAAAAGAAGGTAATAAGGCTAATGAATGTAGAAGTTAGATAAGGAATGGTTACAACAATGGAAGAAATGTCCAAACCTTCAGAGTTAACTGCTTTACATACAAGAGATTTGGTCATAAAGCTAGTGAATATAGAAGTCAGATAAGGAATAATTACAACAATAAAAGAAATGCTCAATCCTTCAATGGAAATTGCTTTGCATGTAATAAGTTTGGACACAAATCTAACCAATGTAGGCCAAGGATGAATGGAAGGAACAATGTTTTATGCTTCAATTGCAACAAGCCTAGACATTTTGCAAGGTTTTGCAGAAGTAAGAACATGAGGAAGGATAATCAGGTAGAATTGAAGAAACCAATGGAAAAGGTTGATTCGGCAAAAATCAAGAAGGAGATGAACCAGAAGTGGCTCCAGAATGAAATACAAGAGATCAAGAACAAGTCTGCACCAGCCTCTAGTGCAGATACTTCCTCTAGGAAGTAAATTGAGAGCTCTAGCTCAGGGGGAGCTTAATACAAAATCCTATTTCCCCCAGCTAAAAATGTGATGTTGATATCTAGCACAAGGATATGATTTATAAGACTGAATGATAGATCCTATGAAGAAGATTTCGGTAGGAAAGAATCTAATGCAGTAAATTACAAAGCAATCTTGATCGACTCGGGACAATAGAGAAAGGGTTTGATAGCTTTTTGAATGAAGCATTTATTGTGATTAAATCTTGATGAAAAGAGAATATAAGGGATCCATTTGAAAGAAAAATCACTTTGCATTCAAACCTTCAAGTGACTATAGTGATCTGTGAAACGAGCTGAAGCAAATTCAAGTGTCTAGTGAAGAAACCCTAACGAAGGCAAAAGGTATTTTACTACTCTCTCTTTTGAAAATTTTCCTGTGTTGAGTTTGTAAAGATGGATACCCCTCAAGTAGTTGAGATAACAGAGAGACCTCGACCCAAATTCAAGAAACATCCATTCAAATCTTTAGAAACCGATCCCGATGGTGCATTTTTTGTGGTTTTGCATGGAGTTATGCACATTGAAGATATTAGGGCATACATTCATACAAACATAGAAGAGTATGATCACATGAAACTTGGACAAGTTTACTTGAATGAATTAACCAGAAATAATTTGGAACTAAAGAGAGAATACAGTGTCCTTCATGAGAAGAAATTGGATGTGTTGATTAATTTTCCTGTGTTTTCTGAAGTTACTTGGGTCCAGTATGCCCTAAGTAGATTTCATGATGAATTTATGTGGTTAGACATGACACATAGGATCACTAAAGACATCATTAAAGAAGTAATTGGTATGTGCTCCATTGGAAAGGTTCTTGCCTTGAAAACTATTTAGAATAACACAGTAATGTAGTTGATAGGTGCAAAATTTGATAAGAGGGCACTAACTGTAAATGATATTGTGGATCCAGCAGTGAGGTCTACATCAATGGTTATTGGTTACAAGGTCTATTTCTCCAATAGAGAGCTCAGTCTCTACAACAGCCATATACATTGCATATGATATGGTTAAAAACAATACAAACTACGATCTATGTGAGTTGTTCCAGCAACAACTGTTGGAAATTTTGAAAACAACAAAGGACACTAAGTACCCTTTCAGCTATGGTACTCTAATTATCTACCTGTTGTTCTACTTCCTAAAGGAATTGCTAGGCATAGGCAACATTGGGTGGTTAAATCATTCTCCGCTAGCAATCCAAATTAGAAATCATCTGCAGAGCTTAGGAGATGTTGATAAACAAATTACAGCATTGTGGGGTTACTTCAAAATTTTCTAGAAGAAAATGCAAGCTAGGGTTAGGATCCCTAAAAATGTTTTAAAGAAATATGAAAAGGAGATTGTATTTATGGTGAACAAAGACAAATGCCTCATGGAGGCAGTAGAACCTAGAATTGTATGGGTCCCTGAAATGGGATATGAGGTAACAGAGGATGTTTTAACTAGTTTGGTTGATTTGATGTTGAGCAAACCAAAAGATCCAAATGAGGAAAGGTTTGGAACCTATGAAGAAAAATCAATGAAAGTGCATCTAGAACAGAGACAACCAGAGACCCAAAGAAAGGTCAAAAGGTATGTAGAGGAATTTGCCAAAAGTCATGGATTCACAAATGAACAAATCAAAAAGGCCAAAGCTATGTCTCAAGCATCTGAGACCTCTAGTGCACTAGAGAGGGAATCTTCAAATGCTCCAAAGAAGAAAGAAGAGAGGTCTAAGAAGGAAAAGCCTACCTCTAGTTCTAGGAAAAGAACAAGAGCCTCATCTGCAGCAGCAGCTACCTCCAAACCTACTACTGAGGCTGTGAGTGAAGAAACTAAACCCATAGATGTAGAGAAAGAAGTATCTAAAGAAAAACATGAAGAAAAGCATGAGGAAAAGAAGAAAAGAAAAAAAACTAAGGCTACAAAAATGATGTATGCAAGCCTTGGAATTGAAGAAGAAGAAGAAGAAAAGACAGAGATAGGTGAAGAGACCAAATCAAAGAAGGTAAAGACAGAAGAAGATGTTACAAGTAAGAAAGAGAAGCCTTTCGGTAAGGCCAAGAAGAAGAAGGGAGATGAGAAGATTGAAAGTAAGTCAACAATGTCCCTGGAAACTATTATCAATGCAATGACAGAACATGGGAATCTAAAGCCCATTGTTGATGAGTATGATGGAAGTTCTGATATTGAAAAGGCCACCATTGAAGATGCAGTGATAAAATACGTTGGTATGTATAATAAAGCCTTGATTGAAATAATCAATGATCTTTTGGATAGCCTAGCCAGTGTAATGACATCAAGGAAAAGAAGGGGCAATGGCAAAAGATGTGGAAATAAAAGAACATTTTTTATTAAAACTCTGTCCTAACATCACCCCTAAAGAAAGAACAAAAGCCACTAAGATACTTAGTAACAAGTTCAGGACTAAGAAAAGAGTAAACACTTTGATGTCCGGTAATATTAAAGGCCAGAGCAACATTGGGTGGTTAAATCATTCTCTGGTAGTAGTCCAAATTAGAAATCATCTGCAGAGCTTAGGAGATGTTGATAAACAAAATGCTAAATTTTGGGGTTACTTCAAAATTTTCCAAAAGAAAATATAGGCTACGGTTAGGATCCCTGAAAATGTTGTAAAGAAATATGAAAAGGAGATTGTATTTATGATGAACAAAGACAAATGACTCATGGAGGCAATAGAACCTAGAACTATATGGGTCCCTGAAATGGGATATGAGGTAACAGAGGATGTTTTATCTAGTTTGGCTGATTTGATGTTGAGCAAACCAAAAGATACAAATGAGGAAAGGTTTGGAACCAATGAATAAAAATCAATGAAAGTGCATCTAGAACAGAGACAACCGGAGACCCAAAGAAAGGTCAAAAAGTATGTAAAGGAATTTGCCAAAAGTCATGGATTCACATATGAACAAATCAAAAATGCCAGAGCTATGTCTCAAGCATTTGAGACCTCTAGTGCACCAGAGAGGCAATCTTCAAAGGCTTCAGAGAAGAAAGAAGAGAGGTCTGAGAAGGAAAAGCATGCCTCCAATTCTAGGAAAAGAACAAGAGCCTCATCTGCAGTAGCTGCTGCCTCTGGACCTACTACTGAGGCTGTGAGTGAAGAAACTAAACCCATAGATGTAGAGAAAGAAGTATCTAAAGAAAAACATGAAGAAAAGCATGAGGAAAAGAAGAAAAGAAAGAAAACTAAGGCTACAAAAAGGATGTATGCAAGCCTTGGAATTTGAGAAGAAGAAGAAGAAGAAAAGACAGAGACAGGTGAAGAGACCAAATCAAAGGAGGTAAAGACAGAAGAAGATGTTACAAGTAAGAAAGAGAAGCCTTCCAGTAAGGCCAAGAAGAAGAAGGGAGATGAGAAGATTGAAAGTAAGTCAACAATGTCCCTGGAAACTATTATTAATGCAATGACAGAATATGGGAATCTAAAGCCCATTTTTGATGAGTATGATGGAAGTTCTAATATTGACAAGGCCACCATTGAAGATGCAGTGATAAAATATGTTGGTATGTATAATAAAGGCTTGATTGAAATAATCAATGATCTTCTAGATAGCCTATCCATTGTAATAACAACAAGGAAAAGAAGGGGCAATGGCAAAAGATGTGGAAATAAAAGAACATGTTTTATTAAAACTCTGTCCTAACATCACCCCTGAAGAAAGCACAAAAGCCACTAAGATACTTAGTAACAAGTTCAAGAATAAGAAAAGAGTAAACACTTTGATCTCTGGTAATATTAAAAATCTAGTGAAAGAGACAAAGGAAATAACATTGAGTGTGCTCCATGAGCTACAGATCTCAACCATTATGAACACTGATGAAGAAGAGCAAGATACTAATATTGACACTTCCAACACTAATCTGGAAGTGAATATTGAGAAAAGCATGAACCAAGGCACAGTTTCTCCTCCGGAAGGCCCCGAAGAGGATGAAGAAATGAAAGAGAAGAGCTCTGAGGAGGTTAAAATAGCTCTTGAAGAAAATATCTCAAAGAGACAAGAAGAACAAAGAGAATAAATAAATGAATAAGTGTTGGAGAATCCTGCTCCAAAATCAGAAGACATTCAAGACCAACCTTTGAAGAAACAAGAAGTTGAAGTGTCTCATGGTGAAGAAAATAGAGACACTACTAATTCATTAAGGGAGTTTTTGGAGAAGTAGAAAGAAGCTAAAATTCTGACTGCACTAGAGCTTCTACAAGGACCTATTAACCTCTCTTCTATGTCTCCTCTATAGAAATTAAAAATTGGAACAATTTTCCAAGCCACTGCATAGGAAGAGATACTGAAATCTCACATAGAGGACAGTGAGCTAATGGAAGATGCATCAGCAAATTTTAAAAATTTGATGCCCAGAATAAAGAGAGACTTCGTTGGGTCCTGTTGCACAAGTGAAAAAATTAATGGAATCCATCAATACTCATTTTGAGTCCCTTGAAAAGGTGGAAGAAAAGAAAGTAAGGGCAGAGATTGATGATAAAAGGTTAGTAGAGTTAAATGATAAAGCTTCTTAAGATAATTTTTTGTTGGATAAAACTATAGAATATGCACAAACGACAATTAAGGAAGCTAGTGAAGTATACCAATTTTGTCTCACCTGGCCAGACAAGACAAAAAATGTAAAGGAGAAAATGGACGGGCTAGAAGATAAGATCATGAAGACCTCTAAAAACTATGATCTAGTGAAGGATACTATAAGCACTCAGAGAGCTGAAGTGGAAACAATTCATTCTACTATTCACAAGCTACAAACCCAAAGAGAGGCCATCAAGCACAGAATGAGTCATCTCTGGGAGATTGTGAGGTTTAAAATTGCATCCATGGCTAGATATTTGGTGGCAGCAGCAGAACAGACCAAGCAAATTACTGAGGTCCCTACTACTGTAAAGAAAGAAGAAGATATGGTAGCTCAAATCAATGGACATATACTTATTTTAAGTAATGTAAAAGTTAAATGGGATGAAGATTTGGTGCATTTGAAGAAATTATATTCAGATATCCTCCCAACAAGTTAGAAAGACAATTGATTTCACTTGTATATATACAAATAATAGAGAAACAATTTTAGAGATTTTGGCACTTGTACATATTTTTTTATACCACACACCTTTGCCATTGTTGTCAAAGGGGGAGAATGAAGCATGTGAAAAATACTTGGAAAGGAAGAAGAGAAGCATGATGTTAGGGGGAGCAGTGTATAAAGAGAAAGGGGGAGCTGTAATAGATTTTCACATCAAGTGTTGCCATCAATGCCAAAGGGGGAGATTGTTGGAAACTTGTGTATGATGTCTAAAGATGTTTTCATTGATGGCAACAAGCAAAGGAATTAGATTGGAACAATGGTTTTGGTCTGGAGAAGAAGACTTAGCCATTTTGGCTAAGTGTTGGTAGTATACTAAAGTAGCAACAAGGAGACAATGTCTGAACTGGTATTGGTCAGCAGTAGAAGATCATATCATGTGGTCCAAGTATGTTGTTCACAGTCCTCAAATGGTCATTTATACAAGATTTCAGTCCTTGATGAGTGTCGTAAGTCCATCTTCAAAAAGTCTAAGTCCAGCAGTGCAGAAAATAGAGGAAATCAGAACAGAACACTCAACTGAATTGGTTTGCATTCCTCCACTATGGCACATCTTGTTATGTGGTTTTGAGATGATGTAAACACATGTGTGAAGTATCCAAATCCAGAGTTGCAAGTTCTGAACTTCACCAGAGAGTCATTTATGAATGCCTTAGTATTGCTACTTGGTATGGTATAGTTTGACTGTGACAAAGCATGTGTTCTAGTGGTCCGCATTCCACCGCAAAAGAATATTTTTCTTTGTGGTTTTGAAGGCATGATCAATGATGTGTGAAGAGTGTTTGATGTGATTTTGGAAGCATCTTGTGGTCCGCAGTGAAAGTTGTTGTCTAACAGAGAAAGTGAACCAGTGGCAATCTGTGTTGGAGAATGATATGACAAGTTTGATCTGCATGTGGTAAGTTCTATTGTTTAGAACTTAATCATAAGTGATGGAATAGTTGAGACTGACATGTGTGAAGGTATTTCAAATATTTTTTGGGTCTGGTATAGATTTTGGAGATTGAATTTGGCCGACAGAGTACATAATGCATGACTACACGGTACACTTTATTAGGCCGACCTAATATGAAGGTTTTGCTTGTTGCGGATATATATATGGGATTAAATTCAGTATTTGAGGGATGTGATGTGATGTGATGCAATTGTGAATGTGAAGAATTGTGCAGATGACAAGAGTAGAAGAAGAGAGATCTTGCCTAATGTAAAAATAGAGTAGTCAAGATGAAGAGTTTTGAGACAATATTTTGAGCATTCATTGGAGCTGCATTCATGCATGTGTAGATGCAATCTGAGCAATTCACATTGGTAGTGAGCCACCTTTCTTCATTCTTTCTCTAGGTAGTGAGCCTTCTTACAGTGAGCACTTCTTTGGGTAGTGAAACTTTATTGTAATTCAGTATTGTTCCTACATAATATATTGTGAGCTAACACTCACCGTGGTTTTTCCCAGTTTTGGGTTTTCCATGTAAAAATCCTGGTGTTCATGTATGATGGATTGTGGTTGTTACATTTGTGTTTAATTTGCTTTGTTATTTCATGTGGTAAATGGATTACTAGTTTAATAAACAAGAAATTTAATACAGTACTGATTCACACCCCTCTCAGTACTTTGGGTGGTCAACAAGAATATCCCAAAACTTTTGTTAAAATTCTATAAGGAATCCATCAGGTCCCAATGTTTTCCCATTCTTCATCTGACACACAATCCCCTCTAACTCCTCCAAAGTGGTAGGTTTGTTTAACATAACATTCATCTCATTAGTAACCAATGAAGGAATGCACTGCAAAATAAGGTCCTCCTCCCTTGCTAGGGGGTATCCTCTGAAAACAAAGTGGAATAGTAATGAGTGATCTCCCTTGAAATCATCTTGAAAGAGGATAGTTGATTCCCTTCAGAGCACATGAGATAAGTAATAAGATTCCCTTGTCTCCTATCCTTGATAGAGTTATGAAAAAAGGCAACATTTCTATCCCATTCTTTTAACCAATCAATAGGAGACTTCTACTTCTAGAAGATTTCTTCAAGCAACTCACATTCCTCCAAAACTTTCACAGCTGCCACTTCTAACCTAAAGGTCTCCTCTATTAAGTTGTGATCCCTTATCTGACGGGTAATAACATCTAGGTGAGATTGGGCAGCCACTTTAGCCATAAAAACATTGTCATAACACTGCCTATTCCATCTTTTCAGCATGTACTTAACATACTAAAGCCTCTTAGCAAAGGTATACATGGTAGTACCATGCTCAGGCTTCCCTTTGCACCACCAATCTGAAACAAACCCTTGCAGGGAAGAGTCTCGAAGCCACATAAGTTGGAACTTGAATGAGGGGTTTTTAGAAGTTGTGAAAAAGAAGTTGAAAGTTTAATTGGCTAATGATCTGAGCCTTTCCGATCAACAATTTCAGAGATGGTGATCCAACTATCCCCCACCCAAAATCTAGACACAAGGAACCTTTCTAACCTCTCATAGATAGCATCAGTACCCCACCTCCTATTATTCCAAGTAAACATACCATTAGAAAGCTTTATGTCCACCAGGTTCAATGATTAATATTATTCCTTAGGAGCCTGGAAGAGTCCTCTAACCTGCCAACACCTCCCCTCTTCTCCTCCAAACATGAGACAACATTGAAATCCCTAGCCAAGATCCAAGGAAGATAGGGAGAAAGAGACCTAACCATCCTCATGTGAGACCGAAGCACTGATTTTATTGCAAGATCAGTTAGAGCATAAATATTGGAAAGAATAATAACTTCACCTAATTCTAAACTTGAAGCAACCATAGACATAGAAGATCTACTAGAAATACACCACATAGGAACAACTTTGTGAGGGTCCTAAAGACAAGCTACGCCGCAAGAGCTTCCCTGTGCCCCAATACATTAACATTGACCTCTCTCTCGAAGCCTAGAAGCCAAACTCAACATACCTTCCATAGACATCTTAGTCTCCTAGATGAAGACAATATTTGAAGAGTGAAATTGGATCAAATCATGAATAGCCTTTTGTCTAGGGATGTTATTCATACCCCTAACATTCCATGAGAGAGCTATAATTTTTTAGAAGGAGAGCAATTAGAATCAATGGTTTTCACTGAACCAGCCTCAACTAACATCTCTCCAACTATTCTTACCTTTTCCTAATCTTTCTTTCTACCCACCTTGGGGATCTTCTCAGGAGCACCCTTTTTGAAAACCTTCTATTTTATCCCTAAAGCATGCAAGGTTCCCTTACTCTCACCCTCATCCTAGACCACATTTTCTAAAGAATCCACTGAAATGGCCAAACCTGGGCAATCTTTCACTTCTTTGCACCCACTATTATCTTCCTCTCTAGAAATCATCAAGGGAATATCTGTGTCCATTCGAGCACCTGGGCCTCCATGCTGTGCACTAACAAGAATACTTCCATCCATCACCACAAGCAATTGTTTCATCCCCATAGGATCATGATCTAGTTACATCCCTACATGGACCTCTTCAAATAGATCCAAGTCTTCTAGCACATCAAATTTGTTAAACACCTCATCTGTCTACCTATCCTTTAATGTTCTCTTCTGCCCTCTTCCCTTGTTTCGAGCCTTGATCAGGATAAACCCCTCTTTATCTTCCATCATAGGTACTTTTCCTTTATCCTAATTGGGAGTAGGATGAGGCGGCCCATTGCTTGCAGAACCCACTGGAGTAGATTTAGGACACATCTGCTATAGATGGCCATATTCATCACATAGCCGGCAATGGAATGGAAGAGTTTCATAATCAATCAGTTGGATCCAAGAAGAAGATCCCAATTAAATTTCCATAAAATTTGCTAAGGGTTTTCTTAGATCAATTTCAATACAAACATGGGCATAATTGATTATCTTTTTGTCCATAGTTTGTTGCGACGGGCCCACTAGCTTGCCCAACAGCATCACAACAGAGTGGAAGATGTCATTTCTCTAAAATTCTAGTGGGAACCATTGGAGTCTCACCCAAACAGGATCCCTAGAAGGAAGCTCCTCCATAGGGTTGAACCCTACATGCCATGATTTAATGAACAATTCAACTTGATTATGGAAATAAGGCCCACCTTCAAAAGCTTTGTTCCTATCTAAAATGCATGAGAAAACAACTAGAAAATACCTATTGGCTGCTAGCATCACCTCCATTTCACCTTTTGGGTTCCAAGTGCGTTGAGACCATGATTCCAAAAAGGGGAGGGAGAACCGAGTCCCCATGAACTTACAAATCAATGCATGGTTGGTCAAATAATTGACATCTTCCTCTACCGAATCAAGTTGAATCACAAGCATCAGCCTGTGTTCACTTCTTGCAAGACATCCATTCACTTTAGAAGGCCTAAAGCCTCCAGACATGAAGAGCTTTCTCTGAAAACATTATTGTTCAAACCAATGGCAAATTGATCATGCATGTGTGGAGAGGAGACTCCCCTAGCCACCACCACTTTAAAGGAAGAATTATTCATCACGAGAGAACCTCCAGGCAGGGCCATGCAAAGCCCCACTGAGGAAAAAGCACCCTAGGGAAACCAAGGCACAAACCCTGAACAAAAATATATGTCGAATCTCAAGCAGAGAACGAGCCTCCACCACTGCAGCAAAAAACCCACGAAACCACTTCTAACTCCAACCAAAAACTACCAGGACCCCTCCAAAGAGTAGTACACCCTTCTCCATACAGAAAGCACCTCCAAAACTGCACACAACACCCTGCATACCAGAAGCAACCCGTCCACCCAACACACAAGCACCAGAAAAGAAGAACAGAGAAAATGGCACACAGCTACGACCACTCAGCCCTAGCCTACGCGGCCATTCCCTCCTGCAGTAGCGCCATTATCTCTAAGATTAAATTGTTGTCCATATGTAAATTTAATTTTTTTAATGTATACATGTGCATACATACATGTATATACATATGTGTATGTATATGTATGCATACACAAAAAATAGCTCTATTTTTTGCTTTTCACATCATGAAATGAATGAAATATAGGCCTCTCTGTTGTTCTGATTTTAAATTCAACGGTGATTTCCAGGAATTGATTTCGATGTCTAAGAAGGTTATGATTTTGATATATATATATATATAGAGAGAGAGACACACACACACACACACATATATATATATGTACATATAACTAAGTGTACCTTATTTGAAAATATACAGAGGTATATCTCTGTTGTAAATGCATTTTATTTGGTAATATACATAGGTAAATATCTATATTGTTAGAATACAAATCATGAGATTGTTGAATGTTTGGAATCTATGTTGTTTTGTTTTTATTTTAACTCAGCGGTATATGTATATATGAACCTGTAACTGAATGGAAAGATGATTTTCTCAATTCTTTATTTCAAATTCTATCATGACTATTTGTGAGCATGAAATCATTAAATTAGTCTTTCTTTTGAGATAATTGCACATGTAATGAGGGTTATGTATGTATGTATGTATGTATGTACGTACTATCATGATCAATACTTGCATCTTTCTTTATATGACTAAAATCTCTTTATCCTTGTTACAAAAACAACATGAATATGGTTAGGAAAACATGAATTTTAGATAGTATTTGCATCTAAAATAAATATCGCATGAAGTTCATGTTAGAAGTATAATATGGATAAAAAATCATCGTAGATATCATATTTGCAAGAAAAGTAATTTGCAATTCACGTTAAATTTTGCATGAAAAGAAAAAGGAATAATGTATTGATCATATGCATGTTCTGCCATGGATTGTCTTTGTAAAGAAAGTAGTTTACTTTTCTATGTGTGTGATGGGTTTACCTTTCAGGAAAGGGGTGCCGAATATGGGCTAACAGAGAAGGTTGATCCTCTTTTTAGGTTCTACCGATATATTCATAAGTGCTTTAGCCAAAGCCACATGTTTCATTGAAATACATGAATGTTTGCCTAGTATATTTATATTCTTTTCCATACCCCGATAGTAGGGCATTGCATGTAGATATATCAGGTTGCGTCAGGCTTCCATCCTGCCTATTATTTCCAAGTTGCTAGGCATTTCGTGTAGGGTCAGGTATTCTTCATGTTAGGAAGAATTCTAAGGAAGTGTAAGCTTCATGGTTGGGCAGAAAAGTGCCTAAGCTATGTTCTCATCTCTCGGCTTTGTGGATGACTGCGTGGGTTAGTGGCATCTGGTGACAATGACTATATTCATATATCATTGCTTGTATAATTCTTTTATTTGTACATCATTGTTTGTATAGTGTTGACTATATGGCATGAGAGCTCTAGAGTTGTACTATTCTGTATATCATATTTTTGTGCTAACACATGGATTAGGCACTTGTACATGAGAGATGTAATACGACATTTTTACATATATATTGAAGATGTAGCATTCAATTTTATATTAATGAGCATTTGAGTGTTTATTTATTTATGTGATATAGTTTATGGGTTACGAACCTTACAAAACATGGTACTCTCTTTTAAACTTTTCATTTGTCAATTCTTATATTTAATACATAACACTTCTTTTCAATCTTAGCTCTTATTTTCTAGATCTAATTTCATTTAAAATCAAACCTAAATACTATTAATGAGGGAAAACATTTTATTTTTCCACAACTTCAAGCAAGGATAAAGACTTGTAGACATTCTCCTTCATCTTTCCCTTATTAAATTCACTAGAAGGAAAAACATCTAGCTTTTGCTTGTTTAAGTAAATACTATGATAGCTCAAGAGAAAAAAAGTACAAGCATGTGAGAACACTGCAAAGTTCATTTTTTATAACCCAAAGTCTTACGATTTTAGTTTTCTTGATGAAAAAGCTATTACATCTTTAATGGTTAATTGGGAAATGAGGAGATTTAAGACATGAGTAATTTGTCTTTAAAACGTTGGTTTAAAATAAGTCACTAAGTCAAGGTTTCTTGATGCAAAAACTATTACATCTTTAATGGTTAATTGGGAAATGAGGAGATTTAAGATATGAGTTTACTTGTGTCTTAATAAAGTTGGTGTATTGCAACTTGATTAGATTCCTTTGTATTGATTTCTTTTTGCATTTGTATGTCAATGAAATTTTTATTTTTTTTATTTATATAAAAATATAAATGATTGATTATTGGAGATTTAAATGTATGTTTATTTTTTTTATTTGGAATAGGTTAATTTATATATTAATATAAAGAGAACAACACAATTAATAGTTTATAATAAAAATTAAATATAATAGTTCTAATTTAAGTAGATATTATGTTTTACTAAACATTATAAATACACTACATTTTCAATTTAGCAATACTAATCTAAGTAAGATTTATGTTTTAATTAATGTTCAATTTGTTCACTATTTGATATATATACAAACAATAGATTCACCTTAGGGTAAGTGCACAAAGATGAGGGACCAAAAGGGGTCTTAAGATGCCACTTTTTTCTAAAATCAGGAAACATTGATGTTGGATGAGAAATTGAAGATAGCTACACTCAAGATTTGAAGATGCAACAAAAACAAGAGTCATAGTGCTCTGAATCTAATTTCTAAACTACTATTTTTTTTCCAAAAATGGTTCAGCTTAAGGGGTTCAAAAGGGGGGAACACACAAATTGGTCCTGTTTTTCTCAAAAAAACATAACATAGCGTCTAGTGTGCTCCCCCTAAAATGTTGACTTTTTTTAAGTATTTCAAAAATCGCTTCAGTGACAAATTAGCTAACACCATTTAGTTTATCTTTGATTTTTATGATAATTTTTTCATGAATATTTGATTTTTTACTAATTTTCAAAGTGGACACATCCTGAAAATTAGAAAATTGAGCGTGCTCCCCCCTAAAATTTTTGAAAACTAGTTGAAAATCATTTTTTTAATACGTGTAGAATGGAGTCTAGTTTCTAAAAATGTAACTTATTTCAATTTTTTATGAACGGTCAAAAAATTCAAAAATACTAGACACTGGTTTTTGACAAAAAATGGATACACTGACAAAAGAAATTAAAGATGAAACCCTTAATAAACTCAAAATGTGAAAAAAATTATATAGTTAGATAGCTAACAGAGAGCTTAAGAAGATGGTGGTATTTTTTTGACTTTTCATTAGAAAAGGTGCCATCCTGATGGGGAGCACGCTCCAAATTATCTCAAAATTTTGCTAAAAACTGGAAAAAACACGTCTAAGCATGCTCAGCATAATGTGCTCACATTATAGAAATCCATAATGTGGGTGCATTATAATGCGCTCATGTTATTGGAAATCCATAATGCGAGTGCGTTATGCTGAGCAAAATTAGCTTTACACATGCCAATTGCATTTGCTTGAAATTTTCTAAAGCCTTTTCAACAATTCCATTTTTTGCATATCTTACAATCATTGCATTCCATTACAGAACATCTCTTTGAGGTGTTACGTCAATCAATTGACATGTCTTGTCTATGTTTCCACACTTTACATACATGTCTACAAGGGCAACTGCACTTCCTACCGTCTCTCTCACACTCTACTTCCCTCCCCTCTCTACCTCCTACTCTCTCTCTAAGTCTCTTCTCCCCTCACCTCTCTACCTCCTACCCTCTCTGTGAGTCTCTTCTTCCCTCCCCTCTCTACCTCCTACCTTCTCTCTCACTCTCTTCTTCCCTCCGCTCTCTACCTTCTACCCTCTCTCTCACTCTCTACTTCCCTCCCCTATATATCTCCTACCCTCTTTCTGAGTCTTTGCTTCCCTTGCCTCTCTACCTCCTACCTTCTCTCTCACTCTCTTCTCCCCCCCTCTCTACCTCCTACCCTCTCTCTCAGTCTCTGCTTCCCTCCCCTCTCTACCTCCTCCCCTCTCTCTCACTCTCTTATTCCTTCCCCTATCTACCTCCTACCCTCTCACACTCTCTACTTCTCTCCCATCTCTACCTCCTACCCTCTCTCTCTCTCACTCTCTACTTCCCTCCCCTCTCTACATCTCCACATCATTCTTCCCATCCAATGAAATTTCATAAATTCTCTTGTTTCCATTTCATCATCCCAATTTATATCCTCATCCCTCTTTGCATGTCCTAGTTTTCTTGTTTCCATGTTCTTTGTCGACAAGGGAGAGGAGAGGGAGGAAGAGGGAGAGAGGATGGAGATGGAGGGGAGAGAGAGGGGAGAGATAGGGTGATAAGGAGATAGAGAGAGAGAGTCCTAGTATTCTTGTTTTGGAGAGAGAGAGGGTTGGTTGGGTTTATGAGTTTAGGGTTGCTTAAGTTTAGGGTTTAGGGGAATTATTTAGGGTTTAGGGGTTTAGGGTTGCTTGGATTTATGGTCTAGGGGTTAGGTTTTAGGGGCATTATAATTTGGGGTTTAGGGGTTTTGGGAGAGAGAGAGAGAGAGAGGTTTAGGGTTGCTCGGGTTTAGGGGAATTATTTAGGGTTTATGAGTTTAGGGTTGCTCAGACCTTTAGGGGCATTATTTAGGGTTTTTGAGTTTCTAGAGTTGCTCAAGTTTAGGGTTAAAGGGGAATTATTTTATAATTTCCCTCCAATTCTCCTAATCCTAACCCATTAGTCCACCCATCTTCTAATCCATCAATCTGTATCATCTATCCATCATAACTCACCATCTAATCCACCATCAAACATTCTAAGCTCTAAACCATCAACCCATGAACCCTTGTAAATTTTTCTCCAAAGACTCTTTACAAAATCCAAAAATAAAAGAAAAGATATGGAGCCATCCAAATCCACTGATCCAATTTCATCCCCCTCTAACACTCCCAATCCCAATCTATCCCCTCCTATATCCATTCACTCAATCCTAATCCTAACCCCACAACATCTTCCATCATTGTCCATCAACTATATGCATATCCTAGTCCATCAACCCATGAAGCCATGAAGGATGTCACCTAAGGACTATTGGCAAGGAATCTTAGAAAAACATCATGTACTCAAATTCCTATCCTTGAGCAAGTAACAAAGAACCTCCTAATAACATGTCTACCACTCCAATACCATCATCCACTCCTATGTCTATCCATTTCATTGAAGAGTCTCCTACCATAAGTCCAAGTCAAACCCCATTATGTAGCCATGTTGTCAAACATCCAAAGATTATTGATCCCATCGAAGAACCCATCACATCCATCTAAGAAACCCAATAGCCATGTTAAGAGCCTAGTCCAAAGCATGTGGAAACACCAACCATCCATCCTAATCAAAATCCAAACATCGCATCTAATCCCATGTCCCGGATCCCTTACCATCTCATGGTCAACCCATCTAAATCGATCCCATCATTGATCCTCCAACATCTCCTAGTGAACCCCCATCACCACCTCTTACTCCCCAATCCAATGAATATCAATGCATCCCCACTTATCCTATCCATATCTAATATCGCATTATCCATGCTTATCCTCCATGTGATCAAGATATTATCTATGATCAAGATCTTATCCATGATCAAATAACCCACATCACTCCTATCCATCATCCCATTAGCCCTATCCATCATCCCACTAGTCCTATTCATTATTCATCAATATACCATGATGAGACACATTGGTTCAGGCAAGAAAACATAGATAATCAAACAAATAACTTGGATTCTATCAAATAGTTCATCCATTAAAGGATAATGATAATCAAGATCCAAGAATTCTACATCCATTTACCATTGATCCTCCATCATTCCCTAGATCAAACTATATGTTTAGGGGTTTAGCTTGGTTGCTCGAGTTCATCATTTAGGGGTCAGGGGAATTATTTGATGTTTATGGGTTTAGGGTTTAGGGGAATTATTGAGGGTTTATGGGTTTAGGGATGCTTGAGTTTAGGGTTTAGGGTTTAGGGGTTTAGGGTTGCTCATGTTTAGGGTTTAGGGTTTAGGGTCTCTCTCTCTATCAATCCCCTCTCTCTAACTATACCTTTCTATATCTCCCTCCCTCACTATCTCACTCCCCCTCTCAATCACTCTCTCAATCCCTCTACCTCAAATCTATCTATGTATGTCTCCGTCCACATCTCTTGACCTCTTTCCCTATCTCTATCTCTCCACATAGATCCCTATCTCTTAATCTATCCCTCTTTACCTCTCTCTCCCTCCCTCTCTATGTCTCTTCTCCTCTCTATCTCTCTCCCCATCCCTCTACCTCTTGAAATGTCTCTCCAGGTATGTCTCTGGACATCTCTCCATCTCTTTCCCTATCTCTATCTCCCCATAACCCTATCTCTTAATATATCCCTCTCTACCTCTCTCTATATTTCCCTATCCATCTCTCCCTCACTCTCTATCTCCCTATATCTCCCCTCTCTACATATCTATCTCTATCTCCCTCTTTATCTATCTTTCTCCTTCTATCTAGATCCCTTTGTCTATCTCAATTCCCCTCTCTCCCCCTCCCTGTCTCTATCTCCACCTATCCCTCTCTATCTCTCTATTTGCCCCTCTTTCTATTTTTTTCCTTTCTCTAACTCTATCTCTATCTCTCCATATCTTTCCATGTCCCCCCTCTCTCCATGTCCATGTCCATGTCCCTCTCTATCTCTCCATATCTCCCTCTCTCTATCTATCTCTATTTATCCCTCTCCCCCTCACCCTTTCTATGTCACCCTCCCTCTCTGTATAAATCCCTTTCTATCTATCTATTTTCTTCCTTTATCTCTATATTTATCTATCCTCCCTCTATCTAAATATATGTACCTCTCTATCTCTATATCTCTCTCCCTCACATTCTAAGGGATTGACAGAGAGAGGGAGAGAGATATAGAGAAAGAGAGGCAGATAGAGTTGTAGAGAGGGAGGATAGAGAAATCTTAATTTTTTTATGCTTCCCTATCTATCTCTATCTCTATAACATTGAGAAGGTTATGATTTTAGGGTGCATGAAGCTTATTATTTTTATGCTTCCCAGAACATGCTTACATTATGGGAAGCAAAAAAAAAGGCAAAAAGCATGTGGGATCCGTGATTCAGACCCCACATGCCTGTTATTCCTATTTTTCATGCAGTATATTGGACAAAAAAATGCTTTTGCATGTTCTTTGACATATTAACAATCATTTTTGGATCAATCCACCACCTTTTTTGTTTTTTCAATGTAGAATAACTGATTTTGCATTTTTTGGAGAAAATTTGATTATTTAAACATAAAGTTTCATGTTTCATGTGTGATATTGTTTCAAAGCTAATTACCATTGATATATAGATTGAATTTGATGATATATGTTTTTTTTCCATAAATTTCACTATCCTATTCTAGAGTTATATAGAATTCATAATCAAACTTGTGAAAAAAAAGAATTTGAGAATTTTGAAGCCAAAATTTGGAGAATTGGTCAACTCCAATATCGAAGTCTAAGGTATGTTATTTATATCCATTTGAATTCACTTATATTTGTTCTTATGTTCTTTATGTCTTTAGCTCATGATGCAATAGTAAGTTCTTCACCAAGCGTCTTGCAATTGCTACCATAGCAACTATTGGTTGTAATAAATCTCCATGTCATAGCACAATGTCCAACCTATATCTCATCATTATATTCTTCTTCTTTCTCATCTTCTCATCTTCTCATCATTATATTTTTCTTTAATAACCTATCTCACCATTTATCCTTCAATGATCTTGTGATTGCTAGGTTGTAATGCACCAATTTACTTATGAAACTCCTAGGGTTTGATCATTCAAGATTATTTTAGACTATTGTTCAAACAATGTCATGTCTGATATTCCTAAGGTTACAACGACTGTGCTATACATTTATGATTCCTAGAAAACCCCTCCTTTACACCTTGACAAGATATATCAAATTATCTTCATACCTAGTTTAATTTGTTCCTATTGACTATTATGATAGTCCTAGTTGTGTTGATAGTCCATTTAAGGTGCTTGACAATTCTAATTTGTATATAAGATCAGTCATTTTCATCACATTGTCATCTATTACCTTGTGAATAGGGTAGTGAGAGCCTATTGCATATTTTGTTCATATCTGACCCTAATAATCCTTATGTATAATGTCACATAGCACATGGGTATCATTGTCATAATAGTTAAGAAAGGTTTTAGGATTGATTATTCTTTTGTTGATAAGACTACCCTTTAACTATCCAAACATTTAGTGCCTATAATAGTCCTAAGTGTTCTCAATAAATTATTCTATCCTTGTTTAGAGATCTCACATCAAGTTTTCCAAATTTGACACTCATATTGCTCTTCATCTTTCTCTCCTAAGAGTAATCTCTTTATTTTCCATTTTGTTCCTCATAAGAGTAACCACCACCAATCTCCACCATCTTCATAAGAGTAACCAAGAATAGTATACAAGATTCTATTAGATGTAAAATTGTCAACATATAGTGGAAGATGTGAAACCAACTAAAAACTGAAAGTCATAAAAGCCTTTATAAGAAATAATGAAAAAGAAAGTAAATGGATAGTAATAGGAGGCTAGTCAAGGACTGCTATAGTTTTAGGGGCAGTTATGGAGTCATTTCTTGTTTGAAACCCTCATGAAGATGGTATTATATGTAGATATAGGATATCTTAAGTTATGCATACCTAAAAGGACATGTTGTAGTGCCAAAAAATGTCACCATGATGCAAGAGATAGTTTTGATGTCATACATCTTAAGGCTTAAACTATTGATCAAAACTCCTAGCATGAACTCAAGTTTTCAAAAGGACTTCATCACTAATCTTGGATCACATCTAGAGACCTAAAGTTGACTACCATTATTGCAAATAGGGTATGGACAACCATCAAAGCATAAAGGATATAGGAATTTTTTTCCAAATGTTGTAATTGCAACTACCCTTGTAGACATGTATGTAAAGTGTGGAAGCATAGACAAGGCACGTGGACTATTTGATAACACACCTCAAAGCATAAAGGATATAGGAATTTTGCTAGATGTTGTAATTTTTGCTGCCCTTGTAGACATGTATGAAAACTGTGGAAGCATAAAGGATATTAGAATTTTGTTAGATGTTGTATTTACACTTGCCCTTGTAGACATGTATGCAAAGTGTGGAAGCATAGACAAGGCACGTGGACAGTTTGACCTAATACCTCAAAGCATAAAGGATACCAATTTTTTTCCAAATATTGTATTTGCAGTTGCCCTTGTAGACATGTATGTAAAGTATGGAAGCATAGAAAAGGCATGTCAATTGTTTGACCTAACACCTCAAAGAGATCTTCTGTCATGGAATGCAATGATTGCAAGATATGCAAAAAATGGATTTGTTGAAAAGGCTTTAGAAACTTTCAAGTAAATACAATTGGCATGTGTAAAGCCAAATTCCACAACCTTTGCCAGCATCCTCCAAATTAGGATCTTTGGAACATGGTATGGACAACCATCAAAGCATAAAGGATATAGGAATTTTGCTAGATGTTGTAATTGTTGTTGCCTTGTAGACATGTATGCAAAGTGTGGAAGCATAGACAAGGCACGTGGACTGTTTGATCATACAATACCACAAAGAGATGTCCTCTCGTGGGATCATGTAATGATTGCAAGATATACAAAAAATGGATTTGTTGAAAAGACTTTAGCAACTTTCAAGTAAATACAATTAGCACGTGTAAAGCCAAATTCTACAACCTTTGGCAGCATCCTCCCTATTTGTACACCAAAATAGAATGTTTGAAACAACGTATGGACAACCATCAAAGCATAAAGGATATAGGAAATTTGTCACATGTTGTAATTGCAACTGCCCTTGTAGACATGTATGCAAAGTGTGGAAGCATAGACAAGGCACATGAATTGTTTGGCATGATGCCCCAAAGAAATGTTGCCTCATTGAATGCAATTATTGCAAGATATGAACAAAATGTATTTTTTGAGAAGGCTTTAGAAACTTTCAAGAAAATGTGATTGGCGGATGTAAAGAAAAATTCCACAACCTTAGCCAGTATCCTCCTTGCCTATGCCAAAATGGACATCCATCAAAGGATAAAACATATGGGAATTTTGTTAGATGTTGTAGTTGCAATTGCCCTCAGAGACATGTATGCAAAGTGTGGAAGCATAGACAAGGCACGTTAACTGTTTGGCATGATGCCTCAAAGAAATGTCACCTCATGGAATGCAATGATTGCAAGATATGAACATTTAATAGATTTTTTGATAAGCCTTTAGAAAGTTTCAAGAAAATGCAATTGGCGAGTGTAAAGCCAAATTCCAAAAACCTTAGAAGTGGTATCTTTGGAACACGGTATAGACATCCATCAAAGCATAAAGGATATAGGAATTTTGTCAAATGTTGTAGTTGTAAGTAGCCTGCAAGACATGTATGCAAAGTGTGGAAGCATATACATCAAACATGAACTGTTTGACACAATACCTCAAAGAAATGTTGTCTCATGGAATGTAATGATTGCAAGATATGCACAAAATGGATTTTTCATAAGGCTTTAAAAACTCTCAAGCAAATGCACAAAAGTAAATTTCAACCAAACACAAATTTTGGCATGTCTAAAACCAAATTGTACAACATTACCCAACTTCCTTTTTGCCTATGCCAGAATGGGATCTGGGTAACATGATGTGGACAACCATCAAAGCATAAATGATATAGGAATTTTGTCACATGTATTGTATTTGCAACTGCCCTTGTAGACATGTATGGAAAGTGTGGAAGCATAGACAAGGCGTGTGAACTATTTGAAATGATGCCTCAAAGAAATGCACATCCCCACATAATGCAATGATTGCAAGATATGCACAAAATGGATTATTTGAAAATGATTTATGAACTTTCAAGCAAATGCAATTGGCACATGTAAAACCAAATTCCTGTAACGATAATTGATCATATATTAAATATTTAATATAAAATGTCATAAACATAATGTCATGAACATAACATCTAGTTTACATACAAAGCCATATAGGCATGTCCAAACAAAGCCATACAAGCATATATACAAAAATATACATCAGTAACATGCAAAAGTATGTATACAAAGCCATCTAGGCGTACAAAAAATGTCTCAAAAACTAGTTTCCTATGGACTTTTATGAAATAATCAGCAGCCCTTGCTTGACCGTAAATATGGAGAGCAAATCTATGACTCATCCTCTCTCTATCGTCAAGTAGACCTCTTTGACAGAAGTTCATTCAGATCCACATGTTAATACAATCAAACAATATGCACATTATTATAGAAAAAGTACATGAAATATATAACATCACATATGTAATCAATCACTTACCGCCATCCAATGATCACTCACCATCATCTTGTCTCCAGCTTCTTTGTTCGTAGTTCGATGAGCTAGAGTTGTGACCTCCTGTGAGAAGCATCAAGAAACAAAATTGACTAAACATAAATATCATTTATGTACATCAAATGACGTGAGATAAAATAAGAAATATAAACTTATGACATTTTCATGTTATTGGCTCATACCTCGGTCAAAGGATTTGAAGACATCTATGCTAACTCATGAAGATGAGGAGTCTCCACATTCAGCATCTGAAAATCAAGTTCAAATTATTCGACCAAATAAAATACATAACATTATTTTAAAAATGCATAATGATTAGAAATGGTTAAATTTACCTTTTTAAAAGTGGTGGATTTGTGTCCAGGGGACCAAGGAAACCATGGAGGTGTCGGTGTCAGTTGAAATCATCAAATTGTCACAAAATAATATTACCATTGACATATCTACAATAATTACGATCATGTGATAAATTACATATCTGTTGACTTGACCTCCTCTCATAACCTGCCAATGGATGACTAACGGAGGCAGGATGAAGACTCTGACCCTAGAATTTCATTGCGCAGACAATTACATACATTATTTTTGACTTATAATATAGATAAGCATATAAAATTAATTACAAATTTCAAATAACAATATATTAAATCAAGATAAAACTTGTAACAAATTACAAGAGAGTCAATACCAAATGTATGCTATAAGAGATCATCACTAAGAATAAGATCATCCAATATGGATGCCTCCATCAATGGATGTTGCCCCTGCGTCGCAGCATCCTGCCGAGAGTCCTATCGTGCGTCCTGCATCCCATAATCACATAGGTTCCCACATAAACTGTACAAATGTGGGGACACATGACGCGTACTGTTCTCACCCTCATCAGCCTGGGTAAGATCATCAGCATGCTATGATAGAGTTTGGGTGAGAGTAGTCAATGAATGTAATGTCTCCACCTCAACACTCTCCTTCAAAGTCGAAGGGAGTGACCTACGTTCTAGCCTCAACAGGGGTACAGGCACATCGTTTTCATCTTGCTAAGTCCTGACTCTATCTTGGGCAGAGCCACCACCTCTACCCTGGAACTCATGAATGTCAAAATAATTGGGAATCTTCTTGAGGACGAAGTCGCAATGGAGTTTCCTCAAGAAATATTGTGGTACCTCATCATTGTTGCATGGGTGCTCATCGAAGACCATGTACCATCTATCCCAAAAGTTCTAGGATATTTCTTCATTCCTACACCAATGAATAGGAAACCGTTTGCAAGTTTCTTCTAATCTTTGGCCAGGTTTGGGATTAATAAAGTGTGCACATAATTGAGATTTTGTAATTTTTTCATTCTTCACTTGTTCATATGACAACTTGACGGCATAGTATTGCCAACACCTCTCCCTATAGTCTTGGAATTTGGTGATTTGTTTTGTCACCAAATCAGTGTGGGAAACAATCTCCTCTAGTGACTTCGCAAGCGCCCTCCTACAATCAATGCTTGCACTTGGATTGTTTAGCATTTGAATAAGAGTTTCAAGATGTTTTTTGTTTTCTTCTATTATCCGTAGGTAGTTTTATTGAGTATCCCTTATATTTTGAGGAAGTGAAGGCGGGTTTTGAGGGTTTGGACGGTTTTGGGGGTTGTTTTCACCCTCATCAGCTAGATTTGGGTTTTCTCTTACCTCAATAAATATAAATGCAATATAAAAACTAATCAAACATTGAAAAATTCAAAAATTCTTCTCAAACTAACAAAAATTGATCAAACCCTACCTTCTTCAGTTGCTAGACCCTCCAAATTTGTTGCACGACATCTTTGCCAGTGAGGTGGCATCATGAAAATGATGTTTTCTCTGTTGTACGTGCTTGAAGATGCTTTCCTTGAACGTGCTCGCGGTTTCTTCTCAATTTTTTTGGCACACAAACTCCTTTGGTCGTGATGAAATGGTAGAAATGAGGTTATTTTGCACTTTTATGTCAAAGCAAAACACGAGCACGTTATAACACACTTGCATTTTTTTCTTGTTTTGGACCAAAAAGTCCCATGGTGGTGACTTTTTGGTCCCCCATCTTTGTGCATACAACCCTTATTGAGTTGATCTTCATTGTGAAGAGTCTCTCCTAGTGTGGATAGAACCTTAACATCATTAATCAAAATATGAAACACTTTTTGGGCTAGGTCATCATGGTCTTTAGTAAATTCAATCAACTACACTTGAATAACTTGCATTTGGTCTTTAAGATCAACATTGCTTTGGATCACCCTCTTTATAACACTATTAAGGTTCTCTATCTATAAAAAAACATTAAACAAGAGACCATGGGACACAACCTCTGATGGAGTGAAATAGTTAGAAAAAATAGCATTACATCTTAAACACCAAATAGAAAAAATAACATTACATCTTACTCATAAATAAAAATTTGTAGTTAAGGCCAAGGAAAGAAAACTTCCATCTCAAGGGTTAATTGAAGATGGCTAGAATGGAGGTTAGAATTAGTTGCCTCAACCTTGCAATTACAAAAAGTATAGTTTTTCAGTTGTAAAAATAGAAAAACCCAATTTCAGGGCTATAGAGTTTGTTTTTGGCCAAAATAAAAATTATGGGTTGTTTGGCATTGGTTCCCTAGTGCACGGGGCATAGATCTCTTCGAGCTTTACAATTTAAAAAGAACGGGCCTAATTAGCCTCCTGGATCAAAAGTTATGGCCTCTAATGTTGGGCCTCCCGCATTGAAAAATGTAAAACCATGTTGGACACAAAAAAGAGTTGTAAGGGGGAATTACACATGTTGATGCGTGTTATGGCACATCATAAGGCACCTTTAACTAGAGATAATCAAACCATAAGAATTTGGGTGCCACTTTTGGGTGGTTTTGGCTCATGGTTTTCTAATTACTATTTGACAATTTCATGTATTGTATCTCCTATATATTACGTGCTTGAGATGGGCATCTTACAGATCTTGTTAAGTTGCCTCCAAATTTTTGGTTGATGATACTCCTGTGAAAGCTTTCTCTTCAAGTATATTATAATCTTGTTAAGGTTTGTAAAAAATATGTTGGGTTGTTTTTGGAGTGTGGGGTTTTTCTTCTGAAAGGGTTTTCCCCATGTAAATCACTATGTTGTGGTATGATTGCTATTTATGTATAATTTTTATAATTGTTGAAAATATTTGAAAATTTTTGCATAATGCTCCTCTCAAGATTAGTGTGGGAAGTTGTTTCGATACCTTAGCTTCCTTACAAATAGGAATACATTTTCTTTTGGGGGGTTGCATGTTCCTACTCCTCTTCTTTGGGAAGGTTTTCTCTTTCTACTTTGAAGAGGGGTTTTCTCTATTTTCTTAGGGAGGGGGTGAGAGCTTCTTCTCTATGAAGGGAATCAAATGTGCATAGGTACCTAATATGGCTTTATTTATCAAGACTCATATCTCAGCCACCTAAGATATGTTGAAGGGGGGTGTTGATACAAGTTTGTATTTCATTTTATTAGGTTGTTATTTAGTTTCCTACACTAATTTTATCTTGTTTATAAAGGATAATTTTGATTGAGTGGGTGTGATAGATGGCATGCTCTTTCATAGGAGTTACACATTCCCTATTTGGATATTGAGTTGTCTTTTCATATCTTGGAAATTACAGTTCTTGATGGATGAAGTGTCCACCTCCTTCCTCCTTTGCATTTCTTACAAATGCACTCACTTGTAACCCTTACATTAGCAATGAGTCATCCTAAGTGTATGTGTCTCATCTTGCATTCATTGCTCTACTTGTATTTGCAGCTTGTTACTTGATTAATAAAAATAACTTTATTATCCTATTTTGTTTTTCAAATCATTAGTTAGAATAGTGATTTTGTGGCTAAGTCTAATACACTAGGTCTTAGTTATATGTGTTTTTGCAAAATCTAACATCACATTCATTAAACCATGAGCAATAAATTTTTGTACCATAAAGAATGGATTATGCATGATGTTTGCATAGATCCTTCATCATTTTTCCCAAAACTAAGGGCATCTATCATTCTCATATAATTTCCAAATATCTATTACATATTTATCAACTCAACTCCAATCAATTTAAATTAATTGTACTTTCTATAGTGAATATTATCATGAAGAAATATATTTTTTATTAGAACAAACTCTACTAACTTTAATAATTAGTTCTCTTCCATAATTTTAAAAAAATAAATTGTTTTTTATCTTAACAATATAAACATATACAAGCCATTTTGTGATCCCTTTCTTCTTTTAGAACACGTGAAAATGTAATTACATTTAAGAAAAAGCTATTTCCTACAATTCCACTATTTGCAAGTGTAAATGCTAATATTAACACAATATATCATTGCCTAGGTAATTTTGCCTTGTAGTGGGGGTGGAGATGAGAGCACTCATTTTTGGTCGTAAATTAAAACCCAAAAAAATCAAAATAAATTGCAAATGAAAAATTAAATATAAATTTAAAATAAATAAAGATTGCCAGCGCCAAATAAAGAAAACTCCTAAACATGGTTACCCGTTCAAATATTCTAACTTATTACTCTACCCTATTTATCTTTTTAATTTGTTTTTTGGTTTTTTGGTTTTGTTTTTTAATTTAATAGGTAGCTTAAATTAATTGATTTTTGAATTAATTATTTTAATTTTAGAAAAAGTTTTTAGGCAAAATCAATTTAGGAGAAGATTAAAAAGTATTTTTGATTTATTTCAATTTATTAGAAAGTTTTAAATATAATTTTTAGTAATGTGTAAGAGTGAAAAGTGTATTTTTAATATTTTCATTCATTTTATATTTAATATTTATTTAGGTTATTTGAATATTTGTTAAATATTTATTTAGGTTATTTGAATATTTGTTATGTTTTAATTCTTAGGTTATAGGAATTTTATGGCAAAGGTTATCAATCTAAATTAGTTTGTAGTAATTATTATATAATCTTGAAATATTTTTATGGAAATAGATAAGGTGTGAAAAAATTATTAGACATGAATAACAATCTTTATTTTTCACACATGAATATTGTAGAGTGACATCATTAATTGACCTATAATTAGTCTATCTTAAGTTTCCATATAGGGATATAATATTCATTTAATACAAGTGTTGTTAGAAGTTTACTTAATTGGCTTACTTAATAAAATTTAATTAACGTTAGAAGTTTAGTTAATAAATTATGATCATAACTAAATTTTAAATAAGAAATGAAATTAAATAAAAAGAAATTTATGGAATTTTATTAAATTTACTTATTATAAATTTTAATGCATGTAACATGCATTAAGAACATTCAAACATATAAAATCTTTGCTGCTCTCTGAGGAGATATATATATATATATATATATATATATATATATATATATATATATATATATATATATATATATATATATATTATGCATATAATTGTCCCTGTGAAATCCCTCATGCATTTTTCTAACTGTGCTTATTCTCTTTTTCTGTACCTGCACAAAACCAGAAAAACAATAAACATGCATATGAAAAAAAAATAGAAAGATAATAAACATGCTTAAATGAAAAATCCAGAAAAACAATAAACATTGCATATGAAAATGATATTAGGGTAATTTTCTGTACCTAGACAAAACCAAAAAAATAATAAACATGCATATGAGAATGATATTAGGGTAATTTTCTGTACCTGCACAAAACAGAAAAACAATAAACATGCATATGAAAAAAAAAATAGAAAAACAATAAACATGGTTATGAAAAATCCAAAAAACAATAAACATGCATATGCAAATGATATTAGGGTAAAGAGGTATAGTAGGTAGGAAAAATTGTTATAGTAAGTTTCATTTATAAGTCTGAGTTAAACTAGGAAGGTTTGACTTAACTAGAATTTGTTTGTTTTTATTTATTTATATTAAAATTTAAATATTCTATTCCTAATGATCATAATTTAAATAAAAATAATGATCACTGGGAATAGAATATTTTTATTAATATCAATAGTGTTAATTTATTAAAATCATAAAATAATAATTATTAAATGAAAACATTAATCAAATATTCTAACTTATTAATCTACCCTTGGGATATATATATTTATCTTTTTAATTTGTTTTTTAATTTTTTGGTTTTGTTTTTTTATTTAATTGGTACCTTAAATAAATTGGTTTTTGAATTAATTATTTTGATTTAGGAGAAAATGAAAAAGTATTTTTGATTTATTTCAATATACTAGAAAGTTTTAAATATAATATTTAGTAATGTGTAAGAGTGAAAAGTGTATTTTTAATATTTTCATTTATTTTATATTTAATTTGGTCATTTATTTCTTTTTCTTTTAACATTTATTTCTTATGTTTTTAATCTTTTTAATTTGCTTTTTGGTTATTTGAATTAATTGAGTTAATTCTAATTAATTGCAATTAATTATAATTAATTAATTAACCCAATTAATTCTATGTTAATTGAGTTAATTCTAATTAATTAACCTAATCTTTTTAATTTATTTTTTGGTTATTTGAATTAACTGAGTTAATTAATTATGCCTATTTTTAATTTTTAACAGTAATTAGGGTTAATGTTAGAATTAGAGATAGGGTTAGGGTTACGATAATGGTTAAGGTTAGTATTAAGGTTAGGGGTAGGGGTTGAATTATAGTCAGGGGTAGGGTTGGAGTTAGGGTTAGGGTTAAAATTAGAGCTATGTTTAGGGTTAGAATAAGCTTTAGGGTTAGGGTTAGAATTAGGGTTAGGGTTAGAGTTAGAATTAGGGTTAGGGTTACAATTATAGTTATGGTTATGGTTAGGGTTACAAATATAATTAGGGTTAATGCTAGAATTAGGGTTAGGGTTAGGGTTAGGGTTAGGGTCAAAATTAGAGTTAGGGTTGGAATTGTAGTTAGAATTAGGGTTAGGATAGGGGTTAGAATTACAATTAGAATTAGGGTAAGGGTTAGGATTAGAATTAGGATTAATGTTAGAATAAGGTTAGGGTTATAATTAGGGTTAGGGTTGAAATTAAGGTTAGGGTCAGAGTAAGAATTAGGGTTATTAAATTAGGGTAAGCATTAGAGTTACAGTTAGGGTTAGGGCTAGAGTTAGGTTTAGATTTCAGGTTAGGGTTATGGTTAAAATTGTAGTTAGAATTAGGATTAGGGTTAGAATTAGGGTTATTGTTAGATTTAAAATTAGGGTTATAGTTAAGGTAGAATCAAGGTTATGATTAGAATTAGGGTTAGAGTAGGGTAGAATCGGGGTTATTATTAGAATTAGGGTTAGGGTTCCGATTAGAATTAGGGTTAGAATTAAGGTGGCTTACTATTACAATTAAGGTAAGAATCAGAGTTACAATTAGGATTAGGGTTCAAATTAGAGTTAGGGTTAGATTTCAATTAGGGTTAAGGTTAGTATTAAGGTTAGGGTTAGGTTTTGAATTATAGTCAAGCTTAAGGTTATAGTTAGGATTAGGGTTAGGGTTAAAATTAGAGCAATGTTTAGAGTTAGAATAAGGGTTATGGTTAGGGTTAGATTTAAAATTAGGATTAGGTTTAGGGTTTAGGGTTGGGGTTAGGGTTAGGGTTAGAATTAGGGTTACAATTATAATTAGGGTTAATGTTAGAATTAAACTTAGGGTTAGGGTTACAATAAGGACTAAGTTCAGTATTAAGCTTAGGGATAAGGTTGCAATTAGGATCAGCCTTAGGGTTAAAATTACAGGTATGCTTAGGGTTTGAATAAAGGTTAGGATTAGCGTTAGATTTAGGGTTAGAGTCAGATTTAAAATTAGGGTTATCATTAGGGTAGAATCAATGTTGTGATTATAATTACGTTAGGGTTAGGGTTAGGGTTCTTATTAGAATTAGGGTTAGAATTAAGGTTGGTTACTATTGGAGTTAGGGTTAGAGTTCAATTAGGGTTAAGGTTAGTATTAAGGTTAGGGTTAGGTTTTGAATTATAGTCAAGCTTAGGGTTAGAGTTAGGGTTAGGGTTAAAATTAAAGCTATGTATAGGGTTAGAATAAGGGTTATGGTTATGGTTAGCTTTAAAATTAGGATTAGGTTTAGGGTTTAGGGTAAGCATGAGAGTTACAGTAAGGGTTAGGGCTAGAGTTAGGGTTAGAATTTGTGTTAGAGTCATGGTTAAAATCATAGTTAGAATTAGGATTAAGTTAAGGGTTAGAATTAGGGTTATTGTTAGATTTAAAATTAGGGTTAGAGTAGGGTAGGGTTTAGGGTTGGGGTTAGGGTTAGGGTTAGAATTAGGGTTACAACTATAATTAGGGTTAATGTTAGAATTAAACTTAAGGTAGGGTTACCATTAGGGTTAAGTTCAGTATTAAGCTTAGGGATAAGGTTGCAATTAGGATCAACCTTAGGGTTAAAATTAGAGCTATGCTTAGGGTTTGAATAAAGATTAGGGTGAGGGTTAAGGTTAGGGTTAGATTTAGGGTTAGAGTTGGATTTAAAATTAGGACTATAGTTAGGGTAGAATTAGGGTTATGATTAGAATTAGGGTTAGGGATAGGGATAGGGATAGGGATAGGGATAGGGTTAGGGTTCTTATTAGAATTAGGGTTAGAATTAAGGTTTGTTACTATTAGAGTTAGGGTTAGAGGTCAATTAGGTTTAAGATTAGTATTAAGGTTAGGGTTAGGTTTTGAATTATAATCAAGCTTAGGGTTAGAGTTAGGGTTAGGGTTAGGGTTAAAATTAGAGCTATGTTTAGGGTTAGAATAAGGGTTATGGTTAGGGTTAGCTTTAAAATTAGGATTAGGTTTAAGGTTTAGGGTAAGCATTAGAGTTACAATAAGGGTTAGGGCTAGATTTAGGGTTAGAATTCAGGTTAGAGTTAGGGTTAAAATCATAGTTAGGATTAGGATTAAGTTAAGGGTTAGAATTAGGGTTATGATTAGGGTTAGGGTTAGAGTTAGGGTTAGGGTTAGGGTTCCTATTAGAATTAGGGTTAGAATTAAGGTGGGTTGTTATTAGAATTAGGGTAAGAAATAGAGTTACAGTTAGGGTTAGGGTCTAAATTAAAGTTAAGGTTATATTCAATTAGGGTTAAGTTTAGTATTAAGGTTAGGGTTTGAATTATAGTCACGGTTAGGGTTACAGTTAGGGTTAGGGTTAGGGTTAAAATTAGAGTTATGTTTAGGGTTAGAATAAGGGTTAGGGTTAGGTATAAAATTAGGATTAGGGTTAGGTCTATAATTAGAGATATGATTAGGGTTATGATTAAATATAAGGTTACTGTTAGGGTTAGGGTTATGGTTATGGTTATGATTAGGGTTAAAATTAGGGTTAGGGTTGAAATTATAGTTAGAATTAGAGTAAGAATTACATTTAGAATTAGGGTTATAGTTTGAAAAAGGGTGACAATTACAATGAGAATTATGGTCAAAACTAGGTTTAGGGTTATAATAAGGGTTAGGTTAGGGTGAGATTTAGGATTACAATGAAAATTAGGGTTAGGCTTAGGGTTACAATGAGATTTAGGCTTAGAATTAGGATTAGTGTTAGGGTTAGCGTTAGATTTAGAATTAGAGATACAATTATGGTTATAATTAGGGTTAGGGTTATTGTTATAATAAAGGTTAGGGTTAGTACTAGGGTTAGGGTTATTGTTAGAATTAGAGTTAGGGTTAGTATGAGGGTTAAGGTTGCTGTTAGAATTAGGTTTAGGGTTCAAAATTGATATTAAAATATTCTTTAAAAATAGGTACCCTTTTTCTAAATCTAACCTAGGTAATTCTAATATAACCTTGGTTCTAACCCTAACCCAAACCCTAATTCTAAATCTAACCCTAATTATAATTCTAACCCTAACACTAACCTTAATCCTAACACTAATGCTAACCATAATTCTAACCCTAACCGTAACCCTAAACCTAACCCTAAGTCTAACCTAAACACTAACCCTAACCCTAATTTGATATCCCTAACTCTAATCCTAAATATAATATATAATATAATATTTTAATTATTATATATTATAATAATTATTATTATAGACATAATATATTATTATATTATATAATATATTATTATATTATATAATATATTATAATAATATATTAGATATATTATAAAAGATATATCTAATATAATATGTTTTAATATATTATAATTAGTGTTAGAATTAGGCTTGCGGCTCTGATTGCTACTAGCATATTTATATTAAATATAATATATCTAAAGTATGCCAAGAGATATCCTTCTCGAGGCGCCTATTTTTTTAATCACTAATCCTAACATTAGGTGCCTCGAGAAGGATATCTCTCGGCATACTTTAGATATATTATATTTAATATAAATATGCTAGTATATTTTATTTTTTGAAGGTATATTATAATTTGGATATATATAATACAATCTTCCCAAAATTTTAATTGTATTTTACAACAAAAATTGCTAAATACTGCCATACAACTATCAAATTTAAGCCTAGTCAAATTTCATCATTCAATATAATGATAATTTATGTTTGAAAAGATAGAGCACTTATTGATGTGATTGAATTTACTAGTGTCATAGTGTCATTGTAACTAATATGAATATTGCAATAAAAAGATAAATGTATATAACATTTAAATTTCATATTACATAAAATAAAATTAAAAAATAAAGTTTGTCAATAACAAATTATGTGTAAGTCTATCCATTTTAATTACGTAGATAGGCCTTACAAAGATAGTCTGACAAATAGTTTCATCTCTCCTTCCACTCATCGTGGCTGCATCGAATACCACCAATCGATCTCCTGTCTGAAACGGAAACTTCAACCTGATCAGTTTACAATTGCAAGCCTACTCACAGCATCTGCCAAAATGGGAGCTTTGGAGCACAAAATAAATGCTTTTTAAATGGACTTCTAATCCCACATTCATCCCTATGTTGTTCAAGGTGAATAGAGACACAATTAATAAGTTGACTCATACATGAGCTTTATCTTATAAAGTCTCATGGAAATGGAGTAGTCCAATGTTAAGATATAATTTCATTATTGAAAGTTCTAAAAACTTTACTTTTTAAATTTATTATTATTTTATAATATTTAAATTTTTTATGTTTTATAATGATTATTATTAATATTTTCTTATTAATATTAATATGGTGGTTTATTCATAAAAAAAATTAATAATAATATTTTTTAATTTATTATTATTGTATAATATTTAAATATTTAATGTTTTATAATGATTTTTATTAATATTTGATAATATATTATATTATTTTATTACTTAGTAATGAAGATAAATGGTGTTCACTATGATTTATCTAAGAAAAAAAATTAAGTAATAGAAGTTTAGAATTTATGAGTGGGGATTAATATTGAATTAAATGTATAAAATTAAATAAATTAATTATGATACTTAGTTCAAAATTCAATGATAGAAATATTAACTGGGAGACACATATATCGATTTTTAAGGTGTTGAAATTTTAAGTTTTGATTGGGTAAATGTCTTAGAATATGTAATCTAAATCTACTATGTTTTGGTTCAAATCCATGTCATTGTAAGTGAACTAGTGCGTTGATCTACACTTGTACCAATATGAATGAATTTGAAGAAATTTGATGTTTGGGATTCAATGTCCTTGATCTTATAATGTTTGAATCTCAATAAGGATTCGTAGTGTTTAGAAACACCTTTAGGGAATTTTTTCAACTATGAGGATCATTTTCTCCTCAAGCAGACCCCTAGGCAAATTGATTCAATAAATTAGGAACAATGATTGAAGATGTATGATGATTCCTAATGTAAATTATTTTTTGATAACTCCTAAATGTCCTAACATTCTTTGATAACTTTAAATGAATGGGTGAATATCTTTAAATACAACAACATAACACACAATCAACACAAACATGTGCTAGGTCAACTCACAATGGCTAATGGGAGGGAGTTACAATATTTAGTTTGAATTTAAATTTAAAAGTTCAAGGTTCAAAACTACAACTTATGAAATGACCTAGGTCAAGTCTACATGAGTAGATATGATTCTAGGAGCATTGAGAAGAGTACTAGATGGCTACACATTTGGATTTCATGCTTTAAAAAGGAGTAACAAATCTAATTTCTAAGTGAATTATCTATTATCTTTGATCATTTATCCACTAAATAGACATCCTTGCCTAGCTTGACATGGTGGAAAATAGTGGGATTCCATCAATTGCAAATCAAAAACTATACTAAACCCCTTTTTCTAGTCAGAGCTCCAACAATGCCTCTTCAAGTTGCACACTAGATTAAGGTTAGAATTACATCAAAGGTCCAATTTGTACCAAAAGATTGAGTTTGGGTTGTAAATTAAACCCAGATTGATGAACTCAACCAAAGTGAAGGAGAGATCAATTTTCTAATTTTGATCCATCCATATGACTATTACAGAGTTTCTCGCATCTTGAGATGTATCATGATTTTAGTGTCTTCATCCACTTAGCATTCATTCTTCATTCATAGAGCTAAGCAATCTACCCTCCTATTTATTTTTATTTATATGGAATTATACAATTGTCTAAATTTTTCTACATGATCTAATTTATTTCACCTATCCACTCTTTAGTTTAGGCTAAGTGTGCTTATGCTTATGCATTTTATTGATTAGCCTAGACTAACCATAAGGGATTGTGTTTTCCCTTCTTCATTTTGGTGAACTTGATTGATCCTCCATAACCTAGTTTGCCTCTAGGGATTTATAGTTTTCTAGATCTACATTATTTTTTATTACATCTTATTTTCATATTTGAACTATCTAAGTGCTTTTCCATGTGATACTCTAATAGATCTTTTAACTTAGGATTTGGTGCTTCATTCCATAATCCTATCCTTCACGTACCCTACCCACCCTAGCTAATTGTTATATGACATCCACTTTTCATACTGGCCTATAAGGGTAAATGTGGAAATTTTGGTCTTTTAGTGGGTGATTACACCTTGAAATCTAATATGTGTATCCTTACACTATATAGCTATGATGTGGTTCTTGGGGTATAATTGCTATGCACACATTGTTATTTCATGTTATATCAAAATTAGACTAACCCTAGGGATTGGTCTTTTACTTTCATATTTATGGTGAACTCAATTGATCCTACACAACCTTACCTTCACATTAGGGCTTCTAGTTCATATTTTATAGATCTCATATTGTAACCTTAGAAATGTAAATCAACAATGATCTCAAATGAAATGGATACAATGAAATCTACAGATCTAAAACTACACAACAGAGCAAGATAAAACTACGAATGCAATATAAAACTATTAACAAATCAACACTAAATAGCTCTGTTGTTCTTATCGTGATCTTTGTGAAATGGAGTTACTCTTGGATTTGCATAACAAGCTGACTTGAATGATGGAGTGCTTCAAAAGATCAAGAGATAAAATGTTTCAAAGATCAAGGATCAAAATGGTAGAGTAAGGGTGCAGTTTAGAAGTCTTCTCAATGGCTTAGAGGAGGCATTCTTATATAGTTTTCTTGGAAAATAATGAATGACTAAGATTCAAAAGGACTAAAATTACGATCAAAGGTTCAAAATCGATGAGACAACAAGCCAAGAGAAAATCAAGGAGTTAACTCCACAAATAAGGGTTAACTAAGGAGTTGCATGCATAAATCAAGGGATTGAGATGAGATGAGTAAGAAAATCAAGGGAATTGATTTGTTAACTCAAAGTTAGTTTTGGAGGTGGAGATTTGAATGAGATAAAAAAACCACATATTTAGGATTTTGAATAATAAGTAATTATTATTATTTATCATTCAAAATTGTGAGGAAATAAATAAAATAAGATTTGGAGGAAATAAAAAAGACTTTCTATTTTATTTCAAAAAGCAATGTGATATAAATTAAATAAATTTGATTAATTTATTTAATTTGAGAGATGAGGGATTAAATAAATTTTTGATTAATTTATTTAACTTGAGAGGGATTAGATGATTAAATAATTTTTGTATTATTTGATCATGAGAGATGAAATATTGGGAATAATAATTAAATATTATTTTATTTAATTATTAGGAGAGAGAGGGAGATAAATAATTAATTTAATTATGTATTTGGAAGAATAGTTAGACAATTAAATAATTAATATTATTTAATTATTTTTGAGAAAGGGGATAAATAATTGAATTAGAGGAATAATTAGATTTAATTAAATAATTAATATTATTTAATTTATTTTAGAAGAATGAGAAATAATCAGATTTAACTAAATAATCAATATTATTTAATTAGATATGGGAAATTAGACGAAATACATAGAAGGCATGATGAAAGGGCAAAATAACATGTTATGTTAATTTTGGGTGTCTACACATATTATCATTTGAAGTTTACCCAGGGTTTGATTTTCATATTCTTATACCTTTTGGATTAAGGTTGGAGTATACATTGTGGTATATATTTTAACCCATGCTCTCACCTTAGGGCATTTTATATCATGATTCCTCTTATATCTTACTCCTTGGAGGATATTCATGCATACATTTTAGATTTTGATAGATTCCTACCTTTACTTACACAAAATCCTTCTATCCTTGCCATGATTTAGACACATTTTTATAAGGATAAGGATGTGTTTTCTATGGAAGGTTTGTTCTATCATGTTTCATCTTTCCCATCCCTCATCTAGTTGATTAGTGTAAGCTCTATGTTATTAGAAATGTTTAGTTCCCTTTTCCATACATGTCATGATGATCCTATGCCTTGTAACAATGATGAGCATATATAATGACATTTTTCTTTTAAGAAAGGAAAATTAATGAACTCCACTATCTACTACATGTCATGTTTTCCCTATGTTTGTAGATTCATATACTTCACATGATTTATCTTCTTCTATACATGATTATAAGTATAGTGATGATCATTTTCCTACATCTCATGTGGAGATTATGGATGATTATGATTTCTTCGATCTCCACCTATCTATGATGCCTATTCTAGTGATGAACCTTATGTTGATAACCTAGTATGTAGAAGAAGTTCCAAAAGGGGTTAATAACTCATCTAAGCCACTCCAACAGTAGTAGATGCCACCACGGCTACATCATGCCCCATCTTTGGGGAAATAGGAGTAGAAAATCCAACATCTAGAGAGTCAAAGCAATCAAAAATATCAATTGTCAAGTGGTTGGGGAGGGTGTTCCTCCACCACATAGTCACTCCAACCTTCTTACAATGAGAACAAGGGAAATTAGAAGCAAGGTGATGTTGGGAATTAAGGTGTCTCAACCTTGGTAATTCCTTGTATTATTTCATTGTATTTATTTATTTATTGCCTATTATTGTAATTAGGATGCAAATCCTTATTTTCATCTTGTGGGAGTTGGCACGGTGATGTGTCATCCTACGTGGAAAGTGACATGTAAATTTATCCTCACATGAGGAGATAGGCGTCCCACTTAGTGGTAGGAATATCTTGCCATGTGTTGGCATCTTGGATAGTCTGTAAGGGAATATTGACCGAAATGGTTATGACAGATTCCTATGACAAATCAATGACGCGTAAGAGTCATAAATGGAAGATTCTATGACAAGTGAAGACATGTGTCACAAGGCATCTTGGAAGAAGGCATCTTTGGGCACCCCAAGGAGGGTTATGACAAGTTGTAAGAGAATATGCTATTTTTAGCTTGTGTATGATAGATTCTCTTACAGCTGTAAAATATTATAGTTATGACAGATTCTATGACAGTCATAAGAGTATCTACCATTGCCAAACTTGGGAATAGGCAACCTCTTTCGGATGGGGTGATATGACAAGTGTCATGAACACCCTGCAGTTTTGGACAAGTGTCCTTAGGCATGGGTTTTGGGCCATGAGGCCATGTTGGACGCCCATCTCAAGGTAGGCTCATTTTTGCCTTGTATCTTCTATATAAACAAGTGCTTTTGAGAGGAGATGTATTATGTGATTGACAGGTACTGTTATGCTTTCAGATTATCTCCAGATACAAGTGTCAAAGACTCCTACAAGAGCACTGGCTTTGTAACTATATTGTAACCTTGATTGTTTACTGGAATACATTTGAGCTGTGTTTTGGAGTGTGGGGTTTTTCACCTGTAAGGGTTTTCCCCATGTATATCTTGTCTCTCTCTCTCTCTTCTATCTTCTTTCTTGTGTTGTGTATTGCTACAATATCTCTATTGTTGGGTTAACAAAATTGTAAATGTAAAGGATAAAAAGAATTTGCACTCATCTCTCCTCATTAGATTAGTGTAGGAAGCGATTTTCGCACACCTAGATTCCTTTCATTTGGTATCAGAGCTTGATCACCTTTGGTCCTAGTTGTTGGGTAGGGGTTTTTTGAGCTAATATTAGGTTGAGTGGGAGCTTTGTGCAAAGTATTATGTAATCTTATTGCGGGAAAAGAGATGGCAGGCACATCTAGAAGATTAGTGGTGGAGAAATTCAATGGCACAAATTTTTAGTTATGGAAACTTAATATGAAATACATGCTTGTTGATCAAGACCTATGGGAAACCATATCCAGTGTAAAACCAACCGCAATGACACAAGCTGATTGGGATCTCAAAGATCAAAAGGCTAAGGGTCTCATAAGACTTAGTCTAGTTGATTCTGTCCTATTGAATGTCCATGAGGAGAAGACCGCGAAAGACCTTTGGAAGAAGTTGGGTGATGTTTATCAAGCCAAGTCCCTGGTGAACAAGATTTTTCTGAGAAAGAAGTTATTTTCTCTAAGGATGGAGGATGGAGGGTCTATTGCAGATCACTTGAATGCTTTCAACATGTTAGTTGCACAATTGACATCCGTTGGTGTGAAGATGGAGGAGGAGGATCGTTGTATGACCTTGCTTTGTTCTTTGCCGGACTCATGGGATCATCTTGTTATGTCTATTGGGAGCACCACATCCACTTTCAAAATGGATGAAGTGGTATCTTCATTTTTATCTAAAGAGATGTGGAGAAAGTCTTCTGAGGCAGCCAAAGAGGCTCTTACGATTCGTGGAAGACCAAGGAGAAAGGAAAAAAGAAGGACAAGAAAGCTAAGAAGGGTAGATCCAAATCCCGTGGGAGATCCAAATCTCCTAGAAAGTCCAAGGCTCTCTGTTGGAACTGTGCCAAAACTAGGCATTTCTGAAAGGAATGCAAAGAGGAAAAGAAAAAGAAGAAGAAGAATGCCCCAAATTAAGATTCTGACAAGTCACAAGATGATGGTGATGCCTTCATCACAGCCCTGGTGTAAGGACCCGACTCATCCTAAATCAAATAACATTAAACTCTAATATCAAAAATACCAATGAATAAAAATTTTGATCATTTTCTGTTAGTATGCTTGAAATATTTTCCAAATGAGCATCATGGTAATCATTATTTCAATCATCATCTATATTTACCAACTTAATACACTACAAGATGTATAATCTTAATTCTACTCATAACATGCATTATTACCTAATAAGTAACCCAAGTCCATTATATTGTTACAAGCCCTCATAGTGATCAAAGAAGCATACTTCATTCACCTATTTAGCTACTTACATATACAAGGTAGTTTCCGCTATTTTCTTAAGATGACACTGAGCTCACATAGGTTATTCGTAAAACTATTTACATATAAAGTTATTTGCTGAATGAGTTACTAGCATGGTATTCTTACCATAGTTGAGTATGTAGTTGTTTCTGTCTAGGTCTCTAATGCTCCACAACCGACACTCATTGGATTAGTCATATGCATTTATGTACATAACTAGAACTATCATAATCCACCAGAAATCACATCGAGTTCTACAATACACCATCTTAAGAGCATAACCCATAGTTGATATTATCTAAGATACTATGGAGGACACAAATAGACTCCATGGTTGTAAGTATGATTTACAACTCGTTATTATATTTCTATTTCGCCACAAAAAAATTCCAACAACACTTCTTTACATTTGGATAGACAAATATCATTCTCCACTTTGAATAATGTGATTAGGAAATTTTTTGTGTTTTCCTTGTCACATGAATTTCGTGGATGGATGATCTCATCTAAAATTTACTGTTTGTACACTTTTGGAGAATTAGTTTTGGGAATTCTAATAAATCTTGGCCAAAGGCCTGGCTTTTGTTTTATTAAAGATTCGATCTCTTATCAAGCATTTTTATTATGCGTGAGGGATGTCCATACACTGTTCCAAAACTCCATAGCTACGGAGAATGTTGACAAATGTTGAGGAGTCTGGATTTGGACTCGCCAGTTGCATTTGCTTAAAAGTTTCCAAGGCCTCTTCAACAAATCTATGTTATACACACCCTGCTGTCATGGCGTTCCATGAGATCACATTTCTTTGGGTCATTTTTGTCAAACAACTCACTTGTCTTTCCTATTTTCTCCCATCAAAAAATTAAATGTTCAGTAATTCTTTTAAACTCATGTTAATAAGTCGATATAGTGGAATTGCTTTGGCACACAAGTCTTGGGAAGATTGAGCAATAGATGAATGGAGGATATACTTGGAAAGGAAGTATGCCAAGAGGTCTCCAAAGCATGTTGTTGATATTTTGCCCCTTGTCTTTATCAAGATCGAAGGTGGGGGATATAGTGGATAAGAATATGATAGGATAAGGATAAGACAGTGGATAAGATGTGCAAGGATATTTTGGATGTGGATGAAGGATACAGTTTTGCCCCCAAGTGTAGGGATACAAAATGAATGGAGAAGGGATTACGCATAACGCCCACAAGGGGTTTTCATCATGGTTTTCTTAGTGCCAAGTAACCGAGAAATAAAGATGGTTTTTCAGGGCCCTCTCAAGAACCCCTCCACATGTTTCCTAATACCTTGCATTTGTTTAAGGTGTTATCCTCCAAGAGGGAGATATGCAAGAAATAGACACATAGATCTAGGGGGATGGATGGATTATGATTGTCCCATACCAATCCCATCTGCAACCCCATCCTCACAATAGAATTTCCCCAGGTCACCTACTCCCCCATACAACCTGCCAGGGCCCTACCTATATATGGCAGTTTTACAGAAGTCATATTACTCCATACATGCCAGCTGTTGTAAAATTAAAAATGCCTCAAATCAAGAAGGATTAAGTTCAATAAAACAAGCCAAGAAGAAGTGAAGATCAAAGACAACAACTATTGCAACATCCCAAGTTCAACAAAGAACAAGTCCTCGAGGCAAAAGGACCATCTCAAAATTTAAATAAAGAAATATAATACTGCAGCTTAACACTTAAGTAAAATCTTTAACACAAGAATAAATAATGCAACAATCTCATAAAATTTGCACATTACAAGCACCAGTGTATGGACATCCCTCACGCATAATAAAAATGCTTGATAAGAGATCGAATCTTTAATAAAACAAAAGCCAGGCCTTTGGCCGAGATTTATTAGAATTCCCAAAACTAATTCTCCAAAAGTGTACAAACAATAAATTTTAGATGCGATCATCCATCCACGAAATTCATGTGACAAGGAAAACACATAAAATTTCCTAATCACATCATTCAAAGTGGAGAATGATATCTGTCTTTCCAAATGTAAAGAAGTGTTGTTGGAATTTTTTTGTGGTGAAACAAAAATATAATAACGATTTGAGTGTTGTTAGTAGGGGAAGGGCGATTTTGTCAGATATTATAGTTGGAAACTATTTGATAGATATCTATGCCAAAAGTGAAAGCATAGACTAGGCATGTGAACTGTTTGACAGAACGACTCAAAATGCATGTCACTCAGGGAAAGCATGATCGTAGATCTGCACAAAATGGAGTCATTGAAAGGGTTAACAATTTAAAATCTAGTGAAGAGAGAATACATTACGAGGGAAGGTACATTATGTAAGTTAACCTAGAAGAACAATGGATCAGTTCATACCTTAAGTCATGCATTACATCCTGCATTCTTTTTCGATAGCTTGCTTCTCCTCTAGTAACTGTATCCTTATCATCTACACAAAATTAACTTAACAATCTCATGTTAACACAACTCAGTAATCACTACTCAGAGAGTTCAGACCACGATACTAATTGTAGAACACCCTACATCCAGGGGACCTAAGTACTGGGGGCATCCTTCGCCATCCAGATTGCCTACATACCCTATATCCACGGGATCAAGGCCCCCTCCTTAGGATGTGACTAACGCGGGGGATGCAAACATGTAGTTCTATTTTGCACTATGTTTGATGTAACTGTGAGCAGGTACCCAGCCCTTTCTAGGGTTATTCCCTGCCCCAGACAGTTTTTCGTCGGCTACCACCCACTCAGTGAAACAAGGACGGAAGTTAGTCCACTACCACAAACACCTAAAGGGGTGTTTATTAGTTTGTCCTATTGTGGAGGAATCCGTATAAGGTGTCTACCCATGAAATCTAGCTTACTTCCCCAAGCCAAATTAGGTAATTTTCGTGACTAAGTTCGTTCCTGATCCCCTAGTACTTTCACCACGATCTGCAATAGTGAGGTGAGAGCACATGATAGACAGCGTTTCTAGATTGGCCTAGTTGCACTATAAGACATTTCACATGTCAGTAAGCCTCATTTTCTGTTAGTCTCACTTTTTTCTTTTTCTTAATCTTTTTAGTCAGGTATCTGAGGAGATTTTCCCTTCCTAAGGATTTAACTTAGAGATGTTCCTTATTACTTCCCAATGATTTAGAGGGACAGTGCCCAGACGTCATTGTTGCAGCTATGTTAGGCACAAGGTACTTGGTTCAATGCGACGGCATTACCCGTAAACGTGACCCAAAGGTACCATAAATATCGAACACTACGAATGTTTGAGTTTGGACATTTAATTACAAGGTTTACCTATCTAGATGAAAAGAAAATATATATGATAGCTTATAAGGAAATGAGAAGAATTAAACTTCTTTGCTTGCATGTAAAGAAAATAGTTAGATGTTTGATCCATTCATATATACATAAGGAAGAGTAAAGTAACGACATTCAAACAATTGTAAACATATTTTCACAAGATATTAATTCTCTTACATTAAACATAAATTAGAAAAGATACTTAATCATTCAGTTTCCAGGGTGATATTAGTTAATTTGCCATACATCAAGTGATTTTTATTCAAGGTAAAACAATGATGTATAGTCACATATCAAATTAATATTTGTTCTAAGAGTAGGATACTAAATCATTTCATTGCATAATCATTACAATTGTATATGTACAATTAAATCCAAATTAAGGCTTGTAATCATAACAGGATAAGTTATCCAACACGAATTTAACTCAACTTCTTTAGTTGAGAATTAACAATTCCTAACCATGGTAAATAATGTTGACTTCTAGGTCAAATGAGGATTCTTCAATCATATTTTGAGATAAGGGAAATTGTTTCAAAACATTAGGTTTTCGTTTGTTCTTTCTAAAGCGTTTAAGATTAACGATTGTTTAAAGAATTATTGCAATCCAACTTTGGTTCATCACTATAGGCTTCTACTAAATATTTGTCCCAACTCTTTACGTTGAATTCTATTAACATGTATAAAGGATCTAAGGACAATAGGGTCAAATCTATAGTAAAATATCAAAACCATGCCATTAGATCAATATCACAAGTACAAGGATCATATCCACAACTATGGGATTGACCCATGTTTGCTTATAGTTTTGGAGTTCATAGAGCACCATCATCTCAATCTGTTCATCTTAGATCCAATATCAAATTTTGGGTAATAGTCATTGGTCATAGTCATTTCAACCTCCTCCTCTTCAACATAAGCTACACTTTTACTTATTTTATTTATATTTTATATCTAATCAAGTATGTACTTTTGTTCTCTACTCTTTATGTAGCGTGATTTACTTATTATTGCTTATTTACATTTATCAAGTTTGTGTTTTTGTCTCAACTCCTTATGTAGGGTAATTTACTTAGTATTGCTAGGTTGCATTTATTTATCGTACATATTTATGTAAAGGATGTTTTATTTCCACACAAATATAATATGCCACTTAATTACATTGATAAAAACCTTATTAAACTTTCACACATTAATTAACATAATACACTACTATTTATTTCATATAATCCCACTACTTAAATCATATTAATACTACTCGCATCTCATTTATACAACCATCTATTACATCATTATAATATTCATATCCATCTTTTCAATATCACACACTATGTTTACACTACTAAATTTAATACCAACACATAATTTATTCATGTGTATATATTCACTCATTATTTTATCCATTACACTTATACATACATTCCCTCATTTAATTAATGTTTAACATTTACATCCTCACACATATATCACTTAATAAATACATCACCACTTTTATTTTTAATCAATCTATTCATTTATATCTTTAACTTATTCTCATATTTATATTTACTACATAATTTTAATCAATTTTTAAATTTACCTCACATATTTTATGCATTCTACATCGCTATATCTTAAATTCACTCTCATAACTCATTCATTTTTTTTACTATACTATTCATTTCAGATCTACACGTTTTTAGGATTGCCCAAAGTGGATTTTAGACAAGGCATATCATTTTTTAACAAAATCCCTCAAAGTAGTGTGGCCTCATAAACTGCAACGATTTCAGGATATGCACAAAACAAGTTTGTTGAAGGCATTAAAAACTATCAAGCAAATGCAATTGTAAGCTGTAATTCCACAACCTCTACCAACATCCTCCCTACCTATTAGTGTGGCAGCTTCTAAACAGGGTATGGACTTACATCAGATGTTAGAGTTGCAAGTGCGTTGGTGGACATGTATGCAAAACGTGGAAGCACAGACTAGGAATGTGAATTGTTCAACATAATGTCTCAAGAGACTGTCATCTCGTGGGATGCAAGATTGCAGGGTTTAAGCAAATGACATTGGCAGGATAAACATTAATGAATGGATGATTTTTGTCAGATATTATAGTTGGAAATCCTTTGATAGGCATGTATGTAGGATGTGTGAATAGGTTATGAACATCCATCAACGCAGATATGTGTGTGTATCCAAGTAAATTCAATTGGCAGATGTAAAGCCAAATACTACAACATTTACCAAGATCCTGCCCACCCACGCCAATATGGAAGCTTTGGAACAGGTTATTTTTCTATAGACATTCGTGTTTGTGTGTTTTCCAGCAAATGCATTTAACAGATGTAAATCTAAATTCTAAAACCATTGCTGACGTCCTCCCTGTCTGTGCTTGCATGGGCTAGACACAGGGTATGGAACAAGGCATAGACATACATCAAGCATAAAGAAAAGATAAATTCCATCAGACGTTGTAATTGCAAATGCCTAGTATACATGTATATAGAAGGTAGAAACATACGCAATGCACATGAACTGTTTGTCGGATCCCATGATCGCAGAATATGTAGAAAATGGATTTGATGAAAAGGCTTTAGAACATAACTAACAGGGGGTTTATATCACTAATACAAATGCCACTTCCATTTACTAGAACCTTCACAGAAACATATACACAATTTCTCTCGTGATTGATTGCAATTATCCTAAGACATATTATCAAATGAATTCAAAACTAAAACAAAATTTCAAGAATCAAACAGAGCAATGAGGAAGGGAAGAATACTTACAGATTTCTCCAGCACTCCCAAACCAGAGATCCTTCCCCTTCTTCCTTACAGTTCTAGGCAATTTATAGAAAATTTACAACCTTTAATGCATCCTCCACTCTTTTTGTTTAATGATAATGCATCCTCCACTCTCTTTGTTAAATGATAATGCATCCTCCACTCCCTTTGTTTATTGATAATGCATCTTCCACTTTCTTTGTTTAATGATAATGCATCCTCCACTCTCTTTGTTTAATGATAAAGCATCCTCCACTTTCTTTGTTTAATGAGAATCCATTGTTAATTGGTTATTTGTATTTTTAATTGAATATACATTTTATGTTTAGTTTTCAAATTTAGAATTCAAAAATTGAGTTGTGACATTATTACAATAGTATTTCAATTTGAATTCAAAATTCAAATGTGGGTTGTGATTTCCTTCTCCCCTAATTTTATGCATCATCCCGATGCATGTTAAGCATCAAAACATATAAAAATAAATATACTTTCCTACTTTAAATTCCATCCTTCAACAAGGTAGGTTAAAGAGTTTAACATAGATAAAGATAATAAGGAATATTATCTAAGTAACTAATTTAGATAGTCTCATGTAATGTTATGTCATCCTGGGGTTGTGTACTTTAAGCGGAGTGTGCAGTGCCTCTCTACATAATGCTGTGAGATTGAGATGAGCAGTGGACGGCAATTGATTGATTATATCCTTGCAACTTGTCCTTGAGTCTGAAATGTTGAATGTTCATTTGAATTTTTTCTGTGTCTAGAATAAACACTTGCAATTCACTTTAAACTTCCATCATCAAAGATAAATCAACTTTCGAAGTGCAGTAAATAAAAATTTAGGTTCATAGATTCTCCCTTGGTAATCCAGATCTTTATCAAAAAATTTAGTTTTACTCCAACATGTGCTAGAATCCAAGAGTAATGATGCTCTACTGTAGATTAGAAGAATTATATTCTCTTAGTCAATATGAGTACTCAGGAAATAGCCAATCCGGGCTAAAGTGTCCAAAATGGGACATACTGAAATAAAGCCAACTGGGCTCTTCTGTCCTTTGGGCAAATAGGTTCATACGGAACCAGGTCTATCGGACCTTATCGCTACCCAAAATAGGGTAGAACAAATGGTGGCAAAATGGCCTGGTGGTCAAACGATCCAAAACTCTATCCAATACGAGATAAGTAAACACAATAGCCAACCGGGCTAAATAGGACAGGAATCATTATGCTCCAATCTAGGATGCATAAACATAATAGCCAAACGGGCTAAAGAGGACAGGAATCATTATGCTCCAATCCGGGATGCATAAACATAATAGCCAAACAAGCTAAAGAGGACAGGAATCATTATGCTCTAGCCAGAGACTTTTGACTCCTTCAGGATCAATACGGATCCATGAGTCACTTCTTGGAGACCACAGTACCTGCCCAAGGACTGTGCTGAGGATGTCAACCAGGGATACACAATATCAACTTGTACACAACTCAGTTTTGGCAAAGCCGAGTACAAGTAATCCACCCTGGGGGTTCTTCTGAGTACTAGTGACTTCCATTATTCTGATATCATATAGACATTACTCTTAAAATGAATTCATGCTCAAGCACACACATCAAGACTCAAGTGAAAGATAGCAATTCTAGCTATCATGCATGCCTATTTATCAAAAACTCTTCCAAACTTTCCATCCATGTCTCTTCGCAACTATCACATCAATTAGTGCCACCTTAGGGCTTATTATCTAAAAGTAGTGCTAGCATCCCAAAATTAATAGTAGTTTCCCAAAATAGGAGTCCATGAATGTCATCAATTTCTCAAAAGTCGATAGTTGTCTCTAGTACTCATCATATCATCTCACCTCCAAGGAAAACCAATATCATTGATATCTTAGTGACATGTAACCAAGAAATAAAGATGGTTTTCAAGGCCCTCTCAAGAACCCCTCCACACGTTTCCTAATACCTTGCATTTGTTTAAGGTGTTATCCTCCAAGAGGGAGATATGCAAGAAACAGACACATAGATCTAGGGGGATGGATGGATTATGACTGTCCCATACCAATCCCATCTGCAACCCCATCCTCACAATAGAATTTCCCTAGGTCACCTACTCCCCCATACAATCTGCCAGGGCCCTACCTATATATGGCAGTTTTACAGAAGCCACATTACTCCACACATGCCAGCAGTTGTAAAATTATAAATGCCTCAAAACAAGTCAAATAGTTAAATCCTCAATTAAAATAAAACAAGCCAAGAAGAAGTGAAGATCAAAGATAGAAATTATTGCAACATCCCAAGTTCAATCAAGGAACAAGTCCTTGAGGCAAAAGGACCATCAAAATTTACATAAAGAAATAAAACACTGTGGCTTAACACTTAAGTAAAATCTTTATCATAAGAATAAATAATGCAACAATCTCATAAAAATTACAATCACCATGTAGCCTTACAACAAGGCCACCTAAGGGGAGTATGGAAACTGGGTGGACTTCTATCGCTCCAATAACTAAATCATACAATGGTCTCAAACCACATAGAGAACAATGATAATCACCATGTCACGTTAAACATTCGCCACAAAACTTGAAATAACCTTATCATACTTCTATATCAAAAATCCAAATAAATAGTCATATGACCCCATACAACCCAAGGCATGCCATTCTAAAAAGATTACGATGTGCCACAAGAGGAATTAGCCACAGAATATGAGATTCACTTCACAAATCTTACAGTTGTCATGTACCCAATTACTATTATACCATTACTGACATCAAGCTATCCACTTCACCTTCTAGGGAGGGTTTACTTACGACCTTATCATTTCTTTTTCATGTTTCTATCCATGTTTATCATTAACTGGACGATCATTAGATCGCAAGAGGGGACTACTAGTAGCCTTATGTCTTGATTCTAACCATGCTTTAGGTTAGCGGACCTTTAGGGCTAGTGTCCGAACCAAAAGCTCTGATACCACATGTAAGGACCTGACTCATCCTAAATCAAATAACATTAAACTCTGATATCAAAAATACCAATGAATAAAAATTTTCATCATTTTCTGTTAGTATGCTTGAAGTATTTTCCAAATGAGCATCATGGCAATCATTATTTCAATCATCATCTATATTTACCAACTTAATACACTACAAGATGTATAATCTTAATTCTACTCATAACATGCATTATTACCTAATAAGTAACCCAAGTCCATTATATTGTTACAAGCCCTCATAGTGATCAAAGAAGCATACTTCGTTCACCTATTTAGCTACTTACATATACAAGGTAGTTTCCGCTATTTTCTTAAGATGACACTGAGCTCACATAGGTTATTCGTAAAACTATTTGCATATAAAGTTATTTGCTTAATGAGTTACTAGCATGGTACTCTTACCATAGTTGAGTATGTAGTTGTTTCTGTCTAGGTCTCTAATGTTCCACAACCGACACTCATTGGATTAGTCATATGCATTTATGTACATAACTAGAACTATCATAATGCACCAAAAATCACATCGAGTTCTACAATACACCATCTTAAGAGCATAACCCATAGCTGATATTGTCTAAGATACTATGGAGGACACAAATAGATTCCATGGTTGTAAGTATGATTTACAACTTAATTTAAAGGGTCGTTGAAGTAGCACACTAACTGAAATATTTATGCAAAATGGACTAATTAGAGAAGATCATTTGGATTTATCTATATTAAATAGACATAGAGATCAATAACTTTCTCCTTACCAAACAATTCGCTAATCATTTAAAGAAAATGACCATCCTTAATATGCCTAATAATCCTGAAGGCTATACTACCTTCCATTCAAATTCAGAATCCTGTTCTGTTTGTGAGTTTGAACTATCTAAGGCTACAACCCTACAAGACCATCTGAGGTAACTATAGGTATCTTTGCATTTTTATCTAGGAGAGTACAATTGGTGTGAGTGAAATCAAATCAAATGTTAGATTTTGTAAAGTCATTCCTTGTCTCATCTGATAGGGTAACCAATTGGAACAGTGGCAAAGGCATGAACAAATATGCTTAATGTATGCTATAGCAATGCGATAAAACTTAAAATTTAGTTTCCTAGAATCATCAGGTTCTTAAAAGATTAACAATTTGAAATCTAGTGAAGAGAGAATACATTACGAGGGAAGGTACATTATGTAAGTTAACCTAGAAGAACACTGGATCAGTTCATACCTTAAGTCATGCATTACATCCTGCATTCTTTTTCAATAGCTTGCTTCTCCTCTAGTAACTGTATCCTTATCATCTGCACAAAATTAACTTAACAATCTCACGTTAACACAACTCAGTAATCACTACTCAAAGAATTCAAACCACGATACTAATTATAGAACACCCTACATCTAGGGGACCTGAGTATTGGGGGCATCCTTCGCCGTCCAGACTGCCTACATACCCTGTATCCACGAGATCAAGGCCCCCTCCTTAGGATGTGACTAATGCGGGGGATGGGAACATGTAGTTCTATTTTGCACTATGTTTGATGTAACTGTGAGCGGGTACCCAGCCCTTTCTAGGGTTATTCCCTACCCCAGACAGTTCTTCATCGACTGCCACCCACTCGATGAAATAGGGACGGAAGTTAGTCCACTACCACAAACACCTAAAGGGGTGTTTATCAGTTAGTCCTAGTGTGGAGGAATCCCTATAAGGTGTCTACCCATGAAATCTAGCTTACTTCCCCAAGCCAAATTAGGTAATTTTTGTGACTAAGTTCATTCCCGATCCCCTAGTACTTTCACCACGATCTGCGAGAGCCAAGTGAGAGCACATGATAGACAGTGTTTCTAGATTGGCCTAGTTGCCCTATCTGGCATTTCACATATCAGTAAGCCTCACTTTCTGTTAGTCTCACTTTTTTCTTTTTCTTAATCTTTTTAGTCAGGTATCCGAGGAGATTTTCTCTTCCTACGGATTTAACTTAGAGATGTTCCTTATTACTTCCCAATGATTTAGAGGGACAGTGCCCAGACGTCATTGTTGCAGCTATGTTAGGTGCGAGGTACTTGGTTCAACGCGATGCCCTTACCCGTAAATGTGACCCAGAGGTACCATAAATACCAAACACTGCGAATGTTTGAGTTTGGATGTTTAATTACAAGGCTTACCTATCTAGATGAAAAGAAAATATATATGATAGCTTATAAAGAAATGACAAGAATTAAACTTCTTTGCTTGCATGTAAAGAAAATAGCTAGATGTTTGATCCATTTATATATACATAAGGAAGAGTAAAGTAACGACATTCAAACAATTGTAAACATATTTTCACAAGATATTAATTCTCTAACATTAAACATAACTTAGAAAAGATACTTAATCATTCAGTTTCTAGGGTGATATGATAGTTAATTTGTCATACATCAAGTGATCTTTATTCAAGGTAAAACAATGATGTATAGTCACATATCAAATTAATATTTGTTCTAAGAGTAGGATACTAAATCATTTCATTGCATAATCATTACAATCGTATATGTACAATTAAATCCAAATTAAGGCTTGTAATCATAACAGGATAAGTTATCCAACACGAATTTAACTCAACTTCTTTAGTTGAGAATTAACAATTCCTAACCATGGTAAATAATGTTGACTTCTAGGTCAAATGAGGATTCTTCGATCATATTTTGAGATAAGGGAAATTGTTTCAAAACATTAGGTTTTCGTTTGTTCTTTCTAAAGCATTTAAGATTAACGATTGTTTAAAGAATTATTGCAATCCAACTTTGGTTCATCACTATAGGCTTCTACTAAATATTTGTCCCAACTCTTTATGTTGAATTCTATTAACATGTATAAAGGATCTAAGGACAATAGGGTCAAATCTATAACAAAATATCAAAACCATGCCATTAGATCAATATCACAAGTACAAGGATATATCCACAACTATGGGATTGACCCATGTTTGCTTATAGTTTTGGAGTTCATAGAGCACCATCATCTCAATCTGTTCATCTTAGATCCAATATCAAATTTTGGGTAATAGTCATTTGTCATAGTCATTTCAACCTCCTCCTCTTCAACATAAGCTACACTTTTACTTATTTTATTTATATTTTATATCTAATCAAGTATGTACTTTTGTTCTCTACTCTTTATGTAGCGTGATTTACTTATTATTGCTTATTTACATTTATCAAGTTTGTGTTTTTGTCTCAACTCCTTATGTAGGGTAATTTACTTAGTATTGCTAGGTTGCATTTATTTATCGTAAATATTTATGTAAAGGATGTTTTATTTCCACACAAATATAATATGCCACTTAATTACATTGATAAAAACCTTATTAAACTTTCATACATTAATTAACATAATACACTACTATTTATTTCATATAGTCCCACTACTTAAATCATATTAATACTACTAGCATTTCATTTATACAACCATCTATTACATCATTTATAATATTCATATCCATCTTTTCAATATCACACACTATGTTTACACTACTAAATTTAATACCAACACATAATTTATTCATGTGTATATATCCACTCATTATTTTATCCATTACACTTATACATACATTCCCTCATTTAATTAATGTTCAACATTTACATCCTCACACATATATCACTTAATAAATACATCACCACTTTTATTTTTAATCAATCTATTCATTTATATCTTTAATTTATTCTCATATTTATATTTACTGCATAATTTTAATCAATTTTTAAATTTACCTCACATATTTTATGCATTCTACATCGCTATATCTTAAATTCACTCTCATAACTCATTCATTTTTTTTACTATACTATTCATTTCAGATCTACGCGTTTTTAGGATCACCCAAAGTGGATTTTAGACAAGGCATATCAATTTTTAACAAAATCCCTCAAAGTAGTGTGGCCTCATAAACTGCAACGATTTCAGGATATGCACAAAACGAGTTTGTTGAAGGCATTAAAAAATATCAAGCAAAAGTAATTGTAAGCTGTAATTCCAAAACCTCTGCCAGCATCCTCCTTGCCTGTCAACGTGGCAGCTTCTAAATAGGGTATGGACTTACATCAGATGTTAGAGTTGCAAGTGCGTTGGTGGACATGTATGTAAAACGTGGAAGCACAGACTAGGAATGTGAACTGTTCAACATAATGTCTCAAGAGACTGTCATCTCGTGGGATGCAAGATTGCAGGGTTTAAGCAAATGACGTTGGTAGGATAAACATTAATGAAAGGATGATTTTTGTCAGATATTATAGTTGGAAATCCTTTGATAGGCATGTATGCAGGACGTGTGAACATGTTATTAACATCCATCAACGCAGATATGTGTGTGTATCCAAATAAATTCAATTGGCAGATGTAAAGCCAAATATTACAACCTTTACCAGGATCCTGCCCACCCACGCCAATATGGAAGCTTTGGAATAGGGTATTTTTATATAGACATTCGTGTTTGTGTGTTTTCTAGCAAATGCATTTGACATATGTAAATCTAAATTCTAAAACCATTGCTGACGTCCTCCCTGTCTGTGCTTGCATGGGCTAGACATAGGGTATGGAACAAGGCATAGACATACATCAAGCATAAAGAAAAGATAAATTCCATCAGACGTTGTAATTGCAAATGCCTAGTATACATGTATATAGAAGGTAGAAACATACGCAATGCACATGAACTGTTTGTCGGATCCCATGATCGCAGAATATGTAGAAAATGGATTTGATGAAAAGGCTTTAGAACATAATGAACAGGGGGTTTATATCACTAATACAAATGCCACTTCCATTTACCAGAACCTTCACAGAAACATATACACAATTTCTCTCGTGATTGATTGCAATTATCCTAAGACATTATCAAATGATTCAAAACTAAAACAAAATTTCCAAAATCAAACAGAGCAATGAGGAAGGGAAGAATACTTACAGATTTCTCCAGCACTCCCAAACCAAAGATCCTTCCCCTTCTTCCTTGCAATTCTAGGCAATTTATAGAAAATTTACAACCTTTAATGCATCCTCCACTCTCTTTGTTTAATGATAATGCATCCTCCACTCTCTTTGTTAAATGGTAATGCATCCTTCACTCCCTTTGTTTATTGATAATGCATCCTCCACTTTCTTTGTTTAATGATAATGCATCCTCCACTCTCTTTGTTTAATGATAAAGTATCCTCCACTTTCTTTGTTTAATGATAATCCATTGTTAATTGTTTATTTGTATTTTTAATTGAATATACATTTTATGTTTAGTTTTCAAATTTAGAATTCAAAAATTGAGTTGTGACATTATTACAATAGTATTTCAATTTGAATTCAAAATTCAAGTGTGGGTTGTGACACCTGGCCACCCATGCATCTGATGATGTGTGGTTGATAGATTCTAGTGCATCATTCCACATAAACTTACATCGAAGCTGGTTCATGAAGTATGAAGAGTTTGATGGTGGAAGAGTTTACCTAGGTGATGATTCTCATCTGAAGATTGTTGATCATGGAAGAGTCTCAATCCGATTCCCTGATGGATGAGTTAAGGGGATCACTGGGGTTATGCACATCCCAAGGTTGGCATGGAACCTACTTTCTGTAAGTATGTTGAATGATGTAGGTGTGCAGGTTGTCTTTTCGAAGGATGGATGCAAGATGACTAGAGGATCTATGGTGCTTGCGAAGGGTACTTGGAGAGGTACTCTGTTTCACCTGGAGGCATGCACTTCACAGTGCAATAGTTCTTCTGGACTCAAAGAAAAGAGCTGCAGTCACTTCATCCCCACCATTGTATCAAATTCTAATGGTAGTACATTTTGGGTACCTAAGGGTGCTCATGCTTTGGAAGTTAAGCTTCCTGCTGAAAAGACAATGTTATGGCATAAGAGATTTGGCCACATTGGTGAGAAGGGTCTTAGAACCCTGAAAAATAAAAACATCGTTGAGGGGTTAAATGATTGTAATCTTGAGTTTGACTTTTGCGAACATTGTATATATAGAAAGCAAAATTGTGTTCAGTTTTACTCTAGTTCTCACAAGTCTTCTAGTGTGTTGGACCTTATTCACTCTGATGTGTTTGGTCCTATTAGTGTTCCTTCAATTTCCAAATCTGTATATTTTGTATCTTTTATAGATGATTACGGTAGAAGGACATGGATTTATTTTCTCAGAAGCAAGACTGAAGTCTTTAGTTGGTTCAAAGAGTTTAAAGCTTTTGTTGAGAATCAGACTAGTAAAAGGATTAAGTGTTTGAGAACTAACAATGGTGGTAAGTTTTGTTCAACAGAGTTCGATAAGTTCTGTAAAGAGTAAGGGATTGAAATACATAAGATAACTCCATACACCCCACAGAAAAATGGAGTTGTAGAGACGATGAACAGGACACTCATGGAGAAGGCTAGGAGTATGCTTAGTGGAGCAAGCCTCGAACAAAATTTTTGGAATGAAGCTGTAGCCACTGCTTGCTACCTAGTAAACAAGTCTCCTACATCAGCTCTTGTTGGTAAGACACCTATGGAGGTGTGGTCTGGTAAGAATCCTTCAGTTAGACATCTTCATGTTTTTGGTTGTGAGGCATATGCACATGTGCCTAGGGAGAAACAGTCTAAATTAGAGAACAAGGCTGTTAAGTGTATCTTCATTGGCTATGGTGTCAGTGTGAAAGGATACAAGCTTTGGGATCCTATGGCTGAAAAAGTGTTGTATATCAGAAGTGTTATTTTTAGAGAGCTAACACCTTCTTCTGTTGTTCTACATTCAGAAGAAAAATAAAAGAAAGAAGATATGGTTCAGTTTCCTTCTACCCCAGAGAAGATTGAACCGATAGACCCTGTGAGACCTGATGATGAGGAGAGCTCTAGCATCTCTGAAAGCTCGGAAGAAGAAGCAGAACCTCAACCTCAACCATTGAGGAGGTCTACATGAACAAGGAAGCAACCTAATAGGTTTGGTTATGTTGGAATCATTTGTCGTTGCACCAAAAGCTTGAGCTATCAACGCTCGCTACAAACACCAGACTTAACCCAGATCCACAGGATGCTCACTGCCATGTCACGAATCCTGAGGTCAACATTGAACGCCTCACTAACAAGGGGGCAACTCACTGCCAACAACCTCCCCTCAATGCAACCTAAGGGATTCGAACCCGTGATCCATGGCTCTGATACCAATTGTTGGAATTGTTTGCCGTTGCACCAAAAGCTCGAGCTATCAACGCTTGCTACAAACACCAGACTTAACCTAGATCCACGGGAGGCTCACTGCCATGTCACGAATCTCGAGGTTAGCGTTGAACACCTCACTGACAAGGGGGCAGCTCACTGCCAACAGGTTATTCATTGCTTGATTCTACTTGTGCTTTTGCCTTGCTTACTAACACTAATGAGCCTAGAACTGTGACAGAGGCTATGGGCATGAAAGATGCAGGTTCCTAGAAGGAGGCCATGGAAGATGAGATGGCTTCTTTGGAGAATAATAAAACATGGGACTTGGTACCTTTGCCTAAAGGATGGAAACCTGTTGGATGCAAATGGGTGTTCAAAAAGAAATTCAGTGTAGACGACAGTGTTGAAAAGTACAAGGCTAGACTGGTTGCGAAGGGGTACTCACAAGTGGAGGGAATTGATTATGGTGAAATTTTCTCTCCCGTTGCAAAGCTAACATCTATTCGGTTCCCATTATCTCTTGTAGCATCTTATGACTTAGAGGTGGAGCAGACGGATGTGAAGACAACATTCCTTCATGGTGATTTGGAGGAAGATATTTACATGTCACAGTCAGAGCATTACATAGAGAAAGGTAAAAAAAATTTGGTTTGCAAGTTGAAAAAGTCTTTGTATGGTTTGAAGCAATCTCCTAGGATGTGGTACTTGAAGTTTGATGCCTTTGTGTTGTCAGTTGGATTTTTGAAATCGAAATCAGATCATTGTGTGTATTATAAGTTTGACAATGATCGCATTCTCATTATTGTATTGTATGTTGATGATATGCTATTAATTGGGAATGGTACGAATATGATTTCTAATTTGAAGTCTCAGTTGTCAGCACAATTTGAGATGAAAAATCTAGAGGCAGCCAAGTACATTTTGGGAATGGAAATCAGAAGAGACAAAGCTAACATAAAACATTGGTTAAGCCAGAGTAAGTATGTGAAGACCGTGTTGGATAGGTTCAACATGCTAGATTGTAGACCATTGTGTGTACCTACTTCTTTGGGGACAAAGTTATCTATTAATGATTGTTACATCCCTCTTTTTGGAAACAATTATGCTATTTACTTTCTTGCAAATTTTAGTAATTTAATATGTCATGGATGATATGGAAACTGACGATTTATCTTACAAAGTTGTTATATGAAATTGTGGAATCTAATGAATACGATCAAGGAGATATTGTAGACTAAATGTCTTTATAATAAATGCAATGATGTTTGGATATATTATATTTGGATCAAAGGTGCTTTGACCACAAAATTGTATGTGAGTCTGTCGATGCAGGAATAGGTGGACCGTGTTCGACGGGAAGAGAAAGTATCTTCGAGAGAGAGTATAGACTCTGGAATTAACCATGGGTGTTTGTTAATGAGAATGCCAAACAGGTAGATAAACCTTGGAACCATCATTTTAGTCTTGGTTGTCAGTTGGGTTAGTTAACTAGATGTCGACGTCAGAGGATAAAGTATTACATCCTAGTCGAAAGTTGTCATATAGAATCTTGGAGTCGTCGATGTCGTTGTAAGTCCATCATAGAAAGTCGACTTATTTAGACATTTATTATTTTCATTTATAAGTATTTAATGAACCATCTTGTGGCAAAATTATAAATCTTGTCTCGTAGTCGAAAGACGCGAGAAGTCAGCTTTGTGCGTCTAACGTTGCAGAAACTCGTTTGCATTACGATCAATCCGTCGAGATTGTCGTAAAACGCGTCGAACTTGTGTTGTGAATTTATTCTTTTCTTGTAGGTTGACAGATGTCAATTTGAAGCCTTAACATGAAATAATTATTTATGGACGTCGTTTAGCGTGAGTCTTTTCTTCTAGCTTTGACCGCGATTTGTTGTCAATCTAACCTTGAGCTTTCTTAATAAGTTGGTCTTTGCCTCTTTTTCCTTTTCGACCAAAACGATGCTCTAGTCATTTCCTAACCGCCACCAAGCTGAGATTAACTCCACAATACATCTTATAGTGGCTTTTGGATTGAATTAGATACCTTGGTATTCGAGTGAAGGCGGAGTTGTTATGTCTTCTAGCAAGCCACGTTGCCATAGGAACCACCACCTTTTGAATGGTCGTGCTAAATGGGAAGTCAGGTTTAAAATTAGTTATGTCGACCCATGTGATTAGATTTATGTCAACTGAGAACTCTTTGGAGAGATTCCTTTTTTTCCATGACGTGAGAGGAAGGTAGTTTGCAGTTGTGAATGAGAGTAACCGATAATAAATGATTGATACTCCATCATCTAGTAGGGTGGAGAGGTTTCGGTTGCTGTTGTGTGAAAGAAGAAGAAACTACGGAGTTTAGGGGGAAAGAACAGCTGAGAGAAACGTGATTCTTTTACTCCTACATCGTAGAAAGTTTGTTTTCCTTCACCAAGAGTTAGGAAACGGTAGTTGAAGACGATTGAGGGCCTTCATCGTAGATAAGGAGGTAGTTAGAAGGGACAGCGGGCACGTAAGTGGAGACTGGGACGTGTAGATAAGTTAGGGAGATATTCATGGCGAGAGAAAGAAATATACTCCAACGTATGGAGAGAAGAGTAGAAACGGACAGCAGAAAGAACTGCGAAGCAAGAGAAGATGCGCAGTTGAGTTTGAGAAAACCGCGTAGAGGGAGAGGAGTTTTGGTTAGTGGCTGTCGTGGTTTGTAAGGAGAGAAACGTGTGTGGAGATATTATCGACGGTAGAGAGAGAGGTCAGTCGCTGTGTTGAAGGAGAGTGTTCGTTCTTTTGAGTAGTGATCAGTTATCTAGAGAGAGGGGCTTCTGAGTAGGAAGCGACAGAGAGAGATATCTGTGGAATCATCAGAGGTTGGAACAACTTCTAAGTAGTGATCGGTTTCTGAGGGAGATCGACTTTTGAGGTGAGAGGAGTGAGTTGTAGGGACTGTCGTGGGCTTTAGAAAGTGTGATACGGTAGAGAGTTTAGAAAAGGCATTTGTATCCTTCATTGTGGAAGGAGGTGTGTTTTTGAAAGGAGGAAATAAACGGAAGTAAGAGGAGTGAGTTTGGGGAAAAGACTGATGGGTTTTGTCATAGGATTTGACAGAGAGATAACGGAAGGAGCTTATCTGTGTGGTTGGCAGTGAGGATTGAAGGGAGGCTTCGGCACTCGCTGTGCTCTTCATTGCTGAGTAAGGTAATATTCCTACAACGATTATGATATCATGATAATGTATTTTATTGCGATGCTGTGAGTAGTTCTTCATTGTAAACGTATTATTATTGTATTATGATAGAAGAAACCTCAGTGACAATAATTCTGCTGTCGATAAGTATGCAAGAACTTAGAAAATAGATTATTACCTCTCTTGGTAGATGTCGTAAGACGATAGAGCATAGGTCTCCATGTGCTTTCCTCAAAGATTGATCAATGCATGATTGCTAATGTGAACTACAAACTTCAAAAGACGTGAAATATTAAAGAGTTCCTTCAAGACAGAGATATCAACGTAAAACTGCCCTTGCGGCACTTGAAACAATAGCTCCTTAGTGAGAAAATAGTATGCTCCACGAGCGTGTTGTGTAGGAGAGATAAACCACAGATTTAAAACATGTTTTGACGTAAATTTTAATGTGTTTGGTAGCCTAAGTTGTAATTACAACTAGTTTGAGTCGTTTCCATCTGTTATCTTTTGTTAGAAGTCGACCGTGCGTTGGTCATCTCTAAAGTCGTAGGAAAGACTCCAAATTTTCTTTATTATCATATTTTACAATTAGTACCTCATTAACTCTTGTGAAATAAATTGACTTGAAGGAGAATAGGGAGTTAATGTATTTGGGTTGGTCGTAAACCGTCATGGTTTTGAAATAAGCAAGTAGGGTGGAAAACCCACTTCTGAAACCAGATCACATTGCATGCAACGATTCTAGTATCATTTTGTAGACCTTATGAGTCTAGAATCCTTGAATTCTGAGATAACGGGAAATGGTTTAGATACTTGAGTATGTTGTGTAAACATGGGAACCAAGTAAACAAATATGAAACCACTTAGGAGTGGACGTTTTTAAAATGATTTTACAGGATAATAGGATTATGAAACTCTGAACTCGAGATTAGAGTAAATGTTGCGCCCTGTGCTATTATAGGAGGATATCCTAAAACCTTGAGGTCATCAAGGTCGTCAATTAGTTCAAACTATACAAATAGGAAACTGTAGGATTTCGACTAGTTCAAGTCGAGTAGGGTGGGAGAACCAAGTTCATGCGTTCTTAGAATGCTAATTTAAAAACAAATCCTTTGGCCAAGGTGGTGTACTATCCTCAAGTGCATCAAACGTTCACCGTAACTGGATGGCGTTTCTTGTGGAGTGTCGTGCATGACTAGAGGGTATCTAGGGATCTGCATGATAACAAGACACGTAGGTTACAACACCAGAGCTCAGATGGCAAACACCGATGGTTATCCTAAGTCTATCCTCTTGAGTAGGGTAGGGCCACTTCCGGTTAGGAAGGAGTGCGGGAGACCGACGGTCTGTGGTTGGAGGTTAAGCTCCTTGAAGATACTTTCTCTTCCAAAGACTGAGGAATGCCGAGTCTTGAATGTGATGGGTCGACAATCGAGATGCATGTTAATGGTATGTTTCCAATATTTGTTGTTTCAAGAAAATTTCATTTGTTAGAAAACAAAGTGTTTAATGTATATCATTTCTTTCAGTTTTATGAAAATGAGATCATGTTTATGATTAAATGAAAAACGTTGTATTGGAATATAGATGAGTTTAGGTTGTATTTGATTACTTAGTCAAAAAAAAAATTGCCGTTGTGAAAACTTAGTTCTTCTTGTTATTTCGGATTTGGATGTTAAATATGGTATCAGAGCTAGGTTCAGCACTAGGGCTGATGAGTCCACTAACCTGATTATGAAATCATCATTATGCGGGTAGCTAATGATTTGGTTTATTGTGCCAGGATGGTATACACCTTGAAAACCGCAAGAAAATCCTTCGTGGGTAAGAAGCGTTATCTGCAAGCTAAGCAGAAACGACTTGTGATGATCAAGACCATAGAGAAAACTAATGACAAAAATGACATTTGGCTTGATGATGTGGAAACCTTAGCCAATGCAATGTCACGACTTAAGCGAGTGAGGAGAGAACTCCTAGAGGAAGCAACGACGGCAACTCGAATCATGATCAACCGCTACTCCTGGATTGAAACTAATAGTGTACCTGTTAGAGTACCTGAGAGTGTACCTAGTACTATACCCATGATCACTAGAGATCCACGTGTAGTACCTAGAGCTGAGATTATTGAGTTATCTTCTAATAGTGAGTCTGAGGGGTATACACCTTGTGATTATATGTCGGACAATGAATCTGAAGGTTACACTCCACTAGATAACACTATGTAGAAACATGAGATTTGTCTATCTCTAATGATGTTGAAACAATTTTGCAAAATGAATAAAGACAAAATTTTGGTTTGAGAACAATTATGAATATGATCAATTGTTGTGTTCTTTTATGATATTTAATAATAAGCGTAAAACTGATTAGTATATGTTTAAACAAGTGTGAAACTAAACTAGCATGGACCAATCAGGGTTTAACGAGGGGGAGGATCGGGAAGGTCATAACTCTCGGGAAAACTTCACTGACAAGTTGGATAGGATTCTCAACATGCTCACTGAAACCAAGGAAAGGTTGAACAAACTAGAGAAGAAAATAGATGAAACTGGTAACACAGAGGGTGGAAACAAGAACTCACACTTCACAAGCAAGAGTAAACATTGGGATAATGGCACGACAAGTGAGCATCCTGATGACAGTGAAGCCCAAAGAAGAACCAAGGATAAACTTGCGTTAGAGTTATCTAAGGATATGAAGAAGGTTAACCCTCCAAAGTTTGATGGAACGAAAACTGGAGATGCAACTGAAGCATGGTTGACTGAGATGGAGAAATATTTTGAGATCAGAAACTACTCTGAGGTTACTAAAGCTGTGTGGGGAGCTTATCAGCTGTCTGGGGAAGCGCCCACTTGGTGGATGAATAAGAAAATGGAGTTGGAATTATGTCCCTTGAAGGTGACATGGGATGAGTTTGTGGAACTATTCCAAAAACGGTGGTTACCTCAGTTATACTTTGATCAAAAGTTAACAGATTTCCAAAACCTCAGGCAAGGTGAACTATCTGTGGTCAAGTATGCAGAAAAATTCAATAGGCTATTGAAGTATGTTCCCCAATACCAAAAGGACGAAAGGTTCCGAATCAGAAAGTTCATCATGGGACTCAATCCTCAAATCGGAGGTGAGGTGGAGGTGCATGGTCCAAGCACAATGGATCAAGTTTATGAAAAGGCAATAAAACAGGAGCAGAAGATTAAATCTATCTCTGCTTACTGTGACAAGAAACACAAGAAGTTTGATAAGAACTACAATGATCAGTCTTATAAAAGGAAAAATGAGAAGGGATATGGAAACAGGAGGTTTGATAGGGGAAATCGAAAGAATCAAGGAGGATTTGGTAATGAGCGCAGAGGCGAAGATTTTAAGAGAAATGTAAATTTTAAGAAGAATGGTGATTCTGCAAGTAGGCCATCTGAGAAGCGAGGACCTATAGGAGGATGCTTTTCTTGTGGAGGAGATCATTATGCCAACCGTTGCCCCAACAAGAAGCCGAATGGGAGGCCCAGGAACACGGAGCTTCCTTCACAACAGGAAGCCTTTCAGCAAAGGATTCATGCCGCTCTTAACAATTGGCAGGCAGAGTATCAGATCACTCCTATTGAGATGACAGGTACCTTATTTGGAGTTCCTGTTTCTATTCTATTTGATACTGGTGTAACAAAAAAATTTGTGTCATCTAGAATCTTAAATAAATTTTCTAGAAAAGCTGGTTTTATGTCAAAACCTTGGACAGTAGAGTATGCAAATAATTCAAAGTCTCAGGTAGAGCAATGTTTGTTCGAAGCTAGGATTGATGTTTCTAACTTCACCACTGAGGCTAACTTATACGTAGCACCCTTAGGGTCCTACAATGTCATCCTAGGAATGAGCTGGTTGTGGAAACATCGAGCCAAAGTAGATTGCTTTCATAAAACCATTGAGTGTCTGGATGAGACGGGCAAAACAGTAAATCTCCAAGGAATACAGAGGGAAATAAAGGTTAGATCCATTTCATCAAAACAACTAAAGCGGGCTAGGCGAAAGGGATGTCAACTTTTTACAGTCAAGATGGACCTAGTAGAGGCAACCTCAGAGAAACAATCATTTGAGGAAAGATATCCATATCTGTGCAACTTCAGGGATGTATTTCCTGAGGAGTTACCAGGCTTGCCTCTGAAGAGAGCATTTGACTTTGGCATAGATATTAAACTAGGATTGGAGCAAATCTCTAAAGCTCCGTATCGAATGACTACCATAGAACTTATGGAATTAAAGGCTCAGTTGCAGGAGCTTTTGTCTAAGAATTTGATTAGGCCAAGTGCATCACCGTGGGGAGCCCCTGTTATCTTTGTCAAAAAAAAAGATGGAACTCTAAGGTTGTGTATAGACTATAGGATGCTTAATAAGGCGACTATAAAGAACAAGTATCCCTTGCCATGAATTGATGATCTATTTGACCAAATGCGTGGCGCATCGGTCTTTTCCAAGATAGATCTGAGATCTGGATACCATCAGTTAAGGTTGAAAGACGAAGACATTCCCAAGACAGCATTTAGAACAAGGTATGGTCATTATGAGTTCACGGTGTTGCTGTTTGGATTGACCAACGCACCTGCTACTTTTATGAATCTCATGAATAGTGTATTCAGAGATTGTCTTGATAAGTTTGTGTTAGTTTTCATTAATGATATTCTGATCTATTCCAAGGATGAAGAGGAGCATGCACGACATCTTCAAATCGTCTTGCAACGGTTAAGAGAACATAAATTGTATGCGAAACTCTCCAAATGCACCTTCTTTCAGAAAGAAGTACAGTACTTAGGGAACATAATATCAGCCGATGGGATATCAGTTGATTCGACCAAAATAAAAGCTATTATGGAATGGCCTGAACCGACCAATGTGTCAGAGGTACTAAGTTTCATGGGATTGGCAGGGTATTATAGGAAATTTGTGTTGAATTTCTCAAGCATAGCTAGCCCCATTACCTCTTTGCAGAGAAAAGGAAAAAGGTTTGTTTGGACGGATGAATGTCAAAAGGCTTTTGACTTGTTAAAAGAAAAATTAACAACAGCTCCAATTCTGAAAGTTCCTGATCCTAAGGGAGAGTTTGAGGTTATCACTGATGCCTTGAGGGAAGGATTGGGAGGTGTGCTTATGCAAGATGGCAGGGTAGTAACCTATGAGTCAAGGAAGCTAAAAAATTATGAGCAGAACTACGCTCCTCATGACCTAGAATTGGCAGCAGTGGTTCACACCCTTCAGATGTGGCGACATTATTTGTTGGGAAGGACTTTTATTTTAAAATTTGAGCATCAAAGCCTTCGCTACATATTCAAACAACCTAATCTCAATGCAAGGCAAAGGAGATGGTTGGAATTAATATCATATTATGACTTTGAAATTTCTTATATCAAAGGCAAGGAAAACTGAGTAGCTGATGCCTTAAGCAGAAGAAGGCACATAGCCTCTATAATCTCCATTCATGCTAACTTTAAAGACTTAGTATTGCAAAACTTATCTGGAGATGAGTATTATGAGCATGTGAAACAGGCTCTGCACCTAAATCCTAAGGACCCAAGATATGACGGATTCAGTTTTGAATCCAATGGATTGCTGAGATTCAAGGGAAGAATATATGTTCCTGATTCAGTAGAACTTAGAAACCTTGTGTGGAAGGAAGTTCACTGTGCTCCTTACTCTGGACACCCTGGTGTAACTAAACTATTGGCGGATGTAAAGCCGCTATATTTCTGGAAGGGAATGAAAAGTGATGCTGCAAAGTTTGTAGCTAGTTGTTTGGAGTGTCAGAGAGTTAAGGCAGAACACCAACATCCTGCTGGGTTGTTGTACCCACATGATATTCCAGAATGGAAATGGCAAGTTATTAGTATGGATTTTGTTCAGGGGTTGCCAATGTCTAAGAACAAGCATGATGCAATATTGGTTGTTGTGGATAAACTAACCAAGGTTGCACATTTTATACTGGGAAATTTGACAGATGGAGCACATCTTTTGGCTCGAAAATTTGTGCAAGAAATTTTTAGATTGCATGGGGTACTTGAAAAGATAATATCTGATAGAGATGCTCGGATAACTTCACAGTTTTGGCAAACCTTATTTTCTGCATTAGGGACTAAACTGAATGTAAGTACTGCTTATCATCCCGAAACTTATGGACAGACAGAAAGAGTGAATCAAGTATTAGAAGACCTTTTGAGAATGTATTGCATGGATTAGCAATACAGATGGGAGGAATATCTACCTCTTGTCGAATTTGCCTATAACAACTCCTATCATTCTGCCATTAAGATGGCGCCATTTGAAGCATTATATGGAAGGAAATGCAGAACTCCTATAAGCTGGGATAAGCTGGAAGATAGGATAAGCATTGGACCTGAAATGCTTGCTGATATGGAAGAAAAAGTTAAAGTGATTAGGAAGAGGTTGGCAGAAGCCAATGACAGGCAAAAGAGTTATGCAGATCGCAAACGAGTGCCTAGACACTTCTCTGTTGGTGAGAAAGTGCTTTTGCGAGTGAAACCCCAAAAGAGTTCTATAAAGTTTGGTAAATCTTCGAAATTGGCTCCTCGTTATGTCGGACCTTTCGAAGTTTTTGAGATTATCAATCCGGTTACCTACAAAGTTGCTCTACCTCCAGCCTTGTCTAAGATACATAATTCATGTTGCTTTATAAAAAGTTTGTTTTAAGTTTAAGTTTTTGCTTGATAAACTTAATCATCGGGGACGATGATTTTTAAAGGGGAAGGATATGTTACATCCCTCTTTTTGGAAACAATTATGCTATTTACTTTCTTGCAAATTTCAGTAATTTAATATGTTGTGGACAATATGGAAACTGACGATTTATCTTACAAAGTTGTTATATGAAATTGTGGAATCTAATGAATACGATTAAGGAGATATTGTAGACTAAATGTCTTTATAATAAATGCAATGATGTTTGGATATATTATATTTGGATCAAAGGTGCTTTGACCACAAAATTGTATGTGAGTCTGTCGATGCAGGAACAGGTGGACCGTGTTCGACGGGAAGAGAAAGTATCTTCGAGAGAGAGTATAGACTCTAGAAATTAACCATGGGTGTTTGTTAATGAGAACGCCAAACAGGTAGATAAACCTTGGAACCATCATTTTAGTCTTGGTTGTCAGTTGGGTCAGTTAACTAGATGTCGACGTCAGAGGATAAAGTATTACATCCTAGTCGAAAGTCGTCATATAGAATCTTGGAGTCGTCGATGTCGTTGTAAGTCCATCATAGAAAGTTGACTTATTTAGACGTTTATTATTTTCGTTTATAAGTATTTAATGAACCATCTTGTGGCGAAATTATAAATCTTGTCTCATAGTTGAAAGACGCGAGAAGTCAGCTTTGTGCGTCTAACGTTGTAGAAACTCGTTTGCGTTACGATCAATCTGTCGAGATTGTCGTAAAACGCGTTGAACTTGTGTTGTGAATTTATTCTTTTCTTGTAGGTCGACGGATGTCGATTTGAAGCCTTAACGTGAAATAATTATTTATGGACGTCGTTTAGCGTGAGTCTTTTCTTCTAGCTTTGACCGCGATTTGTTGTCAATCTAACCTTGAGCTCTCTTAATAAGTTGGTCTTTGCCTCTTTTTCCTTTTCGACCAAAACGATGCTCTAGTCATTTCCTAACAGCCGCCAAGCCGAGCTTAACTCCACAATACATCTTATAGTGGCTTTTGGATTGAATTAGATACCTTGGTATTCGAGTGAAGGCGGAGTTGTTATGTCTTCTAGCAAGCCACGTCGCCATAGGAACCACCACCTTTTGAATGGTCGTGCTAAATGGGAAGTCGGGTTTAAAATCAGTTATGTCGACCCATGTGATTAGATTTATGTCAACCAAGAACTCTTTGGAGATTCCTTTTTTTCCATGACGTGAGAGGAAGGTAGTTTGCAGTTGTGAAGGAGAGTAACCGATAATAAATGATTGATACTCCATCATCTAGTAGGGTGGAGAGGTTTCAGTTGCTGTTGTGTGAAAGAAGAAGAAACTGCAGAGTTTAGGGGGAAAGAACAGCTGAGAGAAATGTGATTCTTTTACTCTTGCATAGTAGAAAGTTTGTTTTCCTTCACCAAGAGTTAGGAAACGGTAGTTGAAGATGATTGAGGGCCTTCATCGTAGATAAGGAGGTAGTTAGAAGGGACAGCGGGCGCGTAAGTGGAGACTGGGACATGTAGATAAGTTAGGGAGATATTCATGGTGAGAGGAAGGAATATACTCCAACGTATGGAGAGAAGAGTAGAAACGGATGGCAGAAAGAACTGCGAAGCAAGAGAAGATGCGTGGTTGAGTTTGAGAAAACCGCGTAGAGGGAGAGGAGTTTTGGTTAGTGGCTGCCGTGGTTTGTAAGGAGAGAAACGTGTGTGGAGATATTATCGACGACAGAGAGAGAGGTCAGTCGTTGTGTTGAAGGAGAGTGTTCGTTCTTTTGAGTAGTGATCAGTTATCTAGAGAGAGGGGTTTCTGAGTAGGAAGCGACAAAGAGAGATATCTATGGAATCATCGGAGGTTGGAACAACTTCTAAGTAGTGATCAGTTTCTGAGGGAGATCGACTTTTGAGGTGAGAGGAGTGAGTTGTAGGGACTGTCGTGGGCTTTAGAAAGTGTGATACGGCAGAGAGTTTAGAAAAGGCATTTGTATCCTTCATTGTGGAAGGAGGTGTGTTTTTGAAAGGAGGAAATAAACGGCAGTAAGAGGAGTGAGTTTGGGGAAAAGACTGATGGGTTTTGTCATAGGATTTGACAGAGAGATAACGAAAGGAGCTTATCTGTGTGGTTGGCAGTGAGGATTGAAGGGAGGCTTCGGCACTCGCTGTGCTCTAGAGGACAAAAAATGATTCCTATGGAAATGAAGAAATTAAAAAGCTAATATTAGAATTAGAAAATTAAAATTAAAACTTTGGCAAAGGGTGAGAAGAGTGTGACTTCTCTTTTATGTAGAAGGACTAATATCTAGTGTACCCACTGTACTAGAGAGGAACACATAAGGAATGAATACATATAAAATTTGAAAAGGTCATTGAAAGATCAATAAGTTTCTACTATGGTATATGTCAACAATGGGATATGCATGAAACAAATGATTGCCCCATGTTACTTGAAACAGATAGTTACAATCTAATGGTTAGATGATTGAATAGAGAGGTATCCTCCATCGATACAGGGATGGCAAGGGCACAAGGATTAATTGCAAGTACATTGAATGGATATACAACACATGGTCACTAGAAACCACAATGGAGGAGAAACCAAAGACAAGTCAATAATGTAAACCGTGTGGTACCACAAATATAAAATGAAGAACCTTCCACAAGCTTTGATAGTGATTGTTGTAAAGGATATGGAAGAGGAGGCTACCATAACAACAATAGAGATGGTCATGGAAGAGGAAGAAGTTAAAGACCAACCTAATGTTATTGTAATAAACTAGGAAATTATGCCAACAAATGTAGGAGTAGAAAGAAAGAAGAATCAAGTTGTTGGAGTCACAGTGATGATATACATAATGCATTCAATTGTCCCAAAGATGCATAATTTTACGAGAATGGACCAATGCTAGGAATAAAAAGTGAAGAATTATTAGCTCCATATGCATCATGTGGTGCTAAGGTGTTAATGAATACCCCTATAAATTTCCCCCTCTTGTGTGCCCATCCAACCTATAAATACCCATCACCTCTTCATTATTTCTCAAGTTGGAGAATGTCTTTCCCATCTTCACAAGCTTTTTCAAGCTTCTTCACGGGCCTTTGAGCCTCTTTCTTCATTTCTTTCTTTAGTATTTCAAATCTTCAAATCTTTCATGCCATTAGTTTCATTGTTGCAAATATTTAAAGCTTTCCCATAGGACGCAAATTCATTGTTGCAATCAATCTCTTGCTTAGTTTTTGTGTTCCCATTAGCATGCTTATGCTTTTTACAAGACATAGGTGCCTTTTTCTTATTGTTATTATTTTTCCAAAGCCTTCAAAGGATTCATAGCATTGTTACGCTCACCAATTATCAAGCCATAGTGCTCTTAGCTCTCAATTGGGCTCATTCAAAGCTTTCCAAAGCTATTTCATTTGCTTCTCCATCCCACTTGCTACCAAGAGGATGACCCCAGTGTTGCAGGAGGACAAGGAGGTTGCCATACACAGGGGTTCTTGAGGGTAGTGAAGGCTCATGTGTCCATATTCTAGGTTTTTTATGATTTTTAGGAGTAATTAGATCATCAATCTTGCTCTTGGAATAGTAATCTTTGAAAGGAAGCTAGGTGTGCGGAAATCACTTCCTAAACTAATCTAAAGAGGAAAGATGAGTGCAAATTTATTTTAATCTTTATAGTTACAGCAATGTTAACTTAATAATAGAGATATTGTAGAAATACACAAGAATGTAAGACAGTAGAGAGAGAGAGAGAGAGAAGATATAACATGGGGAAAAGCTTTATGGGTGAAAAACCCCACACTCCAAAACTTGCACAATGTATTATCTAAACAATGAAGTTTACAACACACTTGCAATGCAAGTCTTTACAAGAGTCTTTGAAACTCGTATCTGGAGACAATCCAGCAGCATAACAGTACCTATCAATCAGATAATACATCTCCACTCCAAGCACCTACTTAAATAGAAGTTTACAAGGCAAAAATGTACTTTCCTTCAAATGGGCATCCAACTTGGCCTCATGGCCCAAAACCCATGCCTAGGGACACTTGTCCAACACTGCAACATGCTCATGACACTTGTCACATCACCCCATCCCAATGAGGTCACCTATTCCCAAGTTGGGCAATGAAAGATGCTCTTACACATCTTACGACTATCATAGAATCTGTCATAATTGACAGCTCTTACAGTTGTAAGAGAATCTATCATAACTACCTAAAAATAGCATATTCTACTTACAACACATTATCACCCTCCTTGGGACACCCAAATATGCCTTCTTACAAGATGCCTTGTGACACATGTCTTCACCTGTCATAGAACCTTCCATTTACGACTCTTACACGTCATAGATTATGTCATAAGGATCTGTGATAACTGTTTTGGTCAAGATTTACTTACACACTAGTCAAAGTGTCGACACATGGAAAAATACCTCTACCACTAAGTGGGATGCCTATCTCATGTGAGGAAAAAATTACATGTGGTCACCTTCCATGTAGGATGACATATCACCATGCCAACTCCCACAAGATGACGAAACAGGATTTGCATCCTAATTACAATAATAGGCAATAAATAAATACATACAATTAATTAATACAAGGAATTACCAAGGTTAAGACACCTTAATTCCCAACATTCTCCCACTTTTTGAACACCTTGTAAGAGCCAATGGAAATGATAGGATTTAACTGCTATAGGCCGCGAGGCCCATAGACTCCGAACACCATCTGAACTTGTCTGTGCCCACTAGTCTTGTCAATGCATCCGCAACATTCTTCAAAGTATGTACCTTCTCCAAATTCACCTTCCCATCCTCTACCATGTCTCGCACAAAGTGAAACTGAACATCAATATGCTTTGTTCTGGCATGGAAAGTTGGATTCTTTGCTAGGCAAATTGCACTCTGACTATCACAACAAATAGTAACATGTCCTACATCAACACCAATATCAGAACACAATATCTTAAGCCAAATGGCTTCCTTACAAGAATGAGTTGCTCCCATATACTCAGCTTCTGTCATGGACAAAGCAACCACAGGTTGCCGCTTACTCATCCAACTAATTGGACCACCGAACATAATAAACACGTAAGCACTAGTGGATCTCCTGATGTCAATGTCACTCGCCCAATCAGAATCCACGAATACAAACAGAATGCGGAGGTCCTATAGGATTACCATGACAGCATATGGAATACTCAGAAGTACCCCTCAAATATCTAAACACTCACTATATTGCATCCCAATGTACCCATCCAGGATTAGCCATAAATCGACTAAGGACTCCCACTACTTGGGCAATGTCTGGTTTTGTGCAGACCATAGCATACATCAAACTGCCAACCACACTAGCATAAGGTACTCTGCTCATGTCCTTCACCTCACTAGGAGATTTTGGACAATCATTAACAGACAATTTTGTCCCCAAAGATATAGGAACACACAATGGTCTATAATTTGCCATACTGAACCTATCCAACACGATCTTCACATACTTACTCTGGCTTAACCAAAGTTTTTTGTTAGCTCTGTCTCTTCTTATTTCCATTCCTAGAATGTACCTGGCTGCCCCTAAGTTTTTCATCTCAAACTGTGCTAACAACTGAGACTTCAAATCAGAAATCATATTCTTACCATTCCTAATTAACAGCATATTGTCAACATACAATGCAATAATGAGAATCTGATCATTGTCAAATTTGTAATACACGCTTGATCTCAGAAATCTAATTGACAACACAAAGGCATCAAATTTCATATACCACATCCGAGGAGACTGCTTCAAACCATACAAAGACTTTTTCAGCTTACAAACCAAATTTTCTTTACCTTTCTCTATGTAATGCTCTAGTTGTGACATGTAAATCTCTTCCTCCAAATCACCATGAAGGAATGTTGTCTTCACATCCATCTGCTCCACCTCTAAGTCATACACTGCTACAAGAGATAACAAGAACCGAATAGATGTCATCTTTGCAATGGGAGAGAAAATTTCACCATAATCAATTCCCTCCACTTGTGAGTACCCCTTCGTAACCAATCTGGCCTTGTACTTTTCAACACTGCCATCTGCACTGAATTTCTTCTTGAACACCCATTTGCATCCAACAGGTTTATGTCCTTCAGGCAAAGGCACCAAGTCCCAAGTTTTATTCTTCTCCAAAGAAGCCATCTCATCTTCCACGGCCTCCTTCTAGGAACCTGCATCTTTGATGCCCATAGCCTCTGTCATAGTTCTAGGGTCATCAGTGTTAGTAAGCAAGGCAAAAGCACAACTAGAAGCAAGCAATGAATAACCAAACCTATCAGGTTGCTTTCTTGTTCATGTAGACCTCCTCAAGGGTTGAGGTTGAGGTTCTGCTTCTTCTGAGCTTTCAGAGTTGCTAGAGCTCTCCTCATCATCAGGTCTCACTGGGTCTGTCGGGTCAGTCTTCTCAAGGGTAGAAGGAAATTGAACCACATCTTCTTTCTTTTCTTTCTCTTTTGGCTGTAGAACAACAGAAGAAGGTGTTAGCTCTCTGAAGATAACACTTCTGCTATACAACACTTTTTCAGCCATAGGATCCCAAAACTTGTATCCTTTCACACCAACACCATAGCCAATGAAAATACACCTAACAACCTTGATCTCCAATTTTGACCTTTCTCCCTAGGCACATGTGCATATGCCTCACAACCAAAAACACGAAGATGTCTAACTGAAGGCTTCTTACCAAAACACACCTCCATAGGTGTCTTACCAACAAGAGCTAATGTAGGAGACTTGTTTACCAGGTAGCAAGCAGTGGCTACAGCTTCAGCCCAAAACTTTTGTTCGAGGCTTGCTCCACTACGCATACTCCTAGCCTTCTCCATTAGTGTTCTATTCTTCCTCTCTGCAACTCCATTTTGTTGCAGGGTGTATGGAGTTGTATTATGTCTTTCAATCCCTTGCTCTTTACAGAACTTATCAAACTCTGCTGAACAAAACTCACCACCATTGTCAGTTCTCAAACACTTAATCTTTTTACTAGTTTGATTCTCAACAAGAGCTTTAAACTCTTTGAATTGACTAAAGACTTCAGACTTGCTTCTAAGAAAATAAATCCATGTCCTTCTACTGTAATCATCTATGAAAGATACAAAATATACAGATTTGGAAATCGAAGGAATGCTAATAGGACCAAACACTTCAGAATGAATAAGGTTCAACACACCAGAAGACTTGTGAGAACTAGAGTAAAACTAAACACAGTTTTGCTTTCCATATATACAATGTTCGCAAAAGTCAAACTCTAGATTATAATCATTTAACCCCTCAATGAGGTTTTTATTTTTCAGGGTTCTAAGACCCTTCTCACCAATGTGGCTGAATCTCTTATGTCATAACATTGTCTTTTCAGCAAGAAGCTTAACTTCCAAAGCATGAGCACCCTTGGGTACCCAAAATGTACTACCATCAGAATTTGATACAACAGACTTTTTCACTGTCAGTTCCAATGGTGGGGATGAAGTGACTACAGCTCTTTTCTTTCAGTCAAAAGAACTATTGCACTATGAAGTGCATGCCTCCAGCTGAAACAGAGTACCTCTCCAAGTACCCTTCGCAAGCACCATAGATCCTCTAGTCATCTTGCATCCATCCTTCGAAAAGACAACCCAGACACCTGCATCATTCAACTTACTTACAGAAAGCAAGTTCCGTGTCAAGCATGGGATGTGCATGACCCCAATGATCCCCTTCACTCGTCCATCAGGGAATTAGATTGAGACTCTTCCATGACCAACAATCTTCAGATGAGAATCGTCACCCAGGTACACTCTTCCACCATCGAACTCTTCATACTTCGTGAACCAGCTTCGATGTGAGGTCATGTGGAATGATGCACCAGAATCAATCAACCACACATCATCAAATGCATGGGTGGCCAGGGCTACGATGAAGGCATCACCATCATCTTATGACTTGTCAGAATCTGAGTCTGCGACATTCTTCTTCTTCTTTTTCTTTTCCTCTTTGCATTCCTTTCAAAAATGCCCAGTTTTACCACAGTTCCAATAGAGAGCCTTGGACTTTCCAAGAGATTTGGATCTCCCACGAGATTTGGATCTACCCTTCTCAGCTTTCTTGTCCTTCTTTTTCCCTTTCTGCTTGGGTCTTCCACAAACCACAAGAGCCTCTTTGGCTACTTCAAAGGACTTTCTCCACATCTCTTCAAATAACATCAAAGATACCACTTCATCCATTTTGAAAGTGGATGTGGTGCTTCCAATAGCCATAACAACATGATCCCACAAGTCTGGCAAAGAACAAATCAAGGTCATACAATGATCCTCCTCCTCCATCTTCACACCAATGAAAGTCAACTGTGCAACTAACATGTTGAAAGCATTCAGGTGATCTGCAACAGATCCTCCATCCTCCATCTTCAGAGAATACAACTTTTTTCTCAGAAAAATCTTGTTCACCAAGGATTTGGCCTGATAAACATCTCTCAACTTCTTCCAAAGATCTTTCGTGGTCTTCTCCTCATAGACATTTAACAACACATAATCAGCTAGATTGAGTCTTATGAGACCCTTAGCCTTTCGATCTTTGAGATACCAACTAGCTTGTGCCATTGCAGTTGGTTTTACACTAAAAATTGTTTTCCATAGGTCTCGATCAACAAGTATGTCTTCCATCTTAAGTTTCCATAACTCAAAATTTGTGCCATTTAACTTCTCCACCTCTATTCTTCTAGATGTGCTTGCCATCTCCTTTCCTGCAACAAGATTTCAAAGTACTCTGCACAAACTCCCACTCAACCTAAGATTAGCTCAAAAAACCCCTACCTAGTAGCTAGAACCAAAACTGGCCAGGCTCTGATACCAACTAAAAGGAAGCTAGGTGTGCGGAAATCACTTCCTATAGTAATATAAAGAGGAGAGATGAGTGCAAATTCATTTTAATCTTTACAGTTACAACAATTTTAACTTAATAACAGAGATATTGCAGCAATACACAACACAAGAATGTAAGACAATAGAGAGAGAGAGAGAAGATATAATGTGGGGAAAACCCTTACGGGTGAAAAACCCCACACTCCAAAACCTGCACAATGTATTATCTAAACAATGAAGTTTACAACACACTTGCAATGCAAGTCTTTACAAGAGTCTTCGACACTCGTATCTGGAGACAATCTGGCAGCATAATAGTACCTGTCAATCACATAATACATCTCCACTCCAAGCACCTACTTAAATAGAAGTTTACAAGGCAAAAATGTACTTTCCTTGAGATGGGCGTCCAACTTGGCCTCATGGCCCAAAACCCATGCCTAGGGACACTTGTCTAACACTGCAGCATGGTCATGACACTTGTCACATCACCCCATCCCAATGAGGTCGTCTATTCCCAAGTTGGGCAATGATAGATGCTCTTACGCATCTTACGACTGTCATAGAATCTGTCATAACTGATAGCTCTTACAGCTGTAAGAGAATCTGTCATAACTGCCTAAAAATAACATATTCTACTTACAATACATCATCACCCTCCTTGGGGTGCCCAAAGATGCCTTCTTCCAAGATGCCTTGTGACACATGTCTTCACCTATCATAAAACCTTCCATTTACAACTCTTACGTGTCATAGATTCTGTCATAGGAATCTGTCATAACCGTTTTGGTCAAGATTTACTTACACACTAGTCAAAGTGCCGACACATGGTAAAATACCTCTACTACTAAGTGGGACATCTATCTCCTCATGTGAGTACAAAATTACATGTGGTCACCTTCCACGTAGGATAACACATCACTGTGTGAACTCCCACAAGATGACGAAATAGGATTTGCATCCTAATTACAATAATAGGCAATAAATAAATACATACAATTAATTAATACAAGGAATTACCAAGGTTGAGACACCTTAATTCCCAACAATCTTATCATTGCAATTTCCTTGATAGGTTAATTTAGATTGCATCTAGATTAGCTTATTTTGAGTAGTTTAATTGAAATTTTAGATTAGTTTCATTTCAAGCACTTTTCAATTCTTAGAGTAGTCCAAAATCGATCTCAAAAAATATAAAAACATAGACTAATTGCATTAGGTAATTTCATTCTAGTTTGCATACATATTTCAATTCCTAGTTTAATTTAGTTCATTTTATTTCAAAAGTTGGAGAAAAGAACAATTTTTTTTTGCATACATCATAGCTTGCATTTCATACAAAAACCCACAAAATACCAAAAACATTAGAAAACCTCAAAAAAAGCAAAACAAGTTCACACAAACCCTTGATCTCATCACGAGGTCAACACAAAATCAACGCATGTCAAAACACCTTGATTTCATCACAAGGTCAACAAAACGCTTATAAAAACCTTAGTTAACACCACTAAGTCAAAGAGTCAACTCTAGGTCAACTCGAAATCACTCTCTCTATTCAAGCATTCGAATATGCCTTGGAATTAGAGGTGAGTGGGTGAGGGCGATCCTCGAGGAGATTGAATAGTTACATCCTAGGCCACAAATAGCACAACAAAACCAAGAAGAACAAGATCATGTGCTTAGGTTGATTCAACATAGGGAACAAATACAACGACGTGTTCAAGCCATAGAAGAAAGACTACAACAAATAAGGTGCATCAACGACTACAATAGACACCCATCAAGGCACTGGAACACTAGAAACCCTAATAGAAAAAAATCACAAGTGACTCTTCAGGTCATATCATTATCTCAACCACAAATGCCATAGAAAGAACAAGATAAATCCAAAACAACAACAAGCCCCTGATCAAGTTGGCCGCTCTTCCCGAGGTCTTGCTCCTAAGGGAACAGGACATCCCCCAGGTCTTGCCCCTACTCAATTGGCTTCTGCCACGAGAGGGAGAGTGACTTGGAGGTCACCATAAGCAAGGAGAGGGTCCATGTGTCCCATTGGAGCTGACTCATCCACGCTTGTGCCTATGTCACATTTCGAAGAGTATAGAACCTTGAACTTTTAAAATTTAAATTCAAACTAAATCTTGTCAACTCCCTCCCATTAGCCATTGTGAGTTGACCTAGCACATGTTTGTGTTGATTTGTGTGTTATGTTGTTGTATTTAAAGATATTCTCTCATTCATTTAAAGTTATCAAAAAATGTTAGGACATTTAGGAGTTATCAAAAAAGAATTTACATTAGGAATCAACATACATCTTCAATCATTGTTCCTAATTCATTGAATCAATTTTCCTAGGGGTCTTCTTGAGGAGAATGATCCTCATACTTCAACAAATTCCCTAAAGGTGTTTCTAAACAGTACGAGTCCTTATTGAGATTCAAGTATTATAAGATCAAGGACATTGAATTCCAAACATCAAATTTCTACGAATTCATTCATATAGGTACAAGTGTAGGTCAACGCACTAGTTCACTTACATAGACATGGATTTGAACCAAAACATAGTAGACATAGATTAACATATTCTGAGACATTTACCTAATCAAAACTTAAAATTTCAACACCTTAAAAATTGATATATGTGTCTCCCATAACATATTTCTATGTTTGAATTTTGAGTTAAGTATCACAATTAATTTATTTAATTTTATACATTTAATTCAATATTAATTCCCTCATAAATTCTAAACTTTTATTACTTAATTTTGTGTCAAGATAAATCATAGTGAACACCATTTATCTTTACTAAGTAACAAAATAATATAATTATATTATTAAATATTAATAAAAATTATAATAAAACATTAAATATTTAAATATTATAAAATAATAATAAATTAAAAAAATATTATTATTAAATATTAATAATAATCATTATAAAACATCAAAAAAATAAAATATTATAAAATAATAATAAATTTTAAAAATTGAATTTTATAAAAAAATAAAATATTATAAAATAATAATAAATTTAAAAAATTGAATTTTATAACTTTCAATAAAGAAATTACATTTTAACATTGGACTACTCCATTACCATGAGACTTGATAAGATAAAGCTCGCGTATGAATCAGATTATTAATCGTGTCTCTATTCACCTTCAACAGCACAGGGACGAATGTGGGATTAAAAGTTCCCTTAAAAAGCATTAATTCCATGCTCTGAAGCTCCCATTTTGGCACACGCTATGAGTATGCTTGCAATTGTAAACTGATCGGGTTTCAGGCAGGAGATCAACTGGTTGTATTCAATGCAGCCACAACGAGTGGAAGGAGAGATGAAATTGTTTGTTGCATATGATGAAATAGTCAGATTGCCTCGTGAGGACACCCATGCCCTTTGAACGCTGCAATAATCATATTCCGGGCATCCACACTTTACAAGCATCCAGCAACTATAACAAATGGGTGGCTAACTCTAACTATAACAGCTAACACGAGGGTTTGTGAAAAGGATGGATTAGGCGAGCCTCACCTAAGGGTCAAAGCTTAGAGTGTGTGATTTAAGCCCAGCCCAATCAGAGTAGGGTGGAGATATGGAGATGTGAGCACTCATTTTCCTTGTAAAAATGGAGAAAATCACAAAAACTATAGAACCAAAAAAGAAATTGGAAAAAATAAAAAATAAAAACAAGAAAAAATGGGAAAATAAGAAATAATAATTACATCGAGGCATTGGGTTGGGTGGAGATGAGAGCACTCTTTTTTTTTTTGCCTAAATTTATAAGAAAAAAAATTAAAATACCAAAAAGGAAATAAAAAATAAAACTTATGAAAATCAAAGAAAAAAATTAAAAAAGAAATTAAAAATAGTTGAAGGAGAAAAAGCTAAATCACAAAAACTATGGAACAAAATAGAAATTGGAAAAAATAAAAAACTAAAAACTAAAAAAGAAATTGGAAAAAATAAAAAATAAAAACCAAAGGAAAAAATAAATAAAATAAATAAAAGAAATAAAGGTGAGAAAATCATAAAACTTTGGAAAAAAAAATATCTCTCCACATACTCTAGATATATTTTTTAAAATATAAATATACTAATTTTAAATGATAGTAACAGCACCTAAAAATACTATCAAATGGAACATATCATTAAATTGATACTTCTTTATCATATTTGATATAAAATTATAAACAGGAAAAGGGGTGATGGGGGTAATGTGCCATTTCTTGCAACGTAGATGGGCATCTATCCTCTAACAAACTTAAAGCTTCCTTTACCATCACCTACCATGCCATCTTGCTGGTTTTAACAATATTTCATAGAAATAATGATTTCATAGATGTAAACCTTAAGATTCAATATCACAATGACGTGCATTAATAAGTTAGGATTCCAGAATGAGGTTAATATGCCCCAAGGTAAAGTTGGTTATTAGATTATTCCATGCACATGGATTGCATATGTTATTACTTTTCCTGTTTGTTTCTTGCCATCTCTTTATCACAACAGATGAAACAGATGTAGCTTTTCATGATACATTATAACCTTGTGCACTGGGCATTTGCACACGAAACAGAATGATTTGCCTTCTATAGTAATCAATCACTATAATCATAACAACAGAAGCAATTCCTCCTCAGTCTATACCACTTTCTGTTAATTAAATCCTGCTATGCCCTATTGTACCAACTTCCAGCTAGATATCTGTCCACTTCTGTTCTTCTCAATTCAATTAATATGCAGCTTTGATCTATCTATGTGACATCTCTAAAGTGTACAATATTGTCCACTATGAGATGGTTTGTACTGCAGTTATCTTCATTAGCTCAACTTGTAGAAGTATCCAAGGATCTTAATGCAACTTGATTCATCCTTATATACTGCCAAAATACTTGACACAGACATTAAATGTATTCTTTGCACTCCCTCCTAGTTCTTGGGCAGAGAAGCATTGCTTAACATTAACATCCTTGGTTAAACTTGAAATCAAACAAAAGATACTTTACTGAAAACAGCAAGGCCCTGTAACACAGATGTGTTCAAGACTCATCTCATGACCTACAAGGCTACATGATTTATTGGTTTGAATACTAGTCCTTGACTCCAGGAAGGAAGCATGAGAGGCACACATGATGCTGCAAGCCTGCAAGGTGCAGAGTATGATGGATATGCTGATTTAACAACAGGTCCATTGCAGTTTCTCCCTCGTTTAAATACTGGATGTGCATAGAATTTTGTTGTACTCACATTTTCATTATTTTTAATGATGTCATTCTATCATAGGTTATCCCCTTACAATCTTTCCAAATGATCAGGTGGAGCCAGCCTGTCGAAATAGACTAGCTTCCATATTGGTGGTGAGGCTTTTATTAAAAGGCAATTGTCCAAACCATCCTAGTTAATATATTCAAAGTATTTCATGGCATATCTGTCAATATATATTTCATGACATTTATTTGCATTACCCTCATCAATGTTTCATTTAGTACCTCTTCTGCAGCAGATTTTCAACACCCTAGATCTGCAAAGGCTAGATTGTCTAATAAGTAAAAATAATTAACATAAATCTCCGGTCCTAGCCTGCTCCTAACTGTTGATTAAAAACAATGCCCACACAAAACTCTAAACCGGGAAAAAACCAGCAATGAAGATCTTCATATTAACTCTCAGCTCCAATCTGGCTGAGCCTGGAGGCTTCAACCAGCCACACATACAATGGAGTCACCAAGACATTATATAGACTTCCATACATGCAAAACCATGGGCTCAAAACCAAGAGCTCCAAAACTATGGACCAATACAACTAGCACAAAACCATGTGTTAAAGACCACTAATGGTTAATCCACTAACTCTAACCCAAGAACTAGTTTAACCCAACAATCCGCCCTTTAAACTTGGTCTTGGGGTTAGCACCAAACCCCCCTTCCACAAACACCAAGTGCATTGCCCTCTCTGTCACCGAGATCAACATCAAACCGGGAATCCAAATGACTCTAAGCCCCCCTTACCACTTGGGAGAACTCCTCTCTTACCAGGCCTTTCCTTTCAGGGATTGAGCAAGCCATACCAGGTCTTATAGCCATCAGCCCAAATACATGTATTAAATTTTACATACAACTCCATTACAATCTTGTTCTTGCTACAGCCAGCCTTGGTTGTGGGCACCTATAGCACCTACATACATTGACTTTTACTAGGCAACATGCCTACAATAGCAACCACGACCAATCTTGCACAGACCTGCTCAACCTTCTTCCGGGAGCCAGAGCGCTGAGGCACATGCTCAAACCTTGTGTTTCAGCAAGAATACCAGATCAAAAAATAAATGCTGCCTTATCTCCACATGTTGTGAGCTACATTACTCCTTTATTGCAGAGTGAGAGAGAGCTGGATGTATATGTTAAAAAACTAGAGATAACTGGTTGGAACAGCTGCTGCCGTGTATGCATTGTTTTAAGACTAAATAAAAGAGTATCCTCTGCTTCGATTGTGGACGTAGTCTTTTAAAGACGAACCACGTTATATCTTGGTTTTATCTATGTTCTATTTATTTCTTTTATTCTAGTTGTTATTTTTATTTGTCTGCAACTTATTTATCAACAATTGGATTGCACAGAATAATAAAAATGAACAAGAACACACACAGACCAGAACACAAAAATTTTTATAGTGGTTCACCCAAAAAAGGCTACATCCACATTCACAAGGATAATCTCTTATAATAATTGCTCAGTTTTACATATGCTTTCAGCATACATATAAACACACTCTCCAATACCACTTCAAACTTCATATGTTCCTTCTACAAAGAATATGCCAATAGTTTTGGCCTTTACTGAGGAAGTCTAACAGTTTCAAGAAACTACAATTACAAAGAAGGACTAACAAAGCAGTCTTACACAACATATTCTCTGATAAACTCTAGCCAACCGTTACAAATGAACTTGGCTTCACACGTACCCAACAATCTCCCACTTGAAGACAAGTTATATCAGAAAGAGAAGTGCCTAGAGATATCCCCTACATTTCCACTCCAATAGTTACATCAGTTGCAACGAAGATTTTAGGTTCGTAAAATTCTATTCAAGAAAACTCCAGATGAATCTCCTCCAAAGCATGTCAGTTTTAACAACCTCCAAATGATGGACATGCTTAATCAATCTCACCCTTATAGTGGGCTCAGCAAGCCACACCATCAACCTTCTCAAAGACAAATAATTCCTCACACTCTTCCCCTCCTCTGCAGTGCTCCTCTCTTGGGGGTGCGTGGGCAGCATCTCAGCATTCAAACCACCCATGTCTTCACTAAGCAAGCCCTTCTCATTCCCTAGCACCTGCAAAACCTTCGCATTCAATATGACCTCGATTTTAGGGTTCTCAAGGGCCCTCTTCTGCATGATCTTGGAAGTTCTTTCCAAGAAGAGGAACATGGATTTAAATCCCCCTTGGCTCTTAATTTCGTCAACCGTCAACAAATTCTACAACTTCGTGGCCACACTGCAGTACACATTGACAAGGTGTAAAACCCCTCCATTCATACAAACTACCAAGGAAACTAACAAATGCAACAAATGCATCAGGTAGCCAATATCCTTTTCCACAACCGGCACCATCGATGAGCAATGCTCTGCTAGCACATCGTGCGTGTGATACTGCGATATCACGTCCTCATCACCCAAAGCATCCTGATTCTCAGCCTCTACCAAAACATGCAAATCCACTACAGCAGCCAAATAGATAGGAGCATCATCAAATCTAACATTTTTCCTTACACACCGAATACTATAACCATTCCTTTTTATTACTTGCATCTGCTCCATGTCACTGCCGGGTTCCAACATACCAAGAAACTCCTCAATAATAGAATTAGCTTCGTCATTTAATTCATCCAAAAACATCTGATGAATAGCTTCCACTTCATCATGACTCTCTTCATGCCCATGGCACATAGACATGAGAGCTTGAACCCAATCATTCCAGTTGGGGCTCTCTTCCATATCTGCTAAACTTTCTTCACAACTCCTCCTTGGTTCGAACCAGGCTTTGATACCAATTGTTGATTAAAAACAACGCCCACACAAAACTCCAAACCAGGAAAAAACCAGCAATGAAGATCTTCATATTAACTCTCAGCTCCAACCTAGTTGAGCCTGGAGGCTTCAACCAGCCACACATACAATGGAGTCACCAAGCCATTATATAGACTTCCATACATGCAAAACCATGGGCTCAAAACCAAAAGCTCCAAAACCATGGACCAATACAACTAGCACAAAACCATGTGTTAAAGACCACTAATGGTTAATCACTAACTCTAACCCAAGAACTAGTTTAACCCAACACTAACCACACAATCATGAATTCCCTTCCACTCTTCAAGATTAGACAGCTTGGCGCATGCCTTAAACACAAAATTAAAACTAAAAGTATCCAGCTTAATACCAGATTCTTCCTGCATCTGTAGAAGAATGCAACCACCTCCTCATAAGGTCCATGGGTTGCATCATGCAGGGTCTAAATTTGACGGTCGATTTTCAAGCAATTTTTTTTTGCAACAATCCTCTATTTGAAGTTGCCTTTCAAATATTAAACCCTAACTATTTAGGAAAAATATATATAAACTAAAATTATATATAAGAATAATTACATAGAAATTTTAAGGGTTGACCTAAAATCTTCCCAATTTTAATTGTATTTTACAGTTTAAATGACTAAATATAACCATACAGCCATCAAATTTAGGCCCTGGACTTACATATTTGAAAAGATAGAATGCTTACAAATGTGATTGAATTTACAGGTGTCGTTATAACTGATGTGGATATTGCAATAGAAAGAGAAAAAGTATATTAACATTAGAATTTCATGAAAAAAATAGAGTAAGTTTGTCAATAACATGGTTATGTATCAAGTGTATCCATTTTAATTTTATATAAAATAAAATTTAATTATATAATTACAAATATTTGGTTTTAAAAATTAATTATAATTCTGTCAAGCTTTTCAATTTGGCAAGAGGTCTCTAGCTTTTTTAGTTAGCTTTATAGCAAGTGGAAAAATATATAATTAGCCTTTCTTTTTCTTTTTATTTCAACTGCAAGAAGGAAAGCTTAAAAAGCAGGCAAGGCAAGAGCCTATACAAAAGGCATAATTAGCTCTGTAAATCAAACAACACACCATTCTGCATGCAACTGGGAGAATTCTAAAGTAATGCATTAATTATGGTGCAATTAAATGGTTTCAATGGTCTTACAACTTTTTTTTTCAATGCTTGAATTTCATTACAACATTGAAATTCATTTAGGGTAGCAATTTTTTAGGCTCTTTGTTGGTGACATTTTCTTTAAGATCTGTGATGTTAACCATGTATTCTCATAATTTTTTGCAGGTTTTTGAGGCAAACTTTTTGTGGGGCTATTGATTAGGAGTGGTATTGCCATTTTTGGTTGTCTTAACCATGATTAAGAATATGGGATCTAGTAGTAATGGTAGCCAGTTTAGTCCTCCAACAAATCAGGCTTGTGCAGCCTGCAAACATCAGAGAAGAAGGTGCACGCCAGAATGCCCCTTAGCACCATTTTTTCCTGCTGATCAGGTAAGAAGATTTCAGGTAGCTCATAAGGTTTATGGGGTGAGTAATATTTTGAAGATACTTAACAGTTTGGATACATTTCAAAATAAAAAAGTGGCAGTAGAGTCCTTGTGTTGGGATGCAGAGTGTAGAATTAGAGACCCTGTGTATGGATGTTTGGGTTTCCATAAAAAGCAGCAGAATTATTTTGAGAAAGAATTGCATAAGAAGCAGATGGAGGTGGAGTATTATATAAAGCTGCTTCGTTCACAGTATGGAACAGGAGTAGGAGGAGGAGGGAGGTATCATGAAGAAGAAGACCAACAACAACAACATTTTATACAGAGTAATGATTATTTTCCTTCTCAGATGTCTCAAAACAATCCTTTCCTGCATTGTTCAGAGGATCATACCTCTTTGTTTCAAAGATCTAGTAACATGGCGATGCTTCAGACTCAGACACTTCCTCATTACCATCAGCCTCCTTATGCACACCAAGGTATTTATCTTATTTGTTTGATTGCTCCTTTAATCTCTGGATTTCATGACTAGTGTAGAATGTTGGGTATGATTCTTTGCATTGATTCTGTGAAGTCCCAGGATTTTATGAGCGGAATAGAATGTTAATCTGTTTCACTTTAAATCATTCTTCCTTCTATGGTTTTTTAACGCAATTAGTTTTTCTTGTATTTTGAAGTGAAACCTTTTTTTTTAATTGGTGACGTGGTTTTAAAATCCTCACATGGCTTCTGCCTGACGTTTGTTTTTCCACCCACTTTTTTTACATTCAATGTGATCCCAAAAAAGACAATTGTTCCAATCTCACATGCAGTGGACACCTACAGGTTTAATAGCAGACAGGTAATGGAAATGGAATTTTTTTATAGTTTACCGATTTGATTTTGGGTCTATAAGTGGTTTATAACTTATGAGACTATTTCATACTTCTAGTATGCAAGAGAGACACCTAATTGTGCTTCTAATATGAAGTATATATACACTATCCTCTCCAAGATTTGAACTTGTAACCTCTTTTTTCAAAAGGACAAATTTTCTACCAATATACAATTACAATTATAGAATGATTTTAAATATTGATATAAATTATTTAATTTCTTTTAAAAAATAATAATTAACTATAATTTATTTACCTTTTAATAAATAAAAACTGATTCATTAAAATTATGAAGATTTTTATAGACAAAATAGAATGTTTTATGATTTGTTTGCATTTAATTTTTAAATTTTTATTAAATAAGATTTCAAATAATTCATGGATTTTTTATTATTTTTATTTTATTAATTATTTTTTATTTTAAATTTTATTATAACAAATTGTAATATTATCTAAATATTAATTTCTTAAAATAATTTTATAAATATAATAAAATATTAAATATTGTAATTTAAGTTTTTTATTAAATAAAATATAAAATTATGTATGGCTTTTTTTTTAATTGTATATTTGATTTATTTTATTAATTGTTTTAATTTAAAATTTTAGTAAGAAAAAATTTGTAATATAATTTGAATATTAATTTTTTTAAATATAATAAAAATATTAAATATTTGCATTGTTCTTTTTATAAAATAACTAAAGATTTAGAAGAGTTTGAGCACCAAAAATTACTAATTCCCTAAACAAAGAATTCGATAAAAACATTAAACTATTACAACATTAAAACTAGTCATTAGCCTACTTCCCTTGCGATCTTGATGAACTAGTCATTAGCCTACTTCCTTGCGATCTTGATGATATCATCACTGGTGTCATTTTATGTATTAAGGAAAATATTTAAGTTTGATAAATCTTCAAATTGGTCAATTTATCAATAAGAAAACTTTCTTTCTCAAAAATTATGAATTAATTTAAAATTAATGTTATTTTTTATTTGTCATATTTTTCTAGGCATTTGATTTTAATTGATAGGTAAATTAGTTGATTCATCAATGGTAAGGTGTAAGGTGATGTGTAGGGGAGTGTTCCAAGTGGAATTTGTCAATACCTTGGCTTGATGTTGTTAAAAGGGTATGAGTGATAATTGTCTTACACCCTTATTCCAACATCAACCAAGGGATTGAAAAATACCATTTATATTAACTTGACAATTGGCATTGGAACACTCCCCTACTAAACTATAGAACATGCATCATCTTATGCATTGCCATTGATAAATCACCTATTTACAACATTTAAAATCAAATACCTTTAAAAATATGACAAATAAAAAATTAAATTAATTTTAAATTAATTCATAATTTTTGATCTAAGAAAGTTGTCTTATTATAAGTTGACCAATTTGGAGATTGATCAAACCTAAATCTTTTCCTTAAGACATAAAAAGAGTGACTTCTCAAAGGAAGTAGGCTAATGGCTAGTTTTAATATTATTATGGTTTAATGTTTTTTATTGAATTCTTTGCTCATTTACTTTATAAAAAGAACAATGGAAAAATTAATATTAAAATTTTCAACAATATTTAATATTTTATTATATTTATAAAAAAAATTAATTTAAAGAAATTAATATTCAAATTATATTAAATTCTTTAATTAATAAAATTAAAAATTAAAATAATTACGTGAGGCAACTAGTGGAGATGAGAGCACTCATTTTCTAAAAAAATTAAAAAATCAAAATCAGGAAAAAATAAAAAATAAAAATGGCACTCATTTCAGCTGTACAAAAATAAATAAATAAATAAATTGAAAAAAATGAAAAAAGAAATTGAAACAGTTGAAGGAAAAAAAAAAAGTGGAGAAAATCAAAAAAAAAAAATATATGGAACCAAAAAAAATTAGAAAAAATAAAAAATAAAAACTATTGAAAAGGCATAAAACACAAGGATTTAAAAGGGAAAAAGTCATTTCATTCCCTTAAAAATAGGCCTAGAAAATCAAATTATTTAAATATAAATATACTAGTTTTAAAAAATCAAATTATATAACATAAAAAAAGCCATACATAATTTTATATCTCATTTATAAAAATTATAAATAATATATTTTAACAAATATAAAATATTTAATTGTGTGTGGGGTGTGGTCAAATAGAATATTGTTGTTTCACACCGAATTCATAGCTCCAATCAAAAGGGTTTTCCCAAAAAATATATATAATATTTAATTCAAATTTTTATATGTATCAATTATCCTCGAGAGGATATGAAACCAGATTAAATTCCTAATGAACTGTAATACAAGAGCCCTTCCCTTAGCTCCTCCAAATGCCATTTTGTTGAAGAGATGGAAGATTCAGTTTTCTGGCTAAGAACTTTCTGAATTTTTCCATGTTACACTTGTAGATCCCTTCTATAAACAAATCCTCATTGTCATCTTCCTTCCATTCTTACCTTCGTATCCATTGTTGGGTATCGAGAATGCTGTAGCCATCATATATATATATATATATAGAAACTTGCCCATTCGTTTGTCCATTCATGAGTTCGCTTCAAGATTTCCTCAAGGCTCCGCCAACTAGCTATTCCCTATACAAACTCCCAATCCACTTTCAAATTTTCATCTAATCTAGGCCAGGTTTCACTACTATTTAGATCAATTGTCTCAATCGTATGTTCACTTCCCTTTTTTGAAAGTAGATCCACTGCCATATTATTGGCTTCTCTATAGATATGCCGAATCGAGAAGCAATCCAATCTATCCAATATTGGTACTCCACCCATTTTTAAAGTCTCCAGCTTTGTGCCTTCCTCGATGAGACTAACATTAATGCAAATTAACGAATCCCCTTCTATGTCTAGCTTCCTCACATTTTTCCGTTCACACATTTTAAGGCCTTCATACAAGGCACCAAATTCTGCATCGTTATTTGTCTCGTTTGGTAGTCATTTTGATATAGCTCAAACTAGTGCTCCCAAATCATCTCTCAATATGTAGCCCACTTTCAAGGCCCTTGGATTTCCTTGGGAAGCCCCATCGATATTCAGTTTCAGTCTGCCACAGGGAAGGGCCAACCATTTAACTTTCTTTCTTTTCTTAAAAGAAGCGGATGATGTGGAATATAAGCTAGTTGGGCATCTTAGGAGAGAAGAATTTTCCTTTTCTCTAATTCCTCCCCAAGCCTTACCTTGGCCACCTCCAAGATTGGAGAATCTCAAAAATCCTTCTAAGCCCTTCCTGCCTCTTTACTTCAACATAGTCTGCCACTTTGTCACCCCACATATCTACCATGACTTCTTTGCATCCATCAAGTTCTAGGTTATCAATTACTGGGATAAGGCCATTCCAAGATTCATTTCAAAAACTTTTAGATTTTCCATTGTTGATTATCCATGTTAGGTGCTCTGTAATGATGTGCCTACATTTCATCATGAATCTCCATATATGAGATCCCTCCAGAGGATTAGCTACAATCAAGACTCTACTTGGATCATTATTGTCCAAATACTTCTTTTGTAAAATTTTGCACCACAGAGCCGTGGGATCTTTATACATTCTCCAAACCAACTTCATGTCTAATGCCAAATTCTATTGGGAAGACATAAGTACATGCCCATTCCACCAATTTTGCTTTTCCTTACCACATCTCAGCATATTAGTGGTATTCTTTTAACTTCGTGAGAGCCCATTGTTAGAAAGACGGTTGTCGTTGCACCAAAAGATTGACCTGTTAATGCCTGATACAACCATCAGAGTTAATGAATTCACGGGAGGTGGTTAAGCCTTGTCATGAACCCAAGCGTTGCACTACACAACACAAGGAGACCAAGGGTGCACACCTTGCAACAATCCCCCCTAGCGCAAGCGAGGGGTTCGAACCCATGAAACTAGCTTTGATACCAATTGTTAGAAAGACGGTTGCCGTTGCACCAAAAGATTGACCTGTTAATGCACGATACAACCATCAGAGTTAATGAATCAATGGGATGTGGTTAAGCCTTGTCACAAACTCAAGTGTTGCACTACATAGCACAAGGAGACCAAGGGCGGACACCTTGCACCACCCTCCCACATAAATTGCTTGAGGATCTCATCTATGTCTCTAGAAGCCTTCTTAGTTAGTTACAAACAAGGCATTAAATATATAAGAATCGCAAATAGCACGGATTTGATCATCAAAATCCTACCAACGAAAGAAATTCATCACCCCTTCCAAGATTCCAAGTTGTTCTTACATACTCCAATGGTGTCCTCCCATAATCCAGATTTTATGGCTCCTTTGAATAGAGGAACCCCTAGATATTTGCTCGATATGCTTTCAATGAAGAAGCCCATGAAATCAACGATACATATATATACATAAAATACATATACATATATATGTTAAAAATATAAACTATATTTAATCACGCCATTTGTCATATACAGTCATGTCTCATGTAAGAGACACACCTATAATATACATATATATACATACACAAAATACATATACATATATATGTTAAAAATATAAACTATATTTAATCACACCATTTGTCATATAGAGTCGTGTCTCATGTAAGAGACACGCCTATCCATGAATAATATCTATTTAAGGGTCTTTGAATCCATATTTTTAATATATAGAAAAAGTATATTCAAGCTCTCCAATTTTAACAATTGGTATCAGAGCTTATGGTCCCAATATTCATTCCAAAATAGGTTTAACAAAACATTGACTATTTGGTAGTGTCCTCCTTTGGCCACTTCATGGAGAGCGGTGTTACCTTGTAAATTTTGGACTACAATAAATTGGCAACTTCCTTCATTCCTTGACTCTATGTCATCAGTGATAAGTTTCAGCAACATCTACACAATGTGGAAGATATGCCATAATTCTTTCTCCTAGATTCAGGGATTCTTGGCTGGGCAGAAAAAAGTTGTAGATGGAATTCTTTGGACAACTATATCTATTCAGTGGCGAACATGTATACAGATGCCAAGGCAACCAAAACCATAGTGTCCACTTGAACAAAGAGCACGAAACTTCATCGACAATTTGTGAATAACAACACAACCTCGTTTCCTTTGATGATCTATAGGGGAGGAAACATATTGATCAATGCTCTTTAGTATGTGTTGAAGTTGATCGGCTCCGCTCTTTCCATCTCCCTTTATAAGTAATATTGCACAAAGTAAAGTAATAAGATTGTTAATAAGAGGATCAACCACATCAGGAGGATCATTTGCCAAGTGGAAATGAGGCCCTACTTTCAACAACCTTGATAACAACACGCCTTAATAAGTCAATTGCAGTGATGACCACTTGCTTTGCTTCTACTTTCCACACATGAAGAAGTCCTGAAATCATGTTAGTTCCCACAAGCGCATCAATTCTAGCTTCAATCATAGTTGATGGTACATAGTTGGCTGAATTTTTAGGCATTCCATTTTAAAACTTTTATGTATCAGGATCTAAGAAGGTTGAAACTATGCAATCCTCTTCATAAATACATTGCATAATACAAAACTCCAATGCAGAAATCTCCAATGGTGCACAACCATCTCTAGAGCACAACAATGAAAAGATACATAGTATCTCCTAAACAATGTGTAGTTGAATTGGATGACTCTAGTATAGGGAATTACTGGTATTAAAGATTATTGCATGACTAGTATAATACATAGCCACTCTGAAGCATTGTGCATGCTTTAGGAAGCTTCAGGAGTATGATTTTTTACGTTGCATTTCAAAAGGGGGAAAAGTATAATATGAAGCACAACACTCCAAAGGTTAGCAAAGGCATCTTCAAAATCATCGTGCAATATCCACCCTAGTAAGGCACAACCACTACAAAGTTCAGTACAGTCATTTCAAAGCACACCAAAATCAATCGCCATTAGGTATTACTTAAAAGTGGATCTTTTGTATAGTTAAAATTTAATGATGTAAGGAAATCATTAGTTCCGATGGGAAAGATTGGTAAAAGAGTGTAGAAAGAAAATAAAAATTTAATGTGTGAAAATGATATTTTGGAAGAAGAACTGGTGAGAGTTGAAAACAAAAATGAAGAAAGTTCAAGTGATTTGATAAACAATCTAAAATCCTTAAAAAGGAAAATAGTTCTCAAAAGGATAAAATATCAAAATTGAGAGAACAATATAATCTTTAGATCAATTACTTGCAACATACCTAAAGGAAAACATGTGTCTAAGGTCTAAGCCTACATTATGTAATTTCTCATGTGATACAAATTATTTGTGCTATTCATTTGATGAATCATTTGATATATGTGATATAGCTAAAGATTCTAAAGATAAAGAGTGTAAGGTTTGAGATAACAGTGTTTTTGAATCTACAAACCTTTCTAGTCATGATGATAATAACAAAGGATATTTTGCAAAGAATGTGGTTTTAAGATTATGAAAAAAATGGGTTATGATGGAAAAGGTTTGGGAAAATATGGGTGTTTAGTAGGGAAAATGAGAGATGGATACAAAGTAGGTGAGTACACTAGATCAAACCCTCCTTTCACTACAACATTCAAGGACAAAACTGACCCAAGTCACTACAAGATGGAAGAGAAATTAGCTACTGATTTTGTGCTCTTGTCTGTAGAGGAAAGATTATTAAAATAATATTTAGTTATTCCTTTTAGATAATGGTCAATCTTAGCTTTATCTTAGCCTTTATTCTAAGTTTGGTCTATTCCTATCTTTTCTACTTTCTTCATTGTTGTCTTTCTGCTTTAGTCTATTTTTAGACCTTGTAGTCTCTATATATTGAGCTTTCACTCTCTTTGTAAAACATCTCATTTCAATAGAATAATATTTGTATATTATTCAGTTCTTCAATCATGTAACAAAGATGTGATTCAACCAAGCCTTTTATCAAACCCTAGGCCTATCAATGCACTAAACCCTAGAATTATGATAATTAACTTATAACAGAGAAATAGTAATAGCAAGTCATGATCTAAAAGTACTAGGGTGATCAGTGAGATGTCCAAACCTATCCCTCAAAAGCTGAAATGTTGGAAGACTCTGGAGCTAGCGCCTGAGTCTAGAAAGTCCTGATATTTGAAAGCTCAAAACTAGACAAATGTCATAAATGATGCCCTGATGCTGAATCCAGGGTTTGTTTTGCCTGATGGACACTAGGGCAAGCACCCAAGTCTGCTATAGGTGAATTTTTGAACTCTGTGTTCAGATCCTGAATCTTCAACCCTTAAGCAACCTCCATGTACCTTTACTTATGTAATTCCCACATTTGTAACCTGAACACAAGAAGAAAAAGGGGTTTGGGGGTTGTGGTGTTTAGGGATTTGCCTTAGTCAAATCTCGGGTTAGCATTCAAACTTTCCCAACACCATTGTTAGAGAGAGAGTGTGCCCTTGCAGGACAGAGGCTAAAGATAATCCAAATGATGATGAAATGATTCCAACACAATGATAATGTCACCTTGGAGGTGAAGTCCTTAGGAGGATGAAGATTCTTCAACTCATAAGGATGTTGATGATGATTCCATATCTGCAACAAACATAATACTAACACAAATCTGTAACAATAACACAATGAATGCTTTGAATTCGCCTTTGCACAATATCATAACCTTGCTATCCTCCACTTGTAAGAAAATGAATTCAAACACTTGTTTATAAATGTTATCTCATTAAACCCATTCAAGAGTCCTATGTTGACATACATTTAATTTTACCCCGACCAATCAGAGTGGACTTGGGTGCCCAAGGTGCCTTTTTGGTCAAGACCTAACCATTAAATGGGCCTCTAGTTCCCATTTGACATGGGTTTCAAGGGATTTCTTATCAGGATGAATATTTTGCTTTGTAAAATGTTAACACGGGGACCTAGGAGCTAAATTAGGAGGTAAAAAGGCATGTGTCCACTTTTTACTCCATAACAATGGGCAAGGAATTAGAGAGCCCATTGAACCAAGTATGAGGCTAAAGAATAAAGGCCTTGGATATGTTAGATGTGAAACAAATACAAATGATGTTATAGGTAAGAGAGTTACAAACAAGTCAGTTCAAAAAATACAGTGTTCTCAATGTAATAGGCAAGGACATAAAATAGAAACATCTTGGAATCTGCATCCATGTACTATTTTTGGATTGAAGAATCATTCTAAAAAATTATGTTGGAACAGAAAGTGGAAGAAACAATCTATGAAGGATTATCTACATATGAATTATGGATGGATTACTGTATCTAATTGGTGAAAGGTCACAAATATGTTAAAAATGTTACATACACATATAAATATTCATATATCAAACAAAATAACAATCAAATAAGGTTTCATCAGAGAACTAGTGAACAATGAAGAAATCTACTTGGAGTTTTGCAAATCAAAAATCAATTGGTAGACATATTCACAAAGACTTTAGAAAAGGAGAAATTTGAACATCTAAGATAGAATTTGGGATGATGAAGCATCTAGTGGTAGAAATTAAGGGGGAGTGTCGGAATAAACTATTTATTTCTCCCATTGACAATCAAATAATTGCCAATGTAATTTAACAAAGAGGGTAAACACATTGAATTGTTTAGAGGCTTGAACTTACTGGAGAAGATCACATTTGATAATCCTATAAAGTTGTAAGAATTTGAATTGATTATTTGGATTTTTTTGGTATGAGGGAGCTTGCAATATTAAGCATTCATGATTAGCCCAAGCTCAACCTCAAAGAGCTATGAAGATTTGAAAAACAACTATCAACAATAAGGGCTAAAGTATTTCCACTTGAATTCTATCCATGTTGTATGTGTAGAGGCATGAGATTTGCAATTGGAGCACTTATAAAGTATACCAATATTACTGCTAAAAGAGGATATCGACCATAAAATGCATTTGGAGCTCATTCAATAGAGCAAATCTATTCAAGATATTAGAGCCAGATTACAGCATTGATTGCAAAAATCATTGTTGAATCTTAAATGAAACATTGAAGAATTTTTTTGATCACAAAGATCATTGGAGAAGTTTTTTATCGCAAGGATCATTGTAGAAGTTTTTTATCACAGAGATCATTGGAGAAGTTTTTTTATCACAAAGATCATTGGAGAAGCTTTTTTATCACAAAGATCATTGCAGAAAGTTTTTTTATCGCAAAGATCATTGTAGAAGGTTTTTGATCGCAAAGATTAGTACAAAAGTTTTTTATTGCAAAGATCATTGGAGAAGTTTTTTTATCACAAAGATCATTGGAGAAACTTTTTGATCACAAAGATCATGCAGAAAGCTTTTTTTATCGCAAAGATCATTGTAGAAGGTTTTTGATTGCAATGACCATTGTAAAAAGTAAATAACATATTGCATGTTATTTCTATAAAGTTAAGTGGTGCTGACAACTTTGAAGAATGCCATCATTAGATGAGAAGTATTTTATCTTGTCAGACTTCACCTCCTTTATTGATAGAACTACAAAAGACATCTATTATGGATGATGGTGAGAAGAGGAAAAGAAAGGTTTGCATTACTACAATTTTTCTGATCATTTTAGAAGAAAGATATGAACAAGGATAATCAAGGGAAAATTAGTATGTGGTGGATATACGAAAGGAGGACTATTTTACTTGAGGACTACCTCCTCTAAGAACTCAGTTTCAAGTGTTGCTTCGAGAAATCAATTGTCGCATGAAAGGATTGATCATATTAACCTCAAAACAATTGTTGCAACATGTGAAGCACTATAGGTTAGACAACTTCTTGAGAATCTTCGACACCTACAACCTAATCGAACAATTATGTTTTGTGATAATCAAAGTTGTTGAAGATATCTAAGAATCTAGTGTTCCATGCTTGGAAAAACCATATTGAAGTATACCATTAAAATTCGTTCATGAGGATGTTCTCAATAAGGAAATTGAACTACTCTATACACCAACTAATGAGCATCTTGCAAAACCTTTGAGCAAGGATAAGTTTTTGGATACTTTCAAGAAGGAATTGGTGTTAAATGTTCTTCATTTGTACATGGGTAGCTAATAAATCTATTTATTATAGGTGGCCCCCATCATCTAGTTAAGTGTGATAAAATAAAGTTTATGGGTGGGTCGGTGTTAAAAATATAAACTATATTTAATCACACCATTTGTCATATAGAGTCATCTCGCATATAAGAGACACACCTATCCATGTGTAATATCTATTTAAGGGTCTTTGGATCCATATTTTTAATATATAGAAAATGTATATTTAAGCTCTCCAATTTCAACAATATATACATATAATATACATAGATATGTATATATAAATACATATATACATATATGTTTTTGTATACATGTATATATACATATACATATACATATACATATATAGATATATATGTATATGTATATACATATACATGTAACATATATATATATATATATATATATATATATATATATATATATATATATATATATATATATTAACAAATATAAAATATTTAACTCAAATTCTAATATATTTTATTCAAATTCTAATATATATGTAACTAACTTGATGTAGGAGCAACTCCGTTTAGTTTTGCTTGTTTCAATTATTTTGGGTAGTTTTGCTTCAGGAGCTTTGTCAGATCCAAAAGTAGTCAGATTCGGGCCACATCTGACGAGTAACAGTTTGGTGAAATTTGGTGTAGTTTGGAACAATATCGGCAATCTTTGAAGTCCCTGAACTTCATTGCGAATCGAATGTATTTGGGGAATCTTTCAAGTCTTCATAATGTGTTTCGGAGAAAACTTAAGATCTTGTCACTTCGTCGAAAGGTATTTGTGAAACTTAAAACGTCTTGTATGAAGAGATTCAGCAAATGTGTGAGTTCATGAACTCTTCGTTTGGATGAAAGAGTTTACAGACAAGTCTTGTTTTATGCAAAGCATTCGGCACACTTAATATGTTTTAGTGTTTCTGCGAAATGCACCATTCAAGAACTTTCCCTTTCACCGAAAGGAATGGTTGGTGAATTATAATTTCATTGAAGGAGTTTATCGGGGAGATTAAAGACTACATATAGTTCGGTGAACTTTTAAGTTCAAGAAGTAAGTAGAACACCGACGTAGTACAAGGGGTCGTGGATATGCCGAAAGAGTGAAGGGATGGTTCAAAATCTTCATTAAACACCGATGTGTAATATTGCTGATGTTATAGCAGCTTCGGGAGGTTACGGATGAAGTGATGCGACCCTACCAAGGTGCCTCCTCTCGTAATATATATGCAAGATCAAATTAGGATATTCAAATATGAACAATGTGATGAACAATACAAGAAACAATTATATATCTGATCTGGGAAAACAACATGGTATCAGAGCAGGTTTAGGAAAAATCTGATCGGATTTGGAAAACTTAACAGGGCGCACCACTCATATGTTACAAATTGCACTCCCAAGAATTGCAAGCAGAGTAGATTGTCCATACTTAGATGAATTACAAACACTTCATTAGAGCACAGAGTATTGGGTTTTCCCTGGTTTTGAACTACAGAGTATAGCAATATGTCTCTGAACTCAGGAAGTAATCGATGAGCTTGCGTAGGAGTGCAGTACGTATTCTGGGCTTCACAGAGAATGATTTTTTCTGTTTTCAGGCAGATTTGGATAGTCTGCCGAATGCTTTCTAACTGAGGATACAAAACACGACAAAGTGGCAGGTATTTGTCAAAGCAATAGCTTCTCGCAAATGTTGGTGCTTGTTCCACACTTTTGACAAGGAAAATAAAGGCTGAACAGAAGGCGGAGGGAATGCAATCGAGAATCCCTTGATTCCATTTATTGTCCCACCTGATACTCTCTTGACGACACCAGCATGAAGTCCGCCTGTGTGATGAATGGCAATCCAGTCACCATTTTTGTGGGTAGAAATGCGTAAATGCCAGCGCTGAGTTTGTTTATTGTTGTCGTCACCCGCTCATCCCGAGGGAAGGCCAGTGTTATCACCTAGTTATCCACCTCAACAACAATGAAGTATTTGGCACGAACTATGATTATTGCAGTGCATAATTACACTTCATTACCAGTAGATGGTCCAAATACGCTTCTCTTGGAGGTTTCGCTCACTGGAAATCAAACCATAATGTTGAAGAAGATTTGAGATTTATACTGAGAACCAAAAGTCAAGATGATTGTAGCGATACCCTTCAATTTGATGAGTTTGTTGATTTATATCACTTCATCTTCAACCACGAACAAGATGAAGGAGAAAACGAGTCAGACAATTTGATGGAAGCATTCAAGATTTTTTATCAGAATGACGACGGATACATCTCTTGTGAAGAGCTGCAACAATTGATGCCCACGATGGGATTAATCCCACAAACCCAACATCCACAAGAATGCGAGCAAATGATTCGCAAATTTGACATGGACTGCAACGGAGTGTTAGATTTCTCTGAATTCAAAACTATGATGTCTTCTGAACTTTCTGCACGAGTAATCAGTAGAAAGTGTATATTCAGATAAAGTTCCAGAAATATGGTTGTTTCCTTTCAGATTTTTTAGTCTGAAAGGAACTAATAATTGGTACATTGACATCTGGTATGCACAAATCTCTCCAAAGACCATAGTTTGGGTGGCTAACAGAGAGAATCCTATCAGAAGCATGCCCGGCGTTCTAAAATTTTTAGCAACGGTCGTCTCAGATTGTTTTATAGAAAGGGCCGGTCAGTATGGTCAACTGATATTGGCCTGAAAGGATCGCGGGCAATGATAACGAACATTGGTAATTTCATTATGCTGGGTCACGGCCACAATAAATCTAAGATTATTTGGGAGAGTTTAGCTCATCCGGAAGATACATGGTTGCCTGGCATGACGATGTGGAAACACATGAAGCTAACTTCGTGGAAGAGTTCTGTAGATCTTGCAATTGGACTTTTCTCTTTTTGGGGTGGACATGTCTCCAGGAAAGACGCAGATGGTGATGGTCTATAACAATACTATTCCATATTGGTCCACTCGAGAGTGGACTACAAATTATTTCACCAAGATTTCGAAGATGTCAGATAATAAGACATTCCAAATGTGCTGTGTGAGGGCTTCTCCTTCAAACATATACTTTAATTTTAGCGTAAACCCGGTAGCTCATACCCTCACTGGGCGGATCCTGTTAGACGAGAACGACGAATTAAAACTTTACTACTTGATTGATGACCTGGAAGTAGTGAGGATGATTGCAATGGAAGTGGACAATCATGTCGATGATGATGGCTACGTGCCAGTCATCTGTGGCCTCTCCAGACGTAACAAGGTTGACATTCTCGGCAATGCTGAATGCTTCAAGGAAGCCTTTGACTTTATCAGAAAGATGAAATTAGAAGATCTTGCTTCTGTGTCAGGGATTTGCTTGGTTCTTCCAAAATTCACTGCAACATTGAAACTAGAGAAAGTATGCCTAAATGTTTGATCTCGTAGAGGAGTCACAAGTAGATCTTCTAAGAGAATTAGAGTCTGGATCAAGTGGATCAGCAAGAAATATATCTTTGATAGAGATAAGTCAAGACAAGGATCCTGCAAGGGATTGTGAAGTTTGGGACTCACAACTAAGAGGGAGTCTGACAAACCAACAGAGGCAACCTTGGACTAGGAGGTCAAGAGGTTGATGCTAGTACTTGGAGCTTCAGAGGGAGTCAAATCATCATGAAGATTCCTTGTTAATGCATTTTTTTTACACGGAGAAATTTGAGGTGAAAGCCCTTATCCATCTTTGAGACGGAGATGTGGTTCTTTCCACCCTCTGGGAGTAGCCATGGTGGACATCATGTTGAGAGACTCCATGACATGGATATCTAGAAGGATACCTCCCTAGCTAAGAGGGAGTGTTAATATTTGTAGCTTAGGGAGGTTACAAATTTCATGGCCGAATGGTTCTAGCGCTAGAGAAAACAATACATCCATTGACATTCTGAAGAGATTTGGTATGATGGATTGCAAATCCATGTCTACACCTATGGAGACAAATTTGTTGAAGTTAAAAGAGGCTTCAGCTAGTTCAGATCTAGTGGATCCTATCATGTACAGACAATTGATTGGATCGTTGATGTATCCAGTTAATACTAGACCAGATATTTGCTATGCAGTGAGTGCACTTAATCAGTTCATGTGTGAACCAAGGCAAATACATCTAGTTGCAGTGAAGCATATCCTAAGATACTTGCGTGGCACAGTTGGGTATGACTTGAGATATTCTTCTGGTGTAGACTTGAAGCTGCATGGATATACTGATTCTAATTGGGCAGGGTGTGTCACTGATCGGAAGAGCACCTCTAGATGTTGCTTCAGTTTGGGATCTGCTATGATTTACTGGTGCAATAGGAAGCAGTCATCTGTAGCATTGAGTACAGTAGAGGCAAAGTATATTGCAACTTGTATGGCAACTTGGGAAGCAGTATAGATTCATAAGCTCCTTGCAGGATTGTTTGGACAATCATTGGAGCCAACTGTCATCCATTGTGATAATCAAAGCTGTGTGAAGCTTTCTATCAATCCAGTGTTTCATGACAGAACTAAACACGTTGAGATCAAATAACACTATATCAGAGATATGGTATTGAGGAAAGCAATCCAATTGAAATATATTAGCACTGATGAGCAGACAACAGACATTCTCACCAAGCCTCTTGCTAAAGTAAAGTTTGTGCATTTTCGAGACAAGCTTGGAGTTGTGGAGATGACTTCTTGAGATGTACTATAATGCATTTCTCTCTGTGAGAGAGATTTGAGGTGCAAGCCCTTGTTAATGCATTTCTCTCTGTGAGAGGGATTTGAGGTGTAAGCCCTTGATGAGCAGACGACAGACATTCTCACCAAGCCTCTTGCTAAAGTAAAGTTTGTGCATTTTCGAGACAAGCTTGGAGTTGTGGAGATGACTTCTTGAGATGTACTATAATGCATTTCTCTCTGTGAGAGCGATTTGAGGTGCAAGCCCTTATTAATGTATTTCTCTCTGTGAGAGGGATTTGAGGTGTAAGCCCTTGTTAATGCATTTCTCTCTGTGAGAGGGATTTGAGGTGCAAGCCCTTGTAATGAGTTCTATGTGAGAGAAGTTCAAGGTGAAATCCCTTGATAACGAGTTCTTCTCTGTGAGAGAAGTTCGAGGTGAAATCCCTTGATAACAAGTTCTTCTCTGTGAGAGAAGTTCGAGGTGAAATCCCTTGATAACAAGTTCTTCTCTATGAGAGAAGTTTGAGGTGAAATTCCTTGATAATGAGTTCTTCTCTATGAGAGAAGTTCGAGGTGAAATCCCTTGATTCCACCCTCTGGGAGAGCCATGGTGGATGTCATGTGTGCGACTCCATGACAACATCACGTGAGAGAGTCTGTCATAATTTTCTTGTACTTTTGTTTTTCACTCTCTGGGAGTAGCTATGGTGAACGTCACAATGAGGTGACGACATCACATTGAGTGATTCCATGATGGGCACTTGTACATATTTACCATACATGGGAGTAGCCATGATGGTTGATATCACGATGAGGTGATATATTTCTTTTCCACATATGGGAGTAGCCATGGTGGTTGACATCACGATGAGGTGATGTGTCTTGTACAGCTAGAAGTATTCCTCCCTAGCTGAGAGGGAGTGTTGATGTTATAGAAGCTTCGGGAGGTTATGGATGAAGTGATGCGACCCTACCAAGGTAGCTCCTCCCGTAATACATATGCAAGATCAAATTAGGATATTCAAATATGAACAATGTGATGAACAATACAAGAAACAATTATATATCTGATCTGGAAAAACAACAAAGGCCACCATTCAAAAGACTTTCAAGGTTCATTAGAGTGTTAGTTCGCCGAAAAAGACTTTCAATGAAAGTTTGAACATTTGTTCCTGCGCAGAAATGCATTCTCCAGGCAGAGTTTGAGTAATGCAAGGTACCTCCAGGAGTAGATTCGCTGATAGAAGATTTGAAGAGTTCCTGAAGATATTGTTTCCATAGATAGGAGGTAAATGAATCAAGTTGATTTGATTCCATAGATCTTCTGCTCCTACAACATCAACATCACTAACTTGCCTGGGACCCTTCCAGCTCGGTAGACTACCATGGTGAAGAATAGAGAAGTAATAGTGAGCAAGAGAGGATCCCTAAGTCATCGACAGGATTTTTGACCAACCGAGCGTTTTACAACTCACGAGCTGGTTAAACTTTACCGAGGATATAAGTTTATCTCTCACAACTTCTAATCGAGGGTCTTTTGCCAAAGAGAACATACCAATCTAATAGTTAGACCAAAACTGAATGACCGTACCAAATCCCACAATCATTTTAGATTATCAATTATAATATGTCCACAGTAAAGCATGAAATCCCAAACCTTGGAACTAAGAGGGAAATAATGATCAATGATGTCTAGATATTTGCTTCTCTAATCTCGACTCCATAAACTCCCAATGTCCTTGAAGCATCTCCAAACCATCTTAGTGCCTAGCACCAAATTGGATGATACAAAAATTTTAAACCTAGCTCGTGTAAGGATTTGGGAAGACAAAATTCTCACCACTCATCAAAGCACACTTGTGAGTTGAGGAATTACCTTTCCCTAAGAATGAACAGAGGATAGAAATCATTACTTTCACTATACCCATCGACATGCACAGAATAGAGAAGAGATACACCAATGGAGCTTGAAGGACTAATTGGAATAAGAGGATGTAACCAATAAATGTCAAAGACTTAATTTTCTAAGAGTTGAGGCAATCCTACAGTCTATCCAATAATGATTCCCTCTTTGAGAACATCAAGCAAGGTTTCAAGATGGAACCCAAGCACTCTCAAAATCCTTTGTTGCCTACATAGAAGAACATTAAAGAAGAAAACTTTTGATTTATCTAAGCTAAACCCCTGTCTAGAAGTTCTTTCAAACAAACTTAATATAGACCTCAATTTTATAGCCTCCTGAAGGGATGCCTCACCAAAAAACGAGGTACCAACAAATTGCAAATGAATCAAGGGGTCTAAGGTAGGGGTGATTTTCATGCCCATAATAATTAGAGATCCACTCAAAACTTTAGCCAATATAATGACTAGATAAGACTAGATTGGGTCCCCCCAGCACAAATCCTTGGCCCCTTCGAAGAAGTCACATGACAAGCAATTAATCAAAATAGAGAAGCTCGGTTGGGAAATGCAATCTTGGATCCAATCTGAAGAAAAAAACCAGCTTAAGCAGAATTTGCATAAGAAATCCCCAACCAACTCTAACATAGGCCTTGCTAATATCCAATTTCAACATCATACCTACATTTTAGTTGGAGGTTAGAGAATGAACGGCCTCATATACAAGAACGACACTATTTAGAATATGTCTTTTTAGACACAAATCTCCCTTGTTTTAGAACAATAGAGTTAAGGTAGTGCTTTAACCTGCTGGCAATTTAACTAAAAGAGGGCTAAAAATTTATTCAAACCAGAAAAGAGCAATACAAAGCAAAGGCATTACACATACCTGTCTATCTCCACTAATTGATCCAACTTTTGTGACAAATCTGGGGGTAATGACCCCTTTCCACAATATTACAATCATGCAAATGATCAAAATCCCATTTAGCCAAACAATCCGTAACCTCATTCCATTCTCGAGGAATATGACAAAAAGAAACAGAATCCAACGAAGTTGGCAATTGACTGAGAAATTATTTTGTACATTATATTGCATAACACATTAGGATGAAAATCAACCATCCACTAACCCTCATTATTGTTTTGGAATAAGAGTGACCAAAGTGGCATTCAATTCTTTCAAGATTCTTTTAGAGCAACTTAATTCTTCAACCAAGATGCCACCACATCAATGCTCACTATACTCCAAAAGGTTTAGAAAAATAGCTTGGAGAGAAACCATTTGGGTTTAGAGCCTTATCTTTCCCTTGCTAAAAATTGTTGATCTAATCTCTTCCTTCAAGAAAGACTTAAGAAAGAAGTCACTAAGTTCTTGATTAATAACTCTTGGGATTAGCTACAAGTTTTTACTTAAGTCTAAGGGGTTGAGCTTAATTTGTTAAAACTTTAGGTTCTCATTATGGAGACTCAAGTACAAATCCCTATAGAATCATCTATTGTGGAATTATAAGTTGCAACTCTTGAACTTTGATAGTTGGCTTCTAATGTGAATGTGGTTTCTAAATAAAGTGGATTTCTAAGTAGTGACTTTTGGTCTTCCATCGGTGATTTCTGGCATGTTTTCTCGTAAAGAGATTGTATTAGTCTCTAATAAGTGCTTGCAATAGCTTTTACTAGTATCATGATGATGCTCATATGAACAAAATATTTGTATAGGATATGCAATATAAAAAAAATCACTTAAACCAACTGATCATCCTACCTTAGAATAAATTCTAGAAGTACCCCACAATATTTGATTCAATGTCTTCTTAACTATTAGCTATAGAGCCATCCTCTTTGGTCAAAGAATAAATACTAGTAGTGTTGGAGTACTTGACAACACTGAGAGGGGGGGGGTGAATCAGTGTTGTAGAAAACAAAACACTTAATTTGCTTTTATCTCAAACTTTAAAAATAGAAGCAGTTGTTGATGTAGGCTTTATCAATGTAAGAGATTGTGTGTAAAAGAACTGAATAAACAAGTATGAAAGACAAATAAATCATGCAACAAATGAGACCATAAGACAAGAATTTCAAGAGTGGAAAACTCTCTTGGGGTAGAAAAACCACTCAGTAAATGCCTCACTGGCTTATTCAAAGAACATGCCTCATTGGCTACAGAAAAATGTCTCACTGACTGATAGATTGCCTCACTAGCTATTTGTTTTTATCACTGCCTCACTGGCATATCACAATCACATGTATACAATAGAGAAATTGAATCAATACAGAGGGTTACTCTATTTCTTTACAATCTAGTTCTTGACTATCTCATTATTTGAGACTCAAGAATCAACTATGCACATCAACACTCTATTACAATCTCAATGATAGTGTAAACACACACACATACCATCAATATCATACCAGTTGTTTACATCTTATGCCTTTTTATACTTTCTCACTGCCTTTTTGTGTCTTTCATTAAACAGTTTGTGTTTGTAACTGAAATAGTTGAACTGTGTAAAATAGTTTTCTTTTGAACAAGTAACTATTAGGGTAAAATGGTCGAATGAAGCCATTTGAGCCACTGATATGAGATCATTACAAAGTTTAACCCATAGGGTTACAACAATTTTCTAACTGTCCATTAACCATTGCAGAAAATCAGAATATTCCTTTAACAACAGTAAACAATATTTAATCAGAGTAGTTCATAAAAACTGCCTTCAAGATCACAGTGAAACCCTAGTGTTGAGTTTATCAACTACTTGCAAACTACTATATTCAATAGAGGTTTAAAGACCATAGTCTTCGAAGTAAGGCCAAACACAAAGAAAGTTTCCAAAAACAATTTTTCCAACTATAGTTCATGAAACCATACATTATTTAAGCAAGTGGTAAAGACCTTCTCAACTGGTTAAACATCCTTTGGTTATTGTTACAAACCCTAACCAAAACTTTTCTTGTTTCATGAGAAGATCATAAAAACTGTTGCCAACACCCCAACTGAAGTCAAAAACTTCATAACAGAAATCCAAGCTATAGTTCAAAACTGTCACGACTTGGAGAAGCATAAACAATGTTTATCACAGAAGCAAAAGAGCTTATTTTCCTTTTGCACATATACTCTTATCTATGACAAACTATTTAAGAATAGAGAATAAATTCCATTCACCATTTTTATTAGCTCAAGAATCCACATGAGAGATTAAAGAAAGATATCACCTGCGCCGACAACTGAAAGCTTTTGATGTGCCTTTGAGTTCCATAATAACTGTCAAGCTCACCTTGCTAAAACTCACTGTAGCTTGAGCAAAGTCAAATCCCTGATATCCCTTTTGTCATAATAACTGAATCTTGCAACATCCTTCATACAGGAGAAACCCTAGGTTGAGAGACATTATGTCTCTAAGTTCAACCTTATCAAATGAAGGCTCAAACAAAACCTTTTGTGCATCATATACCTTGTTTACCTCCTGAGCCAGTATGCCCAAAATGGGCCAGTTAAAAAACATAAATATTTCACCTGTTGAGCATGCCCAACACCTGCTAGCTAGGTTGCAACTTAAGTGACCTCAAAAGATGCCTTTGATTATATTTGAATTTCAAACCTAATCAATAAACTTTAACCTCACATAAATGAAATAATGCCCATCATAATAAAATTATCAATCAAGACTATGATCATGATAACTTTAACCCACAACATGTCTTCACTCTTTGTCAATGTCAAAGTCAAAAATAAGTCATTATTTGTGTGCACCAAAACCAAGCAATGGTAACCATTTTATGCAAATAGAATGACCCCCAAATTTTTTCAAGCTGCCTTTACCAATAGCAAACTACATAATAAAATTGATGTAACAAAGTGTTGTCCCACTAAGAAAGCACATCAACCAAGTGTGTACATTATAAATGTCAACCAAATGCCTGTCACATAGAACAATAACCAAATACCTCTGCCAATACCTCTACCAACTGTCATGGTACCATAGTGCCACAATGAGAGTGTGTGAATTTGTCATCAAGGACAACAACTGAGAGGGCAACAAGTAGTTGCACCATGTGGGGTGCAACAATTTTGCTGATAGGATTAAAGTACAATAATATTAAGAGTAGGAAAGTTTATATTTATTTTTTTAGATTATAATGTTCACCAAATACAACTATCATAATTATACTATTTACCTAAAAAATGAACTCAAGAGTACAAATGTTTCGAACATGTTGCATAGCTTTAAAATAGACAATGGACAAACAATGGTGCTAGAACAAGAAACTCATGGCAAGGAAGATGAACCTATCAATGAATTTAAATATTGATAAGGGGTTAACATTAGGCATTCACAAAATTGTAAAATGTCATTATAAATAAACAATTCTTGGAAAAGTTTAACTTTGCCAATCTTGAAACATCATATTTTCTTTCATCTTCTACATCATCTTCATATCTTGCTACATCATCCTTGTGCAACTTGATCAAGCCACAAAAGAAACTGATAAGGGGTTAATATTAGGCATTTACAAAGTTATAAAATGACATTATAAATAAATTTTTCTTGACAAAATTTCATTTTTCCATTCTTCAAAGATCTTGTTTTCCCTCATCTTGTTGTATCATCTTCATATCTTGCTACATCATCCTTATTCAACTTGATCAAGCCACAAAAGAAATTGGTAATGGGTTAATATTAGGCGTTCACAAATTTATAAAATATCATTATAAATAAACATTTATTGGAAAAGTTATTGAGATGTTTAACCATCTTGTTGTAAAGGTGTATACAACATTGGCAATCTAATTATATTTCTATCTGAATAAAATTCTACTAATAATGGTAACAAACTAATGGGATTAAAGAGAAGAGTTTTAAATGTATAAGCTTTAAAGAATATAAAATGAAGACGTAAGAATGTTAAATATTTTGCTATAGTTTATTGTGACCTCGATATTTCTTATATTTTATTAAGAATGTTAAATTTTTGCTATAGTTTATGGTTATCCAAATATTTTTTATAGTTTATCATTTTTTACAATAAGGTGTACAAATTATGTTTTATCAACAAATGTTTGCTGATGAAACCAAACCAAAAATTCTTAATCTTGATTAGAAGTCTTCAAAACTTCAAGAAAAGTAATGTTAAGAACTGACAAAAAGAAAATTGTTGGCAATAGCCATCATCAAATGCAATCTCTAAAGTTTTGGCCCATATTCAAGTGTTAAGAATTACAAACAGAAAATTGTTGGCAATGGCCATCATCATCCAATACAATTTTTACAGTTTTGGCCCATATTCAAACATTAAGAATTACAAAAAGAAAATTGTTGGCAATAGTCACCATCATCCAATACAATTTTTACAATTTTAACCAATATTCAATTTAAATTTCAACTACTTAAGAAGATTTTTACCATGAATATAAATTCAAAGAATTAAGGAATAATAAATTTACACATTCATCTAAATTTATGAAAAACGAAAGAGAATTTCTGGAAGAAAATTTAACTCAACAGAAAATATGTACACAAAAAACAGACAAACTTAACAAAAAGTTTAATGCCATCTTTATAGAGGCTGATGAGATACATGTTAAAAACAAAGATGGCCCTAAAAACAAAAGACTCAAATTGGCAGGTGAGCTGCTGGGTTGTGAAGTGCAGGAATTGGTTAGACATTTCTGTTCCGTTGCAACTGTATCTATTTATTTATCAGTATTGCTTACAGTTCCTATGAATCAAAACAATTTCTTGGCTAATTATTTGAGACATCAAAACCCTCGAGCACAAATATGTTGTGCCCACTATTTACTTTAGGTTAAAATGCTAGGTGGGTCAGAACCATACGACAGAAGTTTAAAATATAATTTCTTGTGTCATTATAATGATTTTTATTTGTGTTGCAGATGTATCTGTGGAATTGGGTGTTTGTTTCCAGTTCCTATAGATTAAAATAAAATTCTTAATCCTCTCATAATTGATTACACGCCATCAAACAACTTCGTGCCACATCTGATGTAGTTGCCCGTGTCCCACCCATTCTGTAGATGGTTTTTGGCAAGGCTTCTTAATTGTCACTACCAAGTCAAATGTTGCTATCCATGGTGATTGTGATGTTAGCCCTTGCCCCATATCAATTAGACTTAATTATGAAAATTTTATTGTATGATATTACATGAGGGGTAAGCTATAATTTTTTCCGTGTCTTCTTACCTTGGCATTTGAATTATATTATTGGAACACATGGTTCCATAAATTGGTTCCTTGTATTATTTTGGCTTTTGAGGCCTTGATATGACCTTTGTACTTTGGAAGACTACTAGATCAACTTCACGAGGTTGACAAGATTGGTATATCCACTATAGCATATGAACCATACTTTCATGAATCTATAAGAGGTGAACTATAGTAGTTCAATGGGTTAAGAACAATAGGTTATCTTAGGGTTTAGAATCTTTGTGATATTTAGGATTGCACCGAAGTAGTTATGCAAGGTTTCTATAGAGTTTGATAGCCCTAACCATGTTCTTATTGTGCTATAGCTATGTGAGAAGTGAGAAAACCCAAGGGTTAGATATGGGGATTATTATTGTAGTTTGAAGATATGTTTATTTCTAGACTATTAAATTCTAAGCACGACAGTAAGAAGTAATATTACTATCAAATCCATCTAATATTATATTTTAATAAGAAGAGAGTAAATTCTATCTGTTATACTAAATTTTGAGTTACACCTTAAGAATGATAAATGGAGAGTTGCTTACTAATATCATTACTCTACATATGCATTCAATTACATGGAAGGTTGATAGCCTATGGGAACGTGTAACAATGTTGAGCAAGTTGTTGCTTGTGGAGGTAAATGTGATCTATGAGAATTTAACGTTGAGAATTAGGGGAGGCAAGGGAGGGGACTATGTTGAATAATGAACAACAATGATAATGATGGGTATGGCATTATTGTGTAAATTGATGCTAGTGCAACTTATATATATATATATATATATATATATATATATATATATATATATATATATATATATATATATATATATAATGAAGATTCAAAATATTATGTGTAAATTCCTTACAATTTATAATTCTTGGCAACAATTGGTGTCATATGTTGCCACCACTCATTCCATGAGATAAGTGGGTTACCTCCATCAAGTGGACATTGACAGTTATATGTTATGTATTGAATGCTAGATGAGTATGTTAAAACCATTTCTTTAGGAAAGTAATCAACCATAACATGATGTCTTGTGCATTATGTTGTATGAGATTACTCAAGGGTCTTGAGTCTATGTGATTATCACTACGTACTAACCTAATAATCTATATATCATTGTTGTAATTAGAGATGTTCATTTAGTTTATGTATAGAGATAAGGTCATGGATTGGTCTTGCATTCTACAATTTTGTGAAAGATATGGTATTTTTTGAAGAAGTTACTACATGTTATTTGTAGTTTCTATTGTGCTAAATCTTTGAGATGTAAATAATAATTATTTATTTACTTGACTTGTTAACCTTACCTAGTGGGGTTGTTATTGTGTAAATCCATTCTAAATGAAAGCAAACTACAAAACCTTTGATTCTCTAAAATGGATATGTAGGCAAGGTCATTTCAAATAAAACCTCGAGGAATAGTTTTGGTTCTATGGATTTGTAATGATATGCGACCTTACCCTATTTAGTGCAAGAATGTAAGTTTGTGGCTTGGAGTGGCTTCCATTGCCATGGTTTCATAAGTTTACAAAACTATCACTTCTAAATTGGGATGAAATATTAGGTTATAGAAATAATTGGTTCCATAGTTTAAAGTGGAAAAACGTCAATTGGAAATTCAAGAACTAGAACATATTAATTAGCTAGTCATATTATGTGCATTCTATCAAGAAGATAGATTTCCAAGATATGTGATGCATTACACTTTGATAATGAAACTATAATCGATATTAAAATATAGTAGTAACCAAGGGTGGTTATTACAAGATGTTACCAAAAAATTATGGTTTCATTCCTTCATATTTAATTTCACTCTACACAATATAGTACAAATTTATGCATAGGAACCACTAGCTCAAACTAGCATTCCTTCACTAGAGTTGGGAGTCATTCATCTCTTAACTACATAAGTTCAAATTTGAAGGGAAAACCAACTTGTTGCTCAAGAAAGTTGCAATACAAGTCATTTGAGAAGTGATCAAAGATTTTAACTTTAGAATATTTGATTTAAACAAGAGATCATGCCCTATCCAATGGCCCTTCAGTAAAAATATGCGATCCATCCCTTCTATATAATTAAAATATTTCCTACAATTGATCCAAGTATATCTCCTAAATTTTGGTATAGGATCCCAAAATCCCTCTAAATCAACAGAGTACCAAAAGTCTCCAAATTGAGAGATAGGATCTCAGATGCCAAATCCTCTCTTCTCCCAATCATGTAAAAAGGAATTAAAATCTCTAACAAGGAGAACATTGCAATCGATAAATTGACTAATGGAAGCATAAAGCTTCTCCCAACACTAACATTTTAGTGTATGCAGGATAAGAGCATAAATATTAAAGAAAATAAATCTAATACTAGAAGCTCTATCTAAGAATTCAATAGCATCCCCAAAAATTGTGTCCACCAAATGATGTATATCAATCCAAGACTTGTTCTACAACACAAGAGAACCATTGGAATCCCCTTCAATAGAAATACCTATATAAGAGTAACCTCTACAAATGTTCTTTAATTCACCTCTTCTCTACCAAAATTAGAAAGCTTTGGATACTAAAGAAGGGCAAGTTCTAGTTTTAAAAGAACCAATTGTCTTTTAAGTAGTCATTACTTCTTAGAGGCTCTAAGGCCCTTGAGACTTTAGTAGAGAACCCTTGTATCTCCTTAAGAGGGTTCATAATTTGAGTGATTACCTTTATTTACCCTCTTCAATCTCACCTTGAATTTCATGGAAAAGAGCTTCTACCTTCGTAGGCCTCTTCTTTTTTCCTTTAGTTTTTTATATCCAGAGTTGAGACCAAATAGATTGTCAATCCCATGACTTTGCTTATGATTCCTCTAACGAGATCAATAACCTTGGATTTCAAAGGTTCCCCAAAAGACAAAGAGAGTGGGCTTGAGGGTGCCACCACTTTGTGAGTAACTGAAAGCACCCAAGATCTTCATTGTCTCCAACCATTACAACACCATATTGTGGTTCCAAAGTCAATGATGTCAAAGAGCTGTCATCATCATTGATGGCATCCTCACCTTAGGGTTTGAACATTTCTCCGTACCTGTTGGGGGACTCCTGGGGAGAGTCACCCTTAGGAGAAAACAAGCATGAAAACCCCCTCAAATTCTAGTGCCTTCTCCTAGGTCTACACCATGTAGATTCATTCCAAAGAATGGGCCTAGTATTGGGAGTTTCATGGTAGAGATGGCTAACCTTGTGATAGCCTCTACATCTAAATGATAGGTTCTTATAATAAACCATCTAACACCATTTTGAGTCACACCAATCTAGAATAACTTCTTGAGGCAAGGAAGAGTTTAAATTCATCTAAAGACTCGTTACCAAAGAAAATTATTTTACCTAAAGTATTACCAATCTTGCAAAGAGTATCATACTCCCAAAATTTCCCTAGCAAGCCAAAGAGGTGTATTGATATAGGGGCAATTACTTATTTGTCTTTTTATGTTCTTAGTCAAACCAAGAGCCCAAGATCAAAGGTAAAGGCCCACATTTTTTAAAACCTACCAAATCTTACTGGCATATTGCCTAAGAGGAGAACACCTCCAAGAAAAATCCATTGAAAGAAGAATAACTCTATAATCAAGACCAAAAGACCAAGTTTTGACCTAATCCAAAAGATACTTCACAAACAACAAACTTCTCCCATTATTTTTTGGGATAGTAGGAGAGAAAGTTATAGTATTGGATATATTGTTTTTGTATTGGTTAAAAATAAAATGGTTAATTTTTCATTGGTTTAATTTTCTCTCTAGATATAATTATTAAGATACTTCTTCAAGCTTTCATATTCTCTTAGTAAGATAGAATGACACAATTACTCTTTATTACTTCTTTTAACTCTAAATTAGTAATAAACAAGATATATACAACTACTTGTATTGGTTGTTGGGATAGATTGGGTAGGGTTTGTTGGTTCATTAAAATCTTATTGTAGACACCTAAAATTGACCATGTCCTTCTATCATCACTTTTGACATCACCTTGTGTCACCTTGTGACACATTTATCCTAGGAGTCCCCTTTATCATTCCCCCTTCCATTAGCCAAATAATTAAATAAATTATATTTATTTAATTAATCAAGTTTATCCCTCCCACCAAATTAATTTAATAAATTATATCTATTTATTTAATTAATTTTAATCCATTTTATCTATTTCCCAAAATAAATTATATTTAATTAATTAATTTAATCCATTTTTCCCTCTAGTCAAATTAATTAAATAAATCTTGTTTATTTAATTAATTTATCCTCCCACATCATCCTTCTCCAATAATTAATTAAAGAACTTTATTATTTAATTAATTATTTTCCATTTGTCCTCATTCTCATCCCCTTGCCACAAATAATAAATGAGTGTCCCAAAATTCAAACTAACTTTTTATCTCCACCACTCATTTCATACTACATCTCTAAATCTCAACCGTTCACATAAGGATATGCCCTAGAAGCATCCATCCTAGCCCTAATGTTGTTTCATCAAATCCTAACCATCCATTGCACCTCTTAGACTTAGCCATCCATCCAATCATCCATAAATCTATAAATCAAACATCAACCAAGCCATTTTAAGAAGTCTCCATGTTATGCAAAGTTATGCTAGTGTGAGCAATCAACATATCATTATCAAGAGCATATCTAGTGGAGCTAGGGTGCACTCTATTATCATTCTATTGGAGGAGAAATGATTATTTGAGGTGAAAGGTTGTGTTTATTGCATTATCTTTGTGTATTTTCCTGTTATAATTTTCTTGTCTTTACTTATAACTTTTATTAATAAATAGTTTCAACTTCTTTTTTTTTATTTTGTTAATAAAATAAAATGTTGGGTATGGTGTTTTAAACTCGAAAATTTTATTAATAGGTTAGAATGAAGATTTTAATTTATTTTATTAGTGGATGTTGTTTGAAATTAAATTTTGAGTAGTTATATATGTAATGTGTATGACTAAAAGATTCTATTTTATTTAAGCAGGTGGTGTATGTTCAAAAGTTGGCATTGTTGTTGGTTCCTCTGAACTTCATAACATTAGAGGAGGAGAACAAAGAACAGATACAATGTTTTATCAAGATCAAAAACACCTAATAAGAGATACTAACTCGACAATGGTTACTGATCCTCAATTAATGTTAGAGGAAAACCTAGATATAGAAGAAAAAGAATCATAATTTATGTTTCTTACCAAAAAAAATAATGTTGTTTGTCTAATAATTCCTCCTACAAGGCATTTGTTACCAAGTGTTTTATGAGTGCATCATTCATCTTATTATGAGTTGATAAAATTATTGTTTTACTCATTCATTAGATTATGGGGGATTTGTTATCAAATGTTCTTGAAGATATTGTTTGTAACTATAAATACCCTATGGACATGAGTAAAAGGATTTATGGTTTTTTGAAAGCATACTCATTCTTTAAATTTTGAAGTTAATTTCCTTCTTCTTTTTAAAATTATTATTTAAATTATATAATTGAAAGGTCAATATTTTATTCTTGTATATAACAATGGTTGTTTTTCCTCAATCAATGTTAGAGGAAAACCTAGATATAGAATAAAAAGAATCATAATTTATGTTTCTTATAAAAAATGTTTTTGTTTATCTATCCTACAAGGCATTGTTACTAAGTGTTTTATGAGTATATCATTCACCTTATTATTAGTTGATAAAATTGTTGTTTTTCTCATTCATTAGATTATGGGGAATTCATTATCAAATGTTCTTAAAGATGTTATTTGTGACTATAAATACCTTATGGACATGAGTAAAATGTTTTATGTTTTTTTAAAGCATGTTCATTCTTTAAATTTTGAAGTTAAGTTAATTTCTTTCTTCTTTTTAAAATGGTTGTTTAAATTATATAATTGAAAGGCCAATATGTTTTCTTGTATATAATGATAACAAAAAGGTCAATATTAGTTAACTGTAACAACATCTTGGGGAGCCCTCTACACCCCCTCCTCTTCAAGATTATGTCAGTACTGCCTTGGGCAGTACCTCTGCTGCCTTAGGTTTTTCTCTGGCAGATAGTTCCAAAATTTGGAAGGATGCCCTATTGGGCAATGATTGGAAGTAGGGCTTAAATTTGACAGTCCACCTTGCCTGTCAAGGAATTTTTTTTCTACAGTTTAGTCTTCAGTATTGCCTATCATGTGACAATTAATTTTTTTAAAGACAATTAATTTTTTTAAATGCAAGTCAAAATTTTATATATAAAGCTGGAGCTTTCTCAATTCAAAACCCAAATTTGTGAATGCCTTACCAAGTGAATATAAAGTGCAGAAAAAACTTAGAAAGCTTTGTTGAAAAAGCCTAGGATAAATTAAATATTTTATAAAAAAATAAATCTAAGGAATTTTTTTTAAATAATAGAAGTTTCTATTAAAAAATTTAAAAATAAAAGCAAAAAAATACAAATTTAGAATGAATATATTCTTAAAAAACAAATCTATTTCTTAAGTAATAGAAGTTTCTATTAAAAAATTTAAAAATAAAAACAAAAAATTCTATAAAAAACAAATCTATTTCTTAAATAATAGAAGTTTCTATTAAAAAATTTAAAAATAAAAGAAAAAAATTAGAAATTTAGAATGAATATATTCTATAAAAAACAACTATTTCTTAAATAATAAAAGTTCCTATTAAAAAATTTAAAAATAAAAGCAAAAAACAATTTAGAATGAATATATTCTATAAAAAATAAATCTGTTTGGGAAATTTTTTCTTAAATAATAGAAGTTCCTATTAAAAAATTTTAAAATAAATGGAAGTTCTTATTAAAAAATTTAAAAATAATTAGAAAAAATATGTATATTATATAATTTAGAATGAATATATAATTATGTTCATAAAAAATAAATCTAAACATTTGGGATATATTCTATATTTAAAATGAATATATAATTATATTCATAAAAAATAAATCTAAAAAGTTGGAATGTATTCTATTAAAAACAAATCAAAAGATATATATATATAGTCATATTTTCATATTAATTATTTTTTTACAGTTTTTAAAATAAATTACTTGTATATCAATACAGTCAAATATTTATTCTTATTGTATTTTACAGTTAAAATCTTTAAATACAGCTATACAACTGTCAAATTTAAGCCCTGACTGGAAGGCATATGTGCCTAGTAATGTTGTTCCTGAGCTATTCGAGTCAGAAGAATGCATAGCTATTAAGCTGCCAAATTCTACAGTCAACAAGATCATTACCTCCATGGATAACACTTTGGTAGGTATTTTTTTCTCTTTCCATCCAAATATTGACCTAGATCAGAGATGGGTTAATGATAAATTGAAATCTAAGTGAGTGCCATGTTAGGAGGGTTGTTTCCCTTCAAATTCACTCTATAGGAAGATCTATTGCAACTACTTGCTAGAGGACCATGGGTCTATGGTAAAAGTACCCTTTCCCTTTGTAGATGGAAGCCAGGATTTGATCCCAAAGTGGATTTGACCAAGTCAGCCCCCAGTTTGGGTCAGGCTCCCGATCCTACCCCTTGAGTACTAGGATGAGGATATTTTTACCTGGATAGCGAATTCATTTGGAAATTTCATTATAACGGATAAAATCATGAAGGAAAAATCCAAGTTGGTATACACTAGATTTTGTGTTAGCATTGATGTGTATAAAGTTCTACCTAATTCCATTAAATCCTAGAGTCTAAATATGGAAAATGGACCGAACCCATATTTTATGAAAACTCAAAAGTCTACTGCTAGAATTGTTCCAAGTCTAGTCATCTTATAAATCAGTGTACTGCTCCAAGGAAAGTAGTGCAAGAACCCAAGCTAAAGGAACCAAAGGAGATGAAAGAATATATGAGAGATAACTCAGATGATTATCCTTTTAGAGAAGAGCTCTTGACATTATTTCTTCTCCTCAAGGGAAGTCGAAGGATTCACCCTTGATAACATCTCAAAGAGGGTCAAAAGGATTGGCTATAGAGACAGAAGATGGGAGTACTGTCAACCTTGAGCCTAAAATGGGGGCAGTTGGCGAGATTATTTTTTAAATACCACAAGAACAACACTCTTGTTAGGATTAAGATGCCATCAACCGTGTAAATCATATGTATTTAATTACTCTTAATATTGTTTGTAAATCATTCATAAGGGATGAAGTATTCACCAAGTAATGATCTTGTTTTAGCCACATGCTTAATCCCGATACCTGATGGATGATGGTTATTCATGAGGTGCAGGGGGGTACCCCCTTGTAGGGTTTAGGGACTCATCCACTAGCGGTAGGTCTAAGGGTTGGATGCCCCGATGGGGGTGTGGACGAACACCCTCAGCAACCACATTTTATATATAAATTTCCATTGTAAATCTGGATCGTTCATCACTAGGTCACAGATCTGATGGTTGAGGTTATGTTGGATTTTCTTACCCTAGAAGGAACCCCTTTATGAGGATATTGTATTACAGTTGTGTTGTAGTAGAGAGTAGAGACTAGAAAAATAGGTGATGTTAGATAGAAGATAGAAGAGGAGATTGATAGTGTTGTATTGTAAACTTTATTGAAGTTAATATAGGCTGGTGCATCTCTTCTTATGTGTCCAGTTTTTCCTGAAAGGGTTTCTCCATGTAAACACTATGTTATGTGTTTGATCTTCTGTTCTATTATTTCTTTGTATTGATTTCATACTTTCCTATTTGGGTTTTGTATAGTTAAATATCTATATTACAATTGTAATCAGATTTTCATTGATATTTGTTTACATTCATTTCTAACATTTGGTATTAGAGTCTAGTCAGCTATATGTCTTGGGTAGAAGTGTGAGGGTTTTTTGAGTTGTAGTGGGATTTTTGGTTGAACTTATTTTATAGATTTGTGTAGAAGCCATGGCTGCAACCTCATCTTGATAAGACATCGAAAAAATTCAATGGAACAGGTTATGAGTTGTGGAAGCTAAAAATAGAGGATCTCCTTGAAGAGAGGGAACAATGGTTTTCCATATCAAGAGAAAAGAAACCCAATGATGTTAAAGTCAAGATGAATGGGATAAATTGGACAAAAATGCAAGAGGAACAATCTAGTTATGCCTTGAAGACTCTGTCCTGTTGAAAGTCTCTACTGAGAAGACTGTGCATGCTTTATGGAAGTGGTTGGGTGAAATCTATCAAGCCAAGAGCTTGGTTAATAAACTATATCTCAAAAAAAGTTATTTTCCTTAAAATGAAGGAGGGTGATTCGATAGTTGAGTACTCAAAATTACATATAATTTGATTCTAAGTCAGTTAGCATCTGTGGATGTTAATATAGATGAGGAAGATAAGTGTATTATGCTTCTTTGTTATTTTCTTGAGTCTTGGGAGAATTTTATTCTTGCTATCACTATTAACCTCAAAGATCCAAAGATGGATGCCCTTGTTGCAACTCTGTTGTCACAGGAAATGAGGAAGAAGGCTATGGATAGCTCAAAGGATGCTCTTAATGTCAAGGGGAGGTCTTGTTGGAATTAGGCCAGACAACTAAGAGGGGGGGGTGAATCAGTTGTCCCACAAAATTAACCTTTTTCTCTTTTTGATCTTCTTTCACAACTTACAAACAAATTAATGATGTAAACATTAAAGCATGAGCAGAAACATAATTAACACACTTGACACCAAGATTTTTAATGTGGAAACCCGGTTAAGGGAAAGCCACGGTGGGGGTTAACCCACAAGATTCGTACCCTATTAAAAGTACTTGAAAATGGGAAGGCACTTGCCTTCGGGTGCACTGCCCAAAGCTCACTGCTCAAAAGAGGCTCACTGCCTACAGATGCCTGGTTCAGTCTCATTGAATGCTCATAAAATTTCTACTCTTCTCCAAATACTTCTTCACTATCACTTCATCCTTTGCTATTCTTGTTCCTCTACTCCTCTTCTTTTCTCTACCTCTGATCCTTTCTTTGGATTTTATTATTTTACACAAGCGTTGAAGACATACATCGAGGTGATCATTTGTAAGGTGGCTGATAAGAATGTTTTGCTGATAAGCGAGAGGTGCATGTATATACATCAGAGAATGTCTGTTAAGTAAAGCATAAGCATACAATAAGGAATGTATGTGAGGGTTTAAGAGTTTTTTGGCTCCTCATCATTTAATTATTTCGCATAAGGATGATTTTCAACAACTCAACTACATGCCTTTATATGCTTCATTAACCTTGGAATGAATATCAAGGTCAGCACTACAAGTGTCTGACTTAATGTGAATCACTAAGTTGTCGGCCAAACATAACTAGGACTCAAATCTTCCTTGATCAACAGACCACACTCCATAGAAATGCTCTTAGATCATCCACAACATGCTAGAATCATCTAGTTAGCAAAGACTGGGAAGAACAGCACACCAAGAAGAAAATCTTCAACAACAAGCTCGATCTTCAATGCAGATCTCCAACACAGCAAGCACACAATCCAAAGACCTCCACAAGCACATTGAATTTAACAAAGACATCTGCACTCCTCCAAATTATCAGAATCACTTGCATCTTCTTCTGGAACCTCAAGAACATTGTATGTCATGACTGTCACACTAAAAAGATTGCTTGCAGACCTCTAAACCACGAACCACTTGAGTTGATGATACACATTGACTTCCCAAACATACCTCTAGAACCGCAAATCATAATATTTCAATGCGGAGCAATCCAAACCAATTTACTGTCACTCTGTCTCTTCTGAACATAGCAAAACCTGGTTCTACTTAGATGGCCATAGCTTCTTCAAATCTTCATGCGGACCTCTCAAAACTTAAATAGAGCTACTTCAAACAATCCTCTACATGGCCATATGGTCCGCATACATTGATCTTCTTTAATTTTCTCAATATCCTCAACATTTCAGTCTTCTAAACAAGCAACAAAATAGGATACAGTTGACACCAATGGCAACAAGGATATGTTGACATCAATGACAACACTGATTAGGCACATATTTACAACAGGTCTAAGGAAAGAGGACCGAAAGGAGATCAAAAGGGGCCTAAAGCAATCAAAAGGCCAGTCTAAAACTCCTGGGAAGAAGAACAGAGGTAAGTGTTGGAACTGCGGTTAGAGGGGGCATGTGAAGAAAGAATGTAGAAACCCAAAGAAACAGTAGGATTCCTCTACCGAAAAGTCCTCAAATGCAGGTGATGAAGTTTTACTTTCTGCATGTAATGTTATATCTAATGAAAAATGGTTGATTGACTCAGGTTGCTCGTATCATATGACTTCTCATGAGGAATGGTTCTCCACATATGAAAATATGATGGAGGTCATGTTTAACTTGGGGACAACTCTACCTATCTGATTGTTGGTCAGGGAAAGGTACAGTTGTGTTTCAGTGATTGGAGGATTAAAACCCTCTCTGGTGTTTTACATATTCTTGGATTAGCTGGAAGTCTTATCTTTGTTTCAAAGTTGAACGATTCGTGAATGCATGTAACATTTAATAAGCATGGTTGTAGATTGGTGAGAGGAAGCTTGGTGGTAGCCAGGGGAACAAGGACATGAACTTTGTTTAGGCTTGAGGCCACTACAGTTTGCAGATCCACTAATGTAACTAAAACTGCTGAAAATACATGTATGTTGTGGCACCACAAATTGGGCCACACAAGTGAAAATGTTTAAAAACAATTATGAATAAATTTTTTTGGATGGTTTCTCATTTTAATGAGCACTTTGATTGTTGTGAGCATTGTGTGTTTAGTAAACAGAACAAAAATTCTTTTCTTTTAGAAAGCAATAAAGTGAAAGAGAAATTAGAAATTATTCATTCAGATGTGTTTGGACTTGTGGATAATGATTCTATTGGAAAATCTCATTATTTTGTTACCTTCATTGATGATGTATATAGATTCACTTGGATTTATTTTATGAAGCATAAATCTAAAGTTTTCACTAAGTTTAAAGAATTTAAATTTTTAGTAGAGAACCAATCAGAATTTAAGATAAAAAAATATTAATATTTGACAATGGAGGGGAATATTTCTCTAAGGAATTTGATGAGTTCTGTAAGCATGTAGGTATCGTAAGACAAAAAACAACTCCATATACACCACAACAAAATGGTGTTGCATAAAGGATGAACCAAACAATAAAGGAAAGAGCCAAAAGTATGTTAAGTGATACAAAGTTGGATAAATGCTTTTGGGCAGAAGTTGTGAGTAGTGCTTGTTACTTGTTAATGGATCTCCTTGTAAAGCTCTTGATTTGACACCTTATGAAGTGCAGACATGTAATAAACCTTTTGTTTCACATTTAAGGGTTTTTGGCTATGAGGCTTTTTTTCATGTGCTTAAGGAAAAGAGGTCTAAGTTAGATCCAAATGCATAGAAATGCATCTTCATTTGATATGGTGAGAATGTAAAAGGTTATAAGCTTTAGGATCCTCTAACTAGAAAAGTTATATTTTCTAGAGATGTGATTTTCAAGGAACTTAGAGCTATTTTTTATCATGTACATCTAGAAGAAAAAGAAAGGAAGAGGATAGTGTATTTTGATTTATAGCAAGAAAATGCACATGAAGAAGAAAAAAATGATGGATTAGGGGATGGAGAAGAAGAAGAAGATTCAAGTGAAAGTTTAGATGAGGAATCTACTCTGTTATTAAAGAAGTTGAGCATACAGATGAACATGAGGAAGAATCTCTTACTCCACCCTTGAGAAGATCTACATGACAATGAAACCTAGTTGATAGGTATAGCCCACCAGATTTCTATTGTGTATTTTCTTTATTGAGTACTAACAATAAACCTAGATCCTACAGGGAAGCTATTCATGTTGATGATAGTGAGTCTTGATAGCTAGCATTGTAAGAGGAGATGATGTCTTTAGATTCATGTGATACCTAGGATCTTACACATTTTCCCTAAGGAAGAAAGGCCATAGGATGTAAGTAGGTCTTCAAGAAGAAGTTTGGAGCATACGGTTCATTACAAAAGTACAAGGCTTGACTGGTAGCCTAGGGCTACTCCCAAAGAGAGGGAGTTGATTTCAGTGAAATTTTCTCTCTTGTTAAATTATCTTCTATTAGATTTCTTTTATCCATTGTTGCAGCTTATTATTTTGAAATTGAGCAAATGGATGTTAAGGCTACATTTTTGCATGGAGATCTAGAAGAAGAAATTTATATGCAATAGCCTACAAGTTTTGAGGCAAAAGGGAAGGAACACTGGGTATGCAAGTTAAAAAGGCCTCTTTATGGTTTAAAACAATCTACCAAAATGTGGTATCAAAAGTTTGAGCGTATCCCCAATCTTAAGTCAATGAAGCTGAGCTTTGATTTGGGCTACACAAGCTATATGAGAATCAACAATCTTCTTCTAGAATGTCATAGCTAGGCTAGCTGAAGCTCGGTAGTGGGATCAAATGGTTGAGCTTCCAACATGGCAATGGCGTGGTAGAGCTCTTGAGTAGTGGCTTCAGATGAGCGGTGGAAAAAATAGGTATGTCGTCGCCCATAAATGTGAAGGAACCGTGAAGTACGGGTTATGGCATCATTCTACCAAGAAATTCACCCATCTCCATGCAAAGGACATGGCTCCAAATTCTAGACACGTTGAATGTGTACTAATGTGGCTTTATGATTGAAAAGATTCATGTGTTAGAAAAGTTGACTCTTCATTGCTTTGGGTCTAGATATCTGCCACTCGATATGGAATTGTATCAAGAAATGGTCAGACAGGACTACTTCTGCCAATGGTTCAATTGGTAAGGAATAATAGCTAGAAAAAGTAAAGAAGGATTGGGTGGAAATCATAGACCTATCAAGCTACTTTAAGACCCTATCAAGTCTGACTATCAAATTGCTCCATGTGTACCATATCATATTATCATGGCGATGACCGACATTAGGATCAAAAAGACCCAATTTATTATGCATAAAGAACCAAGCCTCTCATTCACCATCTATCTAGTGAATAGGCAAGGCTCCACATTTATCATAATCCATCTCGATCATATTAAAATCCCTACACAAAACCCAAGTGGCAGCAGGCATTGAATTGGCAATCCATCTCCAAACGGAAGATCTCTATATGGCATCATTAGGAGCAGAAACATTAATAATTCCAAAGGAATGATTATTAATGTTGAAAAGAGCCCATAATGGTTACTACAGAGAAAATGGCTGGAAGCACAAATAACATGGTAAGATGCAAAAAGAAGAAAACCTGACACTTTAACCTCTTGGAGGTAAAGAGTGTATAAACCTAAAAATTGAGAATAGACATCATGAACAAAGTATTTCTGCGGGAGGTCTGTAAGACCTCACACATTCTAGGTAATACAGTCCATTTAATTATCATCGAGAGACATCTCCTCGGTATCCAACCCCTTAAGGGAAGAATAATTGTTATATAACATCACATCAAGTGCCTCAAAGCTCCTAATTTAGAAGTTGAGCTACACTAGTTGTCGTTGCCTTAGCATGAATTCATTGTCCTCCAATCGTTTAGATGGGCTTCGAGACCTCCTCTACCCCACAAGAGGAGGGGAAGCATGTTGGGCAGTAAGAGCTAGTAGCTAAGAAATGATTGAATTCAATAGTAGAACCTTAGAAGTTGTCTCCACATTTGGTGCTCTAGTGTCAAAGGGCTTTGAAACAATCGAAGTCAAACCCCCATGCTTGCAGGATTAGAGGGGGTTTGGAAGTGCTAATGTTCTTGGCTTTGTGAGCAACCATAGTAGACCAACCTTCCTCTTATTTTGTAGGAGGTGACAACCTAGAAGAGCGTTGAGCTAAGGGTTTTAGCCACTAAGAGGCCAAAGGACAATCCTAAATCTTGTGTTCGGATGACTAGCATCAATAACAAGTATCAAGGAGGTTGATATACTAGACATGCTGAGAATAACAGGTTTGACTAATCTGAATGTCGAATGAATCCTTGAGGTCTTTTGAAAGGTCCACCTTGACATAGATCTAGTGTTGAGGACAAGCCAAATAGAACTTCTCAGGTTCTATGCAAATAATAAAACCTAAGGAAGATGTTATTTGGCTGAGAAAGTTCTAGAATGGAAATGGTAACCCAAGAAATTCAACCTAGACGAGAACTCGAACGGACTTTTCATTAGAGACGGTGAAGTCTCAAGTCCAAGGTTTGAACACTAGAAGGGAGGATCAGACCATCCATGGGCCCTAGTTGAGGACAGCCTCAGCATGGTTAGCCTTAGAAAAATGAAAGAGAATAAATCCCTTACTGAGGTTTTGCACGCCATCCAAGCAGATCCCATGTGGGGTCCAAGCCCTACCAACCCAATCTCGAAGCATGCTTTCAAGGGAAACTCCATCCACAAGATACCCAATTAAAATAAAATTTTCTAGCTAGCTACAGGCATTATCAAACTCTGGAATGGGAAGTGTAAGAGCTGGCTATGAAGGTAGCCACCCAAGATCTAGGAGCTTCAATGAAAGCACAAGAGAGATCTAAAATGAAAGAATAATTCTATTCTATCAAAGAATGCAAATTACATAATGTACATGATTTGCCTTTCTTATAAAGTCAAGGTTGAGAGGTAGGACTAACTAGGATGATGACAAGTGTCTTAATCCTATGACATGAGACAACTAAAGGAAAATCTTACATGACAACTAAAAACAACTAGAAGATTCCTAGATCCCTAAGTCAACTTAACATGTGAACATGTGTGAATAGGTCCTAACTAATGACTAGTTAGATAATGTGCCTTGTACACACTACAAAGGGAAAATCAGATAGGTAACACCCCCATTCATGTTAGAAATGAAGGTAAACAACTACAAGTAGAAATCTAATTTCAGCAATATATTTGAACATAACATGTGCTAAACCCAATGGAGAATTCAACGAAATCAAAACTATGCAACATAGAAGCAACAAATCTAAAAATTGGTTGCACAACATAACTGTATGTACGTGGAGAAAACCCTTTTGGGTAAAAAACTCCACACAGTGAAGAGGCCAAAGTTTGTATTAATCTTCAAAATGAGAATACATTACATCAACTAAACCAATCTCTCCTTCAGTCTTCACTGATGTAGAGGATAAACAACTACAAGACCTATGGATAAACAAGAATAGGTATAATGTAGGGTTTCAACAATCTTCACAAAATTTCTACTAACTCTTCAATAGGACTGCAATATATACCCTGCTCCACAAGCCTATCTTTCTAGGCTCAAACCTCTAGCAAGGCCTAATGGCAACTTGAATAACAAAACTCTTTTGATGATGCTTTCTTAGGTTTCTTAGATCTTCAACACTCTATACAGGGTCTCATCAAACCCTAGGGTTCCTATCATGCATTCAACAAGGACAAATTTGATCAAACTCTCACTGTTCTAGGGTTTGTGACAGTCTATTAGGACAACAACACACACAGTCTTAAATAACTCACTCATACAAATATTTCATAAACTCTCCTTAGTTAGACATTGAGTACACATCCACATGAATACTTTCACCAAGTTATATGATTTTTCAACGGTGCAAACTCAAGATATGAATTTTTTAAGGATGCTGGAAACCCTAGGTCTACAACAGGGTTGTTAGTGGTATTTTTGCCATATCCTGATCAAAACAACTTGAAAATAAACCAAACCAATTGCATTTGACCTATAACTCATTGTTCGTCAAACTTCATGCATTTTTAGGTTGTACATGATCCATACAGGGTCGTACAATAAAGTTTTCTTGCTGTATTTCAAAAAAAAAGTAAAAAATGACATGAAAACGGGGTTTTCTTGCACAAAAACACCTAAAAACCATCATTAAATCAATACATTAGCTCTATAACAATATGTTCTATCTTTCCACACATTCCCATGCTTGTACTATATCGTACATGTCCGTACAGAGGTATTGTTTGCTTGCAAATCAATAAAAACTGTCAAAAAGAGATAGAAAAACAGGGTATTTCATCAAAAACTCCTCCTTCAAATTCTTGGAGCCTCCTTTCTCATTGCTTCATCATGAATGAACATTACAAAATAGTTACCCATCGAAAAGACATGCTTTTTCCATCAAAACCTAAATGTAACCTAATGTCGTTTTGCCTTAAATTTGCAAAAATATGCACTTTTACAACCTAGACATGAAAGAAAAACATGGAAAGAGACCTTACAAGGTCAATCATGGTCTTCTAAGGCCTTATTAGACTCAACCATCCCATTTCTACCCTTGAGAACCAACCTCCAACTCTAAAAACAAGCCAAAAACCTTTAGAAAATTCAAATCTAATTTTGACGGGAAAACTCAAAATTTGAATTTCTAGGACTTCCTAAGAACTCTAAACCATTGGAAATGATCCCAATGGGCTCTAATTGACCTTCAAACACTAATTCAAGACTCTTGACATCAAAATGACCTTAAAACACAAACTAGACATCAAAATCAAAAAATTACATTTTCAAGTTTCTAGATGCTTCTGCATCATTCACTCTGGTAGCAGAACTTGTAAACAAGTCTAACTCTTACATGTTGAACAACATTACAAGGCATCAATAAATAAATGAGCAACCAAAATATGGTGCCCGAGTTGGGATTCCCAATGCCTTCCTTCGAATATTGCATGCATGCAAGCAATCAATGCCCTCTTACACACCTCTTACACCTGTCATATAGCATGTTGCATGCATGGGCACCCAGGGTCAAAAATAGCTCTTACACTGTCATATATGTTGTAACCATCATAGAATCTTATGACATCTTATAGTTGCAATAGGTGCTCTTACATCTTATTATAGATGTCATAAATACCAAAAATAGAACATTCTAAAAGGTGGTGCCTAGATTCTCCCAATTACCTTTTACCATGATGCCAACAATAAATGTAACTCAGTAACTACGTGTCAATAAATCTGTAAATACCAGGTCCAACAAATAAATTTTTACCGTTGTCAGTGAAACCACTTCATCCCTTATGGGTAAATTACAAACAATAATAGGAATAAATAATTCAGGGATTTACAAGGTTAATGGCTCCTTAATCCTAACATTCTCCCACTTGACATTATACATTGTAAATATACCCACAAGAAACATATGAAAGAACTAAGTACTAGGTCCAAGGCCCATGGCCTCTCTGCACCACATAAAATTTTCTATTCTCACATGTTTAGTGAGAGAATCTGCAACATTCTATTGAGTGTCAACTTTCTTCAGCTCAATCTATCCATTTGCAACCATTTCTTGAACAAAGTGATACTGAACATCAACATGTTTTGTGTGAGCATGATACATAGGATTCTTGGCCAAACATATAGTACTTTGGCTATCATAGCCAATCTAAATGATCCTACAATCAAAACCAATACCTGTACATAATCTTCATAACCAAACGGCCTCCTTAGATACATGTGTAGCTTCCATATACTCTGCTTCAATGGTGAAAAAAGTAGACATAGGCTTCCTCTTTCTCATGTACAACTCACAAATCCTCCAAACAAAGTAAACACATAGCCACTAGTGGACCTTCGACTATCTAAGTCACCTGCCCAATCTGCATCAACAAATCCCTATATGTCCAAGGTCTTATCAACACTATCAGTACCAGAATAAACCAAATAGTAATCAGAGGTACCTCACAAATGTATAAATACCCTCTTTGCATAATTCCAATGTTGTCTACTAGGGTTATACATAAACCTGCTCAAAACTCCCACTACTTGGACAATATCTGGTCTAGTGCACACCATTGCATACATCAAACTTCTTACAACACTAGCATATGGCACATTAGACATAGCCTCTGAATCATCATCATTCTTAGCACACATATCTAACGATAGCTTAGTACTAACAGGTAAAGGAATTCTAATTGGATTGCAATCTTGCATGCTAAATCTCTGTAAAATAATATCCACATACTTACTTTTTGATAACCAAATCTTTCTATTACCTCTATTCCTTTTGATCTCCATTCCTAGATTATACCTGGCAGCTCCAAGATCCTTCATATTGAATGCATCTAAAAGTTGAGCTTTCAACTCACTGATCATACCCTTAGTATTGCTAAAAAATAACATATCATCCACATACAAGGCAATAATCAGAATAGCATCATTAATACATCGAATATAAACACAACCCAATTTCAAAACAAATGAATCAAATTTCTGGTACCACATTTTGGGAGACTGTTTTAGACCATAAAGAGATCATTTTAACCTACATACCCAATGTTCCTTTCCTTTTACCTCAAAACCTATAGGTTGTTGTTGTTGGCATTTGATTGTCATTAATGCCAACAATGGTTGGAGATTGCATTGAAGATTGTCTACATTAGTTGTCATTGATATCAACTATGTTTATTGATGATACATATTGTATGGATGTCATGCACAAGAAGAAGTATTGCCCTTAGACACAAGTATTGTATAGATGTTGCAGAAGAAGACTATTACATATATTCTCCCTTGCAATTTCAAGTTGTGGGGACATGATCCAGTATACTTTAGAATACATACTTAGTGTATTTTTATGAGTTTTTGGTTACTCTGGATCCAAATTCTACTCCGCACTTTACCACTATTGAAGATATGACCTTGCGGATTTGAAGATAGAAAGATAATGGTATTGTGAATATATATTTCAAATTTCATATCATTTGGACTTGCAGAAGAGTATTTTTGGTTGAGCAGTTGGGAAAATAGAGCTTCAGTGCTTAAACAGTCATAAAAGAGAACGTATTTTGGTCTGCATTTCTTCGCAATTATAGATAAAGCTATGCAGTTTGGATAGAAGGTGCATTTAGGTCTTTTACATGTTATGTCTGAGTATCAAGTGTTTTGGATCTCTGCAAAACATTTTTGTAGTATTGAAAGACAGAAAAGTGTATCTAGCCTGGTTTAAAGGAACAGTTCCTCAATTTTCTATCAGTGGTTGTTGCATGAAATTTTGGTAATGATTTCAAGGACTATAATGATTAATCCTATTCCACATGATGTTATTTTGCACTCCTCTACCACATAGCTCTTTGAAGGCCAACTAGGATTGTTAATCACACGTTTCATCTAAAGGTATTTTTGGTGCCGACCTAATTGAGGCCTTATAGTGTTGTGGAGGATATATATATATAGAAGAAAATTAGTCATTTGTGAAAAAGATAGTGAGTAGAGATGAATATAAACCATGAAATGCGCTATGTCGATATAATGGAGTGATGGTGCAGAAAAGGAGGACTCCAACAAAAGAATAAGTCAGATGCTTCATAGAAAGCAGTTCATATCTATGTTTTCATTGTAATTCTCATGTATCCTACTATTAGATAGTGAGTCTCTTCAGCAGGTCTTTTCTATCTTGCTCTAAGGTTGTAGCCCTAGTTTGCAAGTCAACAGGGAGTAGCAACGTCCTTGGGTTGTAGCCCTAAAACAAAGTTGTAAATCTTTATAATTGTGAGCTAACACTCACCGTAGTTTTCCCATTTTAGGTTTTCCATGTAAAAATCCTAGTGTTATTGTGTTGATTAATTTGGTGCATGCTTTACTTTCAATTCTCTAAGTAATTTGATTTAATTTGGAAATGAGGTTAAATTTTTGTATAGACTGATTCAGCCCCCTCTCAGTCTCCGGATGTGTTCAACAATTGTTATCAGAGCCAAGTTCCTTTCAGAAGCCTAACAGCTGAGGTAGATCCTGCATTTGAACACATGGAACCTTAAGCAGTGCCTAATGATATATTTACTCCAGAACCAGATCTAGAGTCTATGGAACCTGAAGGTTGGGACTTGGATCTAGATGAGGTAGACCTTGAAGGAGAACTCCAGTTGGCTCTTAATGATTTGGATGAAGCAAGAGAACTGAATATGAAATATGAGGTTATGCTTGAAAAATCAGAGGAGAAAATTAACAAACTAAAGACACAAGCTGGAAAATTAAAGGAAGAAATTAGCAAACTGAAAGCTTGGATAGAAGAAGAAAAAGGATGTGGGGTTAACCTCAAAAAGGCAGAAGAAATGATCTCTGATTTGAAAGTCAAAATTGAAGAAGACAAGAGGATTGAAGATTGTTTGAATACCAAGCTCGCTGAGAAAGAAAATGAATGTTCAAAACTTGAGGAAGAAGTTGTCAATCTGAGAAAAGAATTGGAAAAAGTAAAAGAACAAATTGACAAGGGGTTAAAACTAAAAGGAGGTTATGTAGTTCTTGATGAATTGATTAACTCTCAAAAGACATCAAAAGAAAAATCCGATCTTGGTTTTGAAAAGGGGAAAAGTCCTTTAACCAGTACATCTACAAACTTATATGATAATTTCAAAGTAAAAGGAAAATCTGAAATAAAGGAAGAAAAAGCTTGCACTGAAAATCCTAAGAATAATGCCTCCAGAGATGTAAAAGAAGACAGATTCACTCTTGTCTAAAGACAAAGAAGATTCAGAGGTCCTCCACTTGCAAGACAACCTACTCCTACTAGGTACTCTCAAGCTTTCAATGGCAATTGCTATGCTTGTAATAAGATTGGTCACAAGACTATTTAATGTAGGAGCAAGATGAGTTAGAATTCATTTAGGCCCCCAAGGTACAATGCGGTGAACTCTCATTTATTTCATGGTTATTATTTTCCTACAATAAATATGACACAAGGCTACTAATTGTAGATCTAAGGAAAGAAGAAATAACAACATGAGAAAGAAGTCCTTCATATCTCCCAAGCATAGTGCTAGATTCTCTCATTCCTTTTATGGATACTACTTTGTATGCAACAAGTTTGGTCACAAGGCTATTGATTGTCAATCCAAGTCAAAGTACAATAATTATGGGAAGAAAACTACCAGTGCTTCACCAAAATACAATGAGGTGTGCTACAAGTGTAATGGTTTTGGACACAAAGCAAAATTCTGTTAAAATGGTTTCAAGAAACCATTCGGTCAACATCAGGAGGTGGCAAAAGAAGAGAAAGTCAAATAGGTATGGACAAAGAAAATAGAGAAGACTCATGACATAAGGTTGGAAGACATATTGCTTCTACTTGGGGTAGAAGATTTCATTGTTGATTAAAAGGAAATGGCATGGGTCAGGGGGAGAAATTCAGTGTATATTAACTTAATCCCCTGATCTGCTAAGGCTTCTCTTAACAGAAGCGGGTCATATAGAATGACTGACATGGAATCCTCCAGGGAGGACACAGGCAAGGCAATGAAGTTTCATATCCCCAAAACTCTGGAGAAAAAGCTTTCAATGCGGTAGATTGTGGAATGATTTAAGGTTTCAATGATAAGAGCATCTACCAAAAGAAAGTGCATTTATGAGAAAAAGTTGGATCTATTTATGCGATTGTCATATGATTCGGTCTCATTCTGTATTTGAAATGTTTAAAGATCTTTTCCATGGAGAAAAGGTGCATTTGGAGTGTTTGGTATCCTGGAGTAGCAAAGTGTAAAAGTGAAACCCTAGCAACAAATTTCAGAGGTATTTTTCATACTACTTAACCCTAATTCCTGTTGTCATGGTTGTTTATGATGGCTGCCCCTTTTACCCTTCAATTGATCAATATTGTTGATGAACCCCGACCACAACTTAAGAATCGTCCTTATAAGGAAACAGATGTTGACAATAATGGAACATTATCTAATGTTCCTGTATTTGTTGTAAATATAGAAGATATTAGGATATATATTCCCGCAAAATTGGAAGAGATAGACAATGTCAAGTTTGAAACCTTAAGGTATAAATTGTTAGATGATGATGATATTCATTACAAACCTGAGTATGCCAATTCATTGAAGCAAATTGGTTGGATGTATGGAAATATTTTTTGGATTTCTTTAATGAGCACGATTGGGTTAGGTATATCCTCAGTAGAATTCATGATGAATTCATGTACCTTGACAAACCCTACCAGATAACAATAGAATCCATTAGGACTATAATATGGCTATGTTCCACAGAACCCGTACTACAGCTAAAAAAATCAAGAATGAAAAGGTCACTGAATTGACAGGTGCCAAATTTGCCAAGAGAGCTTTAACAATTGATGACATTATTGACCCTAGTGAGATATGTAGAAATGGGCATTGCATATAAGGTGTATTACTCCAACAAAGAGGGATTTGCAACTGCTACAACCATACACACTACTTATTAGATGGCTAAGGAGGGTAAGGATCTAGATTTATGTGAAGTTATGAAGGATCAATTGCTAGAGAACCTAAGAAGAACAAAGGAGACGGGACACAACTTTACGTATGGTTCCTTGATCATTTGCCTAGCATTCTATTTCATGAACGAGTTACTGGGATATAAAGGAAAAATATGGCAACAAGATAGGCCTGTAGCAGCACAAATTAAAGAGTATATGAGAAGCTTTGGTTCAAAATTTTCCAAATTGAAATGCATAAAAGGGATAGAATTTCTTCTGATTTAGTCAAAAATTACAAAGATGAAATAACATTTATTGTGGCTAGGGATTGTTGCTACATGGTAGTAGTTGAGCTGAGGATGTCATGGATTCATATGAAGTACCTAATGAGGAAGTTAAGGCACCAAATCATCTCCTTGCTAGCTTCCATAGAAGCAATATACTCAGCTTCAGTGGTTGAAAGCGCAACAACCTTTTGCAGCCTTGAAATCCAATTGACTACAATACCTCCTACAATAAAAATATACCCTATAGTACTTCTCCTGCTATCAATATCACTCGCCAGATCAGAGTCAACATATCCTTTTAGAGCATAATTTGTTCCTCTAAAACATAGTTTCTTTGAAGTAGTACCTCTCAAATATTAAAGAATCCATTTTACCGCATTCTAATGTTCCATTCCTGGATTGCTCATATAACTGCTCACAACTCCCAATGCATGTGTAATATCTGGCCTTGTGCATACCATTGCATACATCAAGCTACCAACTGCTGATGCATATGCTATCTTAGACATTTTGTCTTTCTCCTCTTGTGTCTTTGGACACATCTCCTTAGTCAACTTAAAATGACTAGGCAAAGGTGTACTAACTATTTTTGCATTCTGCATGTTAAACCTTTTCAACACCTTCTCTACATACTCACTTTGAGACAAAAATAATTTTCTATTTGTCCTGTCCCATGTGATCCTCATACCAAGGATTTGTTTTGTTGCACCCAAATCTTTCATAGCAAATGAATTTGCTAATTTCTTTTTAAGCTCATTAATATGCTACATGTTAGACCCGGTAATAAGCATGTCATCAACATAAAGCAACAGGATAATATAGCTGCCATTACCTAATTTCTTAAAATAAACACAATAATCAGAATGACATCTTTTGTAACCTTGTTCAACCATAAAACTATCAAATTTCAAATACCATTGCCAAGGTTCTTGCTTCAGGCTATACAAACTCTTCTTTAACCTGCACACAAATTCCTCCTTACCCTTCACCTCATATCCCTGTGGTTGCTGCATGTATATTTCCTCTTCCAAATCCCCATGGAGAAATGATGTTTTCACATCTAGCTGTTCAAGGCGCAAGTCTTCCGCTGCCACAAGACTTAGAATAGTTCTAATAGAAGTCATCTTTACGACCGGAGAAAATATTTCATCAAAATCTATACCTTTTTTATGTGCAAAACCTTTTACCACAAATCTTGCCTTGTATCTTTTCTTGCCTCCATCTTCTTCCTTCAACCTGTAAATCCATTTATTTGGCAATGCTCTTTTACCTGTATGCAATTGGACTAAGTCCCAAGTCTGATTCTGTAGCAAGGAATCCATTTCCTCTTTCATGCCTAGCTCCCGCTGCTTTTTGGTATCTAAATGCATTACTTCTTCATAACCTTCAGGTTTATGAGAATCAGTTAATAATATGGAATATAATGATGGAGAAAATCTTTCTAGAGGTCTAGTTATCCTTGTAGAACATCTAACACTTGCAAGACTCTGTGGGATAACTTGTTGTTGCTAAGCATCAGGTACCACTGGCATTTTATTTTCTAGAATCTCATCCAGCACCACATATTCTTTTTTGGCCTGTTCATGCTTCTTTTCCTACAGTTGATCCTTATACATGACCTTCTCAATGAATATAACATCTCTGCTCCTAATGATTTTATGTTTTTCATAATCCCATAACCGATAACCAAATTCATCTACTCCATATCCAATGAAGGTACATTTTTTAGACTTAGACTCAAGCTTGGATCTATTTTCAATATCAACATGGACAAAAGCTTCACAACCAAAGGTTTTTAGAAATGAATAGTTTATCTTTTGCCTGTCCATGCCTCCTCTGGAATGCCACTATCCAAAGGATTTGAAGGTCCCCTATTTATTAAATAAATAGTGGTATGTACAACATATGCCCAAAAGTGTAAGGGTAGTCCAACATGCAATCTCATGCTCCTTGCACGCTCCATAATGGTCCTATTCATCCTCTCAAATACACCATTTTCTTGTGGGTTCCAGGAACCGTTTTTTGCCTACGAATTCCATTATATGAATAGTAATTTTTAAATTCTTTACTGCAATACTCGCCTCCATTATCAGATCTGAGACACTTCAACTTTTTTCCTATCTCATTCTCAACCAAAGCTTTCTAATTTTTAAAAGTTTCAAACACTTCTGATTTTTGTTTTAAGAAATAAACCCATGTTTTCCTAGTTGCATCATCAATAAAAGTAACATAATAGCAAGAGCCACTAAGAGAAGATACCTGATCTAGTCCCCATACATCTGAATGCACAATCTCTAAATTCTCACTCTTCTTCTCTTTCCCAACTTTGAGAAATCAGACTATTTTCTATTTTCCATAAACACAAAATTCCAAGTCAATCTACTTTAGACTTGGTAGCAACTTTCTAGAGTGAAGGATCTTCATCCCTTTCTCATTCATGTGCACAAGTCTATGGTGCCACAATTCTATTTATGTCCCTATAGCAAGTGCTATAACTATCTTAGTAGCAACTGTTTCTATAGTAGCTAAGGTAGAATAAGTATTACCAGTACACAAATACAATGTGCCTACCTTTTCACCTTTAGCTACTACTAATGCACCTTTAGTGACCTTCCAAACTTTGTCTGAAAAGGTAACTATGCAGCCTTCACTACCCAGTTGTTCTGCAGAAATTAAATTTCTCCTCAAATTTGGAACATGCCTTACCTCTTGTAGCAACCATTCATTTCCATTCTGTAACTTGATTTTTATCTTTCCTTTTCCAACAATATAACAAGGTTTATCATCACCCAAATATACCTATCCAAAATCACTTTGAACATAATCTACAAAATATTTCCTATGGGGTGTGGCATGAAAGGAAGCCCTTGAATCTATTACCTAGGAATCATTAGCATGATCTAAACACAGAATTAAATCATCTTGTAATTTATTACTTACAACATTAGCTTTCTTACTATCATTATGTTGTTTGTCTCCTTGTTTGCCCTTTCGAGACCAACAATCCTTCTTCAAGTGTCCTGGCTTTCCACAATGCCAGTAATCCATTCTTCCTCTAGATTTAGATCTACCTTTCTTTGACTTCCCTTGTGACTTCCCATGATTTGTTGGGCTTTTTCATCTCTCCTTTCTTCTTCCCCTATTCTCTATAGTCAAAACATTACCCGATGTTGAACTCTCACCTGTGCTTTTCCGTCGCATTTCCTCACTAAGGATAACACCAACAACATCATCAAATTTTAAAGTATTTGAACTAAAGACAGAGTTACTTATAGCCATTACCAAGCTATTCCAGCTTTCTGGCAAAGAACATAAAACCAAGAGACCCTCACCTCTTCATCAAATTTCACTTTTATAGAAGTTAACTGACTGGTAATTGTATTAAACTCGTTTAAATGATCTAAAACGGATCCATCGTCAATCATTTTTAGATTAAACAAACACTTCATGAGAAATTCCTTATTTGAGGCTGGGGGTTTTTCATACAATTTAGCCAAAGCTTTCATTAGTTCATTTGTTGTCTTCACTTATATTATATTGAACACCACAGATGGTGTCAAGCACAACCGAATGGTTCCCAGTGCCTTTCTGTCCAGAAGATCCTAATCGTCATCAGTCATTGCTGCCAATTTCTTGGCTTTTCCTTCCAACGGCCTCCATAAATCTTTCTGATAGAGATAATCCTCTATCTGTATCTTCCATAACTGACAGTTCTACCCATTGAATTTATCTACCTTCAATTTACCCTCGTCCGCCATTACTCCCACTTAACCGTGAGACTCCCACTCAACCGTGAGACCTTCCTGCAGATGATAATCAAACACAACCCGCTCTAATACCAATTGTTAGGGTTCAGGTAGATCAACGCAATAAACATTAACAATTATATGCATATTAAATAATCTAAATATAACAATGAAGAATGACACAAAAGAGATCAACATAGAATTTTAATGTGGTTCACCCAATATGGGCTACATCCACGAAAATTTAGCCATCCAATGATTTTATTAACCAGTGCAAAACAGATTACAATCTCACAAATGCATTGTTGTAACATACATCCCAACCACTTATAACAAGCTTTTGGAAGCTTCTAGAATTAAGGTTTTTACAAAGTCATTTTTCATTTGTCGGTTAACAAAAATTAACAACCGACCCTAAACGTGCAAAAAGAATATGTTACGAGTGTACAATATTTGCATGATCAGTCACCACATACCAACAAAGGCTTATTTTGGGATCTTGCTAAGTCAGCCTAAAGACCCTAAAGGTGAGAGATTTGGAACATATGATGAGATTCAGGACAAATTGTGTAAGAAAAAGTTGAAGAAAATGTAGAAAAGAACAAAGAAAAGTTATTCAAAAAGGTTGGTATCCCACCAGGAAGTTTCACTGATCAGAATGTTGTAGAATATATTGTGCCACCTACCACTGAGCATTCAACACCTAGAAGGTCAGGTAGATCTACTTTTCAATCTATTGTCAGTGGTCCACAACCTACCTCTTTTGCAAGGACAACCTTTACTAGACATACACGTGATGAAATCCAAGATTAAACAACAAGAGAATGATGTAGAGCAGGGGTAATCAAACTCAAAACAACCTTAAACAAATGGCTTTGGTCATCAAAATGTGGGTTTTCCTTCACAAACCCTTGGTCTTCCTTGTAGCCTTTCAAAAGGCAAAATTAGCATAACTCCTGATGTAGGCCTGATCTCCAAGAAAGGGAACTTATTTAGGATGCCCATTTGGCTATATTTTAACATATCCCAAAATGAAGGGGGTTTGTTTTGTATGGACAGGCCCTAATTTTGACTGTCCTACTTCTTTAGGCCTTGAAGGTGGGGCAGCAAATTGAGTTATTTTGACATAAATTTCATTGTAGACATCACACCCAGATTGTAAAGGTAGATTCAGATACCCATTTGGGCTTTACACAACATACTTTAGAACCAAGGTAGGTCACTTTGTATGGAACCCTTCAAAAATGGATTGTTCTCCTGCCAATTAAGCCTAAAACATGAAAAATCAGATCTAGGGCTACCTCAAATTCAATCCAAACTCCATACTGTGCTCTTGAAAATACCAAAATCATTAAAAGTACTGTATCTACTTCCTTTTCACCAGTTTTTATAATTTTCCAAGGGTGGAATTGCTCAAAAACTCATTTTTTCAATCAAAACCCTCACTACCTAGGGTTTTCTGACTATTTTCAGAAAAAATGCTCTAACTTACTTCAATCCTGATGAAATTTGATGCAACAAAGACCAAAAGAAAGTAGATTCACTGTTCTATCACATGAAATTAATTTTGAGTGATGACAGTATGGTATTGGATCGTACAACGAGCTAGAACAGCAAACAAAGACAGGAAAAGTAGAAAAACAGAGTTTTTGTTATTGTTTTTCATCAAAAATCCCCTTCCAACCATGGCTTCCACTTCACAAGGCATCTTTTAACTATTTACAACCATTCCCAACTGACTTTTCATTTTTCAACTATTCAAATACCTTCCTAAACCCTGATGACTCTTCATATTCCCATTTTTACACTTATTTTTTACATTTTCCAATAATGATAATATTTGTAAAATTAAACCTAACAACTAAACAAGGACCCTAACCCATGAAAAATGGTCAAACATGACCTTATTAGAAAAATAAACATAGTCTAAGATCAAAAAATGATAAAATTACCGTTTAGAGGCATGAAACCAACTAGGTGCTTCTGCACCATACTCCCAGGCAAAGAAAAGATTCAAACTCTGCTTGAATAGAAGGTAGCAACTTGAGAATCAGGTTTGAAATCCCTTGCGTGATCTGCATGGACCCCTGCATATGACCTTCTTTGAAACAGTGCCATAGTGGCTTCATCTTCACTTGAGGTTTCTTGAACATGTGGCATAGGTAGGTGAACTTGGCAAAATGAACAACTGTTGAGAACTTGGAACAAAACTGATAACAACCTTGATTACCCTGCTTCTCACACTCTTTTGGTGACCTTCTCAACATAGTAACATCTGCCCCTTGCTTGCATTTGTCATCTCCAACTTGTAATTGCTTCCTTTCTTCATGATAGATTGCATACAGTGCCATATCACCTTGTTCTTCTTCAATGACTTGTTTCATTTTGAACTTAGGCTTCTCATCCCTCAAGTTTACCATCACAATCAAAGCATTTTGTCTCCTTTCTTTATCTCTCACCATTATGTCATCAAGTATGGATCCTTGATCAGTGTTACTATCCCTTTCTAAAATAAGTAAATCAAAATTAACCTTGGTACCTTTAGCATTACAATTACTGACATCTGCAACTCTCTTTTGTTGCTCCACTTGTAATAGATGCTTGCCTAACTATCCATCTTCCATCTGCAACTCAGTTTGGTCATAATGCTGCTCCATACCTTCTTTTCCCTTCAAACATTGCTTGCTCAACTCTGCAATCTCTTTCACAACAATCCTCTTGCCTTTAGCATCAAAAATTCTTTCATTTACAACCTTCCAAACAAGTGCATCATTTGTATTGGTACCATCTCCTTCTTTAGACACATCACATTCTTCATTTTGCTTATCATAGGTTGTTGTATATGACAGACTAGCCCCTAGAACAAAAGCTACATAGTGACTAACACCTTTCCTCGGAAGCAAAAAGTTAGAAAATTTATCAACCACTATGTCTACATGATCCTTCAAGACATCCTGGACTCTCCAAGGCAACTCTTCAATGCTTGTTAATGTCAAAACAGTCCTAAGTTTGCTTACCATTGCATTACTTACCTCTTACTCTATCTCAAATGGCTTTTCCGCTTCCACCATCAACAAAGACTCCCAAATGTCTTTCTTCTCTTCTGCTGATCTCTCTTGCCTTCTTCTCTTCTAAATATTCTTCTTGATAGGCCATTTGAGCCTTTCTTATTGGAAAATGCCAACTATTTTCTTGTTTTGCTCTCTCAAGAAGCTGTTGCATTTCAAGTTCCATTCTTTTTTCTATTTCTTCTTGAATTTCTTTCATCTGCTCCAAGGCTTGCCTCAAATCTTCTATCTCTTGCTCCATATCAATATGCTTTACCTTCTCCTCCTTCTTCTTTACTTATTTCTTGCTTGGTACCTCCTTGCTCTACAAGTCTCCACGGACTCTTCTCCTCAACTCTTCCATTCTTCTTTCTCAAGCAAGTCTCTTTCACCTTTCTTGTTCTTGTCTTCATGATACCTCACCTCATGCCTCTTTTCTCTTCCCTTGGCCTAGTCTTTTGGCATCGAGGTTCTTCCTTCAACCTGCAAAAAGATAAAACACAAACACCAAAAAAATTATCTTGCCCAAATCTTCAGGATCTGCTACCAATTTGATGTAGAGCAGGGGTCATCAAACTCAAAACAATCTTATACAAATGCCTTTGGTCATCAAAATGTGGGTTTTCCTTCACAAACCCTTGGTCTTCCTTGTAGCCTATCAAAAAGACAAAATTGTCATAACTCCTGATGTAGGCCTGATCTCTAGGAAATGGAACTTATTTAGGATACCCATTTGGCCATATTTTAACATATCCCAAAATGAGGGGGGTTTATTTTGTACAGATAGGCCCTAATTTTGACTGTCCTACTTCTTTAGGCCTTGAATGTGGGGCAGCAAATTGAGTTTTTTTGACATAAATTTCATTGTAGACATCACACCTAGATTGTAAAGGCAGATTTAGATACCCATTTGGGCTTTACACAACATATTTTAGAACCAAGGTAGGTCTCTTTGTATGGAACCCTTCAAAAATGGATTGTTCTCCTGCCAATTAAGCCTAAAACATGAAAAATCAGATCTAGGGCTACCTCAAATTTGACCCAAACTCCATTCCCTAGTCCTGCAAATGCTAAAATCATTAAAATTACTGTATCTACTTCCTTTTAACCAGTTTTTATAATTTTTCAATGGTGGAATTGCTCAAAAACTCATTTTTTCAATCAAAACCCTCACTACCTAGGGTTTTCTGACTATTTTTAGAAAAATTGCTCTAACTTACTTCAATCCTAATAAAATTCGATGCAACAAAGACCAAAAGAAAGTAGATTCACTGTTCTATCACATGCAATTAATTTTGAGTCATGATAGTACGGTACTGGGTCGTACAACAAGCTGGAACAGCAAACAAACACAGGAAAATACAAAAAAATGGAGTTTTTGTTATTGTTTTTCATCAAAAATCCCCTTCCAACCATGGCTTCCACTTCACAAAGCATCTTTTAACTATTTACAACCATTCCCAATTGACTTTTCATTTTCTAACTATTCAAATGCCTTCCTAAACCATGATGACTCTTCATATTCCCATTTTTGCACTTATTTTTTACATTTTCCAATAATGATAATATTTGTAAAATTAAACCTAGCAACTAAACAAGGACCCTAACCCATGAAACACGGTCAAACATGACCTTATTACAAAAATAAACATAGTCTAAGATTTAAAAAAATGACAAAATTGCCTTCTAGAGGCATGAAACCAACTAGGTGCTCCTACACCAGAGAAAAAGAAAGAAACTGTTGTAGAAGAGATTGATAGTGATGAAGAAGAAGTAATTTCAAATAATCAAGAGAAGGGAGAATAGAAAAAGAAACCAAGGGTCAATGTAAAGGCCAAAAGGAAGAAGAAACAAGGTGTTGAAGCAGGTGAAGAAGAAGAAGAAGAGGAGCCAACTCCCCTGCTCAAGAAGAATAAGAAGGGTGCCACCTAGGTATTGATACCTCCTCCTAGAAAACCTTTGTCTCTAGATGCAGTCTACAATGCCATTATTTGTTTCAATTTGTTTGATGAAACTATGGTACTTCATCCGGGAGCTCCTCCTAAGGTTCAAGCCACTATTGAAAAGGCAATTACTATGTATATGATGAGATATAACAAGTCTCTTGATGAAATTCTTCCCAAAGTACCAGAAAGTTTACAAAAAGCTCTAAGAAGGGATGGATAAGGAGTTGTTGCCCTAGATGAGAAACTTAGACAAGAAACTTTAGATAAAGCTGGAGCTTCCATGTCTAAGAAAGAAAAAGAGAAATTGATTCAAAGGCAAGCCCAAGAGCTCAGAACAAAGCATAGAGTAGATACTCTTATGCAGAATAGAAACGAAGACATCGAAAAGATTACAAAAGAAATTGAGGAAGTCACTTAGAAAATACTTAATGAGGTAAGAGAAACAGAGAAAGTGGAATAGCCATGTTTCACCACATCAAATTGTTACATCTTCTCTGTAGAACACAAAACAAGTTGAAAAGGAGAAGGATGATGAAAATGTGCAAGGAGATGTAAACACTTCTGCTGAAGAAAATGTTGAGTCTGCTTTGCAGAACAATGTTAAGGAAGGTAAAGAGGAAGGAAGTTGGAGTGAGGAAATTTCTGAGAAAAATGAACAAGTTGAAAATACTGTGGACAATACTCCTCCAGAAAACACTGAGTATTGTGCCAAGGACAAAGAAGATAAATATTATGACAATTCCCATCTAGAGAACCCAGAATCACATAATGTCTTTGATTTAGGAAAGGAGCAAGTGAATACTATTAAAAATTAAAGCAACACTACTTCAATGGAAATCTAATTCAAATGTATATTTAACGATCTTTAACAGAGTATTAGAGATGGAGATTGCATCACAGAAAATAAACCTACAATACAGAATTATACTAGAAGCAGAATGAAGCACATAACATAAGTGTTTAACATGGAGAAAACCCTTGCGGGTAAAAAACTCCACCAAGAAAAGAGGCTAAGTTGTATTATCTTCACAAAAGGAGATTACAAATACATTCACTTCCTCTGTCCTTCAACCTTCACTCTAGCAGAACCTAGGTACCTGTAAAACTATTATACATCTCATCTACTATGCCATGGATTTATAGAATTTACACAACCTCAAGATGGGTGTCCATCTTGGAGTCTTCACCCATGCAACATTAAATGACTTCTTACAAGCTCATAACACTTGTCAAGATTCAACAATACAACCTTGGGCATACATAGACAAAAATAGGCTCTTACGGGGTCATGAAAGTTGTCACACATGCATCCTACACTTGGCAAAAGATGCCCATGCAAGATTGAAAGCCTAGGGGCCAAAAATAGCCACTTACAGCATCTTATGATGCATCATATGTTGTCATAAATGTCATAAATTCTTATGACAACTTACAGTTGTCATAGAATCTCTTACACCTTCTTACAACATCTCTGACGCCCATCATAACACTAAAAATAGGTGATTACTCCATATGTGCACCCCACTTTGACCAATTACTATTTACCATAGTAAATGACATCCTGTAACTACTGCCAGTAACTCTGGGACTTACCAGTGCAGTAACTTTGTAATTACCCTGGATAGTAAAAAATCTTTACCATTGCCTATGAAACTTGTACATCCCTTATGGGTAATTACAAATAATAAATGGAATAATACAATAATGGGATTTACAAGGTTAATGGCACCTTATCCCAACTTTCTCCCACTTAACATTATACATTGTAAATCAACCCATAGGAAATCAGTATGAAACATAATCAGGCACTAGAAACAAGGCCCATGGCCTCTCTGCACCACATGAACTTCTCTGTGCTCACAGGTTTGGTCAATGAATCTACAACATTCTCCTGAGTGTCTATCTTCTTTAGCTCAATGTCTCCATTTGCAACCAACTCTCGAATAAAGTGATACTAAACATCAACATGCTTAGTCTAAGCATGATACATAGGATTATTGGCCAAATAGATAGCACTCTAGCTATCACAACCAATCTGAATGATCCTGCAATCAAATCTAATACATGTACACAGTCTCCTTAACCAAACTGCCTCCTTAGAGACATGAGTAGCAGCCATAGACTCTGCTTCTATTGTGGACAAAGCAACTGTGGAATGCCTGAACTCATCCAACTCACTACACCTCCAAACAGAGTAAACACATTGCCACTAGTGGACCTTCGACTATCCAAGTCACCTGCCCAATTTGCATCAACAAAACCCTATATGTCTAAAGATTTATTAGCACTATTAGTACCAAATTAAACCAAACAATGATCAAGAGTACCTGCAAGATATTTAAACACCCTCTTCACATAATTCCAATGTTGTCTACCAGGGTTAGACATAAATCTGCTCAAAACTCCCACTGTTTGGGCAATATCTAACCTAGTGCAAACCATTGCATACATCAAACTCCCTACAGCACTAGCATATGGCACATTAGATATATCCTAAAAATTATCCTTAGTCTTTGGACACATATCTAATGAAAGCTTGGTACCGATGGGTAAAGGAACTCTAATTGGGTTATAGTCATGCAAACTAAATCTCTGCAAAATAGTATTCACATACTTGCTTTGTGACGACCAAAGTTTTTTGTTACCTCTATCTCTTCTGATCTCCATTCCCAGAATATACCTGGCAGCTCCAAGATCCTTCATATCAAATGCACTTGAAAGTTGGGCTTAAAGCTCACTGATCATACCCTTAGTATAGCTGAAAAATAACATGTCATCAACATACAAAGCAATAACTAGTATAGAATCACCAATACAATGAACGTAAACACAATGATCCTCCTTGCTTCTAACAAAACCTAATTTCAAAATAAATGAATCAAACTTTTGATACCACATTCTGGGGGAATGTTTCAAACCATAGAGAGACCTCTTTAACCTGCAAGCCCAATGTTTTTTTCCTTTTACCTCAAAACCTGTAGGTTGTTGCATATAAATTTCATCTTCAAGATCTCCATGCAAGGACGCAGTCTTAAGGAGATCAGTTTATCAAGTAGCAAGCAGTACACACAACCTCTACCCAAAATCATTTATCCAATTGTGCATCACTAAGCATACTTCTAGCTCTTTCCATGATTGTTTAGTTCATCCTTTCTGCAACACCATTCTGCTGTGGTGTATATGGAGTTGTCTTTTGTTTGATAATACCTGCATGCTTGTAAAAATTATCAAATTCCTTAGTGAAATATTCTCCTCCATTGTTAGATCTTAATATTTTTATCTTTAAACCTGATTGGTTCTCTACTAAGACTTTAAATTCCTTAAACTTAGTGAAAACTTCAAATTTATGTTTCATAAAATAAATCCATGTAAATCTGGATACATCATCAATGAAGGTGACAAAATATCAAGATTTTTCGATAGATTCATTATCCACAGGCCCAAACACATTTGTATGAATAATTTGTAACTTCTCTTTTGCTCTATTGCTTCCTGAAGGAAATGATTTTCTGTTTTGTTTACCAAACACACAATGCTCACAGAAATCAAAATGCTTGTTAGAATAGGAGAAACTGTCCAACAAATTTTTTTTCTTAATAGTTTTCAGTACAATATTACTTGTGTGGCCCAATCTATGGTGCCACAACATACATGCATTTTCAGTACTAGCCTCAGATACATAGGAGGCATTACAAACTGTAGTGGCTTCAAGCTTGAATAGGTTTCCCAATCTCTTCCCCTTCGCTACCACCAAGTTCCCTCTCACCAATCTTTCCTTTCCCGACAATCAGATATGAAGAGTTGTCACCAAGGTAGATATTACCTCCATCATATTCTTCATATGTGGAGAACTATTCCTTATGTGGGGTTATATGAAATGAGCATCCTAAGTCATCCAACTAGTGATCATTAGAAACAACATTACATGCAGAAAGTAAAACATCTTCACTTGCATTCAAGGACTTATCCGAAGCACTCTTCCACTATTTCTTGGGGTTTCTGCACTCCTTCTTCACATGTCCCCTTTTATCGCAGTTCCAACACTTAACTCTATTCTTTTTACCAGGAGTCTTAGAATGGCCCTTATACTTGTCCTTAGCCCCTTTCTCATCTCCTTTAGGTCCCCTTTCCTTATACCTTCCCCTAACACTGAGAGCATCCCCTGAACTATCCAAACTCTTCTTCCTCAGTTCCTATGACAGTAAAACTACAAAGGCATCCAACTTCAGATCTGTGAGGTTAGCAGTGATAGCAAGGATAACATTCTCCCATGACTCAGGTAAAGAACAAAGAAGTAAGATACATTTATCTTCCTCATCAACCTCAACATCTACTGAAGCAAGCTGACTCATCAACAAATTAAATGAATTTAAATGCTCTGCAATTGACTCACCCTCTTTCATTTTCAAGGAAAACAATTTTCTTTTTAAGTAAAGTTTATTTACCATACTCTTGGCTTGATAGATCTCACCCAACCGTTTCCACAACTTGTGTGCAGTCTCTTCCTTTGTGACATTCAATAGGATAAAAGCTGACAGACACAAACGGATGGTTCCCTATGCCTTCTTATCCAGTTTTGCCCACTCATTTGGAGAGACATCATTGGGTTTCTTCTCTTTTTGAATAGCCAACCAGTATTTTCTTTCTTCCACCAAATCTTCCATTTTTAGCTCCCACAACTCATACCCCATTCTGTTGAACTTCTCAATGTCCATTCGAGAGGTTGATGCAATGGTGGATGTAGTCATAATAACAACACAAGATCTGCAAAACAAACACAACCAAGTCTCCCACTGTAGCTATAGCTTTCACACTACCAACCAAGAGTCAAAGTTGGCCAGGCTCTGATACCAAATGTTAGAAATGAAAGTACCACTACTTCAATGGAAATCTAATTCAAATGTATATTTAACAATCTTTAACAAAGTATTAGAGATGGAGTTGCATCACAGAAAATAAACTCACAATACATAAATATATGAGAAGTAGAATGAAGCACATAACACAAGTGTTTAACATGGAAAAAACCCTTGCGGGTAAAAAAACAGCACCAAGAAAAGAGGCCAAGTTGTATTATCTTCACAAAAGGAGATTACAAATACATTCACTTCCTCTGTCCTTCAACCTTCACTCTGACAGAACTTGGGTACCTGTAAAACTGTTATACATCTCATCTACTATGGCATGGATTTATAGAATTTACACAACCTTAAGATGGGTGTCTATCTTGGAATCTTCACCCATGCAACATTAAATGACTTCTTACAAGCTCATAACACTTGTCAAGAGTCAACAACACAACCTTGGGCGTACATAGACAAAAATAGGCTCTTACAAGGTCATAAAAGTTGTCATACATGCATCCTACACTCGGAAAAGATGCCCATGCAAACTTGAATGCCTAGGGGCCAAAAATAGCCACTTACCGCATCTTATGACGTGTCATATGCTGTCATAAATGTCACAGCTTCTTATGACAACTTACAGTTGTCATAGAATCTCTTACACCTTCTTACAGCATCTATGACGCGGGTCATAACACTAAACATAGGTTATTCCTCCACATGTGAACCCCACTTTGACCAATTACTATTTACCATAGTAAATGACATCTTGTAACTACCACCGGTAACTCCGAAACTTACCGGTGCAGTGACTTCGTAATTACCGTGGATAGTAAATAATTTTTACCACTACCAATGAAACTTGTACATCCCTTATGGGTAATTACAAATAATAAATGGAATAATACAATAATGGGATTTACAAGGTTAATGACACCTTATCCCAACAAGTACAGATGTTGGGAGCTCTGCTCATGACTCTGCAATCTCCCCAATTGACTCAATTAGACAATTCTTAGCACAAAAAAGATGAATTCAGTCTTTTGCCTCTCCGCAATTATTTTAGTTACCTACTCGTGACGGACAAATTAATTTGTCCAATATTTCTCCTATGCGGAAGCTTCAATTGGGAAATGTATTCCAATCAACTGCTCAAGAAGAAATTTTGTAGTCTCAAGTAGAAGGAAATGAGCTTCTGGAGAAGCAATGAGAGCCATTGAGAAAGTGGCAATGGAAGCTAAGAGGGATGCTTCCCTAACTCCTGCTCAACAAATGAAACAACTATTGGAGTCATTCAACAATCACTCTGCAATTTTGGAAAAAGAAGCTGAGAAAAGGATATTGGAACAAATAGATAATAAGAGATTGACAGCTCTATTAGAAAAATGTTCCAATGCACATAGTATGTTGGCAAATAGTATGAGGAGGATTAAAAATGCTCTAGAAGAAGAAAAAGTATTATACTAATTCTGCCTAACATGGCCTATGATAACAAAGAGTCTAAAAGACCAAATCGATTGCCTTGAGTTGCAAGTATCTAATATTTCTGCAACATATGAACCTTTAAAGGATAAGAATGGAGAATTAAGGGCTCAAATTGAAAAATCCCATTTACTTATCAAACAGCTTCAAAATCAAAAAGAATAGATCAAGGACCAAATAAGTCAGCTGAGAGAGATTGTTAGCTTAAGAATGGCTGCACTCATAGGAATACTAACAGAAGCTGATAAGGTACTCCAGATGGCATTTGCACCATCTTCAGTAGAAGAAGTAGAAGAGTTATATCTACAGATCATTGGGGAGGTGCAAACACTTACTTTTGCTAAGAAACATTGGGACTCTACGCTACTACAACTAAAATTTATATACAAGAACATTCTTCCTATCGGCAAGTAAGGCTTATTTTTTATTATATCTTGATGTAATGTACATATGTAGAAGAATAGAAGATATCAATTTTGTCTACATAGATCCAATTCTAAGATAATATAAGATACCTCTTAGGGGGGCATGCAAATATAAATTATAAGATCAATTTCGAGATATGGCAGAAGTTTTGGTCAGTATATATAGTGCACCCTTTGCCCTTGATGTCAAAGGGGGAGAAGTTTTGGCATGTGTTGCCATCAATGACAAAGGGGGAGATTGTTGGCATTTAATTGTCATTGATGTTAATAGTGTTGGAGATTGCATTGAAGACTGTCTACATTAGTTGTCATTGATATCAACTACATTTATTGATAATACATATTGTATGGATGTCATGCACAAGAAGAAGTATTGCCCCTAGACACGAGTATTGTACAGATGTTGTAGAAGAAGACTATTACATTTGTTCTCCCTTGCATTTTCAAGTTGTTGGGACATGATCCGATATACTTCAGAATACATACTTAGTATATTTTTATAAGATTTTTTGGTTACTTTGGATCCAAATTCTACTCCGCACTTTACTGCTATTGAAGATATGACCTTGCATATTTGAGGAAAGGAAGATAATGGTATTGTGAATATATGTTTCAAATTTGATATCATTTAGACTTGTGGAAGAGTATTTTTGGTTTAACAGTTTGGAAAACATGGCTTCAATGCTTAAACAATCATAAAAGAGAACGTATTTTGCTCCGCATTTCTATGTAGTTATATATAAAGCTTTGTGGTTAGGAAAGAAGGTGTATTCAAATGTTTTACATGTTATATCTGAGTATCAAGTGTTTTGGATCTCTACAAAATCTTTTTGCAGTATTGAAAGACATAACAGTGTATCTGGTCTGATTTAAAGGAACAATTCCTCAATTTTCTATCAGTGGTTATTGCATGAGGTTTTGGTAATGATTTCAAGGACTATAATGATTATATCCTACACTACATGCTGATATTTTACACTTCTTCTCTACCGCATAGCTCTTTGAAGGCCGACCGGGATTGTTAATCACACATTTCATCTAAATGTATTTTTGGTGTCGACCTAATTGAGGCCTTATAGTGTTGCAGAGGATATATATAGAAGAAAATTGGTCATTTCTAAAAAAGATAGTGAGTAGAGATGAATATAAAGAATGAAATGCGCTAAGTCGGTATAATGGAGTGATGGTGCAGAAAAGGGGACTACAATAACAGCATAAGTCAGTTGCTTCCTAACAAGCAGTTCATATCTATGTTTTCATTGAAATTTTCATGTATCCTGCTATTAGACAATGAGGTATCTTGCTCTAAGGTTGTATCCCTAGTTTGCAAGTCAACAAGGAGTAGTAGCTTCTTTGGGTTGTAGCCCTAAAACAAAGTTGTAAATCTTTATAATAGTGAGCATTATATATTATGAGTTAACACTCACTGTGGTTTTCCCATTTTGGGTTTTCCATGTAAAAATCCTAGTATTATTGTGTTGATTAATGTGGTGCATGCTTTACTTTTAGTTATCTAAGTAATTTGATTTAATCTAGAAATGAAGTAGGTAAATTTTTGTATAGAATGATTCACCCCCCCTCGCAATCTTTGGATGTGTTCAATAGTTGCATATAAATCTCCTCCTCAAGATCCCTATGCAAAAAAGTAGTTTTAACATCCATTAACTCTATTTCCCAATCAAAAGTAGCAGCAATAGATAAGAGGAATCTAATAGAAGATAACTTAGCAACAAGTAAGAAAATTTCACTGAAATCAACTCCTTCTCTAGGAGTAGCCCTTGACTACCAATCTAGCCTTGTACTTCTACAATGAACCATCTACTCCAAACTTCTTCTTAAAGACCCACTTGCAACCAATGGCCTTTCTCCCTTTGGGAAAATGAACAATATCCCAGGTGTTACACGAACCTAAATCCATCATCTCCTCTTGCATGGCTAGCTGCCAAGACTCACTATCATCTGCATGAATAGCTTCCCTGTAGGCTCTATGTTCATCATCAGTACTCAATAAAGAAAATATACAACAAAAATTTGGTGGGGTATACCTATCAACTGGATTATGTTGTCTTGTGGATTTTCTCGAGAGTGGAGTAAGATATTCTTCCTCATGTTCTATTGGATGCTCAACTTCTTCTATAACAATAGAGTCTTCTTCTTCAGAATGTTCACTTGAATCTTCTTCTTCTTCTCCATCCCCTAATCCAACATTCTATTCTTCCAGATGTGCATCTTCTTGATGTAAATCAAAATGCACTACCTTTTTCCTTTCTTTTTTCTTCTAGTTGTACAGGATCTAAAATAGCTCTAAGCTCCCTGGAAATAAAATCTCTAGAAAAGATAACTTTTGAGTTAGAGGATCCCAAAGCTTATAACCTTTTACATTCTCACCATATCCAATGAAGATGCATTTATGTACTTTTGGATCCAACTTAGATCACTTTTCTTTAGGCACATGAACAAAATTCTCACAGCCAAAAACCATTAAATGTGAAATAGAAGGTTTCTTACCTGTCCACATTTCATAAGGTGTAGAATCAAGAGCCTTACAAGGAGATCTATTAATCAAGTAACAAGCAACATACATAGCTTCTTTCCAAAATCATTTATCAAATTGTGCATCACTCAACATACTTCTGGCTCTTTCCATAATCATTCAATTCATCCTTTCTACAACACCATTTTGTTGTGGTGTATAAGGAGTTGTCTTTTGTCTTATGATACCTGCATTCTTACAAAACTCATCAAATTCCTTAGAGAAATATTCACCTTCATTGTCAGATCTTAATATTTTTATCTTAAGTCCTAATTGGTTTTCTAGTAAGACTTTAAATTCCTTAAACTTAGTGAAAACTTCATATTTGTTCTTCATAAAATAAATCCGTGTATATTTGGATACATCATCAATGAAGGTAAAAAAATAACGATATTTTTCAATAGAATCATTATCCACATGACCAAACACATCTAAGTGAATAATTTCTAACTTTTCTTTTGTTCTATTACTTCCTAAAGCAAAATATACTCTTTTCTATTTCCCAAACACACAATGCTCACAAAAATCAAAGTGCTCATTAGAATAAGAAAAATCATCCAACAACTTTTTATTCATAATAGTTTTTAAAATATTTTCACTTATGTGGCCCAATCTGTGGCCACAACATACATGTATTTTTAGTAGTTTCAATAACATTGGTGGAGTTACTAATAGTCATGGCATCAAGCTTAAAGAGTGCTCCCATCCTTGTTCCCTTTGTTACCACCAAGCTTCCTCTCACCAATCTATAACCATGCTTGATAAATGTTACATGCATTCCTGAATTATTCAACTTCAAAATAGAAATAAAATTTATAGCTAATCCAAGGATATGTTACAAAACACTAGGGAGAGTTTTAATCCCCATCACTGAAACACAATTGTACCTTTCCTTGACCAACAATTGGATATGAAGAGTTGTCACCAAGGTAGACATTACCTCCATCATACTCCTCATATGTGGAAAACTATTGTTTGTGTGGAGTCATGTGATACGAGCATTCAAAGTCAACCAACCAATGATCATGAGAAAATATTTTACATGCAGAAAGTAAAACCTCATCACCTACATTCAAGGACTTTTTTGTAGTGAAGTCCCATTGTTTCTTCAAGTTTCTACATTCCTTTTTCACACGCCCTCTTTTTCTACAATTCCAACACTTAACTCTATTCTTCTTTCCAGGAGTCTTAGAAAGGCCCTTAGACTTGTCTTTCAACCCTTTCTAATCTCCTTTTGGTCCTCTTTCCTTAGACCTTCCCCTAACATTGAGAGCATCCCCTGAACTATCTGAACTCTTCTTCATCAATTCCTGTGACAACAAAGTTGCAACAAGAGCATCCAACTTTAGATCTGTGAGGTTAGCAGTGATATCCAAAATTATATTCTCCCAAGACTCAGGTAGAGAACAAACAAGCATAATGCACTTATCTTCTTCCTCAACAACATCCATAGAAGTTAGTTGGCTCAAAATTAAAATAAATGAATTTAAATGCTTGGCAATAGAACCACTTTCCTTCATTTTCAAAGAAAATAACTTCTACTTCAAGTAGAGTTTATTTACTAGACTTTTGGATTGATAAATCTCACCTAGATGCTTCCACAAATCAAATCCAGACTTCTCACTCATGACATTCAGTAGAACAGAATCTACAAGACACTCATATTGTACCTCACACCTTTTTATCCAATCTATCCCACTCATCTCGAGAAACATCATCGAGTTTCTTCTACTTAGTTACTACAAGCCATTGATTTCTTTCATCTAGCAAATCCTCCATTTTTAGCTTCCACAACTCGTAGCCTATACCATTGAACTTCTCTATGTCCAAATGAGTGTTTGTTGCATCCATGATTTCAACACAAAATCTTCAAAAAAAAATGTAACCAAAACTCCAACTATAGCTCAAAAAACCTTCACACTCCCACCCAAGAGTCAGAACTGGCCAGACTCTGATACCAAATGTTAGAAATGAAGGTAAACAACTACAAGTAGAAATCTAATTTCAGAAATATATTTGCATATAACATGTGTTAAACCCAGTGGAGAATTCAACAGAATCAAAACTATGCAACACAAAAGAAACAAATCTGAAAACTGATCACACAACATAGTATGTACATGGAGAAAACCCTTTCAAGTAAAAAAATCCACACAAGAAAGAGGCCTGAGTTTGTATTAATCTTTAAAAAGAGAATACAATACATCAACTACACCAATCTCTCCTTCATTCTTCACTTTGGCAGCATTCCCGTAGAACCTGTAAACAAGTCTAACTCTAACATGTTGAACAACATTTCAAGGCATCAATAAAAAAATGAGAAACCAAAATATGCCACCCAATTTGGGATTCCCAATGTCTTCCTTGGAATCTTGCATGCATGCAAGCAATCAATGCCATCTTACACATCTCTTACACCTGTCATATTGCATTTTGCATGCATGAGCGCCTGGGCTCAAAAATAGCTCTTACACTGTCATAGATGTCATAACCGTCATAGAATCTTATGACAACTTACAGTTGTCATAGAATCTTATGACAACTTACAGTTGTCATAGATGCTCTTACAGCTTATGACAGATGTCATAAATACCCAAAATAGACATTGCAAAAGGTGGCGCCTAGATTCTCCCAATTGGCTTTTACCATGATGCCAACAGTAAATGTAACTCAGTAACTACCTACTGGTAACTCTGTAATTACCGAGTCCAGTAAATAAATTTTTACCGTTGTCGGTGGAACTACTTCATCCCCTATGGGTAAATTACAATCAATAATAGGAATAAATAATTCATGGATGTACTGTTGGGAATTAAGGTGTCTCAACCTTTGCAAATTCCTAGCATATGATATTCATTTATGTATTTATTTATTTGTCTATTTTTGTATTTACTTGCACATCATGTTTTGTCATTTAGTTTGAGCTGGCATTATACCATGTCATCCTACTTGTAATATGACTTGGATGGTCAAGTCAACACATGATAAAATAGGCGCCCCATTTGAAGTGGCACTAATATGCTATGTGTCAACATCTTGAGGTATGTGGAAGAAGTTATTTTGTATGATGGAATCTATGACTTGTAAGAGCCATAATTAGAGATTCCTATAAGTGAAGACAAGTGTCAAAGAGTATCTTTGCATGTGAGGAAGGCATCTTTGGGCGCCCAAGTTGGGTTATGACATGTTCCAAGAGGAATATGTTATTTGTAGGCAGTTATGACAGATTCTCTTACAACTATAAGAGTTGTCATGTATGATAGATTCTATGACAGTTGTAAGGTGCGTAAGAGCATCTGTCATAGCCTATCTTGGGATGGAGCGCCCCATCTTGGGAAGTCAAATCTGCCATGTATGACAGATGTAAGAGAGGTGTATGCATGATGGACAAGTGTCCTTGGGTGTGAGAAATGGGCCGTGTGGCCAAGATGGACGCCCACCTCTAGAAGCTTCTCATTTATGTCTTGTAACTCTATATAATGAGGTGCTTGGAGTAGTAGTATACATAGTGTTTTTACAAGTACTATTATGCTACTAGAATTACTCCAAAAATGACATTTGAAGACTCCTAAAATAGATTGCATTGCAAGTGTATTGTAAACACATTTAATTTTGATAATACATTGTGCAAGTTTTGAAGTGTGGGGTTTTTCACCTGAAAAGGTTTTCCCCACGTACATCTTGGGTCACTTGCATTCTATGTGTTGTTTGTTGTTTTAATCTTTATGTTATATGTTTAACATAACTGTAATTGTAAGGATATGAAATTTTGCGCTACATTCCCCTCATTAGATTGGTGTTGGAAGCGTTTCCACATACCTTGCTTCCTTTTAGTTGGTATCAGAGCTTGATCACCTTTGATCCTAGTTGTTGGGTAGAGTTTTTTGTACTAATCTTCGATTGAGTGGGAATATGTGCAAAGTATTGTGTGATCTTCTTGCAGGAAGGAGATGGTAGGCACATTCGGAAGGATAGAGTTGGAAAAGTTTAATGGCAGCAATTTTGAGTTGTGGAAACTCAAAATGGAAGACATGCTTGTTGATAGAGATCTATGGGAAACTATATCTGGTACAAAACCAACGGCAATGGCTCAAATAGACTGGGATCTCAAAGATCAAAAAGCTAAGGGTCTTGTGAGACTTTGTTTAGCTGATTTTTTCCTGTTAAATGTTCATGAAGAGAAGACCGTGAAAGAGCTATGGAAGAAACTTGGTGATGTTTATCAGGCTAAATCCCTAGTAAACAAGTTATTCATGCAGAAGAAGTTGTATTCTCTAAGGATGGAAGATGGAGGATCTATTGCAGATCATTTGAATGCTTTTAACATGCTAGTTGCACAGTTGACTTCCGTTGTTGTGAAAATGGAGGAGGAGGATCATTGTATGACCTTGCTTTGTTCTTTTCCAGACTCTAGGACCACCTTGTCATGGCCATTGGGAGTACTACAACTACCTTCAAGATGGATGAAGTGGTGTCCTTGTTGTTATCTAAAGAAATGTGGAGAAAGTCTTTTGAGTCAGCTAAGGAGGCTCTTGCGGTTCATGGTAGACCCAAAGAGAAAGGGAAGAAGAAGGACAAGAAAACTAAAAAGGGCAAATCCAAATCTCCTAGAAAGTCCAAGGCACTATGTTGGAACAATAGTAAATCTAGGCACTTTTAAAAGTAGTGTAAGGAGGAGGAGAAGAAAAAGAAAAAGAACATCTCTGATTCATATTCTGACAAATCTCAAGATGATGGTGATGATTTTATTGCTTCCTTGGCCACCCATGCATCGGAAGATGTGTGGTTGATAGACTCTGGTGCTTCCTTCCACATGACTCACATCGAGGTTGGTTCACAAAGTATGAATAATACGATGGTGGGAAGGTGTACCTGGGTGATGACTCTCATCTGAAGATAGTTGGCCGTGGAAGAGTCTTGATCTGATTCCCTGATGGATGAGTGAAGGGGATCAATGGAGTTTTGCACATCCCTAGTTTAGCACAGAACCTTCTTTCTATAAGTAAGTTGAATGATGTGGGTGTGTAGGTTGTCTTCGCGAATGGAGGATGCAAGATGACAAGAGGAGCTATGGTGCTTGCTAAGGGTACTCAGAGAGGTACTCTATTTTAGCTAGATGCATGCACTGTTCAATACAATAGTTCTTCTATTTTGAAGAAAAGAGCTTCAAATTCTTCATCCTCACCATTGGAACCAACAACGAAGAAGTGTGTTGCTTCAACTTTTGATGGTTGTGCTTTCTGGGTACCTAAGGGTGCCAATGCTTTGGAAATGAAACTTCCTATTGAGAAGACAATGTTGTGGCATGAGAGACTTGGTCACATTGGTGAGAAGGGTCTTAGAGCCCTAAAAAATAAAAACCCGTTGAGGGGTTAAATGATTGTAATCTTGAGTTTGACTTTTACAAATATTGTGTATATGGAAAGCAAAACCATGTTTAGTTTTACTCTAGTTATCATAAGTCTTCTAGTGTATTGGATCTAATTCATTTTGATGTGTTTGGTCCTGTGAATGTTCCTTCGATTTCTAAATCATTATATTTTGTATCATTCATTGATGATTACAGTAGGACATGGATTTATTTTCTCAGAAGCAAATCTGAAGTCTTTAGTTGGTTCAAAGAGTTTAAATCTTTTGTAGAGAATCAGACCAGTAAAAATATTAAGTGTTTGAGAACTAATAATGGTGGTGAGTTTACTCCGGCAAAGTTTGATAAGTTCCATAAAGAACATGGGATTGAAAGACATAAGACAACTCCATACACCCCTCAACAAAATGGAGTTGCAGAGAGGATGAATAGAACATTGATGGAGAGGGCTAGGAGTATACTTAGTGGAGCTAGCCTCGAACAAAAATTTTGGGCTAAAGCTATAGCCACTGTTTGCTACCCGGTTAATAGGTCTCCTACTTCAATGCTCGTTGATAAGACATCCATGGAGGTGTGGTCTAGTAAGAAGCCTTCATTGAGACATCTTTGTATTTTTTGTTGTGAGGCATATGCACATGTGCCTAAGGAGAAGAGGTCAAAATTGGAGAATAAGGCAGTTAAGTGTATCTTCATTGGCTATGGTGTCGGTGTGAAAGGGTACAAGATTTGGGATCCTATGGCCGAGAAAGTCTTGTATAGTAGAAGTGTTATTTTTAGAGAGGTGACTCCTTCTCCTATTGTTTTATAGCCAGAAAAAAAGGAAAAGAAAGAGGATGTGTTTCAGTTTCCTACTACCCCTGAGAAGATTGAACCAAAATATCTTGTTGGACCTGATGATGAGGAGAGCTCTAGCAGCTCTGAAAGTTTAGAAGAGGAAGAAGAACCTCCACCTCAGCTTTTGAGGAGATCCACATGAATCAGGAAGCAACCTAAGAGGTTTGGGTATTCATTGATTGATTCTAGTTGTGTTTTTGCCATGATTTCTAACACTGATGAGCCTAGAACTATGAGAGAGGCTATGGGTATGAAAGATGAAGGTTCCTAGAAGCAGGCCATGGAAGAGGAGATGGCTTCTTTGGAAAAGAATAAAACATGGAACTTGGTGCCTTTGCCTAAAGGATGGAAACCTGTTGGATGCAAATGGGTGTTCAAAAAGAAATTTGGAGCAGATGGCAGTGTTGAGAAATATAAGGCAAGATTGGTTGCGAAGGGGTATTCTCAGGTGGAGGGAATTGATTATGGTGAGATTTTCTCTCCCATTGCAAAGATGACATCTATTTAGTTCCTATTATCTCTTGCAGTAGCTTATGACTTAGAAGTGGAACAAATGGATGTGAAGACAACTTTCCTTCATGGTGACTTGGAGGAAGAAATCTATATGTCACAGCCAGAGCACTAAGTGGTGAAAGGTAAAGAAATCTGGTTTGCAAGTTAAAAAAGTCTGTGTATGCTTTGAAACAATCTCCTAGGATGTGGTACCAAAAGTCTGATGCCTTTGTGTCGAGTATTGAGTTTCTGAGATCAAAATCAGATCATTGTGTTTATTTCAAATTTGACAATAATCTTATTCTCATTATAGCATTTTATGTTGATGATATGTTACTAATTGGGAAAGGTAAAAGTTTGATTTATGATTTGAAGTCTCAATTGTCAACATAGTTTGAAATAAAAAATTTAGGGGCAGCCAGGTACATTCTGGGGATGGAGATTAGAAGAGACAGAGCAAATAGAAAACTTTGGTTAGGCCAGAGTAAGTATGTTAACACTATGTTGGAGAGATTCAATATGGTGGATTGCATACCGTTGACTAGTCCTGTTATGACGGGGACAAATTTATATGTTGGTGATTGTCCAAAGTCTCCTTCTGAGACAAAGGATATGAGTAGAGTACCTTATGCTAGTGTGGTTGGCAGCTTGATGTATGCTATGGTCTATACAAGACTAGACATTGCCCAAGTAGTGGGAGTCCTTAGTCAGTTTATGGCTAATCCTAGACAAGTACATTGGGATGTAGTGAAGAGAGTGTTCAGATATTTGTGGGGTACTTCTAAGTATTCCCTATGTTATCATGGTTATCCTATAGGACCTCAACATTCTGTGAGTATTCATGGATTTGTGGATTCTAACTGGGCAGGTGACATTGATAGCAGGAGATCCACCAGTGCCTACGTGTTTGCTATGTTTGGTGGAGCTATTAGTTGGATGAGTAAGCGACAACCTGTGGTTGCTTTGTCCATGACAGAAGTAGAGTACATAGTAGCTACTCATGCTTGTAAGGAATCTATTTGGCTTAAGAGGTTGTGTTCATATATTGGTTTTGATGCAAGACAGATTACTATATGTTGCGACAGTCAGAGTGCGATTTTCTTAGCAAAGAATCTAACTTTCCATGCCAGAACAAAGCACATTAATGTTCAGTTTCATTTTGTTCATGATATGGTAGAAGATGGGAAGGTGATATTGGAGAAGGTTGACACTTTGAAGAATGTTGCAGATGCACTGACGAAACCTGTGGGCACAGATAAGTTCAGATGGTGTTTGAAGTCTATGGGCCTCTTGGCCTGTAGCAGTTAAATCTTGTCATTCTATTGGCTCTTGTAAGGTGTTTGACAAGTGGGAGAATGTTGGGAATTAAGGTGTCTCAACCTTTGCAAATTCCTAGCATATGATATTCATTTATGTATTTATTTATTTGTCTATTTTTGTATTTACTTGCACATCTTGTTTTGTCATTTAGTTTGAGGTGGCATTGTGACATGTCATCCTACTTGTAATATGACTTGGATGGTCAAGTCAACACATGAGAAAATAGGCATCCCATTTGAAGTGGCACTAATATGCCATGTGTCAGCATCTTGAGGTATGTGGAAGAAGTTATTTTGTATGACAAAATCTATGACATGTAAGAGCCAAAATTAGAGATTCCTATGACAAGTGAAGAAAAGTGTCAGAGAGTATCTTTGCATGTGAGGAAGGCATCTTTGGGCACCCAAGTTGGGTTATGACATTTTGTAAGAGGAATATACTATTTTTAGGCAATTATGACAGATTCTCTTATAGTTGTAAGAGCTGTCATGTATGACGGATTCTATGATAGTTGTAAGGTGCGTAAGAGCATCTATCATAGCCTATCTTGGGATGGAGTGCCCCATCTTGGGAAGTCAAATCTTTCATGTATGATGGATGTAAGAGAGGTGTATGCGTGATGGACAAGTGTCCTTAGGTGTGAGAAATGGGCCATGTGGCCAAGATGGACACCCACCTCTAGAAACTTCTCATTTATGCCTTGTAACTCTATATAATGAGGTGCTTGGAGTAGTAGTATGCATAGTGTTTTTACAGGTATTGTATGCTGCTGAAATTATTCCATAAATGACATTTGAGGACTCTTGAAAGAACTTGCATTGCAAGTGTATTGTAAACACCTTTAGTTTTGATAATACATTGTGCAGGCTTTGGAGTGTGGGGTTTTTCACCTGAAAAGGTTTTCCCCACATACATCTTGTGTCACTTGAATTCTATGTGTTGTTGTTTGTTGTTTTAATCTCTATGTTATATGTTTAACATAACTATAATTGTAAGGATCTAAAAATTTGCACTACATTCCCCTCATTAGATTGGTGTTGGAAGCGTTTCCGCATACCTTGCTTCCTTTCATTTACAAGGTTAATGGCACCTTAATCCCAACAATTCACACCAACACCCCCCTTAAGTGCAACTTAGGGAAAATGAGAAAACGCGCAAAGATGCAATGATGGATGGGTCCCGACTACAAGGCCATGTTGGGTACCAATGTATAAACAATCTCTCACAAACGAAGTAAAGGAGAAAAACCCATAGGAAAAAAACCCCTCTCCAAAAGAGAGAAAATAAGAAAGAAGTGATGGAAAGAGGACTCAATGTGAGCCCCAAGGACTACTTTTGTCACCAATATACAATGAATTACCCCCCATAAGAGAGATAGAATCAGATGATAGATCTCCCCACAAAGAAGTAGCTCATGTATCAATGAATGCTAGAAGACAGAATATAATCCACTGCCTGCAAACAACATTTCCCCCCTTTGGAAGAAACAAATCCAATGGTGGATGTAAAAGAAACTCCCACAATTTGGAAGAAAAGGGAATCTAAATTAATATGTGTGCCTCAGAATACAACTCTAGTGTCCTCATGCTGGAAGATGATGTCTTCTCCAAATTAGAAATGCAATGCCCAATCAAGGAAGTAGAACTAGGAGAGGAAGGATATGGAATTGCATCTGAAAACACTGAAGATGTGATGACTTCATGATCATCAAAGAGGAGAGATAACCCCTCAAATGTGTCCTCCAAATCTGAAATGTGAGACTCCATAAACAAAGAAGTAATGTTTGATAAATAGGAATCCCAATGAAGTGGATTAGGAAGACTTCAAATTGATCCTACTACAAAGAATCACTAGAAGCTCTCAAAGAAGCATCTCCAAACTCTAAAGTAGCCATAGGTGATTGTGAAGTGTCTCTACATGCTGGGTTAGAAGAATCTGTTGGGAATTAAGATGTCTCAACCTTGGTAATTCCTTGTATTATTTTTATTGTATTTATTTATTTATTGCCTATGTTGTAAATTAAATTATAAATTCATATTGTCATCTTGTGGGATGTGGCACGGTGATGTGTCATCCTACATGGAAGATGACAACTTGTAATTTTGTCCTCACATGAGGAGATAGGCATCCCACTTAGTGGTAGGAATATTTTTCCATGTGTCAGCATCTTGGATGTTGTGTAAGGGAATATTGACCGTAACGGTCATGACGGATTCCTATGACGAAGTTATAACATGTAAGAGTCAGAAATAGGAGATTCTATGACAGGTGAAGACATGTATCGAAGAGCATCTTTGAAAAGGTCATCTTTGGGTGCCCCAAGGTGGACTATGACATGTTGTAAGAGAATATGCTATTTATAGCCTGTGTATGACAAATTCTCTTACAGTTGTAAGTTGTAACTACTATGACAGATTCTATGATGATCGTAAGAGTCGTAAGAGCATCTGTCATAGCCTATTTTGGAAATAGGTGACCTCTTTGGGATGGGGTGTGTGGACAAGTGTTAGAAGCATCTTACAATGTTGACCAAGTGTCCATAGGCATGGGTTTTGGGCCATGAGTCCAAGTTGGATGCCCATTCCAAGATAGAGGCAATTTTGCCTTGTAGTTTCTATATAAATAGATGCTTTAAGGAGGAGATGTATTACAGGTTTGACAGGTACTGTTTTGTTCCTGGTTTGTCTTTAGATACGAGTGTCAAAGACTCCTGAGAGATTGCATTGCAAGTGTATTGTAAACCATTTCAGTTTTGTTAATACATTGTGCAGGTTTTGGAGTGTGGGGTTTTTCACCCCATAAGGGTTTTCCCCACGTATATCTTGTGTCTCTCTTCTTCTGTCTCACTTTCTTGTTTATGTGTTTGCTGCAATATCTCTGTTATCTTTGTTAGTGGGTTTAACATTGCTGTAATAGTAAGGATAAAATTGAATTTGCACTCTCCTCCCCTCATTAGATTAGTGTAGGAAGCGATTTCCGCACTCCTAGCTTCCTTTTAGTTGGTATTAGAGTTTGATCACCTTTGGTCCTAGTTGTTGGGTAGGGGTTTTTTGAGCTGATCTTAGGTTGAGTGGGAGTGTTGTGCAGAGTATTTTATATCTTGTTGCAGCAAGGAGATGGCAACCACATCCGGAAGGTTAGAGGTTGAGAAATTCAATGGAACTAATTTTGAGTTGTGGAAACTCAAGATAGAGGACCTACTTGTTGATCGTGACCTATGGGAAACCGTATTCGGTGTGAAACCTATAGCAATGTCACAAGTTGATTGGGACCTCAAAGATCAAAAGGCTAAGGGTCTCATAAGACTCTGTTTAGCTGACTCTGTCCTATTGAATGTCCATGAGGAGAAGAGCACGAAAGATCTTTGGAAGAAGTTGGGTGATGTTTTTCAGGCCAAGTCCTTGGTAAACAAACTTTTTTTCTAAAAAAGAAGTTGTTCGCTCTAAAGATGGAAGACGGAGGATCTGTTATGGACCACGTGAATGCTTTCAACATGATCGTTGCACAGTTGATATCTGTGGGTGTGAAAATGGAGGAGGAGGATTATTGCATGACCCTGCTTTGTTATTTGCCAGATTTGTGGGATCATCTTGTCATGGCTATCAAAAGCACCACTACCACCTTCAAGATGGAAGATGTGGTGTCCTCGCTATTATATGAAAAAATGCAGAGGAAGACATCTAAATCAGCCAAAGAGGCTCTTGCAGTTCATGGAAGACCCAAGGAGAAAGGGAAGAAGAAAGACAAGAAAGCTGAGAAGGGCAGATCCAAATCCTGTGGGAGATCCAAATCTCCTGGAAAGTCCAAGGCTCTCTATTGGAACTATGGAAAAACTGGGCATTTCCGAAAAGAATGCAAAGAGGAGAAAAAAAAGAAGAAGAAAGCTCCTAATTCATATTCTGACAAGTCACAAGATGATGGTGATGCCTTCATCGCAGCCCTGGACACCCATGCATCTGATGATGTGTGGTTGATTGATTCTGGTGCATCATTCCACATGACCTTGCATCAAGACTAGTTCACAAAATATGAAGAGTTTAATAGTGGAAGAGTGTACCTGGGTGACGACTCTCATCTGAAGATTGTTGGTCATGGAAGAGTCTCAATCTGATTCCCTGATGGATGAGTGAAGGGGATCACTGGAGTTATGCACATTCCAAGCCTTACACAGAACCTACTTTCTGTAAGTATGTTGAATGATGCAGGTGTGCAGGTTGTCTTTTTGAAGGATGGATGCAAGATGACTGGAGGATCTATGGTGCTTGCGAAGGGTACTTGGAGAGGTACTTTGTTTCAGCTGGAGGCATGCACTTCACAGTGCAATAGTTCTTCTGACTCAAAGAAACGAGCTACAGTCACTTCATCCCCACCATTTGAACGAGCAGTGACGAAATCTGTAGTAACTAGTTCTAATGGTAGTGCACATGCTATGGAACCTAAGCTTCCTGCTAAAAAGACTATGTTATGGCATTTGAGATATGGCCACATTGGTGAGAAGGGTCTACATGCTCTGAAAAACAAAAACCTTGTTAAGGGGTTAAATGATTGTAATCTTGAGTTCTACTTTTGCAAACATTGCATTTATGGAAAGCAAAACCATGTTCAGTTTTACTCTAGTTCTCACAAGTCTTCTGGTGTATTGGATATTATTCATTCTGATGTGTTTGGTCCTATTAATGTTCCTTTGATTTCAAAATCTGTATATTTTGTATCTTTTATAGATGATTACAGTAGAAGGATATGGGTTTATTTTATTAGAAGCAAGACTGAAGTCTTTAGTCGGTTTAAGGAGTTTAAAGCCTTTGCTGAAAATCAAACTAGTAAAAAGATTAAGTGTTTGAGAACTGACAACGGTGCTGAGTTTTGTTCGACAGAGTTCGATAAGTTCTATAAATATCAAGGGATTGAAAGGCATAAGACAACTCCATATACCCCGCAGCAAAATGGAGTTGCAGAGAGGATGAACAGGACACTGATGGAGAAGGCTAGGAGTATGCTTAGTGGAGCAAGCCTCTAACAAAAGTTTTAGGATGAAGCTATTGCCATTGCTTGTTATCTAGTAAATAGATCTCCTACATCAGCTCTTTTTGGTAAGACACATATGGAGGTGTGGTCTGGTAAGAAGCCTTTAGTTAGACATGTTCATGTTTTTGGTTGTGAGGCATATGCACATGTGCCTAGGGAGAAACAGTCTAAATTGGAGAACAAGGCTATTAAATATATTTTCATTGGCTATGGTGTCGGTGTGAAAGGATACAAGCTTTGGGACCCTATGGTTGAAAAAGTGTTGTATAGCAGAAGTGTTATCTTCAAAGAGCTAACACCTTCTTTCGTTGTTCTACAGCCAGAACAGACAGAAAAGAAAGAGGATGCGGTTCAGTTTCCTTCTACTCCTGAGAAGACTGAACAAATAGACCCTATGAGACCTGATGATGAGGAGAGCTCTAGCAACTCTAAAAGCTCAGAAGAAGTAGAACCTTAACCTCAGCCATTGAGGAGGTCTACACGAACAAGAAAGCAACCTGATAAATTTGGTTATTCATTACTTGATTCTAGTTGTACTTTTGCTTTACTCACTAACATTGAAGATCCTAGAACTGTGAAAGAGGCTATGGGCATGAAAGATGCAGGTTCCTAGAAGGAGGCCATGGAGGATGAGATGGCTTCTTTGGAAAAGAAAAAAACATGGGACTTGGTGCATTTTCCTAATGGACGGAAACCCGTTCGTTGCAAATGGGTGTTCAAGAAGAAATTCGGTGCAGATGGTAGTGTTTAAAAGTACAAGGCTAGATTGGTTGTAAAAGGGTATTCACAAGTGGAGGGAATTGATTATGGTGAAATTTTCTCTCCCATTGCAAAGCGAACATCCATTAGATTTCTATTATCTCTTGCAACTGCTTATGATTCAGAGGTAGAACAGATGGATGTGAAGACAACTTTCCTTCATGGTGATTTGGAGGAAAAAATCTACATGTCACAGCCAGAGCATTACATAGTGAAAGGTAAAGAAAATTTGGTTTACAAATTGAAAAAGTCTTTGTATGGTTTGAAGCAGTCTCCTAGGATGTGGTACTTGAAGTTTGATGCCTTTGTGTTGTCAATTGGATTTGTGAGATCAAAATAAGGTTGATGGTGATCGTATTCTCATTGTTGCATTATATGTTGATGATATGTTACTTATTGGGAAGGGTAAGAATATGATTTCTGATTTTAAGTCTCAGTTGGCAGCACAGTTTGAAATGAAAGATTTAGGGGCAGCCAGGTACATTCTAGGAATGGAAATTAGAAGAGACAGAGCTAACAGAAAACTTTGGTTAAGCCAGAGTAAGTATGTGAAGACCGTGTTGGATAGGTTCAGCATGGCAGATTGTAGACCATTGTGTGTTCCTGTTTCATTGGGGACAAAGTTATCTATTAGTGATTGTCCAAAATCTCCTAGTGAGGTGGAGGACATGAGCAGAGTACCTTATGCTAGTGTTGTTGGTAGTTTGATGTATGCTATGGTCTGCACAAGACCAGACATTGCCCAAGCAGTGGGAGTCCTTAGTTGATTTATGGCTAATCCTGGACAGGTACATTGGGATGCAGTTAAGCGAGTGTTCAGATATTTGAGGGGTACTTCTGAGTATTCCATTTGCTATCATGGCAATGCTACAAGAACTCCGCATTCAGTTTATATTCATGGATTTGTGGATTCTGATTGGGCAGGTGACATTGACAGCAGGAGATCCACCAGTGCATATGTGTTCACAATGTTTGGTGGTGCAATTAGTTGGATGAGTAAGCGACAACCTGTGGTTTCTTTGTCCACGACAAAAGCTGAGTACATAGCAGTAACTCATGCTTGTAAGGAAGCCATTTGGCTTAAGAGACTGTGTTCAAATATTGGTGTTGATGCAGGACAGATTACAATTTGTTGTGACAGTTAAAGTGTGATTTGTCTTGCGAAGAATCCAACTTTCCATGCCAGAACAAAGCATATTGATGTACAGTTTCACTTTGTGTGAGACATGGTAGAGGATGGGAAGGTAAATTTGGAGAAGGCAGATACTTTGAAGAATGTTACAGATGCATTGATGAAGCCAGTGGGCACAGAGAAGTTCAGATGGTGTTCGGAGTCTATGGGCCTCTCGGCCTACATCAATTAAATCCTTATAATTCTATTGGCTCTTACAAGGTGTTCAACAAGTGGGAGAATGTTGGGAATTAAGGTGTCTCAACCTTGGTAATTCCTTGTATTATTTTCATTGTATTTATTTATTTATTGCCTATGTTGTAAATTAAATTGTAAATTCATATTGTCATCTTGTGGGATGTGGCACGGTGATGTGTCATCCTACATGGAAGATGACAACTTGTAATTTTGTCCTCACATGAGGAGATAGGTGTCCCACTTAGTGGTAGGAATATTTTGCCATATGTCAGCATCTTGGATGTTGTGTAAGGTAATATTGACCGTAACGGTCATGACAGATTCCTATGACAAAGTTATGACATGTAAGAGTCAGAAATAGGAGATTCTATGACAGGTGAAGACATGTGTCAAAGAGCATCTTTGAAAATGGCATCTTTGGGTGCCCCAAGGTGGACTATGACATGTTGTAAGAGAATATGCTATTTATAGCCTATGTATGATAGATTTTCTTACAACTGTAAGTTGTAACTGCTATGACAGATTCTATGACAGTCGTAAGAGTCGTAAGAGCATCTGTCATAGCCCATTGTGGAAGTAGGCGACCTCTTTGGGATGGGGTGTGTGGACAAGTGTCAAAAGCATCTTACAATGTTGACCAAGTGTCCATAGGCATGGGTTTTGGGCCATGAGGCCAAGTTGGACACCCATTCCAAGATAGAGGCAATTTTGCCTTGTAGTTTCTATATAAACGGGTGCTTTGAGGAGGAGATGTATTACAAGTTTGATAGGTACTGTTATGCTGCCGGTTTGTCTCCAGATACGAGTGTCAAAGACTCTTGAGAGCTTGCATTGCAAGTGTATTGTAAACCATTTTAGTTTTGTTAATACATTGTGCAGGTTTTAGAGTGTGGGATTTTTCACCTGATAAGGGTTTTCCCCACGTATATCTTGTGTCTCTCTTCTTCTGTCTCACTTTCTTGTTTATGTGTTTGCTACAATATCTCTGTTATCTCTGTTAGTGAGTTTAACATTGCTATAATAGTAAGGATAAAATTGAATTTGCACTCTCCTCCCCTCATTAGATTAGTGTAGGAAGCGATTTTCGCACACCTAGCTTCCTTTCAGAATCTAGTAAACAGATTCCATTAGCAATGCACAACTGTTCTAATTAATGAATCTTTAAAAAAGTGTTAAATCATGTTGTTTTAGCATGCATTCATCTATGATATGTCTTTTCCTTCCACAATAATCGCATTTGACTTTCCAAAGATAAGGAGCCATGATTATAACCAGCAAAAAAAAAAGATCACCACAAGAGCACCCCGCCCCCCCAAATTCACTCAATCATGAGTAAACCCAACAAGATATGATCATGGCACTTTATACTTAGTGCAATTACAATGCCACAACCCAAAATAGCAAAGTGGTCTTTGATCTTGGTGCAATGCAAATGCCAAATTAGGCCTTAAATTGAAAGTATAATTTTTGGGTAAAATGAGATCAATTTGATCATAGATCTGAAAAGTATAGAAAAAATTATGCACTTGCAAAAATTTTCACCAAAAAATGTTACCATATAAGCACAAACAAAGCCCTAGAAGTTCCCAAAACAAGAACTGCCCAGCAACAACAATGGTCCGATCTACAAATTTTGGACAAAGTAGGAACCAAAATCAAAATCTGATTGCACCATTGTGAAGCCTGTGAAATTCTTGCCCAAATAAAAAAAATTTGCTTAAAAAAAGGAGCAAAAACGACCAAGTTAGAGGCCTTTGAACTTCAAGTACCAAACTGAAAATGCAAATGAGAGGGGGGGCTAGATTGGGGGCCAAACCCCGATGAGGTCATGTTGATGTCAATAGAAGTTGATGAAATATTCCTTATGTGGACAAAATATACCCTCCTGATTGCAAAACCACCCTTTGTTTTCTAAAAAATGACTTGATTTGCTAGAAACCATCGATCGAAGTCAAAAATCGCCCAACAAGTGGTGGGAAACCACTTTCAAAATTTGAATTTTTAAACTACCTTTAAAATTTAAAAACCATTGTTTTGAAAGGCAAAAACCGTCGCCCATCCGTTAGAGGCGGTATTGCAGTGGAGACCTATTTTATGGCGGAATATCCTTATTTTGGTGCTGAATTTTTCCTCAGTCAGGTTTTGTTGTATAGGCGAGCGGGCAGGATTTGATGTCCACCGACGAGGTTGGAACTTCAGTTAATTTTAATAACCGCTGACACTTTTTATAATCGCCGACGTTTCTTAGCACCGAAATGATTTTAGCAGGGCCACATGGTGTCAGACCAATGGCAAGTACCCTCCTCTGTGCATGTGCATACCTTGCCCTCTACGCAGGTGCATACAACCTGCACTACTAAAAAATCCATAGAATTAAATCAAAAAACCAAAGACTATTGATTTTACCTGGTGGATAATAGTTTTGCACAACAGACAGGTTGAAGCCATATAAAGGGGCGAAAAAACACCCACATGCCTAGTGATGGACAACATGCCACAATAAATGTAGGCAAGCACTAAGGATATCCTACAAAAAATTGCAATATGACATACACACTGCAAAGCCAAGAAACCCTAACAAAGCTAAAAAATGAATAAAAAATGAAGAATGAATAATACATAAAAACCTCCAAAGATATTTTAAGTATGTGCAACACTCTCTCTTTTTGTATTGAAGAAAGGTGGAAATGACACGTAGAAAGCAATGAATAAAGCATTCCCAAAGAATCAAACCAAACTATACAAAATAACAAGTCCAACAATACAAACAAGAATACAACACTATTTTAACAAGAAAAAGCTAATCATTATCTTTTAAATACAGTTATAATATACCATTATTTTTATACTAAACTTAAATAAATCAGTTATAATAATTCACAGCACGAATGGGAGCTAAAAGATTCCAGAATTTCTATGTAAACTTATAAGATTCCAATCTAGAATCTTTATTAAAAAAATCAAATAGTCACTCCACAAATTAAAAAAACTAAAAAAAGAAGGTGAAAGGAAATTAAAAAAAAAAACATGCTAGATGGAAAGAAAGGTGGATGGCAGTGTCATAGAAGCCATCACTATGCACTAAGATAAAAGAAAGAAACTATTTATATGAAAAGACACACATGCAATCTATTTATATTTCCTCCTTAATTTTTTTCACATGTAAAACGAACATATCAAATTTTAAGATTTGAGGTGAGTGCAATAAATTGATAAAAAAATAAGTGCCTCAAGAAGGATATCTCTTGCGTACTTTAGATATATTTTTTTAAATATAAATATACTAATTTAAATACAATTATAATATACCATTATTTTTATACTAAACTAAAATAAATCAGTTATAATAAATTAATTTGTTTATATTAATCACTATAATTACTCTACTAAAATATAAACTCATTAAAAAAAATCAAACTTTTAAATATAATTACATGGTGTGATGAACCCCCTTATCCTAAAAAGAGTAAAAAAAGAAAAGGCTATATTATTACATGTCATTAGTTCGAATGACCGATGCCCCAATTCAACATAACTAAGAAATTTTCAAATATTATTTTTTATTTATTAAAAAAGGTCCACCTACAATTTTTGGTGGTCACCTACCTTGCTTTTGCTTGATTTTTCCTTCGAATTCAAGTTTTGGTTGTATTTACCTACTGTATTATGTGCATTACACGCATAGCTTTTGTTATGATTTTCTCCTCAGACCTTTTTTAGCATGGAAACTTTAGAAACATTACTTTACTTTTTATTTCCCTTTTTGTTTTATATTTATTATTAACCTGCCTTTAATATATATTTTCTTATGAAACTCTATTCCGAAAAATGTGTAATTTCATATTATAAATATAAAATTATATGTCAAACAAATAACTAAAAGTCTTTTAACTCAAGAAAATATGTAATCATATATTATGCTTTCATCATTCATAATTTTTTTTTAAAATCTAACAAAAATTGTGAATACATTTTTTTAGTTTAACTTCAATATATCACTTACATTTTTTATATGATATATGTATGGAGAAGGCTATAATTTTGGTTAAAGGTGGTTTTATGAAAACGAAAATAAGGGAAGTGATTGAGATTATAAAACTATAAAAGGAAAATAAATTGTCCTTTAAGCTAATTTGATCAAATGCATATAAGTATATATTAATTTAGATTAATAAATGAGTACATTGAGGATATGTGTACTTTGAAATCATAAATGTTAAAATATAAAAGGTAAATTTGATAATTTTGTCAATGCAATGAATTTTAGATGTCTCGGGATTAAAGTGGAATATGATAGCATGTGGCTCATCTTAAGGTTTAGACAGTCAATGTGCACTATGTGGGGTCAAATACATAAGTCAATGTTAGATCTGTGCCCCATGGAAATGTCATGCACCCTCAGAAATGTTATGGTAGCCTACACACTTCTAATTTTTTATTTGCTTGGTTCACCTTTACTTCATCTACCTTTTCTAATATCTAAGACTGACATTATTAAAGAAACCTTTAAAGGATTGCCAGTATGTCAAATGGGACATGTTCTCCTATGACTTAGGTAAATGATCGAAGACATCATATCTATTGCACGTGTGTGCCTAATCAGTGTTGTCATTGATGTCAACATATCTTTGTTGTCATTGGTGTCAACTGTATCCTACTTTGTTATTTGTTTAAGGCTTTATATGTTGAGGATATTGAGAAAATTAGCCCCTTCGGAAGAATCAGAAAGGAAACAGTGAATCACAGTGAAGATATTGAGTTGCATACTGAAGAACAGTCTAGATGACTACTCCGCATTTCTTGTAGATTGAAGATCTTGGTCTGCGGATTGGAAGTTATTTAGAGGCATGTCTGAAGATGCTCAATCCTGAATTTGAGCTTCCGATATGAAGAATTGAGTGAGTTACATTCACCAGAGTAAAATTTGCTTTTTATGATTATTCACTGGTGTCTGGGAGAAAGTATTTTGCTCTGCATTCCTCTGCAGTTATGTATTTCGGTCTACGGTTCTACAGTGATGTCTGAGATGATGATATGCACCTACAATTGCAATGGTTCATGATTTGGCAGTCCGCAAGCGATCTTTCTTTAGTAACAGTTGATGGCAGTTGAGTTCTTATGCTCTGATTGGAGAAATCTCATGGTTTGATGGTTAGATGTTGTGCGGACGTTCTTGGTGACTACAACGTGCTTGTGGAGGTCTCCTGATCGTGATCCTACTTTTGCATTGGTCCGCGAGGAGTATTTCGGATCAGAATTGAAGATTGTTCCCAGATAACATAGTGTGAGCTCCAGTCTTAGCCAACTTGGATGATTCCACTAATTGCGGAGATTCATAGAAGATTGTATTTGGGCCCTTGCTAAGGCGCGATGTGATCCGCTCATAATTTTGTGTCTTCTCCTTAGCATAATTTTGTATTAGGTCAAGACCTACTTTACATGTTTGTAATATCATCATTGGAGAGTGGCCCAATGCTTGATAAATGTAATGTGGTTATAATGCCGACTTTGATGAACATTCCAAAGTCGATGAACGATATATATACTTGTAATTGAGTTGAGGAAAAGATGTCTTTGTGTGTGTGAAAAATGTGAAGTTAAGTGAAGAAGTGTAGAAGGCAGAGCAAAGTAGAGAAAGAGTATTGCACTTTAATGGAATTGAATTCAGGCATGAAGTAGATGCTATTATCTCAGTTCAAGAACCTTGGCAATGAGCCACCCCTTGGCAGTGAGCCTTTTTCTGGGTAGTGAGCCTCTGATTTTTGGTATTGTTATAACTTATATATCTTGTGGACTAACATCCACCGTGGTTTTTCCCTTAACAGGGTTTTCCACGTTAAAAAATGGTGTCACTTGTGTATGATCTTGCAATTGTGCTTATGTTTCTGTGTTTATACTTTCATGACTTAGTCATAACAAACAGTGGACAAGTGTTTAATGATTTAAGGTGCAGAATTGTTTATGTTTTGAGACACCTAATTCACCCCCCCTCTCAGTTGTCTGGTTCATTTCAACAATATCTTAGTTGTGCAAATGCTTCTAGGATGAATGTCTAAATCTAGATTCATTTTAGAGCACCAATGGAAATGTTCCTAACATGCTCCTTTAATGTGAATGATCAAATGAGATAAGATGATGAATAAATGCAATTGAATGCCTTTAATACAACGGCATAACAATAAATTGTGCAAACTTGTGTTAAGTCAATCCTAGGGAAGAAAGAAATGTGTGGGATTTAGCCAAATTTTGAATTTGAAATTTGAAATTTTGAGGGTCAAGTCCACATCCATGGCATCAAATCCACATTAGCAAAAATGACCTAAGTCATAAAACACTCAAAACTCTTTTCTAGTGCTGGGACATAGTTCTTTGTTAAGGGAATTCCTTTTTCCTCCTTACTGGTGCTCTGTTGGTTATGTTTTTTATTGAAGGTTTTGTTTTAGAACAACTTCCATCTATCTTCATGTTGTTGGAGGGTTCTTTTTATTGCCTCGCTGGGCCCTGTATATTGTTCGAATGTTATTAGGCTTATTCAACTCTTTACTGCCATTTATTTGTAAAGTTGTTATGATGATTTATAAAACTTTGACAAGAATGTAGATGTCCTTTGTTTTAATGTCCAGGCATTGGTTTATAGCCTATGTTCATAGTTTTGTTGATACTTTGTTGTCTTTGTGTGGGAAGAAACATGTTACTTATTTCTATGTTAGATAGCAAGAGTTCTTGCTATATGTAATATGTCTGATTAGTTGTTCTTCTGCAATCCTTCTCTTGAGGATTGTTATATTACTTGTAATATTTGCATTGTTCAATACAAAAAAAACAAAATAAATAGGGGTAGGTGCATGAATAGGTATAATTAATGCAATATCAAAGTGTGTGTGCGTAGTTATAATTAATGCAATATCGATACTAAACGTCTTTATGCTTTCATATATTATGCTTTCATCATCCATAATTTTTTTTAAATCTAACAAAAATTGTGAATATATATATTTTTTTTAAATTGTCTAGTTTAACTTTAATACATCACTTACATTTTTTATATGATATATGTATGGAGAAGTCTATAATTTTGGTTAAATGTGGTTTTATGAAAACGAAAATAAGGGAAGTGATTGAGACTATAAAACTATAAAAGGAAAATAAATTGTCCTTTAACCTAATTTAATAAAATGCATAGGAGTAAGTATATATTAATGTAGATTAATAAATGCGTATATTGAGGACATGTGTATTTTGAAATCATAAATATTAAAATATAAAAGAGTAAATTTGATCATTTAGTCAATGCATTGAATTTTAGATGTCTCGGGACCAAAGTAGAATATGATACCATGTGGCTCATCTTAAGGCTTGGATAGTCAGTGTACACTATGTGGGGTCAAATCCATGAGTCAATGTTAGATCTATGCCCTACGGAAATGTCATGCACCCTCAAAAATGCTATGGTAGTCCACACACTTCTAATTTTTTATTTGCTTGGTTACCTTTACTTCATCTACCTTTTTTGATATCTAACATTGGCATTATTAAAGAAACCTTTAAAAGATTGCCGGTATGTCAAATGGGACATGTTCTCCTAGGACTTAGGTAAATGATTGAAGACATCATATCTTAGTTGTGCAAATGCTTCTAAGATGAATGTCAAAATCTAGATTCATTTTAGGACACCAATGGAAATGTTCCTAACATGCTCCTTTAATGTGAATGATCAAATGAGATAGGATGATGAATAAATGCATTTGAATGCCTTTAAATACAAGGACATAGCAATAAATTGTGCAAACTTTTGTTAAGTCAACTCTAGGGAAGAAAGAAATGTGCGAGATTCAGCCAAAATTTGAATTTGAAATTTGAAATTTCAAAGGTCAAGTCCACGGCCATGGGGTCAAACCACATTAGCAAAAATGGCCCAAGACATAAAACACTCAATTTACTAGATAACCAAATAAATAGGGGTAGGTGAATGAATAGGTATAATAAATGCAATATCAAAGTGTGTGTGTGTGTAGGGTGTGGATAAATGTATGGGAATATGTGTATGGGGATAATTAAAGGTTAGGGGAATGGGCCCAACTTTGCTCAAGATTAGGTCATTTTTTAATATGTAAATTATGTATCAAGACATTCCCTCAAAGTGAGCACAAAACTAAATAGGAAATGGCATGGGTATGAAAATTTCACCATTACAAAAATATTTTGATAATTCAAATACAGATAGAGGATTGGAGCTTAATGACTTGTGAAAATTCATTATCTATAAGATTAAAAAGTAATAATGTGTAGAGATATAAAGTGTATAACCTATTTTAGCATTTATTGATATAAGCATGTTTTCAGCTATATTTCTAAGCCTTATAGATCTCAAACCGCTAAAAACAATTCATCTCACTTCAACGAGACACCCTCTACTACAAGAACACTATCTTGCCATTATTCTCTACTACCCTATCACCAAAGACAGTAGTGTGGACCACTCATTTCACCTTGACAAGACCATGTTTACTTGTGTCCCTCGCATTTGAACACATCTTTTCTCATTGAAACAATCACTCCTCTTGCCAAAGCCTAACCCTAAAACATTTTCAAACAGTTAATTCAACCTTAAACATGCTTATTTATGTGAAATTTCCAAAAAAAGAAAGCATCCATCCACCACGTCCTTCTAGCCTTCTACCTACGCATACCCTTTCCTAATTTAGATATTTATGGCATCCAAGGCAGCTTTCATTGTTGCAACACATATCACCTCCATTGTTGTAACTCCTCACTAGCACTATAGGACCACACACTTAATATTTTCAACTACTTTTTATGCTGAAACATGCAAGGTAGGGGCTTCATTTAGGCAAGCTCCTAAAGTGCCCTTGGCACACTATTTTTTATGTTTAGACTTCTAACAAGTTACACAAAATTATAAATAGATTTTGCAACACCAAATATAGATTTTAACAAGTGCAGGTGATTTCTAATTACAAGTACAGAGGACATGACCACCTAAGTATGGAAAAACAACATGCCCATGGGATGTGAGCACATTGTACAGGACAAGACCACACTCCTTGAGACATAAAACTACCAACTCTGGTCACTGATAGAAATTTCCAAAACATATTTTTGACAACCTAGAACCTCTTCTAGTCAATTTTCAACCTTTCTTAACCTCTACAACTATTGGATTAGACACACTTCTCTAACCCTATTCCATTTATTTTTCCTAATACTAATGCAATCTCAACTCCTATATTTAATTTTCTTGATTTTGCATTATGAAAAGTATTAGTACTGATTATTTTAGCAAAATTGGATCTAGCAAATAATTAAATATAACTTATTAACTTAAATCTAAAAATTTTCTTATATTTGTTTGTTTTTATTTACACAATGAAATAATTAATACGTTATTAAAAATATTAAATAATCTTGATACATTAAGTTAATGTGTGTATAGTTCTTGAACCTCATGCTATACTTGGAGTTATCTATATAAGGAAGTCAAATTTTGCAATCTTACCCTTCATATGATGATAAGACATAAGGTGTAACTTAAATTTTCTTTCTTGAATATGTGTTTAAATCTAAATTTTCCACAAATTCCTCTTTGTTTTGTCAAGTATATCTTTAAAATTACAAGTAAAAAATATTATTCCATTTTCTTCATGGAAGTGGGCATGTACCAACTCAATGTTAATCTTTAAAGTGAATGTTATAATATAAAAACAAGTTAATTAAGATAAAACAATGTAGACTTCCAATAATTACCTAACAATCATGACTAACTTACGTGCTTTAAAAAAGATGGTTAAATGTTTGTTTATATATGATCAAACTTTTGGGACATCTATAGTGATTTATCCTTTTTTATTGAATTAAGTATAATGAATACATGTCAAACAACAAAAATATCACTATTGTCTACAAGAGAAATCAGTAGCATACAACATCACAAATTACAAAGTAGCAGTGGTAAAAGGATCAAATTTACAACCATAAAAAGACTATTCACAAACAAATAACAACTACAAGCATGAACTTGTTGTCCACCTAATCACAATGCATAAACATAAACCAGTTGTCCATAAATAGCAAACAAATAATAATGAAAAGTTACAACAATATGGCTATCAGTTTGTCTTTCCAAGTCTTTGAAAATATCCAACTATTCTTTACGTAGAAATGAAAAAAGGGAAGCATCTACCCATGAGTAACTTTGAGTGCAAGAGAAGAACAACATATACACTAGTCCATTTCATTTATCCCTATTGTTGATGTTCTGAGTCCAACAACATTATCTACAAAAACACAACATCAATAGAAATAAGTAAGGCGATAATTAACAAAATAGATCCTAGTTAGGCTCATATCTCTTCATGTTCTAGATCATCAAATGAATGGTGGATCTCACTATCCAAACCACTATAGGAACTTGAGAGAATCACCCATTAGTCTAAGAACTTTGGATAGTATGGTTATCCTCCAAGTCTTGAAGTTGGGATTGTAAGCTGCAAAATTCTTTTGCAAGCTCATTATTATCCTTGTGTTTTCCTTTGATCACTATGGCTAGGTTAATCATATGAAACAACAAATTGGTGTATAATATTTGGACTTCAACCTATAGAGGATGGACTATTTGCGAGAAGACAACTAATCATCAGTACTTCCAAATGTGTTTGATAATAACTTAGTGACAAGTTTTGGTAACCACGTTGTGCTTAGCTAAAGTTCCAAGGAGGGTAGTTTTCCGTGACCAAGCAAAGTGAACAAGAGAAAACATAAAGGATATAAGGGAATTCCAAAGCATGCGAGCATGGGGGCAGGACCAAAAGCAATCCATGATGGACTTAGCCTTGGTGTATGAGGGGAAAGAGGTGGGTAGCAAAATAATTTTAAGGTGGTTTCCAATAGGAAGTTTAGTATGGAGAAGCTTCCATGAAGTGAGTTGGGCTTGTGAATTGGCTTTGGATTGCCAAATAAACAAATTGAGTTTGTTCCATTTAGACCACTTAAATTTACAATTCTAGATGTTGTTGATCCGACGTGCAAGAGATAAAGAAGATAGGAGTTGCTTGTAGATAGCTTTGAGAGGAAAGGATAAAATGCTACTTCCATTAGGCCATCTCCAATCTTTGAGAAAACTAGAATGATAATGAGTGGAGACAAATATTGAAAGATTGGGAGGAATGAGATTTTAGAGTTCAAGGACTAGAAATTTGTCTTTGTAGGATGGGTTGAAACAAAGCTTGAGTTGTCTCCATGATTTCCACTTGAATATTTTAACATCCCACAGGTCCCAAAACACTTGGATACCTTTTTTTGAATAGGTGTTTATTTTTTAGTCTAGGATTGACCCCTAGAGGTTTCTCTTGAAGTTGAATCAACCAGTTCTACCAAATAGAGGATGTGGTAAACCCCCCTTTGTATTTTAGAAGAATGCAATGCAGCCAAGAGGTAGTGGGTATGCCTTTTTGGTTGCCTCATTTGGTCCATAAGAATTTTTTGATAAGTTGTGTTAGCTAATTATAGCAGGCTTTAGAGGGTAACCAGCAAGAGGAGGTATAGACATAACTTTCTGGAGGAATTTTTTTACCACCTGGACATGTCTCGCCATGGAAAAGAATTGATTGGTCCAAGACAATAATCTTTTCACTTTGCTTAAGTACCATTTCCACATATCCTTAAGAGAGATTCTAATACCAATGGGATGTCAAGGTATCTAGTAATAGTGTCATGCTTCTCCTCTTTCCATTACTCAGGGATCCATGGTGGGTGGAGAGTAGGACAAGTCATTAAAAATTCTATTTTATGAATGGCTAATTGGAAGCCTAAAACAACACAAAAGAAATCCAAGATATATCCAACATATTGTTCACTTCTTCAACAGAATTTTGGATGAAAATTATGTTGTCATCAGTAAAGTGTGAGTTAATATCCTTAGCATTATCAAGGAGAGATGCCTCAAATAAGATTATTAGCTCAAGGGCATACTAAAAGAGGTATCTGAGGGCATCATCTGCAAGGACATAGAGAAATAGAGCAAGGGGATAGCCTTAGTGGATGGACGTTTGGAGGGAAAATTGAGGGGAGAGGAAAGCATTGATTACTAACCTAGTATTTGCATCTATAAATAACATTCTGACATGAGCACATATTTTGGGGCCAAATCCCAACCAATGAAGCATCTTGAGAATGAAGGGCCAATGGATTCAGTTCTAAGCCTTGTCAAAATCCAACTTGATGATAAGAGCATCTTGGGAAGTTTATTGGTCCCATTTAGTGATCTCCCAAGCCAACACCAAATTGTCTAATATAAATTGACCACCCAAGAAGCCAGACTATTCAATTCTCGCAATTTCTTGAGTGATAGGTTTGATTATTTAGGCTAGTACCTTGGCAATATTTTGTAAGAGGTGTTTTAAAATAAAGAGATGGGATGCCAACCATTAACCATGTCCTCTTGTTTACCCTTTGGTATAAGTTTAATGAGTCCTTGATTTATTGTAGCTCTTATGATCTAGTTTCAATGCTTTCAAGATAAACATTGTAAAAATCTTCATATATGTGAGGCCAAAGGGCCTTGTAAAACTCAACTGGGAAACCATCAATCCTAGGGCTTTTTGTAGGCCCAAACAGTACATGGCTTCCTCAATCTCATTCATAGATACGTATTGATCAAGATAGGTATTGTACTCAGGGTCAATTTTGCAAGGGATGTAGCTCATAATATTCTCTTCGAGAATTGGAATGAAAGGATCTTTGGCTGATTCATTAGTAAACAACTACTTATAATAGTCATAGAAGGTTTTTAGAATCATTTCATGGCTAGATTGAGGAGTACCGGCCAACAATTTTGATGATTGAAAGATATTCTTTTTATGTTTTTGCTGTAGAAATTGAAAGAAAAATCTGGACCCCTTGTCCTTGTCTTTGATCCATTATAGTCAAGCATGCATTTGTGCACATTTTCCCTTATAGACTTCCAATTTCCAAAGTAAATGTTTATTTTGGGTAGCTAACTACTAGAGTGTAATGCTAAGGAGGTTGGTGGCCAAGAGCTTTTTGCTGTGTTCAAGTTCCCTTTAAGTAATTTCTCAATCCTTTGACATTTATCCGTAACTCTTCTACCATAATCTTGGATAAATAGAGCACAACAAGTAATGGTTCTCTGTCACTAACTAATCCACCTATCTTTTTGGGATTTAGGATGCTCATTCCATGTAGCAACAAGGCCATCAATGCAGTCCTAATTTTGGAGATGGGTGTTATGTCAAAAATTGTACTCCTGCATGGATTAGAACAATTTCACATAGTTTAGCTCCTCTTCTTTGGTGTCCTTTTGCCCTTTTTATTTCTAGCCTACCTAAGCCCTAATTGACCTGTACTTTATTGAAGAAATGTCGTATTCTGAAGCAATAACTAACAGAACCTGAGAACAAACCTTAGATTTTGGATATTTTGGACCCCCTTAAAGCAAACCTTGAGTGAAATCTAGGGTCTAGACTAGGGCACCCACGCCCTATTTTTTTGGGTTTTGAATTTTGAGGTGGTGTCATCTTGTTTCGTGCACCTCAGGATTCTGATTTCAAATTTTGGTTTTCATGTGATGTCAACATATTATTTCAAATATTTGCATTTATAAGGTTAGGTATTTAAAGAGAATTGAAAATCATTTTATCACACATAATCTACATGCAAGCTTACTATGCCAAAATTCTGCCACTATTGCTATTGAAGATCTACAATTTATTGAAGCTCTTTGAAGTCATTGATATTTGCTATCATGGAGATATTTGAAGGAGATTAGGAATCAAGATCTTGAGTCTATCTTGCTCTTCCTACGGTTTTGTCAAGCCCTTTGTACAATCGGGAGAAGGGTTGAAGCTCCAACTTGAGCTTGGAGATCCTCTGCAGATACGGTTGCCTCGCCTTCTTATTCTACAAGTCTTCATCACTATCATCTCCTTGAGGTGAAGTTATTGTTGTTTCCTTGAGTGAAACATGATGTAGATCTATACTTGATGCTTGAGTCATTGAGGATCTTACATTTATGCATACACATTTGATATATGAGCACACACATCTGCAGACTTTTATCATTGGCTATTGTTGAGGTAGAAATACAAAAGATGGGGTTTGACTGAGGAAAATCATATATAGCCACAACCATCCTTCTCCTCCTTTTGTATGTGCAAGTTTCATTCAAAAAGATCCAACAGAAAGGGGCAGAGGAAAAATAAGCATTGCAGGTACAGTCATCACATAACTTTAAGTTTTAGCATCAGAGAATTTCTGGACTATGAGGTGGGTGCCCTAGTCTAACTGGGCTTCAAATCCGGGGTCTAGAACCATTGGTAGAGACTCTCATATCAGGTGTAGAAATTTTAACAGTAGGAAAACTTTCGAGACTCCAGGGTAGGCGCCCTAGTCTAATAGGCCTTCAATTTTTGGGTGCATGCTCTTTGTAACCTCTAATTTACATTTATGTAGTTTGCTTATTAGTTTCTATACTGGTAATCAGTTTGTTCATGCATAATTTACAATTAGGGTTTCATGCTATAAGGCTGCCTAAATCTTGTGAAAACCTAATTGAGATATCTATTCAGCTACATCATCATATAAGGGCATAGGAATTGGTAGCATGATCCTTCATAGTGAGCAATCTTGGTTCCTATCTCCTAATGTTGTGTAAGTGAAAGAGAGGCTTGATTTGGTTTATACAAACTATCTTTCTCCCTCTTTTTCCACCCAACATTTTGGTCAACCTGAGTTTAAAAGAATTTGCATCCTTTTCACATCAGATCTAAAAGTGTTTGCTGCCCTAAATCATATTTAGATTGCAAACCCTCTTTTATGAAAAGTACATGCATTGAAATTTGAATTGATACCTTTAGCTTTTCATTAAAGGGGTATAGAATTAAAAGTTTTTTACTTGCATAGTGATATCTTGTTTCATTGTTGCAAAGTTTATGCTATCTTACTTCACATTTAAGCCTTGGGTTAATTAGAACATGTTATGATGTCAGATTTCTTTTTACAAGAATTTAATGTTTATGATGAGTCATTTAGTTGTGATGACTTCAATATGTTAGATGAAGCCCTTGAGGACTTTATCTTGATTGAACATTCCACTACGACTCCTAAACCATCATTCTTTCAAAGAATAGTAAATGTAATCTATGTTCCTAAACCTCAAGAAGAACTTGTGAAGCCAAAAATAGTGGTCAACCTATGTTCAAATGTGGCTCAGACACAATCTAAACCGGTGCTCACTGTTAGAGGTCTTCTGCCTTCTTCTTGACCTCTCGATTACATCTATAATTATGCTAAACAAATAACAAATCAAAGTCAAGAAGATATAATTCAACAACCTAGTCATACTATGGTTGCTCACACATATAATACATGAAATAATAAACAAAGTAAGAAACAATCAATCATTCCTATATCTTTACCAACTTCTCAACCTATGATTCCTCAACCACCTCGTTTAACACACAAAGTTGGTCAAGATTATGATCTTGTTGAGCAGCTTTGTGCTACTCTTGCTAAGATTTCTCTTTGGGAACTCATACAAACTTTGCCTACATACCATGGAATGCTCCAAGAAGTTTTACAAAAGGTGATTGTACCACCCTCTATTAAGTCGAATGATGTAGCAGCTCTATTAGATTGTATGCATGCGACAAAAATAGACATTCTATTTCAACAACATGAGTTGCCTCCTATTAAAGTTCAAAATCAATATGATCCTTTAATTATCTTCATTACAATAAATAAGAAATTGATCAAGCGAGTTATGATTGATAATGGATCATCTCATAATCTTTGTGGTATCAACTTGTTACATAAGATCAAAATTGACACATCTATAACTAAACCATACAAACTTAGCATTCATGGCTTTGACAATGTTGGAAGACAATCTTTATGCACTATAACTTTACCTGTACAAGTTGGGACTATAACATTGTCTACCCTCATTCATGTCATGCTTGGTTCATTATCATACGACATGATTCTTGGTAGACCTTGGATTCATGCCTTGGGGGCAATTCCATATACCATTCATCGATCAATCAAGTTTATTTATGCAAATAAACTTCACACCATTGAAGTTGATCCTGAATCAGATAGTTGTTTACAAACTGAATTACAAAAACAAGTCATTCATAATAAGATTATAAATAACTTGAAAGTTGATCCATCAACTCCTCTTGCCACAGAAAATGTTATGCAAGAATCTAAACAATTGAATGCATTCCTTGGTGACGATTGGGATTCGTTAGATTTTACTTCTACTTCCACAGGAGAATATAAAATCAACAACTCTAATCCTAAAACATCAAATGTTGCATCGATCTCATCAAAGAAATCTGTGAAGATACCTAAAGAACCTAAAAATAATTTAGTAACAGACATAGACAACACTCTTACTTACACTACAAATTATGAGACCTATGAGGCTCCACCTTCTTCTAGAGAGATGGTCTCTCTTTATGGTCAAGGATTTCATATTCAAGTTATAAGAATTGTGACTATGTAGGTAATGGTTGCGGCATTAATCAACAAGGAATTCAAGTACCTATAGAAGTTGCTTTGCATAACTACTCGAATGGTATTGGATATAATCCTTGTTAGTGTGAATAGGGATATTACCTAACCAGTTATTTCCCTTGTTGTGTAGATAATTCATATTATTTAACTATTTATTAGTTAAATAATATTCACACACATATTCACATGTTAAGTTGACTTAGTGAGCCTTCTAGATACTTCTAGTTGTTTCTAGTTGTTTCTAGTTATTTCTAGTTGTTGATAGTTGTCTTATAGTTGTCATATCCTACACATCAACTAGTTGGCATCTTGACCTCTAGTCGTCACATGTAATAGGAATATGACACTTGTCACATGACTACAACTTCTTATCTCTAAACCTTGTCTTTATAAGCAAGGTATGTCTCTTCATTTTGTAAGAAGAACAAGAAGATGAAGCATGGAGCTATAGTTCTCTCATAATGCTATTATGCCATTGGAGCATTTACATTATTCTCTCATAGTACTGGTATGTTGTTCATTTCTTTTGCATTACAGTTTATTGATTCTAGCTCTTTCAATTTGATTCTGGGTTATATTCTTTTTCAAGATTCTAACAATCCTTTTAAGGAAACTAAAGCCCCCAAACATCCTACTCTTAATGTGAACACAATATCAACACTCAATTTGATATATCCTAAGATGATAGACACAAATTGTCCTCTAGGAGATATTCATTTGGATACCTTTTCAATGGATGAAGCAATAATTGAAATCATGAGAGCTTACGACAATGTTCCCTGTTATCATCATAAGCGTGGATTACCTTATTATTTAAATAGTGATGCATACTTTGGAAAATCCACTTGTTTGGTAAATACTACTTTAAAACCTAATGAAGACTCTGAAGAATCATCGCAATCACCCAACCTCCCAGACCACAATACTTTACTTAGCGGAAAGACTATCGATTTCTTCATGGAGAAAGATAATACTGAAAAGGTTATCCCTATAGGTGATTGTTTAAGTAGAGAAGAAAAAGAAGATATGACCAAGCTTTTACATGAATTTTCAAAATTATTTGGATATGCCTGGAATTGATCCTAAGATCGTAACACATAATATTGTATTACAACCTGATGCTAATCCGTTTAAACAAAATATTCATAAAATGAATCCTAAGGTTACATTATTAGTTAAGGTTGAGATAGAAAATATTTTACAAGTTCATTTTATTTGCCCTATTGATTACTCACCTTAGATCTCAAACATTGTGGCTATTGCTAAATCTGATAACCGTATTCAGATGTGCACTAACTTTCAGGATTTAAATCTTTCTTCTTTGAAAGATGATTTCCCTCTTCCAAATATTGATATGATTGTTGATTCAATAGTTGGCCATGAATTACTTTCCTTTATGGATGGTTTTTCGGGTTATAATCAAATTTTCATCAACCCTCAAAATTAGTATAAGATAGTTTTCATAACACCGTGGGGAACATTCTATTGGGTAGTCATGCCATTTGGATAAAGAATGCTGGAGCAACTTACCAACGTGCTATGACTCTTATTTTTCATGATTACATGCATAACATCTTAGACCTAATTATGTCAATGACATTCTTGCAAAGTCTATTCATCACCAGGATCACATCACAATTCTTTGTCAAATCTTTGAACAAATACATAAATAGAACATGTGCTTGAATCCCCGTAAATGTGTCTTTAGCGTAGACAATGGAAAATTGTTGGGATTTATAGTTTTGCATTACAGTATTAAAGTAGAAACAAATAAAATTGACGCGATTGTTAATATGCCATCACCTAAGAACATATCTCAACTTCGTAGTTTACAAAGGAAGATACAGGCCATTCACCGATATGTCTCACAACTTGTAGATAGGACTCACCCTTTTACTCAACTACTAAAGAAGGATTTGAATTTTTCATGGAATTTTGATTGTGAGAAATCTTTTGAAGACTTACAAAACTATTTAGCTAATCCTCTTGTTTTATAGCCTACTACCACTGATAAACCCTTTCTTCTCTACAGCTCAGCATCTAATAATGACCTTGCAGCTTTATTAGCACAACATGATACTAAAGGCAAAGAACGTGTTGTATATTACATAAGTCAAACTTTGCTCAATTATGAATTGCAATATACTACTATAAGGAAGCAGTACCTAGCTCTTGTCTTTGTGACACAAAAGCTTAGGCATTATCTTTTAAATGCTGAAGTTCATGTCATGGTAAATTTTGATCCTTTGAAACATCTCTTTGCTAAAACAAATCTTTCAGGTCACCTTGCTAAATGGGTTATGTTGTTAATGGAATTTGATCTCAAATTTATTTATCAAAAAGTGATAAAAGGACAAGCTTTAACTGACCATTTAGCTTAAGCACCTTTACCCTTCTCTATCCAAAATCAGGAAGTATTTCCTGATGATCAAATTCTAACTATAACTTTATTGTATTTTGATGGTTTGCGATGTAGAACTGGCTCCAGTACTGGTATCATACTAGTACCTCCTTCTAGTAAGTCGATTCCTTTGTCATACCATCTGAATTTCTCATGTACAAACAACATTGCTGAGTACAAAGCTCTCATTACAGGACTTCGTGCCACTTTGGCTCTTAACATTAACCATATCATCATATATGGTGATTCACAATTAATTGTGCAATAAATCATAGGACTATATCAAGCTAAACAAGATAAACTATCTCAATATCGTGATCTTGCCTTATCATTATTAAAACAATTCACATCATTTTCAATCGACACTATTCCAAGGAAAGACAATTGACACGCAGATGCAATGGCAAGTGCAGCTTCCCTTACATCCCATGTCAATTCACCTGACGAATATGACTTCATCATTCATAATCTCAAAGCATCAGCAATATATGAGGCCACACCTTTAGATACTGACTATTGTTGTAACACAAATTCTGATGAATGGTACTCCCATATATTTCATTATTTGCATGATAGTACTATTCCTAAGTCAACATCTAAAAATGCCTGAGTTCACCTACACAAAATTGTGATGCGCTATATCATTCTATCCAATGTCTTATATAGATGAAGCTATAATAGTGTTCTTCTTCAATATCTTAACAATTTAGAAATCCCGATAGCTTTAGAAGAAGCTCACTCCGGTGCCTCTGGAGGGCACTTTGGAGGAAAATTTTTAGTACAAAATTTATTACGTATGGGGTATTATTAGCAATGCATGGAACAATATTCCTTTGCATATGTCAAGAAATACCTGCAATGTCAACAGCACAAACATTTAATCCAAGCGCCTGCCCAGGAACTTCAAGCCCAAGTCTCACCTTGGCCATTTTCTGTATGGGGCTTGGATCTAATTGGTAAAATTTCTCCACTTTCTTCTCAAGGACATACTTTCATAATCACCGCTACTAATTATTTTACGAAGTAGGTCGAAGTTGTTCCACTATGATCCATGATGGCTGAAGTAATCTATCGTTTCATACAAGATAATATCATCTCTTGATTTGGTATACCTTCCTTCTTAGTTTCTAATAATGGTACACCATTTAAGAACACAGATGTGAAGAAATTCCTTGAAAAATATCACATCCAACACCACCTCTCTATGTCTTATTATCCTCAATCAAATGGACAAGCAAAAAATTTAATTAAGGTTATTGGACAAATTCTATAGAAAACCGTTAATAAACATCAAAAAGACTGGCATACTCAACTCTCCTACACATTATGGGCTTATAGAACAAGTGTTTGTATGGCTATGGGAACTACACCGTACAACCTTGTATATGGTGCTGATGCGATAATGTCTTTAGAACTTGAAATTCCCTCATTGCGGGCTTCCTTAAAGGACATTATTGATGACGACATGGAATGAGAGAAGAGATTACAAGAACTTGAGATGCTCTATGAACAAGGTATCAACACTCTTGAGCACCTTAAGGCACATCAGAAAAGCATCCAATCATCATACAATGAACATGTCATACATCATTCATTCAACGTTGGAGATTTGGTATTATATGAAAATCAACATAATGTGAATGCATCACCTAGAGAGAAAGGAAAATTTAGTGCTAATTGGCTTGGACCATATGTTATTACTGAAGCTTATGGATCAGGAGCATATAAATTAGCTGATAAACAAGGTACGCCACTTAAAGAACCTATCAATACTATGCATTTAAGAAAATTCTATGCTTAGGATTCTATGTTAAAGGTTATTTCATAAAGCAAATTTGTTAGTTTAGCTTCAATTTTGACAAGACAGAATATTTTGTCTTAATTCCTTTGACATACAATCATTTTTCAATTAATCATTGTTGCATCTAGTTAAAACGTGTTTTATTAAGATCACATTTGCATTACTTGAAAGCAGCATATTATTTTCCCTCATGTGTAAAATTCTTTAATCATTGTTGTATTTACTAAACATTCTGCAAAAATTGGTTAGACTAAATCACAATGACATTAGATATATTTTTCACATGATCAATAAAATTATCACTTGTTGTATTTCATAAATCACATGTGATACATCAATAACATCATAGCATTCATAGAAAAGTAATATATGCATATACAAGAATTCAAACATATACATCAAAATCAACTATCATGTACATCAAAATAGGATGTCATAGTACAATACATAAGATATATCACATAACTAAACCCCAGTCACCAATCCCCTTAGGACCTGGTGGTGAGCGTGTTATGGATAGTTGCCCACAGGTGGCCATGGACCACGAATGACTCCTAGAGACACTTCACAACCGCATCCCCCTAAGCTCACCTCTAAGCCCCATCACCTCACCATGCGACTCCATGTACAGCTGGTAGAACTAGTCTCTCTCTGACTGTATTCTCTCTATGTTTGATAGTGCTCTATCTCTCTCTGACTGAGCCATGTCCCTATTAGCCCTTGCTCGATCCAACTCAGATCATAAGATCTAAGTCATGACAAGACCCATCTCAGATGGAGATAGTGTTGCAGCCTGCTCTCGTTATGCCCAAAGCTCAGCCTCTACGCACTCAGCTCTCTAGATCACCTGATCCCTCTCCTTGGTTGAACGGTCTAAAGTGGCCTCCATAGCCACTCTATATCTCACAAATGGCATAAATAACTTTGCATGTCATCCTACAGAGTGTTGTGGCGAATATCCTATCTAGACTCGTTGTTCAACCACATCAATAGGAACTATGTCTACTATAACATGACTCACAAGGTCTTGCCATGCATCTGTACCAACTACAAAAACAAAGACAAAGACGTCATCAATATCTCATCATCATATATATAACATCATAAGAAATCATCAGAGAAATACATCAACATAATAATGTCTCACCTGGATCGCCATCCCGCTAAGATGGATCCTGAACTGCTGCTCGTATGACAAACTCTGCAGTCATCTCCGCAGCTGGCGGCATACGACTACTCGTCTCCCCTCGCTCAAGGTGACTCGATCTCTTAATGCCAGTGGGGGCTGGACCACGAGCCCTTAATCATGGCCTCCCCTCGGTCTCCTTGTCATTGTCTGTCTCCTGTTGGTCCCATCATGGTCTCGCTCTGAAGACCTACTGTGCTGGGATATTCTCCTCCTCCTCATCATCCTCATCCTCATTAAGATCATATTATCTAGTGAAATCACTAGTATTGTCCTCTACCCCTGTATCACTCCCATGACCTGCCCATAGTTGCAGATCTCCTATAGGGTGATTGATGGGAAAGATAGGAGCAGACCATGCTATCTCCCACCAGGTCATGTACATTTGAGTAGCACCGATGCTTTCTACATCTAATAGTGTCTCTACATTCACCACGTTGTCATCATCACTCTCAACTACCTCAGCTATCATCAATTGTAGGCCAGCATTCACCCTAACTATACTGCACGTTGAGCATACATAGCTCGAACGCATCCTAGGAACATCATGTCTACATCCAAACTATCATGCTACTCTATCAAAATAAAACTAGACAATGATGTGATCAAGGTGACCAGCCATCAGCCGATCCCGCTGCATCCTCACTAGCTATCTGTACTGCTCCATCCATGGCCTCTAGCTATGATATGGTCTCTAGATAATATTGTCGTGTCGTAGTCTATCAAACACCACTCTCCAATACATTAAATTTCCATGTCTCCAACATCTGACGAGTGGATATGCATGTGCACATGATTGTGTCCATGTCAGCTCTATGGAAAATCCTGTGGGCCATGTGCACTTAATGTGCTCGAACATCCATACCTATAATAATGTGCACACCATCAAGCTCTATGTCTCATAATGGACATATCGTCCCAAGTCACGGTAGAGGTGCACAAGCATACTACACCCCCATGTGTAAACCATCCTATGCTCCTTAATCAACTTGATAGTGTGTACGAGTCCCCCGTGAAGGAGAGTGCCCCGTCCATTCTGTGTAGCCGCTAAGGTGATGGTTGCGATCATGATGCGACGTACTAAGGGAATGCCTACACAGCCCTACTCTAACCATTGAAGCGTGATATGTCCATGTCTTGATGGAGTGACAACACAACCCATGCAATACGGATAACTCTCTCAATTGTACTCCTCTGAACAGTGATCCACAATTTGTACTATCTCTCCTCAGACTGGCAGTCACAGAATACGGTACACGTCCTCTAAAGTCACAGTCATCTCCCCTGTGGGTAAATGGAATGTTGAGGTATTTGTATCCCATCTTTCCATTAGGGCCATCAACATACTATAGTGGAATCTCATTGTGGACATGTTAAACACCCACCATAGGCCCACTTCCTTCAAGAGGCCCTGATCCTCGTCAAAGATAGTACTAATGTGGCTTCATACCAATGTCATGAGGCGGCCACCTATGTGCTCCTATGTTTCGGGGGCATCCTACGCATCAAAACATTTAAATTCTAATCAGATTACATCATCAAGTCATCAATCAACATATACTCTATCATAATATGCCATGTCCCTGGGCCCCATGTCCTCTCTAGACTTGGGCACCCCAAGAAGACCTGGGCACCCCAAGAGGACCTAGGTGCCCAGAGAGGACCTGGGTGCCCAGAGAGGACTTGGGTGCCCTGGTTAGATACCCTTGTCTAGATCTGTCTACATGGCATGAAAAATGATAAAATTCAAAAATGCAGGAAGTAAAGATGATAGAAGTGAAGTCTAGAGCCCTACCTCTGGCTCAATCCACCTGTCTACAACTCAAGAATGGAGCACCTCTAGTCTCAGAAGCTAGTATGGGCATTGATTCGGCATGGTAGATCTCTCTCCTTATCCTCTTCTCCTCTATAACAAGAAAACAAGATTGAATAGTGAGAAAGTGAAAAGTCCCTTTATTTATAGTAAATGAATGAGAATTCCTATCACTATCTAGGTGCAAAACTCTACATCTTTATTCATATGCCTCTATCTCAGGTTGTCCAACTCAGATTTTCACATTGTCTATTGCGTTGGAATCTTTGTTTCACCCTTGATCTAACCCAATTCTTTGTACCTCAGTGTTGTTTGTAAAAATGACCCTCATGAAGCATTATTCATCACTTTTCCCTGAAATTTGTGTGCGAAGATTACCACCTTGTTTCTACTTTTTGAACTAAGCAAGCTGAAACAAGGGGGGCATATATCTCCCTTGATTTCCTCTCTCATCATGTCTCATCGCCTAACCCCTTAGTATTTATGACTAACCTATTTGTTTATTGTTTGCAAGATGATTTGATTTGAATTATCTGACAAGTGTTCTTTTGCAGGATGTGGTTCCTAACTTTGTGATCTTGTAGGATTAAAAACTGGGGGCTTCTTCCTCTTGTGTGACAACACTTCAACTTCCTCTAGAGTATCCTTTTGGGTATCCTTTTCATGATTGAAGTGTTTACTTTCCTTTAGTTGCATATGCACGTAGTGTCATATGGCCACTAAAGTGGGGGCTAAATGTTATGTCAGAAATTGTACTCCTACATGGATTAGCACAATTTTGCATAGTTTAGCTCCTCTCCTTTGGTGTCCTCTTTCCCTTTTTGTTTCTAGCCTACCTAAACCCTGAATGACATGTACCTTATCGAAGAAATGTCATATTCTGAAGCAATAACCGATAGAACCTGAGAACAAACTATGGATTTTGGATATTCTAGACCCCCTTAAAGAAGACCTTGAGTGAAATCTAGGGTCTGGACTAGGGTACCCGTGCCCTAGTCCTGCCCTATTTTTTAGGTTTTGAATTTCGGGGTGGTGTCGGCATGTTCCGTGCACCTCAGGATTTTGATTTCAAATTTTGGTTTTCATGTGATGTCGGCATATTATTTCAAATATTTGCATTTCTAAGGTTAGGTATTTAAAGAGATTTGAAAATCATCTTATCACACACAATCTACATGCAAGCTTACTATGATAAAATTCTACCACTATTGCTATTGAAGATCTGAATTTTGTTGAAGCTCTTTGAAATCATTGATATTTTCTATCATGGAGATATTTGAAGGAGATCAGGAATCAAGATCTTGAGTCTATCTTGCTCTTCCTAGGATTTTGTCAAGAACTTTATATGATTGGGAGAAGGGTTGAAGTCTCCAACTTGAGCTTGGAGATCCTCCGCGGATACGGCTGCCTCGCCTTCTTGTTCTACAAGTCTTCATCACTATCATCTCCTTGAGGTGAAGTTGTTGTTTCCTTGAGTGAAACATGGTGTAGATCTATCCTTGATGCTTGAGTCATTTAGGATCTTACATTTCTGCATACACATTTTATATATGAGCACACACATCTATAGACTTTTATCATTGGCTATTGTTGAGGTAGAAATACCAAAGATAGGGTTTGACTGAGGCAAACTCCTATATAGCCACAACCATCCTTCTCCTCCTTTTGTATGTGCAGGTTGCATTCGAAAAGATCTGGTGGAAAGGGGCAGAGGAAAAATAGGCATTGCAAGTACAATCATCACAAAACTTTAAGTTTTGGCACCAGAGAATTTTTGAGCACCATAGTCTTACTAGGCTTTCAATCCAGGGTCTGGAACCCTCTGTAGAGACTCTAATATCAGGTGCAGAAAGTTTAATAGTCAAAAAACTTTCAGGACTTTGGGGTGGACACCCTAGTCTAATAAGCCTTCAATTTCTAGGTGCATGCTCTCTGTAACCTCTAATTTACATTTCTATAATTTTCTTATCAGTTTCTGTGTTGCAAATTAGTCTGTTTGTGCATACTTTACAATTAGCATTTCATGATATAAGGTTGCCTAATCTTGTGAAAACCTAATTGAGTTAACTATTCAGTTACATCAACATATAAGGGCATAGGAATCAGTAGCTTGATCCTTCATAGTGAGCAAGCTCGGTTCATATCTCCTAATGTTGTGTAAGTAAAAGAGAGGCTTGATTTGGTTTATGCAAACTAGTGTTCTCCCTCTTTTTCCACACAACAATGGGTGACATTCCACTTGAAGGGAATATCATTAGTAAGGGTAGTGAGCTTGGAGAGAGATAGAGTGGTGAATATGGGGAGGTTGTCTAAGAGAGTGGTTTTCATATCTAGATGGATAAGGTGGTTGGAAGAGGATTGTTGTATATGGATGTTGGGGATAAGTAAAACCTATCTAGGTGACTCAGTTTTTTAAGGAAGCCTTCACGATAGTTGCTCCAAGTTTAATAATGAAGCTTGTGAGTGTTCATTTTCCCATGGTGGGGTCAAAAATGCCTAAGGAGTTGTGAGCTAGCATCTATCCTTCCAAATCAATGTTAGGATTAAGGTTCCATCAACCTTGTAAATCCTATGTATTTAATTACTCCTAATATTGTTTGTAAAGCATTCATAAGGGATGAAGTACTCACCTAGTAGAGATCTTGTTTCAGCTGCACTTTGGATCCTTGTACTTGACGGTGGGTGTGGGGGGCTTGACCCCACTACTATTGTCAGGGGGTCTAGAGGGATGGCGATAGCTTTCTAGATCCCCCTGGCAGGGGTTCAAGGGCAATGCCCCCAAAGGGATTTTTTTAGAAAATTGCCTTGTAAAATATTTTAATTTCTTAATCAATATGGATCGTTCATCATTAGGTCATAGATCTAATGGTCGAGGTTATGTTAGGATTTATGGGTCTAGAAAGCAACACTCCTTTAAGAGGATATTGTATTAAGATTGTGTGTGTATTATAGGCATTGCAGGATTGAAGACCGAAGAGGAGATTGTGAGTGTTGTATTGTAAACTCTATTGAAGTTAATATAGACTACTGCATCTCTTCTTGTGTGGAGTTTTTTCCTGAAAGCGTTTCTACACATAAAAACTATGTTATGTGTTTGATCTTCTATTCCATTGTTTTGTTGTGTTGATTTCATACCATCTCCATTTTGGTTCTACACAATTAAATATCTATATAGCAGTTGTAATCAATTTTCAATTAATAGTTGTTTACCTTCCTTTCTAACATTTGGTATTAGAGCATGGCCAATTCTATGTCTTGGGTGGAAGTGTGAGGGTTTTTTAAGTTGTAGTGGGAGTTCTGGTTGATTTTATTTTTTAAATTTGTGTAGAATCTATGGTTGCATCCTCATTCAGATTGGACATAAAAAAATTTAATAGAATGGGTTATGAGCTATGGAAGCTGAAAATGGAAGATCTCCTTGAAGAAAGAGATCAATGGTTGGCTGCAACAAAATAGAATAAACCCGATACTATCAGTCAGGATGTGTGGGATAAGATGGACAAAAAGGCATGAGGTACAATTTGGTTATGCCTTACAGACTCTATCCTATTGAATGTCTCTATTGAGAAGACTGCACATGTGTTATGGAAGTGGTTGGGTAAAATCTATCAAGCCAAGAGCCTAGTAAATAAATTATATCTCAAAAGAAAGTTATTTTCCCTTAAAATGAAGGAGGGTGATTCGATAGCTGAGCACTTGAATACATTTAATTTTATTCTAAGTCAATTAGCTTTTGTGGATGTTCAGATAGATAAGGAAGATACGTGTATTATGCTTCTTTGCTCTTTGCCTAAGTCCTGGGAGAATTTCATTCTTGGTATCACTGCTAACCTCAAAGATCCATAGATGGATGCACTTGTTGTAACTTTGTTATCACATGAAATGAGGAAGAAGGCTATGGATAGCTCAGTGGATGCTCTTAATGTTAGGGGAGGTCTAAGGAAAGAGCACCAAAAGGGGATCATAAGGGGCCTAGGGAATTAAAAGGCCAGTCTAAAACTCTTGGGAAGAAGAATAGAGTTAAGTGTTGGAACTGTGGTAAGAGGAGGCATGTGAAGAAAGAATGTAGCAATCCAAGGAAATAGTAGGATTCCTCTACTAAAAAGTCCTCAAATGCAGGTGATGAAGTTTTACTTTCTACACATAATGTTATGTCTGATGAATAGTGGTTGATTGACTCGGGTTGCTTGTATCATATGACTCCTCATGAGGAATGGCTCTCCACATATGAGAAATATGATGGACGTAATGTTTACCTTGGGGAAAACTCTACATATCTAATTGTTGGCCAGGGAAAGGTATAGTTGCGTTTCAGTTATGGGAGGATTAAAACCCTCCCTGGTGTTTTACATATTTCTGTATTGGCTAGAAATATGTTTTGTGTTTCAAAGTTGAATGATTCAGGAATGCATGTAACATTTAATAAGCATGGTTACAGATTGGTGAGAGGATGTTTGGGGGTAGCCAGGGGAATAAGGATGGGAACTTTGTTTAGTCTTGAGGCCACTACAGGTTGTAGATCCACTAATGTAACTAAAACTACTGAAAATACATGTATGTTGTGGCACCGCAGATTGGCCCACACAAGTGAAAATGTTTTAAAAACAATTATGAATAAAAATGTGTTGGATAGTTTCTCCTATTCTAATGAGCACTTTGATTTCTATGAGCATTGTGTGTTTTGTAAACAAAATAGAATTCTTTTCCTTTAGGAAGCAATAGAGCGAAAGAGAAATTAGAATTATTCATTTAGATGTGTTTCGACCTGTGGATAATGATTCTATCAGAAAATATCATTATTTCATTAACTTCATTGATGATGTATCTAGATTCACATGGATTTATTTTATGAAGCATAAATATGAAGTTTTCACTAAGTTTTAGGAGTATAAAGCCTTAGTAGAGAACCAATCAAGACTTAAGATAAAAATATTAAGATCTGACTGTTAGGATTAAGGTGCCATCAACCTTGTAAATCCTATGTAATTTATTATTCTTATTATTGTTTGTAAATAACCCATAAGGGGTGAAAGGTTTCACTAGCAGCGATCTTGTTTCAGCTGCATGTTTATATCCGGTCCCCGATGCTAATTCATCTACGACAGGGGGGTCACAGGGGGTTTCACCCATGCGAGGGGTCTAGGGGGATCATCCCCCCGACAGGGGATTCGAGGGTCGTGCGCCCCAATGGGGATTTAGGGAAGTTCCCCTCAAACCATATTTTATTTATATTTTATCATTGTAAATATGGACCATTTTTCATTAGGTCATAGATCTGATGGTCGATATTATGTCAGTTTTCTTGCCCTAGAAGGCAACCCCATTTTATATGGATATTTGTACTACATTTTTAGCAAAGTTGAGAGTAGCAGGCAGCACTAGATTGAAGACTGAAGAAGAAGAGGAGGTGCATGTATTGTAATCTCATATTTGAAGATAATACAACTTGGAGCCTTTTTTCTTGGTGGAGTTTTTACCTGAAAGGGTTTTCTCCACATTACATACTATGTTATGTGTTCAATTTTTAATGCATGTTATTTATGTGTAGTGGGTTTTATTTCTATTGTAATCTCCATTGATTCTACATTATTTAGAGGACATGAATAAGGTTTGAATAAGATTTTTGTTGTGTGGTTTGCACCTTCACTTCTAACACTGACAATGGAGGGGAATATTGCTCTAAGGAATTTGATGAGTTCTATAAGCATGCAAGTATCATAAGACAAAAGACAACTCCATATACACCACAACAAAATGGCGTTGTAGAAAAGATGAACTAAACAATAATGGAAAGAGCCAAAAGTATGTTAAGTGATGCACAGTTGGATAAATGTTTTTGGACAGAAGCTATGAGTACTGCTTATTACTTGTTAAATAGATCTCCTTGTAAGGCTCTTGATTTGACACCTTATAAAGCGTGGATAGGTAAGAAACCTTCTATTTCATATTAAAGGGTTTTTGGCTATGAGGCTTTTGTTCACGTGCCTAAGGAAAAGTGATCTAAGTTGGATCCAAAAGCACAGAAATGCATCTTTATTGGATATGATGAGAATGTAAAAGGTTATAAGCTTTGAGATCCTCTAACCAGAAAAGTTATTTTTTTTAGAGATGTGATTTTCAGGGAAGTTAGAGCTATTTCTAATCCTATATAGCTAGAAGAAAAAGAAAGGAAGAGGATAGTGCATTTTGATTTACAGCAAGAAAATGCACATCAAGAAGAAAAAAAATGATAGATTAGGGGACGGAGAAAAAGAAGAAGATTCAAGTGTAAGTTCAGATGAGGAAGACTCTATTGTTACCGAAGAAGTTAAGCATACAAAAGAACATGAGGAAGAGTCCCTTACTCCACCCTTGAGAAGATCTATAAGATAATCGAATCTAGTTGATAGGTATAGCCCACTAGATTTCCATTGTGTATTTGCTTTATTGAGTACTAACAATGAACCTAGATCATATAGGGAAGCTATTCATGCAGATGATAGTGAGTCTTGGCATCTAACCATGCAGGAGGAGATGATGGCTTTAGACTCATGTGACACCTGGGACCTTGTACATTTTCCCAAAGGAAGAAAGGCCATAGGTTGTAAGTGGGTCTTCAAGAAGAAGTTTGGAGTAGATGGTTCATTACAGAAGTATAAGGCTAGACTGGTAGCCAAGGGCTACTCCTAAAGAGAGGGAGTCGATTTCGGTGAAATTTTCTTTCCTGATGCTAAATTATCTTCTATTAGATTTCTTTTATCTATTGTTTCATCCTATGATTTTGAAATTGAGAAAATGGATGTTAAGACTACATTTTTGCATGGAGATCTGGAAGAAGAAATTTATATGCAACAACCTACAGGTTTTGAGGTAAGAGGGAAAAAAATGGGTATGCAAGCTAAAAAGGTCTCTTTATAGTTTAAAATAGTACCCCCCAATGTGGTACCAGAAATTTGATTCATTTATTTTGAAGTTGGGTTTTTTTAGAAGTGAAGAAGATCATTGTGTATACATTAGATATATTGATGATCATATTCTGATTATTGTCTTGTATGTGGATGATATGTTATTTTTCAGTAACACTAAGGGTATGATCAATTAACTAAAAGCTCAACTTTCAAGTGCATTTCACAAGGACTTAGGGGCAGCCAGGTATTCTAGGAATGGAGATCAAAATGGATCGAGTAAACAGAAGGCTTTGGTTATTGCAGAGTAAGTATGTTGATATTATTTTACACAAATTTAGCATACAGGATTGCAATCCACTTAGAATTCCCTCAGTAGTTGGTACTAAGATTTCATTAGATATGTGTCTTAATAATGAAGATGATTTAGAGGATATGTCAGATGTGTCATATGCTAGTGCTATAAGAAGTTTGATATATGCAATGGTTTGCACTAGACTAGATATTACCCAAGCAATGGGAGTTTTGAGTAGGTTTATGTCTAACCCTGGTAGACAGCATTGGAATTATGCAAAGAGGGTGTTAAGATATTTGCATGGTACTTCTGATTACTATTTGGTTTATTCTGGTACTAACATTATGGATAAGACATTAGACATACAAGGTTTTGTTGATGCAGATTTTACAGGTGACTTGGATAGTTGAAGGTCGACTAGTGGCTATGTGTTTACTTTGTTTGGAGGATCTGTGAGTTAGATGAGTAAAAGGCAGCCCACAATTGATTTATCCACCACCAAAGTAGGGTATATGGCTTCTACTCATGTCTCTAAGGAGGCAGTTTGGTTACGGAGATTGTGTACAAGTATTGGTTTTGATTGCAGGATTATTCAGATTGGTTGTGATAGCCAGAGTGCAATATGTTTGACCAAGAACCCCGTGTATCATGCACGAGCTAAGCATGTGGATGTTCAATACCATTTTGTTTCTAAAATGATTTCTAATGGATAGGTTGAGCTGAAGAAGGTTGACACTCAAGAGAATGTTGTAGATTCACATAGCAAACTTGTGAGCATAGAAAAGTTTATGTGGCCTTGTTCCTAGTACTTAGTTGTTTTATGTTTTCCTATAGATGTATTTATAATGTATGATGTCAAGTTGGAGAATGTTAGGATTAAGGTGCCATCAACCTTGTAAGTCCTATGTATTTAATTACTCCTAATATTAATTTTAAATCATTCATAAGGGATGAAGTATTCACCTAGCAGTGATCTTGTTTCAGCCACACTTTAGATTCTTGTACTCGATGGGGGGTGTGGGGGGCTTGCCCCCCACTATTGTCACTAGGGGGTCCAGGGGGTGGTGACAACTTTCTAGCCCCCTAGTGGGGATTCAGGGACAACACCCCTGAAGAGATTTTTTTTATAAATTACCTTGTAAAATATTGTAATTTCCTAGTCAATTTGGATCATTCATCATTAGGTTGTAGATCTAACGGTCAAGGATATGTTAGGGTTTTTCACCCTAGAAGGCAACGCTCTTTTAAGAGTATATTGTATTATAGTTGTGTGTGGTGTGTATTACAGGCACTGCAGGATTGAAGACCGAAGAGGAGATTGTGAGTGTTGTACTGTAAACTCTATTAAAGTTAATACAAATAGGTGCATCTCTTCTTGTGTGGAGTTTTTTCCTGAAAGGGTTTCTCCATGTAAAAACTATGTTATGTTTTTTATCTTCTGTTCCATTGTTTCTTTGTGTTGATTTCATACCATCTCCATTTTGGTTCTGCATAATTAAATATCTATATAGCAGTTATAATCAGTTTCCATTGATAGTTGTTTACCTTCATTTCTAACACTCAAAGTGTTGAATTAGGTCCGGACAACTGAGAGGGGGGGTGAATCAATTGTCACACAATTTAATAATTTCTTTCTCTTAATCTTCCTTTACAACTTATAATCAAATCAATGATGTAAACATTTCAGCATAATCAATAACACATGAGCAGAAACATAAATAATACACTTGACACCAAGATTTTTGACGTGGAAATCTGGTTAAGGGAAAAACCACGGTGAGGGTTAACCCACAAAGATTATACTCTGTTAAAAGTATTACAATGGGGAATGCACATGCATTCGGGCTCACTTCCCAGAGCTCACTGCCTATAAGAAAGAAGAGCTACAATAAATTTGAACTGATATTTGGCATCTATCAATGTTGGAGTTCAGTTCTAGTTAAGCATAGAAAACTGACTTGATACACTTCATCCTTACTCTCCTCCTCTTACTGCTCTGCTAGCATCTAAACTTTGATCTCTAGTTCTTTTCGCAATTACTCCATAGTCACAACACACACACCAAAATCATCCAATTCCATCAGATATATATATCTGCAACATGATCTACAATCATTTTACCAGTCGTCTTCAAGAACATTTAGAACTTTGTAGAGTACTCTACTCTGTCGGCTAGATCCATACATAATATGAGATGCGGATCAAAACTTGCACTTGTAAATCATCAATCATGTCGGCTATCATTACTTATCATCACCAATTGCTGAATAAACAACTTCTATACATCTAGAATTAAGATCATTCACAAGGTCACCTTGTTCTTCTTTTGTTTGTTCTGTCAAACTAAAACCCAATACTTAGAAGCTAATATCTTTTGAGTCCATCTCCAGAGGACAAAACTCTAGATTTAGAGTGTCTTGACAATGCTTACAACTACCTTAGATCCGCAGCAAACCATGCCTTTCCACCAGATAGATCCGGACCAGGATACCAGACCCTGTCACCTGCTCTATTCTTGACTGCCTGGACTTAGACAGATTTTGATTCTAACTTCCGATGTGAACAAATTGTGTTATGCGGATGATTGGGATGATCTTAGTTTCCATCAATGAAAACACCTATCATGCCTAGCAGTGTCTCTTGCCAACACAAAGTGAGATAGATGAGAAGAGCTCCTCTAAGTGTTGTCTAAGGAGTGTTCAAACATATTAGATTCACCTTCATGCACCCAATCAGTAGTTGGAAGTTGGATGCATAAGGAATCCCATAAGCGATTTTTATCCTTAGGCAAGTTGGGGGCATAAATTGAGTAAGAACCTAGCATTCTAACTTAAAGAAGAATAGTAGACCAAATGCAACAATGATGGGGATATATTCTAAAAGAATCAACTAATTTGGCAATCCATGGGACAAGACCCAAAATAGCCCCTCCACTGCCTTCAGAATGCTCAATGTGGAGGAAATGAACCTATTTCCATATGGTGGCCAAGGTGGCTTCTAAATGAACAACACTAATTTTTACTTCTTGAAGCATAATGACATTTGTGTGATTATTCTAGATAGACTTCTTAACCTAGAATTTTTGAGAGGGGATGGACAATCCCCTAACATTCTAAGACTAGATGTGACACTTTATTGGGAGAAGTCAAGAAGAATTTCTCATCCATGATGAGGGCATTAAACTAATTTGCTGATGTGAAATCTTGAGGTTCAAGATAATCATCATGAGGAGATCAATCCCTAGAAGTAGATTAGGATTGAGGTCTCACAAAGCTTACAAGTCAAGATCTTGTGGGACTAGCTAGTTGGGCATTCATAGGGTTGACTATTCTAGAAGGTTTGGTTGAGTCAAGTCCATTAGAGGTGAGGGGAGAGTCTAATTTCTTTCATTTCTTGGGAAGTTTCTTCTCAGCCTCCAAAACTACATCTTTGTCCTGGGATAAGGGGTCGAAGGAGGATGGTAGTTGTGAAGGAGATGGATCATGAAGGGGGATTTGAGATGATGGGAGGGTGATAAGGGTGGGTTGTATGGGTGGATTATAATTTAGGGATAAAGAGTTAATAGAAAGAACATGATCACTGGAAGATGGTGGAGGGTGTTGTTTGTGAATAGGGTAGTCTCGAATGAGATGTCCCTCTCTTTGATAGTAAAAACAAGCATTAGGTTAATTTAAGTAGTTAATTTTCTAGTTTAACTTGAAGCCAGGACCCACAAGTTTAATGGATTCTAGTAGTGGCTAGGTCAAGTCCATTTCTATAAGCACTCTAGGTTGTGATCTTTGGCTAGCCCACTTGTCATAATTTTGTTTGCACTAGATTACCCTACCTAGTTATGGTTTTATTTCATGCAAGAAGGGGTGAAAGGCAAGATTGAGAAAGCAAAACTTTATCCACATCAGATATTTAGATTTAGATATTCCTTCAGGGTGGAAGTGAAGGTCTCGGCCCTATGCATAACATGTTTGCCCATAAATGATCCATGTACCATAGTGTAGGACCTCTTGGGAATGGTCTGGGTTAGAAAAGGTACATGAGATATAACCCCTTCCTAACCCCCTAATTGATAATTTAATAAACTATCCCTCTTGTTCCCAATTTACACGAGTCCACTTGAAGAATTCTTGTTCAGAAGGAATGCCTTTTAGGAAAAACAAAATTGTGGATCTTTCTTTACAATCAAAAATTACATCTACAATCTCATTAGGGAGTTCAAAAGAGATTACCTTGCCTAGTTGAGTTATTTGGGTGAGATTGATTGATGTTGGTTGTTGTTTCTTGGGGTTTTGGTATAATGGTATCTTTAGGCTGTCCACCAATTATCCCAGGAAAAAGACTGACATCAACAAAGGAATGTATGTTTGGGTTAGCTAATAGGGCATTGGAGTGAGCTATATCTGGGCTAGCTAATAGGGCATTGGAGTGAGGAGTGTTTGTTGTCTAAATAGTTTGTTGTGTGCTAATGATTGGTGTGGGTTATAGGCTCTACTCCTCAAAAGCAAACATTTCCATGTGATTGGCAATCTTGAGATCTCCATTGACCACTTTTTCCCTCATTTTTTCTTGGCACATGGGTTCAAAGTAATCTAGGACACAATTTGAGCAAGTTTACAATCCTGTGGATCCTTAAATCATGCTATTTTGGTAGCTAGTTTTTTATTTGGTTTTAGGATTTATCCTTATCATATGATAAAAAAAAGTCATGTTATTATAAAAACATTGTAATGTAAAAATCACACTCACAAACCATCTAGGATAATTAAATAAATAAAGCATTAAAATAAATAATTAACCTAAATTTAAGAGTTGGCACTAGAAAGTTATTAAATGTAAGATTAAATGCAATACTTAGACTCAATTTAAAAGATGAGAAAATGTAATAACATAAATTGCATACCTTGAAACTCCTTTTAGTACGTTGTGTGTCCATTTTAGTTCCCCCCTTTAGTGTGTGGTTTTACCTCTTGTTTGCCCCTTGTTTATCCTTAGACCCTTTCATTATCCCTATGCCATGTGTCTTCTCCTTTCCAATGTGTTCTTTAGCCCCTAAGCAAGTCTTGATTATTTTTTATAGGTAGTGTTGAACACCTGGAATACTGAGAGGGGGGTGAATCAGTATTCTCTGAAACCACTTAAGCATTTAAACATTCATTCCACATAGAATATTTAATTTGCAGTAAGAAAGAAAAGCATGAAATCAACCATTAAAGCACATAACACATGAACACCAGATTTTTATGTGGAAAACCCAAAAAGGGAAAACCACGGTGAGGATTAGCTCACAATATATTAATAATGCAACCAATTAAGGTTGATACAATTGGTGGACTCACTGTCCAAAAGAGAATGCTCACTGTAGGTGGCTCACTGCCAAAGGACTCACTATCCTAAATAGAAAGAGATAGAAGAAGGGAATATAGCTCATTGCCAAAAATGAATTGATAATAATGCATCTAAATTATGTTGGAGATACAGTTCCACTAAAGCTCAGAATACTGACTTTGCACACTTCATCTTCACCACAAGCTCAATTTATCATTCTCTACATCAGATTTCACTCATACATACACTTAATTCCTTCACATTGCACACACACACACACCTCCACACAAGAATCCAATCTTATATATACCACACGCAAGCAAAAACATTAACCAGGTTGGCAGAAAGATGTACCGTGTGGCTACATGTTCTGTTGGCCCAAAACTCAACCCTATATGCTTTGCGGAGAGAACCAAAGTGTGTAGCACATCCATATAGCTCGGCACAACCTATAAATACACCCATGACTTTGTTTCATTCATGAGTCAACTCCACACAACCTCAACACCTTTAGGTCGGCTCAACTAGTGAAGTAGAAATAGCATGAATTATCTGTTAGTTCACAACTCAACATGCGGACCAAAAAAATGCTTACCACTTGGAGACAACACACTTCAGACATCCATAACCTTATACTCAAATCCACATAGCAAACCATTCATCTGTGGTGGAATGCATAGTATTCCAATCTAGCACTAGCACTATCATTACACTGTCAATACAGAGTTCGGTACTCTGTCAACTCTATCTTTCACTCCAGAGGGGATCAATACTTAAATCTTTAGATTTAGACTCCTTTAGTATGCACCAATACTACCTTACATCCGCATAGCAATATTCTTTATAGAAGAGGAATGCAGACCAAGAAGTTGGTTCCCTGAACATTGAAGACATTATACCAGGACTTAGACACATTTGCTAAATGATTGGTGCATTGGTCTTCTCCAAACCAACATGATTGCATCTTTGTTCTTTGTTGTTTTCTTCCATATCACACTTAACTAGACTCTCCTCCATATCATACTTAGTAGCTTCTCCAGACCAACACAGCTGCATTCTTACACCTTATTGCCACTCTCCAGACCAACTGTGTCTTTACCCTTTGTTGCCATCAATGACAACACTACTCACTGTCATGCTCATCACCCTCTTCATCATCATGCATATGTTGCCAACATGTAGTAGTTATCCTTTCCCTCCCCTTATCTAATGTTTGTGCCTCTCCTCCATGTGTAGTGAACCCTTTTTGTTTCCCTCTTAAATATCACACCTTAGGGATCAAATGGACACAAAATCATCACCATTTATTCCCCTCCATTCCCTTAACTTCCCCTAGAAAGTTGGGTCTCCTCGGATAAAGGAGATTGGAGCCCCCTTTAGTATATTGTCTTACAAAAAGGTATTTTTCTCCCCTTACTACCAAAATTAAATTTTATCCTCATTGATGCCAACTTAATACATTTTCACCTTTACTTTCTTAAAAACTTAGAAAAAACCTAGAAATACACCCCTTATCTCTCTCATTCTAACACTACAATTCACAATTTCTCTTCCATATCTTCCTTTGGAAAGAGCTATATTCTTGAATTAGATTTCTTGCAGCCATAGATATTTGAAGCACTATCATAGAAACATTTTTGAGCTTTATAGAAATTTCATAAAGGCTTATAGACACTTCTTCAAGCATTTTAGTGACTCTAGGTCTCATTTTCCCTTTTTATCACCATGTTCCTCAATTTTCCCTTTCATTCCCATTAGTTTTTCCCCTATTTCTACTTAATTTTCCTCATTATCCTTCTCCCTTCATCCCTTTCCATATCCAAGCCCTTTTTCATCCCTCTTCATGTCATTTGATCATTCTTTTCCTTCTCTCATTGTCTCCTTATATCTCCTAGTTTCCATTTCAATATTCAATTAGGGTTTTACTTTTTTTTGCTTTCAATTATTGTTATCATAGATTAGATCTAGTTTTATTATTTTCCATTATCATATTAATCTGGATTTGGTTTTAATACCCATCAAGGGGTTCACCAAGGGAACTTCCCCTTTAATTTCTATTTTACAAGGTTTCAACAAAAAAAGTGTTCTTGCAAGTGATTTACAAAAGAATTTGAGTGGATATAACAGGTGTGAGAGAAGGAATAAATTCTTAGAATCTCTTTACAGACATATCTAGTAAATTTTACTCAATTTTAAGGACTAGAGTGACTTACTTTTTATTGAGTGAAAATGTCCTTGCATCAAATAACTTCAAATTTCACTAGTAGCCTTTGCTAGGTGTTTACAACCTATTGTTACAATCTATATTTATCATGTGTATTCATCCCATTTCCTCTACTTTTCTTCATTTTTTGCACTAATCAATAGTAGTAGCATTTTTTTTTTCTATTTCATTCTATTTTCTAATTCTTGACAAATGACAAAATAAAACTGATCAATAGACTATCATAGACCTACCCAAAAAATTTAGCCCATTTTGAATAGAAGACATTTTGGTTGCTAGATGTTTGTGCCCTCCTAAGTACACTAGTCTTTCTTAAATAGAAGTGTCCACTCATCAAATTAATTCCAAATTTTAACCAATTTCCTATTATCATTCTAAGCACTTTTTCATGACTACACAATTTATCCACAAGTGCATCTAAACCCTCTATTTCGTTGTTTTCTATTTTTCTAGTCCTAGTTTGTTTTTGTTTCCTATTTTGCATTATTGTCTCTAGTCTAGTTGATAGTCTCAACTATTGTGTTAGTTAAGTAATTGTTAATTAGGCTTCTAGTTTAACCTATCTTGATTTACACTAGTTTACTTACACACTTATAAAACAAATTAGATAACATCCCCATATTACTTCCCTTTCTTTTCTTTCATTTGGTGAGCCCATTAGTATATTACTAGTTTTTTCCGATTGAGTATATTATAGTAGCTTTTATCTTTATTATGTGTGCATTAGATATAAATATGGCTTCTCTTTTCTTCTTTATAGTGTGGATTTCCTTTTTCTCTCTTAGTATACCTTAGTTCATCCCTCAAGTCATTATTTTTGTAGAGTGAGCCTTATCCTTCTAAGACTATCCCTCATTATAACCCCACCTTAAACCATCCACAACTAACCTTTCTTGTTCCTCCACAATATTGATGAGACCATGCCTTTCTTTCCTACCATAGATAACCAAGATGCCTAACTTGGCCTCCAACAATGCATGAAACTTGTTTCAAAATTTTAAGAAGTCAAGAATACTATAAGCCCTGAGATTGTACCCATCCCATCTAATATTCTTGATTCTTTGGGCAATCTCATCCTTACTAATATTGCAAGGATCAAAGTCATGCAAAATATTGGACATATTGTGCATAGTCATGCCCTCTCTTCTCATATTTTTCAACCTATTAAAATTACTTTCACCAATTCTATCTCTATTCCTACCACCAATGAAATGTCCAAAGTGCTAGACTTGCAAACTCAAACCTCTAGAATCAACCTAGAGTTATTAGATTTGCAAATATCAACGATTAAGATTTTATAATATTTATTGAATGCCACCACCCACCGAATGTTCTGAATTAATTAAAGTTGTAGACTTGTAGGCCATCCTTAAATTTCATTTGAAGTGGTAGTACAAAATTATAATATAATAATTGTGGAGTTAGGAGGTAACACATTTCATTCGCTTTTCTATTACTTGGCACTTTTTCAAGAATAAGAAGAAAATTAAGAAGTTAAGTCGTATTATTACATATAGGTAATTGAACTTGCAATTTCTAAGTGATATTATTTTGAAGAAAGAAGGTAAGGGAGATTGTAGTACACCAAGGAGATTCTAGGATGCAATAGAGTCAGTCTGTGCCAGTCTAAGTTGTATTCATCTTTTCAAATTTTGAGTAAGTGAAAGACAAAAATCCTACATTCCATCAATTTCTCTATTATTATAAGCCTTTAGTTTAAAATTTTTCAATCTTGGGGTTTAGGGTTGAGGGTTTACAAGCATGTCTACCACCACTACCAGACCAGGGATTGGGAAAGGCAAATCAATATAAAAAATAGACTACGTCAAACTGCTTATAACCTTAGGTTTCATTGATGAATACCATGATATTTATGATCCTATAATCTTTGGTAGGCTTAATCAAGAACATAGGTTTTCATGTGAGAATAAGGTTGGAATACAAATGCAAGATAACCCAAGTAAAACATTACCAATTATCACTACACTATGGGTGGTTGGATTGGGACGCATGATGTTCCTTGAGGTTTTCACTTGCCCAGAATTTATCATGGTCTACACCCAGAATTATGATGAAAATAGAAAAGTAATTGTTAAAAAATATAACCAAGAATAAATATTACTCATTACTGCAGAAGAAGTTGCTAGACTATTGGGGTTTCTAGCCGAAGATTTTGGAAATGTCTTCATTAAACTAGAAAATCTTGCTAGCGATTATAAAGCAGCTAGTCCAAATTCCAAAAAACAAAATTTGAAAAAATAACCGTGGATAGTACTGTACTCAAAGGGAATCATAAGCCTCATCAAATTGAAAATTTTAAACCATGGGATCAGGATACTATTTCCATGCTAGCATTTTTCTTTGGATTGGATAGTAATAAGGAAGTGGGTGTAAGCCTCTTTGAAATGGTATACAATATCCATGTTAGACTTAGGGCATACAACTGAGAGGGGGGGTGAATCAGTTGTGTAAAACTTTCTCCATTTAAACACTTAAAACCTTTTAGTGATTAGCAGTATATTAATCATGAACTATAATGCATTCAAATCAAGAGCAGAAACACATCAACACATAAGACACCAAGATTTTGACGTGGAAAACCCGGTTAAGGGAAAAACCACAAGGTGATTAACCCAAGATTGTATTCTCTGTTAGAAGAATAGAAAGAACAAAATGGCACATGCCAATTAGGGCTCACTACCTGAGCACACTGCTCACAAGAGGCTCACTGCCTACAAGAGACACATTGTCTACAAGGAAATAAATATCACATACATGAACTAGAGAATAGCATCTTCACCATGCTTGAATTAGTTCCATTTAAGCCCAATACTTCTGCTCTGCCTTTCGCTCTCCTCCTTGCTACTCCACACTCATCACCACAAGGACAACTTCAAACTGACTTTGCAATCCCTTATTTATACAAGGCATCGACTTAGGAATGATCATCTAAGTCGGCAAAACATTCATAAATTATTTGCTAGATGGATAACTCATCCAGTCGGCCTGTCTCAAGAAGAACATCATCATCCAAAGGTTATTCTTCAATTGTGGGCTCTAACTCTAATGCAAACCACCAATATGGGCTGGACACGATCCAAAGATCTTTACAAGAAATCCTGACTCACCAAGAACATCCGCACTTTATCTGTTTACTAAAAACCATCTCTTCTTCATCCGGAACCTCAAGAACACAGTCTGTCATTACTGTCACAGAAGAATACATGCTTCCAGACCTTCAAACCATGAACCAATCTAGATAACACTCCATAGAGACTTCCTTAGCACTCCCTCAAATTCACAGAGTAGGATCTTTCATTTATGGATCTCACCGGACCTATCTGTATTACTCTGTTACCACTGAACATCTACCGGAACCGGTTTTACTTGAAACACCACACCTTCTTCAGATCTTCATGCGGACCTCTGCAATCTCTACTAGACCACCTCAAGACACATATCTACAAACCATTTAATTTGCATCCTCTGATCTTCATCCTATCTTGGACTTTTATCTTACTGTTATCATTGTTCTTCACTATTCTTGATTGAGACTAATTTTCTCAATATCCTCAACTTCACAGCTCATCCAATCCTTATCATTAGTGCAATAGGAGTATATTGACATCAATGACAACACCGGTTAGACCCATACTTGCAACAATCTCCCCCTTTGTCATTGGTGGCAACATATGATGTGAAAAACCATTAAGACAAGAACTTCTCCTTACTGTCACAACTCCCCCTATCAGCAACAGCCATTCACATGTCTTCTCTCCCTTTACTGCTCCCCCTTTGATCATCAACCACTTGTTTTTCACATGTCTTCTCTCCCCCTTTGACATCAATGGAAAAGGGCACATACTTGCAAATCCACCATCTCAGAATCATACCTACTGCTCCCCCTGAGTAGCAACTCCCCAACATCAATCTAGATCACAAGATGTGACTGTGATACTCACTGGACTGATGCACATCAGTGCACCTTAGTTCATCATCGGAGGGGCAATAACCCCTAACTTCTCCCTGAGATACTCAAAAGAGTCCTTAGGCAGAGGTTTAGTAAAGATATGTACAATCTAATCCTTGGATGACACAAACTCCAATCTGACTTCATTTGTGTTCACTTGCTCTCTCAGAAAGTGAAACTTGATAGATATATGCTTAGTCTTTGAATGCAACACCAGATTCTTGGATATACTTATTGCACTTGAATTATCACAGAAGATTGTGATAGGCTTCTCATACTCCACTCTGATATCTCTTAGCATCTGCTTCATCCACAAAACTTGAGTGCAACTACCTGCTGCTGCAATATATTCTACTTCAATTGTAGACATAGATATTGCCTCTTGTTTCTTGCTCAGACAAGACACCAATCTCTTCCCCAAAAAGAATGCTCCACCACTGGTACTCTTTCGGTCATCCACATCTCTTGCCCAATCAGCATCTATATATGCATGAAGAGAGAAATCATGATCTCTAGGATACCATAGACCATACTCAACTGTCCCTTTTAGATATCTAAAAATCCTCTTGATTGCCATGACATGAGATTCTCTAGGATCAGCCTGAAATCTAGCAACAAGACCAACAACCTGCATTATGTCAGGTTTGGTTTGAGTGAGATACAACAGTCCTCCAATCATTAACCTATACTTTGTCTGATCAACCTTAGGAGAATCATCATCTTTTCTCAATCTACATCCGGTTGCCATGGGAGTATTCATTGGTTTTGAGTCTTCCATCCCAAATTTCTTCAACAATTCTTTCACATTTTGGTATGAGAAATGAAGATTCCTTTCTTTGTTTGAGTGATTTGTAGACCTAGGAAGAAATTCATTTCACCAAGCATGGACATCTCAAATTCACTTTTCATATGATTTGCAAAAGTTTTACACATACTATCTCTTCCTCCAAAAATGATATCATCAACAAATACTTCAACAATCAAAATGTTTTCATGATCAATTTTGAAATACAAATTACTGTCAGCAGTACCTTTGTTGAAACCAATCTTCAAAAGGTGTTTATCCAATCTTTCATACCAAGCTCTTGGGGCTTGCTTCAGTCCATACAGTGCTTTCTTCAACTTGCAGACCATATTACCATGATCAGACAATTGAAATCCATCCAGTTGCTCAATGTACACTTCTTCTTCCAAGTCACCATTTGGGAAGGCAGACTTGACGTCCATCTGATATACTTTGAAATCTTTGAAGGCAGCAAATGCAAGAAATAATCTAACTACTTCAATTCTTGCTACCGGAGCAAAAGTTTCTTCAAAATCAACTCCTTCTATTTAAGAATATCCTTTGCAGACTAATCTGGCTTTATTTCTGATTACTTCACCAACTTCATTTAGTTTGTTCCAGAAGACCCATTTGGTTCCAATCACATTCTTGTTTCTAGGTCTGGGAACAAGATCCCAAGTGTGATTTTTCTCAATTTGCATCAACTCTTCCTCCATTGCTTTGGTCCAGTTTTCATCATTGCAAGCTTCATTTATTGTCTTAGGTTCAATCTTTGACATCAGACAATACTCATTTGAGTTTTGAGCAATTTTTCTTCTAGTTTGCACACCTTTGTTTTTGTCACCTATGATCTGATCTTCAGAGTGGTTCAGTTTTACATACCTTGGAATTTTGGGAGTTTCTTGCACTTCTGCTTCTTGATCAGGCTCATTCAAACTTAACTCTTCTTCCTGATTTACTGGATTAGTTTGAATCTGACTTTCAGAAGAGGTTTGGGCTCCTTGAATCAGAACATCATTCTGATCATCTTTAGCATGTTCATAAAATCTTGAGGGTTTCTCAATTCCCTCATCAACCTTCACATTTGTACTTTCTATTATCTTTCTCAGTCTCTTGTTATAACACCGGTATGCTTGGCTTTGAGTAGAGTAACCCAAGAAGATTCCTTCATCACTTCTAGCATCAAACTTTCCTAGATCTTCATCTCTTTTGATGTAACATTTGCTACTAAAGACTCTGAAGTACCTTACAGTAGGGGTAATGCCAAACTAGAGTTCATAAGGAGTCTTACCGGTATTGCTTCTGATTTGAACTCGATTGAGAGTATAGACTGCAGTGCTGATAGCTTCTCTCCAATAGATCTGAGGAACATTTGCTTCCATCATCATGGTCCTAGATGCTTCCTGGATGGTCTGATTCTTTCTTTCCACTACTCCATTCTGCTGTGGAGTCCTAGGAGTAGAGAATTGTCTCTTTATTCCATGCTTCTCACAGAATTCTATGAACTCTCTGGATGTGAATTCTCCACCTCTATCAGACCTCAAACATTTCAATTTTAATCTAGTTTCATTCTCTACCATAGCTTTGAATATTTTGAACTTCTTAAGAGCTTCTGATTTCTCTTTCAGAAAGGTTACCCACATCATCCGGGAATAGTCATCAATTAGCAACATGAAGTACCTATCACCTTGCACACTCCTAGTTCTTGCCGGACCACAAAGATCAATATGAACTAAGTCCAATAATCCAGTAGAAGACAATTCCTTGCTCTTGAATGTGACTCTGCTCAGCTTGCCCAACTGACATTCTTTACACAAGCTATTTGTAGGTTTCACCAATTTTGGAAGATCTCTTACAGCTTGAGTATTGCTTATCTTGATTATATTATCAAAATTCACATGACACATTCTCCTATGCCACAACCAACTTTGATCAACTTGAGCAAATAAGAAACTTTTACTAGCACCAACCAAGTGGAAGATATTACCTTTAGTTTGGGTACCGGATGCAATCTCTGTTTTGGAACTTTCAAAGATTTTGCATTTTCCATTCTTGAACCAGAGATCATAGCCTTTGTCCACCAACTGTCCAACACTGAGAAGATTGTGCTTCAAACCTTCAACATATAGTACATTGCCGGTTTCATTCCTTCCATCAAAAGAAATAGTTTCTCTTCCTCTGATTCTACTAGCAGAATTATCACCAAATTTTACCACTCCTCCATACCTTTCCAAATCTATGAACTTATTTTTGTCACCTGTCATATAGTGAGAGCAACCACTGTCAATGACCCAGTCATCCTTTTCTTCAATTTAAGCAGCCAGAGCTCTTTCTACAATTTTATGATTGACAGATTCAGAGGATATTGGTTCTTCTTCCTTGATGGCAATAAACACCCAATCACTTCCATATTTGTTTCCTGTCTATGATTCATCATCTGTAACTCCTTCATTATCATCTTCTTCATGAACATAGTAGCAATTCTTTTGGAACCTTGATATGTTAGGATTTGGCCTTGAAAATCTTTCCGGACACTTTGAGGCAAAATGACCAATCTTATTGCAGTTGAAACACTTAAAAGGCAATTTTCCTTCATACTTACCAGATCCTCTTGGCAGCCTCTTTGCAATAAGGGCTTCAAGTTGAGTAGTTTCTACTTCTTCTTCCTCCAGATCTTTTCTTGCTTTTTCATACCATGACAGTTTCCTTGATGAATTCTCTCTCGGATCAAACCTTTGTTTACCTTTAACAGAGGCACTGGCTTTGAATGCAGATTCAGTCTTGGGGGGGTCATCTCCAAACTCTGTCATTTCAAATGCAGCCAATTTTCCAACCAATTGATCTCTTGTGACAATTGTATGGGCTCTGAATTCATCAATGGCAGCAACCTTGATTTTGTAAGAAGCAGGAAGGGATCTGAGAATTTTGCCAACAATCTCATTTTCATGCAAGACTCCACCAGCATTTCTAATTCCACAAACAAGCTCATTTACTCTTGGCATAAAACTAGTAATATTTTCATCATCTCTAATCTTCAAGTTTTCAAATTTCCCTTTGAGACTCTGTAACCTTTTACATTTGACATACTGGTCTCCTTCATGCAAAAGTTCTAATTTTTTTCAAATCTCAAAAGCAGTTGGTAGGTCAATAACATTTGAGAGCTCCAGTAATGCACTTAGAAGAGCTTTTATAGTCTGAAAATTGTTTTCAGCATCTGTGATTTCACTTGCAGCTTTTGGACCACCCTGTGGAGGTACATACTGTGTTGTAACCATGGTCCAGTATGCCATACCCATGCATTGCAAGTGACACTTCATGCAACCTTTCCATAGATTAAAATTTGTTCCATCAAACTTTGGGCTATCCTTCTTGTATGACGACATCCTAGATCTCCTCAAGCGGTTAAGCTCCTTTTAGAGGAACTTGGCTCTGATACCAATTATTAGACTTAGGGCATACAACTGAGAGGGGGGGTGAATCAGTTGTGCAAAACTTTCTCCATTAAAACATTTAAAACCTTTTAGTGATTAGTAGTATATTAATCATGAACTATAATGCATTCAAATCAAGAGCAAAAACACATCAACACATAAGACACCAAGATTTTGACGTGGAAAACCTGGTTAAGGGAAAAACCACGGGGTGATTAACCCAAGATTGTATTCTTTGTTAGAAGAATAGAAAGAACAAAATGGCACATGCCAATTAGGGCTCACTGCCCGAGCACACTGCTCACAAGAGGCTCACTGCCTACAAGAGACACACTATCTACAAGGAAATAAATATCACATACATGAACTGGAGAATAGCATCTTCACCATGCTTGAATCAGTTCCATTTAAGCCCAATACTTCTACTCTGCCATTCGCTCTCCTCCTCGCTACTCCACACTCATCACCACAAGGACAACTTCAAACTTACTTCGCAATCCCTTATTTATACAAGGCATTGACTTAGGAATGATCATCTAAGTCGGCAAACATTCATAAGATTATCCGCTAGATGGATAACTCATCCGGTCGGCCTGTCTCAAGAAGAACATCATCATCCGGACGTTATTCTTCAATTGCGGGCTCCAACTCCAATGCGGACCACCAATACGGGCTGGACACGATCCAAAGATCTTTACAAGAAATCCTGACTCACCAAGAACATCCGCACTTTATCTGTTTACTGAAAACCATCTCTTCTTCATCCAGAACCTCAAGAACACAGTCTGTCATTACTATTACAGAAGAATACATGCTTCTGGACCTTCAAACCATGAACCAATCTAGATAACACTCCACAGAGACTTCCTTAGCACTCCCTCAAATCCGCAGAGTAGGATCTTTCATTTCTGGATCTCACCGGACCTATCTGTATTACTCTGTTACCACTGAACATCTGTCGGAACCAGTTTTACTTGAACCACGACACCTTCTTTAGATCTTCATGCGGACCTCTGCAATCTCTATTGGACCACCTCAAGACACATATCTACAAACCCTTTAATCCGCATCCTCTAATCTTCATCTTATCTTGGACTTTTACCTTACTATCATCACTGTTCTTCACTGTTCTTGATTGAGACTAATTTTCTCAATATCCTCAGCTTCACAGCTCATCCAATCCTTATCATTAGTGCAACAAGAGTATGTTGACATCAATGACAACACTGGTTAGACCCATACTTGCAACAATCCATTATGTCACTTCACCTGTTAAATACAGATTTCTTGAGAACATTGTGGAATCCATACAAAAATATTTATTAATGATTAAAGGGGGTTCCACTTCCAATACCAACACTAAGACATTTAGGTTCACAACCTACTTGTGCTATTTATTTTTAGTGTAGTTTAGTGGAACATTTTTTACCAACAAGCTCCAGATTTAGCCCTATACGAATGATGAGGTGAAAAGATTGGCACCACCATATGATTAGACCCCTAAGATAAAGATGCATGATAATAAAGGGACTACAATCATTCTGTGGACTACTTTTCGGCTCCATTGTGTTCAATTACAAATACTCCAATGCCTAGATTGCCTGAGTCTTGTAGAGATTACATTCAAATAGGATCATAAATACAATTGGTTGACTAGTACTTCATGGAAGAATATAATGTGCTAAGATTTTATGGATCAAGAGTAGAGCCCTAAAAACTTACAATACATGTGACAGAAAGGGTTTTTACATTGGAATATATATTGTGTATGCAGAAATATGGAAATCAAATGAGGAAACAATACAATGAAAGTACCAATTCCATACTTGAACAACACCTCATCTAGGGATAAAAGGACTAAGCAAGATAATGAAAATGATAAACAATCCTATGATATTAGATCATGATTTTGATATGTTGATTGCTTAAATTCTACAACATAACAACTAGATAATGATAATGGATGATGTATGATAATGGAAGAGCTAGAATAATTTTGACAGCATGATGATGCTTGAAGATGTGATACCTAAATGGCTTGGTTGAGGCTTAATTTATAGGAGATGAGGGATAGGATGGATGGCTAGGATTAGATGAGACATGGATCAAGGCTTAGAGTTGTAGTCATGTGACAAGTGTCACATGAGGGTTGAATGAGATGAATTAAGTCAAGGATAAGGATAAATAATCTTCTAGAGGCTTCCTTGTAATAAAGATTTCTAGAATCTTCTAGTCATGTGAGGATAAAGGAAAATGGGGAATTAAATAATAAAATTATTTAATTTTTGGAGAGAGATGATGTGGAAAACATTAATTAAATAAATCTTTCATTTATTTAATTAATTTGGATAGAATGGATTAAAAAGGTGAAATAATTTAAATAATAAAATTATTTAAATAATGTGGTGAGAGCTAATTTAAATAAAGATTTTATTTATTTAAATCAGAGGATGGAGGAAAGTGGGAATTAATTAAATAAATTTAATTTATTTAATTAATTGGCTAATGGGAGGATAAATGGGATTGGAATGGGATTAAAAGGGATTAGTTAAATAAATATGATATATTTAACTAATTAGGTGATGAAAGGGGTTATGAAAGGGTCCTAGGACACAATGTGTCATAAGGTGTCTCATAAGGTGGTGTCGACAAGGTGATGTCACAAGACATGTCAATTTCAGGTGTCTACATTTTGCCCCTCTTTGAGATGATGTTGTGACTAAGAGAAGTAGCATCATTTCAAAGAAGATAAAGTATGGATGGAGGAAAAGATGCCCCAACCACTTGAAAGAGTGACTAGGAGGAATGGATGTAAGGATAGGATGATGATATAAGGATAAGATGACGATGTAAGGATAGGATGTTGATATAAGGATAGGATGATGATGTAAGGCTAGGATGATGCCCCCTTGAGAGGATAGGTGGGTTAGAAGAACACGAGTATGCTCTCAAAATGGATGGAAACCAATGGTTTGGGAGAAGGAAGAAAGATAAGGGATATATGAAAGAGATGAATGATACGTTATGCTGCAATGAGGTGAACAACCATATAGTTTGATATAGCACTAGACATTTTTCACCAAGGTATAAAGACTAGGGTGACGATGTGTCTTGTGCACCCAACATAATATAACCATGTCTAGTCGTATGAGGAAGGAAACTTAGAGCATTAAAGTCCAAATGCACAAAAGGTATGAAATGACCTTAAATGCAAAGGATAATACAAAAAGCGATTCCAACATCCACAAGATATGAATATTAGTTGGAATGATAAGGATGTAATACAAATGCAAGATAAAATGATAACACACTCAAGAAAGCAAGCAAGCATGCATGCATGCACAAATGATTCAAAAACAAAGTATTACCCCTATCAAGTTGAAAACCAATGATTAATTGATTTATTTATTTATTAAGATAGTGTTTTCATTGTGGGAAACAATATATCCCATTGATGATTGATTGATTAATTTGGTTTACAAAAAGATTAGGATCAAGACCAAAGGATGTGATTGGATAATTTTGCTAGATTGATTAGCAAGATTGGTATGGATTAAGGATGACTTGCATTTGGATTTATTACTTGGATTTTTTTGTTGGATATTTGATTTTTTTGTATTTTGGGAATATTTTTATTTTTTTGGATTTTTGAAATTTTATGATGTTTTTGGATTTTGAAAATATTTGATTTTTTTAGAGTTTTTGAAGATATTTGATTTTTTTATGGTTTTTGGAAATATTTTGATTTTTTGGATTTTTCTTGGATATGTTTTGGGATAGTATTGGGTGATGGATTTATTATGGGATGAAGGAAAAAGTGTGAGGTTGCTATGGAAAATGTTTAAGACCATGGGTATAAGATAGAATAAGTGAGATCAACATATGTTGATGGTCATGTAACATGAAAGTGTATGAGGCCCAAAGAGGAGGAACTTATCCATACCAAGGACAATCAAGAGTTCACAAAGAAACCTAACATGTCCAAAATATAACACAATATGTTGCCCCCAAGTGTGAGTGTGGTGATAGGATGCAAGGGATGGAATATGTATGATAGGTAGGAAGGGAATACTCTGATAAATAACAAGATGATATATAGGATATGGGATGGGAGACTAATATATCCAAGGCACCACAAAAGTAGTTTTCACTATAGGACAGATTATTTCTCTTTACTATTTCTTTTCTTTTTTTTTTTTTTTTTTGTTTTTATAAATATTGGGATATCACAAGCTAAGCATGGAAAGGTAGGATATTAGGTGGAAGTGTTGACTTTGGAACAAGTCAACAATGATCATGATGATGGTTGACATGTGAAAGTTGCTTTTCAAGGATAATGTTGCTTTGAAAGGATAATTTCACTAGGATGGGCACCAAGGATACCACCATACACCTCCTTAAGTGCAAGATTGGTCTCTTTTGTGTTTAGGCAACATAAATGGGAACCATCATAGTCTCATCGATTATGGATGGAGTGAGGTGTATGTAATATGGGATTATGGAAGATAGTGGAAGTGTTATGGAGTGAAAGTGATGGGGGACCAAAAATCTCACTTTTAGAAGGATTCTTTGAATTTGTTCCGATACTCAAATGGATTTGCTTTTCTTCAAGTAAATGTTTTTTGGATACTAGGGGTATAATGGATTTTTCTTTGATTTTGACTACCCTCAAATTTCTTTCTTTAAAGTCCAATGCTTTAGGATTTTTAAGCTTCTTTGATTTGATAAGCATAGGACTAAGGATTTCATCATGTTCTCCATCATTACGACAAGGAGTGTGAGAAATTAGATTTTTTGGTCCAATGAAGTGGAAGATGGATAGGGCAATGAAGGCTCAATGGTAAAGATGGCACTGTCATGGAATGAAGATGAAATGTGTCATAACCCTTAATTTCAATAATTAATTATGGATTTCAATATATTATTTAATTTATTGTCAACTAATATCGTCTCGTGTGTATGACAGGTATTCTCTCTTACTCTCTCAATGGAGAGAGAGTATCATTGAGGCAAAGGGTGTTTAGCCAACCGAAAGTAAAATATGGTGAAGCGAATCTGCACATACAACATAGTATTCATGTAGATTAAATTGCATCAGCATGTTTTCATCTATGTTAAAAATAATTGCATAAATAATTTGACTGATTAGACTAAAATATTTAGTCGCAATAGATTTTTAGATATTTGCTTTTGCTAAATAAATTTAGCCAAATATCTAGATGCAATAAATAAATTTGTTGCATAAATTATTCAAGAAATCTTTCAAAAGATTCTTTTATGCTTATCCATTTGAGTGATGATTTCTAATTTAGGCCACAAGAAAGAAGTGGTAGTTTTAGCATTAATGAGGGAATCTTGGGAGTTATTTTCCTTTCAGCTTAAGTTAGAAAATTCTTGAGCATTAATGGCTTTTTCCTATTCAAAAGTTGTGGAAGGAAGATGCTTTTGAGTTTATAAATTAGAAAGTCCAAGGCAAGGAAGGGGGGAGAAATTGAAAAAAGAAAGAAAGAGCAGATTGCTTGAAAAGGAGGATCAGGATGAAAAAGTAGTTGAGGAAAAAGCAAGAAATTTAGGAAAAATAGGGTTTACTCAAAATCCAGGTATGTTTATGCATTATGAGTAAATACTTGCTTTCTGTTGAAATGAATTTCAATGGGTTTGTTCAAAAACTGAGAATTTTGTCTTTTGGTGATTTGCCTTAGTCTGGGTTAATTTGAGATTGTTCGTGCCTTTAAATTTTGTCTGGATCTCATAGATCATATTGTTTTCTTTTTAAAAAAATCATTCATCTATTCTCTGCATAATTATATATATTGATCTATGTATAATTCATCATCGACATGGGTCGGTTATAACTATTTGTTACCAGTTCTCACCGATACTGATATGCATGCAAACTAGAAAGGGGGTTATAATTTTTGAACCTATCAGTATAGGCTTTATTAATAGCTTGTATTTTTGTATCTGTAGAGGTGTAGGGTTATTTCCAAACATCATAATGATAGCAATTGCATCTATGTGAAGTTGCATCATTTTTGGAAGCTTATAAATATTGATATCTTGATGGTTTCAAGCACTTATATATTTAGAAGATTGTGAATGTTTCTATGGTGGCATCAAATACTTAATTAGAGTTATTTACTATTTGAATCTACCTTATAAAGGCATCAAGCTATTCTTAAACGTATTAAAATGCTTGCATCCACCTTACAATGGCGTCGTATGGTGTTTTTAAGTATGTAAATGTGGTCATCTGCATTAAGGGCATCGATCCATATTCAGAGAATTATAAGGGTATTGCATAGAATTCATAGTAGTGTTGTATCATATTAGTCATATATATATACTTGCCCTTGCATTATAGTGGTGTTTAATTATACTTAGATGACCATAAATAGTTCCTCTGCTTTATAGTAGCGTTGATTACATTTATAAATTTATATAGTCAACTCCATAGAAGGAAATGATTATTTAGAAGTTCTTAAACTTAGAACCTACTCCATAAGGGTGTCAGCTTTTATTAAAAGTTCATAATGTTTAAATCTACTTCATATTGGTATCAAACCATGTTAGAATTTAATTTTCTTATATATAGCATTCTTGGTGATATCAAAGTATACTTACCAGTATACTTATGATTGCATTCATATCATAATGTTATTGCATCTTGCTTAGCTGAATATTGTTGGCAATATGTGTTTTCATTAATGTCAACACTTAGAGTGAGGTCAGCACTCAGTTTGTGATGATCATATACCAATGTAGTAACAAAGATGCAGTGATGATACCGATGTTCATGGTTGCTGATGTTCGGTAATGTTCCTAAGGTTCATGGTTGGTTGTTGATGTTCATGGTTGGATGTCATGCCCTAATTAATGTCAAGACAAGGTGTATTGAGCATGTTTGAGGTCAGCAAAGATGATTTCATGATGAAATATTAAGATGGGAATTAGAGCACAAAGATGAATGATGATATATTAAGATGGGAATTAGAAGCTATGCTGAGGATGAGAAGATGTTGATGAACTAAAACATGTTATATGATCCTTCTTGATGATCCTAAGAAAGTACGAGTTTCTACATGAAGGTTTTGACCTTTGAATGTTGGTGAAGAATGGTTGTTGTAGGAAGCTGTCTAGGAGACTATATGGTAGAATACTCTGCATTCCTTTGCATTTGAAGATATGGTAATGTAGTTTAGAAGTTAAGTTTAGTATGTTGTAAAGGTACTAAATCCAAAGTTTCAGATCATTTTCTCCTCCACAGTGAAAGTTATGAGAAACAGAGTTCTGGTCTAAGCTCTGGCAGAATCAAGTGATGATGAAGACTTTTTGGAATGCTCCACATTACTCTGTAGTGATAGATATGGCTATGTGGTTTTGAGGATATGTTCAGAGCAGTGTATGAGTGTATCCATATGAGTTTCAAATGATTTTGAGGTCTACAAGTTGAGTTTTCAAATGATAGTTGAGATACAGATAGTTCAAGATGCCTAGTTGTTCTTAGGACATATGTTGATTATGTGTGCCAACTTGTTGTGGCATGGAATGGCACATTGACTAATGGAAGATGGTCCCAATGATCTTGTTATGTCTCCAGTTGCTCCACAAGGTGTTTGTCTGCTCTCTCCGGAATTGGTTTAGGTCTAGATTGATGATATTGCCAGGTTATGCCTCTGTCTAACCAATTGAAAAATGTTGAAGGTATGCGCCATAAAGTTCTTGTTGTGTGAAGTTCAACAAGTGTTCAGAGATGATGTATAGGTCCTGTAGACTCACCTAGAAGAAGAAGAACAAGCAATGTTTTATCATTCATGAGTATCGCCAAGTTGAAATGTTCGTTGTGCTACAAGCTTCATGTGTTCTTGCTTAAGGGTGACCTAATTCAAATTTGTTAAACAAGTGGATGTTATTCCTTGAATGATGATGATGTGAAGAATTTTTAGGAAAGGGTTAAGCATGTGTTGGGGTCCGCAAGGCGAGGTTCTTCTCTTGGAGTAGCATGTAGTTCATGTCTAGGTTGGTCATCTACATGTTTCATGATGTGTGATCTATGGCCGACTTGTAAATTGTAATATTCTTGTTGTATTGGCTGAATTGTAATGTAATCAATGTAATATCATGTATATATTGTGAACCTAGTTGATCTAGGTGGGGTATGATTGCAAAAAATGACAATATGGATGTGTAAAGAGCATAATATGAACACGTTATGCATTGTGGTGTACAACTGGAGGAGAAAGAGCAGAAGTAATAAGGGTTGTCCTAATTCATATTGAAGGCATTTCTATGATAGGAAGGAAGTGAAGAGTGTGCCTAATTGGTCCAATCATTAGAAGAAGAAAAATTGCAATCATCAAAGGTGTGATCTTCAATGTCAGTGTTTAGGCAGTAGAAGGACTATCATACTGTAATCATTTCTAAGTTCAGTCTCAGTTCAAGGAGTAGTTGCTTCCTTGGGTTGTAGCCCTAAAACAAAGTCTATAGGGATTTGTAGTTTTTTTGGGAGTGTCCCTAAAATAAAGTCTTCGGGGAGTTGTAGCTTCCTTGGTTTGTAGCCCTAAAACAAAGTTAGCAGGGAGTAGTAGCTTCCTTGGGTTGTATCCCTAAAACAAAATTGTAATTTTGAGCTTCATATATTGTGAGTTAATCCTCACCTTGGTTTTTCCCTTCTTGGGTTTTCCACGTATATCTGGTGTTGTGTTGATGTGTATTGTGTTTATCATCCATGTTTATGTTGATGCTATAATGCTTAAGTTTTAATCTTCTCTAGAGGATTTGAAGTTTGTTTAGATAGTGATTCACCCACCCTCTCAGTATCCTAGTGTATTCAACAATTGGTATCAAAGCTAGGCTACTCCGAAGAAGCTTAACCACTTGAGGAAGGTCCGGGATGGCTAATAATGGATCTCTCAAGGTACCTATGTTTGATGGAACAAATTATTCCTTTTGGAAGCTAAGGATGGAAAACTATCAATCTTCTAAAGGGTATGGCATTTGGCAATTAGTCCAAAAGGGTTACACTGCTCCTGCTAGTGATCCTACAAATGCAGATGAGATTAAGTTATATGATAAAAATGACAAGGAAAATAATGCTATCATGAGTGGGCTAGCTAATTCAGAAATTATGAAGGTAATGGGTAGTGGGCTAGCTAATTCAGAAAATAATGCTATCATGAGTGGGCTAGCTAATTCAAAAAGTATTTATGAAGGAGATAGTAAAGTAAAGCAAGCCAAGATGCAAATTTTTAAAAGCAAAATTGAAACCCTGAGGATGACAAAAGATGGATACATTGTTGGTTACATGCTTTGGTTGGATGAAATAGTCAATGGCATCGGAGGTCTTGGTGGGCAAGTGAAAGAAGATGAGATTGTGAAGAAGGTTTTGAGATTTCTTCCTAAATCTTAGTCATAAGGTGTCTGCCATTGAGGAATCTTAGTATTTTAATAAATACACAATAGATCAAAGGTTTGGCTCTCTTACAGCCTTTGAAATGAGAAAATTTGACAAAGGTCCTCCAAAGAAGGAAGCAACATTCAAATCAAGTAAGAAGATAGAAGATGAAGCAACTGATCAAGATGATGACCTTGATGAGGTAGAAGCAAACTTTGTAAGAACATTAAAGAAAGGCATAGGCAAATATAGAGGTAAGTCACCTTTCAAATGTTTCAATTGTGGAAAGATTGGTCATTTTGCTTTTAAATGTCCTTTTAATGAATCAAGGGGTAGTAACAAGAGAGACAAGTTCAAAAGGAGCCTGTATTCCATAGAGACCAGTTGTTCTTCAGAAGATACGGATCATGATGAAACACTTTTCATGGCCTTGAATGTTGGTGACAAAAGGGATGATATTGGAAAATGTGAAAAGGTTGATACCTTGCAAGTTGACCAAAACAATGATAGATCAATGGTTGTATGGACTACCTTTCATGCAAAAGAAGAAGCCAAGGCTTGGGTAATTAACAGTGGTTTCTCTAATCATATGACTGGTGACAAGGAGAAGTTTATCAACCTTGAGAAGTGGAATGATGGAGCTATTAAGTTTGGTGGTAATGAGTCAGCACAAATCTATAGAAAGGGTGCTATAACTATTGATGGGACGAACAGGACTGGGGATGTCCTCTATGTCAAAGGGCTAAAGCAAAATCTTCTTAGTATCATTCAGATGTGCAGTAAAGGATACAATCTTACCTTTCATGCCAAAGGTTGTGAAATAAGGTATCAAGTCATATGGTGACATCTATCATCTGAAGGAGGTAAATGGAAGAACATGCTTATTGGCTCAATCCAGTGAGTGTTGGTTGTGGTACAAGAGAATGGGACACATCAAAAAGATCAGCCCTATTCATGTAGTGTGAGATATGCACAAGATAACCAAGCCTACAAACACACTATGCAAGGAATGCCAAATGGGAAAGCAGACAAAGACAAATTTCAAGAGCAAGGAGTATTCTCCTTTAATGCCATTGGAGTTGATTCACACTGACCTATGTGGCCCTACAAGAGTAAAGAGTCAACAAGGTGAAAGGTATTTCATGTTACTTATTGATGATTATTTGAGAATGACTTGGGTTACTTTCTTAAGAGAAAAATCAGATGCCTTTGATAAGTTTAAGGTTTTCAAAGCTATGGTTGAGAATGAAATGGATACTAAGATCAAATGTTTAAGGTTTGATAGAGGAGGTGAGTTTACTTCAAATGAATTTGAAAAGTTTTGTGAAGATCCTGGCATTAGGAGACATGTGTCAGTTCTCAGGACCCCTCAGTGAAATGGGGTAGTGGAAAGGAAGAATAGGACTGTGCAAGAGATGGCTAGGGCAATGTTGAAAGATACAGATCTACCTGACATGTACTGGAAGGAAGTAGTTCAAATTGTTGTCTTTATTATCAACAAAGTATAATTTAGGGTCAATAGCACTAAGACCCCTTATGAGATATGGTCTGGAAGACCTCCTACTAATAGATACTTCAGGATCTTTGGCAGCAAATGCTATATTAGAAGAGATGAAGAAGACCTAGGAAAGTTTGATTCAAGAAGTGATGAAGGGATTTTTCTTGGTTACTTAACCAGAAACAATGCCTATAGATGCTACAATAAGAGATTGGGAAAGATTTCCGAAAGCACAAATGTCAAAGTAGCTGAAGATTTGTATCAGATCTCACAAGAATCAAAGGACTCTAGATCTAATATTTTTCCATGCATTGAAGATGAAGAAGAAGATAAAGAAGAAAAGGAACAAGAACTAGAGAAGATACCTAAGACTCCAGCAAAGTATGTTTAGAAGAACCATTCAATAGATCAGATCATTAGAGATAAGAATGAAGGTGTGCAAACCAGAAGAAGGTTTGCAAAGTCATATGAGCAAGTAAACTTGTGTTTATTATCAAAGGTAGAACCTAAAAAATTTGTTGATGCTAGCAAAGAGATGGATGGATAAAGGCAACTGAAGAAAAATTGAATCAGATAGAGAAGAATCAGACATGGGAATTCATTCCCAGACCAGCCAATAAGAATGTTATAGGAGCAAAGTGGGTGTTCCAGAACAAGCTAAATGAAGATGGTGAAGTTGTGAGGAACAAAGAAAGATTGGTGTGTAAGGGCTATTCTCAAGTTGAAGGCATTGATTTTGAGGATACTTTTGCTCTAGTAGCCAGGATGGAGGCAATCAGAATGTTTCTTGCCCTTGCTTCTCATAACAACTTCAAGGTTTATCAGATGGATGTCAAGTCATCATTTTTTAATGGTGATCTAGAGGAAGAAGTCTACATTGAGAAACCAAACAGTTTCCAGCTATCAGAAGATCTGGACATGGTGTGCAGACTCAAGAAAGCTTTGTATGGTCTCAAGCAAGCTCCTAGAGCTTGGTATGCTAGGTTGGATAAGTACTTACTTTAGCAAGGCTTCAAGAAAGGTACCACAGATTTTTATAGTTGTAGTAAATGTTGATGACATCATCTTTGGTGGAGATGATGATATGTGTAATAGGTTTGCAGAGGAGATGCAAAAAGAGTTTGATATTTCTATGATTGGTGAGATGTCTTTCTTCCTTGGACTTCAAATTTCTCAACTAGATGTTGGTATCTTTATTTCTCAGGCTAAGTATGTTAGAAAGATGTTGAAAAGATTGCAATGGAAGATTCCAAACCAGTGAATACTCCTATGGTCACTGGATGTCACTTGAGCAAGAATGATGAGTCTCTGGAGGTTGATCAAACTCTCTATAGATCTATGATTGGAGGATTGTTGTACTTAACTACTTCTAAACATCGTATCATGCTTGCAATATGTGTGGTTGCCAGATATCAAGCTAATCCCAAGAAAACATGTGAGAATGTAGTGAAAAGAATATTTAGATACTTGAAAGGAACTCTGGATTATGGCTTATGGTATCCAAGAGGTAATGACTTTGATCTGAGTGCTTACACTAGTGTTGATTAGGCAAGTTGTGTTGATGATAGAAGTACAAGTGGAGGTGCTTTCTTTTTAGGAAGCAGATTGGTTTCATGACAAAGCAAGAAACAAGATTCAGTGTCTTTGAAAACTGCAGAAGCAGAGTATATTGTAGCAGCATCCTGTTGTACATAAGTATTATGGATGAAACAAACCCTGAAGGATATCAAGGTACTGTATAATGAGTCTATTCCTATTTTTTGTGATAATACAAGTGTTATCAATATTTCCAACAATCTAGTGATGCATTCTAGAACCAAGCATATAGCATCAGGTATTACTTTTTGAGAGAGAAGGTTGCAGATAAGGAAGTAAAGTTGGAATATGTTCCAACAAAGGATTGGATTGCAGATATTTTCACAAAGGCTCTTGCAAAAGATACTTTTGAAGATCTTTGGCAAAGGGTAGGGATAATTGCCCCTCCTTCTTTCTAGATGCATAGTGGTGCATCTATCCAAGGGGAGTTCATGCTATATCTTTTTTCATCGATTGATGGGGGCTACCTCTCAAGGGGAGTGGGTAGTGGTTGTTGCTAACAGGGGAAGCCTGAGTTGTTTCAAGAAAGAATGTCTTGGTAATTATTTATGTCTAGGTTTTTAAACTTGAATGTTTGCTAATTTTTTCCTTCAAACCCTAAAATTTCTAAGTTGCGGGATCTTGTTCTGTTGCTGAAATCGCTGTCGGCCCCTGAAAAATGTTAAAAAATGGGTCAAATGCATAAAAAATGCATATCGGGTCACTGCTTCAGGCTATTAAATGTTTCTAAGTGTGGCTAGAAGGGTCAAATTGTGCCACAGCTGCGGGACCACCATGTGTTGAGCCCCAGTTTATTGTCGCGCCTTCACTTTTGATTGCTTCCCGCGGAGCGTGCCACGTGTCAGTGGCGGAAGCAGCCCCTTTGAGTTCCAGCTTGAGCGCAGAAGGCACCACGTGTCAGCTTCCGCCAAGGTTTCAATAAAGTTTCTTTTATGTTTCATGAGAGGGCCGCGGAACTCGACATGTGTCAATATCCGCTTGTGTTTCAAAGACCCTTTAAGTGTTTCCTTTGTGTTTCAAGCTGCTTGCTGCGGATGGCGCCACGTGTCGACTTCCACCGAAGTTTCAATAAAGTTTCTAAATGTTTCAAAGTGCCACGGAAGGCACCACGTGGAGGCACCCTAGAGACCCTAAAAGTTTCACATCTTCCGCCAGTGTTTCGAGGATCCTTAATGTTTCTCAAAAGTAGTGCAGAGCCTGCCAAGTGTCGTTCTCCGCTGAAGTTTCATAAAGGTTTCTAAGTTACAGCCGAAGATGCCACGTGCCTGTCCCTACTGCTACAGATGATGCCAGGTGGCAGCTTCCGCCTGAGTTTCAAAGAGCCCCTCTTCTCTAATGTTTCTGCAAGCGTGGAAGGCGCCAAGTGTCAAACGGCGGGGGCACTTTCTGTATGTTTCAACAGGCGCGTGGAATGCGCCATCTATCCCTTATGGTTGCTGCGGAGCGTGACATGTGTCAGCTCCCGCAGGATTGTTCTTTTTATTACAATGGTTAGTGAAGCTAGAGGTGGGACCCTGCATTAAAGTATCAAGTGAGGTGGAGGATGCCAAGTGGCGGCTTCCGCGGGAGTTTCAAGGGCCTCTTGTGTTTCAAAGGTTTTCACAGGCTGTTTCATCAAGTCCCTTCTATGTCCCTCAGTAGTGAAGTGGAACCTGCCACATGTTGGCTTCCGCTTGAGTTTCATGGAGAATCCCTAGCATTCCAAGGATGTCGCAGAGCTTGCCATGTGGCGACTTCCGCACATGTTTCCGGCAGAAGGCTCTCGGCGGGGAAGATAAAGGAAAGGGGGAGTCAACAGTTGAATCTTCAAGTGTCTACGTGGCACAGTATTATTGGCGCCAATCTTGCAATGTGATTTAAGCCATGAGTCTTGGCAGGAAGAAAGGTTTTAATAGCTACACTTAAGCAAATAGTTTCTTCTGTGACCCTGCGTTTGCATCTTGACGGGAGTGGCTTGTAAGGCACGCAACTGCTACATCCCGATGCTGCGAGCTGGTATGCCATTAATGGAGAAATTGCACAGAGGTATGGGTTGAAAGGACACGCCAACTACTTGATTTAGATTAAAAATCATGACAAGGCGATGCAGATCAAGATTTCGCCTGCCCCTTCCTTCCTATCTGTGCGGCTGCATTGAATGTTTATGGCACCCCTGGCGATGCACTGCACTTAGTGATGTCTTGGGGACTACCATGCGATTATGAGGGAGTACATCATCCTTCTTTATAAGTAGATGATGCTACTCAATTAAAGGTTGTTGAAAGTTGGATATTTTCTGGCTCTGTAATACAATACAACTGACCTGGTTGCTCCGTGCAGTGGATTTTGTGAGTCTATGAGTCTCATGTGTAATGTCTCATGCATGAATCTATTGATTTCATGATTGATTTTATATGAGTAATGCTATATTTGCATGTGTTTTGTTAATTCTATCTCCAGTATTGCATGTGTCCTTTTGAATCTAGATATCTAAGGGGTGTCTGGTATTCTAGAATATAGAATTCTTGTATTGAATGCTTGATCTTTCAACTTCTACTCAAGGGGTAGATTAAAGTGTTTTCAGATTGAGTATTGGGAAGGGTATACTGCAATAGGGATACCATAAGTAGAGATAACTTAACACTTTGTCCTGGGAGGTATCTGTAAGGCAGATACTACAACACCCCCTTGAAATCTAGTTTTGGTGTGTTCATGCTGATCATTCACAAGTGTATGTCTACTGACTCCAAGCCCTGGATAGGCACCAATCTAGCTCTGCATTGAGATTACATACCAGGTCCTAGTTTTGCATCCAAACACATAAATCAAATTCAAACTCCAAAACAACCAGTAGGACTGTAGAAGTAGTTTAGGACCAAGATCCTCTAATTCACAACTGAACATAAGCCCAAAGCTAGCCCCTTTGCACTTATCTCACAGTTTTGGTCTTCATACAGGAGGATTTATCTGCTTTGTATCAACATCCCAAGCCAACCCACAAGCGTATTCTCATGGGTGTTGAATAGGGAATACCCCCCTAGGTTTTGCAGAGCCTAAAGAAGAAGAGGAGATAAAAATAGAGTCTATCTCCTACACTGTTGGCCCCTGGCCCAGAGATCCTATTGATCACTGATGGCTACCTTGTAGGGAAATCTGGGAATGAACATCCAGTCAGGGAAAAAACCAACATAATGTATGAACATCAAAGGAGGAGAAAGTTAAGAAAATGTGCATCTTAAGGGGAAAAGTTTGTGCCATAAGGGAAAGAAGTAGTTGCCCTTTGTCCTTGATGTCAAAGGGGGAAGAGAAATGTTCATCTAAGGGGGAGTATGTGTTGCCATCAATGACAAAGGGAGGATTGTTGGCAATATGTGTTGTCATTGATGTCAACACTTAGAGTGAGGTCAACACTCAGTTTGTGATGATGATATACTAGTGTAGTAATAGAGATGCAGTGATGATACTAATGTTCATAATTACTGATGTTCAGTAATGTTCCTAATATTCATGGTTGGTTGCTGATGTTCATGGTTGGATGTCATGCCCTAGTTAATGTCAAGACAAGGTGTATTGAGCATGTCTGTGGTCAGCAAAGATGATTTGATAATGAAATATTAAGATAGGAATTAGAAGCATAAAGATGAATGATGGTATATTAAGATGGGAATTAGAAGCTATGCTGAGGATGAGAATATGTTGTTAATGACCTAAACCATGTTATATGATCCTTCCTGATGATCCTAAGAAAGTATGAGTTGCTACATGAATGTTCTAACCTCTGAATGTTGGTGAAGAATGGATGTTGTAGGAAGCTACCTAGAAGACTGTCTAATAGAATTCCTCTACATTTGAAGATATGGTAATACAGTTTAGAAGTTAAGTTCAGTATGTTGTAAAGGTGCTAAATCCAAAGTTTCAGATCATTTTCTCCTCCGCAGTGAAAGTTACGAGAGATAGAGTTCTGCTTTGAGCTCTAGCAGAATCAAGCGATGATGAAGATTGTTTGGAATGCTCTGCATTCCTCCGCAGTGATAGATATGGTTATACGGTTTTGAGGATATGTTCAAAGCAGTGTATGAGTGCATCCATATGAGTTTCAGATAATTTTGAGGTCCGCAAGTTGAGTTTTCAAATGGCAATTGAGATACAGATAATTTTGGATGCCTAGTTGTTCTCAAGACACATGTTGATGATGTGCACCATCTTGTTGTGGTATGAAATGGCACATTGACTAATGGAATTGGTCTTGATGATCTTGTGTTGTCTCCAGTTGCTTCGCAAGGTGTTTTTCTACTCTCTTCGAAACTGGTTGAGGTATGGATTGATGATATTGCTAGGCTATGCCTCTGTCTGGCCGACTGAAGAATGTTGAAGGTATGTGCCACAAAGTTCTTATTATGTAGAGTTCAAGAAGTGTCTGGAGATGATGTATAGGTCCTACTGACTCACCTAGAAGAAAAAGCAATGTTTAATCATTAATGAGTATCTCCAATTTAAAATGTTCGTTGTGCTACAAGCTTCATGTGTTCTTTCTTAAGGGCAACCTAATTCAAATTTGTGAAACATGTGTATGTTATTCCTTGAAGGATGATGTTGTGAAGAATGTTTAGGACCAGTTTAAGCATGTGTTGGGGTCTGCAAGGTGAGGTTCTTCTGCTGGAGTATCATGTAGTTCATGTCTAGGTTGGTCATCTACATGTTTAATGATGTGTGATCTCTGGCTGACTTGTAAATTGTAGTATTCTTGTTGTTGTTATGTCAGAAAATGTATCCTTGGGACATTTCCCTCTTAAGGTTTAACCCTCGGGTCCTTAGAATGCATTATAAGCATCTTGCATGTTAATTTTGAATCTTGATGAGAAACCCCTAAGTGTTATGGCAAATAGGACCTAGGGGGTGCTATTTAAATAGATCCTGACCAAAATTGGGAGGGTGAACTCAGGCACTAGTGCCCTATTCCTGCCCCATTTTAGGTCAGCCCTAAATTTTAATGTCAGTTTTATGACTGTTACTTAGGTCTTATGCCGACATCTCAAGTTTGAATTAGGAAATTCTTAGTGGGAATGTGTGTTGTTGCATATATAAGCATGTTTAGAATTCATTTGTCAACTAGAGATGGATATTACGAACTTGTGATCTTATTCTAAAGTGATTCAAGGCTTTCATTGTGTTTCAAAGCAGTGTTGTGGTGTTATTATGTTTGTTTGTTGTAGATTTGACTCCATCTCCTCATGGCATGAAAGAGCTTCTTCCTTCCATGAGATCTACACCTCCAAGACTTGAATGTCTCTCTAGGGCTTGACTGAGGTGAGCCTCTAAACACCACAACCTCCAACCACTCTTCTTGTGATTGCAGGTTATAGGTGTTGCATCTTGATGGAGTGGAGTTGTAAGGAATAGTAAGACAGTGTGCAAATTTTAAATCCGTGAAGAAAAGGACTGCTTAGACACGGGCGCTAGTGGCAGTGTCCTCCAAAGTTGCAAACACAGAAATCATTGTGACAATAATAATCAACATCCAAAGAGGTTCCAACACCCTAAAAAACACCTGGTCTTGGACTTGGACGCTAGTGGTAGTGTCCTCCACATTTCCTAGGATAGAAACAGAAAGTACATTGATCATCAATGTCAGAAAGATATTAGGATTCCACAGAGAAAATACCACCTTGGATAGGGGCGCTAGTGGTAGTGTCCTCGAGTGTTCTGCATTCCAAACTTTGAAAAATGGTTAGTAACTAATCTCTGTCTACTACTTAAGTCTGCAAACATTTGTCGTAATTCATCAATTTGCTTACTGTTTTGCATAATTAGGACTTTAAGTGTATTTAAGCATTAATTTGATACATTAGTTGATAATATTTGAGATTCCACATCATTCCAAGTGATAACCTAACTTGTAGGTGAATCCTCTTGCAAAATTGTGATTCAACTCGGTTGATATGTCCTTGAATGTTTGTAGAGAAAGGAAGATTTAACCCTTGTTTTCAATTCCCCCCTTTTCCTATAAAATATTTTGGTGAAACCATGTTTATTTGAATTTTGCACCTTTCTGAGTGTTGTACTCTAGATTTGCATTCATTCATCTTATTGCATTTGAAAAATTACAAAAAAATTGAAAATTTTGAAAAAAAATTAGCATCTTAGGCTTGCATTTTGACATAATTTGCATTAATTAGCATTTAATTTCTGTTATTTTCATTAGATATGATTTAAATTGCATAAATTCACCTTATTTTATTCACTTGCATTGCATTTACATGCTTAAATTGTCAAAATTTGCTTGAAATTGTGCATTTTTCATAAAAACCTAGTTTTGCATTAGCTAGGGTTTGTAGTTAAAATCTTGTTTCAGATTTTACTACCCTTTTCAAATACTCATTTAGGACTTAATTTTTATTTTTGTGTTGCATCATAGTGTCCTTTTTTGCAAAAATTCATGTCTAGGGTTTGAAAACCTTGCATTTTCACTAGATTTGACCTTATCGTCTCTCTAGAATTGCATTATAGGCATGTTGTGAAGGATATTATTACATTATTGGATTGATATTGAGCTTATTATTCTCTTCACCTCTTAAAATTCCTTACAACACCTCTTCTTTTAGTGATTTGCATTGAAAAATTGTGAAAAAAGTAAAAAATAAAGCATTTTAGATCATAAGCATACATAGTTTTTGCATTTGTCCTTTGCATAAGCATTGAAAATATTTTAAAATCTGATCTTGCATACATTTGAGTACATATACACATGGATTATAATTGCAACAATAATTCTAGGCTTCCCCCTAGGCCTTTTTTGAAAAGACGAAGCCCTGAACCTAAAATTACATTTACACCTCATGACAAAACATTTGTAAACAATGAAGGGCCTCTTTACATTACTACTAAAATAATGGAGATTCCAGTAAATGGTACACTTATAGATCCTAATTGCATGTCTAATGTGATAACAGAAGAGTTTCTCCTTGCACATAATTTGACACAAGATTCATATGAACCTTCGGATATAAGGATTAAGACACATAATGGAGCTTTAATGCCTACCTTTGGGAAGATAACTTTATTGGTTACAGCTTCTAATAAAGTCATGGATCAAATATTTGAGGTTATCCCTTTATCTGACCTCTTTCGTGTAAAACTAGGACACCCATGGTTGAAAGGTATGAACGATGTCCCCTCAACTATTCACAATTGCATAAAATTCCCTTTACATGGACACGTGTGTACTATTTGACGTAATACATATCAACCTTTAGCAGTAGACAACAACTTTACTCTTGATTACTTTTGCCCGCAACCTAATAGAGACCCTGAGCCATGAAGAGATCACTCTTTCCTACTATTTTGGAGGAAAAGGGGGGATATGTGAATGTAATGTGGTTGATTTCATTTAGATATTCCCTTCTCATCAAACATCCAAGGGCATATCAATAGAGTTGAATCTCTACTAAGCAAGAGCATTCACCTAACAGGTTGGGCTGCCTCTTAGAACGATGTGGAAGCTCAGATATTATCAAACAATGTCTCTAATTTAATGCTTAAGTATCCTTGAACCCTAAATAAGAAAAATAATAAGCAAATTGATGAATTACGACAAATCCCTTCAGACTAAGTGTAATGCCCACTCAAGAAAATACACTAATTATTAAGAAATAAAGAAAATATAATATGAATACATGAGAAAATTTATATATATTAAAAAATTAACATACAAATTCATTGTAAATAAATTACAAGATATGAATGCTTCATATACAAGTATACACATTTGCAATAAATGCCTTAAGATCATCCTTTCACTAAGTGAAGAATACTTTGTGAACTCCGATATCCTGCATAGTTATCATATTTGAATCTGCACACTAGATGAAAACATTAGTTATGCATAGTCTAAACAATATCAATTTCATAAAATGACATGCCTAAGGCCCTAAGGGGCCGACCTAATGTCTCTGGGGCTCATGATGGCCTTGCCTACGTACGCATAGTGTAGAGACTCCATAGTTTAGGACTTGGACTTACAATCAAAATGATTTCATACATTAATGATAATATAGATATCAAAGAGTAAAAGATCGTCATACATTTATAATCCACAACTAGGCAACCTCATAGCTAGAAACCTTTTATTTACCATCCATTCTAAAATAAAAGTAAAGTTCTCAATCATTAGTTTTACCAATCGACTATCTTTCTTAATAAGTAGGAAGATACCTTCTACAACCATAATCATCAATTAACACTATCTCGACTAAAGCTTGCAACACTATGCATCCTTTAAACAAGATAATTCCATTGGTGATAATTACAAGATGTAAGATAACTACAAACTTAAGTTTATTATCTTGGTTGATCAAAATACTTACTCCAATTCTTTATCATATTACTATAATTTAAAGAAAAGAGAAGTACAAAACATGAATAATCTAAACCATTAGTCCAAATGCATCATAAATTATAAAGCAAGAAATAAAATCCATAATCTCAAAGGGAACATCACCAAGTATATACAGTATAAGACAATTTCATCCCTAAAGATTGAATAATAAGATTTCCTAATATAACTATTGCTTCCTCAATTGTCTACTAAAACTAAATCATTCAAGTTCAAAATTAAATATAGCACTTTCCAAATAATTACAAGATTTACAAGTTTTACAATATTGCAGGCAAGTTCCAAAATCAATTAATGTCTAAAGTAAGGTAATTATGATGAAATCAAAGGTCATTATAAAAGAAATCATTAAATTCCAAAAATCAAGTTTCAAACAGACATCATTTCATTCATAAGTTTGGTTCACAATATTCTCTTGAAATATGAGGAAACACAACATATAAGTTTTATCGATCTCATAACATATTTCCTTACACAAAGATGAATTTATATATTATAACACTCAGCTTTATAAATCTTGGCACAAGTAAAATAAGAAAGAACCATTCATACATGAAACTATTAACACCTAACTATTGTCTAAATAGAATTCACAAAAGTAAAAAAAGTTAGATCCGTAAAAAAGTGTACATTAGACTATTACAAGCTATGAGAAATCCTCACTTATGAATTGCATGAAAATCTATCAATAAGTAACATAAAAGAAATCAGACCAATGAAAGAAGCGTGTTAGAAAACAAATTATTACAAGCTATGGTCCATCCTCAATTGTGAATTGCATTTACATCCGAAATCTTTTCACTTACCAAGTTCCAAATATTTGTGTGTCCTCCATAATTTATTCTTCCGGCCAGTAAGGAATCTCAACTTGGAAAAGTGTTTTCATGTCTCTCCGGCTTTCTCTTCCAACAAACTTGTGGATGCCTCTTAACTACGGCAATTAATTTTTGGGTTTATGTAATTTACACCACAAAAAATTTGGAGTGCGAAGAAGACTGGGAGGACGAATTTATAATGGTGAAATTATGAAGGTTACTGTTGTTCCAAAACACTCTACTTAAATATTATCCACTTCAATGGTCAAACAATCAATAGCAATGTTACACCTCATTTACAATAAAAAGTGGTAAATATTTGTTCTATTTTTTTGATTGGCCAAAATTGATATTTAATATTTAAAACTAACCATTAGAAAAAGCATCGCCCTTGCATACTGCCAAAGGTAAAAACTCTCAATCGATTCTCTCCATATTTTCAAACTAAAGAAACTACAATTTGCACTAAACCATTCTAAACTGAAGCTTCTGACAAAGATTAAGGAAGGTGAGTTATGACCCACAATCATACGATTGAAATAACATAATTAATAAAATGATTAAGTTTCTGACATTCTGATCGAAGATCTAATGCAATCTATTGCCAGATCTGAAACCCTAAATCTACATGCTTTTGATTTCCTTAAATATTTCAATTGATTATGCCGTTGTTGCAGCGCATAAAGAGATTAAACGCCATTGAAGCAAATATGGTAACATATTTACTATTTATTGTTTTACAAGTGCTACCCCAATTACGACTTAGAGAAAATTTAATGCTCAAGTCGAAATGCCTAGGGAAGCACAGATAAGGCACGACGACTGCTTGAGAGGAAGTTAATATTGGAAGCATTTCAAAGCAATGATTTCAGAAAGGCACAAATATGGGTTGAATATGTTTCCGAAAATAAATTTCCAATGATTAAATAGAAACTTTCACAATAACAAAGGTAAGATTATCAACAAGGTGGAAGCAGAGGCTAAGCATGCTAACTAGTGTAAGGAAACCTCCCGAAATGTTAATTCAGATACAAAGATTACTAAAAATGCAATGAAAAGAAATAGCAAGGGTTGACCTAAACAACCTGACTGTCTAAACAAAAACAATCTTGATACTACAGGATTTATACGTCTAAGGACTTTCATCAATGCAAGGCAGATGTTAAGTTGAACTCGTGGCCTTTGTATAACCATCCAATTGAGATAGAAGGAGATAGTTGCCACCTTGAAATGAAACTTATTTCTAAGATTGTGGCCAGAGAAAATATTGTGAGAGATGTAAACTATTTCCTTCATAGGGATGGTTTTCTTGTGAGGATTATTGATGATGCTAAATGACGAAAACTAAAAACAATTCTTGCACTATAATAGCATGCAAAGTCAGATCTCTTGTAATAATGGAGGAGAATCCATCGAGCATAACAGAATGGGGAACTTTTTTTAGATTTTACAGTCGCAAGTATCGTGGTAGTCATGCATGTATTTGAACTGTATCTTTCATTTTTGTCCTGGAAAAGATGGAGGACAATGGTGGGAGCGCCCATGTCCCAAAATGTTGAACTTTGTCCTCTTTCTTTCGGATCCTAAATCCCTGTTGTCTGCAACTTCCTTCTGTAATTCCACTCTGTGAAATTTGGTACCTGTAACCTGCAATCACAAAGGAGTGTGGGAGGGGGTTGTGGTGTTTAGAGGCTTGCCTCAGTCAAGCCTCGTAGAGACATTCAAGTCTTCTGAACACCGTTGTTAGATGAGAGTGTGTATCCCGGTAGGATAGAGGCAAAATCCAAATGATAAATGATCAAAAACACAATAGATATCACATTGTAGTGTAGATCTCACATAAATGAAGGCTCTTTAATCACATGAGAAGATGAAGTCAAATCTGCTATCACAAACACAATAATAATGTTCTACTCTTGCAACAATGAATATCTTGAAATCACAAATATGCCTGAAGTTTGCAATCATCTTCTTATTCACTTCTAGATTTCAAATGAAACACTAAACATGCTTATATATGCAACTACAAAGATTCTCGCTAAGAATTTCCTAATTTAAACTTGAGATGTCGGCATAGGACCTAAATAATGGTCATAAAATTGACATTAAAATTTAGTGCAGGACTAGGGCGCTAGCACCCAAGTCCACCCTCCCATTTTTGTTCTGATATCATCAAAGTAGCACCCCTAGGTCCTATTTTCCATAAGACTTCAGGGTTTTCTCATTGGGATTCACAATTAACATGCAAGATGCTCTAAATGCATTCTAAGGACCAAGACCTAAACCTTAAGAGGGAAAAGCCCCCAAGGGGACATTTTCTGACATAACATTTAGCACCCACTTTAATGTATGTATAAACACAAGGCCAATACATGCATTAAAGTATGGTCAACAAACATAACAAACATGCCAAGCATGGTGAAGACATGCCAAATGCATTGAAGACATTAACAGGAACGTAAAACACGAAGAAGACAGTTATAGTCATGCAAAACACGGAGAAGACAGTATTGAAGACACGCAAAACATAATGAATATAGTGAATGTGGTGATTATTTCTTTTTTTTTCTTTTTCTTTTTCTCATATATGAAATGCAAATGCAAGTACAAGAAAAGCAAACACACAACCCAAATGCAGGAGGAGCTCATCGCCGCCAATCTTGAAACTTCACAAGGGGCAATAGACACGCCAAACAAATCTCAAAGTGTAGGAGGAGCTCATCGCCACCAGTCTTGAAACTATAGTTGAGAACAAACACGCCATACAAATCCCAAAGCATAGGAGGAGCTCATCGCCACGAGTCTTGAAACTATGCTTGGGAACAAACACGCCATACACCCACACATGATAGACACGGAGAAAACACGGCAAACAAGTGATGGAAGAAACCTATTGCTAGGTTCGCAGCCATCTCAGGCATACTACAAGCACATACCGACGATTTGGCTTCGCTACAACAATCGTCAAAGACACACTTAAGGCTTAGGATAATCTCAGATCCGCCCCGCCTACTCAAAGGACTTTTAGAAAATGACAGGATGTGCAATCTCCTCGAGAAATACACCATCCCTGCCTCCACAGAGGGCTTAAAATAAAAAGATATGCATGATATCCTGCCTCCACAGAGGGCTTAATGATTGCAATAAAGAAAAGAAATATGTTCACTCGCTCAAAGATACAACATCCCACCTCTACAGAGGGCTTCAAACATGCTTCGTTAGTACCAAAATCATTAGACAACTTACCTTATATATGCCCCACCTTAAGGTGCTTGATATCATGTAACGATATCAAGCATGTTAAGGTAGAGAGAAAACACACAAGGAAACACGATCTCTCACAAAGCTCATGCCCCCCAAAGGTGACATGTACTTTACGATCACCAAATGTTCTCACAAACACACAATTTCCTACAAGAAAAGGTGTTAGCATCCATATAATCATGATAAACAACAATGCATGTAATCATTCACATAGAGAGCCGAGGAAAGCAAGATCCAAGATAGACAAAGTGCACTGAGCGCCAGTATTGTTACATTTTGTAAGTGCGATAAGACAACATCAAAATATCACACAGAGTGATTCTACTAGCCAAGCATCGGATAATATATATCAACCCCATCATCATGTATGGACTAGGTCCATTTTTTGATTTCTCACTAAAGGGACACTAGGTCCGTATCAGTATAATATGTTTTTCGTCATCTGCCAGCTAGATAGAACCACTAGAGGAAGGTAAACAATAAATCAAGAGAGGAGAAACAAGTGCCTTAGGGACAATCACGTAGGAGAGTGCCCCCAAGTCACCAACTGCAATGCTATGTCCGTAAGACAAAACATACAACAATGAAAATAGAGGAGAAGCAATGTAGAAGAATGATGATACAAATAGAAGAAGGGTCACAATAGAGGCAGTCTCCCAGTATCCTTGACCTTACAAGAGAATCAAGGGTCATCCTAGGAGGCCTAAACAACAAATAACATATCACGGGGGAAACACAACACAGAGGTAAAGGGTTAGAAATACTCACCTACCAGTACAATTGTACTAAAATTTGTAACTTGCGAGCCTCTTGGAGAGATGCTCCATCAAGTTTTGTGTGAAGCTTGAGTGGTTCTTATGAGAGTCTTGTTTGTTGTCAGGAAGTCCATGCGATGCCTGTTTCTCAAATCCTTGTGTATTTGAGATCTCTGTTGCTTATGAGGAGAACCACTATATTTCCAACTGATGATAACCATCTTGCTCTTTTCCAATTTTTAGTTCTCTTATTTTGTTGATTTTGTCTATCGTAGTGAAAGGGACTATCTTGTATTATTTCAATTTTTCCTTTTGTCATAATCTCTTGCTTTGGTTGTTCTAGTTGTTTTTCTGATGCATTTTGATTATCTCTCAATCCTTGAAGGGATAATGGGGGAGGAACCTCAGCGTAAATACCATTCCTTCGTGGGTGAGGTAATATTTTAGTATTTTCCTTGTCCACCTCTATTGTAGCAATTATCTCATCATAATTCAAATAGTCATCTTCTACTTCAAGTGTATTTTGTTCCATCATGTTATTATCGATATGCTTAGGAAAGGGATTAGTAAAGATTTGTAAATTCTGATTTGGTAGAGCAACCGGTTTATTTCCATTATCATTCGCACGATACCTTATAACATTCGATTCGATGAGGTCTTGTATTTCATGTTTAAGACGCATACATCATTCAGTATCACGTCCTTGTTGCCGATGGCAATGGCAAAAAGCATTAGCATCAAAATAATGTCCTTGCATTCTACTAGGATACAAAGGTTTAATTAGAGGAAGGTTCATGAGGTTATTACTCATAGCTTGATTCATGATAGAGTGATAGGATTCAGATATCGAAGTAAACTTTCTTTGTTGAAACAGTACCTTCTTTGGATTAGTGATAGCAGACCCTTGTGAGAAATTGTTTGAATTTTGTCCATTAACCTTGATGAAAGTCTTATTATTCCTCTTAAAGTTGTTTTATGACAGTCCACCCATGGATTGACCAACTTGAGCTGATGAGTTTTGGTTTTCACACTGACTAGACGAAAGTTGATAATCACGAAGGGCAGTACATAAATGTTGAAAGGAATTATACTTCATAAAGAGAATCTTATCATGGATGTTAGGTTGTGGATTTGTAATAAACACCTTTTGAACATCCTCATCCTTCATCTGATATTGAATTTGTGCATAGAGAGTTGATACCGACTAATAAACTCAGTTAACTTCTCTTTCGGACCTTGCTTGCAATGAACTAAATCTATCAAGGAGACTTGAGGTCCAATGTTTGCTTGAAAATGTTGTAAAAATTAATCAACTAACTATGAAAAAGAGTGTATTGAATTTGGAGGTAGGGAACAAAACCATTCTAAAGTAGTATCTTTGAGATATTGCGGGAAAAGCTTTGCTAACAAATTCTTTTCAAAGTAAAAATCACTACACACAGCCGTGAATTCTGCCACATGAGTATTAGGATCACCTTTTCCACCATATTTTTCAAAGTGATGAGTTTCAAACCTCTCAAGCATAGGATTTCTCAAGATTGCATAAGATAGGGGATTACAGGCACTATAGGTTGGTATATTAGGTTGTGAAGAATTTGTCAAATTTTTTCACCTTTTGTTGTAAAGAAATCGTGCCTTGTAAGAGTTCCAGTTTAAGATGGCATCATTAGGAGATGTGGTTTGTTGTGAGGAATTAGAACCGAAGTATGGAGGTGATTGAGCCTGAGTAGTGATAAGCGGAGGTTGTGAATAAGTGAGTGGTGGTTGAACATAGTGATAAGTGGAAGGTGGTTGCGAATAGTTGTATGTAAGAGGTGGCTGGGAATAAGTATAATGGAGAGGTGGTTGAGAGTAGGTATTCATAGAAGAGGTCACCTTAGATACCAAGTTCTGATAGTTAAATCCTACAACGTTGTAATTTTGTGAATTAGTGCCATTAGATACTCCAATACTAGTAATAGCATTACTACAAGCATTTGCATTAGTAGTTAAAATCGTTGATGTAAATGTAGATATTCTTGTAGTGGGTATAGGTGCCGATATTTGCGTATGGGTCGGTGATGACATGTTATTAAGACCATTCGCACATTCAGTCACTAGCATAACATTATTGTGTACTATATGCATTAAACTTCGAATAATGTTAATACCATCTTGTCCTTCTTTTATCAATTCTCTTATGTTGTGAATCACAGGTATAGCTTCTTCCGCTATCTTTTCATTTTCAACAAATGCTTGAAAATCAGCTAAATCTTTATCAAGTTTGTTTATTTCCTCATTAGGTACATGTGTTACCACCTCAATAGTGTCATCAAGATCATGAAATATTTGATCTTCCATAGTGGTTGTATGAGGTATAGTGTCTTGCAAAATTTGTGTCTCTCCTTTTGTAAAGAAGGTGTTCAATGAATTTCCAGAGGTAGGAATATCGTATTCTTTAGGAGCACTAGATCCCATGAGTCTTCTACTTCTTCTTAAAGGGATATTTCTATTATGGAAGTGGGTTATAATACTCATACAAAATCATGCAACACTCAATGCACAAACTAATAGAACAGACCCTAGGAGAAAGATATGTTTAAGATCCAAAATGCTTGATTTTTCACCTTTTTTCAATGCAAATGAGTGAAAGAAGAGGTGTTGTGAAGAATTCCAAGAGGGAAAGAAATTAATATGCCTAAGAACAGTCCAATTATGCAACAATATCCTTCACAACACACCTTTGATGCAAGTCTAGAGTGATGAAAAGTCAAAACCTAGTGAAAATACACCTAAAATATGCAATTTTTCATCAATTTTCAATGTAAATGCCTAATAGAAAGGGTTTTGTAAGGAATTTGAGGAGGGGAAGAAGATAATAACCCTAATATTAGTCAAATAATGCAGCAAAATCCCTCACAACATGCTTGTAATGCAATTCTAGAGAGACGACAAGGCCAAAATCTAGTGAAAATGCAAGGTTTTCAAACCCTAGACATGAAATTTTGCAAGAAAGCCACTATGATGAACACTAAAATTAGAAATAAGACCTAAATGAGTGTTTTAAAAGGGTAGTAAAATCTAAAGAAAAAAAATTGACTACAAACCCTAGCTAACGCAAAACTAGGTTTTTATGAAAAATGCACAATTTCAAGCAATGCAAATGAATACTAAATGATGAATTTCTGTAATTGAAATCAGATCTAATGAAAATAACAAAAATTTAATGAATTAAATGCCAATTAATTCAAATTATGCTAAAATTCAAGCCTAAGATGCCAATTTTTTCAAATTTTTCAATTTTTTTGTAATTTTTTGAATGCAATGAAATGAATGAATGCAAATCTATCACACAACACTCAACAAGGTGCAAAAAATTCAAAAACACGGGTTCACCAAAATGTTTTGGAGGAAAAGGGGGGATATGTGAATGTAATGTGGTTGATTTGGTTTAGATCCTCCCTTCTCATCAAACATTCAAGGGCATCTCAACTGAGTTGAATCTCTACTAAGCGAGAGCATTCACCTAACAGGTTGGGCTACCTCTTGGAACGATGTGGAAGCTCATATGTTATCAAACATTGTATCTAATTTAATGCTTAAGTACCCTTGAACCCTAAATAAGCAAAATAGTAAACAAATTGATGAATAATGACAAATCCTTTCAGACTAAGGTGAAGGACAGAGATTGTTATCTCACTATTTTTTTAAGTTCGGAATACAGAACAGTCGAGGACACTAGCACTAGCATCTTTGTCCAAGGTATTATTTTATGCACGAAATCTGCATCTCTTTTCGACACTGATATTCACTGTATCTTTTGTTTTTGTCCTGGAAAAGATGGAGGACAATGGTGGGAGTGCCCGTGTCGCAAAATGTTGAACTTTGTCCTCTTTCTTTCGGATCCTAAATCCCTATTGTCTGCAACTTTCTTCTGCAATTCCACTCTACGAAATTTTGTACCTATAACCTGCAATCACAAAGGAGTGTGGGAGGGGGTTGTGGTGTTTAGAAGCTTGCCTCGGTCAAGCCCCAGAGAGACATTCAAGTCTTCCTAACACCATTGTTAGATGAGAGTGCGTATCCCGACGGGATAGAGGAAAAATCTAAATGATAAATGATCAAAAACACAATAGATATCACCTTGTTGTGTAGATCTCACATATATGAAGGCTCTTCAATCACATGAGAAGATGAAGTCAAAACTGCAACATAAACACAATAACAATGCTCTACTCTTGCAACAATGAATATCTTGAAATCAAAAATATGCCTGAAGTTTGCAATCATCTTCTTATTCACTTATAGATTTCAAATGAAACACTAAACATGCTTATATATGCAACTACAAAGATTCCCGCTAAGAATTTTGTAATTCAAACTTAAGATGTCGGCATAGGACCTAAATAGCGGTCATAAAACTGACATTAAAATTTAGTGCAGACCCAAAATAGGGTAGGACTAGGGTGCTAGCGTCCAAGTCCACCCTCCCATTTTGTTCTTGTATCATCAAAGTAGCACCCCCTAGGTCCTATTTTCCATAAGACTTTAGGGTTTTCTCATCGAGATTCACAATTAACATGCAAGATGCTCTAAATGCATTCTAAGGACCCGAGAGTTAAACCTTAAGAGGGAAAAGCCCCCAAGGGGACATTTTCAAACATAACACCTACAACATAGACTATACAAAGAAAAACTTATATCTAGAGTGGTCGGGCCTCCTATGCAAACAACAAAAGACAAACAACCCGCATTGGAAGAACTTCCTAGCGGACAAAATGACATAAGAATAAACCAAGATTATTATGACTATGATGAAATAATTAGCATGATAAAAGTGGATAAGGAAAAGTTTCATAACTCACCTCATCCACAGAGAAATGGTATCTATGTTAAGGTTCCTCCCCCACCATCCTTACAAGGAACGGGAGGCATTCATCGAGAACAAAATAATTCATCAAGACAAATGAGATTTGAAAATGGTGCTTCCTCCTCTAACATGCGGCAACCTATGGAAAAACATGACAATATTTTTTGAAAATATAAGAAATAAGACAAAAATAAATCAAGACAAGCTTAACAAAGAACAACTTGAAGACAAGAACAAAAGTTGGGCTATGGTACCTTATAAACCTCTCTCCTCTAGCATTCGAGATTGGGAAGATGATGACTTACTCAATGATGACTGATAGTTTGGTTGTCCCTGTAGGTATGTATTTCTAACCCTTTACTTTTGTGTTGTGTTTCCCCCGTGATGTGTTATGTGTTGTTTAGGCCTCCTAGCTAGATGACCCTTAATACTCTTGTAATGTCAAGGATACTAGGAGATCGCCTCTATTGTGACCATTCTTCTATTTGTACCATCATTCTTCTATATTGCCCTTCTCTATTTTCATTGTTGTGTGTTGTCTCCTAGGGGCATAGCATTGCAGTTGGTGACCTGGGGGTGCCTTCCTATGTGACGACCCTAAGGGACTTGTTCTCCTCTCTTGATTTATTGTTTACCTTCCTCTAGTGGTTCTATCTAGCTGGCAAATGATGTAAAACAAATAAGACTGATAAGGACCAAGTGTCCCTTTAGCGAGAAATCAAAAAATGGACCTAGTACATACATGACGATGGGGTTGATATATATTATCCAATGCTTGGTTAGTAGAATCACTCTGTGTGATATTTTGATGTTGTCTTATCGTACTAACAAATCATAACAATACATCTGCTCCATGCACTTTGTTTCACTAGTACAAAAAGAGCAATATATTACTAAAAAAAACTACTAAAAACTGCTTATAAATGACCAAACATGGTCATGTGACTATTAGTAGTTTATTGCCAGTCATTTATAACACGATCAAATTGATGACTAAACCATTTTTAGTCATTTATTGGTTGTTTTGATTGATCAATTTGGTAGTATATTTAGTCATTGATTGTTGTAATTTGGTCACTTATTTAGTCATTTTTTTCATTGATATATTTAGTCATTGATTGTTGTTAACTGGTCACTTATTTAGTCATTTTTATTCAGTGATTTCTGTCCATTGGTAGTGTATTTAGTCATTAATTTTATCATCATTTTGATCAATTTGGTAGTATATTTAGTCATTTTTATTCACTGATTTAACACTGGTCGTATATTTAGTCATATTTATTCACTGTTCACTGATTTCTGTCAATTGGTAGTATATTTAATCAATTTAATTATTAATTCATGTCAATTAGTAGTATATTTAGTCATTTTGAAGCTTGCAATCTATGTAGATTTCCATCTGGCATTAATTGTTCACTTCGCACATGTCTTTGATTTTATTCATTGAATGCTCTGTGAGAGGAGTGTTGCGAGCTGAGCAATATAATCCACATTTGGATCTCATCTGCCTTGGTTTTATTTCCCCGTCGGCTTGAATGACTTCAATTCATTATGTTGGCTCATGCGATCCTCTTTTTATGTAAGAGACAATGGTATCTATGCCATTAATTATTTCATTCTTGCCTCTTCATTTTGCTCTTGCTGTGTATCTACAATGTCTATCTATCCCCGCAATTGTCAACTTCATTCGCCTATTCAATCATGGGAACAACCAATGCACGGAAGCATCAACTTAGATTTCATGGCTAGGGCCTTCAAACTACTCAATGAAGAGCCAGTGGAGGATGCTTTGATAGATGTATGTGATAGAGATTTTCTGCTGCAATCTAGGGTATGTTATGCTTCACATCTGGTATCTCATTTTCTCTCAAATGCGATGGACTTATTTCATCAGATTGATAAGGTTAAAAGGATAGCATCAATGTTTGTTCATGACTATATAGTCCCAAAAGTCAAGCTATTTGAAGCTTTTGCTACTTATAATCTCCATGATGGCTCAACCTTGGTAGGGGGACTCTTTCTCCATGAAGATATCATTAATAAACCTAGTTTTAACTGTGTTTATCAAGCGATGATTTCAAGTTTGAAATCAGGTAATAGAGAGCTCTTTGATAATTCACTGCAGGTTCACAAATCTGCATTTGGAAGGTCCAAGAGGGAAATGATAGAGGAAGTATTCAATTCATGGAGCTTCTTGTCAAATTTCCAACCACCGGTAGTTCCCTTCACCAATGATGACACGGTCCTTTCTCAAGAGAATCCAACTGGGGGTTCATGGCTTTAGGGTTGCAGATTTAACTATGGACAGCATGTGAACCACTCTTTCTATTTTAAGTTTTTGGCTTTGCTGTAACTTTGGTTTCCTTTTTGGCTAGAAAGGGCCTTTTAGATCTATAGCTCTGTTCAGGGATATTAGTTAAAATGCTCTGTTATGTTATCTTTTTGGCCAAGAAGGGCCTTTTTTGTAATCTGTAAAAATGTTTTTATTAATATTAATATATATGATACTCTAAGCATCCTTACCAATTCAAAAAAAATGTCAACCCTGGTTCATGTGTTGTCTTGTGGAGAATATTGGTGATGCTAAATGAAACAATCTGATAAATAGGCTTACACTATAATAACATGCACTACATCAGATATCCATTAATAATGAAGGGACATCCATCAAAGCATAACAGCAGGGATTTTTGTCATATGTTGTAGTTACAAGTGCCCTGCTAGACATACATGAAAATGTGGAAGCATAGACAAGGCAAGCGAACTGTTTCAAAAAATGCTTCAAAGAAATGTGATATCATGGAATGTCGTGATTAAAGGATATGTTTAAAATGGGTTTTTTTGAAAAGTCCTTAGAAAATTTTAAGAAAATGCAACTAGTGAGTGTAAATCCCAACTCCTCAACCTTTGAAAGCATCCTTCCTACCTGTGTGTGAATTGGAGCTTTGGATGAGGATATGAACATCCATCAAAAGTATATTTGGAAGTAGATTTTTATCAGATGTTGCAAGTTCCACTTTGGATCACCAAAGCCTTCACAAAAATTTCTACACAAAATTCAATAATGAAGAATTTATGCACAAATTCTCTTTTGAATGATGCACAAAGCCTCCATCACAACACCGCACAGTTTGTTGTTGGGCCTTGCAGTGATGTGGGAATCACCTGCATCACTGCAAAGCCCAACAAAAGTGCGGTGTTGCGGTGGAGGCTTTGTGCATCATTCAATAGAGAATTTGTGCATAAATTCTTCATTATTGAATTTTGTGCAAATGTTGTTGTGAAGGCTTTGGTGATCCAAAGTGGAACTTGCAATATTTTTGCTTGAATAAATAGGAAGATAAGGTACACCCTACATTCCACCAACTCTACTACCTCCAACTGGACCTATGACAAGTGATTGAAGGAATGAATTACAAAAAATATCATACTATCTATTTATGATGTTTTTCTAAGCATAAAAAAATTAAACAAGTACATCTCTTAGTTGTATAGACCAGGACAATTCAACCACCATTATACCACTCAATGAATACTAACCAACTCCTAAGTCATGATCCAGATGACTCCTTTGGTGCCTTGTAGGTGGTCCTGCATATGAAAGCTCTGGGTCCTAACAAAAAACCACAAAATCAAGGAGTTCAAACCAAGAATAAATAATATAGGGAAAATAACCTACAATAAAGATACCTTCATACATTTGATAAAAGAACATTTGATAAATCCATAAATCCATGCAAATTTCCTTCCATAAATCCATCTTAGGGATCCATATTTCTTTTAAAATTATTCCAGGAGTCATTCATAAGCACCCCATACCAAGTCCATGTGAAATATATTTGTTTTTTTAACCATTGATGTGTTTTTGTCTCTCACCGCAGTCCCACAGGTCACTCAAAAGGTCTTGGCGAGTGTGCGGGAACCAAGGATAACAAGGGAGCAATTATCGTTATCCCGCAACATGAAGAGATTGCACTTGCGGCATTGCAGGATGTAGAGATCGATTACCGTAGCCCTGCAGCAGTCTCAAAATGAAGTGGCAGGCTGGTGGTATAAATTTAAGTGGCATATGATACTTCACCACAGTCCCGTGACAGTCAAGAGAATAACCAGTGGTAATGCGGTAAGAAGGAGCAAAGGAAAATAGTACACCATGCCCCCATAATGGCCTCAAGTGAGGCTTGCGGTATGGTGATAAGGAGCAGAGGAAAATAGTACACCGCATCCCCGCGGTGGCCTCAAGTGAGGCTTGCGGTATGGCAGTAAGAAGGAGCAGAGGAAAATAGTACATCACGCCCCTGTGGTGGCCTCAAGTGAGGCTTACGGTATGACAATATAAGGAGTTTAAGTTATGTAAGTGTTGAATACCATGGCCCCGCGACAGTTTCAATAAAGGAGTGCGATAGTGCGGTGAAAGGCTTCAAGTGATGTTTAGTATACTGCAGTCCCGCGACGGTCAAAGAAATAGTTTGTGGTACTGCGACAGGGAACAAGTCATGGTGATATAGTTGAATTTTTGAGACAATATTTCTGAAATGGAGATAGAACAAACTATGAACTTTCTTAGACACAGCCAAGCCATGACTTACACCCTCTACATGTTCCATAGAGTTGTCTTTATGGTAGAGATAAGTCAAGGGATATTAGTTTGTAGTCATTACATTTCATTAAGGAGTGGGATTCTAAATATTTTTTGGTGTTGAGATACCCTTGCTACCAAGATAAGAATCATGTGAGGATCTACCTTAAGGCAATAAAGAGATACAGAGCTATGCCATGACTTACATCCCCTTAACAGCTGAACAAATATAATTATAAGCAACAAAATAAAAGATCATTAACCATGCTTAGACATTCACTTTAACTTGGCATCTATGGCCCATTGGCTCCAATAGTTGCTATCCTATCTTGTTTCTATTGTTGATTCTATGTGTTCCTTGGAGTCATAAAAGCAGACATGGTAGGCAACTCCATCACAGGCAATTAATAAAATCATGAGCCCCCAAAGCCAAAGAATTGGAAGGCCTCATTTGGTTCAAAATTGATAGTCATGACTTAGAAAACGACAATCAATAGAATGGTAATAAAATCCTTGGTTGACACTTCACATTGGAAACTCATTTGTTAAAATAAGTCAAAACAACAGACAATCACTGCTATCTCATTTTTTCAATGCCTATTGGTATCCTAGATGATATCACCATTAATAGCATTTTGTGGATTGTGTCTAGATGTATGATCTGTTTTAGCTTTTGGTATTATCCCATCTCCAGGGTCATATGCCTATCTTAGTAAGATATATCATTTCTCTTTGTCAACCTATCTTAGTGAAGCCTCAAATCAGTTTTTATTTTTGCCCATAATGTTCTTCATTTGTGTAATAATGTTGGCTAAGGTATTGGTAACGAAGTTGCCAAAGACATGGTGATATAGTTGAATTTTTGAGACAATATTTCTCATTGGCCCAATCAAATCAAAGAACACTTTTTCTACCTTTTCTCCACTATTCTTTTATGAGCTGAGTAATTTCAAATTTGATTGTTGTCATTTGTAATATATTTCTATTGCATTTGAATTTGAAATGTTTGATCCATTGTTGGATTGTTGTTACCTTTACAGACATAAAAATATACCTATTCTAATATTTTGAACTTATAACAAGTCAAAGTGGGTTGTGCTTGTTTAGCAACTGGTTGAAATTTAATTTGAATGTACTGCTTCTTGATGTTCCCCTTGACTCATTATCATTTTTGTTTATCATCTTGATTTTTGGCTAGCAACAAACATGTGATGCATTTGTTGTGATGTCCTATGGATGGTGGCTTATTCCAAATTATTTTCAAACTATTTTGAGTTCTAGGTGTACACCTTGTGGAGACTTGTGGCATATTTCTATGCTTAATTTTTTTTCCAAGGTTACAGTGAGCTGATAAATGCAATTATTCCAAAGGTAGTGGAAATAATTTTGGAACAATTATCTAAGTTCTCTCTTACTGTTCAGATTTGTGTAATTTTTGATTTTGCAGATTTTTAATAGCCTTGTTTGACGAGTCTTAGAAATTGGTTTCAATTTACAAGGTAAAGTTTCCATCTGGAGCTAAGAAGATTGTGTCAAGTAGTTGCAGAGCTATAATTGGTCAGGTTACTGGTGGTGGAAGGATAGAAAAGCCAATGCTCAAAGCTAGCAATGCATATCACAAATATAGGGTCAAAAGAAAATGTTGGCCCAAGGTTCGTGGTGTGGCAATGAATCTTGTTGAGCATCCTCATGGTGGTGGTAAGATCATCAACACATTGGGCATGCCAGTACTATGCATCGTACAGAGAAGGCTTAGCATGTACACATACTTAATCATAATTAAACAATTATAGAGCTCTGATTATTTAAAAATGTCATCTTTTAGTTTTTTTTTTTCTTTAGGTTTCTTTGTGTCAACAATTTATGGGGACTAGGTTGTAAACCATCTTTCCTATTATTGTTTTTTATCATTAGTGGTTTACTCTTGATTCAAAATTTTGGGAAAGACTTCAAACTAGGTTGTAATCCTTGTTTCCTTGTATTGTTAGACAAGGCAAATAATAAATTCAAAACTCAATAGAATTTATTGTTTTAACAATGTCTTGGAAGACTCTAACAAGAATAGACAAGGCAGTGAACTATTTGAAAAAATGCCTCAAAGAAATGTGCTCTCATGGTGATGGAATGCTATGACAAGCACATTGAGACCACATTTCTTTGAGGCATTTTTTTGAATAGTTCATTTCCTTGTCTCATGGTGATAGAATGCCATCACAATCCATAGCAATTTGCTTGTCATGGCATTTGCTTGTAATAGCCTTCATGAGCTTGGAGATGTATCCCCTCCCTATTATATATGAACATATATGCATACTAAACCCAGCTTTATTGATCCACCTACACCCAAAGTAGCTTAAGTGTTGACTTAGTTGCAAAATTTCAATGTTCAAGATGCAACTAACAAAATGACCATAGACATACATTTTATCAAAACACGTAAAGCTCATGTGAATTATGATATATAAAATATCAAAAAACCATAGCAGTACTATTTTTTCCTGATTGTTTTGGAGGTTCTGTTTCTTTCAGCGTCATGCATAAGAGAGTTTTTAAGACAGCTTTTAAAATAATATTTTCAAACCTTAACTAATACCATGATATGTGAATTTATCATTTCTGATCCCCCAAATAAATATTCTCATAAAATTGAGCTTATCACATGAACATCATGAAACAACAGAAAAATGAAAAATGAATATGACAAGTAGAGAGTGTTCAGGAGTTGAGTTACTTTACATTAGGAGGATCAAACTTGGCATGAAGGTTACTAAGTTTTGCATGAACCTCTGCATAGTCCTTGAAAAATGCTTTCTGATCAACTGCATATTTCTCAACATATACCTGTAAAAAAATTTAGAATCCAATTAGCACTTTCCTTATTATTGAAAGAAAATCAACTATAGGCATCCTCTAAAACTTTATTTCAGATGCATATATCCTTCACTGAGTTGAATTATCTAGTAAAATGTTTCTCAATTTTTTCAAAATGGAGAAAAAGATTTCCTACAAGACTTAAGATATTGGCTTAGCATTATTAGTATGTTATGTCAATGGAAAGATTAATTCTTTTGACATATTTCATCAATATTCTTTAGCTTCTTTGAGCTTGCATAAGTTGACATCAAGCTTTGTTGGAGTTCAAGATGGATTTTAAAATACCCAGTTTTGCAAAAATAAGGGCAAGTTAAAATGGATTATTCTTTTTGAGCTTGAAGAACCAAAAAGAAAGAAGGAAATTATATTAACCACCACAAATGATGAGAGTAGGTCCATGGGGACTCAAAAGTACAACCAGTTAAAGAATCACCTTGAATCCAGGATCTTCAGAAAGAACAATGTCAGTCGGCAATACCAGAAGATCTAGGTCCCTCCTCTCTTTTATGTCCTTCACAAAATCAAGAAAAAAAAACTTTTGCTCATTCATGATCAAGGTAAATTCTAGTACATGAGGTTCAATTCAGCTCTACTCTGTACCTTGATATAAGAATTATCAAATTTAAGCCACACTACTGTCCATGATTGACCTCCTGGTGCCCTAGGACCATCTTTTTGCACCAAAAATAATCACATGGTTATTCAAATTTACACTTTTCTAGACTACAACACTTTAGGACATTCCCACATTCCTTAATTGTCTTATTATGGAACCTTATAATTAAAAGTCAGGTGCCAACGTGTTAACATTTACCATATATGTTGAAACTTTATACCCAAATATCAACCTTGTTTACAAGTGCAGAAGTAAGCAGACTACCCCAATCAACCTACACCCAAAGTACTATATGTTAGATTTAGGACGGACAACTAAGAGGGGGGGTGAATCAGTTGTCCAAAACTTTCTTGCAATTAATCACTTAAATCCTTTTCTTAATTCATCAGCATAATAATAAATCAATCATGGAAACATAATGCAGCAATTCAAGAGCAGAAACACATCAACACATATGACACCAAGATTTTTAACGTGGAAAACCCGATTAAGGGAAAAACCACGGGGTGACTAACCCAAGATTGTATTCTCTATTAAAATAATAGTAGGAACAAAATGGCACATGCCAATTAGGGCTCAGTGCCCGAGCACACTGCTCACAAGAGGCCCACTACCTATAGGAGACACACTGTCTACAGAATAATAAGTATTACATACTTGAACTGAAGAATAGCATCTTCACCATGCTTGAGTCAGTTCCATTTAATCCCAATACTTCTGCTCTGCCTTTCACTCTTCTCCTCTCTACCACACTCTCACCACCACATAATACTTTTGAAATGACTTTACAACTCCTTATTTATACAAGACATCGACTTAGGGATAATCATCCAAGTCGGCATACATTTCAGAGCAAATACATAAATACAACATAACTAATTACAAGAAGAGTTCACGCAGATAAACACACTGTCGGCCACACAGATCTGAGACTTCAATATTTCTTTAGGAACATGCTATTCTCCATAGAACATCTCCAAGATCATCTGCAGGATGTGTAACTCATCCAGTCGGCCAGACTTAGGAAGAACACCATCATCCGGAAGTAATTCTTCAATTATGAGCTCAATCTTCAATGTGGACCACCAACACGAACTGGACACAATCCAAAGACCTCCACAAGCTTGCCTGAATCACCAGGAACATCCATACTACTTCTGCTCATTGAAATCATTCTCTCCTTCATCTGGAACCTCAAGAACACAGACTGTCATCATTGTCATATTGGAATAGATGCTTGCGGACCTCCAGACTATGAACCAATTGAGTTGTCAATTCAAATTGACTTCCTAAACACTCCACCAAATCCGTAGAACAAGATATTGCATTTCTGGATCTCACCAGACCTATCTGTGTCACTCTATCACCTCTGAACATCTGCCAGAACCGGTTTTACTTAAGTGGCCATAACTTCTTCAAATCTTCATGTGGACCTCTAAAATCTTTACTGGATCATCTTAAGACACATATCTACAAACCCTTTGATGCACATCCTCTGATCTTCATCTTAGCTAGGATCTTTACCTCACTGACTTCACTATTCTTCTCTATTCCTGATAGGACTAATTTTCTCAATATCCTCAGCATTTAGCTCATCCAATCCTTATCATTAATGCAATAGGAATATGTTGACATCAATGACAACACCGGTTAGGCCCATACTTGCAACAATCTCCCCCTTTGTCATTGATGGCAACATATGATGTGAAAAATTGTTTTAACCATCAAGACAAGAACTTCTCCTCATTTACACAACTCCCCTTATCAATAACAACCATTCACATGTCTTCTCTTCCTTTACTGCTCCCTCTTTGATCAACAACCACTTGTTTTTCACATGTCTTCTCTCCCCCTTTGACATCAATGGAAAAGGGCACATACTTACACCACTTCAAAATCATACCAGCTGCTCCCCCTGAGTAGCAGCTTCCCATCATCAATCTGGACCATAAGATATGATTGTGAGATCCACTGAACTGATGCACATCAGTGCACCTTAATTCAGAACCAGAGGGGTAATGACCCCTAACTTCTCCCTGAGATACTCAAAAGAGTCCTTAGGTAGAGGTTTAGTAAAAATATCTACAATCTGATCCTTGGAAGGCACAAACTCCAATCTGACTTCATTCTTGTTCACTTGCTCTCTCAAAAGGTGAAACTTGATGGATATATGTTTAGTCTTTGAATGCAACACCAGATTCTTTGATATATTTATTACACTTGAATTATCACAGAAGATTGTGATAGGTTCCTCATACTCTACTTTGATGTCTCTTAGCATTTGCTTCATCCATAATACTTGAGTGTAACTACCTACTACTACAATATATTTTGCTTCTGCAGTGGACAGAGATATTGCCTCTTGTTTCCTACTCATCCAAGAAACCAATCTCTTCCCTAAAAAGAATACTCTACCACTGGTACTCTTCCGATCATCCACATCTCCTGCCCAATCCGCATCTGTATATGCATGAAGGCAAAAATCATGATCTCTTGGATACCACAATCCATACTCAACTATTCCTTTTAGATATCTAAAAATCTGCTTGATTGCCATGACATGAGATTTTCTAGGATCAGCTTGGAATCTAGCAACAAGACCAACAGCATTCATAACGTCAGGGCTAGTTTGAGTGAGATACAACAATCCTCCAATCATTGACCTGTACTTTTTTTATCAGCCTTAGGAGAGTTATCATCTTTGCTCAATTTACATCCGGTTGCCATGGGAGTACTCATTGGTTTTGAGTCTTCCATCCCAAATTTCTTCAACAATTCTTTCACATATTTATTCTAAGAAATGAAGATTCCTTTCTTTGTTTGAATGATTTGCAGACCCAAGAAGAAATTTATTTTCCCAAACATGGACATTTCAAATTCACTTTTCATTTGATTTGCAAAAGTTTTGCACATATTATCTCTTCCTCCAAAAATGATATCATCAACAAACACTTCAACAATCAAGATATTTTCATGATCAATTTTGAAGTACAAATTATTGTCAGTAGTACCTTTGTTGAAACCAATCTTCAAAAGATGTTTATCCAATCTTTCATACCAGGCTCTTGGGGCTTGTTTGAGTCCATAGAGTGCTTTCTTCAACTTGCAGACCATATCATCATGATTAGACAATTAAAATCCATCTGGTTGCTCAATGTATACTTCTTCTTCCAAGTCACCATTCAGGAATGCAGACTTGACATCCATCTGATATACTTTGAAGTCCTTGAAGGTAGCAAAGGCAAGAAATAACCTGACTACTTCAATTCTTGCCACCGAAGCAAAAGTTTCTTCAAAATCAACTCCTTCTACTTGAGAGTAACCCTTGCAAACTAATCTGGCTTTGTTTTTGACTACTTCACCAACTTCATTCAGTTTATTTCAGAAGACCCATTTGGTTCCAATCACATTCTTATTTCTAGGTCTAGGAACAAGATCCCAAGTGTGGTTTTTCTCAATTTGCATCAGCTCTTCCTCCATTGCTTTAGTCCAACTTTCATCATTGTATGCTTCATTCACTGTCTTTGGTTCAATCTCTGAAATCAGACAATACTCTTCTGAGTCTTGAGCAATCTTTCTTCTTGTTTGAACACCTTTGCTTTTATCACCTATGATCTGATCTTCAGAGTGATTCAGTCTTACATCCTTGGGAATTTTGGGACTTTCTTGCACTTCTATTTCTTGAATAGGTTCATTGAAACTCATCTCTTCTTCCTGGTTCACCGGATTAGTCTAAATCCGAATCTCAGAAGGGGCTTGGACTCCTTGGATCAAAACATCATTCTGATCATCTTCATCATATTCATAAAACCTTGAGGGTTTTTCAATACCTTCATCAACCTTCACATTTGTACTTTTTATAATCTTTCGCAATCTCTTGTTATAACACTGGTATGCTTTGCTTTGAGTAGAATAACCCAAAAATATTCCTTCATCACTTCTAGCATCAAATTTGCCTAAATCTTCATCTCTTTTAATGTAACATTTTCTACCAAAAACTCTGAAATACTTTACAGTGGGAGTGATGCCAAACCAAAGTTCATAAGGAGTCTTACCGGTATTGCTTCTGATTTGTACTCGATTGAGAGTATAGACTGCAGTGCTTACATCTTCTTCCAATAGATCTGAGGAACATTTGTTTCCATCATCATGGTTCTAGATGCTTCCTGGATAGTCCGGTTCTTTCTCTCCACCACTCCATTTTTCTGTGGAGTCCTTGGAGTAGACAATTGTCTCTTTATCCCATGTTTCTCATAGAATTCTATGAACTCACCGGATGTGAATTCTCTACCTCTATCAGACCTCAGACATTTTATGTTCAAACCGGTTTCATTCTCTACCATAGCCTTGAATATTTTGAATTTTTCAAGAGCCTCAAATTTCTCTTTCAAAAAAGTTACCCACATCATCTGGGAGTGGTCATCAATTAATAACATGAAGTATCTATCACCTTGCACACTCCTGATTCTTGTCAGACCACATAGATCAGTATGAACTAAGTCCAATAATCTGGTAGAAGATTGTTCCTTGCTTTTGAATGAGACTCTACTTTGTTTACCTAACTGACATTCTTTGCACAAACTATTAGTAGGTTTTACCAATCTTGGAAGATCTCTTACAGCCTGAGTGTTGCTTATCTTGATGATATTATCAAAATTTACATGACACATTCTCCTATGCCACAACTAGCTCTGATCAATTTGAATAAATAAACAACTTTTACCAATACCAACCAAGTAGAAGATATTAGCTTTTGTTTGAGTACCGGATGCAATCTCTGTTCTGGAACTTTCAAAGATCTTGCATTTTCCATTCTTGAATCAGAGATCATAGCCTTTGTCCACCGACTGTCCAACACTGAGAAGATTGTGCTTCAGACCTTCAACATACAGTACATTACTGGTTTTGTTCTTTCCATCAAAAGAAATCGTTCCTCTACCTCTGATTCTGCCAGCAGAATTATCACCAAATTTTACTTCTCCTCCTTCATACGTTTCCAAATCTATAAACTTATTTTTGTCACCTGTCATATGGTGAGAGCATCTACTATCAATGACCCAATCATCCTTTTCTTCAACTTGGGCAGCCAGAGCTCTTTCTACAATTTTAAGATTGGTAGATTCAGAGGACATTGGATCTTCTTTCTTGATGGCAATAAACACCCAGTCATTTCTGGATTTGTTTCCTGTCTCTGATTCATCATCCATTACTCCTTCATCATCATCTTCATGAACATAGTAACATTTCTTTTAGAACCTTGATCTGTTAGGATTTGGCCTTGAAAATCTTTCCGGACACCTTGAGGCAAAATGACCAATCTTATTGCAGTTAAAACATTTAAAAGGCAATTTTCCTTCATACTTACCGAATCCTTTTGGTAGTGTTTTTGCAATAAGGGCTTCAAGTTGAGTAGCTTCTGCTTCATCTTCTTCCATATCTTTTCTTGCTTTTTCATACCATGATAGTTTCTTTGAAGAGTTTTCTCCCGGATCAAACATTTATTTTCCTTTTATAGAGGCACTAGCTTTGAATGTAGATTCAATCTTGGGGGGGCATCTCCAAACTCAGTTAATTCAAATGCAACCAATTTACCAACCAATTGATCTCTTGTGATACCTGAAAAGGATCTGAATTCTTCAATAGTAGCAACCTTGTATTTGTAAGAATTAGGAAGGGATCTAAGAACTTTGCCAACAATCTCATCTTCATCCAAAATTCCACCAGCACATCTAATGCCACAAACAAGCTCATTTACTCTTGGCATAAATGTAGTGATATTTTCATCTTCTCTCATCTTCAAGTTTTTGAATTTTCCTTTCAGACTCTGTAGCTTGGTACATTTAACATACTTGTCTCCTTCATGCGGAAGTTCTGGTTTTTGCCAAATCTCATATGCAGTTTTTAGATCAATAACATTTGTCAGCTCTGAATCAGATAAGGCACTTAAAAGAGCTTCTTTAGCCCACAGATTATTTTCAGCATCTCTGATTTCATCTACAGTACACGGACCATTCTGAGGAGGATCATACTTCTTTGAAGCCATGATCCAATACTGCATTCCCATACATTGCAAGTGGCATTCCATGTGACTTTTCCAAAGAGTGAAATTGGTTCCATCAAACCTTGGACTATCCTTCTTGTAGGACGACATCCTGGGTCTCCTCAAGCAGTTAATCTCTTTTAGAGGAACTTAGCTCTGATACCAATTGTTAGATTTAGGACTGACAACTGAGAGGGGGGGTGAATCAGTTGTCCAAAACTTTCTTGCAATTAATCACTTAAATCCTTTTCTTAATTCATCAGCATAATAATAAATCAATCATGGAAACATAATGCAGCAATTCAAGAGCAGAAACACATCAACACATATGACACCAAGATTTTTAACGTGGAAAACCCGGTTAAGGGAAAAACCACGAGGTGACTAACCCAAGATTGTATTCTCTATTAAAAGAATAGTAGGTACAAAATGGCATATGTCAATTAAGGCTCACTACCCGAGCACACTGCTCACAAGAGGCCCACTACCTACAGGAGACACACTGTCTACAGAATAATAAGTATTGCATACTTGAACTGAAGAATAGCATCTTCACCATGCTTGGGTCAATTCCATTTAAGCCCAATACTTCTGCTCTACCTTTCGCTCTTCTCCTCTCTACCACACTCTCACCACCACAGAATTCTTTTGAAATGACTTTACAACTCCTTATTTATACAAGACATTGACTTAGGGATAATTATCCAAGTCGGCATACATTTCAAAGCAAATACATAAATACAACATAACTAATTACAAGAAGACTTCACGCGGATCAACACACTGTCAGCCACATAGATATGAGACTTCAATCTTTCTTTAGGAACACGCTATTCTCCATAGAACATCTCCAAGATCATCCGCAGGATGTGTAACTCATCCGGTCAGCCAGAATTAGGAAGAACACCATCATCCGGAAGTAATTCTTCAATTATGAGCTCAATCTTCAATGCGGACCACTAACACGAACTGGACACAATCCAAAGACCTCCACAAGCTTGCCTAAATCACTAGGAACATCCACACTACTTCTGCTCATTGAGATCATTCCCTCCTTCATTCAGAACCTCAAGAACACAAATTGTCATCACTGTCATATTGGAATAGATGCTTGCGGACCTCCAGACCACAAACCAATTGAGTTGTCAATTCAAATTGACTTCCTAAACACTCCACCAAATCCGCAGAACAAGATATTGCATTTCTGGATCTCACCGGACCTATCTGTTTCACTATGTCACCTCTGAACATCTGCCAGAACTAGTTTTACTTAAGTGGCCATAACTTTTTCAGATCTTCATGCGGACCTCTAAAATCTTTACTAGATCATCTTAAGACACATATCTACAAACCCTTTGATGCGTATCCTCTGATTTTCATCTTAGCTGGGATATTTACCTCACTGGCTTTATTGTTCTTCTTTGTTCCTGATAGGACTAATTTTCTCAATATCCTCAGCATTCAGCTCATCCAATCCTTATCATCAATGCAACAGGAGTATGTTGACATTAATGACAACACCGGTTAGGCCCATACTTGCAAGACTATATTCATTTATATTTACCTACTAAGGGTTATATCAAAATACCCTAGGAGCATACCAAGTGGTATCAATCTATCAGAGCATCTACTAATTTCTTGGCCTGTATTTGCCTTCCAAAGCAATAATGTGTGGCCATAATTATTTGATTTCTCAGACCTGTGGCTATCATATTATTGAATTGTATCAGTGAGAGCCATTTCTCTATTTGTCTGAGTTTAACATTATATATGGCCACTGGTTTTATCAGCAATGACGAGGGTCATTACAGTCCTCATCATTTAATTTTAATAAATATCAATCCAAGGTAGTGTCCATGGCTATATGCAAAAGGGAGAAGGAATAACTTGCATGGTAGTCCTTTTTACAAAAGGGAATTGACAACAATTGCATGAAACAAACTAGGGTTTAACTCTACTAAAAAAGATAATTTAATCTAAGGAAAGCAATAACTTGAGCAGTTGATCTAATTCTGGAATAAAGGAATTGCATAGCAGAAAAACAAATTATTCTATGGAAGGTAAAACTGGAACAGCTAAAGGAATTATGCATAACAACAAAGCAACTAATGAAACTAAGAAATATAGTCTCTACACTTTGGTTGGAGTGGGCCCTTGATCCTTCCTCAGGAGAGACTAATCAATTCTAGCAATCAGCAAATGGGTAGAACAACTTTCTTTATTCAATAACCTTCAAGATCCAGAATACATGCTGCTGTAGAAAAATAGAGTTCTTCTTTCCTTCAATGAATTCTTTTACAATTTCCCTTTTTTCTATTCTACGCCATAGTTCTCTATATATAACTATGGTTATTAAATTCTAATTGAGTTTCTCTCTAGAGTAGAGAACTTATTCATGCAGCTAACTAAACTTATTTATCTAGTTAACTAAACTTATTCATTTAGTTAACTGATTATACAATTGCTGATTTCAAGGAAGACATGAAATATCTTTCAGAAAGACATGCAACACTAAATGTATATTCTTTGCATAGAATAATTACTCTTAATTAGATCCATTAATTTAGGAGTAATTATAGTCAATCTATCCTTCAAAAAATCTCAGAGTGTGTGTTGGTAGATTGGAAAAATCTGCAACAATTTGATAAAGTTTTTTTGGAACATCTCCAGAGCTTGTAGAATAGTCACCTTCTGTCATAGATTGCTCATTTTTTTACTAGATCTCCTCAAATAATTTATGGGTTTTGTTCCTCTAACTTCCATCTTTCTAGATCATTTTGAATTTCTAAATTTTATTAAGAAATGAGAGAGATATCGTAGTTTTACTGAAACTGGTTTTCTTGACTTTTCTGTTCTGCATCTTTGCACTCTGTAACAGTCAACTTATATCATTAACTATTTATTCATTTTAATGAATCTCTTCAAAATGTCTTCATAGATTTCTTCCTCTCTCTTTAAGCTTTATGGATCATTTTGAAATTCTAATTTTCATTAAGAAATGAGTGAGATATTGCAATTTTACTGAAACTGCCTTTTTGACTTCTGCATCTTCGGCGCTATGTGCATCTCTGGTGCTCTATGCATCTCTGGAGCTCTATCCATCTCCGGTGCTCTATGCATCTCTAGAGGTCTGTCCATCTCTGGCACTCTATCCATCTCTGGAGTTTTGTGCATCTCCGGAGCTCTGTCCATCTCCAGCGCTCTTTGCATCTCCGGAGCTTTGTGCATCTCTGGAGCTCTGTCCATCTCTGACACTCTGTGCATCTCCAGAGCTCTGACCATCTCTGACTCTCTGTGCATCTCTGGAGATCTGTGCATCTCCGGAGCTCTCTGTATCTCCAGAGCTCTGCAACTCAGAAACTCTGCAACTTAACATAAAATAGACTTTCTCTTCACTTTATTGATAAAATAATTATTGATCTCGAGGTGAACATGTAATATCAAGATAAACTCATGCATGGCATTGATTGTTGCATTTAGACAAGTTTATTTGATATTTAGCTAAAAATCTCCAAACCCATACTCAAGTCCACTTCAAAAATTGATTTAATAAAGAGAAAATATATGCTTTTATTTGACTAAAGATGAGACACTTTATGGTGTCATCATCTCCCCCACACTTAAGAGGTTGCAGGTCCTCCTGCACTTCATAATCATCTTTTTGAGCTAACCTCTTTGCTTTTATTGTAGTTGCTCTGGAGATGCTTTATAGTTGCTGATATGGTGTTCTCTGGAGCATTTGTTCTAATGATCTTTGGAGTTGCCATTCTGATGATCTTTGGAGTTGATACCCTGTTGTCCATCTCCAGAGCTACAGTTCTATTGATCTCCGGAGCTGCAATTCTAAGAGCTCCAGAGATGTTGTTCTAGGAAGAGCGCTGGAGATGCTCTGGAGTTGCTATTCTGATGATCTTTAGAGTTGTTCTAAAAGCTCTGCTGATCTCCAAAGTTGATACCTTGTTGTCCATCTCCGAAGCTGCTGTTCTAAGTGCTCTGGAGATGCTATTTTGAGAGCTCCGAAGTTGCTGTTTGGATTTTTGGAGTTGTTTTTAGCTGAGTCCATCTTAGTCTTGCATGTGACCATCATGCACTAGTTTGTTCTCCATCCTTTTTAGCCCATGTTTTGCATGATGCATGCAAAGAGGTCTTCAACTTCTGAAAGCCAAAATATCTGCAAGAGTTCTTGGAAGCAGCAAATTGTATAGAAAAAGCATGTGCAAAGCACTTATTTGCAGAAAATAAACCTACCCTAACCTACTCTACTTAGTGATGTAGAGATAGGTTACACAAAACCATTGACTTGTTGGGGAAAATAACTTCCTTTTCTCAAAATATGGATCCATGCATTTAACTTTCTAAAAGAAAAGGAAAACTATGAGAAGAAGATGACTAAAAATGTAAACTTTGATGCTTCACCTTCTGAAATAACAGCCTTCTCCATAATTTATGACTCTAGTACATGCATGGGCTGATTGGAGAGATCTTGCAACCCTTCCTTGCATTCTAGTGCATGCATGATTAGAGGCAGCTCCTTGCTGTTCATGGGCTAATTGGAGAGATCTTGAAACCCGTCCTCATATTTTGGTACATGCATGGTTAGAGGCAACTCCTTGTTGTTCTTCAAATATCTGATCGGGCAGCCCTCCTTGGACTTTGAAGGCATCCAAATAATACTCTGCCATACAAGCTCCTCTAGTGGAGACAAGATTTCTTCATTATACTCGTTACCTATTGCAAGAAATAGGGCATCAATGTCCCCTTCTAAAATGCATTTTTCCTTGCTGGACATTGGAGTCATGGTCATCTAGTTGAAGAGGCTGCACAAGAGCTGAAATTACAGAACAACAAAATTTTTCACCTTCTTTGCATGCAAGAACCTTATGATTTGGATCTGTTGTTTGGGGAGGTTTTTGGCATATAGATCTCTTTTGAGGAACTTCTTTTATCTACCTAGACTTCAAAACAATAAATCTGAAAAGACTACCAAACTAATTTTCCACTCTTTTTGACTTGTTGTCACCAAATCAACAACTCCCTAATTACACCTATCCCCAGCAACGGTGCCAAAAATTATGAGGGTCATTGCAGTCCTCATCATTTAATTTTAATAAATATCAATCCAAGGCGGTGTCTATGGCTGTATACAAAAGGGAGAAGGAATAACTTGCATGGCAATCCTTTCTACAAAAGGGAATTGACAATAATTGCATGAAACAGACTAGTGTTTAACTCTGCTGAAAAAGACAATTTAATCTAAGGAAAGCAATAACTTGAGCAGTTGATCTAATTCTAGAATAAAGGAATTGCACAGCAGAAAAATAAATTATTCTATGGAAAGCAAAACTGGAATAGCTAAAGGAATTATGCATAACAACAAAGCAACTAATGAAACTAAGAAATATAGTCTCTACCCTTTGGTTGGAGTGGGCCCTTGCTCCTTCCTCTGGAGAGACTAATCAATTCTAGCAATCAGCAAATGGGTAGAACAACTTTCTTTATTCAATAACCTTCAAGATCCAAAATACATGCTGCTGTAAAAAAAATAGAGTTCTTCTTTCCTTCAATGAATTCTTTTACAACTTCCATTTTTTCTATTCTACGCCATAGTTCTATATATATAACTATGGTTATTAAATTCTAATTGAGTGTCTCTCTAGAGTAGAGAACTTATTCATGCATCTAACTAAACTTATTTATCTAGTTAACTAAACTTATTCATTTAGTTAACTGATTATACAATTGTTGATTACAAGGAAGACATGCAATATCTTTCAGAAAGACATGCAACATTAAATGTGTATTCTTTGCATGGAATAATTACTCTTAACGTGATCCATTAATTTAGGAGTAATTATAGTCAATCTATCCTTCAGAAAATCTTGAAGTGTGTGTTGGTAGATTGGAAAAATTCGCAGCAATTTGATAAAGTATTTCTAGAACATCTCCAGAGTTTGCAAAACAGTCAACTTCTGTCATAAATTTCTCATTCGTTTTACTAGATCTCCTCAAATTATTTCTGGGTTTTGTTCCTCTAACTTCTATCTTTCTAGATCATTTTGAATTTCTAAATTTCATTACAAAATGAAAGAGATATTATAGTTTTACTAAAACTAGTTTTCTTGACTTTTCTATTCTGCATCTTCGCGCTCTGTAACAGTCAACTTATATCATTAACCATTTAATCATTTTAATTAATCTCTTAAAAATGCCTTCATAGATTTGTTTTTCTCTCTTTAATCTTTTTGGATCATTTTGATATTCTAATTTTCATTAAGAAATGAGTGAGATATTGCAGTTTTACTGAAACTGCCTTTTTGACTTATGCATCTCCGGTGCTCTGTGCATCTCTGGAGCTCTGTGCATCTCCGGAGCTCTGTCCATCTCTGGTGCTCTGTGCATCTTCAAAGCTCTGTGCATCTCTGAAGCTCTGTCCATCTCTAGAGCTCTGTCCATCTCCGGAGCTCTATGCATCTCCGGAGCTCTGTCCATCTCTGACGCTCTGTGCATCTCCGAAGCTCTGTGCATCTCTGGAGCTCTGTCCATCTCCGGTGCTCTATACATCTTCGAGCTCTATGCATCTCTGGAGATCTGTCCATCTCCGGCGCTCTATGCATCTCTGGAGCTCTGTCCATCTCCGTTGCTCTATACATCTTCGAGCTCTATGCATCTCTGGAGCTCTGTCCATCTCTGACGCTCTATGCATCTCTGGAGCTCTGTGCATCTCCAGAACTCTGTGTATCTCTGGAGCTCTGCAACTCTGCAACTTAACATAAAATAGACTTTCTCTTCACTTTATTGATAAAATAATTGCTGATCTCGAGGTGAACATGTAATATCAAGATAAACTCATGTATGGTATTGATTGTTGCATTTAGATGAGTTTATTTGATATTTAGCTAAAATCTTCAAACCCATACTCAAGTCTACTTCAAAAACTGATTTAATGAAGAGAAAATATATGCTTTTATTTGACTAAAGATGAGACACTTTATGGCCTCATCAAGCAACACATGACAGTTTAGTTATTTATCCAAATATTATAGCCAGTCATATGGAAATATGGCATATGGAGACATGGGTGTCATTTTAAAATAGTATACAGGAATATATGAATAATGGTACAGGTTATATCCCATTTAAATATAAGACTCCAGAGCTGTAGGTAGAGGTACAGGGGTAGAACTAAATTTTCCTGGTGACTATGCTTTAGAAGATTTGTTCAAATAGATAATAACTGCCCTGGAATATTTATCCAGGAACTTCATCATCAATTTCCAACACTAGGATTGACTCTGAAGGAAAAAATGCTCTAGATTTATTAGGTTACCATGATAAAGATTAAAGCAAAGACTGAGATCTATTTAAAATCCATTGTCATGAAGATATTAAAGATGTCACATGCAAAACCCTAGCAGCTGAAGTAATGAATATAGTGGCAAAGAGGATAGTGAGCTGGGGCAGATATAGGAGATCTCCACATTATCTAATCACAGGCATATACATCATTTATTTATTTTTTTAAATTAAAAGAAATCATTCTAAACCCTATATAGGATATATTGATACTTTAAAACCATCTAAAGGAATTTGAAATTATGCAAATATATGTCAAATAAACACCTAGATTACAAACAGTAGCGTGAACAATGTAACCCTTGTTGAGCAGAGCAGGAATGAGATAAGTAGCAATGAATCCTATGCCTCCTATCATGCACATCTCCTTACCATTCTCTATCATTCTTTACTGAAACACTTCTCCATTTTGGCGGGCTACGCCTGAAAATAAGGTTTCGACCAAGGTTTTAGAGTATGTTTATTAAAATGAAAACTCCATTTTGGTGGGCTACACCTGAAAATAAGATTTGGACGAAAGTTTTAGAGTATTTTGGCGGGCTATTGATTTTTTATTCCTTAAATGATTTATTCAAATGGATTGTGACTAAATAAATTACTAACTATTTCATCATTTTTATGTGTGACTAAATAATTTTTTAGTCAATGACCAAATTAGTCATTTATTTACTCATTTATAGCTAAGTTGCAAAAAATTAGTAGAATTTAGTCATTTTTAGTTGTTGTGACTAAAAGTTTTAGTCACTTAGTCATTTATTTTCCAAAATTCTACTAGTGTTTATCATTGAATCTCGCCTTAATTACACTCAGTTTTGAGATTTCTGCCGTATAGCCTCATGTTTATACTCGAATCTTGGACCCGTAGTATGACCTTGGCTCTTTATGTGAATGATTACATACATTGTTGTTTATAATGATTATATGGTTGCTAACACATTTTCTTGCAGGAAATTGTGTGTTTGTGGGAACATTTGGTGATCGTAAAGTACATGTCACCTCTGGGGGCATGGGCTTTGTGAGAGCTTGTGTTCCTTTGTGTGTTTTCTCTCTACCTTAACGTGCTTGATATCGGTACACGATATTAACCACCTTAATGTGGGGCATATATAAGGTAATTTATCTAATGATTTTGATATTGATAAAGCGTGTTTGCATATATTGATCTATTGCGTATACCTCCTTTGCATTGTAAGGCATCTCCATGACTCGGGTGGAGTTGTATACTTTTGAACACATGCTTCCTTTTCACTGTAAGGCATCTCCGTGATGTGGGTGGGGTTGCATTTTGAAAGTCCTCTGTGGAGGCAGGGATGGTATATCTCTTGAGCTAGTGCACATCCTTTTTATTCTAAAAGTCCTCCAAGTAGGCGAGGTTGGTGTATCCTCCCTTAAGCGTGTCTTTGGTGGTTGTTGTAGAAAAGCCCAACCATTAGGTGTGCCTGTAATGTGCCTAAGATGGTGGTGAACCTAGCAATAGGCTCCTTCCATCGCTTGTTTGTCATGTTTTCTCCAAGTCTTCCATGTGTGTGTATGGTGTGTTTATTCCCAAGCATAGTCTAAAGACGTGTGGCAATGAGTCCCTCCTATGCTTTGGGATTTGTATGGTGTGTTTGTTCTCAAGTGTAGTCTAAAGACATGTGGCGATGAGTCCCTCCTCACTACACAATTTGTATTGTGTTTATGTTGCCCCATATGCAGTCTAAAGACATGTGGTGATGAGTCCCTCCTGCATTTTGGGTTGTGTGTTTACTTTCCATGTACTTACATTTGCATTCATATATGAGAAAATGAAAAAATAAATAATCATCGCATTCACTGTATTCATTATTTTTTGCGTGTCTTCAATACTGTCTTCTCCATGTGTTGTGTGACTGTAACTGTCTTCTCCATGTTTTGCGTGCTTGTTACTATCTTCATTGTGATTGGCATGTCTGTAATGTGTTTTCTCTAATGTCTGCCTAAGACTAGGGGCTAGGAATAGTTCCTCAATCTCTGTGTATGCATTGGCTTCAAGTGCTTGGTGTGTTTGTTATGTTTTGACCGTACTTTAATGCATGTATGGGCCTTTCATTCATGCATACATTAAAGTGGGGGCTAAATGTTATGTCAGAAAATGTCTCCCGGGGACTTTTCCCTCTTAAGGTTTAGCCCCTAGGTCCTTAGAATGCATTATAAGCATCTTGCATGTTAATTTTGAATCCCAATGAGAAAACCCCTAAGTGTTATGGAAAATAGGACCTAGGGGTGCTATTTAAATAGATCCTAACCAAAATTGGGAGGGTGGACTCGGGCACTAGTGCCCTAGTCCTACCCCATTTTGGCTCAACCCTAAATTTTAATGTCAGTTTTATGACCGTTACTTAGGTTCTATGCCAACATCTCAAGTTTGAATTGTGAAATTCTTAGCAAGAATGTGTGTTGTTGCATATATAAGCATTTTTAGGATTCATTTGTAAACTAGAGATGGATATTACAAACTTGTGATCTTATGCTAAAGTGATTCAAGGCTTTCATTATGTTGCAGAGCAGTGTTGTGTTGTTATTGTGTTTGTTTGTTACAGATTTGACTCCATCTCCTCATGGCATGAAAGAGATTCTTCCTTCCATGAGAGCTACACCTCCAAGACTTGAATGTTTCTCCAGGGCTTGACTGAGGCAAGCCTCTAAACACCACAACCTCCAACCACTCTTCTTGTGATTATAGGTTACAGGTGTCACATCTTTATGGAGTGGAGTTGCAGGGAATAGTAAGATAGTGTGCAGATTCTGAATCCTTGAAGAAAAGGACTGCTTGGACACAAGTGCTAGTGGTAGTGTCCTCCAGAGTTGCAAACATAGAAATCATTGTGATAGTAATAATCAGCATCCGAAGAGGTTCTAACACCCTAAAAAACACTTGGCCTTGGACTTGGGCACTAGTGGTAGTGTCCTCCACATTTCTTGGGACAGAAATGGAAAGTACAGTGATCATCAATGTCGGAAGGAGATCAAGATTCCACAAAGAAAATACCAACTTGGACAGGGGCACTAGTGGTAGTGTCCTCAAGTGTTTCACATTCCAAACTTGAAAAAATGGTCAGTAACTAATCTTTGTCTACTACCTTAGTCTACAAATATTTGTCATAATTCATCAATTTGCTTACTATTTTGTATAATTAGGATTTTAAGGGTATTTGAGCATTAATTTGATACATTAGTTGATAATATCTGAGATTCCACATTGTTCCAAGTGATTGCCTAACCTGTAGGTGAATCCTCTTGCAAAAGTGTGATTCAACTCGGTTGATATGTCCTTGAATGTTTGTAGAGAAAGGAGGATTTAACCCTTGTTTTCAATTCCCTCCTTTTCCTATAAAATAGTTGTATTAGCTGACTTGTAATGTAATCAATGTAATATCACGTATATATTGTAAACCTAGTTGATCTAGGTGGGGTATGATTGCAAAAATGAGAATATGAATGTGTAAAGACAAGAATATGAACATGTTATGCATTGTGATGTGCAACTAAAGGAGAAAGATAAGAAGTAATAAGGGTTGTCCCAACTCATCTTGAAGACATTTCTATGATAGGAAGGAAGTGAAGAGTGTGTCTAATTGATCCAATCATCAGAAGAACCTAATTGCAATCATCAAAGGTGTGATCTTCAATGTTAGTTTTCAGGCAGTAAAAGGACTGTCATACTGTAATCACTTCTGAGTTCAGTCTCAGTTCAGGGAGTAGTTGCTTATTTAGGTATTAGCCCTAAAACAAAGTCTACAAGGAGTTGTAGCTTCCTTGGGAGTGTCCCTAAAATAAAGTCTTCAGGGAGTTGTAGCTTCCTTGGGCTGTAGCCCTAAAACAAAGTTAGCAGGGAGTAGTATCTTCCTTGGGTTGTAGCCCTAAAACTGTTAGACACACCACGATACTGAGAGGGGGGTGAATCAATATCTAAATAATTCTTCAAATTTAACAACAACTTATCTGAATCAGATCAGAACTTAAGCGTCACAACATTAACATGAACATGAAAGATTAGCACAGTGCACAACAACACATAACACCATATGTACATGGAAAACCCTAGAAGGAAAAAGCCACGGTGAGGATTAACTCACAATATATGAAGCTCAAATAATAACTTTGTTTTAGGGGCTTTAACCAAAGGAAGCTGCTACTCCCTAAGTAACTTTGATTTAGGGTCACTCCCAAGGAAGCTTCTACTCCCTGATGACTTTATTTTAGGGGCTTTAACCCAAGGAATCAACTACTCCCTAATATGAGAACAAACTTAGAAATGATTACAGTATGACAATCTTTCAACTATCTGAAAACTACCTTTGAAGCTCAAACATGATGATTGCACTTCTGTCTCTTCAGACTTTCTTTTGAAGACCTGATCAATCAAACACACTCTATACTTGGTCACTATCTCAAATAAGTCTTCAAGATGAATCTAGATAGCATCAACAACATCTGCTCTTTCTCCTATAGTCGCATATCAATAATACATTTATTTTGTTTTTCTCTACTTGCAAACATTATTTTTCAACTTGCAATCATACCCTCCACATTCAATTTGATCTCCTATTTATAAATGATATTATATTGATTACATAGCTTGTCGTCTAGATAAAACATGAAAAATACATTTACAAGTTGGCCATACAATATACAATATGAAACGTGTAGAAGATAGGTCTAATTAGGACAACACATTATACTAGCAAAAGACTCAAGCCTTGCGGACCCTAACACTTGCTTAACCAAGTCCAAAACATCCTTCACAACTTCAAACATCAAGGAATTAGCTCTGAACACTCCGCTCATTTGAAAATAGGATAGCTTTAGGGAAAACTCATGAAAACTTGAAGAGTAACAACCACATCAATGAGAAAACCTTGTGCAGTACTGGAAATAAGAAAGATCATCATGAAATTATTATAGATGAGTCCACATGACTCATACAACATCCCTAATAACTCCTTTTCCACCGCACATCAAAGAATTATGCTGCACAACTTCAATCATTAACTCTGAGAACTCTCTGTCATCTGGAACACACTGCAACAAGCTGTCAATTGAAAAACCAAATTGCAAACCACTAGGAAGCTTGAAACAGGAAAGAGGCATGTAATTCACATTCAAGGATATGTCCACAAAACCACAAGGTCAATCATTCACTTCTATACGAATGTGGAGCATTCCAGTAGGTCTTTAACACTACTTCATTCTACTAGAGCACATACTAGTAATTTATCAATCATTAACTTTTACTGTGAAAGGAATGATGGTCTGGAACTTTGGAAACAACACATTTACTACCTTCTGAACATAGATCCAGAACCACAAATCCATATCTACAAGCGTGGAGGAATGCGGAGCATTCCATTCACATTTCATCATCACATTATGTTGTTAGAGCCTGAACCAGAACTCAGTCACTTATCTCTTTCACTGCAGAGGAGAAAACACTCTGAAACTTATGATTTAGCTCACTTACTTCATACTCAACTTAACTCTCGAACCATAAGACCATATCTTCAAACTTAGAGGAATGTGGAGCATTCCATTATCATGCTTTCACAAAACCAACATTGTCTTCAAACTATCAGTAGAAAAACATTCTTCTGATGATCAAAACACCATGAAACTTGGAACATATATAAGATAACATTGTACAAAGCTATGTTCCAAACCGTAGAAGCTCAATAGCAAAATAATGAAAATGTGGAGCAATCTTCTGGATAGTCTTCAAATAGTAAACACTCTGAAACAAGGACTATCACCTTCTCCCGGAGGCCAAATTTTCTTTACATCACCATATACAATTCAGGATTAGTAGGAATGATCATTCAACATGCTTCAAATCATTAGCAACATAGTTGTTTCTCTTAGTGCCTCTAAATCACATATTGATCAGGTTTCAAACTCGACTCTGCTTTGATTAGGGATGTAACATTGAGCTTTCTCTTTCTTAAGAACATGACATCCAAACATGAATAGTCTCTTACTCTCATGATAGTGTTGACATCAGTGTATGCAATGTTGACATTAATGTATGTTGCTATGTTGACATCAATGGATGTTGCTATGTTGACATCAATGACAACACATATGGCCAACAAAAACAAAGTTGTAATTTTGAGCTTCATATATTGTGAGTTAATCCTCACCATGGTTTTTCCCTTCTTGGGTTTTCCATGTATATCTGGTGTTATGTGTTGATGTGTATTGTGTTGATCTTTCTTGTTTATGTTGATGTTGTAATGCTTAAGTTTTAATCTACTCTGGAGGATTTGAAGTTTGTTTAGATACTAATTCACCCCCCCCCTCTCATTATCCCGGTGTGTTCAACAAATATGTTATTGTTGGGACTAGACAACTAAGAGGGGGGAGGTCAATTAGTTGTCCCACAATAAAAACTTTTCTACTTTTAACCTTGTTTATTATCTTACTATCAGATTAGTGATGTAAATGTTAAAGCATAGATCAACAACATAAGAGTAGAAACATAATCAACACATTTGACACCAAGATTTTGACGTGGAAACCTGGTTGGTGGGGGTTAACCCACAAAATGCGTACCCTATTAAAAGTACTTATTAAAATAGAAGGCACATGCCTTTGGGCACACTGCCCAGAGCTCACTGCTCAAAAGAGAGGCTCACTGCCTACAGAATTTATTTAGAAAGAATTAACTGAGAAATAGCATCTATTTCATGCCTGATTCAGTTTTAATGAATGCTCAAGAACTTTCGCTCTGTCCCAAATTCTTCTTCACACTCTATACTGCTCTCGCTCCTTTTCTTCTCTGCTTTGCTCCTGATCCTTTCTTCGGATTTATCTATTTTTCACAAGGATAATTTCAATGCCTCTTTAACAAGTATTTATATACTTCATCAACCTTGGAATGATCAACAAGGTCGGCTAACCTTGACGCGGATCATCACACTATCGGCCAAACACAACTGAGACTTGAATCTTCTCTACAGCCACTCCATGCTTCATAAAAATACTCTAAGGCATCCGCAACAGGCTAGGAACATCTGGTTGGCCAAGACTCTGAAGAACATCAACCTCAAAGAGAAAATCTTCAGTCAACAAGCTCAAACTTCAATGCGGACCTCTAACATAGTATCCATATGATCCAGAGACCTCCACAAGCACATTGAATTCACCAATAACATCCATTCTAAACCAAATTATTAGAAGCATTTGAATCTTCCTCTGAAACCTCAAGAACACTCTCTGCCATGACTATCAAACTAGAAGGATAGCTTGCGGACCTCTAATCCTTGAACCACCAGTGTTGATGATACACATTGACTTCCCAGACATGCCTTCAAATCTGCAGATCACAATTTTATATTACCAGAGCAATCCGGACCTCTTTCCTGCCACTTTGTCTTTCCTAAGTATTGCAGGAACCGATTCTACTCAGATGGCCATAACTCCTTCAAATCTTCATGCGGATTTCTCAAATCTTAACTGGAGCAATCTCTGACAATTCTCTACACAGTAACATGATCTACATGCATTAATTGTCATTAATTTTCTCAATAGCAACAAGGATATGTTGACATCAATGACAACCCACTTAGGCACATATTTGCAACAGTTATGTATTGTATTTATGGTAGTAAAATATGCTTAGCTAAATATGTTTATGTATTGTATTTATGGTAGTTTAATATGCTTATTTGAATATATAGATGTGATTTTAATTATGGTAATGTAGTATGTTAAGATGTATGCTTATGAATTATAGTTGTGGCAGTGTATTATGCTAGTTGTATACACATGAAATGTATCTGTGACATCATTCTTTACTTAGAAATTTATATAAGGATACATCTGTTTATAATGCTATCAAAGGAACTTTATAATTTGGAATTACTTTATTTTGCATAACGAAACTTGTAACTCTAATAAGGTAGGAATCTGAATCTTTTAGATATGAATTTTGAATTTAATAGGAGTTGATAAGAATAGTAATATGTTATTGATTGTTTCATTATGTCTTGGATAGGGAAATATTGTTGATTAGGTAAATGTTAGAGAGTTAGATAAGGAAATTTGTAAGATGATTTATAGAGTTTTTAAATAATTGGTAGAATGAAATGATAGTAATATTACCAACATTGTGTTCATGTGAATTGTGTCGAAGATTGTTTTGATTTGATTAAATGATATACTTAATTGAGAATGCATAGTGTAGTATGATGAAAGTGAAATAACTTAGATTAATAGAAACAACTGGGAATAAACTTGGTAGAATTAATAGGGAATGCAATTATTTATTTCAAACTTGGCTTCTTATGCCTATTATGTTATAAGATGGCAATTTTGATAATTAAAGAGTTAGAATCTTAGTAGAATGTTGCTCTAACATGTTTTTGGAATTACATTTTGTGAATAAGTTCTAGATACTTCTAAACTTATGTTGTAACCTAGTAAATTGAAATGGTGTCTTATTCCTCCTCACTAATTATGTTTTTGGGAAGGGAAAAGTGGATGTGAACAATTATATACATTTAGATCTTTTGATGGAATCTTTTATGTAGAAAGTTGTCCCTATTTCACCTAAGTGGGTGGCAGCCAATGAGAAAATTGTCTAGGGAACTAGACCCTAGAAAGGGTTGCGTACCCACTTGATCAATCGAATGAAACTATTAAATAACTTAACTTATGGAATAATATATTTGCATGTATTCAACTGCGTGTTGTTGTTTTCACTTCAATTGTATGAATGCTTCCTGGAAAAGATGTATGGTGTATTGTATAAGTAAGTTATCTTTTGATGCAGAGCAAACACAGTGATAGCACTTAAAACAGGTTAAAAACCCATTAAACCCACAAAACCAACAGTACAAATAGGATAATATTCAAAATGCTTTTAAAACTCTTCACTTATTCTCTGATATCCATATCACCCTGAAATGCATAACACTAAACTTTGACTTTGCATATATAATGCATGACCTTCTATGGCCGGTTCTCCTTTACCACTCTTACCGGTCACTACTTGCATATTTTGACATGCACATTTGCTTATGCAACAACGATATACTTTTGCAGGATACGCACAAACTGCTCTCTCATACTAATGCAGTATATACACAAACTGTTTTGACATACAAATGTAGGATATACATGAAATGCTTTCACATACAACTGAGGTATACGCATACACTGTCTGCGACATACAATTGACGGATACTCACAATTTGTATCTTCTCAACATGCAACGGCAGGATGTACACATACATCTACGATATACACAGGAAATGTTCCTGACATGCGACTGTCATATATTCATAAAATGCATAACTCCAACATACAAAACCAACGTGCATTTACCATATACATTCAATAAACCCAATAACTTCCTCAACAATTTTTGTAACCGAACAGTACACAAGAAACAACGAAAATTTATCAGAATAGAAAATAAACTAAATACACGGAGGCCATTCCACTGATTTCACATAAATCCACCAGTGGAATGACCCCAATCTACATTTCTGTAATTAGGCCAAAACACCCAATCTATTTTTTTCCTCTTTCTTAGAATTATTAAAAAAAATAGATCAATTCTTTCTTCTCTTCCTCCCTTTTAAATCCGACTATCTACTACTTCTAATAAATACAGACTTTAGCTATTTTAAAGACACCTATCTGGACAGTTACACATGTGGTGGAAGGTGAACCACCAACAACCACCGATTACAATACCAAATAGTTCGGTTACATTCTTTTTAATCTTTCTTGACACATATAAACTTAAGATTACTCAGCTAATGACATTTGGACAAAATAGACTATGTAAGGGAATCTTTCAGATTTGTTATGTTTTGAGGTGCTCCTGCACCATCTTTCTTGCAATCTTGTATGCATCATTGGATGTTGTGAGTGTGTTTTCTATTCTTGCTTTCCTGTATGATGAGTTAGAGAAAGAGCATGGATAGGTGCCGAAAATGGAACTATAGAGAAGGGTAGGTTCCTTCTTGAACCTATCCAGTCAAACATGGCTAGAAAAGATGCTTTGGCCAAAGCTTGTTAGTCAAATTAGTAATAGTTACCATTTGATATTTTATTTCTCTCTCTACCATATCATGATATTAGATCAGTATATGCATTTGACACATGCTATAGAGATGATAAATATATCATGCTACACCAGATTCTTTCACATATGTCAATTTCAATTTGCTAGACCCCTCGCAAAGGGTTGGCCTTCTCCCTTCAGGAGGAAGAACCAGGAGGCATAAGCCTCGTGGTTGTGCGGTAAATTGCCTTGATGATGCTACCTCTTGGTGCAAGATTCAGTGTCCAAGATATGGTAAGGTATCGAAGACATTGTTGGTTGCGATGTACTTTTGTATGAGCCTATATGGCTAGTTGTTGTGAAGGCATAGCCCTTTTTATTAAGCTATTTGTTTAGCTGATGTATTGACTCTTATTTGTTTATATTGATGAAAGTTAATTTCATGAGTTGTAATGTTTGTGGGAAAATTTTAATTTTTCTCTTTTTTCTGCACAATTTTATGAGAATAATATTATTTTATTCTAGATTATTGGAGTGATTCTTACATGTGGTATCAAAGCATTCCAAGTTTAACACTCGGGCCTCAAGTGTTCTACGCTATAGGTTTCATTGTAGTAATGTGAACCTGTTTGATGACCTATAGTTATGGGTGCAACAAGTCATTTAAGGACCCTAGTTTTGGGTCAAAAATTTCTTAGACAAGTTGGAATCTCTATGTTTCTTAGATGGTTTAGTTTGGAAACAAGAAGAAGAATAGACAATGTGTGATTGATCTAGTCATAATTCCTCTTCACTTTAGTTGCATTTTCATAGGACTCTCTAGCAAGAATGATTTCATGGTCAAAATAAGGATCGGTGACCAATATGAATAAGGAAGGGAATGGCGAGATAGATTGGATGAGTATATCTAACAAGAGATGGCTAAGTTATGGTGACAACCCATGAGTGATGATGTGGAAATAAGAGTGAATCAATAGAGAAATATTTGGAGAAGAGAGATCTCATTGATGATGTAAAGGTTGGATGAGTTGAATATACAAAGGGATAAGCTACAAGGAAGGAAGATTTGCAAAAGGCAAAATGATAATATTCTAACAAGAGGAAGAAGGACAATTACCTGTGAAATCAATAAAGTTGATAATGATGGTTTAAACTCCAAAAGAGCCTCTCAAGAAGAAGGAAACCCGAGATGGATGTCCGCAATGATAATGGTATTAGGCTATGATCAAACTGATTTTCAGGAAACACCTTCTCCTTTACCTAATCAGGATGTGAGCATGGATCCATGCGATCTTTGGAGAATGCAAGCTTAATATGCTTTAAGAGCCTTCATTGATGACTCGGGATAGGAGTTGATCAAATAATTTATCTCGATCTACCTTATAGAAAAGGCAAGAATTAATGATGTTGTGTTTAAAAGGATCTTAAGGGTCCTTATGATTGATTGCTATTAGTGATAGTAGTCATAAATTTGTACTATATAAGAATGATATAATTTCTTGTGCAAGTAAAGCACATGTGCAATGATGCATTTTTTTTCATGTTTTGTGTCATTGATGCACTTGTGTAATGATTACAATGTGCATGAGATGCACTTATTATATTTATTATATTAAACTAATGCAAGTGATGCATATTTCATATTTTGTGCGAGTAATGCACTTGTGTGTAAAATGCACTTATCATATTTATTGTACTTATACTTGAAGGAGCAATGTTCACTGTAAGTAATGCATATTTAGGTAATGACCTAAGAATTTTCATCACAACTTCCTTCTCTTCAATAGTTCCTCCCATACCTTTTATTCCATTGACAATTTCATCAACTTTTTGCATGTAGGCTGTTATGTTTTCATCTTTGCTCATCTTTAAACCCTCATATTTCACTTTCAAACCCTGCAATTTGGTGCTTTAATAGACTCATCTCCTTCATACAGATTTTTTAGCTTTTCCCAGACTTCATTTGCAGTTTCTAGATCCATGACCTTTATCAACTTAGTGTCCGACAAGGCACTTAACAGCACATCTCTAGCTTTTATATTTAACTCATATTCTTTGATTTCATCTTCAATTGTTAAACCATTCTGAGGCATGGTATACTTCATCTCTGTCGCCTTCAATATTCTATAACCAAGACAAAGAAGATGGCTTTTCATTCGTACCTTCCATAAAGCATAATTCATCCCATCAAATTGAGGAGCTTCTTTCTTATAAGACATCCTGGATTGACCTCAAGTTGTTAAGCTTACTTCCGAGGAACCTTGCTCTAATACCAATTGTTGAAATGCACCAGACAACTAAGAGGGGGGAGTGAATCAATTGTTGGCAAGAGACACTGCTAGGCATGTCAGGTGTTGTCATTAATGGCAACTGAATCTATCTTACACATCTGCATTACATCATTTGATCATACCGGAAGTCAGAGTGCAGATTTATCTAAGTCCGAATGTAGACACCCTAAAATGACCAAGTCATCGAACCACTTGTATTTCATCATCTGTCTAATCACCTGCATTTCAAACATTAATTAAATAATCTAATTATTTAATTAATTTCACCAAATTCTTCTAAATCACATACTTGCGACATTAATTAAATAAATTCTCTTTATTTAATTAATTAAATCAAATTCCTCTATATTCTTCTACAATTAAATAATTTTAATTATTTAATTAGATCATTATCCTCTTTCCAAAAATTAAATCCACATTAATTAGATAAATCCAATTATTTAATTAATTCATCACAAATTCCCTCTTATCTACAATTAAATAATTCTTAATTATTTAATTAAATCAAATTTATTCTTCCAAAATCATGCACAACAATTAAATAAATTTATTTATTTAATTTGATTTCAAATCTTCTAAATTAAATAATTCTAATTATTTAATTATTTCTTCCAATAATATCTTCTCTAAATTTAAATAAATCAATTATTTATTTAAATTACTTTTTCTTCTAAATTTGAGTTATCTCCAAAATAACTCAAGCTTTCTTGCTCATGCAATTAAATATTTCTAATATTTAATAAAGCAAAATATCTTCTTATTCTCATGCAAATCTCTTCTTCTTGTTTTAAATCACTTAACTGATTGTTACATTATGTTAATTGCTTTAACTCATTCTTCTATTCTTGATAACTCCTCTCATGCAAAAGAAAGCAAGACACTTGGCTTCTTATTCGTTGCACGTTCCTCAACTGTTCTCCTCCATTGATTCTTCTGAATTATCTGGACCATTGATCGATCTTCATTGAAACCTATATAAACCCCCCTCATCTCCTTCATTACCTCTCTCTTCGATCGTATTCTCAGGCATACTTAACAGAGCTTTGAGCATCCCAAACGTGTCGATTGAGCAACTTTACGATCTCTTAACATTGATCTTTGAGCACATTGAGCACACTACTTGCTTGTTGCAGCTATGGTTTCGCAACTTGATTGAGCAATCCACACTTCTCCAAAAAGGGAACAATACAGGTTTTGGTAAGAGCTTTCATTTGTCTTTGATTTTATGATAATGGCTTTTACTTAAATTGGTTTGCTTTATGTGATTGCTTTTTGGTTTTATTAGTTTAGATTTAATCAATTTTTCCTCATACACATTCTGGCATGCCCGGTGGGACCCACTAATCCCTCTTTTTCTTTGAGAAATTGATTTTTTTTGAAGTCACAGTACGGTATAGCGCAAATGACATCGCAAAGCGCTTCTGGCAGTACCATTAAGTGCTATTGGAGGCACATTACAGCGCCCTTGCGGGCACTACGGCGCTTCTGGCAGCACAGAGCGATGCTTTTGGTATCGCAGAATGGTGCGACTGGTAGCATTGTTAAGCGCTTTTGGCTGATTAGCTTTTTCTGACTTCGTTTGGTGTTCACAGGGTTTAATTCATTGCATATCTGTTGATTTGTCTGACAAGCTGTTGTATTTGTCTTGCAATCCACTTTTTGATACTTCCTAAGCTGACTTATTTAGGGGTATCTTTGATCTTTGAGTTAATCTTTTGTGATACTACACTTTTTGAGTTTTCTGGATTTCACTATACAGATCTCTCTGATACTACTTCTCAGAACAGTAGATCAATCATGGAATCCCATTTGGATCTGGTTGTTTTGACCAAAAGCTAACTTTTTTGTGATCTAAGACAGCACAGTGCGTTTGGCTATACAGTATCACGCATTCGGTTACACAGTACAGCGCTTCTGGCTAGTGTTTGGCACTTTTTGGTATTATTGTTTTACGCTTCTGGTATGCATCACAGCACTTTCGAAAACACAGTGAAGCGCTTTTGGTTATTGTTCAGCGCTTCTGGTATTATTGCTTTACACTTCTGGTCTGCATCACGGTGCTTTTGAAAACACAGTTCAGCGTTTTTGGCAGCAGAGTGACGCGCTTTCGGTGAGACAGTAGCTCGCTTTTGGTCTTATTGATTTATTTTGGCTAACTTATTGGTTTTTGTGGAACTAAACTGACTTGGTGCAGCCTCTTACTACTCACACAGAGCAAATAAGTTTTTTCTAACATGTTCATACAGGACGAGCGTCGAAGAAATCTTGATCTATCTCACTAAGTCTTAGAAACACATTGCATTCTTAAAGGGATAATTGAACAAATCTTTTTTGCAAATCTAAGTCTTAGGAACATACTGCTTTTCTTAAGGGACAATGGACATGTATGTGAAAAACACCTCAATTTTCTAAGGGACAATGGACATGAATGCCAAACACTTCATTTTCATAAGGGACAATTGACAACTACAACTGTGTGTGTGCCTATATTAGTTGCACCTTATTTTTCTTATAACGGGACAATTGAACCTTTGTTTGACATGCTTGCTCTTACATTTCTGTACTTCCTTTAGAAGGGCCTGCTTTTGGATTGCGCTTCATCCAAAAGGGATGACTCTAAGTAGAGTTTTCCTTTGAACCGCTATATAAGAGGGATAAGGCGAAAGCCAAGTCCTAACCGACGTCAGCCTTACCTTGTGGTGCTAAACTGAAAAGAGGTGTACTAGCTCTTTGTGGAAACGATTTTCACATTGAGCGAAGTGTTTGATACTCTTAGTAGGATTGGTTAAAGCTTTTAGTAGCTTATCGCATTGCTCGTAAGGCATTGGTCCCTCAAAGTTGCTAAGAACCATTTTAGATAGAGACTATCCGACCTACCTCTGAACATTGCGGTAATCATCAGTGCAAGGGGAATCAATTTAAGCCCTTAAGATACTCACCATTGGCTCCCTTGAGAAGAGATAGTATTCCCTTGGCCATAAAGCTCTTGTGACCTACTTGAGCTTTCCAAGGGGAGGGTGAGATAGCCCTACCTATCGTCTCTCGCAAAGATACTAAATATTTGACACCTTTATAGAATGATATTTTTATCGACGGAGTATTAAGCTGTGAACTGATCTACTGCAATGAAACCTTGTCTCTAGGGATAAAAAGTGCTTGTTATTGATTGCAATTGTCTTATACCTGTGGAAACATTAGGCTTGTTTGGAGCCTCGAACATACACTATCTGTTGTGTCAATCCCTTGTTTGTGCCAAAATTGTTTGCTGTGTTTTCTCTTGCCAAACAAATCCAATCAGAAACAGAAACAATCTATCAAAATTTTGCCTTTTAGAAACATCAGACACTACTTCAGCGCCCCTGGTATTACAGCAGCTCGCCTTTGGTAGTACAGTAGATCGCCTTTGGCATAGCAGTAACTCGCCTCTGGCAAAACTCTACTTCAGCGCCCTTGGTATAACAATAGCTCGCTTTTGGTCACTGTAGCTCACCTTTGGCATAGCAGTAACTCACTTCTGGTAGCTCAGTCCGTCGCCTTTGACATCACAGTAGCACGCTTTTGGTTGCACAGTCCTACGCCTCTGGTCAAACAGTATAGCGCTTTTGGTCCAGTACTTTGTGCATCAGAGTTTGTCCGTTTCTTGAAGCACCTCATAGAATCCCAGCATTACATTTTATCCTAGTGTATCCCATGGTAACCACTAGGCTTCAGCAAACTATGAAGTCCAAGCAAGTTGGCCCTAGGAAGCACAAATCGCCTCCTCGCACACCACAATCAGGTTGTCTCAACATTACTCCCAAGGTTACTCCTAGTACACCCGCGGTAAAACCAATCAGCTCTCTGAACATGCCGCAGATTGACCACCCTAGCACTCCTCAAGAAGGTAGGGTCACTTTGGTAAGTACACCCCAATACACCACCGGCTTGCCTTCGGATTTTGTCCCACAAGGTTATACTGTAGATCTAGCCCCATCTCAAGAAGAGTGACACTTTGAAATAGGTCAATCCTCTCAAGCAGATGAGCAAGATCTTGACGAATTCATACAAGAGCCTAGAGTCGTGGCTACCTTTGACAAAATCCTTAGTGAGAACCAGGATCATTTCTTTCGCTTACTTGCAAAGCAAGGAGCCAAGTTACCTCAGGATTTTGATTTATCCTCCCTCAAGGAGACAAACAACACATTAAGTGCCATACAAGCGGTGCAAACCATGTCCACGGTGACTACGCCCTTACCTGCACAAGGCTCGCAGTATAGGAATCCCCTTTTTCAAAACTCAACAGGAGAGAGGGCCGTATCACCACTTCTGACTCCTATGGAGATCTATAACAACCAACAAGAAACTCTCCAACGTCAAGCAGAGTTAGCTAAGCAAGCCACCTTAGCTCGATCGAATATGCAACCACCTCCTCAAGTGTCCACCCCAATCGCAAGTGGAATCTTGGTTCCCCCATCACGAATAGGTTTCCCACCATATTACAATCTGGGGAACAACTATGTAGCCATGCAACAAGGGTCTCAACAAATACCACCTCCTATATCATCAAACCTTCATGCCTCTCAACCAAATAGAGTCATGCAACCCCAACCACAACATTCTTCTACTCTCATCAACAATCAGCCTCAACCATTGCAAATCACATCTACCTATGTCCCTCCTCCACAACGTTCATCCACGCTAAATTTCTTTCACACATTGCCTAGCCACTCTCAACATTCCCAACTCCAAGTTTCCCAAAGCTATGTGCCGCCATCACAACCTAATCAAACGCACTTCAGCTTTCCTCCACCCAATACTTTTCCTCAACCATCACAAAGCCAACATTATTACCTAGCACCACCTCCACCTTTGCCAAATCAAAACCTCCAATTCCAACCCAATCTGAACCAAACGTACAACCCGTATGATCCCAATCAATCTTACGACCCTTATAACACCAGTGTGCATGGCTTACACTATAATCTTCCGTATGGGCAACACCAACCACTTCGGGGACAACAGGAGATGTTATCAACCCCTCCCATGACTATGGAGCTAAAAATCGTAGAAGTTCAACAACAGCTATCTGATCTTATGTTTGGCCACACCAAAAAGACCATCTCTTTAGAGGAAGTGTGTCCTTATCCTTTTGATCGGTCATTACCAATGATCCCTTTTCCTCAAAATTTTACTATTCCTAAGTTTGATAAATACAAAGGAAAAGGTGACCCAAAAGACCATCTCAGGGAATTCTATCTTGCTTGCTTCGAGGTCTCACATAATGACACATATCTTATGTGTCTCTTTCCTCGCAGTCTTGGAGGTCAAGCTATAGAATGGTTCTCACACTTACCCATGGGTATCAAGTCTTTCAATGAGCTAGCAGAGAAGTTTGCCACCCACTTTTCTTACAACGCAGAGCATGAGATTTCCATGACTGATTTATGCAACAACAAACAAAAAATGGGGAAACTTTCATTTCTTTCCTTCAACGGTGGAGACAAATGGCTAGCAAATTTCCTTTCAAGATTCCTGAGAAACAGCTTGTTAGCATATTTGTGCAGAACCTCAACCAAGAGTTAGGTTTCCACTTGCAAATTCTCAATGCTACAACCTTTGACGAAATCACATACAAAGGAATCAATATTGAGAAGGCCCTCATTGCTAAGGGTGTGGTCAAAATCTTCAAAGAAACGAAAGACAATGCTCCTCATCAACAGACGAATGATAAACCCAAATACTGGAACAAAAACAAAAACGTGGTTAACGATGGTGTGGTTGATTCTAAACATGTCCAAACTTTGCAAACACCGCTGCAACTCTCCAAACCAAGTCAAGCTCCATCTCAACAACAGCAACAACAGCGGCAACCGTATCAAAATCAACAACAACAACAACAACAGGAGTGACCTCAACAAGATTACCCGCCACGACGTCAATTCACTCCCTTGGGATTGCCTATAGAGTCAGTCCTACAACAGATCTTACAGAAAGGACTCATCACCTTACCAGATGCACCCCCATATGGTGAACCTATTTACAAAACTGCGCGGTATAGAGAAAATGAATACTGTGAATTCCATAGGAGCAAAGGACATCAAACCGCATCATGCATGAAGCTCAAGCACCTAATCCAAAATCTCATCGAAGGTAACCAAATCACTTTTGAGACTGAATCACAAGTTCAACACATGAACAAAGATCTCGATATGTACAAGGAACCATTCCCTCATCATGGTCCACCTCCTCCTCAGGATAGAGGTAAAGGTATCAATCATGCTTCCACTTCCTTTGATTCCATTGTAGGTCATTTTGAAGAGAGTCGATTGTCTACCCTCACAATCAAAGGCAAATCTACAGATTGCGTTGTTACAACTCGTCGTGGTCATGTCACCATTCGTGGTCCTACACCCAGTATGCCAACTCAATTTGATTATAATCTTGTCGAACATCTCGGGAAAATGCCAGCACAAATCTCTATCTTGGACCTTCTACGGTCATCACCTACACATAGAGTAGTGCTAGAAAAAGCCCTCCAAGAGTCTTTGGTTCCTAACAACATCGCAGTCGCAGATTTCCAAGCTATAGTAGGTAACATTGCTTCACCCTACAATGTGGTCTTCTCGGAGAAAGATCTCCCATCCCATGATCCTTGTCACAATGATGCCCTTCATATTGAGGTTCTTATCCATAAACGTAAAATCAAACGCATACTCATAGACGGTGGTGCTGGTCTCAACATCTATTCTTTAAAGTTACTTAAGCAATTGGGATACTCTGAGGATCATGTCAACACTGATCATAGTATTACAATCAAAGGGCATGATAATGTTGAACGCCACTCAGAAGGTGTTATCCACTTGCCTATACAACCCGGCCCTGTCATGCTTGAAACCAAGTGTCAAGTCCTTGATATTGAACTACCTTACAACATTATCCTAGGCCACTCATGGATCCATGCAATGAAAGTTGTTCCCTCCACATACCATCAGTCCCTAAAATTCCCATTCAATGGTACAGAGATCACCATCCCAGGAGACCCTAATCCTTTTGAATTCTGTCGTGTCTTGCAAGGAAGCTATAAGAATTGCAACCAAGTACCTAAAAATGACAAAGCCCTTGAATCCCCACTATATGTTAATCCTGAAACTCTAACGCAAGCCTCTACAAGTGAACCTAAACCCCTCCTCGAAATCACAGCTCACATTCGGGATATAGGCTTTGGAACATATGATATCTCAAAATCTTGTTGTGTAGGGCGGATGCCTTTATCTCCAAAATCTTACGGCCAACCACCCATGGCCAAAGTAACCAAAAAAGCAGCTATTCCTCCCCTAGGATTCCTAACCCAAATCCAACATGGACGGTTATTGGAAGAGGAAACTATTGAGGATATTTCTTCTTGGCTCTATAAGGAGAAAGAACCAGTCACAATACCAGTCAAGCAATATGGCAATGGCTTAAGAATAGTAAAAAACATGGGCTATAAAGGCAAAGGTGGCCTTGGGAAACAGAATCAAGGAACTATGGAACCCATTGTTGTGACAAAGAAACTAGAAAAGAAGGGATTAGGATTTGGTAAGAAGGTACCGCGCGCCTTGGACATCGAGTATATCCTCGACGAGGTAGCTGACACTTTTCCCGCTGATTCGACGTCTACAGAGGATATCATCGATGACTCTTCCCTCCATATGACCAACCTATTCACAGAATCCTCCATTTTTACACTATCCTCCGTATCCTTAACCTCCACTACCAGCACCCAGAATGTCACACTTGTCTACCTGAACTTATCGATTGGGACCAACAAGGGACCCCTGTTATAGATGTATTTTAGAATGACGAAGCTTTAGCTGAGTTCATGGGACTTCAGGAGGGAATCCCTCTTGGCGATCATAAAGCAGGTTTTGTAATGGAACTAGAGCCAACAGCTTATTTTGGTGAGAATGCCAAATCCTCCAGTCGTAAAAGTACAAATAAAGAAAGATCTCTAGGTGAAAACCACACTGTGGCACCTCTTGATCACAAAATAGTAAAAACAAAGGACGTATCCAAGAGAGCATAACAAAGCTACGGATTCTATGGCTTCTGTAGGGTCACTGATTGACATGCCTGCAAATACACAGAAATGTGAATTCTTGATCGAACAATTGTTGATACCAGCCATCGATGTTCCCATTACTGAAATCATCTGTGAACTTGTTGGTCCCAATTCCCCATGGTATGAAGATATCTATGAATACCTTAAACACAATACCTTTCCCCCTGACCTATCATCCACCCAATGCAAAACCTTTATCCGTCGATCCTCTCGTTACATCATTCTAGGTGATACACTATATCGCCGGAGTCTCGATGGTATCCTCTTACAATGTCTTAACGCAGAAGAAGCCGAGGCTACCTTACAACACATACACGAAGGTGTCTGTGGCGCACATTCTACCGGTCCTAATCTTGCTACGAAGATACTCAGAACAGATTATTACTGGCCTACAATAGAGCAAGATGCTGCACAGTTTGCTAAGCAATGTCTACAATGCCAGCAGCATGGCGATTTGATTCATGCACCAGCTCATGAATTACAACCTGTGACAACTCCATGGCCTTTTTCTCAATGGGGTCTCGACCTCGTAAGACAAATCCACCCTTCCTCCTCCAATGGCCACAAGTTTATCATTACCGCCACTGAGTATTTCACGAGGGTAGAAGCCATTCCTATGACCTATATCACCGGTAAGCAAATAGCCAAGTTTATCCTTAACTACCTCATATGCCGGTATGGTATTCCCCAAGCCATTGTCACTGATAATGCGAGACCATTCAAGAACCAACATGTCTGTGCCTTGTGCACACAATACAATATCCAACATCGCTTTTCAACTCCCTACTATCCACAGAGTAACGTCCAAGCTGAGGCTTCCAATAAAACCATTCTCAAAATCCTCAAGAAAATAGTCAATGAAGCTGGTCGTAATTGGCACTTGCAACTCAATCCTGCCCTATGGACCTACCGCACTAGTATCAGAACACCAACGGGTGCCACACCCTGTGCCTTGGTCTATGGCTCTGAAGCCATTCTACCTATAGAGGTCGAGATCCCATCCCTCAGAGTATCCATGTAGGACCTGATCAGCGGAGACGAGTATCGCACTTCCAGATTAGCTGAGCTTGAACTACTAGATGAGAGGTGCCTTGCCGCACTTAATCATCTCCATGTCTATCAAAACCGCCTCTGGCGTAATTACAACAAAAAGATCAAAGAAAGACGGTTTCAAGTTGGTGATCTTGTACTAAAAGACAATCAGAGAAATCAAGCAGGTCGAGAAAAGAAGGGCAAGTTTGAGCCTAACTGGTTAGGTCCCTTCATTGTCACCGCAGCATATGGATCAGGAGCTTATACTTTAGCTACACCTGACGGCATTCCTCTAGATGAGCCACTTAATAGTGTCCATCTCAAGAAGTTCTATGCCTGATCCTCAGAGTATTCCAAAAAAAAATCCAAAAAAAATTTGTCCTCTGGTGAAAACCTGGCAAACAAGCGCCTTAGATAAGTACCATAGTGAAAACCTAGCAAATAGGCGCTATGTGTAGAGTCAGCATCCATCGTCTATCAAGTCCTATCCACTCCATGTCCAGTGCACAAAGCACGCCTTTCCATCCGTCCATAATAAAACCATTGACCTTGTTTGCATTTCCATCTCCCTATCTAGTATAGCTTGGAAATTTGTCAATGTCCCTCGTCATCATCCCACATCTTGATCTGTGTCTACAGTTAACACTGTCTTGTCTTAGGTCAAAGCTTTCAGTGTCTTCTTTGGTAGTCACCCATACAGTTTCTCTACCAGAATGGGGGCAACTCTTTCCTTAACTTAGGTCTAGGGGAGGTTCCTTGTTCGTGGTTCGTAGCGCATACTTCAATCTTTTCTCATTTCCACAGGTAACACCCTTTAACGGACACATCGCTCCTACGATAAGGATGTTATCCTCTCAGCACTTTTCCCACATCATCACACTTACCAAAACTACATATTATCTCTTCTCAGTCTTAAGGTACCTTGATCCCATGGATATGGGTATGTAGGCAGTCTGGATTACGAAGGAAGTTTCCAGCACTCAGGTACATAAGATCCCCTCTTCTCAACCCTTTTCCCGCATCATCACATCAACCAGAACTACATATTATCTCATTTCAATCTTAAGGTACCTTGATCCCATGGATATGGGTATGTAGGCAGTCTGGACTACGAAGGAAGTTTCCAGTACTCAGGTACATAAGATCCCCTCCTTTCACCTTGACCCATCTCATCACTCTCTCCAGAACTACATATTTATCATTTTCATCTTTTCATCGTCATGTGCCTTGATCCCGTGGATACAGGGTATGTAGGCAGTCTGGAATATGAAGGATGTATCCAGTACTCAGGCACACACGATCCATCATTCTTCGCCCATCCCAATCCATCAAACACTGTCACCTTTCTGGTCTTCCGTTTATCAAAATCCATTCGCCTCAACTTGACTAACTCAAGCAGCAAGCTAGCGCATCCTTTCAAAGCAAAAGTCCTTAACAAACCAGAAGCAAAGCAGCTTCCTTCCAGAGTCATCTACTATCCTGCATACCGATTTGCCAACATCAGCTAAGTACCGCTTAACCAAAGCCCTAGATCAATAGGCTTGTCTTCTGTGCAGTGTTCCATTGTCGAGACCAACACACACGTCTCCTATGACATGTGGCATTTCTGGCAGCGAGACATTATCTTTTTAGGTAGATAGCACCCTTTAACAGACACAGATTTCCTATGATAAGGCTGTTATCTTTCCTATCCAATCTATCTTGAGCAACCTCTGTGGCAAGAGAATATGTTGGCTGTATGTTTACTTTGTAAGTTAGTCAATTTGCTTTTATGGTTTATCTTCTGCTCCTTTGTCCATTACCTATTCAAGGCTACCTTGATTTATCTATAATCTTGGTATATTGCGATATAGTATGGATTGGGGGCATAGTCATTGCTTTTGTGTGCCGTGTTTGAGGAATGATCTTTAGTATCTTTCTTAGCATTATATTTATCTTGTGTGTGTTACGACCTAGCATCTTACATATTAATATTCTTCTTGCATTTACATGTATTGAAGTTTATTTTATGTTCAAGACTATGGCTCATTCACATATTCCAACAAGGTTATATTATGTCTAAGGGATCTAAGTTCAATCCGCTTGCTTGCAGAGTCAACATCCACGCACTCGGATATTACAGCACCTTGGTCTTTTATACCTTGGTAGCAAACTATCCATGTGCTATATCAAAAATAAGGATTGCTCTTTATATACAACTGTGAAACCGTTGCAACAAGCTCATCCATCTACCCATCCATTCATCCATGGCCTTATATAGTTTTCCAGCAAGGATCGATCAACAGTCTTTCTCTCATGTTATCTCCTATCTCCTTTCTTCTATCTATCATCAACCCAACCATGTTTGTCTCCAACAAAATCTTCTAGTCGAGCGTCAACACAGTTCTTCTGTCGCTTCCCTGTCTTCCCACTCGAGGGGGCACCGTACGCCAGCTATGCTGGGGCAACTACATACACTAGGGCATCAATAAATTGTATCATGTCTTCAACAATTACTTTCTTTGACGCAACGCTATAAACTGCACTGCATCAAAGAGGGGCAAAATGTAGACACCCTAAAATGACCAAGTCATCTAACCACTTGTATTTCATCATCTGTCTAATCACCTGCATTTCAAACATTAATTAAATAATCTAATTATTTAATTAATTTCACCAAATTCTTCTAAATCACATACTTGCGACATTAATTAAATAAATTCTCTTTATTTAATTAATTAAATCAAATTCCTCTATATTCTTCTACAATTAAATAATTTTAATTATTTAATTAGATCGTTATCCTCTTTCCAAAAATCAAATCCACATTAATTAGATAAATCCAATTATTTAATTAATTCATCACAAATTCCCTCTTATCTACAATTAAACAATTCTTAATTATTTAATTAAATCAAATTTATTCTTCCAAAATCATGCACAACAATTAAATAAATTTATTTATTTAATTTGATTTCAAATCTTCTAAATTAAATAATTCTAATTATTTAATTATTTCTTCCAATAATATCTTCTCTAAATTTAAATAAATCAATTATTTATTTAAATTGCTTTTTCTTCTAAATTTGAGTTATCTCCAAAATAACTCAAGCTTTCTTGCTCATGCAATTAAATATTTCTAATATTTAATAAAGCAAAATATCTTCTTATTCTCATGCAAATCCCTTCTTCTTGTTTTAAATCACTTAACTGATTGTTACATTCTGTTAATTGCTTTAACTCATTCTTCTATTCTTGATAACTCCTCTCATGCAAAAGAAAGCAAGACACTTGGCTTCTTCTTATTTGTTGCACGTTCCTCAACTGTTCTCCTCCATTGATTCTTCTGAATTATCTGGACCGTTGATCGATCTTCATTGAAACCTATATAAACCCCCCTCATCTCCTTCAATACCTCTCTCTTCGATTGTATTCTCAGGTATACTTAACAGAGCTTTGAGCATACCCAAACGCGTCGATTAAGCAACTTTACGATCTGCTAACATTGATCTTTGAGCACATTGAGCACACTACTTGCTTGTTGCAGCTATGGTTTTGCAACTTGATTAAGCAATCCACACTTCTCCAAAAAGGGAACAATACAGGTTTTGGTAAGAGTTTTCATTTGTCTTTGATTTTATGATAATGGCTTTTACTTAGATTTGTTCGCTTTATGTGATTGTTTTTTGGTTTTATTAGTTTAGATTTAATTGATTTTTCCTCATACACACTGGATAGACAGGAATAGATCATTTGACATAGTTCAGCATATTAGTCCATATTTCTTCAGAGGAAATCATATTGTGTTGTGGATCTGAGGGAATGTTAAGGGATGTTAGGGCTACCTAATTCTAAGATTTTAGCCTCCGGTGATGAAGAGATTGAAAGTTAAAAGTATCTGAGTATCGAGTTATGGTTAAATAGTGAAGAACAGGCTGACTTGGTGTTTGATCATTGTGCGGATGAAGAAAATTGGTTGGTCGAGTAATTCAGGAGATCTAGTAGTATTGGATGACATGTGAAGTGACTTGGATACATAAGTTTTGGTCTACATTAATGTGAGTGCATGGATTCAGCTGACAGAACAGTGTTCTTGAAATAATTTCCAAGTTTTCCTAAGGCCGACTGCAATTGGTGAAATTTCATGTAGCGGATATATATGATTGATAGATTCAAGAATTTTGGTGTGCGAAGATGTGAATATGAATAGTGAGGTATGAAGAAGAGCAGTATCAAGTGCGAAGTAAAGAAATCTAAGCCCTGGATCATGGCAGAACAGTGAAGCAGGGCAGAAAGAGATGAAGTGTGTAAAGTAAGTATACTAAGCTCAATAGGAACTGCAATCTTTCATTGTTAGATGCTATTCTTCAGTTCAAATTTCTTGTGAACTTTTTTAATTGATTTGTAGGCAGTAAGCCTCTTTGAGCAGTGAACTATGGGTAGTGTGCCCTGAAGGCATGTGCCTTCCCCATTTGTAATACTTTTAACTGAGTATAAATTATTGTGGGTTAACTCCCACCGTGGTTTTTCCCTTAATCAGGTTTCCACGTAAAAATCCCGGTGTTCATGTGTTGTGATCTTGCTATTTTTGTTCTTGTGTTCATGGTTCTTTCCTTTGGATGTATGTAGAAAATTAATAAAGTAATAAGTTTTACAGAACATTGATTCACCCCCCCTCTCAGTGTTCCTTAATTTCAACAATTGGTATCAAAGCTTGGTTCCTTAGAAGAAGTTTAACAGCTTGAGGAAGATCTGGGAAGGTGTTTTCAATGGGTTCATTCAAGCATTCTGATGGCATCAATCAACAACTTCAAGTAGCCTTAGATGATCTTGATCTATCCAAAGCAGAAATTAGAGATCTACAAGAGAACCTTAAAGATGCTAAAGATTTCATTGAGACCTTAAAAGGACAACTGAGTAAATCTAATGAAAAGAGAAGGGAGCTACTTCATCAACTAGCAAATCAGAATGAAGACAATGATATAGATGAGGCCCTAAAAGAGAAGACAAAAGAATGTGAGAAGCTAGCAAAAGAAGTTGTCCTAAAACATGAGATGGAATCCGGGGTGATGAGACTAACCAAGGAAATTGAAGAAAGGAAGAAGACTAAGGAAAAACTGAATCAATCTCTGAAAGAAAGAACAGAAGAGTGTTGCAAATTAGACAGAATAACTGGTCATCTAGAATCTAATCTTCAAGAAACTAGGGATAATGAGGAACAACTTGAAAGGTAAATTGTTATTCTCAAGCATGACCTAGAAGTTGCAAATGAATACAAAGAGAAGTTTAACATAAGCTCAGCTAAACTTGAAGTGTTGCTTGATAGTCAGAAGATGGCAGATGATAAGTATGGTCTGGGATATGAGAAAGGTGAAAGCTTTGGATCCGGTCATAGAAATCCTAAATCAAGGAATCAAAGAAACAAACCTAGAAGACCTCTGGTAAGACAACCTAATGCTCAAAGGTATCCATCTTTTAATAGAAATTGTTTCAGTTGCAATAAATTTAGTCATAGAGCTACTTAGTGCAGAAGTAGAGTGAATCAAAATGGTCCATCCTTCTCCGGTCAATGCTTCAATTGTAAAATGTATGGTCATAGATCCAATGAATGCAAAAGCATGATGATGAACTACTCTAACAACAGAAGAAATATCAATTCTTTCAATGGCTACTGTTTTGCATGCAATAGATTTGGACACATGGCTAATCAGTGTAGATCAAGAGGAAATCAAGTAAATGAGCAAAGAAATGTTGTGTGCTTCAATTGCAACAAATCAGCTCATGTTGCAAGATTCTGCAGAAGCAGGTATGATGACAAAAAAGGTCTAGTAAACAAAAACCAAAAATTGCAGGGACAAGATAAAGGCAAGGGTAAAGTAAATGTGAATGAGATCTAGAATGAAATGAACAAAACATGGGTAAAGAAAGGTGAAGTGAATGATGGTGATGGGTCCACACCAGAATCTGGTGTTGGTAATTCCTCCAGGAATTGAAACAGGAGCTCTGGCTCAGGGGGAGCTGCATTGAAAATCTAATTCCCCCTGCCAGTAAGTGGGTACCTGAATCTAGCACGATGAATGAAGATAAAGAAGCCTATTTCAAATCTATTGAAGCAATCTCTAGAAGAAAAGAAGCTAAAGTGATTGATTATAGAGCAATTGAAGATTGACAGTATTCAAAAATAGAGTTACCAAATGTATTAGGGCACAGCATTTATTACAATGGTGAATTAGGTTTTACGGAGCATAAAAATTCATTCATTCATCATTTGAATCACTTTGCATTTGAAGAAAACAAGAAGAAGAGCACTTGAACTGAGTTTTCAAAGATTTGAAGTGCAATAGGTGAATTCATCAGCTAACCCTAATCCTGTGGAGAAAAAGGTATTTTTCTGTGAAGCTTTGAACTTGTAATCTTTTGAAATGGCTACACCTCTGGTTGTGAACATCGCTGAGCGACCTAGGCTGAAATTTAAAAAGCACCCCTTCAAGTCCACTCAAGTTGATTCGATGGGAGCGTTTTATGGGGGTCCATATGGAGTTCTTCACACAGAGGACATTAGGGATTACATTCACGTGCCTCTAGAGGAGCATGGTGACTCAAGGTTTGATGATCTATTCATGAAACACTTCAAAGGTGATGATTTTGAGCTCAAACCGGAATACAAAATCTTGGAAGACAAGAAGTTCATACAATTTGTTGGGTTTCTGAGTTTCGCAGAGGATGAGTGGGTCTGGTATGTTTTGAGTCGTATCCATGATGAGTTTTTATGGTTGAATCATCTGTTCAAGATCACAAAAGATGCAATAAGGGCAGTTACAGGATTGAATTCAACTGGTACTCTACCTCAGTTGAAGGCTGTGAAAAATCAGGAAGTCACAGAGGCAACCGAATCAAAATTTGATAAGAGAGCTATGACTATAAATGATATAGAGGATCATGGGGTCAAATTCGCATCGATGGTAATAGGGTACAAGATATATTTCTCTAGCAGAGAAAATTCAGTGTTCGGAACAGCCATCTATATTGCATATCAGATGGTAAAAGAGAATGCAAACTATGATCTTTGTGAACTTTTGTTGAACCAACTTATGGAGAATCTAAACAGGATAAAGAAGGACAAGAAGTACTCATTCAAATATGGTACACTAATCATGTGTCTTTTCTTTTATTTCTTGAGTGAGCTCCTTGGGAATAAGAATATATATTGGTCCAACAACTAACCGGTAGCAGTCCAGATTAAAAATCATTTGAGTTGTCTAGGTAATTATGATGCACAAAAGATTGCACTTTGGGGATTCTTCAAAAACTTCCAGAGTATAATGTAGGCTAGGGATAGAATACCTAGGGTTGTGGTTGAAAAATATAAGGACACCATTTGTTTTATGGTTATTGTTGATCAATGCAAAATGGAAATAGTGGAACCTAGAGTTGTATGGATCATGCCCATGGGGTATGAAGTGGATAGACGTGTATTGGAGCTGTATGCACAGCATCTGTTGAGCCATCCTAGGGATCCAGCTAAGGAGAGATTTAGAACATATGAAGAGATTTCATTAAAATTGCATCTTGAATTCAAGGCTCCTGAAATTAATAGAACTGTGAGGAAAGAAGTTGAGCAATTGGCTAAGAATCTAGGCCTTACCAAGGAAGTTGTGAGACAATTTAGGGAAAGGAAAGAGAAAGTTGAGAAGGAGAAGTAGGACAGGGAATAGAAAAGTATTCCAGCAGAACCTCCTTCCAAGTCAAGAACTACTAGGAGTTCTAGTTCAACATCCAGTGCATCATCTTCTCCTGTTGTAGAGAAATCCAAAGAAAAATCTATCGGTAAGGAAAGAAAAAGAACAAAATCAATGGACAAGAGGTCATATGGCAGTATGGAAAAGGAGGATGAAGAAAAGACTGATTCAGATGATGAGGTTAAATAATTGAAGGCCTCAAACACTAAAGCTGTTAAAGTGTCTAAGGAGAAGCCCTCCGAAAGTGAAAAGCCAAGTAAGAGGCATAAGTCAAAGGTTGATGTTGAGAAGTCAACTCCTTCTGTGGAGGACATCGTTAAGACAACCACTATAGATGGAAACCTAAAACCAATGACTAAATTCTATGATCATTACAGTGATGCTAACAAAAGAATTTTGGAGGATGCTCCTGTAAAATATTTGAATGTATTCAATAGAGCTCTAGTGGAAATTTTGGCAGAAATCCCTAAGAGTTTAAGAGACATTCTAGAAATAAGAAAAGAAGTTGCTAAAGCAAAAGATCTGGAGCTAAGGGAACATGTAATGTCCAGTCTGTGTCCGATGATCTCCAGAAAAGAAGCAGATAAGATTCTCAAAGAAGTCAAGAATGAATTCAGAAGCAAGAAAAGGATGAATATGCTAATGATTGGAGACATTGATGAAGTTGTTAAAGAAACAAAACAAATTCTAAAGAAAGCATTAGACAAGAATAAGTTTTATGTGGTTACAGAAGAACCAATTCATACTGAGGATGCATCGGTTCTAAATGATGAAGAACTATAGAAAAATGAGCAACAAACTTGAGTAGATGATGTCTCCATTCCAGAAGAAGAAACATTGAATAAAGAAGATGAGGAACTAATGAAGGAAGATCAAGAAAAAGAAACTGATGATGGAATTGATTCCTCCACTCTAGATGTTAAGGAAATTGATAATACTGCCACTGAGGATACACCAAATCCTCTGGAAGAGAATGTAGAAGATATTTCTAAGATAGATAAAAGCGAGGATGCTTCTAATGATAATGCAGAGAAGGCAGAAGCAGAGAAAAAGAATGAAAATGATGAGCAAGATAATGAGGTTGACTCCAAAAAGGGAAAAGATGAAGGCCCTAAAGAACTTAAATCTGTAACATCATATTGGGCAAGAGACACTGCAGAAGCAGTGAAAGAAATTTTGGAAAGAGATAAACAAATTGAAGAAGATCAAGATATAATACAAGGACCAATCAATTTTGATACTTGTCACCAGTGCAGAAGATAAAGTTGGCCTCTATTGCACAAGCTAAGGCCAGAGAAGAAATCCTAAAATCTCATATAGAAGATAGCAAGTTGCTTGGCCTTGCATCTGGGATTTTGGAGAAAATCATGCCCACATTTCAGAACTCATCAGCATCTCCCTCCGGTCAGTTGAAGAGTCTGATAAACTCTATAAGTTCTCATTTTGAAACCTTAGAGAAGTCAGCAGAAGTTAAATTTAGAAATGAATTTAATGAGAAGAGGTTTGCTGAAATAAAGAAAATAATTAGTTATGATAGATCAGGGCTTGATACTAGTGTAAAGAGTATTCAAAATGCCCTATCTGAAGGAGCAGAGATTTATAAGTTTTGCTTAAACCAATCTAAAGTTGTTGAAGATTTTGAGAAGAAGATTAAGGACTTAGAGCTCAAATTGTCTAACATCTCTCAGTCATATAGTCCTTTAACTGAGTCTGTATCTACCAAAGAATGCCAAGTAGTGAGTTTGTGGAATGAATTAGTGATCTGGAGAAAGAAAAGGTTAAAGTTTTAGGTAGATTGGATGAGCTCTGGGGACTAATTTCCCCCAAATTAGAAACTATGTATGATCTATTCGCAAAATCCCAAGTTGCCGCTGCTACTAGTGATCCTACTAATCTTCTAAAGGCAGAATCATAGGCATTTTTGTTTAGTGGGCATATATCTGTTTTGGGCAACATAAAGATGAACTGGGATAATGAATTATCGTGGTTGAAAAACATTTTTGGTGATATCTTTTTGCTGATGAACAAGGCTTAAGGACTGTGTGTTCATATGCAGAAGTATATACTTAAAGTTTTGACTCATGTACATAAATTTTTTTTTTTTGCATGAATTTTGTATTGCAGATCCTAGCATTTGCCATTGATGTCAAAGGGGGAGAGGAAAAGTAATGAAAAATGAGGAATCCATCTAAGGGGGAGCATTGGAAATCACAAGTGTAAATAGTAAGGGGGAGTTGTTCTAACACTTAGTCATTTTTCACTAAGTGTTGCCATCAATGCCAAAGGGGGAGATTGTTGGCAAGAGACACTGCTAGGCATGTCAAGTGTTGTCATTGATGGCAACTGAATCTATCTTACACATCTGCATTACATCATTTGATCATACCAGAAGTCAGAGTGCAGGTTTATTTAAGTCCGGATAGACAGGAACAGAGCATTTGACAGGGTTCAGCATATTAGTCCACATTTTCTTCACAGGAAATCGTATTGACCACTTATGATCATTAACACATCAAACACTTGTTCATTGTTATTTAGATTTAAGCATGAAATAAGAAACTCAACACAACAACATCATCAACACATGAGACACCAAGTTTTTTATGTGGAAAACCCTAAAAGGGAAAAACCACAGTGGGTGTCAGCCCATAGAAATAAATAAGTTATAACAATACTGAAAAATAGAGGCTCACTGCTCAATATGCTCACTGCAAATGTTGAGGCTCACTGCTAAAGGTTGGTGAACTGATTTGATAGCATCTACTCCATGCCTGGGTTCAGTTCCATTGAAGCACAGTATAACTCCTCCGCTCTGCTCTTTTTACACTTTCACACTTATCATTTTCACACACAGACATCTTTTTCGTAAGTACATTACATGCATTTATACAAGTCATCAACCTTGGAATGTACATCAAGGTCGGTATTACATTCATCAACCATTGGAACAATCTCCAAGGTTAGCATTACAAGCATACATGGAAATAGGTCTGGACCTAAACAAAATTTGCTAAGGTAAAGATGTATGCGGATCATGTTCTGCCTTAGCTAGGGCTCAAATGCAAACTTCCACATCACAACATGCTTCCACAATCTTCAATGTATCTCCGCAAGTAATGAAAATAGCCAAGTTGGTCGAGCCTAGTGTTAACATTAAGTCTTTTAAGAACAGTCTTCATCCACGATCCAAATTTCTCTTTGCGGACCAATCCAAAGGTAGGAACATGATCAAGAGACATCCACAAGCACATTGTAATCACCATGAACAACCGCACAATCTCTAACCACTCAGTCAAAAAGATTCTTCAAACTGGAGCACATAAACAACACTGTCAGCTACTGTCATAGAGAAAAGATAGCTTGTGGACCACCAAATCATGAACCATTGAAGTTGAAGGTACTTATCATCATTTCAGACTTAAGTCATAAACTGCAGATAATAATACTTTAATGCAGAGGAATGCGGAGCAAAATACATTCTCTTTGTCACCACCAAATATATAGAAAAAGAAGTTTTCACTCTGGTGAACATAACTCACTCAAATCTTCATACTGGAGGCAAAAACTTGGAACATAGCATCTTCAGACATGTATCTAAGTAACTTCCAATCCGTAGATAAAGATATTCATTCTACAAGAAATGTGGAGCAATCTACTAGATTGTTCTGTTGTATCAGGAATACTTATTATCGTCAATACTTAACTCATTACAAGCAAGCATCAAAACAAGAGAATAGTTGACACCAATGACAACACATATATGTTGAAATCAATGACAACACCGGTTAGGCAAATACTTGCAACAATCTCCCCCTTTGTCATTGATGGCAACATATGATGTGAAAAACTGTAATAATTGTCAAGACAAGATACTTCCCCTTTCTTTTTACACATATGCACTCTTTCTTCCCCTAAGTTTTTCACATGATTTCTCTCCCCTTTAACATCAATGGCAAAGGGCACATACTTGCACTTAGTTGCTCTGATCAAATTGCTCTTTCATGAATACTGTAACACTTACTGCTCTTTGTTAAGAACACATATTAGGAACACTTGCTACTCCCCTTGAGAGGTAGCTCTCAAAACATCAATCTAGATCAAAGAATGGGGCTTTGGACACCACTGGAATGGTGCATTCTTATGCATCTTAGTTCAGAGAAGGAGGGGTAATAACCCCTAACTTTTCTCTGAGATACTCAAAGGTATCCTTAGCTAGAGGATTAGTGAAAATATCTGCAATCTAATCCTTTGTGGACACATATTCCATCTTTACTTCATTTTCTATCACCTTCTCTCTCAAAAAGTGATACCTTATTGATATATGCTTTGTTCTTTAGTGCATCACTGGATTCTTTGAAATGTTTATGGCACTTGTATTGTCACAAAAGATTGCAATTGGATCTTCATACACAACTCTTATGTCCTTCAAAGTCTGCTTCATCCACAATACTTGAGTGCAATAACATGTTGCTGCAATATACTCTGCTTCTGTAGTAGACAAGCAGATTGAATCTTGCTTCTTGCTCAGCCATGAAACCAATCTATTTCCCAAGAATAAAGCACCTCCACTTGTACTCTTTCTATCATCAACATCTCCAGCCCAATCTACATCTGTATTAGCACTGAAAGTGAAATCATTGTCCTTTGGATACCATAAGCCATGATTTGATGTGTCTTTCAAATGCCTCAAGATTCTCTTGATTGCCATCACATGTGATTCTCTAGGATCTTCTTAAAATCTTTCCACAAGACATACTACATGCATTATATCAGGTCTGCTTTGAGTTAGATAAAGTAATCCTCCAATCATAGATCTATACCTTTTCTAATCAGTTTTAGGTGACTCATCAGTTTTGCTTAATTTGCAGCCAGTCACCATGGGAGTACATACTATTTTGGAGTCCTCCATCCTGAAGTTCTTCAATAACTCTTTCACATACTTAGACTGAGAAATGAAGATTCCTTTATCTGATTAAGTAATTTGTAAACCTAGAAATAAATTCATTTCACCAAACATAGACATCTCAATTTCATTTTGCATTTCTCCTACAAACTTCATGCACATACCTTCATTTCCTCCAAAGATAATGTCATCAACAAAGACTTCAACAATTAGGATTTGATTATCATTGATTTTGAAATAGAGATTGTTGTCAGTAGTACCTTTATTGAACCCTAATTGTAGCAGATACTTGTAAAACCTTGCATACCATGCTCTGGGGGCTTGCTTCAGTCCATACAATACCTTTTTCAATCTACACACCATATCACCTTGGTTTGATAACTGAAATCCTTCCAGTTGCTCAATGTAAACTTCCTCTTCCAATTCACCATTCAAGAATGTAGACTTCACATCCATATGATATACTTTGAAATCTTTGTGAGTTGCAAATGCTAGAAATATTCTGATTGCTTCAATCCTAGCCACTGGAGCAAAAGTCTCTTCAAAATCTAGATTCCTTCAATTTGAGAATATCCTTTGCACACAAGCCTTGCTTTGTTTCTTACAACTTCTCCATTTTCATTCAACTTGTTCTAGAAAACCCATTTAGTTCCAATGACATTCTTATTAGGAGGTCTAGGAACCAATTCCCAAGTTTGATTCTTCTCAATCTGTATTAGTGCTTCTTCCATGGCTTTTACCCAATTTTCATCATTGCAAGCTTCATTCACAGTTTTTGGTTCAACATTTAAAAGCAAAAAGTAATTCACTTGTTCTTCTGCAGCTCTTTTCCTTGTCAGCACACCTTTGTTTTTGTCACCTATAATCTGATCTTTAGAATGATTAATCTTTACATACCTGGGAGTCTTAACAACATTTTCTAGAGCCTCTTTGTCATCTTGACTATCTTCTTGTTCAACTTTTTCTTCATTTACTGTAGTCACAAGTTCATCTGATTCATAGCAACTCAGATCTGATATTCTTTCCTTGCCTTCATCCACCTTCACATTAGCACTCTCAACAATATTTTTTAGTCTCTTATTGTAGCACCAATACACCTTACTCTTGGTGGAGTAACCAAGAAAAATTCCTTCATCACATCTAGCATCAAACTTGTCTAGTTCTTCATCTCTTCTGATATAACATTTGCTACCAAAAACTTTGAAATACTTCACTGTAGGAACTCTTCCATACCATAATTTAAAAGGAGTTTTAGAGTTGTTACCTTTGACTTGAATTCTGTTTAGGATGTACACAGTAGTATGTATGGCTTCTCTCCAATATACTTATGGTAGGTCTGCTTCCTTTAGCATAGTCCTAGCAACCTCTTGAACTATCTTGTTCTTTCTTTCAACAACTCCATTCTACTGAGGAGTTCTAGATGCAGACAACTGTCTCTTTATCCTTTGTTCTTCACAGAAAATATTGAATTCATTTGAAGTGAACTCACCTCCTTTATTAGACCTTAAGCATTTGATTCTCAACTATTGCCTTGAAAACTTTGAACCTGTCTAGGGCTTCAAATTTTTATTTTAGAAAAGTGACCCAAGTCATTCTAGAATAGTCATCAATAAGCAACATAAAATACCTATCACCTTGCAGACTTCTTGTTCTTGTGGGACCACACAAATCTGTATGTACTAGCTCTAGCAATCAAGTAGAGAATTGTTCTTTGCTTTTAAAACTTGTTTTTGTTTGTTTCCCAAATTGACACTCCTTGCAAATGGTGTTGACTAGCTTCACAAGTTTAGACAGATCTCTTACATCCTATGTAGAACTTATCTTCACCAAATTGTCAAAATTGATATGACACATCCTTCTATGCCATAGCCAACTCTCATCTGTATGAGCCAATAAACAATAATCATTAGTTCCTCTTAATTGATAAATGTTACCTTTGGTCTTATTACCGATATGAATCACTGTTCTGGAGCTTTCCATGATCTTGCACCCATTGTCTTTGAATCTCAGATCATAACCTTTGTCACACATCTAACCAACACTCAAAAGATTATGCTTCAAACCCTTCACATATAGGACATTATCAGTATTGTGCTTTCCATCAAAAGAAATAGATCCTTTTCCACAAATCTTACTAGTTGCATTATCTCCAAACCTAACCAGTCCTCCATCATACTTTTCCAAACTCACAAACTTACTTTTATCACTGGTCATGTGATGTGAGCATCCACTACCAATAATCCATTCATCCTTATCTTTCTCAACCTGAATAGCCAAAGCACTTTCTTCCACTAGTTTTTCTTCCTTCACACAGCTAGCAGGATTACTAGACACAGGTTCTTTAATTGCAATAAACAAGCACTGATTTGCACTAGTACTAGCATCATCAGATTCATCATTTGTCACACCATCATCAAGATCTCTAACATAGTAGCATTTATTTGGAACCCTATGTCTATTCTTAAATCTTTTTCTATTCCTTTCAATTCTTTCAGGACATCTAGAAGCATAGTGACCAACCTTACCACATGAAAAACATGTGAAAGGTAATTTGTCTTTGAACTTACCAGAACCTCTTTGTAGTCTATCAACAAAGTTTGCTTCAATTTCATCAAGCTCATCATCAGGTTCCACCTTGTACTTTTCATCTCTAGAGATCTTTTCTGAAGTATTATCTTTGAAAGCGGTCTCAATCTTTGGCATAGCATCACCAAGCTCTCTCGTCTCAAAAGCTATAAGCTTTCCTAGCAATTGATCCTTGGTGACATCTTTCATAGTCATTACTTCTTCAATTGCAACTACCTTGTGACTATATGATTTAGGTAATGACCTAAGAATTTTCATCACAACTTCCTTCTCTTCAATAGTTCCTCCCATACCTTTTATTCCATTGACAATTTCATCAACTTTTTGCATGTAGGCTATTATGTTTTCATCTTCGCTCATCTTTAAACCCTCATATTTCACTTTCAAACCCTACAATTTGGCACTTTTAACAGACTCATCTCCTTCATACAGATTTTTCAGCTTTTCCCAGACTTCATTAGTAGTTTCCAGATCCATGACCTTTATCAACTCAGTGTTCGACAAAGCACTTAACAGTGCATCTCTAGCTTTTATATTTAATTCATATTCTTTGATTTCATCTTCAGTTGTTAAACCATTATGAGGCATGGTATACTTCATCTCTGTTGCTTTCCATATTCTATAACCAAGACAAAGAAGATGGATTTTCATTCGTACCTTCCATAAAGTATAATTCATCCCATCGAAGTGAGGAGCTTCTTTCTTATAAGATATCCTGGATTGACCTCAAGCTGTTAGGCTTACTTCTGAATGCACTAGACAACTGAGAGGGGGGGTGAATCAGTTGTCTTCAAAACTTTGACCACTTATGATCATTAACACATCAAACACTTATTCACTGTTATTCAGATTTAATCATGAAAGCATGAAATAAGAAACTCAACACAACAACATCATCAACACATGAGACACCAGGTTTCTTACGTGGAAAACCCTAAAAGGGAAAAACCATGGTGGGTGTTAGCCCATAGAAATAAATAAGTTATAACAATACCGAAAAACAAAGGCTTAATGCCCAATATGCTCACTGCAAATGTTGAGGCTCACTGTCAAGGGGTGGCTCAGTGCCAAAGGTTGGTGAACTGATTTGATAGCATCTACTCCATGCCTGGGTTCAGTTCCATTGAAGCATGCAGTATAACTCCTCTACTCTACTCTTTTTACACCTTCGCAATTATCTTATCATTTTCACACATAGACATCTTTTTCACAAGTACATTATATGCATTTATACAATTCAACCTTGGAATGTACATTAAGGACTGCATTACATTCATCAACCATTGGAACAATCTCCAAGGTTGGTATTACAAACATACATGGAAATAGGTTTGGACCTAAACAAAATTTGCTAAGTTAAAGATGTATGCAGATCATGTTGTGCCTTAGCTGGGGCTCAAATGCAATCCTCCACGTCATGACACGCTTCCACAATCTTCAATGTATCTCCACAAGTAATGAAAATAGCCAAGTCGGCTGAGACTGGTGTTAACATTAAGGCTTTTAAGAACAATCTTCATCCACAATCTAAATTTCTCTTTGCGGACCAATCCAAAGGTAGGAACATGATCAAGAGACATCCATAAGCACATTGTAATCACCAGGAACAACCACACAATCTCTAACCACTCTGTCAAGAAGATTTTTCAAATCAGAGCACATAAACAACACTGTCAGCTACTGTCATAGAGAAAAGATAGCTTGTGGACCACAAAATCATGAACCATTGAAGTTGAAGGTACTTATCATCATTTCAGACTTAACTCATGAATCACAAATCATAATACTTCAATGCGGAGGAATGTGGAGCAAAATACATTCTCTCTGTCACCACCAAATATACAGAAAAAGCAGTTTTCACTCTGGTGAACATAACTCACTCAAATCTTCATACCGGAGGCTCAAACTTGGAACAAAGTATCTTCAGACATGTATCTAAGTAACTTCCAATCTGCAGATAAAGATATTCATTCTACAAGAAATACAGAGCAATCTACTCGATTGTTCTGTTGTATTAGGAATACTTATTATCTCCAATACTTAACTCATTACAAGCAAGCATCAAAAAAAGAGCACAGTTGACACCAATGACAACACGGATATATTGACATCAATGACAACACCGGTTAGGCACATACTTGCAACATACTTATTGTATTTTTACCCTATGTCAATTATGCACTTAGGGTTCTTGTATTCATACTATACATGATTGTTATATATTCATGCTTTGTGCGCTATGTGATTATATATCCATGAACTTGAATTTTGTTGCCATATTTTGAGCAAGTGATGTTCTTTGTCTATAGAATCGTGAAAAGAGTGTATTCACACCATGTGTGTTGTGTGTGTAATGATTGAATCACATTGTTATAACATGTTTATTTCATAATTGTGAATGCAAAGTGAAACATTAGAAATAATGAATGCTCATGAGATAGATATGAGTAGAAACCTTCCAATTTGAATTGAATAATATTTTGATGAATTGTAGTACTTATTGAGGTATTATCTGAAATGTATTAAGCATTTAATGTTATACAATGTGCTTTTATGCAAATGAATATGAGTTTTACTTTAGGAAGATTCGAAAAGACTTTATTGGTAATTTAATTATTATTATAGAATTAAATAATAGTGTTGTTTTATTATTATTGCGATGTACTTTTGTATGAGCCTATATGGCTAGTTGTTGTAAAGGCATATCCCTTTTTAATAACCTATTTGTTTAGCTGATGTATTGAATCTAATTTGTTTATATTGATGAAAGTTATTTTCATGAGTTGTAATATTTGTGGGAAAATTTTAATTTTTCCCTTTTTCCACACTATTTTATGAGAATAATATTATTTTATTCTATATTATTGGAGTGTTTCTTACAAAATGTCAAGATCTTCGATAGAGGCATTGATAGTTCTATCAACGATACTTTCAACAAAATTAGAGGGTTCACAGAGACTTGTAGAGGGAACATGAGGATCCTTAATTTCCACACTAGAGGGCATGTATCCTAGACCATAAAAGGTATCATGGAGAGGTTCAACATAGCAAGAATTATGTAAATAAAATTCTCCACAACCTTTGTCTATAACCTTGACTTTGGTAACATGAGGAACTTTAGATGACGAAGTGGAAGCAAAGTCATCAGGATGAACATAAGATGTGGAAGATGGTGAAATATCATTGTGAGGACAAAGGTTATCTTTAGGAGGAGCAACTCCTAAGGCTCTACAATAGGCAAAAGGTATAGGGTTCGCTTGGATAGTAATTTCAACACCATTATGCAGAAATTTGACACATTGATGGTAAGTCTAGAAGGTACAGATTGCATAACATGGATCCAAGGACGGCCAAGTAAGATGTTATATGGAAGCTCAACGTCAAGGACATGACATGTAGTATGTAAAAGGATGGGTCCAAATTGTATCGGAAGACATACGGTGCCTTCGCATTCTCTCTCAATATTATCATAGCCTTTGATAGTATAAGGGAATCGTTCCAAGTTAGCTTGTGAATATCCCAATTGTTTTATTAAATTCAAGGTACATATGTTCAAGCCAGATCCATTATCCAAAAGGACACATTTGACTTTGGTTTTGGAGATCAAGACCTCTATATGAAGGGCATTATTATGAAATGGATCAATAGATGGCATGTCATGTTGGGTAAAGGTGAGGTGATAAGTGGAAGCAAGGTGACCCACAAGGGCTTGGAATTGATTAGGGTCAATATCATGTGGTACTTGAGAGTTTTGGAGGACATAGTCTAATATGGCTTTGTGGATGGGGGAGACCTGAAGGAGATCTAAGATGGATATTTATGTAGGAGTCTTCCTAAGGTGATCAAGAATATTATAACAGGATGGATGAGTGGATGAATAAGATAAAGGTACAAATGAGGAAGATGAAGGTTGGGGGATGGTAATGGTTCCACGACGAGTGGTGATAGCACATCTAGAAGATGGGGATCTAGTGGTGATGGTGGAAACTTGTAAAGGATCATAATCAAGAGGGGTTTTGTTATAGCGAACATTGTTGGTGTGATTATCTTGGGATTGATTAGGATTGGTGGCAACGGACTTGGTTTGATGTTTTGGAAAAGGATCATTATAAGCACCCAATTGTGCATTGGAATATTTAGGCTTAGTAGGGACCTCCAACTTTCCTTGATCAATAAAGTCTTGGATATAATGTTTGAGCCTCATACAATTATGTGTGGGGTAACCATGGACATGATGATAATCACAATATTCATTTTCATTATACCATGTAGGTTTGGACTCATTCTCAGCATAAGGTCTTGTATAAGGTATGTGACCATGTTGGCTTGCACAAGATTTTACAAGAATGACTCATTAGGCTCTCTTATATCAGTAAAATGTCTTTGTGAATTTGGAGGTGTTCTAAATTGTTACTTGGAGAGGGTAATGGTACTAGTTGAGAGGACTTTTTGCATATGAGATTGAGAAGTTTGAGTGTTTTGGAGATGTTTAATATCGGTAACTCCATCACTAACCACATGTTTGTTCTTGGCCAAAGATTTGCATTTATCGTTTGCAAGACTATTATTTTTGGTTTGAGGTTTGATTAGGCCTTTAGATATAAGGGCTTGTTCAATAGTTATCCCTTTCACAATAGTATCTTCAAATGTGGAAAGACAATGAATTTGGAGATGAAAGGCTATTTCTTGATTAAGGTTTTGGATAAAGATACCAATCAATTGTTTTTGGGTATGCCCCATGGGATTCGACTAGCAAGCCCTCTCCACCTTTGTAAGTAAGAAGCGAAGATTTCTCCATTATGTTGTTTGGCACTACAAAGGTCTAACATCGTGAGTTCATGTTCAACCTTGTAGGAGAAGTGAGAAACAAAATTTTTGAATAAGTCAGCAAAAGTTGTGATGGTACCGGGGGTAAGATGATGAAACCAACCTAAAGCTTGTCCCACCAAACTTAGTGGAAAAAGTTTCAATAGATAAAAACCATAATGAGAAACCTCTTGACAAGCCATGAAGAATTATTTGACATGATCCCTAGGGTCTCCTTTTCCTTTATATTTGTCAAATTTTGGGACCTCAAAATTTGGAGGGAAAGGAGTTGTCATGATGGAATGATCCAATAGATAAGGACAAAAGTCTTCAAATTTGAAATATTTATGTTGTGATCCAATTTGAAATTTTTGAAGAGAATTTTCTACCATCTCTTGCACTTTATGATCCAAAGGAGGTTTGATTGGTGATGATGAAGTGGAATGGATAAGTCCATGTGACAAGGGTTGTGTAGTGACATGTGAAATCAAAGGATTGGATGTGGTGTGATGATAAGTGTGTTGTGGATATGAGACCATGGGTTGAATGTTTCAAGGTTTGAGTTGATTGTAGATATGGGATGTGTTAATTGATGATGTATTGGGTTGGGATGAAGCATATTAATAGACATGTGAATAGGTGGCTTTGTAGGTGACTTAGTGGTATGTGGTAAGAGAGTGGGTTAGATGGACTTGCTAATGTTTGTTGAGGAATAGAAATGGGTGAAAATGGAGTTGATAATGTTCCAGGTGGATTGGAAATTTGTGGGAGGAGTGATGTGGGTGGACTTGGTTGAAAGGAGTAAGTGGAATTAGGATCGTTAATAGGCAGAGGCAAGGCCACACTACCTATGGGATTTCTTGGAGTATTTTCCATGATGGGTTGTAACAAAGGACCAGATGTAATGGGATCTTTAAGCATTGATGTCTTAGATGGTGAAGGAATTTCTACCCCTTGGTCTACACAAAGCTTCATGACTAATTTTGGACATGGGTGGTTGCTCATAAAGTCAACAAATCTAGGTGAAAGCTCATCTTGGTCAACATTTTGTTCATGCTCGTGTTCGTGTTCATGTGTGTCATTGGGATTATGATGTGGAAAAGGTTCCATATGATGAGATTTCATGAAAGCAAGTGAGGATTTAACTTGATCATTATACACACTTATGGGGTGGAAGTGAAGATGGTTGGTTATCAATGTGGAAATCCATGTTTTTCTTGGCTTGTAATCTAGTTATGGGGGCATAAGATGAGAGATCTTAATGATGTGACAAAAGTTTAATGTGTTGGAGATCTTGGATTGGAAATGAATGATTCAATGACAACAAGACTATGTACGATGTGGATGGGTAGATGATTGAATTAGAATGATGTTGATGACTTGTACTAAAAGGATAATTATGACTAGGACTAAAATTGAGATTAAGATCAAAGAACAAGAACAAATTAGATTTGATTTGACCAAAGATGAGGATAGATTTCAAATAATGAAGATAGACTTATGACCTTAAGCAAAGATGATCTCTGATTGACTAGTATTTGATTAAATGATTGGAATGATGATGATCTTGATCAAGGGCTAAAATCTCAATTTAAAGTCTAATATAGGTTTGAGTGGATGGAAGATAAGGTAGATGACAAGGATGGAAGTAATATGGTTATGAATATGGATCTCAACAAGGTCAACCTTAAGCTAAAGTGTGACAAGGATTCTCTCAAGTTGATGATTATGATGATGTGGGTAGGTAGGACGATGTGGAGTGCATTTGTTGATAGCTTGACTTAGGCAATTGCAAACAAAAGATTTCACATGTACATAAATAAATTTTCAAAACACATGCACAAGACACAATAGCAAGCTTGACTTTTCAAAATTGATTGTTGTATTTTATGAAAACACTTGAGGGTGTTGGCAAGAGACACTATATGGATTCATGGTTGTTGTCATTGATGGCAACAAAAGTCATCCCACATATCCGCAAGTCATGGTGTGTCTCTACTGGAAGTCAGAATGAAGATTGTTGTGGTCCGGTGAACAAGAACAGAGCATGTGGCAAGGTCCGACAGATTGGTCCAGATCTCTCAGAGGAAGTGTCTTGGTGTAGTACAGATTTGGGGAAGTCAAAAGGACTACCTTAAATAGTATATTCCAAGGATTTAGCCTCCGGTGATGGACAAGAAAGAAGATATGAATAGTTGAGTACCGGATTCCTAAAAGACAGTGAGAACAGAGGAAGAACTGACTGACAGAGTATCAAACTATTTTCCGGATGTGTTACTGTTGATGGTAAAGGTTGTGAAGGCATGAATCATGTTTGGCCGACATGATTAATGATATCTACAAGTATATGCTTGATCCGCATTACTTGATATGCAAGGATTCAGCCGACAAAACAAAGTTTGTGAGAAGATAGACTATTCCGGGTGCCGACTAGAAAGATAATGAAATCACTAGTGTGGATATAAATAGAGGATGGATTTTGTTGTGAGAAGTGTAGTTGAGTTATGTGCTATGCGAATAAGTGTAGAGCAAAGCATAAGTAGTAAGAAAGATCCGGTATGTGAAAGAAAAGCAAAATAAAGAACAGAGGAAAGATGAAGTGCAGCAGATCAGTGTACTGAGCCTAACCGGAACTGAACTCCAGCATATGTAGATGCTTCCAATCAGTTCAAGTATTGTATAACATTCTTTTGTAGACAGTGTGTCTCTTTGTAGGCAGTGTGCCTCTTTGTGAGCGGTGTGCTCGGGCAGTGAGCCCTAATTGGCAAGTGCCATTTTTGTAACTCCTTATTCTTCTAACAGAGAATAATCTTGGGGTTAATCACCCCGTGGTTTTCTCCCTTAACAGGGTTTCCACGTCAAAAATACTGTGTCATGTGTTTCTCATTTCATGGTAATGTTTTTATGTTGATTCAATGCTGCATTAATTAATAAGAAAGTTCAAAAAAAGAAATAATTAGGATAACTGATTCACCCCCCCTCTCAGTTATCAACAATTGGTATCAGAGCTAAGTTCCTCCTAATAGAGCCTAACAGCTTGAGGAAGATCTGGGAGTTCAAATGGATGCATATGGTTTAAGGGAGCAACTCAAGAGTGCCCTTGAGGATCTTGAACAGTCAAACTCTGAAGTCAATGAATTAAAGGAAAGACTAAAATAGGCTGATGAATTCATGAGAGAACTAAAGGACAAATTAAGTCTCTCTATGAAAAAGAGAAAGGAGCTGCTCCAACAATTAGCAAGACAAAGTGAAGAAAGCAATACAAATGAAGAATTGACTGAGAAAACTAAGTTATGTGAAAAGTTATCAAAAGAAGTCATTATGTTAAGACATGAAATGGAATTAGGAACTATAATGTTTACTCAAGAGATTGAAGAAAAAAGAAAAGCTGAAGACAATCTAAGACAATCTCTTAAAGAGAAATCAGAAGAATGCCACCAGATGGACAGGATTATCAGACATCTTGAATCTAATCTTGAAGATGCCAAAGATGATGAAGAAAAACTTGAGGATCAAATTGTCTCTCTCAAAAGAGATCTTCAAACAGCAAATGAATATAAAGAAAAATTCAAGATAAGTTCTGCCCAACTTGAAGTACTTCTTGGAAGTCAAAAGAGGACAGATGACAAGTATGGTTTGGGATATGAGAAAGGAGAAAGCTCCAGATCTGGTCAAAAGAATTTTGGATCAGAAAATCCAAGGAATAGGCCTAGAAGACCTCCGGTAAGACAGCCCAATGCTCAAAGATATCCATCCTTCAATGGATACTGCCACAGCTGCAATCACTTTGGTCACAAAGCTAATCAGTGCAGAAAGAGAATCAATCAAACTAATCCATTCTTCTCTGGACAGTGCTTTAACTGCAAAAGGTATGGACACAAGTCTCATGAATGCAGAAATATGCAAGTAAACAAATCATTCAATGGTAGATGCTTTGCATGCAATAGAGTAGGTCATATGGCTAATCAATGCAGATCAAGAGATTATCAGTCAAATATGCAAAGAAATGTTATTTGCCAAATCTGTAATAGGTCCGGTCATAATGCTAAAGTCTGCAGAAACAAGAATCAGGACAAAAGAGGTCTGGTGTATAATCAGAATCAAGACAAGGGTAAACAAAAGATGAATACGGATGAAGTTAGGAATCAGATGAGCAAGATTTGGGTAAAGAAAAGTTTAGAGAATATAGAAGTTGGATCCGCACTAGACTCTGGTGCTAATATTCTTCTGAAAATTAAAAAGTGAGCTCTGGCTCAGGGGGAGACTCAAAGAAAATCCTGTTCCCCCAGCCAATCAAGTGGTGCCGAATGTGGCACAAGATGCGGAGTAAAGGGTTTGAAGATATAAGTCTTGAGATGATCTAGATAAGATTTCAGAGGTCCGCATGGAGATGTAAAGAAGTTGTGATCGATCAAATAAGACCTGTTCCGGGAGATGCTCCGGAATGACAGAGGATTACAAAAAGGATCCGGAGAGATCCAGAAATGCATTGTCTTATTCTGCGGATTGGATAGAGTGTTTGGGATGTCCTTGTGATGTGTCATCTTGATTTATTCATAGTTGGAAGATCCGCATGATGTTCATAGATCAGGACTGATCCGGTATTCCAAGTTATCCGAATAAGGCAAACCAGAACAATGTAGGTCAAGCATTTATTGCAAACAGATATTAGGGTTTGCGAAACAATATAAGGGATTTCTCAATAATCACTTGATCATTCCACACCCAAGAAGAAGCGAAAAGCGGAGCTCTGCAACAAAATTCATCAAGTTCACCGAAGATCACTTGCAGAAGTTACTACATACAGAAATCAATCCAACCACTCTGTATATCCGAAGGCGCATAAGGTATTTTACGTTTTCAATATCTCACTGCAAATCTTTGAAAAATGGCTACTCTGAATATAGTTAAGATCTCTGATAGACCTCGCCCCACATTCAAGAAACATCCATACAAATCTTTGGAAGTAGATCCACTAGGAGCCTTCTCCAGTGTTCCGCATGGTGTATTGCATACGGAGGACATTAGGGTTTACATTCATGCAAATTTTGAAGACTTTGGAGAATCAAAACTGATGGATATCTATCACAAACAGTTGATAGATGACTCCTTTGAGATTAAACCTCAGTACAAAGCCATCCGGGACAAACACTTTGCACAGTGCATCCATTTCCCCTATTTTGAAGAAGATGAATGGGTCCGGTATGTACTAAGTAGAGTGCATGACAACTTCCTATGGTTGAACAAGCCCTTCAAGATCACCAAAGATGCAATTAGGGCTGTAACCGGTCTGCACTCATCCAGTGAATTACCTATTCTCAAGTCTGTCAAAAATCAGACAGTTAGTGATGCAACCGGATCTAAGTTTGACAAGAGAGCTATGACAGTTGAAGAAATCACTGAACCGGATGTCAAATTTGCATCTATGATAATTGGTTACAAAATCTATCACTCCAGTAGGGAAAATTCAGTACCAGGAACTGCAATCTACACAGCTTATCAAATGTTAAAGGAGAATGCAGACTATGACTTGTGTGAGCTTCTTGTAAACCAACTTTTTGAAAATCTACAGAAGATCAAGAAGGACAAGAAAAACTCCTTCAAGTATGGCAATTTGATCCTTTGTCTCTTCTTTTATTACATGAATGAGCTTCCCGGATCCAGTGGATGGATATGGCAGAATGACAGACCGGTTGCCATCCAAATTAGAGATTATTTGCATGGACTTGGGGATGCTAAAGCAAGAAAAACAGCTCTATGGGGATATTTCAAGAACTTCCAGAGCATGATGCATGCAAGAGAAAGAATACCCCAATCCCTTGTTGAAAAGTACAAAGACATAGTATGCTTTATGGTAGAAACAGATCAGTGTCTAATGGAGGCAGTAGAACCAAGAACTGTGTGGATCATGCCCATGGGGTATGAAGTGGATGAACAGATAGTGGAGCTGCATGTTCAACACATGCTAAGTCAGCCTAAAGATCCAAAGGCAGAAAGGTTCGGAACATTTGAGGAACTAAGTATAAAAATTCATGTTGAACTCAAAGAACCGGAGATCAAGAGGAAAGTTAGAAAAGAAGTAGAACACATAGCACAAGGCCTTGGAATCTCCATGGAAGCACTTGATGCTCACCGGAAGAAGAAGGAAGGGGATGAGAAAGAGAAGAAGAGGACAGAAAAGAAAAGTGAAGAAAGTGTTCCGGTTGAAACTTCCACCCGGACCAGATCATCAAAAAGATCTGCACCTCCCACAACCAAAAGCTCAAAACTGGAAGTCCAGGCATCCGGTAAAAGATCTAAGACAAAAGCCACAAGGGCTTATGAAAGCCAAAAGGATGAAGAGGAAACTGAGTCAGATGAGGGAGTAAAAGAAATAAAGAAGCAGAAGAAGAAAGGATCCGGTAAACCCTCCACAGGCCAAGACAAGGAAGAAATGACAGAGGAATTTGTTGAAAAGCCCACCCTGTCTCTAGACAGTGTAGTCAAATCAGTCACTGTGGATGGGAACCTTCAACCAGTGGCTGAATTCTATGATGACTACAATGAGGCAGATCAAAAGATCCTGCAGGAAGCTACAATCAGGTACCTGAACATTTACAATAAAGCTTTTATTGAGATTATCTCTGAAATTCCTAAAAGTCTAGAGAAGGAATTAGAAATAAGAAAGAACAATGCCATGGCAAAAGACCTTGAGATCAAGGAACAGATAGCTATTTAGCTATATCCTTCAATTGATCACAAAACAATGAACATGGTATTCAAAGACTGCAAGGATGAATTCAGAAGCAAAGCAAGGATGAATCAGCTTATGCTTGGTGAGACCGACAAAGTAGCCAAGGACACTGAAGAGATCCTCCAGATTACATTCAAAAGGTTCAACATTCCTATTGTAGAGGACTTAGGTGCAGAAACAGCTGTGGACTTGGAATCACCTACTCCGGAAGAAGTGGCCCTTGAACAGAGTAACATCTCTCCTCCGGTTTCCCCTACAGTCTCCGGATCCCAAGAGAAATTACAGGAGAAAGAAGCAACAGTAAAAGAAAAAGAGGTTGACAGCACCAAGGATGCAGAGAAAGAGAAGATTCCAACAGAGAAAACCACAACTGAAAGTGGTAAGAATGTGGAAGGAGAAAAGACTCCAAAGGACAAAACTGCAGAAGAAAAGAAACATCTATCTCCGGCAAGACACTGCACAAACTGTTCAAAAATTTCTAAGCCAAGAAACAATAGAGATTGATGAACCAGAGCTTCTAAAAGGCCCATTCAACTTTGACTCTCTCTCCGGTACAGACGATGAAGATAGCTTCATTTGCAAATGCTAAGGCAAATGAAAAACTCCTAAAGTCTCATATGGAAGACTGTGAGTTGATAGAGGCTGCTTCCGGAGTGCTTGAAAAGATTATGCCATCAGTCCAGATAGATCCGACAGCCTCCTCTTCCGGTAATCTCAAAACCTTAGTCAGCAGTGTTGATACACATTTTGATTCTCTAGAAAAATCAGCTGAAGAAAAGGTCTGGAAGGAATTTTTGGATAAGAGATTTTCAGAAGTACTAGGATTAATCTCTAATGATAGAAGAAATATGAGAATAAAGAGCTTAGAAAATGCTCTTAAGGATGGCGGTGACATCTACAAATTTTGTATCTCCTGGTCAAAGGCAACAGTAGAAATTGATAAGAAAATAAAAGAGGAACAGGACAAACTACAAAGTTTATCTCAAAGTTTTGATCCTCTCTCTTCCTCCATAGTGAATCAAGAATGTCAAACTATTGCAATCACAAATGCAATAAAGAACCTTGAGAAGGAAAGGAAGAATATAACTAATCGGATGGGAGAACTTAGAAGGATTATAATCCCTAAGTTAGAAACTATGCATGAATCCATCAGTGATGCTCAGACTACCGCCCAAACAAATGATCCGACAGATCTCAAAAGGGCAGAAGCTTTTGCATTTTTGTTAAGTGGTCACATTTCAATTTTGGATAGAATGAAGCAAAGTTGGGCTACAGAACTGGTCCAATTGAAGACATCCTTTGCAGACATTCTTCAGTTTATGTGAGTATGTAAATATGCGGCTATGTATAGTAAATCTTTGAAAATTTTGGTGTGCGGACCCTACCCTTTGCCATTGATGTCAAAGGGGGAGTGAGGAGCAGTGAAAAATGAGGAATCCAACTAAGGCAGAGTTCCAGAAATTGTATATAAAGATAGAGCATCAGCCAAGGGGGAGCATAGTGTGAACACTTAGTCATTTTTCACTAAGTGTTGCCATCAATGCCAAAGGGGGAGATTGTTGGCAAGAGACACTATATGGATTCATGGTTGTTGTCATTGATGGCAACAAAAGTCATCCCACATATCCGCAAGTCATGGTGTGTCTCTACCGGAAGTCAGAATGAAGATTGTTGTGGTCCGGTGAACAAGAACAGAGCATGTGGCAAGGTCCAACAGATTGGTCCGGATCTCTCAGAGGAAGTGTCTTGGTGCAGTGTGGATTTGGGGAAGTCAAAAGGACTACCTTGAGTAGTATATTCCAAGGATTTAGCCTCCGGTGATGGACAAGAAAGAAGATATGAATAGTTGAGTACCGGATTCCTGAAAGACAGTGAGAACAGAGGAAGAACTGACTGACAGAGTATCAGACTATTTTTCAGATGTGTTACTGTTGATGGTAAAGGTTGTGAAGGCATGAATCATGTTTGGCCGACATGATTAATGATATCTACAAGTATATGCTTGATCCGCATTACTTGATATGCAAGGATTCAGCCGACAGAACAAAGTTTGTGAGAAGATAGACTACTCTGGGTGCCGACTAGAAAGATAATGAAATCACTAGTGCGGATATAAATAGAGGATGGATTTTGTTGTGAGAAGTGTAGTTGAGTTATGTGTTATGCGAATGAGTGCAGAGCAGAGCAGAAGTAGTAAGAAAGATCCGGTATGTGAAAGAAAAGCAGAATAAAGAACAGAGGAAAGATGAAGTGCAGCAGATCAGTGTACTGAGCCTAACCGGAACTAAACTCTAGCATATGTAGATGCTTCCAATCAGTTCAAGTATTGTATAACATTCTTTTATAGACAGTGTGCCTCTTTGTAAGCAGTGTGCTCGGGCAGTGAGCCCTAATTGGCAAGTGCCATTTTTGTAACTCCTTATTCTTCTAACAAAGAATAATCTTTGGGTTAATCACCCCGTGGTTTTCTCCCTTAACAGGGTTTCCACGTCAAAAATACTGTGTCATGTGTTTCTCATTTCATGGTAATGTTTTTATGTTGAGTCAATGCTGCATTAATTAATAAGAAAGTTCAAAAAAAGAAATAATTAGGACAACTGATTCACCCCCCCCTCTCAGTTATCAACAGAGGGCACATCAACAAGCCTAATATTAGTCAAATGGATGTGGCCAAGAGGTCTTAATCTAGGATGAACAAGTTGTCTAAGGATGTCCCCAATATACACAAGGTACAGGGGCCCCAAATCCATGAAATGAAAGTGAAATAATGCCACACAGCCGAGAGAAAGGGGTAACCCACCCTTCACCTTCACTTCCCCAAGGTATAACGTTCTTGGGGGCTTAGCCTGAATGACAAGATTCCAACTTCCAAGAGGTGTGTCTTTCTATTCACTCCTCACTTTTTATACTTCATTGGAACACTAGAGTTGAGGTTGTCCCCTGGAGTGGTGTGCCTCCAAGTAGGCCTCCTAAAAGGGTGAAAAAAGTAAATCAAATAGTGTTTTTGATCTCCAAGATCACCTTGTGGTGCAAAGAGAGAGAATACACACACACTTGACTCACACTCGCAATGTTAATTTACCCTTAAAATATAAATGTGTGTGTGAAGATGAATGTGAGTAAAGGATGTTTTTGATTCCCAAGATCACACTAAGTGCAAGGGAAGAGCATACGCACCCTAATCACACTCAAATCCACCAAGAAAAAAAAAAGCACAAATTTTTTTTTATGTCCAAGCCCAAGTGTGATGATGCAAACACGTGTTCATTTTATGCCTAAAATCAAGTATGATGATGCAAACAAGTGTTTATTTTAAGCCCAAATCAAAGTGTGATATTGCAAACAAGTTCTTTGATCAATTGAAAATGCAAAAGTTGGATTATGTGCACCTAGAAAGTGTGTCTTCAGATCTAATGTTGATGTAACTCCTTAACTCTTCCCCTATTCCACCAAACAAAAAGAACAAACAACTTGCAAACAACTTGTTAGAGTGGAAAAGAGAAATTTGAAATTTTCTAAAAATTATGAATAGGTACAATAGATTGAATATGATAATCAGATTCTATGTAAAATTCTATGTCATTTCAAAAAAATCGTCAAAATTTGTTACAATTTGGGAAAGTTATGCTCAAAAGAATTTTGCAATGAAAGAATGTTATGCCATAAACTAGGGTTTGAAAAAAAAAATCCATATATACCATAGATTTGAAAAAAGAATGATATAAAAAAATGGATTTAAATATTTCTATCCACCTGCAAAAAAAGAATGTGATTTGGTTACCTAGATTGCAAGATATGAATTTTTGTTTCAAAAGTCACACGTCAAAAATTTCTGAAAAGTCAAAATCATAGGGTCAACTTCAAATCGTCATAACTCCTTCAATATTAATCCAAATCTTTAATGTAACCTCTTTTCGAAAAGGTATCGAAATCCTATTTCAAACAAATCCAATATCTTTTTTTGCAAAACCTGTGTAAAACAGAAAACCATCTGCAACAGATTTGACCCTAAACAAAGAAAATCAGCAATATAAAAAATCTTCAACCTACAAAACCAAGGTTAGACAAGAGATGTGGGGTCCCACCGGGCATGCCAAAAATGTGTATGCAAAAATATGGAAATCAAACGAGGAAACAATACAATGAAAGTACCAATTCTATACTTGAACAACATCTCATCTAGGGATAAAAGGACTAAGCAAGATAATGAAAATGATAAACAATCCTATGATATTAGATCATGACTTTGATATGTTGATTGCTCAAATTCTACAGCATAACAACTAAATAATGATAATGGATGATGTATGATAATGGAAGAGCTAGAATGATTTTGACACCATGATGATGCTTGAGGATGTGATGCCCAAATGACTTGGTTGAGGCTTAATTTAGAGGAGATGAGGGATAGGAATGGATGGCTAGAATTAGATTAGTGATGGATGGCTAGGATTTGATGAGACACGGATCAAATCTTAGAGTTGTAGTCATGTGACAAGTGTCACATGAGGGTTGAATGAGAGGAATTAAGTCAAGGATAAGGATTAAGAATCTTCTAGAGGCTTCCTTGTAATAAGGATTTCTAGAAGCTTCTAGTCATGTGAGGATAAAGACAAACGGGGAATTAAATATAAAAATTATTTAATTTTTGGAAAGGGATGATGTGGAAAACATGAATTAAATAAATTTTTAATTTATTTAATTAATTTGGATAGAAGAGATTAAAAAGGTGAAGTGATTTAAATATAAATAAAATTATTTAAATTATGTGGTGAGGGCTAATTTAAATAAATATTTTGTTTATTTAAATTAGAGGATGGAGGAAAGTGAGGATTAATTAAATAAATATAATTTATTTAATTAATTGGCTAATGGGAGGATAAATGGGATTGAAATGGATTAGTTAAATAAATATGATTTATTTAACTAATTAGGTGATGTGAGAGGGTCCTAGGACACAATGTGTCATAAGGTGTCTCATAAGGTGGTGTCGACAAGGTGATGTCACAAGACATGTCAATTTTTAGTGTCTGCGTATACGACAAATGGACAGTACAAATCAACAATACTTTGTTAGTCAACAAAAGAGGAGCATATTCCCTTCGTTACCTTTTTCATGTGGAGGGTTCACATTTGAGAGAAAAGCATTCGTTTTGGTACATTAGATTTTTTTTAAAAAAAAATTTGATGTTAACTCTCACTGGCGGTATGACCCATGTGACGTGATTAAAGCAAGGCTTCTAGCCAATAAGAACGTTGGAAGTAGAATTCAACATCAAAGTAAACCCTTGCTAGAAATATCGAAAAACAAGAATTCTTGGGATGAGGTCAAAAAATAATGGAGGAAACTACTGCAGAGAAAGGCATTTATTTGAACAATTGTCAATAGAAATGATGGCATTGCACTTATAAAGAGCAACAGAGATGCCAATTAGGTGGTACAACAGTTTTTATAAAAGAGCTACTCAACCATCTAGTTTTTAAAAAATACTAGAGTCTCTAAGAGTAGCTTGTAAAGAGGAACAATGGACACAAACAAAAATAAATGTCTTTTGGTCTATGAGGAAGGATTAAGGTGATCTAAAAGCTACTGCATGTTTTGAAGAGGTCTCAGAAGATGAAGAGTTTAGCAAATTATGGAATGTAGAGCATCCCTCTGAAGCAACTAATGTTGAATCTGATGATGATAGGGAAAACCAACCCTTTGATCCCACTCCCAATGTAGACTATGCATACAAACCTGGTTTGAGTGAGACCACAAAATAAACATATACTTTAGTGGCAACCATAGTAAAAAATTTGGGTTATGAAGGTGGTGATTGTTGGGAATTAAGGTGTCTCAACCTTGGTAATTCCTTGCATTATTTTGATTGTATTTATTTTTCCATTGCCTATGATGTAAATTAATTGTAAATTTCATATTGTCATTTTGTGGGATGTGGCACAGTGATGTGTCATCCTACATGGAAGATGACAACTTGTAATTTTGTCCTCACATGAGGAGATAGGCATCCCACTTTGTGGTAGGAGTATTTTGCCATGTGTCAGCATCTTGGATGTTGTGTAAGGGAATATTGATTGAAACGATTATGACAGATTCCTATGACGAAGTTATGACATGTAAGAGTCAAAAATAGAAGCTTGTAAGACAGGTGAAGAAATGTGTCAAGGAGCATCTTTGAAAAAGGCATCTTTGGGTGCCCCAAGGTGGACTATGACATGTTGTAAGAGAATATACTATTTATAGCCTATGTATGACATATTTTCTTATAGCTGTAAATTGTAACTGCTATGACAGATTCTATGACAGTCGTAAGAGTCGTGAGAGCATCTGTCATAGCCCATTTTGGAAATAGGTGACCTCTTTGGGATGGGGTGTATGGACAAGTGTCATATGCATCTTACAATGTTAACCAAGTGTCCATAGGCATGGGTTTTGGGCCATGAGGCCAAGTTGGACACCCATTCCAAGATAGAGCCAATTTTGCCTTGTATATTCTATATAAACAGGTGCTTTGAGGAGGAGATGTAGTATGTGATTGACAGGTACTGTTATGCTACCAAATTCACTCCAGACATGAGTGTCAAAGACTATTGAAGCTTGCATTGCAAGTGTATTATAAACCATATTCAATTTTGATAATACATTGTACAGGTTTCTGAATGTGGGGTTTTTCACCCGATAAGGGTTTTCCCCACGTTATATCTTGTCTCTCTTCCTCTGTCTTCTTTATGGTTCTATGTCTATTGCTGCAATATCTTTGTTATATGTTTCATGTTGTTGTAATTGTAAAGATTAAATTGAATTTGTATAGCTCTCCCCTCATTAAATTAGTGTAGGAAGCGATTTCCGCACACCTAGCTTCCTTTTAGTTGGTATCAGAGCTTGATCACCTTTGGTCCTAGTTGTTGGGTAGGAATTTTTTGAGCTAATCTTAAGTTGAGTGGGAGTCTGTACAGAGTATTCTGAATCTTAATGCAGCAAGGAGATGGCAAGTACATCTGGAAGGATAGAGGTGGAGAAATTCAATGGCACTAATTTCGAGCTGTGGAAGCTCAAGATGGAAGACATGCTTGTTGATCGAGACCTTTGGGAAACTATTAGTGGAACAAAACCTATGGCAATATCACAAGATGATTGGGATCTCAAGGATCGGAAGGCTAAGGGTCTCATAAGACTTGGTCTTGCTGATTTTGTCATGTTAAATGTCCATGAGGAGGCTACTGTAAACTTGCTTTGGAAGAAGTTGGGAGATGTGTATCAAGCCAAATCCCTGGTTAACAAACTTTTTCTGAGAAAGAAGTTGTATTCTCTTCGAATGGAGGATGGAGGATCTATTGCAGAACATATAAATGCTTTCAACATGTCGGTTGCACAATTGACATCCATTGGTGTGAAGATGGAGGAGGAGGATCACTATATGACCTTGCTTTGTTCTTTACCAGACTCGTGGGATCATCTTGTCATGGCTATTGGAAGCACCACATCCACATTCAAAATGGATGAAGTGGTTTCTTCACTATTGTTTGAAGAGATACGGAGAAAGTCTTCTGAGGAAACCAAAGAGGCTCTTGCAGTTCATGGAAGACCCAAGGAGAAAGGGAAAAAGAAGGACAAGAAATCTAAAAAGGGTAGATCCAAATCCTGTGGGAGATCTAAATCTCCTAGAAAGTCCAAGGCTCTCTGTTGGAACTGTGGCAAAACTGGGCATTTTCGAAAGGAATGCAAAGAGGAAAAGAAAAAGAAGAAGAACCCAGATTCAGATTCTGACAAGTCACAAGATGATGGTGATGCTTTCATCACAGCCCTGGCAACCCATGCATCTGATGATGTGTGGCTGATTGATTCTGGTGCATCATTCCACATGACCTCGCATCGAGATTGGTTTACTAAGTATCAGGAGTTCGATGGTGGAAGGGTGTACCTAGGTGACGACTCTCATCTGAAGATTATTGGTCATGGAAGAGTCTCTATCCAATTCCCTAATGGACAAGTGAAGGGGATCTCTGGGGTTATGCATATCCCAGGCTTAGCACGGAACATGCTTTCTATATGTTGAACGATGTAGGTGTGCAGGTTGTCTTTTCGAAAGAAGGATGCAAGATGACTAGAGGAGCTATGGTGCTTGCTAAGGGTAATAGGAGAGGTACTATGTTTTAGCTAGAGGCATGCATTTCACAATGCAATAGTTCTTCTAACTCAAGAAAGAGGGCAGCAGTCACTTCATCCCCGCCATTTGAATCAACAGTAAAGAAATCTGTTGTATCTAGTCATGATGGTTGTATTCATACCTTGGAAGTTAAGCTTCCTGTTGAAAAGACAATGTTATGGCATAAGAGATTTGGCCACATTGGTGAGTAGGGTCTTAGAACCCTAAAAAATAAAAACCTCATTGAGGGGTTAGATGATTGTAATTTTGAGTTTGACTTTTACAAAAATTGCATATATGGAAAACAAAACCGTGTTTAGTTTTATTCGAGTTCTCATAAGTCTTCTGGTGTGTTTGACCTTGTTCATTCTGATGTATTTGGTCCTGTTAATGTTCCTTCATTATCAAAATCTATATATTTTGTATCTTTCATAGATGACTACAGTAGAAGGACATGGATTTATTTTCTCAGAAGCAAATCTGAAGTCTATAGTAAGTTTAAGGAGTTTAAAGCCTTTGCTGAAAATCAAACTGGTAAAAAGATTAAAGATTTGGGAACTGACAATGGTGGTGAGTTCTATTCTACAGAATTCAATAAATATTTCAAGGAACTTGGGATTTTAGACATACGACAACTCCATACACCCCACAACAAAATGGAGTTACAAAGAGGATGAACAGGACACTGATGGAGAAGGCTAGGAGTATGCTTAGTGGAGCTGGCCTAGAACAAAAGTTTTGGGCTGAAGTTGTTGCCACTGCTTGCTATTTGGTAAACAGATCTCCTACATGAACTCTTTTTGGTAAGACACCCATGGAGGTGTGGTCTGGTAGAAAGCCTTCAATACGGCATCTTCATGTTTTTAGTTGTGAGGCTTATGCACATGTGCCTAGGGAGAAGCGGTCAAAATTGGAGAACAAGATTGTTAAGTGTATCTTCATTGGCTATGGTGTCGGTGTGAAAGGATACAAGCTTTGGGATCCTGTGGCTGAAAAAGTGTTGTATAGTAGAAATGTCATCTTCAGACAGCTAACACCTTCTTCCACTATTTTACATCCAGAAGAAAAAGAAAAGAAAGAGGATGTTGTTCAGTTTCCTTCTACCCCTAAGAAGACTAAACAGAAAGACAATGTTGGACCTAAAAATGAGGAGAGCTCTAGCAGATCCGAAAGTTCAGAAGATGAAGTAGAACCTCCACCTCAGCCTTTGAGGAGGTCCACATGAATCAGAAAGCAACCTAAGAGGTTTGGTTATATATTGCTTGATTCTATTGTGCTTTTGCTTTACTTACTAACAGTGATGAACCTAGAATTGTGTCAGAGGCTTTGGATATGAAAGATGCAGGTTCCTAGAAGGAGGCCATGGAGGATGAGATGTCTTCTTTGGAAAAGAATCAAACTTGGGACTTGGTGCCTTTGCCCACTGGATGGAAACCCGTTGGATGCAAATGGGTGTTCAAGAAGAAATTTGGTGCAGATGGCAGTGTCGAGAAGTATAAGGCCAGATTGGTTGCGAAGGGGTATTCACAAGTGGAGGGTATAGATTATGGTGAGATCTTCTCTCCCGTTGCAAAGCTGACATGCATTTGATTCCTATTATCTCTTGCAGCAGCTTATGACTTAGAGGTAGAACAAATGCATGTGAAGATAGCTTTCCTTCATGGTGATTTAGATGAAGAAATCTACATGTCACAGCCAGAGCATTACATGGTGAAAGGTAAAGAAAATTTGGTTTGCAAGTTAAAGAAGTCTTTGTATGGTTTGAAGCAGTCTCCTAGGCGGTGGTACTTGAAGTTTGATGCTTTTGTGTTGTCAATTGGATTTGTGAGATCGAAATTGGATCATTGTGTGTATTATAAGTTTGATGGTGATCGCATTCTCATTGTTGCATTATATGTTGACGATATGTTGCTCATTGGGAAGGGTAAGAATATGATTTCTGATTTTAAATCTCAGTAGTCAACACAATTTGAAATGAAAGATTTAGGGGCTACCAAGTACATTCTAGGAATGGAATCAGAAGAGACAGAGCTAACAGAAAACTTTGGTTAAGCTAGAGTAAGTATGTGAAGACCATGTTGGACAGGTCCAGCATGGCAGATTGTAAACCATTGTGTGTTCCTATTTCTTTGGGAACAAAGTTGTCTGTTGAGGATTGTCCAAAATCTCCTAGTGAGGTGGAGGACATGAGTAGAGTACCTTATGCTAATGTTGTTGGCAATTTGATGTATGCCATGGTCTGCACAAGACCAGACATTGCCCAAGCAGTGGGAGTCCTTAGTTGATTTATGGCTAATCTTGGATGGGTACATTGGGATGCAGTTAAGCGAGTGTTCAGATATTTGAGGGGTACTTCCAAGTATTCCATATGCTATCATGGTAATATTACAAGACCTCCGTATTCTATTGATATTCACGGATTTGTGGATTCAGATTGGGCAGGTGACATTGACAGCAGGAGATCCACCAGTGCTTATGTGTTTACACTGTTTGGTGGTGCTATTAGTTGGATGAGTAAGTGACAACCTATGGTTGCTTTGTCCACAATAGAAGCTGAGTATATGGCAGCAACTCATGCTTGTAAGGAAGCCATTTGGCTTAAGAGATTGTGTTCAGATATTGGTGTTGATGCAGGTCAGATTACAATCAGTTGTGACAGTCAGAGTGAGATTTGCCTTGCGAAGAATCCAACTTTCCATGCCAGAACAAAGCATATTGATGTTCAGTTTCACTTCGTGCAAGACATGGTAGAGGATGGGAAGGTAAATTTGGAGAAGGTAGATAATTTGAAGAATGTTGCAGATGCATTAATGAAACCAGTTAGCTTAGAGAAGTTCAGATGGTGTTCGGAGTCTATGGGCCTCTCGGCCTATAACAGTTAAATCCTGTTATTCTATTGGCTCTTACAAGGTGTTCGACAAGTGGGACAATGTTGGGAATTAAGGTGTCTCAACCTTGGTAATTCCTTGCATTATTTAGATTGTATTTATTTATTCATTGCCTATGATGTAAATTAATTGAAAATTTCATATTGTCATTTTGTGGGATGTGGCACAGTGATGTGTCATCCTACATGGAAGATGACAACTTGTAATTTTATCCTCACATGAGGAGATAGGCGTCCCACTTTTTGGTAGGAGTATTTTGCCATGTGTTGGCATCTTGGATGTTGTGTAAGGGAATATTAACTGAAATGGTTATGACGGATTCCTATGACGAAGTTATGACATGTAAGAGTCGAAAATAGAAGCTTGTAAGACAGGTGAAGACATGTGTCGAGGAGCATCTTTGAAAAAGGCATCTTTGGGTGCCCCAAGGTGGACTATGACATGTTGTAAGAGAATATGTTATTTATAACCTGTGTATGATAGATTCTCTTACAGTTGTAAGTTGTAACTGCTATGACAGATTCTATGACAGTCGTAAGAGTCGTAAGAGCATCTGTCATAGCCCATTTTAGAAATAGGCGACATCTTTGGGATGGGATGTATGGACAAGTGTCAGATACATCTTACAATGTTGACCAAGTGTCCATAGGCATGGGTTTTGGGCCATGAGACCAAGTTGGATGCCCATTCCAAGATAGAGCCAATTTTGCCTTGTATATTCTATATAAACATGTGCTTTGAGGAGGAGATCTAGTATGTGATTGACAGGTATTGTTATGCTGCCAGATTGACTCCAGACACGAGTGTCGAAGACTATTAAAGATTGCATTGCAAGTGTATTGTAAACCATATTCAGTTTTGATAATACATTGTGTAGGTTTCTAAGTGTGGGGTTTTTCACTTGATAAGGGTTTTCCCCACGTTATATCTTGTCTCTCTTCTTCTGTCTTCTTTCTGGTTCTATGTGTATTGTTACAATATCTCTATTATATGTTTGATGTTGTTGTAATAGTAAAGATTAAATTGAATTTGTATAGTTCTCCCCTCATTAGATTAGTGTAGGAAGCAATTTCCGCACACCTAGCTTCCTTTCAGTGATTTGGGGTCCAAAGGACAAGGTAGTGCTTGGGTGGTAACACATGTAGACCCTAGAAGACCTAGTGATTTTCACGGCATTGGAGCTGATAAACAAGCCCAAGGGCATACAAGGATAGATGGTATAGTTTGATTTGTTACAACTTCAAATCCTCACAGTTACATACAATCACAACCAGTACCACAAGGGTTTTTAGATCTTCAAGATACTCATTCAATTTTTAAAGGAGATGGTGGAGAATCTAGTGCTGGTGGAGGTGATGGTATGGGTAATAGTAGTTGTCAACAAGTGATACAACAACAAAATATTTACAAGAGGCCAACACTAGAAGATACTATACAGAAACTCAGTGATCAAGGCATTCTGAAGAAGTAAAAAATTATGACATCTCCAACTACCTCCATTTCCACCTCAAAGGAAATATTTCTAGAAGGTACCCCAAAGTTGTTAGTGTGAGTGGTACAGAAATAGCTAATCCTCAACCTCAAATAACGAGATATGTCCCCAACACTGCAAGTACTCCTTCACCATTCAAGCATTCGATTATGTCAGCAGTCCCAAGTTTTGATTACAAAACTATGTTTAAAAAGAAAGTAGAAAAATCTAAAAGACACAAGAAGCAAGTGCTAGAGAGTACAACTACTATAACTTCAAAGCCTGCAACAGCTAGGGTATTGCCTACATATGACCCAAATAAGAAAATTATGGAGTACATGATTGTTGTGCTCAAATTTCAAAATAAGCCAAAGGATCATATGTATCGCTCTAAATATGAGGTGAGCACTATCCAAGTGGATTTTTCTAGAATGAAATTTTTTGACAAAATTAATGTATCAAAAAGGAACAACGAAATGGTGTACACATCATTTCTAAAGAAAGAGAGACATAGATAGGTTACATAATCAAATAGAAAAGTTATAGGCAAGCCTAGGAAATGAGAAAGCAAAGAGGAACACAACAAATAACAAGAGAAATCAATTACATAAAAGGATAAAAAATCTACCTCTACATCTACAAGCAAAGAGAATGAACAAATAGAGGTGGAACTGAATGAACTAAAGCAAAGGTTAAATGAAAGCATAAAGAATTATGATAATGAAAGAGCCAATTCATAAAAATTACAACAAAACTTGATGGAAGCTAATGCCTTAACAAATATATTACAAGTCAAACTAGACAAAGAAAAAGAAAAAGCAAAACTGTGGGAACATAAAATGGAGGAAGAGAGAAGAAACACTGAAAAAATGTTGCTAGAGTTGAAGAAAGCAAAAAATGAAATAAAGTCTTCCCAAAATAGATATTTGAATTTTATAGAAAAATAATGAGGCATATAAAACAAAACATTTGAGACGAAATAATGCAAAGGACTAATGATTTGTGTCAATTGTTTGAATTGATTTATGATCTGATAGTATATAATATGAAGCTCAAACAATATGTTCTTGACAACAAAAGCATGTCTTCAAGACAAAAAATTGCAAAGAAAATTTTACAAACATTCTACAAAGTCAGTGACAATGAATTGACATCCAAAGGAATTCATGACTAGATTGATGCCTTAATAAAGGAATCATCTATCATTCAAAAGTATACAAAGCTAGGTGAAGCACAAGAATTTCTAGATTAGGCTACAAAAATGATGCAAATGTTGCATAAAAAGGTAGAATACTTGAAAGAGCTTAGTTTTTCGTTAGATTTTGACACAACAGAGTGATACATTGGAAAGGGTGATTTCAAAAAGAAGATGGAGAATACAATGAAGTTGGATTTGGACCAATTTCTTCAGAAACCTAGATGAGGCAAAAATTTTGGATTCCATCAAACCATTGATGACTTCAAATGCAACTTTATTTGATACATTCAAGTTACATTCCACTGTCAGTTATGAATTATTAACAAATTTACAAGTCATATACTGTGAGTTAGAACAAATTGCACTTTCATCATATGAACAGTGGAGCATGCTACCAAAGTTGATAAAATTATTTGATTGTTAGAGTGAATAATTTATCTATTCACTATAGCTTAAGTGTACTTAGGTTGATGAGGTTAGAAAACTTCTTGTCTAACTGAATGTGCAACCTTTTAGTGGTTAGAGGTTACCTAATTGTTTGGTAAACCTCATGTGCATACCTTTTGAGGTTGGAAGACTTTCCATCTCACCTCAAAAGGTACTTTGTAGTCATCCAACTTGTCACACAAGGTTGTCGGTTTGCACATTCCAAGTGATCCAAAGGTTGACACCTTATAGGACACTTGTCTACTTGTTTGTGCCATATCATGAGGCACTTGTCAATCCACGTGTAAGGTGGATTGCCTCTTCCATGCCTATATAATGAGGCATTCCCATGTAAATTTGTAAGTGAGATCAATTTAAGTTTATGCTCAATTAGGTTCATTAATGTCATCGATTTCTTATCTTGTATTGTTGATTTCCATATTGTGAGAGTGTAGATCAAGTTACAAAGTATCCTTGGATATTCCAACATGGTATCATACACATGTTGCAGACACATTCTCCATTTTGAAGGGATCTGGAGGTGAGGCAAAAATCAGTGTATCTTAGAGTGAAATGGATCTCACGAGCACAATTGTAAAAAAATTGATTTTTTGCCCCTAACCATTTTTTTGCAAAAAGGCAAAATTTATTTTTAGAAAAATCAAATTTTGAAGGAAATTTTGCATTTCTGAGCCAATTTGGGCAATTTTTTTGTAAAAAAGAAAAAAAATTGCAAAGGGAAAATTTGCCCTCTGCAAAATTATTATTTTTTGGGCGATTTAGTCACATTTTTGCAGATCAAGTGGCCTATTTAGCCTCTGCCAAGATTTTTGGGTCAATTCTTTTGTTTATGCAGGCAACATTTTGGCCTCAAAACCTCTGGTAAAGATTTTTCACCACTGGTTTTGGTGTTTGGATCTACTTCGGTCTTTGAAGGCCATTTTGAACCAACGATTGTCTCTATTGCTGAAGGTTATACATTCTTAGGTGCAGTTAAAAGTTTGTTTTAACTTTGCTTTGAGCCATCAGTCTTCCTATGGTCGCAGCTCCAATCCATATGCCTCAACCATTGCCCACTCTTCAAACAACCTTTTTGGTGCTTTGCAGGTGTTTTTTTCTCTATTATTGTGTTTCAGGCACTCCTTTGTTCATATGTCTTTCCTACGTTGGTTGCTATTGGTGGCCTATGATTGCAAAGGTCACTATCAAGAGGCAACTCCCTCAAAATCACCTTAGGGTCATAGTCTCCTTTTGGCATTCTAGTGTTCACTCTCTGTAATAGTCTGCATCAAAGATCATTGTTTATCCAACAATTTGAAGTAGGATAAAGCTTCCACACTATCGGCGCCTCCAAGCATTTCAACCACTATCATCCTGCTAGTAACAGATCATCTTCAGGGTCGCATTTTCTTTTTTTGTATGGTGAAACTCCTCGTGGACTTTTCAAGTCATGTTTCAAACTCTTAATCCAACCTCCATGCGCCTGCATTTTGGCCCCTGTCAGCCACCTTTGTACTTGTTTTTTGGCCTCCAAACCGGCCCTACCAGCCTCTATGCCCTCAAATTGGGCTATATTTGAACAATCCTAATTTAGACTCTCATTCTAACATTTCTCCAAGGGTTTACATTATTGGTTCCAATTACAACCAATGTTAGCATTCTCCTTACAAACCGCCACACACACAGGTTAACCTTCCATGTGGTTTGCCAACTGTTTTCTTCAACACAGTCATGGTATATGTGACTTTTATTTTAAGTGATTAAATTTGTAACCAATTATTTCTTTTGCAAAATGTGGCATGATGATTATTTGTAGTTAAAGGAGAGGTTTTCTATTGTTAGTATTCCACATCAACTCATTGTAAACATCATAGTATCCTTGACATTTTTTGAAAATTTGCTTTGAATAAGCATATTGACTTCTTGTATCTTCATCAATCGAACATAAAGGGAGAGGTCCAGTTTGGCAAGAGGCCAATACCCCCTCTCAAGTTAACACCATTTTATTATACATTTCTTGTCAATTCCAACAAGTCATTTGAAGGCTAGTTTTTTTCTCTCCTCCTAAGCATTTTTTGCTTCTTTAAGTGCAGTTTTTAACAATACCTACCATATTTATGAGAATTTGTTATTGTAATAGCTTTTACTTGGTAGCTTAGAATTGAGCACCATTTTTTTACAAAAGTGCATGTTTTTCAATTTCCCACGTATTGGTCATAGATATTTTGTAAGATGCACTAAGTTATAAAGTGCCAAAATTTGGGGGGGGGGGGGTGTGGTCACCTAATTAGTGGGAAAATCTCATGATTTCAGGGGGGTCAAAACTAGCATTTGATCATGTATGTTGCTTTGGATACTCCATATCCTACCTACAACATCAAATACACCTATTATGGAAACCAACATGATGACACAATGTGTCCTTATTTCTCACATGTTGCTTTCAAACTCCTCTGTCAGATTGCAAAACTAAAAACACTTGTTGCTACATCTAAATCCTGAGTTCATATCTCCATGGCTTGCAATGATTCATTGCACTAGGATATTGATCTCGTCTTTCCAGATCTACCACATTGGGATGCAAATTTGGGAGACATCATTGAGGACATTAGTCTTCTATTCGATGTTAGCTTCTACAAAGTTGCATCACCATATTCTTCTTCAAATATTATTGTTCTTCCTTTGCCTATATCAGCTTCTACAGTGACAGTTTCAAATTCTTATGGTTCTAGTTATCACCATATATCTATGGTTCCTGTGGTTCCTATTATAGAATCTTCTATGATACCAGATTTATTCCATCGGTATTTGTCACATGACAACATTGGCTTGGAGATTCTTGAGTATTTTTTGAAGACATTATGGGCATCATATACATCTTTGAATCATGTGTAGAATTCAGAGACATATATACTTCTTCCTATATGTTCCTATCAAGAATGGGAAGATCATTTGCACACTTTTGTGGTTTGATTTCTTCCTAAGGGGAGAAATATGGTTTAGTGTTCATGGATTCTCTTCAGCATACTTCATCGAGCATCTACATGCACTACAGTATATCTTATCGGGGGCGTCCAAGTCTCTTTTTGTATCTCCTATTTTGGGGAAATTTATTGTACACATGTGATAGAAGTTATCATATGGGGTCATGATATAAGTCCTCCTTCTTCTTCACTTGTTTGTTTTTCATACATTTTGTTTATCTTTTTGGAGAGGGGTTTTGTTCCCTCAGGGTTTTCTCTTTTACTCCACTTTATGAGAAACTTTGTACATGGGTACCTAACATGGCCTAGTAAACGGGACCCATATTTATGTATCTCTTACACTTTTGTGATCTCCCTAAGTATCACTTAAGGGGGGGTGTTAGAGTGAATAATTTATATATTCACTATAGCTTAAGTGTACTTAGGTTGATGAGATTAGACAACATCTTGTCTAACTGAATGTGCAACCTTTAGAGGTTAGAGGTTACCTAGTTGTTTGGTAAACCTCATGTTCATATCTTTTGAGGTTGGAAGACTTTCCATCTCACCTCAAAAGGCACTTTGCAGTCATCCAACACTTGTCACACAAGGTTGTCGATTTGCACATTCCAAGTGATTCAAAGGTTGACACCTTATAGGACACTTTTTTACTTGGTTGTGTCACATCATGAGGCACTTGTCAATCCACGTGCAAGGTGGATTGCCTCTTCCATGCCTATATAATGAGGCATTCTCATGTAAATTTGTAGTGAGATCAATATAAGTTTATACTCAATTAGGTTCATCAATATCATCGATTTCTAATGTCGTATTGTTGATTTCCATATTGTGAGAGTGTAGATCAAGTTGTAGAGTATCCTTGGCTATTCCAACATTGATAATATGAGTTTCCAACTGAGCATTGTGCATAGTTTTTTTAGCAAGATATTGTAATACTTCTATGTATTCCTTCATTTGAAAATCAATATAAGACTCAAATCTATTTATGTGTTCAAATTATTTGTATTATTTAATTGATTAATTCAGGAAAACTCTAGTTTCTAGATGCACATTAAACATTGGCTAATTTTGTATATGTTGTTGTTGTTAGTATGCATTTACTTGAATGCATGAAAAACTTATTAGTATCATACAAAAAGAATATAAAATTATTAATAATATGTTAATTAATAAATGGAAATTGAAAAATGTGTTTAATAAATCAAATTTGAAAATAATGTTTAAAATTTAGAATCTAGAATGGAACATTAGAAAATAGTAGTATGTTAATTTGTTAGTTTTAAATAAAAATTTGAAAAATGCATATCAAGATTTAATGATAGAAATATAAAATATCATCAACAACAATTTGGAGTTAGGATTATGAAATATAGTATAAATACCTAGTAACTGCTAAATCTCTTCCATTTGTCAAATCATCTCCTCACTTTGACCATGAGATTAAGAGCCATCATGATCTTGGTCTTCATTTTCTTCGCTCTGCATACATCCACTTAAGTGCATCTCACTACCACCACTACATGTGTTATTCATTGTGTCATTGTCAGTATGGTTTGAAGTGGTGCGAAACCCTCTTCTTTCACATATGGACCTCCAAATTGTGAGTACCCTTTCAAAAGGAAAACTTCAAATATCATACCTACTTGTATACATCCTCAAGCAATTTTCCAAATATTTGTCAAGTATGTTTCTTATCTTTGATTTCAAGAACCCCAATGTACTAAAAACTCTTTCATCCTCTACCAACCCCAATATCTTGGTTTGACATAAATCAACAAGTTTGAAATATTTTGATATTGAATCATGCAATATTTCGCTTTGAATTAAGGTTGCCTAAATATTTGTTATCGATCCATGTTGGAAGGGACTCTCCATGAGTTTAAATTGTTCCATCATTGATGTTGCAAAATAGGTCAATTTCTCTATAAGCTTAGATTTATTTATAATTCCTTCTATTTGTTGTCCATTGAATTCTAAACTTTTAGAAAAATGATTGGCCAAGGTCTTTATCTTGTTATGAAAATCAGTTGGTTGACAATTGACCCAATATTGAGGATACACACTAGACATAGCTTCAAGTAGTTCATCATGAGATAATTGATCTCTAATCTCTGATGAAAGAGACCTTGTAATATCCTTTAAAGTAGTACTTACAGAATTAACAATATTGTCACAAGCTTCCCTTGTAACAGGTACTTTTTTGATAGTGTGTCTGACCTTGGTAAAATAATGCATTGGTATCTCATATCCTTGTATAGAGACACATAACTCCTCACTTGCATTAAACTATAAAAAAATAGTAGGATTGTTCACATTTGTCATCAAGTGCCAGCTACTAAATTTTGCACTTATAAATGAATGCTTTGATAGATATAGATTATCGAGGGTCACGCATATCATTTTACGTAGTTTAGTATATTCTAAAATTTATACATAGTTCTTTCTTGGGCTTTTTTTCACAATAATGCTCATTTCCTCCAATATGGGAAGAATACCAGATAAAGTTAAAAGTGTCTCTATGTCACTTAACCTATGTAAGAGGTCAAGAGCTTTGTCTACTATGAGGCAATGTTTGTACATTACTCCAATCAAGGATTAACATTATGAAAATACTTGTTGTGTTGGTCCATGCAAGGAGATCCATCTAGTATCAACGTCCTTAAGAAGCTTGTTTCCTAAAATTATTCCCTCAACAAAATTTTGAAATTCCATAAATCATTTGGGACTTCGACAAAAGTATGAGTAGAGCTCACGGATTAGATCTTCAACTTTTGATATTTTAGAATACTTGCTCACAATTTTAAATGCCAAATTCATTATGTGGGCCATGCAGTGAATGGAAATCATGTATGGTGAAAAAGAAGTTTGTGGTTTTATGCAAAGACCGTTCCTATGGCCTTGCGTTACTAAATCTCCATCAGACCCTACACACACTAACTTATTGGCAATTGTGTACTCATCCATACCTCCAATTTCATTCAAAGATGACTTAACTAGTTCAAATAAATTTTGCGATGTCGCATTCTCCTTCAATTTATAAACAAAGAGTAGATGAGGTTGGTAGACATGTTTAAAATCTAGAGTATACACATGCATACATACCCAAGAAGTATCATCTACTATTGTAACTTCATCTAAAGATAATGCAATTGTTATGTGACCATAAAATGTCCCCTTGGGGGCTTTTCCCTCTTAAGGTTTAGCTCTCGGGTCCTTAATTTGCATTTAGAGCATCTTGTATATTATTTTTGACTCCCAATGAGAAAACCCTTAGTCCTTGTGACAAATAGGACCTAGGGGGTTGCACTTTAATGATCACTGAACAAAAATGGTAGGGTGGACTTGGGCGCTAGAGCCCTAGTCCAACCCTATTTTGGGTCTGCCCTAATTTCAAATGTCAGTTTAGTGATTGTTATTTGGGTCCTATGCCGACATCTAAAGTTTGAATTATGAAATTCTTAGCGGGAATCTTTGTAGTTGCATATATAAGCATGATTAGTTTTCATTTGTAAACTAGATGGAAACTAGATGGATTTTATGCATACTTGTGATTATATAGCATTCAAAATATTCATTGTGTTGCAGAGTAGAGCATTGTTATTGTGTTTGTATTTACAGATTTGACATCCATCTCCTCGTGGCATGAAGAGCATCTTCCTTCCATGAGATCTTTACTACAAGGTGATATCAATTGTGTTTTCAATCATTTATCATTTGGATTTTTGCCTCTATCCCACCGGGATACACACTCTCATCTGACAACGGTGTTTGGAAGACTTGAATGTCTCTTTGGGGCTTGACCAAGGCAAGCCTCTAAACACCACAACCCCCTCCCACACTCCTTGCGATTATAGGTTACAGGTGTCGAGTTTCGTGGAGTGGAGTTGCAGAAAGGAGTGGTAGACATCAAGGATTCAAGATCTGAAAAGAAGCAGGACACTGGAGCTTTTCTTGGACTAGGGCACTAGTCCCCGTGTCCTTGACTTCTCCGCCTTCCAAACTTAGAAAAATTGTGAGTTAAATATCTCTGTCCCTTATCTTAGTCTGAAAGGATTTGCCGTAATTTGATAATTTGCTTATTGATTTGCATATTTAGGGTTTCTAAGTATAATTGAGCATTAGATAGAGACATTGTTTGACACATCCAAGAATCCACAGCTTCCCAAGTGGCAACCCAATCTAATAGGTGATTGCTCTCGCTTAGTGGAGATTCAACTCAGTTGATATGCCCTTGGAATGTTTGTAGTGAAAGGAGGATTTTGCATAAACCATTAAAACCCCAACCATTCTCCCCTCTTTTCAACTACTACACACAAAACAACAATAAATGTTGACTCTTAGTTTTTCCTGTAAATCTTGTTTTTTCACCTCAGCAAGACAACTTGCCCATTCCCATCCACTATTTATTGACCAATGTGTTTTGAAAGTTAGTAACACCCATAAAAGATAATAAATAATGATATTCTGGGTAGTCTATCATTGGATGCCCCCTGGTCAAAATATGAAAAACAACACTCAACTGAACAATTTTTTCCATTTTTGCTTCTCCCATCATCTTTCCAAATTGAGCTTCAATTTAACCTCCACATGTAGAAAACTTCACCTTTCTTTGCATATGTGCATCATATTCAAGGGCATGCTTAACATGAAGACATTTTTCCTTTGTTTTCCATCTTATCACCGATTTTTCCTTTCCCTCTATGATTTGTTTTTCATAAACACTATCAATATGTTTTTCTATAGTGTCAAGTTTTAGCTACAACTTCTTGTCCCTGTGATATTTCCAACTACAAATCTTACACTTGCATTCTATTGGAGGTTTATCTTTGTTTGCATTCTCCATTGGTTCAATGAATGGGTACTTTGACACCCAATCAATATAAAAATTCCTTGTCATATCCCACCCACGCCTCATTTTTTGTTTTCCTTTTCTTTTTCCCTTATGCGCAGGATCTACATCTTCCTTATCACTTGTTGAGGTTAATTTATTCATATTATCATTATCGCTACCCTAAGTATCCCCTGAAATATCATCTATGGTATTTTCATCCAAGTTAATGAACTCATTTTGGCTACCCTAGGTATCCCTTGGAACATCATCTGTGGCATTGTCATTTGAGTTAATTAACTCATTCTAATCTTCCTCTGAGGTATTTCCTTGTTCATTAATATATGGTACAATTGCTAATGTTGTAGCTCCATTTGATGGACCACAGACATTACCAAAGTACAACATGATGTTTATATGTTTTGATAACCTCCCTTCACTTCTTTCAAGAAACTTGTTCCTGCTCAAAATCTCTCATGAAATAAAAGCTGCAAAAATATATTTTTGTTTAAGAAGGAATCATAGAATATAAATCCTTGGGCCCTAGATGTCTTCCTACTCAATATCATCTATAAGAATGAAGTAAAACTAGCAAAGAGATAAATAATCTTATAACACTATAAAAAAATGGTTACTTACCTTTAGGTTTTCATTTACTCGCTAATGCCTATAGTTGTAACTTGCCTATGATCTGAATCGAGAGCTCAGAGAAAAATAAAATGTGTAAAAGATTAATCAGAGTTTTGATTATATTTATATCAATCCTTATTTGGCGAATTCTACGATATTTTTAAATGGTATAGTAATAATTTGGTGAATCCCATGTCATTATAAAATGGTGCATATAAATGTTGGGTGAATTAGACCTTGATAAAATTACATACATTGTAATTTTCAAGATAATTATGGCCCTTGGATTAGCATGGAGTTATAATGGTATTGACGAAATGGGTCCTCAGACACGGTGAACTTTTAATGCTATTGGCAAATATGTGGGTAAATTAAAACATGCCTTCAAAATTCTAGGTGAATCACCGTTAGAAACACGTAGTTTATTGTGGCAAAAATATTAGTTACAAATGTCTCATAAAATAAATTAGTGGCTAATTGAAATACATTTGATTGATAATTCATAAAATCTAGGCAATTTGGCCCCCTGCCAGTTGCAATATATTCGAATCAATGAATATGAACTATTTGTCGATTGGCAAAGATTCACCACTAAAAAAATCACTGAATGGTGGTGAATTCTACTCTGAAAAGTTTGATGTATTCTATAAGCATGCTAGAATTATGAAGCAAAGGACTACCCCATACGCACCACAATAGAACAAAGTAGTAGAAATGTTGAACATAACCTTGCTTGATTAGGCTAGGAGTATGTTAAGTAGTGGAGATCTAGGATAAGAGTTTTGAGAAAAAGGTAGTTCTAAAGCACCACATGCTACTTGAAGAACAAGTCTCCTACTTTTACACTAGAAAATAAGACACCATATGAAGTGTGGACTAGGAGGAAGCCAATGGTGACACACTTGTGGGTGTTTGGATGTGAAGCATTTGTTCATGTGTCTAACGAGCGATGGTCCAAGTTGAATCTCAAAGACAAAACATGTATTTTCATTAGTTATGGTGATAATGTCAAAGGCTACAAGCTTTGGAATCCAAAAACTTTGAAGGTTATTTACTCAAGGGATGTTACATTCAAGGAACTTAAATTTTTTTTCAAGATAGAATAGACAAAGGAGAATGAGAAGGAGAAGAGGCTCTCACTTCCAAAGAGAAAGTCTTGGAAGAATTCCATGGATGATGAGGTGATGGCATTGAAGCAATGTAAGACTTGGAATTTGGTTGCTTTGCCTAAGGATAGGAAGCCCATTAGTTGTAAGTGGGTATTCAAGAAGAACTTTAGAGAAGATGGATCACTTGAGTAGTACAAGGAATGGTTTGTGGCAAAGGGATATTCTTAGATTGATGGAATAGACTTTGATGAGATCTTTTCCCTTATTGCTAAGTTAAGTTCCATTTGGATGTTATCTATTGTTGTGGTACTTGATTTGGAAATTGAGTAGATGGATGTTAAGAAAACATTTGCATGGAGACTTAGAGGAGAAAATATTCATGGAACAACCCAATAGATGCAAGGTGAAAGGTAAGGAGAAACTGGTTTGTAAGATGAATAGGTCTTAGTATGGATTAAGGTAGTTCCCATGGATGTGGAACCAAAAGTTTGACACACATGTGCTAGAATTGGATTTTGTAAGAAGTTATATTGATCATTTTGTGTATTTCAAATGGGTAAATAGTCACATTTTGATATTATTTTATATGTTAATGATATTCTTGTCATTGGAGATAATAAAGCATTAATTCAAAAACTTCAAACTTGGTTGTCTAGTAATTTTTACATGAAGGACTTATGAAATACCAAATACATACTAGATATGGAGATATGTGGAGATGGAACAAATAGAAAACTATGGCTAAAATAAAGGAAATACCATGAGACACTCTTGCAAAGGTTTGGAATGCAAGACAATAAATTGTTGGTGTAAATATGGGTATTTCCTATCTGGTTTTCACTTTATAGTGTGAACAAGGCACATTATGTAACTAGTCATTAGTTAGGACCTATTCACACATGTTCACATGTTTACTTAGGGCTCTACGAATATTTCTAGAAGTTTCTAGTACACATGTGATTTTATCCTCTAGTTGTCACATGTCATATGATTAAGACACTTGTCATCTTACTAGTTAGTCCTATCTCTCAACCTTGCCTTTATAAATAAGATCTCTCTTGTACATTGTACGGAGTGTCTAATAATATCATTATTCATTGTTGCACCATAATCTAGTAATTATTCTCTTGGAGCTCTCTTGTGGAAGGCTAATCTTGGTTTTGCAGGTGATCCTGGGAGCTTGAGTCCATCGGAGACTCTTATATGGTAACAAAGCACTAGATCATTAGACTTGAGCTTTTTTTGGGTGCATTTTTTTGCCAAAAAGGACCTCATCATTGAGTCCATAAGGTCAAATAGATGAATTTTGATATAAAACACTTCATATTTTGACCTCAAAAATTTTTTGGCCATTTTTGGAGGGTTTGCAAATTTGGGTCGAACAAAATTCCATACATTCCATATGGATCCATATTATATGACCTTGTTACTGTCTACATCATCACTGTACCCTCCTACGTCATTAATGGTCGGCAAAATCCATGAATTTTTATCTAGTGGTCTAGGCAAATATCCAATGGCTAATCAATATCTTCTATAGAATATTCTACCCTCTGCATCATTTCTGCACAATCCTGGATATGTTGATGTCACCTATAGACATTGGCAAGGTCAATAGATTACAATTTTTCCTTACCTAACAGTTAATAATCTAAGATCCATCGGACAAAGGTACTACCTGTTGGTTTTTTGTTAAATTCTATGGATAATAATTTTTGGTAGGATCATACCTACAAAATCAAGTACCTCAATATCTACAAGTATCAACAGAGAAGCCTAGGGGTGCCACATGGTGGGCCCTCCACCTATGAGCCCACAATCCCCAGCTGATGAAGAAATCCAACATGTCACCATTAAACCACAACCTCTATGCCATAAAGCAGTCGTATTAGTCCTGAAAGCCACCAAATTGTTGCCGAAAAGTGGTTTTCGCAAGTATGAAGGTGATTTCTTGATTTCCAGAGGCAGTTTTAGGGGTAATTAGGTAATTTTCAAAAATTTATCAGTGGTATCAGAATCAAAGGGAATATTCTGGCAATTAGGGAATATTCTTTTATTCTATTGACGCCATCATGACATCATCAGACCTTCAACCCAACCCATCCCCCCTCTCTTATGCAGTTCTTAGTTTAGCAGTCTAACTTTAAAGGCTTGTATCTTGGTCATTTTGGCTCTTTTTCGAGGGATTTTTTTGATTTGGACCAGAATTTCATAGGCTTCATAGTGGTGCAATTAAAATTTGATTTTGGTGCCTAGTTCTTCTAGAAATTGTAGATTTTCATCACTGTTGCTAAGCAGTTCTCATTTTGGGAACTTCTAGGGCTCCGTTTGGGCTCATATGGTAACATTTTTTTTTGTGAAAGTGCCTAATTTTTCATTTATTTCTCAAATCTATAATTAGTTTGATCCAATTTTTCAAAAAAATTGCACTTTCAATTTAAGGCCTAATTTGGCATTTGCATTGTACCAAAATCAAAGACCACTTTGTTGTTTTGGCTATTGGCAATTGTAATTGCACTAAGTATAAAGTATAATGAGTGTTTTTTAGGTTTAACTGTGTATATTTTTTCATCCAAAAAAAAATACTCCTAATAATTTATGGATTGTCGAAAACTCATGCCAGCTAAGTATAAAGTGCCAACATCATATATTGTTGGGGGTTCTCATGATTGAGTGAATTTAGGGGGTAATCTTGTGAGTTTGATCTCTAATCATTTGAGGCGATATCATGGGTTTTTCTATTCATCCTTTTGTGATAAATCTGAAAAAGGATAATTATGAGTCTTGGAAAAAAGGCATCCTCACACATTTTAGGTGGCTTAATATTTTACCTTATCTTTATGGACTCATACCTAAATTAGATACACCTCATAAAAAATATGCGTGGGGAAATAAGATTGATCATGTCCTTGGATTAATTGGATGCAGTGTTAATTTTGACACTGTGTATTTCCTTTCATATATTGAGGGTCCATACACATTTCAGACTAAGATTTGGGAGATCTATGGATACCCTTATATCTCTCCATTCCCAAATGATCATGCTATGGATTTCCTCATACCCGTTGATGATGCAGATAATATACCCTTTGATGATGATACATAAGAGGAGCTTAGATATCTAGCAGGTCTTGATTGTTTAGATGAGACAAAGACTTCTCTTGCTTCTCATTCTCCTCCTATTGAGATCACTACTCCACCATGTTGCTACTTCATAGTTTAGAGTTGCTTCCTTGAGAGCTTCCAACGATTCTTTGCAACAAGATCATTTCAGTATTCTAGATCCACCTCATTACAATTCCTATTTATTAGACATTGCATCCTTATTTGTGGTGTCTCACATTTTAGATTTTGAGGACACATTTGAGGGGTTATCTCTTCTCTTTGATGGTAATGATGTCATCACATCTTCAATATTTTTAGATGTAGTTCACTATCCTTTCTCTCTTGGTTCTGTAAGCATCAAAATCACGCACAGCCTCCATGAGGACCCTGATGATGACTCACAATCCTTGTCACATATATGTAAGCATGAAATAACATCCTCTCAACAGCACTTCTCTTGGTGACATGTGTTTTCTTCCTCCTTGTGTTGTTTCCTCTTTTTCATTTTTTCTCTCTCTTCGCTTTCACCACTTTTTGACACTTGTCAATTCGCATTTCCTATACTTGCGACTTCATCCCTAAGCCTTGTATTCATCCATTTGTTGTGTTTTCACCTTTCCCTAGTGTTTTTCATGCATTCCCACCCCTAAAGGCCTTCTAGAGGTCCTCCCAAGCCATCTCCAACTTTTAGTTTTTAGTTTCAGTCAACCAATCCAAATCTCACCTTATTATTTCCATATCTCCCCCGAGAGATCCTACTTTTGCAAGTGGAGATTTGGTTTTTGACCCCTGTTTGACATGTTTCTAGAGGCAGATCCCCATATTTTCTCCTCCTCTTCCATCTCCCATCATGCACTTCAACCTAAGTGCCCTCCTCTGAGAGTCACCCCCAGGCGACCCTGACTGGTGAAAGGGGCAACCCATGGGTGACCCTATTGTGTTTTCCAACCACGAGTTTACTTGAGTTTTTGGCCCAAAATAGCTCCATTTTTACCTGTTTTTATTCCTGTTTGCATGGAATTTTGTGTCAAATATAGAGTTAACTGTTTCATGCACCCAAGCATGCATATTTAGCTCTTTTTCATCTTTACTTATCAACCCATGCATTCCTTTTATTCACTTCTTATTGAGTGATAAGTTATAATTGGGTAGATCACTCCAATTTTAGACTAGAACACTCTTGTGTCTTCTAAGTTAACTCTTCAATCAAATTGAATTAACTCTTCTTCTTCTTCACATCTCATCCCTTCTTCAAACCTATAAATACCCCCTCCCTCAAGCACAAAGGAAGGCAATTTCATTTGTGCACATAGTTCTTGCAAGTTATTGCTCTCCAAATCAAGCATCTATATGCTCACACATGACATTAGAGCCTTTTGCTTTTATTTGTTATCTCATTTATCTTTTCTAAAAGCTCATTTTGTGTTGATATGCCGCTCACATCACAAGCCATAGTGCTCATCAAGCTCTCATTGAGCTCATTTAAAAGCTTCAAAAGCTTCTTTTGCTTCTCTTTTCATATTGTTGCCAAGAGGATCATCTCGCTGCTACAAGAAGATTAGAGGTTGTCATACAAGGATTTCTGAGGATAGTGGAGGCTCACACGTCTTCTTCATTATAGGTTCCTTCATGCTTTTTTCCTTTCATAGTAATTAGATAATCAAACTTTGCTCTTGGGATTAGTAAATACATGTTGCTTTTTCCTTAATAGGCTAAGTAGATTTGCATTGTTAAAGTAGTTTCCCTTTTAAAAGTTCATAGATTAAAAGTAATTTCCCTTTCTTAGATTAAATCATTCCACTTATTTAGAAAATAAACTAAAAAAACATATATCCAATTGCATTAGGTAATCTCATACTAGTTTGCATTCATTTTCTAATTCCTAGAATTAAAAAAAGCACTTTCATTTCTTTAAATAGAAAAAAGCACAAAAAATGTTTTACACTCATATAGGCTTGCATGCATACAAAAATAGAAAAGAACAAAAACATTAGTAGCGTAGAAGGTTTACAAACCCTTGATCTCAACACAAGGTCAAGTTTAGTCAACATTAGTCAAAACCTTGGTTTCATCATAAGGCCAACACAAAGTCAACAAAGTCAAACCTTAGGTCACACAAACCCTGAGTCAAAACCCTAGGTCTAGTCAAGGTTAGCTTAAACCATCTGTCTCTTGTTTAGGCTCATGAATGTACCCTGGACTTAGAGGTGAGTGGGTGAAGGCAATCCTTGACGAGATAGAGGAGATCCATCCTAGACAACTAGTAATTCAACAACAAGAAAGACTCAGAGAAATTCAAATACAAGCAATCATCCAATAGTACAAAAGACAATGTCAACTTGAACAAAACATCAATGAGAATAATAGTCAACCCACACTACGCTAAAATATTAGAAACCCAAATAGGAGAATGGTGACTAGTGACCCTTCGAGTCATATAGTTATCTTTACAACAATGGTCATAGAACACTGCATTCAAACAAATGCACAACAACGTAGGCCCCAAGACTAGTTGACCACTCTCCATGAAGTCTAGGTCTTGCCTCCTCTTGACTGGCTACTTGCACGAGAGTGAGAGTGATATGGAGGTTCACCCCGTGGCAAGGAGAGAGGGTTTGTGTGTGTGCCAAAGCTGACTCAACCACCCCCAGGCCACCAAGTTGTGTTTTTTAGTGTACAAGTTCTACTTCCTTGATTGGGCATTCCATTCTTGATTTGGAGAAGACTTCATTTTCTAGCATGAGGACACTAGAGTTGTATTTTGAGATACACATATTGATTTGGATTGCCTTTTCATCTAGATTGTGGGAGTTGCTTCTATATTCACCATTGGATTTGTTTCTTCCCGAGGGGTGAAATGTTGTTTGCAGAGTGGATTGTATTATGTCTTTAAGCATTCATTGGCATAGGCACTACTTCTTTGTGGGGGGATCTATCATATCATTTTATCACTCCTATGGGGAGTAATTGATTGTATATTGGTGATAGAAGTAGTCCTTGGGGGTCATGTTGAGTCCTCCTTCCTTCTTTCACTTTCTTATTTTCTCTCTTAAATTGGAGAGGGGGTTTTTCCTATGGGTTTTTCTCCTTTACTCCATTTGTGAGAGATTGTTTGTACATGGGTACCTAACATGGTCTTGTAGCTAGGACCCATCATCATCATCCATCATCCATAATTACATAATTTGCATGTTTCATATTCTCCCTAAGTTGCACTTAAGGGGGTGTTGGTATGAATAAGGGTATTTCCCATCTGGTTTCCCCTTTATAGTGTGAACAAGGCACATTATCTAATTGGTCATTAGTTAGGACCTATTCACACATGTTCACATGTTAAGTTTACTTAGGGCTCTATGAATCTTTATAAAAGTTTCTAGTACACATGTGATCTTATCCTCTAGTTGTCATGTCATAGGATTAAGACACTTGTCATCATCCTAGTTAGTCCTATCTCTCAACCTTAAATTTATAAGAAAGGTCTCTCTTGTACATTGTATGGAGTGTGTAATAATATCATTATTCATTGTTGCACCATAATCTAGCAATTATTCTCTTGCAACTCTCTTGTGGAAGGCTAATCTTGGTTTTGCAGGTGATCTTGGGAGCTTGAGTCCATTGGAGAATTTTACATAAACTGGTAAGTTCACTGTACTAGTTGGCACTAAGTTGAGTATGGAACAATGTCCTAAATATGCGGAATATTTTGGAGGACATGAGAAGGGTTCCTTATAAAAGTGTGGTAGTTAGTCTCATATATGTTATGGTCTACATAAGACTAGACATTACCCAAGCAGTGGGAGTTCTAAGTAAGCTCGTTGTAAAGCTAAGTAAAGAACATTAGACATGAATTTGAAGAGGATGTTCAAGTACTTGAAGGGAACTTTAGATTATTGCTTAACTTATCATGGTACTAATGATGTGGGTAGAGTGTTGAGTGTACATAGATTTGTTGATTTAAATTGGGTTAGAGATCTTGACAACCATACATCTACAAATACATATGTGTTTATTCTATTTGGTGGAGTAGTTGGTTGAGTGAGCGAGAGGTAGTAGATGGTTGCCCTATCAACTACTAAAGTATAATATATGGCTACAACACATGCTTGTAAGGAAGCCATGTGGATAAAGAGATTAAGTAATAGTATTGGTTTTAAGAGTCAACCAATGGTGAAGTGTGATTCATAGAGTGCAATTTTTCTAGATAAGAATCCTATCTACCATGATAGAACCTAGAATATCAATGTGTAGTACCATTTTGTGAGGGAGATGGTTGAGAGTAGGAAAGTCTAGATGGAGAAAATTGATACTTAGGTAAATGCTATAGATTCTTTAACAAAACATGTAAGTACTGTGAAATTCATGTGGTGTAGGGATGAGATGGGATTATCCCATTCTCAAGCATGAGGTTGATTTCTTAGGTTGAGTACTACACTCCCTGTGGTGGAAAATATCAAGTGGGAGAATGTTGAGACTTGGGTGATATTTACTTGCAAAGAATTATTATAGGAAGAGTTTGTCTACATAATTAGTTGTAGTGATATGCAATGAGTTATTAGGTAATGAAGTATAGTATTTATGTTGACTAACATGTGGTGGTGTTGTAACAATTAGGTGTGGTATACCATACATAGTTTGTTTACATGTGGTGGTGCTATGATAGCTACCACAAGTGATCTGCAAGAAGAACTCACATTACATGAGTTTAGTGTTTGTTAGACCATGACCAATGATACAGAAGCACTTGCGATAAAACTAGAGATCATGTAGCATAATCTAAGAGAAAGATAATGTTTTGGAAGATGGAACAAGGTATTGTAAGCAGTCAGGAATAACGTTATGTTGGCATGAGCTACCATAATTGAAGAGTTGGTAGTGGTGGCTATACCAAAAACATACGTTAGTAATGATGTAAAGGTTGTAACTATAGACTCATACTATGTGGCAATGGTAGAGTGTACAAGGTGTTTATCTATGTGGAGGCATCATAATTGGTGACTTATGTGGTGTGTTGACATCATGTATGGTTAGATTATAGTTGCATGACTCTTGGTATTCCATAAGATTGTTAGATAGTTAGATGGTTGGTATTATGATGTAGGTCAAGGTCCAAGGGCTCTGACAAGCTATTGAACTAGGCAACAAAATAAAATAACACACAACAATAAAATAAAAATCTCTTTATTCATTTGTAACTGGAGTCTACAACATGAGTAAAATGACATTACAATCTTACATGCCTTGGCCTAAGCCTTACAATCATTCCAATAACCAAATCAGAGTATCCTAGACTCCTTATGAAAAACCCAAAACAATCTACCTTTAAATCTAAAACTTGTAGAAGAAGCTATAGCAAAAGTCAAAAACTCACTACTGAGAAGATTATCCCCTTCAAAAGCAAGAAATTTCCCTTTTATATGCAAAAGATGCGGTTACCACACATCTTTGTTGGTAAGAGACACTGCTCTGATGAATAATTGAATGTTGTCATTGATGGCAACAAAGAAAGGAGATTCCACCGGCATGGCAAAGAGATTTTACTCCAGAAGGATAAATGGCTAAGTATGGGTAGTATGCATGATACAGTGTAAATGACAGTGTTTGTGTAAGGAGTGGAAATTACCAACTAAAAATAATATCCAAAACAAATTCCATAAATAATAAAATCAACCAATAATGGTTTCCAAAATATCCATAATTATATAATGGCAAGAACTCATGAATAACAATAATGATCCCTATACCAAAATGGATTATAAAATAGTTTACATACACCTGACTTGGTGTTACACTACATCTATTTCAATGTTACACAAAGAAGAACTATCATCAAGATATCCATGAATCATATTACAATTGCAACTTGGCAATGAAGCCATACAAACAAGCAAATATCCATATCAATAATAATATCTAATCTCGGTTCCCTCTATCCTCTGATCATCTACAAACCAAGTCCAAGAGAGTGGTTGAGGTGCTTTTTCCACCCAACCATGAAGTACTGAACTTCCCCAGGTTTCTTCCCAACTAGAAGAAAGCACTGACCCTTCACAAGGAGCCTAGCAACCTGGAACGGTGTAAGCAAGAGGGAAACTCTCGATGCGTGCATGTTGCTTGTATGCATCCTAATACTAGAATGACATAAACTCTTGCAAACATGATGTGGCAGAGACAAATATAGTTCTAGGCTTTTAAACAAATCCATTTGTTTCAATGGTACAGTAGCTTGACCAAGCATTTAAATAAAATGATATTTTAAGAAAAAGGAAAACTATCATCTCTGGGAGCTCACATTCGGCATCCTATCCCGAAAGTTCGTACTTTACCAAAATACATACAATACAGTTTTTCATATGTTTGATTCTCCATAATCATAAATATCTATATTTTAAGAAAATACAACCATTACTTCCATTGATCAAAAGATTTTACTAGTTTGCTTATTGAAAAAGTTTACTATTTTTCCATTATTTTATCTGAGCTATAAGATGATCTATCAGTTAAACATAATACATTTCTTTCACAAATTAAGAATTTTTGATTTACTACTAGTTTTTCCAATTGAAATGTAAAAATAACATTTATCAAGAAATCAATAATTCCAAAAGTTCCTACAAGTCATTCTCTTTGATGCAAATATAAAATAGAAAGAATATTTTCTTTTTCTACAATACAATAAAATTCAATCTCAGATATTATATATATATATATATATATATATATATATATATAATTTAAAAAAACTAACTAAGTTTTCAATGATAAAATCGAATATAGTCATTCTGTTTTCAGCCAATAAAATTACAGTCAAATTATCTATATGCTATAAAATGATATAATCGATTATAATCATAAACCTTTTAATTTTCAAATGATAAAAATTACTGTCAAATTATCTAGATGCATAGGAAATTAAATTCGTATGAATATATATATATATATCAAAAAAATCAAATGAACGACAGACTGTTATCACACAGGCGCTGCCAGAACAATAATTTCAAAGTTATGCTAAATATTATATATTTACAAGGATTTCCTACTTGTTTAAGTCGAGATTGCAGACGTTTGAAAAGAATTTAAACAATGAAAAACAAAGGATATAGTCTCCAAATGGGGTCGCAATCCCTAAGGGACTACGACACCATTTGGTGATGCTGCACCTTAAACTATATACTAATGTCTTAGTGCCATTGGCCATAATCTTTCCATTATAAAATACAGTCAATTCATAATATAATACAATTCGATTCCAGTTGCATACAATAGATCGACTATAAAATGCATTTGATTAATGTAATATACAATCAATCCAATAAAGTATAGTCGATCCAACATAGAATTCAGTCGATTCAATATAATATGCCATGTATTGATCATAATATATATATATATATATATATATATATATATATTGAAACAAAACAATTCTTTTCTAATACTACAACCAGTTGTTTGTATTTTATAACAATTTCAGAGAGAAGATCATGATATTTTGTAGATAAGAAAAAGATTCAAACACACAAATAGCTACAGACGAACTAAGATTAAATAAGAACCTAGAATTCACTCCTTATTCCCAATTGAATGCTTGATTCCTACAGATCTTTAACAGAGACTTCTTGATCTAAACTATTCCCTCCTTGAGCCCAAAATGCTTTCACAATTCTCGTTTCAATGATCACGATCCCCATCTTTTGAGAATGCAAGATGTTAAATAGAAGTTTTGGTGTACAAGAAATGAATTATAACTCCTCTTTTATTGTTTCCTCTTCCTCAAGTGTTTCATTTTCTAAAGCTTTTCTTTTCCTCAATTAAGTTTTTGTTTTCAAAGACACGTTTTATTTTAAAATAAGTTACATATTTATCACAATGTATCCATAAAACTAATATTTAAATAGAATTTATGATTAGTTTCTAAATGAAACAATTCAAATAACTTCATTAACTATTCTATTTCCTAAATACTCAAAATAACAATGTATTTAATAATCTAATTAAATCATCATTAGCTAACTATGCAATAAAATCAAAAATAAAAATGCAATTTAGATTAACTATTAAATCATTCAATATGCAACATATGCAGCTATATGACACTACGTGAAGTGTGTGAATGATATCCCTCCATCTTAACCCTATTAGGATGCTAATCTCCTTTTCCTCAACCACACTCTTGTCTTCAACCACCTGCAATTCAGAATAAACTCCAATTTCCCATTAATAGGTTAGTAACAAATAGCCAAAGCACTACTAACATAATATAATATTCATTTCATTTTCATCTATATTAAAGAAAATAATCATTCATCCTTTAAAAAAAAAAATTATCTATCTAACTCACATAATTGTCCATAAATTATATCCACATAATGCAACCACAGATAATATCAAAATTTGAGACGTGACATCCTTTCCCCCTTAAAAGAATCATTGTCCCGATGATCAACTAAAGATAAAATTTCATACCTCTTTAATTTTGTTTTACCTCAAAATCAAAATCGGCCTACCTGATAATGTGTCGTTGCTCCAAGCACTTGTTTGTTCATAACTGCAAGAATTCCTCTGTCTAACATTCATTCACTTACACACATCATTATCATGCAAGCTAAATCATTTCCTTCATAGAATCTTATTCATATCCCAAACATTTTTTATAAAACATTTATGTTCATTTTGTCAACATGCCTACTCACATGAGACAATAGAAAAATTGCCCTTATGATGAAAAACAAGCATCCCATACTACTTGTTATCATCATTGGCAAATCAAAAAGTCTCAATAATAGAGATATCACAATTTACAACAAGGTCTTCAACTTGAAACATAAAAGATAAGATCACAGATTTTTAACATGTAAAAAGATCATTACATGATTAGAAAGATCAAGGATAAGAAGTTTATCATGATTTCAATACAATTCAATGGTGCAATATCCATCTCTTTCAATGGTGCAATATCCATCTCTTTCAATGGTCCAATAAAGTATGTTAGTCAATATAAACAACACACACATGGCCCAACTGCCAATACAAGCATATACCCAATACATGGTACAACTACCACCCAATTCCATACAAGTAGCATATGGTACTCTTGTTAGAGTATAAACAAAATATCATCACAATCAATGAAGTTATATGGAAAAATAATCTTACCACCAAAGAACACCAAATGAGGCAAATCTTAGTCCATCATAGACACATATAAGCATGAATCATACATCATAATGCACATGCAATGGAAATCATAACATAATTTCAAGAAATCAGTTCTTCTAACCAACACTAGGTCAAGATCCCCTATATCAAAACAAATCAAAACCAACCATCGTGCATACAAATCCTTTGAAACTACACCACTCCATCGTTCCACTGCCACTGCAATGAGAAGAAGTTCTAGCCCAAAAAGTGCAACAACAAATTAAGTCCATAAAAAACTTAGGACCACAACTATGCTGGGATAACCTCTCAAGCTCTCAACTAAGTTTAAGGAGACTCACAAAGCTACCACATCCACTCTTAAGGAAAATTACAACAAAAGATTATTCTGTCAACAATCCTTCTTCAGGCACTACCCACAAGAAAAGAATCCAAGGATCAGGTAAGCTAACTCAAAAGGTTATAGGCACTATTACCACATGTCTCAACTCTAGACACGGTTTCCCTATATGAGATACTTCCTCACGCTCCACTCCTGAAAGAGAGAGTTTCTTTAACATTCTAGTACTACACTACCAAAACAAGGACCAACCAAATAGATTCTTAGAGGAAAGAATCTAATCACACCCTCTAACGGGGTAAACACTTCTATAAAGCAAGGCTTAGCAACTTGTTACTCACTAGGAGCACATCTAAGATGGCATCAATGTACTAACAAGGAGCAAGACTACTCCACCATACTGCCATTCCCTCAAACTAGGCTAGACCAAAATGTCATACAACACAACTCGATCACAAATTCATGATCAACTAAGAAACACTAGGCTTCTTCATAACCTAACACCAAGTATCCATAAAATGTAATACAAAGGACAACTTATCCCATCCAGCATCAAGCTAGAAAACCTTCAACTACTAAGAAGAAACTCTTGAAGTAACCTGATTCCAAGGTTGGCAACTCAACAAGAATAAAAAGACAACTATAATACTATAAATATCTATTATGTGCTCATGCACTAAATAAAGATCCATCATACTCTACATTATGTCAACTTGAAGGTAGTTATGGAACTTACATACAACATCATACACTCTACCAATGTCGAACACTAGGGTATGGCATCGTGTTCAAGATCAACATGAACGAGATAAGCAAGAACAACTAAAGTTGGTGGACTAAGCCAACATTATGCCAAACAAGATTCAATCCCAATGTGTTCTCTACACAGCCATAAATCTACATTTAAGCTCATATAAGAATACATTTCTCTTCGAGTGATCCACAGAAACACAAAACCATTTCTCAATATTTCACACAATAGTCGCTTTCATTATCAACAAACCAAGGAATTTAATCTACCATAATTTTATTAATACACACATCAAATACTAGTTTATTCTCCGCATTCTACTCCCATATACAATCCATTAGAGGCCCATCATGGACATGATAGAGAACATAACAGGACACATGATCAATAGTTAAAACCTTCAAGCATAGCCACCAATAATAATTAAGTAAATAAAATCTGAAGAAAAGAAAATCAATTACAACAATAAAGCATAAAAATGCGCGCAATTACAACAGTGAATACAATGTGACCATCAAGGTCATAAGATAAATAAACATCAATTTTGATGGCTATACTTTTCCATAAATAAAAGAAAAAAAAAATTCAAAGTTGGTCCGTACAAAGTCAAATAAAAATCAATATTCACAAGTTTCACATTACAAGAACTATGTGACTAATTCTAGCCACTACAGAGGGAGTACAATGCTACACTACACCTGGATCTAAGGTGAGTAAGAGAATAAACCCACCCACATCAAACAACAAATCTTCCAAGACTCCAATCATGTCTACACCATAAGATTATTTCTACTTAACCACACGAACATCATTCAATGATGCCAAGCAACCGTAAGTTGCGTACAATCACTACATAAAGACATACACAGTCATTCACTATCAACCAACTAGCAAATTAGGTTCACAATTGAGATATCTAAGCACATCAATCTCTTCAAAATGTTGCGGTTAACACTTCTTATCAATCAAGGATTCACCAATATAACATATGAAATAATATATTAAAAATAAAATAGGAGAAAGGATTAGGTTGGGGTTAAGCAATTACCCAACGTTCCTTTCACAAGATTCTAAATTCCTCCACAACATGATGACAAGCATACTGAATGCATACTAAGAGATGGAAAATCATAATTCAAGTCATAAGATGTAGGGTTTGCTATTTTTCTCAAGATTCTAACACATCAAAGTATCATAAGAATTATACAAAAGACCCTCTTCACAACCCCTTTTTCTCTTTAACTCTTCAAATAATGCAATGCAATAATTACACCTAGGTTTCCACATGAATCCCAGGGAAAATGCAATCTAGGAATATAAGTCATTACCCAAATGATCTATTCTAGCAATGTGATGCCACACTATTTATCTTACAACCGCATGATTAATCTATACCTAGGTGCATGATCTCAATAAGGCAATGAAATATGCATGTCAAGAAAGCATTACCAGTCTCTATACAAAAGCAAGTATTACGAGGATATGCTACTTTTGTGCACAACAAGGTTCATTAATATTCTTCACATATCAAGCATATGATCAAAACATCCTAATGCATAACTCTTAAAAGAGTAAACCAAGTTCGATCACACTTGGAACATGGTATTTACTTTCACACAAAGGTCCTCATAACTCCACCATTATAGGTGGTTATACAAGCACAAACATGACCCTTCAAAGGTCACTCAAGCACTCTCACATAGTGCAAAGACTCATGCCCAACACTCAAGGCATCAAGAAGGAAAATACCCATAAGCAACTTCTTAGCAAACACCAGGGTTTATCTAACCCATAATAATGTATTACTCGCCACACACATGTGAGGATGACATACAAAAGAAGGTGTTGGAAAGAGACACTGTGTGGCTTCATGAGTATTGTCATTGATGGCAATAAAGTCCATCCCACACATCTACAACATATACTATGTCTCTATCGGAAGTCAGATTGAAGAGTGTTTTGGTCCAGTGAACAAGAACAGAGCATGCAGCAAGGTCCAACAATCATGTCCGGATCTCTTAGATGGTGTAACTCAGAAAGTTGCGGACTTGGACAAGTCAAGAGGAATACCATGACTACTACATTCCAGAGATTGAGCCTCCGGTAATGAATGAGTGAAAAGATATGAGCATCTAAGTATTGGGTTCCTGACAAGCAGAGTAGACTGAGGAAGAAGTGACCGACAGAACATCAGACTTTAATCTGGATGAGAAATTGACGGTGATCAAGCTATTTGAGGGATCATACATGGTTGGCCGACATGATTGATGACTTCTATGTCTATGTCTTTGATACGTATCACATGTTAAACATGGATTCAGCTGACAGATCAATGTCTTGGAGATATCTTGAGTATTCCGGTTGCCAACTAGAAAGATGTTGAAATCCTTGGTACAGATATATATACCAGATGGATTTTAGTATGAAGGTGTGTGTGTTGACAAAGTGTGTGCAAGGAAAGGCAGAGAGAAGTGTTGAAGCAGCAATACAAGTCCGGTATGTGACAGAACAACAGCACTAGAGCAGAGGAAGAATGAAGTGCATTAGATCGGTATATTGAGCCTAACTAGAACTAAACCTCAGCATATGTGGATGCCTCTCATCAGTTCAAACACCTGGTTACCTTCTATAAACTTTGTCGACAGTGAGTCTCTTGTAGGCAGTGTGCCTCTTGTGAGCAGTGTGCTCGAGCAGTGAGCCCTAATTGGCAAGTGCCATTTTGTACTTCTTATTCTTTTAACAGAGAATACAATCTTGGGTTAGTCACCCCGTGGTTTTTCCCTTAACAGGGTTTTCCACGTAAAAATCCTTGAGTTATGTGTGTTGATTTTATTTCTACCCTCATGATTATGTATGCTCTTATGTTTTGATGCTGCATTAATATTAAAGAAGAAAAGAAAGTGAAGATATTTAAGATAACGGATTCATCCCCCCTCTCAGTTATTTGCCTTATTTCCAACAATTGGTATCAAAGCTAAGTTCCTCTAAATAGAGCCTAACAGCTTGAGGAAGATCTGGGAATCTCAATGGATATGTATGCTATGAAGGAACAACTTTAGTCTACCTTAGATGATCTTGAGCAATCTCACTCTAAAGTCAATAACTTGAGAGAAAGACTCAAACAAGCTGATGATTTCATAAATGAGCTAAAAGAAAAACTGAGTATCTCTGTGAAAACGAGAAAGGAACTACTTCAACAGTTAGTAAGTCAAAGTGAAGCCAATGATACTAATGAAGATCTGATTGAGAAAAACAAGCTATGTGAGAAGCTATCAAAAGAAGTCATTATGGTAAGGCATGAAATGGAATCAGGGGTTATGAGATTCACCCAAGAAATTGAAGAGAAAAGAAAAATTGAAGATAATCTAAAATAATCTCTCAAGGAGAAATTAGAGGACTGCTACAAAATGGATAGAATAATCAGGCATTTGGAATCTGATCTTGAAGAAGCTAGAGATAATGAAGAACAACTTGAGAATCAGATAGACACTCTTAAACAAGATCTTCAAACAACAAATTAATACAAAGGGAAATTCAAGATAAGCTCAGCTCAACTTGAATTTCTTCTTGAAAGCTAAAAGAGGGTAGATGACAAGCGTGGCTTGGGGTATGAGAAAGGTGAAAGCTCCGGATCTGGTCAGAAGAACTCTGGATCAAGAAATCCAAGGAACAGGCCTCGAAGACCTCCAGTAAGGCAACCAAATGCTCAAAGATATCCATCCTTCAATGGATACTACTATACTTGCAACAACTTTGGTCATAAAGCAACTTAGTGCAGAAGAAGAATGAATTAGACTAATTCATCCTTCTCCGGACAGTGTTTCAACTGCAAAAGGTATGGTCACAAATCTCATGAATGTAGAAATATGCAAATAAATAATTCTTTCAATGGTAGATGCTTTGCATGCAATAGAATGGGACATATGGCTAATCAATGCAGATCAAGAGGATATCAGTCAAATTTGCAAAGAAATGTTGTTTGCTACAATTGCAATAGATCCGGTCATATTGTCAAATTCTGCAGAAGTAAGAATCAGGATAAAAAGGGTCCGGTGCATCATAATCAAAATCAAGATAAAGGAAAAGGCAAAGTGAATGCTGATGAAGTTCAAAGGGAGATGAACAAGATTTGGGTGAAGAAGAGTACATAAAATGTTGGGGATGGATTTGCACCAGAATCTGGTGCTGATATTCCTTCCAAAAACTAAACAGATGAGCTCTAGCTCAGGGGGAGTCACAAAGGAAAATAAATTCCCCCAGCCAGTCATTTGGTGCCTAAATTTGGCACATGGAATGTTGCGGATTAAAGGGTTCTCAAAGAAATATACAAATAACCCTTAGTAAAAATATTAATGATCTGCAAGGAGTTTTGAAGAGTTTAATCAGCCAAGATTGATCCGGTTTGACGGCCATCCAGTAAAAGCAAGATTTTCACAATTAGATCCGATATGATTCAAAATTGAAATATCTTGATCTGCAGATAAATGACATGATTGGAGGAAAGGAGATACATTGTCAATTATCACCAAAAATAATTCTAAATGCATCTCAGTGATTCGGAAAGATCTCTCTCAGAACAAGGCAACCAGAATAACTTAAGTTGTGCATTTATTGCAATAGGAAATTAGGGTTTGCGCAAAGATAAAAGGGTTCTTTTATTCATCATTTGCACAATTGCATTCAAGAAAAAGAAAGGAAGAACTCTGCATCAAGATTGTTACAACCTTCTCAAAGATCAACCGCAGAATTTGATTCAACCAGCGATCTTTTTCGGCACATATTGTGAACCCTAGAAACGTAAAAAGGTATTTCAATTTCTGAATATCTCTCTCTAAATATTTTGTAAAGATGGCTACTCCTATGGTTGTTAAGATCACTGATAAGCCGCGCCCAAAGTTCAAGAAACACCCCTACAAATCCCTAGAAGTTGATCCCTTAGGCGCCTTTTCTAGCATTCCACATGGGGTTCTGCACGTGGAAGATGTTAGGGTATACATCCATGCCAATATTAAGGAGTTTGGAGAATCAAAGCTGATGGATATCTACCATAAACAACTAATAGATGAAACTTTTAAACTCAAACCTCAATACAAGGCCATCCGGGATAAGCATTTTGGACATTGCATCCACTTTCCCTATTTTGCAGAAGATGAATGGGTTCGGTATGTTCTTAGCAAAATACATGACAACTTCATGTGGTTGTTGAAGCCCTTCAAGATAACAAAAGATTCAATTAGGGCAGTAACTGGATTGCACTCATCCGGTGGGTTACCTGCTCTCAAATCTGTCAAGAACCAGACAGTAAGTGAGGCTACCGGATCTAAGTTTGACAAAGAGCCATGACAATAGAAGATATCATAAATCTAGATATCAAATTTGCCTCTATGATAATTGGCTATAAAATCTATCACTCCAACAGGGAGAATTATGTGTCTGGAACTGCAATTTATATTACATATCAGATGCTAAGGGAAAATGCAGATTATGATCTATGCGAGCTTCTCCTGAACCAACTGTTAGAAAACTTGCAAAAGATCAAGAAGGACAAGAAGAACTCATTCAAGTACGGTGGTTTAATATTGTATTTATTCTTTTACTATATGAATGAGTTACCCGGATCAAGTGGTTGGGTATGGCAAAATGACAGACTGGTTGCCATACAAATCAGGGACTACATGTATGGGCTTGGTGATGCCAAGGCTCAAAGTACAGTACTCTAGGGATACTTCAAGAACTTCCAAAGTATGATGTAGGCCAGAGAAAGAATCCCCTAATCTATAGTTGAAAAATACAAGGATACACTGTGTTTCATGGTAGACACTGATCAATGCCTAATGGAGGTAGTGGAGCCCAGAACAGTCTGGATTATGCCAATGGGTTATGAGGTAGATGAGAAAATCTTGGAGCTGCATGCTCAACACTTACTGAGTTAGCCTAAGGACCCTGAGGCAGAAAGGTTTGGAACCTTTCAAGAATTAAGTGTGCAAATACATGTTGAACTGAGACAACCAGAGATGAAAAGAAAGGTGAGAAGGGAAGTAGAGGAAGTTGCCAAAAGATATGGCATATCAAAGGAGGTAGTTGATGCAAATAGAGAGAAAATAGAAAGAGCTGAGAAAGAGAAACAAGAAGTAGAAAAGGAAAGTGTTCCGGTACAAGCCTCCTCCCGGACTAGATCCTCTAAGAGCTCTGTACCTGCCACCTTTAAGAGCCCGAAAGCCTCAAAACTAGAAGCCAAGACATTCAGAAAGGGAGAGAAGAGAACGAAGACAAAGGCCACAAGGTCATACATAAGCCAAAAGGATGATGAAGAAATAGAGACTGATGAGGAGGTTAAGAAAATGAAGAAGAAAAAGAAAACTTCCAGGGAATCCTCTGCCGGCAAAAACAAAGAAGAAGAGGCAGAAGAATTTGTTGAAAGGCCCACTCTTTCTATTGATGATATCATCAAAGCAGTCATAGTGGACGGGAATCTACAACTAGTCACTGAATTTTATGATGATTACAGTGATACTGACAAAAGAATTTTGGAGGAAGCTACAGTTAAGTACCTAAACATTTATAATAAAGCATTCATTGAAATCATTTCTCTAATTCCCAAAAGTTTAGAGAAGGTACTTGAACTTAGAAAAGAGAATGCCAAGGAAAAGGATTTAGAGATCCGGGAACAGATTGCAATTCAGCTCTATCCTTCCATTACTCCAAAATAAATGACTATGATCTTTAAGGACTGCAAGGATGAGTTCAAGAGCAAAGCAAGAATGAACAAACTTATGCTTGGAGAGACTGATCAGGTGGCAAAAGAAATAGAAGACATCCTCCGGAATGCCTTCAAGAAATTCAATCTTCCTGTTATAGAGGACATAGATGAAGAACCTTCTACCATGGATGTCGAAGGATTAAGTGCATCAAAGGAAGAATCTACTGAGAAAATTATAGAAGGGCCAAAAGAGATGGATGAGGAGAAGACTAAGGACTTGGATTCCTCTGATTCGGAAGAGGAAGTCCATGAAGAAGTCAATATTTCTCTTTTGGATCCCCATGCAGACTCCAGAACTGAAGGAGAAGGAAGAAAAGAGGAGAAATTGAGTCAAGTAGAGGAGGAAAAGGGAAGAGAAGAAGAACACACAGAGAAGATCTCTAATGACAGCTCTGAGGCTACAAAAGGAAAGAAGACTCTGTCTCCGGCAAGAGACACTGCAGAAGCAGTGAAAAACTTCTTGACCAAAGAGATGATGGAAATAGATGAACCGGAACTATTTCAAGGACCACTCAATTTTGACTCCCTCTCTCCGGTCCAGACAATGAAGGTAGCATCTTTTGCTCAAGCCAAAGCAAAAGAAAAGCTTCTGAGGTCTCACATGGAAGATTGTGAGATGATAAAGATTGCATTCGGTGTGTTAGAGAAGATCATGCCATCCTTCCAAAAGGATCTTTCGGCCTCTCCATCCGATAACTTGAAATCTCTGGTTAACTCTATTAGCACCCATTTTGATTCTTTGGAGAAATCGGTAGAAGAGAAAGTCTGAAAATAATTTTTGGGAAAGAGATTCACTAAGGTGCAGGGACTCATAACTAATGACAGGAGGACCCTGGATATTGGGATAAAGAGCCTAGTAAATTCTCTTAAAGATGGTGGAGAAATGTATAAATTTTGTCTATCCTGGTCTAAAGTGACAGAGGATATTGAAAAGAAGGTGAAAGAACAAGAAGATAAACTGTCAAGTTTATCTCAGAATTTTGATCCCCTCACCACATCTATAATGAATCAAGAGTGCCAGGTCATTGCCATTATAAATGAAATAAAGAGGCTTGAAAAGGAGAGAAAGAATATAATAAGTAGGATGAGTGAACTTAGAGGGATAATTATCCCTAAGTTAGAGGCCATGCATGAGGCCTTAACTGATGCTCAGACCACAGCCCGGACCAGTGATCCGACAAACTTAAGAAGGGCAGAAGCTTATGCATTCTTGTTGAGTGGTCACATTTCAATTTTGGATAGGATGAAGTAAAGTTGGCCGACAGAATTTGTACAGTTGAAGACCACCTTTGCGAATATACTTAAGTATATGTAAGTATACCATGTTTATATACTTATGCGGCCATGTATAGGATGATTTTTGCAAATTTTGATTGGCGGATTCCACCCTTTGCCATTGATGTCAAAGGGGGAGTGAGGAGTAGTGAAAAATGTGGGATCCAGCTAAGGGGGAGCTCTGGTAAAATAGTTCATAAGATAAAGCATCAACCAAGGGGGAGTTTGCTGCAACACTTAGTCATTTTTCACTAAGTGTTGCCATCAATGCCAAAGGGGGAGATTGTTGGCAAAAGACACTATGTGGCTTCATGAGTATTGTCATTGATGGCAACAAAGTCCATCCCACACATCCGCAGCACATAGTATGTCTCTACCAGAAGTCAGATTGAAGAGTGTTTTGGTCTGGTGAACAAGAACAGAGCATGCAACAAGGTTTGACAATCAGGTTCGGATCTCTTAGATGGTGTAACTCATAAAGTTGTGAACTTAGACAAGTCAAGAGGAATACCATGAATACTACATTCTAGAGATTGAGCCTCTGGTGATGAATGAGTGAAAAGATATGAACATCTAAGTATTGGGTTCCTGATAAGCAGAGTAGACTAAGGAAGAATTGACCGGCAGAACATCAGACTTTAATCCGGATGAGAAATTGATGCTGATCAAGCTATTTGAGGGATCATACATGGTTGGCTGACATGATTGATGACTTCTATGTCTATGTCTTTGATACGCATCACATGTTAAGCATGGATTCAGCCGACAGATCAGTGTCTTAGAAATATCTTGAGTATTCCGGTTGCCAACTAGAAAGATGTTGAAATCCTTGGTGCGGATATATATACCAGATGGATTTTAGTATGAAGGTGTGTGTGTTGACAAAGTGTGTGCAAGGAAAGGCAGAGAGAAGTGTTGAAACAACAATACAAGTCTGGTATGTGACAGAACAACAACACTAGAGCAGAGGAAGAATGAAGTGCATTAGATCAGTATATTGAGCCGAACCGGAATTGAACCTCAGCATATGTGGATGCCTCTCATTAGTTCAAACACCTAGTTACCTTCTATAAACTTTGTAGACAGTGAGTCTCTTGTAGGCAGTGTGCCTCTTGTGAGCAGTGTGCTCAGGCAGTGATCCCTAATTGGCAAGTGCCATTTTGTACTTCTTATTCTTTTAACAGATAATACAATCTTGGGTTAGTCACCCCGTAGTTTTTCCCTTAACAGGGTTTTCCACATAAAAATCCTTAAGTTGTGTGTGTTGATTTTATTTTTGCTCTCATGATTATGTATGCTCTTATGTTTTGATATTGCATTAATATTAAAGAAGAAAAGAAAGTTAAGATATTTAAGATAACTGATTCACCCCCCCCCCCTCTTAGTTATCTGCCTTATTTCCAACAAAAGGCACATGCTACTTACTGCACACCAACACTCAAGGACCCACACATGCTCAAACAACTGAGCAACACATGCCCCAGAGCTCCCAATGTTGGAACCGTGCTCTGATATGAAATGTAAGGAGTGGAAATTACCAACTAAAAATAATATCCAAAACAAATTCCATAAATAAGAAAATCAACCAATAATGGTTTCCAAAATATCCATAATCATATAATGGCAAGAACTCATGAATAAGAATAATGATCCCTATACCAGAATGGATTACAAAATAGTTTACATACACCCGACTTGGTGTTACAATACATATGTTTCAATGTTACACAAATAACTATCAGCAAGATATCCATGAATCATATTACAATTGCAACTTGACAATGAAGCCATACAAAGAAGCAAATATCCATATCAATAATAATATCTAATCTCGATTGCCTTGATCCTCCGATCATCCGCAAACCAAGTCCAAGAGAGTGGTTGAGGTACTTTCTCCATCCAACCACGAAGTACTAAACTTCCCCAGGTTTCTTCCTAACTCGAAGAAAGCATCGACCCTACATAAGGAGCATAGCAACCTGGAACGGTGTAAGCAGGAGGGAAACTCTCGATGCGTGCTTGTTGCCTGTATGCATTGTTGCCTGTATGCATCCTAATAATAGAATGACATAAACTCTTGCAAACAGGATGTGGCAGAGACAAATATAGTTCTAGGCTTTTAAACAAATCCATTTGTTTCAATGGTACAGTAGCTTGGCCAAGCATTTAAATAAAATGATAGTTTTAGAAAAAGTAAAACTATCGTCTCTGGGAGCCCACATTTGGCATCCTGGCCTGAAAGTCGAACGTACTTTACCAAAATACATACAATACAGTTTTGCCTAGTTTGATTTTCCATAATCATAAATATCTATATTTTAAGAAAATACAAACATTACTTCCATTGATCAAAAGATTTTACTAGTTTGCTTATTGAAAAAGTTTACTATTTTTCCATTATTTTATCTGAGCTATAAGATGATCTACCAATTAAACAAAATACATTTCTTTGACAAATCAAGAATTTTTGATATAGTACTAGTTTTTCCAATTGAAATGTAAAAATAACATTTATCAAGAACTCAATAATTCCAAAAGTTCCTACAAGTCATTCTCTTTGATGCAAATATAAAATAGAAAGAATATTTTCTTTTTCTGCAATACAATAAAATTCAATCTTATATATATACAATTCAATTTTACAATTTAAAATCCAATCAACATTGTAGTTCTATTCCATCATATACATTTCCAATAAACACAATCAATACAACATACATATATATATATATATATATTTATTTAAATATAATTTTAAAAAAACTAAGTTTTCAATGATAAAATCGAATACAGTCATTCTGTTTTTCAGACAATAAAATTACAATCAAATTATCTATATGCTATAAAATGATATAATTGATTACAATCATAAACCTTTCAATTTTCAGATGATAAAAATTACTGTCAAATTATCTATATGCATAGGAAATTAAATTCATATGAATTATATATATATATATATATATCAAAAGAACGACAGACTATTATCGCACAGGCGCCACCAGAACAATAATTTCAAAGTTATGCTAAATATTATATATATACAAGGATTTCCTACTTGTTTAGGACGAGATTGCAGATGTTTGAAAAGAATTTAAACAATGAAAAACAAAGGATGCCATCCCCAAATGGGGTCGCAGTCCCTAAGGGACTGCAACACCATTTGGTGACACTGCACCTTAAATTGTATACTACGGCCTTAGTGTCATTTGCCATAATCTTTCCATTATAAAATATAGTTAATTCATAATATAATACAATTCGATTCTAGTTGCATACAATAGATCCACTATAAAATGCATTTGATCAATATAATATACAATCAGTCCAATAAAGTACAGTCGATCCAACATAGAATTCAGTGGATTCAATAAAATATGCCATGTATTGATCATAATATATATATATATATATATATATATATATATATATATTGAAAAAAAAAAATTCTTTTCTAATACTACAACCAACTGTTTGTATTTTATAACAATTTCAAACAGAAGATCATGATACTTTGCAGATAAGAAAAAGATTCAAACACACAAACAGCCACAGACAAACTAAGATTAAATAAGAACCTAGAATTCGCTCCTTATTCCCAATTGAATGCTTGATTCCTACAGATTTTTAATAGACTTCTTGATCTGAACTATTCCCTCGAGCCCAAAATGCTTTCACAATTCTCGTTTCAGAGATCATGATCCCCATCTTTTGAGAATACAATGTGTTAAATAGAAGTTTTGGTGTGCAAGAAATGAATTATAACTCCTCTTTTATTGTTTCCTCTTCCTCAAGTGTTTCATTTTCTAAAGATTTTATTTTCCTCAATTAAGTTTTTGTTTTCAAATACACGTTTCATTTTAAAATAAGTTACATATTTATCACAGTGTATCCATAAAACTAATATTTAAACAGAATATGATTAGTTTCTAAATGAAACAATTCAAATAACTTCATTAACTATTCTATTTCCTAAATACTCAAAATAACAATGTATTTAATAATCTAATTAAATAATCATTAACTAACTATGCAATAAAATCAAAAATAAAAATGCAATTTAGATTAACTATTAAATCATTCAATATGCAAATATATGACACTACGTGAAGTGTGTGAATGATATCCCTCCATCTTAACCCTGTCAGGATGCTAATCTCCTTTTCCTCAACCACACTCTTTTCTTCGACCACCTGCAATTCAAAATAAACTCCAATTTCCCATTAATAGGTTAGTAACAAATAGCCGAAGCACTACTAACATAATATAACATTCATTTCATTTTCATCTATATTAAAGAAAATAATAATTCATCCTTCAAAATGTTAAATTATCTAACTCGCATAATTGTCCATAAATTATATCCACATAATGCAACCACAGATAATATAAAAATTTGAGACGTGATAGTTTGTGTCAGTACACCTCCGCAGTTGAAGTTAATTATATGCGGTCCAGGTATGTTATTCTTAATCACTTGGTGATCGCATGCTCCAGTGTTCAAGTTCTTACTTCCTCTATAAGTCATATTATCTAAGTCTGGGTGAACAAAAGTTAAGTTAGGAACAATGCACAGTGCCGAAGTAAAAGGGTCTGCATTCCTCCGCTGTTGCATATCTTGTCCTGCGGTTCTGAAGGTATAATAAGAAGTCTAGAATGAATGTTGGTTATGAATCTTTATGTCTCATATGGTCCATAGTTAGAGTTATGATGTGACAGATGAATTGGTCAAGCATGTTCTTGAGAGACAAGTTGACAAGCATGTTAGATCTTTATGCGAAAAAGATATATTGTTCGAACAATCAATCTAAGTGGTTGAATGATTAGTGTCGACCTATATGAAGACTATTGAATGATTGTTTGGGTCCGCATTGCAGATTGTGCACAAGTCCAAGCCGACAAGATATAACATTTGTATACATGGTTCATATTTGGCTTGCCAACCTAACTATGAGTTAAATCTTGTAGCGGATATATATACTCGATGAACTTCGGTGATAGGAAGAGCAATGCATGTGAATTCAATGTGCATGCAATCTAAAGCAAAGTTGTGACCAGAAAAAGACAGTAAGGGTAGAAGAGATGAGTTTATGTAGAGCATAGTAGACATTATGAAGACTTTTGAGTCTGTATACTGAGTTGTAAATAGAACTGCACCCCAGCATTCTGTAGATGCATTTGTAGTAGTCATCTCCTGGCAATGAACCTATCCTTCTTCTATCTTCTTTTTCTCTTGGCAGTGAGCCTTTTTGTAGTTAGCAATTCTTGGACAGTGAGTCTCAGGGCAGTGAGCCTTCATGTAACTCGGTAGTGTTATCATAATATATTGTGATCTAACACTCACTGTGGTTTTTCCCTTTTTTGAGTTTTCCACGTAAAATCCTGGTGTCTATGTGTTATGAATTTGTGGCTACTCTTCTCATGTTTACTTTACTTTCATGTTATTAAATTTGGTAATTGGATAAGTGAATGTGTAAATGAAAAGGTTTTAAGAATACTAATTCACCCCCCTTCTCAGTATTCTCTACACTCAACAATTGTTATTAGAGAAAGGTTCCTTGGATAAAGCTTAACAACTTGAGGAAGATCTGAGAAGGTATGGTAATAAGAAGATATATCACTTCTACAAAAGCAAGCTATCCAGGTAGCATTGATGAACAATTACAAGCTGCTCTTGAAGATCTTGACAAGTTTGAAGTAGATATCAAAGTTTTGGTGGAAAACATCAAAGAAGTTGATGATTGCATTCTTAAGCTAAAGGAACAAGTCAAGAAATCCCGGGATAGAAGGAAAGAGCTAAGTGAACAATTAAAAGCAGCAAATGAATCCATAGACAGTCTATCCATGCTAGTTGAAGAAAAACAAAGGCTAAAAATCATCTAAACCAGGTTGTAAAGGATAAGTCTGAGGAATGCAAAAAGTTGGCAAAAGATGTATTACTTCTTAAATATGATCTGGAAGCAGCAAATAGCTATAAAGAAAAATTCAAAATAAGTTCTGCAAAGATTGAGGAGTTGATTAAAAGTCAGAAGAATTTAGATGACAAGCAAGGCTTGGGATTTGAGAAAGGAGAGAGTTCAAATTTAGATCAAGCAAACACTGAGATGAAGCAAAACAAAGGCAATCAATTCTAGAATTAGAGAAGAAGACCTAGAAGACCTCCAGTTAGGTAGCCAGATGATCAAAGGTACCCATATTTCAATGGCCACTGTTTTAATTGCAATAAGTTTGGTCATAAGGCTACTAGGTGCAGGAGTAGAATGAATCAAAATATTCCATCATTCTCTAGTCAATGTTTCAAGTGTAAGAAAATTGGTCATAGATCAAATGATTGCAGAAGTCTGGTAAGGAAAGGCTTTTACAATGCAAGGAATACTCAATCATTCAATGGAAAGTGTTTTGCATGCAATGGATTTGGACATATAGCTAATCAATGCAGATCAAATCCAAACAATAGAAGGAATCAAGGATAAAGGAATGTGGTATGCTACAATTGCAATAAGTTTGAACATGTTGCAAGATTTTGCAGAAGCAAGAATGAGAAGAGAGACTTTCCTATAGAAAAGAGGAAAACAAAGTAGAGAGAAGATAAAGGCAAGAACAAGATTGATCCAGTGGAAATCAAGAAGGAAATGGGCAAGGTCTGGATTAAGAAGGATATAAATGAGGTAGGAAATGAATCCGCACCAGTTTCTGGTGCAGATGCTTCCTCAGGGAAGTAGATGGTGAGCTCTGGCTCAGGGGGAGCTGAAATGAAAATCTTAATCCCCTAGCTAGTTCTGTCAGTGCTGGGATCCGGCATGAAGATATGTTGAAAAGATGCATATGATAGATCTCTTGAAAGAAATTTTGGTGAAAAAGGTTCAAGTGTAGAACATTGCGGAACAATTCTAATAGACTGTATTCTACAGAAATGTGTTTGACATCTTTTTCTATAGGGGCATTTATGGCAATTAGGTCAAGATAGATAAAGGATTAAAAAGGTACTCATTGGATGGAGAATTCATTTTGCATTCAAACTTATCAAGTGTCCAGGAGAATTGAAGCAAGAGCCCAAGTGTCTATAGAGATTTCCAAAGTAATTCAAATCAAGTTGATCTCAAGCGAAGAAAAACCCTAATTCAATGGAAAAGATGAATATAAAGTTCTAGGAGAAAAGAAACTTGACACCTGGTTGGATTTTCCTGCGATCCTAAATGATGCATGGGTTAAGCTTATTCTAAGCAAGATTCATGATGAGTTTCTATAACTTGACAAACCCTATATGATAACTAAATAAGCTATCAAATTTGTAACGGGTATGAGCTCCTTCAGAAGGGTTCCAAGTATAAAGAAAATGAAGAATAATGTGGTAATGCAGCTAACAAGAGCCAAATTTGACAAGAATGCACTTACGATAAATGATATTAAGAATCTGGATGTCAGATTTGCATCGATGATTATTGGTTACAAAATATACCTTTCCAGCAAGGAAAACTCTGTGTCTACACCAACCATATACACAGCATATGACATGATAAAAAACAACGCGGATTATGACCTATGTGAATTGCTCTAGAGTGAACTAATGGAGAACTTGAAAAGAACAAAAGAGACGGGTCATCCTTTCAAATATGAAACACTGATCACTTGTCTACTCTTTTATTTTCTAAAACAACTACCTAGCCTTGGAAACACTATCTGGTTTGATCATACACCAGTAGCCACTCAAATAAGAAATCACCTGCAAAGTTTGGGAAATGCAGACAAGCAAAATGAAATCCTATGGAGATATTTCAAGAACTTTCAAAAGAAAATGATATGTAGAGTCCGGATACCTGAAAATATAGTGATGAAGTATGAAAAGGACATTGTATTCATGTTAGACAAAGACAAATGCTTCATGGAAGCTGTGGAACTAAGAACTGTATGGGTTCCTGCACTAGGGTGTGAAGTTGCAGAAGATGTTTTGATTGAATTAGCTGATGCACTGCTGAGCAAATTGAAAGATCTCAAAGAAGACAAATTTGGAACATTCACAAAATTATCTATGGATCATGAGCGATCAGAGAAAACATCAAATGAACGAGTAAGGCTAACACCAAAGAAGGAGGATTAAAATCCACAAGTGTTCTGGTAGAATGGACTTCAAACACTCTAGAAAGGAAAGATGAGAGATTTGAAATGGAAAAACCAGCATCTAGCCCCTGAAAAAGAATAAGGACCTCATCCACTACAAAAGCCACAACTAAAATAGAAAAAGAAAAGGTAGCAGAAGAGAAGAAAAGAAAGAAAGTTTCACTTGGTGAAGAACAAGTGGCAAGAGACACTGCTACAAAATTTTTGGAAAAGCAACAAAGAGCACAGACCCCAGTCTCACCTGATTTTCTACAAGGACCAATAAATCTAAAATCTTTGACCCCAGTACAAAAATTCAAATTAGTATCAGCTGTGCAGCCAATGCTTAGGAATAAATGCTAAAAATATATATACAGGACAATGAACTCATTGATGAAGCATCTAGTATTCTAGAAAAGCTGATACCCTCATACCCAAAAGACATATCAGTGTCATCATCTGATCAGCTCAAAGGTCTGATAAATTCTGTAAGTACTCATTTTGAGTCCTTTGAAAAATATGTTGACATCAAAGTTAGAAAGGAATTTGAAGATAAAAGACTAGTTGAGTTAAAAATCAAGTTAGACAGTGACAAAATTTTGTTAGAAGATAGTATCAAGAATATGGAGAATGCAATCAAGGAAGCCTGTGATGTATACAAATTTTGTTTGTCATGGCTTGAGACCACTAAGGAAATAGAAGAAAAGGTCAAAAGCATGGAGCTTCAACTTATAAATATTTCTAAGACCTTTGATCCAACAGTTGACTCAATCAACAACATTGAAACACAAGTTGTAAATATTCAGAACAACATAAGTGGTCTGGTCAGCATACAGGAAGAAATTAAAAACAAGATGTGTCTGTTGAGAAGGCTAATAAACTCTAAAATTGAGATCATGACAAGTCTAGCTGTAGAAGCCTTAAGGGTAGACGATCTGGTAATTCAAGTAAATGAGAACACCTAAATTTTGAATAGTTCTAAGAATAAGTGGGATGGAGAGATAGCACAATTAAAGATTGTGTACAAGGATATTTTGTCACCTACAACTAATTATGTCTAAGATTGTATGTGTACATATGTGACAGAGTATGACAATTTTGTAGTTTTGACAACATTTTGACCCTGTACATATACCTTTGCCATTGATGTCAAAGGGGGAGAAGAAGATTAGTGAAAAATGGGCAAACATCTAAGGGGGAGAAGATAAGCATTTTTCACTAAGTGTTGCCATCAATACCAAAGGGGGAGATTGTTGGCAAGAGACACTACTCTGATGAATAATTGAATGTTGTCATTGATGGTAACAAAGAAAGGAGATTCCACTGACATGGCAAAGAGACTTTACTCCAGAAGGATAAATGGCTAAGTATGGGAAGTATGCATGATACAGTGTAAATGATAATGTTTGTGTCAGTATGCCTCCGCAGTTGAAGTTAATTATATGCTATTCAGGTATGTTATTCGTAGTCACTTGGTGATCACATGCTCCAATGTTCAAGTTCTAACTTCCTTTAGAAGTTGTAGGGTGAACAAAAGTTAAGTCAGGAACAATGCATAGTGCTAGAGTAAAAGGGTTTGCATTCCTCCGCTATTGCATATCTTGTCCCGCGGTTCTGAAGGTATAATAAGAAGTCTAGAATGAATGTTGGTTATGAATCTTTGAGTCTCATATGGTCCACAGTGAGAGTTATGATGTGACAGATGAATTGGTCAAGCTGATAGGCATGTTAGATCTTTATGTGGAAAAGATATATTGTTCGAACAATCAATCTAAGTGGTTGAATGATTGGTGCCGACCTATATGAAGAATATTGAATGATTGTTTGGGTTTGCATTGCAGATTGTGCACAAGTCCAAGCCGATAATATATAACATTTGTATACACGGTTCATATTTAGCTTGCTGACCTAACTACGAGTTAAATCTTGTAGCGGATATATATACTCGATGAACTTTAGTGATAGGAAGAGCAATGCATGTGAATTCAATGTGCATGTGATCTAAAGCATAGTTGTGACCAGAAAAAAGATAGTAAGGGAAAAAGAGCAGAGTTTATGTAGAGCAGAGCAGAAAAAGTAGAGCAGACATTATGAAGACATTTGAGTCTGTATACTGAGCTATAAATAGAACTACACCCCAACATTTTGTAGATGCATTTGTAGCAGTCATCTCCTAGTAGTGAGTCAATCCTTCTTCTATCTTTTTTCTCTTGGTAGTGAGCCTTTTTGTAGTGAGTAATTCTTGGGCAGTGAGCCTTCATGTAACTCGGTATTGTTATCATAATATATTGTGAGTTAACACTCACCGTGGTTTTTCCCTTTTTTGGTTTTCCACGTAAAATCCTAGTGTCTATGTGTTATGAATTTGTGGTTGCTCTTCTCATGTTTACTTTACTTTCATGTTATTAAATTTGGTAATTGGATAAGTGAATGTGTAAATGAAAAGGTTTTAAGAATACTGATTCACCCCCTCTCAGTATTCTCTGCACTCAATAATCTTCATATGAAAGGACGTGCGTCATCCTATTATTGGCTCTTTAGATTAACGTCCTCTTACTAGCCCTTTAGATCGGTCATAAAGGCGCTTAAAAACCACGTTTGTCACTTTTTGGGTGCTTTAAGGTAGTTAAAAACCATATTTGTCATGTTCTAGGCGTTGCTGGGCATTTTAGCAGAAATCCACAGGTCAACAGGACATGCAAGGCAACATGACATCTAGGTGGAAAACATCTAGTTGGAAACAAAGCGCATCTAGACATCTTGTTGGAGGTAAAGTGCATCTAGACATCTTGTTGGAGACAAAACGCATCTAGACATCCCATTGGAGACAAAGTGCATCTGGACATCTTGTAGGAGGCAAAGTGCATCTAGACATCATGTTGGAGGCAAAGTGCATCTAGACATCCTATTGGAGGCAAAGCCCATCTGGACATCCTGTTGGAGGCAAAGCGCATCAGGACATCATGTTGGAGGAAAAGTGCATTTAGACATCTTATTGGAGGCAAAGCACATCAAGGCATCTTGTTGGAGGCAAAGCACATTAGGACATCCTATTGGAGGTAAAGAGCATTTGGACATCCTGTTGGAGGCAAAGAGCATCTAGACATCCTGTTGGAGGCAAAGAGCGTCTAGACATCTTGTTCAAGGCAAAGCACATTTGGACATCCTGTTGGTGCCAGAAACATTTGCACAAGTAGGACTCACTTAATTTTGATCATATGTTCTCCCAACTTGAACTGTAGACACCCATTTGACTCCTCTTCAGGGTGAAATCATCACTTGGCCTTGAACTAACTGGAATTACCAAACATTTGATCACCAACTCCTGTAAGTAAAAATAAGAAGAAAAACAACAAACAAAGCAAAGAAATAATTTTGGTTGATGAGGATTCTTCATGGACCCAGGATGCTCCTGCATCAGACATGTCGAGTAACTGAAATGCTCCATGAGTTGAAAAGTCATGAACATTTAGGTAAGTTTGGAACAGGTATCCCATACTTAACCAATTCTAAAACTTGCATCCAAGAGGCTTCATTTGCTGGTCTATCCTTCCAACGGACAATATACTTCATATATTCCTTCCACCTTGTTCTTTTAGCCACTCGGGAATCAATCACCTTGTCAACGTGCTCAAAATTCTTCTCAGGCAACTAATGTATCCACTCATATGCATCCTGAAACTCTGAAATTGAATTCCCTTGTGTACTTTATTCTCCTTCATAATATTTATACAAATCAACCACGTTGAAGATGGGATAAATATCAATACTTGTTAGAAGATCAATTTCATAAGAATTGGATGAAAATTCCCTCAAGACCTTACAAGGTCCAATCTTTTTCCACTTTAGTTTATTGTATGTTCCCTATGGGAACCTCTCCTTTTGTAAATATGCCAATACCAAATCACCAATGTGAAACTCCTGCTCTCTCCTATGCATATCAACATGCTTTTTGTATTTGATGACTCTTTTCCAACTTTTCCTTCACCTCCTTATGAACCTCATGAATGTATTATGAAAAATATTATGCTATAGCACTATTCCTGTTCAAATTTGCACTATCTCTCAACTCATCAACACCTCTTGGGTTGTACCCATAAACTATTTGGAACAAGCTCCTTCTTGCACTTATGTTCACTGAATTGTTTAAATGAATTCTGCTTGTACCAAGATAAGATCCAATTTATGTGGTTTGTCTCCCACCAAACATCTCGACAACTTTCCCAAACTTATGTTCACAACCTCGGTCTACCCATTAGTTTGGAGATGATAGGTTGAACTGAATCCTAATTCAGTGCCCATCTTCTTCCATAATGTACGCCAAAAATAACCAACAAACTTTGTGTCCTTGTCTGAGACTATGCTCTTAGGCAATCCACGTAGCCTAACTACCTCTTTGAAAAATAATGTAGCTATGTGGGATGCATCACTAGTCTTCTGACATGGTATGAAATGAATCATCTTTGAAAATCTATCCACTACAACAAAAATGGAATCATTAGCTCATTGTGTATGGTATGAAATGAGTATGGTATGAAATCATTACACAATGAGGTTCAAATATGGTTCATTTCATACCATACTCATTTCATCCATACTCATGTGCTCCCACGGTCTCTCTGGTATAGGCAATGGCTGATATAGCCTTGTGTTTTGTCTTACTGCTTTAGCATGCTGGCAAATTTTGCAGCCCTGTACTAGTCTCTTCATATATGCACTCATTCTAGGCCAAAAATAACCTTCACTCAATTGTGCCAATGTCTTATCTATTCCAAAATGTCCACTCAAGCCTCCACCATGCTTTTCTCTTATTAGATTCTCCCTCATTGAACCTCTGGGTATAGATAATTTACGTCCTTTGAACAACAATCCATATTGGATGAAATATTCCAACCACAGAGTCCTATCTCCCTCCACTAGATTTCTACTAGTTGTCTAGGCTTCCCTAAAATTAGTATCATCAGGATGTAAATCCTTCATTGCATTAAAGCCAACAACACTGACCCTTAACTCATTCATCAATAAACACCTTCTGCTAAGTGCATCTGCTACCCTATTTGACTTACCACTCCCATGTTTCAAGACAAAAGAATAAATTTGTAGAACTCCACCCATTTCATATGTCTCTGGTTTAATTTACCTTGATTGTTGATGTACAACAAGGCATGGTGGTTTGTGTACTATACAAACTCATTTGACAGCAAGTAATTCCTCCACTTCTTCAAGGCCTACACTATAGCACAGAATTATTGGTCATAAACTAAGTATTTCCTCTTTGCTTCATTTAGTTTATCAATGAAGTAGGCAATAGATCTACCTTCTTAACTTAATACTCCCCCAATTGCACTACCACTGGCATCACAAACCACTTGAAACACTTTGTCAAAGTATGGCAATGCCAACATTGGTTGTTCTGTCACCTTCTTCTTCAACAACTAAAAGCTCTTTTCTACTGCAACTTTCCACTGGAACTCTTTCCTAACACCCTTCATTGTCTTGGTGATTGGTGCACATATTCCACTGAAATTTCTAATGAACTTCTTGTAGAAGCTCATCAAGCCATGAAAATGTCTGGCCTCAAACATGTTTCTGGGTGAAGGCATATCCATTATTTCCCTAACCTTCTCAGGATCCATCTTCAACCCTTCTTTAGACACTACAAAACCCAAATATACTAGTTCCCTCTGCATAAAACTACATTTATCCAAGTTTACAATCAACTTTTCTTCTTTTAACCTATGCAAAATTGCCTTAAGGTGCAACAGGTGTTCCTCTTTTGTTTTACTAAATATCAAAATGTCATCCAAATAAACAGTAACAAATTTTCCAAGGAAATGCTTCATTACCTCACTCATCAGTCTCATAAAGGTGTTGGGTGCATTTGTTAACCCAAATGGCATTACTAGCCACTCATACAACCCATCCTTGGTCTTGAATGTTGTCTTCCATTCATCCCTTTCTCTAATTTTAATTTGGTGGTATCCACTTTTCAAATCAATCTTGTTGTTGAGTACTTTGCTCCACTCAAATAGTCCATCAAGTCATCCATACTAGGCAATGGAAACATGTACTTAATGGTTATCTTATTTATAGCCCTTGAATCAATGCACATTTGCCATTTCCCATCTTTCTTAGGTGCTAGTACAATAGGTAGAACACACGAATTGAGGTTCTTTCTAATCAACCCCTTATCGAACAACTCTTGCACCTGTCTATTCACCTCTTCATTTTCCATGGGTGTCATTCTATATGGTGCCTTATTTGGTAGTATTGCACCTGGTATCAAGTTCATGCAGTGACTTATGCTTCTAGTTGGACGTAATCCATTAGGTAAGTCCTTCATTAGAATGTCACTAAATTCATTCAGAATTTCTTGGACTTCTGTAGGAACTTTTGCCCCTTTTTCTATTGTCATAATTTCTGCAACCTGAGGTAGGAAGGCATAACACACCTTCTCCTTTATAATTTATTTTAGGAACTATTTTCCAGCCACTAGACAAACATTATTGGTTTTCTCAACCTCCTCATCCTTATCCTTCAAATGATTCAACACATACTCAACCCCATCCTTCTTGATTTTAATGCAATTACTCTTGCCATAATGAATGGTTTGCCTATCATATTTCCAAGGTCTGTCTAACAAAATGTGGCATACATCCATTGGTATAACATCACACATTATCACATCATTATAATTTCCAATGTGAAATTTAACAAGACATTGTTCCCTTACCAAGAACTAATGTCCATTTTGTAGCTAGTAAACCCCGTAGGGAGTTGGGTGTTTCAGCCTCTTTAGTTTTAGCTTCTCCACCATCTCTTCTGACACTAAGTTGTAAGTGTTTCTGCTATCCACAATAACTTTACAACATTTTCCTCTAGACCTACATATGGTTATAAACAAATTTCTTTGTTGTTTTGGTTCCTCTTGTACCTTCTCTGGTGTTAGAAGAACTTTCCTCAACATCAAGGATTCTCCATGCTTGGTTTCTTCTCCAAATTTTGGTGAGGCTACACTTTCCACACTCTCCTCCTAATCTTGTGCTATATGGACTCTAGTCTCTTTTCCTTTGCCACTACTCTATTGTACTCGAGAACATTCAAATGCCTTATGTCCAGCCTATCCACATTGGAAACATGTTCCACTAAATCCTCTTCCTCTTCTAGAATTTTCTTTACCTTGGGAGTAATCACCCCTTCCTCTACCTCCTTGGGTATTGGTCTGAGAAGAACCTATTTCTCCTTGCTTATCCTGAGAGTCACGTTAAGGATTTGATTGCCCTCTTCCTTTGGAGGATTTACCTCTTCCCCTAGAACTATTCTACCTTCTAGAGATTTTTTCTTTTACCTTCAATGTGAATTGACAAGCCTCTTCTATGCTGGTATTTCTAACCATGCTAATTTCATCTTGGATAAAATAATACAAGCTATTTACATACCTAGAGACCTCAACTTAATCTTCAATGTGACCAGACTTGATGTTCAATCTATAAAACTCTTTAGTGTAGTCTTGCACACTTTTCTCTCTCTACTTGAGATTCTAAAGCATCTTAAACATGGTGATTTGATGGGTCTGAAGGCAAAATTTTTGCCTTCAACTTAGTTAACATCCTCTCCCAAGTCTTAATCTTTTCCGTTCCTTTTCTTTGTTTCTCAACTTGCACATGATCCCACCACGAAGATGCATGTCCCTTCAACTTTGCAGTTGCAAGTTTTACCCTCTTAGGGTCTTCAATAGATTCCAACTCAAAATATTTTTCCATCTCTAAAATCTAGTCTATCAACTCATTTGGTTTCAGACAACCATTGTAACTGGATCACTCTACACGGGGTTTATTGGAAATCATTGTTATTGCACTTAGAAACCTCCTCTCATATCCATTTTCTCCTTTTTCTTCTTCTTCACTGACTTCTTCCTCATTATCACTCACGTCCTCTACAGGTACTCCTCTGCATTGTGTTCTTTCTAGTGCATCCAGCCTAGCTGCGATGCCTCTTAAAATCTCTATCAATGTTGCATCTCTAGCTCTTGCAACTACTCTTCTACCTCTAGCTCAGACGTGTGCCATGTTTTCACATCCACAACCTCAAGGATTCAAATTATCTAATGCCACTTGATGCAGGTCAAGGTCCAGGGGCTTTTACAAGCTATTGAACCAGGCAACAAAATAAAACAACATACAACAATAAAATAAAAAATCTCTTTATTTATTTGTAACTGGAGTGTACAACAAGAGTAAAATGACATTATAGTCTTATGTTCCTTGGCCTAAGCCTTACAATCATTCCAATAACCAAATCAGAGTATCCTAGCCTCTCTGTGAAAAACCCAAAACAATCTGCCTTTAAATTTGAAACTTGTAGAAGAAGCTACAACAAAAGTCAAAAACTCACTTCTGAGAAGATTGTCTCCTTCAAGAGCAAGAAATTTCCCTTTTATATGCAAAAGAGGTGGTTACCACACATCTTCACGTGATAGGACATGTGCCATCCTCTTACTTGCTCTTTAGATCGATGTCCTCTTACTGGTCCTTTACATTGGTCATAAAGATGGTTAAAAACCACTTTTGTCACTTTCTAGGCGCTTTAAGGTGGTTAAAAACCATTTTTGTCATGTTCTAGACGATTGCAAGAGTTTTAACATAAATCCATAGGTCAATAAGACATGTAGGGAAACAAGACATCTGGTTGGAAAATATTCGGTTGGAAACAAAGTGCATCTGGACATCCTGTTGGAGGCAAAGCACATCTAGACATCCTGTTGAAGGCAAAGCACATTTGGACATCTTGTTGGAGGCAAAGCACATCTGGACATCCTGTTGGAGGTAAAGCGCATCTAGACATCCTGTTGGAGGCAAAATGCATTTGGACATCCTGTTGGAGGCAAAGTGCATCTAGACATCCTGTTGGAGGCAAAGTGCATCTGGACATCCTGTTGGAGGCAAAGCGCATCAGGATGTCCTGTTGGAGGCAAAGCGCATCAGGACATCCTGTTGGAGGCAAAGTGCATCTGGACATCCTGTTGGAGGCAAAGCGCATCAGGACATTTTGTTGGAGGCAAAGTGCATCTGGACATCCTGCTAGACACAAAGCACACTTGGACATCCTGTTGGAGGCAAAGCGCATCTGGACATCTTGTTGGAGCTAGAAATATCCGCTCACATTGAAATCACTTAATTTTGATTAGATCTTCTCCCAACTTGAATTGTAGACACCCATTTGGCTCCTCTTCAAGGTGAAGTCATCACTTAGCCTTGAACCAACTAGAATTACTAGAAATTTGATCACCAACTCCTGCAAGCAAAAACAAGAAGAAAAACAACAAATAAAGTAAATAAATATTTTTGGTTGATGAGGATTGCTCATGGAACTGGGATGCGCCTACATCATATTTGGGCCATGAATACTGTATATCAATATGTGTGATTGTGTCAAGGTTACTCAGTCACTCAGTTGTTAGACATTGATTACATTTGTACATTATTGGTATGTGATAATTAGAGCGATCATAGAAGAAGGGTATGGTGTAGATTGAGACTCTATAAAAGGTTTCCAAAGACCTTGTTGTATTGAATCGTGTTGATTCTGAATAATATAATTGTGAATGTCTTTTGATGGTGATTTTTCTCATCTAAGGGTTTCCCATGTAAAATCTTTTTCCTGTGTAATCTTGTGGATACATACTATTCCATTTACTTATGTACATGTTGTTAGATAGATTTTGCAAGTGTTGTTGACTATTACCTAAATACATAATCTTAAGTTTTCATTCTCCCAGCCTATCAATCATTTGCAACAAGGGTTAAATCCCCAACACATGATGCATAGATAAATCCATGGGTTCTACCAAGGAAGGGCCATTAGAAGGGGAAGATGGGAGTCATAAGTAGCACATGGTCCAAGGCTAATAGTAACGCAATATATGGAAGCACATGGCATATCATGGGAGGATGTATAATAGTTATGAGACAAATCAAACCTTAGTTCAACTCTATCAATAAGGTATCACCAAAAATATTCATCAATGTAGCATCATTGTGTATATAAGAAGAATATAAGGATAAAAAGGACTTAACATGTAAATTTTAATCTTCATTACCACTAAATGACTCTAACATAAGTGTGTTTAAAGAATACACATCATAAATGAAATTATCTCAAATCAAAGTGTCATTCACCTCATCATGGGAAGACAAAGAACTATCACTATGTTGGACTCACTAAGCATATCATCAATAAACCAAGAGTCATAAGAAAGAAAAGATGGACTAGCAAGCATATGTGAAGGTGAAATATGTGTATCAACATCGAGGATCCTTATGTAAATATGGTTCTAGATTGGCACAAGTAGGAGAACCCATAAGTGAACAAGGAAATCTAACAAGAGATGTATAAAGGATGTGCTCACTAGATATATCATCATTATTTATGAAAGATGGCAACTCACACTATCCTTAGAATCCTCATAAGACAAATCATCAAAGGAATACAAATCTAAGGGTGTAGAAAAATGTCTACAATGAAATTTAGGAAGGGTGGTCAAAGGTAAAATATCATGGAAAGAGGGACGCACATAAAAAAGGCATAATATAATGGTATAGATGGATGCTTAAAGCATTCAAAGGTATGACTATTAGAAGAAAAAAATGAAGCACCGATGGATATTGTCTTGGGCTATGTGCATTGATACAAATACAAATAAATATGAAATAACATCTCATAACATGGTAAAGTATGGAGTCACACATAGGTAGCTAGTGAGATAACATTATATACATGAAAATGAAAGATATCCATCAAAGCACATGCATGTGTAAATATTATGGCACATGTCCTAGTTAGGCTTGTAAAGTGTGTAGTCATTATGAAAATCATATGCCTAACAAGGAACCTTAAGCAAGATAACATATGAGCACTCAACATGGAAATACAATAATTGCTTATGGTGTCATCATGAAAGAGTGAATCAAAGCACAAGTATGATTCCATGATAAAAGGTTAGATCTAATACGAGGTTAGACATTTTAGAAACAATCAAATCTAAAATTCAAAGATCAAACCCTGAAAGATATCCATCAAAGAGATTTTACAATAAATTCTAAACCTTACAAGATAGATAAAGCAATAATAAACACTCAAGGGTGGATCTGAACCATAATCAAATTCAAAATAAATGTATAAAATTAGAACATTAGATTTGAAATCCTAACAAAGAAGGAATAAACCCTAAGGACAAAACCCCATAGGCCTAAGAAAGTTAGTTTTGCCATTTTATGTAACAAAAAACCACTCATATAAATAATCTAGGCTAATTAAATAAATCATTTAAATAAATAATTAACCTAAAATTTAAGAGTTGCAACTAGAAAATGATTAAAGCAATACTTAGATTTTGAAGATAAGAGTTTGATGTTAAAGGTGCTAAGAATTGATTCACCATAATGCTATAATTTTAGAGCTTGCTCAGATGAATGCATTAAAATCTATAAACTAACTAAATTGTGCTTCGGTTCACCTACATGAGTGTGGAACTAATCTCTATGAGTGCAAAACTAAACCTAATGCATGAATATGAATTGAAAGTCATGGGATTGAATTGACAGAAATTTGACTATTGGAATTCATTCACATTGACCTTCTAATATCTCATTTTGGTAAGCAACTAGTAGTGTTTACAAATATCTTTGGGGAATTTATCAAATCACAAGGGTCGTGTTCTCCCTAGTCAAACCCCTAGTTGGATTGATTCAACTTTGGAACAAGGATCAAGGACAACAAGCAAGATGCATGCAATGTATCTAGTATGATGTATGTTGATGTAATGCTTTGACAATGCTACTAGATCCCTTTAATAAAATAAAAAACTAGATGTGGTTAATAGATTCCCAGGTGAATTCAAAATGAACAAGTAAGGAATGTCTTTAAATTCAACAACATAGCATGCAAATCAACATAAACACGTGCTAGGTCAAATCATAATGACTATTGAAAATGTTGGTGAGGTGTAATTTTTTTTTGAGTTTTAAAAGTTCAAGGTTTATATCCAAACTGCAGAATGATTTAGCCCAAATTCACACCCATAGGTGTCATCCACGGTGATAAATAATGGATCTAGGAATCAAGATCAAATAATTGAATGAGTGATAATGGGATCGAGATATGGTGGTGTCAAATGTGAGCTGAATTCACATGTGAATATGCCACTTGTAGACTTGTTATTACATAAAATACACTATAATAGAAGAAGGCCCAAAACATAGGGGAAAAGGGCACGTGTATGCAATTTTCACCATTACATACATTATGAATTCTAAATCTAAACATCCAATCTACCCATATACGATGGCTAGCTCTAAGAAAAAACATGATCTTAAGGCTAAAAACTAATTTATGTGAGCTACATAGTAAAACTGACAAGTGAATGTTGTCAAAACAAAATTAGGAAAAAATAGTAAGCTACATAACTTAAGTGAAATAGAGGACGCATCACATTTTCTTCAACACAATCATTTTACAACGACTTGTTAGACATATTTATGCAAATATTTTTAATCATAATTTATTTCATGGGATCTTAGATCACACAAACTAATTTTAAGTTTGGAGGATTCATTACGAACTTAAACACTCATAAAAATAACTATCCTAATAAGTACCATAACGACTAGTCTCTACCATTGTAATGTGTTTGAAAATTAGTTTAATTAATTAAGTTATATGTTTTAAGTATTAAGATATCATGTTCAAGCAAAAGCTATAAACAATGCACTTTTAATATTCATTTAATATTTAAAAAAAAAAAACTTGTATTTATGAGATTGTACTCACTATTGGAAGATTGTAATCCATTCAACTATCCTTCATTTGTAATAATGCAATATTTCTAGTTGCATTTATTTATGTATTTGACAACAATTACTAATAATTAATTAAAAATAGATTGGCTTATTGATTCAATAAGAACCAATAATTATTGGCAACACTATGAAAATTACAATGACTGCAATATCACATATATTGACTCTTTGGAATCATTAAGTCTCTTTAAATTATAAAAAGCCTATGTGATTTGAAGGAGTGACTATGAGGACGTTTATATTCAACCTTATATGAAGGAAAGAGGGGTGCATCTATCATTGTATAAGAAAATTTCTAAAATCACATGGAGGACCTTGACATTTTTGAAACAAAAAAAACAAAAAGTAAATGAATAAAGACCTATGTTGTTAACAAAGTATGATAGCTTCATTTTTGTCATCTTTTGCATGAGAAAAGAAAATTATCCATATGAATAATAATTAAGACTCTGACTCCAAATTGAAGAAAGGGAAATGAACTCATATAAAGAAATAAACCACTAATATTGTGATGAAATAATTCAAAAAAATCACATGCAATAACTTATGTGGTCAAACTACACCATTTCATGTAATGTAATGGTCATAGGCTTTTAAGATGCTAAACATTTGACAAACAATATAAATTGAGCTAACAACTACAAACAAATCTTGTTTATAAGTGGCCCTCCTATTAAAATTCTGATTGACTAGTTATAAATGAATATATTTGTTTGATTGGCCTCCCCTTTCCTCTTGTGTGGTTGAAAAATCCCTTTCTCCTTAAGTTAGATATGCCTAAAAAATGTGCTTCTTAGAATTGACTCTAGAACTTAAAATCTTCACATCTTCATAAAAAAAATTCCCACATCAGTTAAAAGCCTTAACATGCGACAACATATATAGTCCAATATACAATAATCTTTCTGTTGATGTGATGATTCCATAATGGAAATGGTCCTCCTACTAACATAGTAGTTATTTGGTTGCATATAAATATGTTTTCTCAACCACCCCCTCTTCTTTTGTAATTACAAAATTAAAAAACTCTACTCAAATATATCTGAAATTTGATTATACACTAAATTAAAAATGCCCATATTATTACCCATTCTCTTTCTTTCACTAATTAATATTGTCTAATTAAAGTTTAATATCTTTCAACAAAATGAACCTACAAATTCTAATAAAGAGACTATAATTTACTCAAATCACGTGTAAATTGTAATTTCATAATTATCTTTGTTAATATCAAAATATTTTTTTAAAAAATCACATTTTAATAATAAAAAAATATTTCTTGATTTGATCAAGTAGGAATATTTTTTTTTTGGAGTCCTCACCACGCAGGTTTTATTTCCCAATTCTCACGGCAAAACAAAAGAAAAAAAGTTGATTGCTCAAAGCAAGAGATAAAAAGAAAGTTCTTTGTACATTGGGACCCCACCTAAGCTTCCCATCATCAAAATCACATGAGAGAGAATAGACAGCGAAACCAACATAATCAATATATCAAATTGAGTTAAGTTTTAACATGAGAGATCGCCAATTACTCATCACAATTACTTTGTGTAAATTGATCTTATATAAGCTAAGCTAAGTGCAATGGGATCTCCTCTACATGGAGGGCAAGAATTTTGTATGTGTGTACTCATAAAGGCCAATTTTTTTTTTTGTGTACGTGTACTCATAAAGTGAAAAAAAGAAAAGAAAAGAAAAGCACTTTTTCTTATGTTTAAACTAGGCCAAACCAATAAGATACATACACATAAATTAATTTAGATTAATCAATTCATTATTGTAAGTGTGATAATTAAAACATTAAATATTAATGGGAAAAGTAAATGAGGGGGTCAAGACATTTATGTCTAGGTACAATATTGATTACATATAAATTTGTTGTAAATGTTGGAATCCACCTACCTTGGGAATAGAAATTGATTTTTTTTTTGTATTGTGTCTTAGAATTAGAACAACTTGCCAACTTTGTAAAGGATCAAATTTTGTGGGCGTGAGTCATTTCCGTGGACATGGATTTGATCTCTAGTTGTGGACTTGATCTAGTACAATGCACACTCTTGCCTTCAAATTCAATACTAATGTAAGTCTATTATGAGGCCTGACGATATTTAATAATACTTTTAAAGGTTTGCTAAATTGCTAGAGGATATGTTCTCCTAGGTCAACCCCCCCGCCCCCAAAAATAATAATAATAATAAGTCAGCGATATGGTCATGTGAATAGTCAAGGACATCAATCTTGAAACATGTAGATGCTTCTAAGATAATTATGTAGATCTAGATTCATTTGAGGTGCTCCAATGTAAGTATTCCTAACATGCTCCTTTGAATGATATGCAAGTAATGATCAAATGTGTGAGGATGAGATTTGATGCAATTAAATGCCTTTAAATACAAGGACATATCAATAAATTCATGCAAACATGTGTTTAGTTGGCTAATTACAAAAAAATGAATGGGTAGGAGTCAATTAAATTTGAATTTAAAATTTGAAATTTGAGGGATTAGATCTATAGGTTTGGGATTGACTCAAGATAAAAAGGTGCCAAAATCAAGATGGTAATGAAATATTTGGGAATAAGTGCATGGATAGAGATAATAAATATATCATATTGCATTTGTATATGGATAAGGTAGTGGGGTAAGTGTGTGGTAATGTGTGTAAATGGGATGAGTAATAGTATGGGAGAATGCAACTGACCTCACACAAGATTGTACCATTTGTCGATATGTAATTGCATTAAGCTATTCTCTCAAAATAAACACAAATTAAATGAAAATTAACACGAGTATACAAATTTTACCATTTCAACACTCAACCATAAAACTCATATACTCAAACACAAAAAAGTTAAAAAAATATTTTTTATAACCTTAAAATGACCTTTCTAGTCCTTTGCTTTAGTGGAAGTCCTTGATATACGTAACCCCCTTCCTAGCATATAACCTCACACATTCAAAATGATACAATTGACTTTGAATTAAAATAAAAACTTAACACAAACAAATGATTAGGGCTTATAGACCTTTGCATTCTGTTTTTTAGGTATTTGTTGTTATTTTATTATTCAGTGATAATTCTGCTTTGTATTGATACAAAAAATGCATTAGACCTTTAATCCAATAATAAATTAATAGAAATATATTGTTGCTACACCAAGTTTGAGTCTTAAGACTAAATATAAATTGTGGCTCCCTAAAGAGATGCCAAACTCTAAGGTTTCTTATTTACTTAATATAACAACGAACTTGCTAATAAATAAAAAAGAGTTTTGACACAAATTCATCTAACCTTCCCACATATTCATACACACCACTCATCCTTTGGTAATGTGTCTAACAAACATGCATGCCATCCACCTTAATTGATATCTAAAGACTAACTAAGTTATAAATTAAAAAGTATCGTAACACAACATATCTAACATTCACAAATGTCAGTCATGCTTTGGTCACTGCTTAACAAAATTCTATCCAACAATCGAACACGTCACCCAACCCTCACTGATATCTTAATATAACCCCATCCAACAATCACACATGTCATCCACCCATTGGTCCATAGTTTAACTCAATACCATCTAAAAATCGTACATGTCACCTACTTATTGGTTCATATTTTAACACAATCCCATTCAACAATTGTACATGTCACCTACTTATTGGTTTATATTTTCACAATTATGTACATCACCCACCCATCACTCCACCTCTTAAAAAAATATGTCCAACAATCACACACATCTCTTGTTTCTTTATCCACATCTTAACAAAAACATGTCCACCAATCACATATCTTAATGGAAACCCATCCAACAATCATACACATTACCTCCCCATTAATTCCTCTGTCACCCTGCCCACAATCACACACACCACCTTCTATACCAACAACACATCCACACATATCCCCTTCTATTAAGATAAATTGGTCCAACAACTACATGTACCACCTTCCCATTGATTCTTAACTTAACAAAAACCCATCCAACAGCTACAAGTGTCACCTTCCCATTATTTTTTTCTTTAAGAAACCATCAACAGCCACACATGTCACCCACCTATTCGTCCACATCAAAACACAAACCTCTCTGACAATAACATGGCTAGTAACACAAACCTCTCTTAATTGTACCCAAACAAAACAAAGGCCAACTCAACGACCAATAAAAATTTCCCGTAAACACAACCTACCAAAAAAATAAAAAAATAAAAAAACCCAACAACTGAAAAACCAAGAAAAACTTCTCAGAAACAGAACCCAACCAAAAAAATCCAACGAATCTCTGGTCAAATGACAGAACCACAAATCTCCCTACCCTTTAAATACTAACCAAGAAGATCAAACAACAGAACCCCAAATTCTTTGCCATTCCAACACAGACAAAACACAGACTCAAAAAAATCCTCTCCTCAGACTTTTAAACACCACCTCCAAATCCGTACCTCCGCCAAATATAGTCACCAAACGTTTTCCTCTGCCAAAAAGTAGCTCTGAACATTTTAATTCTTTTTCTTCTCCGCCAAACATAGCCCTGAATGTTATTAATTATTTTTCTCTTCTGCCAAATATAGCCTTCCCCTGAACATTTTTTTTCTTGTTGTTCCTCCGCCAAATTTTAAGGCCCCTGTTCACCAGATCCATGTGACCGCCTGCCAATGGCAATGGCGGGCTCTTCCTCTTCCTCCTTTCCATACAGACAACCCGCGCAGCAGCAAAGCGCGCTGGCGTCAAAAATTCTGCTTCTTTTGACGGTGCTCCCGCTCAGTTTAGCGCTGTTTGCCTTCGCGCTGCAATGGAGAGGAGGGATCAACGATCCCGTCAACAGATGGGCGGGAGACAGCGGAAAATTTCCTGGCATGAGCGGTACAAATTCGCCGAGCAACGGGCATTCTGTTACGGGATCGGACTGTAATACGGATCACTTGACTCGCAGCACAGCCCCGGGGTTTCCGTACTACAAGGGCTGGACCTTTGAATTTGCCCCAGATTCGCGCCCTAAGGTACATTTTTACAATTTGTTATTTTTCTTCAACTATGTTATTGTTTGAATTGAAAAGCTTCCGGTTTAAACTGTGTATAGCTTTTTTAAATCAACGTTTGGGATCAGGCTTGGTGATCCGAAAGTTGATGCAAAAAAAACTATACACAGTTTTAACCAGAAGCTTTTCAACTTTTCAATTTATGTCATGGACTGTGGAAATATCATGTCCTTATGTTATTGTTTTTTAAATTTCGTTTTGAAGATTTTAAATGGAGGTTGTAAAGTTAACTAGGCAGTTTTATGATTATCCAGGGTATTCTTTACAAATATTTTTGATGTCACTGTTTAGAAAAGCGTTGGGTAAATTTTGGTTGAGGGATGTTTTTGGTAAGTTCTGCTTGTGCTGTGACCTTTGGCTTAGATGTCAGTGTTGAGGGATGTGTTTAGTAAATTCTGGTTGTGGCGTGACCTTTGGCTTAGATGTCAGGGTTGAGGAATATGTTTCATAAATTTTGGTTGGGAGGCAACTGTAGGATTAGATGTCAGAGCCAAGGGACATGTTTGGTAAATTCTGGTTGCGGGATGGTCTTTGGCTTAGATGTCAGGCTCGAGGAATATGTTTTGTAAATCTTGGTTGCGAGGTGACTGTCGGCTTAGATGTAAGAGTGACAGATATGTTTGGTTAATTTTTTTTGTTGCAGCGTAACGTTTTACTTAGATGTAAATTTCAAGGGATGCGTTTATAAATTTTGGCTGTGGGGCGGGTGACCTTTGTCATAGATGTCAGAATTGAGATATGTTTGGTAAAGTTTTGGTTGCCGGGTGACCTTGCACCCAAGATGTACTGATGAGAATTTAGTGAGGGTGGAATTTTGGGGGTGAGCTTTGCCTAATACTGAGCATTATCATCTACAAGTTTATGGTTACTCTTCTGCCCTTGTTAACATATCATATGGGATTATTACCAAGGTAGTAAGAACCCATTTTGCTAACAATGGGGTCCTTCATCATAAAGGTTCCTTGTGAGTAACCCCTCAAGTCAGTGAAAAATATAAATTGTTTGCATCCTTATTGGTTAATTTTCTGGAACCAGGGAAATTAGAGGCTTGTTTAGCAAGGCGATTCACCACTCTGTTGTGACACCTTTATCTGCTATGAGGTTTGCAATAGGTTTCAAAACTCTTTTTCAAACTTCCTTAGCCTCCAGTTTTTTGCCACCGTGGAGTTTCGTAGCGTAACTGTAATGTCCCAAATTGTAGTTTTTGAATTTTACTGATTTTTTTGGTATTTTCTGATTTGTAAACAAAGTCTATACAACACCAAACTGAGGGAGGAAACAAGTACTGGTAATAACTGAAAATATTTATTTCAAATTCCCATTTACAAAATCACAAAAATATGAAATCCTTGTGGCAGAAAGAATTCAGATTTGATCAGTACACTTGATAAACAAGGGTTAAAAAATGTATGACAGCAATACAAACCCCTAGGTCTGATTTGTAATGCAAGGTACAAGTACAATACTGATTTGATAACACTGAAACAGTATTTCTGAGTATACCAAAGGTCAAAACTTCATACAATATGCAGAAATAATAATCAGATCTGATATGTGACAGCCAATGGAACATGAATAGCAAATGTATGGACTGCTGGTTGGCTGGAAAAGGCGGTGGCAGGGCTGTAGGTGAGTGTGGGCAGCGGGTCAGTGATGTACAAGGGCTGGACTGATGCAAATCAGCAGCTGATATGACTGTCACAAGGTTGGAAATGATAGATTTTGCTCTCCCAAAGGTGGTGCTCAAGTTGTATGACTGAAAATTAGAATTATGATGTTTGTATAGCAACAAATTCTCCATGGCTAGGGCTGGAAACCTGCAAATAATGTCAGATCTGATTCAAACCCTTCAAAGATTGATGGAGCAGCAGCTAGGGTTTGCCAAAATGGTGTAAACTTCTGAGATCCAGCGAATGATGATGCAAATCTGCTCGTAAAAATTCTGAAATTGTTTTGGAAACCTCCCAAAATGATGTGGCAGCATTGTAGCAGCAACATATAACTCTCCAAAGGATGAAATCTTCAACAAAACATGGTAGCAAGCTGAAAAATGTCTTCAAATCCTCAACAAATCAACACAAATTGTGATCCCCGGATGAAATCACCCAAAATGGGAAACAAGGGTTTTCATCCTTAATCCCAAATGTGAAATCCAAGAGGGTTTTCGTCCTCTCAAACCTCGAAGAAAACAAGGGTTTATGTCTTTGGATGCCCTAGATTGAACAAATTGCTCAAATTTGAAGATTGGATGCAAAAGGAGAACTTGAATGATGATCAAATGAAGATAGGCGCTTCCTTGATATACCTTTTCGAATTGGGCCTTTGGGTCCTAAATTTCCCTCTAAGTATTTAAAAATACTTTTTAATTTTAATTTTATTTTACTTTTATTTGTGTTATTTCTTTATTTAAAAGTGCTTTTTATCATAGTTCCACAGAGTTTCGGGGTTGGGGATGGGGACGGGGGGATGGTGGGGAACACGTTTCGGGGACGGGGGGTCTAATTTTGGGGGTGGCGGGGGAGTGGTGTGCTGAAATACATATAGTACTTGAAAAATTAGTTATAAAAAGATGTATAACTGTAGAAGCCTAAGGAATAACTTAATAAGTAAAGTTTAGAGTTTAAACATATTGCGCTGAAATACAACCTTTGCCAGCATCCTCCCTGCCTGTGTTAAAATGGGAGCTTTGGAATAGGGTATGGACATCCATCAAAACATAAAGGATAGAGGAATTTTGTCAGATGTTGTAGTTTCAACTGCCTTGTTAGACATGTATGCAAATGTGGAAGCATAGACAAGGCACGTGAACTGTTTGACAGAATGCCTAAAAGAACTGCGGCGGTGAAACGGGGGGGCGTTTCCTTGAAGTCTCCCTGTCCCGAAAACGGGGAGACTTTGGGGACGACTGTATTTCAGGCGGGGATGCATCCCCGTGGAACTAGGCTTTTTATATTTATTTTAATTCTAGTGTGTAAAAAAACACCTTTTATATTAATTATAATAATATTATTAAGTTGCCCTTAAAATTAGATCTTATTGGGCCCAACTTAAATAATATTATTAATTATTTTAATTTGAAAAATGGGACATGACATTAACATAGTTATTTAATTTTTGATTATCAGTTTCAATAAGCAGAGGTTGGTTGTGATACCACATAGTGCACAACAAACTTATGCAAAGCCAAATACCAATAGCCTTTTACCAAATTATTAGATCGAATCCCCACTCCTATTGAAAACCACACTAGCAGCTGCCCCTTATGATCACGAATAATTTACCTTGTTATGCCCTGATCTAGGTTGTCTTTGGAGGCTTATATGAGTTTAGTTTAGCTAAGCCACCCTCTGTAGGAATCCATTTTCAAACTCTAATAATTTTGATGCAAATTGGACAAATTTGGATCTAGCCGGATTTGGTAACTATGCTTTCATCACATCTTCCTTACTGGACATTATTTTGTTAAAATATTGTTTCATGGGTTAACTGTATGTTTTAATGTTTTTTACAAATTAGGTGAACACTTTTTTACTTTAAAATTTGATTGAGGAAGAGCAATAAGACCCCACTTTCCTTTCTCTTTTCCAAAAGATTTTTTTGAATAAATTGTTGATTTCATGCTTGCCGTGGTATGACCCTGGACCTTATGGATAGTGGTTTCCTGTCTATGGACAAACATAGATTTTTAAAAGGTTTGAACCCGAAGCTCTGAGTTGGAAACCTATTTTCTTTTACCACCTGAGTTCAGAGCATTCAAGGATTTGAAGTCTATTTTGCTTATATGACGAGTCACAAGTTAAGTATAGATCCTAAAATGTAACTCAGTCTATTTTGTGAAAATATGTAATCGTAGGTTTAGCACAGATCTATATATATTTGGTTGAGGGTAACTAGGGACATCACCGAGCCCTAGTTCAGCCGGATGGGCGTTTAAGCATTTCAATGTGCCCATGGATTCAACAGTATTATCATAGTGCCCCATTAATGGGGAGTCCATTTGATGGTAGCCTATCTTAACAGGAAGTGGGATTTGAACCTTGGTTGCTCACTTTTGAAAGCATCCCATTACCTTACAAAGTTACACCACAATCCAATGAACCAAAAATTTTAATTTTTTGCCTCAACAATTATTTATATCAAAATGATGAATAGCAGGTTATATTAACCATAGTTGGAAGACTCTGACTTGGCAAAACAACAAAAACTCGACAACTTAAAATATTAAAGAAATAACTTAAATTTCTTTAAAAACATAATTTTTGTAACAAAATTCAATGACAAAACGTATCCAATGTCCATAAATGAGTACAAAAGTGTTTTCTATTAGATTTGATCTATGTACCACGGAGTTTCTTGATGATGAGATAGGGGAATGAGTTTTGGGATGGGGGGACCAAGGGCCTAAGTTTGGGGATGACAAAGGGACGGTGGTGGGTGGGGGTCTAGGTGCGGAGCCCCCAGTGGGGTTGAGGGGCAATGCCCCCTCGTGGGGTTTTGGGGGCAGCGCCCCTAGCAAGGTCGAGGGGTGGTGCCCATTGCGGGGTTTGGGTAGCGCCCTTGGCGTGTTCCTTGTTGCGGTACAGGCGGGGTTGAGAGGCAAAGGGAGCCCCTGCCACCAAGTCCAAATTAAGGTCTTCGATACCACACAAACCTTCATGGTACACATCATTTTCACAATTTTATCACTATGTTTTCTGTAATACCAAGTCCTTACATTTCCTATCCTAATACTCTCACTCTTGCAGCCTTTAACCTTTCTCAAATTTTCACTTTTGTGATTGCTTAGGGTGTGGGTGGGCCCATAGACCATTAGGGTTAGGGTTACTAACATGAAGATCCAAAAAAAAAAATGATTTAAAAAAAAACAAAAAACTTTTTGCCTTAGTTACTACGTCTGGCGAGTTTTTCACTTAGACTTGGTGAGTTTTCGCCAAAAACTTGGCAAGTTCGCCACAAAAACTAAGCGAGTTAACTGTCGAGTTACTCGCCAGGGCAAAATTGTGGCGAGTACTTGCCGAGTCTGCCAACTATGATATTAACGCATAAAAAATTATTTTGTAGTCAATTTTAAAAAAAATCATGAATAGTAGGCAATCAAGCTATGTTCTTTAACCCTACCTTAATCTTATTGATTAAGCCAAGGCTATTGATGAGGGTCTTATCTCATCGTTGGAATCATGTGTTATGCCACAGATTGTATTGTAGTCGTCTATTGAGCAAGATTATGGAGTTTATCTTTCTTTAAGGATAGTTGTATGGCAAAGTAACCTTCTATATCTGGGACTACATTGCTTTTATGTTCACTAAAACAATTATGGACACAATTTTCTATGTCTTTTATTGTATTAGATCTTTTGGTTCTGCTGCAGCTCATACATGTATGATCATTTTGAGAGAGTGTTGCTTACTGATACTTATCATATGGTTATTCTGGTTTCCCTATCATGTTATTTTTTTAGGCATGCATTACTTTGTTATGGTGGATGGGGATTTTGTAAGCATGTCAAGGTTATTGTTTCATCTTTCAAATCTTGTTTTGAAGGAAAATTTCTTATTGTGATTTGCAGATATGTATAACCACAAGTACCTCAGCAGGGCTTGATCAGATTCTTCCTTGGATATATTACCATAAAATAATTGGTGTAACCAATTTCTTTTTATTTGTGGAGGGAAAGGCAGCCACTTCTAATACATCAGCTGTTTTGGATAGCATACCGGTCAGTTACATTTTCAGATGAATGCCAACTGTATTCCATGCATCAGGATATAATATATTGAAATTTGGCTTGATCCTTGTTGATTGTAATTATTGTTATATCTTATCTACTGATTTACTTATTGTTATTTTCTGATCTTTTTTTACTACTTTCAAAAGAATTTCTTGTTAGAATTTGACTGAAGTGGTATTTGTTGCCTATTTGTTTTAGGGAGTAAAAGTTGTGCATCGAACCAAAAAGTTAGAGGAAGAGCAGGCTAAAAGGTTTTTTCCTTTCACTTTGGTCTATGAATGTTTTTTGGATGGAACTAATGTTTCTGAAGTACATCCTAGAGAGTATTTCCTTCCAAGTTTTTCCCATATGTTTTTGACCTGAATATGGGAAGATAGATATGCATATGCTTTAGGGAACTGGAAATACAACCATTCACTAAATTATTAGTCATTTGTTTTCTTGTTCACTATAAAGTATAATGCATGCACAAATGGAAGAAAGTAATTATTTTTAGGATTTATAAAGCAAGGGCTGTTTTATAGGTTCCTCACTGTAATGCCCCCTCCTTAAAGTTAAAACCCTCTAAATTCAATACGGCAGCCTATTCAATAACTGAAGTCCATTCAACATGCTACTCTGATTTACCAATCAGTGATTAATATTTATAATAAGGATGCCAGCAGGGTCATGGGATTTAGTCATATCCCTGCGATTTCTTTAAGGAAGGATAAATTAACAATAAACTGAAATTAAATTAAAGTTTTAAGTTTTAATAAAGGTCAAAGGGCATGTGAAAATTATGTCCAGTGAAGGAAAAAGGTATATAAGAAAGACCAAGCAAGGAGAAGGAACCATGAATGAATTGTGAGTATATTTTATATCGGATTCTCACTCCTTGTGGAGTGTGGACTCTGGTTCAACCAACCTGAGGATGAAGCCCCTCTAGGTTAGAAATTAGGGGACGGAAACCCCCTAATTTCCATTGCCGAGTTAGTGGATGAAAACCCCCGATTCAGGCAGATTTGGAGACAATTCAAAGGCATTTTAGTGAAGATAGATCACTGCAGATTTGGGATAATTAACAGCAGATACAAAGGATAAGTTCCATCTTTCCTGAAATGTATTCTAAATATTATATCTGAACTAAAATAAATTGTTAAAAATGCAATTTCTGAAGTTGATATCATATTTATAATTAATTGTGCGGCTATAATTGTGAGTCAGATTTTATTATACTTAAAGAAAAATATAAAAATTTAAATGGGACATTACACTCACCCATATAAAAGCCATATCTAGCTGAACACAAAACATTGGTTTGCCAAGTGCAGCATTAAACTGCACAAGACCCCAAAACATTCTATAATTGGATTACAAAAATTACAGCAAAAAAAATGTTCTAGATATTTTCGCATGCGGGGGTAAAAAGTGGTACCTGTCGAACCAAAACTGACTATCTTAAACCACCAAAATTCAGACTATCATGCACAGATGATTGACTTCACCAGCTTCTAGAATCCCACTATTCACAGCCCATAGATTGAGCAGCAAAAAACCATAGCAACCATGAGCCCATGCTCAGCTAGCTGCTACTCATTTGATGTGAATGAAGGCAGTAGCTTTCGGGCTCACTATATGGAAAGGATTATTGCCCTGCCTCTTTATTGGGGGCGTCTCTACTATTGGGCTTGCACACTGGCCCTCCTCCACTGTTTTCTTTACCTTGGCCACTAACCTAAATCTCATGCCAGGCTCCAATACCCTCTTCTTTTCAGCAGTGTTGAAACTGTCTGTTCCAATCTCATGGTTTGTCAGGGTACTTGCTACCCCTAGTGCTCCATCTTGGTGGACCACACAACTCTTGGATGTTTTCCCCTAAGTCTAGACACAACCTGCCACATCTCTCTGTGCAGCTCATGCATGGGCTGAATTTTGTCCTTTAGCCGAGCCACTCACAGCTGCAAGTTGTCCTCTGCTTCCATTTCAGTGTTGTCTTGTACCACACGCTGGTTCGGCTCTTCCTCCCACACCTCATTGCTCCACCCCCCAAGGTGAAGAGATTTGATGTAAGCACCCTAGCTTAAATCCAAGTATACACCTCCTTGTTGCTGACTTGTTTAGCCAATTTTATTTCGAAATCATCCTCTATGGATGCATGTGTCCTCTTGGCCCCTGTGTTGGTCATGCCATTCTTGTCTGTAACACTTCACACTATAAACATCATATCCCCACTGCAAATGTGGAATGCATTCCGTAGGTCACAGTTCAATATTGCGTTAACATAGGGAAAGTCCCTTAGACTGTTGTTCGCCATTGAAGTGAGCAAATCACATAGAGAGTATAGTGTGAATGTTGCGAGGTACACCATAGCCAAAATCCAAGTATACAGCTCCTTGTTGTTCACCCATCTAGCTAATTTTATGTAGAAGTGTCATCTTGGGGCTTGTGTTGGTTGTGCCATTCTCTTCTACATACTTCACACCATAACCAACATATTTTTGGTGCAATTGTGGAATGTATTCCATAGGCGGCAGTTTCATACTGCCCTTACATAAGGGCTGTCCCTTAAACTATTGTTTGTTATTGAAGTGAGCAAATCATAGAGAGAGCATAGAACCAAAAGGTTGCAGAGTGTGAATGTTGTGAGGGATGCAACATACACAACAAGAATTTTTTGTTATCATCCTGATGATGGATCATTGAGTGTGATCCGAAATGTTGGTGCAAAACAAATTTACACAATTAATGGCAAAAGCTTTCTGAGTCATTTTCATGGATTGTGGAAAAATCATGAATACTAAGACTTTTTATGTTTTATTGGTGGCAAAAGGCTTTAAAAGTTTGCTTATTTGAGGACTTGGTTATATGTCCAAATAAACTGTGTGTTGATTGTGGAGTGTGTGTGGCACATCCATCCATGTCCTCCCATAGGCCACAAAACCCATGCAAATCCCCTTATGATTAATCTTGTCTCTGCATGACGTTGGGCATTACAGCCCATCCTAATGTCACTTCACTTAACTACCCAAATGTCATTTGCCACTTTGATTGCTTTTTAACAACCAATGGAGAAAATGGCAGTTAGGCCATCCCATTATCAGGGGAGGGGCTTGCCACATGGGTTAGTGAGGCTATGTCTATCTCGGCATTTTCCGGCTTGTGTGCAAGCTTGTTACTTTCTTGGTAACAATGCTGGTAGATAATTGACTCAGGCGTGGGCTTGTGATGAGACCTCTCAGAGATTTATTTTCCTTGGGTACAGTATGCAAAAAAATTAAAAAATATATAGAGTTGAAAATGCATTTGATATATCATATAATAATAATGACATTTGAATCTTTGATAGTATGATACTTCATCATTGATCAATGATAGTGAAAGATAATATTAATTGTCAATTGATAGTTCAAAATTTCAATATTATGTCATATATCACAAGGAAGCAAAAATCGTTTGGAGATAAAATCGACAAACCAAAAGTATAAGATTTTTTCAAAAAATCGTGAAAAAATCGGGAAAAAATCGTGAAAAAATCGGATTTTCAAAAAACATAGAAAAATGCAAAAAAGAAAGAAAATAAATAAATATTATATTATAATATTCTAATAGAAATATTATATTTTAATATTATATAATAATAAATAAATAAATATATTAATAATATAAATATTATACTATAATATTATATAATAATAAATAATAATAATATAATAATAAATATATTAATAATATAAATATTATACTATAATATTATATAATAATAAATAATAATAATATAATAATATGATATTATATATTAATAATATAAATATAAATATTATATTATAATATTCTAATAGAAATATTATATTTTAATATTATATAATAATAAATAAATAGATATATTAATAATAGAAATAATATACTATAATAATAAATATTAATAATATAATAGTATAATATTAATGATATAATATAATATTATATATTAATAATATAAATATAAATATTATATTATACTATTATAATAGAAACATTATATTTTAATATTATATAATAATAAATAAATAAATAAATCAGATTTTCAAAAAACCTAAGAAGATAAATAAATATTATATTATAATATTAATAATATAAAATTATAAATATTATATTACAATATTCTAATAGAAATATTATATTTTAATATCTTATAATAATAAATAAATAAATATATTAATAATAGAAATATTATATTTTATAATTTTTGCTAAAGATATTATTTCTGGTGGAGAGAATATCAATAGGTAGTATGGAGGTCGAGTCGGTTCTGTATTCGCATCCTTCTGTTGCGGAAGCGGCTGTTGTCGCCCAACCTGATCCGTTTTGGGGGGAAACGCCCTACGCGTTTGTTGGTGTCAAGAATTATGATGGAGATCAGACAGGGCACCGTTTGGGGCATTGGAACATCCTAAATAAAGGTCCGATTTCGTGCAAAAATCCACGGGATTAATCGTGACAGCGAAAAAACGTGATTTAAATTCATTTTAAACTTGATTTAAACCCTAAAAAAATCATTGAAACTCGCGGTTAAAGATTTAATTGAATCTGTGATTCAAACAAGGGTAAAAATCGGCCCAAGCTCCGATTCGCGATTTTTTCAAAAAATCGCGTTTTTTATCTGATTTCTGCTTCTATGATATATCATATATGTTCAGGACTCCAGAGTTAAGATTCAAATGAAAATCATTACAATTATAAAATTTGAAAATAATACAATAAAAAATTTGTATCTTGGTCTTCAATCTTCGTCAAAAGCATTAGGATTGAAGTCATCGCTTGGTTCAACATCATTTGAACCACAAACTAATGGAGTGCCACTCCCACTAGGTACATCATGTGTAAGAGCCTCGTCATCATCTACATTGACTTTGACAAGCTCTACAACAGATACATCCAAGTTGGCACACTTAGGGGTTATATCCCAATTCTTTGCTGCCCCTTCCTTGTAGTCAACTTCCTTATGCGATAGGAGACGCAAGTTGGAATGGATATAGACCAAGTCTTCTGCTTTTTTTGCAGCCAACCGATTACGCTTCATTGAGTGGATAAAGGAGTATGTACTTCAATTCCATTGAGCTGAAGAAGAACTTGCAACCTGTTGAAATTGGAGAGAAAGTCAATACAACTTAAATAAAAAATGCATAAGAATGGTAAGTACTAAGAATGTTAAAAAATAAAACATGCTTACTTGTGATAGAACTTTGATTGCAAGAGGCTAGAGGAATAAATAATATTGCCCGTGGAGCTACCATCATGTATGAGTATCTTCCTTGTATTGGCCTTAAAGAGCACAAGTACTATGCTCTCATTTTGAGATGAACTTGCCAAACTCTTTCTTAACATTATCCTCCACTTTTGGATCTTAGAAGATTCTTTGGAATGCTATCTTGTACCCATTAGCAACTTCACTATCTCTATATGGTGTGGTGCTCCCTGGCAAAGAAGGTATTTCTGTGCTGTAATATTTGGGGGATAATGCATATGCAAGAAGATGCAAGGGTGTGTTCATCTTGTTGCAGCGGTCATGAATGATTTTTTTCACACTTTGGAAAAATGTTTCGTTGGGGTCATTCTCTTTTCGTGTTATTATGACCTTGATTTTTCCTACCATGGAGTCGATGCCATCATAGATTTCCCCCAAATAACTACAAAAATGAATCCCAACAATTAACATGCATGAGATGTGACAGCGAGACAAGCTGGGTGGCAAAACCAAGCTGAAAACACAAGTCTAACACGATAGGGTTCTTCAATAACCAAAGTAAACAAAAGAGAAGGATAAAGACCAATAGTCAAAAGCTCTAAGATGGCTACTCAAGCCACGAAGGTCAAACTAACCCAAGGATTGGTTAGCAGAAAGCACCATTTCATTCATCAATCATATAAGATATTATCCATATGGCACACAACACGAGAATATTTGAAATAAAGACGTCACTCATATCAACATCTGAACTCTATATGTCAATAAGAATTATGTTAAATCATTGTAACATCATTGATCACTTTCATACACATGCAAGCATTTAACTCATTCCTTTGCATGCATTTCAAATCAAATAGTTCACAAGATTCACATTGCAAGGTTCACACATTGGTCCATGGGGATGCCCAGTAACCATAGAACTGTAGAGTCAGTATCCAAGAGCCTTATAACCAGTTGGAATGCTCGTCTCGGGGCCATTCTCTGAGGACCCTTCCATACATTTCCAAAGTACTTTTCTCTTGTTTATGTGAGGGTGCTAGCCTTAAAGAGAGAGATATAAAAAAAAGATCACACATAGTAGTACAGGGGGGATTGCATTTGATCGTCACATTTCCCGTCCCATTTGCAGTCCCCATCCTCACAAAAGAGGATTTTCCAGGCCATCTACTCTGTTGTACAGCCTGTGAGTGAACTCTACTTGATATGGCAGTGCCACAGTTTGCTGGACTACAGACCTTGAGCCATTAGGTATTGCTCTTGATCACATCTTTTTTGTGTAGATACTTTTGAGGCTTTCTTTCCCTTTCTATTGTGTTTATTGTGAGACGATGCAAGCTGGTGGCACTTGGGTAGATGTCGAGTAGAGAGACTATCTAGCCTTGTCTTGTACCATTGTGAGTGGTTCATTCTTGGGTTGTTGAGCTGTGTTAACATCTATGTTCTGACCCTTTCTTTCTCTGAAACTGTGACTTCATTTGAACTGATTGGAGAAGATTAAACTTTTATTTTGAAATTCCTTAAGGTTGTAGAACATGTTAGTTGAAAGGCTTCTGATAATGATTAAATATTAGCTATTAGTAATAACTGTGTTGAAAATTATGAAAGAGAAACTAATAGATGCTATGTGATGGTAAGTGGCAGTTTGAGTTTAATGCTGAATCAAATTGAGTTGTGACTTGATGTGAGAGAATTAAAATAATGTTTATTTTAATATTGAATGGAAAGGTCCCTGATGTGCTATGCATCATAAATTGCTCTGTGTGAATTCATGGAAAAAGGAATTGCAAAAAGAACTTTAGGCTGTTAGGTAGCCTCTTTTATGTGACATTTATTTTCACATGCGTCGGAATCATATATGAAAGTTCTATGTGGTTGTAAGGGTACCGACAAGATTATTATTTTATGTGGTCGTAATATTATTATTCTCTTGGCATTTGTGATGTTACTATAGGGCATCTCCTTGGTTGTGTTGCATGGTTGCTTCTCTTGATTTTGTTACCATTCCATTTTTTTGAGACATTGACGAGAGAGATACCTTGAAGATATCACTCTCTTGGGTGGCACTCACGTTGGTACATTGTCTCTTGTCATTTTTTCTGCAATATGTGGATTGTGCTACATGGAGATGCAAGCCACCCTCCTTGTGGAGATGTAATCTCATCTCTTTTGTAGGTGATTGCCGACACTTCTCCACGTGTGTTTGTTGGGTCAGGTGGAGTATGTGTGTTTGTGCTTGTGCATTATTATGAGTGATGCATTTGTGTTGCATGAAAAATTTGTTGGTTGCATTTTTTTGAGTTTTGCTCATAGTTGTTTTTGAGCATTACATTTTCACTCTTGCTTTCTTCCCTTTTTAGCAGGTATGATGGGGCCTTCCCTTCATTTTATTTAATTAAGTTCTGAATGCTTAAATGGTCCTTGAAAATGCACAGGTAACACCCTTGTGGGGTTTTCTAGAAGTATGTTTTCAAAAATGTCCTTGGAAATATTTCTTGGCAATTTGGGGTGTTTCCACTATGTTTGTGTGTCCAATTGTTTTTGAATATGCTGGTTTTATACTTAATTTTTTTCGTACGCTGTGAAAAGTTTCGCATCTGTCAAGTATAGTCTATATTAATCACCCCAATGCTGGTTATTTAGTTTCTTTGTATGCTAAAGAAAGAAGAATTGATGGGTTGTCTTGTTCGGTTTTGCAGTCGAATTTGGAATGAGACATGGCTTTCAAGCTTTTTCTATCGGCCATGCAACTATGAACTCTTTGTGAAACAGTCACTTAATATGGAGATGGCAATTGTAATGGCAAGGGTATGCAATCTTCTCTTGGTTTTGTTAGCTGGCTATATTTGTTATTATTGTTGAACTTTAAACCAAACTTGGCTTTATATGATTTACTTCATTGATTGTAATCTTAGAAATGTGGTTTGTTATTGTCAGAAGATTTCAAATATGTTACATTAATATGCATGGATGACAAAAAAGCAATCAGTGTGACGACCGCATTTATAACATGCAATGCACGAAAAGGGAGTATTCAACATACCTCCAAGTTCCTAGATGCATAAGTGAGACTAATGTATCAAGTTATCCATCCTTATCAATTATGCTATAGCATGGAGTGCACTGTAATATGTCTAAAATTGTCATAAGAAGATTGGTTTTCATGGAAATATCCCATGCAAATCTTCCTTGGTGTCCCATACCTCCCTACAAGGAAATGCCCTTTAACCTAACCAATTAGCATGAAGGAAATAATTTTTAGAATTTTCATGGCTCATGTAGTTGAATTCAAACAAAAAGCAGATTTAAAAAATTTGCTAAAGAAGTTAAACCTCCAAGGGATTTGTCTAGAGGAAAATCTAATGGAAGTTGATTTTCCAAAACATATCCCAAGCAAGAGTATACATTTTTATATCAACTTTGCTAACATTCAAACATTCTTGTTCAAGTTGAATTGGTTAATGACTTGTCATTTCAAGCTAATTTCCTCAAAAAATGTAGTAATTGATTGCCCAACAATATGGGCTAGCCAGTGGCATTTAATTCGAGTTTTAATATTTTTCTTTGGGTGGGTGAATTGTGGACTTAGAGTCCACACCCTTTAATAAAATTCATGAAAAACTTAATATTTATTTTGGCATTGAACAAGGGTGCTGGAAAAGAAAACTCAACTTAGAACATTGGGAGGCAAACAAACTATGGCTAACACTAGCTAAGATTGTCAATGTACACCCTTCTTAGATGATCATAAAGTCATCTGATGCTTAGCCTTTATTTTGAGAGAGCACCTTTCTCTTTTTTACCTAAATCTAGTCCTTATTTTGAGGGATCACCTTTCTCTTTTTAACCTAAAATTAGTCTTGGCCTAACGAATATGAGGTGCATTGAATAGCGTCGATAACATTCAAATGCTCCATAGCACCCTTTGGATTCTCCATTTGTTGAAGCCAACTTGGCTTCCAAACTCGTTGGAACCCTCGATTTTGAGCCACACTTGTGAGATATAGATTTGGATAGTACCTGTTGTCCCCATTTTTATTAAGTCCCTTTTCCTCATTTTGCTAAGTCAAGTCCCTTTCTAAAAATTTCAATACCTTATTGTGTTATGTAAATTTGTGTGAAGAAGTCAATTTTTTTATCTGATTGTTGAAAGAAAAACAAAACTTTGTCGGTTCAGGGAGTAGTTCTGAGAACCACATTGACAGTTGACATGTTTCTCACAACCTCGTCGAGAGTTGACGTAGTTCTCATAATCTTTCAAAGGTTCGATCCAAAAGAAGAGCAATGGCATGAAACACTTCAACTCTTACAACCATCGGCGATTTCAAGAGTTTTGAAAACCTCATTGGGAGTCACAACCTTGTCGGAGGCCAACAAGGTTCTCACAACCTTGTCGAAGGCCGACATAGTTCTTGCGAGTGCTTAAGTTTTTGGCAAATCTCAAGGAGCCAAAGACTCTTGACATGGTTCTCACAACCTTGTCGGAAGCTGGCAAGGTTCTTATAACCAATCAAAGCCTCGAATGTGAAGAAATTTTTGAAGCAAGACTCCTTGTTAAACGACTTAATAATAGGTTCTCACAATTGCATTAGGAGCTGACATGGTTTCGAGAACCTTCAAAACTTCCGGCAAGTTCCAAAAAAAGGGGAAAGATATAAAATGGCTCCCAAGTTTCTTTTGAAAGCTCAAAGTCGATAGGTTTGCGAAGAAGTGTAAGAGTCAATGTGACTCAGCAAGCCAGGATCACCTGCAATTAAGACAACCTTCCACACAAAGATAACAGAGAAGATGCTAAAACAATGGAGCAAAGAATCTATACAAAGATCATATGAAGCTGTATGAAATACAATGAGTGAGCCTTGCTTATAAAGGCAAGGTGAGAGCTAGAAGGGTGGAGTGAAAGGTGGAGATATTCCTACAACATGTGTCAATTAGAGGATGATAACTAATTGCACATGTGGAGGATAAGACAACTCACTCCAACTATCAACAACTCAACACACAACTAGACTCAACTAGACATCTAGAAGACTCACTAAGTCAACTTAACATGTGTGAATTATGTGTTCACACCAACACCCCCCCTTAAGTGCAACTTAGGGAGTAGTTGACTAAAACAAAGATGCAATGATGGATGGGTCCCGGCTACTAGGCCATGTTAGGTACCCATGTACAACAAATCTCAAGTGGAGAAAAAGAGAACCTCATGGGACAAAACTCCTCTCCAAAAGTGATAATGCAGAAAACAATGAAAGATGTGATGGAAGGAGGACTCAAGACCCCCCAAGAACTACATCCAACACATATATACAATCAATTACCTCCCCCCATAGGAGAGCAAGTGTGAGACTATAGGTCCCCCCCACAATGAAGTAGCTCCTCTGTCGATGGTGAATGCCTGAAGAAGAATGTTGAAGAGAATCCAAGGCCTGCAAACAACATTCTTCCCCTTAGGAAGAAACAAGTCCAAAGGCTGATGTCGAAGAAACTCCATCTCAAGGTATGAGGGAAAAAGCCTCATGATGTATGATGTCTCTGAAAACTACTCAAGTGTCCACATGTCACAACCAAAAAATGTCACATGATCAGGTGCTGCATGCGACAATCCAAGACAAGATGAAAACTCAAGATCAATCTCCAAAGACAAAGTATCCTCCGAATGATGCTCAAGATTCTCCAACTCAGTGCCAAACTGTGACAAGTGAAGAGGAGAAGGTGCCTGCTCATCCAAAGTAGAAGAATCAACTCCTTTAAAGAGGAGATGAATGTCATCAATGATGTCCTCCAAGTCATCAAGATAGGACTCACGAAACAAGTCTGAAATACTTGAACAAACCTGTATCTGGAAGACAAACAATATCCTGCTCAACTGAAGTGGATGAAGCTATGTCAATGCCAATGTTTGAAGAAGCAGGAGAAGGAGAAGGAGGAAGCTCAAAACTAGTTGCAGGAACAGAAGTAGATGCAAGAACACCAAGGTTCAAGTGACCAAACTTCTCCCTAGAAATATGATTCACACTTGATGCATGAGTGTGAATAGCAACCAATGGATCTACATCATCATCAGAAACAAAATGGGAGAAAGAATACAAGCGAGATGCATGATCAGCCATCCCAACAACAATGATATGTCTGCTCTCCAAGTCCCGAATGATCACAGAATCAGGAGTGAACTCAATTGTCTTACCTGCACCACAATGAGTAATCTGATAGATGGAAAGGAGATTGGTTGTCAAGGAAGGTACACACAACACATTGTTGAATGTACACGAGTCACCAACATCAATTGTTCCTTTAGCACTTGCATGCATGTATGTATTGTTACCCATCAAAATAGGTGGCGAAGTACATGACTGAAATGAAGAGAACATCCCCTGTGAAGATGCCATATGATGAGAAGCTCCCGAATCAAGAAGCCATCTCTCTGACTGTAGACTTGTTGATGCAAAGAATGCTTTTCCTTTTCCTTTATCTGTCCCATAAGCAATGCCTGCAGTCCCTGTAGATGTAGATGATGATTGTGGCGAAGAAGAAGACTTGGGTAAAACTGTTGTTGATGGAGAATACTCAATGTTATGTTTTTGAAGAAGTTGTGACATCTCTTCAAACTTTTTCTCATAACATTTAGTTTCATCATGACCCAATTTCTTACAATAAGAACATTTTGGCTTCTTCTTCTTATTGGACTTCTTTTTGGAAGAAGAGTTGGGGGTTTTATTTAATTCTTTCTCTTGCTTATTAGACTTTGAATCCTTTTGTTTCTGTCCCTTATTATGTGAAGCCTTAGGATCTTTTGTGCTTTGTGTTGCAACTAGAGCCTGTTTTCTAGGTGACTTCAATGTGCCCATGTGTAGTAGCTTGGCTTGTTCTCTTGTGAGTTGTGCAGCAAACTCCTCAAGTGAAGGCATGGTAAACTTAGTACCAAAGGCATCCATTGTAGCATAAAAGGTAGAAACATAAACTGAATATGCAGGACCCAATTTGGCAAGAATGGATAGAATCAATTGTTCATCTTCTTTCTCAAGACCACTTTGTTTGAGTTGCAACTTGAGAGACTTAAACTTGGTGAAGAAGTCTTCGATTTGATCAAAGTCTTGAGGATTAAGTGCAATTAGCTCATTTTCCAATTTGAACTTTCTTATTTTATCTTGCTTGCCAAATAGATTGTCCAGTGTTGTCCATATCTCATTTGGTGTAGTACAAGACTCAACATAAAATCTCAAATCTGGAGAAATAGCAAGACAAAGTGTGCCAAAAGCCTCATCTCTTCTGTCTAACCATTTTCTTCTCTCAGTAGCACTTGTGGGTTCAGGATCTGTGCCTAAAGTTATTCTATGTAACTTTTGTTTATACAACACAAACTCCATGTTTTTCTTCCATTCAAGATAATTATATGGAGTTAAAAGTGGAAATTTAGGCACATCCATGATGAAAAAGAAAGACAACACAACAACACCCCTTTACTATGTAAGAGAGCCCCCCAAATTTGTTGTGGCACTTTATACTTAGTGCGATTTACAATTGTCCTCAAAGGACCAAAATTGGGAAAAACAACAAAATCTCTTAAAAAAGAGATCCAAGTGAGATTACAGTCACTCACAATGATGTATTACAGCAAACAAATCCTCTCAAAACAAATTTCACCTTCTCAAGTTTCAAAATGTCCAAGTTATCACTCAGATGCCAAAAAACGGACAAATGAAATAAAATGAATCTGAAGCAAAATTTGAGAAAAGTGCATGGATGGCTGTGTAGAGCTCCTGAATACCTTTCCGATGCCACTTGAATCGCGAAAATTAGAGTTCGTGGCAAAAAGTTATGAGCTCGAGAGCCAAAAAAGGAGATTTGTCTTCGACTTACAATAAATGCTGTCAAACAGCAAAATCAGACAAAAATTTTGACACCACTGTGAAGAGCTCTCTGTCAGCTTTCCGTTGATATCTTGTTTGCCCGATTTCAACACCGTGGGCAAAAGTTGTGCAAAAAGGAAAAAAAAGCCCTACTTTAGGACTTTGAGGGGCAAAACAGGCCCCCTGGCGGTGACGTCAGCGGAATATTCCAAGAATATTCTCTTTTGCCCGAAAAAAATGTCTGGTTTGACTGGAAAATCACCCTCAGACAGGAAAACCACCGTTGTACAAGGTGAAACCACGGTTTATTGGGCGAAACTGCTCACGTAGGAGCAAAACCACCTTCAGGTATACGAAACCACCTTTCAAAAAAAACTGCCGTTGACTTTGGTTAGACTAGTTTCCGTAGGCCGGAAACCGATGATAAGTCAAACCACCTTGACTAGGCAAAAAATGCCAAACGTTTACTGGTCGATGGGAAAATGAAATGTCACGGCCAGATTGTCTTTGAATGGTCTGCGGTGGAAATAGAGCTGCAATGAAAAAAAATACCGACGAGTTTAGCAGATCTTCCGGTGTATAAACAAAAATCATCACAGAGACCGCCGATTATAGTAACTCTGTCGACTGTGATATGAAAGCCAGTGTGAAAATATTTACGCCAGGAGATAATTTCAAGCACTATAGTGCTCAGATCTTGACGAAGATCCCACTGATTTCTCCCAGTGAGGGTTTTGGAATATCCTCTGTATAGACTGCGGGGCTTTTAGATGGCCGCTGGGATTGTCGGGACTGCCAGGACTACCACAAGTTTGTTTATGCCTGGAGGTGTGAATGTTGCCGGAGATAGAAATTCGGCTTGCAAATACCGCTGGGGTTTGGGGTAACCGTTGCCAATATTATAGATGACCGCTGGTTAGAATGTATAGACCTCCACTGACCGGGAGATGTGGAAACTGCTGGTTACAGACGTTTACAGCCACAAAGGGTCAAGGAATATGCCTATCGCTACAACCAATGAGATTATCCTTGGATCGAAGACCGTCGTGTTGATCGGGATGTATGGTAACCGCTGAGAAAACCGTGCATCACTGTATTGATTTCGCGGAGACCGCCGGATCTATTAGCAGAGATCGCCCATGGCCATCGTGAAACTCTTTGCACAAACCGCTAAACGAAGGTTTAGACGGTCGCCGAGAGGTTTGCCGAAAGAGATGTAGTCGGCCAAGGATTTAGATGTCGGCAGAAAATATTCTCCCATGCTTTGATTTGACTGCCGCAGGTGATGAAAATTGCTGAAGATCCCATGGAAATGGCCGCGATTACCGCTAGATACGTATGCACAGATCTGCAGGTTTGTACCCTCAGATAGGGTACGTACTTCGCAAGAACAATGAATTAAACCCGCAGATTAAAAACAAAGATTTTTAATTACCCGTTGAATAAAGTATCGCCTAGATTCGCTGATGCAAGCGTTGTGCAAGCGACGAGATCCTGGAATATGCCGACTACGACAGGGAATATTCCCTGCGACAGATCCGTACGGCCGAGGGGCAAATTTTTTTTGCCCTTTGGTCCAACTTTATCCGATTTGGACGATTTTACAGTCGATCCTTACTGATTTGGGGGCTCCGGACGCAATGGCGATGTTTGATTTGGGCCAAACTGCTCCGAAATTGCTGGTACCTCCCGGATGACGCCAAAGAGCCCCAAATTGAAACCCTCGTCAATTTTGCCTTCGATGTCCGATTTGGACGAAACAAAAGACAATCTTGACTATTTCGGCTGCTCCGGACGCAATGGTGAAGTCTGATTTGTAGCAACACGCACTGAAATGCACCTGCAATACAAGGGCAAGAAGGGGAAACCCTCACAAATCTGGTATCTCTATCAAGTCTTTCTGATTCTCTAGGTCATCATTTGATGCAAGAGAAGAGCATACTCAACCATCAAGATCCACCATGAATTGCACTTAAGATCTCTCTAATGAGGGAAGGGAATTGCATATTAGGCTCTGATACCATGTAAGAGTCAATGTGACTCAGCAAGCCAGGATCACCTGCAATCAAGACAACTTTCCACACAAAGATAACAGAGAAGATGCTAAAATAATGGAGCAAAGAATCTATACAAAGATCATATGAAGCTGTATGAAATACAATGAGTGAGCCTTGCTTATAAAGGCAAGGTGAGAGCTAGAAGGGTGGAGTGAAAGGTGGAGTGGAAAGTGGAGATATTCCTACAACATGTGTCAATTAGAGGATGATAACTAATTGCACATGTGGAGGATAAGACAACTCACTCCAACTATCAACAACTCAACACACAACTAGACTCAACTAGACATCTAGAAGACTCACTAAGTCAATTTAACATGTGTGAATTATGTGTTCACACCAACAAGAAGCTCCCATGCCCTCTGCAATTTGAAGCTTGCCATTGCGCCCGAAATCCTTTGCATCCAACTACCAAATTTATCTTCTCTCAAGCACTAAGGTCGCATAGAAAGGTAAGCTCGTTCCCTCTGCATCATGATTTGCTCAATTTTATTGTTGAATTTATCAAACCCAATCTTTCTCACAAGCCCTAATTATTGAAAAACCCTTCATTTTTGCACACTTAATGAGAATCTTGCAAAACCGTTCTTGTTCGCTTAAATCAAAGCTCCCTCTAGGTTTAACATACCCTAAGTGTTTTGAAACTCTAACTTGTACAATCCTCTTGTTTTCAAAACCTGCCAGAAGGAAGTATGAGTATTAGGGATATGAATAAATATTCATATTGGAGACCAATCTTTCGAAGGTTGGAGATACGAAGTTAGGGCACATAAACCTACGGGAATTTTGGAACAGAATGAAAGAAGATAAAAGGTCTCCAATTGCTCAAAGTACCTTCAAGAGTGGACTAGCTCATGCTGTCGGATTCCCAGTTGTTGTACAATACACTGATCTTGTGCTAGCATGTGTGAAGCATTACAAGCTAGACACTCAAGAAATTAAAATTGTTGATGATAGGCTTATTGCTAAGTTGGATGGCCCATCTCTTGGCATCACCTTCAGATTGCCACATAAATGAATATGTTGAGATGGACAAGGAAATTGGAGATCGGTTTTTCCAAAAGAAGAAAGATACATGCCTTAACAATATAGCATGATACTGGATGAAGGTACCAAAGAAAGGAAAATCACCGTTGCCTAAGAACCTGTATAGGTCTCATTTCAACGAAGATATATCAGATAGGTTACCCCGCTTAATAGAATAATGGAGCATGAAGAAACCAACTACTTCCATTATTGGATGTACCTTTTCATCAGGGTGATTTTCTATGGTCAATAACATATTGATTGGGGGGAAATCATAAGTGATAACTTACATAGTCAATCGGTAAATTTTCAAACAAACCAATGTTTTTATGTCTTCTTACTTTTTCTATGCTATTGCAAGCTTGAAGGCATGGTCGGGTCTACAAACCTAAGGAGTATATGATGCCACAATGCAAATTTATGATGTTTACCCTCAATTACAATTGGAGGTCAGCAACAAAAACTTAAGAGAGTAAATGATGCCTTCATGACGTTGACAGTCAAGGAATTAAGTGGAAATATTGAGGTAAAGATATCACCCGAGGTAGCTGCCCTCGTCACAAAGTATGGGAGTTACTTTATCCAGTTCCCAAGGTGTACCTACTTCAGAATTGGAGGATTTGAAGATGCTTCCTATAAACTTCCTAGTTTTGTAAGCGACAAAATGATACTCATTGAAGTCTGCATACAAATAGGGACAATACATAAAAGATGCAAGGAGAGGAAGAAGGTAGGTATCCCTTTTCCTATCGGCCTCAGTTACTACATTTGTAGAACATCTGCAGATGCACAAAAAATCAAGAGGTCTATATCCAAATTGACCATGTATTTTGACAGTAGAAACTATGTCAGAGATAATTTGAGCCTCGGGCTAGCCTATTGTCACGTTCCTCATCTAGAAGATTTTTGGGAAGATTGTGAAGATGATTTTGAAGTAAGAAGGAGAGATTGGATGAGGCTAACTCTAGAGTTGGGATACAGAAGGTATAGAGGAGGATTGCACAAATATGGCTGATCCTAACTTTAGCTCCACCATCGAGGTACATCCACTCTCACCTATCAATTGGGATGATAAAGAAGTTAAAGATATTTGTGAGTGAACACTTTTTGTGATCCAAAAGACATAGGTGGCTTGATTGAAAAATTGTTGAATGCACAACTACAAAACAGCCTACAAAAGAGCATACCCCTAGGTAAAACAAGCAAAGTGATAAGCAAGGAGAAGGCTCTTCCTCTCAAGCCTTCACATCCGTGTACACCACCAGGTCAAAAACAAGTGCAGCGAAAGGAGGTGATGAAAAAGATCCAAGGAAAGGGGTTAATCCAAAGAGTACTTGTGGTAGAGGTCGCCAAGAGCCTAGAAGGAAGCTAGACATCAAAAAGCCACCAACCCCAATTGGGCAAAATACTAAGGCCAACCCTCAAGTCCTATTAATGTTGGACAACAACCCACCATTCCCAATCTTGCTGTCCCTTCACCTACACTCCCTCTGTCATCACAAACACCTCCCCTTAGTCCTTCAAATCCACCTTCTACATCTCAAAGCCCTCCTTCCTCACCACCATAGACTGCTATAGGGGACAACACTACTGCAGAGGCCACTCTCGCTCCTTTTATCCCTCATCCTCCTAGCGCTAAAATAATTTCGACAAGTTCTTCGTTGTGGTTGAAGGAGATGGTTGGTAAGAACTTAGAAGAGAGTGTAATAGACACCCCCAATTTTTTTTGAAATTTTGCACTAAGAAATTGCAACAATGCAATGCCCTTAACACTTTCTGATCACCCAGTTCTCGGAATGGGCAGGGTGAGAGCATATGGTGAATAGAACCATGCCCAACTATCTGAAATGCAGCATCATGAAGTAATTGCAGCTAACTAAAGCACACAAGGCAGTAGGGCAAGCCAAGTCGTCACTTATGCAGTGGAGTGTGCTTGATGTAAGAAACTGAAAGGAAATAGACTAGGGGCAGAGCTGGCCACTTCTACGCTTATTGAATGGAGTGTGCAACTACAACAAATTAAACAGGCACACAAGGTGGCAAGCCATCCTTACCTACGCGTATTCAGCAGAGTGTGCATTAATAATGAAGTGCAAATATGAAACCATTGGTGGTACTACCATCCAGGGTATTACAAGAAATGAATATTGCAACTAAATAGTATATAACAATAATCAAATGGCTGCAATAATATTATTCATTAATCTGATCCAAACTGATCAACACTACTGCAACAAATTGTCAGAATAATAGGGCACTGAAAATCATTTAAAAACAAATCAAAGTCATACCCACTGAAGCTCTGTTGTTGCAGATGAGGATAGATGCCTCACACACATTGTAAGCACACTGAAACATTGAATATTCTGAACTCACTGTTTTGATATAGATGAAACAACACTGTTAAATCGCCAAACCAGCATATAAGACCATCAAGAACTCCTCAAATTAGACAATGTTCAACTCCAAATCCATTAAATCAGACATTCCCAGTCATGGCTCTTACAACCCAAGCAAAATGAATAAGAAGTAAGGGGCGATGCATGCCCAAGAACTCCCACGCCTTAGCACAAGAGGTACAGCCTGTACTTGGGCCGTGCAATCAGCCATAGGAGCGAACAGCAATCAGAAAACTCATTAAAACAGTCTAAATCTCTTGCTAACATAGGTGGCCTGGCTTAGGGAGTCATTTCAATCCAACATGGATGCCATTCGGCTCGAAACTTCAACCCAGCGCTCCAAAGTGATCAGCAGACCAAAATATGAATGGTACAACCCAGCAAGGATAAAACCCACTTAACAACACCAAAAATTTGATCAAACAAACTCAGACTTCAATACTCTCCAAAACCTCATAAACACACTTCAAAATACATCAAAATCTCTATTACCAGTAACCAACTTAAAGTAAAACTCCAATGCAGCACACCTGTAATTTCTGTGTGAAATTACCAAGACTAGCAAGGGGGTTTTTGTCCTTGAAACCAATATTTTCGAGAGGGTTTTTGTCCTCAAGAAAATTAGAGATGACCACAGTTCTCTCAAATGCAGAAGCAAATATCATAACATATCTAACCTCAACAATGAGCTCCAGACATCCTTTTATAACTTTTTTGAGAGAATAAAATATTACTTTCTTTTTCCCTCCAAAAGCTTTTTTCAAAATAATAATTCATTTTATGTGCAAAGTCCCTTTATGCCCCCTTTAGCCTAGTGCCTCCTGAATGCACAACTTAAAGACCTTTTAATTAAATAATTACACATAAGTGTCTTTATGAATAATACTTTTCAACAACTTAGTAATAACTATTTAATAATTTTAATTATCCATCCAAGTTGCAAAAAACATCAAAATAAATCAAATATGAATTTTTGATCATACCATAATGCTTCTGAGGACTAGGATGATAAACTGTGTCAATTGGGTGCCATTCTAAACATAGCCGGGTTCTCCAAGAAGTGTGGAGAGCTCACAAAAGGATGAAATTGCATTCTGAAAGAAACATGAGACTCATCACGATCTCCTGAACTCACTGCCATGAATAAAACCATTGTTTGATCATTCCTATGTTCTCCAAGAAAGTTGGAGTTTTCCCTTGCCCAACCAATTAGCCTATGGGAAAACTCGGAAAATAGGCTAATGGTTCTCAAACTGATTATGCACGAGAAGGGGACATTACAGAAAGTTCACCTAGGTGGTTGCTCCTGGATTTGATGTCGTAGCCAAGTTGCCACAAATGTCCCTTCAACCCAAAAAGGCTTGAACAACTTAAAGATTGATGGTTGATTCCTCCTCTAGGGCACAATATGTGGAGATTTCCAAACCCATTGCCAACAAGAATGAGGGTGATATGACGGAGGCATATTATAGTGTCTCCCAAGTTGATCTTGGCCCGACTACACATGGAGGTGACATTCACAATTTCTAGGTGTCAGCTACCAAGTTAGTTGAAAGGACTGAGAAAGAGAAGCAACTGAGATAGCAATTAGAGGAATAGGTGCATACTTTAACTACATATATCAAATCCATTATTGATACATTTGTATTATTGTATGGCCTCTGAAAGCCATTCCATCAATCTCTTTAGGCGCTTCTTTGGGAGATATAAGCAAAGAAACAATTGAAAAAATAGTAAATACCAAACATACGACAGGGTAATAGAATCATGGGTTGAACAGATAACCCTGGATGGTCTTATATTCACTGAAGAGGCCAAAAGAATGTACGAGATGATGGAGGAGAAAAAGAAAGAAATAGATACAGAGGTTCAGATAGCTAAAAAAGAAGAAACTCTATGCCAGGTTGTGATCCGAGGCCTCCACGAGATGGCCAAAACAGATGCAAATATTCTTGTCTCAGAAAAGGTTTTTAATAAAATGGAAGAAAATGAATCAGTATAATGGTTTAAAAGTGTAGAGTGGAAATTATTGGTTCTTAGGCAAATCTATAATTGAATTCAAAAAGCTCATTAAGGTCTGTAATCAAATAAAGTTTAACGTTAGGACAGATTTCTTATCTTTTGATTAAAAAATTCTTCAAGATGATGAAATTGAATTGGTTTCAATATTCATTCTATTAAGAAGAGCTTCAAAGATATGATAATGGAGGAACTGTTTAAAAAGGAGACCCTAAATTTAGATGCCATGAAGAAACTCAACAACGTCTCTTCTTTGTTGGTGGGCTGTCACAAGGATTTACCAGGTTTTCTTAGTCAAGTTGAAGAAATGAATGAAACCTTAACAACCTAGAAGTTGCGTCTTTCTAATGTCATTATACCAAGGAACAAGCAAATAGTGCTAGCTGTTAAACAGTTAAAAATTTATAAAGCACAATCTTCTCCACAACAACCTCAGTCTTCAACATCGGAGACTATGAAAGAGCAGAGTTCAGAAAGGGGCAAGTCTCCTTCCCAATAGAATTGATGATTCATTCCTCTCTCTTCTTCTCGTAGCCTTTTTCTTCTAATTTCTCATTGTACTTTTTCAAAGTTGTAACTTAAGTCATTTTAGTGAATTTTATTTCTACAATTCAAAAAGAAATAAAGTTTATTTTGTTTTAAAAGCATATTTGTAATTTCAAGAAATGGTTACAAATTAGTTATGAGGGGAAAGCTTATGTATACAATGCTACTTTGTAAAGAAAGGACTTTTTGACTCACAAATATTGTATAGGGGTTTCAAGAGACTTTGAGCTCTACCATATTGAAAATAAAGGAATACTGTTGAACTTTGTGTCATTCTGATTCTTGGTGTTGTTAGTTTTTCTTACGTTAAATTTATAGCACTTTTCAAATATTCTCTTTACATCTTGTGGATGCAACAAGTCATTGTTATTAAGTACAAATTTATTCCGCAACTTTGAATGAGAAAAGCAGTTATTTTCTGAACTTTGTGTTAGGAATCCCTGCCAAGAACATATCTTTTCTTATGTTTAGCTGTGTTCTCTCTTTTCTTTTCGGTTGTACCATTCTTTATAAATCAGCATAAACTTATTGTAGAGGGTATAAAACTGTGTTTGTGCTCTATACAAAATCATTTATCCTTTATCTTCTTTTGGGAAAACCAGACTTAATGCCTTATATCAGTTTGTCTAGGGTTTCCCTTTTGTTTTTCGGTTTTTAAGTTTTCTTTCACATTTCGTACTTTGAGGTTTAAAGTATATAAAAACCCCTAAAATCCCATCATACAAGGGAATTGCCCCTCTCAAATGCAGAGGAAAATCGTTAACCTAATAACAACTTCTCCAACTGTTACAACACTTGTTGCTGTCCTATTATAGAGTCAAAATAAATATCCACTACAACAACTTGAAAGAGTCCATGACCTGAGCATCAATAGTAGGATCGATTATAAGGGAAGAATGGGATGCACGACATCGAGAGACCCATTCAAGACCACACCATCAAGGGCCACAACATAGCGTTGAAGCTCTGCCCCTGTCCACCAAGCGGTTTTCACACATGTTGATTGTCTATCCTTATCCAACCCAATCTTTTTGTGGCAATGGGAGGATGATGTCTAGTAGAGAAGCATTTTCAACATCTAAAGGCAATCTTTTCATAATCTATTGGTTGCCTTCATCTATTGCTACCCACCTTAAAAAATATTTCGGCAGGAAGCTTCTTGGTTAAATCCATTTCCACCAGGATGCGAATGTAAGAGGAACAATAGTAGTTGATAGTCTCATTAGACGCTCCATGATACTTCCCAAGCCTGTTGCCAATGGCCTTAAGACCCTTTATTTCCCAAAATTGTAGAGGCAAATAAGGTAGTTGAACCCACAAGAGAGCAGAGGAGATTGAATCTGTTTGGGGATCAAATGTTGGAAATCATAGTTTGATGTAGAGAAAATCACCCCTAAAAACCAAAGGTCTTAATGTTAACACAAGCTCCATGCCCTTTAGAGATTTAAATTCAAGGATGAAGAAACCCTTGGCATAGGGGTAGATGTAGATTTCGTCTTCCATTGATTTTTTCCACTACACTGTGATCCATGGTTGTAAATCACACAGCTTGGGCCATAATTTAGAAAATTTGCATATGAGTGCATGTTCTTGTAGGTACATTTTACGATTAACAACCTTGTCTTCCATGCAGATTTCAGGAATGTGTGCAGAGGGTCAAAGAGAAGATGAGAGGGACTTGTCATGAGGAGCCTATGTCCCCCAATCCCCATTCGAAACTCCTGTAGCCACGTTGGAGGAGGATCCATTGGGTTGAAGGGGTACACAGAGTGTTTTGGAGGGCCTGAAAACAGCCCTCAGATGATTGTTGGGAAGAACCCTATCAAATCTGACAACATCTCCACCATGAGCCATATTTGATGCATGCCAAACCCTAACTGGATTCACCGCCAGTGCTGGCCAATTCCCTTGTGAGGTGGAAAGCGTCGTTCCATAGCTGCGAGTGGGGGGACAGGAGGGATAAACCCTATCGTGTTTCTCCGGAGGCTGAATGTGTCCATTTGTGGGTGGCCAAAACTTCGGTTTTGCAAAATCACGAGTGAAGGGAGCAGAGTGAGCAGTAGACATCAAAGCTTGCATATAAAATTTATGAATTATAGTTTCAATATTTTAGTGTTGTTCGTTCCTATCCATTTTCTATCGTATGAATCTGGCACAGAATATTTTGGAGGAAAGATGTATCCAACAATAATTTATTTGAGATTGTTAGATGCATTTTAAAATTAACTTTTAGATTTGTATCTATTTCATTATACATTGAATATGTTAAACAATTAAAAATCAGCTTTGATGCTGTTTGTAGGCATTTGTTTTAAGTTTTAACATCTTGATTCTTCATATACACATGAATGAACAGCATTTTAGGGGAGGGGGATTCCTCTTTTCATCCTGGAAACACAGGTTCTGCTAGATACCTCTCTTTATTTGACCTTTTACTCATGGTTTTCTGTTTTTTCATAAGGCAGCTTTACTTTTTGTTGATGTACGAAGTGAAGCTTTGGCCACTCTGCAGCATATATCCTTTCTTTCTGTCGTTCTGATCACCATTTGCTTACTTCCTTTATATGTAGGGTCATCTCTCTTCATATTTATCTGTTACAACTACAAGAATTATCTTTTAAGAAATTTTTCTTTTCTTGGCTCTATCTGTGACCCCCCCCCCCCCCCACCTCTCTTTCTCTCTCTCTCCTGAACCTCTGCAGTCCTAATATTAAGTGATGTTTTCTACATTATTTAGTATTTAATATTTTGAATGTTTCCTAGATTATTTAGTATTTAATATTTTCATTTATTCTATTGATATTATTAATTCTATTATTTTGCAAAGCACTATTTTAACTTTTCCACATCAATATGCATATCTTTGAACTCTAAATCTAGCGATAGCTTCTTGTATGTCTTTAAATTTATTTTTTCCTTTCCTTTTTTTTTCTTTCATTTCAAAGGGCTAGAATTGGTAAGTTGTGCTGAGCTAGTTTTAGATTGCATTACTTCATCACTTTTGGGTACAGAGATCTCGTATTCGTGAGTTTTAGTGTAATCATTTTTTTTCAACAATGGGTTAAATGTGTATTAGTGATAACATCTATTGCAATGGAACATAATACTCCTGTGACACATTCCTTCTGCATTTATTTTATATTTCAGCATTTAAGTGTATTCCTACTTTATATACTTTGATACATCTGATGCCACCATTTGTAGGCATCAGAGGTAATTCCATGAGTGCATTTGGTGTCATTGAAGTTCGAGCTGAACAAGGTTTGGTCCCAAAATCACAGAACACACTACTTATTTTCAGCAGAATTGCTTTCTTTATATTCTTATTGGTGGACTCATCCTCTGCTTTAATTTGACATTTATTTTCCTCTTATCCAATGGCATTTGGGTATTTCAATTAATATAAAGAGAACATATGTTTACTTTATGTCAAGTATGTTATGTGCTTTAAACAGAGGAGTGTCCGTGATAAACTTTTGATCAGACAAATAACTTGAAGTGTAGTTGCCCTACATGTGCAATGGCAAATGAGTTGGTCCTACAAATAATTGAACATGGCTACCTACTAAAAATGATTTTATTCAGGATTCTTCTTATTTATCATGACCATGATAACATCTTTAACTTTTATTAAAAATATTTAGTAATTCCGGTTAATGATTTTGGTAATATTGCTGAAACCGCATAAACTATCCTTATCCTTTTAATCTAAGTTGCCAAATCGGAATTGAGTACGCTTGTATGGCAATATTTTTATGGTTTTGGGTATGTACATACAAAAAAAAGAACATATAAAAATCATAAATATATACATATTTGCAGCCTAAAAACAGGAATTAAGTTCAGAATACCGCATATCATGCACGTACCGGCGTACCCGATACGTATATGGGTACAATACGTCTTGGGTACCGTGCCCGCCTGTACCCAAAAATACATGCAAACTCGAAGCCGTGCTAGATATGATTGGATTTGTGACCTAGTCGGACTCTGCCATATCCAAATAAATACTTCACGTCATACTTTTGCTGTTTAGGGCTGATTGTGATGACAGAGGACGTCTTCTTGTCGTTTTTTAAAAAGGGGGACCTTCGTTCATCTCACACGGCTAATAGGTACTAAGTTCTTGAAGCTCTTGTGCCCTTATTTTAATGTCCTCCTCCAAAGACGGGTGCCACAGGTTTTGAACTTGCAATCTAGCCTTAGGAAAGTCCTCGTGGATAACCTTTTGGTGCACTGGCTTCATCGATCTATGGTGCTTTGTTGTAGCAGAGTCTTTTCGGGTTCCTGTTTGGATGGAATCATTGAATGAAATCACGACCAAAAATATTCGCGGTTTTTGTTCTAGAAATTAATTTTGTTTTGTCAAAAGTGAAGGGAACCAAAGTCTGACCAAAACTATATTTTTTTAATTTGCAATATATATATATATATAATTTTTATTAGTAAATAAATTTAATAAGTTTAATATTTATTAAAATTATAATATTTAGGTATGAAAAAATAAATTATATTTTAATATAATTGGTTATTTAATAATAGTAATATGTAATTTATAATTTTATTAATATTAATTATATTTAATTAGTTTGTGATTTATTTTATTTAATATCATTTATAACTGATAGTAATTTTATATGTATCTAGTGTTTTTATTAGTATTGAAATTTAATAAGTTTAATATTTATTATTAATAAAATTATAATACTTAGGTATAAAATAATAAATTATATTTTAATATAATAAATTATTTAATAATATATATTTTAATTTGCTATATATCCGTAGCCGTATCTAGCTGTATCCATGTTAGGGGTCATGAAAAATAGCTGTATTTGTATCCATGTCTGTGCAACTTTGCTGAAAACTACCATAAATATTGCAAATACAGTATACTAATTTGATATCAATTTGTAAAATGTGAATGTGATGATAGATATTCATTTTCAATATTTTGTGCCATGCCCAAATCTGCAGATGAATTAGTTCTGATTCCGATTCCAAAACATTTCGTACCTGGAATTGTCTGGTTTTCAGGCCAATTCCATAACTTAGGTTTTAAGTTTTTTGTGTTTGTATGTATGCACGAGTAATTTTCCTTTTCTGTGCTCCTCTTCTAGTTTAAAAGAAATGGTCTAAATGCCCAGCTTTCATGACAAAAGATCTTGAGTGCAAGAGCACAAGGTATTTATTTGCTTCAATATCTTTGAGGCAAGGATAGCTGAGGCTGTATGTGATGAATTTATGTTTATGACCTGATTGTGGATTTTGCAAATTAGAAGGATGTGAGAAAACTGTTCGTTTTGTTGTGTGTGAAATTAACTGCTTAATCGATTGCAGATGGTAGAGGCATGGAAAACTTTCAGTGGGTTCAAATGAAAAATCAGAGGAAGAATTATGGATATTCACTTTCTTTCTATATGAATTTATATGCCACCTTTTTATTTTAAATTTTTTATATGCTGGGTACATTAATCTTTTCATTGTATGATACAATATTTGATTAGCTTGTTTGCTTTGGCAGGAAGCTAACATGGACTGGATTATCCATCTTGACACTGATGAACTGCTTCATCCAGCTGGTGCCAAGGAGTACTCATTGAGACAATTGCTGTTGGATGTTCCAGACGATGTTGATATGGTGGTCTTCCCAAATTATGTAAGTAACCTACAGAAAAAATTCCTGATCTGGCTTTCCTTAATTTGATTTCAAATTTTCCAAGTTACAATATTCATTTCTGTTTTCTGATTTGCCATTTCAGGAGAGTGCCATTGAGCGGGATGACATAAAGGAGCCATTTAGTGAGGTGAAATATGTTTTGGAATCAGTTGTTGTTCTCTTTCCCTTATCACGTCATGCTCCTTATGTAGCTTACTATTTTATGGTTTAAGGCTTGAAGCAGATTAGGTCAATTGAGTAATTTATCAGTTGCAAGGTAGGATCAAATGTACTTTTGGATTGTAGATAATGTCATGACTAGGCACTGTGTAATATTGAGTGAATTCAAATGAGATTCTCTCAAACACGCACATGCAGTTTATCTCTAAAGATAGTCACCGTGACTTGGTTATTAGGGTACTTGAAGAAAGTAGAATATGCATGAAGACAAAGTGGTGGCCTAAGGCAATAAATAAAGAAGAGTAACGGGAGAGGGAATATGAATGAAATAGAACAAATGGATGAACATGTGGGACATTAGATTGAATGTCTGTGCAAACACTGACTCAGAAATAAAAATTTATTTGAATGAAAAATTTAGATCAATCATGTGGAGAAAGAACTTAAATAGGAAACCTCAACATTATTTCCATGATTTAAAATCCTACTGATAAACTGTTAAACATCGTGAAGATTATATAGGGGCAGAAGTTGAATGGAGCGAGAAGATTCTAATAAGCTAAAACAAGGACTTGTTCAAATAAACTCAGGTGTCAGGCATGATATGGAAAACACTGAAGGAATATTGGGAAAGCAGGATGTGTGTAATATGTAACATGAGTAATAGAAACAGAGAAACATTGTATCATGAAATGTCCTGTCTACAGTGACATTTGGATCAGCCATATGGAGACCTTAAGTCTCCCATGTTGAACTCTTCAATGAAGTGAGATTAAAAAAGTTTGGAATTTTTTTTTATTTAAATCAAGACATATTGAACCTTACTTCATAAGGAAGCAACATTGGCCTAATTTTAACCCCTTAAGTAGGGAGACAATTTTGATAGATATTTTTTTCCATAGGCTGTTAGGTCTCATGGATGCAATAAAAATCATTTTCATTTATTCGTCAAGATTCAAATACCAAGAAGTGGTTATAGAAGCCAGTTGTCAAAGTTATGAGATTGCCATGGATGGAGGTTAGGAGAGGAATAGGGAAGGGGCACCCAATTTCCTTCTACGGTTGATTAGATAAGCCCTCTCAGCCCAGCACTTTCTGTTGAGGACATTCTTTCATCATTATTTCTAACTATACTCTTCTAATTGTTATACATATAGTTTTCTAAACAACATTCTCTTCCTAACATAAAAGCTAATATCTTAGGTGAAAAAAAATCAGATAGTGCAAAAACGACAATTTTAATATTTTCTTTTTCCATAGGCTGTTAGTTCTCATGGATGCAATAAAAATCAGTTCATTTATTCATCAAGATTCAAATACCAAGAAGTGGTTATAGAAGCCAGTTGTCAAAGTTATGAGATTGCCATGGATGGAGGTTAGGAGAGGAATAGGGAAGGGGCACCCAATTTCCTTCTACGGTTGATTAGATAAGCCCTCTCAGACCAGCACTTTCTGTTGAGGATATCCTTTCATCATTATTTCTAACTATACTCTTCTAATTGTTATACATATAGTTTTCTAAACAACATTCTCTTCCTAACATAAAAGCTAACATCTTAGGTGAAAAAAAATCAGATAGTGCAAAAACGACAATTTTAATATTTTCTTTTTCCATAGGCTGTTAGTTCTCATGGATGCAATAAAAATCAGTTCATTTATTCATCAAGATTCAAATACCAAGAAGTGGTTATAGAAGCCAGCTGTCAAAGTTAAGAATTGCCATGCATGGAGGGGAGTGTTGTGACCAAATCACACATCACCCCATTAGGAATAGGGACCCCCCTTTTTTGAGCTCTGTGCTTTCAATGAGATTTTGGTGATGACCTGACTCATCTTCCTCTGCCGACCCGGTAATGATTTCCCCTTCTACGATCGTTGGTTCAAGATTAGGAGGCAGATCAACTTGCAGTGATGAAGAATTGTGATCAAATCCCATCCAGATAATGAACATTGAGATCAATCCTGAAGTATGTTTGAGATCCTGAAAGACTAAGCCTGGAGCTTGAAATCCTGAAAATCCTGAAAAAATGGCTAAGTCTGAAATCTGGTGAATCCTCCAAATTCTATATTTTGCATCTTAAATCCGGTGGATTCGAGACCTATCTCAAACATCCTGAAAGGTATATTGAAAATATTTAAAGTATAAGAAATTCAATCTCTCAACTTATACTTTAATATATTTTTCAATATACCTTTACCCTCGCGACCCTGAAAAACGCCTAAGTTTCCAGAGGATTCAAAAAGCTGATCTAGTGCGACGGGGCACTTAAATGGCGCAAAATCGCGAGGAAAAAAGCGCTCTCAATTGCAAGGTAAGATGAGGATTTACACTTGATGATCTAATGCGCCCATCTAAAACCTTGAAGTGATGCGAAAATGTTAAAAGATCTCAAACCTTGAAGTGATGCGATTTTAGAAGATTTTTCATGCCTTTTGATGTGAATTCCAGAGGAATTTATACATGCTAACTAATGCGCAAGAGCATGAAGATTTTCAATGCCTTGAACTAATGCGTAAAACATGAGGATTTCAATCAATCATCTAGTGCGCCCAAACTAAAAGCATCATTTTGAAGAAAAAGATGAGGATCTCAAACATTTAACTAATGCGAAAATGAAAAGACAAGTTTTGGAACGAATTTTAGAGGAAATTAAAATGTTAAGTGTCCAGAGGATTTCCAAAGCTCAACCAATGCGCTATGATAGAAGGATTGACTCCGAAATCTAAAATTTTGAAAAGAGACTAGAGGATTTGAAAAGCTCAACTGATGCGCCACCTAGAAGGAAGGAGAAGTCTTAAGGTTTTTGAATTAAGGAGGATCTAGTTTGAGAGGATTTCAAAAGCTTATCTAATGCGCTAGAAACTAGAGGATCTTCTTTATCCCATCCAATGCGCCACCTAGAAGGAAGGAGAAGTCTTAAGTTTTTTGAATTAAGAAGGATCTAGTTTGAGAGGATTTCAAAAGCTTATCTAGTGCGCCAAAAACTTGAGGATTTTTATCCCTCATCTAATGCGCCCATCTAGTAAATATCATGGTTAAGGAAAGGATGACTCCCAAACATTCAACACGAGCGCTAAAACCAATCCACTAATGTGAGACTCAGAGGAATTAAAAACTTCATCCAATGCGCCACTCCCTTGCAAGTGAAAACAAGTTCAAACCAAAGCAATTTTGAGAAGACTTCAATCTACTCATCCAATGCGAAATGCTAGAAGGAATCAAAAACTTGATCCAAAGCGCCACACATGAGGATTTTGAAGGTGTGATCTAATGCGACTATCAAAGAATTAAGTCTTAATGCAAAATGCTAGAAGAGATCAAAAACTTGATCCAACGCGCCTAGAGGGTTATGAAGGGAGATCAAGGTATTTCAACCACCTCAAGAAGACTTCAACATACCTATCCAATGCGAAATGCAAGAAGAAAGTCAAACATTAATTCAAGGAATACAAAGAAGGTTTAGAAGATGTCATCAAATGTAAAAGGCAAGAGGATCTTAATCCTTTATCCAATGCGCTTGAGGAAGAAGGCATCCAAATTTCAATCTACAAGGAGATCGTGGAGACCCCATCCAATGCGCCAATCAAAGGAAAGGTTACAAACATTTAATGGTTTTTTTCTTGAAAAACGTGGAAATTGCATTATTAAATAAAGATCAATCAAAATTAAATGTTTTGCACTATATTAAAGAGGGTCGGCCTAGGTATGAGGTAAAGTTTTAAAGCAAATTATATATATATATACCTCATCTCCTTTTTATTTTTATCATTTTCAAAGAGCAGAATTACTTTGCAAGAGCAGATTTGTCTTCAAGGAGCAGCAACAAGAAGGTTTTATAGAAGTACAAATTTGATTTTGTCAATACAAGCAAGTGGTGGATCAGATTTCAAGGTATCAAATTTAAAGCAGCTTATCAAGTAAGTCTGATCTGAATATTTTTTGATCTGATTTTCTTCTTTTTTCTTCTTTAGATGCATTAAAATTGTTCAAGTATTGGTAAAATTTAAGAAGGATAAGTGGATTTTCATAGATTCCTTGAGTCTAGATAGCAATATTTCATAATTATAAAGGAAAAATCATAATCTAATGCATCAAAATGGCTGAAGTAGAGTTTAGATTGTGTTTGCAATTACTTATTCGCGTCAGGTTTGCAGGATCATGGCAATGACTTCCAAGGAACGACAAGCGAAGATCCGGATGGATGCTAAGGGGAAAATTCCCGAGTCAAAGCTTGTCTCAAGGTGGACAAATGTAGGAGACACGAATATGGGCAACAGCAACTTAGAAGATATCAAGTCAGTCCTTGAGGAACCCAACAGAGGTAGTCTTGCTCGAGCCATCATGAGGAGTGGAGCCATTGAAGCTGTTGGTTTTCCGCCAGCTTTGCCGTGTCCAGAGATGATCATTGAATGTGTCAAGAAATATAATGTAGATACAAGACAAATTACAGCCAAAGATGGAACAATATTAGCTTATTTACAAAAGGAGGCAGTTGAAGAAACTTTCAACATTCCAACTAGGGAAAGAATGATCAGTATCTCGATACAACAAGGTCAGCAGGAATACGATGTTGATTCAAAGACAAAGTTGCAAGAAATAAGGAGAGAATGGATGGCCAATCCAGCTATGAAGTTCAATATGAATAATCCTCCACAGTTTCACAAATCAGATTTTCATCCTGAAATTGGATACTTGATTATGTTTCTAAATAGAATGACAGGAATGCCGCAATCTGCTACCTTTCAGCCTTGGATGTACTCTTTCATGAAGTCAGTTCTCAAAGGGAAGATGATTGATTGGGTTGGACTTATCAGTCAGAGTATACACGAGCAGTTCATCAATTTTGCTAAGACCAAGACTTGTTATATGAGTTCCTATGTAGTATACCTTCTCGCAAGAAATGAAGTCTATTCAGGTTTGACCAAAAGAGGAGAAGTTGGCATTGGGCCTAATAAGTACTTATCGCATCAGTGTTATCCTCAGTTGCACCTCAAGAGTATCAATCATTATACAAGGTTCAATGATGCGTTTGCTATGTTCATAATGAAGAAACTAAGAGGAGAATTTCATAAAAGGTTGTCTAATGCAGCGAGAGAGTTCATTTCAGCATATGGACACTGGTATACTCAGCATGAAAGGTACACTTACCTAAGGATCCAAGGGTTTACATCATATCCATACAGATTACCAAGATATCCAACCAACAGGATGGTAATGCTAGAGGTTACAAGGCAACTCCTAGAACTCATCAGGTTGCAAAAGTTGAAGAAGAAAGGAGGGATCCAGTTTCCACTTCTTCTTGGACAAAATCTGGAGTGTCCATCATTATCAGCAGCTGAATATTCTGAGATAGAGCTTCAGGCATATCATTTGCAAACTCATGGCACCAAGAGGCTTAACTTTGATCCTTTTCAAGTTTGCTGGAAATATAACAGAGAATTTAAGCATGTCAAGCAGTTGGAAGACCACTGGGCCAGTGCCCAAGATGAAGATGATCTCCGAACACTTCAAAGTTTGAGACTCACCTGGGATTTAGTTAGAGCTTCCAAAGTATTCAGGATACCAGACCAGTTCACTGAAGATGATACTATGTTGATAGATGAATTTGATAAGATAAAGGATTTGCCTTATATAGTTGATTGGTCAAAAAAGGATGTGTCCGAAGAAGAATTGATAAAGCCGGTCTTAGCCATGACACAAGTATGTATAAATCAACTATTGCAAGAGATGAATGATGAAAGCCGAGTTCTTACTTACAATAAGATGGATGAAGGAGAACCAGGACAGCATAGTACACATAGCCAACCACAACACAGTGGAAATGATCAAAGTGATAATCCAGCTAGAAAAAGGAAAAGACCTAGTTAAGATCAAGGAGAATCAAGCCGGAGACCTCAAAAGAAGAATAATCTATCTACTTCATCTAATCCACAAGAAGGTGCTTCAGTTGTTCAGAATCCAATACAAGAGATAGAAGTTATAGAAGAAGTTGCCTTGATTCCATCCGAGGAGATTCAGTCAAGTCCCACTGTCATAATGGAGGAAAATGATGATCTTGATCAAGATGAAGTAGGTCAAGCAGAATCTGATGAGGAAGTAGCTCGTGTACAACACAGTCAAGTTCAAAGGCAGCAAGATCTTTCCGCTTTTCCACTTTGGTTGAGGCAAAGGATTGAGGAAAGTACAATTGTAGAAACTTATCAGCCTGCTCCAGTTGAGGAATTGCTTGTAAATGCACAGAAGGGTAATCAGAAGAAGAAAGCAACAGTCTTTTCCAAAATCACTCAAGATTCTGCTGGAAATAGAGAGGTACATATAGCTGTTCCTAGAGTTGACAAGGAGTTAGAAAATATGGTACCTGAGGATTACAATATGACTATTATTGGCATGGGTCCAATCACAAGGGAACAGGTAGAGGAGGAACTACAAGAATCAGTGAATAGTGTAAGAAGCATGTTGAAGCAAGAAAGAGAAGCGAGGTTAAAGGTTGAACAAGATTTTAATACATTGAAGCACTACATTCAGCAAGTCATGCAGCCTATCCGACAGAAGGAAGCTACTCCAATTCCTCCGTCTATTCTTCCACAAGAAACAGTATCCCAAGTTGAAAACATGAGAACTTCATCTCAGATGATGAAAGGATGGATAGAAAAGACAGAAGAGAAGGCATATACTCACCTTGAAGAAATTGTGCAAGTGTATGATAGAGTCATTAAGCTTAAAGATCGAGTCCAAGCTTTATTAAGAAATTGTGTTGAGTTCAAACCAATCAAGGAGCAATACATGCCACAGCTCAAGAGTTTAATGGAAGCTCCATTAGAGGATCTAATTCATGATAAGGTGATTGATCGAGATACTCCACATGACTTCATCACTTGGTATTTTTCCTTTCACAACGAGGGGCAACTGGTTGATAAAATTAAAGTAGATATGTCCAGAATAAGAAGTGTTCTTCTAAGAACAGAGAATCATATATACACTGCTTTGACAACAATATGTAATCCTTATCGAAATGTTACTATTGAAAACATGAAGCAACAAGTTAAGGCATTCTACTTTCAGTATGATGGACTTGATGAGGGTTAGCTGGATAGTATATTCACACTTGCATTTCGTCTTGGAGAAAATAAGTCTTGGATAAACGACTGGGAGAAGACACTTGGCGTCTATGAGTCAGATGTGGCAGTAGCAGAAGGATCCATTAATGCGACGACAAGTGTACCAATGGAGGATATTGTTCAAATTGTGTCTAGATTCATTGTATCTCATAGTACTACTACATAGAGGGCACATGATGTGGCTTCCTTATCTTCTTGGAAAGCGTGCCTTTGTTCCCTCCTTCATAGCTTCTTTCATTTAAAAGTGAGCCTCCTTCATTTAATAAAGGAGAGTTTGTTACAACTACTTGTGATGTGGCATGATCTGGTCCGCTGATTCGGCCGATCGATCTTGACCCTTCTTTCCTTTGAGGTCTATAAAAGAGCTCTTATTGCTCTCATTTGAAGAGGTTGAAAATTCTGAAATTGTTGCAAGAGCTCTCTGAGATAATAAAAGATTCATTGCTTTGGTGATTCTATTTATGTTTCTGAGTGTTGCATGGTTTCAATTTTCAAACAAACATTAAGTTATAAGTTTTCTTTGAGTTTATGTTAGTTAATGAAAGGTTGCTTTATTGCTTTGTGGTGAAATCAGTAAGTTCATACCATTTGTAGTCTACGGCTCGTGGATTGCAGTGCATGGTTAGTCTGAACAATTGAACATCAATTTGATCTTTATGCTTGTTGGATCTTTCATGAGCATAATTGATTTAAACATCTTGTACACCTTTGAAGATTGCACCTATCTTGTGTAGTTGTTTTATCTTGGCGAAACAGGATCTGGTTTGATTTCACTCCAAGTAATAAACATCCTTGCATTTAGGATTAGATTAGTATTTCTAAACCCTATATCTTTTGCCTTTTTTTCATTCAGTTAGAATTAGGATCAAGAACATCCATTGCTAAATCATACGCCATCAATTGCAGTACTTAGGCTCTCTAGTATCCCCTTCCATAATCATTGAAATAATCAGTTACTTGAACAATTGCGTAAGTCCCTTTGTGTGTAAACAGCAAAATCATACTTAATCGCTGAGCTGTCTCTTACCTAAACCATCAGAAGGAACCTTGGAGTCATCTCGTTTGATCACCTAGTTCAGCATTCGAGAGACTTTGCTCAAGAGAGAGTCAGATACTCAGTATTTTACTCTAATTGTTGACTTGTCGAAAAACAATCATCAACAGGGAGGTTAGGAGAGGAATCAGGAAGGGGCACCCTATTTCCTTACGGTTGTTTAGATGAGCCCTCTCAGCCCAGCACTTTCGGTTGAGGACATCCTTTCATCATTACTTCTAACTGTACTCTTCTAATTATTATACATATATTTTTCTAAACAATGTTGTCCTACAAACATAAAAGTTAACATCTTAAGTGAAAAAAATCAGATAGTGCAAAAACTATGTTGGTGGTTTTGGGTCAGGTTTTGGTGAATCACTTGATATGGTTGGGTTCAGTCATATAATAATAATATATAGAAAATATACAAAAATATGCATTTGCACAAAACTTACAAAAATTAAATACAGAACACAGCTGAGAATTGATAATTCAATGTCAATTGTCAAGTGTTAACGATAAATAAAAATGGTTTGTATTAGTGCCATTGCACACAGAAAATCAATACAAATCATCATATTACTTTTCATCGAGGATTCAAGATTATCAAGTTCAACATGGTCAGCTGGTTTGTTGGAACCACAAGCAATGCTAGTGACATTCCCACTAGCTGCACTATGCATGTCTTGCGTAGCAACCTTGCGCCCCTCATCCTTGATCGAGACTAAGGAAAGTTGTTAGTTAGGGTATTTTTTTCTTTATTATTATTTTTAATTATTTCATTTGGGCTTCCGGAGGCAGAACTCCAAGCAAACCCATGCCAGACTTGGACAAGGATTAGAGCCTGGACTGGACCAGTCTGGGTTCGGCCAAGGTTCTTGTAGAACTTGGTAACAGAATACAAAAATAGTTTTGTGATGGGTTCTGTGGGTTTTTTCTGAATAATGATCATCTCTATGTTGTATCCTTGTTGACAACCATCAAGATCATATTAGAATAATATCTTTCTATTTATGTTATTAATGGTCATCCAGTAGTTTCTAACTTCGTCTCTTGTTAACGATTGTTTCTTTTAGAAACATTTGTCTTTGTAATTCTATTTAAGGAGCCTTTGTCTCCTCTGTATAATGAACAACATCGATTCTTTGTAACATGGTATTAGAGCCGATCTGAGTCGGACTCCCTCACGGGAGGGCTTAGGATCTTGGGAGGGCTCTTTGTTTTTCAGAATTTGGCAAAAATTTTTTAAAAAAAAATTCGTGGCCTTTTGCTTTTTAGCGAGTTTTTAAAAAAAAAAAAAAATTCGTGGGGCATTTTTTGTTCTGTAATTTGAGGGTTTGCTACAAATTCGTGGGTCCTGTTTGCTGAAAAAAAAAATCGATGTTCTGGGTTTTCATTAATTTTTTTCCTTAAAAATTCTAGTTGTGGGTTTTGTGCGATTTTTGCCTTAAAAATCGTTTTGTAATAGGATTTATATTTTTCTCCTCAAAAATTAAGGGTTTTTCTCCTGTATACCCTAGTCAGGGTTTCCGTCGTTTAGGAGGGCTCTCTGGTATTTGGTTTTTACCGTTTTTTCTGAAAAAACGATGAAATTTGTAATCTTCGGATTTCTGGGTTTGGCGATTTTTTCCTCAAAAATTGTACTTTGCTGCAGTCTGTTTTGGTCGCACCTGGAGTCGCTGGTGCGAACATCTGCACAGTTGACTTCTTGCAGTCTGTTCTAGAGTGTCGTGCTCATTTGCAAAAGTTTGGAGGGTTTTGCCGATTTTTCCTCAAAATCGTGGCAGCTGTTCTCGGTGCGTCTCTGGTTACAGGGAGGGACAGTTCTCCAACATCAAGTTGGACAGTTGGTGTTGTTTTTTGGGTTTATCCAGAAGTTCTGCAGTTTCTGGGAGGGTTGGTGGCAGACTCATCTCAAGTGGCAGAGTCAGTGGTAGGCTCTTGTCTTTTGTTGCAGAAGCGTTTTGAGAAGAAGGGGGCAGCCTTATCTGTTATCTCTTTGGGTAGTTAGAATGATAACCATTAAGGGAGGGTATTAGAATAATATCTTTCTATTTATGTTATTAATGGTCATCCAGTAGTTTCTAACTTCGTCTCTTGTTAACGATTGTTTCTTTTAGAAACATCTGTCTTTGTAATTCTACTTAAGGAGCCTTTGTCTCCTCTATATAATGAACAACATCGATTCTTTGTAACAGATCAGCAGTGTCCTATTTGACTATTTCTATTTTATAGTTACAGCCATGTACCCTTTTATAAGTTGGATTAATGAAGAATATATTTTCAATGTTTAAATGTTTGATTTCCATGACTAGAAAAGAAATCTAATCACAATAGTTAGTTTTTGAAGAAAAAATTTCTACAACTCTAGAGCATCCGAGCAACTACAACTAACACAAGCGAGAAGAGTGCCTTTATATATATAAAACAAAGATGAAACAAACAAAGAGAACAATTACGAGACAGCAGATATAGGTTTTAACTTGTAAACCTTAATGTGGGGAAACCAGCTAGAAGTGGCAAATGCTCAGCTTCCCTTCATTTCGTTGGCTAAAAGTAGTTAAAAAGAACTCTTGATAGAGCATGTTTAGTACAAATTAGTGACAGTTAAAAAGGCTCATGTTTAAGCACATACAATAGTCTTACTACTGTCCAACTCTCCTTCTCTTTAAAGTTTAAACCAACAAATGTTATGCCTATAACCAATGTCACAAGGTTTATTGTCATGTCCCCTTTTTGAGATTAAAATAATTAATAATATTATTTAAGTTGGGCTCAATAATTTCTAATTTTAAGGGCAACTTAATAATATTATTTATAATAAAAATAAAAGGTGTTTTAAATGCTAGTACTAAAATAAAAATAAAATGTATTTTTAAATGCTAATATTAAAATAAAAAACATTTTAAATGCTAAATAAAATAAATAAAAGTATTTTTAATACTTTTGAAAATTTGGTCTCAAGGGCCCATTTTTGAGCACTATAAAAGGAGGTGCCTATCTTCATTTGAGAATCATCATTCAAGTTATCCTTTCGCATCCAATTTGTAGATTTGAGTAGTTTGTTCAATCTAGGTCATTGAAGGATGAAAGCTCTTGGTTTGTTCAAGGTTTGAGAGGACGAAAACCTTCTTGAATTCCATGTTTGGGATCAAGGACGAAAATCCTTGTTTCCAACTTTGGGTGATTCCATCTGGGAATTAAAATTGCGCTGATTTGTGGAGGATTTGGATTTTGCTACAGTATTTTTTGCAAGCAAATATCATCATTTCATCACCAAAGCACATTTGAAGGTTTATATATTGAGTTTTAGATTTTGGTGTTTTTTTTTTGAGTATCATATAGAGCTGGATTTGAGTTGTTTCAGTCAACCCTAGCTGAGCGCCACATTGGGAGGGAGAAATTCAGTCATTTTGGATATTAGATGAGTCATACCAATTGCTGTTCGCATCATTTCAGTTATCATTCATTAACAATATGGAGAATAAATCATATTTTGATATGTTGCCAATGTTTCCAAGACAAATCTGATTTTTACCAGCATATTTTGGCAATTTTGCAAGGGTTTCAAGGGAAGATCAGATTTCACCAGCCAACCATTGTACCATATAGGGTTTCAAGAAAATCCATAAAATATTATTTGTGGCAGTTTCCAGCAGCAAATAAGGGTTTCTAGCATTTTTTGACATTTTTGCAGCAATCCGTGCCTTTGTCCCAGGTCGTATAGTAGTTGCGAGTGATAAAAAAAAAATAAAAAAATTTGTTGTTTATCATCTCTATACTTTTTGATCAGCATTTGCAATAAAATAGAATAAATTTTTGAGGGTTTTAAATTGCTGGAACTGAGCTATTTATCCACCCAGGGTTTATGGTTTGATGACATCGGCAAAATAAGGGTTTGAAAATTGTAATCAGTTTGTGTACTTGCAGTTTGTGTAATCAGTTTGTCAAAAGTTACAGCTTGGGGTGTCATGGTAAGAATCTTTGGAACAAAAGGTAATTATTATGATAGCAATCTAGGAGAGATGAGCATAATTTTGAGCATGCCATGGTCGTAGTCCAAGGAAAAGGAGGTAGTGTTTCAAGGCATCTTTCATATAGAGGAAGTTGTTGGACACATCACAAAGGCACTTCAAAGGTGTTAGTGAGTTTGATGAAAGAAGCTCAAATTCAGATTCATTTTCACAAGAATACAAACCAGGTATAAGAGGAAGAAGTGATGCTCACATTTTGCAACTATGTTGCACAAGAAACATGACAAAGACTGCTGTCCATATAATGTCCAGCTTTGGGTTTGCTATCATCATCATTCTCAGCTAGTACATTGCATCATTTGCAGCCACATAGATGTTGTCAATTACGAGATTGAGTAAAGAATACCATCCAGAGTTAAGTAGAAATTGTGTTGGACATATCCTTTCTATTGAGGAAATTATGATCACCACAAGAAGATCTCAAGGAGAAGTTCAAATGAATATCAGAGTAGCACAACATAAGCATGGTGGAGTAACTCCAAAAGTAGATGTTTGTGCAAGGGATAACCAATAAAAACATGGAGGTAAATACATGTGGCAGCCTTGGGTCTTATGAGAGTTTGTGGATATTTTCATGCATCGTCAAATAAAAAAGGATCATCTTGAGGGTGAGTTGCATTTCTTGTCTTATACTATTTGGGAGACTCTTCAGGATCTCATCATGATATTTTTAAAAGTTGATGTTGTGGATCATGTACACTTGTTGGCCAAACTGTTTCCTAAGTTGCAAAGGTTGCATACAGTCGTTGTGGGTAATGGAGTTTGGAGATGTTGTACTTGTTGGCCCAACTTGCTTCACATGATAGGCATGGGATCCAAACTCTACAGGTGCATGGGAGTTCTAAAACATTGGGGAGAAGGCATCCTTCATCATCACGTCAAAGAGGAGCCTACAGAGAGTTGGTCGCCTTCATTGCTTGATCCTAGTCGAAGATGGAGAGGTATAATCATGCATTGCATCACGGGTCTCCCTAAGGTTTGCATTTATGATGTTGTGAGTCATGAGGTCAAGTTGTTTTTAAAAGAGGTGATAGAATTACATGAGTTGTACATTGGAGATGGTAGATCTTGCAACACCCTTTGGCAGGAGTTGTCTCACTTGACAAGTACAAGATCCAGATTACATGGACATTACAGTTTGATTCATGACGTTGGCACAATGACATACGAGTATCCGAGTTTGCATAGTGTTCTTTGGTAGGAGATGCATCATTTAATAGGTATAGGATCTAGACTCTATGGACATTACAACATGATTAATCATATGGGTTTGCAATTGCTTGTGGGCAAGCAAGTTTGGGAAGGGTGGACTGTCATGTCGAAATAATTAATAATATTATTTACGTTGGGCTCGATAATTTCTAAATTTTAAGGGCATCTTAATAGTATTATTATAATTAAAATAAAATGTGTTTCTAAAATCTAGTACTAAAATAAAAATAAAAAATATTTTTAAATACTAATATTAAAATAGAAAGCATTTTTAAATGCTAAATAAAATAAATAAAAGTATTTTCTAAGTTACCGGGTTACCCAGGAATTGCCCTCGTATCGGTATGGGTTTGGTTCGGGTTTGGGTCTTGAGTCGGTTCTTGTCTGGGTTTGCCCAAGGTACCGCCTGGGCACCTCGGGTTCCCTGTGGGTCTTTCTCAGAAGGACCCATAGGGAACCTGGGGTGCCCGGATAGTATCTTGGGCGAACCTGAGCAGAACCCGGGCGAACCCAGAGGGACCCGCGGCTGCTGGGCACCCAAAGCTTTAAAAAAACACTTTTTAAAACAAAAAAAACACTTAAAAGCACAATTTCGCCCTAAAGTGAGGGCATAATCACTCTTTTCACTCATTTGACAAACACAAAAAACAAAACAACATTTTTTTCCTCCAAGCTGCCATTGTTGGGTTTTGAAGGTTTTTTCATTTTTCTTCAAAGGTGATGGCTATAGGAGAGTTAAATCTACATTAACAGGGGAGGAATAGCTGCACAAAGAACATTTAACCATCAAAGGTGAATGAATCTTCCATTTTTTTTCAAGTTTTGAATAATTTTTTTCAAGATTTTTCAAGTTTTTTATTTTTTCCAAAATTTTGAATATTTTTTTGAACTTTTTATCATATAAGGGGTTATAATGCTGATTGTTTTAAAAAAGTTATACGGTTGTAAATTTGTAATGTTTTTTGTTGTAGGTTCATATAGAATGGTTGGTAGTTCTAGTTCAGTTGCCCAAAATGCAAAGAGTTCATGTAAAATTGATGGAGGCTCACCTCTTTGGCGAGATACGATAATGATTGAGCAACTTCCTGGTGGTGGGGGTTATTGTTGGTGTTGTAGCCAATGTAAAATTGAGTACAAGAGCTCATACAGTAGAGTGAAAGCTCACTTTTGTGCTATTCCCAACTTGGGAATAAAAGCTTGTCTTGGGCCCAGTAAAAAAGGGTTGCCAAAGCAACAAATAATGGGCTACATTAAAGAACAAGATGTTGACATGGTTAGCAATAGATCAAAGGAAAAAGCACATCCTCTTAACAAGAAAGGCGTGAGTGGCTTAACACAACCAGCTGGCCCACATCCTTTCATGCCATTGTCATCATCTTCCCTAGTAGAGAATGTTTCACATAAAAGAGGCCCATTGGAAAGGGCCTTCAACAATGCAGCAAGGGAGGTTGCAGATCAGAGCATTGCTCGTTGCATTTATGGCAATGGGCTTCCTTTTAACCTTGTTAGATCACCATATTGACGGGATATTGTGACGGCCATTGCCAATGCACCTGCTGATTATGTTACTTCTAGATATGAAAAGGTGTGAACCACCTTATTGGCTAAGGAGAAAGCTTTAGTAGAGGCGTCATTGAGAGCAATCAAGGATACATGTGCCGAAACAGGTGTGTCCATCATTTCTGATGGATGAAAAGATTGCAAGAATAGACCTCTAATCAACGTCATTGCAATGACCCCTAAAGGGGCAATGTTTTTGAAGGTAGTAGATTGTGAAGGGCAAGTGAAAGATGCAACTTTAATTTCCAACATCCTCATAGAATCCATTGAAATGGTGGGCCTTGAAAATGTTGTCCAAGTCATAACGGACAATGCTAAAAATTGTAGGGCAGTTGGTAATATAGTGGAGGGCAGGTATGGGCATATTTTTTGGACACCATGTGTTGTCCACTCACTCAATTTGATATTGCAAAAGATTGGCACAAAGATTGAGTGGGTCAAAGAAATCTACACGGAAGCTGAGGAGATTCAAATGTTTGTGACTAATCATCATATGTCACAAGCCATCTTATCTTTTTTTTTTTTTTACTTTTAGCATATTTAATATTTTTAAATTTTCATTATTTTTGCTAAGTTGCTCTTTTTATATTTAAATTTAAATTTATGTATTTTACATGATTTTAGGTTGCCGAAACGTGTTTCGCATCACACACAATCGTCTTGAGATGACTTGTGAAGGTGAAAGTAGCATTGAGTGCCATGGTCATTGGCACTCTTTGGAGTGTATGGAGGCAATCGTAGACAAAGAAAGCCCAAAAAATCAAAGCATAGACACTTGATGATGAGTGGTGGGCTCGTGTGCAATATGTTTTGAATTTCACCGAGCCCATCATGAGTATGATTAGGTATGCAGATACGGATCGACCATGCTTGGGTGAGATTTATGATGGCATGGACTCCATGGTTGAAAAAATAAGGACCATAATAGAAGCCAAGGAGCAAGACCCCACAAAAGCATTTTTTAAAAGAGTGCAAAGAATCATTTTTGAGCGTTGGAACAAGATGACCACACTTTTGCATCTCTTAGCATTTGCTTTGTCTCCAAAGTATTATAGCAAAGAGATACTTTCCCTACCGAGGAGGGTGTTACCATATAGAGATAAAGAGGTTGCTGTTGGGTACAAAACTGCATTCAAAAGACTATTTCCAGAGGGAGATTTAGAGAAAATTGTCTCAGGTGAGTTTGGTGAGTTCATATCTTCAAAGAATCAAGATGCTTTCGCTCTTCGAGACAAGTACAAGAAAGATGCTCATGAATGGTGGTGCCTACATGGCCAAGACTATTTTCACCTTCAACCTATTGCAATAAAAATCCTATCTCAAGTAAGCATCTTTTTATTTTTTAAAATTAACTTCCTTATTTTTCTTTCCCTACAGGCTACTATATATTAATTTACAATTTATAATTGTAAATGTTGTAAGTTGTAACTTGTATGGTATGCAAATTTAACAGGTTGCAAGTTCATCATCAACTGAGCGGAATTGGAGTACATACTTTTTTATCCACTCAGTTAAACGAAACCGATTGGGTGCAAAAAAGGCTGAGGATTTGGTCCTTGTGCACTCCAATTTGTGTCTCTTGTCACATAAGAACCCTGATTACGAGGGGGTGACAAGAAATTGGGATCTAACTCATGAGTGTGCCGATTTAGATGCTACTGCTACATAGCTTGCAAAAGTCTCTATCGATGAGGACCATGAGACAACTACACATGACGCGGACATGGCTAGTCGGAGTGGTGTTCCAGCTGATTGTGGTTCAAATGAAGTTGAACCAATTGTTGATTATACTGCTTTTGATGAAGACCCATATGATGCTTATTGAACAATGAATATTGATTGTAATTTTCATTTTGTATTGACATTTGACTCTTTGAGAAATCACTAAATTATGAATTTCAATTTATGAGTATTTACTATTTTCCTTAGTGCAAGTTATGAGATATTTAGATATTTTATTATTTTGTTTATTGGAAATTATGAGTATTACTGTTTTTAAGTTTTAGTCTTAGAGTTTTAAATATATAACTATTATATATATGTTGCCGTACCCTAGGGCAAAAAAAATTGACGTATCCGCGTACCTAAACCTGTATCCGTACTTGAACTCGTACTAGGACCGGCAACTTAGCTCGTTTCCTTTATGCATGGATCCATTCCTCCCATGTATTTTATCATCATACCTTCTTTTTCCAAGACCAAATTATGGAATATTGAGGTTTAATTGCGTGCACTGTAGTTATCGCCTTGCCTGAAATACTGCCACTTAATCTTTGGGCTAGTTTTGTGCCCAATAGAATAGACATTCTTCTTAAGAAATTATCTAAACCATTCCCAAATAGACACTTGTGACCGACTCCTCTTCTTAGAAGCAGTTGGATAGTGTTTTTACCAAACTAGAGCTTGACCCTTTATTTTGAGATGTGCAAAAGAAATATTTTCTGTGTCAATGATTTCATGCACACTAAAACAAACTTGTGTTTGATTAACTCAAAAATCAATCTGTCCTTGAAAACTTTGATGTTCAACTTTAAAAGGTCTATTGGACCCCTTTACCTTAGTTTTGCATTTTTCTATCTTGGTCTGCTCCCCACAATCTATGAACCAATCCTTATTCTTTCCTTCATCATCTTCTTAGAGGGGCTGCTCTTCTTCCACTCCGAGATTCTTAGGAAGAGCATTCACCACCTTATCTCTTAATGCTAGAGAGGGACCCTCTATTTTGTGATGTGCAATTTTTTTTTTCTGCGTCACTCAGTTCATGCACACACTAAAATAAACTTTTGTTTGCTTAACTTGCTTCTCAATTTTTCTTTAAAAATATTTGATATCTACTTTTGCAACTTGAAAAGGCCTGTTGGATCCCCTTACCTTCGCTTTGCCTTTCTGTACCTTGGGCTGCTCCTCTCTATCTATGAATCAATCTTCATCTTTCCTCATCATCTTCTTAGAGGTGTTGCCCCACTCTGAATTTCTTGGCAAAAGCATGCACCACCTAATCTTTGAGTGCTTGATTCTTAGTAGACAAATCTTATTGTTTGATGAGGCTTTCTTGGGTTGCCATCATCAACTCTAAGTTCATTTCCTAAGAAGTAACTCTTCCTAAGGCTTTATTCATGTTCTTTGGCAATCTTCCTCACCTCTTGATTCTACCTTCTTGTAGAAGTATTTGATTCCCAAGGCTGTAAATTCTCTTTTTAGGGTCTTGTTATTGTCATACAAACCAACACAACATCTATCCACAGTACCCAACGATAAGACTGATCTGATACCTCGTACCAGTATGAACTGCAATTCCACAAGATTGAACACCTGTTGGAAATTTACATATGTGTGTACTTTCCTACTTGAATTATACTTCAAATTGATGGAGCTTTGAATGTGATTAGTGCTGGAATTATTGAAACAGTTTAGTTGTTGCATGGAACATAGACAAAACAATCAAAGATCAACAATTACAAGAGAATTGGCACAAAGGTTTTAATTGGGAAACCCCAGTGTGGTAAAATCAGTTGCAAGTGGAAAATTCTTAGCTTCCCCTCCTTTTGTCCAAAAGTAGTCACAGAAAGCTCAGATAGAGCATATACAATATTCTACTGTCACACTCACAACTACTCTTTACACCAACAAATCTTACTCCTACAACCAAATTGATAATTTCCCTCTCACACTCTCTCAATTCTTTGGGATTATGCCTCTTACATATATGAAACATTGTAAGTGTCCTTTGGTGTATTAAAGGACTTTCAAGTGTTAGCAACATGGAAAATCACCTTTTCCATCGCTACCTTGTCTTGTATGAGATGACAAAACCACTGTGGATGTCTAGGCAAAACCACCACGAGACTTACAGAACTGCCACAACACATTTGCAGCTGCCACTGTCACATGCAAAATCACTCTTGCAATGATGCAATCACTACCTTGCTGTCCCTGGTGGTTTTGTTGCTGTGCCAAATGCTCTTTGTTTCAGCTCTGCTTTTGATGAGTGCTTGATTTCTCAAGGAAGAGATTTTTTTGGGATCCTTATGGATTAAGCATCACAATCTACGCTATTATTTTCTAATTAAAGTAACATTCAACTGTATAAAACATGAAGTGTGAAAGCTTTCAACAATGTTGTGTCTTTAAGGAATGTTTTGAACAAATCAGGTATGTCTTTTTGACAGACAAAGAGAGATCAGAAACTGAAGCTAAACAATCATGATACTTGACACACTTAAGAGAAATGTGTTTAAGTGGGTATTGGTTTTCAACTGCTTTTCATTTTGATATTTTTTCTGGCTTCGTTATCTACTTAAGTTGGCAACAACCTGTGGCACTCTTGTCGCTTATCCTGTAGCTGTTTGAACTTTGAAGCATAACCATGGCCCTCTCGAGATTTTTACTGTGCCTCATTGTTAGACTGTGAGGGTATTTACAAGCAATTGGATTGGGGCTTTCTAAACTCTCAAACAAAAAAGACATTTTCTAGTTCTTCTTTTCTGCTTGAGTTCATGAATTTTCTTTTTGTTCTCAACCTTACGTGGTTCTAAAACTTTTAGAACAGGATTGTTGATTTCTGAAATTGCAGTCTTTGGTGTGTATTGTGTGGACCTTGGTGTCTATACAGAATCTCCATAGCCAAGAGAAATGGATGCTAAAGTTAAGTGAAAATCATAGATATTTTGGAATTCTATACTACATTCTTGAGTTGATTTTAGTCAACATGCTTTGTTAATTTCGGTCTTTGTGATTTAAGCTGATTTCAAGCCACTCCTTAACTTGTAGAGATCAAAGAAAGTTATGACTTTCAGTTGTTTAAGATCATTCTTGGTGAAGATTATTTTATTAAGTAGCAGTAATGTAGATACCATCAATTCCTTGAAATCTATTCTTCCAACTGCAGTTATTGGTTAGAAAAAGATAAATCATATGGAAGATTGGGGTTTTAAAAAATAGAGGCTGCTGTTAATTTTTGAATAATGTGGCTGGAGGTAGAATGTATAGCTGAATTTTAACTTGTCAGAAAATGTACTGAAACAAACCTTCCCAAGTTGGTATAAATGAAAATGTAAACATGATGATCAATGGAGGTTATGAGCACAAGGAATGAGGCAACAGTGGTGAAAGAAAGAAGCAGAAGTAGCCAATTATATGCCAAGCACAAGCTGTTCTGTATTTACATTAGAGGGATTCATCAAGTGAAGATCTGAACATTCTTACAATGTGACATTTGTATTACAGTAAGAATGGAAATTTTAGCAGCAGTATCACAGAGCATGGAACTCACTAACATTTGAGCCCATTGTTGGTGAGTTTCTGGTAAATTTGTAGCTTACTATTTTGGATAGTACCTTTTTGAAATAATTCTGTTTTTCACCAATTCCCTTGATCTCAGTATATTGTTTTTTCTCTTATACAACAATTTATGTTATCTTATTTAGTTTGTTTTCCAGTCATGGATAATGTTACAGCTAATGATTTATTTGTAAGGATATCATTTTCTTATGAGTTTAAAATTTAAGCATTTCATTCATTTGTGTAGAGTTTATTGTTTTCTTGCTCTGATGTTTCTGGATAGGGTGATGCTTATGTGTTAACCAGCTCTGTTATATTCCTGGTCTAGGTATCTATGTTTAAGAAGAATTATGACCATGTCACAAAGGAGACATATTTTGGCCTATATAAGGAGGCAACCCGTGGCAATCCAAATTACTTTTTAACATATGGCAATGGAAAGGCAGCTGCGCGAGTTCAAGATCACCTTCGTCCTAATGGTGCACATCGTTGGCATAATTACATGAAAACACCTAAGTAAGCTACTCTTGTCTGTCTATCAATAAATTAGGAATGATTAGGATTGGTGTGTGCTTTTTACTGCAGTCTTGTGTATGCATTCTCATTGCTGCACGTGTGTATTCTTCCAATATGGCTTAATATTTACATCTCATGTTGATTGCATTCAGAAGCTTCTGCAATTATGGGCCTTAAAGTTCCTGTGTTGACTAGAAAACCATAAGTTGTTGTTCAGAGTTGTATATACAGAAGACTACTTATTCATAAGCTATCTCGATATTGAACAAGAGAAAGTTTTGCAAAGCTTAAACTTTTGAAATAAGGTTAATTAGATTAGAGGATAGAGGAATAGAAACACCATGAGCTAGACGATGGGAAGCTTTAGCATGGAAGGTAGAGGAACATTGACAAGAACATATCGAAGCCATAGTGAATGTAATATGTAGCAGATTTCTGTTCTTAAGTGATTTGACATGATGCATGCTTCATCCTTGGGAGGAGTTTCGAATTGAGTTGAGGTTCAACCTGGCATAGTGATGTCAACATTCCATTCAACAGATACTGTTTGTCTCATTTTTGTTTTAATGTTTAAGGATGGTGGTTGTGGTATGTGTTTTATTCAACATGTTATTCTGAAGAGTACTTTTGTTATTGAAATCGACTATTTTATCCATTTATTGTGGTTGATTGCTTGAAGCTATTTTCAACCATGTAGATGGTTGTGAACCAGTTCCTCCAGGATTGCTTCATTGCATGTTTAGTTTTGGTGCAGCGTACTATATTTAGCACCATGTTTCTTCAACTTTAATGCACCATATGAATCTCTATGGTATAAGAAGGGAGCTCAAGAATACAGTAGTGCAAAGCAATTGTTTATATAGGACATGTGACACATTCATCACATTTCTGCAAACAACTCATTCATGTAGAGAATCTTTCTTTTGTGCACTGACAATTCATCACAGATTTCCTTAACCATACACAGAATGGTCTAGGATCATCGTGTTTATTGTGGAAGTCATGATGTAATCAAGAGGAGCTTGCTCATGTATGAAGTTTACAGATTTTAAATCATCATTATTAGGCACTGACATAGGCCCAGTCCTGCACCCGGTTTTTGAATGATCAGTTTTATTGCCAAAGTTTTATGAATCCATTGTTAGATACTTTACAAAATTTAATGTCATGAAATTTATATTTGTTGCTGCAAATTACAATATCTTGTGTTGTACAGCTATCATAACATAAAAATAAAAGAATCCTCATGCTTTTGATATTATCTCTTAGGATTGAGACTGCTTCTCGATGTAGCTGTGTAATATTTTTTTTAGCAGCAACATTTCAGTCACACTCCATGATCCATCATTAGGATGAGGAAAGCATAAGATAGATGGCAGACTTTGCCTTCTAAATAGATGGAAGGGTAGGAGAGGGGGAGTGGCAAATGAGAAAAAAAGGAATAAAAATAAAGAAGATTAGAAGACATAGTAAGATATGCCTGTCACAATAAGATGAGAGAAGAGATAAACGAAAAAACTCTTATTATTCTATTTAATATTAAAGCCTAAAAAGAAGAAGAGCCATATATCATAATGCTAGTATTATTGTAATGAAAAAGCTAATAGTATTCATAAATACGATGGTGAAGAAAATTATACATAAAAACAATTGAATAGGATATTACTAAATTCTCAAATTTTAAATTAATTTTGTTACTTTTTTACAATTTTATATCTTTTTTTTATTTTCATTAATAATTTCTTAGGATTATTATTAGCCTTCTCTTTTTCCATCGTCTTTATTTGTGTGCATATTCTTGCTTTTTTCAAATTTCTTTTTACTTAGGATACTGTTGTTATTAGTATATTATTATTAGAAGATTACCATTCTACTGTTTTTATTATTATTGTCAATAGGTATTAATACCATTATTCTTTTCAAACCATTCTCGCATCATAATAATATTATAATTATTCTATGTACATTGATATGGCAAGATTCCTAGGGGTTGCCTGATTGTCTTGTTCTTTTGTTAGAAGAATATTATTATCAGAACGATTTGATATTATTCTCCCTATATTTCTCTTTATATTATCTTTGGTTCTTGATTAACTGTTGAAATTTTTTTTCTTCTCTGTCTTATTTATGAATACTATTAGCTTTTCATTACAATAATAATAGCATTATGATAATATGGCTCTTCTTTTCTTTAGGCTTTAATATTTATAAGATTAATAAGAGTTTTTTGTTTATCTCTTCTTCATCTTATTGCTACAGCATATCTTATTATGTGTTCTAATCTTAATTAGTTTTTATTCCTTTTTACTCGTTTGCTGCTCCCCCTCCTACCCTTCCAGCTGTTTAGTAGGCAAAGTCTGCAATCTATCTTGCGTTTTCCTCAACCTGATGATGGATCATGGAGTGTGATCTGAAATGTTGATAATATACAGTTACATCCACAAGCATTCTCAATCAATGACATTGACTGTGGAAATATCATGTCTCTAATGTCCTAGGATTCTTTGCTAATAATCTTTTGCCATGCAGTGAGATAAAATTGGAAGAAGCAGCTGTATTACACTACACTTACACAAAATTCAGCGACCTGACTTCTAGAAGAGATCGTTGTGGTTGCAAGCCTACAAAGGAGGATGTCAAGAGATGTTTCATGCTGGAATTTGATCGTTCTGTAAGTATTCTTTTTTTCCCTTACAAAAAAAGAAAGGCTAAAAGGATAATGAGAAATACAAGAAGAATTTTTACAATCCTTGTAGCTTAGGGAGCCTATTTAGCATGCATAAAATAACTATTCTATTGTTAAAGAACCATAAAGTGGTCAAACCACTGCCCTTGATGAAAGATTTTGACTTCCACACTTAGATATTTTACCATTTTATGTTGCTTGTAACATTGTTTCACTGGGTTTCTCTTCCCTATTTTTATTTGATATTCATAGGTTATAGTTTGACTAATCTTGGAGTGGCTACAGGCATTCATAATTGCTTCAACTGCAACTGAGGATGAAATGCGCCGCTGGTAAGCTCCACTGGCATTTATATGTTCAGATGTATGCTTCTTTTGTTGTCCAAAGCGAACATGTTTATTGGTTTGAAAATACTTATTTGGAAAAAAAAATTACATTGGTAAAGTAGTTGACTTACCCTGCTTAATTCTGTGAATAGTGGTTGGTTGATTTGGCTTTCTCATTACTTTGATTTTTGCTAGTTATGTCTTATGATAATGGTATACTTCTTGAATTTGTAGAATTGGCTATATGGACGACATATTGAGCTCTTGGATTTTAAACAATGTACTTGAACCTCTTCATCCCTTTTCAAGAGAAAAGAGATGTATTTCACTGTTGAAATCTAGAGAGGTCTCAGTTTTTCTTTTTAACAACCAATTGAAAAACTTACATGGTTTTACTTTAGTTACAATTTGTCACATGGTTAAGTATTGTTTCTTTAGCTCTGAATTATTTTAAAACTTGATGAAGTATGATAGTAGCCAATCACAATGGTTTAGGAACCTTTACATATTGGCTTAATGTTTTTTTGCATTTCTTCTCTTATTACATTTATTGACATACTTGAGAAACGTTTAATTATTTTGAGAGCCACTAGAGTTATCTGTTTAAATAGTTTCCTGAGTAATGGGTTGGCACTAGATGAAAGTATACTATTTATGATAAATACAGGCTTCTCAAAGTGATATAACACCATGCATTGGACTCATGTACATGCATTTTGGATTCTACTCCCACCATGTAATATGTCCTCATATCTAGCAACTTTGTCGCAAGCACCAGTTGTATTCAAGAATTCCCCCTTTTAGTCCTGGCAGCGGCTTCCTTCTCCCTTTTTGCCAGTTAAGTCATTTTGTAACTTAGATTGGGTCCCTCATGCCTATGGAGTCTGGACTATCTTCCTAGATGTATTTGAGTCTTCCGGTTTAAGACTTCTTGGGATACAAGTCTGCAAAGACCACACCATTCAATAAATGGTAAATTCCGGTTGCTACCACACATTCCATGCAGAATCTACGAGGTGACATAGTCAACTTGAATTCTGTGAAACAAGTATTGCCACTTCAATATACTTCTTTGCTGTTGTTTTTTAGGTCCAAATGGTCACATGTTGCATGTTTTGCCTTTTTTGACAAGGATGATGTCATCTTTTCCTATTCATATCATTGTAAATTGTCTCTAGATATCCATACACTAAACCTTCACATTCATCTTGACTTCATGACAAATTATTTCTGCAAACAACTTTACATGTGATTTGATTTTCCAGCTACCACTACACATCTTGCTTTTTTCTGACAGCGACATCAGAAAAGCAGTCGATCGCAAGGAGGTCTATACTCATGCTACTCCAGAACTTGCATTCTGTTTTTTAGGTGTTATGGTTCTACTTTGTTTTGAAATATATTAGGACAGCCTTATAGGTCATCTGTCCATCTTCTTTCCCTGCTATTCTAAGACTGTCTACTCGGCTATGTGGGATATGGGAGTTGTCAAGGCGTTGTTAGACATCTGCTCTAGGGTCATCAACACTTTCTTTCCTTTATCCTACATTCAGTTGTCAAATTCTAGAATTAGTAGTCCAACATCCTTTGCTGCTTTGACTGTCATTTTTGATAGAAATACATTTTGAGGGATGTATCCTTAAAAAGTGTTTAGCATCTTTCCTCTAGTTTCTGCTTCCTATATTGGATTGTAGTTTGTTTAATAAATGTGTTGTATATAGATTGCATCTAGAGTTTATAAATTCCAAAAATTGCATTTGCATAGTTTGATCATTTGATTCGGGTTTTTTGATGGTTGGCATATCCACATTTACTTTTCAACTAGAATTGGCAAACTGCTCTCTTGGATGGGGCTCACAAGAGAGCAGGTTGGGACTTGTTGGCTCTATGAGGTCAAGGATCTTTTATTCACCAAAATCTTTGGAATCTTCTTGAACTGAACATTACTTTGTTTGTTTTGTATTCTTTCCTCAACCAGAGATTAACTAAGTTTGATTTAGTTCTCACTCAACCCGTTGTATTTTAATTTCATCACTGCACTAATAAAGGTCAAGGATCTTTTATTCACCAAAATCTTTGGAATCTTCTTGAACTGAACATTACTTTGTTTGTTTTGTATTCTTTCCTCAACCAGAGATTAACTAAGTTTGATTTAGTTCTCACTCAACCCGTGGTATTTTAATTTCATCACTGCCCTAATAATGGTCACATGTTGCATGTTTTGCCTTTTTTGACAAGGATGATGTCATCTTTTCCTAATCATATCATTGTAAATTGTCTCTAGATATTGTAATGTCCCCAATTTTCCTATGCCTAGGGAATAATAATTATTTTAATTATTTAATGTTACCTGGCAAAAAGTTGCTAAGTTTAAAGGGTAATATTAAATAATTATATTAAAAGGTTATAAAGTGACTTATTTTAATGTCAATCAATAAAGTCACTTTACAATATTAAGTTAAGTATTTTAGGCGGGGAAAATTAAAAAGGTCCTTTGAGAGAAGTAATACGAAGAGTCAAAATGAAATAATATTATATTCCTCTCAAAAGGTTATAAATGGACATTGTGAGCTCATTTGGAGACATGCTTGGATATTGTAATGTTATTCTGTTGGAGTGATCCTGCATGTTCTTCTATTTTTTTACCTTCTTGTGGACGGAAACCCACTCGAAGAAGATCAGTTTCGGTAGTGAGATATCTACCCTAGCTGGTTATGGAGGTTTCTATTTCAGGGAACCCATAGTGCTGAACAGAGTTTTGATAGTTGTGTGATGTCTATGCATTGTAATCCATTTTGGTGTAGTAGATTGAAGTTTGATGATATTATCAATATTTTGTTTGTGTTTGTTTAGAACTTTATGCCTTTTCAAGATGGCCGTCCCTCTACAGGCTATACCTGAAGAAATGAAGTCTTGAAAATACTAATTCATTGGAGATGAGTTTTTGTTTCAGATCTTTTGCATTGATAATCCTTATCCCAAACAATCATTCTCATGTTAGATTTGTGAGGATTAATGACATATTGAAATTTTTGCGAGCACCCGTACTCTGTCTATGTCCGTACATGCAGTTTGGAAGATATTTGAAAATAAAAAAAATCAAGAAGAGTTTCCAACTGAATCCTTTTGCAATATTGTTGTTGAGTATAGGCGATCACTTCTTGTATGTTTTGGAGAGTCATTGAGCAAAGTCTGAATTTTACTGTGCATCCGTATATCTGTATGGTCGTACGTTGGAAGTTCATTTGGATGCTTGCAATAAATATTGAAGTCTGTTTGATAAATGCTTTTGGTGGTGTCTTTGTATGTCTGGACCGCTTCATTCATGACCATTTCCAAGAGTTTGATGCAGTATTTGATTTATTGAAGACATCCGTACCATACTAGTGTCGTACAAGTTGGAAATGGTGAAAGCTGATCAGAAATAAATACTGATTTCTTAGCATTCTCATTAGTTTGCATTGTGATTGGGGTGTCTAGGCGAGTATATTGAGACTGTTTTTGTAGTGTTTGATGAAGTTTGGAGTGTGTAGCAAGATAATCGTACCTCCTGTGCTGTACAGCTTGGGACATAAATCAGGAACTTCACAGCAATCTAATTGTTATATCTAAATTTTATCAATTGCAATCTGATTTGTTTGTTCAATAGTGAAGTTTGGATGATTGGAAAGAGAGATCATTTTATGTGGTTTTTATGATTTTTTTATGTGCAAAATTATCTCAGTTTAGTGGCCGTACTGCAGCAGATCAACCTGATTTCCACTTCAGTTCAGTCTGTGTGTTTGATATTCATTGTGCATGATTTGTGGTTCATATCATACTGGCTGCCATACAGTTGGAGATTTATCCCGATTTCTGATTTATAGTATCCTCCGCATTGATCTTCTTGCATATTATCAGCTGGGGTCAAGAAGACTGTTCCATTGTTTGCATTAAAATCAGAAGTATGTGGCAGAGTTCGTTGATGGTTAGAGACTTTCTTGTGTTGAAACTGTGGTTTGTATAAGTGGCTGGCCGTCCATACAGCAGGGGGTCCTTTCAGTTTCTGAGTTAGTTCCATAAGCAGTGCCTCCTCTGTATATTATCAGCTGGGCATACATAGTATCTTGTGATTATTGTCATTGGTGCTGGTGCAGGTTGTCTTCCTTGTTGCCAAGTCTTTCACAGGGCGGATATAATGATCTAATTGCTTTTTTCCTGAGTAGTGTTACAAACTTTAGTCATTTTGTAATCATTCTTATTGATGCAAACTCTATAACCCCTGGATGGTTCAACCGCCAGTGAGGAGAAAATTATATTGTTTATCTTTCTTTCATCACCCACTGCATAAGTGGATGCCTGCTTATTAGCAGATGAATGTTCTTACTTTGTTGCACAGTTCATTATCTTTGTAAGCCAATCACCGTATGCTCTCACCTTGCCCCATCCTGGGATCTGGGTGATTAGAAAGTGTGAGGCAATTAGTTGTTTATGCTAACTCTGTTCATATCATCGTACATAATTTTGAAAAAATTGGGGTAGCATCTTACAGATATCCATACACTAAACCTTCACATTCATCTTGACTTCATGACAAATTATTTCTGCAAACAACTTTACATGTGATTTGATTTTCCAGCTACCACTACACATCTTGCTTTTTTCTGATAGCGACATCAGAAAAGCAATCGATCACAAGGAGGTCTATACTCATGCTACTCCAGAACTTGCATTCTGTTTTTTAGGTGTTATGGTTCTACTTTGTTTTGAAATATATTAGGACAGCCTTATAGGTCATCTGTCCATCTTCTTTCCCTGCTATTCTAAGACTGTCTACTCGGCTATGTGGGATATGGGAGTTGTCAAGGCGTTGTTAGACATCTTCTCTAGGGTCATCAACACTTTCTCTCCTTTATCCTACATTCAGTTGTCAAATTCTAGAATTAGTAGTCCAACATCCTTTGCTGCTTTGACTGTCATTTTTGATAGAAATACATTTTGAGGGATGTATCCTTAAAAAGTGTTTAGCATCTTTCCTCTAGTTTCTGCTTCCTATATTGGATTGTAGTTTGTTTAATAAATGTGTTGTATATAGATTGCATCTAGAGTTTATAAATTCCAAAAATTGCATTTGCATAGTTTGATCATTTGATTTGGGTTTTTTGATGGTCGCATATCCACATTTACTTTTCAACTAGAATTGGCAAACTGCTCTCTTGGATGGGGCTCACAAGAGAGCAGGTTGGGACTTGTTGGCTCTATGAGGTCAAGGATCTTTTATTCACCAAAATCTTTGGAATCTTCTTGAACTGAACATTACTTTGTTTGTTTTGTATTCTTTCCTCAACCAGAGATTAACTAAGTTTGATTTAATTCTCACTCAACCCGTGGTATTTTAATTTCATCACTGCACTAATAAAGGTCTTCTTGCTTGCTTGAGATTTTTTGCAATTGCAATATTAAGAATTCAAGCAAGGCAGTCAAGGAAGGATGAGAACATCCTCCTTGATAAGGATAATTGTTTAGAATACTGTTTCATCACTCCAGTCAGGGACAAATCAATGTAAGAGTAACAAGATCACGTAAGTGGTAGTGTAATTATGGTTTTGTAATTTAGACTTGATTGCATATAAGTTTCTAACTGTAATGCTGTCCTTTTTTCAAAGACATCCATTTGAAATTTTGAAAGAATTTTAACTAATAAGATTTGTAATGAACTTTATTTTACTTGATAACATAAATTTTAAGGACAGAGAATGCTTGGAAGGAAGAGGAAGATTCACAAAACCCAAGCTGTTTTTCAATAGCGAACATCTCTTGGAAAAGTAGCAAGGCAATATGGCTTAGACAAGAAAGCTAAAATGTCCAAATAAACCATAAGTTGCTGGTCTTGGTATGGGTTTGGGTACTTGTATAGGGTATGGGTTAGCCAGTTTGCTGTTTTTTTTGACCTGGGTTCAGTACATGGATACAACTGCACAAAAAATATATAAAATATTGCCAAATAGGCACTTTTAGCCATAACATGTATAGAGTAAACCTAAGTTATCGATCTTGGCACTAGTTTGGGTTCAGGTTTGGGGGTTCGATTTGCGGATTTGGTCAAAAAGAATTTGGGGGTTGGGTTCATTTTGGGTTTGTCCATACAAAAACATATAAAAATAATATATAAGGCTTTTCCTTAAATTTTAATAAATAAATATAATATTTGTATATATTTATTTATTTACACATATATTAGTAAAATAAAAATATATCTACTATCTATAAATATAAATAAGAAATATAAAATATATTAATATAAATATTAATATTAATATAAATATATTAATATGAATGCATTAGTTAATATATATATTTACCTTTATATTAATGTATTTTATATCCATTTATATAAATAATAAATATAGATATATAAATAAGAAATATAAATAATAAAAATAAGAAATATTTCTTATTTATATATGCTTTTATATTCATTTATATTAATGATATATTTCTTATTTATATTTTAACATAAATAGAAGCTGCTATTTACTTGTCGTGGCTATTATCATTCAACAGTCATTATAACCTAGTTAGTATAAAAATACATTAATATCATTGCTGCCTGTCTAGTGGCAGCGAAGCCTACTGTAGTGGTCGCGAGGCCACTTCATAGCTAATGTTGTCATTTTTCACATTTCATGCTTGGGCAATCATGTGGACTGGTATTGCGTAAGGACGAGGCACGGGAGGACGAGGAATCGACAAAATAAATAAAACAAACAACATAGGGAGGCACAACAGAATAGAATTAAAAATACCAGAAAAAATAACAGAAAACTAGCAGGTTCATCGTGGCAGCAGAAAAAAGGGCTAAATTCATCATGGGTTTGCCCATGTTCATCCCGGACAAACTCACAAGGACATATTCGAACCCTGCCTACATCCTCCACAAAACCGAACCCGGATCTGGATCATAGCTAATGTTGTCATTTTTCACATTTCATGCTTGGGCAATCATGTGGACTGGTATTGCGTAAGGACGAGGCACGGGAGGACGAGGAATCGACAAAATAAATAAAACAAACAACATAGGGAGGCACAACAGAATAGAATTAAAAATATCAGAAAAAATAACAGAAAACTAGCAGGTTCATCGTGGCAGCAGAAAAAAGGGCTAAATTCATCATGGGTTTGCCCATGTTCATCCCGGACAAACTCACAAGGACATATTCGAACCCTGCCTACATCCTCCACAAAACCGAACCCGGATCTGGATCTAGATCCGGGACAGATCGGACCCGAACCGGTAGGTCTAGAGGGTTGAGCTGATGACATAGGAGTAAACAAAACTACCTACAAAACACTATACTCATAAATTGATAATTGATAATATAATACTAGATGTCAAGTGATTATATGATAAATCAAAATGTTTAAACTTTATGGCAGCTGTTTAGTGGTCAAAGAGTAAACTATACAGTGCACATGGAAACTATATTTAGGTCATTCCATAGCTCTTCATTGAGATCATCAACATCATCACTTGGTTCATTAGAAACACAAACCGTATTAGCAAAAATTTGCAATAGCTGGCAAGTAATTGGGATTCTGAGCTTTTGGCAACCTGATCTGAATTGGATTGCCAGTTTTGTTGTCAACTTGGGCACAATTCATGAGGGAATAAAAATCAAGAATACTTGCAATTTATTTGCAAAAAGTGTGTTTGCTCTTTTAAAACTGACATTTTTCATTTTCAATGAAATTTTCAGCTTTTTTTAATTTCTTGAGTTTTTTCCGATTCATTGAAAAACTCTTTTCTTTTGGTTTGCCTAGTCAACCCCAAGAAAGATTTTTGCTACTATGCCACAAATGACTCCAGTGCTAGTCCTACTAGTCGCACAAAAAACATTTTGTATAGATATTTTTTGCTCGTCTTCATCAGTGCCGACCAAGGAAAGATGTGCAATGGAAGTATCCAAGTTGGAATGCTTTCGCTCTACATGCCTATGCCTTGCCACCCCTTCCTTGTACACGACTTGCTTGTGTGATATGAGGCACAAGCTAGACACATATACACCAACTCAACCTCTCTAGCTGCCAATTGTTTGTGCTTTACTAAATGAATAAAGGATTATGTACTTTTCAATTTTCCTCAATTGAAAAGGAACCATACAAAATTTAAAAAAATTAATTAATTTATTAAAAAAGATTACAAAAGTAAAAAGAAAAGATAGGCATAACAAACATACATTTAAAGCTTTGATGGCAAGAGGCAGCAAATAGATATTTTGTTAACCATGGAGGTGCTACCATGTATCGTACTTGTACTCATGAAGGGCTTAGTAAAACTCAATGTTTAAGCCACATGAGCTCACTAATCATTATCTAGGATTAACCCTTTCACCTTTTGGGCCCTCTATGTGTTTGACTTCCTCCATGCATAGCAAAATTTGCTGATAACCATGGCACACAATGCCTCTTGCACCTTTGGAAGTTGTGTCAAAATGATTGTGTATGAGACAATCAAGTCTTAGCAACTTGATAATAATCATGAGACTAAAAAAATAAAACAAATAAAACAAAATCTACAAGTTAGAACATCATTTACTTTGTTTATTAAATTTAATATTAAAACAATAAAGTAGAAAATGTAAAATTTTGCATAAAAATTAAAATTTCATAGTAAATTAAAAATTATTGATTATTTAAAATTTTAGATACCTTAAACAACTCTTACTTTGAGAACACTTGAGGATGGCTTGTGACATTGATGATTAGTCACTAATTACTATGAACACTTGGTTTTCATTGGCCTCTATATAAATTTGTTTTATCTACTTGATGTGGCTGCCCAACTTTTGCATCATCAGGTTGTTTGAATGAACAACATATGGTGTCTAAAATATATGGTCATATCACCTCAATTAACAGCCCCACAATTGTGTAGTTTTTAGTGTTCTCCATTAGAACTCGGACAATGTTTTGAGGCCCCACAGTTCAGCCGTTTGGGTTTTTCAAAGGTTGCATTGAGCTTAGAGATGTCAGGGGATTAACGGTGATGCTTTCTGGGGCATTTTTGGACACGGGGTCCACACTTACTATTTTTAGCAGGGTCATTGCTCAGCGCCGACTTCGTCACGTGGCACTGATTATGCTCCGTCATGATTGGTTTCTTCACCCGATGACCGTTGGTGTCTGTTTGAGGGGAGATATTATTATATTAATTATTGTTAATGTGTTAAGTTAAATTAAATATTTAACTTAGCGATATTAATATTATAAGGTGACTTTTTATTAAATGCTTGGGTGCAACTTTGGGAAAAGTAATATATTAATAAGTTAATAACTTAACTTGGCATCCTTTTTGAGGGAGTTATAAGGTTGGGAAATAAAGCAAAATAAATAAAATATTAAATGCCCAAGTTGAACATGAGTTTTGGGGGAAAATATAAATTGTTTTGGAGCTCATTTTGCAAGCATGCTGGATATTTTATTTGTACAGAGTTTTCTGGCTGAACATTGAATTTGCTTGGCTTTGTGAGGACGAAATCCCTCATGAGGATCAACAACTACAGGATTGAGAGACATCCCAAGGTTGTTCGCTGATAGCTTCACACAGGGGCTGTGCTGGAGCATACTGTTGCGAATTTCTGGAGTGTGTAACTGGGGTTTGATTGCAGATTTATTGAGAAGAGGATGAGCAGGGATTACAAACTGAAAAGAGGCAGCTTTGTTTGAGTTTTTGAATCTGCATAGTGTGTATCGCTGGACGTACCATTTCTGGGACAGGCTGTACCATTTTATGACTTGTTTGGGCTTTCTTTGTGGATGTTTCCTCTCTCTATTTTGGCGTGAGACTTTGCAGCAGATTTCAGGTGTTTAGGAAAGAGTTTGAGGGCAGATTGGAAGAGTATAGTGGTTCATTGCTGCTGTTTTAATTCCCAAAACAGGCCGTACAGACCTAGGTCAAGGCGTGACCTCAAGGCCAAAACACCAAGGGTTTTGGGCCTTTTTCATCACCATTGGATGTGTCAAATACTTTAGCACTGCTGTGTAACATTTTGAGGTGGGAGAAGCTAGGGGTTGGACCCTTTGGCACAATTTTAGAGCTTCCAGATTGCTGTAATTTTTATATCAGACCTGCAATGTACAAGAACAACAAATGGGTATGTTTCCCTTTTGATATTTATGCTCATTCTTGATCTGGGTATTTGATAGATTGATGTTATTATCGTTTCCCACATAAATAAGCATTTGGGTATCTTTAGATTGCTTTACTTTGAATGTATGTCAGATGCGATACAAAACAAAATGCAAAACTGAAACACACAAACCCGACATCAATTTAGAAAACAGAAAATTAGAAAAAAAAAATTAGGGTGGGACATTAAAGTTACTGCAACAATAGATTTGCAAATACACTCAGCTGATTTAAACCTCTTATGCAGCAGCAACCATTTCCTTCTTGAAGCGAACAAGTAGTTTGAATACTTTCCTTCAACCTGTGTGTCTAAAACTAATCACCCAAGCCTTTAATTTATAGATTTTTGGCTTGAGCAAACCACATAGATCCAAATGACACGTCCAATGCTCTACAAGCAAACACAAACATTGGAAATATCACCCAAATCCAAGCGCCACACTTTGCATGAGAAGCCCCCAAATCCAAGTGCCACACTTCGCATGAGAAGCCGCCAAATCCAAGCACTACATTTTGCATGAGAAGCCTGACTTCAACTTCGGACTCAAGTTTCTCCAAGATGGGTTCCTAATTTTTTTGAGACCAGCGTTTGTCATGCCCCCGAAATAGGAATGCAAATCATAAATCAAATACTTACCTATGACTGACTTCATCATATAATGTAAAAACTACTGAATAAATATATGTGTGATGTTGAGCGATCAAGAAGAGATATCCAATGATTTATACAAGACAAAGGTCTGTTTGAATGAAGGTGAGCGATCATATATGGTATACAGAAAAAGACAAAAGGCAGCGATCAATATAATAAAATGATATGATTTGTTTATGTAAAATGGTGCGATCTGCTTTATAAAGTGCAGACATAAAAAAGGTGTGATTTCTATTTAGTAATGTATGTTTTATCAAGAGGTATGATTAATACATAAAGGCAGCGATCTATCAAGAAGAAGTATGATTTAAGTCAAAGAGTTGTGTTTATTATGAAAGGACACAAAGACATCTCCTTTGAGGAATGTATAAATGCATAATGAAGGTGTGTCTTGAAGGGGGAATAAGAAGAAGAAATACATGGAATATGAACTCATATAGAGCAGAGATAAATCTGCAGATTTCAGCAGTGAGATATATATGTTCATTAGCAGAGATATATATGCAGTAATTAATAACAGTAGATATTGTTATTCTCCTAATACTGTTATTCTTGCTATAATTTTGCCTATGCACAATAGAATCAATATAACAACTTCCTTAAGATTCTCATCTAATTGGTCAGTCCAGTTTGGAGTGGAGATAGTGCATATAAGGAATGCAAGTAGCTAGGACTCCGTTCCGGTAAGGACACTGTTGTGACCTAATCACACATCGCCCCATTGCGAATGGGGACCCCTCCTTTTTTTTTTTTTGGTTTGTGTTTTGGCTTGGAGTCATGTTATTTTGGTTGTGATCTTGCTCGGGAGTTCCTGCTTGAATAAGGAAGTTTGCGAATTGCGAAAGGTTGTAGTGAGGTCTATTGAATGTCCGAGGAATCAATCATCAGAGGAATTAAAAATGCCCCGATAGCTAGATAATTTGCAATAAGAATGACCTCAAAGAGTGCTCCCAAGTAATGGGCTTCATGAGTATAGCTTGGATGAGAACGTTATCAAAGTGCATAAATTGGATGTTAAGAGTTTGTCTCAAACTTGTCAAGTTTCAAACGTTATGCTTGGAAGTCAAAATTCTCCACTCTAGGCAGTGTTTGCATTCACAAGCTTTAAACGATATGCATAGAGCACTCAAAAGTCCGTCTGAGCGCACATTGGAAGAATGATAGCTTTTGGGCATTATGCATAACATTCTAAAATCGTCGCTTATAATTTTCTAAGCACGCTTCTATGGATTGTTCATACTTGCATTCTTCTTAACTAGCGCGTGGGTCCCATAAGCTCATCTTAGCACATCCGATGATACTTTGCATAAGTATGAGATATCAAATTAAACATATTATGCCTAAATGACCGCTATTCCCCTCATTGCGTATTTATTTCAATCTTGCGTTTCACATTTTTTTTCAACTTAAGCGTTGAGGTCTAAAAGGTCCGCTCAAGACTTTGCATTCATTAAAGTCATAGGTGCACATTCGCTTAAGCTTTGCAAGCTAGGAGTTATTCACAAAGCACTAAAATTGCCGCTCAAACGAATCTTCACGATTACCTTATAATTTGTATTGTCAACTCATACTTAATGGTCTTAAAAATCCGCTTATGACTCTTAACAAGCAAAGTTCGAAATATTTATTTGAGAGCACTTTCAACTCTACTTTGAAACCTAAACTTGCACGCGGGTTTAGAAAAGTCCGCTCATTGGTAGGCGCACATTTTAATCACCAATCCATTTCAAAGATTATGCATATAACATTCAAAACACCGCTTAGACGCACCATCGACTTTGTCTTGCAATTCGTCTTTTTTTTATACACGAGAATCCAAAAAGGTTTGCTCATTATTTGCATTGTGAAAACTATGCATGGGCGTTAAGAAAGGCTGCTTAGGCGCACATTTTGGGGCACCTTGCATAGGCATCCAATACACGATCATTGCAAAATCAGCGCCTCTTCTCCTCTCAGGCGCCCATTTCACCTCACCTTGCAACACATACTTTATGCATGCTGGTATGAAAACAACGCTCCACTTTCTCCTAAGCGCACTTCTAACATGACTTTGCATTGTGCAAAATTCGATCATTATACATGAATGAGTGAAACTAGCACTTTCATGCCTAGATGCATCTTTTGAGAGACCTTGCATTTTGAAAATTAAACATCATGCACATAGGTTTCAAGCTAGCGCTCAAGGCGCACTTGGAGAGGGTTTATGTAATATGCAATGTATGGACATTATACACAAACACTGAAAATCTGCGCTCTTTATCTTGGGCGCACTTTTAGACTCCTCTTGCATGAAACATTTTATACACAGCCACCTAAAAAGTGCGCCTTCCCATTATACACACTCCTTTGAAATCAGCACCAAGTTCATGATGAAGTCGGCCAGGAAAAGATAAATTAGAAGTTTCAACATTTAAAAAAAAAATCATGAAAACCTCATAGGGAGGCCAACCTAGATCACTTAGAGAGATGCGTATATATGTAAGATCATTTCTTCATTTCAAATCATTCGTTTCATTTCAAATCATTCACAGATTTTAGCAGATTATAAGTGGTTTAGAGCAGAATTTGTCATAAGGAGGAGGGCGAATTAGGCAAGAAGTGTAAATTTTTCATTTTCATGAATCTCATCATTTCATTCAAAATTGGCTATTCTTATTTCCAAGGCGAGGTGATAAAAAATTGCATGTTATTGTCATTGGATTTATCTCACATGCACTTAAATGGAGAAATTTAAACGTAATGCTCTCTTGATTATCAAAGACTATGATGTGAATAATTTGTGATCTCTCATTTTGCAGAGCAAGGAGATCATTCAAATTTGACTCTCCTTTAAATGGATGGCGCTCACTATATGAATCCCACGTCTTTTATGATAAATCAGGCCCACGAATGCAAGTCCATGGAAATCGGCGACTAGACAATGAAGCAAGGAGATCATTCCAAGAACAAAGGAGGAACGTTGCTTGAAGAGCATTTGAAGAAAGAGGACATCCAGATATCATCAAGATCATCATTTGCACGAGAACAAGAGAAATGAGCAAGTTCATCAAGCAATCCATGAAGTACATTCAAAAGTACAATTGCATGAAAGAAAACAAAAAGAAATTCGACAAAATTCCCAAGTTTTCAAGTTCGAAGAAGCTAAGTTCCAAAGGTGAAAATTCGAAGATTCAAATACTACTCCAAAAGGTGACATAATTTGGGAAAATATTCTGAGCAATATGAACACAAAGAAAATCAAATCAGTTTGCTCGATGTTGATGTGGCATGTGCACAACATCAAGCCAATCACAGTTTGCCATATCATCCGTTTGCATTCAATGTTCTAAAAATAGTAATTTTTGTAACAAACTGCCTTGTTGTCTCAATTCGGGCCATTGATTCTCAAGTCAATCCTGGCCGTTCATGTAATTTTGGAACCTATAAAAGGCCCATTTCTCTCATTTGTAAAAGGGGATTATTAGAGAGAGATCAAGATAGAAGAGTAGGAGTAGATGCTGTTAAAGTAGAAGTAGATTAGAGGAGACTATTCAAAGTCATTGAAGAGACATGAAATTGTTGTAAAATACATTTCCAAAATCAATACAACCTCATTGTTGGCTCGCATGGTGATTTTGTGTGATTGCGGGATGTTAGCATGGTTTCTAATTCTCGAATATGATGTAGATATGTTTCCAAGTAGAGTAGAATTAGATTTAGAAGTTCATTGATGTAATGTTTATATGTGGAGATACTTGATGAATTTCTTAAATGGTTCATACTTTTTATGATTTGTCGATGATAAGTCATTTTGCAAAGTTAGCCTGAACCACATTTGTTTTAGTTCAATTGTAGATGCTCGTTCAAGCTGTGCTAGCAATGGGTGCTTGGATGGAAGTTTACAACATGAAAATCCTTGAGTTTCCTTAGAAGATTGCACCGACTTCGTGTAGTTGTTGGTTCTCATGGTGAAATGGAGTTTGGTTTTATGAGGAGTTTGTCTATCTTAGCATGTTTCATTATACCATTGTCCCTAGATTAGACTCTCTTAACCCTTTCCTTTTACCTTTTCTTTCATAGACAGTTAGAGTGAATTCCATTTCATAACAAGGAGAATAACATATTTAGAGTGGAATAAGGAGTCAATTCAACGTAAGTCCCTTTGTGAGTTTTCAGCAAATCACATCAACTATTGAATCTATCCATTGCAAGTCAAGACTTGACATCTGGAACCTTGGAGTTGTCTCATTGGATCACATTGTTTAGCCTTTGGGAGACTTTATTCAAGAGAGGATAGAATACCTCGGTATTTTATTTTGAGTTTGCATGTGCATAAAAAACACATCAATAGACACCCTGAGTGGGGCTGGGAGGCCGAATGGCGGGTGTCATTCTGTGCTCCTGGGTTGGATGGAACGACTCGAGGCGCCTTGTATAATCTCCCAAGTGGTGCTCCATAATGACGATGGGCTGTTTGGATAGAACTTTAAAAGGGAATCCCATATGATTAAGATAATATTCCTAACCCTAGTATGAAAGATCTATTTTATGGATTATGCTTTCAATGATTATCTAACATGATTGCAGGTTCTCAACTAGGATCTATCTTGTTCAACAATTTAAATTGGTAAATGATATCGCTAACTCTATTTCATTTCTTGCTTTGCTTGGAATCGCGATTTTAGGGCAAAAACTAGGGCATATACAAAAGGGGACATTACAAATGGTATTAGAGCCTCTTTCCTACCATCCTGTGAATATGCAACGTATATTCATGTGTATACTTCATGCCTTACGTGTATTCTTCATGCCTTACGTACATTCATGTGTATGCTTCGTGACTTACGTGTATTCAAGTGTATACTCCATGACTTACGTGTATTCAGGTGTATACTTCATGCCTTACATACATTCATGTATATGCTTTGTGACTTACGTGTATTCAAGTGCATACTTCATGACTTGCATTCATGTATACTCCATGACTTACATGTATTCATGTGTATACTTCATGACTTTCGTATATTCATATGTATGCTTTGTGAGTTACGTGTTCATGTGCACACTTCGTGTATTACATGTATTTACATGTATGCTTCATGCTTCATGTCTTGCGTGTATTTATGGGTATATTTCGTATATTACCTGTATTTATGTAAATGCTTCACACTTGTATATGCTTCACAATTCGTGACTTACATGTATTTATGTGTATGTTTCATGCTTCACATGTATTTATGTATATACTTCGTATATTACGTGTATCTATGTATATACTTCATGCTTTGTGCCTTACGTGTATACTTTGTGTATCACGTGTGTTTATGTGTATGCTTCATGCTTTAGATGTATTTATGTGTATACTTCGTTTATTACGTGTATCTATGTATATGCTTCATGCTTTGTGTCTTACGTGTATACTTTGTGTATCGTGTGTACCTATGTGTATGCTTCATGTATCTATGTGTTTGCTTCATGTCTGATGTTTCTTCAACAAGTTTACTCCATGTGTGTTTAAGATTACTTTATGCTTAAAATTTATTAAAATGCCAAATCTATCAAAGCTTTCGTCAAACACTTCTTGGGTTGAGAAGCACTAACAAATTAACTTATACAACAATGAAGAGTTGTAACTAGTGAAGCAAAAAAGTGTGACTCCCTCAAACTTGAAATATAAAAGGGGAGAGCATTTCATTTGAGAAAGACATCCAAAACATCATTGAAGAATTCAATTGAGAATAGAACCCTAAGTGATTTTATAAGTAATTAAATTAGGTTCTCAAGAATAATGATGATGTGAGAAAGGATGAAACCCCAATTACGAAAAGTGCAACACTTCAAATGTAGGACTTCCTTAACAATAGAATATAAAAGGGGAATCATTTCCTTGTGAAGAAACCATCAATAGGAAATAAAATCTAACAATCAACTCAAAGGTAAAGTAGTATTCTCAGAAAAGGCAGCCAAGAAGAGTAGTGACTCCTTCAAGAAATAGATATAAAGGATAAATCAATTCATTGACATAAGCAATCATCACTCATCTATTCATCAGGAAATCAAGCAATCAAAATATCAAAAGTTTCCCAAGGAAGGAACAATCAATCACAACCACTCAACATAATTGAATCTAACGATATAATTTGACTTCCAATTTTCAAATGAAAATCTAGTTGTCACGGAAACTTAGGCATAACTGAAGATACAAAGATGGATTAAGGTTATCTTTCAAACTTCGAGATTTAGGTACACTGTGGTATCATCTTGACCTAGGATGGTCAATCTCTTAAAAGCCAAAACAACAATTTTGAGAGGAGGTAATGAAGACAACTCAATTTTTTAGGAACCTACAAATTTGGAGAAATGTTGGAAATTTATCGTAAGATATTCATCAAGCTTCATGGAAGAGGAACATCATTGAACATAAATTGTTTTGTTCCTTGGGACAAGAGCCAATGCACAAACAATGATCTATCTCACACTCATTGAAACAATGACAATACAATCCAGTCCATACCCCATATGATCTACCTTGTAACCTATAAAATTGATTTAGTGAACTTTGTCTAGGGACCAAATTCACTTCTATATGTAATATCTAGAGTAGATCATTTCATCCAAGGGTCTAAGTTCTTTTTCCTGATTAGAGTAACTTAGATAAATTTGATACTCATCAAGTTACAACAAAGTTGTTACATAAGCCTATGCTAAATTATATTATGGGCCCATAACCCACAAATCCCAGCCCATAACCCACAAATCCCAGATCATTCTCACCTATCGACATTGGGATAAATTGATATTGTTTAAATAAATCGGGTACTTTCCCAATATATGAAAATAAATTTAGTACCAAACATGGAGATATGTCAAAGAGGAGTGATAACCTCCAACTGAGTTAGAAGATGGAACAAGAATTGGATATTAGGTTAAACCTCTAAATTTAAGTCCTATTGAATTGTATATCTTTCATTTTATGGACTTAATCAATCCCATAAAATTGTACTTAAATATTAATTACCTATGGGTATTGTTGTGACCAAATCACACATCGCCCCATTGCAAATGGGGACCCCCTTTTTTTTTGAGTTCCGATGCTTTGCATGAAGTTCTGACGATGCCTTAGATTCGTTTCCTCTGTCAATCCAACAAGAAGTCTTTCTTCTAGGAGATTTTTGCTTCATAACTGGAGGTCTCATCTGGAAAATGAAGAATCTTGATTGAATTCTATCCAAGTGATGAACAATGAGACCCTTCCTGATGTATGTTTGAGATCTTGAAAAGACTAAGTCTGATAGCCTGAAATCCTGAAAATCCTAAAAAAATTTTTAAGTCTGAAATCTGGTGAATCCTCCAAATTCTAGATTTTGCATGTTAAATCCGGTGGATTCGAGACCTATCTCAAACATCCTGAAAGGTATATTGAAAAATATTTAAAGTATAAGAAATTCAATCTCTCAACTTATACTTTAATATATTTTTCAAAATACCTTTACCTCACGAACCCTGAAAATGCCCAACTACTCCAGAGGATTCAAAAAGCTGATCCAATGCGACGGGATATCCAAGTGGCGCAAAATCTTGGCGCAAAATCTTCATAAATCACGCCGCGTTCAAGAGGATTTCAAGTTGAGGATCCCTCGCGCTTGAACAAATGCGCCCAAGGATAGAGGATAGAAGAGGATTCTGAACCCTCCAACCAATGCGCAAATTGCAAGAGGAAATCGAAACCTTGAAGCAATGCGCCAAAAGAAGAGGAAATCGACACCTTGAAGCAATGCGCCAAAAGAAGAGGAAATCGACACCTTCAAGCAATGCGCCAAAGGTAGCATAGATGATGATTCCGACTTCCCCATCTAATCCGCCAACTTGAAGAGGATTGTAAGGTGCTATTCATTGCGCAAGTTTCAAGAGGATTGTGACATGCCTATCTAATGCGAAAATTTCAGAGGAAATCAATACCTCCATCCAATGCGCTAAGGAGAAAGAAAAATGCTGGGTGTCAAGGTGTAAGTTTTGATGTTTCTAGAGGATTTCAAATCCTTAACCAATGCACAAATCTTAGAAAATCCTAACATCTCAAACCAATGCGACCTCTTCAAGAAGAATCCAAGGACAAGTCTTAGAGCGAATTTCTAGAGGAAATTAAAATCTTGTTCTCTTACGCCACCTTGTAGAGGAGAGTAAAAGTTGAGTGTTGAAGGCATGTTTCTAGAGGATTCTTTATATCCCATCCAATGCGCCCTTGTGGAGGGATAAGGTAGAGGATTTCAAATCCCTTATCTAGTGCGCTAAACAAGGAGGATTCAAAAGGTGTGAACCAATGCGACTACTTCAAGAAGAGTTTAAAATCAAGGTCTAATACGCTTGGAGGAGGGGTTTATTACAAGGTAAAAATCAAGAGGATTTTGAAATCCTTATCCAATGCGACCCATCTAGTGTGCTAATTCTAGAAGAAACCAAAACCTTTATCTAGTGCGTCACCTTATGGAGGGAAGTAAAGTCAAGTTTTAAAGCAAAATTCAAGAGGATTTCCAACACTCGAACCACCACGCCAACATCAAGAAGATCTTCAACCCCTTAACCAAGGCAAAAATGCTAAAGTTCCAGAGGATTTCAAAACCCTTAACCAAAGCGCCTAGTAGAAGAAGATCTCAAAATCAGCAACCAATGCGACCAAGGTGAAAGTGATCCGCTAAGGTGAAGGTTAGAAGAAGATTTCAGATACCTTAAGCAATACGCCACTTCCATAATGAGGCTAAATTTCAGTATCAAGGTAAATTTCAAGAGAAGATCCAATGACCTTGATCTAATGTGCTCAACACCTTTCCAGAGGATTTGAAATCTTGAAGCAATGCATCGAGATGGAAAGGCAGGTTCTAAGTGTTAGAATGCAAATTTTAAGAGTTTCAATGAAGATCAAGAACTTGTCATCTAGTGCGCTTGGCTTGGAAATGCATTCTTATATGTTATAAATCAAATATTATCATGTTTATCGAGAAGGTTGATATTATTTCTTTCTTTGTGTTGCAGGAGCTAAAGGCTGGAAACACTTTCATGTAGGAAGGAAAGTCAGGAAGCAGTCTTCAAGAAGAAGGCATCATAAGCTGCTCAAAGTGATCACTTCAAGCATCATGTAGCTGCTTCAAAGGAACCTTTCATCATCCTTGTGTTGGAATTCTTCATCAAGTGGCATCAAGTTAAGATTGTCTAGAAGACATCCATCCGAAGGACATCATCTTCATCAAGACTTTCTAAGACATCCAATCTACTTCAAGTTCCTTCGAGCTTCAAGATCATCTTCAAGGAAGCATTTCATCAACTACATCATGATCATCAAGAGCAAGTGTTTGAATCACTTTCACCTTGCAGAGGGAACACCAATCCAAAGGATCATACCTCAGGTCTCCTACATCAAAGACATCATGTTAGATCATATCAAGTTCAAAGTATACTTCATCCTTTGCATCATGTTCAAAAACAAGGAGTTCCCCATCTAAGCTTCAAGTCAAGGTTCGTCAAGCTTCAAAGTTTCTTCTAGAGGTTATCAACATCTATTTCACATCCAAAGAAGGTGTTATTATCAACGCACTCCAAAGGGTCAATTCAAAGGTCATCATGAAGGATTACTTCATCAAGTCTTCTACATCAAGCAAAGATATTCATCCATCATACTTCAAGCTCCATTCAACCTTCAAGTCCAAGAGATTCTCCTACTCTTCATGAATGAAGATTATCATACATTCTACTTCAAGTCATCATATCTCTACTACTCCACTCTTTAAGAAGAAACATCAAAGAAGATCATCATATCAACCTACCTACAAGAAGAAGAAACATTACAAAGTCAATCAAATGAGCTACAAGTTTCATACATCCAGTCTTCAAGAAGATATACAAGGCAAAAATCAACAAGTTGTATTCCTAAACATACAAGTTCAAGCAATCACATTGAATACATCACACAAAGATGATACAATTTTCAAAGTATGCTGAAGTGGCATCTATGTGGCGAGCACACATCATTTTAATGCATTAAATGTATCATTTAATAAAAGAAGCCAAAGGGATTCCTATGTGGAGGAATATTTTAAATGCTTTCGCCTTACCTTATCACATTGGAAAATGTGCCTTCATTGCCTCTCTCTTTTGTACTAAAAATATAAAGTTGTTGTAACTACCTCTGAGGTGGCACGATCTAGACCCTTGGCTATCAAATTGATCTAAGCCATTCATTGTATTCTGGAGCACTATATAAAGGCCTTGTTGCCTCATTTGTAAGATATAGATTTAGTTGTAGGCAAGTAGGAGTAGAATAGGAGAGACTCTCAAAATTCTCTGAGAGGATTTGAAGCTGTTGTAAATATTTTCAAGATTAATGCAAAAGACATTGGAGCTACTTGTTTGGTGTTAAGTATTATCTTGTGGAGTAACATGGTTTCCTGAATCTTGATGGAATTAAGAGATGTTTCAAGTAGATTAGAAATAGATTAGAAGTTCTTTGTTGTAATGCATGTTGTATTGAATATTTGATCAACTCCTAGCTCATGCTTTTAACATTCATCGCCGGTGAAATGTTGTGTAAAGCTAGTCTGAGCCTTATTTGTTTAAGTTCGATTGTGGATGCTTGTTTGAGCTGCGCCATTCGATGGGTGCTCATATGAGTCTTCATGATTTGAAAACCATTCGCGAACCTTAGGAGATTGCACCAACTTCATGTAGTTGTAGGCATCCTTGGCGAAGTGAAGTTAGGTTTACTTAGGGGTTTGTCTATTCAATACCTCATCATTGCTTCATTGACCTTAGATTAGCTTTCTGAACCCTTAACCCTTTTTCATTTTCTTTATCATTGAGACCCTGAATACATCATCCACACTGAAAGGAGGAATAAGCTAAACAAGTATGAAGAAGAATCTGCGTAAGTCCCTTCGTGATTATCAGCAAGATCACATGTAATCACTGAGTTAACCCATCATGAATCATAAAAGGAACCTTGGAGTTACTTCACTGGATCACATAGCTCAGCCTTTGAAGAGCTTTATTCAAGAGAGAGTGGGATACTCTAGTGTTTTACTCTATTGTTGACTTGTCTAAAAACAATCATCAACAGGTATAACAAATGTTTGACTAGGTTAAGTAATTCAAAAAAAAAAAACCCTATAAGCTCCTCACTAGAAACAAACTTATCGCAAACTTTGTTTGAATCATTGAATGTCTACACCAAATGAAACATACTTTACCTAAAGGAAGTTGTCATTCAAACATCTAGGTCCTTTACACAAAGCAAAAGTGATTTTACATAAAGGAGTGGGATCTTGATAATCACAACATTCCCACAATCCATCATGATTTTAGATTTCAACAAGGGGTAATGAAGAATTTGTATCATTGCCTAGGATCCTTGGGGTGAGGAAATGAGAGAAAACTTGCCTTAAGTAACAAGTCTTGCCAATTTCCAACTCTTGGTTTTGTTGTTGAGAGTTATTGGGAAATAGTAAGAAGACTATTGGACAATAAATTGTCCTCATACGTTAGAGGATAGTATTGACCTTATTGATAGTCAAGTTGAGGCAAGTATACTAACAGCTACTCGCCAAAGACATAGAGTCAAACATAACCAAAATAATCGTCACTTGGTTTAAAATTTCCAATTCCTATCAAAGTATCACAATCAAAGTTAATGACCTCACAAGAATACAAATCTACAGGGTTGATTTAGAATCTTGGTAATTTCAAGAGTTTCTTAGTTTGTGATTGCTTGAGGACAAGCAATCTTGGGCAAGGCGGACTGTCATGCCCCCGAAATAGGAATGCAAATCATAAATCAAATAATTGACTTCATCATATAGTGTAAAAACTACCGAATAAAAATATGTGTGATGTTGAGCGATCAGGAAGAGATGATAAAAGACTGATCAAGTAATATGGAGCGGTTAACACAAACTAGATATCCAATGATTTATATAAGACAAAGGTCTATTTGAATGAAGGTGAGCGATCAATATAATAAAATGATACGATTGGTTTATGTAAAATGGTGCGATCTGCTTTATAAATTGCAGCCATCAAAAAGGTGCAATTTCTATTTAGTAATGTATGTTTTATCAAGAGGTATGATTAATACATAAAGGCAGCGATCTATCAAGAAGAAGTATGATTTAAGTCAAAGAGTTGTGTTTATTATGAAAGGACACAAAGATATCTCCTTTGAGGAATGTATAAATGCATAATGAAGGTGTGTCTTGAAAGGGGAATAAGAAGAAGAAATACATGGAATACGAACTGATTTAAAGCAGAGATAAATCTGCAGACTTCAGCAGTAATTTATATATGTACATTAACAGAGATATATATGCAGTAATTAATAACAACAGATATTGTTATTCTCTTAATACTGTTATTCTTGCTATAATTTTGCCTATACACAATAGAATTAATATAACAACTTCCTTTAGATTTTCATCCAATTGGTCAGTCCATTTTGGAGCAGAGATAGTGCATAGAAGGAATGCAAGTAGCTAGGACTCCATTCCGGTAAGGACACCCCGAGTGGGGCTGGGAGGCCGAATGGTGGGTGTCATTCCGTGCTCCTGGGCTGGATGGAACGGCTCGAGGCACCTTGTATGATCTCCCAAGTGGTGCTCCATAATGATGATGGGCTGTTTGGATAAAACCTTAAAAGGGAATCCCATATGATTAAGATAATGTTCCTAACCCTAGTATGCAAGATCTATTTTATGGATTATGCTTTCAATGATTATCTAACATGATTGTAGGTTCTCAACCAAGGTCTATCTTGTTCTACAATTTAAATTGGTAAATGATATGGCTAACTCTATTTCATTTCTTGCTTTGCTTGGAATCATGATTTTAGGGCAAAAACTAGGGCATATACAAAAGGGGACATTACAGCTTCACTTCTCTTGGGCACCAATTTTGACTCTAAAACACCTTTTCAATGCTCTTAACTTCAAGCCAAGTGTTAGGAAGAACTTATGGGTCCTCAAGGGAGCCATTTGTATATACAACATTGGAAAATTACTGTCTAACTAGTATCCTAACATTACAATAATATTCCAGCATTATAACAAGGACTTGCAAAGTGTACAACACTTTTAATCTTAACAGAAGCATCATTTTTGGCAAAGATAGCCCTAAATACATTGACAGACTTTGGCAAAATTATGGATCTCAAACTAAAGAGTAAGTTCAGAAACTGCAAAATACTCTCAATTGAGTTGCAAATTCTTCTCAATGATGTCGCTTCCCAACATTCACTAGAAAGCCATGGAAGATAAATCCATACCAGGAAGGTGCTTGGGATATCGTGTATGGGGTTAAGTGGAAGAGCCCAAGGCTTTGTGAATAAACCTCAGTTTTTCATAAACCAGGGCCTTCCTTCAAAGATGGCCTCCTTTTCAGCAGTTAAAAGAAAACTTACCTAAAACAATCATTGGGCATCATTAGAATGTCTAAAGACTCAACAGGTTTCCAATGAGCTTCACTCGAGATCTTAAGGTTTTGGGACTGGGATATGCTCCCGCGAATCTGCAAATGAGTCTTTTCTTAGAGATGCCACAAACAATTGCCCATTTTCTCCATTAAGAAGTGTATTTGTGGTGTATGTTGAGATTGTATCCATTCTCCTTTTATACCTGAAAAGTAGGTTTAATGAAGAGACAAATGGAACAAGTATGTAATCAAACAAATAATAAGTTCCACGAGCATAAGAAAAAACACAGATATGTTGTGGTGTCAAGAAATGCCTAAAGAATATCACAAATTGAAATGAAATGTGAATGAGTTTGTGGTTTTTCTAGGTGGGAGGCATTGCCTCTATTTATGCACTAGGTAGGCCACCTAAAGGACATACAAATAGAAATAGAATGTGAATAGGACTGAGTGGCTCTTTTAGGTGGTAGGCTGAACCATAAAGAAACAAACCCAAATATGTAAAAACATAATTGTACCCAATACGTATACCACAAACATCAGTAACTCAATCGGTCTGAGAAGACAGGCTTTACACTGACGTTTGCAACTTTTTTTTTAGTGTGTGCACATGGATAAATTTGTGGAGATATTCTCTTGATGGAGTCAGTTTTTCATGAAATGTTGCTTCTCGATAGCTTGGGGTCTTGTGCAAATAGGAGGCTGTGGTCCACTAAAGGGAGTACTGGAGTTGTGTGGAGATATGCAGGCTTTCCTAAACTAGAGGAAATAGGAGAGGGCAGGGTACATCTGGGTCAACAAAGGTGTAGGCTTGCATTCAAAGGAAATAAGCCACCCCACTTCAAGTCTAGAAGACTAGCTAACCCAGTCAGCATCTTCAGTTTTGAATCACATAAACTTAAAGCATGTAAGTTGTGATTGTGGTTGATGATAGTTTGGACTTTGTATCGATTTGCCTAAGCCTCAAGGTCTAGGGTAGTCTATTTGTTGGCACACATAATGCATAAGCATCGCTTGTGGATTGCAGGCTAATAAATGATTAGGGGTATAGTTGCTTTATTGCTTTATGCCTTTGCTCTAGAGAGTAAATTGATTTTGGTTTCAGGGTGTAAGTATTGAAACTTGGGGGATTCAAAAAGACGTGATAAGGACTAAATATCAAGACGTGACAAAGTAAAAGACTAAATGATACATAAAATGATCAGTTTTGTATTCCAGGTTTCATGGCAAGATTGAAGATGTATCTCAGCTTCAGAAGGCATATTGAACATGGAACAGAGAGAAAATGGCAGAAAATGCAGGTTTCAGGCACTTTCTGCGAAACTGCAGGTTTCCAACAGGTGGCAATTTCATCTGGAAAAGGGGCGGTTTCATATGGGGGCGTTGTGGTAGTTTCACATTCCCTGGGGCAGTTTTGTCCAAAAAAGTGGCGGTTTTGCAACTGTTTCTTGATGACAAGTGGCAGTTTCATCTCGACTTTTGAAATAAAAGACATGATAAGGACTAAATATTAAGACGTGACAAAGTAAAAAGACTAAATGATACATAAAATGATCAGTTTTGTATTCCAGATTTCATGGCAAGATTGAAGATGTATCTCAGCTTGAGAAGGCATGTTGAACATGGAACAGAGAGAAAATGGCAGAAAATGCAGGTTTCAGGCACTTTGTGTGAAACTGCAAGTTTCCAACAGGTGGCAATTTCATCTGGAAAAGGGGCGGTTTCATATGGGGGCGTTGTGGTAGTTTCACATTTCCTGGGGCAGTTTTGTCCAAAAAAGTGGCGGTTTTGCAACTGTTTCTTGATGATAAGTGGCAGTTTCATCTCGACTTTTGAAATGGTCCAGATGTGTCCCAAACGCTTCCAATTTCTCCTTTGACTTCTGTTGACTTCTAATGTTCCTTATGAGTCTGAATAAACATGTAAGTCTAAATTAATCATGTCAGTCTATAAATTAAGCCCAGAAATGTGAGATGGTATCAATCGTGTCCCCGTGGAACATAGCAAGATGTAACTCAGCTTCAGAAGGCATAATGAACATGGAACAGAGAGAAAATGGCAGAAAAATGCAGGTTTCAGGCACCTTGTGCTAAACTGCAGGTTTCCAACTGGCAGCAGTTTCATCTGGAAAAGGGGCGGTTTCGTATAGGGGTGTTGTGGCAGTTTCACTTTCACTGGGGCAGTTTTGTCCAAAAAACTGGCAGTTTCATAATTGTCTCTTGATGACAAGCGGCAATTTGATATTGACTTTTGAAATTTTCTGAATGTGTCCCAAACGCTTCCAGTTCCTCCTTTGACTTCTGTTGTCTTCTAATATTCCTTATGGGTCTGAATAAACATGTAAGTCTATAAATTAATCATTTTAGTCTATAAATTAAGCCCAGAAATGTGAGATGGTATCAATTGTTGGAGATGTAAGTTGTTCTAGAGAGAAATTAAAGGAGTCCAGTGAAAATTGACTATGTAGGCTAACCAGAACTAGTGATCTTAGGGACTGAATTCATAGTGATTCAGGCTGGTTGTGCACTCAAGTGGCCTAAGATTGTAATTGCCTTGAAGTTTGTGGATTTAAGTGGATAATTGGCTCACATTTTTCTGGAGTTATCTCTCACATGTTGGTTTCTCCAGGGTAAATCCTTTGTCTTCATTTTGTGGCAATTATTTTGCTCTCATTTACATTTGCAAATTCAGTTTAATTGATTAGCAAAGTATGCAGTGTTGATGTCCATTGAATAATTGATTGTTGGTGAACTATCATATGGAATCTCCTTCGTAGTTTACAGATCACTAAATGCTTTTTTAATGTCAGATTTCATTTCTAAACCAAAATAAGAACTCTCATACTTTCGATTTGATTATCATTAATTAGAAAAATTTCAAAAGTTGATTTTCTTGCCAAAATTCATCAAATACTCAAAATTAATCAAATACTTGGATCATGCTTTGCTTTCTCAAGTATCAATTCCTATTGTTTGCATGTGTATCACTAACTGTGTCCTACATATAATTAACACTCAGTTTGAAGTTGGCTTTTCCTCTAAAATTCATGCTATTTGTCTAATTTATGCTAATTTTATGTATACATATCTGAGAAGATATTCTTTTTTGGTAGAAGTCTGCCAACCTTCCTCTGAAACATTTTATGTGCCTGTCGTCATTGGGTGTTCTTTGTATGGTGCTAGACTATTCTTGCAAATAAATTAATATTTATCACATTCTCACTGTTGGGTCATTCTTAGCTGTGTCTTTAATTCTGAAAATTATTATTTTTTTATTAATTAGAAGATGAATACAGAACGCAGAGTATACATGAAGTTGCCAGATACTGAAGCCCATAGGCTTTAAACATGATGGATAGTGTATATTGTGTCCTGAAACAATTTTACCGATATATTGTTGGAATCATTTGATTGACATGGTCCCTGGTTTTGGCTAAACATTTGGAATTGGTAGATTAGCAGATTTGTATGGGACTCTGACTAAAATGCCCCATTGAAGTTTTATATGACATAATGGGGAATGAAACAACTCTTTATGGATGACATACAAGGAGTCTTTGTGCCTTCAATCAAGCCATGATTTCCAAGATTTGGTTTAAATTTTGTTTTCAGTATTTTACCAGGTAGCTGAGGATCCCTGATACAATCCACCCAGTCTAACAGAGCTTGTTAATTAAAATTCTCACTGGTGCTATGAAAGCTTCAGTAGTTTTATTCATGTCCTCTTCAAGAAATGTCAATAAATGAGAATTTGTTGTTATTAAGCACTAGCACTTGGGATGAATAAATGTTGATGCTTGATCATTTCAACTTGGGTGGGAGAAGCAGATCATCAGTTACAAGGATTGCATGAAACCTTATCAGATACACAGAAAAACATTAGAAAAGAAAATGCACTTGGTATGGATGTAGTAGAAAAACTGGAAGTGCAATTTGCTGGTAGAGACTCTCAACTGACTATACAGGTACCAAGGAAGAAAGAACTCTTCTTTTTAATATTAGATCTTTAATGGCAGATGGCATGGGTGGAAATGACCAAAATGTTCAAAAAGTTGCCTTTCTTAGGTTACTAATTGCAATCATAATTACAGAATATGATGCCAAGTTTTATATCTCCATATTTCTATTTTCAAGTACAGAATAAGCTCCAAATGGCAGGTTCCAACGAAAATAGCTTAGAAGTTCGTAAAACTAAATACACTATGTAATGTGGGTGTAAAATGGATCAACAGAAGAGACATCTAACCAGGGAAAGCTATGTAAAACAAACTTTGCTATCTATTATGGTAATGGAGAAGGCAAGTTAAAAGCTAGTTACATTCCTTTACTATTAGAATATAACAAAAAAATTGTAGAACACTGAAATGGGAGGCGAATAGTTGCTTCAGGGAATCCAACGGATCTTTTGGTGATTTTGTGGGAAAGAAACCAGTAGTAGGGGACAAAATTGCTTATCCATTGCCAAAGCTGCTTGAAATTGTGCATACAAATTGTGCACCATAACAACCGACTACCAGCAGCTTCTTGATGACTTCCCATAAGAAGCTTCTTGATAAACATCCCATATCTGGGTAAGAGTAAACAGAAACCTCAAGATCTGGAGGTTATGGAAATAGGAAAAGTCAAAAGTAAAGAAGCTAGGTAAGCAGTGGACAAACATTGAGAGAAAAACAGTTGATGATGGAAATATATTTGCCACAAATATGTAGCATCTTTAGTATCAGTTCTCAATTTATCCGAAGATATATAGCATCCTGAGTTTTTAAAACGATAAAAACATTTTAGGTTTCCAAAGTCTAGAGAGGGCAGCTATTTCCAATGTTATTGAATATGCATTTGTCAGAGGTTTTTCAATGTGCTTGTTGCACGCAACTTCTCTTTTTGCAATGAATATGTAATTGTACCGTAACAAAATCCTGTGCTGTTCTTAGGTACCATGAACGCATAGTGTGGACTGACAAGGACCTGAATTTGAAGCTTATGAGGAAGGGTCTATTGACACGTATATATGCTCCGATGGTGAGTTTCAATCAGAAATTTCTTTTTAAATGTTCTCTTAAACTTTGAAATAATATTTGTATGGAATGTGTCCCTGGATTAGGTGATAATCCAAGGTTTGAGGGAGGCGGGTGTTTTCACCAATGCTCTTGCCTCTGGGCATTCTCTTCTTGAGAAATCGATGTCAAAAGAGCAGTTCTTGTCATCTATTTCCAATTCAAGCACAACCAATTCTTCTATGGCTTCACTTTCTAAACATTTGAGTGATGATAAACATCAAGTGAAATTGGGTAAAGCAAAAGGCGAATCCCAGGCGGCATCAAGAAAGCTCCGAGAAACTTCAGATGACTCTACTGCAGCAGTTCCTCCTATGGCACCTCCATCTTTAGATGCTTACACAGAGGACTTCTCGAAAATGTGAAACATTATTTTGATATTTTTATCAATTAATTCAAAGCATCTTGAAAAGGATAGTAACAACCATGATGCTGATGCTCGAGATTTTTTTTTCCATGTTTTTTCAAATAGTGGATGTACAGACAGTTTTGTAACTGCCAGTTACAGAGCTGAGGATGAAGAGGAAGATATTTTACATGATTTTAGTCTCAGACATGGTGCTTAGGTGCCCTCCATAAAGCTTGTTTTCAGTTTCTTGTCTTGATGGAGAAGCAGGCTCTTTACTAAGTATTTTTTGAAGGTCAAATCTGGTTGCAGTCTGAATCCAGGTCATCTAAATTGAGAGGAAACATTCCCGATCATTACCCAAGCGCAGCTGTAAAATTATTTTAATCTTTTGCAATGGACAATGTACACTGTAGATTTAGATTGCAGTCATTTGGCTCCACTGGTATATCAGGTTACTTTTGGTTCAGATTTTTGTCAGTATGACAGCATTATTTTCATCAGGCAATATATTCTGCTTTGACTAATTAAAGACTTTTATAATATGAATGCAGAAGAAATGCAAGGAGGATTGATTATTTTTTAGACTTCAAGCTTTTGCAATCCATAATCTTTAAAGATAATGTTTTCGAAGAAAATTGCATGGATGATATATTAGCATCAATGCTTTGGGCCACACTTTACCCCAAACAGTACTTACCCAAAAAATCTACTCGCCTTGAGAATCGAATCCTCATTTCAAGCATCACAAGACTTTGAAAATGGGATAAAATTCTACGTATTTATGTGGCCTGCAATCTTTAGGAGTAAGCCTCATGAGTGGCTAAGAAGTTGGAGCCGAAACACCATTTTCAAAACAAAAAAAATCCATTTGTCCAGATGTCAAATTCTCATTTTAATCATCACAAATCTATGAAATTGGGACAAAATTCTATATATAATTCTATGTTTCAAACAACCAAAAAAAATCTACTAGCCTTGAGATATTGGATACTCATTTTAAGTATCACATGACTATGAAAATGGGACAAAATTTTACATGTATTTTTGTTACATGCAATACATAGGTGTAAGCCTCACGAGGGGCCAAGAAGTATGAGCTAGAGCACCATATCTCAAAAAAATAAAAAATAAAATCCATTTGTGGAGACATCAAATCCTCATTTTAATCATGGGAAGTCTATGAAATTGGGATAAATTTCTACGAGCTGGAATTGGGGTAACATTGTACACGTATTTTTGTTGCATGCAATATATAGGTGTAAGCCTCGAGAGTGGCCAAGAAGTATGTGCTGAAACACATCATTTTCAGGGGAAAAAAATCTATTTGTCAAGACGACAAATCCTTATTTTTGATCATCACAGGTCTACGAAACTGGGATAAAATTCTGCATATAATTATATGTTGCAAGCAATCTATAGGAGCAAGCGTCTCGAGGAGCCAAATACGAGCTGAAATGACTATTTTTAAAAATAGATGCAGTCTGTCCATAAATTCTTTGCTCAAGGTATAAATATTGATAATTATAAGCAATTCAGCGTGAATCTTTCTTTAGCACACTACATTGATGGATAAAAATTATGAATTTTTAGGTTAATCCTTCCATAAAATGTAACACGAAGGAAAAATGGGCAAGAGGTGACAGACACTTTGAAAATGTTAGTCCCATGTTTCTGGTCCAAAAGGCTATTTTATGCGGGTGTGAATAAATATATCCTCTCCTAAATGCTGCTGCTAGATTTTGGATCATAAACAAGTGCAAAAAAAATATTTTAATGATTTCATGCTTAGAAATTTCCAAAATACTTCACTTTATGTGATTCGACTAATAACAACAAACTCACATTTATTGAAATTTCTTGAAGAGGACACGAAGAGGTTACAGATGATTTGTTGAGCCACAAAAGACTATAAGACATCACAAAATAGGTTACCAACTTGAGGATATGACTCAATGAGTTAGAAGAACAAACGAAAAGGAAAAGAACATCACATTGAAATTGACCCTAATTTTAATGAGGCTTCTTGTTCCTTTGTAAAATGTGATATTGATTATGGGACCCTTTTGGGCCATTGACTGATTTTACCTTTTACGGTTCCATATTATGATTAAGGTTCATTGATTACATCAGAAAACATGTGGCATTATTCATGGTACATTTTAGATACACATACATATATATGAACCCTAGAAAACATACAAAATATAGATTACAAACATGCACATCTAAAGGAAAAATTATACATGCAGCATCAATTATACAAAACATTATAATAGTAAAACATATGGAACCACAAATGTCAAAACATAAAATGAGCAAATACACTGAGGCCATCTCTTGGGGGGAGGTGCCCTTGACAATCCCTCCCCTGCATCACTCTAACCACTATCATGGGTCCTCATAATGCTATCATTGCCATGTAGTCGATTGACCTCCTTGTGTAGTGTGATGAGCTTTTCCTGTTGCACTCGAATGGTCATTTGTGGACTATCTAGTTGACTTGTCAAATGCGCAATGAAGACATTATTTGGTAGTGCAAGCATTGATCTCTATGCATCGAATTGTGATACCTCTTTCTTGAGCCCTTTCCTCTTGGCGTGAATGGCATCAAGGTCTAATTGTAGCCTTTGCTACTTTTGGATGACTATATCATGCTCTACATTTGATCTGTCTCTCCCACTCTAATGATGCACACTCTACAAAGACAACCCTATATGCCATCATGGCTTGGTTCACAAGGTCAAAAAATGATGCAAATCATCCAACATGTATATTATCATAGATTATCCACTCTACTAGGATGACTGACACACCCTAAGTTAGATGCTTGATTATGAGAGAAATGTGTGCCACCCACTCAACTACATTCCTTGCATGATTACATCTTTTGTTAGCCACATATCAACAACCATTAGTAAAACAAACATGATTTCAAATGTAATCATCACTAATATACTTGAATCTCTGGCCTGCTAATCTACATCGACTAGTGCTTGATGTAGGGGTGATGTCTAGAGCACCCTATGGATCAATTCCTTTTGTAGTAGGTGTGGTTATGGGAACATTGAGAGGATAAAAAAGGATGATCCCCCTCTTGCCCACCATGCACATCATCCATGTCTACCATCTACACTGGGGGTCTACATCATCATCATTGATATCTATTTGCTTTGTGGATGGGAACCTCACCTTCTCTCCCCATTTGAATGGCTATTTGTGATGCCTCCTATATAGAACTATCTCAGGGGGCACAATTTCTTAAAGGTTGAACTGACATAGCACATGCTCGTAATGAAATAACTCCATAACTATGCTATGCTTGCCAAATGTCCACTTGGGACACTTAATGTGACCTAACTAGAATCTATCATTGACATCTGTGGACAATTATTTATGTGACCTCTAGGTGATGTCTCTGAGCCTCGATCTATCAAATACTTGTTGGAAAGCTCTTAGGGTCCTTCGAGCTCTGTGCACTTGCCTATATCTATGGTGCCCCATTAGTCCACCAATGCTACTTGTGGAACTGTTGTGTCTAATGGTAATCCTAGGGGCACGATACTCGAACATGCTTATAGAACCAACACTCTAGTAGAGATGCCCCTTAGAGGGACATGACTCCATCAACGAGTGTGTGCAAGTCATCATATATATGGGTCAAGTGGCAACAAGTACAACCCCATGCAAATGTTGTTTTTTTCTCCTTAACATCCCTACATACCTGTATGAGACCATACGTGATATGGGAGCCCCTGTACATTTGGAAGAATAAAGAGACCAATTAGAAAAATGACAAAAATGAGAAAAATAGGGTTTTAGGATGATTTATTATATTGATGTTGCCTCACTCAATTTGGACTTGTACGTGATCACCCATAGTTAACACACTACCTTGTTGGACTACCATCATGATAAAATACAAGAATACTACAGAGCCCCAAATATACTTGTTTCTCAAAGGTGAATGTGCAAATGAAAGTGATATTTTACTATTCACCTCCCTTATATGGTTGAGGAAAACATTGCAACTTATAGATTATGCATCTTGTGACCTTTGTTTTCAAAGCAATATGTTCATATTGATGATTGCATACTTTATTCACATTGACACACGACCTAACACACATTCAATCTTATTTTTCATGCATAGTGTATTTATTACACCTCTACTCATAGGTTGATGACACGTTTCAACATATGATACACACAAATGAGGATATCGATACATGATGCCTATCTATTTACAACAACACATTTTTAGAGTGCATGTGCTAATTTCCACTTATTTTATCATTTATGCCATGTGCCATGTGTATTTATTGTGATATTCCTTTATGGTCCCTTATATGCGCTTTTATGCTTATCTATAGAAACGATTCCATTCTATCGATTATCACATGATGTTTATCAAGCCATTCAATTATCATTCCATTATTACACAATTCATTATCGGTCTACATTGATACATCTTTCACATTAAACTGGGGGCATCATGCCTTTCCCCTTTTAACACCTTGAGTCATTATTGCCACATGTTTAAACATGGGGCCATCATTTCTTCCCCTATATATCGCACTTTCATCCAGACATATCTTTATACTTAGGGACATCATGCGCTTCCCCTTTACACATTGTGCTTACTATTGCTATATCTTACATTGGGGGCCTGTTTGGATTCATGCCATCATTTGCATTTTCATCACCACTAGGGACTTATTGCCTTATACTAATGTGTGCTCATGCTATTAGATGCCACATTGGCGGTGCATTCCAATCTAGTGCCTTACATAGGTGTTCCTAGTCTTTGAGGGTAACATCACCATTCTTTTCCCATGCTAGTAGCGACATTATTATTCCTTGCTACCATCTCCAACCCATGTGCTTATCATTCGAGATATTTACATGATCATGTTGCACAATGCATTCTTTACAGTCATTGTTATACATGCTTACATGATTACATGAGTATATGCTTACATGCTTAGATTGCATTTACTTTTCCTATACTATTTTTCTACTCCTAGAATTCCTTGTATCCTATGGATAGAACTAGTTATAGAGGGGTGGTGGGGGCATAGCCTCTCACTAATGCTTTCATCTTTAGTTCTTATAGAGATAGTTATATGTGCTCAAAAGGATTCATCTTTAGTTTTTACTGAGAGCATATACATAAGGCAAACAAACTTGATGACACGTTGTAGGGTCCATTGCTTTATATGGACCCTCGATGATACCCTTTCTTGATGAAGGGGGTAAATCATAAAACACACAACAACAAAAATTGCACATAGAAAAAATAGAACTTTCTTTTATTGATTTGGACAACTTATTACATTACAAAAGCTCAAATACAATCAAAGGAATCAACCCTCCACAGGTTGCAACACATTACAGCTTCCTATCCAAGACTCTGGAATCATCTACCATCTGTAACCCCAAATCTGCTAGGGTTTCTATTTTTCCTGCCTATTACTGACTCTACACTTTTCCCCCTTTACTCTACTACTGCCCAGAGTTCCCAAAAATGGTTATTAATAGCCTTTTTGGTGGCCAACAACTTAATTTCAAAATTTGCATCTCCCTCCAAAAATAGGTCAAATTTCGGGAGCCATAACTTTTGATCCAGGTGTCTAATTGACGAAACATTTTATGCGTCAGAAATCTCGCGGAGTGCTCTATGCGCTATGAACTTGCTCTGCCTGTTCTAGCCATTCTCGGGCCCGTACAGGGCCGTTTAGTGCCTCAAACCTGAGTTTGAATAATTTTTAGGCATTTTTCAGGAAACGGAAACTTTAAAATCTTTCAGCTTGCAAATGATCTTTGCGTGATTCCTTCGCCAAAGGTCTTATTTTTTAGTTATGAAACTTCCTGCAAATTTTCACTTCAATCCATGCCCAAATGCAAACTTTCCTAAAATAGCAGGTTGCTATTTTTAGCAGTTTGAAAAAACTGAAAGTTCTACATCATTATTCAAGCGATTATGGAACCATAACCATAAATTTTGAAAAGAAATGGAAAGAACATCAACAATTTTGAAACACATCATTTTTTTGGGTGATGCAAGATTGCCCTTACACCACTGGATGCTCCTACATCATTTCTTGTTTGAACATTTACTATATATGCATGTTTGTGAATTCTATGTACTTTAGATGCATGATCATTCTAGGATTTACATGCACTTCAAAGTGGAGGCAAAATGTAATAATGAAATTTATATACCCATGCCATTTTCCATTTAGTTTTGTGCTTGCTTTGAGGAGTGTGGCTTGATACACAAACATATGGACAAATGGTGTAATTTTGTTTAAAGTTAGGTCCCTTTCCTTATGCCACCTACCTAGCCATACACATCCCTATACACTTAACACTTATCTCCATCCGTATGTTTACATATCGCTATACTTTCACCCTATTTTCTTATTTATCAAAGATATGCACACACATATTTCCATACACATGGTATCCACTTTGATTTGGCCCCTTTCACATTTTTGGTAAAGTTTGTGCTCGCAGAGATGTTCTCATAGTCATAAACTCTATCCTTCCCAAATTCAAAATTTAAACTTTAAATTTGACTGATTCCTGCCTATACCCTTCTTGCCTACGACCTACTAAACATAAATTTGTGTGATGTGTTACTATTTACTTATATTTAAAGGAATTAAATGCATTCAATTAAATACACATTGAAGAAAAGGGGAGTCATTCACATATCATTCACATTACACACTTCAATTGGAGCACTTAAAGGAATCTAGATTTGCACGAGCATTCCTAGGAGCATATGCATGTCTAAAGAGTGTTGCTTTTGATATTGTATACACATTTCTATGGGTTGACGTAGGAGAACATGTCCCCTAGAGACACAATGACATCCCTACCAAGTTACACTTAAATACCGCTAACCTTTATATATTAGAAGTGGAGGATACAAACACATTAAGTGAAGTGAAGAACAAAAGTTTGCTAATTTTTGAGTACAAGGTTGTAGGTGTAAGATAGATCCATGATCACACACTTGTCATTGATCCCTAGTTTTGTCCCTACACATAATAACATAAAGTTTTGATTTTGAGGTGAGGACTAGACTATTACCTACTATTTTTTATCCCAAGGGACATCGGATTCAGATCTACATCAAATTTAGTACTCTTTGGTCATAGAGCTAAGTTGCATTATTATTTATATTTATATTCTCATATTTAATTGTTGTAAATTATTAGATTATCAGTCCCAACTAACATCATTAATTAGTCTAAATTAATTATATTTAGGTATATACATTTTATCATATTAGCCTAAACTAAGCTTAAGGAAATGTTATTTTCCTTTAAAACTTTATAAATTACATTAAAAATGAGTTAAACACTCCTAATATTTTATTAGTTATATTAAGAATGATTTGAACACGTTTCTTGGTGGTTAAACTCTTAGAGCAAATTAACCCTCTATCCCATCTATAACATTCCTAATATGTTTAATCGATTTAATTGTATTAATCATATCAATGTATTATATTATGAGAATTGTTAAAAATTAAAAAAATTAAAAAAATATTAGAACAAATGTATGGAATAATTAGAAAAAATAAATAAAGGGTCTCAAACTTTAAAGATTTGAATATTACATATTTATAATAATTATAGATTTAATAATAGGATGGAAAGCCAAAGACCAAATTTATGTGGTATTGGTTGATTGCACACACCATATAATTTTTAAATGTGAAAAATATGGCTTGTAAAATTAGTCAACATAAATTTCAAAAATAAATAAATAAATCAATACAAAATCCTAGACAAAATAATCTAAATATTTATAGAATAAACCCTTCATCTTCAATAGGATGCCTAAACCTCTCTTATGTTTATCTATTAACTAGGACACTCTCCCCACTATTATCACAATCTTGAGCGACTCTATGTGCTTGTCAATGGGAGGGCTTGACTTTATTGACACAAGAGTCTTGAGGTTGTGTACGCACTTGATCTATCTCCTCTTTTTTTTGTTTGGAGAAAGCATAAATGATCTAAATGTCTTCAATCACCTTAAGTTGGTCAAGTTTCTTGACCCACACGTTGATTTGTTAGTTAAATGCCTAAAGGCCATCTACTTCTTTCCTAACTAGGTGATGCCATAATATTAATGGTTACACTCATGAAGATAAATAATTAAGCAGGTTGCTAGTTTTTAGCATTAGAATAGCTACACTAGGGTAAAAGCACAAAGTTGTGTCACTTTCAGCTATCTTATTAGCACAAGTGAATTTAAGTATTTCTAACTAAAAATCAATTTTGGTCAAACATATGATCTTGTAAGATTTATTCTAGTTAAGTTAGATATGTCCACAACTTTTCCAACTAAAATTGTTGGCTAAATGCATATGTAGCACCACAATGAGGCCAATTTACCAAAAAAATAAAATTATTTGAAAAACTTGATATTTCAACAACTTCTACTTGTGTAAATAACATTTTTTTTAAAATATAAAAATACCCTTTTGTAGATTTATAAGTTTAGTTTTCATATATATATATATTAATAGTTTAATTATTATTTATATTTTATATTTTATTTTTACTAAAAGTAGGTTATCAGCACAAAACATTAGGTCGATTACCACGTCAATGAAAATAGTAAAATTTATTTTAAAAAATTGAAAAAATTGATGCCCTAGATAAAAGAATCTATATCAAGATGGTATAATTTCTTTTTCTATTTTAGATAAATAGTTAATATGAAAGTTGACGTCGAATGGAAACAACTATGTTTTAATACACAACTTTTAAATATTTATTTTAAAAAAAAAATTATCAAAATTGGAAAAAAATATATCCATGCCCTAAAGTTTCAAGTTATAAATACAAACAAAAAAATTGAAGAAAAAAAATTATTATATAAAGATTAACGTCTCATGTAACTTCATTTTTCAGCATTTTATCAATAACTAAATTGTAGTGTCAATTTATTTAAAACTATATTCAAATAATTTTTTTATTTTTATTTTTAAAATACAAACATAAAATATACTAAAAAATAAATGTTTTATTAATTTACATCATTTCAAAATTTAAAACATATGTCACTTTTTAATGATTCAAGTTTAAAAGTTGGACTGGTTGTTTCCTTTATAAAAGTGTGACACAACTTTGTACTTTTACCTACCAAACATATGTATTTGTTTTAAGTAAAATTATATCATAAAAAATATAACTTCTAAATTGTGATAAAGATTAAATATATGTTATATTAATTATATATAATATTTTTTATTTACATAAACAGTTTTAATTTAAAAATTGTTTTTAAATTTTATTAAGAATTGGATTTATTTGTACTTATAATTTAATATATAATTTTTATTATATAAATAATATATTAGGGAGACGTTTTTCAATAAAAAAGATCTTAAAAGTGAACCTTTCATGTTATGTTTTTTCCATTAGAAGTATAGATTTTAAGACATTTTGTAGTTTTTGGGGTACTCTAAAAATTTAAAAGATCAATTTATTAGATTTGGGAGAATATTTTGAATGATTAATAATTCAAAATTGTCACAACTCAATTTTTGAATTCTAAATTTAAAAATTAAACATAAAATGTATATTCATTTAAAAATACAAATAATAAACAATTGAGGATAAGATTTGCAAATCCACTAAAAAGTGGAGGATGCATTATCATTAAAATAAAAGAGTGGAGGATGCATTATCATTAAAAACAAGAGTGGAGGATGTATTATCATTAAAAAAATAAGTGGAGGATGTATTATCATTAAAAAAAAACAAGAGTGGAGGATGCATTAAATGTTGTAATTTTCTATAAATTGCCTAGAATTGTGAGGAAGAGGGACACGGATCTCTGGTTTGGGAATGCTGGAGAAATTTGTAAGAATTCTCCTCTTCTTCCTTTCATTTTGTTTCCCTTACAAGTATAGTTCATACATTTTGTTAATAAATTTTAGTTAAAATTCATGTTGATGTTATGTTTGGAAGTTTTTATGAAAGTATTAGAAGTAGCCATGGTTTTAGAATTTAGATTTACACCTGTCAAATGTATTTGCTTGAAAACACACAAACATGAATGTCTATAGAACTATACCCTGTTCCAAAGCTCCCATATTGGCATGGGTGGGTAGGATCCCGGTAAAGGTCGTAGAATTTGGCTTTAAATCTGCCAATTGAATTTACTTGAATACACACACGTATATGCTTTGATGGAGGCTCAAAGCTTCAATTTGTGCACAGGCAGGAGGATGTTGGCATAGGTTATGAAGTTTGGCTTTACGCCTGCCAATTGCATCTGCTTGAATGTTTCTAAAATCCTTTTCAACAGATCCATTTTTGTGAAATCCTACAATCATTGAATGACACCTCCTTGAGGCATTCTGCCAAATAGCTCACGTACCATGATTATGCTTCCACATTTTGTAAGCATGTCTATCACGTCACTTGCAATTACAGCATCTGACAAAAATTCCCTTCCGTTATGCTTGATAGATGTCCATACCCTGTTTCTAAAGTGCCCATTTTGGCGAATGTAAGGAAGACGCTAGCAGAGGTTGATTTACAGCTGACGATTGCATTTGCCTGAAAGTTTCTAAAGCCCTTTCAACGTCTCCATTTTGTGCAATTCTGCGATCATGCATTCCATGAGATGACATCCATTTGAGGCATTCTGTCAAACGGGAGGATGCTGGCAAAAGTTGTAGAGTTTGGTTTTACACATGCCAATTTCATTTACTTGAAAATTTTGATCAAATCCATTCTGTGCACATCCTGCAGTCGTTGCAGCTCATGAGGCAACATTTCTTTGAGTCGTTCTATCAAATAGTTCACATGTCTGGTCTGTGCTTCCACATTTTTTTTTATATATGTCTATTAGGTAACTGCAATTACAACATCTGATAAAAATTTCCCTTACATTATGCGTGAGGGATGTCCATACACTATTCCAAAACTCCATAGCTACGGAGGATGTTGACAAAGGTTGAGGAGTCTGGATTTGGACTCGCCAGTTGCATTTGCTTAAAAGTTTCTAAGGCCTCTTCAGCAAATCTATGTAAACGCACCCTGCTGTCATGGCATTCCATGACATCACATTTCTTTGGGTCATTTTTGTCAAACAACTCACTTGTCTTTCCTGTGTTCTCCCATCGCATATATGTCTACTAGATAGTTCCAACCGTTCTGCTTTGACGGATGGCCATGCCCTGTTCACAAGTCCCCATTTTGGCATCCGCAGGAAGGGTGCTGACCAAGGTTGTGGAAATTGACTTTATGCCTGCCATTTTCAATTGTTTGATAGATCTTAGGCCTTCGCAATAGAGACTGTAATTTTTCATCCCATAAGTTGAGGCCTCTTTGAGGCATTTGGTCAAACAATTCACGTTCCTTGACTATGATGCCCTGTTTGCATATTTATCTAAAAGAACATTCCAATTATAACCTCTAAAAAATTAAATGTTCAGTAACTCTTTTTAACTCATGTTAATAGTCGCTATAATGGAATTGCTTTATAAAAATATTGACACACAAGTCTTGGGAAGATTGAACAAATAAATGTCATTACTTAACAAATTACCTTTATATTCTATTTGCTTGAACAATTAACTATATAATTGGTATATTAATGATTAGTGACCATTCTTTAAACTATGGCATCTCCTTGAAAACAAGTGAACCATGTTAATTCAAAACTAGAGACCCAATGAATCTACACAAACAATAATATACAAGTATGGACAATTTTCTTGAAAATTAACTTTTGACCATATATGACACAAGCGGAATGACTTATGTTGACCTCTATGATTAAGTATCTAGGTGATTAAGTACCAAAATGTGAAATGGTTGGAAATTGAAATACAAGCAAAAATGTCATTTTAAATTAATACTTATGTACACTAAGTTAATTTGAAAACAACCTTAAAATCTACTAGGGAAAATGAATAATGAATGGAGTAAGTAAATTACTTGGTTCCTTGAACATGAAGACAAAGGTATTTTGAAATAGATGAGTTATCGTAATATAAATTATGATCTTGCTTCAGTCATGCATGGAATTGGGAAGTTCTTTAAAATAGTCATAAAACCTTAGAACCACTAATTACCATTTCTTAGGTATTCGGAATCATTGTTATCCTTGATCAAGTATATCCAAAGGTTTGTTGCTAATGGAAGTTTACCAGTTTTGTTAAATCTATTTTGAAACTCTTGTTACATCTTTTAATTCTTACTAGTTTCAATTTGAAAATGAACTTATAATGGTCATGCAAGAAAATGTCTCAATTATTCACTCTTGGAATAAAGTCTATTGATGTATGACAAAATAGGTTATCAATATTCCTTGTTTTTCCAAATCTAAACCTCTTTATAATGAGAATTGATAGAATAGATTAAATATTTTCTAAGCAAAATTATCATGCATCTTTATGTTCCTTTATCAATTTTCTTAGTTAGTGATTATGCAAGTTTTTCTTCTCTTTACTAGATAGGTAAACCTTGTAAAGAAATGTCCAAACTCAAACAAATCGCAGTGTTCGGTATTTACGGTACCTCTGGGTCACATTTACAGGTAATGTTGTCGCGTTGAACCAAGTACCTCGCGCTTAACATAGCTGCAACAACGACATCTGGGCACCGTCCCTCTAAATCGTCGGGGAGTAATAAGGAACATGTTTAAGTTAAATCCGCAGGAAGGGAAAATCTCCTCGGATGCCTGACTAAAAAGATTAAGAAAAAGAAAAAGGTGAGACTATCAAAAATTGTTGTAGGACGATCAACGGGAAGACCTCATCGGGGAAATATGCGTGATAGGTAAATTATTCACACTTGAAAACTTAAACGCCAAACACTCCCGGGAGGTGTGTTTGCAATACTAGTTTCTTACGAATTCCGTCTTTGTATCACTTGAGTGAATGGGCCATTGGCGAAGAACTGTGTACCAACCATAGTTACATAAAACATAGTGCAAGACAGAACTACATGTTCACATTCGTCGTGTAGATTGCATCCATAGAGGGCCTTGATCCCGTGGATACAGGGTATGTAGGCAGCCTGAACGGTGAAGGATGCCCCCAGTACTCAGGTCCCTCGGATATAGGGCACTCTTTAATAATCAACTTCATAATCTCGATCTCTAGTTAAAAGGTTAACTAGGTAACTTAAGAACTCTCCTAGTACTCAGAAGAATCCCCAGGGTGGATTACTTGTACCCAGCATTGCTGTAAACTGAGGTGAGTACAAGTTGATGTTATGTGTTCCCTGGTCGACATCCTCAGTACAGTGTCTGGGCAGACTGTGGTCCCCAGGAAGTGACTCATGAATCTATATTGGTTCCGAGGGAGTCAGAAGTCTCTGGCCAGAGCATAATGATTCCTGTCCTCTTTAGCCCGTTTGGCTATTATGTTTATGTATCCCGGATTGGAGCATAATGATTCATGTCCTATTTAGCCCGATTGGCTGTTGTGTTTACTTATCTCGTATTGGATAGAGTCTTGGTCCGTTTGACCACCAGGCCGTTTTGCCACCATTTGTTCTACCTTGTTTCGGGTAGCGATAAGGTCCGTTAGACCTGGTTCCATATGAACCTATTTGCCCAAAGGATAGAAGAGCCTGGGTTGGCTTAAGAATGTTCTGTTTTGAACATATGGCCCGTTTTGGCCGAAATATATGTTCCATTTTGAACATATGGCCGTTTTGGCCGAAGTTTTTCCTGAGTACTCAATGAAAGTTTTGATATATCTCATAAGAACTTGTTAATAAAGTAAAAATTTTGAAAATTCGAGTTTGGATCAAGCGGGTCCTTACAAAAATCTTAAAAGTTTGTCTTTGCATTTGCATATGACCTTTCTTCAATTAAGTTATAACTTAAATTTCAAGTTCATTTTGAAAAAGATTAAATGTTTCTACCAATTTATCTTTTCCTAAGGAAAAAAGCTATAAATTTCACTTCTTTGGTCAAGATATTTAAACAATGTCTAGTAATACCTCAAATTCCTATTAACTATGTCATGGCAATCCTAAATATTTTACTTCTTCAATCAAGGTGCTTAAATAATGCTTCATAAATTTTTAAACTTAATCAATCATGGCAGTTTTATAGATTTCATATGTAGTTTACATAATCAATAACTAATGTTATCAACAAATGAGAATTATTTTAAATTGTTATCAAAGTTATTGTATAGGAGAAAATCATTTGCAATCAAATCAACTATTACATGCATGCATGTTATAGGGGCCACCAAGCAAGCTAGAATTAAATGTTCACCTCTAACTACCCTATTGTTGGAGGCAATGACTTTTTGAGACAAATATGAAGCTCGCATGCTGTAGATTTAGGATATGAAACTAACCTACTTTGGGCCTTCAACATGATGGGAGATATAATTCCTTTTCTTTTAGTAAATAAAAATAAAACCAATGTTATGCTTTAGGAGGATTTGGATCACTAAAACAAGTTGCAAATATTGGGTGTTGCTTGACAGTCTTTGTGGTTTTGTTAGTAGCTTCATCTACTTGTTTATCATCCACATGTTAAACTACAAGTCTTAATTTGACTTCAATGGTATCACAAGGCCTAATTTGTCTTTAACATTTGTGAAATAGAATATGAAACAATTTGGTTTAGCTAACATTTCATTTCCCTTCTCTGTATATTAACTAAATGCACAAAGATGAGTCCACTTAAGGTGGAAGTTTCAGACTTAGAAAAAAACTCGAAATCAGGTTAACTAAAACGGGATCCCGCTTTTTATGAAACATGATCCTATTTTGCTTCGGGATCCCGAGCCAAAAGTGTGATCTCATTTTCTAGAAACGGGATCTCGTTTTGAGTTTCATAAAAGGTTAATATTTTAACGTTTATGAAACAGGATCCCATTTCAAAACGGGATCCCGTTTCATAAAATTTAAATTTCTAACCCACTTTTTGCTATGGGTTTTGGGTCGGAAAAAAGGCTTGGGAACCCGACCCTTGGCTTTGGACCTGGTTTGACCTGCAAGTTGAAGGTCTTATCAATGTCACAAGAAAATAGTGACTTTGGGCATATGTCTGAAGGCCTTTTTTACAGAATTTTTTGACGAAATTAAAACCCATTATAGATGAGACAGTGTAGATTCCAAATATCTAATTTTTTTTACAATTGGATTATTTTTTCTATTTTTCAATTAATTTATGATGAAACAGGTCCATAAACTTGAATTATCAGGGTTTTTTAGTATTTTAATAACTTTTTATTAAAATAATTTTTTGTAAAAAGATTGTATGAAAACGTACTTCAGACAATTCTTTTCAATTTGAAAAAAATAAATTTCAAAAAATGATAAGTTTAGGTCATCTTATGCGTGACGTACATGATTTTTTAAAACACCAAAAATGGCCAATAAAAAATTAACAAAAAAAAAAATTCAATAAAAAATTACAAAAAAATATCGAAAAACGTGCTTCAGTGAGTTACAAATATTTTCCCAAAAGGATTTAGAAAAATATGATTATTTAGGTCAAAATATGGATGACGTACACGTGCATGGTATAGTAAAAAAAAGTGACTTTTAAACAGTGGTTTTTAGAAACGCCTATTAAAAATCAATTTGTATCATCTGGGTATTAAAAAAATTTACATATTTGGAAACTAGACTCCGAGTACTACATTTCATATTTACTGACTTTTTTCAAAATTCCACCTTTAAGTGCTTCAAAGTTTTAGGTCAAAATGTGACAAATTCTAAAAATCAGGGAAAACACTTCCACTTTTTGGCCAAAGAGTGGACTCAACTTGTTGCACACACCCTATTAATATTAATATTAATGTACATTGCTATTCTTTCTAGTTAGATAGAGATAATCTAGAAAAGCAAGGCATAAGCATCACACATCTATTCTCATAGATATTGTACAAAAGTTACCATAATACAAATTTACTATTTAGTTCTATACATGTCAATTGTGTTCTCTACTTTCATTGTCCATTTGCACTCTGCATATCTTTGACCTCTATCATTCATAGCTAATTTTTGCATATAACCCTATTAAATCCATTTAATAATATTGTCCACCAAGTCATCCTCCTAGGACCTAAGTCAGTGGTATCAAAGCATACACACTTCATATCATTTCTGAGTGGTATCATGGTGTATTTAAACTTTCTCTCTATTTGTATCCCCACTCACATGCGTTTTGAATACATGAAGTTAGGGCTCAAGACTTGACCCTTCATCATACCTTCCTACACATCCTCAAATGGTAGATAAATTGTCATTGACACCAACTTTAGAGATGTTTCAAAAAATGATAGACAATGCATTGCAAAGGCAACATGAAGAATTAGAACACCATGCATGTAAATGAGTGGGTATAGTTAATCATTTATTGCCACACTTCAAGTAGGTCTAGGATCCTTCTAATTTATAATGACTTCTTGGTGGTCAAATTCCATACAACCTATACAACTTGATCTAGATATCCATGTGTTTGAAGGAAATACAAACACAAATGCCCTAGATAATTGACTTAACCTAATCTGTTCATACTATGTAGTTAATCATTTCTCTAGCCAAGAGAAGATTGCATTAACTCTTCGTAAAGTTTCTCTCTTAGTGAATAAATGTTGGAATAACTACTACATGATACATGAAGATGACTTAGACACACCTATAGACACATGGAATAGTTTTGTAGAGGAAGTCAAAGAAATGCCTACCACCTTGTTGGAAACTATGATGACCAGCACATCAAGTTCTCTTAGTTATGCCAAGGCCAAGATCAATTGATGTAGGAATACATAGATACTTTTCATACTTTGGTGTCCAAACTAGATGTTCAAGATTTAGAGCAAAACATTGTTTTGAAGTATAATTCAGGCTTGAGAGCACATATCTAATCAGATATGGATTTCCTATAGATCTCTTCAATTGTAGAAGCATATAGATTTGCTTACAAGTTTGAGGAAAAATCCAAAGTTAAGACAAATAGAAGATTCTAAGTCTAAGACCAAACCATAGTTTAAACCATCCAAGCATAATTTCAAACTACAAAATGGATCTCAACACCATTCACAAAAGAAGCAATAATCGTCAAATGACAAAAATAAGTTCAAGACTGGCAAGTGGTGTTCAATTCATAGCTCCAGTAGTCATTCCACTAAAGAATGCCATGCTTAGAAGACTCTACTTGCACATATTAAAGTAGTGAGTACAAACACTATGGCACTAGACAAGGGTAAGAAGATCATGGAATCTAAGCCTAGTGCCATGGTTAGTACCACAAAACATCTCTACTTCCCTTAGAGATATAGAGGAAGCAAAAGGATTGTTCTATTCTCAAATGTGGATCAATAGTCATCTAGTACACTTCATTGTTGACAATGAGAGTAAAAAAAACTTGATTTCTCTTGAAGTAGTTGAAGATTAAACATGCCCTTAATTCCTCACCCACAATCATACTCCATTGGATGGTTTAGTGTGGGCTCTGAGAAATGTCTCACTCAACAGTGTCACTTGGTGTACAACATCATGCATTTTCAAGATAGAGTCCTTTATGACATCGCTAATTAGAGGTATGAGATGTTTTACATGGGAAACCATATATTTACTATCAACATGTAGTTTATGAAGAAAATCCTAAGTGTTTTCATAGATGTTTGTGATAAGAGCTACCATGTACTAGAAATAGTCCCTAAGTTATCACTCATTAGCGCCAAATAATGTAAGAAGCTAGTCAGTTATAGTAAAATAATTATGCTTTTGATGGTGAGACATAAATATAAGAACATGTTTGCATGCAACTAGTTCATACCATAATTCATCTAGTAGAAACAACAATGACCTAGTACTCCATTTTGCACTAGTATTTGTACAATGACCTAGTACTGAAAGCATTTGAAGAATTAAAATATTGACTCTATTTTGCACTAGTACTTGTGTTATTGGATTTTCAACAACCATTTGAGATTGAGATTGATGCATTTGAATATGCACTTAGAGAAATCCTCAGTCAACATGGCTACCTAGTTGCTTACCATAGTGTGTAACATCCACGTTCTTAAAACATAGTAAAATTGAATTTTTTTTTACCATAGAGTAATTTAACAAGATAAAAATGAGATAGAGAAAATTTTTCTTTTATGTAACTCATAAACCAATATCAATAATTGCAAGATTTTTCCTTTACAAAGAATAATATATCATGAAGTCTTTCTCAAAGACATAGTTTACAATGCAAATCAATTACATAGACAATTTGGAATAAATACTGCTGCTGAATACCTGACATCTTTATCACAAGTCATGGCATATCTTTTTCTTGGAGAGAGAGAGTATCTTTCTAGTGATTTACCTCCATCCATAGACCGACAGTCTCCCACATTGCTTCCACATAGGAAGTGGCCCTACCCTTCACGAGGGATATAGACCAAAGGTGACTAATGGTAATTTGCCTATTCCGAGTACACAGTGTTGTATCCTGCTCAACTCTATCAACCATACAACCCTAGATACCCTCTAGCTAAGTATGATTTCTGATAGGATGAGCAATCCGGATACAGTGAATCGACAATGCATTACTTTGGCCGAAGTTTTTATTTTCAATATCGTTCATAATGAACGTCGTCGTTGTGTTCACCCACCCCTACTCGACTTGGATACTATCATATTCCACAGTTTATCCTTATCAACTATGTTTATACAATAGCTAAATTATTTTAACAAGATAATAGTTTTTCTAGACTTTAGACAAATCTATATGTCTTATCTAATCATTTGATTTCAGTTTGACTCTAAGTTTTACATGATAACCCATGAATAAAATGACATTTCATATTATTTGAAGCTCATATCTATGAGACTAGGTTAATAAACAACCCATAGTTTGACTATAATGAAATTTAAGCATACTATCATTCTATAATAGGTATTACTCCTCATACGAAAAGTATGAATATTCTCGACTTACCCATACGTGATGACATCAATCATCACAACACATATATGAACTCGAATATGAATCCAATCAAGATCTCATTTAATTAAAATTAATTTAATCACATCATACTGGTTTACTACAAAGTTATTCTCATTTACAGAATACATAATAAGGATAGTCATATGGACTTCAATGTCTCTATCACAACATTTCCATTGAGTTATCACTCGATTTATAAAATGTGGCTTCCTAAGCTTAGAGAGATTTTCTAAGTTCCCTTAGAAATGAAACCATAATAGACATTTATAAATTTATCAAGAAATGGTTTTATATTACCAATATCCCACCTCAAGGGTTTTGCCTTCCTACTCATCTACGTTGAAATCTATCATAGTTCTTCGTGACACTAATATGTATGCAAGAGTGGTTTAAATATCTTATAACCAAACTCTCGGCCTACCTCAATATTATACCTTCTCATTATATCAACTGTATTTTCTATTAAACTGACAACTTTGAAAAGAGACCCTCTATAGGTATAAAGGAATACAATGATCAATGATTCATCTCAACATCTAAATCATTTAGCTATCAGACTTCAATACAATGCTAAGACATTCGACTCAAACTATATATCCTTTATAAGCATCAGCTAGCCAACTATACTGGTGATAACAATTACTTCGAAAAGTTTAACATATTGAAAAACAATCGTTATACAGTTCGCAGCTATGAATCGTTTATCATAGACAAACTAAAGATAATATCAGTTCTCCTATATGAGTCTACAAGGAACGATAAGAACATGACAATTCTGTTGTTACCATTACACAGACATAAGTGTTACCTGGTGATGGCTCACTGAGTTATTTGTTGCAGAATCTATTGTCCAGTCGGCCTTTATGATGTCACCTTCCTCTCTATGTTTTGGCAGTGATCTCTTGCTATCTTCTCACAATGATCTCCATCTCTTTTTTTACTCTCCCATATCCTGATTCCTATATGCTTTCCCCATAATGAGTCATGGGGTTTAATGACTCTTCAATGCTCATAATGAATCCGTTTCTACCACCCTTATTCGGTTTACAACCGATCCCAATTAATCAGCAGAGATTAACACATGTTTTCGTTAAGGCATAGAATGTGGAAAAGTTCATCAAGCATAACAATAATACCACGTTCCCTCTTAAAAGAGGTCAACACAAGAATAACCGTCGATCATCATTTTTATTGAATACTTAAGTGATCCAAATCCCATCACATGAATTAATGTGGGTGTTATAATTAATATACCCAAGGTTATTCGATGGATAAGTTTTATTAAATAGCAGGAGGTATTATCCTCATTTGGTTTATAAATATATCTATTTGCTTATATCAAATAAGGCTTATGTAACATCGATCTCATTTGATGGTTATGATTTAATCAATAAGAATAATAGCAATAAAATAACAATTTATGGATTTTGTGAATGGGTCGAGTTTACCTCCCCATCACATTCCTTCGCTAAAATCACATCAATCTAACTTGATGGAATTCACTTTGACGTTCAAGGATCGACAAATAAACACTAAGTGACCCAAAAATAAAAACACCACCCATTAGGATAATTATGTTGTAATTGTTACGTTAGACGTAAATGGTCTCAATTCATGATCAAATGACGTTGTTAACGTTACTTACGACTTAATATGACTTACTACGACTTAGAAAGATTTGTAAATAACATCGACTACCTGGCAATTATGTTCAAAAGCAAACTAACAAGGCAAGACTTACCTCTTACGACACATTGGTTCACATTTTCGTTAAACACTTATACTCGATTTGGCAAATAAACCACTTGTAACCCAAGGTCTATATCTCTCTCCTTGAAAGATACTCTCTCTCTCTCTCTCTCTCTCTTCCTCTCTTCTCTGAGAGTCATCTGAGAATTTGTATTCCTGTTTCAACTTGTAAGCAAACAATATATGATCAGTGCATCATTATTCAAATAATTCAAATAATAAATCAAATCTCATAATGCAATTATTAAATCGATAATAACATAATCTTTTCTATAATTTTATAAATGACATTCAATATAATCCATGTCTTTCCTTGTCATTAATCTAATCATCATAATAAATTTACTTATGTCCAAGTGAAAGTAAAAAGTATAGCAAGGTAAAAATTGGGGATGTAACATAGTGAAACATTCATTACATTGGTAAGGAACTGCCCAACATATGATCACAAGATTTATGCTATTGTTTAGGCATGTAAGCATTGAAAGCATTATATCTTGTGTAAGGAGACTATAATCCACACATATAAAAATCCACTTCAATTCTTGTAGAATTAGCACAAGTTACAAAAAGAGTAACATAAAAAATAGTTCTCATATCTTCAACAATTCCATTTGAACATCAAGCATAAGAAGGGAGGTCCCAATCTAGTCATAGATTGTTTGAGCCATCCACTGGATTAATCCATCCTTTATATTCTTGACACTTGGGACATGAAGTCAACGTATGGTTAGACTTGTATCCATTTGACATAGATTTTGTAGATATCTATTAGAATTTGCTTTGTGGTAATTCAATTCTAGATTTATACTTGAATGATGAACTCTTATACTACTTTGGGCACTTGTGTGTTCCACATGAGGTAGAGAGACACAAATTAAAATGGGATGTTCATTTTAACAAGGTTGTATGAAACTTTGGAGTTGAAAAGACTCTTGTAGTGTTGCATAAGTACTTTTAGCCACACCTTAGGTTAGATGTTGCCAAATACATCATGTATTGTACCATATGTGCAATTTCCAAATTGGTCAACACGAAGCAAGGTTTGTACACACCTCTTTTAGTTCTAACAAGGCCATATATATATTTCCATGGACTTCACATACTACCCTACTAGCAAGCATGGTAATGATTGTGTTCTTGTAGTAGTTGATAGATTCTCAAAGATGGTCAATTTTCATACTTTGTAAGAAATTAATCTCAGCTCTAGAAACATCTCAACTATCCTTTTAGAATATCTAGATCCATTTTGGAATGATAAGTAGGAGATATTTTTTGCAGTGTGTCAAGTTATGATATTCATTTCAAGATCCAACTGCGTACTTTTTTGAGTCAAAGTCATTGACCCATATTTCATGAGTAGTGCTTCACAAGAACCCATATCTCATGAGAATGAATGGTATACTTAGGACTTATTGCATCTAGGTGATGCTCATAGGGGTGAAACATCGATACTTCTCGAGAGGTCACCCATCCTAATACTACTTTGACTCAAGTGTGCTTAACCATGGAGTTTCCCCCAAGATCAAGCCCACTTAGCAAATGGGGTAGCAAGCTAAGTGGGCTTGATCTTGGGGGAAACTCCATGGTTAAGTATGCTTGAGTCGGAGTAGTATTGTGATGGGTGACCTCCCAGGAAGTCCCAATGCTTCACCCATGTGAGCATCACCTAGATGCAATGAGTGCTAAGTGGACCATTCATTCTCATGAGAGATGGGTTCCCATGAACCACTACTCATGAAATATGGGTCAACAAGTTTGACTATAAAAACTATGTAGTTGAATCTTGAAATGAATATCATATCCATTTTGGAATCCTAGAATCTATCTTATCTAACAAAGACACAAGGTTCTTGATCAATTTTTGGAAAGCACCTTGGTCTATGATAGATAGAAATTTAAAGAACTCTATTGCATTCCATTTGCAAATTGATGAGTGGAAAAAAGTAGTAAATATGATGATATTGCATCTTCTTAGAATGTACAATTAGAAGAAGAACCACACTTGGGATGAAATCCTACATTATATTTAGCACAACTATAATAGAGCTTCACACAACTCCACCTCGCACAACCCTTTTTAGGGTTGCCTAGGTTTTGAATCTCTAGCACCATTGGCATATCTTATCTTGTTCTAGCCATCAATAATAACTCCTTCAGCTCAAAATGAATTTGATAAAGTTGTTCAATTCATTGAGCACATTCAACAAGTGTAGAACCATTCTACAATAGGCTAATGAGAAATACAAGTAGCACCATGAAAAACATTAGAGACCGCACGATTTTTAGGTTGGTGATTGATTTTGGCTACACTTGCAAAATAGAATACTGATAAGAGCTCATTGTGCAAGCTTTGTACACTTTAGTATGTGACCTAAACCATCACCAAGCAAGTAGGAGATAATGCTTTCAAGCTTAATCTTCCTTCGTACCTTGGGTAGAATCCAGTCTTTAATGCAAAGCTCTTGTACCATTACTTTTGATTTCTATTTGATACATTAGATGTTATAGAGACTCTTCAACAAATAAAGATCAATCCATATTATTGTGTTCCCTTAGAATTAGATCAAATCATTGATGCTAGGGTCCAATGAACACATTAAATGGAGATACATCTCCTCCAGAACATCAAAGTAGGTTAAGTGTCTTCCCAAGGAAAATGGTTTAAAGAAGTGTAGGCTTTAAATTTGTTTGCACATCTTTTAATGCAATTTCATGCAATGGGGACCATTGGTCATAAGGAGGGGTGAATCATGTAAGAGGATTCTGGTCAGTGAAACACACTACAAATATCAAGTGTTACTCGACAACCCTCATAGTTTCATTAGTAGGATCATTCACATTGTCAACACCCACATGTGAAACTACAAATCTTGATTTGAGTTTAGTGATACTGTAAGGACTAACTCATCTTTAGAGGCTGTGAATGGTTGCGAAGTGAACTATAAAATTATTTGTTTCAAATGACGCTTCATCTCCATTCTTTGTATATTAATGTACATTACTATTCTTAGTAGTTAGACATAGATAAGCTAGATAGGCAAGACACAAGCATCACACATATTTTATTACAAATATTGTATAGAACTTATTATGATACAACCTTGCTATTCAATTCTATATATGTTGTCAATTGTCTTCTCTAATTTCATTGTTCTTTTGCACTTTGCATATCTTTGACCTCTATCATTTATAAATTATTTTTGTCCATAACCCTATTAAATTAGTTTAATAAAGTTGTCCATTGAATCATCCTCTTGGGCCCTAAATTTTCTTATTTTCAAGATTTTAAAATATATTTAGAACATTGGAGAATCAAAATTGAACATAATTGAGTAACATGATTGCATGTTAAGTTACAAAATGACATGAAATGATTATTTTAACCTTGGTAAGGAAAGGAATAACAAGAGTTACCAGGAAACAACAATCTTCATGCAATTTGTTAAAGTATCTATCGATGGAGACTATAACATCTCTTGAAAATCTAGTCAAACCCCAAGATAAAAGAAAATCCTACTCTATTTCAGATAAAGAAAATCCACTCAAAAGATATCTCACTCCGCTTAATGAAAATATTTGTTATCAAATGGTCTCAAAGAAATGGGAAAGTGAATGGAACGTGCCTGTGAAAACTAAGGAATTGATGAGGAGCAAGACCACTTGCAAGAGATATGTCCAATCTAGAATATCCTACTCTATTTTAGATACAAGAAAATCCACTTAAGAGATAGCTCACCCCACCTAAAGATAGATCTGTGTTATCAATTAGGCTCAAACAACCTAGGAAAGTGAATGGAACATGATCAAGAAAACTTAGGAATTGATAAGGAGCACATACAGTTGCTAGAGAACAAAGTGAAATCCATCATCGGTCTATGAAGGAATGCTTTGATTTTCAAGAAAATTTTAATTGGATATAACACGCACTTTAGATTCATAAAATATATCTTAGAAAATAGAACAATCATTTTCCTTTTTTCAAGATATCTTTGGGATAACATATTCAATCAAGGATCAAGATCTCAAAATTTGACCAAAATTGAATATTCATAGGTTTAATGACACAAACTCTCTATCTTGGATTTGTCAAATGGAGAATTTTTATAATTCATCATACTCCATTATCTATAGGTTATCACTATCTTCCTTGTACATGGAAAATTCTCAATGGTAAATGGTATCAATAACACTCAATTATAATGGAGAGAGGTTTTATAGTTGAATATATTGATGAGTTTGGAAAGTTTTGAACATGAGATTTTTATAGTCTACGAGAATTGTTTGGAAAGATAATCTAATAGAGAGATGGTAAATGGTATCAGTAACACTCAATTATAAGGGAGTTAGTTTATCTAGTTGCATATATTGGTCACGAGTTTCGAAAGTTTTAAACATGAGGTTTTCGTAGTCCATGAAAATTATGTGGAAAGCTTATTTAATAGGTTTTTAATTTTTTTGAAGAAAAAAGGCTGTGAGACTTCCTTCAAACTATATTAGAAAGTTAGGAACCTTCTCCCCTCCCTAAAGTATTACAAAGATTTGTTTCATAACTCTAGGGTCTGCAAAATTGAGTCCTCTTGAGGAACTCCTTACATAGATGAAACATGGCCCTCCATTGGCACTAGGATCAAGAAACATAGTGTGGACATTGAACACGAAGAGATTTGTTTCATATCTCTTGGGTCTACAAACTTGTGTGTTTCTATGAACTCCATACATTGGTGAAACATGTTGCTCCATTGGAACTAAGATCAAGGAACATGATGTGGACATCAAACATGAATGCAATAGTGAATCCACTCTAATGGAAAATTTGTTCAACATTAGACACCTATTTTCTTAGAGTCTCATAAAGTCTTAGCGAAAGAGGATAACTATTGCAAGAGAAAGAAACATATTTGAAATCAAGACACACCCACAAAACCTCAACAAAGATGAGAGGTGGGTTTTGATCTTCTCATGGTAACCCATCATAAACTCACTCGAACATAATATTACTAGGCTACTTGATTTAATGGTGTGGATTTTCATTTTTAGTTTTCTTCTACCCTCTACATTGCTAGATCTTGTGTCATAGATCTTAAGTAGGTCGAGCCTCTCCCCTTTTTTTGCCTTGGGCCTCTCTCTACACTACCAAATTCTTTCCATTGTTTTCATATTTTCAACTTTATTTTGGTTGCCAATTACCTTCCTATAATACCATTTGGCTCTATCCCTATCTTCATTTGTTGCTTTATTCATGATCATAAATGCATACCTTTAATTTTTATTCATGACTCTCATAATATGTACATGGCCACTTGATTATTGCTACTAACACGTTGAATTCATCCTTGTACCTAATGAAATTAATATATTAGATTTCTTTGGTTACTAATTTACTTGATTTCTCTCACTTTCCAAAAAATTATAGATCTTCATACATTTACTCTTTATAATTAATTCTTTTTTATATATTCACCTCAAAAAATTATCTTTTATCAATACTTATTGCTACATGATTCTTGTTACTTTTAATATCTCAAAATTGTGCTCTTACATTAATTATAAGGATAGCATACCATGTAAGATGCAAACATGTAAAGGAATAGTACAATCATAAGATGGAATAATGTGAATGTGTGTTCCTAAAGGGGGGACAATACATACTTGGATTGAAAAATAATCTTAATAGATGCCTTTGATTAGGGTGTTCAGGTTGTGTGATATCTAATTGCAAGCATATGCACATGACAATTGGGTCCAAAAGGCCCCCCTATTCATGTCAGTCCAAGCCGAAGGTTACACCAAGCCCCCCAATTTTTTTTATCTTTTTTGTCTTTTTTGGGCATTGTTTTCTTGGCCCATGGTATTGTAAAACTATTTTTTTTTATGTTCCTATTAATATTCACACATGCATGAGGGGTAGTAGTAGTGATTTTTATAGACATTTCACAGGTACACAGGGGCTACCAAAATGCTATCAGATTGAAGGGAGAAAGTGTGTTTCATATGTACTCTTGTGTTTAAGATTAATACATACTTGTGCCTCTCTTTGATGGTGGAGTTTTTTTTGCAAGGGTTTCTCCACATATATTTGGTGTCATGTTTATTTATCATGTTTTGTTGATTTCTATTTGCTTCCATACAATCTCTTAATGGGTAATCCAATGTTGCGATAATAAAATCAAATTTGCATAATCTTTGAAGGGCTAACATTTGTAGCAGTTTACCTTATTTTACCAACGTAGGGAAGCCAAGTAATGTGGTATTGTCTTTGGCGAGTGTGACAATTGTAAGAGAGATAACAATAAGTGTAAATGATGCAGAGGTATCCACACTATAACCTTCGCAGATAGCATGAATGTCTGCAGACCAACCTCATCTTCATCATCTTCGCCATCATCATCATATTTCCTAAAACTACCAACAGCATCATAATTCGGCTTTACTCTGTCAGCATCATGTTTCCGAAAACTAACAGCATCATCATATTGCACCTGCCGACCGATATCCTCCTGCAGACAAGCCTTCGCACTTTCGCCTGTCAACAGCATCACCTTACTCGATTATCGGCAGCATCATCATGTCCGACCAGCGCGAACATCCTCCTGACGTCCACTGTTCACCTCACCGACAATTTCCGTCTTCACTACCTTCAACATCATCATGATGTTCAACAGGCGCAAACATCCTCCGGTTGCACTGTTCATTGGGCGCCAAGCACTAGCGGCCTCATCATGATATTTAACATCACCTTCGTCAGCAGGATATTCAACATCCGGTTGCTCCAAATATCCTGATGACGACCTTCAACACCTTCCCTTCGATGCTCCGATAGCCGACGACACAAGCTTCAGCATCATGATATTCAACAGGATAACGAACATCCGGTTCTTCCCATTTATCCTGATGATGACAAATCCTAACTCCTCGCACCGTTCACTTGATGCTGACGTCACCCGATATCCTGATGACGTAGATCCTGATGACGATGACGTCACCCGCAGTTTCACAATATCCTGTTGCTCCGAAATGTCCTGATGACGTATATCATGATGATGATGACGTCATATCCTGATGACCTTCTCAATACTTAGTCAAAAAAAACACAACTTCCACTCCCGCATCTACTCGCGATATGCGGATGTTTGGCACTCCCAATATGATGATCCTGATGCCGATACACTCCTCGGCTCCTCCTGCTGATGATCACCCCGACGAACCCGCACTTCATGCGCTCAACTGCATCATGTTCATCTTCATTTATCCGGATGATGATGCCTAACCCGACTGCAGGATATTTGCAGAAATATCTTGATGATGCCGTCTTCACGAACTTCTGCACTTAGCGAAATCTCTCTTCGCCGATCCACCAGGGATGACCCGATCCTACTTAGGGTGATCTTCCAACTCAATCAGCTTATCAACTCGACCTAGCACATGAGGATGCTAGGGTCTTCAACATTTCTTGACCGCGATCCTGCACACCTGCATGTAAACAAACAAACTACTACCTACCCTAATGTACATTACCATTCCACCGATCAGACAGATCAACCGGTGGAATGGATCAGGAAGTCCATGCAGCCACGCAAACCAGCGAATCGATCAAGAAAGGGAATTCACCAGAGGATGAACAATAACAGGATCTCTTTATTCGATTTTAAAATATGTAAATACAATATACTGCTGCTCACACAGCACACTCGAACTCCTCTGCTTAATGCAAGACTATACTGCTGATCGATGATCTACAATCAACCGATCTGCCTGCTTAAATAGACTTCCCTATGAGTACTACTGACCCGACTCCAAGCGGCTGGGAACTCTCCAAGCGGCTGGGAGATCCCACCGAACATACATCATGACAGCTGTTATAACTAACTAGCTAAAAATAGCAAAAGCCCGGTCAGCATGATCTTATCCTGATCAGCATGACCTTATTACATGCATTTGGTCTAACAGACCTTCTTGGAAACACAAACATGACCTAAACTACTAACTGCCTTATCATGACCAGCTGTCAGGTAGGTGCTCCTGCACCAGTAAATGTGAAATAAGAGAAGCATAACAAATAAGGCATAAGCAAAAGGCCAAGAAAATGATGCAAAAAGTAGAAGATTGATGTGAAGGAGTACAACAATCATGACTCAATCGAAAATGATAAAGAAAGAAACAAAAAATAAAATTAAGCTATGGCTTGGTCAAAATTAATGAATGCTTTAAGGACACTTGCATTGCCTTGCATCATCCCATATCCACAAGGAAAACACATAAAGATAAATAGAAAATAAAGAAAAATGAAAGACATCATAAAACAAGGAGTGTTCATGTCCATTTGTGTTGACATGCACCATGAAAGATGACTTTGTATCATCCACATAGTTGCAATGGACATGCAAACAAAAAAAACTCAATAAAAATAATAAGATATATAATATCGATAGAAGGAGAGTAGCGAATGTGTTGTTTACTTAAGTTCTTCTTTTGGTTTTTTCATAAATGGATCTATTGGAAAAGTTTACCAAATAGAAATTACATGTGGCAAATTACTTTATGGCTGGATCCCAACCAATTGAGTAGTTTGTAGATAAAGTTCCATTTGATGTGGTCATAGGCTTTGTCAAAATCTAATTTGACAATGAGTGCATCTTGGGTAGTTTGTTGGGCCCACCCTATAAGATGGATAGGCTGATGTGGTCATAGGCTTTGTCAAAATTTAATTTGACAATGAGTGCATCTTGGGTAGTTTCTTGGGCCCACCCTATAAGATGGATAGGCTTAGTTATGGTGACTTTGGCCATGTCCAAATAAAAATAGCATTATTTATCCATGACTTTATCTATGTCTATGTCTATGTTATGAGGATTAAGCTTGGCCTTGTCCATGTTTATATGGAGAGAGCGCGGCTTAAGCTCAACCTTATCCAAATATGTTATCAAAGCTTAACCTTGTCTAGATTTATTGCCAACGCTTGACCTTGTCTAGGTCTATTGTCAAATATCGACCTTATCTAGGTCCATTGCCAAATACTTAACCTAATGTAAAAACATTGCTACATCTCAACCTTGTTTAGGTCCATTCGCAAACCTCAACCTTGTTTAAATCTATTACCAAAGCTCAATCTTGTTTAGGTCTACAAAGAAATGGCAGGGTACAAGGTTGCCCTTATTTACGAGGTTGAAGTGTCCATATGCATAACATAGGGCTTAAGCTTGACTTTTTACATAACAAAACTAAAACTTTATCCTTATCCATATATGGAGGACATCACATACAAGAATAAGAGATTGACACACTAACAAATGACTAGTGAGAATTGAGAATTGAGTTGACATAGCTTTTATCTCCTACTTGGTATGAATTTCAAATTACATGGAGAAATGCCCTTTAGATAAGACATTTTTTAAAATGCCCCTTACATTCTCATAGAACTATACCATTATTCTTACACAACCCTAATGAAGTCACCCGTTTCTCATCACCAACCAATAATCTAACGTAGTTTCCTCTTTTATTATTGCACGAGTAACCTAACATTGGCCTCCTCTTATCATGTCTTATTATTTTGGGGCTAATTTATAATGGCTGGATTCTCGATTCCCTATAATTAAAAAAAATATAGAATTCAAATTAAAAAAATGATACCAAATAGGTATAACTTGACTTGCAATTTTAGTCTGGTTAGTGGGGTGAGTTCAATGGTTCCCCGCATTCTAAGCCATAAATCATAGCAAAGTCCTTACAAAAAACAATTCATGCCAATTATTATACTACATCCCTAAACAGTAATCAAAACAAAATAAGCTTTCTCTCATACACACCACAAGACAAATGGAATCAATGGCTGAATTATTTTGACAGAGACATTTATGAACATGCCTAAAGTTGGGTTTGCGTATGACATTGCAACGGCTAAAGTATTTGAATACCCACCATTTTAGGGTTGAGACTGAAAGCACAACTTAATTTCTAGATTGTGTAGGGGCGATTGACTTAGGATCCCTTACCACCTAATCTACTTTCATTGTAGAATTGGTTGGAGGGTTATAATTCTTTGCTTTTGTCTAGTCGACTGAGCTACCCAATCCATGCCCCACGCAAAGCTGTGATTTTGCCATTTCATCTTCCATGACAATGATCTAGACCTTAATAAAAGCAATGCTCTGTACACCCATTTGAGTGTCCTGTTGTGGGTATTGGCTAGCGAGAGCCCATAAGTTTTCAGCATTCTAGTAGCTTGGATTGATTGGTTCCAGAGCAATCTAGATTGAAATGATTGATTTTAGAGCATTCTAGCTTGTAGCTTACTATACTTTGGTAGTAAAGCTTATAAAATAAAAAAATCTCTAGACCTTTGGAGTGTACTGTTGTGGGCATTGGCTATCTAAGTTTCATAGCATCGCAGTTTGGATTGATTGGTTTTAAAGCTTTCTAGCTTGGATTGACTGGATTCAGGGCGTTCTAACTTCTTGTAGCTCACTATACTTAGTTCCTTTGTGATTCAGCATCCTTAGTTGTAAAGCCCATCCCATTTATTGACCCGCCTAATTCATTGGAGGGCAATCTGGTTTCAGGGTATTCTCGCTTGGATTGATTGGTTTCTTCTATCTTGAATTCACTAGCATGTTGTAGCTAATTACACTGCTCTTTTGTGATTTCCCAAGTCATTGCAAATCCTATCCAATTCATTGCAACATTTACTATATTCATCAGATTGGAGCATACTAGCTTGATTTTATTTCAAAGCCTATCCAATTCACAGGACCATCTATCCGGTTTCTTACAACACCCACACTATTCATCAGAAGGGGGAGATCTTACCCCAGTTGAGTTCACATGGAGTTTGTGTTGCCAATCTACATCCTCTTTATGTTGGCAAATCCGGGTACCTCCACAGAGGTTCGAGATATGGGCACACACATTGTGTATCTGGCTAGTGCACCAGTGAGTCCTTCTTCCCTGTCTCCTTCCCCTGCCCCTGCCCCTCCTCCTGCACCACACTATGTCAATATCACAGATGTTCTGCAACAAGCAGGGCAATTTAAGACCTTCCTGAGCTTCTTGAAGGGCAGCCAGGTGGAGAACCAGTTGCAGACACAGGCCAACAATACACAACAGGGCCTCACTCTCTTTGCGCCTTCTGACACTGCCTTTGCTGCTCTGAGGCCTGAGTATAAAGCCATGATCAACAAGCTCACTGACCAGCAGAAGACTTCTCTTTTAGAGTATCATGCAGTCCCTACATTTTACACTTTAGGGCAATTCCAAAGCTTGAGCAGTCCTATTTCCACGATGGGTCCTTATAAGTTCAATGTCAGTGCTTTTGGAGCTCAGGTGAACATGTCTACGGGCTTGGTTAATGCTCCCATCACTAGCAGCATTTTCTCTCAGACTCCAGTGGCAGTGTACGCGGTTGATAAGGTGTTGCTTCCTGAAGAAATATTTGGCCTTCCAATTCCTACTCCTGCCCCGAGTCCAGAACCAGTCTCTGCTCCTGAATCTGCCACGGCTCCTACTGATGGAACTTCTGCAAAATCCCCCGACTCTAGTTCTGATCAATCAGATGCTGCTTATACAAACGCATTTTTCATTCATTCCGTTCTCCTCATGTTTGGAGTACTTCAAGTTCTACTTTGGTAATCAATGCCTCATTGATGCAGGGCTAGTAACAGCCCATCAGGACCAACACACAAATAGATCTCTGCAGCATTGAAGTGGTTATTCACCCCCCGTTTTTTGGCTATTGAAATTTATTCAAGTTTGATTTGAACAGCTTAGATGATGATAAGAAACCATATAGATGGACGACATATAGTGATCCGTGATGGTGGGAAGCAACTATAGATTTATCATGCTCGGCAGCTCTGAATAAAAGAATCATAAAAAATATAGAACAAAATGTTTTCTTGTAAGAATTTAATTTATGCATACACAGCTTCACAAATTTCATGCATAATTTGTAATACTTTGCTATGGTATAGTATAAAGCCATACTTATTTTGGAAAGGGTGATTTTATTAGTAGAGAATAACGTTCAGTTGAATGAGAAACCTTGGACTGCTCCCTCCCTTCCAAACAAAAGGTTGAAGAACAGAATCATAAATACATCTAAAGAAACGATTTGGTGAAAGGAAAATTTGACTTAAGAGAAACGGAACAGCCTGATAAAGTTTAAATAGCGTTGAAAAAATCAGTTGAGGATAAAGTGTTTTACATCAAACACAAATGCATTAGATCTAAAGATTGACTAATATCCAAATTTATTAGAGGACTCTGTAACTAGATCAATCAAAGAGAAGACTGCTTCGACCATATCCAATTTTACACCTAGATAATAGCACATTGTGAACACGGACGATATTCACCTTTGCCGACTATAGAGGATTGGGTCTTGTTAGTTTTTCCCTAAGACTAGAAGAAAAGATAGGAAAGGAAAGGTCCTTTTAAGGTCCACAGTGCCTGGTGCCATGTGCACCTAACTGTGCTTAGGCTGCAGGGTAGGTTATGAGACCAGCCTGCACTATATCCAACTTGATGCTCATCCATTTACAGTAGGATATAGTTCTCTATGCCTTTGCAATTGAAGTGACTCTATTCTTAACTCGTTAAGTTTGAAGCTTTCGTAGGAATTGTTGTTAGTGCCAATCTTGGAACTGCTTCAAGAATCAAAACTACTGCCTCATTTGTATGAAATAACTGTGACGGACATTCATTTTGATTTTCTTAAAAAAGTTTGAAATTGAAAGTTTTAAAAAACATTCATCCAATTGTAGGGTAATATTTGATTCATTCAATTGTTTAAGAACATTATTTTTGTCTCTATTTAATTCAAATTTTTATATTACACCAAATCAGCATTTCTTATCAGACAATATATCTGTGTGGTTGTTTACTTCATTACTACGAGAGCCTTGTGCTATATATTTGTTGTTGATCATTTCATTCTTAAATGATAATTTCCAATTTATTTTTCATTATCATTGCAGTGGTATTGCCTCTTATTGATAATTATATACTATTTAAAGCTCAATGTGATTGGGTACAGGCTCATAAAAGTAGTACATTATGCAAGCAAAATATGGTAGATAAGAGGTTTAATGTATCTTACTCCTTGTTCCTAAGGCAGGTTCAACTTCCACACCATTGAGGACGACCCTATTGCATTCATTTTTGGTAGAAGCACAGAGTGTCAGATTAATCTAGAGAATCATTTCTGAGAATTTGTCCCTTGCTGACTTGGTTGAAATGGATGCCAGATGTGGAATCATTTGTTGGGATGCACCTGTCATCCACATTTAGTTTTGGCTTGATTGAACTTTGTTCGCACCCCAACTTGCCGCTAGACTACAGACTGTCAGCTAGAGTGATAATTGTCTCTTAATTACATACTAGAACAAGATTCAGATTGTCCATGGATTATTGTTCATTGTAATGTAAAATAGTGGTGTGCATATAAAAAATGTATAGTTTTTGAGCTTCGATGCATATTATACAAAGGACACAAGAAGTATCCAATTTTTAAGAACTGTCAACACCATGCACCAACTGGTACTGTACCATACAACATTTTAGGAGAGATGAAAGATGAGATGCTATACAACATTTTGCTCCCTCTAATCAGGGGTAAAAAGAATATTGATTATTTAACTCTGCATCTAATCTGAACATTCTTAGAAAGGAAGCCTAATTTGGAATTTTGACAGTGTGGTGTTTCCAAACATTTCATCTCCTCTGGAAATTCAAGGTTGTAATAGAGTATGCAAACAATATCGCAAAGAACACAGGGAAAATTACTAGGACTGTACCAACAACACATAAAAAATCATGGTCGTATCCAAAGTAATCTTCCAGGAAACTATGAATGGGCTTCTCTATGCCATCGACTGTAATATTTTTGTTGAGATCTCCATATTGCGAAGTGGTGAGTGCAGTCAATGTCCATGATGTTGGGCAGATCCAGTAGTACCACTGCCACCATTTTGGAAGATCCTGAATAACAAAACAACTTTTTAGAATGAAGATTTCCACCAGAAGACATTTACCAAATCATTTTTCCTTGATGATGACTAAGGTAGCTAACTCAAAATGTTAGACCAAAACTAATATGCAGGTTATCCAGAAAAGCTTTGGCAAAACAACTTCTGTTTTTTAATGATCAATGATATTTCTTATGCAAGAGAACATATGATGAGCTATTCCCATAAATTTCTACTCCTAAGTCTAAAATTAAAGTTGAGGAGTAACTGTAATGTTCATTAAAAGCAATATAGGGAAAGCCACTAGAACTAAATTAACAACCAAAACTTACCGGTCTTGGAATGAGGAACCCAGAGAAGAGATTGAAAAGATTGTAGAAAGCTGATGCTACAACTGCAGCAACTTGGAAATTTGGAGTAATCGAGACAGCCAGCATTCCATAGAATGTGAAGTACAAGAAGGTGAAAAACATGGTGAATATGTACCAGAAAAATTTCACCACAGACAATTGAAATCCAATCATGAAATAAGTGATCAGTCCATACATCACTGTCTGAAAGAATATGTAGGGAATTTCAATGACAATCTGAAACACACAAAATGATGTTGTGGTTATTGACCTGATTAAGATATCAGATACACTTGGTTCTACAAAAAATTTATTGGATTGAATATGCTTTTAGTTTTATTATTGTAGTTGCCCGTGGGCTATGTCATGGGCTGACCCAAACAGGATATTGATTTCCATTTTAAGTGCAAGACACTAGTTTCAGTTACTTGCCTGTGACAGAGCATACGGTAAAGGAGAGTACATTCCAGCTGCTTTCTCCCTATAAAACACAGTACGTTCCACAGCCACAATGGGTTGCACTGCAGAGGAATTAGTTATGCCCAGAAACAATGTTGAACCATACAAAGCTCCCATTACAGTAAACAAGTCACCTTGACTATGTCTGTAACAAATGCAGTCATAAACATTAGAAGTCATTTTTAAGCTTTATTATTCAATACCAAGCCCAATAACTGAATACTAATGATATAGATTATTTGTAAAGGGGCTTGTATTCATATGGAAATGAATATTACATACATTTTTGTCCCAAGCTGCCAGTAGATGGTACCAAAAAACAGTGCTGATATAAATGTAAAGAACAAGCGGACTAAATTGTAATCAGGGCTCCTCCAATATGTCCAGTGCTGCTTCCATAGACAGGCAACGAATTGGGCCCAAGGAGGTTGTGAAAACTGAGTTGGGAAGTGAAGATCTCTGGCCCCTTGGACTGGCATGGATAATTCCTTCACTAGCTCTAGATTATGCCTATTAAAATTACCAATAAGACATCAAAAATCAATTCTTTGATACAGTCAGGTTTCTTGAAATATGTTGTGGATTTGTGAAAGGTCAATCTCCCAGAAGGATGTTGTAGCTGTCAACGAGACTTCTCTATGGAGATAAAAATGTATTAGCAAAAAGGATACTACATAGTCATAATCCCTTTAACAGAACAAATCCAACCTCTCACCAAGACAAATCTTGAGACTTAAGAGCTAAAGATCTTGGACTGAGTTTGTACTTACTCATGAAGAGGTGACTTCATATAAATTTCAGCAAAATCTACACCAAGTCGCTGCTCTGCGGAAGCAGAGCTGATCTCTAACATCCATGTTGCAGGGTTACACTTATCCTTGTTCCTTGCTACACCATGAATAGCCTGAGAAAAATATTCAAATTGTTGGGGTTACAAAACATGAATAAAATGGGAAGATTGATTGCTTAGACAACAGCATACTGAACAAATCCATACCTGGAAATATTCTATGACATTGATTGAATGGCGACCTAATGGACCAGCATATATAATTTGACCCCCTTGTTTCATCAACAACAACTGAATAAAGGGAAACAACTTAAGATTGTTAGGAAAAGTAAACACCATAAGACGTTACACTTCGTGAGGTGTTGTATTTCAACAAAAAATATGCTTGCATCCATGATCTTGAAGCACCAAAAAGGTATAAAAACATTTATTGATTTGAAATATGTTCTCCCTAGTATGTACACTCTAGTAAACATACAGATTTTCTTTCCAAACTAATGTTGGTCTGTGTGTACATATGTGTGCACAATTTTTCTTTCTTTTCTAATGAAAGAATGGTTTATAACTCAGAGAATAATATAACTAAAGGAACAAGGAAGCCAGAAGGCCTGGAGGTCTAAGACCATGGATTAGAAGTAGAACATTCATTTATAGATTCTCTTCACAATCCAACCATGATAAGGTACATAGTGGTTCAGTGTTGCGTATTTATAACTTGTACATAGTTTGATATTATAGAGGAACAAAATCTTCAACTAGTAGGACATGCCACTTTGTTTGGAACAAACTTGAAATTTCTAGAATGATTGAAATATTAAGTCCACTAAACTGTCCAATTAATATTCACTCACCTCATCAAATGCTTCAAAAATGTCAATGCTTGGCTGATGGATCGTACAGACAACAGTTCTTCCTGTGTCTACTGTATTCCTAACAGCACGCATCACAATCGCTGCTGCTCTAGCATCTAGGCCAGAAGTTGGCTCATCCATGAATATGATAGAAGGATTGGCAACAAGCTCTACAGCAATAGTTAGTCTCTTCCTTTGCTCTGTTGACAGGCCACTCACACCAGGAAGACCCACCATTGTGTCTTTCAAGCTATCCAGCTCTACAAGCTCCATCACTTCATCTACAAACATCTGCTAAAACAGACACCATGTTAGAGTTTTGAGTTTTTGTTTACAGTGTTGTATCATTGTAGGGTTATTTACTTATTTTTAGGTTCAACTGCATAAGGATTTCTGTTCTGAAATTTTGAATCCACAACTAGACTTATCATCAGGGATAGCCTATGCTTCAGTTAGTGCAATCACAATGTCAGAACAAAAACCCTTGATGCAGTTGAATCCAAAAATAACTCTACAAAAATACCATGCTATCTTCTCTATATATGATCTGCAATCTAGTCTCAAGATCTAAAATCATCATAATTTCTTTTTATTTCCTTTCTTACCTGTTTACTCTTGTCATCTATTTCTGGGGAGAGGCGCATATAGGCAGAAAACAGTACAGATTCTCTTACAGTAATCTGAGGAGAGTGAATGTCAGTTTGTTCACAGTAACCCGAAACTCGAGCAAATGTCTCCTGAACCTTTGGGAAGCCAGAGATGCATATGTCTCCCTCAATATACCCTCCTGTCTTCCTTCCAGATAGCACATCCATAAGTGTGGTTTTCCCGGCTCCGCTGACACCCATCAGTGCAGTGAGAACCCCTGGCCTAAAAGCTCCTGTTATGTCTTTCAAGAGTTGGAGTCTTTTCTCTGTAGCTCCTGATGCTTTCATTTCCTTTACACGAGCACAAAAATCAGAACTTTATTCCACCCAAGAGAAGTTATTATGGCTAGTTTAGTTTGTATAATAGAGGATGTGGCTGCTTTAAATTATCCATGTCAAGTTCACATAAAACAAATTATCCACAGAAGTCCATGCAAATTCATACCGATGTCATGTCAACAAAGTACTGCACGTCTCTGAAGGATATGGTAAGTGGATGGAAAGGCAAGATCATTCCTTGCTTAGCTTGCTTTGCAGTTATATCGTGAACAATATTGTGTCTTCTCGGTTCACTCGAGAGCTTATCTACTTGGACTTCCACTGTAAACACATAAATACATTAAAATGGGCACCGTTTTAGTATTTGAATAGCTAATCAAACTATAATTCTGATTGTTGGAGATATATTGAATTAGCAGGAGGTAAATTGATTTGGAAATAGCAGGTAGTATTCTAGACAAGTGCAGTTAGAAGAAAATGTACCCTCTGTACAGCTCAATTGCATGTTTTGATCAGTAAAAACATCTCCCTGTCTCTTTTGTATTTCTGCAAGTTTTTCTTCAGTAATCACTACATGTGCCTTCCCAATAGCTGTATAGGAATAAAAGTTTCAGGTCCATTTATAGGTCGCAGGAAATCTAAATTAAAATTGGTTTCCAACAGGGAGTTCAACCTTACAGAATAGAGGACTTACGATTCAAATAGGTCAAGGCAATTGTCAACAAAATATTAAAGAGAACTGTGAAGCCAACCAAAGCACCCACAGCAATCCAATAGAAATGAGCTTCCTGAAAGAGGCCCCTACTCTCTAGCACATGCAGGCCTATACTTGTGTTTGAAGAGTACGGCTGCGAACATCAAGAAACAAAGGTAAACTAAATCAACTGACATAGAAGTGAATTGCTGTAAACGAGATCAAGATATATATACTAAGTACTACAGTTGACCAGTAGAAGCTAATAAACCTTGTAAATTTATCAGATCAGCAGCATACTATTTCTACCTTTTGCCAGCGGGGAGCAAGAAATTCATTGACTGTGATTGCTGTTTCTGCATAGGCTAATGGTGAGACCCAGTAACCCCATATCCACCATTTTGGAATGGAAGCTGCAAATAAATACTTACAATTCTCAATTACTTTACTGCACCATTCTTAAAATCATATAGAAATTTCTTAGCTTTTCGAAATTCAATCAAAGAATAGAAATCATAAACCAGCTTTACTTCTTGGAATGATAAAGCCACTAAGAATGAAGATGATCAATAGACAGAATGAGCCTCCAGTATTAGATATGACCATGGTACGGCAGACCCCAGCGATAAGACGAAATAGTGATGATGACAATTGATGCAGACAAAAGAGGACTAAGAATTGCCTAAAAAACCTGTGGCAGCCAACATGGTCAATCAGCGTTTGTTCATATATGTATGTAATGTTCTCTAGCATTGGCTTTGAATCACCAAGTGTGAAGAACAGAGTCTCCTTTACACTTTTACACTAAAAACCTTTTCCCCAAATATCTTGTTAGCCAAGGGGGCCTTTTATAGTATCAGGCTGCTCCCCTCAATTAACTTGAGCCAAACCCCATACAAGACCTTGTATGGCTTTGATTTGGTTAGCTAGGAATTTGCATAGAAGATAGAAGCACCATCCATGCAGACATACATCCACAAACACTTTAGATATGTTTTCAGTAGAAATGTTTACAATACCTGCTAGCTTCAGGGGTAAAACCAATAACATAGTAAGATAAGGCAGTCCAAACAAAGGATTCGAACACTGCTAGAGGAATTTTCAGTAGGCATGTTGGAATGGTATATGTCCATGCTGGGTAGAATAGAAGGTCTCTTTGCTTGAAAAATACAGGAAGCCGAGCCATAGTCATTGCAATTTCAGCATAGCCGTTGAACATGATAATAATGAGTGAGAAGAACAGAGCACCCAAGTAATAATTTCCATGTACTACATCAATTTTCATTCTTGTTCTAATGAAAACTGACATTGTAATGCAGGCCACCACAACCATCTGCCAAAAAATCAGGGGAGCAGATAGTTGTATGCAATAAATTTTAGTTTCTACAAGAAACACTACAAGGAAAACTACTTGAGAATCCCAGTTGTACAAGGGAAGGATAAATCACCTGAACAAACATGAAGACATAAAGGAAAGAGTTTCGCTTCATAAGTAGCCATTCACGATTAAAACATGCTTTCAGAAGCTCAAATTTGCTTATTGAATATTTATTGAAGGATAATGCAGCCTTGTGACATGAAGTCTTATCATAGGGTATTGAAAACTCTTCGACAAGATTTTTTCCTATATAGAACTGGTTAAATTTCTCTGTAAATTGTTTCACAGTAACATATTGATATGGCTGTTCCCTGTTAGCAGTCCAGTACTGTTCTTGGTCTTTTCGGGATGTAACCTGATATGAAAACACAGAGGTTTAAGCTACAATCAGAAGAATGATGTCACAGATTTAATAATTCTAAAGGACACAAGGTCACATAATTTTATACCTCTTGCAGGAAATCTGCAATGGATTTTCGCTCAGGACATCTAAAACCACAGTCCTCAAAGAATTCAAGAATATCTTGCCGAGGCCCTTGATATACTATTTGCCCTTCTGATAATAAAATGATGTCATCAAAGAGTTCAAAGGTCTCTGGTGCAGGCTGAAGAAGTGACATCAAAATAGTGCCTTTCATTATATGCACAAACTGCTGAAGGCACTTGACAACCTGGAAGGTTGTTGAGCTATCCAGACCAGTTGATATATCATCCATAAACAATGTCTTCATTGATCCTACAAGCATTTCACCTACAACACACAAATGAGGGTCAGCTAAAAGCCCAACAATGGAAGACAAATGGGACTATAGGATCAGATAATAGTAGTTAGATTTCCTAAACTTCCAAGTCCATGTGATTAGAATGCTCTTTCTGGAATGACCTGTGTCTGAGCATTTTTGAATCATCTCACATGATTCATCATCAGGATAAAAAATAGTTTGAGAGTTTTGGCCATTTGTTCAATCCTACCAGACTTTAAAAACTCTGTACGATAAATGATTTCATAATATTGTTTCCTTTTGAAGATTACATATTCATTTCACACCTATTTACAGGACAGCATCCTTTAAAGCCAAGACATACCAAAAACTCAAGTATTAAATATCCTTTTCAAGATATAACAGCAATCTATTAGCATTTTGATTACAGTATCCATAACACAGGAAAGAAATGTTTAGAATGTGAAAATCCTACCTGTTGTAACTCTCTTTTTCTGCCCACCAGAAATTCCCCTTTGCATGGCATCACCAATTAAGGTGTCTGCGCAGACATCCAAGCCCAGAATCTACAAAATTAATGAAATTAGACAAAAGAACAGCGAAAACATTCTCTCGAGAAATATGTATAAGTGCTTAAAATGTTCTTGCTTCTTATAGCCTTTCTGTAGCAAATTCAAATTACAAACAGAGGTTTGTTTAATTGTGTATGGTTCTTACCTTTAAGATATATTCTGTTTGAAGGCTTCCTTTCAACCCTTCAATTGAAGTTCCCTGCATAAAACTACTAATCAGCTTAAGATTATCATATATTTTGAGTAAGACTGAATGCAATACTAAAGAAAATAGGAGGTCGGTGTCCCCTACTTTTAAAAATGTGTCAATGTCTGCCTCTGGAAGGATGCCTGCTTCTTTCTCTCTTTCAACAAGTTCCAATAGAAGGTCTGTATATAAATGATAAAACACTTAAATTATGTGTAGAGACACCCAACAGCCTGTCAGGAATATATATTGTGTTCATGTAGTCAATTTCGCAAGATGAGAAAAATTGAACAAAACTTACAGCAAAGAATTACACACCATATCTGGTGCCAACTCCTTGACAACAAGCTGAGAAATTAAGTGTTTCTCTGGTTGTCATCTCCGCAATATGTACATCATTCTGATTTATATATGCTGATGTCTTCTGAGGAATAAATTCATGAAGTCGGTGTCCATTATAAGTAATGTGGCCCTCACACTGTGTAAGCAGAATGTTGTAGTCAGGAACACCTGTGGGGGTTACTTTGTAAAACATATTCAAAACACTAATTCTCCCTGTTCATAGGATTCCAAATGTTACCCCTTATTTTTATAACTTAACACTGCCTCCTATTCTTGGAATCTATTTTACACTAATAGCCCTATCTTTACTTGTATACCAGTGTGAAACAGCCTTGTATTACCATGTTTAGAGTTAGAGGTGACCCCTTGATTCCTTCAATAGATATAGCATTTCAAGATTGAAGGAACAAGTTGATAATGGAACTGACCTTGAGTGATCTATCCAAATTCCCAGAGAGTGCCTGCAGCAAGGTTGACTTTCCAGAACCAGGTGGACCTAGCAGAAGTGCTATCCTGCATAAGACCTCATAAATTAAGTTCTCAGGGATTCATAAAAGGATCTATGTTAATTGGCTCAAATAAATTGAAAGTTTTATAATCAATTGAAACTACTATGTCGTTCATACTACATGGATGCTTTCCAATGTGCCTGTTAAGTGGCACCCCTAATGTGGGTAGACTGTGTCAGAGAGCATATATGCATACCAGTGATCTCCACATACAATATGTGTGTATGTGTACACAAATATATCTACAAACACAAGAATATATGTATACTTGTACACATGGCCATATAAATTCGCAAGCATTGGTTCCACTCACCTGGAAGGCTTGACGATGCCATTTATGTTTTTCAAAATCGTCAGCCTAGTCCTCTTTGTTGGAGACAAATATATAAATTCCAACAATCTCTGAATTCAGAACGAAGAGAACAACATGAGGGATGATTCATAAACAATAACTACTAAATTATGATTTTTAAGCATTTAGACTTGGAAATTAGAGGATATGTAAACAGTTTTAAGGTCAATGCAAAAGTTGCGTTGTGGATCTGATGACCCCACAGTAAAGAAAGGCATCAAGGGCTCACATCAATAGCATTTCTAGCAGCATTCCAAAGCGTTGGAAGAGCTCTTCCACCAACATAGCACACAGCTTCCACTTTAAGGTTTTCAAACCGGACTTCCACCGTAGGCAGAGTGAGACCTACTCTGAGAACCATATTATACAAACTTCAGAGAAAGAATTGTATGTAAAGTCCACTTTGCAGCATTATCAATGTACAAAAATGTTGGAAAAAATATCAAACTAGTATTTGAGGAACATCAATACAAACTTTGGTAAAGTGAAGTCGATTGAAATAATAAGAGGATTGAACACAATTTTTTCAAACATACGTTTCGAAAATAAATTACCTGAGGAAATTATCTCAAAAGTGCAATGAATAAAAGTTTGCGTGACTACAAAATATGTACCCCATCTAATAGCCAGATATGATAACTACAAACAGCTCTCAACAACTACATTTATATTACTACATCATTTGTTCATAGAAATCCCACAAAATCCTATATGTTTTCAAGAAAACCAAATGGCTAGCTGAAATCTTAGGGTACATAGAGTATACAACTAGAATGCACACAATTTCTAATAGCAATAAGCATTTCGGTAGTCCTTGGACTCTATCACCATTTTAGTGTTGACCTCATTGAGTGAGATATAAATAGAGAAACAACATCAACGAATGAAAGCACCGATTACTTAAAAGTTAAAACTATAATGTACAATCATAATTATCAAAATGCATCAAAAGAAATTCAATGAAAGATACACCAAACACAGCAACACAGAGACCTGTCTATCCGTCTTCTAAGTTTCTGCAATAACTTCTCATTGTCTTCTTCCGGAAATTGAATCAACCTGTCCATCAATCTCTGCCTTTCTGAGGCTCCCAAATCAGAGACATCAACCCGCCTATAAACCACACCTCCTTCCCTCTTGTTTTCCTCCAAAATGGCAGTTCTCAGACGGTCACAAGTTGGGAGCTTCTGAATGGCCAACGTTTCTTTCACAACTCCGTCATTAACACCAAAGTAAGTGTCTCCAGATTCATCATAAGGGCGGAGGGCATTTTGATCAACACTCGCCATGCTTTTCTCAAAGATTGACACAAAAACAAAAGAAAAACTGAACTGAATCCAGAAGATACCCAATAACAGCGACAAAGAACCTATCTATGAATCCTAATTTGTATACATTTCCTTCACTGCGAGTGCAACTGCACGAATAGGCACTGTTGGGCAAAGTTTCTCATTGGGTTGGTTGTAAAACTTCTTCTCATTTCTCAGAACTCTTTAAAAACTGAGGCTAACTTCTTGTCAACACCTGTAACCATGCTTTCCATAAATTCAATCTAAACCAAAATCAAAACTGGCCTGAATCCAACACTGGGACACCCAATAACAGCAACGAGACTCGTATATAGAGTCCCGATTGATATAGATTTATAGTGTTCTTTCACTGTTAATGCATTCTCTTTGATGGTTCCTTCAACGTTGGACAAAGTTTCTTGATGGGGTACTTGTTGAACTTAAACTCAATTCATGAAACTTTTCAAAATTACAACTAGCTTCTGATCAACACCTACCATTCCTTTTCACCAAGTCAATCAATCAAAACCAACATCAAAACTAATTTGAATCCCACGCTGACATACCCAATAACACCAACAAGGCTCTTATATACTAGTCCTAATTGATATAGCGTTCTTTCACTGTAAGTGTATCCTAATTGATAGTCAATGTTGGACAAAGTTTGTCAATGGGGATACTTGTAGAACTAGTTTCCACTCAATTCATAAAACTTTGTAAGACTAGAATGATTAACACCCATCATGGTTTTTCACTGAGTTAAATATTTAACCAACATATAACTGATCTGAATCTTACACTGTGATATCTAGTTACAATAATAGCAAGGATCTTAATTGATATCTAGTTCCAACATTGTAAGTGAATCCCAATTGATAGCTCTTCTCTTGTTGGACAAGGTTTATCACTGGGCTGCCATACTGAAAATCTACCCAAATCACAATAATTTAAAACTACAATCAACGCCTTCAGCTTAAATGCTGATGACTGTCAAGAGTCAACCATAGGCCGTCGAGGTGATCATGGAAACTTCCATCCGGTTTGTGGAAAGAAGTTTGGAATGACAGGCTCTTCTAATCTAGAAATAGACCAAAGCTTCGGAGACAACAAACTTTGGATTATATTGCTTTTATATGTCTTAGGCTTGGATCATATTGCTTTTACATATATTAGTCTTCAATGAAAATTGGTGTAGTCAAAAGTTCAAATTGGGAGATGAATAAAGTTACAACTGATTTACTCTCTAAATCTTAATTGTTCTGGTTAAAAAAATTTGTATTTCAAATATTTTATTGAAAATAATTCCTTATAACATGTCTTCTGATTTTTACAATTTTTTTTTCAAATTTTTTTTACATCATTCAATCTTCTTGTATGTATTTTTAATTTAAACATGGCATACAAATAAATGAAGAGTTTGAAGAAAACAGTAAACAAAAGTTCCATCAATCCTCATGAAATTTCTTTTAAATTTCATCTTTCTAAGGCTTATACTTTTTAACTGAAAATTTAAATATCTTGAGGAGCTAGCCAAACATTATATCTTTATTATCAATGGATAATTAATAAACTATAATTGAATAAGTGTTTTGGAATATATTATAGTTTCTATTAAGAGCTTATCATACTGGTCTGTTCTATGTTTAGCTGATATTCTTTAGGTGAAGAAATTTAAATTATTTTTAAAAAAATATCAGTTTGTCAAAAAAACTTTTTATAAACAAAGTTCATCCATCATCAAAATAATCTTAAATATTTAATATATTTATTATTTATTTTTTAATTTATAAAAAAATAGTTTAATTATACCTACAATAATTTTGAATTTTTAAAGTTTTATATCATTTTATTATTTAAGATATTTCTGAATTGTTTAATTAACTAATTACAATTTCAAAATTTTCTAAGGTTTAACACTTAATTCGCTGTCCTAAAAGAAAAATAAAATAAGCAAAACCTGTTTGTAGGACTGTCTACCTGTAAGATTCAAATTACAGTGAAAAGGCTAAAAAAAAATACTCACATATCGTTTTTTAGTGTTACCCTTTTTGTCTTTGATTGATAAGGTTTTTAAGGAGTGGCATTTTATATTCCACCCACCTAATTTTGTATATATATTATTATTGCAATAAATGGATTCCTCTATGAAAATTAGGTTTTTTGAATGAGACAATTAATCACTTTAATTAAGAATTGGTATTGATTAAATAATAGAATTTTGAAATTTTAAAGTAATAAGAATAAATATATTTAGTTGATTTTAATAGTCAAAGATACTTGGGTATTGTTTGTTTGGTGTTTTTTGTTTGTTTGATTGGCTTTATTACCCTTTAAATTATAATATGATTGTGAACTAGCTCATGCTAGTGTTTTTGTTCTCTTAATTTATTAGAGCCTCATCCTTTGCATTTCTAAGTATCAATTAGAGTCTCTTTTTTATAATCAAAACAAGATAGATGTCTATTGTTTTCATCATAACTTTTAAATTGTAACTTAGAATCACAACTTTTTACATGTGTAGGAAGTAGTACAATGAAATTTGAATTGGGTTGCACTCAAAATTTGTTGGATTGATCTTTGTGCATATGGGATCAACCTTGAATGTTGTAGATATGACCTTATGATATTGAAAAATACCTTAGGGAAGCTACCAAATCGCTAGGGTCAAGTTCTTCTAGGTCAACCCCCTAGAAAAACCAACTTTATGGTAGATGCTCTAGAGAATGATTATGTAGATTTTAGGTTCATTTTAGTGTTCCAATTGAAGTATTCCTAGAATGATTCTTCTTTCTAATAAATAGGAATGATAAATGTGCACATTGAATTGCCTTTAAATACCACTACATAGCAATTATCATGGGAAACTTTAAGTTTATGGTGGAATTTAAATGGGGAGGGCAAATTTTGAGTTGAAGTTTTGAATTTCAAGGGTCAAATATGGTCAAATATGTAGGTGAAGGAACTCTCAAGATTGACTAAAACATGCATAAGTGTGAAGTATATGAGAAAATGTATAATAAGAATGAATGGAATAAAGTCAAATGCATAAAAATATATGTAAATGAGAATAAGTGAAAAATGAGAAACTAAACCCAACTTCTTATAAGATTACACTATTTATTAATGTATAATTGTATTAAACTATTCTTTCAAAATAAACCCAAAACTAAATAAAAATTGAACCTAAAACTAAATAGGAATTTACATAAATATATAAATTTCACCATTACAAATACAATTCCACATTTAACTTAATATTTAGCACACACTTACATCTATTACACCAATAAATTACACATATTTCCCACTCACACTCTTAGTTGAAATGAATTTGTTTAACATTAAAGAACTGTATAGAATTTTTTTGAAACAATCTACCATTTTTTTATAAAAGGAATAAAAAAGTTGAAGTATTTATATATTGCACCGCCATGCATACATGCTGTAAATGAGAGGAGATGAGAATCCTGACGTGAAAACGTGCATGATACATGAAAATATTTGCTACAGTTTCCTCCTCCATCACCACTCTTGTTGGAATACTTTATGACAGCAAATAATGCTGGCATGAACAGATACATTGAATTTGTTGGGTACTGGGGAATTCTTTAGCATTTGATTTATTGGAATGGTTGGTTTGTTTAATGTTTTTAGGTGCCCATTTTTCTTGGCAGGATCCGTGCAGGATCCCCCATTTCATGCCAGGAGTTATCAGGATTGCTATTAATTTATATAAAATTTCACAAGTCCCAAGCTTTGTCCAGTTGACCTTGTGTAGATTATTGTATTACTTTTTGTTGGTTTGTGATGATAGATATTGAGGTTACCTTCACAGGCTTAGGTTGTGGGAATTTTGTTTTCAGTAACCTTTGTTTGCTGAATATATGTTCTCTCCACAGTATTAAAAGCAATTATTCAGTTGGACGTGTCACTGGTTACCTGCTCTGGCAATCATGAGAGAAAAATAAGGATAAAATTTAAGGGAAAAAAATATGTGGAAAAGGCATTATAACCCAGATTTAGAGGATAGTGTTTTACTGTTTTAAACAGAGCAAAGCTTAATTTAAGTATAGATACAAACAACTCCAGAGACAGCATGTAGGTGTAAAAAGAGATTTATTTAAGTATAGATACAAACAACTCCAGAGAGAAGCATGTAGGTGTAAAAGAGATTTGCAGTAGGTAGTAAGGAAACCAAAATTTATATAAAATAGCACAAGTATCAACAAAAAAAATGCAAAATTATGTTAGTTGTAGCAAGAGGATCATTATTATCATTATCATGGTACATCCCCAATTAACGAGGGGAAGTAAAGCTATAATTGATGATAAAATATAAATTTAATTTAATTAAATCAAATGTATTATAAGAAGAATAAATTAAATTTGATAATCTATTATTATAATTTGGTGAAATTATATATTTATGTTTTTTCTTTTATGTTTTGGGTTTATTTTGATTAGGGTATCTTTAAGCTTATGATTAGCTTACAAGTAGTATATTTTTTATGCTATTTCAGTTCATGATATCACTATATCTTAATCCCATTATTACTCATTCTTACAGATTTAGTCTTGATCACTAGATCTCCTATTTATTACTGTTGATAATAGGCTAAAAAATATAGTTAAAATTTATTGTTGCTTAGTGCATTCAAATTCCTCAACATTGATAGATCATGTAGAAAATGGAAATAATAACACTGCAATAGAAAACATGCAAATCGCAACACTTTACAAAAACAAAAGATATAGTGGAGAAACCCATGCACTAAAAAACTCCACCACCAAGAAGACCTAATCTTGTATTAATCTTCAAACAAGGAAGTACATCAATAGAATTTGCTTATCTCTCTAGTAATCCAACCACAAAAGTGTACCTCCAAATACATCATCATAATACTTTTAACACAAGCACTCAATATATAGGCATGAATCAAACCAAAAACCATGAATGGTTTCTAAAACCATGTGTTGGAAACCACTAGCTAATTTAGGCATCCATATCCATGCACAAATTCCAATGCCCAAATCAAGCTTAGTTAACTTACAATAGATTAGAAACTACCACTACCAAACTTGGGCACTCAAATAGTCTTATCTCAAGCCTTTTCTATAATTGCTCCATGATTTTCTCCAAGTTCACATTTAACTCCTCATCATGTTCTTTCCATTTTGGCAACTCTTACATACCTTACAAGTTGTCATAGTTGCATTTAGCAACCTCCATGACACTAAGTGATAATTACAAATTGCCAAAATACAAACTATAAGTGACACATAGTGTCAATCCAAGTGGGGTGCCCCAAATATTAGAATATTAAATAAATACTTCCAATATTAGAATATTACAAGGTGTATGACACCTATCCCAACATTTTCCCACTTGAAGTATACATTGCAAGAAAAAAAAGGGAAACTACGTATCAAAAGTTGTGAACTATTTGCTAGGGGACGAGAGGCCCATAGACTCACTGCACCACCTAAACTTCTCTATGCTTAGTGGTTTGGTGAGAAAATTTGTAGTAGTTGTCGAGGTGTCAATCTTCTATAACATGACTCTATCACCCTCAACCATCTCCTGAACAAAGTGATACTGAACATCAATATACTTTGTACAAGCATGATACATTAAGCTTTTAGCCAAGCATATGGCACTTTGATTGTCAGAACTGATTCTGACCTGTCTGCACTTAAATCCAATACCTAGAAACATAATTTTTGTAACCATACTAGACCTCTTTATAGGCATGTGTCACATCCATGTACTTTGCTTCCATAGTGGACAATGTGACTATAGGTTGTCACTTTCTCATCCAACTAACAACTCCAAACAAAGTAAAGGCATAGCCACTTGTGGACCTCTTGTAGTCTAGATCACTAGCCCAATCAAAATCAACAAAGCCCTATAAGTCAATCAACCTACCCACAACATCAATCCCATGATAACAAATGCAATGGTTAGAAGTCCCTCATAAATATTAAAAAACCCTTTTCACATAAGCTCAATGCTCTTTACTAGTGTTATACATAAACCTACTTGAAACTCCCACTACTTGGGCAATATTTGGTCTTGTACAAACTATAGCATACATAAGACTTCAAACAACACTAGCATAAAGAACCTTATAAATCTCTTTAAGATCATCATTTGATTTAGGACATTACTCCAAAGAAAGCCTAGTGCCAACTAGTAAGGGAATACTTGCTTACAATCTTGCATTGCAAAGCATTGTAAAATAGTGGCAACATACTTCTTTTGATTTAACCAAAAATTTTGTTAACTTGATCCATAGATAGATTTCCATGCCCAAAATGTACTTAGTAGCTCCTAAATTTATATCAAAGTACCAAATAACTAATTTTTAAGTTCCCTAATCATCCCCTTGTTGTTCCCAATAAATAACATATCATTCACATACAATGCAATGATTAGTAACTAATTATCAATTAATTTGAGATATACATAGTGATTTGCTTCACTTCTAACAAAACTAAGTTCCAATGTAAAAGCTTCAAATTTATAATACCACATATGCAAAGATTGTACTTCAATCAATACAAGGATCACTTTAACCTACAAACCAAATACTCCTCCCCCTTTACCACAAAATTGTCAGGTTGTTTCATATAAATCTCCTCTTCAAGATCCCCATGCAAAAATGTAGTTTTCACATCCATTTGCTCTACCTCTAAACCATAAGCAACAATAATAGATAGAAGGAATTTAATGGATGTTAACTTAGCCAGGGGAGAGAATATCTCAAGAAAATTCACTCCTTCAACTTGGGAGTAACCTTTAGCATCTAAACAGACCTTGTATTGCTCTAACTTACTATCTTCTTTTAATCTCCTTTTTAATACCCACTTGCAACCAATTGGTTTCCTCCCCTTGAGTATCTCAAATAGGTCCCAAGTCTCACATTTTTCCAAAGCCTTCATTTCATCTTTCATGGCCTCCAACCAAAGCTCATGCTTCTATGAAGATAGATCTTCATTTACAAACCTAAGTTCATTGCTAGTACACAATAATGCAAAGACACAATGGTAACCAAATGGCTAGATCCATACCTATCAATGAGTTTCTATTGTTAACAAATTTCTTATGACATTTTTGTGTCAATATGGGCTTGAAAATAAATGTGACCAATTTGATTAAATGTGCCAAGGACATAATGAGCAATCTTTATGTGGTAAAATAAAACATCACCTAGATGATGATGATGAGTTAGAATTCATCTTTGCTGAGGGACTCCTTCTTCACATCAAAGCTAGTGTGTACTTGAATATATTTTCTTCTTTTATGGACATGTGTGCTCATATAAATAATACTAAATTAAAATTCCTTTCATCCTATGTGCTTAAGTGTGGATCATCTTCTCACACTTCTTCTACATCTTCTTACCCTTCCAATTTTGAAAAGTCATACTTATTTAAAGGATAACGAGTCTAAGAGAAAAATGATAATGTACCTCATGTGTCTAATACTTCCATATTTCCATATTTTAAGCCTTATACTTTTAGGAAGTTTAACATGTTACAAGAGTTCTTGGACATTGTGCTTTAGAGTTTGTTGAGCTCTAATTTGATCACTCTTCCACCTATGCATCCATTAGATCCAACTATAGGGCTACCTAAGGACTATAACGAGAATAGATTTATTAACTTTCATAGAGCTAATGGACATCATACTCAAGGTTTCATGGCTTTGAAACATAAGATCAACAAGATTTAATTGAAATTAATATGATTCATATAGAGGGTATCAATAATGGCGACAATCATTCAATTGCTACATCTAATCAAACTTTAAAAATTTACACTAATCAATTTCTTATTGAATCATGTTAATGACATCAATGCATCTCATGAACAAGATTCTTTTACTATGGCACATGCACATATTGAAAGGGGTTATATGGGTGATTGTTACATTGATTTCACGCACAATCACATGTACAAACGCTTTTGTGGTTTGATACACTTAAGAGATAGATCTTCTTCTCCTCATGTTATTCCATTAGTCACATTTTCTAATAAGGAGATCCCAAAAAAATAAATACTATGGTCCATTATATTTAAACATTAGTATTCTTATATGAACTTCACCTAATCATTTTCTCATTTATCTTACATGCCAATTTCACATTGTATTGAAAAGTCACATTAAGCATCAATATTATGCACATTCTAGAGTGTCATTGAAGATGACCAATGAAATATTGATTGAAACCTTGGGTTGCACAATTTTACATTTGCAAGTTGGTCCTAAAGAGCTACAAATGCCATGTCATGTGACTCCATCTTGGGACAAATTTGGCATGTATTACTTGGTAGAACATGGATTGAGCAATGTAAAGCATTTCATTTAGTTTTGCATCAATTTGTTAAATTTGTACATAAAGGAAACTTTAGTAGTAAAAATGGATAGAGCTCATTATAAACCAGTATTAGATCTGAGACATTTTACATTAGACAAAATTATGAAGATTGCTAAGGAGGTACCATATAAGCACATATATGTTATATAAATGGTTTATACATATCACTTAGAAGAAAAACAAAGAGAAAATATGAGAAAGACTCAAGTAGCTACTTATGCATCCTCTTATTCTACAAAGTATGAAGATATAAGACTTAAAAAACCTCAATTTGCATACCTGTGTAATGGAAGAATAAAGGTATTGATATTTCCTTATGAAGAACCAATTACTCATGTACCGAGGAAGCAACAAAATAATAAGGGATCTATGTTTCAAAAAATCACATTTCATGTTAAAGGCAGTACTTCTTCATGGGTGTACCAAAGAAAAATGTGATGATTCAACAAATGCAAAATCTATCTACATGAATCCACCTCCATAGACACAAGAGCAATGGGTATAGAAGGATGTTTCCAAGGTTACACCTATTGATAATGCTTTTACAAAGAGTACTAATTCTTATCACGAAGAAAGCCATAAAATTTCCAGGAGGAGTGCCATGTAAGTGAGGAGGGATAACTTTATGTTGTTTCTTGAGACCTTCTACCATTCTTGTGCTTTATTTATTTATATACTTACATTGGACTTTACTTTTTCTTTTCTTATGTGTTCTTACACTTTGGCCTTTTTGTTTATGTCAGGTCTATTGTCTTTCTATCATTCTCATTTCACCTTCTATATTATGTTTTATGATTGAATCTCCCCACTCAAGGCATATTCCATATGGTTATTATGTGTTTCCTTTATCTCCTATGTTATCCATGTAACATGTTTATGATGTTTAACTCCTACAATTTTCTCTTTTCTTTGCTTGCATCCTATGCTTACCTGTGTTCCTTGTTAGCTTCCATGTTTTTCCTATATGCCTTGTTTAACTTGTATATCCTCCTATGTTCTATTTTTTTCACCCATGTTACATGAATTTTGGTGTTACCATGATCTCCTATGTTCCATGATTATGATGTTTACTTCTTATGCCATGTCATGCTATCATATTTATGTTTATCATGTTCGCATGTATGATCCTTTAATCATGCTTGCATCTAATGACCACATCTATGATTTTTATCATTCTTAAACATATTATGATCCTTGTCATTCTTGTATCCTTTACATATTATTTATGCTTACATGATCCTTACCTAACATTAATGGCTATCCTTATCATATCATTTTCCTTCATTAGGGGAAACGTTAGGGAGATTTTGTTTTTCCCTTATTACATGTGCCTTCATGTATCTTGTATTCTTACATGCTTATCATATGATGTTATTTTTTACCATGTTTACATGTCGTATCATGACTATATTTTTCTCCTTTCCCCCAATTCCTTGCATCCTTTATATGCAACCAATTAGAGGGGGCGTATATTTCATTAATGTTCCCTTGTGAGTTATATTTTATAGTGATGGGCTCATAGTCATTACCATGTATAGGAAATCTTTACCAATCTTGTCTTCTTGGTTGGAGTCCTTTAACATTTCTACTTAGTTGGAGCTTTACCACTTTTCTTATCAAGCAAAATTTATTACTCTTATCCTTTTTATTTTTACTTCTTTTGAGGATAGTTCCTTTTTAAAGCAAGTTGTAGTTAGTGCTTATTTTAAATATGTGATAGATGTTACTCATTGCGTGTTTTTTTTTAATTTTGCAAGTTTCTAATGGAGTGTTCATTGCAAGAAGACCCTAAGAATGATATGCATACTTTATGCAAATCTATATCCTTTTGAGTGTTTAAAAAATATTGTATTTCCATGTGTTGACTACTCATTTTACTTTGACATTTATTTGCCCAGTAGTTCACATGCACATCAAAGTGGGGGAAAATATAATGGAAAAAATTGCATACACAAGTTATTTTCCCTTATGTTTTGGGCTCGCTTTGTTTAGAATGTCTTTAATGCAATGACTAATCTACAAGTGGCATATCCTTGCATGAATTTAGTGACATCACTATATCCTAATCTCATTATCGTCCCTAGAGATTCAATCTTGATCCCTAGATCCCCCATTCATCATCTTCGATTAGATTTGTAAGTATAAACTTGATCTAAGTCAACTTCATAGTCAGAGATCTAAACCCAAAATTTTTAAAATTTAAATTTAAAATAAATCACATCGACTTCAAGTTCTACTAGCTATTATAAGGAGTTGACCTAGCACATGTTTGTGTTGATTTGTGTGCTATGTTGTATTTAAGGATGTTCATTTAGAAATCAAGGACAATCAAGGAATCATTAAAAAGAACTATCATAGAGAATTTATGAGAGCATCATAGCATCATTATTAGAATAGTACATCAGCATAAATCATCCTAGGTCCACTTGTTTGTTGTCCTCGATCCTTGTTCCAAATTCATTGAATTAGTCCAACTAGGCATCTAACTAAGGAGAATGTGACCCTCACAATTCAATAGATTCCCAAAGGTGTTACTAAACACCACCAATCCTTACCAAGATTCAAATATCTAGAATATCAAGGAAGGTGAAGTCTAATTGTCCATTTTCTACTAGTTCAATCCCACAACTTAATGTTCGAATACACACATCAGGTTCAGGTTTGTACTCACAAAGATCAAGTTTGCACTTGAATAGGTGAACTAGAATGAAACACAATCATTTTGTAGAATCTAAGATTAATCATTTGAATAAATATTAAAATTCTAGTGGTGTGGTGAATTGGTTTACTTTCAACTAAATAACACATTTAGTTTCAATGCTAACTCATTTATCTAGATTCGTTATTTATTTAAATACTTTATTTCTTTAATTAACCTAGATATTTTATGTAAAGGATGATTTTATTTCTTTAGAATTATATATAATTTAAAGTTAATTGGTAATTCAAGTTAGAGTACACACAATATCTAGTTGACAAGAGAATAGAAACAAGATAATATGTTTATTGCTATGAGAGTTATGTAGAATGACAACAATCTCTTGGAAAGATTTATTTGCTACTAAATCACTTTGTCGTTCGTATGGGTGAAACACCTCAATACTATAGCTAAGCACATAAAAAATTGATAGAATGAAAAGGGAAATTGTCTTTTGCCTTGGGTATCTAAGAAGAAATCAATTAAGGATGTATAAGAATAAACTTGGTTGGTGAAAAGGGTAAATGGATTTGGCGTGTAGTATCGGATTTTACATAAAAATCATATCCTATGATTCTTGTAGAGGCCCAACTTTGTTAAAGGTAGTTCACACCCTTTTCTCATGTTTTATATCTATTAAGTATTTTTTTATGGAAATCTTGTCTGTCAAAGCCAACCAGGGATCAAACTTGACCCAATCATGCCTCCATAGGTTTGAACCTTGGTGGATGGCATTATCAACACATACCATCATCATCACCAATTGTGCTCAACCAATTGAGCTACAACCCTTTTGCTGTATTAAGTTTTTGAACATCTTTGAATGCCGTCAAGCTATGCAAGTTTAATTGCAGATCACATGAGGCTTTGAATTTAATCATCATTATTATTAGTCAATAGGCTTTTATATGTGAGCATTATAGTGCTCTGAATTGTCTCACACTGTAAAAAAAATTCACACCGGAAAATTTTCTAAACTCGTCGATTGTTCCTGTCGGCGTATTCCTTGAACTTCCTATGGGTGCAAGTGCTAGTTATTTTAAATATTGAATTGTCTTAGCATTATAGATTAGTAGATGTAGTTGTTCATAACTGTATATTTACAATAGATTATAGAAATAAGGAGAAAGCGGTCTAACAAGACAAAAGAAGACAAGGACCAGGGCCCAAATTTGACAGTCGACCTTGCTTGTCAAGCAATTTTTTTATGACAGTTATCTATTCAATGGTGCCTTTCAAATACTATGACATGCCTTAGTATAAGTAAATCATATAAAAATCAAATCTATATATCATTATAATCCTATATAAATTTTGACAGTTAGTCCAAAATCTCTCCTTTCATATGATACAATCATTTTAAAAATTTGATTGTATTTTACAGGAAAAATGCCTAAATATACCTATACAACTGTCAAATTTAAGCCCTGACAAGGACACATAAATACAATTTTAAAAAGTAGTACAACCAAATAAAATAAAACCATAATACTACTCCAAAACTGATGCAGAGCATCTAGGACAGCAGTAGCATGATCATAACTTCACATGCAAAGATCTCTCAAGACAGCCTTCAACACCATCTCCAACTTACTCTTAACACACACACAATATGAAGGAGGACTCCAAGACACCTTCCAAGATGTCAACTCCATCTAACATCCCTTCAACTCCTCTATACAGGACTGCAGGATAGCAATCTCACAGACTAACATGGCATTGCTGTTCCATTGGAATAACAGTCACACAACCACCTTGGGATGGCCTCCCTCAACACAAACACATTCTCATTGCCACTTACCAATCCTACAACATGCATTCAACATAATGCCTTCCTTTGCAAAGTAATAACTTGTTAAAAATACCTTATTGCTGTTGTCCTCCTTCAGGCTTCCACATAAGACTTCTACAGAGTCATTCCTTATGCCCAAACTCATCTACACCATTCCCCTGCCTCCACATTCCTCACAAGACTCTTCATTTCCAAGAGGTCAACATCCCATGACAGGGCCATACAACTGAAAGGTACGGACTGTTGTAAGGTGTAAGTTCAGAAAACAGTCAGCACAAAGCAGTTTTGGGAAAACTTGGATATCTTTTTTATTATCTGCTGCCAAGACTTCAAACTAATTGCATTTGGAAGTCATCTCACCCCTCTACACATGCAATACAAATGGAGACCCTAACAGATCCGTACAAGTATGGAAAACTGCAGAAAACAGTGATTTTTTTAAATGGAGACAGCAATTTCTGAAAAAATAGTTTATGGGAAAACGGTGATATCTTTCACCTAGATCATTTCCAAGACACCAAACTAGACTCAAATCGAAGGTACTTCAAAGCTCTTTCCATCCATTACAAGCTTGGGCAATAATGCATCCGTACAATCGCGATTACTGTAGCAAAAACAGTGAAAAAATAGAAAAAAACAGTTTTTGGTAAAACAAAGATTCCTCCCTTCAAATTCGATATTAAGACCTCCAATAAGCTTTGGATCAAAGGTAATTCAGTCCCCTTTCATCCCATTCCAAATTCATGCCAAGATTATTCCGTACAGGTACGGATTTTGCAGAAATAGTGAAGGAAAAAACAGAAAAAACAGTAAAAGGTAGAAAAACAGTGTCTTTTTGTTATATTTCTCAAATCTCTTGAATGAATCCGTACAATACAACCTCCATTGGCTTAAAACAAGCCTCAAACATAACCTAGAGTGAAGTGGTCCCTCCAAATTCCTAAAACCATCGACCTTTCTTGTCTTATAACTGCTGTTTTTAAAAGATTAATAAGGAAACTGTTTTTTTGGACAGCAAGGACTGTTTTTGACTAAATAAAGCTTTGTTTAACTTTTGGTTAACCTTTGGCAAGGTTCTAATCAACTATCAACCTCATGACATGCCTTTAAAGGCTATAAACATAGAAACTTAATGACTACCTATACAAATATCAAAACTTAAATGACTAACCTTGACTAACCTATAACTGTCTTTTGACACAAGATTGTCCTTTAATATGGAAAAGATTCTTTTAGACCTTTGGACATAGTCCAATTACAAACATGACATTAGTCTTATTATAACATGTAAATGGTCTTAGAGACCTTATTAAACCAAACCAAGACAACTCGAACATTGAACATTTAACCAAAGCTAAAACATCTAGGTGCTCCTGCACCATACTCCCCGGCATGATGAAAACTCTTGTCCCAAGAGTTAGGGGATCTGCTCCGTCCATTCTTCCACCGTGGTGGAATGTTCCTCAAACTAGGAAACATGAACTCTCCTAGAGTTATCTTTCTCCGTCTCCAACCTGCATGGCTCCTGTAAACAGTGTTAGAAACATAAAACTTGTTTTGGTGTCCTTGTCTAGGACCTTGTTGCTGCAATGTTGCTGTGCTTCTCAACTGGAGCTTCTGATTCATTCCTCCTTGGACCTTCTGTTGTTTGCCTTCCTTCTTCTGGCTCCGTATAGGACACTCAATGTCCCCTACCTTAACATAACTCAAGTCCCAAGCCTGCTGCTCTCTAGGACTGTCATCCACTCTACTCTGTTGCAACTGTTGCTGCTGTGTGCAATCACCCTGAACCTGCACATTCAACTTCAATTTTTCTCCAAAGCAAATTGTAACCTATTCCTTCTTCTCCTCACAAGGTAAGGGAATCAACTTGAACTTCTTACCATCTTTGTGCACTACATAGGTATTAGTATACCCATCATGAATTGTCCTTCTCGAATACTGCCATGGTCTGCCCAAGATTACATGCCCACATGTCATAGGAATAACATCACACAAAACAAAGTCCTGATATGGGCCAATTGTGAAGTCAACATAAGCCTTCTTAGTGACCATTACCTGCTGCTCCTGACTCACCCAAGTGACATGGTAAGGACTGGGATGATCAAAAGTCTTCAACCCCAGCTTATTCACCATTTCCCAAGAAACTAAGTTATCATGAGAACCTGAATCTACAATCAACTTGCATATCTTGCCATGGCTCAAACAATTAGTTCTGAAAATAGATACCTGTGGTGGTTGCTGCATCTTACCTCTTTCCACCATGAGCATCTCTCCATCCAGCATAGGAGAGGCTGACGACATTTCTGGTTCTTCTGGCTTCTCCTCCTCTTGTGCCAAGTGAACTCTTGCATCCTTTCTCTTATCAATACCATCCTTCTTAGGACAGTTGAAAGATGTGTGTCCCACCTCATTACAGTGATAACATCTGCCTGTGAATACTCCTCTTCCTGATCCAAATCTACCTCCACCTCTATGTCCACCTCTTTGTTCTGTAGACAACTCCTTACCCTTCTCATTGCTGTTCTGAACTTCACTAGTAGGTTTGCCCCTACCTCTGTTTCCTCTTCCATAACCTCCTTGCCTTTCTTGCTTCCTCTTCACTCTCTCTTCAGCCCTGATGGCTAACTGAAAACACTCTCCAAGTGATTTTGGTACTGCCAACCCAATCTCATCCTGCAAGTTATACCTAAGCCCATTGAGGTACCTTGCCACTTTCTCTTCTTCATCTTCCAATCCACCTCTGATACTAAGCTTATGAAATTGCTCAGTATAGGACATAACATCCATGTCCTTCTGCTTCAGATTCTGTCTCATCCTCTTTGTCTGAATGGAGTAATCAGATGGAAGGAATTGGTCTTTCATCATGTCCTTCATCCTACTCCAAGAAGTGATTTTTGATGCACCTCTAGCCATTCTCTCTGTCTGCACACTACTCCACCAGGTAAGTGCTGTTCCTCTCAGTTTTGTCTTTGCAAACTTGATCTTTTTCTCATCATTCATCTCCTCATATTCAAAAAAATTTTCCAGGGCATCTATCCACCCTAACACTTCTTCACTATCCATCTTCCCCTGATAGATAGGTAAATCTATATTTGCCTTAGTTCCACTTCCTTGGACTGCCTTCAGCAATCTTACAAACTTCTTTTCTTCAGCATCTAACTCATCCTCAGGAGGATTCTCATCTGCATCCTCATCTTCTTCTGACTCACTTTGTTCAACCTTTCTTGGATTCTTCTCTAATGCTTCCAATCTTGCCAAGATTGTTGCATTTTCTCTTCTTACTTGCCTCAGCTCTCTGTCTCTGGCAGCATCATGTTCTCTTCTGTCCCTCAGCTCTTTCTCTCTTGCCTCTAAGGCTTCTCTCAGCTCAGCATTCTCTCTTGCCATCTGGTTCTTTGGAGGCATCTTTACAAACTCTCACAAACCTTATCTTCTTCACAAGATCCACAACACCTTCAAGGATCTACTAGCTAGCTCTGATACCAAAAATGATGCAGAGCATCTAGGACAGCAGTAGCATGATCATAACTTCACATGCAAAGATCTCTCAAGATAGCCTTCAACACCATCTCCAACTTACTCTTAACACACACACAATATGAAGGAGGACTCCAAGACACCTTCCAAGATGTCAACTCCATCTAACATCCCTTCAACTCCTCTATACAGGACTGCAGGATAGCAATCTCACAGACTAACATGGCATTGCTGTTCCATTGGAATAACAGTCACACAACCACCTTGGGATGGCCTCCCTCAACACAAACACATTCTCATTGCCACTTACCAATCCTACAACATGCATTCAACATAATGCCTTCCTTTGCAAAGTAATAACTTGTTAAAAATACCTTATTGTTGTTGTCCTCCTTCAGGCTTCCACATAAGACTTCTACAGAGTCATTCCTTATGCCCAAACTCATCTACACCATTCCCCTGCCTCCACATTCCTCACAAGACTCTTCATTTCCAAGAGGTCAACATCCCATGACAGGGCCATACAACTGAAAGGTACGGACTGTTGTAAGGTGTAAGTTCAGAAAACAGTCAGCACAAAGCAGTTTTGGGAAAACTTGGATATCTTTTTTATTATCTGCTGCCAAGACTTCAAACTAATTGCATTTGGAAGTCATCTCACCCCTCTACACATGCAATACAAATGGAGACCCTAACAGATCCGTACAAGTATGGAAAACTGCAGAAAACAGTGATTTTTTTAAATGGAGACAGCAATTTCTGAAAAAATAGTTTATGGGAAAACGGTGATATCTTTCACCTAGATCATTTCCAAGACACCAAACTAGACTCAAATCGAAGGTACTTCAAAGCTCTTTCCATCCATTACAAGCTTGGGCAATAATGCATCCGTACAATCGCGATTACTGTAGCAAAAACAGTGAAAAAATAGAAAAAAACAGTTTTTGGTAAAACAAAGATTCCTCCCTTCAAATTCGATATTAAGACCTCCAATAAGCTTTGGATCAAAGGTAATTCAGTCCCCTTTCATCCCATTCCAAATTCATGCCAAGATTATTCTGTACAGGTACGGATTTTGCAGAAATAGTGAAGGAAAAAACAGAAAAAACAGTAAAAGGTAGAAAAACAGTGTCTTTTTGTTATATTTCTCAAATCTCTTGAATGAATCCGTACAATACAACCTCCATTGGCTTAAAACAAGCCTCAAACATAACCTAGAGTGAAGTGGTCCCTCCAAATTCCTAAAACCATCGACCTTTCTTGTCTTATAACTGCTGTTTTTAAAAGATTAATAAGGAAACTATTTTTTTGGACAGCAAGGACTGTTTTTGACTAAATAAAGCTTTGTTTAACTTTTGGTTAACCTTTGGCAAGGTTCTAATCAACTATCAACCTCATGACATGCCTTTAAAGGCTATAAACATAGAAACTTAATGACTACCTATACAAATATCAAAACTTAAATGACTAACCTTGACTAACCTATAACTGTCTTTTGACACAAGATTGTCCTTTAATATGGAAAAGATTCTTTTAGACCTTTGGACATAGTCCAATTACAAACATGACATTAGTCTTATTATAACATGTAAATGGTCTTAGAGACCTTATTAAACCAAACCAAGACAACTCGAACATTGAACATTTAACCAAAGCTAAAACATCTAGGTGCTCCTGCACCAAAAACAACCTTATAACTTGTATACTTCTCATAAACACCTCAATTACTCAATTATTTCAGACATAAATTTTATATACATAAAAAAATACAAATTCTTAAAAAAAACATAAAAAATTTAAAATATAGAAAAGAAAAAATAAAACTGCCCTAAATATTATAAATGATAAACATATTAAAAAAACTTAGCAATCAATAATAAAGTGAATATATAAATCAACGCATTTGACAACAAATTTATAAATTACTAAATCTAATTAATATTTAAGACTCCAACACAAATAACCATTCAAAATCTTTAAATAATAACATAAGATTTTATAGGTTTTAATGAAAGCATTCTAGTAATTTAATTATTAATATAAGAACAATAATTAACCTAAATCTAGGGGAAAAAACTAGGTTTTCAAATTCAGACATAAATTCAGATATTTTCTGCCTTTATCATATATAAAAATTATTTAAATCAGTGTATAAACCTTTTTATATTAAAAAAAATCCCCTCCCAAAAATCTGCCCAAAATAGTTAAAAAGTCTTCTCATTTTGTTTTTTTAGAAAGATTGGGCGTGGCAAATTTCTTGGAAGTTGAGCATGGTGTCGTTTGAAGATGGAGAAGATACTCCCAAATCCCAAGAGATGTGGTGAATTCTCCTTACTTGAAGTTTGAAATATCATGTTTGTTTTTAAATTGAAAATGAAATCTTAGGACCACAAAATATCTTACTAGATCACAGTAGTCACAACCCACATGGAGGATCCTTAGCTATATGGAAACAATCATCAAATGTTTCTAAAGGAGTCTTCTAAGAAAATTAGTTGGGGCACAACTTTACTCGGTGTGAGTTTGACCTTAAATTTTTATATTCAAAATTTAAATTGGACCTAAGTTAACTTTTTTTTTATTAGTTGTTATTTATTGATTTGAGTGTGAATTGTGTTAAGTTGTATATTAGAGTATTATATAAAGGATAAACCTTATTTTTATTGTGGTGATCTAGAATCTAAGATATTGTATGAGAGCTTTGTATCATCTAAAAGCATATCAAATGACATTAATATCTACATAGGTATATTGGATGATTTCTTGGCATCTTTGATTATTATTTCAAAATTATTAAATTGGAAATAGGGGCGATTAAAGGAGAATATCTTCACCTAGTAAACTCATAAAGACACGTTCCTCAACATCATTTATTTTTTTAGATACAAACTCTGGATAGCAAAGTGAATAGATTATAGACACCAAAAGTACACTGATCAGTTTCACGCACCAGAGTTTGAATATGCAAACAAGGTTCAGATTTGTGGGCACATAAATAACCCACAATGATTTTAGCATTTTAATACTAGTTATTTGATAGAATCCAAGGCTCTAATATAGTGGGGAATTGATTAGCAACATTTATCCTTGTCAAATCAACATCAGATCCAAAGCTAAGTACCTTTATTCTATGTTATTAATTTTTGCACTTATTTATGGTCATGTTTCAATAGCATTATTAGTCTTGGCTCATTATCTTGACACATTTTGATTTTCATATCTATTTAAATGATTTATCCTAGGATGTTTGTGTAGAAGTGTAATTTTCCTCTACATGAATTGATGAAATTGACATGAATCAAACACACAACCTTTTGATCTAGATTCATGACTTATTCTTGAGGGCCACAATTTCAATGGATTTTAGTGTTTTAGATGATTTCTGTTATAACAGGTTCATAGTTTAAGATGGCTTTAACTCAATGAGTTTTTAGTGTTTTAGATGGCTTCGATTTTCAAGAGGTTTACAATGATGAATGGTTTATGATTTTAGATAGTTACAATTTCAAAGGGATTATGCGCTTTATAGTCAAGGCAGATTTATATGGTTTACATTTTCTTCATCCCATTAGCTTTATCCTATTTATCTTTCACCTATATGCCTTCATTGTTATATCCCTAACCCTAGGTGATATTATACTCCATGTGCTTTCATGTTTACATCCTGTTTTTTTTAAACCAAAAAATACTAATTATATTAAAACAAAAGAAGAATTCCAACCAACCTCAACTTGATAAGTAAAACTTAATAGGGAGGGAAAGACTACAAACAACAAAACATAATAGAAATGTAAAAGAGCAACAAGAATATTAGCTCTATTTAATACTAAGTGTCCCCTAACTTGGCATAACACCCTCGTTAGCAAGAGAACAAAAAAACAATTATAATTCCTTCTGATATGTTCTAACCTAATGAGACGGAAACTCCTACATAATGTTTTATTTCCTACAAAATAGTATTTAGCTAGATCTCTACTTTCAATTTATCTAACACAAACTTGATGACCAACATAAAATCACAATAAACTCTTAAGACTTTGAATCTTTTCATAATCACAGTTTTTAAGCCTCTAAAAAGAGCCAAAAATTCAGCAACATTTTTTTAAATGTTTCCCAATCCTCTAATAAAGCCAATCTTTTTTCCTCATCCATTATAACTCACCTAGCCCTAGTAGCACTTGGGTTTCCCTTGGAAGCACCATTAATAATAAATGAAATGAATCCTTACAAACTTTTAAAGGGATTTTCCTTCTCATCAATATTGGACTCAGAGATCTTAACATTCAAAATTTGAATCCTTTCCTCTTCCTTAGTAAGATGACAACTAGAATATATATAACTCTTATTAACTTACACTAAATTCTTTAAGAGTGTAAAGGCACAAGCAAGATAGCTAAACAAATTAACCTTCACATTTTCTACCTATGTTCTCACATATATGTTGTTATATTCCTATATTACATAATTTTTTATGTTATCATGATCTCCTACGTTCCATGATTTTGGTGTCTACCTCTTATGTTATGTCATGCTATCATGTTTGTGCTTATTGTGCTCACATGCCTTACATTATTATAATCCTTATTATACTTCTATTAAAAATTTGATGCGGGAGCATCCTAATGTATAAGAGCAATCTTGCATCACCCAAAAATATTTATTTTTATTTGTTTGTTTTGTGTTGTCACTCTAGATTTTCAACCTTGTTTAGATCTGTTGTTCCAAAAAATCTAGTGACACCATGGGATTGATCTCAAGGTGTTGGACCTTGCAAGTGAGATTAGACCTCCAGATTAAAGGGCTGGTTCCCTATTTGAATGATTCACCAGGGAAAAGGAGAGCGAGAAAACTAAAAATGAAAGGGGCAGTGATGCACCAGATTAAGATTTTGACTACAATATCAACTTTAAATACACAAAATGATCTCAAACAAAGATACACATACACAGATCATAATCCTTACAGAGGTAAGAAAAGAAATTGACAACTAAGAGGAATAGTCATTCACATTAGCATTCAAACTTCCATATTACACAGTGTGAAAAGAATGAGAAGGCATAAAATTAGTGTTATATTGATCAAAAGGCAAAGTTACAAATTGATAGAGAGTTACAGCTACTAAAAAACCAACAACCAAATACATCTTTTTCATATGCATATAAAGCTTTACAGAATCCACTGCTTCAATATGGATGTGGGATAGAGTGGTCAACAAGTTTTATAGGCCACTCATGCCTGCTGCATCACATCCATGTGGGCATCTCAAAAAATCTTTACAGAGGAGTGCTCACCCATACTTCTAGTACCAAGATTTAATGTGGAGGGGCCATAGTCAAATGTGTTACTAGAAAATCCATCTACCTCAGGTACCTGCAACACTAAATCTATACACTGTTCCACCCACTTGAATACCTACTCCAATCTGCAATAATGACATTTTTTGGTGTTGAACAGGTGCCTTCATACAATGAACACATGAAAAAATGTGTTTTCCTACTTTACAATACTTGAAACTTTGATTTTGCATTTTATGGTGCTTGAAAGACTATTGGGAAGTCTTTTGACGAATTTGGAAATTCATGAACTTTAAAACTTGCTTACTTTTCCCCCTACTATCTTTTTTCTTGGCAGTTCAGTGTTTCGATGAACCTACAAACTCACCGAAACTTATAATTTCTCTTCTTTTCTCTTTGTCTCCACTTTTCTTCAACTTATATTTTCCTTCGACTATCCTTGGGTGTTTTAGCGAAATGACTAACTGATGAACTAGTTCGTTGGTTCCGAATTTCACCAAAATGCCAAAACACTTGTGCATCGCTTTGTTCCTTAACATCGTTTCAGTGTTTCGGTGAAATGGCGAATTGACGAACTAGTTTGTTGGTTCAATGTTTAGGCAAAATACCAAAAAAGGCTAAGGAAAATTTCTTTAAAGATCACTTCGGTCATTTGATAGGTTTGCAAACCCGTGAACCTGCAAAAAGGCAATAAATTTCTAAGGGGAAAACATTTAGACAATTAGAACATTTAAGATTTAGGGATTGACTCGAATGGGTCAACATTTTAGCAACCTCATGGGGATGTTTTCCAGTTAAACATAAGGATCCAGTGGCCTTAAACCATCCATTGGGCATGGAGTCAAAGGGAACTTGAACAATTGATCACAATTGCAACTACCTCAAAAACAAACAACATAGGACAAACACACAACAAAACAAAAGCATGCAGTCTCCTAATGAGAATGCAGCATGTGCAACAACACTTGGAGGAAAAGACAAACTACTAATATATACAAAACCTCAAAACCAAACTTAAAATCAAGGTTTGAGATGAATCTCATTAATTGGGATGGGAAGAACATCAACATTCAACTTTGAGAGTTCGAAAACATTGGCTTGCTTGAAGCTAGTAATGATGTAGGGAACACTCCATATGGTGTCAAAATTTGTGTGTCTTCCTGCTTTAGCTCTATCTTCATCCCACTTCAGCTCCAAATCTTCCTCCTTGAAGACTCTATCAGTTGATTTCCTATCAAAAGTTCTCTTTACCTGGGCATGACAACCTTCAAATGTCTTCATGGCCTGATCTCTTGCATCTTCTAGCTCCAACAACTTAGCAAGCCTTATTGTCATGGCATCATTTTCCAATATTCCAATAGTTCTAACTATTGTGTAAGTTCAAGTGGAGGTAACTCTAGTGATAGTGGAAGTTTGGCCCCTTTCCCATAAACTAGCATGAAGGGCGAATTACCAATGGCCCTCTTGGGCATGATTATGTTAGCACAAAGAGCTATTTTGAGCTTGGTATGCTAGGTCCTCTGGTTATCTTTGACTATCCTCTTGATGATTCTTATGAGGTTCTTTTTTGTGGACTCAACTAAACTATTACCTTGGGGATAGTAGTTTGAAGATGTCTTCAAATAAATTCCATGCTTGACTACCCATTCACTAATTTTAGTGCCTACAAAGGCCTTAGCATTATCATAAATGATAGTGAATGGGACACCAAACCTTGTGACTATCCCATTAAGGAAGTTTAGAATGAAGGCCTTAGTGGCATACTTCAATGCAACTACCTTCGTCCATCTGGTGAAGTATGGCAGTCAAAATCCACTTATAACTAACACTTGATGGTGGGTTTACCATGCCAATGAAATCTAAGCCCCATTAGACAAAGCGCTAATCAATTTGAACTGGGTGAAGAGGAAGAGCTACCAATCTCTATTTACCTGTGAAAAGAGCACATTCCTTGCAACTTCTTACCCACTTATGGGCACATCTGAATAAATTGGGCCAATAATAACCTACCCTCATGATCTTAATAGTTGTGGTTCTTGGTGAGAAACGACCCCGAGAGAGACCATTGTGGAAATCCTCGAGCATTTTATCAATCTAATTTTGCTCAATACACCTCAAAAGAACTCCATTGATGTCTTTTCTGAACAAGACACCATAAAAAGGATATATGGGATGGGTTGTAGTCTGAAATACCTCCCTTTTGATTGATTCAGGTCATTTGGATATCTACTTGTTTGTAAAAAGATAATCATGTCATAATACCAATCATGTGGAGTATCGTCCTCAGGTGATTGGGCCTCTTCAAGAGCATACATTGTGTCTCTTTTAGTTCTACATCTACTACTAGCTGATTGCACATTCCTTTTCCTCTTACCAATTTGGTGACTTTAATGTCTACGTCATACTCCATAGCTTGGGTGATCCACCCATCTCTTTTCTCACTGACATCTTGGCTTAAAAGGAACTCTTCCACACTAGGGTGGTTCACCATCAGCTGCACTTTGTTGTTGGAGATCATGTGCCTAAATTTCTCGAGGGATTTTAGAACAACAAATACATGTTTTTCAATGAAATTGTATCTGAGCTCATAGTCTTTGAGGGGCTAACTGAAGAAAGCACTTGGCTGCTACAATTTTTCATTATTTTATTGTGTTAAGACTTTGATATACCTTCTTTGCCTCCAATAGCATAAAGGATAAAATATTTCTCATAATTAGGGTTGATCAGTGCATGAGCTTGAGCAATATCCTGCTTGACAGCTTCAAAACTATCCCTGCCTTCCTTAGACCAACTGAATGTAAAATTTTTATTTAGTATGGAGGTCAGGGGCTTTGCCATGGATGCAAAATTTAGGATGAATCTTCTGACAAAGTTGATTTTGCCCAACAAGCTTTGTAGGCCTTTCTTGTGCCTGGGAAGGGGAAGGGATAGATTTTCACTTACTCTTTCAGGGTCAATTGTAGCCCTTGCTTGGAAACTATGTGTCCCAACAATTTACCTTTAGGGACAACAAACACACATTTTTTTGGATTCAATGATATGCCATATTCTTTGCATCTCTCATTTAAGACTTTTCTCAAGTGACCCAAGTGGTCCTTTGCATGTTTGGAATAAAAAATCTTGAATCATCTAGATACACCATAATAATATCATTGATTAGGCCTTTGAAGGCCAAATCCATTGCTCTCTGGAAGGTTGCACTAGCATTGGTCAACCCAAATGGCATTTTCTTGTAGGATAAAGTGCCCCATTTAGTGGTGAAGGTAGTCTTGTACTGATTTGATTATTTTACAAGAATTTGGTTATACCGTGAGTAACCATATAGAAGGGAAAATTTATCAGCTCCAACCACTATTTGGAGGAGCTTCTCCATGGAGGAAAGTGGATAGTGGTCTTTGTTAGCACTTATTTTGACCTGGGGTTGATTTGTCATGATCATGAGGTTTCTTCATCTGAAGCCTCCATCTTCTTGCCCAATTTTTCTAAGTGTTGGACCTCCTCAGCGTTTTTCAGCTGCAGCATCATATTTTTCTGAGGAGGAGGTCGTCATCATCATCTTGTCTTCGATGATGATCTTCATCAGCATGTTCTTCGTCGACTTGTTTTTCTCATCGTCATCATCATATTTCAACTGTCGGGTGATGTTTGCTTATTATCCTGATGATACTGGTGAGCTACAGTGCGCCCTCAGTTGCTTGCGGGGGTGATTTTTCAAGTATCCGGTGATCTTCCGAATATCACCTTGCTCAAACATGATGATGATGTTGCCCCGATATCTTGAAGGGGTTATTCTCTAAGTTGTCGACCTGACTTGTTTTTTTTTTTTTTCCTAAGGGTCGTCATCATCATGATATTTCCAGTTATCATCCTGCTGCTTGCGGAGGTCATCATATTTTCTGCCTTCATGATATTTCGCCGGGGTGATATTTTATCATCGGGTGATCTTGGTTAATATCATCCTGATGATGTTGTCGAAGAGTTCCAAGTGCGACCCGATATGCACTAGGGTCATCATATTTTGAACGTCAGGATGATCTTGGTCAATATCATCCTGATGATGTTGTATCACTTCTTGTTCGTTGTTTTGACATCCTGATGATGCTGACGTCATCCGTATATCAGGGTGATATTTTTCTTTCTGCTTATCTGCATCATGATATTCTGAGGGAAGGGGTGATATTTTCATATCACCCGGATATATGTTTGTTCGAACATCATGATGATGTTGATATCAAGGAGATATCCGCCTGCCGGCTTCGTGCATTATCTACTGGGGGTGATCTTTTCAAGCAGCATCATCATTTCAATTATCGCCCCGATCTTATAGAGGAGCTACAGTGCAACCTGATGTTTGAACGTCAGGAGGATATTTCCAAATATCCGGTTGTCTTCCGAATATCATGATGATGTTAATATGATGATGACGTCATCAAGGTCCGCGGGGGTCATATTTCTAACAACTGATCATCTTGAAGAGACCTCCTGATATTTGCAAACATGATGATGACGTCATCTGGATATGAGAAGGTGCGCAGTAGGCAGATATGATGATGACGTCAGCAGGATATGATGATGACGTCATCAGGATGTTTATCGGCCAGACTTTTGTTATAAGCTCAGCAGGAGGATGTTCCTCCGATGGATCAGGTTGTGCCGATTATCATGAAGGGTATATTTCAAATATCATGATGACGTCAGGGTGATATTTCGAACAACAGGATATCATGCTGCTGGAGGATGATGATGATGAGGTTATATACTAGTGTCGTCAGGAGCAAAAGCACCGACATGATATATGCTCATGACCTAGTATATAAAGTGTTATTGAGGTCATCGCGGGGTGCATGTGGGATAATGTTATCCTGCATATTCAAAATATCATGATGATGAATATCGGCGGGAAGTGGTTGCGATTGCAGATTTGATGATCTTCCCAAGGCCGCGGGTTGGTGCGCCATTAATGGCGATTGTTGCAGAGGTATGGGCGATGGCGTGGATGGATCCTGTACCTGACTGAGGGTGTACATCAGCGGACAGAGGCACAGGGCTCGAGAAATCTTCCTGTCTCCTCTCCTACCTGCTGCATTCAAGTTTGGATGCCAATCTGGTTGTGTTTGAGCGCCATTTTCCTGATACTGTGTATCTGGCGAAATTTTGGTCAACATTGTAATTAATTGCTGAGCACCTACCTGGCTGTTATAAGCAGGTGGTCTTGCTCATTTGAAGGTTGTTGAAAGTTGATGATTTTGGCTCTGTAATGCATAACAAGCTGATCTGGTTGTTCTGTACAGCTTACCTGTGAGTTTATGTATCTCTTGTTGTTTGTTTTTGGCATGAACCCACTGATTTCATGATTAAACTTATATGAGAAATGCTATCTTGGCATGTGTTGTGTTAATTCTGTCTCCAGTATTGCATGTACTCTTCTTCTGAATCTGGATGTTTGGTAATGTTTAGATTCTAGAGCATAGAATTCCTATGTTGACTGTCTGATCTTCTAACTTCTACTCAAGGGGTAGATTAAACTGTTTTCAGGTTGAACATTGGGAAGAGTATACTGCAGTAGGGATACCATAAGTAGAGATAACCTAACACTTAGTATTGGGAGATACCTATAAGGCAGGTATCACATATATCCCCTTGAAATCCAGTTTTAGTTGTTTATGCTGATCATTCACAGGTGTATGTCTACTGACTCCAGGCCCTGGATAGGCACCAATCATGCTTTGTTTTGTGTTATAACCATATCCAACTTTGCATCCACACTTAAACTCCAAAGCAAAATCTAAAACCAACATTAGGACATTAGAGTTAGTTTTAGGAACCTCAGTCCTCTGTCTACAACTGCAAATAGGCCCAAAGCTAGCCCCTTTGCCCTTATCTTTCAGTTTTGGTCTACTTACAAGAGGACTATCTGCTTTCTGTCAGCATCCCAGCCTTGTATGCATATCCTCATGGATGTTGAGTAGGGAATACCCCCCTAGGTCTTGCAGAGCCTGAAGAAGAAGAGGAGATAAAATATAGAGTCTATCTCCTACACTGTTGACCCCCTGGCCCAGAGATCCTGTTGATCACTGATGGCTACCTTGTAGGGATATCTGGGAATGAGCATCCAGTCTGGGAAAAAGTCAACAGAAATTGGCGACTCCGCTGGGGACTGAGAAGTAAAAGTGCTATCTAATCATCTCCAGTGATATATATGTGACCCATCTGAGTCAGCAACAGTAATCTACTCCGCTGGGGACCCTTGTGAAAGAACCCTGGTTTTCAGAAGAAAACAGTTCCTAGAAATAGGTGGCGACTCCGAAGTAATCTCCCAACCGGTCACAGTAAAATTATATGCAGGGGAGAAGATCCCAACAAAATCCTCTATTTGAAGAGTTACCATTAACAGAAAGAATGATGTATAGAAGAAAGGGAACTGTCTCAGCTAGTCATGAGAGCTCCCCCAGAAAAAGTGATGAGGTACAAGATAACCCTAGGCCATCAGGACAGCATGCTCCTTATTTTTCAAGTGCAGAAGCTGATATCCAAGGTGCATATGAGAGGCAACAGGGTGGTAGTATGAGAATGAGGTCAGAGGTGTTCCAAGAACGCCCTTTTCTAGACCCAAGTGAAAGGTTTGAAGAGGCAGAGTCTCTGAGGGATGATGAGGATGATGACCAAAATGGCATGAGACCATCTACCTCCAGACCTAAGGATGAACAGTTGGCTGAAGAAATCAAAAGTCTAAGAGCAGAACTAGAATACCTACAAGCCATGAAAATCAGAGATGATATACAGCAGAAAGTGCAAGCCTTGAGAACTGCCCAAAATAATTCAGTTCCTACCTTAGAAAATGCAAATATGCAAAGACATCAGCAAAGATATGAAGCGCAACATCAGCATCATGATGACAGACAAAATGTGAATGATGCTAGGATACCACTAAACAATGCAGGAAACCAAAATGCAAATAGAAATATTAATATTAATCAGCCAAACAGACAGCCCATGCAGCTAGATAGATTCAGGCAGCTGGTGTTTGATGGTATTCCTGGGTATCCTAACCCCATTGACAAGCATCTGAGGCTGCAAGTGCCTAAGTTTTCAGGAAACAATACAGTGTCAGGAGAAGATCATCTAAAGGCCTTCCAAAATGTCATGGATAACTTTGAGGTTGAGCATGAGGATGTTTTCATGAAGTCATTCATGCAATCCTTAATAGATGAGGCAAGAGAATGGTACAGGAATCTGCCTGACCGGAGCATATCATCATGGGATGATTTTAAAAGGATATTCAAGGAGCAATATGGTGATAAAACTGACCCTAGCTTCTTTGTAAATGAGTTCACCAGTATCACCAAAGGGTCAAATGAGCAGGTTGCAGACTTTAATGCAAGATTTACTAAAGTGTTGAACAAATTGCCACATCATATGAGGCCAAATGAACCAATGTGCATAATTTTGTACATCAATGCCTTTGATGCAAAGACTGCATATGGACTAAGAGATAAAGGTCCTGCCACTCTCAGGGATGCTTTCAGAATTGCAGTAAATATTGAAAACAATAGGAAAGCATCAGGCAAGACAAATAGAAGGGATGATGTAAAAATTCTGCAAAATCCAAATAAGCCTCAGAACACTCAAGGTAGTACATCTGCTCCTGACGATAAGATAGACAAACTCGCAAATGTTGTTAAGGACCTGAGCTATAGATTAGCTAGAAGTGAAAAAGGGATGGGTCCTGATAGGCAAGTCTATCAAAGGCAGGAAAAGAGGCCATCATTACATGATATGCCTTATAACACCAATTGGCATGATGGTAAGCCTGTATATCCACGTAACAACACAAATCAGAGGGCTCAACATGCCAAGGAAACTCCTGATCCCCTGAAGAAAACTATAAATATTGCTGATGATGCTCCGTGGTGTATAATTTGTCAGATGCCACACTCACAGTCACAGTGCATGATTGCTCAATCTTTGTATGATAATGCTACATCCTGTAATGAATGCAATGAGCCACATCATGTGCAGGATGATGATGTTAACATGATGTCCGTAGGCAATGGATATACTCTGTATGATGCTGATGAGAAGACAGATCATCAAGTTCAGGCCTGCCAACAGTCCCCATATGATGAAGATAATGAAGATAATTATGTGTATGCTCAGAACTCACACAATTTTCTGAGTAGCTTACAACGACCTTCTGATGAGGAAATTAGAGCCTTCACAGCTGCAGCGGTTGCTCAAGTCAAAAGCAACTACAATCTCAGAGGTAAACATCAAGTTGGCAGCCCACATCAGCTAGAGGATATTTCTGTAGGTCAGCTGGTGCATGGTCATAGAGGAACTGAACCACAAAAAAGGCAGTGGGTAAATAACAAGCAGAACTTTAGATACAGAGCAGGTCCTGAATCTCAAGGACCAGAAAACAAAACCCCTCAGGCTGAAGATCAAAGTAGAGGTTCCCAAGACAAGAATGATGACCAGGGAACTATGAAAATGAAAACTAAATCAGCTCAGGATAAAAGCAAGATTGTGGAGCAAGATACAACTGTTGTACAAAACTATGCTCCATTTGATATAGCCCAGATCCTCTCTCAGGTAAAGGTCTCTGTTCCACTTATGGAACTCATGAAAGTGGAAGAGATCAAGAATAGGACAATATCCCTAATCTCAGGGGTACCTTTTCAAGCTAAGCAAAATGATCAAACCCAGGGTGAGAAACAGGTCATGTGCAATGAAGAAGATGAGACTCCTGAAGTCTATTTAGGAATGACCATGACAAAATGTCCTTCACAGGTGGAACCATTTTATGTTTCCCTGGTTATAAATGGTAAAATAATTAGAAATTGTATGCTTGACTCTGGAGCATCCACAAATGTCATGCCTTTGGCTATCATGCAGCAAACTGGACTAAAAATTGACAAGGCATGTGGAAAATGTTATGCAATGGATGCCAGAGAGGTACCAGTTATTGGAATCATGAAGGATGTAGATTTCAAACTGGCAGCATTTCCTGAAAAGAAATATAAGATGAATATAACAGTGGTTGACATCAAGCCACAGTATGGTATGCTGTTGTCAAGAAGATGGGCAGCACTAATTGGTGGAAGTATGCAGCTGGACCTATCATATGCCATGATTCCAATGAATGGCAGGGATGTCAAGCTAATTAGAGAGCAAAGATCATCAGAGACAGTGGAAGACCAAGAAGCAAATGAACAGGTATGCTTTGTGGACACTGACTGTGATAACTTCAAGGTTGTCTCAGATGATGCAGAAGACAAAAAGAAAAATGTCTGCATTGAAGAGCTGGATCAGCAAGGGTTATGGACCATGTTTTTTGATGGAGCTTGTGCAAAAGAAGGCTCTGGAGCTGGAGTTGTTTTCCTGTCTCCAACTGGTAAGCTCCTCAAATCCTCTTTCTTGCTGAGGTTTGATTGCACAAATAATACTGCAGAATATGAGGCTTTACTCTTAGGCCTGAATATTGCTCTCAAACATGGAATTAAGATGTTAAGAGTATTTGGGGACTCTGAGCTGATTGTATCCCAAATCAGAAATAAGTATGCTGCAAAAAATAAAAGATTGAAACAATACAAGCATGCTGTTTGGGATACTATTGAACTTTTTGATGCATTTTCAATTGGCTGGGTAGAAAGGTCAAAAAATGTTATGGCTGATTTCTTAGCTAATATTGCAGTAAGGCCAGATGACATCACTCTGTCAGGTGTCACAGATGTAGAAGTTAAAATTAGGCCTGCCATACCAGAAAATATATGCAGTTGGCAAGTTTTTAATGATGATAGGGATTTGCTAAAATTTTTGCACTGCATAGATGAGTATGAGAACCAACAGATTGATTTCCAAGCTTTTGTAGAAACTGTAGATGGAAAAGAGACTCTTGTGGGAAAAGAGATCATTCAGTTGAAGACTAACAAGATCCCTAGAGGGTTAGTGGCTTTGGAAAGAGCCTTTGACAGTAGAGACAAAATGGTCACAAAGACATCCCCCACAAATAAGGAGGATTTAGAAGAAATAAATTTGGGGACATCTCAGGCCCCTCAGAAAGTATATATTGGTAAACAGCTCAAACCACACATAAGAAGTATGCTGATTGCATTGCTAAAAAAGTATAAACATGTTTTTGCTTGGTCATATGAGGACCTAAAAGCTTATAGGGAAGACTTGTTCCAGCATGAGATCCCACTGAAGCCTGAAGCTAAGGCATTTAGACAAAGGCAAAGGCCTATAAATCCTACCTTAGCTCCCAAGATGCAAGAAGAACTCAAAAGGCTCAGGGATGCTGGAATAATTGTGCCAATCAGACATTCAACTTGGGTGTCTAACCTTGTCCCAGTCAGGAAAAAGAATGGTGATATTAGGCTGTGTGTTGATTTCAGGAACTTGAATGTATCCTCTTTGAAGGATAACTATCCATTGCCTAATATGGAAGCTATGTTGCAGAAAGTGACTGGTTGTGAACTCCTATCCATGATGGATGGATTTTCAGGATATAATCAGGTAAAGGTAAAAGAATCAGAACAGTATAAGACTGCCTTTACCACTCCATGGGGAACGTATGTGTATGTTAGAATGCCATTTGGACTAACAAACGCAGGTGCTACATTTCAAAGAGCAATGGATGTTGCTTTTGCAGGGCTGATTGATTCAATCCTGGCAGTATATCAGGATGACATGACTGCCTACTCAAAGAAAGAGGAGCAGCATTGTATGCATCTGGAGCAGATCTTCATAAGAGCACTAGAATATGGTATTTCTTTAAACCCAAAGAAGTGTGCCTTTGGAGTAGTTGAAGGAAAGCTTCTGGGACATATTGTTTCCAAGGATGGAGTCAGGATAGATCCAGAGAGAGTGGCAGCTATTGACAGGATTCAAATGCCAAAAACTGTGAAAGGAGTTCAGTCCTTCTTTGGACAAATAAATTTTGTTAGAAGATTTGTTCCTAACTTTGCAGAAACTACAAGGAACATCTCCAAGATGATGAAGAAGGATGCAACTGTCAACTGGGAAAGGGAAGCAGCAGAATCATTTCAGAATATCAAAGAGGCAATTAAGATGGCCCCTGTTCTTAAATCTCCTGATTTTTCTAGGCCATTCCAAGTGTTTTCTTTTGCTTCCTTTCATACTGTGGCTGCATGTTTGTTACAGAAAAATGAAGATGGTTTTGAACAGCCCATTGCTTTCTTCAGTATGTCCCTGCAGGCCTCTGAGTTGAAGTATGATATTATGGAAAAGCAGGCATATGCACTAGTTAGAGCCATCAAAAGTTTCAGACCATACTTGGTAGGGTCATATATCATTGCATATGTACCTCATGCTGCAGTCAAAGACATATTCACTCAGCAGGAGGTGAATGGAAGAAGGTGCAGATGGATAAACAAACTGCAGGAATTCAACATAGACATACAAGTTACTAAGTTGATAAGAGGACAAGGATTAGCCAAGATGATGGCACAGTCAAACTTGGAAGCATGCCAAGTTAATGAAGTCCAAGATGAGAATGTAAGTGTATCAGGATCTGAATGGTACAAGGATATTGTCTATTATTTGCAAAATCTGAATTGTCCTTCCCATTTCAGTGACTGTCAAAAGAGGACTCTAAAGCTACATGCAATCAGGTATGTTGTTGTTCAAGGTGAGCTGTACTGGAAAAATCCTGATGGTGTGTTGCTGAGATGTGTGGATAAGAACATGGCTAACAATATTTTGATTGACATGCATAAAGGATTGTGTGGTGGCCATTATACTGCCCAAACAACAGCTCATAAAATTCTCAGGGCAGGATATTGGTGGCCCACTCTCTTTTCAGATGCACAAAAGTTAGTAAGGAAGTGTGACCCTTGCCAGAGATTCTCAGGAAAGCTGAAATATAATGGTGCTTTGCCCCTCAGAACTGTACCTGTGGATGCTCCATTCCAGCAATGGGGAATTGACTTTATAGGGGAAATTGCAGACAAATCAAGTGGGGGACACAGTTGGATTTTGGTGGCAACTGACTACTTTACCAAATGGATTGAGGCCATTCCAACTAAAAGAGCTACAAGTAAGGTGGTGACAGATTTCATACTAGAGAACATCATTATCAGGTTTGGAGTACCATTTAAGATTATCACTGATAATGCTATGTGCTTCAGATCAGGTGAGTTTGTTGATTTTTGCAACAGGTATGGGATAAACCTGTCATATACATCACCATATCACCCACAAGGAAATGGTCAAGCAGAATCAAGCAATAAGAGCATCATGAAAATTGTCAAGAGGATACTGGACAAGAACAAGAGAGCTTGGGACTCAAAGTTGAACTTAGCAGTATGGGCTGACAGAGTGACAGTGAAAAGGGCTATTGGGAAGTCACCTTTTGAGCTGGTATATGGTACATCAGCTAGACTGCCCATAAACAATCTCCTACCAGTTTACAGATTCATTCAGGATAATGATGAGGACATTGAAGATCCCATAACAGAAAGAGTGAATCAGCTGGTTGCATTGGATGAAGACAGAAGGAGAGCCCACCAGATCAATCTCAAAAGACAACAAGATATGAAATATCAGTTTGACAGGAGAACTACAAAAAGGAAGTTTCAAGTTAATGATCTGGTGCTTATTTGGAATGCTAAAGATCAGGAAAAGGGTAAACATGGTAAATTTCAGCCCTTATGGATGGGCCCATATCAGGTTTGCAATACTCATGGGGAGGATTCTTATTTCCTCCAGGCCCTAGATGGTGAAATTTTGGAATTGCCTGTGCATGGCCAATTCCTTAAGTCCTATTTTGCATGAATATCTGGTTGCTGTGCACATTTGTAAAATATGTATGTAGTGTAAACGCCTTGTACAGCTCGCGTTTTTTGGCTTTTTGTCAGGTCTGCCTGGAGATCTGGTTCTCGCTGCAGGTTTTCACCTGCACGCCCCCATTCGGAGCCACTGTTAGCACTTATTTTGACCTGGGGTTGATTTGTCATGATCAGGAGGTTTCTTCATCTGAAGCCTCCATCTTCTTGCCCAATTTTTCTAAGTGTTGGACCTCCTCAGCGTTTTTCAGCTGCAGCATCATATTTTTCTGAGGAGGAGGTCGTCATCATCATCTTGTCTTCGATGATGATCTTCATCAGCATGTTCTTCGTCGACTTGTTTTTCTCATCGTCATCATCATATTTCAACTGTCGGGTGATGTTTGCTTATTATCCTGATGATACTGGTGAGCTACAGTGCGCCCTCAGTTGCTTGCGGGGGTGATTTTTCAAGTATCCGGTGATCTTCCGAATATCACCTTGCTCAAACATGATGATGATGTTGCCCCGATATCTTGAAGGGGTTATTCTCTAAGTTGTCGACCTGACTTGTTTTTTTTTTTTTCCTAAGGGTCGTCATCATCATGATATTTCCAGTTATCATCCTGCTGCTTGCGGAGGTCATCATATTTTCTGCCTTCATGATATTTCGCCGGGGTGATATTTTATCATCGGGTGATCTTGGTTAATATCATCCTGATGATGTTGTCGAAGAGTTCCAAGTGCGACCCGATATGCACTAGGGTCATCATATTTTGAACGTCAGGATGATCTTGGTCAATATCATCCTGATGATGTTGTATCACTTCTTGTTCGTTGTTTTGACATCCTGATGATGCTGACGTCATCCGTATATCAGGGTGATATTTTTCTTTCTGCTTATCTGCATCATGATATTCCGAGGGAAGGGGTGATATTTTCATATCACCCGGATATATGTTTGTTCGAACATCATGATGATGTTGATATCAAGGAGATATCCGCCTGCCGGCTTCGTGCATTATCTATTGGGGGTGATCTTTTCAAGCAGCATCATCATTTCAATTATCGCCCCGATCTTATAGAGGAGCTACAGTGCAACCTGATGTTTGAACGTCAGGAGGATATTTCCAAATATCCGGTTGTCTTCCGAATATCATGATGATGTTAATATGATGATGACGTCATCAAGGTCCGCGGGGGTCATATTTCTAACAACTGATCATCTTGAAGAGACCTCCTGATATTTGCAAACATGATGATGACGTCATCCGGATATGAGAAGGTGCGCAGTAGGCAGATATGATGATGACGTCAGCAGGATATGATGATGACGTCATCAGGATGTTTATCGGCCAGACTTTTGTTATAAGCTCAGCAGGAGGATGTTCCTCCGATGGATCAGGTTGTGCCGATTATCATGAAGGGTATATTTCAAATATCATGATGACGTCAGGGTGATATTTCGAACAACAGGATATCATGCTGCTGGAGGATGATGATGATGAGGTTATATACTAGTGTCGTCAGGAGCAAAAGCACTGACATGATATATGCTCATGACCTAGTATATAAAGTGTTATTGAGGTCATCGCGGGGTGCATGTGGGATAATGTTATCCTGCATATTCAAAATATCATGATGATGAATATCGGCGGGAAGTGGTTGTGATTGCAGATTTGATGATCTTCCCAAGGCCGCGGGTTGGTGCGCCATTAATGGCGATTGTTGCAGAGGTATGGGCGATGGCGTGGATGGATCCTGTACCCGACTGAGGGTGTACATCAGCGGACAGAGGTGCAGGGCTCGAGAAATCTTCCTGTCTCCTCTCCTACCTGCTGCATTCAAGTTTGGGCGCCAATCTGGTTGTGTTTGAGCGCCATTTTCCTGATACTGTGTATCTGGCGAAATTTTGGTCAACATTGTAATTAATTGCTGAGCACCTACCTGGCTGTTATAAGCAGGTGGTCTTGCTCATTTGAAGGTTGTTGAAAGTTGATGATTTTGGCTCTGTAATGCATAACAAGCTGATCTGGTTGTTCTGTACAGCTTACCTGTGAGTTTATGTATCTCTTGTTGTTTGTTTTTGGCATGAACCCACTGATTTCATGATTAAACTTATATGAGAAATGCTATCTTGGCATGTGTTGTGTTAATTCTGTCTCCAGTATTGCATGTACTCTTCTTCTGAATCTGGATGTTTGGTAATGTTTAGATTCTAGAGCATAGAATTCCTATGTTGACTGTCTGATCTTCTAACTTCTACTCAAGGGGTAGATTAAACTGTTTTCAGGTTGAACATTGGGAAGAGTATACTGCAGTAGGGATACCATAAGTAGAGATAACCTAACACTTAGTATTGGGAGATACCTGTAAGGCAGGTATCACATATATCCCCTTGAAATCTAGTTTTAGTTGTTTATGCTGATCATTCACAGGTGTATGTCTACTGACTCCAGGCCCTGGATAGGCACCAATCATGCTTTGTTTTGTGTTATAACCATATCCAACTTTGCATCCACACTTAAACTCCAAAGCAAAATCTAAAACCAACATTAGGACATTAGAGTTAGTTTTAGGAACCTCAGTCCTCTGTCTACAACTGCAAATAGGCCCAAAGCTAGCCCCTTTGCCCTTATCTTTCAGTTTTGGTCTACTTACAAGAGGACTATCTGCTTTCTGTCAGCATCCCAGCCTTGTATGCATATCCTCATGGATGTTGAGTAGGGAATACCCCCCTAGGTCTTGCAGAGCCTGAAGAAGAAGAGGAGATAAAATATAGAGTCTATCTCCTACACTGTTGACCCCCTGGCCCAGAGATCCTGTTGATCACTGATGGCTACCTTGTAGGGATATCTGGGAATGAGCATCCAGTCTGGGAAAAAGTCAACAGTCTTTAAGGGAGGCCCTATTTAGGTCTCTAAAGTCCACACATAGTATAATTTCCACATTCTTCTTCCTAACTGGAATAAGATTAGCTACCCAAGAGAAGTGTTTGATTGGATAGATAATTTTAGCCTCTATGAGTTTGGATAGCTCCTTCCTAATTAATGGTTTTATTTTAGGGTTAGCAGGTCGCTGCTTTTGCCTAATAGGCTTTGCATCAAGGTCTAAATCTATGGTATGTTAGACTAATCTAAGATCAAAACACTTAAGATCTTTATAATCCCAAGAAATAATATCATCAAATTCATTACAAAGATTAATGAAACCTAGCCTTTCAGCTTGGTCACATACCTTACCACATTTCAAAAATTTTCCCTGTTCAATTGCCACCATTTCATAGTCCTCTTTTTTTATTATCATGTTCATCTTCTCACCTTTGATCTAATCATCAGTGTTGAAGATGTTTTCTAGGGTGATTAATCCCTTAGGCAATTTCTTGGTCTTCAACTGAATGACCTGCTTGTCATACTAATCTTGAAGCTTGGATTTATTTCTTGTGGAGAATTTCGCTTCCTCTTGTAAAAAGATAATGATCTTCTAATCATTCTCAAACACCTTCCAGTTGATCATGTTGTCTAGGACCACTGGCCTCACCACAATCTTCACGTGCTAGTCTAGGTCATGTGTAAAGTTTTTGGGGATGTAAAACTAGTAACCCATCATTCCAAGCCTGTCAGTATCTTTATTTTCTTCCTTGGGATTAGATTGAATGTTGAAGGCATCAAGATCCTCAACCAGGTCCCAAACCCTATGTTTATAAGCCTTAAATAGATTTCTCTTAGATGCACTTTGAGCTCTAACTTGATGAACAACTAGCTCGTTGTCACCAAATACTTGCAACATTCTAATTCCTCTCTTCTATGTGAGTTGAATGTGTTGAACTGCACTGGACAACTGAGAGGGGAGGTGGATCAGTTGTCCTAAAACTTTTAACCAATTATGAACATCAACTTATCAATTACTTATATTCAAAAATAACCATGAAAGCATCAAATGAGAAGTTCAACACAATAACATAATCAACATAGAAGACACCAGATTTTTATGTGGAAAACCCTAAAAGGGAAAAACCACGGTGGGAGTTTAACCCACAGAAATATATATGTTATATCAATACCAAAAAATAGAGGCTCACTACTGTTGGTCATGATGTTAGTCATTCGCAAACATAGAATAAAAGTTACACAACAACCTTTACTCATCTTGAAAGATACGATGAATTCAGAGAATTCATGATCCCAAGTCTCCGTTGATTAGGTCTTAATCTACTGACGTTACTCAGTGGTTGATGTGTGTTGCTGTTTTCCATTCAGGGGCCTTACGTGTTTCTGCAAAGTTCATCATTATCTTCAAATATCCTGCTCTGTATGTCTGCTCTGCATAAATCTCCAACAATTCTACCTCTGCACTGTGAATTTAGTCAAATAATGTGCCTACAGGCTGATATTTGCATGATTTCTATCATTATTTATGATTCTTTGCATGATATTTTCAATAATACATGCATTTAACTCAAATATGCTAATGATTTTCAGTTACCTACGGGATTTCAGCATATTTCTCTGTTCTGCTTGTTATTTATCATGATTTGCAGTTATGGTGATGAATTTATGAAATTAAAAAAAAGGAAAAGGGTTAAAGAATAAGATTCCCAAAACTAATTGACTTAGATCACTGATCCACATACAAGCTCCCATACATGCAATGAAAAGAAGGAAACTAGAATCATACTTCACCAGGACATTCCACAAATCCGCATGATCTAGTGCAAATCTTCAAAGGAAAAGTTGATAACAACATGTAATGAAATGAAAGCGCTTCTAGTTGAACACAACATTCACCAGTACATATCCAGAAATCAACAGGAAGATTATGTAAAATTTACAATCAGGATGTAATCTGAAACTTCATATCCATTCAGTATGCTCAAGAACAGGTACATTTACAGTGATCTGAAGAAAGAACCTTGACATTTCAACAATTCTATCCTCATTAGTCTCAGTAATCCGATCTCCTAATTGATTCTACAGTAATCGGCTTTAATGCGCCAGATGCGTCTGTGTATATTTTGTATCTCTCTCTCCTTTATCCCCCCAGGATCTGGTTCTTATATAGAACAAATGCCAGAAAACGGTTACAATGATCCAAGGATCAGGATCCTCTCATAACAATCAACGGTCCAGATGAAAAGCACATGCTTCGCCAGTTGGCAAATGTACAGCTGGCACAGAATATTCCAGCATCTTTGATTTGATTCGGTCTCCAGCTGGCAAACAACATATTTGACAATATCCTCCTCACTTCTGGTTCATGTTGCCTCCATGTGCAACCTTGTAATTATCAGCTTCAGCAGCAGCTCTAACAGCATCATGACTTCCTGCAAATAAACAGACAAACATTAAGTTCATCATCATGTGGATAAACAACAGGAAGTAAACGTTCTATTAAACATGCCTCAAAATGTGCAGCTACAGGCAATAGGGCTTCATACCTGTGGAAAATATGCACTAAATGCATAAACAACGTTAAAAAACACTCGGGTCAACCATCATTTCATTTTCCCGCCCATTTCCTTGTATATCGGGTTCAAATATGATCATGTATGTCAAAATATACAAGGAAATAACCGCTTTTAACAAATTATTTCAAATCCGGCTTTGCATGCTCTGTTTGTATGTTTCGGGTCATCATCATATTCGCATCGGTGTGACCACATATGATCGGGGTGACAAAATTAGACTTGGCCGATGGCAACAGTTATACCAACGCCAAAAATCATGATGATGCCCAACTCTATGTCTTCTATCTAGCTGCAGGATATCATGAAATATGATGCTCCTCCCTTCCGAATGCTCTGATGAAAAGCACATCAGGATGTTTCACTTCTGCATATTGGGGAAAGAAAGACATCATCGTCATCATCATGTCGAAGGAAAAATAGGAGGATTTGGAATATGATCCTGTTGCTGAGGAAAGGAATATGATGGTGACGTCATCGTCATATTCGGGCTTCATTAAAATGCAAAAGATGACATCACTGTCATGTTTCGTTAAAATCAGGGGATAAATGTAATATCGGGTCACCTAAGGAAGATGATCGGGTGGTGCATGTAATATGACCCCTTTGCGGCCAAGGTAACCCTCTCGAAAGATCAGGATGATGATGATGATCATCATCATATCCGCACTAGGTGATTTAAATATGATCCTGCTGAATGATCAGATGACGTCATCAGGATATCCGGGGCTTTTGTTGAACTTAAAACATGACGTCATCGTCATATTCGCGAACAGGATCATGCCTTGGAAAATATCCTGCCGAAGGAGAAATGTGATGGTGATGTCATCCTGATATTTGCTTCTTCGTTTATCAGGTCGGGATGACGTCATCAGGATATTTGCAAAAGGTTATATTTCTCGGCAGGAGGACATTACGAAATACCGGGTAGACAAACAAGATCATGATGATCTTGACAACATGACTTAGGAATGGAATATCACCCTCCCTTTAAAAGATAGGGTGATCATCATGATGTGCAAAAGGAGATCAGGAGGATATGAAATATGATCCTACCTTGAAAGGTCAGGATGATGATGATCACCAGGACTTTGACGTGCGCATGCAAATTATGCAGATGGTGGATTTTCTAAGTATGGTGATATTATAATATCAGCATGATATTATAATATCGGGTGATGTTAAAATATCATGATGCTCGCGATGTGCCCAAGGTCATTTGACGGGTAAAACACACTATCACTTAAGATTGACGTCCGGATATTGGGACTGCATGATTTTTATCAGGTGATAGACCAAGATCATGATGATGACCTTTCGCGATACAAAAGACCGCTCGACGGGGAAAACTTACTATGACTTAAAGTTGACGTCCGGATATTTCGACCTCAGGATATTATCGGGGGCGTTTCAAATATGATGATGATGTTCTTCATACATCAAAACTGAGTTATAAAATATGACCCTCTTCTTGCGAATATCAGGTTTGACCAAAACTTTGACTGTGCATAACTCCCTTATATGGACGAATTTTCAAGTGATGTAAAAGGCAAACCTACATGGAATTTCAAGCTCTTTCTAAATATGAGGTCATAGAAATGAAATATGAACTTTGACAAACTAACCTCATGATAATGACCAACCTCATCCTGACCTTCATGATGATGATGCACCTGACCTATTTTTACCAAACCGCCAGAAAGCAGACAACACAAGGCAAGCCAAAAGTTGGGTCCCTGTTTTGATAAGTTAAAATGGGGCGTGTTGTGTAACCACACAACAACTACCTACAGGGCTCACTGCCCAAATTGCTCACTACAAAGAATGACTCACTGCCAAAGGGTGGCTCACTGCCAAAGGTGAACTGATTAATTAGCATCTACTCCATGCCTGGGTTCAATTCCTTTGAAGTACAATAAAACTTTTCTACTTTGCTCTTTCACACCTTCACACTTATCTCCTCATATTTGCACATTCATACATCTTTTCGCAATTCATTACAAGTCTTTATACAAGTCATCAACCTTTGAATGTACATCAAGGTCGGCAATACATTCATCAACTGTGGAACAATCTCCAAGGTCGACATTACAAACATACATAGAATAGGTCAAGATCTAATACAAAATCAACAAAGGAAAATATGTAAAGATGTACGCGGATCATATTTCTCCTTAGCTGGAACTCAAATGCAATCTTCCATGTCATGTCATGCCTCTACAATCTTCAATGCTTCTCTGCAGTTAATGAAATCAACCAAGTCAACCAAGACTGGTGAGAACATTAGGTCTTCTAAGAGCATTATTCAATCACGATCCAAATTTCTTTCCGCGAACCAATCCAAAGGTAGGAACACAATCAGGAGACATCCACAAGCACATTATAATCATCAGGAACACCTGCACAAACTCTAATCACTCTATCAATAAGATTCTTCAAATCGGAGCACAAGAACAACACTGTTAGCCACTATCATGAGTAAAAGATAGTTTGCGGACTACCAAATCATAAACCATTGCAATTGAAGACACTCAACATCATCACAGACTTAATTCTAGAACTGCAGACCAAAATACTTCAATGCGGAGGAATGCGGAGCAAAACACTTTCTCCCTATCACCACCAAACATACAGAAAAAATAGTTTTCACACTGGTGAACACAACTTACTCAAATATTCATTTCAAAGGCTCAACCTTGGAATATAACATCTTCATACATGCTTCTAAATAACTTCCAATCTACAGGCAAAGATATTTATTCTACAAGAAATGAGGAGCATTCTTCTGGACTGTTCTTCTGCATGTAATGCACTGTTTCTACTGCAATTCACTGTTTTTACTAGATGAGATAATTTTCTCAATATCCTCAACATCTACAAGCAAGTAAGAAAATGAGGGCTCAGTTGACACCAATGACAACATAGATATGTTGACATCAATGACAACACCGATTAGGCACATACTTGCAACAATCTCCCCCTTTATCATTGATGGTAACATATGATGTGAAAAAATGAAAAGACCATCAAGACAAGATTCTCCCCCTTTCTCTTTACACATCTGCATTCTTTCTCCCCCTAAGTTTTTCACATGATTTCTCTCCCCCTTTGACATCAATGGCAAAGGGCACATACTTGCATGCTACTACTATGATCCACTTACTTTGTCAGAAACATCTAGCTACTCCCCCAGAGAGGTAGCCTTCGAGACATCAATCCAAATCAAAGAATGACACTTTGAGCTCCACTGGATTGATGCATTCCTCTGAATCTTAGTTTAGGATAGGAGGGGTAATGACCCGTAAATTTTCTCTAAGATACTCAAAGGTATCTTTAGGCAAAGGCTTAGTGAAGATGTCTGCAATCTAAACCTTGTGGACACATATTCCAATTTTACTTCATTCTCTGTCACCTTCTCTCTCAAAAAGTAATATCTTGTTGATATGTGCTTTGTTCTTGAATGCATCACTGGATTCTTTGAAATGTTTATGGCACTTGTATTGTCACAAAAGATTACAATTGGATCTTCATACACAACTCTTATGTCCTTTAAAGTTTGCTTCATCCATAACACTTGAGTGCAACAACATGTTTATACTCTGCTTCTGCAGTTGACAAACAGATTGAATCTTGTTTCTTGCTCATCCATAAGACCAATATATTTCCCAAGAAGAAAGCACCTCCACTTGTACTCTTCCTGTCATCAACATCTTCGGCCCAATCAGCATTTGTATAAGCACTAAGCGTGAAATCATTGTCCTTTGGATACCATAAGCCATGATCTGGAGTACCTTTTAAATATCTTAGTATTCTCTTAACTGCCATCACATGTGATTCTCTTGGATCAGCTCGAAACCTTGCAACAAGACAAACTGCATGCATAATATCAGGTCTGGTTTGAGTTAGATAAAGCAATCCTCCAATCATGGATCTGTATTTTTTTTATCAGCCTTAAGTGATTCATCAGTTTTTCTCAACTTGAAGCCAGTCACCATGGGAGTACATACCAGTTTAGAGTCTTCCATCCCAAACTTCTTCAACAACTATTTCACATACTTAGACTGAGATATGAAGATTCCTTTATCTGATTGGTTTATTTGTAGACCTAGAAAGAAATTCATCTCACCAAACATGGACATCTCAAACTCTTTTTGCATTTCACCAACAAATTTCATACACATAATTTTGTTTCCTCCAAAGATGATATCGTCAACAAAGACTTCAACAATTAAAATTTGATCATCATTAATTTTAAAATAAAGATTACTATCAGCAGTACCTTTATTGAACCCTAACTACAATAAGTACTTATCCAACCTTGCATACCAGGCTATAGGAGCTTGCTTGAGTCCATACAAAGATTTCATCAATCTGCACACAAAATCACTTTGGTCTGATAAACTAAATCCTTCCGGTTGCTCAATGTAAACTTCCTCTTCCAACTCACCATTCAGAAATGCAGACTTCACATCCATCTGATACACTTTGAAATCTTCGTGGGATGCAAATGCCAGAAATATTCTGATTGCCTCAATCCAAGCTACAGGAGAAAAAGTTTCTTAAAAATCTATTTCTTCAATCTGAGAGTATCCTTTGCATACAAGCCTTGCCTTATTCCTTACAACTTCTCCATTCTCATTCAACTTATTCCTGAAAACCCATTTGGTTCCAATAACATTTTTGTCAGTAGGTATGGGAACTAATTCCCAAGTATCATTATTTTCTACTTGCATCAACTCTTCGTCCATGGCTTTCACCCAACTTTCATCATTGCATGCTTCATTCACAGTCTTTGGTTCAAGTTTTGAAAGCAAACAGTAATTGACTTGTTCCTCTGCAGCTCTTCTCCTTGTCAGCGCACCTTTGTTTTTGTCACCTATAATCTGATCTTCATAATGATTGATCCTTACCTACCTGGGAGTCTTGACAACACTTTCCGGAGCCTCTTCTTCATCTTGACTATCTTCTTGCTCATCTTTTTCTTCATTCATTATAGTCACAGGTTCATTTGGTTCAGAGTAATTCAAGTCTGATATCTTTTCCTTGCCTTCATCTACCTTCACATTTGCACTTTCAACAATCTTTTTGAGCCTTTTGTTGTAGCACTGGTAGGCCTTACTCTTGGTAGAGTATCCAAGGAAGATTCCTTCATCACACCTTACATCAAACTTTCCTAGATCTTCATCTCTCCTGACATAGTATTTGCTTCCAAAGATTTTGAAATATTTTACTATAGGAATTCTTCCATACCATAATTCATAAGGAGTTTGAGTATCATTACCTTTCACTTGAACTCTGTTTTGGATATAAATAGTAGTATGAATAGCCTCTTTCCAAAAAACTTTCAACAGATCTGCTTCCTTCATCATTGTCCTAGTAGCCTCTTGAACTATCCTATTTTTCCTTTCCACAACTCCATTTTGTAGAGGAGTTCTAGGTGCAGACAACTGTCTTGTTATCCCATGCTCTTCACAGAAAATGTTGAATTCATTTGATGTGAGTTCACCTCCTCTATCAGACCTCAAGCATTTGATTTTCAATTCTATTTCATTCTCAACCATTGCCTGGAAAGATTTGAACTTCTCTAGGGCTTTTAATTTATCTCTTAGAAAAGTAACCCAAGTCATTCTAGAATAATCATCAATAAGCAACATGAAGTACCTGTCACCTTGTAGACTTCTCACCCTTGTAGGACCATAGAGATCTATATGCACTAGATCTAGCAAACTGGCAGAGAATTGCTCTTTGTTTTTGAAACTTGTTCTTGTCTGCTTCCCTAACTGACATTCCTTGCAGATTGTATTGGATGGTTTCACAAGTTTTGGTAAATCTCTCACAATCTGACCTGAACTTATCTTTACCAAATTATCAAAGTTTATATGACACATCCTTCTATGCCACAACCAACTTTCATCTGCCTGGGCTAATAAACAATAATCATTAGTTCCTCTTAATTGATAGATATTACCTTTTGTCTTCTTACCGGTAGCAATCACAATTCCTGAGCTTTTGATGATCTTGCACCCATTATCTTTGAATCTCAGATCATATCCTTTATCACACATTTGACCAAAACTCAAAAGATTATGCTTCAAATCCTTCACATATAGGACATTGTCAGTATTATTCTTTCCATCAAATGAAATAGATCCTTTTCCACAAATCTTACCAGCTGCATTATCTCCAAACCTAACTAGTCCTCCATCGTACTTTTCCAAACTTACAAATTTACTTTTGTCACCAGTCATGTGATGTGAGCATCCACTATCAATAATCCATTCATCCTTAGCCTTCTCAACCTGAACAACCAAAGCACTTTCTTCCACTAGTTTTTCTTCCTTCACACAGCGAGCAGAATTAGTAGACATAGGAGCTTCTTTAATAGCAATAAACAGGCATTCATTTGCACTAAAACTAGCATCATCAGATTGATCATCAATCACTCCTTCATTGTCAAAATCTCTAACATAGTAACATTTCTTTGGAACTTTAGGCCTGCTCTCATATCTTTTCTTATTTCTTTCAATTCTTTCAGGACATCTGGAAGCATAATTTCCTACTTTGCCACAAGAGAAACACTTGAAAGGTAATTTACCTTTGAACTTACCGGAACCTCTTTGCAACCTGTCAACAAAGTTAGCTTTAATTTCATCAAAGTCATCATCCACTTTATATTTCTCATCTCTGGAAATATTTTCTGAAGTACTGGCTTTAAAAGTTGATTCAACTTTTGGCAGGGCATAACCAAATTCTCTCATCTCAAAAGCTGTAAGCTTACCAAGTAACTGATCTCTGTCAATAGTTTTTAGTCACGAATTCTTCAATAGTAGCTACCTTGTGACTATAGGACTTTGGTAGTGATCTCAAAATTTTCATCACAATTTCCTTATCACTGAGAGTTCCTCCCATACCTTTTATTCCAGTGACAAGTTCATCAACTATTTGCATAAAGGTTGTTATGTTTTTATCTTCATTCATCTTCAAACCCTCATATTTCACTTTCAGGCTTTGTAGCTTAGCTTCTGTTACAGAATCATCTCCTTCATATAGATTTTTCAGCTTCTCCCATACCTCATTTGCAGATTCAAGGTCCACAACTTTTGTCAACACTGAGTCACTTAAGGAACTCAATAGAGCATCCTTTGCTTTGACATCCAACTCGTATTCTTTGATATCACATGTTAAGCCACCTTCAGGCATGATAAATTGTGACTGTGTAGCTAGCCATACTTTATAACGAAGACAGAGAAGATGGCTTTTCATTCATACCTTCCAAAGAGCATAATTTGTCCCATCAAAATGTAGAGCTTCCTTCTTATAAGACATCCTGGATCTTCCTCAAGCTGTTAGGCTTTCTTCTAAGGAACCTTGCTCTGATACTAATTGTTGAACTGCACCAAACAACTGAGAGGGGGGGTGAATTAGTTGTCCTAAAACTTTTAACCAATTATGAACATCAACTTATCAATTACTTATATTCAGAAATAACCATGAAAGAATGAAATGAAAAGTTCAACACAATAACATAATCAAGAGACACCAGATTTTTACGTGGAAAACCCTAAAAGGGAAAAATCATGGTGGGAGTTTAACCCACATAAATATATATGCTATATCAATACCAAAAAATAGAGGCTCACTGTCTAAATTGCTCACTGCAAATAACGGCTCACTGCCAAAGGGTGGCTCACTACCAAAGGTGAACTGATTAATTAGCATCTACTCCATGCCTAGGTTCAGTTCCTTTGAAGTACAATAAAACTTCTCTGCTCTCTCTTTCACACCTTCTCACTTATCTCCTCATATTATCACATTCATACATATTTTCGCAATTCATTACAAGTCTTTATACAAGTCATCAACCTTGGAATGTACATCAAGGTTGGCAATACATTCACCAACTATTGGAACAATCTCCAAGGTCGGCATTACAAACATACATAGAATAGGTCAGGACCTAATACAAAATCAACTAAGGAAAATATGTAAAGATGTACGTGGATCACATTTCTCCTTACCTGGGACTCAAATGCAATCTTCCACATCACATCACGCCTCTACAATCTTCAATGCTTCTCTGTAGTTAATGAAATCAACCAAGTTGGCTAAGACTGGTGAGAACATTAGGTCTTCTAAGAGCATTCTTCAACCATGATCCAAATTTCTCTCCGCAAACTAATCCAAAGGTAGGAACACGATCATGAGACATTCACAAGCACATTATAATCATCAGGAACACCCGCACAAAATCTAATCACTCTGTCAATAAGATTCTTAAAATCGGAGCACAAGAACAACATTGTTAGGCACTGTCATGAGTAAAACATAGCTTCGGACCACCAAATCACAAACCATTGCAATTGAAGGCACTTAACATCATCATAGACTTAATTCCAGAACCACAAACCAACATACTTCAATGCAGAGGAATGCAGAGAAAAACACTTTCTCCCTGTCACCACCAAACATACAGAAAAAGTAATTTTCACACTAGTGAACACAACTTACTCAAATATTCATTCCAAAGGCTCAACCTTGGAATATAACATCTTCAGACAGGCTTCTAAATAAATTCCAATCCGTAGGAAAAGATATTTATTCTACAAGAAATGCAGAGCATTCTTCTGGACTGTTCTTCTACATGTAATGCACTATTTCTACTACAATTCACTGTTTTTACCAGATGAGCTAATTTTCTCAATATCCTCAGCATCTACAAGCAAGTAAAAAAATGAGGGTATAGTTGACACCAATGATAACACAGATATGTTGACATCAATGACAACACCGATTAGGCACATGCTTGCAACAGAATGCCCTAGATTAATGCTTCATATTCAACTACATTATTGGTGCAACTAAATTGAATCCTAAAAGAAGAAAAGTACCTCTCCTTTGTGGGAGAGACTAATCTCACACCAGCACCTACTTTGTTTTTTTTTCTTTTAGAGCCATCAAAATACATCTGCCATACTCTATCCAAATCCTCTTGTGGCTTCACAAGATCAAGGATGATTGTGCCTACTTCATGTATACAATAGGTACCCAACCCTATTCTTTCCACATGAGTAAGAGGATCAAACTGGAAAACATAAGTAAAATATCAAGAATTTCTTCTAGAGGGGTGGCTAGCTCATGAACATTATTATCTTCTTCTTGGTCATGAATTGTGCAGCTCATGTTAATGGGATCAGGGGTGTAAGGCTCAATCTGGTGCATTGCAAAAGGTTCTTCCTTGATAGTTACCTTCGTGCCATATCTAGTCCTAAATAGCATATGAGACTAGTTAGAAGATAAATATCCCCCTATTTTGGCTGTAAACTCCCTAGATAAACAAATGGGAAACAATACAAGGAGGTCAATGACGGAAATGTCTTGAAGAATAGAGCAACTTTGGCATGCATGTAGGGTCAATTTCAAACCCTTGATTACACCTACTATCTTGACAGTGACACAATCTAATTGCACTACCCCCTTAGCCACAGGTTCATATTTAATGCCCACCTAGTCAGCTACCTCCCTAGGCACAATTGAAGTACTAGCTCCTAAATCTATCATGCAATTATGTACCAAATATTACCAATAATCAAGGATACATAAAAAGGGGGAGGCTTACTGATTTTACTTGTATTTTCTTGCTCCTTTGGTTGAATAATACTAATTGGAGTTGTTGTACTTGCCTTTGTTACTTCATTTGCAGGTTGGTTGAAGTCTTTCAAAGCTTCTTGGTATAGATCCTTTTAAGTTGGGATAGAAAAAGCCTCCTACATTGTAACATTCAAATTAGTTTTCTTCATTTGATCCACACTATTGAAAGGAATGCTACCAACCTTTGGAGGAGTTTTCGTGACAGTAGAGTCCATCCTTGCTTGCTGGCTGATTTGAGGTTGATTTTGAGTTTGGTTTCCCTTACTAACAGTTGGATTAGTCTGTAATTTAGGGGTCCTAACTGCTATACTTTATTTTGCAGCCCCTTGGGGTGTTTGAGAAGTTGATGTCTAACCAACCATAGAGACTGGTCCATCCTCCTCCTTCTTTTTTAATCTAGTGTTATATGCCATTGGACTTGTGTTTTGATTCAATACTTGGTCTTGATTTAAACCACATAAATCTTCCTCCAGCCAATTCACCAATGTAGATTCAGGTTGCATTTGCTCCTATCCTCCCATTGCCTCCTGATTGGGTCCAATCTATTGTTGTGCAGATACTGATGGGTTTTGGACCATCAAATCTTGACTAAATCCTCCACTTTGCAATAAGATTTGATTGTGGGGTTGATTAGATGGGTAGTACCATTCTTGGTCTTGGGTGAGGTTGTTCTATATTGGAACAAGAGCTCCTAATGAGCTTACATTAGTTGAGTTTACAATATTCAGAGGCCTAGCATAGCTCAACTGGTTTGGTCCTTGTGTATTTCTCTGATATGGCTGTCTATTATGTTGATGAGTCTAGTTGAAAGGTTGATATGACCTATGAGATTGGGCTTTTTGCCTTTTCATTGCCACTATCTCATTTCCAAAATTTTTTAATAAGGTTTTCACCTCATGAAGCTCATTAGAAGATGTAACCAAGGGAGTTGATGGGCTAATAGTTGTAGGAATAGGTTCCAAACTCGACTGAATGACTGGAGCCTCTAGGAATAAGGGCATTGGAGGCCTAGGAGTAATTTTCCCAACCTGTATCAAATTGTTTTCATCCCTTATGGCTATTTCATATGCATCAGGTAACATAGTACTACCCATGGACTGGATCATAACAACAATATCACTATTTAAAGATGTTATGTTAGGGGAAGGTTTCACTAGGGGTGGAATTATGTCCCATGTTTTTTGAAATCTAAAATTAAATTGCACCATGAATTCATGAGGGGGATTTTTTAATAGTTGTTAACTACTCCATAAGAGAAAAATGGTCACTTTTATCCTCAAAATGTTGACATAATTTCTCCCCTATCTCATCCCAGCTATGGATAAAATTGGGTTGTAGTCTTCTATACCATTGCAGTGCTTTTCCTTTCAGGGAAGAAGCAAGAAGCCTCACTGCAACATTGTCCTATGTGACATTATGAACATATCATATGCAGACAATATCTTGTATGTGCTCAACAGGTGTGGTAGAATTTTCACTAGTAAAGTATGGAATGGCCTTTAGGGCTGAGGTTGTAATATCATCATACGGTTAAAGGTCAAGAGGGCTACCTCCATTAAAACTCACAAAGATTTGATTTCTTGGATGAGCCATGTTGGGAGTATATAAGTTTATCCTTGGTAGATGAAAGTTTGTTCTTGGTGGAGGAAACCTACCAAAAGGAGGAATAGATTGGGCTCTAAGGGAAGATGAAACAATACCTTTTGTTCCCCTTATTAGAGACTTAGACAAGCTAGTTATTTTCTTTCTGTAAGTAGATGCAAATAAATCAAGAAATGAAAAATCTCCACCTCTTGAAGAAGCTCTTGTCTCCACTCTTGGTATGAAATATTGGACTAGTTTGGAATTAGGAGTTGTAGATTCACTAGGTTCTTGTAAAATATCCTCTAGACTACAGTATATTGAGAGAAGCACCACATCTCTTAGTTGAAGCTCCTAACTTTGAGTTGAGTATCCCATTAGGCGTGCCATAAATTATTGTCACTCTGGATTTGTACCCTTGTTTAGACTTGTTGCTCCAAACAATCCAATGACACCATGGGATTGATCTCAAGATGTGGGACCTTGCAAGTGAGATTAGACCTCCAGATTAAAGGGTCAGTTCCCTATCTAAATGCTTCACCAGGGAAAAGGAGAGAGAAAACTAGAAATGAAAGGGACGGTGATGCACCAAATTAGGATTTTGACTAAAATTTTAACTTTCAATACACAAAATGATCTCAAACAATGATATACATACACAACTCATAATCTTTACAGAGGTAAAAAAAGAAATTGACAGCTAAGAGGAACATGTCATTCATAGATAGCAATCAAACTTCCATATTACATAGTGTGAAAAGAATGAGAAGGCACAAAACCAGTGTTATATTGATCAAAAGTCAAAGTTACAAATTGATAGAGAGTCACATATGCTAAAAGACCAACAACCAAATACATCTTTTCATATGCATATATAGCTTTACAAATTCCATTGATTCAATATGGACGTGGGGAAGAGTGGTCAGGAAGTTTTGTAGTTGCCCATGCTTGTTGCATCACATCCATGTGGGCATGTTAGAAAATCCCTACAAAGGAGTGCTCACCCATACATTTGGTACCAAGATTTAATGTGGAGGGGGGACATAGTCAAATGTGTCACTAGAAAATCCATCTACCTTAGGTACTTGCAACACTAAATCTATACACTATTCCACCCACCTAAATACCAACGCCAATTTGCAATGATGGTGTCTCTGGGTGTTGAACATGCGCCTTCATGTAGTGAACATGCGAAAAAATGTGTTTTCCTACTTTACAACACTTGAAACTTTGATTTTGCATTTTCTGGCACTTGAAAGACCATTGGGAACTCTTTTCGTGAATTTGGAGATTTGCAAACTTTAAAATTTGCTTAATTTTCCCCCTACTATCTTCATTTTCAACGGTTCAGTGTTTTGGCAAACTTGCGAACTCATCAAAACTTATACTTTCTCTTCTTTTCTCTTTGTCTCCACTTTGCTTTGACTTGTCTTTTCCTTTGACTATCTTTGGGGGCGTGTCAGCGAAATGGTGAACCGATGAACTAGTTCGTTGTTTGAATGCTAAAACACGTGTGCCTTGCTTTTTTCCTTAACGTCATTTCAACGTTTTGGTGAAATGCCGAAAAAGGCTAAGGAAAAGCACTGTAAAGATCGCTTCGACCTTTCAGTAGGTTTGTGAACCCGTGAACCTGCTAAAAGGCAATAAATTTCTAAGTGGAAAACATTTAGATGATTAGAACATTTAGGACTTAGGGATTGACTTGAATGGGTTAACATTTGTTTGTAGGCTTTTCATTTACATTCCAATTATAACCAACCACCACAAATACTACTACATTTTACCACAAGTTGCACATCTCACCTTGTAATTGGGAGAATGTGTTCTATCATGAACCTTAAACATCATATTCACTTTTTATAAGTTTGTGATCACTGTAAAGGCATAATTTGGTTTTTGATCTCTATCAAGATTGATAGGCTTACACTTAGTTTCACTGTTCATGGCTTACAACAACTTTTTGGATATTATGGTAGAAGAGGAATGCATTTCAAGATGCATTAGACCCAGGAGTACTTGTGGTGTGAACTACATGAAGATTTATCAACCCATCATCACCACATTCAATTTGGGAGATTCAACTATATGTTTGGCCAACTACACATTTCGTAAGGGATTGTGCTTTGCACCAACTTGCAGCCGAGTGAGATCATTTATAAGGCTTGAGATTGCTATATAAATATTGTTCATAACCATTTAACAACAACTTAGTTAGTGGAGAGAGTTGGAAGTCAAGTTGGAGATTTGAGATGGGAGTCGAGTTTGAGGATTGTATTATAATATCTTTCAAATTCTATAATTTGTAATCAAATGGGTGAGGCCTATCATGTTAGAAGCCCATTGTGGTAGATTGTAAGTCTATTGTAACTATGAATAAAATATCATATTGTTGTTTGATGTGTAATTAGGTTCTATGGTGTGTGTGTGTGTGTGCGTGTGTTTGTATTGAGGTTGTAGGTTGGACAATCCTTTTTTGGCCCCTCTATCTAGAACTGCTTCAAATGGTATCATAGCAAAGGTTTGGAATCTTGAGAGAGAAGAATTTTATGCTTGTTAATAGATCGCCAAATTGAGGTATCTTGCAAAGGTAGCTTGTGAATAGATCACCAAGTGTGAGGTAGTCATAAGGAGTTTGTAAGTAGAGCATCAAACCTAAGGTAATTAACATCATATTCACCAAGGAGAAAGTTGAAACCTTAGAGTAGATAGAGTGCCAAAGTTTAAGGCAATATGTAAGTATTTTATGATTTGATTTGAAGATGAGAGGAATAGATGCGAGTCGTATAGTTAGGGTTTATAACATGAAGGAAAGATCCCTATAAAATAAATTGCATGTATTAGGTTTGATTTAATGAAAGATATAGCGAGTAGATTTGATAAATTGCAAAAAGATGAACAAAGAAAGTCAATTTTGGATAAGGAAGACATGATGGAGATCAAAAAGAAGAAATCTAGTAGAGTAACATGTTGTAGTGCCAAAAGGTATGAAGGATGCGTGACAAGAGATTTGACACCATATGAATTTGAGGATGATGATGCTATAGAAAAGGTAGAAATGATGTTCAACATGGAATATAATCTTGTAATATAGATCGCAAACTTTAAAGTGAAGGAAAGAAGAAAACTAAAGATCAGTTGAGATGAAGAATTGAGAGGTATGAATTAAGATCAGATGTGTGATAGTCAACTAGAAGATAGATTTGAAGATCCAAGGATTGGTGAGAATGAAAGGAAGGAAGAAAGAATACTTATAAGAGGTACATAGTTAGTGACATGTAACATAAATAGATAATGCGGTGACATTGGAAGTGGTGATGAGATGTCTATAACAAGATGAAACAAGTGGAGTTGGAAGACTAGTAGAGAATACATGAATGATTGAAGGAGAATGCAACAAATTAGGAAGTAGGAATGAATACACTCAAATTGAGATATTTGAGGAAATAAGAGAATCTAGTAACATAGAAGAGGACTACAATGTTGCGATAAAGCATGAAGAGCCTAGAGTTGAAAATAAATATATTATGGGAGCAAGGATGTAGAGAGAGGAACCACCAAGTGTACATAAGTCACAAAATGATGAATTATGGGAGTTCCTAGGAATAAGAATTTATTTACAAAATATAGATGGAGTAGTGATGAAGTTTTGGTGGAAGGAAATGACTCAAATATAGGTCAAAAGACATATAGAGTTGCAGAGGATGAAGGTTCAATAGAAAATAAGATATAGAGGAATCAATTAGTGTGCAGTGGACTTAAGTTAAATTAGAGAGTTTATAATATAGTGTGCAATGAGTATAGAGGAGGTGAATAGTTTTTTTGGTAGTGATAGAAGTTAGAATTGTGGAGGTGATAACAGTAATCTAAAGTTGCTAATAAATAAAGAGATGAGGTGGTTGACATAGTTGTTTGAAACAAATGGAGAACAAAAGTGGGAAGATGTGACATGATGGAAATATGAAGGTAAAGAAAAATTTAGAAGAAGTTGTGGTAGCACAAGAGGAAATGAGAACGTGTGTGGTAATCAAGAAAGTGTTGTAAGAGATGAATTTCTCAAATACGATAGCAGGAAGAGTGTCATAAGTGATTTGGTAAAGGAAACATGTGTTGGTTTGTATCACAATAGAAAATAAAATGGATATGAAGGAAATTTTGGTATAGGGGTAAAGATAATAATTGTAGATGGATCATGTAGTAACCTATAGTATGAGAATAAGAAAGAATCTAAGAATCAGATATTGCAAATGAATAAGATGACAAAAAAGGTGAAGACTAAAATAGAAAGAGAATTTTTTTCAAGAAGGCATGGGATGGTTTGACTTGAGAAAGACAAAGATTAAGAGCTATCAAAGAAGGAGATTAGATTGGTAGAAGAGATTTAGTTCTAGAAGAATAAAGTGGAAGGTGAAAGAATATTTGAGGGGAGTTGTTGGTGTGAGAAAAAATATGAAAATTGGGGTATGCCTTAGTTCCTTGATTGGGACTAGTAGAGATGGATGGAGAATAAATATTGAGTTGATTACAAAAGCCTACTCATGTGTTAAGGTCATGTTGAGGTTGGTTTCCAACCTAAAGGGTGATTCTATCACTCAACCCTTATTTGTGAGCACTATGCTCACAAATTATTTACCTCGGGTGTCTAATATAGGAGCATCCTAAGGTGTAAGAGTAGTCTTGAATCATCCAAAATATTTCTTCTTACCTATTTGTTTTGTTTGCAAGCTTTTGATTTACATTCTACTCATAACCATTCACTGTAAATCGTTTGTCATTTCACTGAAAGTTACACATCTCACCTAAGGTTGGGAGAATATTTTCTACCATGACCCTTCAACATCATATTCACTTTTTATAAGTTTATGATCACTGCAAAGACATAATTTGGTTTTTGATCTCTGTGAGGCTTGACAAGCTTACACTCACTTTCACTATTCATGGCTTGCAACAACTTTCTAGAGTTTGCAGCACCAAATGAGCATATTTTAAGATGCATTAGACCCAAGAGTACTTGTGATGTGAACAACACAAACATTCATCAACCCATCATTACTGCATTCAATTTGAGAGATTCCACTACACATTTGGCCAACTACATGTTTCATAAGGCATTGACCTTTGCACCACCTTACAACTAAATGAGATCATTTATAAGGCTTAGGACTTCTATATAAACATTGTTCATAACCATTTGAAACCAACTCAATTAGTGGAGAGAGTTGGAATTCAATTTAGAGATTTGAGATGGGAGTCAAGTTTGAGGGTTGTATTGTAATATATTTTGAATTCTATAATTTGTAATCAAATGACTAAGGCCTATCATGTTATTGTTTTATGTGTAGATTGTAATTTTGTTGTGACTATGAAGAAATGATCATATTATTGTTTCATGTGTAATTGAGTTCCATGGTATGTGTAGGCTGCATGGTTGGAGAGTCCTATATTGGACCCTCTGTCCATGATTGCATCATATTCCATATCTATGATTCTTATTATACTTACATCTTATGATTACATGTTATTATCCTTATCATGATCGTATCCTTTATATCTTATTTATTCTTAAATGATCCTTATCTAGTATTTATGGCTATCCTTATCATCTCATATTTCTTCATTGGGGGCAACTGTAGGGGGAATTTTATTTTTCCCTTATTACATGTGCCTTGATGATTATATTTTATATTATTACATGCTTATCATATGATGTTATCTTTTACCATGTTTACATGCCTTATCATGATTATATATATTGTCCTTTCCTCCAATTCATTACACCCTTTGTATGTAACCAACTGGATGTGGACATATATGTTTTTGATATATTAAATAGGGAAAACAAGGCTCCTAGTCCCATTACAAAAAAATTAAGTTCATCAATCTACCATAGTAGTAATAAAAACCAATAGACAAATGAAACAGATAGAAGGCTACCAACAAGCAACACAAAAACAACACACAGGTAGAATAAAAACAACACATAGCACAATAGAAAGAACAAGTTAATTATGACCATGGAGCATGGTTAGGTCCCCCCAATCCTTAAGGAGACTATTTAACTCCTCCTCCCAAGCAGGAGTGTCATCACTATCCACCTATAGACCTTTCAACTCCTTTTTGGCCTTCTCATCTTTATCATCAAAGACCTACTTTCTTTTATTGAGTTTAGATTTTAGAAACACAATACCACTGGTAGAGAACCTCGTCATGTCTTTACTGAGTCTAACAACTTTGTCTAAAGCATCCTCAAACTTGTTGATTTTGCTCTAAAACTCATCTAGATTCTACCTCAGCTCAGTCCACCTAATGTCACAACTATTGCATTTATGATCCTTAGTAATGTTATGCTAGTAATGTTCTTTTTTGTGAGTTACATTTTATATTTACAGGCGCATATTCATTCCCATCTCTTGGGGAGATTTACCAATCATGTCTACTTGGTAAAAGTCCTTTACATTTCTACTTAGTCATCTAGCTTTGGCACTTTTTGTATCATGCATAATTTATTAGCTTTATTCTTTTTATTTTTACTTCTTTCGAGGATAGTTCATTTTCAAAGCAAGTTGTAGTTGGTGCCTACTTTAAATATGTGATAGATGCTACTCATTGCCTATTTCCTATTTTTTAGGTTTCCAATGGAGTGTTCATTACAAGAAGAATCCAATATTGATCTATACACTTTATGTAGATCCATATCCTTTTGAGTGTTTAAAGAATAATTTATTTACATGACTGTTTTTTTACTTTAACATTCATCTAGCTAGTAGTTCATGTGTACAACAATGTGGGGGGAAAATGTAATGGCAAAAATTACATACCTAGGTTATTTTCTCTTATGTTTTAGGCCTAATTTGATTAGAGTGTCCTTAATGCAATGACTAGTCTACAAGGGCCATATTCTTATATGAATTTGGCTCATGACATCACCATATCCTAATCCCATTGTCAGTCATCATCAAATATTTTCTCTTGATACCTGGATTCCATTCATCATCCTAGATCAAATTCGTACATGTAGACTTGAACTTTAGAAGTCTTTCCAAAGTCATAGATATGAACCATGAACTTTTAAAATTTAAATTTAAAATAATTCAAGCTGACTTTCTTCTACTTGTCATTGTAATTTGACCTAGTACATGCTTGTATTGATTTGTGTTATGTTATTGTATTTAAGGACTTTCATTTGGAAATCATTACTTAGGATAACCTAGGACTCATTAAAGAGATTATCATAGGGCATTTATGAGAGCATTATAGCATCATTATCAGAGTATTACATCAACACAAATCATCCTAGGTTTGTTACACACTTGCTTGTTGTCCTTGATCCTTGTTCCAAAGTTGTTGAATTGGCCCAACTAGGTGTTTGCTTGAGGAGAATGTGACCCTCATAATTCACCAAATTTTCAAAGGTGTTCCTAAACACTACAAGTCCTTACCAAGATTTAAATACGAGAAGATCAAGGTGAGTGAATCCCAACTATCAATTTTCTACTAATTTAGTTCCATGACTAAAAGTTCAAATCCATGCATCAGGTTTAGGTCCATACTTGTGAATATCAAATTTTCCCTCATGTAGGTGAACTAGGGGGAAACATAGTCATTTTAAAGAACCTGAGACAATCATCTAAACAAATATTAAAATTCAAGTGTTGTGGTGAATTGAATCCATACATCTTCAACATCATTTTCCTATCTCTAGAATCTAGATAAGTATCACATTTGAATTCATTTACTTTCAATCCCAAGTCATTTAAATTAGAATAGTTATTTATTTAAATGTTTTATTTTATTAATTAACCTATATATTTTATATAAAGGATGATTTTATTTATTTACAATTATATATTTCAAAATTAATTGGTAGTTCAAGATAGAGAACACAATATTTAGCTAAAAAGAGAATTTAGCAACATGTCAATATGTTTATTGCTATGAGAGTTATGTCGAATGGTAGCATTGCTATTAAATTACTTTGTGACTGTTATGGGTGAAGAACCTCAATATTATAGCTAAGCACATCAAGAATTTTGAGATTGAAAAGGGAAACAAAGTAGTATTTGTTGGGTATCTAAGAAGAAATTGGTTAAGGATGTATACGAATAATCTTGGTTTTTTATAAGGATAAATAGATTTGGTGGGTAGTATCATAGTTCATATAAAAATTATATTTTGTAAAAAGTTATGATGGATCATAGAGTGTGATTTGAAACATTGATGCTAAAATCTCACACAATCAAATTTATAAGCACTCACAATTACTATCATGGATTGTTAAAATATTATATCTCTTATCATATTTTGTGATTTTCATAGCAATCAAACTTTATTAAAGATAATTCACACCCATTTCTCATATTTTATATATATTATTTTTTAATGAATAATGGCTATATAACTTTTTATAAATTAAAAAGAGAATAATACACTATTCACAAAAAAAAGGAAGGTGATAGAAGGAACACCCTCAAAGTCTAAGCAAGGCCAAGCCCAAACATCAAGAAAAAATAAAGCCACTAGGTGTTGAGAGCTACACCATCAAGGGGGATCGTGATCATCTATTTTTATCCATACATCATTAGGGATGGAACCATTAGGAATTGATTCCCAACTAGTAAGAGCACCCTCCTCCTCTTGATCTTCATCTATAAGTTGTTGAACATGTAAACAAGAGGAATTGTCAAATCCAAGAGATGAAACTTGCTAGAATCTAGTTGGTTGGAAGCATTACATCCATGTGGCTGTGAAGAGACTAATGACAGGTGAGAAGGTTGAGACCACTCATGGGAAGTATGATGATTGGGTTTTCTAGAAGATGGCTATGACCCATATGACTGAAATCAATAAATATCCTCTAGCAGGTTGGCTACATCCATGCTTGCATCCACGTGGAGGGGAATGACCTTGGTGGGTGGCAAAAGGAAATGAGACTCTAGTAAACATACAAGGGGAATTACCCCAACAATCTAAGAGTAGCTATAGATGATCAAATTCAAGTGCAAAATTGTTTTCTTGCACCTAAATCTACATAAGCACATTGGAACAAATCATCTAGCATCAGTGTAAAGTGAGAAATGAATATCAACTGCACAACTAATAAAAATAGAAGAATACTTGTCTTTCCAAATGCTCATAAGAATCTCCATCCTAAAATCATTCTAAATTTGGGTAAATTTAGAGGGGAGGCAAGGCTAATCTCCTAGCAAAACTATATGCCATGAAAATAGTTCAGGCCTGAATGGCTTGAAGAAGTCATGAATCCAAGTCTAGGCTTCCTAGGGTTTGGTGTAGAACCAAAAAAGGTGCTTGAGAGTGTTAGGTTGTCCAAATAATGGACAATGGGGATTGATAACTCATAGGTGAGACAATCTAGATCCAAGCAAGAGGCCTTGATAAATAAAACTCCAAGAAAAATGAGCAAGCTTGGGTTCAAGAATAATATCCCATACAATTGGAATATGTAGTGCCAAGTGCCTAGAGAAGACCAGAGGTTCCAACAATGATTTAGTTGAGCCACCATGGGAAGACGAGGTGCAAGCCAAAAATATCCCTTGCAGGGTCTATAACTATGAAATGGTTTATCAAGATACCATTGCAATCCTTCCACTAGGGCTTGAAAGTCCTAATCCCCATTTTGTGAACCATGTGGGGAGGAATGGATCAATAATTATTTGGTATATCTCACAATCCTTGTTGGAGAGCCAAAATTATAGCTTGGCCTTAGGCCAAGATATAAATTTTTTGGTGAGTTTGTTGAAAAGATCTGGTAATGTTTTGACTTCTCTATTATAAAACTTCAAAGCTTGAACCTATGGGGCTTTAGATGGAGGTTGATTTTCACATGAAAGAATTGGGGACCACTAGATAGACTACTAATTAATAGTAAGATGGGTGTATGCACAAAGATGGGGGACCAAAAAGTCACCACCATGGGACTTTTTGGTGCAAAACACGAAAAAATGCGAGCGCATTATAACGCGCTCGCATTTTTCTGTGACATAAAAGTTGAAAAAAACCTCATTTCTACCATTTCACCGTGACCAAAGGAGTTTGTGTGCCAAAAAATTGAGAAGAAACCGTGAGTGTGTTCAAGGAAAGCCTCTCCAAGCACATGCAAGAGAGAAAACATCATTTTCACGATGCCACCTCACTGGCAAAGATGTCATGCAACAAATTTGGAGGGTTTAGTAGCTGAAGAAGGTAGGGTTTGATCAATTCTTGTTAGTTTGAGAATATTTTTTTAATTTTGCAATGATTGATTAGTTTTTATATTGTATTTACAGTTATTGAGGCAAGAGAAAACCCAAATCCAGCTGATGAGGGTGAAAACAACCCCCAAAACCCTCCAAACCCTCAAAACCCACCTTCACTTCCTCACAATGTAAGGGATACTCAAGAAAACTACCTACGGATAATAGAAGAAAACAAGAAACATCATCAAACTCTTATTCAAACGCTAAACAATCCAAGTGCAAGCAATGATCGTAGGAGGGCACTCGCAAAGTCACTAGAGGAGATTGTTTCTCACACCAATTCGGTGACACAACAAATCATCGAATTCCAAGAGTATAGTGTCGGCAATAGCCGACAAGCTGTCATATGAACAAGTCAAGAATGAAAAATCTACAAAATCTCAATTATGTGCACACTTTATTAATCCCAAAACCAGCCAAAGATTAGAAGAAACTTACAAACAGTTTCCTATTCATTGGTGTAGGAATGAAGAAATATCCCAAAACTTTTGGGATAGATGGTACATGGTCTTCAATGAGCACCCATGCAACAATGATAAGGTGCCACAATAGTTCTTAAGAAAACTCCATTGTGAGTTCTTCCTCAAGAAGATTCTTAATTATTTTGACATTCATGAGTTCTAGGGTAGAGGTGGTGGCTCTGCCCAAGATAGAGTGGGGGATTAGCGAGATGAAAATTGTGTGCCTGTACCCCTGTTGAGGCCAGAACGTAGGTCACTCCCTTCAACTTTGAAGGAGAGTGTTAAGGTGGAGACATTACTTTCATTAACTACCTCACCCAAACTCTATCACAGCATGTCGATGATCTTACCCAGATTGATGAGGGTGAGAGAAGTAAGCATCATTTGTCCCCACATTTGTGCAGTTCATGTGGGAACTTGTGTGATTATGGGATGCAAGACTCACGACAGGACCCTCGACAAGATACTACAATGCAGGAGGAACATCCAATGATGGAGACATCCATATTAGATGATATTGTTCTCACCAATGATATATTACAAACTACATTTGGTATTGACTCTCAGGTAATTGTTTACAAGTTTCATCTTGATTTAATATATTGTTATTTGAAATTTGTAATTAATTTTATATGACTATCTATGTTATAAGTCAAAAAAAATATATGTAATTGTCTGTGCAATGAAATTCCAGGGTCAGAGTCTTCATCCTGCCTCTGTTAGGTGTCCATTGGTGGGTTATGAGAGGAGGTCAAGCCAGTAGGTATGTAATTTATCACATGATCGTAGTTATTGTAGATACATCAATGGTAATATTATTTTGTGATAATTTGATGATTTCAACAGTCACCGACACCTCCACAGTTTCCTTGGTCCCCTAGACGCAAATCCACCACTTTTACAGAGGTAAATTTAACCATTTCTAATCATTATGCATTTTTAAAATAATGTTATGTATTTATTTTGGTCGAATAATCTTGAACTTGATTTTTGGATGCTGAATGTGGAGAATCCTCCTCATCTTCGTGAGTCAGCACAGATAGGCATTGCTGTAGCCATGATGTCTTCAAATCCTTTGACTAAGGTATGAGCCAATAACATGAAAATGTCATAATTTTGTATTTCTTGTTTTATCTCATATCATTTGATGTACATAAATGATATTTATGTTTAGTCAAATTTGCTTCTCGATGCTTCTCACAGGAGGTCACAACTCCAACCCATTCGACTACAGACAAAGAAGCTCAAGACAAGATGGTGGAGAGTGATCATCGGGTGGCGATAAGCGATTGACTACATATGTGATGTTATATATTTCATGTCCATTTTCTATAGTAATGTGCAGATTGTTTGATTGTATTAACAAGTGGATCTAGATGAACTTATGTCGAAGAGGTCTACTCGACGACAGAGAGAGGATGAGTCATGGATTGGCTCTCCATCTTCACGGTCGATTATTTCATAAAAGTCCATAGGAAACTAGTTTTTGGGACATTTTTTGTATGACTAGATGGCTTTGTATACATACTTTTGTATGTAACTGATGTATATTTTTGTATATATGCTTGTATGGCTTTGTTTGGACATGCCTATATGGCTTTGTATGTAAACTAGATGTTATGTTCATGACATTATGTATATGACAGTTTATATTAAATATTTAATATGATGATCAATTATCATTACAAGAATTTGGTTTTACACGTGCCAATTGCATTTGCTTGAAAGTTTATAAATTATTTTCAAATAATATATTTTGTGCATATCTTGCAATCATTGCATTCTGTGGGGCTGTGCATTTCTTTGAGGCATCATTTCAAACAGTTCACATGCCTTGTCTATGCTTCCACACTTTCCATAAATGTCTACAAGGGTAGTTGCAAATACAATACATGTGACAAAATTCCTATATAATTTATGCTTTGATGGTTGTCCACACCATGTTCCCCAAATCCCATTCTGGCATAGGCAAGGAGGAAGTTGGATAAGATTGTACAATTTGGTTTTAGACATGCCAAAATTTGCATTTGGTTGAAATTTACTTTTATGCATTTGCTTGAGAGTTTTTAAACCCGTATGAAAAATTTATTTCGTGAATATCTTGAAATCATTACATTCCATGAGACAACATTTCTTTGAGGTATCCTATCAAACAGTTCATGTTTGTTGTATATGCTTCCACACTTTACATACATGTCTTGCAGGGTACTTACAACTACAACATTTGACAAAATTCCTATATCCTTTATGCTTTGATGGATGTCTATACCGTGTTCCAAAGATACCACTTCTAAGTTTTTTTTGGAATTTGGCTTTACAGTCGCCAATTGCATTTTCTTGAAACTTTCTAAAGGCTTATCAAAAAATCCATTAAATGTTCATATCTTGCAATCATTACATTCCATGAGGTGACATTTCTTTGACGCATCATGCCAAACAATTCACGTGCCTTGTCTATGCTTCCACACTTTGCATACATGTCTCTGAGGGCAGTTGCAACTACAACATCTAACAAAATTCCCATATGTTTTATCCTTTGATGGATGTCCATTTTAGTATAGGCAAGGAGGATACTGGCTAAGGTTGTGGAATTTTGCTTTACACCCGCCAATCACATTTGCTTGAAAGTTTCTAAAGCCTTATCAAAAAATCCATTTTGTTCATATCTTGCAATTATTGCATTCAATGAGGTGACATTTATTTGGGGCATCATGTCAAACAATTCACGTGCCTTGTCTATGCTTTCACACTTTGCATACATGTCTGCAAGGGCAGCTACAATTACAACATGTGACAAATTTCCTATATCCTTTATGCTTTGATGGCTATCCATACGATGTTCCAAACATTCTATTTTGGTGTACAGATAGGGAGGATGCTGGCAAAGGTTGTAAAATTTGGCTTTACATGTGCCAATTGTATTTACTTGAAAGTTTCTAAAGTCTTTTCAACAAATCCATTTTTTGCATATCTTGCAATCATTACATCCCATGAGAGGACATCTCTTTGTGGTGTTGTATGATCAAACAATCCATGTGCCTTGTCTATGCTTCCACACTTTGCATACATGTCTACAAGGACAACAACAATTACAACATCTAGCAAAATTCCTATATCCTTTATGCTTTGATGGTTGTCCATACCTTGTTCAAAAGATCCTAATTTGGAGGATGCTGGCAAAGGTTGTGGAATTTGGCTTTACACATGCCAATTGCATTTGCTTGAAAGTTTCTAAAGCCTTTTCAACAAATCTATTTTTTGCATATCTTGAAATCATTGCATTCCATGACAAAAGATCTATTTGAGGTGTTAGGTCAAACAATCGACATGCCTTGTGTATGATTTCACACTTTACATACATGTCTACAAGGGCAACTGCAAATACAATATCTGACAAAATTCTGGTATCCTTTATGTTTGAGGTGTTAGGTCAAACCATCCATGTGCCTTGTCTTTGCTTCCACACTTTGCATACATGTCTACAAGGGCAAGTGAAAATACATCTAACAAAATTCTCATAATCTTTATGCTTCCATAGTTTGCATACATGTCTACAAGGGCAACAACAATTACAACATCTAGCAAAATTCCCATATCCTTTATGCTTTGAGGTGTTGTATGATCAAATAGTCAACGTGCCTTGTCTATGCTTCCACATGAAATGAGACCTCCCCTAGCATTTACCTGCCCACCCCGACACGTTGGCGAAGTCCGTTCGGTCTTGTTGCCCCAAAATTTTTAACCCAATTTTTTTTCAAATTTTTGCGCCTAAAGACTAATACAATCATCGCTTTGCCCCAATCCAGTCATTATCCTTCCCAAAAATTTTAAAGTCTCGAAAAATCTTTTTATAAGTCTTTGTTGTCGGGTGGTTTTCAAATTTGTTAATCTTTTGTTTACCCGACTCATGTTCTTAATTTCGAGAAAGGGCCGACTTCTCAACTTCTCCTTTGTGTCGGGGAAGTTCAAAACTTTTGAACATTACTCTAATAGTTTGAAGAATCTCCTTCATTGTCGGGAACTTGCAAGTTTTGTGAAATCCTACTCTAAGTTCAAAATTCTGGGTCTACTCCGACCGCCGACTAGTCTGCATCTTCGCGGTGCCCAACTTTTAAGGTATTGCTAGCTCATCAGGTTGCTCGTGTGGTGTACGATGAGAATGTCTTTTCAGAAGTTGCAGAGTGTAAGTTCAAATCTTGAGACCTGTTTCCCGAGATATAAAATTAATGATTCATTAATGACAAGTGTAATGAAGCTCATTAAGATGGTGGCACGACGTTAATAAGTTGGAAAGACATCATTACTTACTGGCGTAATTAGGTGAAGGTGGCGATGCTCTCTGTGTTCAGTTTTCTTGCCAACCAAGCTATTTTTCAGAATGGGACTTCCATCAAACAATGAAATCTGGGATGATGAACCTATGCTTGTTCTGCAACCTGATTTACAATGGCCCGAGGAGGAGTAGATCGACATCATTTCTCAGTTGCGCACAGTCGCATGGAAGGAGAAAACTAGTTATGTTGAATACCGCAAGACAATTGACGTCTTCGAAGAAGAAGAAGAACATGCTGAGTTGCACCAACTTTTTATGGAGATACACAGAATTAGGAGAAGATTAATGCCACCTGTCTTGCATATTTGAAGTCTTTTTGTATTTAGTGATGATTACTACAATTTTGGTATAATGTAACCATTTCTATTTTGAGAAGTCACTTTCTTGATTACGGTTACTCAAAAAGGACCATTTTTGAATAGTTATAATTTTTCGGGAAGTTATATAAGGAGAGAGGAATTCCCATGGAAGGCATCTTTTTTCTGGTGCTTGTCTATGAACAATGGGGAAGAAGAATAAGTTTATTTTGTATTAATTTCGAGTTATATTTTTCTTAGCTTTGTTCATGTATAGAAGCATTACAGAAAACTTTGAGTTTTGGTTATATTGAAGAAATGAAGAATTACTTATAGAACTTTGTGTCTTCAAGTGTCTTCTGTGATTGCAATTGTTCTTATGTCAACTAGTAATTTGTCTTCAATATTGCTTCTTTTATGTTGACATGTGTTAAGGTGGAATATAATTGTATCTCTCAATAAATTTTTCCTTGTTCATGAATGTTGGATAAGTGGGCTATGTATCGTTTATGTACATTCATTTCTTTCCGTAATCAGTCATGCACATCTATTTCATGGTGATAGGTAGATGTTAACACACCTTTCCTACTTTCTGGTTAAAAGCACACCCCATGTTTTATTCATTGCATATCTTAAGAGGGAGCTGTACCTCTAAAATTTAGAGGAAGGTTGTCAACTCAATGACAACTTCTCCAACTGTTGGAGCTGTTTGTTCTTCTTCTTGGGCGTCTTGAGTCGTTTTCTACATTTATTCTCGAAGGACAAATCTGTCAACCAACATATTTTTGGTGACTCTGCTGGGGAATACGAAAGTGAAGAACAATGCCTTTGTTTCCCAGATATTTGAAGGTGCCTCCCCGAGGATGGAGGCTGCCGACTCTACTTGATGAATGTGCTCAGAAACATTTTTGTTCCAACGAAGACCTATGCTGATTTAATTCTCAGATTTGCATTATGGCATTGGTTTCCTCCCAGCCATGGGGAAATCACTTTGGACCCCTCTTTTTGTCTTAGTTTTCACCTCTGCCTGAAGTATCAAGAAAACACTTCCCAAAATTCAGTGGAGAGAATCATCAAGATGCTGAAAACCACATTCTGGCATTCACAGTTGCATGCAGCATTTTTGGGGTAAGTGAAGAAGATGTTTTTATCCAGCTATTTATTGAATCTCTTGTTGGGCCTGCAGCAGATTGGTTTTGTTGTTTAGAAGAGAAGTGCATAACAGATTGGGATTCATTAAAGAAGAAGTTTTTAGCGAGATATAAGGGTCCGGTTGATGAAGCTGCTTCGCTGAGGCAATTTTTTAACATTCAAAAGAGAAATAGTGAATCTATCAGAGAGTTCATAGACAGATTCAACTGGCTGTTCAGAAGAATTCATGCATCTACTCAACCGGGTAAGCAACTCCAGCTATGTACTTTTATTTCTGCATTGCATCCAGATGTTTAGTTTGAATTGAAGCAGAGTAAAGTAAATGATATAAAGGTTGCTCAGCAAGAGGTTGTGAAAATAGAAGATGATCTAATACTAAGTGGTATATGGAAAGTAAATCATATCATAGATATGTTTCATGAACCTATGAGGATGCCTATTATGTATAAACAAAATCTCAATCCTATAGGCTCCCATAATATCCTATCTCCTTCTGTCGAATGTTCTAATCTCTCTATTTTTGATTCCAAATGATTTGGTGGAAGTGAGGTAAGTGCTATGGGAATTAAATCTCACGTGAATAGGAGAGTTGAAGCTTATTATTTGCACTATGAGGAAGATAATGATAAATCTGTAGTTTTCCCATGCAATACGGAAGATGAGCAACCTAAAGCTATACAAAGTGAAGAGGATATCAAAAAGGTACTATCAAAGGAATCCAATGTCACTCTCATTCCAAGGTGGTGCCTGGAGGAATCATATGATGAATTTTTATTTGGGGTCTTGGATGGAGATGGTCACATTACTAAAATTAAAATGGACGCAGCCACTGATGTCTCCCATGATATGAAAGAAGGTATGAACGGTTCTGTGTCTTCTCCTAAATTAGAAATTTTTAATTTTGATGAAAAAGATCAGGTGATAGAAAATACTCCTCATGAGGCTGAAAAAGAGTTTTTAAAGCAAAGTTCAGACATGGAAGTTTTTGTCTCTGATTAGACAAAGAAGAGCCTGACAAGAGAGTGGATTAAATGCATTCCCAATCTACTTCTCCTCCCAGTAATAATGGAGACTTCTCTTCTTCCACAATTCCAACACGAAATGATTAGGTACCTGATGATCCTACACAAGTAAGATTTTTAAAGAATTTTTATGGTAATATGCAATTTCAATCTAATAAAGTACACTCAGCGTTGCTTAGAACTTTGCAAAAAATTGAACAAAGAGATGGGAAAGGTACGCATTTTTTTGCTTGGAGCCATGAAGAATCTCATCCTTGGCATAAAGAGGACCACGATATGAAAGCTAAAAATTCTTTCAAAATGCCCTCCGAAGCAGTGAAAGCATGTGAAGAAAAGGGTAAGGATGAAGCTGTTTCTCTAATGCATATATAGCCAAAGGAGGAAAGGAATAGTCAAGTTGATGAAGGTTCGTGACCCCAAGAACTTTCAGTAGCTCTAGATGGTGACCTCCTTCATGAAAAAGATGTTGTGCTCTTTCCTATACTTAAAGAAAATGGCCTTGCTAAAAGTGATCAAATGGATGATAGCTATGACAAGAGTGAGCCTCATGTTGTTTACATTCCAAATTGGTTCCTGAATGCAGGTGAGGATGAATTTTTGTGTGGAGAAGAAGAAGTAATGTCTAATCTGCAAGATATAAATAGAAATGATGAAGTGTGTCATGAAGTTATTAGGCCAAATCTTGTAGAGAAAAATGAAATTATTCCAGTTGGAGGTGACTTTCAGCCTAATGAAAGTATTGTTTGCAATTCAAAATTTCAGTCTAGTCCGCTTCCAATTTTGTATGATACATACATGGCTGATGGTTGGTCATCCAATGGTTCAAGTGGTTACTTTCAGAAATGGGATATCAGCTTACCTGTTGCAGACAGAGGTGATTAAATGTAGAAAAATAAGGGGACATCCAGAGAAGGTTCTGTATCTCATAATCTTTGTGTGGGGTGTCCAATTCGGGGGCTGACCCATGCTTGCTCACAAAATCAAGTGCATTCTGATATCACATATGAGGTTATACAGGCAAGTGTTGGTAATCATATGCTGGGTAATGCTGATATGACTCATTCTATTGCAGAAGTATATAGTGAGGGGTGGCTGGTGGAGCATCAGATTTTATCTAAAAAAAATTTACATGGTGTTGTTCACATTCCTCTGATTATGATAGTCATCAATTGGCTGCCAGTTGCTTGTGGGCTCCTCATTCACCAAACATTGTTGCGCACTGGTAGGTATTTCTTCTAGCTAGTTAATGGGTTTGTGTGACAATCCTAGAGTCTCTGGAGGTAGGGTCTTCCTGACCATGTACATATTAGGAGTTTTTGTTGTGCTGGTAGTGTAGTTGTTTCCTTTTCCTTTGTGTTCTATTTTTGGCTTGCTCTGGCTCTTTTGTCCTCTGTGCTCTTTGACTTTGCTGCCCAATGGATTTATGCACTGGTCAACGCTTGATGTTCTGGGTTCCTTGCTTTGTCCTTTACAGTCCTCATCCCCAATCAAAGCCTGTTGTTGCCCCAAAATTTTTAACCCAATTTTTTTTTCAAATTTTTGCGCCTAAAGATTGATACAATCATCGCTTTGCCCCAGTCCGGTCATTTTCCTGTCCCAAAAATTTTGAAGTCTCGAAAAATCTTTTTATAAGTCTTTGTTGTCAAGCAGTTTTCAAATTCGTGAATCTTTTGTTTACCTGACTCATGTTCTTAATTTTGAGAAAGGGCCAACTTCCTGACTTCTCCTTTGTGTTGGGGAAGTTCAAAACTTCTAAACATTACTCTAATAGTTTGAAGAATCTCCTTCATTGTCGGGAACTTGCAAGTTTTGTGAAATCCTACTCTAAGTTTAAAGTTCTGGGTCTACTCCGACTGCCGACTAGTCTGCATCTTCGCGGTGCCCATTTTTTAAGGTATTGCCAGCTCATCAGGTTGCTCGTGTGGTGTGCGATGAGAATGTCTTTTCAGAAGCTGCGGAGTGTAAATTCAAATCTTGAGATCTGTTTCCTGAGATATAAAATTAATGATGCATTAATGACAAGTATAATGAAGCTCAGTAAGATGGTGGCACGACGTTAATAAGTTGGAAAGACATCATTACTTACTGACGTAATTAGGTGAAGGTGGAGGTGCTCTCTGTGTTCAATTTTCTTGCCAACCAAGCTATTTTTTAGAATGGGACTTCTAGCGAATGATGAAATCTGGGATGATGAACCTATGCCTGTTCTGCAACCTGATTTACAATGGCTTGAGGAGGAGCAGATCAACATCATTTCTCAACTGCACATAGTTGCATTGAAGGAGAAAACCAATTATGCTGAATACGGCAGGACAATTGACGTCCTGGAAGAAGAAGAACGTGCTGAGTTGTGCCAGCTTTTTATGGAGATACGCCTAGAATTAGGAGAAGATTAATGCCACATGTCTTGCATATTTGAAGTCTTTTTGTGTTTAGTGATGATTACTACAATTTTGGTATAATGTAACCATTTCTACTTTGAGAAGTCACTTTCTTGATTACGGTTACTCAAAAAGGACCGTTTTTGAATAGTTATAATTTTTTGGGAAGTTGTATAAGGAGAGAGGAATTCCCAAGGAAGGCATCTTTTTCTGGTGGTTGTCTGTGAACAGTGGGGAAGAATAACAAGTTTATTTTGTATTAATTCTGAGTTATACTTTTCTTAGCTCTGTTCATGTATAGAAGCATTACATAAAACTTTGAGTTTTGGTTATATTAAAGAAATGAAGAATTACTTACAGAACTTTGTGTCTTCAAGTGTCTTCTGTGATTGCAATTGTTCTTATATCAATTAGTAATCTGTCTTCAATATTACTTCTTTTATGTTGACATGTGTTAAGGTAGAATATAACTATATCTCTCAATTAATTTATCCTTGTTCATGAATGTTGGATAAGTGGGCTGTGTATCGTTTATCTACATTCATTTCTTTCCGTAATCAGTCATGCACATCTATTTCATGGTGATGGGTAGATGTTAACACACCTTTCCTGCTTTCTGGTTAAAAGCACACCCCATGTTTTATTCATTGCATATCTTAAGAGGGAGCTGTACCTCTAAAATTCAAAGGAAGGTTGTCAACTCAATGACAACTTCTCCAACTGTTGGAGCTGTTTGTTCTTCTTCTTGGGTGTCTTGAGTCGTTTTCTACATTTATTCTCGAAGGACAAATCTGTCAACCAACAGGTCTCACGGCATCCTTTAGAGTTCCAAAACTTACAACAATAACCACAACTCATCAATCAACATCAACATGACCTTAACACCATATTTTTTGATCAACATCAACATCATGAGGACACTGAAGAAATCTCTGACACATGAAGACATTGAGAACACTAAAGACATGGAGCACAAAGAAGCATGAAGACATGAACAAACTCCTGTCATGAGGAAGAACCACAACCAAATCCAATGATCCAATGGCATGAACCAATGACATAAGCAACTATGTCATGCTATTGTAAGATGATAAACATGAATGTTATGAACTAACATCCAAACCTTGCGACATCAATCTTGATATGACATGAGTGAAACATGAGTGAACAAGATTAAGACCAATAAGGATCAACTTCATCCATCACTTAGATCTAAACCCATGAAGCATAACATGATGATGATGCATCACTACAACTATGTGCATCACATCACATACTCTATGAAGAAGCAAGTGTCTTTATATCACAAAACCCAACAACATATCCTGAAAGCAGAATGGTATCATCAAACAATAGACAACCAATAGACCTACACAATTATGCATGCCTTACTTTCAAGCAAATGCAATTGGCACGTGTAAAACCAAATTCATGCAATGATAATTCATATTAAATATTTAATATAAACTGTCATATACATAATGTCATGAACATAACATCTAGTTTACATACAAAGCCATATAGGCATGTCTAAACAAAGCCATACAGGCATATATTCAAAAATATACATTGGTAGTTCATACAAAAGTATGTATATAAATCCATCTAGGCATACATCAGTAGTTCCTAGATGTAGAGTCAATCAGTGACTCATCCTCTCTCTGCAATTGAGTAGACAGGTCTTCGACAGAAGTTCATCCAGCTCCACCTGTTACTACAATCAAATAATATATGCACATTAATATAGAAAATATATGAAATATATAACATCACATATGTAATCAATCACTTACCGCCATCCGATGATCACTCTCCATCATCTTGTCTCCATTTTCTTTGTCCGTAGTTGGATAGGATGGAGTTGTGACCTCCTATGAGAAGCATCAAGAAGCAAAATTGAATAAACATAAATATCATTTATGTACATCAAATGACATGAGATAAAACAATAAATACAAAATTATGACATTTTCATGTTATTGGCTCATACCTCGGTCAAAGGATAGGAATCCTCGGCAAAATGGAGTGGTTGAAAGAAAGAATAGGATTGTTAAAGAAGCTACAAGGACAATGGTAAGAGAAGCAAACCTACCGGATGTATACTGAAGAGAAGAAATTCATACTACTGTTTATATACAAAACAAAGTACAAGTAACCATCTAAGAAATTTTTATGCATACTTACAAATTAATCCAACAAACCATTCAGGTCTTCTCTACTCTTTATTGTGTCAAGTATTGCCTCATGGTCAGACTCACGCACCTTCCACAAGGTCTTGTTCAAAGGTTTATCCTGAAATTGTATCAAATGAATAGTGGTTGCCATGACAAGGTTTGAGTAATGAAGAATCTTCTGATGCGTGTCAAAGTCCTGAAACAGCCAAACATTAACACTGTTATGTGGGTACCTTCTAAGCCATGTTCAAGTAATAACCACTGAGCCTGTAGGGTATTTGATGTTTTCTCCATTTGTAACTGGGGCCTCTAATTTATTTTTGGCCTCAGCATAACAACACAAGTAATAATCTGTTCCCTCTTCGTTATCTTCGTCTACAATAACTGCATAAACATGCCCTACATTGATATGTGTAGCAAATTAGATGAAATTAGTCAACATTACAAAAACACTACAAAGTAAGATAACATTAGGAATTTCAAAAACTATGCAATTAGATATATTACCTAGTTGAACTAGATCTGATATGTGGTCAAAGTCAACTGATGATTCCATCTCTGTCAGTTCTAGTGCCGTTGGGGGTTGATACATGTCAAGTGGGTTAAGATAACATAACCGCCATTTGTCAACCCACTCCTTTGACTCGCACTCATCCTAGGCTTGAATTGTACATGAAGAACAAAAGCATGCCATTTTCTGCATATGGATACTCCATGAACCTACAATTGAGCTTCTAAAAGAGTGTAGCTCACTTGATCCTATCAGTGTACAACAGTCCTCATATGGTGCATTGTTAGTATCATCTATCAACCAAAAAAATCTATGAACTGAAGACTTACCTTCATTACCTAGATCCATCAAAGCATTACACCACTTGATGATTGATTTTGCATCTGTCAACTTTGCATTGTCTTTATACTTTAACTCTTCTCATGCTAAAACTTGACCTATGGACGATGTGTGTCTCTAACTTGGAGATTCACTTTCCTCATTGCACGAAGGTTTTGCATTCGTTCCCTTTATGCCGCCAATTCCATCTCTCTCTTACCTTCATTAGATGTGTCATGTTCCTCCTTAATTGGCAATGGTGGAATGTCTTCTTGTATGGTTGACAATTTCCTACTTTCTCGAATTCACCTCATTCTTTCTCTTTTCCTCTCATTCTCAACTTCACACTCTTCTAGTGTTAGATCTAGTCTTTTCTCATTTCCTCAGCATGATGATGATTTCTACAAGCATGATGAATAAGACAGTGATAATTAGAACCTTTATAATGACAATGAATAATGGTCACAATGAAAAAATATAAAATAAGTTATCATGTTTGGTGATTTACATCACTTTAGGAGCTCCAACTTCATGAAATTCATCGTTGTCCTTTTTTATTAAGATATGACATACCATGATCAAAGTCATCATAAATAGGACAAAAATCATTAAAAGATATGATAGACCAAAAACTGTCCCAAAAATCACTCAAATTCCTTGAATTGACAACATCAAGATCATGATCTAAAACTCCCCTAATTCTCCCTTAAATGTTCATGTGTGAGCATTTCTTGGGCTAGGGTAGTATCATGGAGGTCTCTAAAATACTTTTGAACTCATCCAAATGCACAAATATCATGCACCTCCCCTTGTGGTGAAAGACTAGCTTGATTTATACCCATTTTCTCAACTAAATCAGCAACTTGTTCTTCATGCTCATGGCTGTTGTAGGTTTGATAAAAGTCATTTTTATGATGCTCAAGTTGTGCTTCTAATGGACAGTAAGTATGATATTTTGAATGTATCAGATTGTGAGGGTTGTGAAGGGTAGTTTGAATGCTATCAAAGCAAGATTGAAGTGTTTTGTGAAAGGAGAAGGTGTGGAGGATGTGTATGGACATCTTACAGACCTGTTCAAGGAGTTTTTTGAGCTTTCTTGGCAATTATTTGACAAAATGTCAAGACTATACCAAGTAGATTGCATGAGACATTGAAGCCCTCAAACCGTGACCAGTCTAGTGTGAACCTTTTTGGTATGTGTAGACCTTGAAACCTCCTTGAAAGAACTTGTATGCAAGGTGTAAGGGTTCCAACATCAGTGGTTAAGTGTTAAAAAATATTTGTTCTTGTTGATTCTTAATCCAATGAAGTTGTCTCTACTAGGAGCAGCAATACAAGAAGTTGTGAGCTAATGAGTTGTTGTATGGTTGGGTCATCACCACATAGAAGTGTCCAAGATCATGTTCAAGATCTTTTTAGCCCCAAGGCAAGTCTACCATGTCATCTGCATTTGTTCAAACAAATTGGTTCAAAGCCCCAAATAAGGTCAATGCTAGAGGCCTAGTGAAGTGCACCTAGGAGCATGATTGAGAAATGTGTAAGAACACTATCTATGACAGTCTTTTGGGTAACTCTTTTGTATAATAGAAAGAGACATGCTAAGTGGCAAACCCTCTTCCATTGTCATAGAAAGAGACATGCACATTAGGTCTTATTGGGAAAATTCCCAAGCATTGGATCAATAATCAATCCCATGAAGATACTAAAACCCCCATGATGACAATCCCCTAGATCTATAGCATATATTTTTAATTTCAAAACATGACTATGTTATTTATAACAATCATAAATGACTAATCAACATTAAGAAATGACAATTTCAAAGGCTTATAACCACATTTGCACTGATGCCCACACTTTTTAACTTTAATAACATCAAGACAGTCCTTCAAAACTTGCGTAGCAACCTAAAATATGACCCTAGCATAATATGGACAGTCACTAATGATTGTATTGTTGGGCAGTCACTAATATACTAGACAATCACTAATTTAACTCTTCTTCCATGAGGATTGTCTTGCAAAGTGCCATAGGACTATTACTAAGTATGCCCCTCAAGATCCTTGTCTTCCTAAGGAATTAAGAGCCTTATTTCATATGCATTTTCTTTGATTAACATGGTTTTATGACAAGTCTAATGGCCCTTTCTATGGTTGCAAGTTAGGTCAATATGTCTTCATAATTTCAACAAGTTACATGAGGGTTTCATGGAGGATTATTCACATGACAACCATAACAAGGGCTATTATTAGTCAAGATAATGTCATGATAAGGTCATCCAAATGGTGTCGTAACAATAGGAAGCTTTCATAGGAAGAAGGAAATGTTTTGATGGTAATGGAAAGGGTAGATGAAGAGGTATTTTGTTGTCTTATATAGTCATGAACAAGTCAAGAAGGGATTATATCACAATCCAAAATAATCAAAGACTACCCAAGCCATTAGGACACTCATATACAAAGGTCTCCCAAGTTAGCAAATTCTTAAGTGAGGACTATATGAGAATGGTACAACATTATTAAAGGCCCTAAAACCCTTAAGAAAACTACATATGTAGTGAGAGGGATTATTACAATCCAATATGGTCAAAGAGTATGGTCCTTGACTTCTTTAGGGTAGTAATACCTAGGACTATCATAAAAATCATTAAACTAATCTCTGTAATTTAGGGTATTGAAAGGTATATAGTCGATCAAGGTAATCACCATCATGTACTAACAAAGGACAATTAGGAAATTTTGAAATATTGTTGTGTCATGTGCATACAAATCATCATGAATATGTTAATAAGGAATGTCCTAGCCCAAGACACTAAAGAGGTCTCCACATCCTCCAACCTTCTCCAAGAGAATTCATACTATGAAACATGCATGGAGAAGTTATCAAAAGGACACCTAACAATTATCTTTAAATGATTAATAGAGACAAGTAGGATCGTCATAATAGGGGGCATAGGATAGTCTAAGATTCAAGCCATTGCATCGTTCTATTGAATGAATCATTATACATATTAAGGATTAAATCCTTCTATATCATCTTAGGGCAAAAATTAAGAGTCTTCCAGAATCAATTTTGGCTCCATTGATCATGAATATGAGTATGACAAACAATTGTTCACTAAAATTATTTTATGAAGTATTTATATTGTTTTTCTCTTGTATAGGTGAAAATAGGTGAAATGAAGGCATGAAGGGCCAAAACAAGGTGGAAACATGAGGAATTTGGAGTCTCTTTGACTGAACTAACTGATATACTTAGACACACATATATCTTATAACATAAGAACATAAAGACATAAATACATAAAGAACATAAGAACATATATATGTGAATTAAAATAGACATAACTTGAACATACCTTAGAATTTGATATTGCAGTTGACCAATTCTCCAAAATATGGCTTCAAAATCCTCAAATTCTTCTTTTTTGCAAGTTTGATTATGAATTCTATACAACTCTAGAATAGGATTAGTTAAATTTATGGAAAAATCAAACATATATCATCAAATTCAATCTATATTTCAATGGTAATTAGCTTTCAAACAATATCACAGATGAAACATGAAACTTTCAATTTAAGTAATCAAATTTTCTCCAAAAACATGCAAAATCAGTTCTTCTACATTGAAAATACAAAAAAGATGGTGGATTAATCTAAAAATTATTCTCAATATGTCAAACAACATGAAAAACATTTTCTTGTCGGATATACTGCATGAAAAGCAGGAATAATAGTCATGTGGGGTTTGAAGCACGGATCCCACATGTTTTTTTTCTCATTTTTCATGCTTCCCATAACGCTAGCACGTTCTGGGAAGCATGAAAACATAAAGATTCATGCATAAAAAAATCATAACCTTCTCAATATTGGTGCCAAAATCATGGTCTAGGATGTCATGCTCTCACATAAAATATATTGTAACTATGCATGTAGTGCATCAAATAGGTAATCAAGTGACAGTCCAAGAGTATCCCTAGACTCAAATATCCATGTGGTTTGTGAAATAGAACTTGTCTATACTAGGAGGGACAAATGTAACCTTGTATCTACATGGGAGAGTCTCTCTCTATTTATTTTGTATCCTCCCTCTCTACAACTCTATCTGCCTCTCTTTCTCTATATCTCTCTCCCTTTCTCTGTCGACCCCTTGGAATGTGGAGATAGAGGGGTAAATAGAGAGATATAGAGGGATAGGTGGAGATAGAGACAGGGAGAGGGAGAAAGGGGGATTGAGATAGAAAAAGGGGTCTATAGAGGGAGAAAGATAGAGATACACACACACACATATAGAGAGAGGGGAGATATAGGGAGATAGATCTAGCGAGGGAGAGATAGATAGGGAAATACAGAGAGAGAGGTAGAGAGGGATATATTAAGAGATAGGGTTATGCAGATAGATAGAGATAGGGAAAGAGATGGAGAGATGTCTAGAGACATAGGGAGAGAGATTTCAAGAGGTAGAGGGATGGGGAGAGAGATAGAGAGGAAGAGAGAGAAGTAGTGAGGGATAGATTAAGAGATAGGGATATGTCCAGAGAGATAGAGATAGAGAAAGAGATCAAGAGATACAACTTCTAGAGACATAGGGAGATAGATTTGAGGTAGAGGGATTAAGAGAGTGATAGAGAGGGGGAGTGAGATAGTGAGGGAGGGAGAGATAGAAAGGTAGAGTTAGAGAGAGGGGATCGAAAGAGAGAGCAAGATAGAGAGATGAGGAGAGAGAGAGAGATACAGAGGCAGGTATAGTCAGAGATAGGGATAGAGGAGACAGAGATATCTCTCCCAAGATTAGTCTCCTCTATAACTCCCTATTCTCCTCTCTACCTAAACCTAAATAATTTCCCTAAACCCTAACCCCTAAGCCCTAAAAACAAGCAACCCTAAACCCCTAACCCCTAAACCATAAAACCTGGAAACAACCCTAAACTTCTATCTCCCAATCTCTCCCAATCTCTATTGGTCCCCTCACTCTATCTCTCTCTAAACACTAAACCCTAATCCCTAAACTTGACCAACCCTAAACCCCTAACCCCTAACCCCTAAACCCTAAACCCCTAAACCCCTAATCCCTAACCCCTAAACCCTAAACCCTAAACTTGAGCATCCCTAAACCCCTAAAACCTAAATAATTCCCCTAAACCCTAAACCCTATTTACTTGAGCAACCCTAAACTCATGTAAACCTCAAATAATGCCCCTGACCCTTAAACCCTAAACTCGAGCAACCAGGATAAACACCTAAACATATAGTTCGATAGGGGATGATGGAGGATCAATGGGAAATGGATGTAGAATTCTTGGATCTTGATTATTATTATCCTCATTGGGATGTGATTTGATATCCATCCAAGTTATTTGTTTGATTATCTATGTTTTCTTGGGGACCAATTGTCTCATTATGGGATATTGATCCAGATAATGAATAGGACTAGCATGGGGAGATGGATAGGGCTAATGGGATGATGGATAGGAGTGATGTGGGTTACTTGCTCATGGATAAGATCTTGATCACGGGGAGGATAAGCATGGATATCACGATATTAGATATGGATAGAGTAAGTGGGGATGCATTGATATTCATTGGATTGGGGAGTAAGAGGTGGTGATGGGGGTTCACTAGGAGATGTTGGAGGATCAATGATGGGATCGATGTACAGAGGGGTTGACCATGAGATGGTAAGGGAAATGAGATGGGATTAGATGGGATGTTTGGATTTTGATTAGGATGGGTGGTTGGTGTTTCCACATACTTTGGACTAGGCTCTTAACATAGCTATTGGGTTTCTTAGGTGGATGTGATGGGTTCTTGGATGGGATCAATAATCTTTAGATGTTTGACAATATGGCTACATGATGGGGTTTGAATTGGACTTATGGTAGGAGACTCTTCAATGAAATAGATTGACATAGGAGTGGATGCTGGTGTTGGAATGGTAGACATGTTATTAGGAGGTTCTTTGTTACGCTCAAGGATTGGAATTTGAGTACATGATGTTCTTAGATTCCTTGCTAATATTCCTTGTGTCACATCCTTCATGGCTTCATGTGTTGATGGACTAGGATATGCATATAGTTGATGGACAATGATGGAAGATGTTGTGGGGTTAGGATTAGGATCGATTGAATGGATATAGGAGGCCCAGATGGAAATATATATGAAATGCAAATGCAAGTACTAGAAAGTAAACAAACCTCCCATAATACATGATGCACTCATTGCCCAGGTCTTTGTATATATGGGGCAACACACACGCAAGACACGCAAAACCTCCCAAAATGAGATTGCATATGGGAAAACAGACACGCCAAAAAAAACAAGCATGCCAAACACACACACTTGAAGACACGGAGAAAACACGACAGAGAAGCGATGGTGTGTTCCCTATTTCTAGGCTCATCACCATCTCAGGCACATTACAAGCACACACCGACGATTGCACTTCGCCACAACAATCGCTGAAAACACACTAAAGGGTTGAGTCAGTCACAGAACTGCTCCCCGCCTCCACAGAGGACTTTTGAAATATATATGTAACATCAGAAAATGTCCCCTTGGGGGCTTTTCCCTCATAAGGTTTAGCTCTCGAGTCTTTAGAGTGCACTTGGGACATTTTAGTTCATATTTTAGCATCCCGATGGAATGAGGCCTAAGTCCTATGGCAAATAGGACCTAGGAGGACCCCTTGAGCTGTACCCTGTCTTAAATGGGGGGGAGGACTTGGGTGCCCGTGCCCTAGTCCTGCCCTATTTTGGGGCAACCCCAATTTTTGGGTGTCAGTTTATGACCGTTAGGAGGTTATTTTGCCGACACGGTAAAGTTTGATTTTTAATATCTTGGCAGGAATGCTTGTAGGTGCATATATAAGCATGTGTAGGCATTCATTTATAAACTAGATTGCAATTAGATAGCAAGTGTGATATTCAAGTCTTCTCAAGGTGATTCAAGGCTTTTATTATGTTGCAAGAGAAGACTTGTGTGTTTTATGTGTTGATATTTGTAGATTTGAGCTTCAATCTCTTCATGGCATGAAAAGAATCTTCCTCCATGAGAGCTTCACTACAAGGTGACTTATCATTGTATTTTTATCATTGATTCCTTTAGTTTTGGCCTCTGCCTCACAAGGGCACGCCCTCTTTATTTGACAACAATGTTTGGAGACTTAAGTGTCCTCTAGGGTTTGACTGAGGCAAACCTATAAACACCACAACCCCCAAACCAAGTCTTGTGATTGTAGGTTATAGGTGTCACATTTGGAAGAAGTGGAGTTGCAGGAAGGAGTGGCAGACATCAAAGATTTAGGATTTGAAGAAAAGTTAGACAAAGGAGCACTTCTAGGACTAGGGTGCCCGCAAAAGTGTCCTCCACAGACAGATCTTAGGAAACAAAAGTTACAGGGTTGATTAGTGTCGGAAGGAGGTCCAGATGCACTGAAAAAGTAGGTACCTTGGACTTGGACACCCGCACCAGTGTCCCCGAATATTCCACCTCAGATCCCTGAAAATAGGTATTCTATAATTTGTTATTTTACTCCCGTCTGTAAGGGCTTTTTCCGTCTTTCGTCAATTTGTTGCTGTATTTGCATAATTAGGGTTTTAATGGTTAATTAGACACAAGAGAAGGAAAACTAATAATTAAATTCCCAAATCCAAGATTCCCCTTATTTTCAAGTGACCTAGGGTATGATAGTGCTCGCCACTCGACCCTAGATCCTTCAATGTTAGGGTGAAAGGAGTATTCAGACATCTAAAGAACAAAAATTAACAAAATCCAATTTTACCCTAAACATTTTGGTGAACCCATATTTTTGGACTTAAATTGCAACTTTATGAGTGTTTGTATTCAGATTTGGTGTGGTTTCATTCATTCATTTGGTCATTTATTTTATTGCATTGAGAAAAATTCAAAAAAAATTAAAAATTTGGAAAAATACAAAAAACATTGCATTGTTTGGCTTACTAAATTGCATCAATTCTTTCTAAATTTTCCTAATTCATGATTTTTACATTAGATATGATATAAACTACATAAAAATACAAAAAAATAGAAATTTACCTTGCATTTTCATCATTTAATTGCTAGGGTTTTGTGAAAATTTTGACAATTTTATATAACCTAGTAATTCTAAAATCTAGGGTTTGTAGGCAAAATATTTTATCAGATTTTGCTACTGATTTTAGAGGCTCATTAAAATTTTCATTTGAATTTAGTCTTACATTTTAGTGTGAATTTCCATTTAGATTTAAAATATTTGCATTTTTGCATAGAAAATTTCAACAAAAACTTGCAATTTTGATGCATTTTCATTAATTTTGCATGGGCATTTTGCATGTTAAGGCTTGAAAATTATTTTTAGATCTGAGAGTAATTCAATTTCATCATAAATCAGACTTCAATTCATTGAAATAGCATTTTATCCCAATATCTCAAACCTAGGGCTTCAAAAACAATAATTTTCACTAAATTTGGCCTTATCGACTCTCTAAATTTTCACTATAGGTGTGTTGTGAAGGATATTTTTGCATTAATTTTTTCTTATCAGGGTAATAATCTTATTTCCCTCACAAAAATCTTCACAACACCCTTTTAACGGGCTCTTGTAGTGAAAATTCGGTGAAAAACTACACATTTTGTCTATTTTGGCGTTAGGGTTTGACCTAGTTTGCATTCCAAGCGTGTTGTGATCAATTTTATGGATTGATGTGATTGATATTATTGATATTATTTTATTTACCCCCTAAAATTCTTTACAACACCTCTTTTGCTAGGTCTTGGAGTTGAAAAATCGTGAAAAATTGCATATTTTGCTATATTTTCACTAGGGTTTTACCTTAAGTGGTGCTAAAAGTGTGTTGTGTTGGATATATTGGAACCAAGTGGCTGTTATTACTGATATTATTTTATTTCCATAATCATTTTCCTCACAACACCCTTTGTTCTGCTTTGTTGCTTTGAGGTTTGGTGAAAAAAGTGCTTATTTCAACATATTTTCACTATAATTTGACTTGGCATTATCTTTGATTTACATCAAAAGTATGTTGTAAAGGATCTTATTGTTGTATTGGATTGATATCAGACATATTATTTTCTGCCCCTGATAAAAATCTTTACAACACCTTTTCTTTCATATATTTGCATTGAAAAAGTACAAAAAAAATCAAGCATTTTTAGGTAATCTTGCATATAGTTTGCACTTGTCTTTTGCATACTCTTGGAAAATTGTTAAAATCTAATTTTGCATTTCATTATGGCATCTTAATTTTACTCATCTCTAAAATATTTACATGAGTATATCCTAGATTTTGAAAATTTTGCTAATTTCACTAATGAGAATCTTCATGTTTTAGAACGCATAGCTTATATCAGTGGTATTGACACTTCTATATGTTCTACCTATGAGTTGCAATGACTTTGTTATACACATGATTTTAGTAGCTTCACTTTACTCATAGGAGCATAACCTTTGATATTAGAATATTTAACCAAATTCATCTCTAGGAATACTCATGAGAAAGGTGAGAGTGAAAAGCCCTTTTCTGCCATAGAGTATGGCGATGATGTTGATGTACCTTCCTTTCATCCCACTACTCTCCCTGGACAAGATGTAGCATTAGTGGATGAGAAAAAGGTCTCTCAGATTAAATCCTTTGGGGATGGATATTGGGTGCAATCAAGAGGAAAAAAATGTTAATTCAATAATCGTTAATAGACTTCATAGCAATATTCCTAAAATGATTGTCTGAGGGGCACTTAGTGCACCCTCTTGCTTAAAACCGGTGATTATGGTTCAAGGTGTTCAAAATGTGTTACAACAACCACACCACAATGTGATTGCTCCAACATACAACACCCGTAATAATAAGCAAAGTAACCAAGTGCCGCATGTGCCTATCTCTCTTACGTGTTCTCTAAAAGGAAGCTAGGTGTGCAGAAAATGCTTCCTACACTAATCTAATGAGGAGAGGGCTATGCAAATTCAACTTTATCCTAACTATTACAGCAATGTTAAACCATTAACATGAGATATTGCAGCAAAACATAAGAACCAGAAAGAAGACAGAGAGAGAGACAAGATATACGTGGGGAAAACCCTTGCGGGTGAAAAACCCCACACTCCAAAACACAGCTCAAATATATTACAGTAAACAATAACAGATTACAATACAATTTCAGAGCCAATGCTCTTTTAGGAGTCTTTAAATGTTGAATCTGGAGATATTCCGGCAGCATAACAGTACTTGTACCAAAGTTATCTATCTCCCATGCAAGCACCTGTTTATATAGAGTTTACAAGGCAAATATGGAACCTTCTAAAGATGGGCGTCCATCTTGGACTCATGCCCCAAAACCCATGCCTAAGGACACTTGTCCAACATCCCATCCCAAAGTGGGGGCCTAGTCCCAAGATAGGTTATGACAGATGCTCTTACGCACCTTACAACTGTCAGAGAATCCATATACACTGACTAAAAATATCATATTCCTCTTACATGTCATAACCCCCCTTGACCACCCAAAGATGCCTTTCTCTCGTGCAGAGATACTCACCGACACTTGTCATTAATTAAAAATTGTTTGAGGTTTCGAGGGCATTTCCCCCGAACCCCCACGAGGGTGCTGCCCCTCGACCCCGCCATGTACCTCAACAGGGAGCGCGCCAAGGGCACTGCCCCTAGACCTCGCAAGGGGCTACGTCCCTTGACCCCGTCTTGGAGGCGCTGCCCCCAAACTCCTGTTAATTATTCAAGGGGGAAACCGTGGCTGCCAATGTCACCAAAATTTATCATCTTGCATATACACAAGGTGCTGACTATGCCAACTCAACATGGGATAAATAAATACAACATTAGGAATTTGCAAAGGTTGAGACACCTTAATTCCCAACATTCTCAACCTATGCTCCCTCAACCACCTTGTCTTACTCATAAAAGTGGTCAAGAGTATGATCTTGTCAAATAGCTTCGTGCCACTCCGGCTAAGATCTCTCTTTGGGATTTAATACAAACATCACCTACATACCACAGAATGCTCCAAGAAGCTTTGCAAAAGGTGATTGTCTCACTTACTACTAAGCCAAATGATGTAGCAACTATGTTATATTGTATGCATGCGACAAAAACATATATCCTCTTTCAACCACATGAATTATCATCAGTCGAAGTTCAAAATCAATATGATCCTCTTGTAATCTTTGTTACAATAAACAAACCATTGGTTAAGAGAGTTATGATTGATAATGGATCAGCTCTTAATGTTTGTTGCATTGACTTATTACATAAAATTAAAGCTGATATATCTACCATCAAGCCAGAATCATTAAGTATCCGTGGTTTTGACAATGTTGGACGACAATCCGTGGGCACTATAACTTTACCTATACAAGTGGGACCTATGATTTTGCATACCCTGGTTCATGTCATGCCTTGTTCTTTATCTTACAACATGATTCTTGGTAGACCTTGGATTCATGCATTGGGGGCAGTTCCTTCCACCTTGCATCATTCGATCAAATTTATATTCAAAGGAAAACTTCATACTATTCATACTGATCCTGAACCAAATAACTATTTACATATTGAAAAGCAAAAACTAGTTTACAACCATATGAGCTTAAACAATTTGCGAGGTGATCCATCAATGACTAATGTTGTGCAAGACTCTCAACCACTGAATGCACTTGTTGGTGATGATTTGGGTTCATTAAATTTTAATCCTTGAGATATAGGGGAATATAAACTTAATAACCTCTACACACCAAAAGTAGCATCGATCTCGTCTAAGCAATCTTTTGAAGCATCCAAGAACAACAAAGTCTCCTTGGTTGAAAATAAAGACAATACTCTAACTTATACTACAAATTATCATACCTATGAGGCTTCATCTTCTTCTAAGGAACTGGATTCTCTATATGGTCATGGATTTCAAATTGTGTACAAACATAACGACTATGTAGGTAAGGGATGTGGTGTAAATCAACAAGGAATTTGAGTACCTATAGAATCCGCTTCAACACATTACTCAAGCGGAATTGGACATAATCCTTTTAAATAAAAGAAAGCCTCTTGTCGTCCTAAACTTAATACAATATCAAAACAACATGATAGATATCCTAGATATGTATGTTCTTAATGATGGTGCTACCAGGTAAGTATCTCTAACCTTTTATCTCTCTCGTGATGTGCTTGCCCTGTGATGTGTTATGTGTTGTTTAGGCCTCCTGGGATGACCCTTGACTCTCTTGAAAGGTCCAGGATACCAGGAGACCGCCTCTGTTGTGACCTTGTATTTGTATCATCATTCTTCTAAATTGCCTCTCTCTGATTTTATTATTGTGTGTTGTGTCTTAGGGACATAGCGTTGTGGTTGGCGACTTGGGGGCACCCTCCTACGTGACTATCCCTAAGACACTTGTTTTCTCCTCTCTTATTTATTTTTTTCCCTTCCTCTAGTGTTTCCATCTAGCGGGTGGATGACGACAAACATTTATACTGATGCGGACCTAGTGTCCCTTTCGAGAGCAATCAAAAAATGGACTTAGTTCCTAATATGACGATGGGGTTGCATATCTTATCTGACGCTTGGCTAGTGGAAGCACTCGTGCTTTCCACGTAGTGAATATTAATGATGTTCTATTGCATTTAAAAACCTTAACTATAATGTTGCTCCGTGCACCTTTGTTTGCCTTTGAATCTAGCCTTGGTGATACTCAATTCAGAGAGCTTCATGATATAGCGCTTGGTTATCCTCAAACTTCAAATTCGTTGTATAACCTTGGTTCTTTGTGTGGTTAATCATATGCATTGATATTGTTGTTTATCATGATGTTGTAGACACTAACATGTTTCTTGCAAGGATGTGCTTGTGGGAACATTTGGTGATTGTAAGGTACATGTCACCTCTGGGGGGCATGGACTTTGCGAAGGTCAGTGTTCCCTTGTGTGTTTTCTTCCTACCTTAATGTGCTTGATATCATTGCATGATATCAACCACCTTAAGGTGGGGACATATATAAGGTAATCTGTCGGTTGTAGATGTTAGCAATGTGCTTGTCCTCAGGTGTAGGCTAGTACGATGAGTACTTCCTGCATCCTGAGTTTGTTTGCAATCAATCAATCTATCTATTATGTATACCTCCTTTTCACCATAAGGCGTCTCCGTGATGCGGGTGGGGTTGTATACTTTTGAGCTCATACCTCCTTTTCACTTTAAGGCATCTCTGTGATGCGAGTGAGATGGTATGCCATGCTTCCTTTTCACTGTAAGGCATCTTTGTGACGTGGGTGGGGTTGCATTTTCAAAAGTCCTCTGCGGAGGTGGGGAGCAGTTATGTGACTAACTCAACCCTTAAGTGTGTTTTCGGTGATTGTTGTGGCGAAGCCCAATCATCGGTGTGTGCCTGTAATGTGCCTGAGATGGTGATGAGCCTAGAAATAGGGAACACACCATTGCTTGTCTGTCGTGTTTTCTCCGTGTCTTCAAGTGTGTGTTTTTGGCGTGCTTGTTTTGCTTGGCGTGTCTATTGCCCCATATATAGTATGCATTTTGGGAGGTTTTGTGTGTCTTGCATGTGTGTTGCCCCATATATACAAAGACCTGCATGATGAGTGCATCATGTATTATGGGAGGTTTGTTTACTTTCCAGTACTCTCATTTGCATTTCATATATATTTGAGAAAAAGAAAAGAAAATATATCATTTCTGTCTTCCATGCATTAATTGTCTGCTCTGTGTTCTGCGTGACTATAACTATCTTCTTTGTGTTTTGCGTGCCTGTTACTGTATTTTATGCAATTGGTGTGTCTTCACTGTGATTGGTGTGTTTGTTGTGTTTGTGACCTTACTTTAATGCATGTATTGGCCTTGCGTTTATACATACATTAAAGTGGGGGCTAAATGTAACATTGAAAAATGTCCCCTTGGGGACTTTTCCCTCATAAGGTTTAGCTCTTGGGTCTTTAGAATGAATTTAGGATATTTTAGTTCATATTTTAGCATCCCGATGGAATGAGGCCTAAGTCCCATGGTAAATAGGACCTAGGAGGACCCCTTGAGATGTACCCTACCTAAAATAGGGGGAGGACTTGGTTGCTTATGCCCTAGTCCTGCCTTATTTTGGGGCAGCCCCAATTTCTAGGTGTCAGTTTATGACTGTTAGGAGGTTATTTTTCCAACACGGTAAAGTTGATTTTTAATTTCTTGGCGGGAATGCTTGCAGTTGCATATATAACCATGTGTAGGTATTTATTTGTAAACTAGATTGTAATTAGATAGCAAGTGTGATGTTCAAGTGTTCTCAAGGTGATTCAAGGCTTCTATTGTGTTGCAAGAGTAGACTTGTGTGTTTTATGTGTTGATATTTGTAGATTTGAGCTTCAATCTCCTCATGGCATGAAGAGAATCTTCCTCCATGAGAGCTTCACTACAAGGTGACTTATCATTATGTTTTAATCATTAATTCATTTAGTTTTGGCCTCTGCCTCACAAGGGCACGCCCTCTTTATCTGACAATCGTGTTTGGAGACTTAAGTGTCCTCTGGGGTTTGACTGAGGCAAACCTATAAACACCACAACCCCCAAACCAAGTCTTGTGATTGCAGGTTACAGGTGTCACATCTAGAAGAAGTGGAGTTGCAGGAAGGAGTGGCAGACATCAAGGATTCACGATCTGAAGAAAAGTTAGACAAAGGAGCACTTCTAGGACTAGGGCGCTCGCAAAAGTGTCCTCCATAGACAGATCTCGGGAAATAGAAGTTACAGGGCTGATCAATGTCAGAAGGAGGTCTAGATTCCCTGAAAAAGCAAGTACCTTGGACTTGGGCGCTCACACCAATGTCCCTGACTATTCTGCCTCGAATCCCCAAAAATAGGTATTCTATAATTTGTTATTTTACTCCCGTCTATAAGGGCTTTTTCCATCTTTTGTCAGTTTGTTGCCGTATCTGCATAATTAGGGTTTTAATGGTTAATTAGACACAAGAGAAGGAAAATTAATAATTAAATTCCCTAATCCAAGCTTCCCCTCATTTGCAAGTGACCTAGGGTATGATAGTGCTCGCCACTTGACACTAGATCCTTCAATGTTAGGGTGAAAGGAGGATTCAGACATCTAAAGAACAAAGATTAACAAAATCCAATTTTACCCTAAACACCTTGCTAGTAGTCCTTGGGTCACGTCCTTCATGGCTTCATGTGTTGATGGACTAGGATATGCATATAGTTTATGGACAATGATGGAAGATGTTGTGGGTTTAGGATTACGATCGATTGAATGGATATAGGAGGCCCAGATGGATTAGGATTGGGAGTGAACTAGAGGGGGATGAAATTGGATCAGTGGATTTGGATGGGTCCATATCTTTGCTTTTATTTTTTGATTTTGTAAAGAGTCTTTGGAGAAATTTTTTCAAGCGTTCATGGGTTGATGGATTAGAGCTTAGAATGTTTGATGGTGGATTAGATGGTGTGTTATATATGGTGGATCGATGATAGGGATTGATGCATTAGGAGATGGGTTGACTAATGCATTAGGATTAGGAGGATTGGAGGGAAATTATAAAATAATTCCCCTTTAACCCTAACCCCTAAACCCTAAACTTGAGCAACCTTAGAAACTCATAAACCCTAAATAATTTACCCCTAAAGGTCTGAGTAACCCTAAACTCATAAACCCTAAATATTCCCATAAACCTGAGCAACCCTAAACCTCTCTCTCTCTCCCTAAATAATACCCCTAAAATCTAACCCCTAAACCATAAACTCAAGCAACTCAAAACCCTAAATAATTCCACTAAACCCTAAACTTAAGCAACCCTATACTCATAAACCTAACCAACCCTCTCTCTCTCTCTCCAAAACAAGAAAACTAGGACTCTCTCTCTCCTTATCACCCTATCTCTCCCCTTCATCTCCATCCTCTCTCCCTCTTCCTCCCTCTCTTCTCCCATGTCGACAAAGAATATGGAAACAAGAAAACTAGGACATGCAAAGAGGGACAAGGATATAAATTGGGATGATGAAATGGACACAAGATAATTTATGAAATTTCATTGGATGGGAAGTGTTGATGTTAAAATTTGTCAATTAAATCACCAACAATGGGAGATTCTGAAAACGTGGGATTGGCTCTCATAATAACCTCTAGATTTTAAAGAAGCTGGTTCTTCTCTAGGGTTTGTGGGAAAAGGGAAGAAAAAACAAGATTACAAATCAAATACATAATTTGCTAAGGCGATGCACCAGATTCATTATTTACCCAATAGCACAGTGATCAAACCCTAAAAGATTTACTAGAAAACTAAAGAGCATCAGCATGATTAATAACCCAACACAATAAATTAGATTTAACAAAGGATAAGAACAAAGATTAGAAGCAAGAATCAAAGAAAAATTTAGATTTGCACAAAAACACCACCACTCTTCATTGCTTGACAGAAGAACAAAAATAGAGAGGCAAAATTACTTGCACAAAATAAAAAGATACATCCCTCATTGAGAGGCAACTGTTGAGGCAAAGAAAAATATCTCTAATGGCTGCTAAAAATCTCTGGTCTCTGTGTGTCAAATTCTATGTATAACTCTCTTCTCTGTCATGGATCTGTGCATTTATAAGCCAAAAACCCTTCTGAAATCTTCTTTAACTGCCCAAAAAATATTTGCAATTGAAACCCGTAAATCATGGCTCTGATCTCGACTCTGATAACTGTATCTTCATTTAACTGGGTCTGCACCTCAAACTCCATGGTTGTGGCTTCCATGCTTGGCTCTACGTGAGAAAAAAACTCTCACTCTCTCTTTGCTTTGTCGTACCTTCTCGTCAAAATAAATAAAGCAATGCTTTATTATTTTAGGGCTGCATATGTCTCTTTTCACGGTGAGAGTCAAAAGTCTTATACGAGTCTTTATTTTATAAAGCTTTAACTTTATAATGCTTTGAGGGACCCACCGTACGTTATGACTCAATTTTAATAAAGATTTTTTAAAATCCTATCTTCACCCGTGACTCTTTAAAAGAAAGAGACTCTTTATTTATAATAAAGCATTAGCTTTAATTTAGCTTCTTTGGAGGAGGGCCCCACCATGTTAAACTCATTAAAATAATAGCTCAACTCCTTATGACTCCCGTGACTCCTTAAATCATTTTATGAGTTTTTTAAAAAATAAAACAAATGATTTATCTTTCTTCTGCTTCAGCCACGCGTCCTACAGGCGCTCATTTGAGACTCAAATTTCTTTTGCTCCACTTAAACACCCATGGTGTTGCCAAGTGGCATCCTGCACGTGCTTCTTTAAAATTGATGCCCTGAGTCATTAATCTTTGTTTGCATCCAATGGTTGCTGTGTTGTTGCGTTTGGAAACCTAAAACTTGCCTACCTCTGTCAATGGCCACCATGCTTTTACCTGTGCGCCATGAGAGATACTGCAGAGCTAATTTTCTCCATTGTTTGGTGTTTCATATTAGGGGCTTTTGCTTCATGGCTCTATCTGATAACATAGGCTACCTTCGATAAGAAATCATGCCTCTCTTTTGCATTACAATGTAATGACTCCACTTATTTGAATGCATCCTGCCATGTTAAGATAGAGCCTCATCATATCTCTTCCTTGGTGGCGCCACTCATGTGGCGGAGCCCTAACTCAAGACATCACCCTGAAACTAAATGCTTAATGCTTCTCTTGTAATGGTTCGAGCCTTATTTATTTAGTGCAGATTGCCTCATAACTCAGATCGTATCTTCATTGATGAGTGTTTGGAACCTTTATATTGCTGTGTCAACTTTCCCCCTCATCATTGGCACTTCATTTTGCTTTGCCGCACCTCCATTTTGGCTGATTTGCATTGTTTATGAGCCCTAGAATTAGAAAGTAATGCCTTTAAATTTGATAGCAGCGCCAACATCCTGAACTGGCAGTGCTATCTCATGTAGTGGTGTGTGCCTTTAGTTTTGAAGCTGAGGTGTTGTATTAGCCGCTTCTATTATGATTAATGACCTTTGCCTTTGAGAAATGGCAGCTCCATCATCCCAGGAGCTGAGACTTACTTGATGTGGGATGTTCTTTGTATTTCTGGCACCTTTGATGATTATGTGCACAGTTAGATGCTGCGCCCTTATCTCTGGTGGTTTCATTGTTTAACCTGAAGACGTCGCCTCTTTGAATATCAATGGCATTTTAAAGAAAATGCAACACCCTCATTGAAATGGAAGCATGAACTTTGTCTCTTGGCTTCTATAGTAGGGGCATCTAGAAGATGCGCCATGTCTTCATATGGTTGCGTTGTGTTTGTAGAGGTTGTTTCTTTGAATGCTATGAGGTTGGGCTTATCTGAAGACTCGAGTGCCTCATTCGATACTTTGAATTGAAATGCATGTAGCTTGTATTTCTGTGTCTACTGTATACTTGCTCATTATTTATCTGGCTTAGCCTCTTGTAGCATTGTAACAACATCTCCCATTGTAAGCCAGTTGGCTGGAGTCCTACTAATACAGAGGAGAGCCACTCTGACTATAAATTTATATCTCATCATCTGGTTTGCAAGCATGTTTGCTTCCAATTTCCATGCAAGAGATCAACCAAACTTCCATTAAGCATGTATTCATAGAGGACAAGAGTATTTTTATTGTTAGAACAACAATCCAACAGTCTAATAGTCTAACTATAGCATTTAATAATTCTATAGCATATAATAATTGCATGCTTTATGAAACTCCCTTGAATCTCATTTTGAAATAGGAGAATTTGATGCTCTCTCTGAAGAAAATAGGAACCTCTCAAAAGAGCCAGAATCATTGAGCTAATCTAACACTTTATCAGAATTTTGAAACGGTGTGCAAAATTGCACAACAGTTCTTGGTGACTGGCCAGGAAAGTGAGCCTGCTCATTTCAAACTTAGAAAATAGGCCTTATCTGTTGGACATAGAGTCCATCATACTGAAACAAACCAGCACTCATAAAACTGAAACCAAATGTCCAAGCAAATCCTTTGCAACCAAACTAATGCAAACTTCCCAGAAAGTGCATGGAATCTGAAATTGAAATACTTCTGAACTAATGTATACTGCAACTGACGGACCACACTTGATGACCACTAAAATTTTGAATGTCTATTGCAGCAACCAAGACTTATGAAAGCAAACAAATTGAAATTGAAACTAATTATTGCAACTGCAACTTATTGCAAAGCATTGAGATTAAATCACTGACATGTGAGATGTATAGGAACATGCCCATTCACAAGAATGGGGAAATAACTCCCAGATCTGATGATGTTGCTCCATTTGATCCATATTGCACTGAGAATAGACCAAACAAACTCCATAAAGAAGTAAAGCAAGAACTTGTACCTTTTTTCCTTCCTTCTCTCCAGAGACTCTTCCTTGGCATCAAAATACCTTACTGGCTAATTTGCATGATGTTCTTGCTTGAGTAGAGGGTGGGAAGGGAAAATCAAGTGATGGAGTTCACCCCTTTGTTTGCATGCGAAATCTTCCGTTGACATAACTTCATCAACGATCTATTTTGCAAACTCTTCCACAAGTTCATGACTCAAGATAGCATCAAAATCAGGTGTGTAGGTGACTGAGCTACCAATAACAGTCTTGAATCTGATCGACCTCTCTTCTTCAAAAGAGCAGAATGACGTATGAGCCAACTCTTTATGTAACTCTCCATTACAAGGGTATCTTGACACATCATTATCATGGAGGTCACTTTTCTTTTTATCATGATCTCCCAAATTTGAACAAAAAACTTCCAGATCATCCCAAAAAGAATCATTCTCAGACTCATCTTCACCCTTTTGCTCAAGAGGACTTACTTTTTGTTCTTTTACAAGCTGAGGTAAAGATTTTGTATCCTCTAATGGCTAGTACTTTTCAACTTCTAGATTCTTTTGCAAGTACTTTTCAGCTTCAAAAAGAATCAAGCCATTATCATTTGCCCCATCCTCTTCTTCTTGTGACTGCATCTCTGAATCATCTCCTTCAAGATGTGAAAAATCATGATAGAAACAAAAACACCCTTTATTTGTAGATTCAACAGCAACTTATTTTGTAACTTCTTCCTCAAGATGTGGTACAGATGATACATCATTCTTCACCTAGTACTTTTCATCTTCAAAGCCCCTTTTCAATTACTTTTTAGCTTCTAGAAGAGTTAAGTCATAAGCATCCTCTGAGAATCCTTCACCACTTGACTGAGTCTCTGAATTACACTTTACCACATGTACATGATGCTGAGGATTGGCTAGGAACACTGGATAAACATGGTCTATCTCTTTTCTTGTATTTTGATCTTTGGGACTTGAATTTTCTTTAATATCAAAATGACAAAGAACTTGATCTGTGTCTTCTATGTGTTGATTTGTAGATGCAGAGGCTTGCAAAGCATAATTTTCCAAATAATTTGGCATCTTCTGACTATATTCATATTGTTGTTCATACAGACTTGGAGGCATGAAATATGGATCAGCATGATTTAGTTCTTGACATTTTAGCTCATTTAGCTCATGGGTGAAAGATTTTATGAGTTCTTTTGCCTCCATCATCTCCTTATGATTTGACCAATCAGTAGGGAGGGTGGGTGGACTAGAACAAATATGCATTTGGCTACAAGAAAGAGCCTGAGATGGGATGTTTTCATAAGGCATCAGTGGTTTTAAAGATAGATGATACAGTTTACTAGCCTTTATGAGGTTATTTTCAACTCTAATAGCAAGATTATATGACCGAGGCAGAGTTTCACCTCCTAAAGCTTGATTCATTACAAAGATTTCAGGGTCTAAAGCATTCAACTAATACAGAAATGCAAAAACTGGAGGAGGTCTCATATCAACTAAAAACTTTTTCCATACCTTGTCAAATCTTGCATTGAAATATACATGCTCTCCATAGGATGCCTCTTGATTGTGATGAGATTCTGGGTGAATGACCTGACATCTATCCTCTCTTTGAATTAATTGTAGATGAGCCCTCCTAGCTGGTCCCATCCTATGATTGAACTGGGTTGTAAACTTCTATACCATTCATAATATCACAGCTGAGAATGAAGCCCTTCTGTTGTTGGCATCTTCTCTCAAAGGTAAAGCATTGCCCTGAGTCATTGATCTTTGTTTGCATCTGATGGTTGCTGTGTTGCTATGTTTGGAAACCTAAAACTTGCCTACCTCTGTCAATGGCTGCCATGCTTTTACCTGTGCGCCATGAGAGATACTGCAGAGCTGCTTTTCTCTATTGTTTGGTGTTTCATATTAGGGGCTTTTGCTTCATGGCTTTGTCTGATAACATAGGCTACCTTTGATAAGAAATCGTGCCTCACTTTTGCATTGCAGTGTAATGACTCCTTCGCTTATTTGAATGCATCCTGCCATGTTAAGATAAAGCCTCATCATATCTCTTCCTTGGTGGCACCACTCATGTGGCAGAGCCCTGACTCAAGATGTCGCCCTGAAACTAAATGCTTAATGCTTCTCTTGTAATGGTTCAAGCCTTATTTATTTAGTGTGGAGTGCCTCATAACTCAGATCGTATCTTCACTAATGAGTGTTTGGAACCTTTATATTGCTGTGTCAACTTTCCCTCTTATCATTGGCACTTCATTTGCTTTGTTGCAACTCCATTTTGGCTGATTTGCATTGTTTATGAGCCTTAGAATTAGAAAGTAATTGCATGGCTTTAAATTTGATAGCAGTGCCAACATCCTGAATTGGCAGCGCTATCTCATGTAGTGGTGTGTGCCTTTAGTTTTGAAGCCGAGGCGTTGTATTAGCCGTGCCTATTGTGATTAATGACCTTTGCCTTTGAGAAATGGCAGCTCCATCCCATGAGCTGAGACTTACTTGCTGTGGGATGTTCTTTGTATTTCTGGTGCCTTTGATGATTATGTGCACTATTAAATGTTGCACCTTTATCTCTAGTGGTTTCATTGTTTAACTTGAAGATGACGCCTCTTTGAATATGGATGGCATTTTAAAGAAAATGCAACACCCTCATTGAAATGGAAGCATGAACTTTGTCTCTTGGCTTCTATAGTAGGGGCATCTAGAAGATGTGCCATGTCTTCATATGGTTGTGTTGTGTTTGTAGAGGTTGTTTCTTTGAATGCTATGAGATTGAGCTTATCTAAAGACTCGAGTGCCTCATTCGATCCTTTGAATCGAAATGTCTGTGGGTTGTATTTTTTGTCTGATGTATACTTTCTCATTGTTTATCTGGCTTAGCCTCTTGTAGCATTGTAACAACATCTCCCATTGAAAGTTGGTCGGCTGGAGTCCTGCTAATACAAAGGAGAGCCACTTTGACTACAAATTTATATCTCATCATCTAGTTTCCAAGCATTTGCTTCCAGTTTCCATGCAAGAGATCAGCCAAACTTCCATTAAGCATGTATTCATAGGGGACAAGAGTATTCTTATTGTTGGAACAACAGTCCAACAGTCTAACAATCTAACTATAGCATTTAATAATTCTATAGCATTTAATAATTTCAAGCTTTATGAAACTCCCTTGAATCTCATTTTGAAACAGGAGAATCTGATGCTCTCTTTGAAGAAAATAGGAACCTCTCAAAAGATCTAGAATCATTGAGCTAACTTGACACTTCATTTGACACTTTATCAAAGTTTTGAAATGGTGTGCAAAATTGCACAATAGGAAGAATGATGAGGAGAGGTAGAGAGGGGAGGGAAGTAGAGAGTGAGAGAGAGGATAGGAGGTAGAGATGGGAGGGAAGTAGAGAGTGGGAGAGTGTAGGAGGTAGACAGGGGAAGGAAGAAGAGAGAGATGTTAGGAGGTAGACAGGGGAGGGAAGCATAGATTGAGAGAGGGGGTAGGAGGTAGACAGGGGAGCGAAGTAGAAAGTGAGAGAGAGGGTAGGAGGTAGAGAGGGGGGAGAAGAGAGTGAGAGAGAAGGTAGGAGGTAGAGAGGTGAGGGAAGTAGAGACTCAGAAAGAGGGTAGGAGTTAGATAGGGGAGGGAAGTAGAGAGTGAGAGAGAGGGTAGAAGGTAGAGAGGGGAGTGAAGAAGAGAGTGAGAGAGAAGGTAGGAGGTAGAGAGGGGAGGGGAGAAAAGAATTAGAGAGAGGGTAGGGCGTAGAGAGGGGAGAGAAGTAGAGAGTGAGAGAGACGATAGGAAGTGTAGCTGCCCTTGTAGACATGTATGTAAAGTGTGGAAGCATAGACAAGGCATGTCAATTGTATGATGTAACACCTCAAAGAGATGTTCTGTAATGGAATGCAATGATTGCAAGATATGCAAAAAATAGATTTGTTGAAAAGACTTTAGAAAATTTCAAGAAAATGCAATTGGCATGTGTATAGCCAATTATGCTCATCTTTTTTTGACGTGTTTTTATCAGTTTTTAGCAAAATCTAGAGATAATCTGGAGCGTGCTCTCCATCAGGATGGCACTTTTTTTAATGAAAACTCAAAAAAAATACATCATAATCTTAATCTCTCTATTAGCTATCTAACCATATAATTTTTTTTTCACATTTTGAGTACGTTAAGGGTTTCATCTTGAATTTCTTTTGTTAGTGTGTCCATTTTTTTGTCAAAAAATAGTGTCTAGTATTTTTGACTTTTTTTTAACCGTTCATCGAAATTTGAAATAAGTTACATTTTTAGAAACTAGACTCCATTCTACACATTAAAAAAAAATTCAATTTTCGATTAGTTTTCAAACATTTTAGGGGGGAGCACGCTCAAATTTCTATTTTTCAGGATGTGTCCACTTTAAAAATTACTAAAAAATCAATTATTCATGAAAAAATTATCAGAAAAATCAGAGATAAACTACATGGTGTAGCTAATTTCTCACTGAAGCGATTATTGAAATACTAGAAAAAGTTAACATTTTAGGGGGAGCACACCAGACACTATGTTATGTTTTTTTGAGAAAAATAGGACCAATTTGTGTGCTCCTCCTTTTTGAACCCCTTAATCTCAACCATTTTTGGAAAAAAAATAGTAGTTTAAAAACTAGATTCAGAGCACTACAACTCTTGTTTTTGTTCCATCTTCAAATTTTGAGTGTAGCTATCTTCAATTTGTCATCCAACATCAATGTTTCCTGATTTTAGAAAAAAAAAGTCGCATCTTAAGACCCCATTTTGGTCCCTCATCTTTGTGCACTTAGCCAGATCATTGCAGAAATCATTGCCAACCCACAAAATCTAGGGCTTGATGGATTCCCAAGCCTTTTAGATGTTTTTGATAACAAATGTAGCTTGTATTTGAGTGGGTTTCTTCATAATGAGGAGAGTATGGAGCCCAAGGAATTTATAAGCTAGATGCCCCAATGGTACTCCAAAGGAAATACAATGTTGAATGAGGACTTTCTAGGCTTCCTTGCCTTTAAGGGCCCTAATATTCCATTTGACACAAAGTGCTAAGCCTTGGCAGTGGATTGAGAGTAAGCCTAAACCCTTAGAAGCATGGGGGAGACAACAATATTCCCAAGCCACATGGTGAAAGCCTTTGTTACCATCAAAAGAGGCCCAAATAAAATCTCTAAGAAGCTTTCCAATTTTCAAATAAGAAGCCTTAGAAGAAACCCAACAAGAAGAATAATAAACATGAGTACCAGCCAAAAATTTAGAGCACACCTAGAAATTACTAGCTAGAGAGAGGCTTAATATTCTAGATATAACATCTTGCCATAAGGCAATAGGGGATGCCAAGAAATCTGAAGACCTCCCCATGATCAATCCACTTCCAGTCAAAAGAATTCAACCAGCTAGGCTAAGGAAGGAAAGGTTATCTATAGCATTGAGTCTTTTGCCATTGAATAGTCGAACCTAAAGCCTTGCAGAATATGTCTAGGCAATGAAGGGCCTTCTTTACATTATCTTCATCTTCAATCAAAATGATAAAGGAGTCCTCCGCAAAGTAGCCATTGGTAGACGAATTGGGCAAGGCAATGCCCTTAAATTTCTTTTGGGAAACTGCATGGGACAAATGATAGCCAAAGTCTTCAACAACAAGCACATAACTTAGTGTAGGGTCTAAAGGGTAACCTTGGTGGATATATTGAAAGAATCCAAAAGAATTAGATTGTTGGCCATTAATGATGATGCAAGTAGAAGCATTTGCAAAAACATATTAACTAATTGCACAAAACGAGGCCCAAAACCCAATGCTTGAAGTATGGCAAGGATGAAAGTCCATTCAATACAGTCATAAGCCTTGACAAAGTCAATTTTATGAAACACTGTAGGTTGTTAGGAGCATCGAGTCCATTCCATCCCCTCCCAACCATCATATTAAGTTTTCACTATCAAACTCTCCATATTTAATTATAAACTCCCTAAAACTCTAAATTTAATCATTATTATTATTATTAGTTTATTAAAAATTGACCTAATAACTTGACCTTATAACTTGTATACTTCTCATAACCACCTCACTAATCCATCCATACATATATTTTATACACATTGAAAGATATAAATTCTTAAAAATACATAATAAGAAATAACAACTTTTAAATATGATACTAAATCTAATCAATATTTATTTAAAATTAAGACTCCAAATTCAACAACCATTCAAAATCCTTAAAAAGCAAATCATTCTAGTAATTTAATTATTAATATAACAACAATTTAATTGACCTAAATCTAAGAAAAACACCACGATTTCAAATTCAGCTATAAATTCAGATACACTCCTCATAAATGATTTAAACCAATATAAAAACTTTTTTATATAAAAATAATCCCCACCCAAACCAATATAAAAACTTTTTTATATAAAAATAATCCCCACCCTCCATCCCCCACCCCCCACCAAAACTTGTACAAAATAGCTAAATAGTCTTCTCATTTTGTTTTTTTTAAACGAGGAAGACTGAGCGTAGGAAGTTGCTTGGCTGTTCAGCATGGTCTCGTTTGAAGTTGGAGAATACAATATCAATCTCGAGAGATGTGAATTATCCTTGAAGTTTGAAATATTATCTTTGTTTTTAAATTGGAAATGAAATCTTAGGACCGAGACAATATCTTACTAGATCATAGTACCAACCCACATGGACGATCCTTAGCTATATGGCAACAATTTTCAAATGTTTCTAAAGAAATCTTCTAAGAAAATTAGTTGAGGCAAACATTACTCTGTGTGAGTTTGACTTAAACTTTTATATTCAAAATTTAAATTGGACCTAAGCCAACTTCGATTTGAGCATGAATTGTCTTGATTTGCATATTAGGGTATTATATAAAGGATAAACCCTAATTTATTGTGATGATCTAGAATCTAAAACATAGCATGAGAGCTCTATTACACATTGCATCATGATAAACGCATAGTATCAACATGACATTAACATTTACATTTACATCGACTAGGCATATTAGATGATTTCTTGGTGTCTGCAATCATTATTTCTTTTAAATTGGAAATAGGGTTTATCAAAGGAGAATAATCTCACATAGTAAACAACTAAAAGTGTGTTCTTCAACATCACTTGTTTTTTCAGATATAGACTCTAACTATTGAGGTGAATAGATTGCAAACACCAAAAAGTACATAGATCATTTCCACAAAGTTTGAATATTCAAATCAATGATTAACTTTAAGAAAAAAACCCTAAAATTTTCTATAAATTCCTGTCAAATCTTGGCTAAGTACATTAATTTTTATGTCAAATCTTTACTTTTTTTTGAAAAAATATTAATTTTCTTGGCCAATTTATGCACACCACTAGAAATTTGTATAAAATCCTAGCAAATCTTGGCAAATACTAAGTAAGTGAATTAATTACCATGGCGAGTCCTTTAACAAAATTAAATTCTTATGGAAAAAGGAATTATTAACTTGGGCTAACCATAAAATCAAATGTTATCTAAATTGTGGGTCCATCAGTATCCGCACAATTGATTAGCATAGTCCCTTCATACATTCTTTTGTTTTTTTGTAATGTTGAAGTAGAGGCCTAAGGGCGACAATCACTAGCAGGATCAAGGGGCAATGCCCTTTTGTAGGGGTCGAGGGGGCAACACCCCCTTGTGGGGTCCGATGATAGTGGCCCTAACACGCCCTTGTCATGATACAAGCAAGGTCAAGGGGTAGAGCCCCTCTTTGCCAAGCACAAATCTACTATTGGGAAAGCATTAGAGCATACATGAACTAAACATTTTAAATTAGTGCCATATAAAGAAGATGCTTATATAATGGCCCTACATGAAGCTATAAATGAGTCCACACTACTAATTTTGTCTCTAAGCTAATGATTTGCATTGCTTTTTGGGATTCATTGAGCCTAGGATTTATTTTAGACTGTTGATCTTCATTGAGATCAATGGTCCAAAAGAAATTCTGGGCTCCATGAACATGTTAAATTGCAAGTGCATATTACTTCCCAAAAAACAATGAGAACCATTATATTAGAGACAAAATCAATGGCGGTGAATGAAGATTGGCAATATGGCTCCAAAAATAAGCAAGAATGTAATATTAATGGTGAACCAATTTAGATTTGTAATGCCACTTATAAACTTTAGGCAATTAGGTTCTAATCATGCATTGATTACTATGGCAAAACAATTGAATTTAAAAGTTTAATAAAATAATGTTGGGGTGATTTAACTAGTGTTGAACTAAAATTTGGTAAAAATGTGGCAATTTAGTTCACCTTATAGCTTGTCCTATTTGCCAGAAATTAGGCCTTGATTTGAACTATTCACCACTAAAAAAATCTATGATGCAAATAAGGTTCAAATTTGTGGGCACATAAATGCCCTGAAGCAAAGCACAATGATTTTAGCAATTTAATACTAGTTGTTTGATAGAATCTAGGGCTCTAATATAGTGGTGAATCAACTAGAAACATTTGTCCTTGTCAATTCAACATCAGATCTGAAGCCAAGTACTTTTAATATTCTATGTTATTAATTTATGCACTTATTTATGGTCATGTTTCAATAGCATTATTAGTCTCGAGGCTCATTATCCTAGGGTAGTTTGATTATCATTTTTATTGAAATGACTTATCCTAGGATATTTGTGTAGAAGCATAATTTTCCTCTACATAAATTGGTGAACCTGACATGAATCAAACATGCAACCTTTTGATATGGAGTCGTTACTTATTCTTGAGGGTCACAATTTCAAATACCTTCAATTCTAATGGGTTTTAGTGTTTCAGATGATTTTTATTATAACAGGTTCACATTTTCAAATGGCTTTAACTCAATGGGTTTTCAATGTTTCAGATGGCTTGAGTTTTCAAGAGGGTTACAATGATGGATGGTTTACAATTTTAGATAGTTACAGTTTCAAAGGGATTATTGTGCTTTATAGCCTAGACATATTCAAATGATTTATATATTTTTTTCCATCCCATTAGTTTTATCCTCTTGGTCTTTCACCTATGTGCCTTCATTGTTATATCCTTGGCCTTAGGTGATATTATACTCCATGTGATTTCATGTTAACATTTTTTTAGAGCTACAAATACTAATTATATTAAAATAAAACAAGAATTACAAACTAGCCTCAACCTGATAAGCATAATTTAACATGGAGGGAAAAAACTATGAACAACAACACAAAACAAAAATATAGTAGAGTAACAAGAGCATTAGATGTATTTGGTATTAAGTGTCCCGTAACTTGGCTTAACACTCATTAGCAAGAGAATCAAAAAGAAAATTATAATTCCTTCTGATATGTTTGAACTTAATGAGAAGGAAATACCTACATAAATCTTTTATTTCCTATAAAATAGTATTTAGCTAAAGACGCCACTTTCAATTTACCTTACACAAACTTCATGACCAACATATAATCATCAGAGACTCTCAAGACTTTGAATCCTCTCACAGTCATAATTTCTAAGCCTCTGAAAAGAGCCAAAAATTTAGCAACATTATTTGAATTTTCCCCAATACTTTAGGGAACTCAACTACTTTTTCCCCATCCATTGTAACTCCTTGAGGCCTAATAGCACTTGGGTTTCCCTTAGAAGCACCTTTAAAAATAAATGAAATGAATCTATACAAATTTCTAGGGGACTTTCCTTCTCATCAATATTGGGTTCAAAAATCAAAATTTGAATCAACCTTTCCCCTTTCTTGGCAAGACAATAATTAGAATCTATTGGTCAACTCTTCTTAAGTTTCACTAAAATGGATTTAAGAGTGCAAAGGCACAAGCAAAACAACTAAATGGATTAACTTTTGCATTTTCCACCTATGTTGTCACAGGGTAAGTGCAAGAAGTTGGGTCCACTTTTAGTGGATGAGTCGTAAGGCAAAAAACTTTCAGAAGGAATAGATTTTGGCAATATGGCTAATGACTTTTTTTAGAAATTTTTTGAATGAAATTAAAACTATTATAGATGGCAATGTCTAGTTTTCAAATATGTATTTTTTTAGTGTTGAACATATTTTTGTATTTATTAATTGATTTTGAAACAAAGAACAACTCTATTTTTTTAAAGGAATGGACTTTGGCAATATGGCCGATGACTTTTTATTTAGAATTTTTGGACAAAATTAAAATCCATTACCGATGACAATGTCTAGATTTCACACACACACACACACACATATTATAGTGTTGAACAAGTTTTCCTATTTATTAATTAATTTTTAAACAAAAAGCCTCATAAATTTGAAATGATATATATATTACTATTTTTTAATAACTTTTGATTTTAAATTTTTTTTTATTTTTTTTTATGTTTGACCAATCTAGACATCATTCTTTCCATGAAAAAAATTTCATGTTACAATTGTTTTAGGTCAAATTATGTTGTCCGTACACAAGAGGTTTTAAAAAATACCTTAATTCTAGTAAAAAATAATTTAAAAAATATATTCATTAAAAAATTATAAGAAAAATCCTAACCAAACTTCAGTATCATATGCATCATTCCACAAAAAAAATTGAAAAATGCTTTCATTTACTACTTAGTTTGTTGGCCATACATGTGCATGTTTTGGACTTCAACATACTTCTTTAAAAGGTCACTTTTGAACATCTTAGACAAAACCAACTTTTTTCATCTAGGTATTAGAATAAATTACATATTTGAAAACTAAGTACAAAACCCTACATTTCATATTTTTACACCATGTTAATATTCTATATGTAAATGCTTCAAATTTTTACCCTAACTATGACAAATTTTGATTTTTAAGAAAAATACTTCCACTTTTTGACCAAAAAGCAGACCCAACTTCTTGAACTTATCCAACACATATGTTGTTATCTCCCTATGTTACATGATTTTTGATGTTACCATGATCTCCTACATTTTATGATTAGGATGTCTACCTCTTGTGATATTCCATGCTATCATGTTTATGCTTATCATGCTCACATGCATTACATTATTATGATCCTTATCATGCTTGTATATAAAGATTCCATATCTATGATTCTTGTCATGCTTACATCTTATAAATACATGCTATAATCCTTTTCATGATTGTAGATCCTTTATATCTTATTTATACTTACACGATCCTTATCTAGTATCTATGGCTATCCTTATCATCTCATTTGCCTTCATCAGGGTTAATAGTGGGGGCATTTTATTTTTCTCTTATTACATGTGCCTTCACAATTACATCTTATACTGTTACATGCTTATTAAGTGATGCTATATGTTTTACCATGTTTACATGCCTTATCACGATTATATATTTTTATCCTTTGTATTGGGACTTGGGTGATTGTAACAAGCTACCCCATATTTTTTTAAAATTTAAACAGTGATAACATAATTGTTAGCACAATATTGCATGAACAACTAAATGAACTCCACACTTTCTGGCCACCAAGATCCCAGGATGGGTGAGGTGAGAGCATACAGTGTTTTGATTTACAAACTAAAGATTGTGAAACAAAAGAATTACATTCATCTAAAAATGAGCAGGCATCCACTTATTCAGTGGGAATTCACCACTTTAAAGTGGGTGGAAGAACATGAAAGATAAAAATCCAGTTTTCCCACACTGGTGGTAAACCATCCAGGGGTTAATATGTTTTGCATAAAAGAAAGATTACAATGAAATCAAATGCATTAGTAATCAGAATTATTGATTAGGGCTTGATTTTGTCAACCCTTTGAAGATCTTGGAAACCAATGAGATTCTACCCTGCATAGCATCCACTTATACACACATAATATTAACAATCCAATACTATAATACTGAGATTCTTTGTTGTTCAGATTGTGCTGTAGAAAATTAGACTATCAATATGATGTACGGTTGTCATGGCTCAATCATAGAATGCACAAGATGATCACACATAAGGAAGACACCTTTCTAACCACCATAGACCTTCAATACACAACAAACAAACACCACTGCATATTATAGAGACCATAAATAATGAACAGACTGCACTTCAAGTACCCCGATTTCCTTACAGGTATGTACGGCCCAGCCAGTACAAATTTATTTATAACTTCCCAAATACTGCCCAATACTCATGGAGATGCATCTGTCTAGTGCCAAGGCTAATAAAGCCATTGAAATCTATATCAACTCCAAACAACATGAAATGATATCATAAATCTAAATCATACTCCCTAGAGGGTATGAACTGCACAGTACGGCTCAACAATGCTACTCAAGGAAAAACATCACAAAAGATCATACTACTCACACCAAAATTCATGAAATCTCCACACCAAAAACATGAACTAAAAATGCACAGCAAAAACTTCATAAAATCTTCAATCTTTTCTAGCTCAATGCAACTTTAGGGTGAAGTCACCATTTTCCAGCTAGGAAGGATATTGCACCATCAAAACTGGACTTCTTCATGAGGGTTTGCATCCTCAAGAAGGTAGATGAACTCTCTGGCTCAAAACCAGTAGCATATCTGTACAAATCCAAAGCATAAACTTCAAAATGAGCTCACACTTCACTTTTATAGGCATCTGGGAGTTACACAAGAATTAATTCTTTCTTGGAAAATAATACTTTTTCTCCAACTTAGAATAAGTCCCCTTTTCAAAGAGATGTTGCTCACTTTAATGTGCCTAGGCAAATAATAATATATTTTCCCATTCTGAAAAGCTATAACACTTAAGTCACCTTTTTAATATTTCCAACCTTAGAGACTTAAGTGTAGAATATAATAAAATAGCTTGCTTAATTATCACCTTTGCGAAAATCTCCAATCTTCATCAAATTGATAATTAAACCAAACCAAAATGTTCCATATGTCTTGGAATGGGAAATGAATCCAACTGACTTTCTATAAATAGCCAGCTCCTCCAAGAATCTTGGAGAACTATCCAGAGGCCAAACAACATTACGAAAGTGGCAAAGTCATCCAAGCACAACATAGAGCTCAAAACTAATATCAAAAAACACAAACAATTGAACCAGAAGTCCATCAAAAGAGGAACCCCTAACCATACCTCATAGCCTATCGAGATTCAGAAATAGGCTATAGGGCCCACCAATGCCTAGGCTTGGAAAGGGGACATTACAGTCCTCCCTCCCAAAAATTGCTTGTTCTCAAGTAATTGCAACACATGATGCTAAAGGATGTGCTCACTTTCCCACATTGCATCCTCTACTAGAAGATTTTTCCACTTGATCAGAAACTCCTTAATGGTCTTTCTTCTCAAATAATGCTCCCTCTGATCAAGGATGGCCTCAGGAATTAGCTCAAGTTTTCCCTCATCATCAATAGGTGGCAACACTGAAGATAGAACAATGTTCTGTCCAAGTGCCTTTTTAAGGCGAGAGATATGGAAAACATTATGTATTTTACTATCTTCAAGTAATTCCAGCTCATATGCAACTTCACCATGCCTCCTAATTATCCTAAATGGTCCAAAAAATTGAGGCTTCAACTTCTCAACCCCACTCATTTTGATGGAAGACCATTTGCCAGTCTGAAATCTAACATATACCATGTCTCCAACATCAAAAACTCGTTGCACACGCTGCTGATCAACGTATAACTTCTACTAGTTTTGGGTTGTTCTGAGATTATCCTTCAAAGATTTCAATAAATCTTGGCTATCCTACAAGAAATCATTAACTTTGGGCACTCTACTATCACCAAATAACATGTCAGTGAAGCTAGGAGCTTCATAACCATACAATGCCATAAATAGAGACATTTTTATTGACATGTGATAAGAATAATTATAACAGTACTCACCAACATGCAACCGTCTTACCCATGCCTTCTGTTGACCAGAAACATAGTTTTTGAGGTAGCCTTCTAGCCATTTGTTAACTATTTCTGATTGACCATCTATTTGGGGATGGTAACTAGTGCTGGGAGTCAATTCCGTGCCACACAATCTGAATAGTTCTTTCCAAAATAAACTCAGGAACTTGTTGTCCCTGTCACTTACAATGCTTTTGGGTAGCCCATGTAGTTTGAACGCTTCTCTAAAAAATAGTTCAGCCACCTAAACTATTGTAAACCCTGTAGAAACAACAAAAAAATGAGCAAACTTCATCAATCTACCCACTACCACAAAGATTCTATCCTTCCCTTGCACCATGGGAAGTCTTGTAATGAAATCCATGGCCAAACTTTTCCATTTTTGATTGGGAATGGGAAGAGGTTGGAGCAAACCAGCAGGGCATGTGTTCTCATATTTGTTCTGTTGACACACATAACACTCTCTAACATATTTGCAAACATCCTCTTTAAGCCCCTTCCAAGTAAATCTCTCCCTGATTTGCTTATATGACTTGAATATACCTTGGTGACTAGCCAAGGGTGAATCATGAAAATCTCTTAAGATGAGATATTTAACCTTTGAATTTGATATAAGAAAGACTCCTTTCTTGTAAAAAATCAGACCATCATTTACCTCATATCTTTCATCCTTTGAGGTGCCATCAATGATACCTGATGCAAATGGATCCTTCGCTTACTCAATGATAATTTGTTCTTTCCAATTAGCCACCAACTCAACCATAGAAAGTAAATGTGGTCTTCTTGACAATGCATCAGCCACCACATTTTTTTTAGCTTTGACATAAACAATGTCAAAATCAAATGCTTGGAGCTTACTTACCCATTTTTGTTGCCTTTCATTCAAGTCTTTTTGGTTTAGGAAGTACCTCAGGCTGTTATGATCTATTTTCACTATAAATTTTCCTCCCACCAAATATTGACGAAACTTAACAAAGGCATGCATAATAGCAAGCATTTCTTTGTCATAAATAGAGTAGCTTACCTTAGCTCCTCTTAACTTTCTACTCTCAAAACATATAGGATGTGTGTCTTGCATAAGAACAACCCCAAATCCTTCATCGGATGCATCACATTCCAGCTCAAATGACGTTGAAAAATCTGGTAATGCAAGAATAGGATGGTTGCTTATGATTTGTTTGAACTGATCAAATAAATCTTGGGCTACTTTGGACTAATTGAAAGCCCCCTTTTTTATGAGATCAGTGAGTGGAGCAGCTATTTGTGAAAAACCTTTCACAAATCTCCTATAAAATCCACATAAACAAAAAAAACCTTTCAGTTGAGTAAGGTTTGTTGGTGGAGGCCACTCTAAAATTGCCTTGATCTTTTGGGTAAAAGCAAGAAACTCGGTCCACATGTAGGGGAAGTCGTGCGGGGAAAAAAATTCCTGATAGGAACGGGCACCCTGAGCTAAACGGGTATCCGTTTAGTAATAGGTACCCGAGCCTAAACGAGTACCCATTTAGCTTCGGGTACGCGTTACATAACTGGTACCCATTTATAAACGGGCACCCATTTTTAAAGTGTATATATTTTTAAAAAAAATGCCTGCGAGCTCATTTTCCTCCAGCGACAGCGACAGAGCAAAAACAAGTACGCATTGTTGAAGCCCCTGCCAGCACAAATCCAGACTTTTTTTGCCTTGTCACCTCCTCCCACCACCTTGTCACTACTGAGCTCCTCCAGGTTGGTTGTTTGCTAGTTTTTAACTTGTTTTTTATGTTTTTTTTGTGATTGTAGGATTAAAGTGAAAATTAGGGTTTCAGTAAAATTAGAGTTTTATGTTTTTTTTGTGATTGTATGTTTTGATAAACCCTAAAACCATGTTCTATTGCAAACCCTAAAAACCTAAACTATAAACGCTAAAAAACTAAACTATAAACCCTAAAACCAAACAAGTGAAACTATAACTTGAATGTTACATCCCCTTTTTGGATTCAGTATTACTATTTACTTTTGATAATTTCTTAAATAGTACAGTCATGTGAATATGTTTAACATCATGGAAAATGATGTTATGATTAGAAAAGATTAATTTTATGAAATCATGGATTTTTACTTGAGTATGATCAATCTGATGTTACGAATTAAAAATGTCTTTTCGATATGAAAATGAAATGATTTGATGTAAATGTGTTTTGATTAGAACATTGGTACTCTAACCCCAAATTGTATGTGAGATTGTTAATGGAAAGAAAAATGGAACATGTTCACAGAGAAGCAAGAAGAAGAGAAGGTATCTTCGAGAAGGAGAGAATAGACACTAGAATATCAATGGGTGTTTGCCACTGAGAACAAATATCAGGTAGATAAACCTAGTTGCCTTGAGATAAGTATTGATTTTGGTTAAGTCAATTATGGATGAGAATGTCAAGGATTATAAGAGTAGGTCAATCTTCCTTACGTTGTTGTCGTGATGAGTATAGTTAATCGACATCTGTGTCGTAATACTCTGAATCATGTCGCCAAATAGGACGAAAGATATATATATATATATATATATATATATATATATATATATATATATATATATATATATATGTATACACTTTGAGAATGAGTTGTATGTTATGTCTTGTTGAGTTGTTCGGCGTAAAAGTTGACCACAAACTTCGTTATTGTGTTTACGCTCCAATCATTGTCATCGTCATAAAGCTCTACGAGCGTGTGATGTAAACGTTTAATTACAGATTTCGAAGGATGTAGAATTATTTCTGTTGTGGGATATCGTCATAAAATAAAAGGTTTAAATAATGTTTTAAACCTATGTGATCGTCAAGTGTAATACCATTGGTCATATTGTAATGGTAATGTATAAAATCATATATATATTTAAATAGCCATTAAGGAACAATTCTTTTATTCTTTAATGATGCTAGTAAACGGGCAATAGCTCGAAGGACTTTACTCAAGTCACTATTACTCAAGTCACTATTTTATGATGTCTTTTGTTCCATAATATTTTATTCATTCTCAAGCTTTAAACTAAAATGATTTATCGCCAGCTCAGCAATCACCCCATGACGTGCAACCGATCTTAGCTCAAGAATCTAATAAAGATAGTGTGGCATTATGTCTAAAATAGAAAACCGCCACCTCACTAACTGATATCTTCATCTTGCAAATAAGTTGCGAGGATAGTGGAGGTTAAAACTATTTTTATGCTAGTGGTCATGGGAAGGAGGACAGATGGTATAGCTGAGCTTGGTAGTTACCAAGTAGATAGCTATGCGAATTAGTTAGGGCAGAAGTTAGTTTTCTTTTGGACTATCATTAAGAGTAAAAGGAAAGACAGTTATAGGGGGGTAGGAGGAGCTAATAGGAGGCAGAGAGGGGACAACATGTGTGCGAGTGTGAACTGAACAAGTTTTGGACCTGGTATAATAGTCATCGAAAGCTTTCATTCAGGTTTCCATCTTTTCACTCTTACTACACTATCATGACTAAACTAGAATGCCATAATAAGAACGACACCATCATATAACAAAAAGGATTTAAGTGTCTTTTCTGATGATGAAATGTATGGTCTGGTTACACTTTAAATACTTATGTTTTACACTTTAAATAAACATAAACAATGCTTTTTCTTTGAACAATGGAACACTACGTAGTCTTAGACTTCTCAGTGGTCATTTACTTGCTTTCCTAGAATGTCATACGTCAGATAACTAGACCTGTGTAGCTGTGTCCACTTCTATAGGAAATAAATTGGCTAAGTGTAGATCACATTATAGTTTGAGCCTTGGTCGACTGTCAGCGAGTAAGGTATCCTCAACTACAGTTTGTCTATTGTCAGTCGATGTTAGAACATTACTGGTTAGCTTGCTCGACTATATGTTTGGTCTTGTGTTATCAAATAGAAACTAATTATAAGAAAGACAGAGAATGAGTAACCAATCGATAGATTGGGAAACAGTGGTGAGAAATTTATGATGTATGCTGTGTATCTACTCGGTCTACCATAAGTTAAAGAATCTATATTAGCTTAGTGAAATAGAGTTATCCCTTTCATGCTGTGAAAGTTAACTTATTTAGACCATCTTTAAAAGTGAATATAATTCATTCTGCTTTAATATCATTCATACTAATGTGTCACTGAAAGAAGGTTTTAGAAACATTATTTGGTTTAAAAAACATTCAAACATGCTAAGTAATGAAGTTCTAGAACAGACTACAGACTCAATGGGTCAATAGTTAAGTGTTTAATTAAAGCTTACGTGAATTCTTCTCCCTAAAGGAAATGACGATTTAGGATTGTTAAATGATTGGAATGATCTAGAGATTATGTTATGTCGAGAATTCTGTAGGTCGAAGAAGACTTGTAGGAGTACTTAAACTTTAACACTGGGTCTTCGATTACTGGAACTCAATAATAGGTTATTTGATAAACCTCTCCTAAGATTATTTTGTTAGTTTAGTGTCCTCTCTAGATAGGATAATTTTAAGCAGGGGCCAACTTAAAATTCAACCGATAAACTAATAGCATTAACCGATTAACCGGTAAGCTAGAATCCCATTCCTCCAACACATGGATGGAAGTGACTCTAAGAGCCCAAGAGTGAGAAGTAAACCTAACCACCATGCATTAAAGCATGATGAGTTGAAAAACCAAGAGAATATCATGGTTATTATATTATATATACATATATAATTGTAGGATTGCGATTAATTCAAGTCAAGTTGGGGTGGGTGAACATACTAATTGTGTTGACACAACGCTAATCACATTTAAATCCTTTGGCCAAGGTAATGCACCTGCCTCTAGTGCATTATTAGTGCATTGTGACTGGATGGTGTAGCTTGTGGAATGGTCATGCTTGTCTAGAGGGTATCTAAGGGATTGCATGATAACAAGTTACATAGGTCACAACACCAGTACTCATATGGCTAACACCATTGGTTATCCTAAGTCTATCCTCTTCGAGTAGGGTAGGGCCACTTCTAGGTAGGAAGGTGTGCGGGAGATCGACGGTCTATGGTTAGAGGTTAAGTTCCTTGAAGATACTTTCTCTTCTATACTCCAGAGGCTTGCCGAGACTTGAATTGGGAAGGTCGACAATCGAGATGCAGTGACTTTGTTAAGTTTCTATTTTGAAAATGTTCTTAATGACTTTAATCATCATATTGTTAAAATGTTGGAGATGGATAGACCCATTATGTATCTTATTATTTTCATGATTCTTATTTAGGCAATGAATGATCTTCTTTGTTAAAAAAAATTAGTTATTATTATCTACTTTTTTCCTATTAAAAAAAATTACCTTATGGTTAAACTTAGATTTTATGTCAGAAATTAAAATCTAGATATTACATATGGTATCAGAGCTATCCAGGTTCAGCACTAGGGCTTATGAGTCCACTAAGCTGACTAAGAATCAACATTATGCGGGTAGCTAATGTTTTGATTTACTGTGCCAGGATGGTACGTCTCAAGAAAACTGCAAGGAAGTCCTTTGCTGGTAAGGAACGTTACCTACAAGCTAAGCAGAGACATCTTGTGATGATTAAGACTATTGAGAGAACAAATGATGAAAATGACATTTGGCTAGATGATACGGAAACCCTTGCCAATGCCTTGACATGACTCAAATGAATGAAAAGAGAACTCCTAGAGACATCTAGGATGGCAGCTTGAATTATGGTCAATTCCTGCCCTATTAGTGTACCAATGATCACTAGGGATCCCTGTATACCACCTAGAGTTGAATCATTGTACTATCATCTGATAGAGAATCTGAGGGTTATACACCCTGTGAATATGTCTCGGACAATGAATCCGAAGGTTACACCCCTCTTGTAAATACTGAGTGAAACATGAAATGTGTCTATCCTCAAAGAATGTACATACTGTTGTGCAAAATATAATAAAGACAATTTTGTTTGAGAACAACTATGGTTATGAGCAAATGTTATGTTTTGATAATATTCTAAAAGATAAATCAAAGAACTGATTCGTACTTGTTAAAATAGGTGAGAAAACAAATAAACATGGATCAATCAGAATTTAATGAGAGAGAAGATCGGGAAGGTCACAACGCTCAGGCCAACTCTACCGATAAATTGGACAGAATTCTTAATATGCTTGCTGAAACTAAGGAAAGGTTGGGAAAATTGGAAAAGAAAGTGAATGAAACTAGAAATACCGAAGGTGAAAATGAGTATTCTAATAATGCGAGTAAAAGTAGGCAATGAGAACATGGCATGACAAGTGAGAACTAGGAGGATAGTGAATCTCAGAGGGAGACAAAAGATAAACTTGCACTGGAATTATCTAAGGATATGAAAAAGATTATTCCTCCCAAATTTGATGGAACGAAAATTGGGGATGCAGCAAAAGCTTGGCTAACTGAAATGGAGAAGTACTTTGAAATCAAAAATTATTCTGAGATTACAAAGGCAGTCTAGGGAGCATATCAGCTATGTGGAGAAGCATCCACCTGGTGGATGAACAAAAAAGTGGAGCTGGATTTAAGCCCCTTGAAGGTGACATGGAATGAATTTGTGGAACTTTTTCAAAAAAGGTGGTTGCCACAGCTTTACTTTGATCAAAAGCTAACAGATTTCTAAAATCTCTGGCAAGGTGATCTGTCTGTGGTTGAATATGTGGAAAAATTCACTAGATTATTGAAGTATGTTCCTCAGTATCAAAATGATGAAAGATTTTGGATAAGGAAATTTATTATGGGGCTTAATCCTCATATTGGCAGGGAGGTAGAGGTGCATGGTCCGACCACAATGGATGAGGTATATGAGAAAGCAATTAAGTAGGAACAAAAGATCAAATCCATTTCTGCTTATCGTGAAAAGAAGCATAAGAGATTTGATAAGAACTCAAATGAACAGACGTATAAAAAGAAGAATGATAAAGGATATGGAAATAGGAGGTACGATAAAGGAAATCAGAAAAATAAAGGGGGATTTGGTAATGAACAAAGAAATGAAGACTTTAAGAAAAATGACAATTTTAAGAGGAACGATGATGTTATGAGTAGACCATCTGAGAAGAGGGGACCAACTGGAGGTTGCTTTTCATGTGGTGGAGATCATTATGCCAACTGTTGTCCTAATAAAAAGTAGAATGGGCAGCATAGGAACGCGATACTCCCTTCACAGGAGGAAGCGTTTTAGCAAAGGATTCACGCCGCCCTTGATAATCGACAAATTGAATATTAGATTACTCCCATTGAGATAACAGGTACTTTATTTGGAGTCCCTATTTCTATTCTGATTGATACTGGTGCAACAGAAAATTTTGTGTCATCTAGAGTCTTAAGTAAATTTCCTAGAAGAGCTGGTTATATGTCAAAACCATGGACAATTGAATATGCAAATCACTTAAAGGCTCAGGTAGAGCAATGTTTGTTCGAAGCTAAGGTTGATATTTCAAACTTTTCCACCGAGGTAAATTTGTATGTGGCACCTTTAGGGTCCTACGATGTCATTTTAGGAATGAATTGGTTGTGGAGACGTAGGGCCAAGGTGGATTGTTTTTATAAAACAATTGAATGTTTAGATGATAAAGGAAACAAAGTTAATTTTTAGGGTATTCAAAGGGAAATAAAGATCAAGTCTATTTCATCAAAACAATTAAAACGGGCTAGGCGTAAAGGATGTCAACTCTTTGCAGTCAAAATGGACCTAGTAGAGGAAGTTTTGGAGAAGCGAACTTTTGAGGAAAAATACCCTTATCTTCGCAATTATTTCTAGAGGAGCTGCCTGGTTTGCCTCCAAAAAGAACCTTTGACTTTGCCATAGATATTAAACCAGGATTTGAGCCAATATCTAATGAGCTTATGGAATTAAAGGCTCAACTGCAGGAGCTATTGACCAAAGGTCTAATTAGGCCAAGTGTATCACCATGGGGAGCCCTGGTTATTTTCATCAAGAAGAAAGACAGAACCCTTAGATTGTGTATAGATTATCAAATGCTAAATAAGGCAACGATAAAGAATAAGTATCCACTGCCACGTATTGATGATTTATTTGATTAAATGCGTGGTGCAGCAGTATTTTCTAAGATAGATTTGAGATCTGGACACCATCAGTTGAGGTTAAAAGATGAAGATATTCATAAGACTGCATTTAGAACAAGATATGGTCATTATGAGTTTATTGTGTTACCATTTGAGTTGACTAATGCACCAGCCGCTTTCATGAATCTCATGAATAGTGTTTTCAGAGATTGCCTTGATAAGTTTGTTCTAGTTTTCTTAGATGATATTCTGATATATTCCAAAAATGAGGAGGAGCATAGACAACATCTTCAAATTATTTTGCAACATTTAAGAGAACACAAGTTGTATGTGAAACTCTCGAAATGCACTATCTTTCAGAAAGAAGTGCAGTATTTGGGACACATTATATCAACAGAAGGGATATAAGTTGACCCAACTAAAATAAAGGCTATTATGGAATGGTCTGTACCTTCCAATGTTTTGGAAGTACAAAGTTTTATGGGTTTGGTTAGGTATTACAGGAAATTTGTTCTGAATTTTTCAAGTCTTGCTAGCCCAATCACTTCTTTGTAGAGAAAAGGAAAGTGGTTTGTATGGACAAGTGAATGTCAGAAGGCATTCGATTTATTAAAAGAAAAGTTAACAACACCAATTCTAAAAGTCCTTGATCCTGAAGGGCAATTTGAGGTTATTACTGATGCATCTAGAGAAGGTTTAGGAGTCGTGCTTATGCAAGATAGGCATGTAATAGCCTATGAATCAAGAAAGTTGAAAACTTATGAGCAGAATTACACTCCTCACGATTTAGAACTAGCGGCAGTGATTCACGCCCTTCAAATGTGGCGACACTATTTATTGGGAAAGACTTTTATACTGAAAATAGATCATCAAAGTCTTAGTTACATATTTACACAACCTCATCTCAATGCAAGACAAAGGAGGTGGTTAGAGCTAATATCAGATTATGATTTTGAGATTAATTACATAAAAGGTAAAGAAAACTAAGTAGCTGATGCTTTAAGCAGAAGAAGACACATAGCTTCTATAGTCTCCATTCATTCTAATTTTAAAAACCTAGTATTGCAAAGATTATCTGGAGATGAATACTATGAACAGGTTAAGCAAGCTCTGCAAATAAATCCCAAAGATTCAAGATATGATGGATTCCATTTTGAGTTAGATGGATTAATGAGATTTAAGGGAAGAATCTACGTTCCTAATTTTGTAGAACTAAGAAACCTTGTATGGAAGGAAGTCCATTATGCACCTTATTTTGGACATCCAGGAGTAACAAAACTTTTAGTTGATGTCAAACTGCTATACTTCTGGAAAGGGATGAAAAATGACGTTGCAAGATTTGTGGCGAGTTGCTTGGAATGTCAGAGAGTAAAGGTAGAACACCAACATCCTACCAGATTGTTATAGCCACATGATATTCCAGAATGGAAGTGGCAGGTCGTTAGTAAGGATTTTGTTCAAGGGTTACCAATGTCCAGGAATAGACATGATACAATTTTGGTCGTAGTAGACAAACTAACCAAAGTAGCACACTTCATTCCTATAAATTTGACAGATGGAGCTCACATTTTGGCCCGTAAGTTTGTTCAAGAAGTGTTTAGATTGCATGGGGTACCTGAAAAGATTATATCCGATAGAGATGCTCGAATAACCTCCCGATTTTGGCAAACTTTATTTTCAGCACTAGGGACTAAACTCAATGTGAGCACAACTTATCATCCTGAAACTGATGGACAAATAGAAAGGGTTAACAGGTCCTAGAGGATCTACTAAGAATGTATTGCATGGACCAGCAATACAGATGGGAGGAATATTTACCTCTTGTTGAATTTGCCTATAATAATTCCTATCATTCTACCATTAAGATGGCACCGTTCGAAGCATTATATAGAAGGAAATGCAGAACTCCTATAAACTAGGACAAGCTGGAAGATAGGATAAGAATTGGTCTAGAAATGCTAGCAGATATGGAAGAAAAAGTGAAAATGATTAGGAAAAGGTTGGCAGAAGCCAACGACAGGCAAAAAAGTTATGCAGATCGCAAACGGGTGCCTAGACAATTTTCTATTGGAGAGAAAGTTCTTTTGTGAGTGAAACCCCATAAAAACTCAATCAAGTTTGGTAAATCTTCAAAGCTGGCTCCCCGATATGTGGGACCTTTTGAAGTCCTTGAGATTATCACTCCAGTGGCCTACAAAATTGCTCTACCTCCAGCCTTGTCTAAAATGCATAATGTTTTTCATGTTTCTTACCTAAAGAAATATTTTGTAGGTAATGATCACATTCTTAAATGGAATTCTTTACAGATATAGGAGCTAGGAGTGGTTGTGATCGAGCCACTCAAGGTACTTGAAATGCGTAAACTCTGTTTGCGTAATCGAGAGGTCTTGCAATGCAAAATTCAGTGGGACCAATATGGTGAGGATAGCGCCACTTGGGAAGACTATAATGATATCCACCAAAGATTTCCTTATCTTTTCAAAAACATTAATGTTAAACTATAAAAGCTTGTTTTATGTTAAAAATTTTGCTTGATAAACTCAGTCATCGGGGACGATGATTCTATAGGGAAAGGATATGTTACATCCCCTTTTTGGATTCAGTATTACTATTTACTTTTGATAATTTCTTAAATAGTACAGTCATGTGAATATGTTTAACATCATGGAAAATGATGTTATGATTAGAAAAGATTAATTTTATGAAATCATGGATTTTTACTTGAGTATGATCAATCTGATGTTACGAATTAGAAATGTCTTTTCGATATGAAAATGAAATGATTTGATGTAAATGTGTTTTGATCAGAATGTTGGTACTCTGACCCCAAATTGTATGTGAGATTGTTAATGGCAGGAACATATGGAACATGTTCATCGAGAAGCAAGAAGAAGAGAAGGTATCTTCGAGAAGGAGAGAATAGACCCTGGAATATTAATGGGTGTTTGTCACTAAGAATGAATATCAAGTAGATAAACCTAGTTGCCTTGAGATAAGTATTGATTTTGGTTAAGTCAATTATGGATGAGAATGTCAAGGATTATAAGAGTAGGTCACTCTTCCTTATGTCGTTGTCATGATGAGTATGGTTAATCGACATCTGTGTCGTAATACTCTGAATCATGTCACCAAATAGGATGACATATATATATATATATATATATATATATATATATATATAAATGTAGACACTTTGAGAATGAGTTGTATGTTATGTCTTGTTAAGTTGTTCAGCGTAAAAGTCGATAATAGTGCGTAAAAGTCGACCGCAAACTTCGTTATTCTGTTTGCGCTCCAATTGTCATCATCATCATAAAGCTCTACGAGCGTGTGATGTAAACGTTTAATTACGGATTTCGAAGGATGTAGAATTATTTTTGTTGTGGGATATCGTTGTAAAATAAAAGGTTTAAATAATGTTTTAAACCTATGTGATCATCAAGTGTAATACCATTGGTCATATTGCAAGGGTAATGTATAAAATCATATATATATTTAAATAGCCATTAAGGAACAATTCTTTTATTCTTTAATGATGCTAGTAAATGGGCAATAACTCGAAGGACTTTACTCAAGTCACTATTTTATGATGTCTTTTGTTCCGTAATGTTTTATTCATTCTCAAGCTTTAAACTAAAATGATTTATCGTCAACTCAACAATCACCCCATGACGTGCAACTGATCTCAGCTCAAGAATCTGATAAAGATAGTGTGGCATTATGTCTAAAACAGAAAACTACCACCTCACTAACTGATATCTTCATCTTGTGAATAAGCTGCGAGGATAGTGGAGGTTAAAACTATTTTTGCGCTAGTGGTTGTGGGAAGGAGGACAGATGGTATTGCTGACCTTGGTAGTTACCAAGTAGATAGCTATGTGAATTAGTTAGGGCAGAAGTTAGTTTTCTTTTGGACTTTCGTTAAGAGTAAAAGGAAAGACAATTATAGGGGGGGTAGGAGGAGCTGACAGGAGGCAGAGAGGGGATAGCATGTGTGCGAGTGTGGACTGAACAAGTTTTGGACCTGGTATAACAATCATCGAAAGCTTTCATTCAGGTTTCCATCTTTTCACTCTTACTACACTATCATGATTAAATTGGAATGCCATAATAAGAACGACACCATCATATAACAAAAAGGATTTAAGTGTCTTTTCTGATGATGAAATGTATGGTTTGATTACGCTTTAAAGACTTGTGGTTTACACTTTAAATAAACGTAAACAATGCTTTTTCTTTGAACAATGGAACACTATGCAGTCTTAGACTTCTCAGTGGTCATTTACTTGCTTTCCTAGAATGTCATATGTCAGATAACTAGACCTGTGTAGTCGTGTCCACTTCTATAGGAAATAAATTGGCTGAGTGTAGATCACATTACAGTTTGAGCCTTGGTCGACTGTTAGTAAGGTATCCTCAACTACAGTTTGTCTATTGTCGGTCGATGTTAGAACATTACTGGTTAGCTTGCTCGACTATATGTTTGGTCTTGTGTAATCAAATAGAAACTAGTTATAAGAAAGACATAGAGAATGAGTAACCAGTCAATAGATTGGGAAACAGTGGTGAGAAATTTATGACATACGCTGTGTATCTACTCAGTCTACGATAAGTTAAAGAATCTATATTAGCTTAGTGAAATAGAGTTATCCCTTTCATGCTATGAAAGTTAACTTAATTAGACCATCTTTAAAAGTGAATATAATTCATTTTGCTTTAATATCATTCATACTGATGTGTCACTGAAAGAGGGTTTTAGAAACATTATTTGGTTTAAAAAACATTAGAACATGCTAAGTAATGAAGTTCTAGAACAGACTACAGACTTGTTGGTTCCCAAAAATGCAGGTTGCTAACCCTAAGGGGATGCCAGACTCTATGTTTAGATTTGCAACGTTTTTGGACCAATTGACAGAGCTATTAGCTCCCTACACTTTAGGTCCTGCAAACCTAGGCGGGTGTACCTTTGTAACTAAAGCAGACTTAACACTATATGACTTGATTGGATTAGTAAATCTATCACAATGGCATAAAATGTAATAGATGCAAGCTTCTAAACTACTCCTACTCCTAATACTAAGATTTGAGATGTAATTGTTTGAATGAGATTTTATGGAATCCTAAAATGGAATTGGTATGACCAGTGCCTATTTCTGTTGGGCTAATGGAGTCAAGGTGTATATGATATATGATTTACTTATAGGTTACATTCTTAATTGTTTGGCACATGTGTTTGTTTATAGCTTGTATAAACGTGCAAGAATGTGACTGACAAACTCTACTTAGTGATCCACTCGAATCTTACCAGGTTACTGTGACTTATTGAAAGGATTTTTTTAATCCTTTCTTGAAGGAACCGATCAAAAGAATCACACAATGACAGCAAATGTGTATTGACAAATGGAGTCGATGCTCAATTTGAATAACAAGACAATATCGAGTTGGAGACAGTATGGCAATCTTGACAATTATAGGGCTGCTCTTACCTATCCAAATGCTACCTCCAGGTTACTGTAATCAATCAAAAGGATTTTATATCTGTAATGGAAACCAATTAATTTGATTACACGAAAACAACAAGTGTGTCTCGATGAAACTGAAATATCAACTTGGAAACTCAGGTTCAAATAACAAAGAAATAATAGTATGGAGACAACCAAATAATTGCTTAGCTCAACAAACAATAGACACCAATATTAAATCATTTATTCATACATTTTCTCCACTATACAGCTTCGAAAGATTTTACAATGTACAACATAATATTTTGTTTTGGCAACTGGTCAATCCATCTAGTTATCTAACTGATGTTTTTCCTAATCTACTCTTGATCCTAATCTACTGATGTTCTTCTAATCTTTGATTTCATTTGGCATATATAGTTTGAGATTTTAGGGTTACAACCCTTTATTTCTTCCGTTGCAATTTTTGGTATCTCTTTTCTTTTAGTTAATTGCCTTCAGCAAATTAAAATAATTTAATTTTCACCTTTGTATCTCGGCAAAATTAATTACAATTAATTATAATCCTTCTTTAGCTGGCAACTTTGTTTCAACCCAATCAGAAAATGCTCTCCGAATAAAATGATTATTCATTTTATAACCCCTCAGTGAAAATGTTTCACTTGTATTTTCACACATTGAAAATATTCATTAGGTAGAACACTTACCTATTCAGTTAATTCTTCAAAAAATATTTCATCTCCATTATACGAAATCTTTACCTTGTAGGTTCATTATGTCTTTCTGTGAGAATATTTTATTATTCCTTATTGTTAATGAAAACCTATTTTCGCTTCTCCAAATAATTTACTCTTTAGGAAAATAACTTTCGTGCCTTGATAGATTTTGCAATAACTCACTTTATATTGAAAAACTCCTCCCGATAATTATTTTAATATTTTTTTACTTTCCTTTTGACCTTAGCAATATGCAGCTTTCGGACCCACTTCATAACACTATGAAATTTACCCAATGTCAGAATGGCCTTTTATCACCATCGGCATAACACAGGCCTTCGTTGTGAAATTAACATGTCATCCCGATGCTTTTGGTTTCTCCGATATGTTTCACCCATCGTTCTATTTATCGGCAAGACTCTTCCCGCAATGCCTCTCATGGTTTTCTTCATCGCGGTGACCCTTGCAGTCGGAAAGATTTAAAAAACTTACTCCGATATAGTAAGTCTCTCCGATAATGACTTTAGGGTTTCTGTGTGATTTGCATAGTTTAACCACAATCCTTTTTCGAAGCTATTATCTCGTTTCAGGATGCGAAGATTCTGGTGAAGATTGTGGAATTCAGCTATATATCTTTAGCAGTATATATTAAATTCAGCTTTTGCCCACCCATTGGCATATCAGAAGACTTATTTTTAGTCATTCCGATATGCTATCTCTCACCGATTAGATTTTTATTTTGCAATGTTTACGGTGACATCATCTTCCTCCATAATTTTGCCAATATTAATCTCTTGGGGTAACTTTGACTCTTGCAATTGTAATATATGTAATTTTCTTGTAAAATATTCACAATAACCAACCATCATGGCAATGCTCCTTTAATTTTTGGAATAGAAATATTTTACTCATGGGAGTAAAATTATGAAGTTGTATTAAAATAATACCCTCGTTAGGGTTTGCCTTCATTCTGCATGCATTCTGATTCTTTATTGAATTAATCTTCCTGGCATTCGTATTCTCGTGAAAATAATTTCCCAATGTGAATATAACTATTTGTCATATCCTTTTGTTCATATTTTCACCCAATCGATAAACATATTTTACTCTTCAGGTAGGAAACAATTACCACTCATAAAATCTTGTTTTTCAAACAACCTTGTGAAAATATTTCACATCTTGGTGAAAATATGTTACAATGTCAAGAGGTGATTAAATTTAATAAATGTTTACCTCCTCGTGAATGTATTCACCTTGTTTTAATTAAAAGATATTTGATATACTTTTCCGTGAAGAATAAAGTATTTCATAATACTTTAATTTTAATCCCTTTGTTGGCCAATATAAACCTATATGCCTTTTCACCTTTGTTTGGAAAAAATATACATTTTGGGTGAAAATGATTTCCCTGTTCTCTATTCCTCGGTGAAAATATTTCACTGCAAAATATTTTCTAGGTAAAAGAATTACTCATTCAATCAATTCTCTTCGTCTATGTATATTTATATCCCTTAGTGAAAATATCTCTTTGGTCATTATATACCCTCTTAACTCTTCCTGAATAATATTTTACTTTCCAAAAATATTCAATGATTGTTCACTTTTATCTCCTTCCACAAAATATAAGGTTTATATTTTATTTTATAATAGTCTCATGTCATTTAATTTTTTATATGTACTTTCTTTATTTTATTTACACCTTTTTGTAAATATTTATTCTCCTTTGAATAAACCTTTCATCTCACGGGACTCCATCGGCAAGACTTGTTAGATTGGTATGACTTGAGATTTTCACTCCGATGGTATATCTCTTGCCGATGAGTTTTCCATCGGTGAGACCTATATGATGTCTTGCCGATGAATTTTTTTTTTATAGCTCTTGTTCATCAGTGAGACTTTTGCTGAAACTGTGTCCATTGTAGCAAATTGTTATATCACGAAAAAGGATAAAAATTATTCCCAGTTCTTTTAATTCCATTTCACATGCCTTGCATGGTGATCAAAACAGGCCAACTAGCCTTTGGAATTAGCCTGAAAAACTAATCAAAACTTCTCCCGGAGCCACAAAAATACACCAACATGTTGAATTGTGATAGGGGAGTATGGTCATCAGACGGATTGGCATGAAGTTATTGGGATTAAAAGCTGCTCGCAATCAAAGTAGCTCACTCAGCATGTTTTGCACCTGTTTTAAACTCAACTGAAACCTATTATTTTGCCTCTTTGGAAAAATATCAAATCTGATATTGAGAAGCTGTCGTCTTGGGGATTAGTTCATTTAGGCCACGTGAACATGTGTGCAAAAGGATTTTTCATTATTCCTCTTCCTTCATAAGATATCAGATGTCAAAGTTGACCTTTCTGAAGCTGCCTGGGAATGCAGTCACAGAAATGTGTAAAATCCATTTGGATTCGATTTTGAAAAAATATCAAATGAAGTGCCGGGACCTTGAGAATTGGCATGTAGGCACATTAACATGGGAATAATTTGAGACATCAATTGGTTTTTTATGAACACGACCCGATTGCTAGATATTACCTTCCAAATTAACCTCCTTGAAAACTGCCCCTTCAAAACTTGATTCGAGCTCACCAACTTGCAATTTTAAAAACCCATTAAATCTCTTCCTGGGAAGTTGTAACTGGAAAGTTGAGTTTATTTAGGCTTGATGAGTGCGTGTGTAAGAGGATTCTTCACCATCCATCTTCTGTTATGAAATGGTAAGGGCCAAAGTTGAGCTCTCCGCAACTTTCTGGAAATGCATATGGCAACTGAACTTTTTACATTTGCTTTTGATTTTGAAAAAATAGCAAACGAGATGTTGGGGTCCCAAAAACTGGCATGAAAGTACATTATCATGAGAAAAATATGGAACACTAATTAGTTTGTCAGGATCATCATTTAGCTGCTAGATATCAACCTCCAAAGTTGGGCTCTCGGGCTGATTTCACATTGTGCAAGTAACAAACCTTATCAAAACCCTCCAACTTGGTTCTTCAAAACCTAGTCAAAATTGATCATAGGAAGCTGAAATTAGGTGTGCTCACTTCCATATGGCAGACAAACATGTTTATGAAATAATTTTGTATGAAGACGAACTGGCTCCGAATTATAATGCTTCAAAGTAGGCCATTTGAGCATATTGTGCAGGTGTATCTATGAGTGTTGAAATTGAATTTTTCATATGGGAACCTAAAATCTTGCAAAAATTGGTATGAAATTTTAGGTCCCAACAAGACTCAATGGGTCAATAGTTAAGTGTTTAATTAAAGCTTACGTGAATTCTTCTCCCTAAAGGAAACGATGAGTTAGGATTGTTAAATGATTGGAATGATATAGAGATTATGTTATGTCGAGAATTCTGTAGGTCGAAGAAGACTTGTAGGAGTACTTAAACTTTAACACTGGGTCTTCGATTATTGGAACTCGATAACAGGTTATTTGATAAACCTCTCTTGAGCTTATTTTGTTAGTTTAGTGTCCTCTCTAGATAGGATAATTTTAAGCAGGGGACCAGCTTAAAATTCAACCAATAAACTAATAGCATTAACCGATAAACCGATAAGCTAGAATCCCATTCCTCCAACACATGGATGGAAGTGAAACTAAGAGCCTAAGAGTGAGAAGTAAACCTAACCACCATGCATTAAAGCATGATGAGTTGAAAAACCAAGAAAATATCATGGTTATTATATTATATATACATATATAACTGTAGGATTGCGATTAATTCAAGTCGAGTTGGGGTGGGTGAACATACTAATTACGTTGACACAACGCTAATCACATTTAAATCCTTTGGCCAAGGTACTGCATCTGCCTCTAGTGCATTATTAGTTCACTATGACTAGATGGCGTAGCTTGTGGAGTGGTTATGCTTGTCTAGAGGGTATCTAAGGGATTGCATGATAACAAGTTACGTAGGTCACAACACCAGTACTCAGATGGCTAACATCATTGGTTATCCTAAGTCTATCCTCTTCGAGTAGGGTAGCGCACTTCCAGGTAGGAAGGTGTGTGGGAGATCGACGATCTGTGGTTGGAGGTTAAGCTCCTCGAAGATACTTTCTCTTCTATACTTCAGAGGCTTGCCGAGACTTGAATTGGGAAGGTCGACAATCGAGATGCAGTGACTTTGGTAAGTTTCTATTTTGAAAATGTTCTTAATGACTTTAATCATCATATTGTTAAAATGTTGGAGATGGACAGACCCATTGTGTATCTTATTATTTTCATGATTCTTATTTAGGCAATGAATGATCTTCTTTGTTAAAAAAAAATTAGTTATTATTATCTACTTTTTACCTATTAAAAAAAAATTACCTTATGGTTAAACTTAGATTTTATGTCAGAAATTAAAATCTGGATATTACATTGAAACTATAAACCCTAAAACTATGAAGTTTATAAACCCTAAAACTAAACTATAAACCCTAAAAATATAATCTTTATAAACCCTAAAATTAAACTATAAACCCTAAAACTATTAACAAAAGTATATCTAAAATGTAGACCCAAGCTTTAAGATTTAACTGTGTGTGAGTTTTTTCCTCAACATTTCGGATCATACTCCATGATCCATCATCAGATTGATCATGGAGTATGATCTGAAACATTGAGGAAAAAACTCACACAGTTAAATCTTGAAGCTTGGGTCTACATTTATTATGGATTGTGGCAATATGATATCTATCATATCTCTAAAATTGTTAATTTATATACTTGAGTTTAGTTTATTTGAAAATTCAGCTACACCAAATTCATATAGGCATCCACCTTCTCAACTCCATAACCATGAACTATCCTCCATTATGTCACACACAATAACTTATTACATAGATCAATGTGCTTAGTTTGCATGCTAAACATGTAGGGTTCTTTACAAGTGCATGATGTACCTAGTCTCACTATCTATATCACATGGAATTTACATTGTATCATAATTGAACATCTAGTATATAATATTTCATCTAAGAATGAGTGTTTTTCAAGCACTCTATCTTCATAGTTGAAAGACCAACCACTTGCCTATCTTTTTCATAACCAACTCTATGTGACACCAACTAGGTTAGAAACATATACATTACCTACTAGATCCTAAATACACACATCCACCATCAAAGCTCTCATAAACCAAGAATACTCCTAATTGGGAGTCATGAGAAAAGGCTCTATAATCAATAAGCCATGCACCCTTGTGTGCATGCTTAAAAGGATGTACAAAAAAAGTATCACCAACATCATCATTGGAGGCCCTTGAGTCTATATCATCATCTATTTATGTTTCCTTGCCTTCTTCTCCTTGTAGTCTCTAGATGTTCAATTTTCAATGAGACCAAGATCCCCCCATAGACTTAGCATGCTTGTATTTTTTCATGTCCCTCTCTATATCCTTAGGATGAGTTCTCATAGACAAAAGATCATTGATGGAATTTAATTTTTACTACTTCATCTCCTTAGAAAGTGACAAACCCACCACATCATCAAGCTTCAACTTTGAGACATTGTTACTATTCACCATCATGAGATTACTCCAACTATTAGGGAAAGAATACAATAAACTTATGCATTGATCTTCCTCATCCATTTTCACATCTACAAATTCCAACTAGCTAAGTTGTTGAACTAATTTAGGTGCTTTGTTACAAATCACCATCACCCATATTTAAAGAACAAATATTATTTTGTACGAAAATCTTGTTGACAAAGGAATTTGTCTAATACAAATTCCCTAACTTAACCTAAGGCTTCTTGCAATTTGTTTCTCCTAAAATATTTATAAACATTCAATTTTCGAGGCAAAGCCGAATGAGGCTCCTTGTCTTTCTTTCATCAACTTACTAGTTTTCATCTTTTTGTGCTAAAATGTTTTTGGTCTGAGCAACTACAACCCATAAATCTCTATCAAGTAAATCCTCCATCTTAAGATTCCAAAAGTCAAAGCTAGTTCCATTAAACCTCTCTGCCTCTATTCTAAAAGCACTTTATCATCTGTATCTCCTAAAAATAGTTCATTGCAACAAAACTCCCACTCAAACAAAAATTAATATGAATTAGTCCTTAATTCTCCCATAGATCTAATAAGATAGTTAGGCCTTGATGAAACGAATGAAAAAAAAATCAAAATATTCCTACTGGATCTTAAAAGGAGGGTTAACGTTCTAATCTACACAAATTTTAGAAGAGTAATTACATAGAAAACAATATTTAGAAATTTGTATGAATAAATAATAGGAGAGTTGGAGAAATCCTATTGGGTATATTTAATATCTAATCAAAATCCATAAATCCCTATATATTTAATGTCCTTGTCAAATCAAGTCCCATTGGTAGAAAATATAATACATTAAATCGTGTCCATGATGAAATGTAAAGTTTCAACAACCCAATCGTTTGAGCTTATTAATTTTCCAAAGTTGTAGGGGTTTCGACATAAAGAATACATTAATAATAAAATAATCACCTATTATCTAAATTAATAATCATAATGATCTAATAAATAGTAAAAATGTATATAACTTACTAGATATCAATAATCAGGTCCATATTTTTCTTGACTAGTTGTACTTGTGCATGTAATTTTTAAGTATTACTTGCTCTCTAAATTCATGGATATTTTAAACTTACATTTACATATATTAGATTAAGTTTAAATTTATAGATATTTGTTTGTAAGTTTTCAATATATATATATTTGTGAAATTATACATTTGTAAGTTTTTCATATGGATGTATTTGGAAATTTGCAAGAGACATCTAATGGATGACCATACAATAGATGAAATTTTAATAGATGACATTATTTATGAAAACCCCCCACCCCATGATCCACCTCAAAACCCCCCACCCCCTCCACTTGATGAGGCCCAATTGCGGCAAAGCATTAATGAAAATATTAATGCAATTGAGGAAAACGTTAATTTGATTAATAATCAACCTCACTTGATGCCTCCTCATGTGGTTCGGTTTGCATCTTCGATGCAAACCATTATTGATTCTGTTAGGTCTATTGTTGTAGACCTAGATAGATTTTACCTTTGGCAAGAGGAGAGGAGGCAATTCTATGTGGATGGTCTTTCATATAAAGACATCCATGATATTCACATAACAAAAGAAACATTAGCCCCATTTTTTCGTCACTTGAAAACTAATCATCCTATACCTGCAACAAAAAAAAGAATATCAATTAAGTGGTGTAGGCATGAGGTGATTTTGAGACATTTTTGGGATCGGTGGTGGATGATGTTTGATCACCCACCACATGCTAATTATGAGGTACCACTATATTTTTTGAGAAAATTATGGGTGGAGTTTCAATTGGGTCAAAAACCCAATTATTTTGATATGAGAGAATTCTAGGGTGTTGGTGGTGGCATACCACAACACAGGCTAGGGGCATGAGTTGATCCCAATCAACCCATTCCTTCTGCTCCTATGGTTGCTCCTGTTTTGCCCATGATTCCTGCACCTATTCAACACCAGGCAGTGTTGTCAACATTAGGAGCATTGAGTAGACTCTCGGGCAATCTCACTGAACAAGTTGCCCACATGGTAGATGAATTTAGTGGTGGAGAGCATCATGGAGGAGTCAATGCATCTCATCATAGAGCCTCAGACATGTCAGGGGCACATTTGTGTACAAATTGCAATCAACCGTGTTATGGTCCTGCTCCTACATCCACATCAGATGCAACTACAACAGAAGTGGAGTCATACTTGGATCTACTATATTCAGATGATAATCCTACAATATTTCAAGTGCATAATTTGAACGTATCAAAATTTATATAAATAATTGAATTAATTAAATATATAAATTGTGAACTATTTGTTGTACAGATCTCAAGTCGCTGTAGGGCTGCATCACGATTTGATACATTAAGTTTTGCATCGATAGCTGTAGAGATTGGCACACCTTATGGGGTAAACCAATATATCTTAACCCTAAAACCATATGTATCTAGTTCTAGTTTAAATTTTCTTCTTGAAACTTATCTATATTATATTTTAAATTAACAAGTGTATAATTAAATAAATAACTATATGTACATGTATGTGAAAAAATATTGTTGCAGCGAGGCTCAGGTCACGTGGCAGTTCTCATGTCTGACCGACCACGTGGCTCAGGTGTTGCTTGTATTGATCCTCCATCGTCAGTTGTTATGCCTGAGTATTCCCTGGTGTGTGTTTTAAAAAATTATACTAAATTTGTACTAAGTTGCTTTTTTGAGTTTTTATAAATTTATATATGCACCCATATATGTAAGTGCAGGATGATAGGAGTGCGACCATTGGTCAGGTTGCTAGTCAGGGACAATTTCATGAGCCATCCACACATTTTGGGGTCCTAAAATTTACTAAATTTTCTATGTACAATTTCTAGTTCTTTGTATGCTAAATAAATTCTAACTTATTTCAAACTTGTTTTATTTGAAATTCTAGGAATTAGCAAGTTAAACTTTTGGTCAAGAAGATGAAACAACTATACCACCTGGACAACAAAATGTGGGAGTAGATGAGCATGATTGCACAGTAATTTAAATGCACACTTTAAAGCCTACATTTAAATATTTAATTTTATAATTTTTATAAATTAAATTAAATTTGGATGGTGACCTACTTCTTGAGTGTTTTAAATTTGAATATCCAGGAATTAGCATCTGATGCTTTACAATCATTTGGGCAACAGAATGTGGGAGGAGATGACCAACATCATATGGTAATTTAATCATACATTAGTCTAAATTTAAATATTTAATATGAGTATTTTATAAATTAAATTAAATCTTCAATCAAATGAAATTTACATTTCAGAAGCACATGTATGTGTCATTTTTAAAATTTTTAAATCTGATTGCAAGTTTCTTTCTCTTGTGTACAACATGAGGTAGATCCATCTATTTCATGAGGAAGAAAGAGGCCTCTTTTAGATTTGAACTTGAGTGATGATCATACCTCACATAGATATTTATTTCATGGACTGTTGTATGATGTGCATTATTTTTTATATATGCCACCAGGACTTTGACTATATATGTCGAACTTGCTATTACATGGACTTCTAGATATATTTCAGTATTTCATGAACTATGATTTGTATTTATTTATATGCTGACTATGAGTAGATGTTTTAGTACACATTTCATGTGTCCTACCTATATTTTCTAGTATTTCATGGACTTATCTAGATAGATCTACATGTATATATTATTGACTATATGCTTGAACATTTTAGTATGTTAGATAATATGTTAAATATGCTTCATTGTTCACTTCTAGATTATAAATTATTTAATTGAGACATATTAGAAGATTTCTCTTTACTACATTTTTTAATTTAAAATGAAAAACTATCTTTAATGTGTTTATAATAGTGAACTAGTACATGTGAATATCTAATGTGTAGATAATTTTTTCAAATTTTTGAATAGATAGTATACACATGACTATTAGAATGTACAAAATAGTTCTTGATAAATTATAACTTAACACGATTTCAACAACTTGAAGAAAACTCACTAAGATCTACAACCTAGTCTTATAAGCATAAAAACATTTATGAACAGGTGTTACATTTTTCCATTTAAGCTCATGGATTTAACTAAGATAGACTACCAAAGATGTTGAATATGATAATGTATAGGGGTTTGATATGAACATTAAACAACTAGGGGAAATTAATAACAAAAAAATCAATATATTTTAAAGTGATAATAAACAAGGCCATTGAGCAAGTTCTAAGTTACATGGGCAACAAATCATATTTAGAACCAAAATGAAAGAAGCAAACCTTTTGAATTTTCAAGAGTGGATGAAAAATTCAAAAAGAATTAGGGCATGTGGTCCAAGCCATAACAAGTTATGATGATACACCCAAAATGTCTTGGAAAATGCAATCATAGATATTAAAGATTCGATATTATAACAAATAAAAGGGGAAAATTGTAAGGCAAAACCCTAGGAGATGTAAGATCTAGGCCAAGTTCACCAAAATTTAGGGAAGATAGTTAAACCCTAGATATATTCTTTACAATTAGGTTAGAAATCTTAATGAAGGATTCTCGTAATTTTGTCTTTTGTGTGAATATATTTACTTTGTGGAAATTGCTTGCTTTCACCAAGGTCTAGTTTACGATAGAGTGGTGTTGATGAACACCTATGAGAGCTTGATTTCCTTGTGTGAGAATTAATACTCTAATGATGCCTCTCTAGGATCATTCCTTGTTATCAACAATGACCTAGAGGGCATGTTTTAAATATGACAACCTAGGTTCTAAGTTAAGAATTTAGTGCATTTAAGCCAATGGGGCCTTGAGTTGGATTTTAGAATTTCTTCAATTTGGAATGTGTGATAAATTATTTTTAAATTAGGGGGACATGATGGTGCAAATGATCTTGTCCAAGGGACATTAGCACAATAGTGTCCAAAAGGTGAAAATAGATGAAGGATGGGATGCACAAATGAATGAGAGTTAGAATGAGTATATGGATATGTTCTATACAAGTCTTTTCAACTTTTGTGCATTTAAATAATATAAAATAAATGCTAAATCAACACATCTCAAAACATAGCTAAAGTGGGTACAAAAATGATAGGAAAAATACAAACTATATACTTATTGAACCTCTACACTAATATCATTTGTGGCAATCATAAAATAATATTCAATCCGTGAAAATTAAATACATAGATTATAAAAAGAGTCTCAAAACAAAAAAGAGGTCCATTATGAAACATATGAGTAGATCTATACAATTAGTTTATAGGTCCATGTTATTAGTTTGACAAGACTACAAAATTGATCTACCATTTACACTATGATGAAATCTTTTAGTGGAAATCAAAGAATATGTACCAAAAACATAAAATATTGATGCAATATGTAACTAGATAACACAAAAGAGGATGTAAGACAATGGCTTAAGGGGAGCTAAAAGGATGTCTTAAGGGGATACATAAGAGGATGGATTTAGAGGATGTACACGAGGATTAATTAAAAGGGGAGCTAGAAGAGGATGTCTTAAGGGGATACAAAAGAGGATAGCTTACTTGGAGAAATGTACAGGAGCCAATTTACAAAGTATAAGATAAAACTTGATGGCTTAAGGGGATGTAAGAGGATGGCTTAAGGGGAGCTAAGAGGATGAATTAAGGGGATGTACAAGTGAGTGTCTGTAGAGGATGGATAAGAAATATATAAGTATATATATATGTAATTACCTAATTTGCGTTCACTTTTAGTTGAAGACTGCAAAATTGACCTCACATACTTCTATGGTGAAAACTTCTATTGACAATCATGCAAATTTGACTACTTGTCTAAGGTACACCTGCAAAAGTAATGTTCAAATGTACAAGTAAATTAACAATATATTTACATGAGTTGATACAAAATTTAAGACAAAGGGAATAATATAGAAGGTGAAATAAGAATGAAAGAATTTATATACCAAAAACACAAAACATTGATGCATTATGTAACTAGATAACATGTTGAATATGAAAGCCATAATGTAAGTATATATACAATTACCTAATTTGCGTTCACTTTTAGTTGAAGACTACAAAGTTGACCTCACATACTTGTATGGTGAAAACTTCTATTGACAATCATGCAAATTTGACTACTTGTCTAGAGTATGTATCTGCAAAAGTAATGTTGAAATGTACAAGTACAAATTAACTATATATTTACATGAGTCGATACAAAATTTAAGACAAAGGGAATAATATAGAAGGTGAAATGAGAATGAAATAATTTATATACCAAAAATACAAAACATCGATGTATTATATAACTACATAACATGTTGAATATGAAAGCCATAATTTGTAAGTATATACAATTACCTAATTTGCGTTCACTTTTAGTTGAAGACTACAAAATTGACCTCACATACTTGTATGGTGAAAACTTCTATTGACAATCATGCAAATTTGACTACTTGTCTAGGGTACACCTACAAAAGTAATGTTCAAATGTACAAGTAAATTAACTATATATTTATATGAATCGATACAAAATTTAAGACAAAGGGAATAATATAGAAGGTGAAATGAGAATGAAAGAATTTATATACCAAAAACACAATACATTGATGCATTATGTAACCAGATAACATGTTGAATGTGAAAGCCATAATGTAAGTATATACAATTACCTAATTTGCGTTCACTTTTAGTTGAAGACTACAAAATTGACCTCACATACTTTTAGTTGAAGACTACAAATTTGACTACTTGTCTAAGGTACACCTGCAAAAGTAATGTTCAAATGTACAAGTAAATTAACTATATATTTACACGAGTCGATACAAAATTTAAGACAAGGGGAATAATATAGAAGGTGAAATGAGAATGAAAGAATTTATATACCAAAAACACAAAACATTGATGCATTATATGTAACTAGATACCATTATAGGATACATTTAAGAGGATGGATTTAGGGGATGTAAGAGTATGGTTTACATACCTGAAAATTTATTCCATTGTACCATCTGCATCCTCATTTTTGTGTAATGTATCTATAATTGACTCATGTTCTTCCATCGAAAGTGTCCATAACTGTTTATTAGCAGGTCTGCCTTGATATCTGACTAGTTTTATATTTGTTGCCACAACCAAATGTGAGTAGTGTATGATCTTGTTATGTGTTTCATAATCTTCAAATGTAGGCAAACCATTCTTTCTTATTAGATATTTTCGTAGCCAAGTGCCAACAACAACAACCACAAAACCTGTTGGATACTCATAGTTATTATCATCTACTCTAGGATGTAACAACTTTTGTTTTGTCTCAACACATTGAGCCAACCAATACTCAGTTTCCTCTTCATTGCCCTCAGGTGCAATAACAACATACACATGTCTTGCAAAAAATATTATGTAATTCAATAAAGTGTGACATGTATCTAAATCACATAAATTTGTATATGTATACATATATAATTAATTATATATAGATGTACAAAAAAATGACAATAAAAAAATATTGAAAATAAAAGTACCTTCTTGTACAAGGTTTGAAACACGATCATAGTCATCTGATACAAACATTTGATTATCATCTTCAATTGTTATTTCAAGTTGATCTTGTGTTTCTGTAGGTGTCAAGGATCTTTGTTTCCATTCTTCAACCCATTATGTATTTTCACATGTGCCCCAATCACCTGTAATACAAAATTGACAAAAACATATAACCTCCTTAGTCCATATAGTCCATGTGCTTGCATTTGAACTCTTAAATGAATGCCATTTTGTTGATCCAGTTATTGTCTCACAATCAAGTTGAGTAGGAATATTCTCTTCTTCAACTAACCAAAAGAATCGTTGAATTGTAGAGTTCTCACTTGATCCTGTAGATAATTTTTCATTACACCAATCCACAATTGCACGTGCATCTCTAAATTTGGCTGCATCCTCAAATTTTAGTTGCTCTCTAGAAAGAGCTCTTTTCACACATGCTCCAACTCCATCATGTTCTCCTTTACCATGTCCAGCTTCAAAAAAACTCCACATATGTTGGATATTGTTTTCTTTGTGAGCCCTACATAGCCAATAAAATATTATTGCATTTTTGAATTGCCCTGTACAATTATCTGACCATATGAAATGTTGTGCCATCTGGATTCCTCTTTCTTTTAAACTTTCATAAAATTTTGTGAAACAATATTGTACAAACTCTGAAGAGTGTAATCGGTTATCACTCAAATAGAAATGATACTCCCTCAAAAATTTTCTATTATCTTCTGTACTATCATCTGCATGTTTGTATACAATATAAACAAATATGGCCACTTGCATTGAATTATAATACTGAGATTGAATTTCCTCTTGTGGAGCAAGAGTATAGTTTTCTGCAAAGTCAACTAGTGATAGGATAGTTCCAATTGGAAATGTGTTTTTACATGAACGAAATTGTCCATCAAGCCACCGAGCATATTGGGAGTGTTTGATATATTTGGATACAATATTATCCTTAAAATCTTTGATGAATGCATGCACACAAATTTTTTTAGTGACTAACTCACAACGCTTTCCAAATTTTCCATCCTTTAAAGAATATTCAACATTCTTGAATCTTTTCACATCCACTAATTGTTGTCCAAATTAATGTGAAATATTTTCATGCATACATTCTCCTAACAATGAAAAGTTGCCACATCTATTGCATTGTCCAAAAATACATGTTTTTGAATAAAATAAGTATTCAGTAGATGTTTCACAAAATAAACCTGCTACAAACTCTTTAATTGTTTGAGGTGGCATATTAATACCACATTCCTGCATAATTTCATTAGTATGCAAAGTAGAACGTATATATCAAAAAACATCATAATAATAACGAAATTGCACATGAGTTTTACAACAACAAGAGATTCACTGTTTATTAATTTTCACATACCAAGGTTTACATTTCTCAAAAGATCTTTGGCTTATGGTAATATTAAATAGTACTAACACTGAATCATCTAAGAATTTTTTATAAAATTTAGTTTGAGTCATGTCTAATAGATGTTTTGGATGAAGATCACGAATTTTTGACCCCACTCTTAATTTTAAAACATCTCTAACATTAAATAATACCCTTGTATTATCATGCTAATATTTTTCAATTAAAGATTTGATTTCACTATTTAATTTCATGTCATACTTTGGGAGTCTACCACTAAAACTCTAACATTGGTTAATTGGATCTTTTTCAATATATTCTCTTCTCTTTGCCACTCTTCTCAATTTTTTAGGATTTATATTTAGAATTTCACTTGTCTTACTTATCATTCTTTTATTAGAAGATGATTTATTGACTAAAGCAGTTGTTATAGCTCTTTGTGCTGCATTGCTATCTTTAAATCGACTCTTTTTACCAATAGAATCAATAGCATTAGCAACACTAGATAAAACTTGTTTGATTGATTCATCTTTTTTTTAGGTTTTACAAAGATGCCTAACTTTTTCATTACTTTTCGCAATTTCCACATCTTCATCAATTGCGTCATAAGTTGACATTGAAATCCAAGATTTTTTTATAAAAAAATATTTTATATAATCTATTTGCATGAGTTCTTATTTGCCTCCAAGAAATCTTACCAGGAAGATTATCTAAGACATTTTTTTCAATCTCAAATAAAACATTTTCATTTTCACTCCTATAAGGGATATCATTCTCATTCATATCATCAATAGGTGGGTTTGAAGACATACCTAGATTTGTTTCTATAGTCGTGTTTTCTATATCATTGAAAGTTGTTTCCGAAGACACACCTGGATTTGTTTCTATAGTCGTGTTTTCTATATCATTGAAAGCTGGCTTTAAAGACATACCTGGATTTGTTTGTATAATCACATTTTCTATATCTTCGAAAGTTGGGTTTGAAGACATACATGCATTTGTTTCTATAGTCACATTTTCTTCCAAATTCACCATTTCCATATTTGCATCATCTACATTCATCCCATCATTTATAGTCTCTTGAATGTCTTTCTCTTCAATACTCATGGAACTAGATGCTTCAATATTCTTCGTCTCTTGAATCCTTGCTCTTCTATCTCTTTGCCTTTTTGCTTCCTTCTCTCTATTTGCTTCAATTTCTTGAGGTGTCATTACCCTCCTTTATTTTTTTCTTTGACATTGATTTGATCCCATGATTACCAAACCCTCTTGATAAAATAGCAATTGATACTTAATCCAATTTCATAATTGATGTACCTCTTTAAAATTTTGAAGTAAAATTAGATGTAAATCCTTTGTTCCATAGATTTTGAAGTAAAAAGTAGATGTAAAAACAAAAACTTTCTTTCTTTATTCCTCTTGAAAATAGCTCATGCACTTGATTTCACTTCAGAATTGTTCATATGATTGATTCCTTTCAAAATTTGAATAGAATATGACCTGCCAAGAGATTCCACAAGACACCTGTAAGTAAAAAAATATAGAAATTGTCGCTATCAGGCCGTACTCATCAGACTTGCAAGTTGCAAGGATACAGTGATTGTACATTTTTCTCTGATAATCAGAAATAATGGATATAATAGAAACGGGTACCTGTTATAAAATAGGTACCCATTCTTAAACATAACAGGTATCCATTTTGTTTATAAATAGGTACGTGTTATGTAACGCGTACCCGTTCTATGAATTTTGAAATCACCGACTGCCTTTTCCCTTCCCTTTGCTTGGGTTTTAAGCTCGGGATAGGCATGGTTAGCTAACCTTGAGCCTTGGACCTGTAAGTTTTTTTCTGAGTACAGAACAAGAGGAAAGACTGAGTTTACCTATATGGCCGAGGACCTTTTTTTCTAAATTTTTTTACAAAATGAAAACCCATTACAGATGATAGTGTCTAGTTTTCAAATATGTAAATTTTTTTGTTATTAGACATGTTTTTCTATTTATTATTTAATTTATGAGCAAATTGGTCTAAAACTTGAAATGACAAGGGTTGGTATTTTTTTAACAACTTTTAATTTTTTAAATTTTTTTAAAAACAAATTATATGTCATCAATCTACACATCATTTTTTAGATAATAAAAAAAAAATTTATGATTTTTTTTGCTCAAATTATGTTGGCCGTACACAAGGGGTTTTCAAAAATAGCAATTAGGCCTAATAAAAAATAAATAAAAAAGAATTATTTGGAAAAAAATTATAAAAAAAAATTCTCATCAAACTTCACTATACTACACATATTTTTCCAAAAGGATTTTGAAAAATATTTTTATTTAGGTCAAATTATGTTGGTCGTACACTTGCATGGTATGGTTAAAAAAAAGTGACTTTTAAATAGTGGTTTTTAGAAATGCCTATTGAAAATCAATTTGTATCATCTGGGTATTGAAATAAATTACATATTTGGAAACTAGACTCCGAGTACTACATTTTATATTTAGTAAATTTTTTAAAGATTCCATCTCCAAGTGCTTCAAATTTTAAGGTCCAATGTGATAAATTCTGAAAATTAAGGAAAACACTTCCACTTTTTGGCCAAAAAGTGGACCCAACTTTTTGCACTGACCATTTTCTTTGTCCATACTAACACCTTTGGAACTAATAACATGGCCTAAATAAATAATCTTTGTTAGGCCAAATTCACACTTGGCTTCTTTAGCAAATAATGAAATAGCTTCAAGAATTCCAAGCACCTCATCTATGTGTTGCAAGTGCTCTTTCCATGACTTGCTATAAGTTGTCATAAAAAAAACCAGCAAAAACCTACGGAACTGCTCGCTGAAAATTTGGTTCATGCAAGATTGAAAGGTGGTAGGGGCATTCATCAAACCAAAAGGCATGAAAAGGAACTTGAAATGCCCATAGTGACACCTGAAGGTAGTTTTTTCAATGTCTTTCTCCCTCATTCTAATCTAGTGATAACTAAATCTCAAGTCTATTTTTGAGAAATAGACAACACCATGAAGTTCATTCAACAACTCATCTATTCTCGATATGGGATACCAATTTTTTATGGTCCTTTTATTGAGCTCCCTGTAGTCAATACACAAATGAAGAATACCATTTTTCTTTTTGATTAGCACTATTGAGGAAGCAAATGGACTCTTGCTTGGACGAATGAAGCCCATGTCTAAGAGTTCTTTGAGTGTCCCATCTATTTCATCTTTGAGTCTTTTGGGCTGTCGGTATGAATTTGTAATAACAGGCTTGGATCCATCCTCTAATTCAATTATGTGTTTAATGCCTCTATTAGGAGGCCTCCCAGGTGGTAGATCACTGAAGACTTTGCTATGCTTAACCAATAAGTCTTGAACATCAGGATGATGTGATCTTTTTACCTCCTTAGATGGTGTGGGTATGATAACACATTGAGCAGCCCACTCAATTTGGTCATGATGGAATAGCCTTTCCATTCTCTTTACAGTGACCACTTTTGGTCCCCCAGTGGAGATACCTCTTAGCACAACCTTCTTACCATTATTATCAAACTTTAATTCCATTGTTTGCATATTTAAAATGATTTCCACCAATGATTTCAGCCACTGAATGCCTAGGACAACATCCGTATAACTAATACTGATCACATAGAAGTTATCCTTGATTTCATAGTTGCCAAATTGCATGGTAAGCTAAGGTATCCGTCTATTGCAAGAGATAGTAAACCCATCTGCCACAATTACTTTGAAACCTTCAAACTCCTTAGGTTTCAAACCCCTTCTTGCCATAACTCCTTCATCAATGAAGTTGTGTGATGATCCTGTGTCAATAAGAGCAATGATTCTTTGGCCACATAACACACCTCAGACTTTGAAATGATCATTCCTTTGATTCCCTGACAATTGGGCAAATGACACATCATTCTCCTTGCTCATTTCAGCCTCTTCTAGTGCATCAACTTCCTCATTTTCACTAGAGTCTTCTTGCTGGTCTGAATTTTTAGATTCAGATTTGTGCCCAGGAACCCAAAACATATATGTCAAAATTCAAAATTCAAAACATATATTTCACTTTTTAGTGATTCAAGTTTAAAAGTTGGATCAACGTTGGTCATTTCCTTTATAAAGTGTGACACAACTTTGTGCTTTTACCCATAGATGTCTTGTGTATCATACTCATCAGCAGTTGATGGTCTTATGTTCGCTATGGTGTGCACCAGAGCAAACATTGCACAAGCAGTGGGAGTAGTCAGTTGTTTCATGGCGAATCCAGGTTGTGATCATTGGACGGTTGTGAAGTGGATTCTCAAGTATTTGAGGGGCACTTCTAATGCTGCTATTTGTTATAGTGGGAGTAGTCTTCAGGTTAATGGATATGTGGATGCGGATTTTGGTGGAGACAGAGATAAGAAAAAATCTACTATAGGTTATGTTTTCTCCTTAGCAGGAGGTGTTGTTCGCTGGGTTTCAAAGTTGCATACAGTGGTGGCTTTGTCTATTACTGAAGTAGAATATATGCCAAAGACAGGCTAGCAAGGAGACAATCTGACTTCATAGACTCTTGGGTGAATTGCAAGTAAAGCAAGATAACATGGTGTTGCATTGGGACAGTCGGAGTGCTTTACACTTAGCACGTAACTCAGTTTATCATGCCAGAACGAAACATATTGATGTATAATATCACTTTGTACGTGAAGTGGTGGAAGGAGGATATGCCTCTTTGGCTAAGATACACACTGATATAAATCCAACAGATGTTTTGACGAAGCCTGCTAGTAGAGAGAAGTTCATATGGTGCAGAACTTCTCTTGGCTTGCACATCACTTGATGATAGGTAGCATCAGTAGTGGTCTCTCAATACAAGAGTTATTCACAAGGCAGAAACATGACTTCAAGTGGGAAATTGTTGAAATGTGAAGTTAGTTTGATTTATTCCAATAGTGACGAGCAGCCGACATGAGATCTCATCTAGTGTACATGTTCCACGTGTACACCATGCAAAATTGTATGTTGAAGTGCCACTCACACTTTTATGCATGGAGATCTATCTTTAGATTTGATCGGTTTTTGTATGTACTTTTTTGGTGATTACTTAAGGTTATCGAGCTTGAATCCCAAGGCATGAGAAAAAGTTTTGTAACTGCGAATTTTCTTCTGAGAATAAAATTTAAAGATCTTTGCCCGTGGTTTTTCCCTGGTACATTATTATGTTTTCCACGTAAATCTGTGTTGTCTATTTTGTGCTTTTATCACTAATTCACTGTTATTTCAATTTTGTACTGCTTATTTTTCTAACATGTTTTGATTGAGATTACTTGTACGAGTTAATGATTTATTGGTTTTTCTTGAACTTCACAGGGTTTAATTATTGTACGGGGATACTGTAGAAGATTACTTCTTTCACTAAGAAATCTCAAGATATTTGTTGTTACAGATACACAGAGAACGAAAGAACGAAAGTAATAGATTGATGTCAACATATGACCAGAAGTAGTTTCATGGATTCAAAAAGCACAACCATCAGAATAGACAACGAAAGGTAAACGAAGTAAATTAGTACACAATATGATGACCATGGGAGCAGCGCTTCAATTAACAATATGATGTTCATATATGATTAGGATATAGGCCATTCATTAGAACTTCCTAGTTCCTAATCATCATGATAGGGTTCAAAACCAAGTAAAAAACATGATATACAAATTATCCAGGTTACATCCTCAAGTGAATAATAATGTATCCTGGTACATAGGTGGTAGGATAGGAAAGAGTATTGAATTTATCCCACAAAAAACTCTAAATGGCTGCTGCTTGTTTCAAATATTGCAATCATCTCTTCTGAAAATTGGTTCTGGTGAGGGCAATAGCAAACATAATTGCAAAAAATACAGGGAAAATCACCAAGACTGCAGCCACAATGCCCAACATGTCGTAGTGAAATCCAAAATAATCTTTTAAGAAGTCTTTGATTGATTGTTGAGAGTTGTCATTGATTCTTATCTGCTTTGTCATATCTCCATACTGAGAAGTTATGAGACCATTCAGAGTCCAGGCAGTTGGGCAAATCCAGTAATACCATACCCACCAGCCAGGAATTTGCTGCAGTCATTTCGCCCACAGATTTATCAGTAGAATAACAATAAAAATATCACCTTTAGAATTTGGTATGACAATGCATGCTATACAATTTCAATATTCAGTAATGTCTGCTATATTTAATAGCTAGCTCAATAGAATTCCTGTGATGCAATATTCCTGACTAAAGCAATAGACAGTGTTCTAGTCTGCTGCTACTAGGAAATCCAGAAAATAGTGTCTAGAGTCATTGTACATTTATGTACATCATTTAGCACTGACACCTGTTAATAAATATTTCTTTTTGTTTGAAATCATTTATTTTTTATGAATGCATTTGAGGTTTGGCACACTCACAGGTTTTGGTACGATGAACCCTGAGAAAAGATTGAAGAGAGAATAAAATGCAGATGCAATTATGGCTGCAACTTGAGCATTTGGACTGATTGAGACTGCCAGCATCCCATAGTATGTGAAGTAGAGAAAAGTGCAGAAGGTTACAAATAGGTACCAGAAAAATTTATCTGCAGACCAATGGTAGCCCATCATTGAATATGTGATTAGCCCATAGATGATTGCTTGGAAAAGGGTATATGGGAGTTCTACTGCTACCTGCAATACAACAGAATCAAAGATGTGAAATCATAGTAACAGCACCCACTAAAACCTGCCTATATGACTCAGCTTGGCAGTGTGCTGTATTAAAAAGTTCTGTTGAACTTAGCAAAACTGGAACTGACTTGGCAAAATTAACATTTTTTGAAAAGCCTACTGGGCTTTTGTTGAGTAGCCAGTTGACACTTACTCTTGTGGCTGTAAATCAATGCTTGTTGCAAGCTTATCGATTTAGTTCTCAAAATCATCCTATTTTAAAAGAAAATATTTTAAGAAGAGTATAAGATATTTTTGGGATCGATTTCAGTAGGCATTTAAATCAATTACCTGTGCCCAAGCATACACACTGCCAAAATACATTCCAGCGGCCTTTTCTCTATAGAAAACCTGGCGCTCTACATCGACAACAGGTTGCACAGAGGAGCTATTATTTACTCCTAAATATATTTCTGCAGCATACATGGCTCCCATCATCTTGAACAGATCTTGTTCGGTGTCTCTGTTGTAAAATGTCAATATATGTAAATGTTCTTGACTTAATTACTGTTGAACCTTAATAAGCATGGATTTAGAAATTTTAATATCCCAATTTAGAAATTACAAAATGACAGATGGTACAGTGGATAGATATTTAAATTCCCAATTCATAATAGAGATGAAGTTTTCACAGCCAATGAGAATAAGTCAGATGCTTCTGGAAAAAGAACAGAGAGTTTAGACTGCATCACTAAACTCGCAGAGTTTTTTCCCAGAAGTATCTCACTCATTCCAAATTCATGTTAGATAGGCTTACATTCTTGTCCCTTGTTGCCAGTAGATGACACCAAAGAGCAATGCTGTGACAAAAGTGAAAGAAAAGCGGACCAAATTGTAACCAGGACTTCGCCAATATGTCCAAAACTGCTTCCATAGGCAGCTCGTAAATTGCTTCCAGGCGTTCTGTGCATACCAAGTTGGGAAATAAAGGTCCTTGGCATCAGAAGCCGGGGTACTTAACTCCTTAACAAGTTGAATAGTTTCCCTATCCAAATGTCATCTATCAGTATTTGAAAATGATTGAAAGATTCAGACTGAAATGCAAAATGAAGAAGAGATTAGAAATGCACTGGTGCATTGAGTTTATTCTGTAGTTACCTACAAAGACTTGATTCTCTGTAGATCTGAGCGAAGTCTATACCAAGTTGCTGCTCAACAGCTATTGAGGTTACCTCTAACATCCATGTTGCAGGATTATGGCTATCCCTGATCTTGGGAACACCTGTTATAGCCTTCAATCAAAATTAAACCAATATTACTCAAACTTCCCTCAAATTCTAGTCTCTCAAGCGAGAAAGCAAATGATGCTTAAACATAACCATAATTCCTTGTATTTGGAGTTGCTTCTACCTCAAAGTACTCTATGACATTCTTTGAATGGTGACCCAATGCACCAGCATAAATGATTTCACCTCCCCGCTTCATTAACAACAACTGCAATGGTTGAAAATTTAGACTAAATAGAATCCTTCTAAAATTACAAAATGAGTCACACCTAAAATCATTTTTTGGAATAATATAAAAGACTTGTAGTTCAGTCATAGAACAGCCCAACATGTAGATAGAAGGCCCATAGACAATAACAGAATTACCTCATCAAATGATTCAAAAATGCCAATATTTGGCTGGTGAATAGTGCAAACTACTGTCCGACCTGTATCAACTGTGTTTCGCACAGCACGCATTACTATAGCAGCAGCCCGGGCATCTAAACCGGAGGTGGGCTCATCCATGAATATGATTGAAGGATTTGCCACAAGCTCAACTGCAATTGTCAATCTTTTGCGCTGCTCTGTAGATAAACCACTAACACCAGGAATGCCTACAAGAGCATCTTTCAAATCGTCTAATTCAACTAGCTGCATGACTTCACTCACAAAATGCTGCAAGAGATAAAAGCATTGTCAGTGATTAAACAAAGCACCCTACATTAGGTCGAGGACAAAAGTAGTAGTGCTTATAACACATCCAAAATTGTGAGTTTTGGTAGCTAGAAAGAGGTGGCATGACTTTTGTAATTTTTATTTTCTTAAACCTTGTATGTAAAAACTGGTAATTGCAAAAAGACATTTAAAAAAATTATTATATTTTAATATTTTATAATTAAATTTTAATATATATAATAGAAATATAATTGTATTAGTATAAATATTTTAAATAATCTAATGGCTCTTGATCTCTTGGTAAGTTGAAAGGCTTTGTAGATACCCCTCAGTCCTTGCAAAGATTAAACAAGAGCTACAAAGCAGCCAAGTTTCTGCCAAAATGTTCATGAATAGTCTTGTTTTGTTTTAATTTGTTGTGTTTGTTTAGTTTTAGCAACAATGTTGATAATATAATAACTCTATAATAATCTTAAAATTTGTGAATTTTTTGGTTTAAGTTAGAGTTCACAGTTTTGTAATATTTACAATGAATGTTGAAAATTGAAGAAAATTTAATAATTAGATTGCATAAAATGGAAGTTACAAAGTAAGTGATTTTTTATTAGATATGAAGATTTATGATTATACTTTAAGATTTATGGTGAACTTGACAAAATAGATTATTTGATTGATACAGCCTCCTAAGGCTAGAAATGGGCACCCTGGCAATTAAAACTTGGTTCTTGACGGTCTGACAAGAAGCAAATATAGAAGGTGATAAATACACTAGCCTTCAACAGTTTGCACTTAACCTGCAATACAAAGAGTTGTTAGTGCTATAAAAATCACTTAACATCATTATTTTAAAGATTTGAAGTTATAGCTTATAGTGAGGGACAAGTGAAACCCTAAAATTAGTTCTACCATATAACTAGCACTTGCACCAATAAGAGGATCATGGAATACCTTGTTTGGAATAGCAAACGAGTTTAGAAGATCTTCAAGCGTGAATGTTGTTTACAACATGAAATTCAGGGATATACACTGATAGGAACCAAACAATTTAGAAAATTTCCCACACATTCCAAGACAATGCACAGCCATGTCATTCACATATTAAATGATGAGACTACAAAATACAAATAGTTTTCTGCAACTCAAAATATGAAGACTCTGCAAAGAAGATATTAGAATGTGATAGTTGATAGCACACAGCAAAAGCAATATCTTCCCTCAGTTTTAGATCAGATAATGAAAGAAACTATTGAGCCAATGACAGAAATAACAACTACTGCAAGAACCCAAATCAATTGAAGCCCGTGAACTAAAAAACAATTTAAATTTTCCTAGTCTTGCAATACCTCAAGATATCTCCAGAAATGTACCAAAAGTTGCATAACTCCGTAAATTGTCCTATCATAAATTTGATTTAGGAAATGTAGGGTATTTATAAAATTTTGGCATAAAAACGGTTTGGGTAGTTGAACTGTAATAGTTAGGTGAACTGCACAGATTTTTAATATTTTCAATTTGTTACAAATAGGTTTTGATTTAGGTTTTTAGGTTTGCAAATAATAAATTAAATTCCTTAATTTTAATTTTTATTTACAAAGGAAAGATTTAATTAAATCTTATGATTAATTAAAATTAATTAAATCTTATGATTAAAGGTAGATTAGGGATTAAGAGAAATTTAATTAATTAATTTAAATTAATTAAATTTCATGTGAAGGGATGACTTATAGAATTGATCACTGGTCAATTTTTCCTATCTATGCATTAATATATATTTTAAAATTTTGATGTATTAGTATATTATTATCATAGATTAAGGATATTATCTATGTAAATGATATATTATTATTATTATTATTATTATTATTATTATTATTAATTATTAAAGACATATATATAAATTTGGGATAAACTTATAAATTATATTTGTATTTAAATTCCTATTAGTATTAATATTGATTACTAATAGGAATCTTATATAACTATAATATTTTTATTGTCTAATAATATTATCAATATTAATATTAATAGGAATTTAAATACACGTTTCTTAATATTTTTATTTTTATTTTAGTTATAATATATTTAAATCGGTTAATAGGTGAGATGCTAAAAAAAACTTTACTGCCTAATATTTTACCCATAAAGTCTCAAACTAGAAACTTAATAGTTTTAAGTATTAGTATATTATTATCATAGATTAAGGATATTATCTATCACAAAACTTTAGAAACTTAATAGTTTTAAGTATTAGTATATTATTATTATAGATTAAGGATATTATCTATCACAAAACTTTATAATATAAACCTTGAAAGTTTTCTGCCAATTAGATTGAAGAAAAATTGTTTTTCAAATATGTTTTGTTAAAATATTTGCATCTATACAATAACAATAGTTAAATATGTTTTAAATAGAAAAACTATTTCAGTTCTCATTGGTTGCAAAAAGAAGTATTAATAACTCGTTAACAATAGGCCTCGCCTATAGTTTTCTTGGCAGAAACTAATAAATATAAATAAATAAATAAATACATACATACATACATACATATCAATTTGGAGGTACTTATATCAAATTTATGACATAAGTTAGAAAAGCATGATATCTTTGATTACTTTTAGATAAATGTCTTTAAGATATCTATACTAGTTTACTACAAATTTTTATTTTTATTTAAAAATTATTTTATTTTATTTGAAGAGCTATTTTTTGTTTTGTTTTTATTTTAAAATTTTGATGTTTTTATATCTAAAAATAAATGTCAGCTTTAAACAGTTTTTCTTTTCTTTTTCTTTCATGATCATGACATTAGATGCCATTATATGCTTCCTTCCCTAAGATTACACCTCTCAACAAGTAGAGATATTTTAAATACATTTATCTAAAAAATGTCAAGAGGTATCACTCTCCACCTATTTTATTTACTTAAAAGAGTTATTTTATTTTATGTTAGAACTATTTTATTTTACTTACTACATACATACATACATAGATGGACACATAAATTTTCATTATTTAAGAATGATTTTATTTTATCTAGTTGTTTATTTGCTTTATTTTTATGTGAAAAATATTTTTTTGGTAATACAAATAATTTTTAATTTTAATTTTTGAAAAGCCACCATTCATTATGTCAATAATAATTCTAGATTTGGAAAGTGTAGTAAACATTTGTAGTCATTAATGTATATTTTAAAATTTTGATGTATAAATAGTTTTTTTTTCAACTATTCTTTCAATGTCATTAGGGGAGAGGACCACCACTCACCCTAACTTCTCCTAAATGGTAACATTAGTTTTTTAATGAAAAATTTTGGGTTTATTTGATTACCTTATGTGTCACCATATGATTGGTTGTTTCTTTGATGTGATATGTGAAGTGTATTATTACACATATATAAGCCCACATGTATTGGTTCCTTATTAAATTTTTACTAATATATTATTTCTCAACTACTATTCTTTTCATATATTTAATTGTCCAGAGTTATGGCAGTTATTGGTATGTGGGGTGGGTTTGAGAATTTCTCCTATAACTTTAAGTTTTTTTTGGGGGGGGGTCTACATAACATCAATAGTAAGTATCCTAAAGTTTTTGGATTCTCTCTTAAATGTTTTTAACATTATCTAACGGTAACCATTAACTACTAGTATAAAATTTAGGCAGACCCCTTGTAAAAGGCTCCAAAATTTCCCCAACAATACTCCTGTAAAAGTTTAGGTAACCCCCTTCATAAAACCATAACTTGACAAACTAAGAAAAACAGATTTTTTCAATTTTTAGAAATTAAATTGATAAAAAAATGGAATTGGAACTAAGAAAAAACATAAACACCACAGAAATAAGTAAAATCCAAACCCCTAAATTTTTTAAATTATTTCTTTTTGGAAAAGAAAATAAAAAGTACAATTATCATCATTTTTTTAATTTCCTGTATTTTTCGATATTTGAGGTCCACCTTACTAAACTATCCAACGTTCCCTACGAAGGTTGCTACCTTGGACTATATACCTTCTTGGTGTTGGAATCTATTTCAGGTGCAAGGCGTAACCAAGCTGAATAAAGCAGAGACTCGTGCACAGTAACTTGTGGAGAGTGGATATCATTCTGTTCACAATATCCTGATATTCGGGCAAATGTCTCTTGCACCTTCGGGAATCCTGAGATCCGTATATCTCCCTCAATATAACCTCCAGTCTTTCTTCCTGCAAGAACATCCATCAGTGTTGTTTTGCCAGCTCCACTGACACCCATTAAAGCTGTCAAAACTGCTGGCCTAAAAGTTCCCGTCACATCTCTCAGCAGTTGAAGCCTTTTCTCTGTCACTCCCTCTTGTTTCATTTCCTGCAGAAAGTAGATTGAATGTATTCATCAGTTGCAGAAAGGCTTTCAATTCAATTTCATGTAGTAGATGCTTAATTAGGGAATTTCAACTAAATTCTTACCACAGGCATGTCAACAAAATACTGGATATCTTGGAAAGTGATTGATAAAGGCTGGAAAGGTAGTATCATTCCACGTTTTGCATCTATGAATCTGGCAGAATCAGAGCCTTTATGGAACCTTTTGCTTTCATCAAAGGCCCTGGCTATATGCTGCATGTGCACTTCAGCTGCCAAGGACAAAAGAAATCAAGTCAGCAGCCTTGCACATTCATCCCTTTGTCTAAGTGGATGAGGTTTATTTTAGAGGAGCTTATGGTGATTTATGATTTTTTTCTGTAACTTCTATTTTTTATAAATATTTTTAGCAGTTCCATTAACTTATTTGATTATAATGGACAAATAATATATAAAGTTTAAATTTCAAATTTAAGCTTCAAACAATTCAGAGCTCTATGGGTTTAAGGTGCCTGACTACTTTATTTCTTGGAAGTTGGCACTGTTCAGCCTGTTTCTGCAGTGCTGTTGGTTTTGTGAGGTTTGATTTTGTTTGGCAGCCTAGCTGCTGAATTTATGAAGTCTGTTCTTGGCTGTTGTTTCATGTTGATGCATAGGCATCTTTGATTTTTCTGTTTTGGTCTTTGTAAAAGTGTGGGCCCTTTCAAAATCCTTCCTTTCAGTTCATATCCATAATAAAAACAATAAAAACAATAGTAATTGGAAATCAAAATATACAGAACATGATAATAATGGGTAAGATAAGTGATATAGATATAGGTTTCACTCACTCAAAATAATAATGGGTAAGATAAGTGATATAGATATAGGTTTCACTCACTCAAATTTGGGGTCTATGACTATTTGCAAGGCAAGAGAATCTGTAAGTCAGAACATCCTACCATATTAGATATAGTTGTGCTTTATATGCCACATCAAATAATAATGACCATTTAAGACAATCCACAAGTCTAGAATACATCATCTCATAATGTATGAATCATGAAATCCATATACAGGAGGCAATGCATTTTCACAATACAGTGCAAATGCCCATTTGTATTCACTAATCTCAACTCTAGCAAAATTGATTGCAAAACACTTTCAATCAGTGAATTGTTGGAACCTTAATCAAGGAAGGTTCAGTCAAGTAAATGCTATCATTCAACTTGTCATACATACCCTCTTTAATTTCAACTTCATAGGAGAAGGATAGACGTAAATAATTATGGTGTTTACTTCAACAATAAAGTGGGTGACAAAATAAATGTAAGCTCCCCATTAATGGAAATAGTTGTATGCAAAATGAAATAAATGTCTGACCTGTAATTGTGTCTTCAGTGCTAGACACTGGGCTTGACCCATCATGTAGACCATCAGTGGCATCTTCTTGGCTATTTTGGATCTGAGCTAGCTCTTCTCGAGAAAGTACAGCTTGTGACTGGCCAATGGCTGCTTAAATAATAATATCAGTAATTTTAAGTGCAATATTTTTTCTTGTGAAAACCCCAATCAATTGTCATCATTTCTTTACTGATGAAAAACTAATCTTGTAAGCTAACATTTTTTCATGGTCATACTTACGGTTCAAATATGTCAAAGCAAGGGTGTAGGCAAAGTTGAATAATATTGTAAATCCAATCAAACTTCCAATGCCTATCCAATAAAAGTAATCTTCATGAAAAAGTGCACGATTTTCAAGCACCTGCACACCAAGGCTGGTGTTTTGAAAAGACAACTGCAAGTAGAGAAAGGAAGTTAAACATGGATACAAATTCATTATCATCTCCACCACAAGCATAATAATAAAAATCACTGAATCATTTCTTACGTAAAGGTATAAAGCATAGAAACAAATGTTGCGATATTTGTAATGAAAATAATTCCACCACATAAATAAATTAAATTTAGGTTTAGATAAATTTGTAATTAATAACGTTCGATAATGGGCAAGTTCATTCAACTAGCACTCAGTAAAGAAACCAAGGAGCCGAACGTGTGATGGGATAGCGGCCAGGCTGGCAAATTATGAGAATCGGTGGTATGTCAGAAGTAGAGATTAACGCCTCTCTTGTAGCCTTGTTTATTTGCCTTCTGGCAGTTTCATCTCGACAATCATCTCGGGCAGAATGAAGGGTGAAAAAATGATAAATGAGGCTGCGAGCAGTGGGAGGAGGGAGAAAGGCAAAGGCATGGCAGAGACCCATTCTCCCCGCTGTGGGCAATTACAGAGGAAGACGACCAGCAAGACGGTAGGCGGAAGGAAGAAGCGGGCTTACACCCCCCGCTTGAGGAAGCCCAAAGTTTCAGGAGATGAAGCTATGGAAAGCTTCATTGCTTTGGTTGATTCCGAAATTTAGAACCCTTTGTTGAGGAAATGGATGTGTCAAATCCTTGCTATGGACAAGGTGGTTGACGGTCAAGATGGGGGTAAGCTCAGGGAGGAGGTGTCAAATTTCTTTGCTCGAACCTGGCATGACCCGTGGGCGGTGGAATGTTTTTGGAGCATCACGTTCCCTCTCTATGGCCACCCTCACATCCATAGTTACGGCGTCGATTTTGGTTCATGAGGACCTTTCATAGATTTCTAAGGAGGTTGATGACATGCATGAGATAATTCTGGGTCATCTTCATGACTTGATGCTTGGATAGGTGGAGACTAGGAAGATGCTGGAGAAGTTTGCAGAGAGGATGGGGTTTCAGGTGGACGCCAAAGCCCATGCAGAATACAAGTGCTTTTGCGATGAGATGGACCTGGTGGATCTTACAGGCAAGGATGATATGTAGAAGTTTTTATTTTAGCTCAGGATAGTTTAATGTTTAGTTTTCCTTAGTTTTTTAAGACAATAATTGGGGAGAGGGCTTTGTAATTTGCCCTCTCATCTTGACAGTATATATGTATGATGTTTTAAGACCGATACAAATTGCAAGGGTTATGCCCTATTTTTGGATGGGTCCCCGGTCCCTAACCAGGGTTTATATAACAAAAAAAAATTGTAATTAATAAGTATATAATTAGTTTAGATTAATTTTTTTGGGATTTGATAAATTGTAATAAATATTCAGAAATTATATATGAAGCTTAGAGGCATTTGATGATGGAAAAATGATGATGATGTGCACAATGGATTAGCTATCTCTAAAAAAATTATAGTCTTGACATGATGACTATCTCAAGATCAAAGTTGGCACAAAAAATCCTATAGATCAATCCCAAGTTGTTTGTTATGGATTTAAACTTTGACACACATATCTAAATGGTGAAATGCAGACTTGTAAAACCTATTCACCTCGATCTCTATAAACACCCTTAGGGAATCTGTTGGATTTCTAAGGTCAGGTTCTCCTAGGTCAAACCTCTATATGGGTCGACTTTACAATTTGGAGTGAAGATCCGAAGACAACATTCACCAACATGTAGGTGGCCTATGGGGATCTAATTCTTTGTCCTTTAAAATTTGAAATGTACTCTAAGGATTCTCCTTGATGTTTTTGCTTGTATTTCCTTATGAATTAATAACACATTGAATGCCTTTAAATACTAAAACATAGCAACAATACACAAAAATGTACATACCAATTCAACTTATAATAGCTATATAAGAAAGGGCTAGGAATGTTGAGATTCTTTGAATATTTGAATTTTAGGTTCATTCTCACATGTTTGAAGTTTGATTAATATAATATATACAAACCAACCACTTTTTGTTTTAAAGTTTTTAGACCATAAATACCAACAAACCACTTTTTATTTTAAACCTTCTAAACTTTGTTCTTAAACTTTTAATGATTAAAATAATATATATAGAGAAGTGTTCCCAATAAAATGATATTCCCTTAAAACTAAAAATAATTGCCATTGTTGATAGCAAAACCTAGACTAGCTCATCCAAGGTTTTATACTTTGTTATATGTGGTAAACCACACCGTGATGCAACAAAAAGGGAGAACTTAGATATGAAATAAGTACAAATCAAATTGTAAGAAATTATATATATACACATACACACCAATATACATAAAATCATATATCAGTTTACTTCAATGTCTTATACAATATTTTATACATGTCTTATAATTCATTCTTCATTCTTACTCTCACATTATCATCTTCCTCATTCTTCCTATATACTTCTCTATTTTATACATGTCTTATAATTCATTCTTCATTCTTACTCTCACATTATCATCTTCCTCATTCTTCCTATATACTTCTCTTATATCTTCCACACTTATTCTTGCACATATATAATTCATATGATTCACACTTGTATCTCCCACTTTTCCCTTCCTTATATGACATCTAGTGCCTCTTCATAATGTCTTTCCATCATATCCTTTCATAATAAAACTTAGTTAATCTTCTTCCCATGAATTTACCTTTTCTTTTATAATATTTCACTCTTTTATAAATTATTTAGGCATATTAGAGGTGTTTTAGTTCTATTTAAGTGCTATATAATGGATATATGGGTCCAACAATGACCCAAATTACATGTTTGGTATTGTAAAACCTAGGTACGCTCGCAACATTCTCCCTAGGCCTAAAACATTATCTTGTCCTCAAGACAATTTGGTGAAATCATTTGTAACCTTTATGCTCATATAAGGGATCATGACGTTCTTTCTTGATTTGGATCTTCGTCTATGTGGGTGAAAATTTGCACTATGTCTCTTTGTTGTTGTGAAATTTTTCATTATATTTGTGTCTTTGCCCTTATCCTTTACTTATGGAGTTATGTTTTATGAAACCCTTTATTCTTTTTTTTTTAAAATAAATAGTTGCTAAGGGGCAAAACCCATTATATTGATAAGCAAAAAGATTACATTGGAGTTTTTACATCGATCATCCAGTATCAAGCTTCCTAGCTATCAAGTCTATCCCGACTATTTACTTCCCACCTGACCAACCACTAAACCAGTCCTTGAAACATTTAGGGGCCTTTCATTACAAAATGGCCCAAAATAGAAACATAGTATAGACAAATATAAACACAAAAATATATCCCAAAACCTACTGGACATAGCAGCTTCCTTGCTTAGACACCTTCTTCCTCACGGGCTAGTCTTGCTGCCATAGCTCTAGCAATCATTGGGCACCCAGAACCGCAAGCATGATGCGCTGGGCTGTTTGCAGTGTCCTTCGGAGTTTGTCCATCGTTCTCCTATGAAACCATTTATTCTACTACCTATCCTACTTCCAAATTAAGGGAAGTATCTTTATCTTTACCTTGATCTTTCCAATGAATCTCAATGGATGTGGTCTTATCCTTGTAGAAATCTTCTATTTTACTTTATTTTTCTCATTGAATTTCAATTGACGTAGCCTTATCCTTATAGGAATCTTCTCCTTAATACTTTTATTTTTTCAATAGAACTTAATGGCAATGGCATTTTCCTTTTAGGTACATTCTTCTTTAATTTTATTTTCTCAATAGACCTTAGTTGGTTTTGTCTATCATTTAAGGCTTTATATATTTATTAATCAAGGACCTTTCTTCTTATTCCTCTCTTGCTTAAATATGGTAATGGACTTTCCATCTACTCCTTCTGACTTTATTATTTCCTTATTTACATTATGGCTAGCTATGGGCAATACCACTACCATTTCTTATGGTTGTTCTCCATTTTTTCTTTTCCTTCACATTCTTTTTTTCCTTTTCTACCTTTATTTCCAACTCTTTTTCTGGTGGTTCCCTTTTGAAGTTTCATCATCATAGTATTCAACAATATGTAGCTTCCTCTTAGGTCTTTCTATTCTTTGTTTAGGTTCCTCTATTGCGTTCTTTTTCTAACCATGCTTTTGCAATTTTTCTATTCTACTAATCCTTTTAGTTCTTATTTTCTTTTCATTTGAGCATATAATGGAGGGTGGGTCCCTTAATTAATTTGTCTTTCTATCTAGCTCACTAAGTTTGAAGGTTGTATAAATTTCTTCTTTTAACTTCTCCCAGTCCCTTGCCTTTCCTTGTTCTTTATTTAGATACCAAGAATGAGGAGATAATCTCAAAGTCCAATAAAAGAATTGGAACCATTGTTGTGGACTTTCTACTCCAATTTTAGTTCAATAGCACTCGCAAACTTTGCCATATGTCTCTTTGGATCAGAAGTTCCATTATATGTAGGTATCCTACCACAATGTTTGTAATCCCTACCATCTTTACATTTTGTCAAACTCTTTACTATGCTCGATGTACTTAGATTCTTGTCTTACGGGTATTCCACCACCCTACAACATAAAATGTCAATGTATATAATATGGTTTCCATCAAGAACTCCTCCTTTTTAAATACCTCATCCATTTTCTCCAAATAATCAGGCCAACATCCCTAAGTCCATCAAATTTAGGCCATTTCTCAAGGTAAAGCATTGTTTGAACAATTGCTTTAACATATTCATTGTCAATAGTTTCCCTAACTCTTTCCTTAGTTTTTTGGTGTAGTGTTACAACAATGGTTATGGTACTAATTTTTGAAAATTTCCTCATGTTTCTTACTTCTCTCTCTCTTTCTCTTTGCCTCAAAAATTATCTCCTCATGTCTTTTCTCTCCTTCTCTCTACAATATTCCATGTGTCACTAGGGATGGCATGTGATCAAGGAGGGCCATTTCCTCATGGGGTCTCTTGATGTGGGAGATCATAGCCTTTCAAATTTCTTAACTCTCCTGAATCCTTTATTAATTACCTTCTTCTACACTATTATCTTTCTCTCTTAACTTATCACCTACATTATATTATCTTCCACTTCTCAACTTCCTTTTCTCTTCTTACTATTCATCTCATAAATTCATATCTTCAATATATAAGGTGTTGCCTCTCTTTAGGGGTTTCCATAGTTTCCTCATAATCCATCAATTCCAAGGACTTTACCTTTTCTCTACCTTCTACTTCACTTAAACCTAAACACCGTTGTTGGCTCTCTCTCTCTCTCTCTCTCTCACACACACACACACACACATTCATGTTCTATGGGTACATGTATCATGGCCTCAATGATTTTACTAACTAGTGATCTACCATCATGTCTATTAACTACCTTAAATTCCTCTCTCTTTTCTTTCTTCCTCTAATTTTATTCTCTATTTCTAATTATTTCCTCTACCTTATTCTTCATAAATCTCTTATTCATTTAATTCTCTCCCCAAACATCACATTTGATTTGCCTCAATAGTCATGTCTTTTTGCATTTCCTCCCATCTTTATGCCATCATCTTAGTGCCTAGTTCCTTGAGAGCCAATACTTATTGTGCACCACCACACCTCTTCATAACTTGCTATCTTCGCCATGTATAATCAATTTTTTTTTTTCAAACATTTCACTTCTCCTCAGTTTGAGTTACTATTAATTTCTTTTTTTAGTATGGTCTCCCTCCTTATACAACAACCACCAAGGTCCATACAATGGAACCAAATGTTAACAAAAAAAGAAAAATAGACCAGAGTCCAAGGTTAAATTATACTCTTATTATATGTAGTAAATGATACAACAAAAAGAGAGAACTTAGATATTAAATAAGTACAAACAAAATTATAAAAAATTACATACACATATATAAACCAATATACATAAAATCATATATTAATATACTTTAATATCTCATACAAAATCTTATTCATATCTTATAATTCATTCCCATGCTTACTTTCAAGTTATCATCTTTCTCATTTTTCCCATATATGATTCATCTGATTCATATTTTTATCTCCTGCTTTTCTCTTCCTTATATGCTTCTTAATGCCTCTTTATAATATTTTTTCATTATGCCATTTCATTATAAAACTTAGTTATTTTTTCCTTACCATATTTTGCTATTTTATAACTTATTTAAACATATTAAAAATGTTTTAATGCTATTTAAGTGATATATAATGAATATATGGGTCCAAAATTTCAAATTATATGTGTGGTAACCATATGCTAACATCGATTTCTATTCATCGACCATATATATAGAGACAAAGGCGTTCCGATGATTTTGAAATAGGAAGTTTGGACCCTTTATTCTAGGTCTTAGTAAGCAGTCCCATGGAGCTGCTAGATGATCTATTTTTGTGGAGCAAAGGGTCCCATGAAACTCAAATTTTTTTGCTAATGTTTAAATCATACTCTTTTCCTTCAAAATAGGAGCAGCTAATGTTTAGGAGGTTATTTTTGAGTAGGTGCAGATGGGGTGGCGCTGAAACTTTCCCCCACCAGTTTAGGGAGTTAACTACCAGTGAAACTTTCCCCCACCAGTTTAGGGAGTTAACTACCAGTTTTTTCATTCCTGCCACTTAATTTAGTGGAAAATTTGGAGGGAAGTTTTTAGCACAAATTATTTAGCATAAACTATTATTAAAAAATTTCATGAGACCACTAGAAATTAGGAGTTTAAAATTTTAAGCATACCAACAACTACAAAATTCATGGGACCACCCGCTGTGAAATGCTCCTAAAAAATCTCAGCAGCGAAGCTGAGATAATTTAGGAAGCCTCCTCGCATGGGACCGCTTCCTTAGTGTGAGTATCCCGCAAAAAAAACAAAAGAGCCGGTCGTTTTTCCCAAATATTTCAGTGTGTAATATCATCAGTCCCGACTCACCACAGTTTGGATTGAGGAAGACTTTATAAGAGGATTCTCGTTCCGACGGACGGATTGAGAGGGTTTCGGAGTTTTTATCTTTTAACTCTTACAGTTCGTGTTAATGTTGAATTCTTCTAAGATATCAGCTGGACATGAATTATGGCATCCAATCCTTACAGGCAATTTCAACAGGTGCTACTCTGTTTTCTATATTTTGTATTTCCTCTGCAGTTAATTTAAAGCTACTTTTTCAATGGGTTTGAAATTTTCGGGATAATAAGTGTATGAAGAATTTTGTTTTTAGCATGGAGATGCCCCAGAAGACTTTGAGTACTTCCACTTCGTTTAATTTTCTGGAGTCCGAAGATCATTTTTGGGTTCGAAGAACAGGAGATTCAACCTACGATTCAAGAAACGGGCCTCAATTCAAGCGTCTAATAGTGGCCAGGTTAGCGGTCTAATTCTACACTAAAAACAAAAATAAAAAGAATTATTCTCTTTTTGTTGATTCCTGAAACATTAATGAGCCCATCTGTCTCAGTGAAAATTATGTCAGCAACATTATAAGTGCACAGGAATGTTAAAAAAGTGCGCTCACACTCTTTTTCTTCCTTGTTCTTTGTTAATTTGGGCTTTAGATGTTTAAATTGGAAAAAAAATGAGGTTTTAAATCTCGGAATTATCTATAAGATTTAAACCATGAGATTCCTATACAACTGAACATAATCTGCTTCAACCGGGAGCCACTTTTTAAATAAATTATTGTGTTGTCTGGTACCCTTTGGGAATTCAAAGGGCCGACATATGTTTCACAGGACTGTTTTCTGAAGCTACGCAATATCTTGTAACTGGAGTGTGGCAAAAGCTGTTTCTCACCTTTTTCTGTCCTGTCATCGTGTCATTCTCATATAGATAAAGGAAGCAGCTACTCAAATGTATTCATGGCATGCATAAGGAAGTACAAATTATTTGAGGTTTTTATACTATGGGTAGTAGTTAGTATTAGAATTAAAAATCAGCTAACAGTGGACCCTACTACCTATATAAAGAACATTACCCTGCCGGGCACTGGAGTCATCACAAGGAAGGGAACAATTCTGGGCCTTGTGGATGAGGCGCCAGCAAAACCCATACCAAATAAGTGGACCATTAGGGTTGTGGTTACCTTGTGGTATTTCCACACACCTGTCAGGCTCATTTCAAATACAAACGGTGGAAATATGTAGTTTTTTTATGTCTATCTGGTATAATGGCGCTGACGAATTTTTTGCAACAATGCTCCCAGCAACAAAAGCCTATCGGCTAATAATTATAGACACAAAATTCTTTATTAAATTCATGATTTTGACAGTAGATCTGTTCCATAATCTCCCTCTTCTCAAGGGATTCATGAACAGTTGGAAAGGATATCTTATTTATTATTTCTTAATTCTATATGAATTATTTGAAATAGAAACAATGATCTTTAAAAAAACTGTGATTTATTCTTTCTCACCCTCTAAGCGTTTTTCTGGAACAAATGTTGGTAATTTGAAAAAATTCAGTTAAACAAGATTTTGACCGGAAAAAATGCACCCTATGATTAAATTGTGATTTTCTATTTTAATACAATTTTTTAGACTTTTTGGTAAAATAATTTAGTGTTTCTAGGTTTTTCAAATTTTTGGCAATTTAAAAAAAAAATTCCTAAACCCCAACCCTAACCTGGTTTTTTTTCCTATTTCTCCCCATTTACAAAGTGATAAAATCTTTTCTTTTAATTTGCCAAATTATTCTCAAGAAAGATTTTTTGCTGGTACTTTGAATCCACAAGAAAGATAATCTGAAGGGTCCTGTGCCTAGAGACCGTGGTTCATGTATTCTCACCTGTCTCAATAATATATACAAATATGAAGAAAAGTAATATGATACCAATGATCAAAATCTAAATGGTACTTTTGTGGACAACAAACCAAATTGCCGAATATATTGTGTTCCATAGCTAGACATTTCTTCACAGGGATTGCTATCATCGTACATATTACTCCTCTTTCTTTTCTGTATTCTTTGCATCAATTTCATTGAAAAATTTAGGGTTTCTAGGTTTTTCAATTTTTGTGGCAATTTTTATTTTTCTTAACCCCATCCCTAATTATTTTTCCCAATTTATAAGGTGAAAAAATCTTTATTTTTTTGATTTACCAAATATTCTCAAGAAAGATTTTTTGCTGGTACTCTGAATCCACAAGAAAGATAATCCGAAGGGTCCCATGCCTAGAGACCATGCTTCATGTAGAGTCTCTCCTGGTTCAAGAGTATATACAAATATGCAAAAAAATAATATTATACCAATGATCAAAATCTAAATGGTACTTTTGTGGACAACAAACTAAATTGCTGAATATAATGTGTTATAACATAAATGAAATTAATGCAAATAATACAGAAAAGAAAGAGGAGCAATATGTACGATGATAGCAATTTAGTACATAAATGAAATTAATGCAAATAATACAGAAATGAAAAGTTTACAAAAATAGAAAAAGAAACAATTCTCCTAATAATTTGAAAATAATTGTCTATGTTTCTGTATTTTGTGAATCTGCAGTCCATCAGAGCATTTTTGGTGGTAGAAGAGCACATTCAGTGGTTTTTGAATTTGATCAACAGTGAAAGCGTTATGCTAATTTTTCAGTATTTTTACAAAATGATCTCTCGAACTACCATGTGGATCCTTTCGAATTCTATATATGCAATAAAACATTTTAAAATATCTGGAGTCATGCATTTTGTATGCTATTTGGAGTGTGTGCATGGAGGGAATACTGATTAAAGGTCACTGATCATGTAAAGAAATCATATGTTGAATCACTTGATAGTTCTGGAAATAAGAGATTCAACCAACTTCTATTACAAAATCATGATTTCTTCAAAAGAAAAAGTGTCTGATTGTTTGGTTTGAAAAAAAAAATTGGTACTAAATATCAATTAGGTAAACAGTTGGAATATATCATTGCAAACAATAAATCCCATCTTAGAGAAGGGAAAGGGTTGCTAATAAGAGCAAATGGAAACAATAAGAAAATTGATATATTAAATGCTGGCATTTTTTATATGTAATGTACCTTTTTCCAACGTGGAGCAAGAAATTCATTGACTGTAATTGCAGTCTCTGCATAGGAGAAAGGGGAAATCCAGTATGCCCATCGACACCATTTTGGAATAGAAGCTGCAAGACAAAACATCTTCAGATTGAGTTATTTGTCTTACATGATTTCCTAGATAGAATTGTCTATCCTTGTAAGTGGACTGATTTGGTCTTTGTGAGCATTTAATAAGTCTTTTTCACGGACACCCAAATAATTTGCACATAATAAGCAGTGGACTTACGTCTGGGAATTAGGAATCCACCAAGTGCCAAGACAACCAATATTGTAAATGCACCTCCGGTGTTAGCAATGGCTACGGTTCGACAAAATCCAGCAATTGCACGAAACAACGAGCTTGCCATTTGATGCATAGCAAATAGTACAAGAAATTGACGAAAAAACCTAATGTAAGAAGGGTCCGACAGCTACAATAAATCAACAAATTATAAGCGCTTCACCAAGCACCCGTGTGGTGTTTTGGTGTGGATTTACATTTACAAGTAAATTTCTGGTTAGCAATGGTATAATTCTCTTTCTTTTCCATGGCAAAAGAAAAGAAAAGGAAAAAGACCAAAAAAAATTTTAAAAAATGAATGAAACACAATATATTCATGCTCCCATTCACATCATACACAATTGAATAAGAAAATTTCATATAGTGATATAATTTAGCTATGAGAAAATATTTTTTAAAGTAAAAAGTTAATAACACTATATGATGGGTACCTTAAATATAAAAGCATAGAAGTATTTTAGAGAATTGCCATTAGAGAATTCTATGATAGCTAGCTAATATTCGTACAAATTGAGTGGATATTCTCTTAGTGACATAATTCCATTCACTTAGTGACATAATTAAACTGAAGTAATTCTAACACATGTAGTCGGTCATAATTGTAGTCGGCCGTAGTCGGCCAAGTAAATAATCATAAATTAATTAGTGTTGTTATGTTAGGAGTGTTATCGGGAATTAACTCCGACGGTTGGATAGTTATAGAGTCATTGCCAACGGTTGGTATCTCAACCAACCTTGGCCAAGTTATATATTGGCTTAATACTTTGTAGTCGGGGCGACCCCACGGCATTGTAACATTGTAGTGTAATACTGATATATTCAATGAAGGGGAACAATGCTTTATTCTGTGCAATGCTGTTATAATTTCATGCTCTGTGTTATGCACTATACTACTTAATTCTGTTTACTTCATATTCTGTGAAACACACCATATTGTAGTAAACATTTGGCGCCGTTGCCAGTTCGAAAACGGGTCGAGGGTGACAAGTCGATGACAAGTTGAGTCGTCCGATGCCATCGGGTGACAAGTCGATGACAAGTTGAGTCGTTCGATGCCATCGGGTGACAAGTTGATGACAAGTTGAGACCATCGGATGACAAGTTGAGACCATCGGATGACAAGTTGGCTATCGATGACAAGTTGAGTCGTCGGAAACCATCGGACAAGTGGCATCGTTAGAAACAAGCAAACCGTCAGGTGTAACCAGGGTCGAGGGAAAAAAAAAAAAAGAAACACAATGAAGATGGCGTCGTGATGGGGCAGCCGATCGAAAAGCTAGTACAAGCAAACGAGGATCGTGAAAATGCTCTCAGACGAGAGATCCCTCAGTCGGTCATCTGGGATCAATTGCATGTCGACCAAGAGGTCAACCATCTCCTCACCCCAGTAGTAATTAATGCCCATACAACTCAATAAGGATAAGAACCGAGTACCAAGTGGGCATGAAACACTAGAGGAAAGAACACGAAGATCATTGAGATTAAAGGAACAAGAAGAACGAAGGAAAACACTGAGACAAATTGTCAATGAACATCATCATGCCGACGAAGGAATTTTCAGGACACCGCTGACAAATAAAGAAAAAGGGAATGAAAATGAATTGACAGAAGAAATTGAAAACAGCATATGCTACATCAGAGAGTTATCCATATCGGACGACGAAGGGCCGAGAGTTGGAAGATCTGAGCCTAAGACCCCAGGGCAGAGGGAGTATCAGAACGAACCCGAGGAGACTCAAGGTGTAGAAGACGCTGACAGAGGACGCGGGGAAGACTCGAACGTGGCCGAGAGTGCAAGTGACGCACCGGGACGTTGCGAGAGAACCAGTCCAGTTAGGTCCAACGCACAAGGAGGGCATCGAGGAAGGATGGTGACTCCGCCAGCCGAGAGGCAGAAGCTGCCAAAATTTACAGGGGATGGGTCAGAAGATCCAGTACGACACTGTAAGACGTGTGAGACGATTTGGATAGCCAATGGGCAAGATGATGTGGACTACTGGCTGAAAGCATTTCCAGCGACATTGAGAGATAGTGCCATCGACTGGTACACAGAGTTGGCCCAAGCACACAGGGCATCATGGAGATTACTTAAGAAGGCATTCCAAGACGAATTCAAACTTCTGAGGGATGACAGTGAAATTGTAGCGGAGATCTACAGTACGAAGCAAGGGAAGCATGAGAACGTGCGAACCTACAACCAGAGACTGAAAGAATTGTTGGGAAAACTGGAGACTCAGTCAGTCGACGGGCTGAAGAAGCGATGGTTCATCAAAGGGTTGTGTCCATCGCCGAGAAAGAAAATGAAAGTCGTGCCTCTGTCATCATACGATGAAGCGTACAATCGAGCGATGGATATAGAGAGTGAAAATAAAATATCCTTTCGAGGAAAAATGAAGACGGACGAGGAGGAGAGTACGGACGACAACAACGACAGTGAGTCCAAGACCGTACAAGCACTCAGGAAGGACATGATGAGAATGATGAAAGAATTGAAGGCCGACAAGGAGAGTATGAGGGAAGTCAAAGAACTATGGTGTACGGATTGCAAGGCGGAAGGTCACACAAAGGCAAACTGCCTGAAGAAGTTGTTCTGCGATATCTGCCAAGTGATGGGACATTCTATCAAGGAATGCCCATACAATCTAAAAGCAAGGGGTACGCAAGTACTCTTCACTCAAGGAGAACCGTCAACACCGCCGAACACACCACCAAAGCCCCAGTACAATAGCAATGCATCCCTTGGAGGTTACAGAAGTAACAATAGCTCGAGGAACAGAATACAGTATGACAGTAAGGGGAGGCCCATGATACAATGTAGAAAGTGCAATGAATGGGGTCACTTTGCCAGAGAATGCCCAAACAATAATCAGAACACAATAAATGCATTATGCAAGTGGTGTGGGCCTGGAGATCACGAAGAAAAAGATTGCCTGAAGCAAAAAGGGGTGACATGATCAGTTTCAAGGGGAATGATGAAGAGATCTTGGCGGTCACCTGAGCACAATGGAAAAAAGTGACGTATCCAGATCCCCGAACTGAGGAGAGACTTCGGGAGGCGAGAAAGGAAGTAGAGATGGCAATGGAAACAGAAGGGAAGAACAATAAAAACAACTACCACACGACCAGAGTTAGACAAGAGCATCGTGAATCAGGTGCTACAAACCACGGTATCAGTTAAGATAGCGGATCTTTTACAGAGCATGCCGCAGTTGAGAATGGCAATCTTAAAGGTGATGGAAGGGGAACCAAACAGGCAAACAAAGGAGGAAGACATCATAGTGGAGCCATCGCTCGAGGGAGAACAAGTCATCGACCTGAGACTGTTGGCAGTAAACAATGGCAAGAATCTAGCCGTCGTGCACATGAAAATCGGTGGATGTCATCTAACAAACACAATAATCGACGGTGGATCGGGAGTGAATGTGCTGACAGAAGATACGTGGAAGTGCTTGGGGAAACCTACACTATGGCCACAAAATTTCCAGTTATTGGGAGCAGACCAGCACGGAATTAAAGCGCTGGGAGTGCTAATGGCTCAGAAAGTAAGGATTGGCACCCAACTTTTTCGATTAAACTTTTTAGTCATAACAGCACAAAATGTGTCGTACGATGCATTACTCGGCCGAGGGTGGCTGATAGCCGCCAAGGCCAACCATAATTGGAAAAGGAACACATTGTCAATAGAAAACAAAGGTAAGAAGATTGTCATAGATCTGAGAACAAGGCTATAAGTGAGGAACTAGCATCGGATTCCGATTCAGACGGAGGGGAGTCAGTTGGCAGAGGGCCAATGGACCCTGATGAGGAAGGAGTATTAAAATTGCAAGAATGTTCTGAGGATGAAACTAATTCCTTTAGTGGGCTCTTCCACTGGCAGATGGAAGATTACGAGTTCTTTCAACCGGAATGTAATATGATTTCAATAAAAGAAGTTGGTGAGAGCTCTCCGATGAACAATGCAAGTCCTCGTAGTGCAAGTCCTGGCAATGCAAGTCATGGCAGTGCAATTCTTGGCAAAACTCGATCGAAGAGTGAAACACTCGGCAACTGTGAAAGTCTCGGCAACTCTCGGCCGACGAATGAAAGTATGGGCAACTCTAGGCCGACGAGTGAAAGTCTGGGCAACTCTAGGCCGACGAGTGAAACATTGTTCACAAATAAAGCACTTGATGGATTGACAAACACTTGACCACTTGGTAAGAAGGAACCAGTAATGAGTGACAAAGGGGAGGAAGGCAATAATCAGCCGAAAGTAACAGAGCAAATAGTGGCAGAGACAAGTCGACCAGGAGAGGCACAGAAAGAATATACAGAGGGTGAAGTGAAGATAAATAATACACTTGCACATAAATTTGAACCAGACAAGGTGATCAGGTATGAGGAGCCATTGGCAAGCAAGGTGAAACGGGGTGATGGAACTAACGACGGGAACCCAGTATTGAAAACGTCGGCCATAAAGAGACCATACAGAAGGAATAAGGACTATAGAGTATTTCAGCCGACTTGCAATTTTTTGGCGATCGGTGACAAGCAACAGAGAAAAAATGATGTTAAAAAGGTTGGACAGTTTGCCGAATCTAGTATGTGGCTTCCGAAAGACAACAATTCTGGCAATAATTCTGACCCCTGCAGACGAGTATAAAATCAATAAAAGTCAGAGTTGCAGATCGAACGTGGACCCCGTCGGAGAAAAATAGAAAAACCCGGTTGACATGGATGAAAAATTGGAAAAAAATGGAAAAAAAAATTGTCGGAAAAATTTTGAAAAAAAAAGGGTACGACGTGGCCAAACCGTACGACGTAAGGCTAACAGAATTTTTTTTTTTTAAAAAAAAGGAAAAAACAAGTCGTACAACGTACGATCAGACCGTACACCGTACGGCCGAGTCGTACGCCGTACGACCAGGCTGTACGACATACTGTTGAGTCGTACGCCATACATCGTACGGCCAACTCACCCAACCCCGCCCTTTATTAAAACCCAATCCCGCAATTGCAAAACAAATCAGGAAAAAAGTGGAAGCATTTTGGAGGTCGAACGTACGGAAGGAAGAGAGGAAATCGCTGAGCTTGCACGTCGACGCGGAAGCCGTACTCCTGAGGCCGTACAAGCTAAGTCCGTCGAGTTAACGAATTGGAATTTTTGGCATTGTATATCTTACCAGTTATCAGTGCTGAAGCTGAAGAAGCCAAATGGACAAGGTCAAGAAGATTGTAGACGAGTGTCCGATTTTGTTAGAAAAATGATGTGCGCAATGAAGGTCCGAATGGTTTTGAAGGTGTTATTTTGGGCTTGGCGGTGGGGGCGCTGCCCCTCGACCCCGCCCTATATCGTGACAGGGAGCGTGCGAGGGGCGTTGCCCCCGGACCCCGCGAGGGGCGCTGCCCCCAGACCCCCGCGAGGGGCGCTGCCCCTCGACCCCGTTGGGGGCGTTGCCCCCAAACCCCCATCAAATCAATACTATCTTGATCCAGTGAGCAATGGGGTGCAATATTCGCAGGATTCAGTGTGCTATCAGATTGGGTCCCTTGGTTGGTTGGTCTACTGGCAGGGGTTCCAAATGTGTTGGTTCTATTTTTACACAGCTCCTACTTCAACATTGTTGTCGGCAAAAGCTTACTTAATGTCACTTGATGGTTTTCTGTCGTCTAGAAGACGACTAATTTTGTGGGGGGGATGATGTAGTCGGTCATAATTGTAGTCGGCTGTAGTCGGCCAAGTAAATAATCATAAATTAATTAATGTTGTTATGTTAGGAGTGTTATCGGGAATTAACCCCGACGGTTGGATAGTTATAGAGTCGTTGCCAACGGTTGGTATCTCAACCAACCTTGGCCAAGTTATATATTGGCTTAATACTTTGTAGTCGGGGCGACCCCACGGCATTGTAACATTGTAGTGTAATACTGATATATTCAATGAAGGGGAACAATGCTTTATTCTGTGCAATGCTGTTATAATTTCATGCTCTGTGTTATGCACTATACTACTTAATTCTGTTTACTTCATATTCTGTGAAACACACCATATTGTGGTAAACAACACACACAATCTTGTTGCCCTTCAAGCAAACTATAATATACTTAGGTGTCTACTAGACATCCAGCCATTCATTCTCTCCTTATATATATAATTTATAATTGGTTTATGAAGAAATTTTGAGCATATTAGTAAAATAGTATAAAGCTATCGCCGCCAGCCCCAAGAGTTATCCTATCTGTAAGTTCTCAGAATGTCTCTCTGATTACAACTTACAGGAAAATCAAGAGGATTATTACATAGTGTTAGGAGGTTGATGTCTAGCTTTAAGAACAAAGAAAAATAAGATTTAGTGCATTGAGTTTTTCCTGCAATTCTCTTTTTTTCCTTTGTGAGAAGTTCTTTATAGACATGTTTGTTTACTGTGGTGAAGCTGTGGAGTTAATGTTTCCTTCCAATAGTCAGGTTCCAAAGGACCATAGATATGGGACTTTTGACATTGACTACGATGTGAACCGGCTTGTTGGATGTTCTGGTCAACCAGGGTTTCCTGTTGACATGGCTTTGCTAACAATCTTATGGATGGGACCTTGCTTGAAGTGCAAGTTGATTTTTTTTTCTTTTTGGGTTATCTTATTTCAGCAGAGAAGTTATTACAACATTGTTATTTCTAAATATGTTTTTTTGTTGCATGGCCATGCTTTTGTAATGTCTCTAACTGTTAGTCGGGTCACTGTGGACCCAAAGCTGAATGCAAGGATACCCACTACTTAGCAGGGATATGACTCTTGGTGCAACAATTCCTGCAGCAAGCCTTTGGCCCATGGCTGGCCTGCTTTTCTGCCTAGATGAACTATTCCACCTTGGAACTCTCAGCAGACAACAGCAGATGACACTAGCTATCGCCTCTTTTCTTGGAGGAAAAAGAAGTTCAGCGTTGGTGCATGGCATATTTGCATGGCTATTTGATAGAGTTGCACAAACAGATGGTAAAGGAGATTGAAGGCTCAGAATTTACACACACACATAGAGGGAGTGGGGTAGAAGGTGGAGAGGGGTACCAAGAGAAAGAGGGAGCGAGAGGGAGAGAGAAGGGGAGTGAGCAGGGGTGGGAGAGGGAGAGGGAGAGGGCGAGGGGGAAGAGGGAAGAGGGAGAGAGGAGGGGGGGGAAGAGGGAAAAGGAGGGGGGGTAGCGAGAGGGAGGGGGGTTGGAACGAGAAGGAGAGGGAGGGGGCTGGACAAGAGGGAGCTCTAATTCAGTCTGCTCAAAAGCAAAAATTATACCCCTATGTATTACTAATAAGAACATTATTGCCAAATGCTTCTCAAGATAAGATAAGCTGTATCCAGTTAACACTCATGACCTAATCACATATGTATTTGCTTTTTTTGAAGATTTACTCTAACTTTAGAGCCAGTTGTTGAAAAACTCCTTATCTTGATGTCAGGTGTGTTGAAAGGATCTTAATTTAACTGATAATTTTTTTATAATAGAATCCAAAATGGAAACATCAGGGGAGAACCCTCTGAATTCCCAAGCAACAAGAGTGGTCGCCGAGGGACAAACAATAGACATTGATGTACTAAAAATATTGGATGCAAAATAGACATGTCGAAATGAACCTCAGATTTTTCTGTTATAAAGAAAAAGTGAGATCTGGGACAATATATTATTGAGTAATGAAATCTGTGCTAAGAAAATAAGGCCTGCCCACTACTATATTTACAACAATGCCCAAACTTGAAACTGTGTATACAAAATAAGAAATGTTATCTATGTATTTGTTCTTGATTACATATAACTCATTTATTGTTGTACAGGGATTTTTTCAGTCCGTTCAACAATTTTTATTAGACTCTTTCCATCTTAGGCAGTGGCTTTTTCAAGCTACTAAAATTTAAAAACAAGGTTCTCTTGTCATTCTACAAGAATTCAAGGTGTATTCGTATGTGTGCATCTGTCCAGAGAGAGATGAGCATAGAGGGCTAAAATGGATCTTAATTTTATTTTAATTTTCATGATAACTATACATGATACAGAGCAAGACAGGGATAAGGAAGTACATTTCATACAGACCTGCCAGCTTCAGGGGAGTAACCAATCACATAGTAAGTAGTTGAGGTCCAAATAAATGAGTCCAACAATGAGATTGGAATCTTCAAAACAAATCCTGGAAGAGTGTAAGCCCATGCTGGATAGAAGTAAAGATCCCTTTGTTTGAAAAATACTGGAAGCCGAGACAATGTCATAGATAGCTCCGCATAACCATTGAACATCAGGAAGATGATTGAGAAAAAAAGAACTCCCAGATAATAATCTCCATGCTTCAAGTCAACTTTCATGGATGTCCTAAGGAAGACTGTCATTGTGATAAATGCAACTACAAGAAGCTGCAATGGTAGGTTGATTCAGAAATGAATTAGCTGTTCACCCTAGGCTCTACGCAAGGTTACCAAATACAGCGGATTTCATCAAATTCACTGTATTTTTCCACATATTTTAACCTACCATATAAAAGCATGTTTAACCAGTAAGATTTCTAATATTCTTTATTTTTAAAAGACCCAGAAGTGGGTGTTAAAAAATATAAAATCTACTCTATTAAATCATTATAAACAATGTCATGTCCCCTCCACGCCAGCAAATTAATATTATTATTATTAATAAAAAAAGTTTTTTAACACTATATTTAAATATATAAATAAAACAATAAATTAAGAATTTAATTAAATCATAATATTAGTAAAGATTTCAAAATTTGAATTTGGCACCAACCTTTTTGGGTCCTGGCATCCTCATTGAGCAGGTATAAAAGAAAGTACTTTTCTCATTGGAGGGCATCTGATTACATTTAACAATTACTGAGTTTTGGGTTTTTCAAACTAGCTGTTGCTTCTGAGATGGAAACCTCAGGGAGCCAGAAAGGTGGGACGAAACCCCTGCCTTGTCTATTGAGTAGATTTCACTCCATAAATTTGCATTGAAATTAACTTAAGACTATTGTGTTTCAGGGCTGAGAGAAGATCGACCATTTAGGATATGATGTTGTGGTGTGGGACTTCGCCTCAGGCACATCTAACTAGCAGGAAATAAATTCATCTGAGGAGGAGGAGCGCCTGACCAGTTACAGGTGTGGATTATTACAAGATTGACTCTTTGGCGGCATAGAATAGAGACGGCGATCATAGGTAATCAACCGAGCGCCAGCTACAGGAAGAGTTATAAACATACAACCTGACCAATGCCTGCTACAGGAAGAATCATAAACATACAATCTGATCAGCGAATCAAGGGAAAGGAACGCGATTACCAGCAGCAGTCAAATCATGCCCAGCACATATCAATTGGGAAGGTCGATCCCGTGTCTCCGACACCAGGATAGGCTTCATCGATATCATTTACTCCTCAGCGACGTCACATACAGACGGGGCTATCTAAGTGCTGGATCATTCAGATAAGCGGGATCTTATACGATCATCAGGGAATACCAAAACAGACTTGGAGGGAAGGCGAATTGATCTGTCTTCATTGTAATCACTTGGTATCAAGATTATTGGTCAGTATATGACACTGGGGTTTTGAATTTGTAATGTAACTAGCCAATTTGAGTTGGATTCATATAAGTGACAATCTTCCTGATCGTGTTTTAAAACTAGTGCTGTTCCTTGATCTGTATACTGTTATTTCATTTTCTGATTGTATCTGAGGAGTGATAACTGCTGTTGAAAGTAAAATTCAAAGACAGAACAGTATATGCAATATTCAGGGATATTACAAATAAATAATTGAAATCTTATGACAGTGCAGCACAATGAAATATGGGTTCTGAGATTTTGTCTCTATTTTGAAATTTTCAAATATTTTGAATGACTCTTATGATATACAATAAATACATCTTCAAACTCTTTGTCATATGTCCAAGGTATAAAATGTTCTGTATGAAAATGGCTACCTTGGCTATAAGCTAGAAGATCAAAAAAAGAGAACCTACTTGTACTGTCTTGAATATATAAAGAAATGAATTTCGCTTCATAAGTAGCCATTCTCGGTTGAAGCATGCCTTGAACAACTCCCATTTCCTATATGAGTATTTGCTGAAAGACAGAGCATCCTTGTGGCTGTTGGACTTATCATAAGGTTTCAACAGTTCTTTTGACAGCCCTTGTCCAACGTGGAACTGTTTGAATCTCTGAGAAAACTGCTCTACTGTGAAGTATGCATATGGCATTTCCCTGTTGTACCAATACTGTTCTTGATCCTTTCGAGAGGTAACCTGCAGTTTCATACAATAGATTTGGATAACTGGTATGATGTCAAAATCATGAAAATAGCATGCAGATAGATACATATTTACCTCCTGCAGAAAATCTGCAGTGTCCTTGCGTTCAGGGCACTTGAAGCCACAGTTCTCAAAGAACTCTAATGCATGATCACGGGGCCCATGGTACACTATCTGCCCTTCTGACATTAAGATGATGTCATCAAAGAGATTAAATGTCTCAGGTGCTGGTTGGAGAAGTGATATCAATATAGTTGCCTTCATAATGTGGGCAAAGTGTTGAAGGCACTTCACAATCTGAAATGTAGTGGAGCTATCCAAGCCACTTGATATCTCATCCATGAAGAGAGTTTTTAATGGAGATACAATCATTTCCCCTGGACATGTAATGGATGACAATGAATTTGAGACACTAATAAACTATGAAATGAGTTCCAAAAGACTAATTGAGAGGCACAATCACACCCATTACCAGTTGTTACCCTTTTTCTCTGCCCTCCAGAAATTCCTCTTAGCATGGCATTACCAATCTTGATGTCTGAACAAATATCCAAACCAAGGATCTAAAAAAAGAAATGCAGGTTGTAAAACATCATAACTGGACTCAAATAGATACCATTTCCAAGAAAACTACTATCGGTTAAAGGAACATGTCATAATCATATCATAGTAAATATCCATATCAGACCAAAAAAATGCTTCTTTCAAGGTTTGCACTATTAAAGGTTGGAGAAATGAAATGCACCTAAACTGTAATAAGAAGCCTACCAAAAAAACCCGGACCAGTATCTTAGTGGTAGAACACCACATGGGAGGTCTTAGAGTCCCAGCTGATCCATGGAAAATAACACTAAATAGTATCTCCCCAACCAACATGAGACAATAATGAAAGAAACAAAATCCTCACCTTCAAAATATAATCTGTTTGAAGATTTCCTTTCAGCCCCTCAATTGAAACTGCCTGGAAACAGAAAGGGATCATTTCGATAATTGAATTTGTAGAAAATTAAATTTTGCAATCTCACTTATAGACCCTTAAAACATTGAAAATAGAACAGTGTTATTGTCCACTCACTTTCATATATGTGTCTATATCTGCCTCCGGAAGAATCCCTGCTTCTTTTTCTCTTTGTCCGAGTTCCAGGAGAAGTTCTACATTTAGAACAAAAACTAACAAACCTTCAGACCTACTGGTCATCCTAGCTTAGTGATGTTCGTGGCAGACATAACCATTGGCATTAAAATAACTAGAAAAATGAAATCCAAATGAAGACGATTTATACCATGCCTGCTACCCACTCCTTGGCAACGAGCTGAGAAATCAAATGTCTCTCTAACTGTCATTTCTGGAATATGCAAATCATATTGGCTGATGTAAGCAGATGTCTTTCCAGGGACAAATTCATTGAATTTGAATCCATTGTATGAGATATGGCCTCTCATCTGTTGCAATATGCATTACAAGATGGGTGAAAATCTTTGAATTAAATACGGAGTCAGCAACTCCACAAATGTAGCCATTAAACTAGGTAAGTATATTTGGGTTAGTCCCTAACCAACCCTTTAAGCCTAAATCATAGGAATTTCATAATAATAATAACCTTCAATTTTGAATCCAATTTCCCTGCAAGAGCCCGGAGCAAGGTTGTCTTTCCACACCCTGGTGGACCTAACAGAAGAGTGAACCTGCATCAGATTTGAAATAAGTCAAAAGTTAGAAACTGACTGGCACTATCTCATGCAAGCAGCAATAGTTGATGTAATATAAACTATCTTTGCAAGAGATGAATAAGTTACAAAAAAAAGAAAATATTCATCTGAACTTTAAGAGTCAACCCAAAGAAGTAAAAAAGAGGAAAGCAGAAGAATTGAAATAGACATCATCTTGAACACTATCTTGCATATGTTATGGTTCATAAATACAATAATGTTTCCTTAATTTGGAATGCAAGATCAGGATTGGAAATTACTTGTTATTATTTAATATTTACTATAATATTTTATGTCCTACTTTCATCTCGTCACCAGAAATGCAATCAATAACTTATCCCCCGTTTCATTCCAGGTAATGTTTCAAGTGCAAAATAATCCATAAAAACATTGTGGAAACATTTATAATGGTGTTTCTGCTTCTTGAAACTGCTGGATATTTTTGGCCATTTCTGTGGCTGAGAGAGCTGAGGAAGAATGGATATGTGGGATGGGTTTCTAGGTGTCTCAACATTCAAACTACACAATTTGTCATCTTTGTATTTTCTACTAGTATCCTTTTGTGATTTTTTTGGGTTCATCCTATTCATCTCTCTAACATGGACTACTTGTTTGTCACATATTGTCTTGGCATTCTTGCTTATCCTTTCTAGCGTGTAGGTTCATCAAGAAAAAGGATTGACTGCCTTCACAACACAGTAAACTAAAGCCTTTCCAATCTTCAATTATAAGGGTGTCAAAACTTAAGAACTACCTATTATGTGGTCTTCCCATGAGAAGCTCCTACTGGAGCATTTGCATCTTCAAAAAACACAAATATCCAATTTATCTCTCATTTTGTGTTGGGATTAATATTTTGGTCTCTCTGAGCTATGACACTGTAAGTGTCTATAGCCTTTTGTTCTCTATATGACACAATAAATTCACCATAATAAGGTGCACCACCATCATGATCCAAAAATAATCACTCTCATTATTAACTCTCATTATAAGGTGCACATTTCTTTGCAAATCAATGAACATCAAATCAGCTGCTTTCATTTTGAAAGCACACTATCGTTGGCTCTAACACTTTTTTCTTTGTCAACCTAAAGGCACATTCTTTGAATTTCATATTTGCAACAAGCTCTACAACCTAGCCAATAGGCCTTAAACAAAATAGCATTTCCTTGATTCATCCTCTTCTTCTTGGGTTGACATGTTAGCTGCACTAGTTCTTTGTTCTTGCTAATTTCAGAACATTAGTAGAATCATGTATTAATTGTTTGTTCTTCCTTGGATCAAGGTACATAAGGTGGTTTTTCTCTCTATATCTCCGATGGGTCACAGTTGCATTTACCCTACTCCCTCCCCAACGTTGTAAGCATACCTTCGAAAACAAAATCATGCATTCACTATGCATGCCCTGGTTTTGTCCTGCAAATGATCACATTTGCTCTGTGCCATCTTTTCTCATCTACTTATTCAATCAGTTGAGGAAAATATTCCACATCATGATTGTTACCCATGTAGAGTGGGGTTATGGATACAATTTGCAAGGTCTTATACTTCCCTTACTTCTCTGTAGCTTGTTGCCCTACTTGAAATAAAGCAACTTCCCATGCGTCAATTGGTTTTTGTTCAACGTGTCTGGTTACTATTGTTGTGGGGGACGGTGCTTCTACTGTGGGTTCTTCTGTATAGGTTACACTTTTGGGGTATATTATCTATGGCATGTTCCATTATGTTTATCTATCAAACTTAACTATGATCAAGATCAAATAGGTGTCTCTCAGTTCTTTTCGTACTTCTTTCTCTTTCTATCAGCCTCCCTTCTGACTGTTCTATGCAACCAAGTTTTCTACAGCTAACATCCCACAAATTTCCTTCATTTTCCTCTGCACAATCCCAGGACTTACCTTTTTCATCTCTGTTTTCTCTAGCTTCTCTTGCAGGAGTTCCCATTCTCTCTTTCTGCCACAATTTCCTACATCTGTCTGACCACTTATAACAGTTATTCGTACATCTTCCTGACTACTTATAGCACCCAATCTTTCCCTGCCAAATCCAATTTGTCACCATGCCTCACTGACTAGCTCAATATTTTCGTATTAAAGAAGACATGCATCCTCTACACGCCTAACATATCTTGGACATCCTACACAGATATGACTTACCGTGAAGGCTTGATTACACCATTAACATCTTTTAGAATGGTAAATTTTGCTTTGTCGGATGGGGAAAGATGCACCATGTCCAGAATACCCTAAAGTCAAACAAATATACCCAACATTAGTATTCCCAGCAATCGTTGAACAATTATAAAGTGCACTGCTCAACAATACTTTGTTTAAAATAAGCTCCAGGTTGGTTGATTAGAGCTTTATGGTCAATCCCTTCAGCAAACTATTAACAGTATAAAGTTCTTCAATGAAGAAACAACTGAACTGAGTGGTTTCATACCTCAAAACTATTTCTCAGAACATTCCAAAGTGTTGGAAGAGCTCTGTTACCAATGAGACAATGTGCATCAACGGTCAAGTTTTGGTATCTCACTTCTACTGTTGACATCTCTATGCCCACTCTGCTAAACATGCAGATAAAACATTATAACTTGTTTTTAAATGGCGAACATTCAGATCTAGCAGATAGCTTATGACAAAATGGCACTGTGCCCCAGAACTTTAAAGAAGATTGTAATGTGTAAATGCTATGAAAAAAAAGTAACAACCTTTCAATTTGTTTTGAAAATTAGACATGTGACCCAAGATGAAGTGCTTGTGCATCCAATGTAAAAGAATGATTTTAATACATCTAAGTTAAAATATGTCTTTGTGCCATGAAAGATTTGTCCAACCAAAGTCGGACAGTACCATACTCAAATTTTGGGCTGGTCTAGTCTTCTTTTGTTATTTCAGTTAACAACTGCTTATCTTTCACATAAGTTTGTAATTATGTGAAAAATAAAATTAGCTACAGGTCTGCGCAAGTGATAATATTATTTTCCAAATAATT